>JAVUNC010000005.1:19705000-22205000 GCA_032173965.1 Sitta carolinensis
ATGCCTGAGATCTGTCAGCCAGAACTGCAGCTGGGCAAAGGTCTGTTGTCCAATCTTATACAAAGAAATCCAATTTCACTTTGGAAATTGCTCCATTTTAGGAAGCTTAGAGAAAGGATTTTTGTTATATACTGGCAATAGTAATGTGTTTTTTCCCAAATTACCCTGGCATATGGAAAATGATACTGAATGTGTGTGAAGAGTGTCATATGTGTCCAGTGTGGACACACCAGACCTTCTGAGTCTGTATTTGATGTATGCTTATGCAGTTTGGATAAGCGCCATGAACACAGACCCTGACTGGAATGGCTCATTGCTGACTCATGTCAGGAACAAGTTCTGCATATACTTTTCGACATATGTGGTTGAGACTTCTTTAAACTTACATAGGGAAACCAAACGGGCTCTCCAAATCTTCTGAGTAGGCACAAACCAGTGTCTTCATAGTGTTGCAGATACTATTTGCTGCTATCTATTTCGTTCTGCCTAAATAAATCTCTTCCTCTGTGAGGCTTTCATAGGCTGGAGGTTTACGGATTACGAAGACCTGGAAACCAAAATACTACTTAGGTTAGGTTGCTGCTACTTGAAGGTGGGAGGGGCATGGAGGAGTTTATTTATTTATGTGGGAGCAAACATAATCTTAAGTTATGGTAGATATTTCTGGAGTCTTAGGTAAAGGCTGGGGAAAAAAAAAAAAAAAGCAAGACTTTGCATTTACAAGGGCTCTGTCCTGTAATGCTTAATCTTGTATGCCTGAACATGTGCTTTCCTAGGTTTATTGAGCCCCTTGAAGTGTTTTTGCTGGTGCTGGCTAAAGCTGAGCTTCATGTGTTGCCCTCAACACAGTGAGATGGCAGCTGAACCCTTCTTTGGCCCCACTTTGCGTCTTTGGTGGCATCCTGTGGTCCACAAGAATGTCCTAGGTAAGAAATGATGTAAGGGAAGTAATTCAGGAAATACCTGGTCATTTCCTTTCATTTTATGTAGAAAACCAGATGTGCCAAGAAGCTCACTCCAGTGGTGATGGTTGCACTACAGCAAATTAGATACTGAACCCAGAAAAGAATAAAATGGTTTTCTGCTGTTTTAGTTGCTGTAATGTATGGCTATAGAGTCAGGAAGGTCTTGTGCTGCCCCACTGGAGCCCCTGGAAAAGTGGCTGGCTGAAAGCAGCCTCAAATATCACCATACATTGCTCTAGGGAGTGTCGAAATAAGGAATTAGTGCAAAGTAGCAAATATAATTAAATTCATATCAACACTTGAATTCTGCCAACTTTCCTATGTAAAGAGAGCCCAAGATTATTACATATAAAGTTCAAAGGATAGGTCATAAAAAGTATAAGCACTAAACACTGTTTGACCGATTCCCACATCTAATTAAATCATTAGTAGATAAAACTGTCCTGTCTGTAATCTCAGCTACAAAAGACAAAACCAAACTGGTAAAAAAAAAGCCCCCAAAAAAAGAAACCCAAAGATTTTTTCTTTTAAAATACTGCCTTCTTTTCTGCTCAGTCAATGAGAAGGACATATGTAGTCTGGTTTTCTAGGCCTGAGGTTTCTGAGTTTCTGAACTCAGTTTCTTCGTGGTGTTTAGGTATAAGAAGACCTTGTTCCCACAGACTTGACATAAACATCTCAAGTGTTATTGTAACGAGAGTGATGTTTTACATTCTTTTCTGTAGGATGGACTTGTCTCTATCCATTGCTTTGGGCCAATGGGAAGAAGAGTTCTGGCACTCTTCTAACCAATGAGAGTGGCCTGTTCTAAAAGGTATATAAGGAGGGCAGTTGTTTTAATAAAGTGGAGTCAGATACAGTTTTTTATAATGAGGTCTCATGTCGTTTGTTCATCACCCACAGCGACAGACATACAAACCTATCACGAATCTTGTGAAATGGAAAGGTGAAATTGAAGTAGATGCTGCCCCAGATTGGGGAACCAAAATCAAATGCTGTTGTGTGACCAAAGCGCTGGCAAGTCTCCCTTTTTTCTCTTGCTCCTAGAAAAAGGAAGATTTTATCTGAGGAGTGACTACATAAATCCTCTCAGATGCCTAGTTCAGTTCTGTTAATTATCAGTACTGTTGTTTTCATGGGTGACATGAAGAGCCGATGTGTGTTACTTCTTTCTAATGGAAACTTTTAATTTAATTTTTCAATCTACATAAAACTGGTGCTTTAAATTTTTGTGCTGATCTATAAGAACCTGGGCAAGAACCAGCTGTTAAATGCATGTAGATGTTCCTGAAGTTTATTTACTTTGAGAGCAACAGACTGCTGGAAGAGGCTGCCCAGAGAGATTGTGAAATCTCTTTCTCTGGAGTTATTCAAAACCCACCTGGACGTGATCCTGTATGAAGTGCTTTTTTGGGTGAGCTTCAGCAGGGGGCTTGGACTATGTGATCTCCAAAGGTCCTTCCCAAGTCGTAGCATGTCAATCCATGTCTTCTTTGGATATTCCTTCCTACAGCTCTGAGTTAGAAGCTTTTCTCTGAAATCTTCTAAATAATATGGTAAACATGTTCCGTGATAAAAATATTGCATCCGTTAATAAGATTACCAACACTTACTGATTTCTTACACATCAAAATATTTGTTTGTGAAACTGAAAGATGCTACCAACTCTTATTCCTCTGTGCAGGTTTTTCTGAAAAAAAAGCCTTCTTACAGCTTAATTTCTGCTAGAAGAAGGAATATTTTCTGATTGTTAATACTGAAGGAAAGCTATATAATGCTATTAAAAATCTTTCACTGACAGGGATTTCACTAATGAGTGACTTATGAGAACCCAGTCTAGGGAATTAACAGCACATAGAAACCTTGAAATCTGATCTCACACTAACAGCATCAAAGGAAAGAATAAAGGAAGTGCATCTATAGGACAGATATCAAAGTGTCTCAAGCTCAGACTGAGTTTAATGCTTAGAGGCTTTGCATCTTGGAAGATTGTGAAACAACTGTGAAATCTGTTTGGTCTGAACCATTTTTTTCCTGTAGACATTTTCATTCCACAGATTTTAAGGAAGTTATTCCAGATGTGCATGCATGTGATATTAGAATGTGGCCTATCACTATCCTTTCTTCAGTATTCTGTTATTCAGTTTGAAAATATGGCAGTTAAAACTGGCTTGAGCCGATTAAAAGAGTCTGTAACTCACATGAATGAGAATGAATTAGGTAGAAATTTGAAATTGCTGACAACAGTAAAATCCTGGTTGACTTCGTTCTGTTCTAGGCACACACAATAGAAACAATTTCAATATGCAAGAAAAACCTCTGTAGAAGATGCATTGTTTTGCAAGTAAAGATTAGCCAAGGCTGGATTTCAGCATGGACACACTTGATGTTGCAATGTGGGGTTTTTAGATGTTGTCTAAAACCTCTAAAACCTTTAGAGGTAATGATCTCTACAGGTGATCTAACTGGAAGCTGCATTTTGCTTCCAGATAATGCAGCCTCCTCTGGGAACATAGCCTGATTCAGTTAACAGGACTTTATTGTTGGGAATTAAGGAGTGATTAGGCATTTCCAGGAGTAGGCAAAATACCCTAAGCATGTGCTTGAAGATCTTTATGTTTGAAATACATATTTTCATAGAAAATTGGACACCTAAAAGTGTTTTTGGACCTAGTCATGAGTAACTGATTCTACAAACCTAGTGTAATAATCCATCTCTTACAATAAAGATATATCTGGGACAAATATTAATTGAAGTTATTTGTTGAAGACAAAGCAGCTTATTTAAAGTTCTTTTCTGTATACTACTCTGTACAAAGTCCCAAAGACCTAATTTTGACTGACTTTGACTTCTGGCATGTATTTACATTGAAGAGGTGGAATAACATGCAAATGTTTCCATCTGACAGATTTTTGAAAGCTCAAACTGTGTCTCCAATTGCATATGTATTATTTTGCAGTCTAACTGCATGCTTTTTAAAAAAATTGTATCCTTGAAGTGCATAACTAATTTTACATCAACTTTTTCTGTTTTCTTTTTCCTAATATTACAAATAATGACTTTAATAATTATGAATTAAAACAAGGTGTGTACGCTAGCAAATTAATAATATTTACAAATCTACATTCATTACATAAATTGTCAAGGCCTTTTGTGTCAGTGCTATTTCTGTCTCCACAGGAACACTTTCTTGCTGCACAGTATTTATTACTGACACTACACAAACATTCCATAAAATATGAGAAGAAAACAAATACAACAGCTATATTAAAAGGGTACTGTTCAAAAATCTAAACCCCATTGGAAGTGGCAAACAAAAGCACCCAGTCAGCTCCATCCTACAGCAGATGAGTATAATATTAGTTGCAGGTGCTCAGCTTTTCAGCGTGTCTCTCTCAGCCTGATGTGTCCTCTAAGAGGCAATGGCACATACTGCTGCACATGTTCAGTTGCTCTACCTTTGTGCTGCAGTTCTCCACTCTGGAAAATGTTCTTAGTATACAAAAGCAGCTGCTGAAGAAACTGCTTCAGACCGAGGGTGAGAGAAGTGATGGCAGAATCACTAAGCAAACTCCAGTAGAGACTGAGAGAACAAGACGGTGCAGAGACACCGAAGGAGCTTCTGTGAAAAACAAAAATATCAGCATTATTGCCTGTCATCGAACGCCAGGTGAGATTGAAAAGTCACTAGGGACTTTTTGGCTGTAGATCTATGGACAAGAATTATGCTTGACTCAAAATGGTTCACCTTAGATTAAGAAAAAGAATATTTTGTAGAAATAATACCAAAAGCTTTTTCTATTTTCATTGCTTCATCAGTTGTAATTTTTTCCCTAGAAAACAATAGTCATGGGGGGACTTATCTGTATCTTTTGAAAGTTTCATTGCTTAATGTTTAATTAATTAATTAAAAATTCCAATTGACAGAGAATTCAGGAATGTCTATAGCTGGCTAAATTATTCAAGCAGTACATCAGTGCCTCCTGAAAATGGTGGCAGAAAACCAAATGGACAAAAATGGATGCTTAGCTACTTAATTTACTTATGTTAAAATATATTGTCTTGTAATCATTTGTAGTGAGACGTTTACCCTGGAAGAGCCCCAACAGCTTCATGTGAAACATGCACAGCTATTTCTGTTAGAGCTTTATTTCAGGCAAGGGTTTTTTGCATTGCTCTAGCCATGCAGCGATCTGTAAAGGGAACCTACTCTGATACAGTTTGAAAAGTGCATTTTGTACTTGGCTCTCCCTTTGATCGAATTAATCTGGTCTTTTTTGTAGTTCTAAATGAGGCCTATGGGCTGACAATGTAGCTGTTTAAAGGGGATTTTAGGGGATAATAGCCAATGCAAATAGTGCCATGAGAATGGCAACTTGCTTTTGCACTTTCAATCACATAATAACAGCAAAGAAAGCTTTTAAAATGAATTGAAATTTTGTGGCTTGCCATCTGGGATTATTTGGGGAAACAGTTCTGAATACTATGGTTGTGTAAAAGAATGGTACTATGGGACACTCTTAAGCTGACATGTTTCAGATGGCACCCTTATGCTAACTGCTGCAAAGTTGGCTAGCATTTTTTTTTTATTATTTTCTTTCTTCTGGATTATCTACAAAAAAATTCTCTTTGCTGGTATTTGGGGCTGAAAAACTTTTCTATTGTTAAAGAATTCAATTCAAACCCCTTGCAGCTGCTGATCCCTTTATTGTTCCAAACGTTATGTATACGCGTCTCAGATGAATGTAGCCAAGCCTTTTAGTGCCTTAATAGGTGTCTGTATAAAGGTCATTTATTCTGCAGTACTTGTTTTAACAAAAGTTTATACACAAACAACAACTACAGCTAAAACATTCACATTAATCAATGCTTTTTGCAGTGTAAAATGCAGAGAGAAAGAGCCTAAGTGGAGAAAGTATGTCCAAACATGAGAACTCTTTCCTTGTTTAACTCTGAAGCAGCATATATTTTAGACTCCATTATCAAAAACCAAAGGAAAAGTTGTTTCAAAGGTATTCTGAGCAAGAATTGATTATTCCAGACTTTTCAGGACAAGTGTAGTTTTGAGAAGATCGCTGCAAGTTATAATACACTGGTATCAGTGGATATGTGGTAAATACATATATATATAAATACACACACATTATATACATTATACACACATACACACACACACACACACACACATATATTTACATATATATATATGACTTCTCCTTTCCAATTAATTTTGGAACTGAGCTTTAGGCTAGTCAGCACCTTGACATTTTGACATTTCAGTTGACATACTTGCCTTCTTTTCTCTTCCTATTCCTTTTGTTCTGGCTCCAACTGGCTGCCCTTATAAATGGTCCTTGAGGAATTAGGGTGCATATCAGATGTTTCAGATGAGAAGAACTGAGTACACTTCTCTGGCACACAAGATTTTTCTTTTTATAGAAATATTAAAATACCATCTGTAAGTAGGTCATGTCCATGGAGAGTTTCAATTTGAGGTTATGACAGATGTTGGATGGTAAACTAAGTATTTAGCTCCAAGTCTGTTAATCAGCTTGGTTTTATCAACTTCCCTGGAGTTAGTTCTGCTGACACACATGTAATGAGATCAGATTTTGACTATCTAACTACTAAGTTGAGCTCAGCAGAATGAAAATCCATCAGTGATATGAGGGATGAGGCTTGTCAGGAAAATAATGTGTGAGCTATGGTGGGGACACATAAAGAGCAGGACCAGAGAAGCCCAACTACTTGATCCTTGATAGAAGAAAATAAAGAAAAGAAAAAATAGAGAAAGCAGTATTTCTTTGTTTGCTTTTTATTATTTTTTTGTCATGCTTGGGAATAATAGATTATGCTCTGATCTTTAAATATGGGATTTTTAAATTTATAACAATTAACATATTAGTGCTGCTGCTAAAGGCGTTAGTGTATACCACTCCACAAGTTTGTATCAAGATCTATACATGGATTGCAGTTACTCTATACTAAAAACTTAAAAATCAATTGTTACAGCAGAGGTTTGTGAAAAATAGACGTATCCCACTGTGTTGATCATTTGATCTACTGCTGTGGGCTCTGCCAGATAGGTGAGGACTGTTCTGTCAAGGATTGCAGCGAGACTGCCCTTTGTCTCCAGTCTCAGATTCCAAGCTAACACAGCTCAGTTGCTCTAAAATGCTGCCTCTGCCACAGAGACCGACTGCCTGCGGCTGCCTCGCACACCAGTTGAGAGAATGTCACTTTCACTTTGCAGCCATATGAAAGTTCAGGGTTTGGAAAGTTGTTGTACCGTGTGCCTCAGAGCCAGCAATGTTAATCTCATGGATAACTACATACTGCTCTAGCTGAAGTTTCCAGGTGGTCTTCAAACCAGCCACATGTATAATGTATTCTAATAATCCCATCTGGCAACAGCACAGTCACAGTTAACTGAGGCTAGGTCCTCATCCAAGCAAAATGACTGCAATTTTGCCAGAAAAGACAAAGTGCCAATGCATTTGACTAGTGTGATTACTGGTCAAAATCCTGTATTGGAAAATGCAAATCCTTCTTGCTTTGGCAGGCAAATCCTATTGCTATAAATATTCTAGATATTTCATAATAACAGCACTGTCATTCTGTGGAGAGGTATAGAATAGCCATGGTGTGGCACTGCAGAATCCATTACAAGAATAGCAGGAGGGATAGGGAATGCCACTATCAGAAGTGGAGGGAAAAATTTCCTCCTCACAATAAATATAGCCTTAATTAGACTAACAAAACATAAAGAACTAATTAACAAACCCAAGCAGAATGTGCTGTCAGTCACAGAGGCATGTTTCCTATATGAGAAACAAAATTTTCTGGTAAGTTTATTCCACCCTGAAAGGTGAAGAGCAGTAGGTGGTGTCCATTACAGAAGCAGGAGACCACTGCTTGGCTGATCAGTGTTCTATTGAACTAAGTAGCAGGACCTGGCCAGCAAAGCTGCTGCTGTGTGCAGAATTCTAGGAAGGCAACACCTGGCACCATCTTCTTAAGGACATTCAGAATGAGGTTGTTTTGCCCGAGAACAGGTGGAACACTTTTCTTTCGGTTGACATGATCATGCCATTTTAGCAAATATTATTCATCTATTTTAAGTCAGGCTATGGCTCCATCAACCCTGTTAACTATATTCATTGTTCTGGATGCCTTAATACTAGAGCATTCACAAAATATTTTGATTTTTCTGAAAAAGGTGAAATATTTGAAGGATGCTATTATGTCCATATCAGGGCAAATTTAATAAAATGAAGATTCAGTCAAATATCTGAATGGCTTTTGCAATGTATCTGCAGCCAAGACTTCAGCTGGTTAATATTCTTTTACCTTGCACTTCAAATTGCAGACCTGATATCATGAATCTCAGAGAATCAGCCTTCAGTGTTTTTTTTTTTCCTTGCTTTTTAAGAAATTCCATTGCTTCAATTTCTACCATATTCATGACTGCAAAGTGTGTGCAGAATAGGTGTTTGCATCAAGTTAGTCTTTAATATTGCATGATGCAGCAGATGTCAGGGCAAAATGCACCTCTGTTACTCCGGCGCAGCACCTACAGTCCTTCAGCTTGCTTCATCACTAAATCAGCTATAAGAGGCTTTATGCAGCAACAACAAACCAATGGTTTTAGAATATGGACATTTAGTATTATATTCTGAAATAATGACTCTGACTTAAAGGCTGGAATGACCACTACATTCACAAAAAGAATGTCATGAATCATGAAGAAAGCTGGTCATTTGATAAAAAGTTTAAAATAAGTAAGGTTATTAACATCACCAAGTGCTCAGAAATGTTTATTGATTGGTGGCAAGCAGCTTTTTAATTTGCTGGATGATCTACAAGAAAGATGCATTCTTGTGTATCAACTCACACAATATTCTTAATCTTTGAGAGCACTGTATTCTTCCTGATGTAGCAATGCTAGTAATTATAACATAAAAATAGCTAAATACCCAGGATATATATATAATTATTTTGTCACTCACAACTCAATTATTTTAGTTCAGCATGAACTGTGCATTTTGCCTTTAAGATAGTACTTGCATAATTCCTATACTAAAATCCCATAACCTCAAATTCAAAACCTTGTGGCAGTAAATGTGGTGAGATATTTTACTTAAAAGACTTACACCAATTTGTTTGTAGTGTATTGGAGGAGTTGGCAGGCTGTGAAAGAACCGCAGAAGTGCTGGGACTTAATATTTTCACTGGTTTAAGCTCTAGATTCTCTGATTAGATTCACAGATAAATTATGATTGTAGCAGTTTCATAAACATATAGGAATACATGGTCTTTGCACTGATGAGTGTAAAATTCTGCTAATGATGTCAGTATATGTGAGGGTGTTTTCTCAGCACATAGTCCACTAGTACTTTTCTTGAGAGATGTTACGCATTGGATGGAGTTTTTTCAGTCTTTCCCCAGCTTAATTTGAAATACTTATTCTCCTGTGAATAAAGCTTCTTGTTTTAATGGGCAAGGTGAGAGTAATATATTTAAAGTTACTGACTCCTGTAATTTGGTGCAGGAATGCCAAGTTCCCTTACGACTCAGAGCATCATGCTGGATCCATATTAACCAGAATATACTTTCAGTAAAGAAACCAAAAATAAAAGTGGCTATGCCACTTCTCTCTCACCCTTCTGTCTAACAAAACTCGGTATTTTCTTTGTCTGGAATCATTCACAGATACTATACTCCAGAACTCTGAAAGAGACTTGACCACAACAAAGAAAATCTTGCTTGAAGTCTTAATCATGTTGAAATCAGGTGAATCTTAGCCATTTTGTACTTCCTATCTAGATAAAAATGACTGGCACAGACAATTACCTCAGAATAAATCATGACATAGCTGGGAGAGGAAGAGCCCTGTGAGATAATCAGGCTTAGATCTTACACTGAACACAGTTCAGTTTGGCTAATCATGGTCCACCAATCTAACTTGCCTTCTGTGTAGTTGAATCTCTAGACTGATCCTATCCTTTGTTTTCTTTCCTGTAAATACTGGCATCACTGTAATGCATAAAGCACACCTAGGAGTTAGTAATGTGCTGAGGAGATGTAGAAATGTTCTTTGATCAAGACACCATTGCTCTGAGGAAAGAAGGACACACAGGTCACAGGGAGAGTGCTGAAGCCCACACATGACACAAACTGGGAAATGGAACATTTTTTGAACTCTCATTTATGTTGGAAGAGGAAAAGTTTTTTTAATGTGGTGAAGGCTGAATTAATTATTTAACTGTTGAAAAGAAGCCTACCAATCACCAGACAAGTAAAGATGAGACTATTGTGGCCTTGAATGACTACAGGATTTGCTGCCAGTTCAATTTAGTGTTCAATTTGTTGCTGATGTTGCTTCTTTCCAAAAATGCTGGAGCCATACAGTAGAAAACACAGGGCACATACTGAAACATTGTTTCTTAGGTCACCAAGAGTTTAGATGGCTGTTACTAATATGTCACTTTTATTTGCTAAATACACTCTGGAAAAGGGTCATGAAAGTTGGCTTTGTCATTAGGTACTGAACTTGGAAAGCCTCAGTTCTCAAATCACACATCTTTGTTCTGGAGTGTAATTATAGTAGCTGATTATAGTAGTAAGTCTATATTATCTGTGAGGGCAACCTGTAGGGCAGTGGAAAAGCTTGTTGTTATGCTAAAAAGCAAGCAGATCCAGTTGTCTCTTTGTTTTTGCGTAAAGCTAATGTCCTCTTCTAGAAATTCCCCACAAAAAAGCTCAGCCCGCTGCTAGGATAGGAGGAATGTGGCAGTACAACTTCACTCTTCACTCATCTCACTTTTTTGTAGGAAAAGGAGCAATGGAAAAGATACCATATTGTTCATAGACAGCTTTCATTTAAGCTGCTGTTGTCCTAAAGACTGGTATTTCATTTCCAGGTTCCATCTTACCTTTAGAGCGATCCAGATGGAAAAGCTTTTGTGTTTAAATTACACTAAGTCTTTCAGTGCTCTGCAGGATGCATTTCTTACTCCAGTTGACATGCGGGTCTCAGGAAGCAATCTCTAGACAAGTGATATGTGCTGGTGTTTATTTGTTGGAACTGTTGTTAGACATCAGCTGCACATGAATGTCAGCAGATATGGATTTCTACTTCCAGAAAGACTGGGCATCATGTCTTCACGTTTTGTCTTGCATTTTGTTCTTCACATCCAGGTGACTTACAAGTGAGATGTAGGTGTATTATTTTAGATTGAACTCTTGGATCTGAAAATGTGGGATGCTGCTGCAGTTTGGCACACTTGCTACCAACAGGTGTCAGTGTTGTAGTGTGTTTTTATTGTCCAGGGTCTGCTCCTGCTCTGCTTTGCCAGAGAAGCTTTGCTTCAGATGCTTCAGTAACACACCACACACACTGATGCACATATGGCTTTGGCACATCCTGTCTTCAAAAACTGCTACAAAAAGAAGTACTTTTTCCTGGTCATGCATGGTAATGAGGACTATTTGGAGAATGTTTCATACTGAGGATTGCTAAATTAAACAAAGCTCATCTAGTGATACAGTAATAGATAATGACTGTTTGGGAAGTGAAAGGGAGGATATGAAGCACTAAGTCTACCTGATGGCAAAGAAACTTGCAGTACTGGCAGCTACCCTCTTCTTAAATGTGTCAAAGCTGTCTACAGTCTTTTGGTTTGATCCATCAAAGGAAAATGTTTAAGTATGCTGTTTTAAGACGTTTATTGAAAAAACATTTCCTTATTTTCTGTACAGAAACAAGTAAATATATTTTTCTTTTATTGATAGCGGCAACAAGAATCTAATGATAGAGACTTTTAAGTGAAATTAAGGCTACATATGACAGGACTAAGATTTGCTGGATCATTTTCAAATGTCAAAGCAAAAATATTTTAAAAAAGGTATCTAAAGATCTGCATTCACAGTTAAGCCCATAAATAACAGATTTATAAAGAGTCTTCACAAATATGTGCCTTACTGAGTCTTCATACAACTCATAAAGCCTATGATTTGTAGCAGAAACTTGGTTTGGTACCTACATTTCTAATAGACAAGAACAGGTAAATTCCTGTATTAGCTAAGCAGAACAGCTCAGCATCTATTTCCCTCCAGAGGTCTTTGGAATTCACACACTGGGTGTCTGTGTGTTACCCTGCCTGGCAGGGATGTTTGGAGCATATCTAGCCCACCGTGGCATCACTGAAAGCAAAAGATAAGGACATCTCCTTTTCACATAGTTCGTATATGCAAGAGCAAAGAGATTTTTGTTTTATCTTTTTTCATTTTCAGGGAAAAAGGAATTTTCTCCTTGCTTCAGCACCATATTGAGACACCTTTCCTCATTTTTAAGTCCTTCTGCTATGACCTATCAAGCATTTAACAATCGTCTGTCTGGATGAGTCAGGGTACTATTATTTTCCAAGTTTTATTACTTGCTGAGGGTACTGTTCTGAAAAAAAAACCGATGGGGACAAGTTTCTTTAATATATTAAAGACTGACTTTGGAAAATCTTAGGTGGTGGTAAAAAATGGGAATTTTCTCTGGGTGTTGTGCATAAAGGCAATATTTTTTGTGCTGTAATTTTTGAACCTGGGAAGTGTGAAAGCTGTATCTAAGAAAGTGTCTGACTCTGAAAGAAAAAAAGGTTTATGTGTAATAGATTATAATCTGAAATGATTTTTCACTAAGCCTTCCTTATTTATGCAGTTGTGTGATGCTGGACTGTCAGTCTCAGTTGTTCAAATACTAGAATCTGAGCTCCCAAAGCCTTGTCTTAAAATTGTGATTTAAAAGATGATGGGTTTGTCATGGTTTTAAGCCCAGCTGGAGATGAAACACCATGCAGCTGCTCACTCACTCCCCCTTTTCCTCCCACCCTGGTGGAATGGGGAGGAGAACCAAAGTAAAACTTGTATACTTGCATGTTGTGATAAGAACATTTAATCAAAAATAAAGTAAAATACAGTAATAAATGTAAATAATAATGATAATAAAAAGGAAAAATCTAAGTGATGCACAGTGCAATTTCTCACGACTCACTGACTGACCCCAGATGCCCTTCCTGCACCCAGATTGGCCGCCCTTGAGGGTAACAGGGTAACTCCCCCAATTTATATTCTGGGTGTGATGGTCTAGGGTGCTGAATATCACTTTGGCCAGTTAGGGTCACCTGACCTCCTTCCCAGCTATGCTTCCTCCCAGGTTGGTTTTTAAATTTGAATATCTCCTCACTGGCAGAGCATGAGACTTGGAAAAGAAAAAGTGCTTGACTTAGAATAAACATGAATTAGCAAAACCTCAAAACATCAGTGTGTTGTTAGCACCATTCCCATTATAAGTCAGAAACACAGCACTGTAACAGCTCATGAAAAGTAATTAACTCTACCCTAGCTGAAGCTAGGACATTTATATTTGCTAACTTATTAAAGCTTTTCTTTGTCCCTTTGAAAAGCATGATTAAAACAGCACAGTGCAAAGCAGAAAAGACACCTTATTTCCCACTAGAAGTGGATAATCACACAAGAGTAAGATGGTGGACATCTAGTTAAATTTGCCTTTTTCAGGAAAACTGTTATATTTGGGAAGCAAGTAATCACTACTACCCAAATGTTACCCACTGAAATGTTCTGACTAGGTGCTGTTTAGTTATAAGGAAGTAAACAACCTGATACTTAAATGTAGCAAAACATCTAAATCCTACATGTGCACATTGCACTATTGCATTGGCTCCTTGGAAAGGAAAGGTAGACAGCCTGGTGCATGTTTGTGTAAAGTAAATGAATACATATCTCTGATTCAGTGCTACAGAATGTGTGAAAAAGCTGATCAAGAGAACAGAAGTTGATAGCAAAGGATTTTTATTGCATTGTTTAGTGTAGATGTTTGTGAAGAAATACGTGAAAGAAGCAGGTTTATATTGCTACAGCTGATGCAGAGCATATTTGCATTGTGTGCATTAAAGAAACCATTCAACAGAAGTTAACTCATGAGAGTCTAACACTGTTGCTAAGTTTAGCAAGAAATCAGTCACAGAAATGTTGGCTTTGTGACACACCTGCAAGTGTCTTACTGAGCTTATATAATGGCAGCTGTTGCTGTTTTATGTTGTTGATAGAAACAAAGCCAGGGTTGAATTGAAGCCCAGTATCAAAGTTGCTCTGGCTTAGATGAAAATCATAAAGCTTATGCAGTGGGTTGATCCTAGCCAGCAACTGAGAACCCACTCACCTGCTTGTTCACTCCCCTTTGTCCCCTAGTATGAGGATAAATTAGACAGTGAAAATATTCACTGTAGTATGTATGGATTGAGAGCAAAACAATATAATAGTTGAAGCATAAGCTGAATATGAAAGGAAAGAAATGGAGGACATTTATACATTACTTTTCAGTGCCTGGTAAACAGAACTTCAGCCTGTGTAACACCATAAATAGGAACATCACCCCTGCGTCTTTCTTTCCTTGAGATTTTGTTGCTGAAAACAATTTCATGTGATATGGAATATCCCTTTGGCTGCCTCAGCTGCCTCATCTGTCCTGGCTTAGCCCCCTCTTGGTTTCTCACCTACCAGTAACATACTCACTGTGCAGATGTTTAGCCAAAAGTGGGACACTGTTGTGTCATCAACACTGGTTTAATCAGAGATCCAAAATGCAGCAGCATATAGGCAGCTATGAAGGCAGATAACTCTATCACAGAGAGACGCAATATAGATTATCAAGACAGAAAATGTGGGGCATGAAGGATTAATTAGAAATTTGTGCCCTCGTTTCACCCCCTGCCTGCCCCTCCCTCCCCTTACTTTCTGCTGCTTAAAAAAGTAGTGGTCTGGAGAAAAAAACCCACAGTCCTCATCAATACCTGTTACACTTCTCTGACAGAAAGTGACAGAGGGTTGTATACTGTTTTTTTGTGGCAAGACATCCTGTTTGCAGTCATCTTAATTGCTTCTGCAATATCACATGTCACAGTTCTTCTGAAGAAGAATAATAATTCCATAGGACATGCTGAAGCAAATTAAGCAGGAGTGTAGGTTCAACTTTAATAAAAAAGATGGCAACAGTGCTTGCAATGTGTCACACTTTATGCAGTGTATGAAAGAAAATCAAATACCATCTATTACCTCAGTCTTACTTATGTCACTAGAAATTACAGACACAAAACTGCAAATGCTCAGCAAAAGTAAAATGCATCAGTTACCTTATTATATTAATATAAAAGATTATTTGCATAATATTATTATTACAGATGATTCACATTCATATAAAAGATGATACAGCAAAAGTTTTATGACTAACAGTGGATTTTATTTATTTTAAGGTTCCAAATACTATCTAAAACTTTGCACAGTCTATTGGGGCATAATGAACCTCATGTCTGTAGTGATACGTTGAGTGTAAATACAGGAAAATCAATGATATCATAAGCATTTAACAGAGGACTATTTTTTAGATGACTCTGCTGGGAAATGGAATATGATGTTATTGCCAATGTAAGGTGAGGGACTGAATTTCCTTTCTCAGAGTTGGCTGTGCCACCTAGGGCTTCCCTGATAGCACGGTACTCAACATAGCCCTGCCCTGTTTCTAGTCTACCACTGGGCCTTCCAAGTATATGTTCCTCTGAGGTTTCAAAATGCATCCTTCAAACAGAAACAGTGCTGATCCTCTGAAATTCACATTCTGGTAAACAATTTAACTTTTTTTTTTTTTTTCAAATTAGCAATTAAATTAACTAGTTCATGTGAAGTCACATGATCACAAGGCAAATTGCTGATTGTTGGTCCCTTGTCTGTTCCTGGCCCCTGATATCACTGAAGTTTCAAACTTACAGTGAGGTCTGTGAAGTGCTGCTTCTTAAACCAGGGATCACCTCACTCACAATAACGCTCAAGTGTGTAAACAGTGTCTCCTGAAACCAGAACTCTCTGGACATGAGTAGCCAGAAGCTTTGTGCTTTCACGGACACCTCCTTCAAGGTGCTACCCTCAAGAGTTAGACTGGTTCTGCGGGTATTTGCCTTTCGGATCAGTGCAATATGTTCCTAACTCCTGTTCTGTTGTGTCCACTTGCTGGCCTTGAATTGTGTCAAGTAGAGACCCTGATCTGTCCCATTCATTTAGTTCTGTTTGAAAAGCTGACAGGTGACAGCATTGTTTCTGGTCAGCAATCTGTTAATGTGGACTAGTTTGATTATTCTTTCCTGTCTTAGCTTAAAAAGGTTGTAATGAGCTACTTTGACCAGGTAAAAATTAAATGAATCATTGAGGTGAAGATGATAGATTGAAGGCAAAATGAGCTGGCTGCAGAGAAATACAAGGGAAAAGGCAAGAAATTAACTTAAAGTGTCAAGAGCAATACCCTGAAATAAGGATTTTAAGGTCTTTCAGGGTAACAGTTTAAATAACCCAGAATCATTGCTAGTGAGGGGCAGAAAGCAGTTTCATAGACAATACATCTAACTCCAGCACTGGGCAGAGAAACTATGGCTTAACCCCAGAGCAGTTGCAGAGTCTACCTCCCTTCAGCCCCCAAAGCCTCCAGCAACAACAACAACTTTTTTTTTCTCTTACCTGCTGGCATTGAATCTACATGTTATTAATGGCTAGGTTGCTAAACCTGCAGTGTTTGGAGGAGTGGTCCTCCAAAGGCAATACTACACATGCTGGTCTCAAAGCAAGCACTGCTCACCTTCTAATTGGGAGAATGCAAAAGGTTATTGGATGTATGTAAGATGAACAAGAGTGATGTGAAACATGAAGTTGAGGTGCTAGGAAATGAGCTATATTCTGAACAGTCTATGCTGAAATTTGTATTGGCACAAATTCAAGCAAGTAGAGTTCATGCAACAGAAGAAATAACTGTTCATTCTCCAGCAAGTTACCTCTCTTCACAATTCACTGACCATGAACTCTTAGTCTATTACAATGGCAAGAAAAATGGTTTATTTAAGCTTAGATGCAATCTTTAAAGATGAAACTGTCACCTGAATAGGTCACAGCCTTAAGAGAATTTCATCAGATGAGATGTATTTTAAAGATTAATTTTCTTGCTGAAAGAAGGTAACAGTAGTACTGTTTTAAATACCTATAGTTGAGACACTTTCTCTCCTATGTATCTTAGTTAATATAATTTTCTTGACAAGTCTTTTCATCTTGACTATTTTTAGAGTGTATAATCCTCCGTAAGTCATGCAATAACTTTTTCTTCATGGCTAAAGATTGTGACACGACAAATTTGATATTGTGGTCTATTACTGTCCATAGTCTGATAAAACATATGCTTTGAAGCAGAGAGCTGCTAATTAAAAATCCAGAATACAAAAAGTAAATTAACCTCAGAACAAAAAACCTTCCCTTCTTCACTTATAAAGAAATAAAAAAAATTTTTTCTACAATAATCAAATATTTTTCAAAAGGACGAAAGCCAGGAGGCATACATAACAATTTCCCAGATAAAAAGTGCTCAAGCTCACAATATGTTACCGTAGCTTTTCTTGAGACTTTAATTTCTTTTCCTGATGGAATTGGAATACAGGATTCTCCCTTTAATTTTGTCGGGCATGTATTTTAGCTTAAAGAACAGAATCTGAAGGGAAATCAATCTTGTAGTACATAAAAGATAAATTGTAAAAGAGGTGAAGAGGAAAGGAAGAAAGCATTCTCTATATTCACTGGAGATAAGAAATAGGCATAAATGCTAGGAAGGGAAATTTGGACTTAACACGGAGAAATTTTTAACAGTCAGAACAAATAAACCCTCAAAAAGTTGGCCAAAGGCACTTGCTGTGTGAGGAATTTTTAAGTGTGGGCTAGATAAGAGATTTAAAGAAGTTAGACAAGATTTTAAAGATTAGGTTTAACAACTGCAAGAAACTATTTGGATACAGTTGATTCTACTGGAAAAAATAGGTTGGGTAGGTGGCCAATTTGAATCTAAAATTATTTGTTGAAAACACTTCTAGACAGGCCTGTTCTGTCTATTGCTGTGCCCTTCCAGGACAAGATTTAATCAGAGGCTCCTTCTCTCCAGGCTTAAGACTGGCCCTAAAATCCTTGTCTCCCTAAATGAAAGCAAAATGTGGATATTTTTGCACCATGTCTTTGACCCAAGAGAGCTCAGCAAAATGTAATCCAGAATACGGGAGAGAGATGAAAAAAATATGTTTAATCTATAATGGATTATAACTTAAACCTACCAGAGTTAAATATATTTAACCTATACTGCATTATTTCTTTGACTCTGAGAATTTGCATTTTAGTAAAGAAAATGGTCTTTGTCTCTCACTTTTCATTCTGCACAACAAACATACATGTTGGTTATTGAGAAAGAGTCACCCATAATGTGGAAATTTTTGGCATCAAAATTTTGCTTTACTTTTTTTTTGCTATGATTTTTAGAGAAATTGGAGATCTTGGGGACTGGTAGCTTGTGAGCTGATCTGGGTTTTTTTCTGAATTTTTGGGTACTCATGGTGAGGAACAATAAGTTCAATGAGCTAAAACTGTCTACTTCCTCTGAGGATATTTTTTGAGCAAATGAAGATAAAAGTTACAAAAGTTTGAACACTCCTTGACTTAAATGACTTCCTCTTATCCAGGCTGATATTTGCTGTTTGGGCAGGTAGTTGATTGCAGGGAGTAGAAGAAATTATACCACAGGTGTGTTAACCCCAATTTCATCCTTTCTGTGACGCTGACAACAGTTTCATTTAGCACTGATCTTGCCACTGGTAGATGACTTAGTTGAAACACATTTCCAGATTTTTTTCTGGAGAATAATACAGAAGTGAGGTAGATTCTACTTTTTTGTATTATTTTTTCTTGGTCTTCTAAGGCTAACTGTTCATTCGTTGGTAGCTTGGTGCTGAATTTATTTTTCTTTTTCTAATGGAATTATCCTAGGTATTACCCCTACTCTTACCACACATGGATAATTCTGGAAGAGGAAATGAGAAAGGGAAAAGGGCAAACGAGAAAAAACATTGTCCTCATAGTTAAGGGATTTTTTCCTTATCATATAGTAATAATATTGTCTGCATCCTTTCTTGGGCTTCATCTAAATTTCTGATTTTCTTTGATGAAGACCTGAGATCTGGTTTGCTTCAAAGAGGAAGGGTTTTCATTTTAAATTCAAATATTAAACTTTGGAAATAATACAATCTTTAAAAGTACACATTTTCCTGCTTTCAGAAATTTAACAAATTTTCCATTCCTAAATGTAGGGTACACCATGTACTCTTGAAGAAAATGGCACCTGAAAGCTTAAAAAAATTGTGTAGGAGGGAAAAACTGTATCATTTTAATTGTCAAAGCACTGCATTTGAGTGCTTCAGGATTTAACTGTGTCTACAGTATACAGAAAGTGAGTGCAGGGAAAATAGAACATTGCTCAGATATTTTCACATTATTTATATGCCTTTTTTCACTTAAAATTTAGTATTTGATGTCAACAAATATCATATCTAATCTATAAATATATAGTGAAACTAAAAGGTGGAAAAAATTAAGAAATTTTTTTGCTAGTGCCTTGGGATTATTCCCTGTAGTCTTTTGCAAAGGCAGGAATGTTCACAGAAATGTTGTTGGAGAACATCTGATTAATCTATATTTTGAATTTTTAAGTAAATCTTCACATCACATTCTGGATTCTAAGAGCAATACTCATACTGACACAAGTCAGATCCAATCACCCACGACCTACATAAGCCATGAAATTTAATTGAAACATTTAAAATTGCAGATGTTGGTATGAACTGCTTGTGTGAATCTTCAGAGTAAATCTTGTTCATCTAATTATCCACTGTGTGACTCTGAGCAACAAATATATAATTAAAAAAACTTTAAGCTACTCTTCAACAACTCTTGAACAGAAACAAGACTGATCCATTCAGTTATTCAAAATGTATTTGTTCAGAGTGGTATCTGCAGAGAAGTGGTATCTGCAGAGGTTCCTTGCAGCAAATTATATCACCACTAATATGATGGCCCCTTGCTGCTAACTTTATTCCTATAAAACTTCTACTAATATTTAGCATGTCCAGAGAAGAGCAACAAAACCAGTGAAGGGACTCGAGAGTAAGTCATGTGAGGAGTGGCTGAGGGAGCTGTGGGTGTTTAGCCTGGAGAAAAGTGGGCTGAAGGGAGACTTTATTGCTCTCCACAACTGCCTGAAATGAGATTGTAGGAAGGTGAGTGTCAGTCTCTTCTCCCAGGCAATAAGTGACAGGATAAGAGGAAATGGCCTAAAGATGTGCCAGAGGAGGTTCAGATCAGACATCAGGAGGACTTTCTTCACTGAAAGGATGGTCTGGCATTGGAATAGGTTACCCAGGGAGGTGGTGGAGTCACTATCCCTGGTAGTGATGACTGGACACGTCATTTAATGCTATAGTTTAGCTAACATGGTGGTGTTTGGTCAAAGGTTGAACTAAATGATCTTGAATTTTTTTCCAACCTAAATGATTCTATGATCTCCTAATGTCTACACAATGTTGAAGCCAAGACTGGGGCCTCAGGTGTTGTGGCTGTGATGGAAATATGCAGACAAGTTTGCAACATCTATTGTTGCACAGCTTTTTGTGCCCATGAACATGAACGTAATTTGTGTTCAGTGACAGATTTTCAAGCCTTTCTACAGTGTGCACTTTACCGTTACAAAGATTAAAAAGGTTCTTAACCTTGCAATGTTTCCATATTTCCTTTTTTGATTCTTTAATTATGTTATATATTCAGCACAGACATATCAGAAGTTCTTGTGCTTTTCACAGGTGATGTATGAGCAATGAGTCCAGTCTTTGAGATCCTCAGGCCCAGATGTCATGCTCAGCATACTTGGGCCATGTGGACCCACTTGTGTATCTGGTCTGTAGGGATCCGTGTGTAGACTGTTTCATTCTTGGTTTCTGACTCTTGTTCTAGGTCTGTCAGCAGGAGAAAATCTGCTCTAACTCCAAATGATGGAGTGTGGTGTGGGCCCTATCAACTTTCTGCTGTTTTCCATCACATCAGAAATGCACTTCATGTTTTCATATTTCACTCTAATGGTATTCATTCTGGTTGATAAATGTTTAGATCATATAACCATATAATTTTCTTATCATGTCAAAGTAACATACATCAACTTGTTTTCTCATTACTCTTCTTGGTTATCATGACTGCCATCATGATCTGAAGCCTGGTATTTATGTCCATTATTCTTGCCCTTTAATTCCCAATTGTTTTCATTGTGCCATCATTTGAATGAAAGTTGTGTTACCCTGAGAAGACAAAAAGCTACTCTTGTTGGCAGCAGAAGACACTACTATTTCTGGAAGCTCTGAGTTGCCCTAGGTGCAGGTGCCCAGGCCCCTGCCACAGGGGCTGTGGAATGGTGTTTGTGAGGAGAGGCTCTGGCTGTGCTGTGATGGACATGAACAGTTCCAGGTGCCAGGTGCCTCCAACTGATTCATGTGAGGCACAGCTGAGCCTCTCATCTATGCTGGCAGTGCCTCTGGGAAAATGTATTTTAAAAAGGGGAAAACACTTAATGGGTATGAGGGATGGAGGGAAAAATGTGATGAACAGCCCTGTGACATCATGGTTGAAGATGGAGGAGGGAAGGAAGTGCTTCAGGTGCAGGAGCAGAGACTTTGCAGCCTGTGGAGGACCACTGTGGAGCAGATGGATATTTCCTGACGGACTGCATCTTCTGGAGAGCCCACATGGGACCAGACATTTCTGAAGGAGTGCAGCCCCTCAGAAGGACCCTATTGAAACAAGGGAAAAGTGTAAGGATTTGCAAAGAGGAGCTGTTCTGGACTGACTGTGACCACAGGCCCCAGTTCTCCATCTCTCTGTGCAGCTTGAAGGTTAGGGTGGGTGGAAGAATTGCGAATAAAGGAATGAAGCTAGGAAAAAGGTATGGGTGGGGAGGAGGTGCTGTTTTATTTTTTTTTTCCTATACAAATCTAATTTAATTAGCAATAAACTAAATTTCCCCCAAGTCAAATATGTTGGGCCTGTGATGGTACTTGGTAAGTGACCTCCCTGTCCTTATATAGACTCATCAGATTTCTTTCTTGCACTTATTTTCTTCCCTTGTCCTGCTGAGAAGGTGTCGTAATTTGAAAAAAATGAGTTTTTTTGAACTTCAGTGGTCAAACCAATGAGTGCTCAGGTTTAAAGACTGGCACCTGGTGTGGCCACTGAGGACAAGGATCTGCCTCTGAGAACACAAGGGGTTAAAAGCAGAGGGCTCCCCGGAAAGCTCTCTCTTGGTTCCGGTCCCTGAGGACGGAGGGATCTCCCCTGCCCAGCGGCTGGCTGGGCGGGGAGGGGAAGCCATGCGGCCTGGGTGAGGTAGGCTGGAGCCTTGGGCACAGAGGGGGAGAGGAAAAATCCTGCAGGATGGAAGGGTGGAGAAAGTACAAGAACCTGGAAAGGCGTCAGACAGCCTTCTTTTCCCTTCCCGCCCCCCCCCCCCCCCCCCCCCCCCCCCCCGGAGAGAGAGACTGAGAAAACCGTGTCTGTGATCTTCGTCACCTTGAAATTTGATATCAACAACTAGACAGCACGGCCGAAGGAGTATAGGGGGGGTGGCGCGAGAAGAGTGCCCAGCAGCAAAGATACCGTGAGAGTTCTGGGGAAACAAAGCCCAAGATTTTAACCCTTTTCGTAGATGATGGAAACTTTATAAATGCTAATCCTCCCGAATTTGAAGAAGAAAGATAGAGAGAACTAAGCAGAGATGATGAAAGTTCGTGCAAGTGGAAGATTGTCAGAGAATGCTGAAAAGAATCCTAGGTGGGAGGAGATGATGGAGTGGCTCTTGGCTGGACGGTTCTTATAGCCATGGATGGACTCATTTCTTTTATGTAAAACAGAAACGGCATCTGGGGAGAGGCATTGGCTTAGAGCCAAGAGTGGACAGTAGTGTGAACAGAGATGAGAGGAAGAGCTCTGTTCTCAAGGCCCCTCGGCCCCAGGGGGTAATATTGGGGGGGACTAGTGTCCCAAATTTGAGAAGCTGTCGTTTCTTGGAACTAACCAAAGCATCTTTAAAAAGAAAACCCTAGGAACAGCTCTGGTCCATGCACAGTGGTGAGAGCACTGGACATGGAGGAAGAGACCACGATGTGGTGTAAGGAAGACTCCTATCTCTCCTTGATGGACTGAGTACTGGTTATCGAAAGGGTGGTAATAGATTAAGGATTAATTATCTAAAAGGTGGTAACGTGATGGGGAATTTTCAGTTTGTTTTGTTGTGTTGAGAACTGGTGGGGGGGGGAGGAAGAGTGTTTTTTAAAGTTTCCATGTTCTTCTGTATGTGTCTTCTTTACATATTATAAGTAATAAAGTTCTTTTTCTTTTGCTTTCTAAATTAGAAACTGTTTTGCTCTGTTTTTGGTCACATCTCACAGCAAATACCAGGGACAGTATATCGTCATAGGGGCACTGGCCTTGTGCCAACGTCAAACCTATGACAGAAGGTGGCGGGTGAGAGCACCTGGATGGGTGTCTGTCAGGCAGCCAAAGTCAACTCACCACACATGAAGCCAAAGTACTTTCAAGTATTTATATATAATATAAGCATTGTTCTATAAGTAACACTGAAAGTAAAATTATGACTGCTATTTAAGAAATATAAAAAAATCTACATACCCCTAGGACCTCCTGTGGATTGGATGGATCTTCTCTGTTTTCACTTTCCACTATATTCTCCCTCTTGAGTTATCAGACTTCTTCAGGTTTATAATGCTACTTATGAAAGAACTGAAAATTGTTACTGTGTGAATCCTTTCCCCCTTGGTCCTGTCAATGATTATTTGAAGACCTGCTTTCAAATACAAAAACAGTTGGCAAACTAGGGCATGCCTTTCCACTATAAAATCTACATGACTTTTTTTTCATATTGCAACATGGGATTTGCTACATTCTACTGACAAGAAAATTTCCATGTTGAAAATCTCTCTGATGTGAACGAAAGCAAGAACTGTGAGGAAAGATTTGCTCTCCTGGTGCAGGAAAGAAGAAGAAAGCAGGAACAAGAGACCAGGTCCGTTAACTCTGAATACTGAATCAAGGTATTTTAAGAACAACTGCTGTAGGCCTAATTCAGGAGGTAGGTGGTCCATTCTTTAATCTGTATGGGATTTTATTTTTTAATGTTTGTAATTCTTGATTTCTATTTCTGTTTTTCTCTTTAGACACCTTTTGTAATAAAGAAGAAAGGAATGGGAAAGCAAGGAGATGAACAACTGCCCCATGAAAAACACATTTGGGAAGGAAGGAAGAGAAATCCTGAGTTTGCTGGAGACTTGAACCTATATAACATGAATTTGTAATTTCATATGATTTATGCCAACTAAGCAACAATTAGTAAGATATTCTCTTCATATAATTAAAATCTTGGTGAACTGGCCAAACCCACCTCTCTGAAATATCATAGACTTTTAAAATATGCTACAGAGCTAGCACAGAATATGTAACTTATGTAATATGTTACGTATGTAATATGAAACATATTTAATATGCAGTCCTCATGAAGACGGTTTAACAACAGTTTGACTGACCTATTATTCACTGGTATAAGTAGTATAATTACAGGTATAAATAATGCAAGTATTGGCCTTGAAACTTTTATTTCAAAGCCTTATTGTTTTTTTTGATATGGACTATTTCATTAAAAATTAAATCCTACCTGACTGAATTTCTTTTCTTTTGCGTCAAGGCCATTTTTTTGATAGAATTACAAATGGTGCTGGATTCTCTGTGTGGTTTATTAACTAAAGGGCTGGAGGATATTGACGAAAAACATGCTTTATTAAAAACCCTAATTGTATTCAGAAATATAAACTATGATATAGTATAAGCTTATTGTCAGAAATGCAAAGTACCACTGATTCTTTCCCTCTGGAGTTTGAAAAATGCTACAATTTGACAAAAATCTTATCAGTTGAGAAGGTGGGATACAGGGTGTTACAAATAATGTCATTCTGCTTTTTCAGTCAGCCTATGAACTCCTTAGTGTGACACCAGTACTGGCTTTGTTCATATTAAACTGAAGCCATTTATACATTAGGGAAGAATTCTTACCTCTGGTGAACTGCTGCAGATATCTCATCCTACTGGAGCTAGTGAAACTGATCAGAATCATGCATTTGGTGTACTTAGCTCCTGGTCAAACTTCCCATGACAAAGCATTTAATTTGATTTTACTCCTGTGAGTAGTGTTTAAGCTTCTAAACACTAAAGCCAGTGTATAATATTAAAAAAAAAAGAAAAAAAAAAAGAAAAAAAAAACAAGAAAAAACAAACCAAACCCCCCCCCCCCCCCCCCAAAAACCTTATTCTTTTACTCAATATATACACATTATTTGAGGGGAATCATCAATGAACTCCCACCCCATGTTTCCTTGGTAACACCCAAATCATCCTTGTCACTAAGGTTTGGGATACAGGCTGGATGGACTCTTGAGAGGCATCACAGTCCTTAGATTTGTAACGATTATCATCAATAGCACTGAGGTAAAAGTGCTGACAACTTGTGTCGAAACAGTTGAGTGATGCTATAGCTAGACCTTTGTGCTGCTGTATAAATAGCAAGGATGTTAGGAGCTGTGCTTATTGCGTTATATACTATAGATGTTGTCTGTGCACATTTGAAAAATATTTAAAATGAATATTGGCATTTAATAGTCCCTGATATTCCCTATGTGTCCCTTTTTCTGTTTAAATCCAGGAATGTAGTGTACAGCTCTATATTGCCAAAGTACACAGAATTCAGAGTATCTTAGCTGTGGTATGCATATTTACAGATGTGTTCTCTAAAGCTATCAGATCCCCTCTATTTTTTTAATCAAAGAAGTTCCACAGTTCAAGAACAAATGGAACCTAACGGTGAAAATGTCTCTTATGTTTAAAAAAATGAATGGAATTTTTCTTCATATTCAGGATAACAGATAGCAATGTGGATACTGTGCAGGATTAATTTCTGTAAACCTATTGCAATAGTGGCTTTTCAAAGGATGTTGACATTTTTCAAAAATTAAAGATAATACAATCCAAGGAGACTTAAGGCTTTATGAAAGGTTTCTTACCTGGGTGTTGAGCAGGGGCTAAACTAGACTAGAAACCCAATGGTGAAATCTATATTTTTTCATGTTTTTCAGAAACAGCACCAAATCAGAAAATAGTCTTAAAAAATTGTGTGATCCTGTAAAAAAAAAACAAAACCAAAACATTTTATATATATGAGTGGCTCAAATTCAAATGTGAAGTTAAATATGGGAAGCAAACATAAACTCTGTCAGGAGTCAGTGTAAGAATGCATTACATAATATCGAAGAGCTATAATATCCTGTGTTGTTCAAAATTTTACTCTTCCATTTGCACAGAATAAAAGCACAGAGCTTTATAAGCTTTATGTATGCTTAATCTATGCAAACAGCTTTCTGAGAATGGCATTTCTATGTTAGACTGATCTGAAAAATTAGATAGGACTACCTACAGATAGATCTGAGATGTAGGTGCTAGTAACTCATTAGACTGTACTGTTGAGGACAGGCATTTTGGGTTTTTCTCAGGTAAAATCAGTAAAGAGCCTTTCAGTAAAGAACTTCTAAGAAAAGCCTTTAAAAAAACTAAAGGTATTTTCCTTGATGAAAGCAGCAGGCTTATGTGCTGGTTTTGTCTGGGATAGTTAATTTTCTTCTGGTGGGTAGTTTGAGGCTGTGGTTTGGATTTATGCTGGAAACAGTGTTGATAACACAGGGATGTTTTTATGTTTTTGTTATTGCTGAACAGAGCTTACAGAGTCAAGGCCTTTTCTGCTGCTTACCCAACCCCACCAGCAAAGGGGTTGGGGATGCAGAAGGAGCTCGGAGGTGTTGCTGTGGCAAATAACACATGACACGAATTTTCTCGGAAACAGCCTGGAGAGATGGATCTGACTCCATTTATTAGAAACAAATTACTTCCTTTTATATATTTTGCCACAGACTACTGTGATTGGCGAAAGAAAGACACCCTCTTCACCCACATTGGTCAAACCAGAGAGACATCAAAAGTAAGTCCAACCCACAGAAAGAATTCCAAACATGAGTTTTTGTTACAAAAACAATTCTGATGTTTATGTTCAAGCTGTGAGAACAAGCTTTAGAAACCCAAAACATCAGGAAAAATGAGCTTTAGAAACTCAGAAGCTCCAGACCTGGAAAACCAGACTACAGGGAGGGGACACAGCCAGCCCAGGTGACCCCAATTGAACCAAGATATTTTCCAGACCATATGGTGTGGCATATAGAATTGAGGGGAGAAGAAAGAAGATGTTTGGAGTGATGTTATTTGTCTTCTCAAGTAACCACTAGGTGTTCTGGAGGTGTGCTTTCCGGGAATCGCCCAACACCTGCCTGCCCATGGGAAGCAGTGAATGAATTCCTTGTTTTGCTTTGTGTGCAGCTTTTGCTTCACCTATGAAACTGTCTATCTCAGCACACAAGCTTCCTCACTTTCACCCTTTTGATTCAGTCCTCCATCCTGCTGAGGGAGTGAGTGAGGGGCTCTGTGGGGCTGAACTGCCAGCTGGGCTTAAACCACACATCCATGGAATACATCTAGACCTGGTCCCTGGAAATGCCAAGAGTTTATGCTCCATAAATTTCAAATTATGCTTAACTTCTCAGTCCTGATTCATGGACTGTTATGGAAGGTGTCCTTTTGGCTTCCATCACAGAATGGGTTTGATTCCTGTGGCACACAAAAATGTGGCCAGCTGGCCTGGAGTCATGTTGTGTCTCATATTGTCTGAGCCCTGCACATTGCACATTGTGGTAGGGGAAAAAAGGCTGCTTGTAGACAGAAACGATCAGTGGATTGTCTTTGAACTTCAGACCCTTTCTTGCAGAATGGAAACCATTTTTTGATTCTCATTACAATTAGAAGCATTGAAGGAACTCAGCACCTCACACAGTGTATTATGAGAAATTGCAAGAGAATTTTTATAAATGAAAGTAGTAAAGCAGAAGTTAATGTGGAAACATATTGCCAGTGAACATACAGAATATTTCCTGGGTACCTCCTACAGCTAATCTCTTACATCTCTTTCTGCCTGTCTCTAGGTTTGCCTGGATTCCAGGTTCTTCCCTCTACTGAAGCCATTGGCAGGAGCCATCCAGGCCAATGTATCCTCTCCCCTGCACATCTTGCTGACACATTATTTTCTCCCCTGCCGTCGTACAAATGCCAGCCGTGTCTGTGGTAATATCCATCCTCTGACTGAGAAAATTCTAGGGTCTAACCAAATCCCTCAAATTGTGGCTATATTAATATACCAAGTTTCAGCAAAAGATAACAATTTTTAGATCAATAAATAAAAATTAGTACAAATTGATTGGAAATGCTCAGGTATGTTTTCAAAACAAAAGAAGAATGGCACTTCACCCTATACTTTAGAGACTCATTTTTATCTTTATGATGTCACAACTACTGTTTCTGTTTCTTGCTGCGTATGCTTACTACTATAATGTCTTTCACATTTGAAAAAGTCCTAACATGACCTGTTGATGATCTAGACTGAACTTTAAAAAATTAGATAGGATTCAAATGGTACATATATGTTGTGCTAATTCTTGATATTAGGTAAATTTAATCAGATATTCATTACATTTGTTTGAAAACCTCAAGAGACTCTAAAAACAGCCACAAAGGGGCAGCAGATATTTGCATTCAAATGTTATGATGCTTGTATGCTTTCCTCACCAGTTCTGTTTCCTATTTAACAAAAAAACTCCAGCAATCTGGGAAAATTGTGAGGCTAGGCTTTTCTTTTGGGAAACACAAGCTCCTCTTCACTTTCTTACTGAAAAGATGCATACTAGCAGACAAAAACCTTTATAAGTATTTTTTTAGTGCTTTTTTCAGACATTTTTTTCAAAGAGGTGTGGTGCCTAATATTCAAGTCTAAGACTATTATATTACCCCCCTATCTTTAGATTTTCAGAGATAAGGTTAAAAGAACACACAAGAAATTACTGATCCTCACTGGAAAAGATATTGCTAGCTTTTGTTTTTTCTGCACTAAAGGCATCAAATAAGAGCTCTGAAAACTCCTGGAACAAGCAATTTCCTCTACAGCAGATAATTTTTACTATTGATAAGACTGAATTTCAGTTCTAATATAAGTCTTCTACGATGTAAGAGGAAAAAAAAACCACATTTCTGAACATCAATGCCTATTTGCTGATTTTCAAGACAGAAGCTTGCAGATATTTTGGTAAACATGTTGCACACAAATACACATAAATTTTAATTTTTTAATGTGCTTTCTGTCATTTTCATTGTGATTTCTTTGTTTTATTTTAGTAACTACTATTTTCATTAGTGGGCATGCAACTAAGAGGCTATTTAGAGAATTTCAGAGAATTGCAGCTCCATTAAAAACAGTAGCCTATGTACACATATATACAGAAATATCAGTATTCTAACTTGATAGACCTTATCATAAACTTCAAATAGTATAGCGGATGGCACATCCTTTTCTGAAACAGACCCACTTGAAATAGCAGACATGCAACATTTTTTTTTTTTTTTTGCATGTAATTTATTGCAAAGTTTGCGTTGCAGTTACAGACCCTTGAATAAAAGCACCCTGGAACTTTAGTCTTTCATTTTCAGCAATTTAATTTTTCTAGGATGTGACTCTATAAGTTAAAATTCTCACATTTATTCCCTCAGATATGCATATTTCTCCAAAGTTAAAAGGAAATACATTCAGCTTATTTTTAATGATCTGAATATTGTGAAAACCCTGTGATTTTTGTATTTACAGAAAATTTTTCAGTTATTTTTTCATCCTGAATAACTCAGAAATGTGTTAAATGTAATTCTTTAAACTTTTCATGAACAAAATTACTGAGCTGAGATATGAAGTTTACTAAATTTAAACTGATGTGGGCAAACCCCTTTAAACTGTTTCCAATATCTGCATCTAACACATTCCACACACTCAGTAGTTTTCTACTAATATCTTCAAATTTTGATTCTGCAGTCACTGATACCTCCATATTGATGCATGACAGAGTCATAACTGCACTGAGAGGCAAATAGTAAGCTTATTACTGTGCCTGAGCAACTTTGCTGGTAGAGTTCTTGTAGGAGGTACTGTTCTTAGCAACAAAATTACACCATAGGTGTTTCACCAGTCCCACATTGAACTGTCCTCATTTTTGTGCTCCCCATCCAGACTGTCCAAGCAGGAAGGAAGACTTATTAAGAAGGACTTTCACTCTGTTTAAATTCTAAGGATGCTGACAAAAATACTGATACTGATAAAAGGAAGCAAAGATTCCTTTTTCAATATAAAAAGAGTCAGCTGTGCTGAAGATACAGCTTGTTTCTGAGTTTTTCTGCTCTATTTTTTAATACAAAAATCACACTACTCTCTAAATGTGATATTGTACCACAAATTAAAAGACAGATGAAAAATCAAGTGATGCATTTCCCCCGATCTGCTTCAGAAGGTTTGTTTCATCTTTGCTGAAAGAGTCAGTTCAGATAAATTTAACTTTCTTCCACCAGGCAGCTTACCTGCTCTGAATAAGGAGCAGTGACCTACACCAGCCTTGCTAAAGTAAGAGTCACTACTTTTTGTGATGATGAAACTAAAAAGAGACATTTGATTAGCAGTTCAAAATCTTAGCAGATGGATTTAACTAGCCAGTGTTAGTACAACCCCAGTATGGACTTACCGTGCACCTATTCATCTGCAGTATATCCAGGAAATGATTCCCCATCCTCTGTTGATTTCTCACTTGTGCCGTCGAGTAAGATTTTTTGGTTCTCTGGTGCATTGAATAGCTGTTCTTCCTGACAAATTGTATTTCAGTTACATCAGTGAACCAGTCCAGTTTTCCATTCAGCCTTATAAAACATTGATTCAGCACAACAAAGATGGTAAATAAATGTCTAAGGCTGGTGAAGATGATCCTGCAAGGCCTCATTGCTTCAAGGAAAAGGTGCAGGGGGTCACACTCTAAATGAAAATTAAGAACATCAAAGATCTCCCAGTCAAATCCCATCAATGGCACTAATGGACACATACATGATGGCTTGATGTATAAAAATGGAGTATATCACATTTGTGACAGCTGCTTACAATAAAGCTGTGCATCTGAAAGCAAGAAAAATAAAATGGCTGTGTATTTAGAGGCATACGATTAAAATTGTGACAAAATTACTTCCAATTTATCCAAAGGTAAATTTGTCAATCCTAGAGGAGGGCCATATTGCTTCTAGAGGTTGAATCTTGTTGGCAGCTTTTAAAAATTTGGACAGCAAAAATGCTATTTAACCCACTCATATGTTTGTGGCTTCTGCTGGATCTGTGGATGCTGCATTCACTGGAGGAATACTAAACTACTGTTAAGGTAGCCTAACCCAGGTACTTTCAGTTATCAAGGCATTCAACTAGTGATTATGTGAAAGCTATCCAATTAAATGCATATCTAGCAATTTCAACTACTGTTGTTAATATATGAATAAGCATCAAAAAAAGGAAAAATTGCTTGCAGCTAAAAGTAAACGGGGGAGAATAGGCCCTCAGAAACGGAGGGATAAAAGAAATATTACAGAAAACTATGCAAGAAGTACATGTGACTCCATATATTATGACTCTTGAAGGAACAGAAATACTCAAAAGATTTCCAATGAAGAAATTCAGTCCAAAGCCGTCAGTTCTTATGCATCAATATTCAGAATGACTAGAACCAGAGAAGAGGTTTGCAGAGACAGAAAAAAGTGGTAATAGAGGATCTAACATGCCTATAAAGTTTTTTGGTAAGAACAGGAGAATGCTTTCCTCAAATGCATATTGGTCATTGCATGCAGGGCATGCAAGTAGGTTCACAATTTTGAGGATCTCTGCTGAATCAGAAATGGTTGCTACAGTGCTACAGTAGATGACGTGCATTTGTTCCTGAAAACCTGCCATCCTTACAATTAATATATACACGTTGTTTACCAAATGGTTGGATGAAAGCATTTTATTGTATCTTGTTAATAACCTATTCAAACATTTGTTGTTAATTGCTTCATGTTTGTGAAAAACAAGTTCCTTCATTACTGTCCCACAAGATAATTGTAACTGTTTAGTATTATGCTAGAGTATCATTGCTGAAGAAACTTTTTTGCCTGTAACAAGTTCTTACCAGGAACAGCAATTTCTCAAACCCTGCCATGAATGAAACTCCATTTCCATAGATGCTAAGAAACAGTTAATAACAAGGGCCACTACAAGTATCACAAAATCCAAATGTTTGGAATTTAGACGAAGACTCATGAATACTGCCTTACTAAATGTCATGCCACATTTATGACTTCAGGGCAAAATATATGAGCACCAGACAATGTGAACATATTAATTAATGCTAATTACATCTCTGCAGTACAGATGGGTACTATTCTCCTGACATGAGTATGTAATATGCTTGGCATAAATGTCAATTAACATATTTATGCAGCAAAAAATCTGTAGTTTGCAAATTCACTATTACTGTCTTTTAATTGCGAAGACATTATGTACTACAGCCTATACATGTTGACCTGCAATATGAACAGTGCAGATCTTCACCATCATATCAGTTCTGTTACAATGGCTCCTGTGAATCCTTAGAGTTTTGGCTCTTCCTCATAGGTGACTGCTAGTACAGCATGGATGCACATGCAATACAGTTAAGGGCTGCATAGCCTCCTATGTGTCACATAACTGAGGATGAAGGAAAGATTTTCTCCTTCAAAATCTACTCCAAAATCCACCTTTGGTACACATACTAAGAGTAACTCAGCATTACTTCTGTTGATCCCAGTGTATATTCCTATACTATAGGCATAGCTCTTTGTGCCAGCTGATTATACTTACTGGTGTGGATAGGAGGTAGGATTTCCATCTCCATTCTACTCCATCCCTCTGGAGTTCTGAGCATCACCATTACTAACCTCCAACAAGTATTCTGTTCATTCAGAATCAAAGAAACAGAACCATAAAATCATACTGTGGTTTGGGTTGGAAAGGTCCTTTGAAGTCACCTAGTCTAACACGCTATGCAGTAAGCCAGGGACATCTTCAGTTACATCAAGTCATTCAGAGCTCTGTCCAACCTGACCTTAAATGTTTCTAGGAATGGGGCCTCTACCACCTCTCTGGGCAACCTGTTCCAGTTCTTCATCATATAAAATGTCTCAATAAATCCTCTTTTTAGCCTAAAACAATTTCCCCTTGTCCAACTGCTACAGGCCATGCTTAGGAGTCTGCCCCCATCTTTCTTTTAAGCCACCTTTTAGTACTAAAAGGCTGCAATAAGATCTTCCCAGAATCTTCTCTCCAGGCAGAATAACCCTCATTCCTTCAGCCTTCCTTCACACAGGAGGTGTTCAGCCTATGCCCTGATGTTCTTCATTACAGTAGATGCGTTCCATCTCTCTGTTCAGTTTTATGGCCTCCTCTGGACTTCCTCCATCAAGTTCATATCTTCCTGTGCTGGGCACCCCAGAGGCAGAGGCAGCGCTGCAGGTGGGGTGTCGCCAGAGCAGAGGGACAGATTCACTTTCCTCGCCCTGCTGCCCACACTGGTTTGGATGCAGCCCAGGACACAGTTGGCTTTCTGTGCTGTAGGTGCACATTGCCAGGTCCTGTCCAGACTCTCACCCACCAGCACACCCAGGTTCTTCTCAGCAGGGCTGCTCTCAGTCCCTTCACCCCCAGCCTGTGTTGATAATGGAGCTTTCCCTGACTCATATGCAGGACCTTCCCCTTGCCCTTGTCCAATCACATAAGGTTGGACACATTTCTGGACTTTGTCCAGGTCTCTCTGGATGGCATCCCATCCTTCAGGAGTGCCAACTGCATCAGTGTGCTAAATGTCACCTGTTCAGTGGATCTGTCTGTTCAGTGCATCAAGGCCTACAGATTTTTGCAGCAGATACAGTCATTTACATGCAGATGCAGTCTAGTTAAAAGGTACCCGAAAGTGAATTTTAATAAAGTCCATTTTTACAGTTACTCTTCTCTTTTCCAAGGTTTGGGATTAGGTGACTATTTCCCATGTGACAGAGGGAACTGACCTTCATCCTTCTTCCAAGTTCTGCCATAAGAGCATAATTCTAATTGTCCAAGCTAATTCATATGAAAGGGAAACACCTTGATTGTGAGACAGAGGCAACCAGTCCTTGTCCCTCACACACCACCTTCCTCCTTAGTTCCTTGTTAGGTCACTTCAACGTTCTTGCATAGTTCTGGAATTTTTCTAAAGCTTTTCACTGGGAAAACACCACTTTCCAGCTCAGTGAAAGAAGAAAAGGAGTCAAAACCTGATGGGATCAGGGAAGTTTGTGCCTCTGTAATGATGGGGTAAAGGCAGAGCTTTCCATCGCTCCAATATTATTGTCTGAAGTTTTCCAGCTTATAACATCCAGGTTTTATTTCACTATCATATTGCAAGTATTAATTGTTTGGGCTCAAATTCTCAAATTTTGCTGCATAAGACTAAAAATCTTGTATTATCAGAGGAAGAAACCTTTTGTTACATATATACCTTTTGTTAGGTATATATGTAACATATATACCTTATATATCTGTTACATATACACATTATATATATATATGTTACATATATATCTTTTGTTAGGTATTTCGTCAAGTCCTTGGTGTGGTGAGAAACAAAATCAGGATAATTATTGCCATAACCTAATTTAGATCCATCCTGCAATGACTAATGGGATCCTTAGAAAGCTGTTATTATGTCTTGCCTGTCAGTCAGCCTAGAGTTTTACAAGTATTGTTACCCAACCACTGTTGACATTCAGTTTAAGGAATCCAAAAGTGCAGTAAACGGTAGAGAATAAGTAATCTGCAGTGAGAAACATTGCAGAAAAGAGAAATAAGGAAAAACTGGACTGGTCTGATGGGACTATCTTAGGAAGTTACTTTTATTTTCTGTCTCTGTCACATAATTAAATATTATCCAAAGCGTCTCTTATCTTACATGATCATCAATTTTGCATTTGTTTTCTGGATATTGGACTTGAAGCACGGCAATTTCATTTGAGAGTGTCCATAGCAACCTCTGAAGTTAACAAATGCACTTAAAAATTAATGAAGTCAGTATTCTGCTGCTTACAGTAAAAAATCGCATCAGGAGAGTCTCAAAATGACTAGTGAACATTAGTAAATATCTTTGACCTTAATGTCTCTGTGTGTTTAATGGTTGGTAAAAGAAGGAGAGTAGTAATCTCTAATCTCATTTGTGAAAATAAATGTTTGGGAAGTATTCAACTCCCATACTGACGTTATTATGTAAGAAAGAAAATTATTAATTCAGAGCAGGAGTTGAATTGTGTACAATAAATAGGGCATAAACTACACTGCACAAGGAGGAGAAAAGAGTTTATTGGAGAACTGATTGTTAAAAGAGCTCAGTGCATTACAGGCACTGGGTGCACATGAGCTTTGCAACCTCACTGTTCTTCTAATGTAGTTTTTATGTTTAATATCTTCAGCAGTAGTCTATAAAATTCCTAGCAGAATTAAGCTCAGGGCTTTAGAAGATAATACTTAAACTCTAATTTTTTAAGAGTAGAATAATTTTATGTTACAGAAATGATGGAGGATAATTTCATGACCTGTTTTACTGTATAGAAAATGATATATTACACTGTAAAACCAATTTCTGAAATCCCTCTTATTGTCTATACATATTTTAGAGTTTTGTGATCTGTACAGAAACCCAAAGGTATTCCTTTCTCTTAAAAATAATTTTCTGAAAATGTTCTTAGTTTCAACTACAGAGACTTGTTAGTGGAATTATGATAACAACTGAGAAAAAGTTAAGCAGTCACAAAGCAAAGGAGCATTTTTGTTTCTTACTCTTTTAATCTTGTTATTTACTAATCCCCATTTACATAGCTCCAATAACAATTACGAACTTCAGGGGAAGGTTTGATGCCTTTTTACATCCTCTGTATTCTATAGCAGAATCAGGAAAATCCAGCACTGATATTTAATTACTAATCTGTCAAAATCACATAAAATTAAACAATAACAAATGTAGTTAAAAACTTTTCAGGACTAACAGGGAGAAAACACAATAAAAATATTTATTACCTTTGAGAGTCAACATGAAGCAGTGGCTTGGAATAGATGGATACAGTTACACTTTTCCTGGGCATACATGAAAAGAATCAGAGGCCTGCTTGGGACAGCTCTTTAGGAATATTGTATTTCAGTGATTACAGGGTTGGCTAGTGCAGCCAAGGAAGGAAGAGGTGGAACATCTACAAGAATTCTAAATGAAAGCCATTTTTTAAAAATAGGAATGAAAACATTAAGGTTAAATAAACCCAACTTCAGAGAATCAAGGAGAAAACAGTTAAAGACCTTGATCATAGCTGCATGCAACAAGAAAATAAATTATAAAAACTTTAAACCTCTTCTGTCAATAAATATTTGCTGGGAGAATACACTGAATCAGGGGATGGTATTGATCTTAGTATAACATACTCAATTGCTACATGTCACACTTTTAAAAGTAAATAAGTAAAAAGAAATTTTAAATGGTCCTTATAAAAATAAGAACAAATTACCACTGGCTGTTTGAAAAATGAGCTAGGAGAATGTGACAAAACACAGGGAATAACACTAAACAGTGAGTGTCAAACCAATGGAGAGGAATTTGACTGTGAGAAACGGTTGCCGAGCATGTAAATAAAATTATAGATGATTAGAGATGCAGCGAGAAAGAAAATAAATATACACAAAGACAGCGTGAATAGCTGCATGCCAGCATGTAGTCAAAATAAAATGAATTGATCACACACATTTCAGACAAGCCATTCCTCAAATGGAAAAAAATAGGACTCTAATGAATGTAGGACACATATAGCCCACTTACTGCACTCAAATTGTAAAGATATGGCTCTAACTGGTGTCATAAAACCCAAGGATGATGGAGATTCTACACTTCCTTAGGCAATCTACATCAGTATTTGGGATCTTCCTGTTAAAAAATCCTCTCTGTGGTCTAGCACAAATCTTCTTGGCAATAGCTTTCTACACTTCATTATTTATTCTTATAACCTAGTAAACAATTTTTCTTCCTTCTTTGATTCTACCTAATACATATTGAAAGTTTTCAGTATACATTAAAGATCTACAGTGCTTTTCATGGTTCTTATTTGTCATGTTCATTGGACTATTTTTATGCTTATAGAGTTCTTTTGCTGGATAATTTTGCTTGAAACACTATGCCAAAACCTGGCCAATTTTCCAGCTAGGGATTTACCAGAGTTGAACTGAAGAGAAATATTTCTTTAAATTTATGTCTTTACTTCACCATTTGATGCTTTCCATTCTCTCTCTGACACTTCTGACAATTGCTCTGCTTGGCATATACTATATCCCCAAGAACCTTTCCTTCAGAACTTCTGTGTAGAATATTGCAAGCATTTCATTAGAACCTGTGGCCTTTTGTGCTTGTCTGAAAGGCAGTGCGACCCAGAAGCACATTCAAAGCCAAAGCCAGAATGCAAAACTGCCAAAAAAAGCATAACAGTGATCTTACCTGTCATGTCTTCTCAGTCAGAGAGCTTCCTGGACTGAAGGCCATATTTTAGAGCTACAAATGAACTTTTCTGCATCCATTTATTCACCAATCCATCACTTTTGGAACTCATTTGTCCCTTTGGTTTCCAAAGAATTCTGTGACAATGAGTCCCACAATTTACTTATGTAATATATCAAGATTTTGTGATGTTTACATTGCTCCCTGATAATTTTTGTAAGGGCTTAATAGTTTTTGTGAGCTTAGAAATAATTAATAAACACTCCTTATTAATGTTATTCAAACCATTTGAATTTTATAATTTGAATTTTATAGCTCTATATCATATCTCTCTCTATCTTATCCAAGCATGGAAAGTCTTGGTACTTTTTCTTGTCCCTTGTACAGGAGCTACTGCTCTTCTCAGTGACTGTCCCTCTTTTGTAGCATTTTAAAAAATTCTCTAACACCTCTTTTCAAAAAAATTTATTAGGTATGAAGTGTTAAAAAGGAGGACCAGGATGAGCTGACAGTGATAGTGCTTTTCTGTTTTGTACTCCCTATACCTAGTAATTTCTACCATCCTCTTTATTGTTTTTTCCCCACCTCCAGTGGTTTCAGATCTCTATCTGAAAGATAATAGATGCCACACTTTAAGACAGCTGTTATATTTGTATAATTATGGTATCTTTACCTCATGTGCATGTTATTATACTTGTCACATTTTTATTGCTTGTTTTTGCTGAACAGACCTTAGGTATTCTGAGATCTCTGTGGATTTCTTTGCAGCCACATTTTATGTTTGTCTAGCATGCATAATACATGATCTCGTGAAGATTTTGTTCTCTCAAAATTCCCTCTTTTTCCATATGGTTATGGCTACTTTACACACCAAATATTCTAACTTAGATTCTTAGAGGGATCTCCTCTCATAGTTTCTTCTCATTGTAAAATCTGATTATTTAATCTTATTATTTTATATCTTATGTATAACACTGTAAGTTATTTAGGCACCTCGGATATTTATGAAAAAAATATTAAACAGATGACAGGTATTTCCTTCAGAGATCTCTAACAGATGGTAAAAAGCACGACTCCCAAAGTTCTACTGGTTGTCTGTCAACAAAATGTCTGTACATTTCATTTATCTATGTATCTATGTATCTATTTGTATGATATTTAATTAAATAGAAAGAAAACTGTTTGAAAAGATAAATCAGACATATGAGCCAGCAGTATCCAGAATTTCTCTTGGAGCCTGTTTTAAGCCTGGTGTAACATTTTTAATTGTCCAGGCCACTGGCACTAAGAGGCTGATTTAAACCACAGGTTATATATTTTACTACTACTCATCAGCAATTTCATGTTTGAAATTCTTTACACTCTGGTTTGATAACCATCTTGTCCTTGTTGCTTAGGATGGTTAATTTAAGTGGTTTGTTCTAAACGCCTTTTTGCTTATTTTTAAATTGAGACAGCTCCTCAAATTGAGTACTGCTTGTGATCACAGATCTGTTGCACTAATGGTCTGGTCAGCTGCTTTTTTCCAATGTGGTTAAGATGCCAGTGAACATTTATCTAGGCTGTCAAAATAGTGGGTTTGGACTTTTCTGTGATTTTATCTTTAGCATCATAGAAATTCTTCATCTTGGTTTTTTTCTCCCTCTTTTGGATATGACTAGATTTTAAAAAAAGTTATTTCTGTATTTTAGTATATTTGTAGTTGAATTGCAGCAATATTATTTTGGTTTTAAATGCTTTTAATGGTTTTGAAGTCTTCCTAGTAGATGGTATTTATCAACATTTGCGTATAGCATGATGTTTTTATAGTCTCCAATCCATTGTAAACTTTTTTAAACTTCTTCATTCAGATTTTTCTTTTATTCTAAAAATTAGAATGTTACTGTTGGAGAAGTCTTGTCTCATTTTCTCCACCGCCTTTACCATCTCAAGATGGGCTATTCACTCCCGATTGCTGGAAATCTTAACAGCATGACAGCAGATAATTGAAGACTGTCATTATTATAATTTTTACCTCACTAATTTTTTCATCATCATCACTAATTTCTTCATCAGTTTGTGGTAATTGTTACCATTCTGGTAATATGATAGACTGCAACACTAATATTGTACTTCTTTTTTGGAACATAATTCATACATACTCTGTAGCATCCTTATCTAATTCCTCAGCATTATTTTTTAATTACTTATGACTGCATGCCACCCACACAGTGTCTATTCTTACCTGAGAGGAGAATTTCATATTTCCAAACTTGAAATATGCCTAGTGTCAAGAGAATGGAGCCAGGTTCTTCTCAATAGTGCCAAGCAATAAAACAGGCAACAGGCAGAAATTGATGTACAGAAAGTTCCACCTGAACATGAGGAACAACTTACCTACTGTGTGGGTGACTGACCATTGGAACAGGTTGCCCAGAGAGGTTGTGGAGTCCCCATCACTAGGTATATTCAAGAACTGTCTGGACACAATCCTGTGCTGTTCTGGGATGAGCTGCTTGGCCAGGGAGGTTGGACCAGATGAACCACTGTGGTCCCTTCCAACAAGACCCATTCTGTTATTCTGTGGTTCTCTGTGTGGACTGCTCTTTGAATTAATCAAAATAATTTTCAGTTCTCATGCTGGCCTTCACCATGACTGCAGATCCTCCAACTTGAAATCATACATAAATTGAACAAACACACCAGTTATAAATAAACATATTTAATGGTATTCAACCAGGACAGAATCTTAAAATGCTTTTCTAATTTGGTAGCAAACCATTGATAAATTCTCTTTGCATGTGGTTTTCTAATCACATTAACTTGCCTATGAATGAGAATCCCACATAAGGAAACATCAAAAGCCTTCCTGAAATCCTGCTAGATTCCACTTCTTGGTTTCTTGAGGTCTATTACTCATTAAGAAAGAAATTAGATGACCTGTTAAGATTAGCACTTGGCAGGTATAAGCTGGCTTTTACATATCCCCTTTATATTTTAAATAATAGTGTCTTTCACTACTTGCTTCATTATCTGGAGGGACCAAATGTAAACTGTCAAGTTTATTAAATTCTTCTCTTGTCTTTTTCCTATTTTTAAATATATAAATAGTGAGTTTACCCTATTCCAATGCTTATATCTTATAATACAGAATGAGTTAACATCAATAATGAATTAACAGAATCCAACTATTCTTTTGCTGTGCAATAGCCCAGGGCTAGCACAATCCTCTATGGTCTGTGGCTTATTCCTTTGCACATAACAAACTGAACTCGCTGTCTAGAATGAAGTCTGTGCTACATAGTCTATGCAACAGCAAAAACTGTACGACAAACATGTTTACTACACTAGTGATAAGACCAAATTCACATGGTTTTCAGAACCATTCTTTAATGTCTATACTGCTTAATACTATATGATTACTAACTCTGCAGTATTCAAGGAGATATGTTACAAGCAAAGTAAATGACAGAACGAATTCACCTGAGAGGCAGCTGGCATGGTGCTTGGACAATGTATTTTGAGTGGCCAATTAAATATCACATACTAAGTTGGCTTGAAGGAAATAACAGAAAAGCTTGACAAGGCGATGAATGAAAAATGATGATCTGCTCACCAACTTTTTCTTTAACACATTAAAAATACAATCAGTAGAAGTTGCAGGATAAGAAGTTTTAACATGAGTCATGATTGACAAAATATCCTGTGCCAAAATATCCTCTGCCAAACTCAGTTCAGTTCAGTTTCATTAGCAAAAATTTAATTCATTCAAGTACTGTCAAAATGTGGAAGAAAAACCCAGTAGGTCAGCGTCAGAGCAGATCAGTCCTGCTCATTACAGAGACTGATTCTCTGTTTGAGGTTTGATTCTTTGGGACTATTTGTCATTGCCATCCATATTCAACTTGAATGGAGGTTGCTGAAATATACTGACACCGATATAATTGCTCTCTTTTATTGCTAAATAGTATTTATGGGAATATACTGAATAATATACTGAATACTATTTATGTAATCACTTATTATTCTTCTGATTCCTGATCTCTTAGTGCATATCTTTCTTAAAGTGTTTGTGGATTTGAACACTGAAGTAGGAGCAGCCTTGTGTCACAATCTTGTCCGTCACATTTGCTACATGTTTTCTTTTACTCAGAATTGTGTTTTGCTTTTTATCTTCCAATTTATACCTTTAGTTACTTGTGTTGTGGATTGGACTTTCCATTTGTACCTTTAGGTTATTGTCATTGACTTTATTTTGATGAATGTGTCCTTTATTTTGGACTTATAGTCTAAATTAGGCATGTCATGTTCTGCCATCCAAGAAGCAAATCTAATTTGCAGTGCAAATGTAAACGGCATTTAGCTTTAATGTAGTGGCAATCAACAGGCTATCTATCTCTTTTTGCTTTTCTACAGGTTTTGCCTCCCTTCCTAAGGAAGCAAAATTTACTCTGTTGCACATTCTGTCACTGTAAATCTTGCAATAAGCTTTAGAACCTTCTTGAAAATTTTACCTGATTTTGACCGTGCTCAAGGTCTCAGTGTTACAACATTCCCACAAACTGAGCAGAGCCAGGCAGAGTGTAGAAACCCAGTCATTCTCCCACTGAGGGCAGAGCTGCACCACAATTCATTTACATGGATATTCTCTGCCTTAGACAATGTATACTAGCTCATTAGCTGCCTATTGCCAGTTCACTTTAAGCCATGAACTCTTCATTTTTCTTTCAGTTCATTCTGTGATTTATCATCTGTAGTCCTCCTTTATATGAAACAGTAATTTTATACTGATTGGGTTGATTGTACATTGCATTTCTAAAATACTTGCTCTTGGTACTTTTGACAGTATTATTTCTGGAATTCAGCTTGCTTTTGTTTGCTTGATTTTTATTTTTATTTTGTTATTGTTGTGTTATCTTTTATGTTTTTTTGTTTTCATGGCTTGTCCTCAGACACCTTGAAACATTTGCATATGTTCCTTGATGTTGAGTAATGTTGACGTTTGCTGCTGAAATTATAATATCTCAAAATCTGAAAGGCTCCTACTGCCCTGCAATATAGGATTTGATTTACATAAAGACACATCTATAAAAGAGCTTACAAAAGTAGTTTCTTCCTTTTGAATAGAAAAGTTATTATTTCTGGATTTTCTAAGCACTTTTTGTCTGATTAGACACAAGACATGGATGTTTATGTTTACGCTTCCTTGCTTTTACTACAAAACCTAAGAAAATGGTCAGCAAGCAGGAATGAATTCTACTGCTTGTTGTCTCTTAACTTCCTACTTCTTCCTCCCTTTTTCTGCTATGCTTCTTGCTATCAGTCTTGCCTGCATCACTTTTAAGCTACTGCATCCTTTCATTCTGAATCTTTCCTGTGCCTTCTTTCTCGCCTCTTCTCATGAATCTGTCATTCTTCCTTTCCTTGTCTAAGCCTCCTTCCAGATATACTTCTCTCACTCTCCTATATCTCTTATTCTCTCACTCTACTGCTTCCCATTGCTCCCCATGCTATGTCTACACAACTGTGTGTGGACATAGATCACATACCTACACACAGAGAAACAGAAGTCCTTGTCCACTTTTCTGCAGGACTTTTCCCTCACCAGCACATTTTGAGACAAGTTTACGAACATGGCCCTTAATATTCTCCTCTGAAAGACTTAGAAATTCTTACATCTTCTCTTTATGTATGTGCCTCTCTTCTGTCTTCAACAGTCTAGATCCTTTACAACCACCTACATACGAAAGAGACAGCTGGCAATGCTTTATTTTAAACTTTGGTAGATTCATAATAAGGAATACGTTTTAAATACATTATTTGGTAGAGCACATGACCACTTTGTGAATCAGCATGCTAAACCAGCTCTGCATTTGGCCTCAATTTGCTTATCTAGATGCATTATCCTCCATTTTCTAGTGCACATCACAAAGCCTTAGAATATATATGCTTCAATTAAATGATTTCTGAAAGCATGAAGCTCATTTTGTTGCATATCTGTATGTGTTGTGTATTAATCAGATTAATCAGGGATGAGAACATGAATTAAATTAACTTTATGTTCACTCTACAGGAAGAGTGTACAGGAAAAAAATCACTGGACTGGAAGAAAACTGAAAGTGGTAAGATGCAAATTCATTATATAATACTGTAAGCAAGTCCTTAATTTTTCCTAATATATTTTACTAGATTGATTCTTTTGTTAAGTAAATTTCTGTTGTGTGATAAGCATACCTTTTTTTTTTTGTTTGTTTTGTTTTTGTTTTTTACCCAGCCAGGCAGGTAAGCAAAAAGGTGAGAATATTTACACAGAATAATGCCTTTCTTAAGGAAAGTTATGCAACACAAATTATTTTAAAGTGGCAAGTTATGCAGTACTTGTAAGTGATCTATGAGGAGGAACGAAGAATACTTGAACTTCTTGGCTAGTTGAAGTTGAGTTCCCAACAGTGTCCCAAATTGCACTTAAAACACCCAAACTATATCATCAATTCCATTAGACCTATTCTTCCCTGTCCCTTGTAGGACAGGGTTACTGACCACACTGATCTGATGATGCAGAATGTCTTCTTGGGGCATTACAATGGTCAATTCTTGTCACCTCAGTTGCTTCCAGCTGCACAGACTTTTTCTCAAAAAGAGGATTTGCTCCATATGCTCTCTAAGTGTCCTGCCAGAACCCACTGTCAGAAGGTGCAGCACTGAAATGGGTAGGCTGGATTTTAGCCCCCAAGAAGCCTTGCTGATGACTGAACCACCAGCTCATACTATCCACAGAACTGTAGTAATCAAAAGCTAAATATTTCTAGGCCATAAAATTTTTCCTGCCTCCATGTGAAGCTGTGTCACTGTGCAACCAGGAATCAAAGCTGAAGGGTGTAAAGGGAAGGCAAGAGAATAGGTTGAATCCATGATCAAATGATGACAAGGACCTCCAGGGGAGAGACGCAATGCAAATCGTTCCCCTTGCTAAACTTTATAGTCATGCATTAGAAAGCACAGAAGGGAATTAGACCTCATGAGAAGTCTAATTAATTATGAGTTTTAATAACTTTGTAAATAAATGAATTATGGGTAAGACAACACATAAATCCCAAAAGTGTAATGTAGCTTTATGTTAACTGGGGAACAAAGCATGAAGACACAGCTCCTGGTTAGACTGGAATACAGATTGACTAAGATTCAGAATTATTCTAGCCCAGGGATTTTTGATAAAATACAGTCAAGGCTAAAGTATAAGAATTGTGTAAAGATTGTAATTATGCAAATGCAGATTTGAGGCAAATATAACTGAATTTAATTTTAAGATTTCACCAAAAACATGAGGCATATAAGTATGCACATTTTAAATAGTGTGAGCAAGTTGCATTGGATTATAAAATCATATCATGATAACCAGCTCACATAATTTCATTTGTAGTACATAGAATACTTTTATTGTACTTTTTTGAGGTGACTGTCACATGAAAAAGGCACACAGAATTGTCTGAGTGATCTCACCTTTATCTGAAAGTTTACATCTGTTCTCTAAAGAGTAGTTTACTCATTTCCCACTATCTTTTCCATCTTTAGATAGAAATAAATAAACAACACTGGTAATTGCAACCAGAACTCAATATTGGTTTTCCCCTTCCTCAAGTTAAACTCATTCTCAATATAATCAGGCTGTCTTTGTTAATTTCTCTACAGTCCCCCAGCTCTTGAATTCCTGATTTAACTGTGTCTTGTGCTTAAAAGGGGTCTCTAACTTCTAGTTTAGGATTTTGAAATCAAGGTATTCTACTTCTTTGGCAAGTGTTCTACCCATTTGGCCAACATGGTCAAAGACTCTTAACAAAGGAGTCTTAATGTGCCAAAATCATAGAATCATAGAATATGCTGAGTTGGAAGGGACCCATCAGGTCTATTGAGTCTAAATCCTGTCTCTGCATAGGACACCCAAGATTCACACCATCTGCCTGAGAGTGTTGGCCAAACACTTCTCAAACTCTCTCATTCTTGGTGTTGTGACCACTTCCCTAGGGAGCCTTTTCCAGTGCCTGACCACCCTCTTGGTGAAAATTTTTCCTGATACCCAACCTAAATCTCCTCCAACTCAGCTTCATGCCATTCTCTCAAGTCCTGTTCACTACTTGCAATTGTGAAGAGATCAGTGTCTGTCCCTCCAAATCCCCCCGTGAGGTTGTTGAAGACCACAATGAGGACTCCCCTCAGTCTCCTCCAGGCTGAACAGACCAAGAGATCCCAGCAGCTCCTCATCTGGCTTTCCTCTCAGAACCACTCTGATAACTCAGGATCTTTTTTAAAATGTGGTGCCCAAAACTGCCCCCAGCACTCAAGGTGAGGCTACCCCAGAGCAGAGCAGAGCAGAGCAGAGCAGGACAATCCCCTCCCTTGCCTGGCTGGCCATGCTGTGCCTGATGCACCCCAGGACACAGGTGGCCCTCCTGGCTGCCAGGGCACTGCTGGCTCATCCAAGTAGCATTGACCAGGACCCTCAGGTCCCTTTCTGTGGCTCTCCAGCCCCCTGTTCCCCAGCCCATACAGACAACCAGAATTGCCCTGTCTTGGGTGCAGATTCCAGCACTTGCATTTGTTAAACTTCATACAGCTGGTGATTGTCCATCTCTCTAATTTGTTGAGGTCTATCTGCAGGGTCTCTCTGCCTTTGAAGGAGTATGAATTTCTCTCAGGCTTCTATGTCTAAAATTTGTTTAATATGGAGTTTCTGAATACACAGTTTTCATGAGATGCTTTCAGCAAGGACATTATACGGAGCCACATCAAATGAGTAAAGAGACTAAGAGTGATATATTAAGGAATGCTGGAATATCTGTATTTGCAGTGAAACACTTTATAATTTGTGATACTTCTGGATTAGCACATATTACACATGGGATCCTTCAGCGTTAATGAAGGTTTACCTTCACCTCTGCAAAACTGAACTCTGTTCAGTGCAGCATCACAGCATTAACTCACTCAAACTTATTATTTTCTCCTAGGAAAAATGACTGTGAAGCCAGGTGCTTCATTCAAAATGCATGCCAAATACAGAAAAAATGTTAGTGGTCATAGCAGGTGAGGAAAAGTTTAATAATCAAATCTTACAGCTCTTAGTTATATAAAGATGGCAAGGCATCTCAGCAGGGCATCTACCAGCCCTTTACTAAGAAAAAAACCTCTCATACTAAACTTACTGTCACAACTGTTTGAAATAATGCTTCAATATCCTCTACCAAAAATATATCTCCCTTGCTAGAATACTTCATATATTTTGGAAGCACAATCTAGTAACTAAGAGAAATTGCTCTGAATTTTGCATTTTTCAAAGCCATAATCATGACTGAGAAACAATTAAAAATAATTTGATCATCAAGTTGTAACAGAAGCCTTAGTTCAAAACTTCTCACCAGCCCCTTATCATCTAGAAGACAATGAAATAATAAAGATTCTGCTTCAAACTCTGCTGGTTATGTTGAGAACATTAGCCAGAGAATGAAAGCTAAACTCAAACCCCCTCCCCTAATAATGTATTTATGCCTAGAATTTACATGAAATGGATCAAAAGTATTTTCATCCTTACCTTTGTTATATGCAAATGCATTCTGTATATTTTACAGTGTATCTGGTTTCACTGTGAATTTCCATTTTCCCTGGATACAAGCTAAATATGGACTGTATGAAAAATTATGTATTGTTCTAAAAACCTTTCTCATTTTCAATGAATCTTATCTCTATAAGACAGAAAGTTATAAATTTCAATTATTGTTCATATTTTGCAGAGGAATATTCTATTTTTCAAAGTCAGGCAACATCATAGGCTTGTTCTTTTTTTACACAATGAAACTCATATCGGATCCAAGTTCCAGTTTAACCTCTTGGATGAACAATTGCAGCAGTGTGTTGTGAAGTGAGCTTTACTGGAATCTTTGCTACCCTGATCCAAATTTCTCTTATTCAATGGCCAGCTACTGGCTGAAAGGGCTCCACTCTGCAAGCACCCTCCTGAAGGCACCTTCTGCTAGGTCAGGTGGAACTACCCGACCTAGCAGTGGTAGCTTTTATCAGTCCCACAGACGCTTTGCACACTGACTGGTCAAAATTTGGGTGTGGTTGTTTAACTATGTTACATTGCAAACTACATGAGAAGTTAAACAGCAATATATAGATTAGGGTCATCCACCTACAAACAGGTTACAAAGTCAGCTAAATTACTAAAATTTGCACATGCATGCAACCATGCCCATTTGAGGTCTTCCTTAAGTGTGAAACACAAAAGTTATGAAAATGCGTCTAAGATATAAAAATATTTCAGTTGCTGTTTGGCCATCTTCCAAAAAATATACATTTCCACCTCCCCAAAAATACAGCAATAGAGAACTTGACCTTAGTTAGAATTTCTAGAATTGGATGCGGGAAGGCAGAAAGGCACATTTTGCATAACCCATGTCATGGTCTTTTATGATGAAATGAGTGGCTGAAACCAGGGAGAGTCCGACACACTGCAGGACAGGGTTGGTCTGTGAGGACACCTTGGACAAGCTGGAGAATGTCCTGACAGGATAAAGCCTTACACCCAGGGCAAAAACCCCCTAACAATGGTATAGGCTGATGAGTCATTAACATTAGCAGCTCTGCAAACTCTGTGGGCCCCAGTTAAAAAGTGAAATGAGGGCCAACAGTGCAACTTTGGGGTAATTAATACAACCCACTATACTGCACCACATCAACAGCACAGCGAGTTACAGGAGTTGATTATCCTCTACTTGCCATTTGAGAGGCCACGATCTGCAACACTGTCCAGTTCGGACTCCTAAGTATGCAAAGAATATTTAGAAGATGAAAAGTACCCAGAAGGTGGTAACCAACATGGTTCCTCGGATTGGAGCGTGTAACAGAGCGAGTGGCTAAAGGAACTCAGATTCTTTATTTTGAAGAGACCATTGAGAAGACATAATCCCAATGCTTCACTCAATGAGGGGTTATAAAGGAGGGACTTTTCACCTTTTTGGAGGTGAATAGGAAAAGGACAAGTGAGAATGGCCATTGACATTGTCTGGATGCCAGTTGCCTCCCAAAGCTGCTCTATCCCTTCCCTCCTCAACTGGATAGGGGAAGGAAAATATAATGAAATCTCGTGGGTTGAGATAAGGATGGAAAGAGATCTGTCACTGTCACAGGCAAAACAGACCCAGCTTGGAGAAATCAATCGAATCAAAATCAGAGTAGGAAAATGAGAAGTAAAATGAATTTTAAAAACACATTTTCCCCACTTCTCCATCCTTCCAGGGGTTAACTTTATTCTGAAATCTTTACCTCTTCCCCAGCAGTGGTGCACAGGAACAAGTGGTTCTTGGTACAGCCAGTTCATCCCATTGTTTCTGCTGCTGCTTCCTCCTCAGGGAGAGGAGTCCTTGCCACAAGCTGCAGATCTTCATGAAGGACATGTGGGTCCTTTTTTACAACAGAGGGGAAATCCTTCAGGAACAAAACTTTTCCAGCATGGGTCCCCATAGGATCACAATTCCTGCCAGCAAACCTGCTCTAGCGTGGGCTCCTTTCTCTACAAGCCATAGGTCTTGCCAGGAACCAGTTCCAGGGTGAGCTTACCACAGGGTCACAGACTCCCTTGGGCATTCACCTGCTCTGGAGTTGGGTCCTCCACAGGCTTCAGGTGGATCTCTGCTACCCCATGATCCTCCATGGGCTGCAGGGTCACAGCTGCCTCACCATGGGCTGCACCATGGGCTGTAGAAGCATCTCTGCTATGGTGCCTGGAGCACCTCCTGTCTCCTCATTTCACTGACTTTGGTGTCTGGAGGGCTGTTTCTCTCATATTCTCACTCTTCTCTGGCCACAACTACTTCTGTGCAGTAACATTTTTTTCTTAAACGTAGAGGTTTTACTACCATCACTGACTGACAACTTTGACCAGTGGTGGGTCCATCTTGGAGCTGGCTGGCATTAGCTCTGCAACAAGAGGAAAGCTTCTAGAAGCTTCTCAGACAAGCTGCTCTTGCCATGCAAGCACAATATAGGCCATAAATTGCAAAAAGAGAAACTCTCATTGGATTAGAAGAAGGAAAAAGATCCCGTTGACAGTGGCTAAACACAGAAACCCAAATACAACCAAAGTATTCTAAATTTTCATTGCTGGTTTATGATTTGCCGGTTGATTTTTCCTTTCTTACTTTTTGATCACTGAGTAAAATTATATTGGTGACAAGGCCAGCAATGTTCATAGTAAAAGTCCAAGATTCAACGTTTAACAGCTATAACCCTACTATTTCAATATTTGTAAGCACAGTGCCATCAGTGAGAATGTAAGGTCATCTTTGAGCCTGATTCCCACATCTCCTGGGAGGTGGGGAATGTTAATTCTCTAAGTTCGATACTTCTCGGGCAAGTACAACAGTCATTAGGCTGTTGTGCAGAACTACAGCTGACAGCTATATTCCTTGCACTGTTACCCATGAGCTTTACAGTTTTACCCAAGTGCTCTCCACATGGGCTGAACGCAGCTGCATGGCTGGTGTAGATTATGACTCTTCCACTGTGTCTAAAACACAGCAGAGCTCAGGATACAGCTAAACTGAAGGTGAGAGCACCTCTGGACATACACAATGAATGTGTTTGATTGTCTGACACAAAGGTTTCAACTGATTTCTGCTGTACTTCAGAGGTAAGATGCTATTTGGCACTCAACTGTTTGAACTGTTCTCTTAAGGGGCTTAAAGTTTATTAACCAAAACCCAAATGCAGCTGATGGAGCTTGAATTTGGTCTCATGTTGCTTTGGAAAAAGACTTACTGATTAAATCAATGTCCACATTTTAAAAGAAGACATTATTATGTACAAGTTGATGGCTACAGATGATTAAGTTCTCTCCATGTCTGATTTGAGAAAGTGTAAGACATCTTATACTCACACAGACTGTAATGTGACTTGGAACTTTGCCTGAAACCATTAGTCCTATCTCCGGTAAGTGATACTACTACAATCCAGAGCTCAACAGATTGTTTCTGTGTTAGCATCATCACTTAGCATTTTTCCTGTAATGATGTGCTTATTCCTGAATTTACCTTTCAGATTTTTCTTCAAGGGCAGAAGTTTTTCCTTAAGTGTAAGAAGACTTAATTTTACCCTTTCCTTTGGCAAAAGCCAAGTATCACCTCTCCAACAACCCAAGGCGCCTACAGAAGCGCACCAAGAGCACAGGACGGAGCAGGACCCTGTGGAAACGCATCTGGAGACACCGGCTGCTCTGCAGTCACTGCACTGCACCGACGTCCTGTGGCTGGTATTTGCCATAGAGATCATACAATTCCCTTTCAGAACACGATTTTTTTCTCCAGGTGTTCAAAACACTAATCTATTCTTTTTCTTGGTGGGTCTATTAGAACAACTGGTGGCTTGGTTCATATTTTTTTACATTGTAATGGGGCAGACCAGGCTGAAAGGGGACAGAAACGCCAGCTCCAGGGATGTTGGCTGCTCCCACTTGTCACCGGTGCCCTCAGGGCAGCGCTGCGCATCACGCGGCGGGCAGCGCGGGCCTTTCTCCCCGCCGGGACAAAGAGGGCGCCGGTTCCCGCCGCGCACTCGCCCGGCGGGTCGGTCCTGCGGCAGGCGCAGCGGCTCGGCCCGCTCGGGGCTCCCGCCATGCGCCGCAATAGCCCCGCGGCCGGGCCGCGCCCGCCCCGTCCCGCAGCCGCCGCCCGGCACCTGTGCGGCCGGGCCGCGGAGCGGCGAGCGCGGCGCCTGCGCACTGGGCGGGCGCTCGCCGCCAGGACCGCAGTCACTTCCTGCCCCCGTGCCCATCCGGCTCCGGGGTCAGCGGCCGCCGCTCTGGCGGGACAGGAGCGAATAAAGTTTAATTTCGGGAGGGGGAAGCCGCCCTTCCTCTCCAGGTAGGGCCGGCCCGCGGCACCCGCCCGTCGCGCCCGCCCCGTCCCGGCGTCGGCGCCCGCTGTCACCTGCGGCCGCGCGCCCGTCCCGGCCGGGCAGCGCGTGGCGGGCGGCGGGCGCGCCCCGCTCCGGCTCCGGCAGCGCCGCGGGAGCGCCCGGCCCAGCGGCGGGCGCGCTGCAGCCCCGAGCTGTCGGGGACTCGGCTTTCCCCACGGGAGCCCAGGGGCACCGTCCCATCGGTGCGGCTGCGGGACCAGGCTGCGAGGTGGGGACGGAACGCGGGAGGGCGCGCGCGGAGGGGCGGGCCGTGCGGCCGGGCCGGGCTCGGAGGGGCGGGCGGCGGCCCGCGGCTCGCCCCGCCGGCCGAGGCGCAGGTGGCGGCGGGGCGGGAGCGGGCCGTGCCCGCCGCGGCCGTTGCAGAGGGCGTCGTGAGACCTGCCGAAAACAATGGGAACTTTCTCCTGCGCCAGGGGTGCCGCTGCCTCCGGCCTGCCCGGCCTTGCTGTCTTGGGAAGCGGGTGTGCGGGGTTGGCGCGCTCCTGAGCCGCCTGTGCTTTGGCGGTGACAGCTAATTTGCTTATTTTCGCAGAAACGAGCTGCTGGATGTAGAAGGAAAGTAGGTCGTGTGCACGGAAAATGCCTCTAAGGGACAAGTGTTGTCAGACTGACCACCATCACCATGGATGCTGTGAACCAGGTATAGTGGTGTGTGATGCTTTGGCTGTTTTGTATATCTCCTTCATTAAAAGCTTGCAGAAACTGTTGTGAGGATTGCGAATCTATAGCATTAGTGTCAGCTTTAGGTATAAAAAGTTTCTGAATTTTGTTTGGAATTTTTGTTTTTTAAATCCTTGAGCTCTTGCCTTAAAATCATTTCAGGAAGAGAATATTTTAGTTCCTGGGTGTGGGATAATCCTCAGGCTACTACATGGGCATTGTATGCAGTGAGCAGAGGAAGGCAAGTAGTTGTATAAACCAACTGACCATTTAAAAATGCAGTGTTCTCATTTTTTTTTTGTAAAATGTTTTTTCTGGCAATCATTTGCATTTGTTATTTATATTTTTATTCTGTCTTCTCTGGTGAACCTGAAGATCTTAGTCTCAGGGGAGAAGAACCCCACCAAGTCCTAGACCAACTCTTTACATTCCATTCCTGAGTGATGCGAAAGATGCCATCAGTGGAAACTGTAATGAATATTCTGAAGGTTCAGCCAAACTGTTAGATGCTTTTGAAATTATTATGCTTATTGTTATAATTAGTATTTTAAAGGTAATTTTGTTTCTTTTTGCATTGTTATAGAGTTTATTTGGATGCTTTCACTTATGTTTTTGAAAGAAAGCTGCTATTTGGATGCTTTCATTTTTGTTTTGAGAAGACAAGCATCAGTTTGAGGAATTAACAGATGAAAATGTGAGCATAGTGACTTTGATTATGCCCTCTCAAATGTAATTTGAGAGTAGATACTGCTCAGTTAGTAGAAACATTTCACTGTGTGATGATGAAATGGTTTTGAGTTGTTCTAATGCTTTAAAAATATGAAAATATTTTTCTTGCCTGACAAATTAACAGTGATGTGTTAGGTCTGCTTCGCCTTTGCCACTCCTCTTGATGTCAGTAGGTGTTCTACATGCATATTAGAGGCTGTATACAAACCAAAATGTTTTATTTTGAAGTGTAGGGAGTAGACTAGTAGAATACAATGTCTTTGTGTTAGAGATCCCCAAATGATTAGCTGATTTGTTATGGCTGTTACGTGTTTGTATATATAATAGTATGTTATGAGACCAGGATAGTTGGATGGACTGTTCATTCTGTTGTCCTTTTTTACAGTGCGTTGTCTTCTGATGTTCTTTTCAGCTAGAATTTATTTATAACCATTTATCTTTCGGCTCAACGTTCCTATCAAAATTTTGCACTTACCATCTCAAAATACTTTTATATTATGCCTCAACTGGCCTTTATTAAAAATAATTTTCTTAGACATCTTGATGCTTCATTTAAAAATGAAAACTTTAAAAAGGGGTTTAAATCAAACCAAATGGTTAAGGTGGCAGCCAGTTTATGAAGTGCAAGGCTGGCTGTTTAGTCAATAAGAAATATAAAAGAAGACCTAACTGATGATTTTCAAACACATGCTTCAAGAAGTGTTCTTAGTCCTGTAATTTGGGTTTCCCTCTGGGCAAAGCTTAATTGCCATATCTATATATAGTAATTGAGTGCTATTAATTTTCATGTGCATAAATATTGCATATTGGAATGGCTAAAAATTCTGGTTAATATATGTTCTAGTTTCAATAGCTTCTGCAAAGAATATGATGTGTAATGAAGCATCAGAAATAAAGTATTCCTTCAGCAGTTTGAGCATGAACAGTTTATTGAATGTAGTTTTTGTGGTTAAAAATACTATGATAGTATTTTTTCTTTTAATCTGTGCAATGTAGCTGATCATTGATACGATAAATTTGGCCTCAGTGTTCAGGTGCATACTGGCAACATTGAAGTCATGTAGTGTGCTGTGAAGTATTTGGTAATGCTCTTTTGTACATGTGTTTGGTTTTAACAATGAGAGTCAGGTTGATTGTTCTGGGGAATTACTTTGACAGACATTTCTAGAGAGTTAATTTGTTTTTATATATTTAAATGTTTCTGTGTCTGTTACATGTAGCTTTGAGTGCACATTTTTTTAAGTGTTCAAAATTACAGCAAGGTGTCATGGCTGGAAGATTCAGTGTCGATTGTTTTTTAATTCAATATAAGTGAAAATTTTAGAGTAAGGCTACTTGTACTGTAGTCCTGGCTGTTCTTTTTTAGCTAGTTTACTGTATGTAGGGAAAATTCCTAAATTACAGAAATCATCTGAGTGTTTTCTAATGGCTTATTATCCTTTTATATATTTCAGTGCATCTGTTGGAACCTGGTGATCCTCCGTTATTGCAGCAGCCCCTGCAAACATCAAAATCTGGTATTCAACAAATCATTGAGTGTTTTCGATCAGGTAGGAAACCCGTAAGAAGTTCATTACCTTGTTAAAAGAGTTCTGTTTATTCAGTGTATTAAAGTAACCAGCACCTGACTTTATTCATATTTGCAAAATATTTATAGGTTTTTGGAATTAGGTGTTCCTTTTAATAAGGGTTTTCATGGAAAGTAATGAAGATACAAATCTTGCTGTATAGTTACCCCTCAAAAACCTTAAAAATTAAGTTTGTTGTTCTGCTTTGAGTAATTTCTGCTGCTGTTATCAGTGAGTTTATCATAAAACTCCTGAGGTGAAGAAAAATCTTGATCTTGAATGTCTTAAATTGCTTTATCATATTACTTTTAAGGTGTTCCTTGATTGATTTTTGGGAGTTGCAATACACAGTGATGAACAGCTATGTAAGAATTTGGGGAGGCGTGCCAGGGATGATTGAAACCTTCATTGTTTTCAAGCCTATTTCTACACTTCTGATTTTGCAAACCAAACATTTTATTTTTCACAACTCTTGGTCTTTAGTTTATGTGTTTCTATCTATGTGTTTCAGATTTTTTCACATAGAGCTTTTAAGTATATGAAATGTGTCTTGTATAAAAACAGTGTTGCTGTGCAATGAGATGCATGTCTGGTCTGAGTCTTGTAAGGGTATTTAAGTTGTCCACTAGTGTTTCAATAACTTAATACAAAATCAGGATGTGAGTTTATTCATTAGTAACCTTTTCTAGTTTGCTTGAGATTGCTTGAGGCCTCAGATATGCATGACAGGTTTCTTTTGCTTGAAATAGATTAATGGAATATCTACTAGTAGTAGCACAAATTAGTTGCAGGTACTTTGTCTCTGAGCTAATTCCAGATAATTCCACTGGCAGGTGTTAAATTGATAGCTTACTTTGATATCATCGGTCACCTGCATCAGGGAGGTTGGACAGAAGGCAAGAGGACTTATATTTGACTGGCAAGTTTTGAACGAGCGACATTTCATTATGGAAAGAGAGTATTTGATTGTTGTGGTAAAGGAATAGAAATTTAAGTGAAGAGTGTTGTACATAACTTTAAGTAATTTTATCAAAAGCTTCTGTCGTTCAAAGCATTAAGAATAAAATGTGAATTTGAATTTATTTCTTTCCTGAAAAAGAAACTGCTTGCAAATGGCATAAATTCAGGTATTTCTGATAGAGATTTATGACTATTGTTCTCTAATGATTTTTTGTGACTTTGATGTTATTCTAGTGTCAACATTCACTAATATTAACAGAATTTGACAAGGTATCATCTGCATTACCATCACAATATAAAATTAGATGTAGCTGCAAAATAGAGAAGTCTTCAGTAAGTCTTCTCCCGTAAGCTGGAGGCAGCATATACTGGCAGAAGATTGACTTGTTGCCACAGTCTGTAGTTGGTGAAGAATAAGATGATTTTACGTTCCTCTGCCTGTTGTGTCCACAAAATCATTGGATATTTTAATGGTTTTTTTGCTGGTTCCAGAATGTCTGCAGAATATTTCTGAGTGTCTGCAGTTTAATTCAAAAGGACAAATTACTTTTCTTTACTCCCACCTGTGAAAAGTTTCACAGTTGCATAAGGATAATTTGAAGCCAGAGTGACTACCGCGTCATATAGTATGATCTCCAATATGTCATAAATCCTTTATTCTCATCCAGTAATTTTTAAATCCAGTAATTTGTATTGGAAGAAAACATTTCAGTCCTGAACAGGAGACTGAATATCAATAACTGGGGAGAGAATGAGGAACCTCTATGTCCCTTGATTTGGTAATAGTGGAGAACTGTTTTTTGGGGTTTTTTTTGAGTCTGAGGTTTGTGACTAGGGCATGCATGAACAGCATGAAATTTTATCTACATGGAACATCTTCAGTTTTGCTCAGCTCGATTTCCTTTATATGCAGAAATTCAAATGTTGGCGAGATCTGAGTAAAAACCTTGCTTTTGGGGGGAACTCTGTACAATTTTTATTTGTTGCTATATCTAAATATTTGTCCTGAAATGCAGGTTAGATGAAGGTCAGGTTAGTAACACTCAAAGAAAAAACAGTGGATATGGCTTGGGAAGGTATAGGAGGGAACAGAAACTGTGATACCCCAGATGGACGAGTTTGGATACCATTTTTAAGGGACTGTTAAAGAAGACTGTGCTTTGCTGAAACTCCGATTTAAAAAGCTTTGTAGTACTATTACTGCACCAAGAAATAGGTTTCCTTCATAAGGCCTATTTGTATTGAGGAACTATTGCCTATTATGAAATTATTAATATTTGAAAGATTTTAATTTAGAACATAGTTCTGCAGTGTGACTGAGTTTGATCTTTTAAAGGAATCCTTAAGAGAAGTGTGGTGAGATGACAGAACATTTGACCTTGCAGTTCACCTTGAAGAATGTCTTTCTTGCTGTGGCTGTTCCATAGGTGTTTGATATTATTTATTCATGGTCCAGTTTCGTTATATTTTTGCTTGTTTGATTAGTTTTGAGTAATTAACTTCTAAGAAAAGTCAAGATAGATAAATTAGCTGAATTTGTTTAGTTAATGCTCCTTTCTAATTTGGAAGTGGGTAAGCATCATTTAGCAATCTATTTCTAATTTTAGGCCTTACATTGGCGATTTTCATGAGATGACAAATGAAGGAGTAAGTCTGAAGTGTAAAAAATGACAGGAGCTGGAATACTTCAACAATTCTAGATCTTCTTGTATACAATGCATAATAGTCTGGAAAGCTGGCATATTTTGTCATGCTCTCTATATTTTAATAGAGATCTTTCAGATTTAAGTTGTATGTATTTATTTTTTGTCAGGTTGAAAATATGTCTGCGTTTCTACTATCTTGCCTAAATGTCATCATCTTGGACTTGAGTCAAATATATGTGCATAGTAACATTTCTTGACCTGTGTAGTTATTCTCTTTGGTCTATTTTATGCTTTAGTTTTTTGCCTTACCAGGTACCATTTCTATGTGAAACAGCTGTATGTGTCTTGTTTTCTTAGCACTGTAGGATTACCATAAAGAAGAAATGCTACAGGCTTGTTTAAATGCTCTAGGTTCTTGTCCTATTGGGCAATTGTGTTGCAACAACCAAATAACGTAGGAAGAACTCTTTCCTAATGTTAGGTGTTAGTTTTTATTGTAAATCATTGCATGCATTCATGGTCTAAAATGCTTCCACTTTCATGGGATGATGTGAATTAAGAGATGAACAGAAAGCCTTCTTTAAGTGTAATATTTATTTTATTACAGGAACGAAACAACTTAAACATATCTTGTTAAAAGATGTGGACACCATTTTTGAGTGTAAATTGTGCCGGAGTCTCTTCAGAGGATTACCAAATTTGATTACTCATAAAAAGTTTTATTGTCCTCCAAGTCTTCAGATGGATGATAGTAAGTCTTCTTAATTTATATGTTTAATAAACTATGCGAAGTTGACAAGCTTATCTTTCTTTAGCATTTTCACAAAACATACCTCAAACAAAAAAAAGAGGTGGGTCTAAATTTCTAGTAGTAACATAGTAACTTATGTTACTGAAGGAGCTATAGCAACAACTTTATATGAATTAACAACCAAGAGCTATGCCCATGTCATTATTAGATAGCTAGTTTATACATCTAGCCTTTTATTTAATGTCACGCCTAACACTATCTATTCCTTCTTCCCCTCTGTTCTTTACTGTGAAAGATACCAAAAGCATAACAAAGGACTGGGAAATAAATCTCACATTAGTTAACAGTGTGTTTCCGTTTTAGGCCATCATAGCTCTGATGGACTTTGGCTGCTCCTGTGAGGTGACCTGGGTCAATATCCTTAATATTCTCCTGTATTGAGGAAGCCTTTACAGTGCTTGTGTCATGGCTGCAGTCTTTTGGTCTTAGGCAGTATGAAACACAGACTAAAAGTTTGCCATGTTACTTAAGGATCTGTGCATAATTATTGCTTTTCCCCTGCTTCACTTCACTGTATGCTTCTTTAACATATTCTATGTGATCATTCCTAGCCAAACATTTTTGTTGTAGAAAATAAACTTTATTATTAAAAGAAGTAACTTAAAGGATGAGAAAAAGCCAAGAACTATAGTACTTATGGAAAAAGAAATTTAATAGAGTCTCATTCCAGTGATGATTTTTTATTAATCTGAGTAAAGTCGATTAATTTGGAAATGTGTCAGCATTCAAAAATATTTTTTAAAGCTAATTATCTTGATCTCTTAACTAGATTAGCATAGGTGCAATGAGGATTTTACTTTCCTGATTAGTGCCTTCCTGTCTCAATATTTCAAAAATCAGGAACAGAGATGTACTTTGATTATTCTTTTCACATATACTGTCACCTTTCTTAAATGAGCTGTCTTGGCCAGTTAGAGAGTCACAGAACTTTTCTCTGAGAAGGGGTGACTTGGCATTTCAAAGCAAAGTTAGAAGTGTAAGTGACTTTAGATGCAGTTGTTTTTGAGCAAAGTAAGGTGACTCTGAGGAAAGTCTTCATGTCCAGCTCCTGGCATTTTAGCCTTCATTTAGCTTTCAGATTAACTTTCGTATGTTAATATGAAATAACATGCAAGTAAAATACAAATAAAATAACTTTCACTGTTCACCAAGAGGTGCAAATTAAAGGAATACTACTGTATGCTCTGAATAAAACTGTATAAATACTTGTGCTTTATATAAAATTGAGTATAGTTATTGAACTAAGGGGGATTTTTTTCAGTAAATAAAAGATAGTGAACAAGAGGCAAGAATAAAAGTTCAGCACACAATGGTGAAAAGTTCATGCACTCAGTATAGTCATGAAGTAGTCTTAAAAGGTGCTGTATAATAGCAAGTATTTTTTACTCTTGGTAAAAACTATATAGGTAGGCTCATTTGAAACTGACTGTAAAAGCAGTCAAAAAATTCAGTGTTAAAAAATGGCTTTGGAGCAACAAATCAGCCTATATTTTTGTACTGACACTTTCCATGTATTGCTGGTTGTGTGGAAGGAATAACTGACCGTGGGTTTTTAATTAGCTGTTACCAGGACTCACATCTTTAAAATTATCCACAGTAATTTGAACTGTGTCATCTCAGTGCCTCACCTTTTTGCTGTAGGATCCCAGCTTCCTAGTTGTGCCATTGCAGATGCTTTGAGTGTCATGCTGGGAACTAGAGCGCTGAACTACTTTGGCTTTTAAAAAGAGAATATTACTGAGACCTATAAAATATTATCTACTTATATCTTCATGCAATGCTCAGGTTACACAGATGTTTCATTTTTTGGTAAGGATTGTTCACAATTCACAGAGAAGAGCTTATTTCCAGAATTAGGTTTCTTCATTGAGAATGCCTGTATCCCGCAGTAGGAAAATCGGTTTTTAATGATACTTCAGGCTTAGTTGCACACCTGCAGAACAAGCTCAGTCAAATTATGTTATTCTTGCAATTGATAACAGTTTTTTAAAGACCAGCTTAATTCCAGTTATACAAATTTTTAGTTCAGTTGGCTTTCACGTTAGCATGCCAGGAGGGTTATTTCCGATGTTGGCTTTTAATAAAAAGGCAACTTGTAATGATTACTCAAAGCCTTTGAGTGTTCAGAGAGTACAAAAGAGGATTTGTGGAAATCTGGAGACTGAATTCATGTAGTGGTTAAAAGCTACTTTGAAATTTAAATAATTGAAAATTACCAAATCATTAACAAATGTCTTTTCCTCTTTTCACAGACCTCCCAGATACAAAAGATAAGCAGAGTCAAGCCATAAATGACCTTCTTGAAGCAATCTATCCAAGGGTAGATAAGCAAGAATATATTATTACATTGGAACCTATAGAAACTAATCAAAATGCTGTATTTCAATATGTATCGAGGACCGATAGCCCAGATGAGAACACAGAAAGTAGCCATACCCCCGATCAAGCTCCAGTACAGGTACAGGAACCCAGCGCTGAGCAACCTAAGACTGTTTCAGCTCCAGCCTCAGTCCCAGCTGGGGAGACTGTAGAATTACCTCCTGCTGATCCTGTTACAAACAAGGCCATATCTACTCCTGAAGAACAGCCACCAGCCGTAAATCCTGACTTGGACTCTCTGGATAATTTTGATTATGGCCACCAGTTAATTTGTTGCCTCTGTAGGAAGGAATTTCATTCAAGACGCAGTGTACGCCGGCACATTCGAAAAGTACACAAAAAAAAGATGGAAGAGCTAAAGAAGTACATAGAAACAAAAAAGAAACCAAACCAGTGCTCTGCAAAAGGGCGAAATAAGAATGTTCTCGTTACATTAGGTAGAAGTTGTCCTGTATGTTATAAATCATTTGCCACAAAAGCCAATGTAAGGAGGCATTTTGATGAAGTTCATAGAGGATTAAGAAGGGATTCTATTACTCCTGATATAGCTACAAAGCCTGGGCAGCCTTTGTTCTTGGATACAGTTTCTGCTAAAAAATCTTTTAAGACCAGAAAACAAAAGTCATCTTCAAAGGCTGAATACAATTTAAGTGCATGCAAATGCCTTCTGTGCAAGAGAAAATACAGTTCCCAAATAATGCTGAAAAGGCATATGCAAATTGTTCACAAGATAACTCTTTCTGGAAAGATCTCTAAAAGAGAGAAAGGACCCAACAATACTACCAATGGCACAGAAATAAAAGTTGAACCAGCAGATTCTGTAGAACCTTCACCCCCTTCCATTGCGCTTTCTCCGCAGAATGAATTAAAGGGCACCAATCATTCAAATGAGAAAAAGAACACACCATCAGCACAGAAAAATAAGGTTAAACAGGACCCTGAAAACCCTAAATCAACTTCTAAATCAACCACTAAATCAACCTGCAAATCCACCACTAAATCAACCCCTAAATCAACCAATGCATCTGCTGCAGGTGGCCAGCAAAAAACCAGGAAGCCGAAACTTTCAGCTGGCTTTGACTTCAAGCAGCTTTACTGTAAACTCTGTAAGCGCCAATTCACTTCTAAACAGAATTTAACAAAACACATTGAATTACACACAGATGGAAATAATATTTATGTTAAATACTACAGGTGTCCACTCTGCTCTTATGAAACGCGTCGTAAACGTGATGTGATAAGACACATAACTGTGGTTCATAAAAAGTCACCGCGCTACCTTGGGAAAATAACTGCAAGTTTAGAAATAAGAGCAATAAAGAAGCCAATTGATCTTGTTCTAAATAAGGTGACAAAAAGGGGCTCTCAGAGGGATGAAACAAAACAAATTGGTTCAAAACAGGATGTCACCTCTAATTCTCCTAGTAAAAAGTATGAAGGAGCTGATGCTGGCATTGAAGTAAAAGTAACAAAAAACTTTTCTCTGCACCGATGCAATAAATGTGGCAAAGCATTTGCCAGAAAAGCTTTTCTAGAACATCATAAGAAAACCCACAAAGCAAATGTATCTCATTCACCTGAAGAAAGTAAAACCAAAGGCAGAAGTACAAGATCTAAAGCTGTTGTCTGGTGAGGAAAAAAGAAAAAGTGTTGTCTTTTTTTTTTTTATAAAGGAAAAAAAACCCCAACAATACCACTGCATTTCTTTTGCTGTTGTTGATTTATTGCCGAAAACATTTTTCCGTAGATTTTATGGTTTAGTGGCTTAAATGCAGAAGTAGATGTCAAATTTGGGTTTTTTGGGGTGTTTGTTTGGTTTTTTAGCATTTTGGTAAAGAGTTAAAATCTAAATTTGTCATTGTAGAAAGATGGAATGTAGATTAAACTGTACTAAGTCAACTCTTTAAACTGTCTTAAGGCATCTGTTGTAATCAAGCTAATATACACACATTTCTAAAATAGGAATTTTTTAAAATTAACAATAATTTTGTTTGGTTTGAATAGCTTAACTCATTTAATTAACCTTGCTGTGAGCACTTGTTGAAGTACTAAAAGTACTAAAGTAAAAGCTGATAACAGAAAAATCTATGAACTTACTGGAATTAGCATTTGTCAATTTAAATTTTTATTTTAATGTGTATTGCCTACACACTGTCAACAGCAGTGCATAGAACAGTTTTTTTAAACATAATTTGGTTGCTTTGATTTAAAATCATGGGTTAGGTGCCTGCAAATACCTTTAAAATCATCAAATTTAGAATTTCATTCTTCTAATGCTTATTTACATATGCCCAGGTTTGGAGACTTGTCATTTAGTTTTTTAAATTGTTCAAATCTTAACAAAATTTTTGCTTTAAGCATTGATATGTATTGGAAGTCTGGCCTAGAATTTTCTAAATTTCTGTTTATGTGGTGTTCTAGGAATTTTTACACTTGGAGGGGTTGCATTTGTAGTTACTCAGTTTTCCATAGCCTTCATGTTAAAGGTGGCCTAATTTTAGAGGACCTTCTAAAAAAGAAAAGATTTGTGTGCAGTCACTTTGTATTTCAAAATGACCAACTGATGGCTGAAGGTTGGGGATTGTACAAAAATATGATGAAGAGAGATTGTAGGGATACTTGTAGGAGTTTTTAACATCCTTATTCAGAATCATCTTTTTTGCATATTTGGTAAAAGAAAACGAAGTATATGTGCCTTGTTCTATATTTCAACTCTGAAATGCTATTTTCTGGGAGGTGATTTGATTTGAATTCAGCTTTCACAGTGAATAACCACCTAGTTATGTTAAATTGTGGTGTTTTTGTGGCTTTCTGATAAATCCTGACCAAATTAGGCCACACTTCAAAAATGAACTGAGTTGAACCCTGAATTATGCTGAATTCTAGATGGGGAGTGACTTCTGCATTTTGAATAAGAATTAAAAAATTAACCTTAATAATTATATATGTTGTGTAGTTTAAAACAGAATTATATGGATAAACTAAAAGTATTAATTTATTCCCATTTCTCTTCAGATAGGTTCAAGTGATGTTTGGAAAGTTTGAAGTTCATTTGAATGAAAAAGACTTTAGTTTGTTGTTGGAACTGCTAATTCTTGATAATGGTACTATAAGGAGGAAATACTTTCATAAGCTGTTTTTTCTTTATATTAATAATCGTTCTGCCTGCTTGTAGGACAGTACCACTTCCCAAAACACTGAAGTAGCTGAAGTGAAATACACATCCTTCTAAATTAGCCGTTATCTCTATGCAGTTGTAGTTTGACCCTGTATAGAATGAACTTCCTGAAATTGAAAAAGAGTATACCAGAGACAAGTTAATGAACAGCAGCTTTGGAAGGTGTTTTTTCCTCATTTAGGAAATCTTCAGAAAACTCATCATGCATACTGGTCCTCCCTGATAGTGCTAATGATGGACAGTTCAAACTTTGATGTGATATCCTCCTTTGGTAAATGTTGTGTTATATACTGTTCAAATTTATTACAAATTAATGTATAAGAGCAAACAATGTAGTGTTTATTGGCTAAATTCTACTAATTTTTAGTATTTGCCATAAATTCAATTTGTTCATATTGACTAATTTCCCAGTTCAAGGACATTCTGAATTTCGCTGTGCTGAAGTTGCTTCAAAGACCTCCATTTCATTTCCATTTGTGGTTCATAGGACAACTTTGTAAACATCTAGGAAGTTTACAAGAATATCCACATTCCTCTATTCTTTAATTTTTAAAAAAAAAAATATACACAAGCACTTTAATGATAGTTGCAGTTTATTTTTTCAGTTTATTTTTGAACGATCAACACACTAATGTTAATATGAAGGGAGCGAATATTTGCTGATGTATTATAGACAATCTGTGCACAACCACTTATAATGTTAGCTAATTTCATTAAATATTAATAAAAAGGGAGGATAGTTTGGGAGAAACTCAGAATATATTTTCTCTCAAAATTGTAAATGACCACTGTGGGTAGCACTTGATTTTGTGTAATTGGAACATGTTTTAGATACATTTTTTTTAACCTTTTAATTAAGATTGTAGTAAAACAATGGCATGCCTACCATTATAAAGTTCTTGGCAGGTTTCATGCGATCATGGGTTTTGTTTTGTTTTGTTTTTTTTTTTTTTTTGTTGTTTGGGGTTTTTTGTTTGGTTTTTTTTTGTTGGTTTTTTTTTGTTGTTTATTTTTTGTTTATTTTTTATTTTTTACCTTTTAGAAAATATTTTTAGTGATTTGTGTCAAATTGCTACAATTTGAAAGGTATTGTACATCAGAAGAAATACCATGTTTTTTTATATTGGTTCGCTCCCTTACTTAGGGAGGTGCCTCGTGTTCATATATACTTTTTTTGTATAAAATATATCTAAATGTTGATCACAAGATCAGAAGTAAAAATGTTTTTATGGATAGAGAACTATTTGGCCCTGTTAGTGCATTGCACTAAAAATACTGTGAATGGGAACTAAGATTGTAGCTTTGCTCAAAATGTTCTATATTGAATGTACATGCTTTTGTTTGGATAAATGTACTGTATTTGATGGAAAAATAAAGCAGACTGGAAGTGATTTTTAAGTGGGCATAAAAAAAAAAAAAGATGTTATGTTTGTAAACTTGGGATATCTGTCACTCCAGAATCAGAAATTACACTGTTTCCATTTTGTAAAGTTTTATTTGTTGATCACTGAAGCTAGTTGTTTGTACGATTCTGTTGTAATAAATGTTTTTTTTTTTTTTTATTAAAAATTTGGGGCTTGTGGAGTGAACAATCCATTCTGGTTGTCAACCCTTGCTGTATTTTTGGCAAATGCTGCTCATACCAGCCTTTTGTTCCTTGTAAAGGAGTAGCTTCCTTAACTGAGGAACTCTTGTTGTTACCCTTTTAAAACAAACTATCGAAGAAGATAGGCTATGCTGAGTTGTTCTGTACAAGAAAATAGGATTACCTTGTATTCCATTGGAAATAGCATTGATGGCTACTAAAGGTCTTTATTTCAAGGTTGGATATATAAAGGAACTACCATAATCATTGTTTATTCTTTTATAAAAGAATATTACATTAGGCTATTAATGTAAGTGCATTTTAAGTCATGTTCCTGCATCCCTATACATTAAGATTGGGAAATTAAAATGCAAACATAGGGATAGAATAACTGTTTATTTCTCAATTTATCCTTGTGGTTTCTGCTGTCTCTTCTGGGTAGGTGTGTAATCTGCATCTTGAGATACATGAAGTTACTCCTATATCAAAGGTATGCTTTCTGCTCACCAGCACACTGGATACGAGTTTTTAATTAACATGCAGTCTTGCATCATTGATGTGGCACATTGGTTTGGCTCGTTTCACTTATACTAGCCAAAGGCAAATGTAGCCTCTTTAGTGAACCTTCGGAATTAATGTTGAGTCTTGTTAAAGAGCTTTTTATTTAGAGTGAATACGAGATACTTACAGAAAACTTTTGGGATGATCTAAACATTCTGTATGCAAGTCAGGATGTTTTGGGTTTTTTTAAAGTGATACATGTCTTCTAGTGCTAAGGCTTGAGGGGCTAGCTTCCAGGGACATGAACTCTTATTTGCCAATAAGGGAATCTCACTGATATGTGACACCAGGCTTGCTAAAGTCTATTCACTGGTGTGTGTCTGAAAATCATCTTTTCTTTAGTTGTCTCTCAGCTGAGGTTGTTGGTCTTGCTGGCTTTTTTTTTTTTTTTTTTTTTTTTTGCTTTTTTTTTTTTTTATTTTTAGAGTGGTTTCTGCTTTTATGTGTCTTTTCTATCTGAAATGTTAGGCTTGAAGTCCTTGTAGTGCTTAGTTTCCTCAGTTTTGTAGGAGAATTAAGAAATCTAGCTTAATTAGTTGATGGTCATTACCACCATTTGTTTTTTATTGGATTCTCTTGGGATGAACTTAAATCTGCTGTGTGAAGGACTTGTGTAACTATTCAGGTGCTTGAAGTACTTAAAAAATTAGGTCAGTTTGGAGTGGTGGCTGAAAGAACTGTGAGTAGGTATTTTATATCATTCCCTTTTGCTGAATAGTGAAATACAACAGTTGGTTAAGGTAGAGCAGTGTGTTGTTTGATGAATAGAGAAGAACCAGCCCTCAATGATTTTATTAATGGAGAAGCTGTGGTGTTTGTACTAATGAGGAGACTTGGAAGAGGGACTTCTGGCTGGGTGTAAAGGTTCTCTGCTCATCTTGAAAAGGGCATCAGAGGGGAAGCTTTAGTTCCCCTTTTTAGGGAACTTCTTCACAGTATCTCTTTCAGTCTTAAAGTAGTAATTTCTTAGACATAAAGTGGAATGTAATTTGAAAATCTAGTTTGGGTTCAGTCAACCCTTTGGGTATTATCAAGATACTGTTAATAGAAATGTTGTATACTTGAAATAATGTCTCAAATTAGGAAACATTATAATTGACTTTGGAAGATTTAGTGGGAAGTGAAGATCACCTGAGCCTTTGATAGCACGTAGACCAAATATGTTTTTCTGCAAAACAGATGAAACTATGTATTGTTTCACTGCATTGCAAGGAACAGTACTGTCATGGTTGTTTGAAAGTCTGGATGGGTGAGGAGAATGTGCTTTTTCATCTTGCTCTAATATGACTCTTCAGAAGTAGATTTTATGGTTGTTCGGCCTCAGTTATAGATAGGATTGAAATTCTCTGTGTCATTAATACACTGCACTAAATTTGTTAGCATCTGATAATACTAGTAGTTTTTGTTTTGATGCTTTCCTGCCATTTCAATCTAAGGCAATTTGGATGTACCTGGTCTGTGTTTTCAGCATAAGCCTTTCCAGTGCTAACTGGTTCAGCTCTCTTGGCTGAGCTGGATTTGCTCTTTCACATTACTTATATGCTTTGAGCCTGAGAGTCGGCTCCTTTATTAGGAGCTTTGATGGTCTTCTACAGCTGTTGATATTACCTGAAAAATTTGAGTGGACTTGATGGCAGAGCAGAGACAAAAAGCACAGTCTGGGTTTTGCAGCAGATTTTACGTGTATGTGTACTTACCTTTTTTTCACTCTATTGCTCAGATGTTTCCTTCTCCAGGATGTTGTGGTTTTACAGTTCTCAGCTCGTGACTTTGCAGCAAACAAAGGGATTGTTTAAAGTTACTGTCTTGTGGCGAGGCAGGTGGGGTGAATATTAGACTGAAATAGATGTGTAAGTTGTAATCAGTTTCCTTCATAACGTACATCTAAATTTCAACTGTTACTTTCTCTTTGAAGAAGCAACTACTGAAGAATGAACAGGCCTAAAATGGATGCATCATCCTTTAAATGTGTAAAGCGGCATTTGCCATCAAAAGTACATTCACGATATTGACAGATATGGAGATCGGTAATTTGTCTCAAGTGTAAAAGTGGTAATGGCTTTGCAAATTCAGTGACTGTTTTCTTAAGTGTCAGTAATGTCCTGAAGCTTGGGCTGGTATTGGTTTGGTTTGTACTTCTCATTGTTTTTGCAGTACAACGACATGCAAACACCTCATAAATTGTACTTCATCTGTACTTATTCTGAGTTTTGTTTAATTATCATTATTTCATGATTTTTAACTCCAGAATTTGCTTTTCTGCTATCAACTTTTTAACTTTGAAGAGTTATTTTCAAATTTTTGTTTTCAGTAAGCTGTCTTTCAGTTTACCTTATCTGGGTGCAGTGGTAGGATGTTTGCTTCCCTTGTTTTCTCTCTGTAAATGTTAATTCAAGTAAATGATCTCAGCAATGCAGAGTCAGGTACTTGCTTATGTTTTGACTGAGACTTTCAGAAGGAAATTTTGTCTTGGAGAAATGTTCTGAGAAGCATGGGGGATGCCTTTGAAACTCAGTGCCTGCGCAGCTGTGGACTGACCCAGAATGCTTGGAAATGGCCAGCAAACCATTAGCATTCTTTGCTTCAAAAGAAGACTGGTAACAGACTAAGATACTTCTGCATCTTGAAAAGCAGAAAAATATGTTTTTGTATCTTACAGCTAATTTTCTCATTTTAGTAGATTAGATTGTTTGCCTACACCAGCATAACACAGGGCAATATAATCCAAAAGTAGTAAATTCCTAATATATTTTTAAGCATTTTTGAGGGGTAAGGGTTAATATGTGAGTAAGGTTCTCTTAAAGAAGGAAAGGATAAAACTGTCACTATGATAGCTACATTAGCACAGCTACGAGACAATTATTCTGTCATAAAAAGTCTCTTCCCTTGTGGAAGGTGCTTGTTGTCATTTTTATGTTTCTGTTAGTCACCTGGGTAGTTCCCAGTTCAATTTTTAATATTTTACTGTTTGGCTGTGTTTGAGTTACCCTGAATTATCTATGTGCTTATCATGTTAGCTTCTTTAACGCCTAAGTTTTGAAGTAAAATTTTTTGTTTGTTTCTGTTTTGAAAGCTGCTTTAAAAATGCTTGGCATTTGATAGTGTTGGGTCAGCATTTTTTTTTTTTTTTTTTTTTTTCCTGGAGGATGAGGTGATCCAAACACCACTGATTTGGGCATTTGATTTTGGTTATGGAGTCTTCCTGGGGGTGATTTTGCAATAAAAGAGAAGAGATCCAGGCAGGAACAATGTGGATTCTCTTATATTTATGCCTTTAAAAATAGATTAGAAAAACAGCTGCTAGGTGTAATATTTCTCTCCCAGAACTAGGCACCTGATAAATGGCTCAAGAATTTCGGGCCCTGTCCAGCTCTATTTTCTCACTATTTTTGTGTGCCTGAATTAGAAGTGAAGTGTTTTAATTTTCTCTTGTGATTTTTTTTTTTTCTCTTTTTCATTTGCAGTTTGGTGCTCTTGATTTGTTTTCTCCTTCATCATTAAACTTGTTTGGAGAGGTTTAAGGTAACATGTAACTAAATTCAAATCATTACCAAATCTTGGTTTCTCTGCTCTGATGGACCTTGCTGCCTTTCTAACTTTGGAACAAAAAATAATGAATTAATAAATAAAATTAATAAGAGTAACAAGGTAACTATTGCAAGACTCATGAAAGCACTTGAAGCTGGTGCTTTTGTTTTGAAATGCCTTATAACTAGGTGCATGTGAGAGGAACAGGGTAATTCCTACAGCATTCGCTGCCTTAAAAAAGCAGTTTTTGTCTTTGCCTTGGTATAAAGAGTGAAATGCTTAGGGCAAGTGTTTTGTGTGTGTTGACAGAAAGGGCAGGAGGGCTATGGTGATTATTAGGCTGTGACTGTACACTGCTGTAATGCCGCATCCTCTTCCCTGGAAGAGGGAGGTTTTGAAAGAGGAGTCAGAAACCCCTGAGCCTGGGAAAAAGAGGAGTCAGAAAACCTCCCTTTTTTGGAAGAAATCTCACTTTTGGAGAGATGGATGCAAGCAGAGCAGCAGAAAGAAAATCTTGCTGTGGGAGCAGCTCAGGGTTGTTGAGAAAATAAGGTTTTGCAGGTTTGCACCGGCTTTTGAGGAGGGAGCCAGAATATCGGTTTGGAGTCAGTGCCAAGAAAACCCAAATACACCTGGAGCACACTTCGGTCCTTTTCTGGTCTGGAAAGGGTGAGGTGGGCAGACACCCTGCGCCGCCTGAGCCCCTGCTGCTCTGGCTTTGGGAGAGTGGAATGCAGATCGGTGCTTTCAGTTTGTATCGCGGCTGTTTTCAGGAAAGGCCTTTGGCTGGGGGGATGTTCGCCTCGCCCGTGTCCGCCCGCCGGGGCTCGGTGCGCGGGGCGGGCAGCCCGGCGGGGCTGGGCGCGCCTCCTTAGAAAGGGAGCGGGGTGTTCGAAAAGCAGGTTACTGTGGAAAGGCTGGCCTTAGGCCTTTGACACAGGAATGAGTCATTAATGTGATATCTGTAAGCACTTCGTAGGTTGTGACATTTGAAATTCTTGAATTATGTTTGTAAGGAAGAAGACTTGAGGTTTGCTTGGTTGCACTTGCTCTTTGTCCTCAAGGCTGTGGAAATGCATTGTAGCAGGGTTAGCTGTCATCTACCAAGATGCTCTCTCAAAATTATTGCATCAAAAAACTGTGCAGCTCAATAGCATTAAAGCTTCTTTTTTTTTTGTTATTTAGTCCCTTAGCGAATATGAAGAGAGGAATTGTACTTTTCTAATGTCTTCACCTCCTCTAAACTTCATTTAACTTACCTTTATATTTAAAAAGCAAAATGCTGAGCACAAAATTACCTTCACCTTTTAAAATGCAAAAGCTTTATCCTGGGAGTGGTGGAAAACATATTGTAAATAGAAATTTCTGCATTGTTATGTTATTTGGCATCTGTTAATATGTTGCTTTCAGACCTTGAATCCTATTCTATTCCCAGACTTATTGTTTGGAAAGGAGAAACATGGGTCATGTCTACAGGTAGATACCATCTCTTTTATACTTTTGGTATAGATGACCATCTAATTTCAGGTTAACACAGCTTCTGCCAAAAGAAAGAGAATAACATTAACTGAAAAGCAGTTAGTGTGTTTTCCAAATGAGCATTTGTGTGGTTTTGGTGCATTTTGTCTTGAGGTGGTTGTTGTTGTTACTGTTGTTTGACTGTTTGTTTGTTTTTTCTTCAAAATAGAAAATATCTCGGTATCTCATTTTCTGAGCAGTAACTCCAGGGAATACAATACTATATTGATAGCTATAATGAGGCATATACAGGTCAGTATACAGTATAGTGACTGTTCTGTGTCTTGGATGATGACTAAAACCAGTAGTGCCCCATCAGATCCCCTCTTTTTCAGAGCTTCTAATTCTGCCTGTAAAGAAATGTGTATTTATACTAATTAAAACATCTGCAGTGAGCTTGGTTATTCTGGTCATACACAGTCAAATGAGACTTCTTCATAGGTCTCATAGGACACAGATGATTTAATGTGTAGGTGCTAATCTGTTCTCTGTGGACCCATTTACACTTGCAAGCATTCTGTAGCCCTTTGTGCCAGATTTATTTGATTCACACAGTGCACAGTTTAATGTTTAAGTGAAATGATGAGTTTGCTGCAAATGAGCTCTCTGCAGCGGTTGTATCTGCAATTCTGAACATCCAGAAGTCTTGAATACCTAAATTGCACACCAAAACTTAGTGCTGCATGGGTACTGTGAGAGTGCATTGAGTCAGTGAGGAGACACCTAGCTCACTGGTGTCATGATCACCCCAGGTCCCAGCTTCTTCTGTGCTGCTTCCTGGGGTGTTCCTGTTGTACACCAGCTCTTCTAATAATAATTGTAACTAATGCAATATCTTAGCCAGCTTCCTTGACACTTTCTGACAAAAAGGAAAGATGTGTTATTCACTATTTCCAGGAATGCCTTTCCTCTTGTGGCCTTTTGTTTATGTTTACTTGCAGGCAGCCTCTTTCAACCGGTTGTATCTACTGCTCTTTATGAGCTTGGAGGCATGCAAGTAGCTCAAGCTTCAGCTCCATAAAGAGTATATTCCAGGCTCTTATTTTAGATCATTCCATCCTCATATCCATCCCCACTTTGTCCCTGTACAGCTATTGCAATTGCAGAATACCACCTAACAACCAGATGTCTCTAACAGACATCTGTCAGCATAGGAAGGTGTTTGAGTTGCATGAATGCTAGATTAGTTTATTATTTTCTTACTGCAGTTGGTGTATTCTTAAGGTGAGTGAAATGCTACCAGTAGCACCATGAACTTTCAGTCCTTTCTGTTCACTTGGGATTTGCAGATCTTTCTGTTTTAGCTGAAAACATCAGCTGAGTAGACTATCTATCTTATAGATAAGTGGTACCCTGCAATTTTTAACAAAAAAACACTATTCCATTAAATTCTGTTTTGTCTGAAGAGAAAAGAGAATTGATATGAGAATAGGCTCTTCTTCTAGAGCTATTGTGATTCTGGTGATATCAGTTGTAATATCAGTGATGGCCAGATAGAATAATTAGGGAGAAGCTGTTCATCCAACATACAGACTATTTTTGTCTGCAGCGGAGATGAACTAACAGGATGTTGCACCTGCCAGATTGACTGTCATGTTTTCATTGTCGGCTGATCCACTAGATTAGTCACTATCCTTAGGGAGCTCTTAGGTTTTGATGATCCCTGAAAAGCTCTGTGCTGTCAACTTTTCCTCCAGTCTCTGAGAGCATATGAGCCATGGTGAGGTGCACAACAACACCTAGTTTTGGATGTGGTCTGTCGTGGAGCTACAGGCAGATAAATCCATCCAAGGTGTAGGAACTATACAGCATGCTCGTCAGTATGGTTCACATTTGCATCATTCCATCAAAATGGACTTTTAAGTAGATCTAATATATAATGTAATATCAGTGCTCATGACAGCACCTTTGACAACTCTTAACAGTACATGTCAAAGGACCCCTGAGACTTACTGACTTTCTAATGAATTCATACCTCCCTTTTTTGACCCTTCCTGATCCTGTAGTAACTACTGCAATGGAAGACTTCAGATGCATGCCAACTTTTCTGTGGACAGAAGTAAGCCAGTTAAGATGTACTGCAATTTGTCGAAGGCAAAAGGCTTGATTGTATGAATGAGTTGAGACTTCCACCTCCACCAGATCATGCTGGAATACAGCTTGTTTGATACACTCAGTCAGAATTGTGCAACTTTTATGGCTTTTAAATGATGTTCCAGTGCTAGAAGGCTGTATGAGGAGATCATCTGTTAAAAACCTGGTGTTACCCTAATATAGGAAAGTCAAAGAGGTTGATAATTTTGGCAGAGTTGTCCTGTAGTGTTTTTTCAGGAAGATGCCAAGCAGCTACTCCCTTTGAGCACTTACTGTGAAGACTGATAGAGGGATAAATACTTGGCTAGAGATGTCAAGAATAAAGTTAGTGCCTTTTACATATACCTTTTGCTATCATGATAATAATGTAAGTGGTTTAGTTTAACTTAGATTTAAACCTTTCCTTCATTTTAGTATTCACTTAGTATTCACTTTTGTCTTCATACATGTGTAATCTAGATTTGAGGGTGCAAAGGACCATTATGATCAGGTAGTCTGACCTGAACAGAGTCCACAGACTTTTGCCTAAGCTTGTGCCTACATTACAGTTATTCCCTCTGGCTGACTTCCAACAGGTCACTGAAAAAGATTTCCAGTTGCAATTTTAATATTAACCTTCTGTTGCTCATTCTCTCCTTCTTTCCCCCCTTTCTGTTACCTGTTTCCTGCTCCTTTTGGCTATTTCTATCATGCTTCATACAGATGGAGCCCCTTTAATCTTTAGTTAATTGCTTTCCTGTTCTTCTAATAAAGCCTGAATATTCCTTTTTTTCAGTAAGGAAAAAGGATTTTATGTTAATTAGCCTCTGTGCATATGGTTAGAGAAAAAATACTAATGTTTTTGTTGGTGGGACAGTAGGAGTCTGGAATCTAATCTGTGCTGTATGTCAAGGATTCATGAAGCTGTTATATACCATAATTAATTTCAACTTTTATTTTCCATAGCAGGAGCTATGCTTTCGTTATAACCTGAGCAATGAGAACTAGTTTTATAAAATAGTGACACAGCTTTAGAACAAACTGTTTTTTGATTTCTGATCCAGTTATCTGTTTGCTACCTAGTATCCCTGCCTGGTCAAATAATAAAAAAATTAAATATTTTAAATTATCACTTTTCTCCATGATAGCTACACATGGAGTCTGAAATGCTGTCTCTTGAACATATTTAAAGTTTATTGAGCTGTGATGTTTGGGAATTATCTTACCCAGCTGTCCCCACATTTTATGTTTCAATGACAAGCACATAGAGTATCAGGACTCCTGAAGGTGGTCCTAAATTCCCTATCTAGTCAGCAAAAGTTCGTGGCTTCGACAGCTTTTAGAGAAATCATCTTTGTCCTAGATTTGGGCATTTAAGTCATCCATGAAGTAATTCAGGCAACAAAGTGATGTGGAGTTGGGACGTAATTTTACCAAGTGAGAATAGATGTTTAATTGGAGAACAAGGCTACTTTGTGTAATGCACAGGAGTGGTGATTTGATTTGATATTCTTATATGTTAGGCAAATAAGAAGCTTTTGTTTTCCTTGAAATAATTGTTCAGAATCTCAAAAAAACCCCCAAGTTTTTGATGTAATCTTTTCCCGTAAGTGGGAGCCTGTAGGTATTTCACAGGCAGGCTGGGTTTTTGAAGTGTGTAAAAGTTGCTTATAAATGCTAGATCCTTATTTTGTCACTTAATTTACATAACCACCATATGGCAACAGTCCATCTACCACATACTGGCTGTAACTAATTTTAACATTATTATTCATCTTTTTTCCAGCAACAGAAGGAAAGAACTTCTGCCGTTTGGAATTGTATACATTACCTAATGTGTAGTAAAATGGTGTGGTCTTCCTTAGATAAAATGCAATCTCATCATTGCAGAGCTGAAAACTGGAAAACAACACACAGAACAGTAAAATAGGAATAATTCCTGAATTGTTTCTGAGTCTTTAGTGACAGTTTGTTTTGATTAAGGTTTAAGGTTTCTCTGCTTACCCATTGGTAATGTGATGGAGATGATCTGTTGAATGAAGTGGTGCAACTTGGGAATAGTTGTCTGAATAGGTGGTTGATAATGGAGAATAATGACTGAAAGCAGGAGAGATGTTGAGCTGAATAGTCAGTCTGTCTCTTGGAAAGAGCAGGAGAGAGCTGGCCAAGGTCTAGATTAGCTGACTGATCTGTAAGATGTAGTTTCTTAGCCAAATCACTAAGCCTTGAAAGGTAGCTATTAATCATCCTTAAAGGCTTTTGTGTCCTGTCTAGAGCATTGCTCAGGGAAAGCAGAGACAGCCCGGGCACATGCACAGGGTACTAGGGAAGGGACAGGTACAGCCTCGATGCTGATCTGGGGAAGGCGAGAAACAAGAACACACCAAGGCATAGCTATTTAATCTGTGAAAGAGGCCAGCTGGTCATGATGAAGAGATTGCTTTTAAGGATGCAGGATGTTAACTCTTTTCCTCACAATATTTAGGCAAGCTGAGAATGATGGGGGTGCAAGGAAGATGTGGAGTCTGTCCTTACTCTTACTTTCTTGTCCTTACTGAGGCAAGGTCAGTTGACTTTTTGGAGGAAGGTTTGTCTGGCCTCCTCTTCAGGCAGTTCATTCTTACATTTCGTTATTCTTGCCAGCAGAAAATTCTCTTGGCTTGAGGTGGAAACCTTGCTGATAAAATCTAAGCCTGTTACTTTTTTACTTCTGGATGTATGTAGGAAACTAACTGTTCAGTCTCTCCCTGCAGCAGTGTTTAATGTGCTTGAGGGCTGTTAGCATGTCATGTTTAGGTCTTAAGTTGTTTGGACTCAAAAATTCACTGCTTTGTGTTTCCTCCAGGGTCATGTTTCCTGGAACTGTTCTTGCAACTCTCCTGTGCATTCCTTCCAGTTGGCCCACTTGAATTTTTACTTATTTATTTTTGTATTGTGAGAACAAGGCAGTATCACAGCTGTGCCTTGCAGGGCAGAGGGCTTTTACAGATTTTGCATTCTGTAATTCTGGCTCATGCATAATTCTGTTGGTACCTTAAGAAACCTGTTATAGCTTGATGTTGACTTCTGTTCGTCTTCTCTTTTATAACATTCAAGGTCCTTTTCTACACAACTGATTTCTAATTGGCTGTCTCCTGTTCTGTACTTGTGTTGTTCATTTGCTCTTAAAATATCTTCAACTTGTCCCTGTTGGGGTGCATTTTGTTTACTTTTTCCCAGTCATTATTTCCTTCTTTTGTCCACAGTATTATTTCCTTTGCAATAGGTTAATTTCCTTCTAGGCTCTTGCCATCTGTAAATTTAATATGCACTCTCTGAATCATGGATTAAATACTGGAGTGTATTGCAGCCAGGACAGACCCCTGGTGAACCCCATGTGACACATCCTTCTGTTCTGATGCTTACTCATATATGGAAATGCTCTGGGAGAAAATGCAAAGCTAGATTCACAATTTGAGATTTTTTTTTGCCACACGATTGTAATTTTCACTTTCTCCTGGCTTTATTTATTTACATTAATTACATTCTCTCTATTTAATTTTGAGAAATATGTGTACAGTAAGGACATATAAAAGAATGCAGAAGTTGAAAACTGACTTGCATATTGTTCAGGTCTGTTTGCAGAGGAAATAGTGGCTGATATACTGGAAGAAAAGGAAAGAAAGACTGTGATGCTGTACTCCCCACTAAGTATAATTTCTTTTTTGAGGTACAATTTATCTCAGCTGGCAGCAGGCCCTGCAAACTTACATGGAGACAAGCTTTGTGATTAAAGAAAAAGGCAGTTGTGACTCTTTTTTTTGGTATAAACTAATTCTTTTAAAGTTAAAATCAGATTTGTACCAACAATTGTGTTTACCTTACAGAATTGGCCATTCTAACTTTTTTATTTCGTGGGAAGATCAGAGGCATTAGAAACTACTTTTTAAGAAGCACTTCTCATTTCCAGGTGCTGAGAGTTAAGAAGGAGTTGAGAATTTATGCCATCTTGTTGTAGTTTGAAAAAAATGAGTTTTTTTGAACTTCAGTGGTCAAACCAATGAGTGCTCAGGTTTAAAGACTGGCACCTGGTGTGGCCACTGAGGACAAGGATCCGCCTCTGAGAACACAAGGGGTTAAAAGCAGAGGGCTCCCCGGAAAGCTCTCTCTTGGTTCCTGTCCCTGAGGACGGAGGGATCTCCCCTGCCCAGCGGCTGGCTGGGCGGGGGAGGGGAAGCCATGCGGCCTGGGTGAGGTAGGGCCGGAACCTCGGGCACAGAGGGGGAGAGGAAAAATCCTGCAGGATGGAAGGGTGGAGAAAGTACAAGAACCTGGAAAGGCGTCAGACAGCCTTCTTTTCCCTTCCCCCCCCCCCCTCCCCCCCGGAGAGAGAGACTGAGAAAACCGTGTCTGTGATCTCCGTCACCTTGAAATTTGATATCAACAACTAGACAGCACGGCCGAAGGAGTATGGGGGGGGTGGCGTGAGAAGAGTGTCCAACAGCAAAGATACCGTGAGAGTTCTAGGGAAACAAAGCCCAAGATTTTAACCCTTTTCGTAAATGATGGAAACTTTATAAATGCTAATCCTCCTGAATTTGAAGAAGAAAGATAGAAAGAACTAAGCAAAAATGATAAAAGTTTGTGTAAGTAGAAGATTGTCAGAGAACGCTGAAAAGAATCCTAGGTGGGAGGAGATGATAGAGTGGCTTTGGCTGGACTCTTTTGTATAACCATGGACGGACTCATTTTTTCCTGTAAGATAGAAGCTGTATCTGGGGAGAGGCATTGGCTTGGAGCTAAGAGTGGACAGTAGTGTGAACAGAGATGAGAGGTGTCCCAAAATTGAGAAACTGTCGTTTCTTGGAACTAACCAAAGCATCTTTAAAAAGAGAAACCCTAGAAGCAGCTCTGGTCCATGCACAGTGGTGAGAGCACTAGACATGGAGGAAGAGGCCACGATGTGGTGCAAGAAGGACTCCTATCTCTCCTCAACGAACTGAGTACTGATTATCGGAAGGGTGGTAATAGACTAAAGATTAATTATCTAAAAGGTGGTAACGTGATGGGGAATTTTCAGTTTGTTTTGTTAGGTTGAGAACTGGTGGGGGGGGGAGGAAGAGTGTTTTTTTTTAAAGTTTCCATGTTCTTCTGTATGTGTCTTCTTTACCTATTATAAGTAATAAAGTTTTTTTTTCCTTTTGTTTTCTAAATTAGACACTGTTTTACTCTGTTTTTAGTCACATCTCACAACAGATACCAAGGACAGTATATCGTTATAAAGGCACTGGCCTTGTGCCAACGTCAAACCTTTAACACATCTACTTTTTTTTTTTTTTTTTTAATTAAAAAAAAAATGCGATGTTTGGAGAAAGGCTACTTCTTCTGATGCGTGATGTGTATTTACCATTTTCAATTGCAGTGGAACATTTTTCTCCAACTTTTGTCACTTGTCTTGGGTGTTATCACTTCATCTCATGAGAGCAACAGCTATCTCATTGTTCTGGGAGTCAGTATCACAAGAACTTGATTGACTCAGTTTTGGATGATGGAGTTGCCTGGATGATGGGAAGGAAAGACCTTGTGTAGTTCTGTTACTGTGTTTCTTTCTTTTGCTACCAGCAATGTCGTGATTCCCAGCTTTCCTTTATCCTTCATTTCACTTTTGACTGCTCTTTGCTTTCGCTCCTCATTCTCTTTTGTTTGTTCTCTTTTGCACCTGTCTTCCCTGCAGGAGGACATTTGGTGTGTGGGGAGGTGAGGAGGTGTTACCAGTCAAAATATCTTGTATTTTTCCACTCCTTTCTTTCTTTCACACTTCCTGCTCCACTTCTGACTGCAGTGAAGCTTCCCAGTGTGAAAACCTCACCCACTCTCATGGTGGGGACAGCACTAAGGGCAGTCATCTTTCCATCTCTGATGGGACTCTGCATCAGGCAGTCTTTTGTTTTATTATGTTATATTCTAACTGAAGTTGATGCTTTTTTTTTTTTTTTTTTTTTCTGAACTTCAATCAAGGCAAATTTATTTGAATAAAAACAAGAAAATTAAGTTTTTAAATTGAGAAAACTTAGAACTCTTAAGAAAGGCAAACAGGAAGTTAAAAAATCCCAACCGTTTCTGCTCTTTCGGTTGAGTCTCTGCTCTTTCGGTTGAGTCCTTGCTTTAGCCAATTCAGTAACTTCCTGAGTTATAGCAAACTCTATTCAGGCTCCTCATGCCTAGGAAGTTCTTTCTGTTCTTCCCTGAGCTGGCAGGCTCCTTGGTGCTCCTTGGCATGTTCTCTTTACATGCAATGATTTCATTACTTCATCTGTTGCATTAAGTATCCTGTAATCACAATAAGCAACTCTCCAAAAATGTTCTTCCCTCCTAAGTTCTGGCTGATGCTGTGTTTTCAAAAGAAGGTAACAAAAACTTAGAAGCAGTAAGTAGAAAAGAATCTGTCCCACAGCATTTGAGCAAGAGGGATTGTCTTGAGCATTGGGGAGTGTATAGGGAAAGAGTAGATGAGCAGGACAGGTATGGTTACAGTTGTTTTATTAGAAGGAAACTCCTGATAAAATAAAATGAATATAAAGCAGGATTCTGAATATCATTACTCATCTGGATTTTGGAAGAGGAACTTCATGGTTAAATCAGAGTATAATTTTACTGAAGTGTCCCTAGTGACTATGATGTCATTATTTATTTATGCCAGTGCCCACATTAGCTGACCACTTTCCACATATTCAGGAAAAGACAGTCCCTGGCCTGAAAAATTGCAGTCTAAGGCAGGAGAGAGGTGAATATAAACAGATTAGCTGTATTTGTTGGATTCCTAATAAATCGGGAAGATGATTACTTATCTGATACTAATGGAGAAAATTTGCTTATGATTGATTTATATGATCTAAGAAGAGGGTTTTTTTACCTAGATTAAGAAAGATTTCTTATACTGTAACACTGCTTCACAATTTGATCTGTATTTACTAATAGGTCTGCTTTCCTGAAACATGAGTTAGGCAAAGATTAGCAATGTGCGAAAATGTATATCTTAATCTGAAGCTCTAAGGTAAAACCATTATTGCTTTGGATTTAAGAGGAAAAATTTATCAGGCAGGTGTGATATTTCGGAAAAGCTAAGGTTGCAGTTAACACTTGCAGAATGACTGACTGGCAGGGAGGATAAGGAAGGTGCTGGTGATCTGTATGGGAAGGGGTCTTTCTTGTGATATCAAGTGTTCAGTGTGTTGGAGCAGAGTGTATGTTGATGTGTTTTCCCTTTTAGTTCTCTGTAGTTCAGGTTTTAGCTTTTCCTTTGCTGCCCCAGAGACATTACTGAGTTGTGAACTGAAATAATTTCACCCATTGGGTCCTGTTCAGACAAGTTTCCCTATAAACTGATTTATTACTGCTAATCTTTTTTTCTTTTTTAGCACTTGAATAGAAAGTTTGGGTGCTTTGCCCGTAGTGTGGTAGGTGGTATGGCTGTGCTTGTTTCACAATATCTTCTTCTGCACACATCATTTCTTGTCTTCAGTGAGTGCTTCACACTGCAGACCATGGCCCCATTGGCCCTGTCAGACCCTTTGGTAGATGATGCTCATTCTTGCAAGCATGTATTGGTTACAGAAGGCGACTGCCTGACCACAGCAGTCACTTGGATGCTGCTTTTTTCCTTTTTCCCTGCTCATAGTCTTAAACCTAGGAGCTGTGAGAACCTCCCACACAGTATGAGCTGCAGGACATCCCTGCAGAAATTCAGTATTGAGTCCTAGGTTTGTAACTGAGCTGCAAGCATGCCTTCTAGGAAAGTATGTCTTCTGAGAGGCTGCAAAAATTTACTGATTTACAGTAATCCCAGTTTAGTTGTTCCAATAGGTAATAAATGTTTCCTTAATTTTAATTAGAATTCCTTTGACTAGTGATTTTCATGTAAGGTTTTGTTGTGCTTCTCTTGGTCTAATGAACTGAGAAAACATCCAAACCCTTATTTTCAAACTGTTTTTTTAAGAAATGCCACTCTGGAACCTTCTTGTGGTTTGTTTATAACATTTCTTGGCTTTCTCTATTGTTGAATACTGACATTGGACTCAGGTTCCAATGTCTGAATTACAATCTCAACTGACAGAAGGTATGGATTTTCAGAAATTCTCTCTCCCAAAACCAAATAGAAAGAGTAGACATTGACAATTTAGCCTATAACTATAGGCACAAAAGTAATCTTACAGCAAACTTGAGACATTTCATTAGTTTGACTTTTAGTAAGGTTTATTTCGTAAATTTTTAATATGATGTGATGTCACCAAAGACGCAAAAAGCATATTAAATTTAAACCCAAATCATGTATATTTAAAAACACAAGAAAAGTGTCATAAAAATCAAAACATCTTCATCTTCTTTTCTAAAGTTATTTTCTGATTTAAACTTCACCTCCTTCTGAGTATGTTGAATTTCTGATGAAGAATATCAGGGGAAAAATCCCAATTAGCTCATATCAGTTGGGCATATACTTATACAATTGTCCTACTTGTAACAGATTTGTTCTTATTTACACATCTGAAGATCATGCTGTCCTTCACAATCACACAGTCAGGTTATGAGCCTTTTTTTCATTGGCTATTTCTCTTAAACCAGGTTCTTCTCTAAGCCATTGAATTATAGGATACTGCTTTTCCAGATCTGGATGTCTGACCTATATTCTTTGTTTGAATGAAACTAGCACTTCAAGCACCACAGCCTCTGTGTGGAATTGACCCATTCTCATCACTTCTGGCATGCTGCCGGAGTTTGTACACTAGCTGCAATGATTCTTTTGTATTTAGTTCAATAATAAAGGTATTTCTTATAGTTGAGCCAAGAATAGAAACTCAGTGCAACACAATTTGAAATACTTCTGTTTAGACATGCATAAACCAAATTTTCAGTTGAAATCTGTTTTATATTCAAGAATCTGCAAGTGGATGATGAACTAGATACTTATATGGAGTTTTTCCATCTTATTTTTCTTATAACTCTATACTTGTTTTTAAACAGAAGGTCTTTCACCATGATATAAAATAGTTTGTCAAAGCCTGTTATGTCTGTATAATTTACTTTATCACCTAAACTTCTAATCTCTTGCAGTAATGGCATTTGTGTGACAAAGTTTTATATAATTCTTACTGAATGATCTTAATTATGCTGCCATACTCATGGCAAATGGCATCCCTATCAGCCTTCCATCGTTTTGTGAGCAATCAATACCAGTCTATCCCTTTAGGTCATCCCTTTTAACCTTCTTAATATCTAATTAGCTTTTTGCCATTTTTTTTCTTCTTTCCACGTTATACCGATATTTCTTAAAAATCAATGTTAATCTTCTCCCAAACTTTCTTGTTTTTTTTTTTAAGAAAGTCAAGGACAAGGCTCTTCTAGCTCCTGTGAAATGCTGAGGCTTTCTGAACTATTCACACATCCTATTCTCAGATGCTGTTTGAGCTAAAGTTGTGTTACACCTGGACATACACAATGAGGAAAGGTGTTTCAGGTGAAACTTTATACTCGTTTGACTGTTATACTCATTTGGAGAAATGGGTTAGACTGGAACCTCTGTAAAGTCTTAGAGTGGTCTTGGTGAGACCTTACATGTTTGCCTCTCCTGTTTGATGGCATGTGCTCAGCCCAACAGAAGGATAAAGCAGCGTGAAAGGCAGCATGTGGGAAGTCCTGGGGTATGGCTCCAAGCTGGGAAACAAGAACTGTCCTGTGTCCCAGCTCACTCTGCCATGCCTGTTCTGTGGGACTTTGTGTACCTTGCAGGTAACAAACTTGCTTCCTTTTTCTGAATACAAAGGATGTCATCCTAGCTTGTTTTTTATATATCAAATAGCTGAAAATTTTATAAATAATTTTACAATTTTGAAAACAGTTTTACAGTTTAAAAATTGTAAAATTATATGTCTACCTCTTCAGTCTTACCAGGCTTCTGAGCTACAGCCCACTACCTCAGCTATGGTAGGAAAATATGGAAAACGTGCAGTTGTTAAATGTGTGTACATGCTTGGAGAATCTGTCTGAGGATTGTCTTTCACAACAAAGGCATGAGGACAGTAGGGGAGAGGAATTTTCTTTACTTTGAGTTTTAATAAACTTTTTGATACTTTGCAGCCTTGAATTTCCTTTGACCCACTGCAGGAAGGACCTTTGCTGTGGTAAGTTAAGGTATACTCACTGTCACCTGCAATTTGAGATTGGTAAGAAGATGACACGAAAAATACACCAGGTAGCTGATGGCCCTACTAGACTCAAATATCAGAACAGATATGTTACTATTCAAAAGCCAAACATGTACAGCAGGAAGTCAGCATATGGTGGAACCGTACAATGATTTTCCAGTTTTCTTACTGTTTTTATGAGCCATACATATGCAGGCTTCTTAATCTCCTCTGGCCTGTGGAATTGGATTTGTGACTTGTTAAAACTACAAACTAGAAAGTTTGTTAAGTAAAACAAATCTATTTTAGTCATAAGAATCTGAATTGATCATAGCGTCATTTATTGCACATGACAGAAAGTATGATTGACCAGACAAAGATTGCATGCTGTGCTTTGGGTTTCAGAATGTGCATAAAGTGTTTGCTTTATGCTGCCCAGGATTTAAATGTTCAGATCTTCAAATGTCCAGTATTCCTGAAGCACATGGGATTAAATTATTATTTTAGTAAACTGATCCCCTTGAAGACAACAGAAAAAAAAGCCTTAGGCTAGTTGGCCAAGTTCCTATTGATTTCCAGCAGGCAAGTTGATATCTCCTTTTCTGCTTACATAATGCAGTCACTGAAAAATAATGTTGTGCATTCTGTTTTATGATTGATTTTTTTTTTCCGAGAGTCTGTTGTAGCAAATGTGTGCAATATTGGCCTTTGTGACATTAAAAAAAAAAATAAATCTGATTTTCTATGTATAATACTGGATTTAATTTCCTCTTTGACTTTACTACATCACTAATACATGTCTTTGAAAGAAATGTGAGATCCTTTTGATATTTTGAGGGTAATAGTATGCAAAGTTATCACTGTCACATTCTATTTCAACTTGTTTTATTGTACACTAGTCTTCCACAGCCCGTTTTGCATTAGCTCTGAAACTGCATGTGTCATCTGGCTTGGGCATATATTTGCTGTGACTACACTTGCCATGGGGTTTGCCAAGCTAAACAGAAATTGGCAAAAGTCTTCTCCATACTGTGTCCAAAACAAACAGACTGCTGTGGTAAGCACTTAGTCATGTCATTGTTTAGATGCTTATTTTGCTTACAAATCTCATTGGGTGGGTTTTCACTCTAAAACTAGTGGATTTTCTCAGACCCATGAACAGATTTCTCTGTCCTTACAACTGTAAACTAGTGTATGGTTTGATTGACCTTAAAAAGACAGTGAAATTGGAGGCAACCACAGATAACTTTATTCTATTCCCACTTCCCACAGGCTTCACGACGTGCTGCTGCAGAACTAGGCCTGTGCTTTGGCATGAAATGTTTTCCATAACATTTTATTAACGTAGTAGAATATATAGGTGAACTCGTGTTTTCAACTTGTTGTTACCGCAGCTAATTGGCATTTGCTGCTGCTGACAGTATCTTCAAATCCAAAAACAAAGTAAAACTTTGCTCTTCCTAATGCGGGATTTGGTTATTATATAGGCTTATTTCAGTTGCTAAAACTTTGTTGCCTCTTTGCATTTAAGATGCTACAGTGTACCTCTGCGGGCCTCTTGTTGCCACTCCAGAGAAGCCAATGTCTCCCAGCATGGCCAGTGGTGATCTCCCACCTGCACCTTCCTTGGATAGGACAAACATTCCTAGACACCTTTTACAGCTGGATAACTGGAATGAGCTCTTGGTGCCTTTTATCCAAACATCCTGCCCAATGGCTGCTTAACCTTGAAGGTTGCTAAATGTCTTTGGAGATCTTCAACTCAGTCTGCAATGCTGCCTCCTTACCAAAGCTTCAGTGGACCCCAAAAGTAGGCAGAAGATCATGCAAAATCCCTTGAAATGAGCCTGCCTGGCTCACTGCCAAAATTGTGTCCCTCCCTAGGAGTAATTGTGTGTAGAAGTAGTTATGTGTGAAGTTATATATATCTCTGCCGTGTATGAAGCAGAGACATGCATGGGATGCTCTCTTCCAGCTGAAGGATTTCAGGTTCACAGCCCCTCTGCTGTAGCAAAGTGCCATAGCCATGGGGTAGCATGAAGTCTCCTGGTGAAACCAGGAGGATGTGGCTCAGCAGCCTCAAAAGGATTTAGCTGTGAAGAGGCAGGATGCAGTGGAACGGGGAGGGCAGGGGAGAGGAGTGCTGTTCAGGAGTCTTCTTCCCACTGAGTGACCTATCTCAAGTTTGGAAGGAACTTGGGTATCTGATTCTGAATTTCATTCTGGAAGTCAGCCTAAAAGTTAGGTGTTGGCACCTTTAAATCTTTCACTGGATCTAACCCAAAAAGAAAAATAGAAATAATATCTAAACTGTTCTTCTATACTTCTAATAATTTCATATGTATCTTTGCAATTGTTCACCCTGTAATGTTGATGGGTAAATGTCAGTGCTGACAGCTCTTGTGATTTGGGCCATAACTCCTGTGAAATATGTTACCATTTGTAAAGTCCTGGAAGGTGGATGAAAAACAGGATGCACTAAGTTTCCATTAAAAAAAATAAAAATAATTTTTTCTTTAGTTGGTATAAAAACCTTGAGCATTTGTCTTCAGTGGAAAGCTGAGGCCCAGAAGATAAATATGACTCCAAGTGTAATAAATGACCAACATTCCTAATTTCAGCTAATACAACTCTGAGCCCTGACATGACTTTTTGATTGAATTGTAGCTGCAGAACTGAACCTGGCAGAGTTATAGAACAGTCTGCTGAACATTAGAAGCGGTAAATGGATGGTGTGGGTATCAGACTGATCAGGTTTGAAAACAAGAAATCTCTCACGTCATTCCAGAATAGATCAATTATTCATTCACCTGGCATTACTGATCACTTAATCATATATAAACTACTGTCTAGAAAACTTTTAAATGAGGCTTTATTGCAAGCCTAAAAGGCCTGTTAACTTTTTCAACTCTTAAGAGAATATTTCAGGGTGATTTTTGCAAGGAGTCAATGTCCACAGAAAAGTTTTCTTCTTTTCCCCATGCTCTTTTACATAATTTTCGTTTCATGCTTTTTTTCTGCTGAAGAATTATTGTGCTACATGGCACATGCAGGCGCTGTGGTATCAAATACAATGCATTAGGAGGTAGTCATCTTGTTAGTACCAGGTATGTCCCCAGTAGCTGCTGATGACTGCATAATTTTTAAATTTAACAAAAAAAGGTTAACCCTCTCTAGTCTTTGTGCAAGCAAGTAGTACCAGCCAATTAAAACATGTTCTTTTAGCAAAGCTATTTCTCAAAGTAAGGTTGTTAATGGATGCAAATGTAGTAACCTGGGGCGTATTTTAAGTTTTTAGTAAGTTGCATGTGTTCTAAATCCTCATTGAAGGCAGTGCTATTTTGAAGGGGTGCTTGTTAAGAAAAAAAATCTTTAAGGAAACATCAAATATATGAGGGGAAAAAATCTGAATGTCTCTATTAGCTGTTCATTTAATCCCAAAATTAAAATTGGCTCCACTGAGAAAGGGCTTTAAAAATTACCTACATTAACCAAATTAACTTCTCTAGAGATTTTAAGTTTAATTGTAAAAGCATATTTTTAACTGGCAAATACCAGATTAAATTACTTTTTTTTTTTTTTAGCAAATATGTATATGTTTTAGTCTTAACTTCCTTTCAGTCAATTAAATTATTTTCATGGCTGATGTGACAACTTTATATATTTCAGTTCAGAAGCAGAAGCATTTCAGAATCCCAATGAGGTGTGCTTGACTCAAACATTCCTCCACAAGGCTGCAGTTATGGGTGTTAAGCATTAAAGTAAAGTGATTTTTATCCAATAGCTACTTCATGGAATACAGCTGTATTGCACTGAGAAACCTGGACCCAAATAGACCCCCTTCTGGAAATTTTCTAAATAATGTGGATGTGTTGTACACCAGCACAAGCTTGCTTCAATTTCAGATTCCTCTCTGGAAGGTATTGTGCAAGATTTTCATAGTCCTGGTGGGCTTGCAGGAGGAAAAACTCATGTACTGTATCAGGGTAAAACCCTGTTTCCAATTAAGTTTTGAGTAGGTATTTCCTTTCCCCAGAGTATGAGGCTGCAGATCTCCTCTGTTTCAGCCGTGCGAGTGCCAATTTATCTATGCTGAGAGTGACCTGGATTAGGCAGAGGCTGGATTTAGGTGGAAGTGGTCAGATAAGATGCCCACACTGGACAGACACTTCTGGCTGTGTAATCAGACCCCATGCATGGTCCTGGGTGGTGGTGTGAGAGAGACTATGCTTTCCTCTTCCTTCCCAAGCTCCTGGAGAAGCAGCAGCCCTTTCACATGAAGAGGCAGAGAAACTAAGGCTCAGAGCAGGAGCATCTGAGCTGTCTTTCTAAGGTTATGGAGGGGGACATTGAGGACAGTGAGGTCTAGTCTAAAGCTAGTGCACCCCTTGTTAGTCTCCTGAGACTCCCCCTGTAGTCAATGGAGAGAGACTGTGACATCTATAAGTCCGTTTACCACCTTTTTTAAGTCACCTGTTTCAGGATGAAATGGTTGCTCTGGAGAGGCCTGTTTCTCCTCCTGGTTTTAAAAAAAGCTCAGGTTACTGTTATATGCCTAAATCAATGGGGCATGTGAATCTTGGCTCCTGGACTTCCTAGAGGATCACTGTGAAGGTCCCAAACTTGATCACATCACAGATCCAGCTTAGTGATAAATACATTTAGCATCTCATCACTTGTGACCTGCAAACCCAGCCTGAAAATCACTGGTGTAACCAACAGATGCTAGCTGGATGTTGTAAAAAGCATTATTTTATAATATGGACAAGCTCATTCAATGTGTGCTAAAGCTACTGATGTTTATTTTTACTCATTTCTTCATGTGTTTCAAATTTCAAACAAGAGCCTGTGCTAATGTTTTAAAAGCTCATAAATAATAAAGATACATTAACATGCTTAACATATTTTAATCCAATCTTACTGCATTTTAAAATGAGCATGAAGCATTGCATGTTGCAGTGCTAATTTTGTAAAAGTGCAATTTCAGATTTTAGTGAGTACAGTTTACACTTATACTGGAATACAGTGCAATTACAGAAAATAAAGGTAATTTTTAAGTCTTTGACTCATAAATCCATTGAAATAATATGATTAATAGTGTGTTTCTGTTGATCAGCAAACTAGTGTTTTTATAAACCACTATGTACCATTTATATGATTTTCCCCTTGATATTAGGAAATAGAAGAGGCAGAGGTGATTTGCAGCCATTTCTTCTATGGGCTCTCATCCAACACTTCACAATAGTGCTTATGTGGATCTATAAACAAATTATTAATATTTTAAAACATCCTCTTTTTTTTTTTTTTTTTTTTTTTTTTTTTTTTTTTCTCTCTCTTTTCTGATTTAGAATGAGTACAAGATTTTGAATTTTTCTGTCAAGTAAAAATAATGAAAGGAGATGTTAGGGACACCTCAATACATAATCATTACTGGATAAAATATCTCTTCTGGCCTGAAACTGATTTAAATCTTCATTATTTTCTCAATGTTTATGCAGGATTTTTGCAACTGATGGGAACTGGGGCATTATCACTAGAGCCTCCTGAGCTGCCTGAGCAAAAGATGGAACATGGCCCCCAGTCAGCACATCTGTTTGGGCTCTTTCTTGAACACATTCTCTGCCCCAGTGGGTGTACTTTGACCTGAAGCAGGAAACTGCACAAGACAGGGAGGGAAGATGTGCAGAGAAAGTCACTTAGCAGAATAGGAGCAGATCCATGGTGTGGGCACTGGGGCCCTGTATCCACACTGTCCTTGTTCCAGGGGTGTCATCTGGGACTGGGACTGCTCTGGTGATGAGGTCTGGCTGCCCAGCAGAGCTGGGGCATAGCCTGTGGTTTGGCTTCATCCCAGGGGGTGATCCTGTCGGTTTGGTCAGCAGCTCTGTGCTCCAATCTGAGTGGTGTGAGCAGTGGTGAAGAAGAGGCTTGCATCAAAGTAACAGTCCTAAGCCAAGATGCAAATATAGATATGTTCAATGAAACCCATCCTGGAGCATGTTTGAAATTAGGGCAGTTTCTTGATGTCATGGAATACTGGTTTAAAGTATTGGGTGCAGTAAGTCAGGAAAAGGATGTCTTCATGTACTTCTGTCATGGCAAAAGAATAGCATAGCTAAAGGATTGGAGCTCCCATCAGTTCTCCTCTTAGAGAACACCAACACTTTATTTTCAAATTTCATTTTTTTAAAGCGTTCAATACAAACTAAGAAAAAACCCAAGATAACAAACAACCCAAATTTAACAAAACCAAAACCAAAGCAATATAATACCACTTAGAGTAAAAAAAAAAAACAAAACAATGAAGAAGAAATATTTTTGTCTGATCCTGAGTTATGTTTATGTCATTCACTGCTTATTTCATCTTCCTTCAAATGTTCTAGCATTTCTAATTTAGTCTGCCAAATAAGACTTAGACTATGGACTTTCCAACTAGATCATCCCCAGTCTAAATACAGAGATACTATGTTCCCAGAGGAAAGTTTTATTTCTTGAAAGCTCCTGGTGGATACTTGAATTAATTCTTCTGCTGAGGGAAAGGGCTTCTGTTTGAGTTCAAAAACTTTTTCCTCAGTTTTACCTGTTTTTTTGGGTAATGGGCACACATATTTCTGTAGTAACAATTTTGTGGGCATTGAGTGTTAATATTGAGGGGAAACACAAGGCAATATGGGAGAAGCAGCTAGAGACATTAATAAATACACAAAATTTTTGTCAAGTTTTACAAGTATAGTTGCTGTAGTAGTTGTATTTCACGCTGAAACAGCCCTATGCCATTCCCGAGTTGCCCAACAAGACCAATGAGGTAGCATTTAAGATCTGGAAATGCTTCTGCTGCAGAAGCATTATCAGTGTCTGGTACAATACTCACCTAATTATACCATTAGTGGTTACCTGTCTTCAGGTCAGAATTAAGCAATGAAGCACAGGAAAATAAATCATTAACCCTAATACCAATGACATGACTAAGTGGGTTTTAGATATCCTAGGTTATTTTTTTAACACAAGAAAATGCCACTATCATAAGAGTACATTACAACTCGTATTTTAAAGTACATAGTTTTGTATTTTACTTACACTTTATGCAATGAAGGTTTTTATTAAGATGACCTGATCATTGACAAATGAATGTAATTCCCAAACTGGAGGTGCAGAGCAGAACACTGGATGAATGTTACGTCAGTGTGCACTTTCTCATCCTCCCAACAACACTCATAGAGAATTTGTTGTTTCAGTTGCACAAAACCTACAGCAAAAACAGTTACACATAACTTTTCTGATCCTCCAGTGTATTAAAAAAGTTCTACCTTCACTTTATAAACACAAGATAGAATCGTGTACATTATTTACAGCTGGTAACAATTAAATGAAGTGTGAAACTTCTGTGAAACATGCCATGCATCATGCTAGCCTTTAATTAGTTACAAGGTGTAGCTCTCAGAGCTTCAGTGGGGTCTTTCAGATCTGGCCCTCAGGGCAATGCTGGGATGGTTTTCAAAACTGTTACCTCAATGTGGCATGGCCTATATTTATCTTAGCAAGTTGCGTGGGCCAGCACAGGTCTATAGAGCAAAATATTTGGTGCTGGTGAGTTGATATCCATATCACATGTGGATCACCTTGGATTAGCTCTAGCTTGGTCTGCTTGTGATTGTAAGTGATTGTAACACTTTGGGTGCAGTCCAGGAGAGCAGCTTCAGCTTCTATTTTTCTTTGAGAGGAATCTAGTCCATGAGCCCTTAGACTGCTCTGTTATATTAACAAAGCACATCATTAAAAGGGACAACTGGAAGGTTTACTTCAAAAGTGTGCTCATGATGAACAGTTCATATTAGCATGAACTCCCACACAAAGTACCATATGGATGTAAAAAGTCATCATGTGTGAATCTTGAACAACAGCTTACCTACATCTTGTTCATGTAAAAGTCAGCAAAAAACTGAACCCTGACTTTTTTTTTCCACAGGCAATTAATTAAAATGATTGCTTAATTTTTTACCAAATAAGTTTTAGGGAAAAAAATCAGAAATGTTTCCTTATAAATATATAACTTCTTAATAAATACAATTTTTTGCTAAGTATTTTCCACTTTTATATACTTGGCACAGAGTTGATTGACTTCTTAAGTCCATTTTGAATATTTGCCAGTAACTCACTGTAGGAAGGCTAGAGGAAGGACTCATTTATGCTAGAGCATTAGCTACCACCAGAACAGACACAATGAGAAACTAGTAATGATCTGGTGGTGTGTGCTTTCAGACCCTGAGCCTGACCTGTTTGACTGTCTGCACCTTCCCATGCTCCAGTGGTGGGTGGATATCTCACCTCACTTTGATCATCTACAATGCAGACATTCACATCTGAGCCAGCTGTTTAGACTCTATTTATAGTTCATGAAGAGAAAAGACACTTCTGAGGCATGATTTACATGTTCTATTTAGATGTCTATGCTAATATCAGGTGACTCACTGCCTGGGAAGGAGCTATTTCTTTCCATTTCCACATTTTTCTTTTACACAGGGAGCCTAGAGGAATGTTTTAAATACAAGAATTTACATCATAGATGTTTGAGAACCTCTTCTGAAGACCTGTGTATTTTGCCCAAGAAAAGTCACCTCTGAGAACCCGAAAATATATTTACATGATTGTTACAGAATAATTTCAAGAGGAATTGGCTAATAGAGCATGCTCATGTGCTTATATTGGATCTGGGCACATGTAGTGACACCATAAAGTACCTAACATCAACCTTGTGAATTTACATATCCACTCAGAGAATACCTTCAGGCCAAATGCTGGGCTGGGTATAGATCTGCTGCCTGTATGGACACTGAATGGAAGCTGTGGTTTTAGGGGAATTCTCAACACTTTGTCAAAAATGCTCTCCCTGCTTCATGAGGGTGGGTCTCACAACATTTAAACTTACAATCACATTTTTAAAAAAGATTTTTTTGCTTCAAGTGAGTCTTCATTCATGATTTTGATGATTCCTAGAGCTACAATTCTGTGGCTTCTGCAACAAGCCATGGAAAGAAATGGCTGTGCAAAAGAACACTTTGAAGTGTAGAGTACGGATTAATGGTTTGTTTTCAGGTTGTCTAATAGGCAGTATTAGAAGCAGAATCAAACTTGACTTTATATCAAGCCTTGAGTACTTTTTTTTTTTTTTTTTAACCAGGGAGTACATAGATATTTTGCACACAGTTTAGAAAACAGTCTCCTGCCAGATTCTGCTGTCCACAAAAATGATAGGATTACCAGAGTTGAAGATTAGCTATTTCCATGCATTGCTAACTGAAGGATTTTGCCAAAAGCCAACAAGGTGGCTGGAACAAGGCAGAGCCTGTTCAGCTTCACCTGCCTTTTGGCAAATGACATTCTTTGCAAATAACTTATTTGGAAGGGTATATATAAATAATTTTTTTTTTTTTTTACAGCTATGTAAAATAGCTGTATCCATCTGCTGTCATTTAAGAGGAAAGGTTATGGCTCACATGTTGGAAAGGTAACATGGCTTGGCTTTCTGATTTATAAACCTTTTTTGTTCCTCACCTCAAAGATGTCAGCATTTGAAAGGCTAGTGAAGTAATCGCTATATATAGTTTTTTATCAGTTTTTGTAAAGTGGCTTAGAGTGAAAGGCACTCTTAAACATGTATTCATTTTTCCTTTACTGAAGGACAAAATGAAAGACTAGGGGTTTAGAAGCAGCTGAACTTGGTACCTCTATAGACACTATCAATATAAAACCATACAGTCATTGTACTAGAGGACATGCTAGTGGAGTCTGTTCCCATTATAATGGTGTAAGAATGGATAACTCTCTTTGGGGATGTGGTAATTTTTAGTTGACTAGCATCAAGTCTCTTCTCTTTATCAAATGTTTTGCTTCACAACCCTCTTTGCTGACTTCGGTGATCTAGCTGGTGTGGGAGAGTATTTTGCAGGCACATATCCACTTGTATTTTGGAAACACTGTATTTGATTCATAAATATACTATATCCTTCACTTAAATGTAGTATGTGTCCACCATTTTTGACTTCCAAATGTGTCCCCTTCACGTTTCAATCACATTGAGAAGCAAATTCTTATACTGTGCATTAAGAAAATCTGTCAAGTTTTATGACATGTTAGGGAGAGATGTGTCACTGTCATCCTCCAGCTCTGTGCAGAAACAGATGTAAGAGAATATGACACAAGACTTTGACCAGTATATAAAGGAGGGCCAAGAGCCCTGCTATGCTCCCTTGGCTTTGGCAGCTAGTGGGCAAGGCAACTCAGACACAAAGCAATGGTGTGACCCTGGGGGATGCTGCTGAGGAGACAGCTTTGTGAGAAAGCTGTAAGAAATCTCCTTTGGGCTCCCCAGAGCTTCTTTAAGCTCTGACATTCCTTCTTTGCCCTTCATGGAGCTGTTTCCACCGTGCTTGTGCCTTGCCATGTATCCTTCAAAGAAGATTCCAGCTTGACTTCCTGGCTTGACCTCAGACTTGACTCAGCATTGTGACTTGTCTAGCCATCTCTGGGATGTGCTGACTTTGGTTGCTGCCACCAGACTTGCTCTGCTCTGCTTCATAGTTTGGCTGTGGTGGGACATAATGGTGGTCCTGCTGCTTCAAAGGTTTCAAAAATCCATTTACTAAACAGTGTTCATGTGCTACTCTTTCCAACAGAACAATGCTTTCCAGCTGCTAAAATCTGTTAGGCAGATTTGGAAATCAGAAACTGAAAATAATCTGATTCTGAACATATTTTGCCTGGAAACCAGGCTGCTTTTCCTATATGATGGCTATGTTTCTTTTTAAAGTTTAAGCTTTTACATCTCCTGTTCACTGCTGAAATGTTTATTTGAAATAAGCCACAGTTGGGGCCTTCTAAAGGTATGTTCTATTAACAGACGGTTGCACACTTTCTTTGGCCTCAAGATAATGCTTTCTGTCACAGTTACTGATGTGAAATGCCTTTTCTCCATATTTTCTTTTTTTTTCCACATAATAAAATTTGTAAAAGATATTAGTCTTAAAGAAATGCACACAAAGCACCCAAGTTTCAAGTTATTTTCTTTAGTGATTGTTTCTTGAAAAATTCAAACACATGTTTTCTGTAGGACCTAGTAACTCAGAACCCAGTAGTATCTGCTATCACCTTAATGGAAGTCAATGACTTTGTGGTTTTGTATTCTTTAATGGCTATTAATCAGCAGGCTTTTGCTGAATGGTGATTAATCAAGAGGTTTTATTGCCTTTGTGGGTTTAATTCCCATATTTGAATAACTCAGAAAGTCACATTTCTCACCTAAGCAGCAACAAATATGCCATCCAGAACCCAGAGAGTCTTACTGCACACCATTCCAAAGTTAAAAAATAATCAGCTCCATTTGAATGTTATTAAAAACTGTACTGGTGATTGTGGTTATGGAAGAGGGCCATTGGAACTTTTCAGAAATCATTGCTTGGATACAGAGAAGTTCAGCATTTTCTGTGTAAGAGAAAAGAGGGCACAGAGATTGACTGATGCATTTGGTTTTGCTTGGCTTTAAAGAGATGTTTAGAGTAAGCATTTATTCCAGGCAGTAGTTAAAACTGCAGCCTCTCAGGCTGTGCCTCTATGATCCATTTTAGCATGGCCCTGCCAGTCTCGTAACACACCAGGTGCTGCCTGTGATGGTCAGATTTCACAAATAAAAAAAGGTAATTTAAGATCTCCTTTATGACAGCTTGGTCTCCAGAACTGAATTTCTTACCTTCCAAGTTACTTGTGCAGGTAGTAGTTGTCACCAGCCCTGACATTAGCCTTCTGTACAAACTGACATTAGCTACTGTTGGGTTTGAATCAGAACAAAACCTGCTCAGAGAATCATGGACGTGTTTCTCCTCTCTCCTGTATCAGCTCTCCTTATGGAATGGCCATTCTCATGTGAAGCTTCTTATTGTCTTCCCTCCTCCCCAGTTAATTTTCTCGGTTTGTTAAGACACAGTTAAAAAAAAAATAAAACTTCAGTTTTGCATTTATTTATCATATTCACACAAAAAGTCATTGTGGTACTTACTGTAAATATATGTAAAAGATATATATCCTCAATGTCCTCAAAATGGTGCTATAGAAAAGATGTGCCTAGAAGAAATAGGGGGAGGCATCAGGTTATATTCAGGTTAGTGGCCAAGCTGGAAGCACACTGCAGGTTTCTGTATCCTTAGTCTTTTGACCTCAGCCTGCTTCTCCAGCTCCAAGATTCACACAAGAGTTCAGGCATCACCTGTGCCCTCAGGACATCACTTGGTTTTCCTTTGCTGAACTTTCTGTAAGCTGCTGGAGAGGCAAAGTATAAATGCAGTTGGAAATTGCTCTATCCCACACTGATAATAATAACTCATGCATGGCTAATTTTCGTGATGGGAGTAAAGGAGGATATTTGCTTTTAAAAGGAATTTTGCTCATGGTTGAAACATCAGGACATAGAGTCACCTATATGACTATATTCCCGATTTCTGAGATAGATTGAAATTTGAGGATTTGTTTCATTGAAACAGTATCTCCTCCATCTTCTGTCATGGAAGGTTTTGAGAAAAAAACAAATGCAAACATGAGATAATATACCCTGCCTAAGACCTGGCTGTTTTCCCAGTGCCATTTTGCAATTGTGAAAGACCTTTTCAGTAAGAGAAGTTACAGGCTTGAACGACCCATCGAGCATTGTCTGAGTCTCGTGGTTTGCCTGGGGCAGGCTTTTAACATAAACACAAGCAGTAACATACAACAAAGATGGTCATGGAAGCACTGGTTGGACATATTGGAGCACTCTTGGAATTCCTCCTTCCGCAATGATGTCCTAAGTAAGTGAGCCTTGAGCAAAACAAAGAAAAATGTTGCTCCTTTTAAGGCAAGTAGTTCAGACTAGCGTGAGCTGGGAGGCTGGAAAGCCGTGGTTGCTGTCAGGAGCCTGACGAAGCGGCCGTGCTGCCCGCGGCGTTGGTTTGGAGCCCCGCGCTGCCGCCGGCGCCGCGGGTGCAGTGGCGGGCAGCGCCCTGCAGGTGGAGCCTTCGCGCCGAGGCTGAGCGGCGCTCCCGCGGCTCCCGGGGCCGGCCCGGGCGCTCCCGCCCGGCGGCGGGGAGCCCTGTGCGCTGCTCGGGTGCTGGGCAGAGCCTTTAGGAGCGGAGCAAACTTCCAGAGCCGGCGGCGAGGTGCTCCCGGCTGTGTCCCTTAGCCTAGGGATGTCCCTGGCTCCGCGCTGTCGAAACCTCCCTGGTGTCGGGGGATAAATGGGAACTCCGCCACCCGTCATCCGAGCTGCGAGCCAAAACCGGGAACGGGACAAAGAGCGTCGGGAATCTTATCCCGCGTCATCGATCCTGTGGCGGGGACACGACTCCGCCGCCCGCGGAAGGCGGGATGGGGATGGAGGCTCCGCACCCTGGGGAAGCCCGCATTAAACAGACCCGGCCCGCGCCGGTGACCCGCTCTTTGTCCCGCTCCTTGCTCCCGCTCCCGCAGTACCTCAGCCTCTCCCGGCTTCCCGCACTCGGAACCCCCGCGGCACGCGTTCGCCGGGCACCGCGCCCCGGGCCGAGCGGGTGTGCCGGGGAGGGCGGTGCCGACCGCGGGCGGGCGGGCCCGGAGCCGCAGCCCGATCGGCTGGGGATTCACGTGGAGCCGAGCCGAGCCGAGCCGAGCCGAGCCGAGCCGAGCCGTGCCCTGTCCTGTCCTGTCCCGTCCTGCCGCGGAGCGTCGCCTCCTTCAGCACCAAGAACAGCTACAGTGTGGCTACGTGCCCGCCCCGCTGTGCCGAGCCGAGCCGTGCCCTGCCGCGCCCCGCTGCGCTGAGCCGTGCCGTGCCGTGCCCGTCCCGCCAGAGCCGCGGTAAGCGCAGGCAGGTTGTGCCGCTCCCGCCGGCTCCCGGGGGCTCCGAGCCGTGGGGTCCTGGCGCGGAACGCTCCGCCGGCGCGGGGGGCCGGGCTGGGGGCGGGGGCGTTTTATTGCTGGGCTGTGAACGGCTCGGCCGGGCCGGTGTGTGTGTCTGCCGCTGCGACTGAGCGGCAAGACAGCGGAGGATTAGTAGAGTGCCGGGGCTGAGCCGCTGACCCCAAAAAGTTACCTCGTGGATTTTTTTTTTTTTTTTTTTTTTTTTTTTTTTTTTTAGCGAGGGGTGGAGAAGTGAGGAAGGAGTCAGTGGAGCAGATTTGGCTTGGCTGTTCGCGGGTGTTAAACAGCACGATTGGAAACCGCTCTCCTGGATACCTGTCCCAAGCTGAGCTCTCGCATATTAAGCTGACTCTGCTGAGGGAAGCTGTCTGAGACGACTGCTTGTGCAGAAATTACCTCATGCTATTCCCAATCGACACCGAGTATAATTCCAGGGACCTCCACAGTAACATGGATATGCAACTCTTTTCGATCAAGGTATTTGTGTATCTGTGTGTGTCGTCTTTAGTTCTTATTTTAAGCAAACAGGAGAAGGCAAATAACGCGCGTTTTGCCTCAGTTAAGATTTTTAGGCTGGGAATCCCGAGCAATCCTCTCTACCTGCTTCGTGGCGCCGGGAGCTTTTTTTTTTTTTTTTTTAATTATTTATCATTTTTATTGTCGATATCCTCCCCCAATCAGATCTAACGAAAGAGATCCCGGACACGGTGCCGTCACTGCAGCGAGCAAAAAGGGCGAATCTCGGAGCTCCCGAGCAGTGAGGTCTTCCGCTGGCCGTCTTAGCCGGGTCTTCTCCCACCCCCAGGGGGAGGGGAGTACAGGGTTCCCCCGCGCTCCCCGCCGCCTTTTTCACGTTTCGCTGGCCAGGAGGGAAGAGTGGGCTGCCGTCGCTCCGGGGGCAGGGGCCAGCCCTGCCCGCCGCCAAGTTCTCCGGGGCCAGGGGTCGGGTGAGGTGCCAGCCGCCCGCCCATACCTTGCGGGGTGGGCTCAGCTTCCTTGGCTCCGCCGGGGACACCCTCGAGTCCTTGGGGAAGGAATGGGCAGGAGGATCCGAGCTCCGGGGGCTTCTTCCCCGGAGGAAGAAGGCGAGAGGCTGCACCGGCACGAGGCAAAGGTTTAAATGTCCTCGGCGTAGAGCAGCATCCCCAGCCGCTGGCATGTGCTGATTGCAGGAATGCGAAGTGTTGGCAGGTGAACGTATGACACGGTTAAAAAAACCAAACCTAACAAGCCAACCAACAGCAACAGCAACAAAAAACAGAGAAATGAGAAAACCAAACACAAAATCCGAACAACACAACTCGAGTAATAAAAATCAATCAGTGACCCAAAGTGCGTGGAAATCCGGCATTGGGATTTTGGAGTTTGCAAGCTTCTGACCTCTGGGACCAGGGATTCATTAAAAGAGACTTAGGTTTGCATCGAGGGGGGACCAGAAGCGCATTAAAGCTGACCAGTTGATGCAAAGAGAGGCAGGAATCACCGGCAGCTGGAAATATAAGGCGACGCTTGTTTTCGCATCGCCGCTGACGGAGGTGCAGCGCTCTCGGCCGGGGACCAGGGTTCGGAGGGGGCCGGTGGAGCCCTGGCTCCAGCCGGGAGATCCGCATGTGCCCTCCGTCCGCCGCCCACGGGCCGCCTCGGCTGCCAGGCCGCGGCGGGAGGCAGCTCAGACCCGTCCTACGGCCGCTCGCTGGAAGGAGCGAGGCTGCGAGGAGAGCCGCGACGAGGCTGCGCCGGAATCTCTTCTCCACAGCACACGCAGCTGGGGTACGGATGAGCCTGGGAAGAGACAAAAAATAATAAATCGCTCGGCTAAGTAAAGTGGAGAACAATAGGGGGCTCCCTTCAAGGGAGAAGCGCAGCGGCCATGGGCGATGGTCGCGGAGTTGCGCGGGGAGAGCCGGCTCGCCCAGCCCGGGGGCGCTCCCCGGGCCCGTCCGCTGGGCGGGGCTGGCCTGGTGCGGTAGCCGTTCCTCGGGACGGGAAAGGCGCCGAACACGCGATGAGCCGGGAAAGCACGGAGGAGCCGCGCAGAAAGCCGGTGCGTGACCGGCTGTCGGCTCCTGGCGGTGTGCGCCGGAGGCAGGCGGAGAGGGGCGGAGGGGCAGAGAGTGCGGGGTGCGGGGTGCGGTGCGGCGTGCTGCGCGGAGGGTTCGGGTGCGGTTCGCGGAGCGCTGATCGGAGCGCCGAGCGGAACGCACGGGCGCGCCATGCGCCCGACGCGGAGAGGGGGATGCGGAGCGGTGCTCGCCCGGGGCGCTCGCTTGGGGGACTTCGCCCGCTCGGCGGGGCGGCCGCCGGGGTCGGGCGTGGACACAGTGAGGGACTTTCCTGCAGGGTGCCCCGGGACGATTTAGGAGGGCGGCTGCGTTTCTGGGGGCAGAGCCGTTCTTGCAGAGCACCGGACTGGACCGGCAGCGCCTGCTCTGAGCATAGCCTGGGGAACTGGGGAAGCGGGAGTCAAGTGGGAAGAGGGTCAAATGAAAGCAGAAACAACAGAGAAAGCTCTCCTAGGGTGCCTGGGAAAATCTTGACCATCAATAGTTAGACCAGAGGTGAAACCTTTTCTGAAGGTGTTAATACTGACGGTGTTCATTAATAAGTCCAACCAATGGTAGAGGGAAATATTTAGTGCAGTTCCCTTTTTTAAAAATTATAGGCTCCTCTTATTCTCAAGTCCAGCAGAAGGACTTGTGCTAGATTTTCACAAGGTAGCTTGTTTGGTAAATAGATATTTGCAGGATGAGAAGTGAAGGCAGGTGTTCTGGGGTATTCGAAAAGGAGCTGATCAGGATAAGGGTAGACATCAGATTGCACAGGGAAAGAAATAGTTCCTGTAAGCGAGATGCTGAGAGTGATTCGCCTTGAAGTCCTGATTATTGTGTAAAGGTTACCTTTGTGGCAGGGGCATAGCAAACCATTACAGAAGAGCCAAGGTAGGTAGGACTACTTACATCAGTGAAGAATTCTCTTGCAAGTTAGGAATTGTGATGTCAAGGCCAAAGGTTTTCCAAATTCCCTTTTGTTGTCAGCAAAACCCATTAATCTTCTATATGTGTTGGGCTACTGTGTTCATGTGGCAACTCTTTACCTGTTCTGTGTGGAAATTCAGCTATTTGCTCATTGTGGAATGCTGTACAGGAGGAAGAAGCAACTTTTGTGAACATTGAAACATTAGCAAGAGAATTCTGTCATAGTTCAAATGTGTCCATAGTAAAACATCAAAATAATCAAATTTGTTCTTTTTTTTTCCTCCTCAGAACTTAGTAATGGAAATGGTCAGTGTTTTTGTTTTCATTCAGTAAAACCAGATCAGTTTTTTATTGACCAATATGATATTTTGTGAATGGATTTTTACTCTAGAACTTCCCGTATCCTAATTCACAAAATATTAGCTTTATTTTAATTTAGTGCAGTTCCAACCATGTTTTAAATACAATAACAGCTTAGTTGTTTTGGCTCAAACAAAATTTTAAACTTTTTTTCTGAGGTATTTTTTCCCCTCACTTGATAGCTTATTTTGTCCCTCAGTAAAAGGTTCATTTCTGTCTGTCTAGCAATGTCAGCTGTAAAATGTCCATCCTGCCTATGCTGCAGAGAGTACTCCTTGCTCCTGCTGCTGTCTGTAGTTGTGAGATTTTTTAAAACTGTATTTTCTGATGAACATATTGAATCTTTCTACGTGTTTTCAGTGAAAACTTCACTGCCTGCTGAAGATGGCTCTTTCAGGAACCTTTTTAACAAAATAGAAACATTTCCTATATTTTTTTAAGTATCTGTCATTCAATTCATTATTCAGACCTTTTCCATTAACATAAAGAGTTTCCATAATGAGCCTGTCTTTTAGTGAATGAGTTGGAGTAATGACTGGTCTGGGTTCATTCTAATGCCCTGGTTCTGGCAGTGTGGTACAAAAATACACAATCTTGAGTACCAAATATCTGATAAAGCTGAATGATTTTATGAAGGAAGTAATTTCAGAACCAGACACTACATGCAGAAGTTTCCATCTCCCCTGTCTTGCAGTACTCTGCCTCCTTAGGTTTAAAAATAAATATATATTCTAGAAGAACAAGTGGAGGTTTGTGCTGAAATACTGACTTTAAAAATAGCAATATGTTCTGATAATGCCAGATATTTTTAATGGAATAAAACTAAGGGAAGCATGTATTACAAGGTGACTGGAAGAGATGCTTTGTGGTGCACTTACTCTTGGGCTGTGCTGGGGAAATATGTGAATTTCTTCTCTGAACTCAATTTTCTAGTGAACACCAACTACTACAGTGGGGAACATGGTAAATCAAGTATATATTTCCATTAATTCAAACTTTTGTGGTCATTTGGAAAAGAACAGCATTTTACTTCAGATTAAATCTCTGCACATGAGAAAAGTTCATTGAGGCATATTTATAGCCCAGAGGCCTATGCTTTTTCACTAAAATTCATTGATAAAAATGGAATTAATTTAGATCGTATGCCTTCTGCTTAGCTACACAGACTTTAAATGTTCTGTAAAAGGTAATGTTAATCAATATATAAAAAGCAGTGTGCCATGAATAAATTAGGCAGTATAATAGAAGCTTTTATTTCTTAGGTAACATTTAAAAAAGACTAAAAGGTCTTAAATTTTTAAAAAGAACACTTTAAAATTTTATTTCTGTTTTATAGACAAGCAGTGGACACTTGCAGCTAAGAAATATACTTCTTCAGGAAACCATGCAAGCTGAGACAAAGAAATTAATGCTTATGAAGTCTATAATGTTGAAAAGTGCTAATTGCCAGTTCATTTGATTTTCACTCAGTTCCAGATAAAGTATTGGACTGATGATCTTGGGCTCACTGTAGCATCTCTATTATTGTTAGAATTTGGGTTGCAGTAGCTGAATTCATCACTATTTGTTTGCATGAAGACTGACACTTGCTTTAATTTCTGGGCATTCTTTGGCTGTAAGGAATTAACCTGCGGGTGAAAAAGAGAAAAAGCAGAATTTCTTTCCTTCAGGAATATTTTCCCTTTGTCAGTGGTGCTTTCTTGTTCTCTACATAGTGTTAAATAAGAACAGTCTTATCTTTTATTCCCTTAGTGAATTTCTCCCTGCCTGGTTTGTACATACATGCATGGACTAATGAGTTCATTGTAGAACCACAAAGCAAATTGCCTCCATACCTATTTTAGGCCTATTCTTTACTATTTTGAACCCATAACTCTGTTTTTTCTACTAAGGCAATCAAAGCAACACATAATTGTCGCTAGTTAGTAGTTCAGTCTTTTCTCCAAAGTGGGACCATTGGACCATATGAGAAACATCCCATGGGCCTGGATCAAATCACACTGTGCTATGAGTCAAGTTGGTCAGTTTGTGAATGACTCTGAGTTTGGCTCACAGGGCTGAAGCCTAGGCAGCTTTGTAACCTGTATGCCTAAAAAGAGCTGAGGGAGAATGATGGGATTATCACATAAAATGATGGGATTATCGCATAAAATAATAAAATAAAAATAAAATAGCACAGATTTCGTATCACTTGGATTGAACCCTGAGCCCAGTTCAAGCAAGAGTAAATGTCAAAAGTCATGGGAAGTCCTGTGTGCTGTTCTCAGTTGCAGTGATTATATTCATACCTGTCGAACAGTTAATTTTCTACTAGTTCTAATACCAGATCACAGTGAGATAGTTTCACATTCAGTAAAAGACTTTCCATTGTGAATCTTTTTCTCAGGTCTTCAAAGAGCCATCATTTGAAGACTCTACTTCAACTTTTGTGAGTTTAGTGTTATCATGTAAGGAAAACATGTAACAAAATTGATGTAAGGAGAGGATTATCAGTTTAAAGCATTATCAAAGTCCATTTCGAGTTTTGTTACCACATGATATATAAAAGTTTTGTAGTTTTGTCTGTCGTTGTCTTTTAGTGTGACCATATTTTTGATAATAACCAGTCAGATCACTAAGGACAAAGTAGATATTTACAGATGAGCCTGATGCCTGGATTTTCTGTATGGGCAGTGATATAGGCCTGTTCAGTAGATCAATTTCATAGTATGCAAAACTTTTGTAAAGAAAAAGATAAGGTAAATTGTACCCTAGGATGTCCACTGCTCTCTATAGATTTTAACAGATTTATGGAGAGACAAGTTCAGATGCAATTGCCCACAGTGTACCTGTCTAGTATCAGGTAAAATTAGTTCTCCCTTTCTTCTCTTCAGAGGCTTAAACATTTATTCAGGCATGTATAATTTTGTTAAGAATTGAAATAAATAAATGCCTTCACTTGAGGATTAAAGTGTGGGCAATTTGGAGATATTTATAACATTCAGTCAGGTGTTTAGATATGTAGGCTGAAATCCTCATCTCGTTAAAATCAGTGAGATCTCTCCAAATGTCAGTGCAGGCACAACATTGTTCCTGTTTAATGTGGTCTAAATGCAAGCAGAAAATAGAGACCTTATTAATGTTAAACTTCAGCTCAAATCAAATGCTGGAAAAGGAATGTTAGATATTCAGCTGGTTGCCTAACATAATATGTTGTGCTCTTTTTACTTGAGAAATAGTTACCTTTTCATAAAAGTAATTTAGTGTTAGACATTATCTTGAAGGAGATTTAGATATATAGTTAGGCCCCCCCAAAGTGCATTCCATTGGAGAAATAATCAGTCTAACATTCAAATGAATCGAATGTGCTTGTAGTGCATTGGATGAAGGGTGTACTTAAATTCAGGCTCCCTGATTACTCCATTGTCATAAATGAGACCTCTCCAGGAGTGAGAGTGTAAGTGGCTATTGCACTTCTGTAGGGCTGGAGCAGAATAATAAAGTTGAACAGAATAATGCAGGAAAACAGAAAATACTGTGTGTTATGGATCAGGTCTGTTTTTGGGTGTCATGCAACATGAAGGTAAATATGAATTACTGTTCAGAATCTGAACACCAAGCTAAGTTCATTTCCCCTGATTCGGCTCTCGCTCTGCTGGCATCATCAATTTTCTGGCTTATAGTACAGTGCAGCCAGGTGTTCAAAATCACTGAAGGCCAAGATTTGCTAACTTAAAGAACACAGAAAGTAAAACCTAGGTGATGTAACTGCTATTCAAAAGTAAATACATTGTGTGACAGGTATAAAACTGAAGTAAATGGTGTTTCTCGCAATTTTTTAAAATTATTGTTTATTTTTTTTTTCAGAAGTACCTCAGCTGTAGGGCAAAATACAAGGACATAGGCTACTGACCTCCTTTTAGCATCAGGATCAGACATACTACCCTACTCCTCACCATGAATTAAGAGCAATTGGAAAACCACCTCAGAAAAGCTGGTCAACCTGTTCCATCAGTGGACATCTTTTGTAAAGCACATTTTATGTACTTCTGCTGAGATCTTTTTTTCTACTTACCTACCTACCGCATGGTAATACCAATATTACTTATTGGGCACTGATGGTAGCCTCCAGAAAGTGTGGCTTCAAATGGTCAGCCTCATCCTTTAGCAAGAAGAAAACGTGGATTCTGGATAGCAACAACGTCTTCAGAGAAAATGGTATACGAAGGCAAAAGATTGATTTCCTGCCATTGTTTCTTCCTGTTAACAGCCAAATTCTACTGGATACTCACTCTGATGCAAAGAACTCATGGCCAGGAATATGCCCACTCCATTCGACTGGATGGGGACATCATCTTGGGAGGACTGTTCCCCGTTCATGCAAAAGGGGATAGAGGGGTGCCTTGTGGGGAGCTCAAGAAGGAGAAAGGGATCCACAGACTAGAGGCAATGCTGTATGCAGTTGATCAGATTAATAAAGACCCTGATCTTCTTGCCAATATCACCTTAGGTGTCCGTATCCTTGATACATGTTCCAGGGACACTTATGCATTGGAGCAGTCCTTAACATTTGTGCAAGCATTGATAGAGAAAGATGGCTCAGATGTGAAGTGTGCAAACGGTGATCCACCTATTTTCACTAAGCCAGACAAGATTTCAGGTGTGATAGGTGCTGCAGCAAGTTCTGTGTCCATTATGGTTGCAAATATTTTAAGACTCTTTAAGGTAAGTAACATTTTCTATCTCTTTTTTTTTTTTTTTAATTTCAAAAACCATGAAATAAGTGAAGTGAATGTGTTGTTATACCTTCAGAAAAGAAAGGACACTTTTCACATTCAAAAATCTGAAAAGGCTTGTTTGCCCTTTCAAAGCAAAAAGGGGAAAGATACCTAAAAGCAGTGTTTGCAACCCTATTTTAAGGCAGCAAGTGTTTCTCTTAAAGTTCTGAGCAATTCGTGCACATTTTAACTCTTTAGGGATTTGTATCCTTACTTTTATACTACTCAAATTTGCTCCATGTTGAGCATTTACGCTCATCAAGACTGAGTTGGGATTGATTTCCCAAATTTCTAAGAGAATGAAAAATAAGATTTTAACACAAATTTTTTGGGGGATCAGATAATTTCCTTACATAGAAAGACATGGCAGTAATAATCTAGTGCTATTGATGTGACTGTCTTTTCATCCCTTCAGAAATCTTGCCATATTTAATACAACTTTACAATCACCAGAACCCACTTAAAGACCATTTCTTTGACTTTGGTACAGAAGATTCTGGTAATAATTAGTATTGCTGTTATGTATTTTGAAAAGTGTTGTTTTCTAATTGTTGTAACTGAGATTGATTAGTTAGTAGAGAAAGATTGGCCTTTTTTTATGGTTTCTCAGCAAAGTGCATTTCAGTCACTTGAATGGAGATTTTAGTCCTTCCCTTTGGTTCTCCCTCGAAGGAAATAATGATGTTCAGTGGAGGAGCAAAGTGATTGCTGGGTTGCAGTCAGGTGTTGCTTTCAGTTCAAAACTGATGCCCAGCTGCAGTTACTGCACAGGTTTGAGAGAAGTAGACTAGTTCTAGCCAAATGTTTTACTTGTGAAAATCAAGTACACAAAACTGAGCTAAGACTTAAAAATGTTCTCTATAAGAGAGCACCTCTGGAGTTGTGCCAGGTGGGGACATTTATCTGTCCTGAGTACCATCAGGCATATTGCAGGAGGTGTCTGCTTCACAGTTCGCATCCTTTTTTGAAGATGTGTTATCCTATTAAATAATGTCTATTTCTGAAATAATGATAGATGGAATGGTCACTTTAATACCCATTGTAATTCAGGGCCACATAGACTACGACTTAAACCCAGTTTGGAGTTGAATACAGTTCTACAGACTGATTTAAGAAACTAAGCCTGGTAAGACATGCATTAACTGTGAATTAAGAGCAGCAAGAAGGAAAGAGGCCTACGAATTGTCTAAGATAGTGGCAATTTGTCTTCTGAAACCTTGACAGCTACCTCCTGATTTACATTATGCAATAAGATTGCAAATAACATTCTACTGCAGTCTTAATCAATAGAGGGTCATGTGATATCCCCTCTGGGAAAGATCTTATTTACCCATTTAATTGATGTAACACAACTGCTGGCAAAAGCAGGAGGCATCTCTTTTAGCTTTAAATATAGATACTGTACAAATATTCTTAATAATGTAAAAAAATGATAAATTATAATTATACCCTTGAATGTCTGATGATGGACCAGATGTGAAACTGTTTATACACTTTCTGCTCAGAAGCGAATCGCTTCATGAGTAAAGTCTTCTGGATAAGTAAAGGCTCTGGGTTAGAAGCACAGTAGAAATCACTCACAATGGTTATAGTCAAGAGGATTGGGGAATTAAGGGTAATTTTCCAGAAACTTAGATGTATAATCCAGTCTGGGTTTTACTCAGACCAAAGACATAGCCTGAAACTCTCAGCTGATTTATCCCCACAGCTTTGTAGCTGAGGACCTGGACCTTGGCCCATGCTCATAGAGGCTCCATACATGAAATTATGTTTACTGTATCTTGGTATATGTCCGGGTGGGACACTCAGCTGGGGTAAAGTCAGCAATCACCGTCATGCAAATGTCTGTTTCCATTTTATCCAGGATGAGTGTGATTCATCCGTATTTCGGTTTAGCAGTGCTATTTAGAAAGTTGAACCTGTAGTTTGAAGTTTGCTATTGCTTTAATAGCTGCTCTGAAGTTCCTAAATGTCAGGACTACATATTTTTAAGAAAATTATTTTCTAGTGAAATTTTAATTTGTAATGAAATTGCGAGAAGTGTATCTCTCAATGTGAATACACAAAGATAGCCTAAGAAGTGCTACTCTCAGCAGCTTGAAATTTTATGCTGCTATTTTTCTTTTTCTTGTATTTTTCTTCCTTTCTTTTATTGATTTTACAACAGAAAACATACAGGTCAATAATTCTATCTGATGATCTGGTGGATAGCATAAACTGATAGTAAATGTATTCTTTTATCTAAGTGTTTTCATGGGAAGAGGGGAGGGAGCCCACCACAGAAAATGACCTCCATCTATAGCTCTTCTCCTGGTCAAATGGCTTACCTTGAATTCTTCTCTCTCCTTTCTCCTTCTGTGAATTTTGAGGTGCCTTGCTGCTTAACAGGTGATTTTCCATTGGTCTTACCCTTAGTAGGTCCAAAACATTAAGGTAAAAATTTGGACAGACTAAATTTCACCCACTGATGGTTTTAGACTTACCAGAGGCACTTTACATACAGGAAACACTGGAGCATGAAATTGTATGAAAGTAGAACTGTTGTTTGTTCCTTGATTATCATCAGGTTGTTGGTTTTTGCTGTAATTTTAAGTTGTTTTTATCAGGAAACATCCGGAGTGGGCTGCTTAACAAAGAAAACAGAGACAAGGGACCCTGGACTGGTAGGATCTATTGAGGAGCTAGCTGTCTAAGTTAAGCTCCTCTCACTATCACTAAGGATACCTTTTTATTGACTCAATCTCTCAAAATATTACTCTTACATCTTTCCTTATATTTGCTTTACAGAAAGTCTGTTTTCCTGTAGGCATGTCTAGAGGAGAACTTTTATTTGTTTTGTGAGAAAATTATGAGTATCTGGGTTGTTTCCCAGGCCCCCCAAGCTTGGCCTGGAGTAAACAAGAGACTATGTAATTTATTTCACTTCATGTGTTGTGTTTGCTGTATTCAAAGCTTCTACTTGTTTAATGTCTGAATAACTTTATGTCAATGGTTAAAATCTGCTGAAAAAAGAGAGGTGTTTGTTTATGCTTGTGTCCTCTCATCTAAACCTCACATACTATTTCTGAACTCCTTGTTACACTCCATCTGTCACCTTCACACATCTTCTAGCTGGTGTCACACTAGGAGCAGCCTAGGGATGATGGCTTGCATGCAAATTGAGATGGGTGGACGGTATGCTTGGTGAATTGTGATCTTGAGCTTTTATGTATATATTTATGTACATGTATGTGTATAAGGTCAAATACTCATCAACAGCTTTATTCCTTCCCTGCCTTACTTTGCCTTTCTTGGCCTTTCCTTTTCTTGCCTTCTGTTTTCACGGTTTCCCAAGGCTAAATTACTTATTTCCTCTTTTTGGTCAAATTTCCTTTTTCCTGCAGAGCTGTAATCCACTTTAATAGGTGCTGTCTGAATGGACTAATATTCACTTCATGCACATTTGTCTTATACATTTCATACACGTTTATCTCTATAGAAATACAAGTACAAATGACATTATGGAGTAACACTTTCAACTTTATGACAACCAGCCAAAATGCAAGGGATAGTTTATTTCAAAAAATCTAGAAGTGAATATATTAGTTCCACTAGCATTTTGCTTATTCACTTTGATTGTTCCATTGCCTTATTTTGGATTTTAGTGTATATCTTTGCCTGGTAGCTTTGCACAGCTACTAGGGCTATACTTGGATGATGCTATTTTTATGCTTAGTTGCAGGTTTTTTTATGTTTGGCTGCCATTTCGCACTTTTGCTGCTTTGTGTTCTAGACCTGCGCAGAGCAGCAGATAGGCCTCCCAGAAATGAGGGCATTACCATAGTTCAGAGGCTTATCTCACTGAACTTCATAAATGCCGGGCTTTGAATTTAAATTGTGGCAATGGAGTTCATCTCATGAAAGGAATGTGATGTAAATAAAATCTGATGACATTTTACCACCTAATTTGAGAGAGCACAAACATATTTTTGTGAGGCAACCTGAGGCATACACAGATCCTGATCTAGACTCTATATCTGCAGAAATATTTGCACCTCATGAGCATTAGACTCCAAAGGCTCTAGGAAGACAGGAGTCAGTCTGTTCCATGTGTGACTGTGGGCCCTTTCCATAATAAAAAAGCTGTATAATATACTTTGAATATGTAAAGAAGAGGTTCAAGAATTTCACCCAACATATTAGCACTCATTAAGAAAAAATGTGCTGCACAGATTAAAATATATCAATTTTCTATTCACTGTGTCCTGCTACATGTGTCAATATTTTCCACTGCCTATACACTTAATTTGAAATGTATTATAGGCCAAATTTTTTTCATGGTGGTTAAAACATACGTGGAAAATTTTGTGTGAAATGTGAAGAAAAATTGTATATTGGGAGAAGATGACTAAAACATTTTGAAATAGGTCTTAAGATGAACATATTTATTTTACTTTTGTTCTAGATAATATTTGCACTTTCTGAATAATTTTTAACTATAAAAGAAACCAATACATCCTATTTAATTTGACAGTGCTTTTTTATAGATTAGTACATGTATGTTTCTGTTTAGTGCCTGAGCATCTTGTCTTGTTATTGGCTGGGAAATACCTTTATTATAATTATATATTTTTTTCATAATTGAACTTTTTTTACATAGAAGAAACATTCATCTCTCTTTATATTTCCATGGCAGTAGACACTTGATTATGCAGAAACCCCCTTTTAAATCAACCATGATTCTTCTGTCAATGCTAGGTTAAATGTGTGTGGTCAAGAGAAGAAAATACCAGGTCAACACCAAGATAAAATTATATGTAAAAGAGGTACTTTGCTAGCATCAATAATGAAACAGTTGTCAAATTTTTTAGTTGCAGCTGGAGGAAACAATAGGTTTTCGGATTCTGTGAAAACTGCTAGCACTGATTAGCATCAAATTTTATTTGTGCTAAGCTGCTTGAGGCAAGAGAATACAGACCCAACTTGAAGCATTCATTCATTACTTTACAGTATATTAGTTCATTAAATTCTCCTCTAAAAGTTTAAGAATTTTGGTTTCTCACATTCCTAGATGGAACTATAACCTGTGGTTAGAGCAAAAGGGTAATCTGCTTTTCTGTGTTATTTTCATGTTTGTCATTGGTTTACTACAAGGCTTGAGAAGCACCTTCTGACCTTTTTGTTCTTCTCTTTTGTCATTTTGATTTGCTTGTGTTGAAGCATTTCACAGGAGCAATCAGAAGCTTGATTAACATTAGTTAAATGTTTGAGATATCTCCCCTGCTTTTCTAGGCATGTTGAAACTGTCTGAAATGTTGGAGGTTTTACATCATTACAGAAGTACAATACATGAGCACCTTACACAGGGAGTGTAGCTGTTAAAGACCAACAATCTGATTTTCTTTCTACTTCCCTTAGGGCAGGGAATATATATCTATATATCTACACATATCCCTCACATAAAGGAAACTGCATATGCAGAGAAAATGATTTCACCCTTTCATGGCTGAGGCCAGGTGACACAGACAATCCATGCCCATATCACAAACTCCTTTATTCCCCCAAATCATGGGTCTGCATGCTAATTACCAGGAGGGAATGATTCCTGACCCATGATGACTTCTAAAGCCTGTCAGAAAACTGGGAGACTTGGCTGGCACAGGTCATAGCTGAGTTATGGACTGTTATGACAGTGGAGGCAGCTGAGCTGTTGCTGAGAGATGTGCTCTGAAATAATGTGATTTACCAGCATAGACATTGCTGCTGATGTCTCAAGACAGAGCTCCTCTGCGCCTGCATCACACTGAAGGGAAGCCAAGACACTGCAAGGATTATTGACGCTTTTTCAGTGCTTTACTACAACAATGTTAGTTTTATTAGCTACAATGAGAACCAAATTAAGATGACTTTTCTCCCCTGGTGTTTAATTGTTTCAGTACAGTAGCAGTTGGGCAATATGAATAGTCCTGCATTCTGACTATCATCAGAAACCAGGCATTATTGTGTTACAGCAAAGTGGTAGATTTTCTGTGTTTGCTTATTTTCATTCTCTTTATTTTCCCTAAAGCATATTGTGCTTTTAGGATTATACTGGTTTAGAGTGCTTAAATATATATCCTTGTGCTTCCTAGCATTTATCAGAGAAAAGTCCTCATCAGAACAAAAGTCCTACTGGAGGACACTAATTCCACAGGAATGAATTAAATAGCCCAGAGCAAAGCACTCCTCTGGGCTGCAATCTATATGTACTCCCATATTATGTCCCCTGTCTCTCTGACAGGACAATTAAGAATTTAAGTGAGGCCTTAAATTAGGAGGCTGTTGGCCCTTGGCTGTCTGTGTCCTCAATAGAAAGAATAAAACACTTTCAGAAGGGGACTGGATCAGGTCTGTGAGTGTGGATGCATATTTCTTGTTTACAGAAAGACGATGGGTTGATACATGCTTGGACTTACATCAGTTCGAACCTCTTCTCACTGGAAGGCTTTGGAAACCTTTCTTGGAAGTGATCGGAGGTTTTATAAGAAGATTTCAGACACCTGTAAGGGTGGTGCCAGTTTCTTAAATCCTTCCTCACTTTCCTTTGGAAGGAATTATACTCATATCCTTTTCTCTTTCTTTCCCACACATTTATTTCTTTCTCTAGTTTAATTAAGAAGAGCTACTTTTTGACTGCTCTTGCCAGTATTTTTCAAATGGTTATTTCATTCCATAACCTTCAAAGAAAATTTTTTTCAGACGTGCTGAATAAACAAGACTCTAACTGCAGGTTGTGAGGATGAGGTTGTCAGCAGGAAGAAGAGCTGTAAATTAGGAAACTTATGAGAGGGATCTATCTATGGGGATAACAGGAAAAAAGGGAAATGCTTGTTGAAAGATTGAACTCTAAAGGGATAAGGGTCTCTATTTTTTTTACCTTCCTGTAGGATTTCTTGTCTGGCACTTCAGATACTGGGCTCTATCTCTTCTATAAACTATTTCCGATAGCAATGCTGAGATATTCCATGGTATTGGGAGATCTCTCTTCCTATTGTATTTCTTTTACAGCTTGAGACTGTGGGACATGAGCAAAAGTGATTTCTCTGAGCTGTAATAACTCATCTTTTGAGTTTTGGTTTATGTGTTTTTCCCTAAAGGTGCCTCTAGCATTTAATTATGTAAATGGTATTTGTAGAGGCAGAATCTATTCCTTCTTCACTAGTGTGGTTTGCGCATAGCTCTTCTAGAAATTGGAAAGTAGCAAAAGTAAGATAGCCCATTTTGGGTATCATTCTGTGAAAAGTGCCTGACAATTTCCATAAGATTTTTGCTTTGAGAGTGGCTCCGTTACATTTAAAATGCCATCGCAATTGTCTTCCAGGCAGGGCACAATTTTGTTAAGCAACTCCATTGCATTACAGGAACACTAATCCCCTAAAGTGGTGGTTACTCTTATTCAGATAAAATTTCTTTGTTTTTTTTTTCTTGCAAAGTGCTGTGAAATATTAAGGTCTTAGTGAAAACTTATGACCATAGTTTTACTTAGGCAATTCATTGGAGAAACTATTGATCCTACAATGGTTCTCTAGGCGTGATGCTTTAGAAACAAAGCCTGAGAATTGAACTGAAGAAAGGGCTGGTTTTGTTGCCATTCTGGTTTCTTCTCCTGGTACCATGTATATGTGTTGGTTTTGTGAGTAGTGCTGAAACACAGAATGTGTCCTAGAAGAGCTGACTTCCTTGAGGGCTGCCCATCTAGACACAAACTTAGCAGTCTCGAAGGTGTGTGGTATGAATGTAGGAGAGGTTGCAGGAGAGCTCCAGACTGACCTGCCTATTTGGATGATATGTAAATGGACTGTTAAATAAAGTGGAGCATGTTGAAATTCAGTGCTATATTAAAACAATGCCTATTGGCTGATAATAGAAAGGAGAGAATATATAGCATATATATGTGTGCTTTTGTAAAGGATGTTTGCTATGTTGTTGTATTACTATATATTCATTGGCTGTGGACCACATAGTCCAAACAACCTTTCAAGACAGTGCTGTGGGAGAAGAAAATATATCTTGGCAATCTTAGACAGGAACAAATTTATCATTAGGAGCAGCATAAAAAAAAACCTGGGGAATTCAGACTGTGCTCACTGCTATGGTGTCTGGGACCAAACCAAAACCACAGAAAGAGACAAATAGGCTGTCAGGGCTGGTATCATACGCTGAATGGAAAGTGCAAAGGCAAAGCCTTGGAATCCCAAGACTGTGGATGTCTTGCTGCAGGGGCATGACTTTTTTAGGATTCAAAGTTCTGGCTGCTTCTGTCATGAGAGGTAAGACAAGTAGTGTAAATAGCTATGTTTTTCTATAGCCAGCTGGATAGGACCTATGTGTTGAATTTTACTTACTCAAGAGGGAAACAGAGTCTGATTTTTTGTGTGCCTTTTAGTCTTGGTTACATGAGGAAGAATCCCTGAGAGAACAATGAATTCCAGGAAAGCCAGCAAATTATACCACTCTTAAACTGGATTTATCCAGAGGCAAATAATGTCTTATGTCCATTAAAATATTTGTCATCTCTGTTAGTAGGCTTTGTATTTGAGTAGTGTTTGTCCAGCAGGCACATAAAAAAATAAACATGGGTGCCCTACTGCTTTATGTAATTTTCAGATATGATAATGTTGATGCACTATTGGTAGCAGTCTGAATATAGATAGCAATATGTTCAATTAAAAGAGATTTTTCTGGTTTTAATATGGGACAATAATGATCTTGGGAGATGGCAATTTGATCACCACAGACATGCCTCTTCAAATAATAATTTTATAATATGGATAAACTACAAACCTAAAACTCCAAATTCCACTCATAAAGAGGAGTTAGTAGAGTACAGACATGTATAGCTAAAGATAGGATATTGTTTCAGGAATGAAAATATGAGCTAATTATTAGAAAAAGATATTGCCAAGAAGTACTCTCTTATATGTTGTCTGAAGTTTAATCTAAAGTTGTTACTCTCTTATATGTTGTCTAAAGTTGTGTATGATGAGAAAAATGCCAAATTTTCTACTTACCTTTCTGAAAATTAGGCTGGATAGAAGTATAAAAATATACGTTTTTTATACCAGTAGAAAAATGATCTAGGTAAAGTAGCCAGTGTTTTCCACTCCTAAATTTGATGGTTCTGCTTGCCACCTTTTACACAAGAAAGCACAGGATTTAAAAGTTACCAGCTGCTGTATTTTCTTTCCAAAGTGTGAAGAAAACATGTATTGTCCTGAGGATTAAAGGGCTGATTCTCTTTGTGCTCAGTTCAGGCAGAACTGAAGCATTTGTAATGAAAGTAAAAGCTAATACAAAGCATGAAACATGAGAGGAAAATGTCTTTATGTCTTCTTTGTTGGATAGGATTTGATGATGCCCTTAGAAAGTTTTAAGTGTAAACATTTGTCTTATTAACTAGCATTTCTTTCGTGCATGCTGCAGACACTTCCACTTGCAAATCCTAAGTGCAGTCAGAGCTGGTTTTCAACCCACTGGGAACTGTTTTGCCAAATATCATCTGAACAACAAAAAATCATCATCTGTGAGCTAGTTCGCATCTCCAATACTAACTAAACAGCATTTTGGAAACTGGATGTATAGGATATTAGAAACTGCAAAGAAAAAATAATATTTTTAGTGCTAGTTTTGGTGACTGGAATAAGACAGGAAGGTAGCTGTGCTGTATAGGGGAGCATGAAAATCTTGCAGTTGGAACAGATGCTGAGAGTGCCCTGTGACTCAAGGTAAGATTTCCTGCCATTCCTGCCAAGTTTCAAAGCTTGTGTTTGTTTTTTTTTTTTTTTTTTTCTTCTCTCCTTGTTTCTATTTTTGGGTGGAATAGCAGAGAACTTGTGCTTTGGGAATTAAGATTCACCATTCTAGTTGTACTTATTTTGTTGTCTCTTTGCCTACACGTCAAATAATTATTCTGGCTGCAGGAAAGAATGAGAGTAAAGATGTAAAAAGCTGATGAGAATGCAGGATATTTTTGGTATGGATCACATAATCACTTGGCTCAATGGCAAGCTGCAAAGCTTTGTGTGCGTGTGACAGACTTCCCTTGCTGTGTGGTGGTGCTCGTTGAAGCCTTACGTCCTTTGTCTGCTTCAGCACAGTTTCTCTCTGTGACCTTGGGCAAGTCACAGCAGCGAATCCTCAGCCCGAGGGATGATGCCTGTGGAGCTGAGTGCCCTGGGGCTTTGGAGGACTGATGTCCAGGGCTCACTGCTCCCCTGGTTAGAGCACTTCTGTGGCTGAAGGGATTTATGAATATAAAGGCTCCTTGATAATCAGATATGAGTAAGGGGTGGGAGCGTATAAGTACTTCAGATAGCTAGTCCTTAACGAGGGATTCCTTGTATCCTCTTACATAGTTCTCTCAGCTGGGTTTTGCTATGAAAGGAGATTATCCAACTCACAGTATGGTTTAAATATGCAAGTCATCAGTCTCAGGAGCAAGTGGCAAGAGCCAGGCAAGAGCCTGTCTGACCTGTAATCAGAGGCTGTACATCCCCCTTAGGAGACCATGACAGTCAAAGAAAGCAAGCTCCAGGGTCAGGAAAAGGTATTTGGATTATTGCCCAATAATATTAAAATTGTTAAAATTCATATCTGCAACCTAGAGTGATTGGGAAAAAATGAATGTCTGTCATTCTTATGACAAAGCATGAAATTAAGTACTGTAGGATTAAAGAAAATTAAGATAGGTGTGTGTGCAAATGTATGTTCTGCTGAGAGGACTTCTTGTGTTCTTAAATGTTTGAGAAAAGAAACAATCAAAACAGTTTTGTAAAAGACTTGCTAGCTGAAAATTATGCCAGTATGTTTTTTTTTTTTTTTTCATTTTTCATGATGATTTAATTAGACTTTTTTTTGTTTATCTCTAAATTGAGAAAAAAATCCGTAAGAATAGGTAACTTCTGGCAGCTCTGTGGTGAATAACTGCCTCATCTATTTACCAGGAGCTAAGAGAAGATTCAACACCTGTTAGAAAAGGTGATTCCTAATTTTAAATTTCCTCCTTTTCAGTTATTTTTAATCTACCCAAAGCATGAATGCAATATTATGAGCAAGGCTCTGCAAATAATTAGTTAGTTTGACAGCTGACTGAAAATAAACATTAATTTTATTCTGAACCAGAATGATCATGTTTTATTGAAACTTGGGGCTTCTTTTTTAATTTTTTTTTTTTTAATTTTTTAATAATTTTTTTTTGTTTGTTTGTTTTATTTCTATTTTGGAGATATTATAATGTGAAATAAAAGTGATAGGTTTGAAATGTGTCTTGGGTACCATTCATTAAGTGCTGGTGCTCCTCTTACCCTACTGTTTAGTCATGACTTAAACAGGGTTCTTGGGCAAATTCTTTTGGATTCAGAGAAGGAAATCAAGTATAATTTAGGAGGTGGGATAGCTCAACTGCAGTCTCCACAGACACAGACAAGACTGCTTTATGGTAAAATTACGAATTCTGGATACAGAGGGTGAGAGCTCTTCAGAAACAGGGCTGCCTGGGCATGCCGTATGCAATGAACTTCCACACTGTGACTTTTCTTTCTGCCAGAGCAGGTCTTATCTCACCAGTCTGCTGTGTGCAGGACTTACCCTGGAGAGCTCTAATCTCAGGGTTGTTTGTTAAAACAGGTCTCTAATGGTGCATCTTCTTGAAAACTCTTGCCTGCTCTTCAACCTCTAGAAGATGAGGTATTCATTCACAGCTGGATGCATGTGAATGTTGCTGTTGCCAGATGCTGTCTATTCACTGATGATAAGCTTTCACAATGGGAAAATTTTACCTCATCCATGCTGAAATTCATTAAATGTTCATTAGAGTAATGATTTGAACTTAGCTATTGCCATTCCTCACTGAATACTGGACTATATAGTGAATTACTCTCAGGCGGGTCCAATAGAAGTTTAATTGTTTGTGAAAACATGAACAGCTTCAGCAGGAGAGACTTTCATGTCCAAAACCCCTATAACTCAATGGTTAGTTGTTCCCAGCTGAGTACTTTAACCATCAGGCTATTAAGTATAATTCAGGCAGCTACTGCTGCCTCATTTTTCCTTTTGGAACATACTTGTGCATTGAGAGGATGAAGTACAGAAAAAATGACAGATGTGTGATGACAGAGACCAGAAGCAAAGGAAAACCTTTTAAGAAGTCTTGATAAATGCCATGGGGAGACCTAAGACTAAAGCACATTTGAATATGAAACATTCCTTTATATACTTTAGCCATGGATTGCCAAGATTTCTCTTAAAGACTTTAAAGCTTAGTCTTGGCCAGAGCAGTAGCACAAAATTCCTCTCACCCCCATCTCCTGCTGCCTAGTCTAATATAGATCTCAAGGACAGACCCTTGTATTTGTGTGAATGACTGAATTGTCCCACATGAGTCTGAAGTGAAGTGGACTTCTAGAAGTGCCTGTGTGTATTTGCTAGTCACAGTTGAAGACATGGTGATTTTCAAAGACTGGGAGTTTCTAACCACCTCCTGCTATACAGCACTGACCATCTCAGTTCTGAACTGTCTAAATGCCAAGCAGCTCCTTCTGATATCTCTGCAATGCAAAACGCTTGCCATGAACTGTCTTATTTACTTACTGTCACAAAATGGAGATTTTTTTGTTCTTGACATATGGGCTTGTAATTACTTTTGATTTGTTTTACGTGTAGTACTTTATAGAAGCAGTGGAATGTAGAAATTTTGTTTTGAATAGAGAACATTGGAGGACACTCCCACTGCAGCTATTGACAGTGATATTTGTCATTCTTTCATTCTTCAGACTGTTGTGAATATTGTAGTTGCTACAGTTATTTAGGCAGACTGATTCATAGTAATAAATAATATGTTTAATTTCACAGTTCCTATTTGCAGCAGTGCTCCAGATTCCTCTTTGTAATACACTACAGACCATTAAAATATTAAAACACACAGAAAATGAATCATAAAAATAATGCAAAATGGAAAAATAAAACAAGTAACCGGACTATGATGGAAGTTGTTTTGTTTTTTTTCCTCCAAATCTAACTTACTAGTCTTTCTAAATAGTGATGTAACATTCCTTAACTGAAGGCTCAGGATATGGAGAGGTCAGGAAGAGGCAGGGGCAGCATACAGTCAATATTTCTGCAAATCCTAATTAAATAATACAGCAGTAGAATTTATTTGGGACACTTTTCAGATCCACTTACTGAAAAATAATGAAGTTATGGACTTGGATGTCTATATGAATCTTCTTGATTTTATTAAAAGATTCTGTTTTAAACACTAAGAGTGAAAAAAGTGAAAAAACATTATATGCATACTTATTCCCACTCTGTAAGAGCTGAGTTCTGCTCTACCTGCACCATGTCATATGCCAAGGAGAACAAAATTGATGGCAGGAGCCCGAGAACTGAGTGCAGTTAGTGCTCTGCAGTGCCAGCTGCCACCCCTGGGCACTGCACCAGGGCACCTGAGGTTGTGAGAAATGCAATATCACTAGACTGAAGTTGCTACACATTTGGGCAAGTATATATCTGCCCTATGAATCAAATCACCTTTTTCACATGCTAATATTAATATAAAATTTTATGTGGCATGTATCAAATAGGGTCCTTGCTTTGGTTTACAAGAAACCAGCCATGTGTGATCTTTGATGTGCTGGAGCAGCCAACCCTTAGCCAATGAGTTAAACTCATCCTCCCTACCTACAGCAGCAGGTTGTCCTTTGTGCCAGGAAAGCCTGTGGCAGCGGAGCACTGGCTTTGCAGGACACACATCTCAGTACCCTGGGCCAAGGGTTCTCTTGTGGGTATAGGCTCGATTTCCACCCACTGCAGTGGGACTGTCTGAAGCTGGTGTAAGGGCATGAAGTGACTCACTGAAATTTAGTGCAAAATGATATATGAAGTTTCTTCTTCCTTTGGTTACAGCTGGAAAGCATTACAGAACGGTGTAAATTAAGAAGCATTTATTGTTACCTTAGAACAAAAGTGAAAGGAATACTTAGGGCCAGTGTAGCACTTTGGCTTGGATGATGACCATAGGAATGACTTAAAATTCTTTCTAACAAACCTTGATAGTAGTTCTGCAAAATGCAAAATGTAGCTACAGACCTGTCCTAGAAAATCTTAAGAGCATTTAAAATATTCTTAAGTAAAGGATTATCAAGTAAGCACCAGTAGAAAGCAATGCGAGTAAAATTCTGCTGCTGATAAAACCAGAAGTGACATTACTCCCATGTATTCTTCATCATTTTACAGGGGTACATGTGGATTTTTTTTTTGAAAATGATTTAACTTGCTGCAAATGATGTCTGAACTGGCCATCTATCACTGCACAGTTTGTCTGCAGCGCTTAGGAATTTAACACACAGAATGACAAGTGTAATTACATGCTTGTGAAACATATGCCATAATTTATGGATATTAAGCAAGTATAAACAAGAGATCAAATCCTAGTGTAAGCAGTCATCCAAGAAATCATCTTGACATTTATTTCATTAAAATCTTTCTTTCAGTACAACAGTCAGAACGTACCTGAGTTGCACTCACAGCACATCTGCAGATACTTGCCAATTATTGCATGTTTGCAAAGCAAAGGATCAGATACATGCATGCAGCTAATATTTAATTTTCAGTTATATTTTGCACATGTAGTTATGTCGGTGTTTATCATGCTTATTATTATTCCTTATTATTATCATTGTCATAACTATTATTAATCTCCCACAGATGATTAATATACAGGACTTAAATAACAACAGCCTTTTTCACCTGTTTATGCTGTGTGTTAACATTCACTGTAATTTAAATTATAAAACTGAGTAAGAAAGGCTAAAGCCCTAGAGAGCTGGTGGTTTGTTCGCTTGAGACCCTGCTAGAAAGAGAAGAAGGAAAGAGGAGTGAGATGTGCTGGTGAGATGTCCCCAGAAGATTGGTGCTGTGTATGTTAGGCATACTTGCAGGTGTGAGCATGGGAGCAGGCTGGGCCCTCAGACTCTCAGCTGGGGTCTTCCACACCCTCTGGCTTACTGCAGTGCTTAGAAGGCAGTGTGGTTGCTAATATTGTGTAGATTGTAAAATTGATTTTTATTTCCTGTTGTCAGGAAATGTCTTTGTCTGCCTTATCTCTTCTGCTAAGTGGTGCTTTATTCCGTGAGCACTGCCAGAGAACTAGAATAAGCCAATATTTTGAAAAGGAGGGAAAAAGAAGGTGAATCTGGCGACCAGTCCCTGCCAGGGGCAAAATAACATTACTGATATAAACCAGTATTAATGTACAGTGAAGTATCTTGAATGCCAGCCCACATGGAGGGATGGAAAATAAATCTTGCCAAATGAACTTGAATGTCTGTTTTGCAAGACTTTGAGTTGTAAAGGTAATGGCATTGACTTCTGTAAATCTCAGAATCTTATGTTATTCTGTGAGGTACCTTAAGCATACTTTATTAATAAGACCATCATAATTATATATATGTATATGTATATATGTATATATGTATATGTATGTATGTATGTATATATATGTATATATATTCAAATTTATTTCTTTATGTTGACAGTAAATTAGGTAGCTGGGGGTTTATCTGGATAAGCTTATCTTCGGGATGGGTAGGAAGGTCCACAGGGAAAAGTCCTTCTCTGCCAGCTACTGCGGATATTGCTCTTAAGCCAATGACGGTTTCTGTTACGGAAATATTTTCTTGCCAGGTTGCCAGTGTTCCTCTGCAGCCACTCTGGGCACTCCTTTCCTGCTTATGAACTAGAAACTAAAGGGTTGCTGCAGCCAGTTTTCCTTGAGCCTTTCTACTTTTCCAGCTTGTTTCAAAGGTTTTCAAGGAATATCTGTAAGACGTAAACAGAGCATGCCAGTGAGAGCTGAAATCGCTGTATAAGCTAGAAGGTCTCTGATGGCCTTCAAGTGAGATGGGGAGAAAGAAGGAGAGAACATGTGAAAAGCAAGAAAATGAGACTGTGTCAGGGAGGAAACCTTCAGAGAAAATTACAGCAAATATATCTGGTCACTGTTGATTGCAGTATCTTGCATTCCTGACATCAGCTTAGCAAGATGATACCAGTTGTATTGTTTGAATGTATTGTTTTCCTGTTAGTTCAGTCACCTCAACTATTTCAAGGTATACACACTGAGACAAAGGAAATAGAATTTGTTTGTCAAGATTATTCATATTATGTATCATGCAATATAAAATTCTGTCTCTATAACTAAAACCAAAAGTAATTTAGCAAATACTGATTGGATCCAGAAGTTGTTGCTAAAAATGTCCTGTAGTGAGTCTTATCAAAATCACAATGATTTATCATGAGATTAGGAGAACAGCTACTGCTTAGTTTGTGCCTTAATCCTAGTGATTGGTAGTACATGCAAAGTTGTAAAAGAGTAGCCTGGAAGAATATTTAAAAATTAGTCATAGAATCACAGAATATATTCTTCAAATTCAATGCATAGAAGGCAAAATTGTCACGGCATGGTACTATCAGGGCACTGCTATTGCAGCAGGAGGCTGAGGACAGAAGACACATCTGTTCTAGCCTGCAACCACCATGTTGGCATGTTAGCAATACTAACTTACTACTGCAATATTGTGGCCTGCAGGGTCCTGAGCCAGAGGACTATTTAAAAGATTAATTGGCTGGAAAGCATTCGGCACCTGAAATCTATCTCTGCTGCTTGACTTTCAGATAGATAAAGTCTCAAGCTTCTTCGCACTTGAAATGTCTTTTACGGCTGGAGACAGTCCATTTCCCCAAACAGACAGAAAGTATGCTTGTTTATAAAGAAACATAGTAATATAAAGGATGTCATGGAATAGCAAGATACAAACTCCTATGCTTAATGTTTTCTTCACCACACCTACAGGCTTGAACAGATGTACTAGGTATCAGAAAGTTATTTGCTCTGAAATTTTCTACATTTATTGGATGTTTTCAAGAATACAATTATTCCTGAAAAGGTTATTAACATCTCATTTGGTTATTCATTTCACCTGGGAGGTTTCTGGAACATGCAGGATGATGTGAAGATAGATTGTTTGCAAAAAACGTAGTCCCTCCGCAGATTTCTTTTGCAAGGGAGCTAGTACTATTAATGTGGCTGTCTTAGTCCATTCCCTGTAATATAATATTATCAGCCCTTTTCCAGTACCATGAACCTTATTGGAACAAACAAAATTTGCTTTGGGAATCCCTACTTTTAACAGGGCCTACTCGTTATTCTTTAGCTGTTCCCCTAAAAGCTGTTAAAAAGCTGTGGGCTTTAAAGCACTTTGCACCACTCTGGAATTGGCTGCATAGCAATCAAGCATGGTGTAATTTGCCACCAGGCTCATTACTTTTTCAGCTCTTTGAGATCTTTCTCAGCTATACCTGTGGTGTGCTTTTAAGTATTACTTTTAAGAAGTCCATGATGTGAGTCCTGGATTCATCTGTGCCACAGTTTGGGTCTCACTGCGAGCAAGAGCATGACAGTAATCCAGTGATTGTGTTCAGTATATCGTCCTATGTTTCAGTAGAGTCAGGCACAATTATATGACAGGCTTTTAAATTTCTTTTTTTCAGCTAAACAATGTTTAGACTTCATGGTAGTGAACATCAAGGCTGTTAGGTAAAGAGGAGATTGGTCACAGACAAGCATTCCTGTGTGCTGGGCGAGCTGCTTTTGCTCTTGTGCAAATCTTGGCAGTCAAAAATTTCCAGACTTGCTGTTTAAGAGCATGCAGTTAATTTTTTTTTCCTTTTCAGTTCAACAAGGTAAAGAAGCTAGGAATTAAATTTGAGTTAAAAAAATCAAATACATAATGTAGTATCCATTCAAATTTGCTCTTGCACTGTTTACTAACAAAGCACAAAAATCTGATCTGTTTAGCTTTTTTCATAAGCCAAGGAAACACGTAAGTCTTTATTACCTCTGTACCAACCTTTCCTATCTCTAATCTTCTGTATGGCTTTTAATGCTTGCTTGCTTCATAGGACTTATTTGAGTAGCTTGAGGAGCAGAACCTCACATGTGATTTATTTATTTAAGTTTTAAAAATGTAGCAAACAAATACTGTCTGTTTAGTTTGCTCATGGAAATTTATACATGAATGGAAAAGGGAAATTTCGATGTACGTGACTAATAAATTAGCAGTCTGTGGTCCAGAGAAATGGAAAATTGCAGCATTAAATCAATTTTATGTGATAACATAACAAAACAACAGATTGTTTGGGGTACTTGAGGAAACCACCTTTCCCTGATAATATATGATTTTCAGTAGCACTGAGCAACACATTCTTCATCAAGTTTATAGTGAAAATTTCTGACAGTGGCAGGTGAGGAATTAGTTTTGAGGATGGTGTCCTTCTGGTGGCTCATGCTGAGAATTATATTATTTATATTAACTGGCAAAATAGCCTGGCAGCACACAGGCAATTACCTCAATTTTATGTTTAGTGCTCTTCTCATAAATCTGTGTAATGATGGCATCTCTGTTATGAGCTTACATTAACTTACTGGTTACAGTAATTCTATTGAAACAAGTAAATGTCCACTCTGTGATGAAGGTAGTACAATTATGGTATTCCAAATAAATAATTGCTTGAGCTATATATATAAGAAGAACAAATCAGGGCTTTATGAAAGGAAACATTAATTGCACAATTAGGTAGAGCTTTGGTAGTGATTTTTCTTGCAAGTGTGTGAATTTTGTTCTCTGTAAGGATTTTTTTCTCGAAAAAGCAAAGTGTTAATTGTTAATTTCTTTTTTTGGCTTCATCCTGTCCTCCAAAGTGGTGTTTAAAGTCATTAATGGATATAAAACAAAATGCAGTATATGTCCCCTTGGTATTTCCAAAACCCCTTTATTTCCCATAGTAGCTTAGTCTGAGATGATCTGTTGAGATGCACAGGCAGAAGATGTGCTCTTTCATGAGGCGTGTGTTACTGACCACCGCCAAAGAAAGACCTCTGGTTTGTTCCAATATGCTATCATAAGAGAAACTGCAGATGTTTTGTCGTGATTTGCGTTTGGTATGAAGCTGGAATTTATTGAGAGTATATTCAAAGTGTTAGACCAAGTAGTTACTGGAGTAACTACTTTACTATTTTACCCCAAGTAAAATTAACTTTGTACTTTGTCAGCAAATACATGAGTTCTTTTCTTATGATATATTGAAATAGTTCCTTGGGCATCATGGAAAGATATGAAATGGGTATCTTTGAATCCTTTCAAATATTCCCATATTAGTTAACAGAGAGGAGCTTTAGCTTCCATTGTCTTAGGGGAAACGTTAGGTTCCAAAAATATTTTCTTCTTCCATGAATATTAGAAATTTATCTTAATGTCCTCACCTTGGCTGTGCACACTTAAAGCAGATCCATTAAGGTAAAATTAGCTTATGAATTACCCAATCTGATAGACTACCTGACCTGCTAAGTAGCTGCAAAAAATTCATTCAGGTATTTTTTTATCCAGAGTGCTTCATTATCTGGTGGTGAGTCCTTCATTATCTGATGATAACTGCTTGGGCTGAGCTGTCAAAAGATTTTAACAGAAAACATTAGAAAAATTCTGAAATCATCAATTACTGACATTTGACCTACAATTCAAATTTGGCCAAAACCATTGCAAAATGAAGCAATGAAATCAGATTTTCCACAGGCAGGCAGTGAGACAGACTACTTGAAGACCCTCTGCCTAGACTTAAAAATAGTGGCGGTCATTTACTTCAGTAAATATTGGTTTCTGCGCTTTTGAGACAGTTTTTCTGTCTCAAGAAGATGGTTTCTGCGCTCTTGAGACAGATTTTTAAGTGTGGCATTTGAGCAGTACTGCAGCTCATGGGTTACTATCAATGAGAAAGGTTTGGAGTTGCACATTTTAAATAAGCAAACCCATTTTTTACTTGCCGGTATCCTAGGTACCTTTCTGGTATCCCTGCTCAGTAACAGCCCTATTAAGATGCACTTCTGGCTTTCGTAGTAAGGGCATTTGCTGTGGCTGGGAATGCACTGTCATCACCAAGGGTTATGCTAAAGGGATTGGCAGCTCTGGAAGTAATGTGGGAGCTTTAGGTATTCAAACACGTGAAAAGAGTTTGAAAGTTTTTACTTTTATCTTCTCTCAGCCTTATAATTCACATGATAGCTTTGGAAAAGGTACAAACCAAAAATGCTGCCCTTTTTTAGAAGAATGGGTATTACTAGGGATTTTGGCTATCACATGGGTCCAGGACTGAAATTCTAGCTGTTACCATTCACTTTCTGGGTGGTAGCTGGCAGATGAGTGAATATCACAGGACCATGCTGAAGGATATGGTCTGTATTTTCTGGGTGAGGTAGTTTCAAACAGAGACAGGTAAGAGAAGATGAAAATTATGACATTGGTGTAGCAGTAAAGAAGAGGGAACAAATTTGAATCCACACATCTTAGAAAACAGAGGTTAATTTTTGATTTACTCCTGTATGATAATAATAACTAAAAAAATTATAATATTATGGCAGCAATTTCAATAGGAGAAGTGTGACCGTGTGAAATGACATAGCTTAGAAATTAAAGTTACTGATGTCTTTGACATGTGTAAAGTATTTTCTTTAAAGGGTACCCTTTTGAAAACAGATTTATCTCTGCAAAAGCAGATTTAATATCCTACAACATTCAGAGATAATGCGAGGTTATTACAGTAACTTGTTTATCATTTCATCAAGAAATGTTATTCACTGAACTGTCTGGGCCTCTTCTTGTCAAAGGAATTTGTCCCTGAGATAGAAGCACAATGGGACTCTGCAAGCTCTGCTTTATGAAATGTTTGGTTCTTCTCTGGTTTTATTTCTGTTATGTTTTTCTCCCTAATCAAATGAAAAACTCTTCCTACCCTAGGAGATCCTAAGTGATCCCATAAAAGATCACTTGACAACCTTAAGCATTCCATATTCATCAAATGACTGGTTTGCACCTGCATTACTGCATGTGATTTGAAAAGTTACTGCATTTTCTACGGTTTGATGTGCTGCCAGTGTCACAAATTAAGTTTTTAAATTTTGTTGTTTTTAACAATCATGTTTTCTGGAAAATACCAATGCAAAGACAAAGTTAAGGGGAAGGTAGATTGTAGGCAAGTGTTCTTTGACTTAAGATACTGTACAAATAAGATGGGGATAATAGTATGTGTTACTAAATTCCTGTAAATCCCTGACATCTATTTTGGAGCTATATTAAATTGCATTAGCATCATTATTACCTTCAACCTTGCCAACATGTCTGTGATTGCTGCAGCACAAAGGCCCAGACTGGAGACAGACAGTACTAAGAAACAATGAGTAAAAGGTAAAATAAAAAGAGAGTACTGTCTGGAGTAGTGGTTGCCAAACTGGAAAAGGGAATGCTCTTGAGCTGAGGATGGCATTGGCATTAAAAGATAAGCAGGTGAACCTTCACACATGAAAAGTAGAGCAAGAAACGTATTCCTTCCAAATAGCATAATTGCTTCCAGTTTTCAAATCTGTGAGATCCTAAAAATAATCTGAAGGGGAAAAAGTTGAGAATTGGAAGGGGTAGCTATGCAGTTTGACTCTCAGAAATGACTCGGTTATACAAGGCTTTCCAGAAGAAACTAAGATAACTTGAAAAATAATTAAGAGACAAAAAAATAAATAAGACATATAAAATTAATTAATGTATTAATTTTAATATTATTAAAATTGCCTTTCTTAATATTGCCTTTAGCAAGAAGTGGAAAGAAAAGGAAGGCTTAGGAATTAGAAGACATTCGAGATCATGTAACAACAGCTACTGATAAAAAAACAGATTTGGGAATACTTGGAAAATGCAAACAGAAACAAACCAGTCATTGAAGATGATGCTTAATCACTGAGACTCTCTAAATATCTCACCACTTAGTGAGACCCCTAGCAATGGGGATGGCACCAGAGACTCAGGAAAAGAAAATAAACCAGGACAGAAAATAAAAGGGATGAGTGACAGTAGCAACTACTATCCTGTAAGGACAGCAAATAGATAAAGTGTGCTATGTGATAAAGCTATAGAAAAGAACAGGGTGATTTCATTGTGCTCTCATGAAAGGATCACAGCATGGAGGATAGAGATTGCAGTTTATGTCAAAACTGTGTATGATCTTTCACCTATATTTTTCTTACTATGTGAACGAATTAGAACAACATTTCTAAGGTGAACAACATAAATTATTGTGGTCTGGAGAAATCATTGTTAGGAAAGATTTAAAGAACTAAAGTAGTACAGCAGTTATACACTCATGACTGAGAGAAGAAAATGAAGCAAAAATTGACTATTTGGAAAATTTGAACACTTGACATGCAAGAAGAACAGATGTATGTCACCTTATAGGAGCTTATAAGGTCATAGAACATTACCATGAGCTTTGTCCTGGCTGAGAAAGAGATAAGGAAATTCCATAAATCTCATCCATCCCTACTTTCAGGAGGTCAGATCTGTCAACATTTAGTTTAGTTTAACCAGCAAATGATATCATAGATCTCTGGAAATCAAGATTAAGCATAAATTCTGATGGTGAATGAAACTGGATGATCTTGTTCCTTGTAAAACACGTACAAAAATGGTTTGAACTATATTGTCTTTGTTTCTCAGCCTTTATAATTTTATCTTTGTCCTCTGTGCCAGTAGGTCACACCTATACAGTAAATTATGGTGCCTGAGATTGCCAGTACCTGGCCCAGGTAATTCCCACATTAAGACTGAACACAGCTGGTAACTAACTGTTGAATGAAGCCAAAATTGTGCCATGGGACTTGCTGTGGTTTCTACCGTGTAGATCATTGTATGCCAGGACAAATCTGTCCTTAGCCTTGTTATATTTATTCCAAAAGCTGCAAAAAGACTTTTAAGTAAGAGGAGCTGGCATAATAGCATTTGGATGGTGCTTGAGCAGCCTTTGTGTCATGTAACTGCTTGACTCTTGGGGAGCAAAAAGAAGGAGTTTGTGGGTGTCTCTGAGTGAAAGAAAAGAAATTATGTGTGTGATGAGGTCAGATAGATCCACATACAGATAGGGTTCATGGTCCCAGCTTTTAGAAAGCTGCTGGGACATCCATATGCACTCCCAAAAGGGAGACAGTTTCTATCTCGTTCCTACTGAGTCTCTCAGTGAAGACTGTTGTATCTCTACTGCGCATCAGATCTGCAATTTCCAGTTTAAATGCCTAAAAAAATGTTTAATGGTCTGTAAAGTTTAAGAGATCTTGTAATGACAGCTTCACAAAGGCAGTTGTTGATCTTGGCACAACTACAGCCTGATACAATGAAGCTAGGTATTAGTAAGCTTTTTTACAATGAAATCCTGATTTTCATGCTAATTCAAGTAGTCTTTTGACATGAGTAATAAATATAGGTAAATAGTAATACCAGCAACAATATAATAAGTGATAATGAATATATAAAGTAATTAACAAATCACAAATGTATTTGAAAACTAATAAAGAAATAAAGGTAATACATATATTTTTATAATTATGCATACATAATAAATTAGGGGTAATTGTCTAGCAGAAGGCCAGAGATATTATGAAAATGAGCACGAAAATGAGGAAAATTAGGCTTCTTTCCCTAGTTTTCAAAATTTAATGGATTTCCATTCAGGGAGATATACTGGTATTCTCTGTGATGCAAAACAAAAGAATTGAAAGATTACCTAGGAAGAGACAAGGATGGAACAGAAAGCAAATCTGATGAGTGACTGCAGTGTTGGAAAAGAGCAGAAGCAGCCTGTACAACATGAGACTGAACAGCATCAAATATCTCAGGGGAGTATGATGTCTCCTTTTCTGGTCCTGTTTCAGCAGTGTGGCTGGCAGCCTTTCCAGGCACGTTGTCTTCACAAGAGACTCACACACACAGAAGCCCCAGTTAGGAAACAGAAGAAATCATGGAAACAGAAGGCTGATCAACTTGAAAATAAATTTTACAAGAGTTGATAGGCCTGAATAGTGTGTGTCAAAAAAGTCAGTTATTACAGACTATATTGAAATTGGTTGGATGCAGCAGTAATTCCGAGAAGGCCTGTGACTGAATCCATGTGATGGGATGAGATTTTGGCCCTTTTTCTTTATCAACAGGGAGGATAAGATTCCATGAAATATATATTTGCAGAAAAATGATTTGGAATGATTTAGGGTGGTCTTAGTGTTTATAACAAGTAATTAAAAGAAATTAAGTAAATAATCATTCACTTTGACTATCTTTTTTTTATGTCTGCAATTTTTTTCGAGACCAACTGGCCTTCTAAGGAAGGAATATGTCATATCTCACGTGACAGCTAACCTGGGCTGAACAAAGTGGCAGAAAATGCCCTTTTAAAAGATAATCCTGTCCTGACAGATGGGTGGACTAGATAGATAGTAATAGTAATACTTTTATTGATATATGATCTGCTTATAACAGATAATAGCTCTTTTTGTTTATAGTTTATCCAAGTCTTACAGTTCAATAGAATACAGCTCTTGAAGTAGTAGAGGATTGCCCAGGCAATCCTGAGGACAGAATTAGGCCCTCTTATTCTATCCAGCTTCTTTTGTTCAGTCTAGGCACCTGTCTCAGTGTTTACAGTGCCTAAATTCAATCATATTCAGGCATGTACTTCTCAACCTGGACATAAGAATTATCTGAAAGCACTAGATCCAGAAGTGATCAACTCTGAATCAATTTTAAGAAATAAAAATGCATTCAAAAATTTGTGAGTGGACTAAAATATTAGTGTTTCAATGAAACTCAAAATTTTTAAAAAAAGTTTCTGTATTTCAAAATGGCATGACATGGGCTAATTTATTTGTAATTTTTAAGCCTTTAAACTGCACCAGGTATTTGCTCATTGTCAGTCTCCCAGAAGAGTTATGTCTATTTCTTGCAGAAGGTGTATACATGTCAGCAGTAGATAAGAGAAAACAATTATGAGTCACGATGAGGGGGAAAAGAACTGTTAGCTCTGCATTTCTTTTGGTTTAACGATCCAGCAACAGAGATGTGGTTGAAACATGAAATCTGGAAGACTCTTAGAGTTGATCAGCTTTTCTCTGAGGTTGCTCACCTTGCTAGTAAAACTTTTATTGGAAATAAATGTGTATTATATACTTGAGATTAAAGGAAGAAATTAGTAAATTCTGAGTATTTGCAGATGCATAATTACATGAATTGAATTAATTTCTTATTTTTTTTTAAAAATCAAAATGCATTTGCTTGAATTGTTGGACGTATGTCACAGCAGAGAGGATCTAAATTTATATGGTCTTAAGAAGTTAAATCTTAAGAAGTTAATTCTTAAGCAGCTAATGTCTAAGCTTTTTAAGTTTCCTAATCAGAGTGGCTGTAAACTGTATATAATGAAAAAAAAGCTGAAGGAAAACATGAATAGAAACCCTTCTATCGATCGCAACAAATTCCAGTAATGGAGGGAAGAATTCCTGACTCTCCATTGTTTGAGGAGTCTTACAGCAGTTTACATAGCTTTTGGCTCATAAGCAGTAATACTTTTAAAAGTAATATTCAGATGACATTTGAGCTTTGGATTCTAAAATCTCACTCTATCATCCCCTTAGAGTGCTCACTTCATAAACTTCAAATCAAATGTTGTGCCTCCTGTTTCTATGGCGTTGCCATCATAGACAAATGATCTGCAAGCAGCTGGATTGTCTTCAACTGGGACTTCTGTCCAGCTAAATCAGGTGGCTCATTTTGAGGCGCCTGTGGGGGAACTTGGAAATTTAAAGAGGAGTGATGCCATCTATAAGTAGATAACCTAAACCAGGGACCTCAGCTAACCTCTTCTACACTAAGTAATGTAACAGCTACTTGTGAGAGTGCACGGGTGATGTAACCAGAGTATCTGCATGCACATGATGTGGAATGGACTCAGCACCGCTGCAAGAGCAGTATTGCCAGTTAAAAGGTGCCAGACTGCTCTGAAAAATGGCTCATCTTTCGAAGTTTTAAAACAACCTTACGAGAACTCCTTTGGAGCCCTTATGAGTTATATTTAGAACAAAACAAAATATCTTTGGGTGTATCAGCATCTGTTTGCGATGTACAGTATTTAAGAAAATCCATTTAAACCGAGGGGCAAACTCGTCTGATGTCTGGCCTGATGAACCTGCTAAACCCTGCCTTTGCTGCAATATGTTCAGAAAGAGAATGTTACCTGAGATAAACTCATCCAGCTGGTGCTGGAGCAGCTGCAAGGGCTGCGGCCGTGCCACTCGCACATCCCTCGGCCATTGCCCATCTCAGCCACACCAGCACACATCCCTTTATTAAAGCCCCATCTTGCCTTGCAGTTCCAGATGAAATTCTTGTTTCCCTGGGAGATTTTTTTGATGAAATGCTCAGGGTCCTGCTGATGTGTGCAGTTCTGTTCTGCTGAGTCTTCCCTAGCACAAACATCTCACACAGTTTTAAAGCAAAAGGCACTCTCTTTTACCATAAGGCAAAGATTTCATACTACTTTGCAAAGAAATTCCCAGAGCAAAACTTACATTGTATGGATGGGATCACAGTCATAATTTTATGGATATTTTAAGCTCCTCTTAATATATACTGTAAGGAACATGCCCATACAGGATCAGATCACAAAAAAAAAAAAAAAAAACAAAACCCAAAAATAACCAAACAAAAAAATAATTTTCACAATTACTTATAAGCTTGCAGAAAATATTTCAAAATTACCTGTATTTATATTTAAAAGTTAACTTTATTTGGGAACAAAGATAAAAAAATAGTTTCCAAAAATCATCTCTGTATATCTGCTGTGGGTAACATTTAAAAAAGAGACACTGCTCCCTTTTTGGAAGATACATACTTAGGTTTTAGCATGACCCCCTTAAATTTGAATTAGTTGTTCATTCACTTCTTAATTTCATGACAATTAGGGGAAATAAGTACAATTTAAAAAACTGCATTGATGTTTATAAAAATGCTAGTGGTTTCACAACCATTCCATAACATCTACTCCACTGTCAATATTCCAGAAGCCCTAGATAGTGGATCACATCCCAAAGCACTTGATTACTATTTTTATGCACTGCAATCAATAGGAACGTTGCTTGCACATAGGACTTTGTTGGCATAGCCAGAATAAAGCATATTTGATTGCTGAGAATGACAGAAGAAAACTGTCTAAGTTGTTTAGCTGTAAAATTAAAAAGTGCTTTCCAAAGTGCAATAAGCTTATCATTCTCCAATGAAATGAATAGCACTATGAGATGACAATTGTTGTATTTCAGGATATACTTGGAAAAATGATCATTCATTTGTTGTAGGCAATATAATATTCATAAAATTTATCTGATTCTGTGTTTGTTGTTAGCCTTTATAATTATTCTTTCAAAACGTAATTACATTCACAGAAATTGAGATTCAATTTAAGTTTGTCACATTTTAAAACAGTTGGACAAAAACAAGCTGTGGGCTGATACTTCACATCTCTAATTGGTGCTGTATATGATGTTTAATGCTTTGATACTTGGGCATAGATAAAATGGAGAGGTTTTGGTACAAGAATGGTTAGTTAATAAAACCATATTTAAATATGTAGTAAGAACAGCTTAAGCTTACAAGTGTTGTGAACACAGAAGTCAGTTGTGCAACACAAAAAGCGTCTTCTGACATAAATAAGTAACTGCTTATGTGAATAAGCATTAAGACTGGAGGATAAAGATCTTACTCTTCCTTTAAGGAAGGAGTTCTCCATCCTGTTTCTATCTCCTTTAAGAACTCAATAAAGCCACCTGATGGATTGGAAAGACCATAACCTTTACTGTGTCTTGCTTAATTTGACTCCTTTCTGATATAGGCAGCTTCCTAGATGATCCATTTTCTGTATTTGCTCTATTTTGGCTAGGATTCTCATTTTTTAATGTTATCCCCCCTTCTTGTAAAATGTTTTTGCTCAGCTGCCATTTCTGTTCTTTCCTTAAAATAGTGATAAAAATCTGTAATTACAGTGATGGAATGAAGTTAAAAGAAAAAGTAATGAAATGAAAGTATTATTTCCCTAGAAAATTGGTGGGCTAAACCAGCCTCTAAGCAGGAGTCTTTTATATTTCCTAAGGATAAAATGAATGTATGTTGCTAAACTCACTTTTGGATACAGATTCCCTGGGAGTTTTCTAGGTGCAGGAGTGGTGCTTAGAAAAATTTGGGACATAAAATGGTGGTTGGGAGTCTAACTTTCTGCATTGAGCCCTAGAGATGCAGCCATCTGCAGTGGGACCTGTGCAGGTGGGCTGTGAGAGAACTGAGAGGTTCAGGTTCCTCTCCTTTCCTGTGTTTATAGAACAGTTGTGACTTTTAGCAAGGAGCCAACCTAAAGGGTCTCTCTTGCTAAAGTGTCTTTCAAATGATGAGCAACCACATCAACAGATGCTTGGTGAAGATCACAGAGCTGGTATTAAAGACTGGTTGAAGCCTTCTGCTATATGAGCTGGTGGTCAGCAGTGTGCTGTGCTCTGTATTTGTGCCAGTCTTTGCTGACACAAAGGCAGAGCATGCGTGTGGGCAGTCTGTGCAACAGAAGGCAGTGTCCATTCTGAACCCACTCATATGGCACATGGACAGAGTGTGCATATGCCCTCAGCACAGTGAAGGAGTTATATTTCTCTCTTCCTGTAGCACAACGAATCCCTCTTCTCACCCCAGCATCCCAGGCACCAGCAGAGTAATTGGCCCTTGCCTGTGGGTGGACTGCGAGAAGCCTGCGTGGTTGTTGCCAGTACAAGAACCACTGATAGATTGGCTGTGTGGCTTGAGTTTGTACTTCACATCGTCTGTAGGGTTGTCTAGAAAAAACAGCATTCTCAGGTATAATAATGCATTGCTATGTTAAATGCTATGTTTAAACTACTGTTGATAGAGGTGATTAGGTGCTGAAAATGAGCTTTGCTCCTGACACTGAATTAAGGTAGGTAGTACGTTTCATGGGTGTATGGCCATATGAGTTGTCTTTGAACTAGAGAAAATTCTGATAAGGGGAGAAAAGCTGCATCTAGATTAAAGATTTGATAAGAGCCTCTATCCTGAAACTATGAAAGACAGGACCATACTCTTCTCCATTTATATCAATATCAATAAAATTCTCATTCTTTAAGATTTTTCATTGCACATATGGGATAGCAGATTATTGTCCCTATGCACCCTGCTTAAATTTTAATGCTTTAAAAATGCCGTTTTGGCCACCAGAGGGCAATGATTTCTTCTATTCCTCGAGACCAGAAGTAATCTATTTCGATTGAGAGTCAGATGTTAATAGAACTCCCTGACATTTTTGAGTTTTGTAGTGTGTGCACTTTCACCTCCAAGTTCAAAACTGGCTGCTGTTTGTAGTGACTCAGAATTCTTCACTTGTGATAGTTAATTAGTGTGTGTGAAGTAACTATGCTCTTTTCAGTTCATTTTTTTAGATGTCTACAACACAGAAGTAATAGTTGGCCCCTGTTCTGGCAGGTCATTTAAGATCAAATGAAAAGTAAGCAAAAGATAATGTTAAAAATAGCCTCTCAACATTCAAGGATTAAAAGTGTGTGTCTATTCTTTGGGTCTTCTTTATCCTTAGGACTTAGTTTTATTTGTCTTTCTGTCTGTCTGTCTCTCTATCTAAGCGCTGTGTCTTTAGACTGAATAGATACCATTTTTACTCAAAACTGCAGTAAAATTATTTTCATTTGTGATAACTTAATGTGAATTAGTTTGGATAACATTTATCCCTATTATGCTACCCATTGAGTCATTTTTTCTAACTGGATTTTGAGACATTGTCATAGTTTAAGATTAAAATTTCAGCAGAGTAAGTTAGAAGTTATTCAGAAAAAACTACTGAAGGATGTTATCTCTGTGTTGTAGACAAATTTCATGCCAAAATGAAGATTTAGTAGACAAGCTTCCAGAAGGCTTCTGAATCTTTTGCTACAAAGATCACAGAGATACCACTGAATAACTGGGGTCAGAAGACTTGCAGCCTTTTGAGGTTTTTAAATTATTTTGGGTGAAGACACTCTTAAAGCATGCACGACCGATGGATTCATCTTGATCAATGTTTATTCTTCTTGGCCTCTTTTGCAGTGTCTGAGTGGTCAGCTGTTGCATTGTGGTGACTGGGCTTCCACAAATCAGACCACTTGTCTGACGTGGAACACATATATGGATGTCCTTTGCTACAGATCCTTAGTATTTTGGTGGAATTATGAACTTGAGATGTGTGGAAGAGGTATAAATAGGACCAGTATGCTCCTGCTGTTTCTATTTGCACCATCTACTAGGACCTCTAGACAAAGGAGTGTGTCTAGCTTTAGAAAGCTTTAGCATCTGTTTCAGAGCAGATGCTCAGCATCATGTGCTACCCAAATTAGCTGGCCACCAGCCTCAACCTTGCTGGGTCGGGTCCTGTCCTAATATATGAAAGAACAATCATTTGCAGGAGGAACTCTTGCTGAGTGACCTGTGGATTTATTAATTACAAATCAAGCTGAGCTGTCACATGAACCTTCTGTTCCTGGGTTCAAAGCCATAAAAGTTTTCACTTAGGAAGTACTGGTTGCAGCTAACATACTTTGTGAGATCCTTCATAATTATTATTCCTAAAAAACATCAGTGATACCAAGAGAGGTTTGGAAGAGTATTTTTTTGTATAGAGCATAACAGATTGCTAAAAAAAAAAAAAAAAAAAAAAAAAAAAGAAGAGAGTAAGAATTTAAACTATTACTAATTTTGAGACTTATCAAACAGTGTAGTTGGTAGCTTACATGTCAGGTTTGGTGTCTTTAGCCTTCTTGGTTAGTTCTTTTATTACCCTGAGACTCAAGTCTATATAAGACTGATTGGGTCATCCCCAGCCAGACTGTGTGCCCTGTCTCAGGGTACATTGATTTAATTTTATATAGTGGTATTCATAAATTCATAGCACTAACCCTGCTCCTGCAGCAGAAAGCTAACAAAGGAGTAATGAACACTTTGCAAGTATTTTGAAGGGAAATCCCCGAATGCTGGGAAATCTTTTCTATGAATGTAGCTGTTTTCCTGCTTATATGTCCATCTCATGATGCTGGTAGTACTAGACACTAGTGCCTTGGTAAAAGTCTGCTGCAAAGGGGGCAGGTGGAGAACAGAAAGGACTGTAGGCAGCAGAGATTAAGACAAATTAACTTCTGAAATACCCCAGTTTGTTTCACTCTTTCCTGGGATGGGACCTGGTGGGATTAAAATAGTAAAAATTGGGGCACCACAAGTCCCCATTAACCCTAACCTGGTCAGAACTGTCCACTCATTTTCTTCATCTTTTGATGAAGTGGTTGCCAAACCTCTGGCATGGTTGTCAAGCACTGGAACAGGCTGCCCAGGGAAGTTGTTGAGTCACCATCCCTGGAGTTATTTACAAGATGTGTAAGTGTTGTGCTTAGGGATATGGTTTTAGTGCTGGACTTGGCAGTGCTGCATTACCAATTGGAACTGTTGATCTTATAGGACTTTTCCTATATAAATCATTCTATGATTCTATGGGGCAAAACCATTTCAACACATTAGAGTGTGGTCCTTTGGGCAATGGGGAGTGTCAGTTTCATGAGGCAAAAGGAGCCACTAAAAAGGCAACTTGATTCTAATTGGGAGGAGTTAGATGATGCTGCATTTGTTTTCATGTATTTTTTCACCAATGGTAATGTCAAGCAAAATGAATGTAGGTTTCCAGGAGCAAGAGCTACCTTCCTGAGCTGCACCCTACTAGACAGCCTACTGACTCCACCTCTCCTCTTTGCTAGTGCGCTGGTGCTGGGTGGCAAGGGCACTCACCTTAATGTGCAAGGTGTTTTTAAACCTAGTCACATGGATTACTCTTGAATTCAGCAGGTACTAGAAATGCATGTACACCAGCACCTAAATTAGTCATTCTGGGAGTTGGCTTACATTCTGTAACAAAAAAAGAGCAGATTAAAATAAATCAGTGTAAAGAAGTAGATTCAGAATATTAACTATGTATTAGTATTCTAGATGCTTAATTTTAAAAGCTTAAAGAAAAAAACAGAAACCCTCATGAATTCCTGGAATCTTTCCTGTCATTTTTAATGCTAAGCAAAATTAACTAAAATCTGTTTTCAGGAATTTGTGGTGCCAAGAAACCATGGCATATTGATGTTAGCCCCACTATTTTTTGGTGTATAGGCATGAGAATTGTATTTCAGTCTTGTGAGAAAGAGCTTTGCTATGTCTACAAGTTAGCCTTTGTCAATGATGTCAAAATGAGAGTTTTTATTTATTTTGAATGTAAGAAATGAGTGAAAGAGCAATTCCATAACTGATTTTTTGGAAAGTTTTTCCAGTATTATATAAGGATACTATGTGGTAAGTTTATGCAATACATATGGAATAGACCCTTTTAATAAATTACTTTTGATCTCATGATTACTATGGTTTAATGTTCAAAGTGCGAAAAAGGTTTCTCAAGTAGGTTAGCACTATTTCTTTTTGAAAGAATCAAAAGGGGATATCTCATTAGTTTATGAGTCATAACGTTGACTACATCTAATTAGGTATCTGGTTTGAGTGAGCACCACAGTCTGAAATTGACTGTAATTTTATTTTGATTGACAAATGATTCACTTGTTACAAAATAATAATAAGAAACACCACAAAGATAAAATGGGATAAAATGAGTACTACATCAACATTTGGATACTAGCAACTACTCCTTTCATGGAATTTTATGATGAAGATTTCCTTTTTTCTTTGAAAATTACCACTAGTTGGATCAAAATTTTTAATGCAAGTGTATAGTTTCACTAAAACTCTAATTTGGAAAGTTTACCAGATCTGTTAAGCAGTTTCTGTACTTATAAACACCTATAACTCCCAGATAGCCTCCCGGTCCCACTGAACACTTTTTGGTTCCTAGATATACATTTAAATTTTGATTTTACAACCTTTTAGAAACATCTCCTATATTAAAATATAGATTTGTTTTATTTTTGGTGGAAAAGCTGAGCATGTTGTGTTTCCATCCTCATAGAGAACAGAAAATATTTTGAAATCTTGAAATTGTTGTTGGGGTAGAGAAACCTTTCCCCACCCAGCTCTGGTAGCACCTACTTATAAACTATCTGAATAAGCATGTCTGAAAATGCTGCATTCATTGTCTTTAGTATTGCAAAGCACCTTCCTTAGGTTTTTTTTGGTAATTACCTCCAAGTGTTATCAATGATACTTCTGTTTGCAAAGATCACTGTGGATATAATTTCTTGCTTGTGTTTGTGCACTGACAACAGAAAAGAATGGCACAATATATACAGAAAAACAAATAGACAATGACCATGTAAGGATAACATACTTTGGAGCGGCATAAGGAAATATGAGTATTGTAAAAGCTGATGTTGCAAATGAAAGTTCCTTGCATTATGAGAATAAATGCTCTTCTCCCAAACAAGGTCATTAGAGATAAACTATTTCATGATAGGTATATTCTTATGGAAGACATACTTCAAATGCCAAAGAAAATTTTAGACAAGCAGAAAAATACTTAAAGGATAATGTATGGAGGTTGGAGGGCTGGATTGCTGTTGAAAATGTAAGGGGCATTTGTGCACTTACATTCTAGCAGGATTTGGGAAACAGGATCTGGCCTCAGGTCTAAACTGTGATGTGACCAGATGTTCCAGGCAATAAGCATATATTAACATTTCCAATATTATGTGCAGAAAATTCCATGTATCAAATATATTCAGATTGATCATTAAACAGATATACAAGCACTTTAGGTAGAAAAGTTGTGGAAAAGCCTAATCTTTTGTAAAGTTGTACTCCTTTCCCCACCCTGCTTTTTACTGTGATGCTAAAAAGCTAGTGTTGCAAAGCTCTTTATATCATAGTGAGCATTGTGAGAGATAAGGAATCTGAAACAGAGGAAATTGATCCTATAGCTAGAAAGTTGTCAGTTTTCTAGCCCTAAAATAATTTAAGACAAAAAGTGAGGCTACTAATTTTAATTATGGCAGTATGCTTAGAACATGATCAATCTATTTAAAAAAATGACATTTTCTGAGTATCTGCACAGCATATTTAACTGTATGTGTGCTCTGATTGCCTTATTCTACGCTCTACTAAACACAGTCACTTCCTACTTTTTGCTTTTTCACTTGTAGGTAGCACTCACAGAGACTGAAAAGGCTGTCCTCAAGAGATGTAGCCGCAGCAAGAGGATAGTGAGAGATAAAATAGATTAGTGAGGAAGAGGGGAACTACAGTAGTCTTGTTTGTTGTGAGTATATGATTTAAGATTTCTGTGGCACAAGAATTTCTTAACAGATATACTTGTACCAGATAACACAATGAATGCGAAAAACAAGACCAAACTTTAGTACTAGTGTAATCTTAGGATTTTTCAGATAACTGTATACTCCTCAGAAGGAGCTCAGGCAGGCAGCGTTACATGTGTATTACTGCACATTTGTAATCACATATGCAAATCCGTACAGTAAGGTTGGTTGATGAGGAGTAATTTGCATAACTCCAGTATGATTATTTCTCAGTAACCCTATCACACATAAATCCCTTAGTTCTGACAGTTATTTGTCACTATTACCTAATCAGAGTATAAATATTTGTAATAACTGTGATTATGGAAATCTCTGGCTTTATAATCATTGGGATACAGGTAGTAACTGGTTCCACTTTTTATCTTTATTGGTTAGAGACAGTGAGCTCATCCCACTGCTGGGCTGTGCCTTGCTGTAATGGAAGCCTGGCTTTGGGAACTCAGAGAGAGAGAGCGAGCACAGGTTTTGTCAAGAGAGTCATCACCTTTCAGAAGCATTTTACCAAAAGCATTTTGCCAGAGGCATTCTGCTTAGCAGGAGATTTGTCTAGGGAGGCATTCCCTGGAAGTATTTCCCTTGCAGGACTTGTCTGTAGAACTGTTCCCCTGGGGCTTTTTCCCAAGCAGAAAGGGTTGTGTCATAATTCAAGTGTTTTAACAAATTACTATTTTAGTATTTTTTAATTTTTTTAATATATGTCAATATAAAGCAGACTAGCCATAGTCTTAAATGGATGGATGTAATATGTGACACAAACAGGTTTCTCCAATTACCTTTTCAATAGCGGTATCCTAGCTGTAAAAATGGCCATTTCAGCTTCCCACTTCTTTCATTTAGAGCAAATTTACTGCTTCCTTCTCACACTCCAGACGGAATATACAGAGCCAGACTTGTTCTACCCTTGGTTCATATACACAGCACTCATTTCTGCTGATGGGAATCACACATACAGTCCAAGCAGATAGATACCATACTACATTTAGTTCTTTAAGGCAACAGAAAAAAAATTAAATTCATGGTATCATTTTGGGCTTCTGAGTTTTCCTGAAAAGGATCTGGGTGAAATGTTCTGTTGTATTTTGCAGTTTCTAGAAACTAGTTTGTCACCTTTTAGTAAATATGAAACATCTTTGCTGTGTTTTTACCATTTGATGCTTTGCAAAAGTGTGTATACGTGTGATGACAATTAAGCAAAGCTTGCAAGTGAAATGTGCACCTGCTATATTTCCTAGCTGACTGCCTTTACAGAGCCTTAATCCACTGATTCCTACAGATTCACTCTTTACTTACACCAAATGAAGAATTACAGAATCCTTTCAAAATAGGCCACTTATTTTGTGGCTTCTGGATCACCTGAAACATCTCAGATGGGCAAATCTTTCCTGTATTGAAATATGTGAAGTCTGGGAGAGGACCCATGTGCTTAGAATCAGGTAACTCCTACAAGTGCCTACTCTTTCCTGGACTGGACTCCAAAGAGTTTTTTGACTCCAGTCCTTGAAGCAGTTAACTGTAGATAATGCTTTAATTTGGGAGACAAAGTACAGCCAAAAGTAAGGTAATTCTCTTTTCAGTGTGCTGTATGGGAGTTATGTTTTAGACAGCTGCATCTTTTCATTGCAGCACAGTATTTACCACTTTCCCAAGATGCTCTTGCCCTATTTTCCGAAGTTTCCCTTGAAGTACTACTGATTTCTTTGGCCTTTAATATTATGCATTATAAATATGATTTGCTTAGAAGTTTGTAATGCCTTTTTATCAGTGGTTGATATGACTTGTGCAGCTGTTCTGCAATTACATACTATGGAGCTGAGCAGAAACTTTAAGACATGAAGCATTTCTACGGAAGTTTGGTAATTGAAAAAACCTGGCTTAACAGTGAAACCTCAAATACTGGAAAATGGAAATAGACTTGTCTCTGAAAATGTTACGATGATTTTGAATGTCACTGCATTTGAAGGAATATCCACAAGGAGAGTGCTAGGCTCAGCACCGATTTAAATCATGTTCTCTCCAGTAGAGAAAATTAGTTTTAAATGTCATCTGTTTAATTGTTTGTTATGCCTAATTAAAAATGGTAATTTATTTGATTTATTTGTAGCATAGTTAGTATGTTGCTTTATTAAACAAATTATAAAGAAGTTTGATTTCTAATTACAAAGACTGAAGATTTATTAAAGTATGTATTTCGAAATATCTTCTTTTGGAAAAAAAATTGAGACCATTTCGTTAATACAGAATTCTATAATTCTTGAAAAATGTATAATGGGCGAAGGGAGCATTGTATCTTAATGAGATTATTCTTGCTTTATAAATGGTAAGCATGATTACAAGTAAAAGTTTTTTCTTACCTGCAGAAATATTTAACAATCAGACACCTGACTTATTTTCACAGTGGCTTAGCCAAAGAGCTTTTGTTGTGGTCTAGGACACACAGGTCAAGGGAAGGCTCATCATGCCGACGAGGCTGAAGTAGCATTTGTGCTGGAATGGTAGCTGTGTATGATGGCATTGGAAAGCAAAATAAATATGACAGTATGTATTCTGGAGGAAGAGGTAAATTAAAAAATGAAAATTAATAATTTTTTTCAAGAGCTTTTTAATGTGGCAGTATTTAAGAAGAAGAAATTGATTATATGAGATGGACATTTTTAACAGAGAACATCTTCAAAATGATGAGGAAAGGTCAGAAATACCGATATGGTTTTTCATCCCTTTGCTGCAGTGAAATTGACCTTTTTAGCTAGTTGGTGGAATTTTTTTTTTTCTTTTCTTTGCAAATACATAAAGAGCATGTTGCTAAAATCTCTTGAGTTTTCTGTATGGTGGAGACTGCCATTCTCAGTAAGACACTCCTTCTGTATATGAACAAAGAGAAGGAAGATGTGGAAGTCATGAAGTCATCTTTCACATTCCTAGTGGTCTTTCACACCTAGTGGTGCCCCTCACTCATGGGAGAACACCTGTACCTCTGGGAACTGGACCTTAGCAGAGAGAGGTGCACACGTGTCTGACATTATTTTACTGCCCACGTTATTGTATCAAAAACAGGATGCATGAGAAGCCAAGATTCTTGGCATTTTGCTAGTGAGGAATGCCACTGGGGCTGCTGCAGAGACAGTTACCATTCTTACCAACAGGAAGTGGACCTCACTTTTTGCTCTGGTCCATTCCTACACTATGCATATTTTAAGTAATCATGGATGATTATTTCTTGGTTCAATGCAAATTTCCCTTTTTGTGCTGTCACAGCATGCTATTCTTGCCCATACAGATGGAAGCCCCTTTATCTACTATGAAATCTTCCATGTGTGTTTGATTTTTAAGGTTCAGCATATTTTGTAAATCTCCTTTACAATTTTCATGATTTACTACATGACATTTTACATACTTTCTTCTCTGCACAGGAAGTCTTAGAGAAAGCAACCCCCAAATCTGACTGTGCAGCTGCAGTTCCTAAGGTAGCAACAAAATGCATAGGTTTAGGTTCTTGCATGTTTTCAGTGACTGTGTTATATTTACTTTTCTCTGTCAGGATATATCAAAGGACTAAAATTAGGTCAGATGATGCCCACTTCCATTTAACTTCTATATTTAAATGAGAATCAAAGCAAATATTTGTTGCTTCATTGGTACACAGAATATATATCCGAATATTATTGAGGCTGTGACTTTAATCTAATCACTGCAGTTACTGGAGACAAATAGGTCTCCAGTAGAGGTTGATTAGTCCATTTGGATGTGAGTTGCACAATGAGGGTTTCTGTCTCTGAGAACTACAGAGAGCACTTAACTCAAAGTTCAGTCCAGTCCCCAGTAAGGTAGGATAACCCAGACTTCTGCTCAAAACTAGGTCAGCTAAGAGACCAGACCACTTGCTCAGGTCTTTTTCTGGTTGGGTCTTGAAAACCCTCACGAATGGAGAGATACTCCCTGGGCAGTGTGTTGCACTGTCTGACTGTCTTAGGGTTTAAAAGTTTCCCCTAATGCTAGTCTGAACCTTTGAAGTTTCAGCTTTTTGTTTAGTGTTTTTCTCACTGCCACCTCATGGCTGGGAAGTCTGATGCTGGAGGACTGGTATTTTTTCCCTCTTGAGCTGGCTGGGCTTCAAGCTGAATAAACCCAGCTCCCTCAACCTCTCCTCACAGGACAAGGACTTCAGCTCCCTAACATTTTGGCAGCCTTTTGCTTGCATGATCTGGTTTATCCATTTCTGTCTTGTATCCGAGGACCCAACACTTGGCACAGTATTCCAGGGTGCCTCATCATCCACCATGATGAATGGAAAGTGATAATCCCTTCTGTTTCCAGCTCCTGTTACTACAGCCCAGGGTATTTCTCATGCTCTTTGCTGCCAGGGTGCTGCTGTCTCATGCTGGTATCTTCAGGGGTCTTTTCAGAAGAACCTCTCCCCATCCATCAGGTTCCAGCCTGTATCATTGCAAGGACCATTTCCTTCCTGAATGCAGGGATTTGCTTTTCCCTTATTTAACTTCAGAAGGATCCTTTTTGGCCTGTTCCTCAAACCTGTATAGGTCCTTTTATATGATGGGCCTGTCCTGCAGTGTGTTCACTGCTTCCCCCAGTTTGGTGTGAAAGTGCACTCCATTGTCTCAGAATCCTGCTGATCACTGGTGGACATGTTAAGCAGGACGAGTTCCAGAACAGACCCCTGTGGTAGTCAACTTTAAACCAGCCTCCAGATGGGAGTACGGCCCCTTAGTTGTGACCTTTCCCAGATAGTCTGACTGGATTTTTACCTGTCCATTTATTCACCAGCAGATTGTAAAGTTGTAACTTGACACAAGAATACTGTGTGAGACAGAGTCAAAAGCTAAAGCCAACATAAGTGACATCACCTGCTCCATCCTTGACTACAGATCCCATCACTATCTATATGAGAGAAAGCAGGGTGGTCTGGCATGGTTTGTTTTTAAACTCCTGTTCCTTGTCCCTCCATCCTCCTCCTGTGTATTGCCTTTTAATCTTTCTATGCCTTAAGTTCCCTCTTCAGTCATGCAGATTTTCTGATAAATTTGTTATCTTCCTGACTATACTCGAGGACTGCTCTTGCACTTTTAGGAGGCTGTCTGACAGACCTGCCAACTTCCCTGAACTCCTTTATTTTTCAGACCTGCCATTAGATCACACCTGACAGTTTCCTGAATAAGTTAAAGTCTGCTGACCTGAAGTCTGGATGCTGTACTGTGCTGTTTTGCATTAGATATCAAGTACAGTCCAACAAAGTTTTGCAGATAATTGTTACATTCAACATTAAATTTCTTCATTCTATTTCTAGTTCTAATGTTTTTTTCTAGTTCTCATTTTAGCTATTGGATCATGTAATGATTTTATTTTTATAAGGAAATAAGTTTTCTGTTCAGTTGAAGAAATTGATGTATTACAGTCTCAAATCACCTCCTGATCTTTAGTTGTTGAATTCACTCTTATCTCAGCTGCAAGGCGCTATCATTAAGAAGCAGCTGTAGTAACAGGTGACTCATACAAACAGGTGCAAATTATCTCAGATATAGGAATCTTTCCCTCAAGCAGATATAATGAAGAGCAGAGATGGTTTTAGAGAGTTACTGTAGCCAGTTGGAGGGGAGAAACTTTGGTTTCTATTTTGTTATTGTTGGAGTTAATAGCAAAAATCAAAACAGGGAGTCGGTAAGTTTGGACTCCATAGAACATCTGTTGACTAATCAAAGCAGGTATTGCAGGCTCCATCTTCCAGCTGTTCCTTAGATTTAATACTTGCTGTCAATAAAAAGAAAAATATTTTTTTTCACATTCTGAGAGAGGGTTCAGTATTTAACATGCTGCTTTTTGCATTCTAAACAGATAAAACAAATTAATCTGTTCTGACTGCAGATCAAGAATTTATTATTAACTGGGAAGTGTGATCATGTTAATTTTTTTCTTAGATTTCATTTCTGCAGCAGGTATGAGGTGAAGTAAGATAAGATGTGGAAAATGATAGTGTGAGAAGAATCTCAAGTGCTTCCTATTTCTCCACAATATGTAGGTGTGGATATAGAAGAAAAAAAAAAAGAAAAAAGAAAAAAAAAAATCGAGAAGATCACTTTTCTGATCATTTGTTTTATTTTGATTTTTTTTTAACTGCTTTCAGGTGAAGTTCCACGTCTGTGAAAAGCTTCCTTGGCCTTAATAAACCCCTAAATAGTGAAATTAAATAGTTTGAGACTTTAGCATCTAATTCTCTGTAGAATATAGGAAAATTGCATAATTTTGTTTTATATCTTCAGAAACTGTAATAAGGAGAGGTTAATGCTTATGTCATATGAGAGCCTGATTCTTAATTATCTTTCTGGAAGTTTATTCTGTAGAGCTGAGAACTTCCAGTTTATAATGAAATGGTAGCATGAGGAAAACCCAGTAATTCCTATACAGAAAGGCTTCTTCGGCTTTTTTTTTTTATTGTGTGACCCAGATACATTCAGACTGAAACAGAGGTCTGAAGAGGGCTTTTCTGCTTTTCTTTTCTTTCACGAAAAGATGTGAAAGTAACATTAATAATAGTAATGATTTGTGGTTTCAAGTGTGCAGTCCTCTTGTGGGAGGGGGGGAAATAAAAATCACATAAAAATGTGTAAAAGTCGTGGTATAATATGGCTGATCTAGCTCCTGTGCAAAGATTCAAATAATCTCCTGTCTAGCCAGCTACCTGTAGTTGCAGGTTTTTTTGTGCCCTGTAACTTAGTCTGTAAGCCTTAACGGCGATGATACTACCTGTGCACTTCGTGACTCATTCTCCCTGGTATATCCCTGACTAGAAGGACGTGTCCCAGAAGCGCCGTCCCTCCTGGTGCCGCAGATGTGAGGTGCTCCGTGTGCCCCGCAGAGTGTCTGCTGCGTGCAGCTCCTGGCTGCAGCCGCACAGGGCTGGATGGAGGGGCAGCAGTGCCGGGACCCTCCCGGAAGAGCAGCGGCTCGGAGGGAGGTTTCACTCTTCGGGAGCAGAGGAAAACGCGGAGCCTTTGCCGGCACTGTAGCGGGGCGAGCCGAGCCGGTGCCGCCGGCCCGGCTGTGCTGAAGGGGCCACGCCCCGCGCCGCACCCCCGTCCCGGCCGGCCCCCCGAGCCGCTCCCCGCGCCGCTCCCCGCTCCCCGAGCCGCGTCCCCCGAGCCGAGCCGCTCCCGCGCCGCTCCCGCTCCCCCCCGCGCCCCCGACCGCTCCCGCCGCCCCCGCGTCCCCCGAGCCGCGTCCCCCCGAGCCGAGCGCTCCCCGCGCCGCTCCCCGCGTCCCCCGAGCCGCGCCCCGACCGCGCCCCCGAGCCGCTCCCGCGCCCCCGAGCCGCCCCGCGCCCCCCGAGCCGCGCCCCCCGAGCCGCTCCCCGCGTCCCCGACCGTCCCGTCCCCGAGCCGCGCCCCCCGAGCCGCTCCCCCCGCCGCTCCCCGCGTCCCCCGAGCCGCGTCCCCCGACCGAGCCGCTCCCCGCGCCGCTCCCCGCGCCCCCGAGCCGCGCCCCCAGCCGCGTCCCCCGAGCCGCGCCCCCCGAGCCGCTCCCCGCGCCGCTCCCGCGCCCCCGAGCCGCCCCGCCGCCCCCGACCGGCCCCGCGCCGCCCCCGCGCCCCCCCGCGACCCGCGCCCCCCCCGCGCCCCCCGCCGCCGCCCCCCGCCCCGCCCCCCCCGCGCCGCCCGGGCAGCGCGGCACCGCGCCGGGCTCTCCGCAGCCGGCGGCCGGCCGGGGAATCGCGATTGGCTCTGCGGCTGGCCGCCGAACCGAGCAGGTCCTGGAGACTCCAGCACGGGGGGCTCGTGTCCACCAGGCTGTTCAGAGAGACAAATCTGAGGATGCCCTTTGCTCTGACACCGGGGTGGGAGAGGGGATCTGGAACTACTGGCTTCCAGCACAGGCACTGGAAGTATCTCTGATTTTGCTCTTGCATGTTTTGCACAAAACTCCTCTGTGCATGCAGAAGTTAATTTGAAACAATTCACTCTTTGTTAAGAGTCTGCTTGTTGTGACACCTGTATATAAAAAGCTAAAATTATTTTCTCTCAAATGGAATTTTGTTAATTATTAGCTCAGCTGTCTCAAGTGAGTGGAAAAGATATCTGCTATAAAACGTAAAAAATGAAAAAGAAAAAATGCTCAGAGATAATAAACTATTTGATGTACAAATGTAGAGAAAATAACTTATTCCCCTTGTACAGGGAATTCTGTCAGAGAGAAATTCTCTTATTCTAATAGGGAGTGAAATTGCCATTCTTTAGAAATCTGACACAGAAGAATTTCAGGTTCATTTTGAAACTGCATAATACAACTGTATCCCTTAATTGTTTTCATATCTCCAAAGAGTTATATTTGGATTTCCAAGCCCAGATAGAAAAAGTAAGACCTCACAGAACCCTCTTATGTGCCTAAAGGGACACTTGGGCATCTCAGTCTGTGATCTGTAAAGAAGTCCTTGGATCTGTGAAACTTCTGTTCCATGATTTTGGCCAGTGAATTTCTCTTATTCTGTGGCTGTATCTCCCCATGGGGGCTGTCACCTTGACAGTTACCTTATTTCCTACATATCTGGCAGCTATTTTGTTCAATGTCAAACATACCTCAAGAAATCAAGGCCAGATCTTGGCACTTGCACCAGGTCAGATATACTATGGAGCTTTCAGATTTCTTCGCTTGTTTTCCAGCTTTGTGTAACCAATCCATGCAGGACCTTGCTGCCATGGGAGGGTGAGAGTTCTTCCGTGAGAGTCTTCCTATCTCTGTCTGGCCAGTGTCTCAGTGCTAGAGCAATCCTTTGGCAGATCTGGTTCTGGCAGTATGCGTGCTGAAGGTGACATAAGAGCCATGTTTCACACTTTGGCTTTTGCTAAAATTCTGCCTGTATTGGTTTCTAACCTAGAGGAGGGGGACGTGATGACCTTCCCATTAGCCCTATACAGAAGAAATGCGTCTCAAGCAGAGATGCAAGTGTATAAATGTGGGCTTAGTGGCAACTAACATTTCTTAAGAAAAACTGAAGGTAGCTGTCAACATTATCCTCATCTTCAGACTTCTTTTTAGAAAAGATATCTGAACCACTCTGATATGTTGAAGAAGACTTTGTGTACAAAAGAAATATGATCTTGGACACATCTCTTGCTTGGTATTTCGATTGGCTAGCTCAGTAAATATCACATGAATCCCATTCCAAGGTAATGAACTTCTGCTATGTAGACAACCAAGATGTTGACAGAACCCACAAATTCTGTTTCAATAAAACTCTGTGCTTTATAGCTTTTCTGACTAAAAAGTAAGATCTACAAACTGTGAAAGAGAAGACAGACTAAAAGCGTCAAAAACAAATGCTTCAAAGTTGCGTGGGTTGTTTTTTCATTTTTTTTTTTTTTATCTCTTTGAAAGGGATGTAGATGACATTGATATTCCATGGGAAAAAAATGTGTTGATATCTTTCAGTTGGAAATTTTAAACCAATTCTTCCAGTGCCTGGAACTGGGTAGGTGACACTGATATGCAGAAATATATTTGTGAAGCAATTTCAGTAAGTAGATAGAAATGGAATTGTATCAGGCTCAGCACAGGCTGGCATTCCCACACCACTTGTTGTCAGGAGCATCCACTCAGGCTTTTGATGTCTCCAATGTTTATTCAATGCACTTGACACTTTTAAATCTAGTTTAGTGTAATTTTGCTTTTGATGGGGTCTTTTAACATATGCAGCAACAGACTGAGGGAGGACAATTTCAAAATAAAAGATGTTCACTCATCAAAAGCTGCTCTGGTATTCAGAAATGGTACAGTGGCACTCTGGTCCCTAATACAAATCATTTGTGCACAGTATGCAAGAGATTTCCGAAAACTACGTTGATGCGCTGTATACAGTAGCTGCAGACTGAAGCACTGTCAGGAAAGCATGGGTTATCTTCAGATCTGTACTAAAGCTGGGTTTAAATGGCAGTGTTTTGCATCAGTCATAACAAAAATCTTTAACAACTGACAGGTATTAAGATCCCCAATATTTGGGCCGAACAGAACCAATTGGTTTCTTACTTTGCGAAAGAAAGACGAGTTCTGTGAAATACATCGTGGGCTGACATGGGTATTTCAACTGTTTAAAGTGGAAAAAAAATGGTTTATGTGCAGCCCCAGGGCCAAGGTTTACTTTCCTGCCAACTGAAGCGCTGCCTGGCCATGCTGAATAGCAAAGGTGAGCTGATCCCTGCAGGTGGGAAGGCAGGCAGGAGAGCTGCTTCTCAGGGCACTGGAAAGTGGTTATCAGCAAGCTCTGCCTCTGACTACTGACATGCTGTCAGAAATGTCAGTTGTTACTGGGATTGCTGAAATGGGAAAAAATTTGAGTGAGGGAGCTTTTGAACTTATTGAAAGCTCCTCAGGCCCTCTTCTTTCATCATCCTGCTGAGCAGCTGAAGTAGGATGTTGATGGTGTGGCCAGACTTACAGGATCAAGCTAACTGAGGAGGACTTTTAAGAACCTTCAAAAGGACTTATATATCATTCTGTATTTGGACTTAGAGATTTTGGAGAGTCATAGCTAGGGAGGAAATCTCCATTGCACTAGCCAGGAAGGCTAAGGCTAACACACTCAAACAAGGCTGTAAGGTGGTGATAACAGCAAACTGATTTGTAGTTAAATTGCAATGAATAAAAATAGGGAAAAAGAGAATTTGCAGAAATTGTGAAATGCTCATCCAATATAGTCTTTTTTCCTCCATCAAGTACTGGTTTTGCTGACTTTGTGGACATAGTCCCAATGCAGTCAGAGAGCAAAAATGTCTATTGTGGGGAAGGAAGCCTTACTCAGTAGATGAGAGTGAGGAGTGACCCTGTTCAGCCGTATTTCACAGAAGATGAGTTCCCCTTTGCCCTTTTCACTGAGTATCTCTGAACATGAGCAGCCAAAGGAGGGAAGCAGAGCTGAAACTATTCCTAAATCACTCTCTAGGGACAAACTACTGTCTTCTTTTCCTTCCAAGTTCAGTTCAAGTTATGGCTGAGGAAGAAAGAGTGAGAAGAGCTAGGAAAAACAGGGGTGAATGAAAAGGGATATCTGGGAAGGTGTTCATGTGGAGAAAAGAGAGAGAGCATCCTGGAGGGAGCAGGAGGGAACTAGAGGCTGTTGAAATGTCTGAGTTAAAAAAGTAAGAATGAGATATATGCAAAAAAAAGGAGAAAATGTCAGGTATATATAACGATATATAGAAATAGGTTCAATAAGAAATAGTGCTATTAAAAAAAAATATTTCCTCCATATTCTGATTATCTCCTTTAAATGGAGAATATATTGCTGTACAGGTAAGAAACCTCTGCAAGGTTTCTGTTTCTTCAAGTGATCTTATTCTCTTTAGACTGTATATTACACATCCATAAAGTACTTTTATATAGAAATATAATAATTTCTTCTGAGTTCCTGACTTTTATTGCAATTATTATTTTTTGGAAACTTTACTCATGGCTGCTTACAGGGTCAAAACATCTAGTGGATAAATTCAGAGTTCAAAGGTATCTCTTATACCTCTGACCATGGGCATAGCCTCCTGTGTTGTGATCTGTTTGTGTGTGTGGAGTATGATTTGTAAGGCTGTACCTATCCTGTTAAAATGGCAAAATTTACGAAATGTTTGTGAAAGTTGATTGTTTTGCTAATCTTAGCACTGTTGGTGCTGCTCTGACACTTTGGCTGTGAAGCAGTCTCCAGACAACTATGTCCATCATCAAGACCCCAAAGTCTGTCTGCAGGATACCTTGGTGAAAATGGTGGGTACTAAGTCACTGTATGTGCTTGGACATGCAAGGTTTCAATGCAACTCTTTGATGGGGGCAGAGGACAAGGCATGTTTTTTTTACTTTGTGCAATGTACATCTGAGTGCGAATTACAAGGCTTCTTTTTTCTAGTCTAAAATTGGATAGTTATTCTTTTGAACAATCCCCAGATGGTGGATAATGCAGTTATGTTTGCTTTTCTGTGTTGCAAGCCTGGGATTTTCAAAAGGGAAAAGGAAGATTAGTCCCTTGACAGCCAGGTTATGCTTTGGAAGAAATAAGACACTGACACTGTTAGGTACAAGGAAAGGGAACATTAGTTATTCCTCCTATCTGAATAATTTTTGCTTTGCCTCCCCCCCCCCCCCCCCCCCCCCCCCTTCTCCTCCATAAATGTTTTGCTTTTTGTCTTCAACTTTTCTACTGGTAGCAACTGGACTTAGCTGTGGTAATAAAGGAAATATTGAACTTTTTGGAAATCACTTGGCACTGGCTAATGTTTTATAACTTTTAAGTTTAAAAACTCAAGGTAAAATGTTTTATCAGCCAAGTCTGATTGTTTTAAGAATGAAAGAAAATTATCTAAACTAAACAGGGATGCAAACTAAACAGGGGTACTTTTAATTTTCCTTCTAAATCTGTATCATATGGGTTTAAGATGATGCTATATAATCCCGTATGAATTGTGTGCGCTGCAAAAGGAATCCATAGCTGTGGTGACTCATAGGGATTTTCTTAATGCATTCTGATACGTGATATCCATGTCTTTAGCATGGGACAGAGAGGTTACTGGAAAGCTGGGCTTTCTGAGCTATAGCTGAAGTGTACGCAGTGTGCTGTAGAACATGTGAAAGCACCACTGAAGCACTGTACATATCTGTCTCGCCAGCTGAGCCCTGTTTACATAGCTTCACACTGTCCACAACGGTGGAGAGAGCTGTCAAGAATACAAAATTTACTTTTCCTCCTCATAGTACTTTTTGATCACTTGCATCTCATCATGCTGTTAAGGTGGCAGCATGGGTTACAAAAGGGCAGCACTACTGCACAGGCAGTGGTGTAAACTGGAGTGGCCTTGCAGCAGTAAAATGTGAATGCAAAGATCAGAGTTGTTCCTTTAGTAGGGCATCCCATCTTGCATCCTGCCTAGAGCACTCTCCCCATCAGAGAATCATTAAGGGTGGAAAAGACCTCTGAGGTCATTGAGTCCAACCTTAGATCACCACTCTGTCAACCAGAGCATAGCACCAAGTGCCACAGTGTTGTGTCTTGAACACCCAGGGGATGGTGACTCCACCACCTCCCTGGACAGTCTGTTCCAATGTTTTTCCCTTTCTTCCTATATCTCTTCCTTCCATAGTGATGGTCTCTCTAATCAGAAAAATTTCCATGGATGAGCACATGTCCCCAGGGGCAAGTCTCTGAAATTGCTTGCTGTGCTCTCTATGGTACAAATTATCAAATGAATGTAAAGGAAACCTGATTTTGGCTGAGGGATAGTCTGACCTACTAGGTAAATTTGTTACTGATGAATAATAATAATAGAAAGTTGCCTTTCCTAGTTCAGACTAAAAGGAATGCACATTTTTGTGTATTTTTCTTAAACTCATCAAAGGAGATTAGAGTTCCAGACACTGACATGACAAGCTCTAATGAGGAAAGTAGAGCTAGAAAAGCTGAAATATCAGAGTTCACACTGCTCAGCCGAGTCTGACACAAGTCTAATATATTGATACACATAATTAAGTGTGGGTTTCCCCGACAAGTAGAAAGGGAATTTTAATAGTTTAAGAAGTCCCTAAAGGTCTCTGACTGTCCTTGGCTTTCTGTTTGATCTGATGATTGGAGAACAGAAAGTTCTGTAAAGGAAGAGCTATCAGCAATTCCCAAGCTCAAGGTCCCCTCCATCCCCCCTCCTTGTGATTTGATCTCAGTATGAATATTTCTCATTTGATCTGCTCCTTCTTCAGTTTATCATTCAGTTCCTGGACCTCAGCTGGGTTTAAAATATTTAGAAAGAGCCTGCCTAAAGATGGTGGATAATTTGATGTGCAGCTGCTTAACCCAGTTGGTTTTCAGAGAGGAAAACCCCAGGATTTAAAATGATGTGGAAATACTGATATAGAACTCCCCTACTGAGAAAATGCCATTATTTAACATTTATCAATAGACTCCCTTGCACAGAATATTGATGACAATTCAAGCTGTCCCTAGATGGATTCTCATCCTTCTGGAGTTGCACAGCGTTGCACAGTGCGACAAGAAGTACTTCGGGTTTTAAAATGTTCCTAATGCATAAACATTCTTTTAATGTTTTGCCCTAAAGTGCACCCTATACTTTCTGTAGTGGTGAATATATTTTGTAGATGCTGCATCTATTGTAGGATTTGAGATTGGGGTATCCTTTTATTATTATTTTTTATAGTATCCCTTGTATATAATTAAAAGTAATGACTTCTAATGAATTCCTGACCTATTTCAACCCGGTGGAATTTAACCTAATCAAATTCAAACACTTTTTATTTGGTACTTTATATTATATGCCCCCTTCTTTTGTCACATCCTGTTCTACCAGGGCAGAATGTCAGGTCATAAACTGAAGTACATTTACTGTAGCATGTCTTGTTAGACTTTGTGAAAGATACTTTCTGGCAGGTGGTGATGCAATGGAGCTTTAATAGTTTTTCAGCCCATTATTTGACACTATACAATTACATGTATTAACTACAAAGAATTACTTCTACTAGGGTAGTTCAGTTTATTTAGATGCTGTAGTTGCTAATCCATTTGACCACCACCTATATCCTCAGAAATAAGCATGACAGATAATTACTGTGTTTGTAGCGGAGAGGAAAAAAAAGAGAAAATCAGTAATGAAAGAGGATTTGCATGTTTGATTTTACCCCCCTAGTTCCACTGGGGTAGCGATTGCATCTCTCTCTGTGATTTTTCACATACCAGACCAGCTTATGATGGTTGCAGAAATAATTTTGTTGGCAACAAATGGAGCTGCATTGATCCTCATTTATGTGCTTTCATGAAAATATCAGTGCTGATCATTGAAGTTATATTCTGTTCAGGAATATGTCTTCAGAAGGTAACTGGCAGCAGAAGTAAACCCAGAGAAAGATAAATAAAAAGAAAAAATTAAAATAACCTACCTGTTCCATTGCAGAAGTGTTAGATATGATAGATCCCTTTTCTTTTTGTATTTGGGACAAAAAAATAGCTGTGTTGCATTTTATCACAAAACCCTGTATCTTTGCACAAAACCTGTACAGATATATGTGGAACTTCCAATATATTTCAAGCAACCTATCCATTACCTCCTCATCATTAGGCGTTTGAATTGCAAGCACCCTTGACAAGAACTACTATAATATGTACTGCAAGTAGAATGACTTGGAATAATTCAAATGGGTTTAAAAAATCCTGCCTACCAAGTTAAATCAGCTAATGACAGCTTTCTGATTATATTTTTCTTCTTTCTGTTTTCAAAGCTTTTTAAATTCTACTAAATGTTTTGAACTAAATGCATTTTAAATTGTATTCATCTGGGTGAAAAACATACTTGTGTTTTCTTGTATTTGCTCAAGTTAATATCAACATTCTTTTTTGAGGGGGGTGGCATATTGTTCAGTGCTAATTCCTGAACAACATGCATTGCTTAACACATGGTAAATATTGTCCTTAACATCCAGGGGAATGTATTCATCTAAATAAATATAGATTAGAATTGCCTGAGTGACAATTATATATATATATACATAATATTATTTTTATGTATTATATAATTAAACTAATATATTATTATGATTTAATTAAAATTTAATTAAAAAAATTTTGTGAAGGGCACATCAAATAAAAACAATATATTATATATTTTTATATTAAATATGAATGAATACATGAATTTATCTACTGGGAAAATATATTTTTGTAGATCTTTCCTCCTCACAGTAAAATCCATGGAACAAGGCTTATTCAAAAAACTTGATATGTCGAAACTTTTCCATAAAATTATCTCTAGCAGAGTTGATTTGTAACTGGTGGAGTTAAGGTGTCACCCTGCTCAGCTGCTCTGAGCATTGAATGGGCCATCTCACATCTCCAAAGGTATTACTGAGTCTTGATGTGTTTGGTCTTCACATAGTGATTTAATATTGGTTTATTCTGAAATTAATGAAACGAGGTATATTGTAGTCTGAGGCTCCTGGCCTGAAGTTTCTGAGTTCCTAGACTCAGTTTCTTCATGATGTTTTGGTTCAGGAAGACCTGGTTCTCACAGGCTTGACATAAACATCCCAAGTGTTATTGTAACAAGAGTGATGTTTTGAATTCCTGTCTGTGGGACGGACGTTCTCTCTGTCTTTCGGTTTGGGTCAATGGGATGAAGAGTTCTGGCACTCTTCTGCCCAATGAGAGTGGCCTGCTCTAGAAGATATATAAAGGGGGTCAGGTTTTGAATAAAGATTGGGGTCAGATGAAGTTTTCATAAACGAGGTTTGTGTCGTTTGTCACTCGCCCACAGCGACAGTGTATAACAATGGCATGGGTGACCTCTGCAGTGTTTGTCATAGAGGGAAGGATGAAGACACCATAGGAGGAAGTTGAACATAAGGTATCTTAATCATGTGTAGCCAGAGTGAGTGGGATTGTGAAATGCAATGGAAGACATGTAGCTGTTTACACTATTGTTCTACATAGTGTGTAGAACAGTTGAATTAATCTCCCAGGCTCCCTTTATAGTCAGTGGAGAGAAATGTTCTGGGGTGCATTCCGCCTTCTCCTACAGTAGTAGCAATAAAAGACATTTTCAGTATTGGTTTGGTATGCAGTAGGATGTTATTAAGCTTTATCAAACTCTTTTGAATCTTGAATGTCCTTTCTGAATGATTTTGACATTACCGTGTTGCAGGCTGATGTTTTTCAGAAGCCAAAGCAAACTAAGATGGTGCTTTGGCCGATGGCAATTTAAAAATATCTCTAATAGCCTAGGTATGTTGACCTCAGCTCTCCTCCTGCAACTGTTTAATATCTAGGCCCTGAGGATTCATTTCACTGCTGTGAATTTTTTGGACTCACAAAGAACTCTTTCTTGCTGTACAGAGAGGGAATAAAAATCTTGAAGAGACAGGGACATTAATGATTAATGATAGATACTTAAATTAAAAAATCATCAAGTTGAAAACATGTTTCCCAGTCAAATTTTATTCCGAGTACTTTAACTCCTTTGCAAGCAGCATTAGTTGGTGGTAAAATTCCAGTTGATATTGAGTAGTCATTAAGTTAAAGTTTATTAACTTCAATTTTTTAGTCACAATTATTACTATTTTTAATGTGCTATTGCTAATATTCCTCAAAAAAAAAAAAAAAAAAAAAAAAAGACGGCTTAGATGACTCTCATAGAGAATGGAAAAGAGAAATAAAATGCTAGTTAGTATGATAAAGTAAGTAGTGATAGGACTGAGTGGGTAGGGAAACTGAAGATGTGAGTGATTTAAGCCCATTACTCTGGATGACTGTACAACATAGTTACTGCTGTGAGTGTAACTCATAAGGTCTAATTTTTAAAATAGATAGTGATTCCTTTCTCAAGTCTTTTCCTTATGAGCTTTGCTCATTTCACTGTCTGTTATTTTATTCCCAAATCACGCTTTCAGCTGGAAGACTGTGTAAAGGAAGATGGCATATGAAATGGCCAGCTGATGCTTTACATTGTCAAATGTAGCATGCAAATGGATTTGAAAGCTTAGTAAAAGGGTTCTGGTGAACTTTTGCCTTAAATGTGGAGAGCATGTAATTCAAGAGAAAGCATGCTAAAAACTGCCTTGCTGAAGACACTCTCCTGGAAGGGCACAGCTAGGTCGTGTTGTTTTGTCTGTCATCCTCAGTGTAACTCTTCTGTGTTTTAGAGTTTGGACCCCAGCACTAGACCAGGGGGAATGTTATTCTATGAATAGTCCTGGATTCAGGAGTAGTGGGTGGCTTTTGTTTTCAGTGTGTGAGGAGCTGAAGTTGGTTTACCGCTTGGCTGAAATAAATGGACAGTTAATTAGCTGCCTTTCACACTCCTGAAGGTGTCCACACTTCCTCCCTAAGGGAGAACAAGTCTGTTTTGTAGTAACGCTTGGTGCTTGTCTTGTACTGATGTCATTGCTCCTTTGAAGAGCTGCCACAGTCATGCTTGTGGATGGTCACTTCTGAAAGTACCTGCTCCATCTTCTCTAATCCTCTGGGAAGGGGAGATCTTTAGAGACAGATTTTAAATCAGCTAGGAGATGTATACAGATAGATCCATGAAAAACAGACTCTTCTGGACTGCTGATTTCGGCTTGAGTGTATCTTCAAGAATTAGGTGTACCACTTAGTTATCAGCAATTTGTGTGTGTGTGTGTGCATATTTGGGTTTAGGTTTTTTTTCCCCCTCCAAATTGTTATTATTTTTTATGCATGCTGAATAGTTTTCTGATGCCAGTGATTGAACAATAGAATGAAATGAAGCCACCACTGACTTAGATTAAAAGAACTGAGGGATCATGAGTAGTTTCAGAAGTAGTTCAGTATCAGGGTTAAGACCAGTACAAAACTAAAACTGGATATTATTTTAAAACATCACACTAAGATGTTTTGGTTTTCAACATTTAGTAGATAGCTTTAAGGCTTAAAAATAATAAAGATAAGTCTTCTATGAATTAATCTATGTAATAATTTCAAAGACTTCAAGTCTGTCACCCACTAGAAGTTGAGTTTATCAGCAAGTTACAGGTTAATGGGATACAGTTGCCAAACCATAGGGCAGGAAAGAATAGAAAAATCAGTATTGATGAACAGTCAAACATGAATACTTTTAGCAACTGTCAGTGAATGTGACAGATGTTGTACAAGAACCAATTCAAATGTGGTTATATAATTTATTTCTTTCCCCAAAAGAGAAGGAAATACACCATTAACACTGTTATATACTACTTAAATGCAATGTAAATGTTACAGGTATTGTATTTAATTTTGTAAAATTAGATTGAGAAATCTAGAATGACAAATAAAACTTTTTACCGGTTTCTTTCAGAATGCAAATCTAGGTCTCAAGAGACCAGACAGTCTGTTTTTAGGGAGTTTTAAAAACACACATTATGGATTTGATAGAGCATAACAGTTCCTTTGCTTAGGCAACATTACGCTCCATCTTGTAAAATGTACTTGGGGAAATGTAAAATGCTTTATTAAACCTACAGTCCATAACTAGAGTTGTTACATTTTAATATATATATTTTTCATTCATGGATTATTGAACTACTAAATCTAAAGAATTTGACCTCATGCCAAAAAATTTGAATCTCATTCTGAGTCTTTTCACTTCCTATATAATTGGAGCATAAACCAAATTCTCAAATTTTAAAGCTATTTTTCAGAGCTCCCCTATATAAAATTGTACATTTAAAAGTAGGCAAGGAAGGAAGTTCCTATTTACTTTTGCATAAACTGCTTTCAAAAAAAGAAGTCCATGAAGTATTTCTGGGTGGGAGTTCTGCAATTCTGTGGAGAAATTTCTTGAATGTGGTGTTGTTTATAACCATGCAGGATATATACAAAATGAGATGAGGAAAAAAAAATTCTATATTTCATTGCAAGAACCGCTTTTTTCCTCCAAACTTAAGGTTGGTTTGCTATTTAGAGAGTCTCTTTCTCCCTACTTTCACATGGCAATATGTTCTTATCTGCTAGTGAAAAGTAGGAAGATGTTATAAAACAGTGGTGATTTAAGCTTACTAGTGTGCCCAGTGATTTTGGAATATTGTGTTTGTGCTATATTTGCCTTCTGTTTTCTTCCACTGTTATTAGAAATAACTCTAGGGAAGAAGTTGAATTGCAAAGAGCTGAAAAATAGGAAAGGAACATCTCCTTGCATTTTCCAGGGCTCCGAAAAAGTCCTTCTAGTAGTACATGAAATCTCTATTGATCTGAAACATCTCATTGCTGTGGTTGTACCAACAATTCTCCTACAAACACACATCTAGGATTTGTTATTCATCTCATGCCTAAAGAAAAACAAACCGAGAAAGTTAATGGATATAAGTCTGTGGTCTAGGCTTCAGAATTTTTACTGCCAAAGAAAGTATCAATCTAAATGATTTCTTAGTGATGCTGATTGTGTTGACATTATTGGTGAAATGATTTTTAGCAAAGGAACAATGACATAATATTTGTGAAATGGAACACCAAGGAGAAAAATGAATAAAATCACAACAGTTGTCTTTATTGTTTTTACATCTCTAAGAAAAGAGAGACTGTTTAGAGAGTAATAGAAGACACTTAGAAAGGCAGTGATATGTGCTCTAAATATAAATAATTGTATTACTACAGGCCAAAAATATTTTGTCTAAAGAGGTAAAGATGTTTCAAACACTTTCTGAAAGAAAGGGAATTTATACAAGGCAAGTCTTGTATGAACCATTTATCATTTAGTTGGTGTATTTTTTTCTATGTTAGTAATATTGATTTCCATGAAATATAGGCTCTAACTTTTTCTGTGATCCTCCCTCTCCTTTTCTCTTCTGTTATCTTCAGTTGTTGTAATAACAACATTTCAGATTTTTATTCTGAGAAATTTCCATGTGTAGAAAATTTGTTAGAGTGCAGCCAAGATACATAAGAGTTTATTTTTTTAGTTTCTGACTGAGAAATGATTGTGCCAACCCTTAGGCAACTGTTTATTCAGGATGTACGAATATATCTACACTGTCTATGCAGGTTTGGTTAATGGCCAGAGTCTGAATTCCTTTTGTTTGTCCCAAATCCTTTTTTTAGTTTCTTCTGATGAGGAAGCACTGAACGGGACATAAGGGTTTCACTGAAACCTTCTACTCTAACATCTAATGTGACAGAGAGTATTTACCAGATCACCTGTTGCCTGGTGCTGCTCAATTTGGCGCTCAACAGAATCAACTTAGGACCTCCATTCAGACTGCTTTCTTGAAGGCTTATATGTTTTGTGACTTGAATTAAGCACCTCTAATTAATATAGATCACAATGCAATATTTGGAGTATCTTTTATTTCAAGCTAATGACTGTTTAATCAGTTTTACTATTTTAAATAAGAAAATAATTCTCATTTCAAGTTAGTATAATGTTAATTAAATTTTCTTGCACCAAAAATATTCTTCAAAAAAATAAGTGAATAAGTTACAATATCTCTTCTGGGCATTGCTGAACCATCTGTGTAAGACAAGAGTTAACAGAAAACCACCCTTGTTTTTTTTCCTAAGAGAATAATAATGTATTTTAAAGTGTGCTCCAGTTATTTAGGTTTGTTTCCACTGAGAATGTTAAAGTGTTTTCTACAAAATTTACCTTCTTTGTAACCTTTCTCCTTCTGTATATGGATATCATATACAGGCAATTTTTTTAGGTGTGTTTTTTTTTCATCAGATAGCTTTTGCTATTTAATACGTAGTCTTCGTGATCTCAAATAATGCACAATGAATTATTCAAACTGGAAGATGAAAAACCTGTGGCAGAGAAAGCATGAAAAATAGTTATTAAATGGGAACACACATTTTTATGTACATAAGTAAACCAAAGAAATGGAAATAATCCACATTTTACTTGTCAAATTTCAAGAATCACAGTCATCCTAACCAACCTTTTAATTTTTTGTAGTAATAGTAAGAATTGTTCCTTTTTCTTTTCTCCCATATTTTTTTACTTCACTTGTTTCTATTAGAGCTGGAATAAAAAAACTTGTTGCGTTTACGTGTCAAGAATCATGACATCTGGAGCAAAGCTGAATGCATTATTTCTTGGTGAGAGCGTTACACAATAAGGCTTGACTGACGTTATACAAAAGCTGAGACACTTTCTGATCAGCTGATTTAATTACAGCAAGATATTTGGTTCTGCACAATGCCTGTGTATAATCTATTACAAGCCTTTCAAAAGTACGAGTATGTACTGTAAAATGTCATTAGACTGGCTTGCATGACTTGTCGTTCTGTTTGCAGATACCTCAAATCAGCTATGCATCTACAGCTCCGGAGCTGAGCGACAACACCAGGTATGACTACTTCTCTCGAGTGGTCCCACCAGACTCCTACCAAGCACAGGCCATGGTCGACATCGTCACGGCCCTTGGGTGGAACTATGTCTCAACGCTGGCTTCCGAGGGCAACTATGGGGAGAGTGGTGTGGAGGCATTCACCCAGATCTCCCGAGAGATTGGTGAGTGTACTTTACCAGGGTTGGTGTTCATGGCTGCCGAGTTGCAGAGCATCGCTCAGTTCTGATTTGGTGTATGCAGTGTGAGCTGAACACCCATGGATGTGTTACCTGGACTCAGGTGGGTGATTTTGCTTCTTGCATGTCTGCCAAAGTGGCAATTCTGGCAGGAATTTAAGAAGAGAGGCAAAAAATGTATGTATCTTGACCCTTTTGGAAAGGGACAGCTCCGTGATGCCTTAGGGGCAAAAAGCAACCAGATGCTGAACTACAGCCAGATTTGAGGAAAAGCAATTTTTAATTCAACTTAGAAAAATTATAGTGAGAGCTATTTCCATGTTCCAGCATGGATAAACCTAGAGGTTTTAATTTTGATGAATTTCCAAAACAACAAAATCCCTCCACTTTGAAGTAAGAGACATAAGCTTGTCATTTTTCCTTCATAATAAAATGTGCTGTACAAATACAGGCACTATGAGAAGTATATTTAAGTCCCTTTGATCCTGTTAAAATTTTTTTTCACACTGTCATAGTTTTTTCTGGCCAGAAATAAAAAGGCTGTTTCTCAGGAACAGTAGGTTTTGGACACCAACAAGTAAGATGATGAGTAGCAGGTGGTTTGAAAGAGGGTGGAATTGGTCTTTCACCAAGTACAGTGTTAAATGAAAACCAGCCCCCTCCCCCCACCCCCAAACAATTTTCCTGTCCTTCCTCAGAAAGCCTGGGTTAATCGACTGGATTTGACTTTCAGGGTATGTGCAGATAAACTCCAGTTCTTTTGAATCAGCTTGGGTGAGAAAATATTATACTGTCTCCCACTATCACTAACTGCATGTGAATATAGAGAGCATCTCTGTCATAGAGGAAAGCACATGTGTGTTTCAGGTACTTATGCTTGAACCATAAAGGTAAGTGATTATTTGCCAGAACATGGTTGTGGAATGAAACTACAGCCATTCTTGACATTAGGGAACCAGCATATGTAATATGCTCACTTGTCTAACTGATAAATGTTCTTTTTCTACCTTCTGACCATTGCTGTTAGTTCCTAGGGGTCTTCATGGGAGAGCCAAAGCTGTCTTCTGTACATTGCTTAGTTCTGGGGTTAGCAAAGGCATGGATAATTCTTTCACAGTTCATATCTAAAGGAAATGGTTCATCTATGGCAAATAGATTGGCTTCCCCACACATTCACTGAATTAATTGGCTGAAAAATATATTTTTCTTGAAACCATCTGCAACACAGTTAATTCTGAGTTCTGAAAGCAAACAAATAAAACTCAGGACTTTTTACTGTTTCCCATTTCCAGGAGTATGAGAGATCTTCACATGGATGCAAGCAAAAACTGTAATTACCTTATAATCACAATTAATTGAGTTTGTGTCAGTAGGTCCTTCATTGATCCTGGAATAAGAAAGACCATTGTAATTTGATAAATAATTAACATGTATAAGATAAATGAAATAAATATTATTAACAGGATTGTGAATCCAAAGCAGTTAAAATCATGAATAAGTGTCCTAAACATTACAAGATCTGTGTAACACCAAGAAGCATAATAAGTCGTGATTAGTGGTTTGATTTTTTCCCCCTTATGATTTATGTTTTCTATTAGTACAGTTGATTTTTGACAAGGTCTGTGCTCCCAGCAACTTACCAACTATTGTGTATGTCAGGGGCTCTAATGGTTCAGAAGAAGAAAAGGAGAGGGAGGCAGGACAGACAAGTAATTTTTATTTCCTAGAAAAATACTCAGGTAAACAACCAGGTAAATAATATATAACCACAGGGACATTATTGATAACCAGTGCAGAACTGTCAAGAACAAATAGTATCAAATCCATCTAATAATTTTCTTTGACAGGATAACTGCTTATAGCTGGAGAAAAAACACTTGATGTGTCACTTCTCTCATATTTTGTAGTGTTATTTCAATTGTCACATACAGTATTCTCCTGAGCAAATTTGGCAAATGTGATCTAGGTGTAAATAAGCTGGATGCAGGCCTATTAGAAAACTTTTCTCAGAGAGCAGTTAGCAAGGATTTCTGCTTAAATGAAAGAATGTGTCCTGTCTTATTTGGCAGTTGTTTAGGCTAGATCAGGTGCTAGGCAATATCTTCATATTTAACCCTGAATCTGAACCCTTAAACTGAAAACACTTGTCTGGAAAAGAACAAATTTAAGATACCAACAAGGCATTTGGCTTCTGCAAGAAGGATCTGTACAAATAGGAATTCAGATAGACTGGTCAGAAAATGCTATTTAAAAAATGATGCAGGGATGATAGTAAAATATAACCTATATTCCTCATGTTTTAATGGAATGTGCAGGTGGATATACCATCTGTAAAATAATTTGAGTAATCCTCCAGTTTGTCAGATGTGGATCACCATTTGTACTCAGTACAGGTTTTGTCCCACACTTCAGAAAAGGTGAAACTCCTCGAACAAGCAAGAACAAAGAAAAATCTTGAAAACTTGGTCTGTGAGGAACAGCTGAGCAGGAGGCCTTAGTTCACTTGAAGAAGAGTTGACTAAGAAGAGGTGATAGAACATTATGTTTTCAAATAAGCTTTTGCAGGAACCTATGTAAAGGACCACTTGTCCATCCAAATACAGTGTATGTAAACAGAAAAAAATTAAATTAATCTCTAGCATGATTGTCTAGGTTTGGAGAAAGCCCCTTTTAATGTTTAAGACATTATGTATTACACCAGCTTGCTTGGGGACACTTTGGAACCTCCATTGATAAGGATCTGCGAGAATGCATTAGACAAACACCTGCCCAGTGATTATGTAAGTGTACTTAGCTCTTGCTTGGGGCTGGGAGGTGGAATGGGTGATTCCTTAATGTCCCTTCCAGCCTGATCCTATTATCCACCATCTTTGAACTTCATCTGAGCCATAGGGCTGGAAATGCTTTAAAAATGGAAACTGAGTAGCATCTAACTATGAGGTCTGAGACTGCAGAGTCTACATAGGTTTACAAAAATCATCACATAGTGTAAGACTGCACACAACAGCAAAAGTTGAAAAAAAAGGTTTGTGTAATAAACTGTGTGTTAAGAGAACCTAACTGGGACACTGTGCGTTTTGTGCAGCTGGCATACAAATGTACAGGACAGCTCAACCCCTTGCTGAATACTTTATGTCCTGCTTAAGATAAGTAGCCAGCAACTAGAAGCAAAATGAATGTGAAGGTCAGCACAATGAAAAGTAAAAACAATTGAGGAAAGGATGCTAAAAACATTGATATATTAATTTCTGAAAAAAATCTAGTGTATGGGAGGACAGGTGAGATAGCAGATGTGAAGATATAAATAGGAAAGTTGCTTTCTTTGGTTTGTTACTTTAATTTTTTAAGGGAGAGTTGAAAAAGGGCTAAGGTTTTATCTTATTTTAATAGACATATTAATTTAAAATCATTATTTAATATAATTTTGACCCTTTGTCTCCAATTTCCAGTTTGATTGCCCCTCTGTTCAACTTCTATTTCTTGATCAGTAATAGAAGCAAAAGGAAGAAACAGGCTCCCAAATGAAATGTGGAATACTGAAAAGGTCAAAGTGGTGCCACCCTGACATGTCACCAAATATATTACATATCAAAATCTACTCTCATTTTAATGACAAAGATCCTGTCTGGGACAAAGCAGAACTGGAAATTAAATATTTTACATGACAACGATTGGAAGGAGATTATTCCAACTCATTCTTCCATGCATTGTTTGAAGACAATGATTAAATTTATAGAATTTTCTACTCCCATTTAAAAGTTAATGATACCACTGTAATCATTTTGACATCATGATCAAATCATTTTGGTACATTGACCAAAGGAATGAATTCATACTAATTGCTTGAGAATTTAAGCATTAACATGAATCTTGACTCACTGATACAAACTAAAATGGGGTAAAAAAGGAAGCACAGTTTATCATGTCTTCATTAAACTGTTGTGCTAAATATTAGTCTTCTATTTACTTTCTGTTCATTATCTTTGACCAAATATACGTTGGCAAGTTTCTGATCCAACTTTCTTTTAATGGTTCATTTTGCCTGTTATTAGAAACCAAGTGAATTTACTATTAGACAGAAAATCACGGGATTCTTTTCCCTTTTTTCTTTTCTTCCAAAGATACAAAAGCACTTGATTCAGACAAATCTCTTTGAGTTCAGAATACTTGCTCAGTGCAATAAAGTTTGTACTGGAAAATATGAAAATAACATATGAAATGCTACATGACAGATTTGATTCACCACTGTTGGTCAACTGCTGATAGGTACTGGCAGTGAAACACATGAATCTCTTAGGAAAGGAGGGAGAAATTATAAAGGCAAGTAGCAGAGCTGATCATTAAGAACAGGTGAGAAACTTCAGCTCTGCTTGCTCCTTTTGCTTGTAAGTTGATTTTGCATGTCTTGACAGAGGTGTAAAGAAGACAGTAAAGAGCTTTTGTTTTTAATTTTTGACTGGTTAAAATAACAGCTTCATAACATCTGTATTCCAGAAGAAAATGATGCACTTAATATCTGGGGGTGACCTTGAATACATGTTTTTAGGAACAAGGTTCTGTAGTTTTACCTCCTCTTTTTATACTGGTACATTGCAGTTAACAGCATTTTTCCAAGGAGGGACTACAATTACTTTATGATCACTCATAGTATTGTATCATTACAGTGACAGTGAAAACTATATATTAATGATAATGAATGTATGAGCTGAATGAATGCTTCAGTAGCTTTGTTTGTTTCGGACTTCAGTACAGGTAGCTGTATTTTGTTTACCTAGGGAATGGGCTTTGACATTTCTTAGACGTGGTTCTTAAATCATGTTTGTCTCTTGTCAGGGTGTTTACAGTTGTGCATTGTACCTCTGCTTTTATCCAGATTATTGGATTTCTTCTTCACAGAAGAATCACAGAATAGTTTGGCTTAGAAGTAATTCTGAGGATCATCTAGTCCAACCCGGTTCCAAGGCCGGGTTGGCTAGAGCAGGTTACAGAGGAATATGTCCAGGTGGGTTTGGAATGTTCCCAGAGAGGCAGAATTATCTTTCACAATTTTGGACTTCACATTTTCAGTGGGGTAAGTGGAAGTCTCTTGGAAAGTGGGGAGGGTGCTTCGAGCAGGAAAATAAAACTTAAGGGGTGAAACATTTCCTTTCCACTTAGACTTGCATTGATAATTTAGAAATAAGATGGGTTGCTGTTAAGATTAGTTCACATTTCCTGCAGTTATCTCTGCATACGTTTGATATAAAGCTAAAGCTTTTTGTATTTTGTTAAGTAAGATGAATGGGCTTCTCACACACCCCCAAGATAGTGTTTAATAGGAGATTAAAAAATCTTGCAACATGAAGATGAAAGGAATACAATACATGAAATGTAACCTTTTCCCCAGAGATATTTCTGCTTTAAAGTCTGTTTTCAGGCATAACAAATTAATTTTCACAACTAATAATATTCTAACATACCCTTGCTAAGGGTAAACATTTTAATTCAATTTTAAGTTTTATTTTCATATTTATGCAGATAAAACTATTGATAGCACTGTATTTCAAGCTGCAAGCTGTAACTAATAATAACACTATATAATTTGCTACAGGAACTTCAAAGTAATGTTGAAAAATTACAAAATCAGATGGTAGGTGTATTAACATTGCAAAAGCTTGAAAATTACTCCAGCAGTTTTTAATATTTGTACCAATTAGTACTTGATAAAGAACAGTATAATTTCTAGGGGTTTAAAAAGAAGGACTCTTTTAATTTCTCTCAGTGGTGCTAATCAATATGATATTATTTAGCTATAATTATTTTTTCTCTGTATAGTTTTAGGGAGATCTCTCTGAGCAGTAAGCATACTTTCTGTGTATGCTCTCTGACCCTCCAGTAATTGTAGGAAGGGAGACTTTAATACTCTTGAGTTGTTTCCTCTTCAGACAATTAGTTAAGGCACTTTTAAAATGTCCTATAGGAAGCTCACTAGCAGTGGTACTATAAATACTACAGCAGTCTCTGTAGTAGGACTTTTTTCTTCATTTTCCTTCATGTGAACACCAGATGTTTGCATCAGTTGTGAACACAAATTCAAAGAGTAATAAAGATGCCCAGGAAAGTTTATTTCAACAGTGCTTTTAGTGCTATGACTTGTTTGTAGCAATTTCAAACCTCTTAACTCAGTCATGATATCTGATTCAATTTTTTAAAATGTATAAAATGTGTAAATACAAAGAAAATTATAAGTGTGATGATGCTAATTTTTAGCAAACAGTCTTATTACATTAAAAATTAGATTCAACAAAACCATTTTTGTTTTTGTTGTGTGATGCCCATAATAAGCATACTTTTTCATGAAGAAAACTATTTTTTCAAATGAGGAGCGCTTTCCTCTTTGCAGTCTGGAAAGTCTTAAACTTTTTTAAGTGTCTATAAACTGAAGTCAGTAATTTTAGGGAAACCATTTCAAATGAGATGTAAGGTGTCCTTTTTAATGTTAGATGTGAAAAGGCATCTGGAAAGTACTAAGGGATAATCATATATTTATTTGAGGTTTAAATTATTAGGTAAAATCTTTCTTAAAGGAAGGGCCAAATTTAGAAATTATTGCTTAAACTGTAGTCTGTATGTATGAGACATCTATGATTATAAAGGATGTTTTCTGGCCATATAAACTGTTATTAAAATTTCTGAAATAAAAAGGAAGATAAATAAATAGGTTTTAATGTGTCATCCAATCATTGAGATGACAGGAATAAAATTTCTCAAGTGTTGCTCTTCTGTGTGTTGGTATGTATTACCATTGAGCCTGTAGCTCCTCACAGACTTTGTGATTTTTTTTTTCTAGAAGGAGTCCTAGGGCAAACAATTCACAAAATGTAGTCATTCTAGTTGTTTATGACCAAATTTCATACAGTCCCATTAACAGGAAGGGGATTTTAACTCAATTAATGCCAGTGGATTTCTTGGGTTAAGGACAAGTATTTGTAAAGTGAATACTAAAAGGATAATCATCAAGGACACCCAATAGGAATTTTGGTTTGAGTAAAGCTACCCATGCTTTGCTTTTGTATTATGATTTTTTTTTTTTTTTGTGGTGAAAGAGGATAACTACTGGGGAAAAAATGACATCTTCCATAGTGGTTGTGCTTAATTGTTTAAAAATAAATTAAAAAAAATCTCATAATCATAAGTCCCAGAAGCTTTACAGATTTTACCATGTTAGATTTTCCCCCTCCTTTATCAAGAACTGACTGAGTTCCTCTGTCCTTTATTTTTTTTTACATAAACTTCTGTTACTGTCCTTTCTGCAGAAAGCTTGTTTTCCCATAAGATTCAGCCAGGCACCTTCTGTGTTGCAGGGGTGTGAATGAATCAGGGATCAAACAGTCAGAGTATGGCACCACCTTGATCAGAGCCTGTGTGAGTGAACTTTTCCAACATTTAATGGTTTTGCTTTCCTGGCATGCACAGACTTTTGTAAGGAAAGCCTGTATTTAAGGGCACTCTCTGAGTACAGCTGACAGGAAGGACCATGGTGACATCGACTTGGGCTGTATTTACAGGATTCTTTTGTTAACATGTCGAGGGGTTCACAGCATTTGCATTATAGGCTCGGTTATGCTCCTGTCAGGAGGAACTGTTTCTGATATCACAGAATGTTCAGGGTTGGAAGTGACACACAGGGATCATCAAATCAATTTCTTAAGTGAATGGCCCATGCAGGGATTGAACCTTCACAACCTTGGTGCTACTAGCACCATGCTCTCACCAGCTGAACCAATCTCAGGGTCTTCTGTGGTCTAGAATCAGTCTCATTCATGTTAAGAAGGTACAGCCGATAAAGAAAATTTGTTGAGGCTCTTGAGTTTTCTGAAAAAATTTATTTTGCCTCTCTCTATGTCTTTTTGTCTTGAAATAGTTTCTATTAGTTTTAAATATTTAACATTTTTTTAGTAGGCTTTACTTTCTACCTGGAGAACTGTACTTTTAAAAATTGTGTGAGCAATGCCTCATGATTGATATTAGCAATATACTCTTAGTATCAGCTCTTTTGTCATATGTGGCTGCAGTTAAAACAATGAAGCACTGGGACTGTCAGACTGAGCCAGACACTGCAAGTCAATATCTTGTCTCCAGTGGTTGCCTCAATGCATGAAATAGAAAGACACCAAAATCTTTCTTAGTCACTGGCAGAAATACTTATCCAAGGAGTGTTCTGTAAACCCAGGTGTTTAGTGGTTGATACTTAGATTTCCTGAAGCATGAAAATTTATATACATTATAATTTCTTTCTGTTACCATTTTAACCTCACTTGTTAAATATGTTCTTGTTTGGATACAAATGGTATGTAGGAGAATCCAGTTAACCTCCTTCATAGTGTGCCTTCTTACTTAACTCTTGGTTATTATGAAGTAATTGAAGTTTAATGGTTTCTGTTGTCACTTCCTGGATCCTTTATTTCATTTATATCTCTGTTAAGCTGTGTAGCCATGAGTGAACACTCCAAGTGAAGCTTTGCTGTTGATTAATTATGTAGTGTCATTGTAATCTCATTTTTATTCTGAGCCCAAATTTTTATTGCATCCTGACAAATCAAGCTTTTTCTGTTGGTTGCTGGATATCAAGCAAATTATTTCCAAAAGGAATCTGTTCTGACACTCAAAGTTTATTATCAAATGGCAACAGCTGATTTAGAACCCAATGATGTGTGTGAAAAATTCCAGGTATTTGTGTCAGCCTGTTCTCCACTGTATTTGTCAATAGTCAATATATTTCTATGACATACTTGTTTATCTATCTTTGTGAATACTTTGTCTCTTCTCTCTGCACTTTTTTATTTCAAATAATTTTATACTGTTTTCAAAATTTCCAATCTTTCTATTCAATACACTCCCTCTCCTTTTGAAATGAATTGTATTGCATAAATCAATCCCTAGTGGACATTTCTAGAGCACATGTTTATTAGCCTTTTCCAGTGCTGAGTTTTGACTGCTCCTTTCTGTTTCGTCTATTCATTGGTTTTTGATCCTTAGGAGTCCCTTCCCTCTCCTACTCCCCATTTCTTACTGCTCATCCAAAAGTCTTCCAAAAACTGTATTATGAATGTTAATATTCTTTATGCAAAGCTGATGTATCAGTTTTGGTAGTAACTACTGTTGCGTGCTATCTAAGTACTAAGAGTAGAATGCAGAGAAATTTGAATTTACCTTATAAATGTATCTTGTACAACTATATGCCCCTCCTGAATGTATTTATTCTTCAAGGAATGTTATGTAGGATTATATCTGCTGCTGAGCCTGTGCTACTGGTAGTTTGAGGGTGCAAGTTAGTAACTTTGCGAAGTTGAATTTTTTTTACTGTCTAGCTGCACACGAAGCCATTGACTCACTCACATAGCCCATGGTCTTTCAAATATTAGATTAACCCTAAATGAAACTTGGAATTTCTCTGTCTTCAGAACTCTTGACAACTGATAGTTTATCAATTGAGACAGGGAAATTATATTATGATTTTTGTACAAACTTCTGTATTGCAGCTGAAGTATATCTTGTTCAGATTTCAGTATAATTTTATTTTTTGAAAGCTGTAAAATGAAACAGAAAATTAATATTTAATCTGATGGCTTTGCAATTATGCCTTCTGATATTAAAAATAAAAAATGAACAAATGCAACCGAGACTTTGTTTTCAAGATTTTTCAACAATTTTGTTTGAATGATAATATCTATGAGAAAAAAAAAAAATCGTAAACATTAATGCTACCAAATAATTATCTTTCCTTCCTTCCATAGGCTAAATGTTGTTTATAAATGGTGTATGTGCATGATATATATTCTACTTTCCTGAACTGTCCTATGGATATCTGGGAAACTGTTAAAGCAGACAGAGCTTTTCTTTTTTTTTTTTTTTTTCTCTGAAGAGAAAGCAAAGTGAGAAAACAGCTATTTATCATTCTAGGTTTATGTAATAGATATATGACTTTATGCCCATTGTTATTTACTCTACTGTGATATATTTACCTCAATAGTAGGTAGATAATAGTAGGAGATGCCCACTATCTATCTTCTTTTATATTATGGTGAATTTCAACATGTTCTGGGCTTTACCAGTGGGATTTTCACTTCTCATTTTACTTCTTTATGACTTTCCCTACTTGTTCTACTGTTTGTGTTGTCACTGGCTGCTATTTTTAATATGCCATGCTAATACAACATTCTTGAGCTTTGCTCTTCTGAATGATGTAGAAGGGTTGACTGAGTTGAATGTTACAATGCTGACAGTATTCTTGCAAGATTAAATGCAAATAATGTCTGATTGTAAATGTCAAAGAGATATTATTGTCTTCTTTTTACTTATTTTCTTTCTGTTGTTGAAGGGCAGGGGCCCATATTGTGCCCTGAATCACACTAAGTATGTTTGCTATTAACCATGCAAGTGGGGTAGCTCAGCAGTAACAACTCTCTCTTGAATGTTCAGACTGGGCTAACCCTCCACATACAACTCATTCCCTCAATTCTATTACCCAATGAACTTTCCACAGAGTTCCAGAGTTTAAAGAATAGCATTTCAAAGAATTGATCTTATTTGTTTCAGAAAAAGTAGGCATATGTATATGTGTATGCCTCCCTAATATTTGAAAAGACTCCTGCATTGATTTTTTTTTTCTGTTATAAATGCATGATTTTTATGCAAATTGCAAGCCGTGATACCATCACTTTAAGCTGGGATGGCAGAAATATGCATGTTGTGAAAACTCACTACTTATGAAAAAAGATACTGTTTTTTACCCTTGCCAGAAAACAAAGTGTTTCTTAGGTCCTCTCAAGGACAGAGTTTTCTATGATGAAAACAGCGTTGTTTATTCATCTACTTTCTTAAATACATAATGATTAGAGACTTTTCATTACTTTCTAGAAGAAACTGAAAGAGAATTAATTGTTTAAAATGCTGACATTCTAACAAAAATGCAGGTCTGTCTTTAATGTTCTTCATAAGAGCAGGATATTTTGACTAGACAATTAATCAAGAGAATGAGTTACAAAGCAATACCCTTGAGTAGCACATGTGTCATGCAGATAAATCCCTCTGTTGCTGTCTGTACACATCCCAGAATTTTCCTGCCACGTCCACCCTACATACTCTACAGAAGCATACAGGAATGCAGATTGCCCTTCACATCCCTTCAAAGGCCATCTTCTCCTTGGGATGCTTGCTGAAGTGCCGTGATTGGGTTGTCTTTGAGAGAAGAACAAAATTTCAGCCCCCTCGCAAACACAAGAACAAGCGGGTTGTAGATTTCGAAACTGAGGACCGAGTCCATTGAAATACATCTGTGTAATTAGTAGTTGTTAGGGAAGGGATGGAGGGCTAAACAAAACAAAAATATCTCAACACCTTGATGATTCCTGCAAACATTTGTGCTGGAAATGTTTAACTGCCATTAAGTGATCCATGAGAATTGTATGATATAATTAATTCTGAGGATGTTAATGCTCTCTAAGGGAAGATCAACCACACCTGTTTGCAGGAGTACCAAGTCAAGATCTGTTTTCTTTCAAAAATGGGAACAAAAAGTCTGAACTAAACTTGTGGTAAGGTTCTTTATTTTTTGTAGTGATTCCTATTTTCCTTGTAACCTGTTTTTCTTTGTTTTGAGGGTGGATGTCTGTTTATCTTCTGCATGGACCCCTTCCTTTGATACAGCATGCAAATCCTGGAACATCTTAGGCCCCAAAACAATGAGAGAGAATGGTGTTTTGTAGTCCCAGGAAATAAGCAACCTTCATTTTATAAAAGTTTAAGCTGAAGTTTGGTATGAATACCATGAAACCCTGCTTTCACAGTAGAATGGGAGGCTATATAACCTATCAGAGCCTGCCCAGGTCTTTGGTGACTTTGCAAAGTTCCCATGCATATGGGGAGTAAAGCACAAACTGAGCCCCTTTGTCAAAGGTTTGATGTTGGCACAAGGCCAGTGCCCCTATGAGGATATACTGTCCCTGGTATTTGCTGTAAGATGTGACCAAAAACAGAGCAAAACAGTTTCTAATTTAGAAAGCAAAAGAAAAGAACTTTATTACTTATTATATGCAAAGAAGACACATACAGAAGAACATGGAAACTTTAAAAAAACCACTCTTCCCCCCCCTCCCCCCCCAGTTCTCAACACAATAAAACAAACTAAAAATTCCCAATCACGTTACCACCTTTTAGATAATCAGTACTCAGTCCATCAAGGAGAGATAGGAGTCCTTCTTGCACCACATCGTGGCCTCTTCCTCCATGTCCAGTGCTCTCACCACTGTGCATGGACCAGAGCTGTTCCTAGGGTTTCTTTTTAAAGATGCTTTGGTTAGTTCCAAGAAACGACAGCTTCTCAAATTTGGGACACCAGTCCCCCCCAATATTACCCCCTGGGGCCGAGGGGCCTTGAGAACAGAGCTCTTCCTCTCATCTCTGTTCACACTACTGTCCACTCTTGGCTCTAAGCCAATGCCTCTCCCCAGATGCCGTTTCTGTTTTACATAAAAGAAATGAGTCCATCCATGGCTATAAGAACCGTCCAGCCAAGAGCCACTCCATCATCTCCTCCCACCTAGGATTCTTTTCAGCATTCTCTGACAATCTTCCACTTGCACGAACTTTCATCATCTCTGCTTAGTTCTCTCTATCTTTCTTCTTCAAATTCAGGAGGATTAGCATTTATAAAGTTTCCATCATCTACGAAAAGGGTTAAAATCCTGGGCTTTGTTTCCTCAGAACTCTCACAGTATTTTTGCTGTTGGGCACTTTTCTCACACCCCCCCCCCAAACTCCTTCGGCCGTGCTGTCTAGTTGCGGATATCAAATTTCAAGGTGACACAGATCACAGACACGGTCTCTCAGTTTCTCTCTCTCTCTCTCCGGAGGGGGGAAGGAGGCTGCCTGATGCCTCTCAAGGTTCTTGTACTCTCTCCACCCTTCCATCCTGCAGGATCTTCCTCTCCCCCTCTGTGCCCAAGGCTCCAGCCTACCTTGCCCAGGCCGCATGGCTTCCCCTCCCCGCCCAGCCAGCCGCTGGGCAGGGGAGATCCACCCGTCCTCAGGGACCGGAACCAAGAGAGAGCTTTCCGGGGAGCCCTCTGCTTTGAACCCCTTGTGTTCTCAGAGGCGGATCCTTGTCCTCAGTGGCCACACCAGGTGCCAGTCTTTAAACCTGAGCACTCATTGGTTTGGCCACTGAAGTTCAAAAAACTAATTTTTTTCAAACTACCACACCCTTTTTTGCTGCTGTGTTCAGATAGGAGCCAGATGAAGGCAGTATGTCTGCAGGCACTCTGCCGTGTGCATTGTCACACATTCTACTGGCATATTGGATTTGCTTTGAGATGCATTACAACTTGCTAGGGCCAGTAAATTGAGTTATATGATTTTAAGTATTTTACCTAATATGGTAATGTACTTTACAAACTGCAGATAATCATGCCGTTCAATTTACAAGAATTGTCAAACCTCATAATTATTATAATAATTATTTCTGCTATATTGTGGTATTTTGTGGATTAAATAATTTCAAAGCTTATTCAGGAGGTAGAAATATTAATAATCTTTGATTAAAATATTTTGATTACTTAATGTTTTTGATATTTTTTTCACAGAATCATTAGCTTTGTAAGCTATAATGTCCCTTTCACAGAAGTGAAATGTTAGATTTAACCTGAAGATATTCTTTCTGTTGCTAAAATGCATGCAAAATATAGGTTGGTTTTTTTTCTGCAGTTAAATGCAAAGAATTTGGTTTAATAATTAAAAAGTAACCTACAGGATGGTATTCATGGCATACGTTTTTACAGGTTTAGTTATGAACTCGTTATTGTAGTTAATATGCATTGTGTTGTTAAATACCTTAATTGTTTTGATATTTTAATTAATCAGATGTACATGAGTTGTCAGTGATGACTCTATGGAGGCTTTTAAAGCCTTGAAGCTTTGAGGATGCTTTTCTTCCTATGTGGACCTTGGTAGAATCTAAACTCTAGGGCAGCTGGGGAGAGGAGGATTTCATGTGATGGCAAATGTTCAGTTGAGATGTAGAGTGACTTTTCAAGGAGAGAGAAATGGTAATGGCCAGTTTTTCACAATAATGTCCATGAAATAGTAAGTTTAATTAACTAAGTCATTAATTGATGTGGTTGTTTTATCTTGCTGTGTCTTTCTGTGATAAACAATTTCAAAAGAGACAGCTTTTTGGACGAGGACATTTGGATGTTTTCAGGAATTGTGTTAGTGATGGAAGAGCATTAGTTCCCATATGTACACTTGCCACAGGCACTGAAAGCTTGTGACCAGCCCCTCTGGGCTATCTGCACATCAGGTGCCTCTCAGAAGGAATGGTGAAAGGCATTCAGGGACTTCTGTGCTGGCTAGAGAATCACTTTCTGTTTCCTTCTAAATAACTCTTTCTGCTCATTTGTTATTTCAGTTGTTATATAGGCAAAGAATACCTTGTGTAAGAAAAAGATTATGTACAGGCTTAAATGGTAGAATATGTAGTGATCAAATGCTTTTTTTCCCCCTAGTCCAATTACATAGTTTACACAGAAGAAAACAGGGCAAATAAAAAGTGAAAGAAGGGGAAGAAATAACATAAACAAAGGGAAAAAATGCTTAGTGGGTATCCTCTATTATCTGTTATCATAAGAATTATGTTCAGTTTAATAGAGTGCTTAACAAAATACAGTTACATTTTGTTAGGAAGTGATATTCTAGGCAGTGTAATATATTGCTGAACAGGGAAGTAAGCTCCTGAATTCTGTCCAGTTTGGTTTAACTTATGCATAGGAAGGGAAGGAAAACAAAGCACAATTCAAGAGTGGACCTGAGCAGTTTATAAAAAGCACTGTTCAGTGCATTTGCTTGAGACAGAGTGGAATCAGGCTCAAACCCATATGATCCTTTTGCACACTCTCTTGGTCTTAGGATTTGCTCAGGCTCAGGGACAGAACAGTTGTGCAGGCTCAAAGCTTCAAAGTTGAATTTGGGTTCCCTCTGTCCCCTCAAATCATCCTTTCTTGCTCAAGCAATTAATCACTTCTTTAAGAAGGTGTTTTGATTGATGAATACGTAATTTCATTCCATTTTAAATGGATTTATTAAAGTGAAACACAAGTATTGATTAAATGTTTCTTTTGATGGTGTGCAAAATCCGTATGCTCTACCTCACTCTGTCTTAAATAACATAAATGAAATACATCCACAAATTTTTTTTTCACTTCAATTTGAGATATGATTTTCCAATCCAATTAAAAATGTGCACCTTTTAACTTGGAGAGTGTGTTTTATACTAAACCACAGTTTCAATTAGGAAAGGTTGCTCTTGAAACAGTTGTAGCTTTATGGATTATCAGGCATATCAAATGTGACTGCGTTTTTTGAATTCTGGTTAATTAATTAAAAAATCCCATAAAACAATAAAAACGTTAATGCAATACCAAACATTCACCTGAGCTTGCAACTGAGCTCGCATCTTAGTTGTTTGTCCAAAAGCTCCTTTGCTCTCTCCAAAGAGAGGAATCCCATTGTTATGAGGTCTTTATGACTCACCATTTAGCAGACTGTGCCATGTGCAGCTGACAGCATGGTGAGGGCACAGCACTGTTGCTTTTGCTTACCCAGCATTATTAATTCTTTCTTCAATCTTTATCAATTATCAATTATCTTTATCAATTCTTTCTACAATCATTGAATTTCCCACTATTCTAATTCATTCCTTTCCATACATGTGAATAAATAGATTTTAGACAATTAAGCAATTAAAATAAGACTGACACCATTAGAATATAGCACGAGACACCAAGATTAGCCTCAGCCCTTCTCTAATTAATTTGCTCCATTAACATTTTATTCTAACTGAAATCATTGTTCACTGCTAACTGGATAAAAAATAAAGGAATCATTCTATCACAGAGGCAGTGTGAGGGAATGGAGGGTAAGAATGTGTAATTTTCATATCAAAGTAATCCTAATACCACTCAATCTTTAGGAATAAGGTGATGGATATAACAACGCTAAATGGTAGTCATCTTAACTTTTGCATCTAATATAAGTTCATTATGAAACTTAACATTAGGTTTAATCTCTTGATTATTGATCAATATTACACATCAAGAGGAACAAAATTATTGAAGTAAAACAACTTTTGGAAGGCAGAAACAAACCTGGTACTTGACCATTTCAGACTTTTGAAAAGAAGGGAAGTAAAGGTATCTTCTGGACTTGCACTATTTCAATACATTAAATTAGTTGCCAGAAAATAGTTACCTTTGATAGTTACCTTACCATCTAATTTAGTTTTAGATGCAACATCCCGTGCATCTAAAACATTGTGTTTTTCAATAAGTGAGTGGTTCCTACTTATTCAGGTTTTGCTATTGATTGTGCTGAGTTACAGAATTTAGGTTATGTGTATATATATACTTGTGGTGGCAGTGGGGAGTAAAATGAGTGGTCCTTGTATAAAAGTAAAGACAAAGTCCCAAAGCTGATGGCAGAGTACTAGGTGAAATGAAAGCGTTACAGATGCTATATGCTACCACAGGATCTCTGTGGGGGGAAAAAAGCTTTAACTTGACATAACTTGTTCATGACAGCCCTTCAGAATAATAAATGGGGGGGGGGGGGGGAATGGGAAAACAAGAGATGCAGTTTCTAGATGATAAAGAAGAATTAAGGATGAGTAATAGATAATTAATTCTGTAGTATGACATGAGGTTAGAGCCCCAGATGGCCTTCCAGCTGTTGTTTTTTCCAACTTAACTCTTAGGTATCCAAATTAATTCCTTTGAAAGTTCCTGCTTGAAGCTTCTGGTTGCAAGCATGCCATGTCCTCAACAATTCAAAAATCCTCAGAGAAGTCTGAAACAGTGGCTGTGATCAGGAGTTTGATTTACATCATTTGGTGCTGTGATCATCTGTGGGGTTACTCTAGCAGCGGGGATGCTGGTTTTTGGAGATGTGTAAATGCCCTCCCCAGGCTGACTGCAGCCAGAGCCTACCTGTCCAGGAAGGTGCCTTTACTTGTAGGGTTTCACACATGCACACTCACAGAAGGTGCAAAACCTAGAAATTATTTTGGGAAATTAGTTCAAGGGGTGCCTTTTAATTTGAAATCTCTAAAATTGAGGGTATCAGGTGTGCAGGCTTAGACCCAAAATCTCAGAAAAACATTATCTGTAAATTCCGAACCTTATTTGCCAGAAAATAAAATACAAGAACATGAACCTACAACTTATTTTCTCATAGCATGCCTTAAAAATAGTTACTGTTTAAAAAGGATTTCCACTGTGAACAAAGTATCACATCTGTTTTCAATCCTTTGGTAATTTAGCAGCTCTTAGTTTCATCAAACAGGAGTTTTCTGGGATTACCTGAGGCAAAGGATTTACCAAAATGTGGAAGATCATCCAATTACAGTTTAAAGAAACTTACAACAAAGACAATTAACTAAAGATAGAAGTCTCTGAGAGCATCAGGAAAAGAGAATGAAAAAGTGTGACAGGGGTTATATGAGAGCAAGAGCTTCTCTTATGTCTGTGATTAAAACAAGGGGAATTATACCTCTGTTTATTTTTGCAGTTTAAGAAATTGAGGTCCCTAGTGTTGGGACACCTGATTGCCTTCCTTTCTTTCTTCTTTTACCTGTTTTTTCCCATTTCTCTCTCAATGTTGTTATGAACAGACCCCATACTTATATGAAAAACTGACTTCTGATTCAAATGGAGTGTTTTTATACATGTTAACAAAAAGGGATCAGTGGCCTGCTGCAGAAGGAGGGAGATGTAGTAGGATAGTGAAATCTTCTTGCATTTTTCTATCGACTTCCTAAACTCTTTAGAGAGTTAATTTAAGTAAACTGAGAAGTCCCTATTTGGGTCCAGAAACTTAAAAATCCAGTCAGACAGTGCCTAACCTGATCATCCCATTAAGAGGATTGTATTTCATCCCATGTGTATTCCGTGACAATAGAATATATTGGAATAATATAGAGAATATTATGGGAATATATATAATAATATAATATAATATAATATAATATAATATAATATAATATAATATAATATAATATAATATAATTATAATATAATATAATATAATATAATATAATATAATATAATATAATATAATATAATATAGAATATTATGGGAAGGGAATCAGGGAATTTTGAGCAATCCCTTACTTAATATTATGAAATGTGGATGCCATTTCTTTTAAGGGATGTGGTAGCAAATAACTGAATTTTTCTTGTAAAAGCAGCCAGTGAAATTTAATTATGATTAAAGTAATTATTTAGAATTCACAAAGCATAAGAACCTTAATGGACCTTAATGGGATCTAACAAAAAGTCCAGAAATCTCAGGTCTCTGTCTGTGGAAAAGACATTTTGCAGAAAAAGACCTCTATGGTTTTATATATGTAGATACAGGTACAAACTGATTCACCAGCATTTCCTACACCACGAAGTGTAGTTGGGCCATTTTATTTAATAGCCATTTGATCAATCCATGCTCTCTGAATTTATTGGTTTTCTGTAGGAGACTGAGTATATAAAAGGCTTTGGGATTTTCTAAGCTGAAAACATCTCTGGTTCTAAAATTAAAGAACAAAGAATTTCGATGAGCAGGGGCATAACATAGTTTTGTTAGCTATGGCTTATTATGTAATGGTTGAATTGGGTGAGAACTTTGATTAAAGTTTTATCTGTTATTGGAGCATTTGAAGTTACTCTGTCCTGTGTTGATGCTATGGTGTCTGCCAAAAACTGGGATTAGCCTTTCCCCAAGGGAGACCACCTAACTGAATCTCATCTGTAATCGGCCTTGTGCTTTCACAAAAGATGAATGTAAGTAATAAGCTTTTGGACCTTGGCCTCTCTGTCAAATTTGGCAAAACTGTGAAAAAAGCCGGTAGACCTCTTGCAGTATGCCAAACAAAGGGTACCTTGATCCACACAGAATACCATAGCCTTACTGTAGTTTTTGTTTCTTTAGGACACAAACAAAGAAGAAAATACCTTGAATGTGCAAAGCATGCCAATTATGTGGTTCGAACTCAATCTGGGGTTTTAAATGAATGGTCTCTTACTTACCTCTGAAATTAGGGTTCTTGCAGTAAATACTATTTTTTCTCTCTTAGTAATTATAGGAAAGAAAAAGAGGAAAAAAGTTTCTTTCCAAAGTTATCTCCCTTCTTGCTCTCCACCTCCTGCCCAAGAGAAAAATAAAGGCATCAAATAAAGTTTTTTATTTTTTACATTTTAGATTTATACATTGTTTATAAGACTCCATCAGTGCCTACAACTTTCACGCTTGGCAGTATTTACCTTCATATAGTATTTGTAACATTCAGAACTCAATGTGGCATGCTGCAAAAATCATAGTAATTGTAAGTACTGTGTGTGGTAAATGTCAAGATTTTAACTGCACTTAAGTCATAGGCTTCTTATTGCTTTTTTGGTGGAAGCTTGTAATGAGCATCTCCCCAGGACCTTACGTGATGAAGGGATTCATCAACATAGTTTACCTTCTGCTGCTCTGAAAGTAGAGTGGTTAGTGTGTAGCTTCAGGCTGTAAAAAACAGACCCTGAGAAGACAAAAGAGAAGAAATGTGTTTCTGTGATAGTGTCTCTCCTACATACACAGCAATTTAATAGCACCACAGTTAAATAAATTGTCAGTGCCATGATGTGTTTTTTGCCTAGATGCTGTCTAACCTTTGCAGGATATAAAGAGGCCATTGTCAAAAGCTGCAGATGAAAACAAATAGTGAAGGAATTTAACTCTCTACATTATTTTCAGCTGGATTAAGAGTGTTCAACCGTGCACAGAAATTAGTTCTTAGTATGCAAATCTGACTCAGTCCCTCACATTTATGTCACTGTCACTGGGCATTTTTCACTGATGGAGGCAGCCCAAGACCTGCCTGAGGAACTGGCTAATTTGGACTAGGGCAGGTAAAAGGTCTGGGTAATGTGCTAAGCACAAGCTTCCACATCAGTTCATCCACTGTAGTTATCAATGCCCAAGTTGCATACATTCTGGGGGTGTGCTTGAGGTGGAGTTGCAGCAGGTTCAATGTTATCTCCTTCTTCTGGCACAGATTAGAAGAGAAAACACTGTTTTATCTGAGTCATTTTTACAGCACCCTTCTCTGACTTTTCCTTAGTTCTCCAGCACCAGGGAGTGTAATGGTGTTCCTCTGGGTTGATATTGTCTCATGCAAATAGTTACCGAGGGGCTGAAGTGCTTAACCCTCTTCACATTTGCCCAAGATATGCTGTCCAGAGCTCTGTGGTAGCAGTTCATACATGTAGCCTCAGCTCCTCCAAAGCAGGATTCTGAGTGTTGACCTGTGGACCACCAATGTGTTATGTTGTCTTTTCTCCTTGCTGTAACACAACACAGGGAGAAGGAGCTAGGTATTCTCCCTCAAAGGTGTTTCTCTCCCTGCATACATCTCCCAGTTATGTGAATAGAGAGCTGCAGGTTGGCTCTGGATGTAAAAAAACCCGGATCTGAACCTCAGCACAAAGATGCACTTGGAAGCAAATTTGCTACTATGCTGTTGAAAAAATCTTCCATGTAAGCTCTCAAGCCCTGTCAGTAGGTTTTAGATATTAATTCCGGAAGCAAGATTGCTCTGTAAGCATTTCATATTCTGTTGCCTTGTGTGAATTGCTGTAATGATTGGCTGTTATTTCTTCAACTTCCTGGTTTTTTGAAAGTGTTTGGAGACGGGCCTGAAACTTTTGGTTGTTACTGAATGAGGGCCCAAAGTGATGTTCAGTGAATCTGTTGCCAGACAGTTTGCTGTCACTGGGAACGGGCTTGAGGACCCATCCAGTTCCGTCCAATATCATGTTCCTGTGCACTCGAGTGTAGTGTCCTCTGAATGACAGAGAGATATAAGAAAGCTGTTCTTTTCTAGGCAAGCGGAGATTTTCCAGCTTCGTTAGGATTTCTCAAGAGAATTAGTCTGTTATAGGTGACTAAAGAAATACTTATGTTGGTCATATTTTCAAGTTAGCATTTTATGAGATTTTTCCTAACATTTAAGTGATAGTATTACTCCTTTTCCAGAGCTCTTAATTGCATTAGGCATGGTCTGAGTTCATAGAAAAAAATATACTGAAATCTGGAAATGGATGAAATGAATGCTTGAATTAGTCCCACAGCAAAATCTTTTGTTCTAGAAAGAAAAGAACATCTTTAATTCTTAACATTGTTGGAGAAGAGGAAGAGCTGGTTTGGATTTACATCCATTATAATTCTGCCCCAGTGACTTCAGCACATTGCATTGTTAGGCACTCATGTTCAATTATGGAAATGATGCTTTAGAAGAAGCTCTTTTTAAGAAAATGCATAAAAGTTATGAAGGAAACAGGCTGATGATCACTGTAAGGTGACAGATGGAGGGAGAATAAACAATTCAGAAGTAACATTATGGCATTCTGTGGGTTACAATTGGAATCTGGGTCAAAGACAGACTGTCTAGTATACATATTTGAATAGGCTTTGCAAGTACTTCTTGCTGTTGATTGCATTAGGATCCCAAGGCATGACAGCACTGAAGAAATTGGCCAGACAGCTTGGATATGTCTGTCTCAGTTTTTGTAGGCCGGCAAGTATATCCTGCTTTTCAGAAGCTAGTAGAAAAGAGAGCTGCAGTATAAAAGTAGGTACTGCTTAGTTCAATTAAGAATAGTTTTTTGATGCTCACCTGTCTGGGTGATTTTTTCTGACTGATTATTCTGGTAGTGTAAAGAACAGGGGACACAATGCACTCTTCTGCTACTCCAAACTAGAAACGGGCACCTCTAATAGTCACTCTCTAGAAAGCAATGTATGATGAAAAGGGCCTTCTGAGCCTTATTGAAATGAGAGGAGAAAATGGATATCTAAAAGCCTTTCTTCACTTGTCATGATGGGATCCAAGCATGGCATTGACTTAAAAGGCACATCCTGTAACTGCCTCTTAAAGGCAGTGTGGCAAATGTTAATAATGATATTCCCTGACTTGATAACTGCAGAAGAGCAGGCATGTGACATTCATTTTCCTGCAGAGACACATAATATTATGTGCAGAATCACCTATTTCTTTCTTGGGGATCGTGACCTCTTGATGACAGTAAGAATGACCTCACTCAGCATTGGAGTTTAGGCTGTCTGACATAATGAAATGGGCCATACTGGAAACATTTTCCTTCAAAGCTTGTTGAAAATAATCTGTTCCATCTGCCTGTTGAAACTCTGATGCTCTGATATTTTCAGTAAGAACAACTCATTTTCAATATGCCTATCAAGAAATATTCATGAAAAATAATTGGATACACCAGTTTTGAAACATGAGTCTAAGAACTGCTCACTAATTGTGTCAGTATTCAAGCATAAAAAGAGATAAAATTCAATGAATAAATGATTCATCATTAATTACTGACATTTCATGGGCCCTCAGAGTATGATAGGGATGTACAAACCTTTGCCCAAAAATCATCTGATAAAAAAGAATGTGTTCCTGATGATTGCATGAATATTAGGTGTAGGCCTCATCAGCAATGCAGTAGTAACATTTATTTTTGTGTGAGAAGTTTGTTATTAGCCTTTTTTCAATCTAAATCTCACAGTTATTCTCTGCAATCAATGAACTCTTTTGCCTCACCCAACCTAATCTGGTTTCTTCTAATGTGCCCACCTGTTCTTTCAAATTGCCTCCTGAGACATTTCTGCAATTCTGTGAGGACTTCATGCCTTCAGAACCAAGACAATGTAGCTGAATGTACTATCTTTTTTGTAGATGTGGGAGGAGAAATGGGTTTTGCAGAATTATGGGATACTAGCATTGTGTGTCCAACATTACAAAACAATTCATACAGTTATCTTTTTAAAATAACATTATTGGAACATTATTATCTGTGTCTTGGTAGAGATTAATTTATTTACCATTATATAATTAATGGAAAGATTTGTGCCATTAATGAAGCTTCTGCTCTTGAAATCTCTGCGTTCATGTAAAGTGGTCTCAAGTCCCTTTTCTGATAGCTGCTACAAAGTTACAGAACAGAAATGTTGCAAATTCCAATATTTCACTGTCTTTCATGGTACTGTCACTTAAAAAAATGAACAACTACATGCACTTCAAATGTGTACCACTTTGTAGCGTTAAATTTTGTTGTTAGTGATTACAACAGACAGTGCATGCGATGATGCCATGTGTAACAGCTGTCACACAATATCATTGGGAACAAATTTTCCTTTGACTGTAGAACATGAACTGCAGCTGAAGAAAATGTGGAGCTGAGTATCTGGAAAAATACAAACTGGGATGTATTTGGACAGTCCTTTCTGGCAGTCAAAGGAATTGCACACCTGTTGGAATCTTTTAATTCAAACCGAAATTGCTTTCTGGATAACACTATGTACAGATGATTTACAGCTTTATAATCTGTTATGGCAGTCCCTGGAACAATTCGGTAAAGAAGTAGAACTGGTTGGGTTATGAACTATGATGAAAAATGTTATATTTTCTACATTTTAAATCCTAGTCTCTCAGTTTAATTGTGCAATTAAGATATAAAGAACAATTGGAGACAATGTATTACATATGTGTTGAGGCAGCTAAACTGACGCATAAAAAAGACTATGGAAGAAGATGTCATGGTTAAAGAACTACAAGTCTTCATGGGAGTGAATTTTAAGAGATCTTAAAGACTGTTGGACTGCATGAAACTGAGGTCATATTTGCAACTGCAGCAATCAGCCAAGGTGCCCATCTGTCAGGCCTGCAGGGATGACCACAGAGCGCAGTAATAACCCAAAGGCTTATCTGAGCTGCAGCTCAGCTTGTTGGTCACTGAGCCAAACTCTCCACTACCTTTTGAGAATATCTTTTTAGCAGAGGAATCAGTATGTAGAGCATATTCATGTTTTCTCTCTTCTTTTGATGACTGGGAGGTTCCTTTCATCCATTGCTTGCATAAATCAGAAACGTTAAAAGGGTAACAGTAACTTTGTACATTTTTTTCTGCATTTTCAGAAAATTTTAGGTCTTTTGGTGATTATTGGCCTGTATCAGGGTAATAAATTAATAAATATGGACTTACCACAAAGCCACCCTTCTTTTTTTTTTTTTTTTTTTTTTTTTTTCCTTTAAATTCTGGATTACAGAATCTCTCTCTGGTGTGATGATCGATCGACTCTGGAGGCAATCCATCTGGATCTTTTGTGTAGGACTGTGAGAAGGCACTTGGCCTTTGCCTTTGCATCTCTCTTTCTTCTCTTGGCTTTTAACAAAACTACACTTCCAGCCCTTTGGTCTGCTGAGAATATTTATGTTCTCACTGTTTACTCAGAGGAAAAAGTGGCGATCCCCCTGTGTATAGGAAATAGTGGTGGTTTTGATATTTGTGCTTGTCTAGGACTTTTAGAAACTACAACTAATCACAGATAAGTTTTGTCTGTTGTAGTTCATGCTTTCACAGGTTGCAAAGCAAAAGCCAGGGTTTCAAACTGTACTTTAAATATGAAGTTTTTGATAATACTGAACAGATAATCTTTCTTTGAGGTGAGAGAAGTCTGTAAATGAAAACAAAGTACTCTTGTAGTTACTGAAAATGAGAACTTGGAAGTGATAAAATTTAAATACTGGTGAAAGCCCTAATATTTGCAATAAAATACCTTAAATTCCCTGACGCACATACCATACATGTCTTCTTACAGTATGCCACCTGTTGATAGGGTAGCTATTCTTTTGAACATAGTTTCTCCAAACCCAAATTGCTAGAAGATGTAGATTAAAATGTCTGCAGGTGAAGAGCTGAAGTATGTACTAAAGACTTCACTAAATACAAAATCTTCATACATTGGTCTTTGTGAAAGCCTAAAATTACTTTTGTCATTCGTTAAATTCATGAGTCCTTTTTGTTTATTTGCTTGATTTCTTAAAATTCATTTGAAAAAACAGGCCCTGTGATATATGTTCATTTTATAATTTTATTTTTTTAGTTATTGTTAAGACTATTTTAAACAAGAGGGCTACTAAAGTGGGCTGATGAACAATGAACAAAGGCTACAAAAATTCTGTCTGACAGAAAAATATAGCCTGAAACCTAAGGGTTTTGTTATTTCAGTTTTACTTGTAGTATGTTACAGGAAGCTACTAAGATCTGAATTACTGAAGAATATGAGAAGTTAGTTATAAATGGTTTAAACAAGCAAAACATTTGAGGCTGTCTAAGCGTAAGGTTACCTGTCTAGTTCAAGTGGAAGTTTTACCATTTGGAGTGCCTTCTGTTACTCCTGGCTGTAGATCTTTAAAGTGACACACGAGGATTAAACACAGACAGTGCTTTTAAGTTCCCTGAAGCAGAACCAACTGATAATCTTTTTTTAACAATAACTTCTATTCGAGAAGGGTCCTTTAAATATTTTCTGAAGTATTGTGATTTATCACGTTTCATGCTTATATGTAGCGCTGCCTCCCTGCTGGAAAGTTTTAATCTTTTAAGTGGTAGAAATTTGCCTGTGAGCTCATTTTTACATTTCCAGAATGCAGATACTTCAGGAGTGGAAAAAAGTTTTTGAAGGTCCAAGGTGAAAGAGTACTCTGGCCTCTTAGGCACATGGCCAGTGTAATTAATACAATTTATGTGGCAGTGAACTGGCAGCAGAGTGATAGATCTATTAAGACATGAGAAAAGAAAGAAAGACAAAATACTTCTATCTTCCTTAAGATTTGGGTATTTTGTTAATTTTGTTACTTCATCTTCACTGTGTTAATAGTACTAAAAAATTACCAAAAAGTCAAGAGGACTTGCAGCAGTGAAATGAGAAATGAGTTGCTGTGGGTATTGAGAATGTCTGTATCAGATGAAGGTATTTATTACATTGAAAAAAGAGGAAAAGATGCCTTAGATAATGTGAATAGTAAATGAGTCTGTTTCCATACTTTGTCTGTTACAACCATACCCACAGTCATCCTGATGTTTAGAGAGTACCTGAGAGTAGCGGGAGCAGCAGTAGACCAAGCTGACAGTAGAAAAAACCTCTCTATGTTTATATCCCTTTTCTCTATACTCACATCACAGGCATATTAACAGAAAGGTCTTCTGTGCATCTTTCTGGAGCAGACCTGATATCTGTAAGTGCCAGAACTTGTCTTGCCTGTAGATAAAAGACCTTGTTGTGTAATAGAGGAACCCAGTATCTCAGCCCACTGACCATTTATTCCACTGCTGGTAAGAGGCTGCTCTGGATGTACTGAACAGTGAAAACTGCTGTTTTCATTTGACAGACTGTGTATTTATTCCCATCGGTTGTCTTGTCTTGGTATTGTCACTGCCTGTCCTTCCTCTTGCTCTTTCCCTTCCCTCATCTTCCTTCCCTACTCTTTAGCTTTTTCCTTCTAACTTTTCTTTTTCCTCCTGACTGGCGTACCAAAGGCTGTTGGTACGCCACTAGCTCTTTTGTATGTTGTATAAATTCTCCATGTTTTTGTTTTGATATATCTTTTTTTTTGCTCAGAGGTTGACAAGGAAGATACCTTGTCCAAAGTATACAGTAAGATGATACGATCCTGTAGATGTTACCAAAATGTAGATATTCACTTGAATAATAGTTTCTCTATTTCTTGTCTAAAGGTCAGAGAGCTGTGATCATTTTCTGAGTACTGATACTGTTGATATACAATGTGTTCTAAATGACAAAATTAAATAAGAGCCATAATAGCAAACAATATGAAAACAGGGTGACAATGACAAAATTATAGTGGTAGAGTTGTTTTTTGTCTCATTGGTGTTCCTAACAGGAGAATGTAGGGTGTTGTTGTTTAACCCCACCTCCAGTTAAGCCCTGCACAGCTCCTTGCTCAGTCCCCCGCCCTGCAGCAGAATGCTGGAGAGAATTGGAAGAAGAAAAGTGAAAAGGCTCATGGGCTAAGGACAGTTTAATAGATAAAGCAAAAGCTGTGCACACAAGCTGAGCAAAACAATGAATCAATTCACCACTTATGAGTGGGCAGGTGTTCAGCATACCCAGGAAAGCAGGACACCATCACGTGTAACTGACTGGGGAAGGTGAATGTCATCAGTCCAAACATCCTTCGTTTTCTTCTTCACCCAGCTCTAAATGCTAGGAATTACTCTATATGGTAGGGAATATCTTTTGGGTAAATTTGGGTCAGCTTCCTGCCTGTGTTTCCTCCCATACCCTTATGCATCCCCAGGCTACTCCCTGGTGAGCTGCAGTGACTCTTTACAGAGTCAAAGGTCTTGAGTCTGTGTAAGCACTGCTCAGGAGTAACAAAAGCATCCCTGTGTTATCAATACTGCTCTCAGCACAAATCCAAAGCATAGTCTTGTACTATGGAAAAAACCCTATATCGGAACCAGCACCAGCACACAGGGTTAGAAATGAAGCTGCTTAGTGAATGAAACTTTATCTCAAGCATTTTCAAGTGTAAGTCTGTGTGGCACGTGCAGTAGAACAGGTAGGCAGTCAGAGTGGTGTTCACCTGTCCTGATTTAAGGTTTCAAACACTCTGATGGTGCTTGTTGTCATGACCTGCCTCACATTCAGCTTAGGCAGCTTCAGAAACCAATTTATTTCATTTAGCTGAAGTATTTGAAAGGGATTAGCACTGCTCTGGTAGGGGCTAGTTTCTGCCCAGTGATGACAAATGGAGCCTGAATGGCTACTTTGTATTCTATTCTAACTTTTAGACACTGAAATTTCAGTCATGCTGCTGTCATTTGTGATTACCTGATTTATATATACTTTTTGGAGAAGAGACAAAATATTCAGGCCTAGGGCTAGTGGAGCATTTTGACAGTTTGTTTTTGCTCCCTATACAGTCTCGTTCCACTCATACTGCTTCACAGCACAATGAAAATAAGGGCAATGAGGTCTACATGGAACAATCACATGAGTGCCTCTTGGCACTAACAGATGTTCAGTAGTGATTCTGATTTTTATTTGCTTAGGATGCACTCTCCTGCTTTCTACAGCTGTCTGCCCAACCCTACTGTTCTACAGCAGAGTACCCATAATAAAGGTAATAGAAAGGGTTGTGTTTCTGGGTCTCAGTAACCTCTAGGGTACAATGATGCCATATCAATAAATTTCTGATAAATATGCATTATATTTCTATTTTATCTGTGTAGTGGTGTAACCATAGCACAAACACATGTTATTTGGCAGAGAAGGGTGGTCTAATGCAGTGATCTCCAAAGTGGGATTTGCACACCACAGAGGGTGCACAAACCAACCTGTTGGGGAGAAGAAAGATTTTTTTTTTTTAGTATTAATAAAATTTAAAGAAACCCAAACCCAAGCACCAAATGTAACAGTAGTGTTATATTTTTTCTTTATCTTACCCTTTTAAAATTTTTGTTTCTGGGTATTTTTAGAATAGTGATACAATATTATTAATATAGTCCATAAATAAATCTATATTGGGGTGTGCACTTGAAATTATTTTGCTGTTAAAGGTGCATGATCAAAACATCTTGGACACTACTGGTGTATTGGATATGAAAATATTTAAAATTTGACAGCAAGATTTGGTAGAAGATGTCTGTCAGAGGCCTTCATGGTGTTTTTAATGGTTTCATGAAATTAAATACTTCTGTTCTGCTGATCTCATTTGATGCAGAAATTGTCTCCTGTTTATTTGAGGTAAACAATACCTTGAGCAATGTATTCTCAAAGTGATAGACTTGTCACCAGTTAGTGGAAAACAGTGTGGCCACTAATGGACTGTAGAGAGAGCAGAAGGTAGGCACATCAAAGCAGGAGTTTAAAAATATATTTAAAGTGTGAATTACAAAGAAACAAACCTTGCTAAGGAGTCCCTGTTGGGAGGTTTCAAAAGTCATCTTGTTGGCAGAGTTGCCTGTGGGACAGATGAAATCGATTGGGAGGCCACCTTTGCCTCTGTCATTTCAGAGAGACTTGCATACAAATGATGTCAATGTTTTTTATCTTCCTTGTGGATTTAAGCTGAGGATAAAACTTGATATTTCACCTTTTTTATCCCATTATGGGTTATCATAAATTATTTGTGTTTCAAATTTGGGAACTAGGATCATGCTGGGATTAAATAGGCTAGTAAATAATTATAGGAAATGATTTGTGTAGTTTTTATAAAGTGTCAGAAGTTGTCAAGAAAGATCAGTGAAGCATCTTGGAGAAAGAATAAGAAGGGTATGCACAGTGGTGTTGTAAAGTGTGGTAAGTTGTCACTAAGCTGTTTGTGAGTTTGCCTGTGTAGGAGTTGTCCTGTTTAGCCAGCAGCAGAGCCTATCAGTCCCAGTTTCCTACCAGGAAAACTGTCAACTATGTTGCATAACTTTCCAAACTTCTAGTGTAGGAAGAACTGAACTTTTTGTAACAAAGGAGAATGTACCTTCATACTGTTTTTTTAGATTAATCATAACATTTTTAGAGCAGTTTGGGATCTTTGAATGGGGTTTGCAGTGTTGATTTTCAGTTCTGAGAACCTGAATTTTCAAATGAAGCCTTTAATAGTGATAAGACATAACATATCTGAAAATCCTCAGAGATCTGAAATTCTCAGAGTTCCTTTATGTGTCAGTCATTAGTTTTGTTTATTCCTTTAGAGTTTATTTTTTTGAAGAATAATTATAAAAGGACTGCTTTCCTCATGTGGGACAGCATCTGCATTTTATCAATAATCTACTGTTTAAAGCCACAGGATGTTGATATGACTCAGGAGCCATTTTCTTAGAATGATGGACATTACTCTTGGGTTGTACTTGGAAACTGAAAACATCTGACAGCCTTTCCTTAGGTTACTTCTGCAAATTTCCCAGCTCTGTCCAAATTTCTTAATTGTGTTTTTCAAGATTTGAATGATGAAATTCCTCCCAGCAGAGTTGAGAGCTTTGCAGCAGGAGTCTCCGTTTTTGTAATTCCATCATTTACGTGATGTCACTTGAGGTAAATGCACATTAACAAATTATGAGGGGATATAAATTTAATGCATCCTTTATAACACTACAGCATCAGCCTGGATATGTGCTTTCTCCTAATGTGATGTAACTTGTCTCCAGAGCATGTATGGGAGTATCTTGCAGAGCACTGGAAATATTTTTTATGTTAATGTACCAACATATCTGATTGTAATTTGTCTATGTTGCAGTTGCATAGATAACCAAATGACCTCTACAGTCCAAGCCTGAACTTTTTGTATGAAACTGGTTTTTCACACTATAACTCCTTTGCTTTTAGTGTCATGATGACTTGGTTTGCATTCTGATTTTTGCCTGGCACAGTTCTCTTCTAGAAGTGAGAAACACTCATTCTCCTTCTGCTTCTGTAGTGGGGAGCACTAATAGCATCTGTGTGAGAATCTATAGATAACACCAAAAAAAAAAACGGGGATCAAAGACTGAGAAGTTAAAAAGAATCTTAAAAATGCATCATATACACATTGAAACAAGGACTAACAAACTTTATTGCTGTTCTGAGTTCTGTTGGAGGGTATTAAGGACATATACTTGGTTAACTGTTTATGGCTTTCATTAGCAAGGGTGCTCAGGGATCTCACATTTTGTATTGACACATTCCACCCAGGTATGAACTGTACTGTGTATAAAGAAGTGATGGAAGATATGATTAATATGATCCGGGAAGCAAGTGCATCATAACTTGCCAGTCTGTTCTGAGCCTCTTCCAAGTCATCCAAACCCAAGAAAGATCTTTATGATATGTTTTTATGACCTTTATGCTAATCAAACTGTGGATTTTCTTGTGTTGCTTCATAAGATTGACATCTTTGGTTTTGTCTATCTTAATTCTATGATCTAGTTTTAGTTCTTTTTTACTCCTAGTAACTCCCAAAGGTTTCATTAAAAGTTAGGTTCCTCACATGTAGTTCACTGTATTGATGAACAGAGAATGTCCCTGTCCAAAGACTTCATAGTATATGGAAACACGATGTGAATTATTATAAATTGTGGCTGGATAAATCATGATAATGAATATTGAGAAATATAATCACTGTCACTGCATTTCAGTTCTTTCTTTTAGTTAAATATAGCTAGATAATCCTTTCTACTTTATTTCTACTGAGATTTGCATTGATAATTAACAGATTTCACAGGGGTTGTGGCAAAAGTGTATGTTGAGAATATCCTCCACAGGGAAGAGGGAGGAAGTTATCTATTTTCTCACCTTATGGGGAAGTGAAAAATACAATAAAACTTGACTGAAGCATTTTCTTTAGAGGGGTCTTTTTAAAATGTACAGAAAAATTTGGATGTCTTGCTGGAGTCGAGAAATTGAAAAATATTCAGTGCTATTTTTTCAGAAGGTACAGACTGTCACTGGCTTATTTTGAACTTGCCCAGCAAAAATGCTGCCATTTTCTGCGCTCATTACTGAAGCCTCAAGTTGACCTGAATCACAACAAGGGTCCTGCAGTGGAAATCTGTAAGGAAGCTCTAGTTCAGATTGATTTTTATGCTGTGTTATAAGACAAAAATTGATGCATAGTTTTCTGTAGAAAATTTAGAAACTTTAATACTGAAAAATAATTTCTTTTCACCAAGTTCAGAAAGGAAATCACAAGTAAATAAAGGAGAAAGAATTATCTTGTTTGTTCAAGTTACAAAGAAGTTAGAAAAGTAAAGCTTGAAACAAAAATTGCTTTGCCATAGAGATTTGTCAAGGTAATAAATTTGAAAATAATATCATCACATCAAGAAACAATTTAAAAAACCCCAACCTGGTAAATCTGTTTCTTAGTGTAGGTTGATTTTGGATCTTTTTTTCTTATTGTATAAGAATGCATGGCTTGAAAAATACAAGGTTTTCATAGTCTAAAAGTAAATAAATACTCAGAATTTGTTTTACAACAGTGAAAATTTGACTGATTTTGCATTGCAACTACAGTTGGCCTTTTTGGAAGTGAGCATGCAAAAACTAATGTGTTCTGTGTTTCATGGTGTTAAATAGGATTCTGTATAACTTCTGAATTCCTAAGTAGGGGGGTTCCAGAGATGAAGGGACTGTCTGGCCTCAGCAGTTGGTCCCCTAATTCCCTGCTGTTACTTCAGAAACGTGTGGGTTTCTGCTGTGGCTTTCTCAGCTTGCTTGCTCAGTGCTGTGCCTGATGTGACCTGGAGAGAGGGACAGTGTCAAAGTGCAAACTGACTGTGGGCTGAACTCGTCTGGGGGTGTGAACTGCTGGAGCAATCCCACTGGTTTTTGCAATTCTAAAAGGTGACATTGGTGGCAGGTGACTTTTTAATCCTTTTCCATGCCTTAGAATCATGATTTTCTGTTCCTCACTAAAGCAATCATTTTTATTTTACCAGGAAAGAATGATAAAATGGTAATTGGACATACACATACTCTGTGGGTTTTTCATGTAAAATCACTGAAGAATTGTTTCACAGAACTGTTCTGGCAGGATCCTAGAGAAGATTTAAAGAATGGGATGGAAGTAGGATTGATTATATCTGTGGAAAAAGTAATCCTAAACAACAGGAAGAAGATTGATGGAAATCAATAATATTGAAAAGCAGACCTATGGGCAATAATAGACAATTAGATATAAGTTTGTTGTGAAATTTGACAGCAAAAAGTCAAAGCTGTTTAGATTTAGAGGCATCTCAGATAGAAAAGGAGGTAACAATGCCCCTTTCTGAGAGCTGCTAACACTGCAGTTAGAAAAAATGTTACAGTTCTGGACACTTTGGAACTAGAAAGACACTAAAACAATCAAGAAAGTGATGTGGATAGCCACTGAGGTCTTTAGGAACCCAACACTATTACCATAGGAAGGAACACTAAAGACTGAAATTTGGTTTTGATTAATGCAACTGGAAAATTTGGACTTTATTTGTGATGGTTATGGTGGCTATTTGTGTTGTTTCCCTGCCCCCCAAATATAGCTTTATAGATACTGAAGAAAAAAGTTGATATAATGAAATTTTAATTTTTATCAAAAAGGATTTTTTTATTTTCCTTCATTTATTCTTCTTTATACTTTATTTTTTTTAAAGTAGTATATATTATTACTACATTAACAGAAATTGCATTGATATGTGGTATTTTAATTTGTTAGGTTACCATTTTTTATTCTGTGCAGTGATTTCCTCCTATCAGTAAAAGGTCAGAATTCATTTGTGGAAAGAAATGTACTTAGTGATATTTAGGTATTTTGGGGTAGGTCAATTTGCCTCCAGCTTTGGCTCCTGGAAGACATGGGTTGCCTGTTGCTCCTGTGCCACCCCTGCAAGGGCAGAGTTGGTAGCTCAGGTGCTGCTGTGGAGAGGAGGCATTTGCAGCCCCCAAACCAGCTCTAGATGTTCATTGTTGTTGACTGAATTCTACGTAAAAAATTTAATAAAATAATTTAAATTTTTTCATTTATTTTTCTTAATTTCTCTTCATAGAGAAACTGGTAAAAGGAACCCTCTCCAAAGAGTAGAATTTGTCTTTATTTCTGATAGAAATAGAACAAAATTGTATAAAGATACAGAAAGTAGGAAAGGTTAAGAATGCAACGTAGAGAAGGTTATTTAGGATGCCTAAGAGTTGAGAAGGATTTTAATGACTGTTAGGATAGCTTCAGAGATTGTCTGCTGTTCTAGAGTATCAACCTGCACATTAACTACTCAGCCATCACATGGAAGAAGTACTGGAATTAAATGACTGTTTTATGTTTCACTTGATACTTCTATGGTAAGCGTAGAGCATGGCAGCCAAAGCACACTTCAAAGGTGGATTTACTACTGCTTTAAGGTGACCATGGGAGCCATAAGTAAGTCTGAAGTAGGGATGTCCCACTGAGGAGCATACACGTGCTCAAGTGGGATGTAGTTTTAGAAATGGAAGGAGTTTTGATGTCACTTGCAGGACTTGGTGTTAGAGTCCAAGCAAACTGGTGTTCTTGAGGTATTTGTGCTTGAGATATTAAGTGCCAAAAATGTCTGTATTTCAAATTAGGATGATGTAGGATAGTCTGGATCTTGCTCAAAGTGGGAGATGAGGCTAGACACCTCATCTAGAGTTGCCCTTGTTTTTCACCTCTGAAAAATCTGGAATATTTTTCACTGATTCTTTGACAAGCATTTTGAGTGACTGGAAGTGGCCATCCTACTGCTATATCTGTAATGCTCCAGTGTGTTAGAAGGGAAGGGATCATAAGAGTGTTACCAGGAACTTAGTGATAAAGAAAAGAATTAGAGGATTTTATGTGTGCAGAGACAATATGACACCTTTTTCCTTTTCCTCCCAACCCATCTACATGTAAAATTGTCAAATTAAGAACATAGGCTTTATGGAAAACCCTTCAAAAAAGCAGGATAGCATCAACAAAGAAAAATGTTCTGAGAAATTAATTAATTACTGAGAAACAAACTGTTCTCTTTCTCTCTCTGTATGTAACTTATGTCTACTTGAATTCTCTATGGGAGTGTACCTTCCAATGTTTGGTCCTTTTTTCTTTAAAGGGAATATAAAGGGTGATCCTGATTTTTTTTTTTTTTTTTTTTTTTTTTTTTTTTTTTGTGCCTGAAGAAAAGGTAGTAAATGAATATTAGCAGCAGATAAACTTGTTTTCTTGAAAATTTTGAGGCAAATGATTGTAATAGAAGTTATTTAGACTAAATAGCACTGAAATGTGTTCTTTGAATAAAGGGAGTCATATCTACTAAATATCTTTAATGGAAAAGTATTTCTCCAGCAAACGAATCTTTCCACAGATGAGGACTGGGGAGAGGAATAAACTATGATGAAAATAGAAATGTCTTTACCAATTTTGCTATATATTAAATACTATTAATGCAAGGAAGAAATATTCACATTGATTCAAAAAACATAAAAAGAAATTAAGATGTATGATCAGTTGCAACAAGGTGCCCAACTGAACTGTAAAAATGTAATGGTTATTTTAACAAAATTGAATGTTGCTCTATTTTAGAAGTTTTCACGTACATGACAGCAGCTGGAAAAGCAGTTGTTTTGTTATGTTTATGTGCTTTGTAATGTGCAACATGAGCTGTTTATATAATCAGACTGTTCAATTGTCATGGTTTAATCCCAGCCAAGAGCTATGCACCAATGAGCTGCTCACTCCTTTCCCTCCGGTGGGATGTGGAAGAGAATCAGCAGGGTAAGAATGAGAAAACACATGGGTTGAGATAAACACAGTTTAATAGGTAAAGCGCGCACAAGCTGTACAGAAGAAAGGATTTATTCACCTCTTCCCATGGGCAGGCAGCTGTTCAGCCATCTCTAGGAAATCAGGGCCCCATCACGTGCAACAGTTACTTGGAAAGACATAATTCCAAATGTTCCCCTCACTTCCTTTTTCCTCCCCAGCTTTATCTAGCTGAACATGATGGTCTGAAATATCGCTTAATTCAGGTGGGCTCAGCTGTGACAGCTCTCTCCCCTCCCTACTTCTAGTGCACCCCCAGCCTCCCCCCTGGTGGGGTGAGGCCAGAAAAGGCCTTGACTCTGTGTAAGTTCTATTCAGCAATAACAAAAGCATCTCTGCAGTACCAATGGTTTAATCCCAAATCCAAAACAGAGCACCATACTGGCTACTATGATGCTCATTAACTCTATCCCAGCCAAACCCAGCACAGCAATATCAAAAGATGAATATGATTTTACCTGCAATTTTTCACAATCTGTTGTATTACTTAAAATTTATTCACAGTCTGTTCATATAATTTTATGTAACTACACCAGACTTAAGATCTGCAATGCAGCATACAATTATTTAATGTTCTGGTAAGATCACTCAGCATCATCAACTCCCACTAACATCTTCTCAGCTTCAGGAAGCTTCTCAGCTTCAGGAAAACTGTAAAATGCTATATGTTGCCAGTCAGAATCACTGTGATGAGCAAGGCTAAGAAGATGTTGAGAAATGTAATTTTTTGGGAAGTTTTAACCTTATTTTTTAATCTTTGAATAAAACCAAACAGAACTATATTTTTTTACTAAATTCTCCATTTCTATGTCTTTCCATTTTTTTGTGGTTGAACAAATGCTCTTGGATGGAAGGCATGCTTGTAGAACCAATGAAAATCTATGTCTTCCTGCATGTGCACATGTAGCTCTCAGTTCAAGCTCGTAGTTTGAACAGCATTTAAGCAACACTTTAGGTTGCTCAAAATGAGTAGACTTGTATTTAAGAGTTAAAATAGGAATCCAGAATTGGGAGAACTTGTCAGGCAACCTCTCTTCCTAAATCTAATTCAACTGTTTTCACTTGATGAAACGATCGAAGATGTTTCCTGCAGTGCTGACATTGTTTTGATCAGGTTAATAAACTGATATATAAAAGGTGGGTAATAAACTGGTATATAAAAGGTTTATAATAGATAACCTCAGACCCCCTAGTGTGATTGCTTAAGTTTAATTGTCAAATTCCACAGAAATGTTACCATTCTGCGTGTGTGTTTGCGCACATAAGCACATACAGATAGCACAGGCATTTGCAGATATTTTGACTGTGTGGATATTGCAAGAACATTCTTCAAAAATACTAATCAGGGCTTGAACTTGGAATTTTTATTCCATTATGATGAATTTAAAGACTTTTTCACGTCAGGAAAAGTACCAAGAAGATCTGTCCTATTAATAAATTGTGCAAAATTAAGGGTGTGATGAGACAGTTTAGTGTTCTAGTTGTTTTTATGCTTGATGTTGCCTTTTGCACCTCACAGTGAGTCTCTTTCAGACAAACCCTGACTCCTTTCTCCTCTAGCTCTGCAGAAACAGGAGTACAGACAGTGCCACAGAACTGTGATACTGCTCTGTGGATGCCTTGTCACATGAAACAGACTGCATGTGGAGGTAGGATGAAGAAAGTAGAATCCTGTGGTTTAACTTTCATCATCTTACTTAGTCAAAGTGCAAGGCTAATCTGTTCAGGTGGCCTTTTTTCCAGAAGCCTGGAGAAAATCTGGTGTCTTCTGAAAGGTCTACTGTCTTCAGTATGGAGTGTTTTGCCTCCTAGATAGAAGCCTTACCACTGATTTGTAAACTCAGACATTATGGAAGGTGTAGAGTGTATAACTGAAAGGGCTATAACCTACTTAATTAATTCAGTGAATAAGCTATTGAAAACTTATTATAAAGGCCCTGTGCATGATTTGGACAGAGGCAGAGATGTATTTCCCATGTATCAATACAAAATATTAAGATTGAGGTGGGCAGGTCTTGTTGGGTGGGGTGCTGTTCATGTTTACAGGTAATACAAAGGATAATGAAATGGTAAAATAAGGAAATTATAGAATGTTCAGAACAAGTTACACCAATGAACTATATTGATCAAACAGGAAAGATGTATGCACCTAAGCCACATAATTTTGAGACATTTAAATGCAGGGTAGTACAAGAAAAAAAAATATTCAGTAAGAAGCTTTGGCTAGCTGGGCTAAAGATGTCATTAGGTATATAAATGAAGTATTAGAATTGCAAAGAGTTATTTCCTTTATATGTGATAGTGAGACTAATATTGAAATAGTGTATTCAGTTTCGAGTAGAAGGCTCAGAGAAAGAAAATGTTTAAGAGCTGGAAAGTATATCTTATGATGGAAAACATAAGGAGCTCACCGAAGAGAAGGTCAAGAGGTGATTTGAACTGTGTGTCTGTTTTCAGGAAGTAAAGATATCCTTTGTAGAAAAAAAAACACTGCATTATTTAATAGCTAAAACAGTGCTGTAAAAATTCAGGAAGGCTCTTTTTAATCAGTGTTATTATCTAAGACATGAAAGCACAGCAGATATAAGATAATTCCACTGCTGAATACTGTCAGCCATATCTGGAAATTGTTTTACTGAATGCTGTAGGCTGCTAGTAGGGCGTTAACTGTTGTACAAAAAGATGATTTCTGCATCTGGGACTTCAGAAGCTAAGAAAAAAGCAAAAGAAAATAGAATTCACCAGTTCAACCTCAAGTTGTGGGTTTAAATTGAAAACTTTTAGGTGACGTAAATATACTGTGCAGGAGATAATACCAGGTGTTAATAATGAGTTCTAGATTTTCTTTAAAATAAAAGAATTGCGTCTCAGAATAGGAACCGAATGAAAAGTCATATAAAGCTTTTCAGTTTACAAAACATTCAACACTGACTACTGAAAGAGGAGAGAGATCAGACATGAAAGACCTTCTGATCAATAGATTCTCTAAATAAACTGCCACCCACTCTCCAGTTACCAGTAAGAGGCCAGAATGCTGTTTCCATCCAGAATTTCCTCAAGTGCCCTGCCAGATAGGGGCATAACATTGGAATCCTGCATACAAAATATCAATGTGACTTGACAAGAAATTGGTAATATAATTTTTTTTCTATTGACATAATTTCTATTCAGGGATACTTGAATCAAGAAGTGGTGCTTTAATATGCTGCCAGGTATTAACTGTCCCAGCATGAAGTATTGTATTTGGTCACATATTGTGGCATCAGAATCTATCCTGGACATACTTAAACTCAAAGAAGAAGCCTCTCAGAAGGTGGAAAAGGAAACAATTGGGCACTAGATAAGTGGGTAGAATTATTATACTTTGAAGATGCTGTAAGCTAATTTCTCGCTGCTTTAATACCTGTGCTCATGGGAGCAATTTCTTGTGTCATTACTTCCTATATGGATGTTAGGGAAGGTGGAATTGGATTCGTTGTGTATAGCCCATGGGGTTCCTGTCCCAGCTCCTCGAATGGAGATCTGCAGTGACATGCAGACCATGTTTACACATACAGGTTTGGACAGCTTACTCCCATTCCATCTGTGCTCTCAGACAGCTGAATGCAAGCCAGCAACATGTGTTATCATAGTGCTAATACTAAAATAATACCCAGGTACCATGGTCCTGTAAGTTTTGTACTGGAGCTGGCCTATATCCAGCCGGCTCAGACCTCAAGTGAACAAGTAATTACATCTGCTTGTACAATCATACAGGATTTTGTGCATTCCTTGGATGTTCATGTCTTTTGCTTTCTTTCCATCTATTGTTGAATTTAGGGGGCAAAGGTAGGGCAGGGAAAAAAAAAAAGTCATTCACTGACGTTGTGCTGACAGTAACTCAGCTGTTCCTAAAGTTTTTATTTTTGTGCATTATATGTGTTAAGTGTGATCTCAACATCAGCTCTTTATCATTCTTTCTTTCTCTTAGTGGAGGAGGAGAGATCAATAAGCTCCTGGTTATCTTAGATTGTCAATGAGCAGCAAATTTCTAGCTCAAAATATTTCGCTAGATGTTCTCAGAGATGGAACTTGAATATGGGCACATAAAGGCTGCAGATTTTGTTTCTTTTAAAATTGTGTGTTGGTAGGGTTTCTTCAACTGAGGCTGATAGAATTGGTGATGAATAAAGAGGCAGTTAATCAAGACACAACACAGCTGCTTGCTTTTTTCTTCTCTAAGAAAAAAGTAGTTTTTCTCTAGCCAGCTCGAAACTCTGACCTCCTGTGAGAAATTATGGCTTTTGGCCTTAGTCTGTTCTGATCATCAACTGTCACAACTGAGCCCTGTTGATTACCCTAAAGTGGTTCTCAGTATAGGAAAAGAAGGTTTTTTTAAAGGTGTAGAAGAGAAAAGCAGGCAACTAAATAACTGCGCATTATGTGAGCTGGCTTTCAATCTTCTCTACATACCCATCCATGAATGTAAAAAGGGTCATCCCTGGAAGCAGCAAGATAGAAGGAAAACCATCTGAGTATTAACTGCTTGACCTCCTATTCCAAGAAGAAGCAGAGGCTGGGCTAGAGCATGGGAAACTGAAAAGCCCTTGACACAGGGTGAGCATTGCTTAGCAACAACTAAAACACCAGCGTGTCCTCAACATTTATTGCTTTATTAAAACCAAAATGCAGCATTGTACCAGCTACTAGGAAGAAGTTGACGCTCATGACTGAAACCAGGGCAATACATATTTCATGTATTTTCTGTCACAACATGAGGAAATCTGGAAGCTCTTGATTTCTAAGTAGTACTACAAGCCTTAGGTTAACACACTAACTCATGCTAAGATATCCCAATTAAGGGAAGTTACTATACCCATTATGAAAGTCATTGCCAGTGAATGTTGCTGGACCTAAATGTGTTCACTGGGAGACATCCTGATTAAGCAGATCTCCTGAGTGTATATTCTAATTAAATAGTGCATCTAATAGATATTGCAACAGGTCACTGGATGGGTGACAGGATATTCCTCCTGAGCAGGAATTTTCGAATCAGTTTTATTCATTTATAATGAACTACTGAGAACAGGAAACAAAAATCATACTACATAATGAATTCTGAATTTTCAGAAAATGTTCCAATTTCTTGATTGTATTCAGTGCATTCATAGAACTTCATAAAGCAAATAGAGAGAAACTTTTAAACTAGTGATTATGTAATAGATTAGCAATAGCAATTTCAGCCAAACAAGATTGACACAAATTGGTGAACCAGCAATAGCAGACATGGTTGTCAATAGGTGGGTGGAAAATACTGATTTTACTGACACTACATGTTGAGAAATGTTGAATAGGTGACACATATCAGATAGTAAAATATTGATTTAATTTATTTATAGAATTTAAAGGTAAAATTTCATGGACAAAAGTTCAGGGCAAGATATAAAAAAAAAATCTCTGTATTTTGCAGCTTTCACTGGTTGTCACAACTGTCTGTTACTGGTGGCTCCTGACTACTGAGGGAGACAATGATCCAGGTATTGCCAGAAAGCTGGGTGCCACCAGGAGCAGCATCAGCCCTAGAGGGCTGGGGAGAGGTTTCTGACACTCCATCAGGTATTTTGCAGAATTCCCTGTCCCTTCTCGTGCTCCTGAGCAAACTGAAGTCAAAACTAACATAAAAGACCTGCTGGTGGGAGAGTTGTTTAAAAACTCTTTCTGTTCTGTGATACCTGATTGCTTTGAGTTTTCTCTCTATAAGGAGTTAATTATAATAGATTAAATTCTAATGATCCTGGCCTTCTTGTGTCTGAGAGATGTATATTCTTTTTTTCTAACCTTTTAATATGGAAAAATTCTTGATAGGTCCACCCAAGGCTTTGCCGCATGAGGAAGGAACAGTGGATGTCTCTTCACATTTCCAGAGCTCACACTTAGAACAGTTGCCTAGAAAACAAGCAAGTGAAAATAGCAGGAAGGAGGGAAGATAGAAATTGAAAAAGTATTTCAAAGATAGAGTGGTAATGAAAAAAAAATTGAAAAAATAAAACAAATCTTGAAATATAGAAGTATTTATAACAAAATTGTAACGAAGTGAATGATGAACAATTGACGAAAAAAAAAACAACCCCCCAAAAACCCTCCCAACATTAATCATACTACTGGGAGCACTAGAAATTACTAAAAAATGAAGGACTTCTAAGTAAAGTGCATGTTTGCAAATTAAAGCAGCTATATTCTGCTAGAGCTGCTTGCCATTCTTTGCAGAACTTGAAAAAGCAGCACAGTTTTCTTTCCCTGACTACACCTTTTTTTTATTATTTTTTAATTCCAGATTCCAGAGGTTTCTATTCTTCAAGCCTACTTGTGCTTTTGATATTTTCTGCTTGTCCAAAAAACTCTAGAATTGTTTGAGTCTATCATCTCCACAGTACTATTTTTAGGTTTTAAGGATCATACCTAGCTGTCTTAAATCTTCTTTTTGTTGTAAAGAAGTCTTTTTAATGCATTCGGGAACAAAGTTTCAGAGTGTTACTTGTTTCATTCTTATCCATTAGCTGAGGTCTACACCTTCAGCTTTTCTATGAACTAATTTTTTCATGCCATTGACATTTCCTCTTTCCTAGGTGTCTGGATTATGACCTATCATTTTGTTATTTTACCAAAGCTGCTGTGTTTTAATTATTTCTTGTACTCTTTTATGGGGTAAGATGAAGTAACCTGTTTATGATGTCCAAGGAGTTCCCCTTTTAGCTGACATAGAAAGGGAATATCCTCATTGTCCTGACAGGCCTGTGCATCACCTACTACCTATGGTGGGAAACAAGGTGAAGTTTGCATTGTTGATTCAGGTTTGATCCTCTGCTGAGAAATATGTTCAACATGACAATGAATAAAAAATGCAGTTGAAGAGTTATTGGTTAAAGTCTATTAAAATACCATTTCCTAGGAAAGTGAGTTTGTGGGTGTAGTGTGCAATTAAGCTGAGAAAATTCAAAGGATATAATAGAGTATAAGTTTTCTTGCACTTTTAGCCTGCAGAGATCAGCAGAAAATCTTTGTGTGCTTTTCTTTCTTCCCCCTAAAAGATCAGAATTTTATGCTTAGTACAGAAGAACATACTGTAGCTCACAGTGTGATGAGGCATTCCCTGAAATAATCTTAATATAAGTGCTGGTAGTTTGAGAATCAACAGAACTTCTTTATTAGAATATTTAAAGTAGCCAAATTAATTTGAATCTTTGATCAACTCATCTTTAATCTGATCATTTCTCTAATAGAAAATCTAATATTTAATTATAGAGGCTTACATTAAAGTATTAAGTGCTAGAGAGTGTTACTGATCTTTTTCATGTGGCTTTGAAGATTGGAAACCTTGCTTCTTTTGTAACTGTCATCAGAGAACTTTTCTTAGCTTCCTTGTCCCCATAAAGCAGGCAATTTGTCCACTAATCTTTATTTAAGCAGAGAGGTTAGATGCCTTTTCTTAACTTTTTTAATCTTATGGACTACTTTGTAACCTGAAAATAGACTTAGAATTTGATTATAGCAGCTTTTAAGTGACAGGGGCTAAAAGAGAATAAAAGAAATTATTCTTTGCCAAATAATTATCAATAAAATATTCTAAAGTGATGAAAGAATGAAGAATAAGGGGGGTATGTAATGTGGAAAGGGGAGGTTTCCCTCATCATTTGTGTGCAGAGATTTACCTGACCCTTAGTGTTTAACGTGTCTGTCATGGGGTTTCAGCACCCCAGGAAAGCTGGAAAAGACCCTTGTGTCTGACCAGTGTGTGATGGGAACCCTTCATTGTGCAGTCCTTCTGGATTGGAGGGTGGTTTGACTGACTGAGGGAAAAACATCGACAGCACAGGGGAGACACCTCAACAGATCTTCCTTTTATTTGGGTATATTCCCTGCTTCAGGCAACTGCCAGCGCCTGTCAGAGACTCACACCAATGGTTTATGGAATAGCAGTCTTTATTAATATAAAATTGTGACAGATTAAGGTTTGAGGATTGATGATGATAGCACTGAGTGCAAAAATGTAGTCAAAACTATACATAGCAAGGTCTAATCCCCAAAAAGTATTCAGCACATGTAGTGTGGCTCTTACCCAATAGATATCCCTATGGGGCCCAAGAGAGGTTCAGCCCATCAACTGATCCCAGCAGTTGCAATGGAGTCTTCCCTGAGTCTCGTACTATTTCTTGACTTTCATACTATTTCTTTATATTTAGGTGGAGCTTGGGTGACTCTAGTCATTCAGACCTTTGTTACTGATTGGTGTAAAATTGTCTCCCTTCACTTTTAAAGATACAATCAAAAAGAATACAGAGCACATGCCCAGTGAGGAGTGGTTGTACCTTGGAGTTGGGTAATGTTGGGATGGAGGTGTATGTTAATATTACCATTAGGCTTTAATGAAACAAGTTCATGTGAGGAGAGTGATTCCACCACAGCTGTTGGCTCAGCAGCGGGACATCTTCCCCTCTCCCCCCGGCTGATGGGTGTGTTACGTGCTTTATCAGATGCAAGCTACCATCAAGTTACCCCCCTGCAAGGATTTCAGCAGTGCCTGGCCAAGATTTCTCCACTCTGCTCCACCCTCAATTCAATCCCCTTAGCACGTGCTCTCAGTTGCAGATTGTGTGTATGGGGAATTATTTTGGAATAGGTTTTGAGCTTGTGAACCACATTTCATCCAGAAAACAGCAACTTTATTTTATCCTATAATTTCCATACCACTGTAATTTCTGTTAGGATGCAAATGTTCTTCTCAATTTCCTCTAATTGTACCCCCATTCATCTTTTCACAGTGTGGGAAAGAGTTAAAATTTCTTTGTGGATGGACTTTTTTATCTGCCCAGAGAAAAATGTTGCAATACAGGGGTGCTGTTAAAGACAGAAATGTCATGCCAAGTTCCATTCTGCTAGCAGGACAAAAGAGCATGATCACTTTTCCTTGCTCCTTGGAGGCCTGAATGCACATCCTCACTCAGTGGCTGCTGGGCCAGCTGGGAGGGTTATAAGCCCTGCAACCAGGGTCATTCTCCACCTTCATCCTTTCTTGTAACAAACTCAATTGCTCATGGTATTGTATCCTGACCATAGTGAACTCAGGGTGAGTTTAGCTAGTGCAGGTAGTAGTAAATAGCATTACTGGAGTTATGACTACAAAAGCTTTTGTAGCTTGGGTCATGCCTTTGGGTTGGGTTATATGGTGCTACTGCAGTAACAGCTGCACTGGCAGGTCAGAAATGCAGTCTAAATATAAGGGGTGCATGTGGAGATGACTGCACATGGTGATCCTCTTTGCTGGAGTGGAGCAGCTGTGTGATTGCTGCTGTGGTGCTGTGGTGCTTTGGCTCTCTGGAACACAGATCTAGATTTTTCTCTAGAAGAACTAGATCTCCTGGATATGTGTGTGCTTTAAGGTTCTTCTTGTCATACTACATTCCAAATACTTCTGACATCAAAATATGCAGCTAATGGTATGAAGATAATCCCTGGAGATATTGAAGTTGTGAGTACAGGAGATATGTCTAAATCACTTTGCTATATGTCAATTTCAGAAAAATATTAATTTTCATTAATATTTTAAAGAGACCTTGCTATTATGAATGAAAATAATATTAAGAACAGTTGCGCTATGTAGCATTTCTTTATAATCCTTTTCACCTAAGCCATGTGACTCATAACTTTTATGAGTTTTTAAATCCCAACTGGGCAAGAAGAATAAAAGTGAATGTCTCATCAGTTGTACTACTGGTTATATTGGATGCTGTTGCTTTCCTCTGCATTGTCCCACTCTCTATTTAAGAAGTAACTGATCCTGAGGGTTGTGCTTTTTGTCAACAGGTGTTTAAAGAATGATATATGTTCTAGAGATAAGTTCAAATAGTAATTTAGATGGTATTATAAGCTTTTTTTAGCCCAATGGCTAATGGTTGGAGGATTATTGATTTAAATGTCAGAAGGAAAAACAGTTGGCAAGATATCTGCTAAAACCAGGAGACTTACATGGACATTTAATGATAAGAAATGCCAGTGGAAATGTAAGATACTGCTGTTTGACTGAAGTCTGCATGATAACAAATGCTATTAAGAGTATCTTGTACTTGACCCAAGTAATTGGGTGGGAACAGGAGATAGTCAATACAAATATACAGTCATGAAGGGAAAGAGAATTTGGATTTTTTGTTTGCTTGTTTTGTTTTTATTGTTATTGCAACCACTAAATATATGTCTTCAATAAGTAGCCAATGTTAAAACCCCAAATTAATACACCTGCATTTGATTATTGTTGAGATGTTCAGACATAAACTGCTCTATTATAACCCACACCAAGTTGTTTTTCATTATGTTTTTCCAATGGTAAAAGTACTTTTACCAAAATCATCGTGCAAATTTGTCATTTCTGATGTGAGCGTAGTAGAACTTTTTGAGACTAGTGATGGACAAAGTCCTTTGTAGTGATTTCAAAAATACCAGTAAGATGATTTCCCTACCCTGCTTCTTAGTTGTTCAAGGGCTATAGAACATGTTGTAGGCAGACAGTGAATACTGCCAATCTCTGTAACAGATTTTAAAGAAACAGCAATTGATAGCACAGAGCAGATTATATGTGTGTTCCAAGAGTTGCCTTCCCTTGCAGTCATGGTGCTAAAACATGCCTCATCACTACTTGGCTTACGCAGTGGAGCTTCTGTTACCTGTAAGGAATAAAAGTGACTAGCTTATTTTAAAGTCTGGTGAAGGGATGGTTTCTAGTACTTTTGCTCTTAATGTGAGATTTTCAAGAGGTATTGTGGATCTCACAGTTGTGTTCAAAGATAAAAGATCAATTATGAGGTTGTATCATTAGCAGAATTTTTTTTCTGTTTTTGAGTTTTTTTTTGATAGAGAATTTTACAGCACTTCTGTTCTGCAGAGCTGTTATGAAGCTGAAAGGTTGTTCATTAAGAAACATTGGTCCATTTCTGCAAACTGTTGTAATTTTTTTTAGCTCTACAGTGCAGCTTCACAGTAGTTTTCCTGAGAAAGCTGAAAATAGTTTGTGGAGATATTTCTTGTGCTATTTCTGGTTTTTCTGCTGATGTGACATACCGCTTTGATGTCCCCTGCTACATAACAACTTAATGTCATCTGCAATGACTTCACAGTGCAGAGAAAATATGGAAGTTTGCAATTGTTTACCTGCTGTGCATATTTGATGGAAAGTTTGCACTGGGTTAACTCATTCTGTTTGTCGTGGCTTCCATTAATCTGAGATGCACTCTGCAGCTGTGCTGGCAGCACTTCAAACAAGGGAGATTCAGACCTCTGCAGTATCAAATGAAATACTGAATTTCTGCTAATAATATAAAATTAAAAACTAGTGTAACCTTCATTAGCACATTTCCAGCATGCGTTTTATGGTGGAAAAAATAAATAAAATATCCTGAAGCACTTTGCAAAAATGTCACTGATTATGATACCTGTGTGGGTGCTCTCACTTTGGAAAGGTGATAAAGCCAGTATATATTAACAATGAGGGAATAGTTCTGCTATGCAGATCTGTTTTAGTACAGTGCTGACAAATGTATTCAACATATTTTCATGCTGTCCTATATTTAGTGATCCTCTGTAGTATTTGCAGCCAGGAGCTGTATGCCTTTAGATATGCCATGCAGAAAAAAAAATGAAAATATGAAAGTAGGGAAGAAGACATTTTTTTAAAATAGAATTTCTTAATGGAATCAAAACAATTCTGTGCTGGTAAGTGGAGCAAATAAAAGTGATGTGATACAGAAAGATTGTTCTCATCTCTCTTGTGCATTTGCCTTTTTAATTAAAATAAGTTATCAACTATGTTCTATTTAAAGCTTTTTTGCACATGCCACAGGGCTTTCAGTGTCCTGTCATGATGAATCATCATGTATTAAAACATTGCTATGTCAGACAGACTTTGCTGTTTTGTGATAGTGTTGATTCAGCAAATATAAGATTTGGGGTCAAGCAGTAAAACATTAAAACATAAACTAACTTGTTTCAGAGGTGCAATGTCACCATAATGACATGAGCAGCTGGCAAAATGGTCTTGTACTCAAAATATGAGGGGCAGGTAGTCACTCAGTCCTCCTGTCAATCCTGACTCACACCTTCATAGGCTTCATGACATTCAACTGAGTGTGTTCTCAAAATAAGGAGCAAAACGAATTATTTCAAGAATCATCACATTTTGTTCACGTATTAGGAACAGAAATCTGTTGACTCTTCAAGACATGATGTTGACATTACCTACCTCTTTTTTTTTTATGTATAACTGTGTGGTGGTAAAAGAACAAATGAGTAAAATCTTGAGATATGCCTGGACACTTCTCTAGCAATTGTACTTAATGCTACCCCACTGCAATGAATTTGCACATAGATCAATAGATAAGCTGTGACCTAATCATTCATAAATGTAAGAGTATGTGTGCGTATTGAAATAATATAAACTCTGTGCTCAATTTTGGGCACTGTAATTGATACCCCATTATATGACACCTGTACAGCAGTACCTGGGTTTATGTGTCTTTTGCAGCACTCCTATAGAATGATTTAGTGTAATTACCATCATCTGTGTAATCAGTAAATAAGAAAGCAAGATTGAGATGGACACATAGCAGAGTGTGGAAAAACCATTTTTTTTAATGAATTACGTGATTAAGGTTGAATTGCTCTGTTTGAATGTCTTCTGCATTTGCTTTCAAAAGTGCTACATTGGGCACCCTGAGTACCCATACAGAGGCCAGCCACCAAAATCAATGCTGAGATCAAAGTAGAGGCGTGCCTTGTATCTTAGTCTATGACAAGGCCAACAAATTACTTGGCAGAATACACTGAAAAAAACCCAAACCCAGACCAAAAAACAGCTAGGGATGACTTTATATCTTTCTCGCATGAATAGTATCATGGCCTCCTATTTTCCCTTTGACTTGGCTGGTTAAGCAAAGCAGAGACATTGCTGTTTTTCTTTATGCAGCACAGCTGCTGAAAGGACCACATGATCTTCTGTTAAAGATCACACATGACTCAAGTTAAATAAACTGATAAATAAACATGGCCACTCACAATCTCTCACTCTCAGAGCAGACATGCATAGAAAGAAGCAGATGTATACAGCTGCTGTGTTCATAAAGTGATTAAAAATTGAGAAAAAACTAGGCCTTCCTGGAAATTTCCTCAGAACAGTTATATCATAAAATGTCTGTTTGTTTAGCTCACGTGCTTCACTCAGAACAATTTCAGCTTAAAAAGTTTTGTGTGAAGGTTGCAGATTTGAGCTTAGCTTCTTTTTGAACTTCACCATTATAAACTTTTGGTTTTTATAATCTCTGATTTTGGGACCAATTCAGTAATTGGACTTCCTTCCCATTAGAAAAGACTGGTTCCTGAAAAAAATGGACCCCACGAAAATGCTGTTTTACTGCTATTAGCAGTAAAAATGATGGGAACATAAGTTTCACGGAGCAGATGCACTATCTGCTCACAGTAAGCAAATATCAGCTTCAACCCCAAATTTAGATAAGAAATTTAAATTTCTTGATAACCAGACATATTGTGTTTATCTGTCTAGTCTCAGCTCCTGTCATTACTGTAAGTATTTCAGATAAAAAGAAGCATGTGCTTTCCACATAAATAAGAGATTAATGGCAGGTTTTGAGTTTTGAAGATCTTCTTCAGTTTGTAATAGCAGTCAAAGGGCTCCTGCAATTTGACTTCTTAATATAGCTTTTCCTCTCCCTCTTGTTCTTCCATTTCCTTCCCTTACAAATTGAGTACATGTGTCTATGGTTTGTACCCAGCTAAGAGCTCTTCTCCATATACACTTGTATTGAATGCAGTTTTCTAGAAGAGATTAGTGTCAGCATATGGCTGGAATGTATGAGTTCCTTCCCATCATATTTAGCAATCCTGGTTTTTTTTGGCTTTAATCTAAGTGTTGTTTTTCTGTAAGGAATGTTTCTTTCTTTCCTTCTTCCGTGCATATCACAAATGTTTATATATTCCTATGCATTTTACTTAATTCTTGATTTACAAGATAATGTATTTTGTGCAGAGGTTGAATACTAATTACAAAAGTTTTTCATCAATAAATGCTCGATTTTCAGGAAGTTCAGATGAATAACCAAATCCCAATATTCAAGAGCTATTCCATTGAAAGCACTTGCAATTAGTCCTGTTAGTGATGATTTTGTATTTGGAATAATAAAGTCAGTAGTTTTGCTACCAAATTAAAGTATATTGGCAGGTTTTCTGGGTGCAAGCTGCAGTTTTACTGAATTGCTTATGATATTTTGAATTCTCCTTTTACTTGAGGTCGAGTCTGCAACACAATCTGTTCTCAGAGAGAGATACATTAAAAGCTGCCTCTCTATTCTCAAAATGGGAAGACATTAACAGGTATAGAAGGCTGCATACTTTGTTGCCAGTTCACATGGCAACCAGTTAAAACAAAAGAAAAATCCTAAACCTGAACATAACATAAACTGAAGGAATGAAAAAGGAATTTAGTGCCTATCTTGAGGGATAGTCCATTGTCCTCTGCCACTTTATTCTGCTATAGTATAGCATGGAAATATTTCTGAAAGTGAAAATATTTTTTTAATTGACAGGAGCAATATTCAATATAACCTGTCCTTGTAGTAACACTGGAAATACTCAGTTTTGGAAAATTAGGAAAATAATGAAGCTTAAACAAATCTTGCAAGGCTGCTTCATATTTCTCAATGGGATTATTAATAGTGAAATGAAAGAGTCTATACTGCAGTCACAGCAGAGAGCATGTTATCATTTACAGTGCAGGGGCAGAACAATCAGAAGAAATGTAGAAAATTAACTAAGCTGTAATTGAACATATTTGAAATTTGAAATATAAGTTTAAAATATTAACAGGAAAATCCCTTGCATTTTATTCGTGTGTGAGTATGGTTGGTGTTACAGTAAGAATAAATTGTTTAGAAAAAATTCAAACTTTGTATTTTAGCTGCAAACACTTTCCCCTGCCGGCAGGAGCTAAAATTAGAGTAGATACATTTATATTGTTATATAAATGCACATTTTGCAACAACTGCGTATTCTGCCTGTCCTTGCGGCAGCTCAAAGAGACATCAGTAGGTACACAGGATGGTTAGGGGAGCCTGCATATGTTACGTGAATTCCAATCAATATTACAGAATTCTTCTGTAGTGTGTATTGTGAATATTTCTTGGCAAATATTTATCTACATTTACTGACAAGTTTTCCAACACATACCCTTCAGCCTCAGGAGAATACTTAAATTTTAGTGACTGTTCCTTGACCAAAAATGAATACACTTTATCAATCTGCAGGAAGAGGGTGGAATATGAATGAACACAGAATAAAGAGACCAAGCTCTTTACATATAGAGAAACCCCCCAGGATTACCTGGAAAACCTGTCACAAAACAGGTAAGAAGAGAGGCACTGTGTGTACATGGCTTAACTGTTGGTCTTGCTAAGGTAAGCTGGACTGAAAAGATTCCAGGGTTCAGAAGTAACTCAAGATGTGCTGAAATATAATGAAGATACTTAAGGTACAGCTTAAAGGATGAGAAGCTCTGGATGTTTCCAAGACTTACCCATGTCCAGAATCATGTCTTTCATACTTACATAGCAAACAGTTTTGCTCTTAACTCTGTGTTGAATACCTTCAGTGTGACATGGTTAGGTTGAGGAATAGCTCTACTGTCTTTTTGGCATGCGAACTGGGGAGACAGCTGGCTGGTGGAGCTGAGGGATAATCCGTAAGGTTAGCACAGGGACACAAGCAGGGACATTAGTCATCAGGCAAGTCCTGCTGGATGTGCCCTGGAAATACTCAAGGAGGGAGCAGACTGGTGGAAATTGCATGAAGCAAAGCTTGATCAGACCAGTGATGGAGCTGGCTAGTGAAACTACAAATGCTGCACGCTTGAATGGCTCTAAAAATTAAAGCTTTATGGACATTTCATGATTTTTGCTAGTATTTATTTAGCAGCCAAGAGGGTCAGAAATACTCAGTAACTTGTATTTCTCTGTGAATATTTGTGTTATCTCCACACCTCAACATCCTGTTTTCTGTAGGGAGCAGAGGGACACTTACAAGTACTTGTTTACAGCACTTTAAAGCAGCATTTTCCAAAGTATTCACTCATTACTATACCCTGCTTGAGTAGTATTTTCTGATAGGACAGACATTCTGTGTCTCATTAATAACTAAACTCAGTGGGGTGGGAGTGTGTCTGTAGCTCTGTGATTCATCTGGGAGAGAAGAGGCTTTGATCTTGGCTTTTTCTCTGCTTACCTCGATTCATGGAAACATGCATGCACCTGGGCCAAACTGCATAAGCCTTGTTTGAATGTGCACTGGGGAATGCAGGAGGCTAAAGCAGGCTGGGCTTATTATACTGTGTTGTTATGGTGTTTGCACACTAGAATTGGCCAAGAAAAGGCATTGTGAGAACAATAAGCAGATCTCTGTAAACATTGGTTGTCTTTACAAACTGCGGCAAGTGGGAATGTCAAATTGCTCTCGTTCCGCTCTGAGTTCAGCTCATCTCCGAAACAGTGAATTCTCATCTGAATTACCTTGATCTACATGTGAGACAGACTGACTGATGTCTTGCATCTCACAGTTTCATTGGACTCTCTGTGTTTGAAATCCCAATTGTCCTCTTTTCTGAGACTTGCAGCTCATATTCCAGGAATAGGAAAACACATTCTGAGCAAAAAGTGGTTGGGTTTTTTTGTTTCTCTGTTTTTCAGTTGTGGTTGTTTTGGGTTTTTTTTAGTGGGAGAAGAGCAGAAAGGTGGTGTGGTGTGGTTCATATTGGTTTGGTTTGATTTGGTTTGATTTATCTGCTTTTTGTTTGGCTTGATAGGAGAAATACCCTAAGGCTAAATTTGGAGTTTCAAAATAGTTTTTGATTTAAAGCTGATGGATTAACAGTAGATGTAGTATTCAGCTTTTATTTTGTGTGTTTTCCTGACCAGTATTCAGATTGACTCAGAGTTACAGACTTCAGCCTGATTAGCACACAACCCTAACACCATTCAGGATGCTCTGCGCTTGCCCGCAGCTCTGTTTAAACAGAAAGAATGGCCTTTTACAAGGTCACAAACAGTTTTTCACCTTTCTTATGTAAACTTTAATATGCAGAGAAGGTCATTCTTCTCAATACCACCCTCACTCAACAGAACTAAGTCTTAAGTGGATGCTTATTTAGCCTAGTACCTGAAGCTGAGCCAATACAGGAGTACATAAAAAAAAAAAAAAAAAAAAAAAAAGTGATTTGTATCTCTGAAGATGGAGAAAATAGACTGCAAAGATTTTCTTCTAAAATTACACTGTATATCTGATGTTACATTGACTTATTTAAATAGTATTTTTTTAATAAAACTGTCTAATGGTGATACAAAGCATAAGACCTGAAAGTGCTTGCAGAAATTAACTATTCCTGTTGGATTACATTTTTGTATTTCCTTCAGAGATGTATAGAATAATTTTTCTAAAGTAGTTGGGCGTTATTTTTTTTGTATGCTAAGTGAGTACGGGATCTATAAGGTTATTTGATTGCTGGCTTTCTCACATATAATCCTTAAATAATGATGTGTTTGTATGACTGACTGTTCTTTAGATAGCTTATTAATGACTGAAATAGCATTTACTCTCTTGTAGTTTAACCCCAGCCTGCAACTAAGTTCTACAGAGCTGCTCACTCACTCCTTGCCCCAGCAGGACAAGTGGAAGAGAATTAGAAACGTAAAAGTGAGAAAAGTTTTGGGTTGAGAAAAGAACAGTTTATTTTTCTTTTAATAGTAATGGTAATAGTAATGAAAAGAAAAATAATAAAGAGACAGGAATAAAACTCCAAAAAGACAAGTGATACAAATGGAAGCAATTGCTCAGCACTAACTGACTGATGATATCCAGCCAGTCTCTAAGCAGTGGCCCCTCAGCCAGCTTTCCCCCTAGGTTCACTGCTGAGCATGATTCCATATGGCCTGGAATACCCCTTGGGTTGGGGTGACCTGTCCTGATTGTGTTGCTTTCCACCTTCCTATGAATCCCTGGCCTCCTTGCTGGCAGGACAGTGTGAAAAGGCCTAGACTCTATGTAAGTACTGCTCAGTAATAGCTAAAATAACTCTATTATCAATCCTGTATTCAGCAGAAACCAAAAACACAGCCCCTAGTAGCTACTATGAAAGAAATTAACTCCATCCAAGCCAAAACCAACACACTCTTAATATATTTTAATTATGTTTCCCTGTAGGCCACACTACAATATCAAACTATATAAGTCTTTCATGGGTTTTTTTTTTTTTTTTTTGTTTAATTAGCAGAGGCAAAGTCTTTAGCACAAATGGATTACAATTCCCAGTACTAGATGAGACTTCTTTAGAACCACAGCATGCTTTTCTTTTGTCTGACATCCTCTTCTCCTCAATGTTTTCCTAATCCTATTATTTCCTTTCTTCAGAACTACAGAATACAGTAGTTGCATCCATGAGAGGAAAGGACAGACTGACAAGATGACTTGCTGCTTATGCTGAGTTTATAGGTTGTTTAAATCCTACATTTGTAATGCAGATGGAAATAAACAGTTTCTGAGCAAAAGCTGATTAAAGAATTTAGTCAGAATTTTGTATTCAAAAGAAATTGCTTACTTAAGCAAAATGAAAAGATTGATGGGTCCCAAGTGAGTAACCAAAAATCCTCACCAACCCTCTCAGAAACCAAAAGCAAACCACAAAAAAATTATAAAAGCCTTCCCAGATACAAGACCCCCAAATGACCAGTTTCATGATGAAGTCACTAAACTTTACTAATTTAACATGAAGGTAAAGGATTTTAAGATACTGACACCATGGGATCACACAGCATTTAAGAGACTTGAACTTCAGTTCCATAAAGGCGAGGAGGCCCTATGGTGAGAATTAAACCAGTGCTGGAGCAGGATGTGTTTCAGGGTAAACAATCCAGTGAGTCAGTGTGGAAAAATATTTTTTCTTCCTTCCTTTTCTGTTGTTATGCACATGCAGAAACTGTGGATGTAACTGAGATCCTCAACTGCTGGTTAGAGCTGAGCCCTTCTATACTCTTGACCTTTTGGCAACTTTGGGCTTAGAGTCCAAATCCTACATTGATACTTTGATTGTTTGAGTTAGACCTGATTTCTGTATGGGGATAAGAGAATTACAGCCAAATATGTGTGTGAACTCTTATTAGCCCAGTGATCTGTCTTCTAAGCTATTGTTTCTGCAGTGCTGTCTACTCTCCACTAGCTCATCAATAAAGCATATTTATTGACTTTAGTCTATTTTCTTGAATTTTCTGTGGCCTGCCTTTCTTGCCAGTTACTGTGAATTTATAAACTTTTGTAATAAAGATCTGTTCTTTAATATATTTCCTTTGGCTTATTTAGAGTCATCCTCTGAAATGCCCCATGGGGAGCTGTAATTTAACTTCACTTTCTGGAAACAGAAATCTGAGTATCCTGTTAAAAGTGAAAGTTCAACACTGGAGGCAATCGATGAATGTTAGGTTAACAAGCTGGATGTATGACTTCAACTGCAAAATATGAATGAAAAAGTCTTAATTGAAAAACATACTATAAAATCACTGTTCATGGGAAAAACACAGAAGGGTATAGACTCCTTTGAGTAGCAACAGAGATACAATTTTATTCATAGCTTTTTGATATTTTGGCTGACTGTTAAATACAGATAAGCTGTATACTAATCCCAGTGCCTTCTTCTGGGGATGCAGCCATCAGACAGCATCCACCAGGCAGTAACAAAGCAGCAGACATGCGGTGTGCCAGCACCTGACTAAAAAGCAGCTGTGACAGTGTCAGTGTCAGAGCTATTGTTTGATGTAGCAGCCAACAGGATTTCATTGCCTCCAAGGAGTGCAAGTGAAACGGATTTTGTTTCACCAGAGATGGCAGAACAGCCCTGGCCAAAGTCGTGCTTCTCTTGGTATGGGCAGGAGTGGAGGAGAATGCAAGAGAATCAGGAGGCAGAGGAGAAAGACCCAGAGAAGCCGTGTTTCTCATGCTGGGGGCTGTGGGAGGCAGACAGAGGACATTAATCCCGTGTGCTCAGAGGAGTCCAGTTCTGCCCTCCTGTCTGAGCCTCTCCTCTAACACCCCCCCCTCCCCCGACACACACAGGCACACAGTCTCCCTTTCCCCTCGGTGCAGCAGCCGCAGTGCGGGCCAGGCTCCAGGCTGGGCTCAGTGGGCAGCCGGACCACAGGCAGTGCGTCATCCCTGGCTGCCTCCTGCTCTCTGCCGGAGCTGCCTCTCTTGCTGCTCCCTGCCCTCTTCGCAGTGCTTCTGTCACCTGGCCTGAAATACAAATGCCTGGTAGGTGTGCTAACAAAGCTGAAGAGACTGTGTCCATAAAAATTGAGATTTTGGTATTAAAAGCACCCTGTAAAAGTAGTTGAATGTTTGCTGTTACTCTGCTGTCTTAAATGCATACAGTATTGATCCTTGTACCTACCTCTGATGGTGATAAGTATTTATTTCTGTCACAGATTCAAAGCTTCTGGGATGGTGATGTACCTGCGGAAAAATGAGTGATGAATAGTAGAGCAGTGAACTGAATCCAGGTCCCAGCTCAGCTCCCTAGCCAGGAGCATGGCCTTTGCTTGCAGCATCACAAGTCCTCCCAGGCCTGCAGTGAAAGACTATGGTTCTCTCTTACTGCTTTTATTGCTGACCTGAGCTCTGAGAATGTCTCTCAGTTCTGTGAATTTACCTGATTGAAGAAACAGTGGGCGCTGATTAGAATGATTGGGATGTATGATCCCATGAAAATAGTGTATTAAAACCTCTGGGCTCTCTTAAAACCTCTGGGCTTTATTGCTCTCCCTATATCTACTGAAATAGTACTCTCTCTTTCACAGCTAATTAAGAACCTTCTATCATATCTCCTTTTTTCATGTCTTAACATTATAATTTATGTAAATAGCCCTTTTGTCTTGCAATATTTTTTCTGTCACTTCTGAAAGAACCAGATTACCATAGTAGGACTGAATATGAGTAGTTTAATTCAGTGCAGAACTTTATCCTGAGTATTTTTTGCAACTCTTACTCAGAATTTGTGTAGACAGAGATCTGAGGTACTTCAGAAATATTAATTAGGATATCCTGTCAGCTTCACCCTTTGGTAGGTCAGTATTTTACTGTTTTATAGACTATGGTCAAATGCAGCATTCTTGCAGTGTCTCACCCTTGAGAGGCCTTCCATATTTGACTTTAATCTGCTGAGGTTTTAAATATGTAACCTAGAAGCACAACAGAGTACAAGATTTGAATATTGTTTTGTGCCTGATTTTATGTTTATTCCTGTAGTATATGACCTTTTAAGGTCACTGATTGGGAGTTTTGGGTAGGTTTTTTTGGCTGCCTCCACTTTCAGCATCCAGAAAGATGTCTTAAAATAAGAAGAAACTGACATTAGAAAACTCTTAAAAAGCTTTGTTGACTTTTCCAGGTGAACTACCATCTGTCTTGTCTTTCCATCTCCTAATTTAAAAACATTTTGATGAATATAATCGAATTCTTTCAGGCTATTACTTGATTCCAAGATGGCATACAGTGAGATTGCGTTATTATTTCCCTCTCCAACCAGTCTAAAGAAGTTTTATTCACAATTGTGTTAACAAATATATCTGTACTGACAATCAAGGAACTATGTTGATTGACACCAGCCAGGCTTTCTTCCCATTTTGCCTAAGCAATACCAGTGCAGGACTTTGCTAGAAACTTGAACTTCTCACCTACTTAAATTGTGATTGGTACAGTACAACCCTCCATGACTGTGGCTGTCATGCAGTAATCATGCATTCGAAGATTTATTAGAACACTGTAAACATGTTGAACCTGTGCTATTTGGCTATTTTGACAATATCAGAACCCTGGATTTCTTTTTAATGACTGTAGACCAGACTAGAATGACTGCAGTCCATAGACTGTATTCTGCGCCTAGATAGTTGCTCATCATAAAATGCAACTCTGGTAGTGAGAAGGGAATTTAATACATTGAATATGTAAATTTCTAAAATATTTTTGGTTATTGTTATTGGTGTTGAGGTCTTACAAATTTAACCTTCTGATACCAGCAGGACTTATTTTAAATTTAAGAGTATTTCGGGGGGGAAATTATTAAAACACTCCTTATGGCAGCAGATACACTATTATTGTAATAAAGATTTTCAATATAAGCTATATTATGCATTACAAAATAATATAGTCAGTACAGTTTGTAAGGTATTCTGAAAGAAAAATATTTGATTGATTCCAAATTATTAGTTTAACCCTCTGGCTGTTGATATTCAAGAAATAGTAATGTAATGTAAACACCCTTGGATCCTGGTTTGGCTTCTACATATGCCTGTAGGTGAAAAAGAATTTCAAACAATTGAAATGAAGATGCAGTGTAATGAGGAGGCTCTCTTAAATTATGCAGCGTTAATATTCTCGCTCCCAAGATTTTGTGTTGTAAGAAGTTTGCCAACTGTGCTAAAGCAAAATGGGATGATTGAGGGAGATGTGAGTGGGGGTGAAACTTTCCCAGAAGAAACCAAAAAAATAAAAGGGTAGGGTGAAGAAAATATAGTGAAACACAAAAGTTTTGGATGTACAATTAAACTGTCCCAGGAGCTGTTTTTTATGGTGTATGATGATCACTTGTCTAAATCCTGCTGCAAACTCATCTGAAATGTGTGAGAGTTCAGCATGCATAAGAGAGACAAGATTTAGCCCCGTATGGCTTTTCACTTTGATCTTCAAAGGTCAATTTTTTATTGCTGAGCAAGTATTGAATAAGTCCCCAGTTAATTAGGAAGAGAAAACACTTCTGTTCAGAAAAAAGGTTCATCTGCTCAGTGCTACTTTTTGCAGCAGAGAAATTAATGACCACAAACAAAACAATATTTCCTGTTCCTTTCCCCTTGTCCTTACAGAACAGCAATAATGCAGGATACAGCCTCACTAGCTATTCTGACAGTTTCATCATCTACCCTTCCTGAATAACAACAGTAATAGATATAATCTTTGCATGAAGTGGACTTTGTTTTCTTTGGTAAAAAGAAATTAAATTAGCCTTTGCTTTTTGTATAACATCTTTCATGTAAACTACATTCCAAAAGATATTCTAGAGGAAGAGCAGCAACAAAAGAGAAAGCAAAAAGCAAAATAGTGAATACTAGCTATAGACAAGAGAGAAAATGCAATCTAAAAAGAAATTATATGTTAATAAGATTGGATTTCAATTTCACATGACAGAAAAGACATTCACACCTAGAAAAAATAACACTAAGTGTAGAAGCAGAGACCTGTGTTAAATGAACTGAGAAAAAAGAGACCTAATAATACCTTTCACAGAATTTGCTGTATGAATAATTAAGCAAAACCCCTTTAAAATCCCAAAACCCAACTCACAAGTATCTTTCTGCTATTTTGCAATGCTCAGGGGTAGTTTCTGTGGTGGGATGGAATAAGCCTGGGAAAATTGAGGGTTTGCTTTTGTTGTTGCTTTTTTAAAAAAAAATTCAGATGAAGCAGCCATTTTACTAATATTTTTATTGTGGATACTCTATTTCACTTCTATTGCATCATAAATCAACAAAACTTTAACCTGCCTGGTCTACAAGTGAAATAGGAAATATCTTTTTTTTCTACAGACACAGGAAGAAGAAGATAGGATTCTTGAGAGTTGCTTATGGGTCAGCTAGAAACACATCCTCAGTGTTTTGACTGGAATGAGATGACAAAACAATTTCTTCCACCACAGATCACTCTCCCAATTGGTTTTGCATGTCACATGAATGAAAGAGAGGGTTGTTAGCAGATATATTTTGCATTTAAAAAGCTGAGAATTTGCATTTTGTTTATGTCAGGCTGCAGAATTTGGACTTTAATAAAGCCTCTACAGGAATCCTCTTGCACTGCAAGTCAACTTGAAGCAATAGCCTGAACAATAAAAGCTGTAGATTTAAGACACATTCAGCAGGAGACTGATGTGCACATTACTTCAGATGTATTCAGAATCCCACAGATGCTTCCTTTTGCCTGCATGTTCACATGCTGAGAAAAGATCAAATAAGGAAGTCAGTTTGAGATTTATGATAATACCAGTACCGCAGACTTCAGAAAGAGTGGTGCAATGTGTCCTTAATATTATGCTTAAATTCTCTGGAAGAAAATACTGTGGGACATTCTGTGTAATCAAGGCCTTTGGTTTTCCTTGCCCACAAAATGTATGGGGAGGAGTAGGGGAGATCCAGGTGGATTAAAAGAGAACATTCACAGTTGAACTGAGCTCAGCTGGCTGCCATAGCTAATGTGATTTACTCTAACGATAGGTATTTCAAAGAAAGGGACTCTAAGTCCTTTAGGCGGCATTTACCAAAAAGATTTGAGTGCAATAGGATTTTACTAATTATTATTATACAAACTGTTGCTAAAAGAATAATAAAAAAGCCAATGTGGAGCAAATGCAGAGATAAACTGAATTTTGAATCAGTGGAGTCCTTGTTTTTTTGTCTTTTCTTTTGTATACTTGCCAGGAACACATGGATAAAAAATGAGTTCCTAAGCACAAATCGTTTTGTATGATGTGAATGTTATAATGATGAATCAAAGATAATTTGATTCATACGGCATTTTTCCACACACCTACTCATCTCGAGGAAGAAGAAGAAACGAATCTGCCTTTCCACCTACACAACAACACAAGGCGCCTGAACTTAGGTAAAATAAGCTCCTACTGTTGATATAGTTGCTTGGTTAGATATATTTATCGTGTTCTAAGTAAATGTGAAAGAAATGCCAAAGAAAGAATTTGCTGTCCCAAGGATGGGTTCAGATATACAAAATGTCAATACCTCTCCTTGTGCTTTCCTTTCATTTACCATTGTCAGGCTGATACTGGATTCTCAGTAAAAAAAGTAACCAAATAACTTTTGTTTGTAATTTGTCATCATACTGGGAACTCTTTTTTGCTATTATCATTAATTGTTGTAAACAACAGTGAACCTAAAGATAGGTCTTTGAGCCTCCTCTCCTTAAAATACAGCTCTGTGAAAAATGCTTTCTGTTATTATTTAACAGATTTTTTAAATTGTAGTTCAGATGGTAGGATTTGCCCTAACTTCAGAGAGCTATAGTAGTGCACTATATACCAGTATATACTATATACCAGTATGTACTACTCTACCAATGAGGTAAAAGTAAGTGGGTATCTCAACACAAGGGTATTTCAGAAATCAAATCATGCTGCTTCGTTCTGAAAGCTTAGTTTGGTTAAATACCATGCAAGAATCACAATTAATCAAACATGCATTCTGTGTCTCTGCAGCATTTATTTAATTTTTTTTTTTTTCTTATCGGGCAGAGCTTAATGTACTGTCCTAGATCTTCCTGATTTATCAAGCACTTTATGCTGACGGACTTGTTAAAGCAAACTTTTCTTATTCCTTCTCTCAGAGGAATCTCAGCTTTGGGGAAGGGGGAAACAGAAGTAAATAGAAGGCTGCAGACATAGTCTCCAACATTGACCCACCTAAGCAAGCTGGATTTTCTGGCTCTGGGTAGGATTGGGATGCTTCCAGGGCAGGTCCCCTGCTACTGTGCTGTGTGCCTTCTGAGGAGGCTGGGAGGAGGCCAGTGGATGGCTGTCACACCTCAGGCTGCCCCTGTGCTCTGTCTTGCTGGAAGTTCATGCTTGTCTCTTCATGAGGAGCTAACACCAGCTCATTTTGATATTGATGGAATGGACCTGCTTGCAGCCCTCTCACCCTGGCAAAAGCCAGCTGCAGTGGCTATTGCGGGGCTATTGGATGGAAAGGAGTGATGAGAACAAATTCCCTGTCTTATTTATTGCATTTAAAATTGGATGAACTCATTTTTCTCCAAGAAATGAGGAGAAACAAGAAGAATGGATGTTTCTGCTTCTTATGGCTAAGTGTTCACAGTTCATTGTGCTGCATTCTGGCTCTGGATTGTGGTTTTGCACTATTTTGAATGAAAGGCCCTTATGCATTTGCTTTGGAGTCTCATGGAAACTTTAAATTATTTTCTCTTTTCCTTTGTTTTTATTCATTTCCCACTGTATGAAGTTGAACCTATTCAACGTAAGTATGATACAAAAGGGAAGGAAGTTATAGATGAGTTTTGTGAGATACATTCACTGAAAAAGTGTTTCAAAAATGTAATGATGTTGAATGATGAGGCACTTGGATGGTAAATTGTGCTTAAACAAATACTAAACGCACCTTTGAATCAAAAGAACAGGTCAGAATAATGATTACTTTAGATGATCACTTTAGAGACAATTAACTCTGGTGACTTGTAAAATCTGTTTATCAGTGGTTGCAGTGAACAAAGGGTTTTGCTTATTCCAACATTTTTTCAGAAGTGTATTAATAACAAGGTAGATAATTGTATGTATTTTTTATGTTTAACCTTTCTACATTTAAAAAACATTTTTTTTTATCTTCATTTACCACAAGCCTTGGATAAATTTAATCAATACAGTTTTAGGTATTGCACATAAGGGTCCATGTGAAAATGAGGGAAGAAGATATTTTATGCTTTCAAATGTAGGTGTAATTCAGGGTGGTGTATAAAGTATGAAAGCTATACACAGAGGCTTTGCCTTGCTCACTTGAAACAAAATGTTCATTTCATACCTTAAGAAAGATGGTGTAGGGAACAGAATAAAGTAAAATGAAGAAGTAAATAGGCTAGGAAACACATTTTTAACCCTAAAAAATATCATCATTGTCCTAGTTTGACCAGCCCAGGGAAGTGAGCTGGCTTGTTAGGAGATTGGCATTTTATTGGACCCATGGGAAGGCATTTTCTAGTTGTTATTCCCTTTGAAAGCAGCCCGGGCAGGTCTCTTTCCTCCTGGCTGTCAGAGCACACCCCTCTGCCCTCTCTGGGCACAGAGTCTGCTCTGCTGCTGGCCCCGGCTGAACCTGCCTCTGTGAGCCTGGGGAGAGGGGGGAGGCACGATGAGGGAGGCTGGAACACCTGATGAGACCGAGGGGTGGAGGAGAATTTCGGAAGTCTGTCCAACTTTCCCGTGGCTGCCTTCTGGGCCTGAACCCTCTGAGAGCCCCCCAGCACGGCTTTGAAACTGACACCATGGACTACCCTGGCCAGATGCTGTTTCTTATTAACTCTTTCAGTGCATCAGTGCACAGATGGAACTTAGAAAACCTCCATCCTCTCTCCAGTGAGAGAAATTAGAATGTAGATGTGTAAAGACCACATGAAGTATCAAAGCCAGTCAAGAAAGAAAGTTCATGTGGAAAGAGTGTGGGAAGTTGCTTTTGAGCTATAAAAAACTCTTGCAAGTTATGGTGGTTGGTTATAACATATTAAAATGTTTCCTTTAAACCATAAAGAAGTATGGGGGAGATAAAAGAGTTCAAGTTGTAGATCTGAGCAAAGGAGTGAAATGTTGAGGGGACTGTTGATTTCATGAGAAGTTGGACAGAGAGATGAAGTGATAAAGACTCTTTGCCCTTGGAAAATAAGTGAATCTCTGTTCCTTGGAGGTGAAGGTGGTCCCAAAGACAAAGAAAACCTTTGTTTTGAACAATTATCTTTAAACTAGACCCTATACATCAATGTGCCCAGAGACACAATTGTGAACATGGGAGGAGTTTCATGAACTCAAAAGGATCTGGGTGGTTGCTGTTCATGAAGAATGGATCTACAAGAGAACTGTTTTCTTGTGGGGAAATTTACCATAGTAAACAAGAGGTGCTTCCCTCCCTAGATGAACTGAAAGAGACTGTTTTAGAAATGGAAAACTAACTGAGATTTCTGAGTGTTGTTTTCTTTACATTGTCAGCTGGGAGAAAAGAAAGGGTGGGGAGGGAGAAAGAGTGTTTTGAAGGTTCCATCCTCATTCTTGTTGTTTTTCTTTCTTTTAATATTAGTTAATAAAGTCTTATTAGTTTTAAGATCAAGCCTGCTTTGCTCTTGATTGAAAACTTTGAAACTGGCAAAAAATCAAACTAGAACAATCATCTAGTTCAATTGATGTCTGACTATATGAACTATACTGAGAACAGTCTGGACTGAGAAGGATTGCTGTGGATGTCACTTGAAAAAGGGTGGTAGGCAGGGAGCTGGTTCACAAAGATACAGGCAAAGAAATTGTGATATTGTATTTTGTCCAGTTTACAACTGAACGGATGATTTGATGGAAGGAACTTAACATTTAATTGTGTTCTCTTCAAAATAATCTGTCTGTGAGCAAAGCTTCTGCCTAACCCTATAAATTACTAGTTGGGTTATGCCCTGGAGTATGAGAGTTTACTGCCCTATGAAATTGTTTTTGTTCTATCTACTGTAGCATAGTTTGTTCTCATTTTTCATATAAATATCTAATGAACATTCCAAACTATGAAAAATGAAACCCTTTCAGTGACTTCAGAGGGAGCTATGCAGTATGAAATAGGACTTCTAGAAGCAAACTTAATGAAACTGGCAAACTCAACTCAGTAACCTATTTTGTCTTGTGAAATTTATTTTTGTAAATACAATTATTTTAGATGCATGGGAAATTATTTTTTCAGCATCTGAGAACTTAACTTTAAAACACTGCAGTTACTAGATAGGTACAAGCAGAAATAGATGTAGGAAATCACCTTATTTGAATATATAGCAAGAAGGGGTTCAGTATCTACCAGATAACTGCTAGGCTATTGTAAAAATCATGAAGAAAATATATCTGGGATTATTCTGTAGTGTTTTGAGTCATTAATTGAAAAAAAAAAAAATATTTTGATTCCAGAGTGCTGAATTGCTTGTCAAATATATCTAGTCCTTGATTTCAGTGCCCTAGAAACTAAAGAACTTGTTACTTCAAAAAGACTTTGATGCAGCCTTTAGAGATGTGCGTATATGCCTGTACATTCAGATTCTTGCATATTCTGTTTTTCTTGGCCAGTTTTCTGGGGTCCATGAAAAAAAATCTGCAGACGCACATATGGGGATATAAAAATATATCTACAGTTTTAGCTACTAGAATATTCTGGGAAGCTGCATAGAAATGTATCTAAATATACTTGGCAGATCTGTTCCTAAAAGAGGGGAAAATGTGTTGGATATATATGATGAATAAGACCACCAGCTTAACAAAAAGACAAAGCTGCAAAGTACATGCAATGTTGTGAAGACTTTGCCATGGCATTAGGATGAAACTAGTTTTTTTTGGAGCTTAAGACTGGATTAATGAAAAAAAAAAAAAAAAGGAAAACTTATCTTTAGGCACAGTAAAGTTTAGGCTTTTTGATATTGAGAGAACCTCTGGACCATACACTACAGCTTTTACTATAGCTGTGTTCAGGGGGACTAAGCATACTAACGAAGAAAAACTCTAGCAAGGGCTTTTGATGTGCATAAGGACACCTTCTCTCAAAGAGCCCTTGAGCTGGGTATTATTGAAGGCTAGAACAATGTGTCAGCACATATGTTTATTCTTTCACTCTTCCACTATGAGTCATAGCCAGAAAAGGACTGTCAGGGAAGATGAACCTTTGGTCAGACCCATAACGGCTGTTCTCCACTAGAGATTCCCTTGCAACTGAAAATCCAGTGAGCTCAGTTAGCAAAATTTAATTAAATGACAGCTGGCAGGGAACTTTCAGCCACAAATATGGGGGGGAAAAAAAGAAAGACTGTTTCAAATAAAAATATGGAGCTAAATCCTTCCACAGAGATGCAAAAAAGTATCCTTCCCTTTCAATTTTAATAGGAGAAAATTTTGTCCATTCTAGACTTCAGTCATAATAATATTATAGTAATAGGCCTTTTTCCTAGTCTCATCAGTGATAAAATGCAACAAATAATTTATTCTTTGAATGTCTCATTTTTTCATTATTAATTATTGACAAGGTGTGTAGAGGTGATTGCTGCCCATATGTGGTCTGAGAAGCGATGGTGAGAGTTTTCATCTCTTTATGAAGATTCTGTGAAATCAGCCAGGGAATGAATTTGTGTTTAAACTTCACTGTAACTGCCCAGGGACATTCTGTTTTCCTGTAATAAACAGGACTTATTTCCAACAGACTATTGGTATCCATCTCTTAGTGAAGTGGAACCCTGCATACCCAAACTTACATTAGAGTAATTTTTTTCCAGTTGCATCCTGTCTTTGAAAACTGATTTTGCTTGAGTCATTTAAGTCCCACTGTACTAGTTCATGCTTGGAAAGGGTGACTCTGGATTTGTAGACAGAAGTATTTGAGGAAAATTGTAGAGAGAATTTGACAAATATTCTGAAAATAGTTTGAAGGTGGTCAAATTTGAAAATACTGTGAGTCTGGGGTATAATTAAAATATTTTCTTATCCCCTCCATTGGTAGTCATTAGATTTAGTCCTTTAGAAAAGCTGTGTTTCTTCCTGGCTAGCTCTGAGAATAAAATCTAAGTTATCTATTAAGACATGATCTTGATATTTTTTCAGAATTTACAACTTCAGAAGGCAGCTCTATGTGCATGTCCTTGTGTTAGTTTTTGATAGGTCCTTGCCTGTTTAATTTCACTGCCTCTGTCTCAGGGACCTAGACTGACTGTAAATTCTCCAATGCCATAGGCACCATTTCACTGTGTCTTTTTTTTAAAAAAAAATCGTCTCTTGGCTTTGATTTTAAATCAGGCTCTCACTGTGCCCTAGTCGAGCTTGGCATGCAATGCCAATCTGAGGCATGCAACTTGGAGGAAAGCATAGCAACACTGAGAGTAGGAATTCAAATCAGGGAGTCCCATGTGGGATTGCCTCTGGACTTTTGTCACCTGCAGCATTGCCCTTCAGCTTCTGAAGGACTAACCTGAATCTAACAGCCACACAGATGGTTAAAGGTGATTTCTAGGATATTGTATATTATTTTCCGATTAAAAAATCAACATCAAAAGAAGCTGATTAATAGCTAATTCTATTGCACATAGTTTTGCACTCTTAATGTCCTTTTCTCAGATAGGATTTTACAACAAAGACTTGCGGGTGGAATCTCTTTAGTTTCATGACAGATGCATTTCCTACCTTAAGTACTTTTGGTCTTGCCTACAGTTATGGTGGTGGGGAGACTAAGAATTCCTGTTCTGTTCCACATGTGACAGCATAGGACAGTGTCTTTCTCATAGGACAGTGGGGTAAGTATGGTATGAAACAGACATAGGCTCTACAAAGCACTGTCTTTTGTAGGTATTCTCATCCAGAGAGAGTTTCCAGAGAAATAACGCTGTATTGTGAATGTGTTTTTTGGAGACAGGACACTCAAAAAGAAGCTGAAGATCCTTAGCTGAAGATCCCTTTTCTGGTCCTCTCCTCTCTCCCAACTGTAATCTCAGGCTTCATGTTTTTCTTCCTATGCAAGAAATGAATTGTAAGTCAAGTGAGCGGAAGTTTCACAGGAGAGGAAAAATTGTGAAACTCTGAGTAGAAAATGTAGACTTTGGTTACTAGGATATCTATGCACATAGTTGACTTAATATAGAAAACCTTGCAATGACTATGTATCAAGAAGTAAAATTGTCATTGTGAAAAGGCCTAGCTCAGGTTAAACATTTTACAGTTTTACAAAATCTCAGGTGAGTTATATTTGGACACAGATCCTTATGCATTCACCCAAGGAGCCCAAATCTGAAGCCTAAAGTTGGAGCATGTCTTGTAGATTGTACACAAGTGTCTGGTATGGGTTCAGTAGACGTCCTGTGCACATACCACTCTGTGGAAATGCACAAGCACAGCAAGGTCACTGTCCCTGACTTGTCTACTTGTAAATAGATGTTCTACACAGTGGCTTGGGTGTCTTAAACTGGTATATGTATATAATGTTGCTTTCTTGGAATTAAATTTATTTTCAGACAAGCTATCAGGATTGGTATTCTGCAGTTAATATCTTCTTTTTTTCCTCCCATACTCCTTTTATTTTCATTTTTTGGCTACTCTGTTGTAAAATGAGTTAATCCCTCTGCAAGAAACAAGTACAAGAGAAAAGAGGGCAGAAGTTATTTGTGCTCTTCAGAGCTATCTTTTGCTTTTCACTATTTGTTGTGGTTTAACCTCAGCTAAGCCCTGCACAGCCTCTTGCTCATTCAGTCTCACAGCAGATGGGGGAGAGAATCAGAAAGGTAAAAGTGAGAAAAGTTATGGGTTGAGATAAAGACAGTTTAAAAGGTAGTGCAAAGGCCGTGCACACAAGCAAAGCAAAGCGGAGAATTAATTCATCACTTCCCATGGGCAGGCAGATGTTCAGGCATCCCCAGGAGGGCAGGGCCCCATCACATGTAAAAATGACTTGGAAGACGAACACCATCACTTCAAATGACCTCCCCATTTTTTCCCACCCCCATCTCTATATGCTGAGCATGACACAGTATGGTCTAAAATACCTGTTTGGTTACTTGGGGTCAGCTGTCCCTGTTGTGTCCCTTCCCAACTCCTTGCACACCCCTTTCCTCACTAGTGGGGTTGTGTGTGAGGCAGAAAACTCCTTGGCTCTGAGCCTTGGCTGTGAGTGAGCACTGCCCAGCGATAATGAAAGCATCCCTGTGTTATCAACATTATTCTTGTCCTAAATCCAAAACATGCACTGCACAGTCTACTACAAAGAAATTTAACTGTATTCCAGTGAAAACCTGCGCACAATTAAAATTTTTTTCCATCTTTTCCATCTTTCCATTGCTGAAAACTTTCTAATGGTGGGAAAGGGGTACTGTCTCTTCAAACACTGGATCCAGTGGAACTTTGTGCATCTTTGGCTGATCGTGATCTTTTTAATATAGACAAAAATATTCTCAAAGTTGTAGTATTTTGGCTGCTAGCAGAAATCAGAATATGAAAAAGTAAAAATTTTCATACTTTAATTTCTAGTAACTTTTATTGAATTCTTCTGAGATTTGAAAATACGCATTTGACGTGAAAATTTCAATGCAAACTCTCATAGTAGTTTTATTGTGAAGGGTTTGGAAGACTCTTGTTCCTTTACTTTTTCTTATAACAGAAGTATGTATTTCACCGGGGAAACTTGAAATAAGCAAAACAAGAAAGTTCTTTGGAAGTCTGGAGAATAAAGGATTCGTTTCTATTGCTTTTTTTTTTTTTTTTTTTCCACTTCAAAGCTTGACAGTGATTAATCATAAAGCATTGCAAACAAAGGTGTATTATTATTTTAGTAGTAGGCATTTGCCAAAGATTTTGTTTTAGGATCAGCACTATTATTTGTGCATTACACTGAACAATGAGTGATTTTAGCACATCTCTCCAGTCTTTACTTGCTTTGTTATCTTCTCTTTGTCTTCTATGTTATCTTCATATTTTATCCTCACTTGCTACTTTCATCAAATAATATAGAATGGATTTTTTGTTGCTGCAAACTGGAGTTTCTTTCTCATGAGCCCATGGGGATAATCATGTATCTTTATTCAAGATATAACCCAGAGTAAATTTAGGTGCCTTAATTTTTCCCATTACATCTTTTGACAGATTTGATGTGCATTGCATTTCAGAATTAATTAATTTTGAAAACATGCATTTCTACATTTTTCTTTTGTAATGTGTGAGATATAGTGCTCCATGAATAATAGATTTTTGTCTGGTATAATTTTTGATACCTTTTGGGAAAAAGGAAAACATAATGGAGGATGCTTAAAAATATTACATGTGATGAATTGTCTCAAATTACTGAAACCATGTGTTCAGACAAGTAGAAAACAGAGAAAAATCCTTCAGGCCCTTGATGAGGTAATTTGTTGGTCAAAGGTCTGTGTGGAGGAGACTAAATGCACACTGAAATAGGCTTTTATTTCATCTGTGTTAACAGCATAATAATGTCCACTGTTGTGCAATGCTCATAAAAGCAATTTTGTACTTGGTGACTATATTTTTTGTGTCATTGTTGGTGTGTTTTTTCTTCTCATTCTCTAAAAAATGTGGTGGATCTATCAAACCTTGTATTAGAAGGGAGTAAAATGCAGACATCTTTTGTCAGTTACTGTATACCATGAATACATAATTTATGACAAAGCAACCACTTCCTTCCATTTCTGTTACAGCTAATGACGATTTACTGTAGTAAAGGTGTTATTTGCATGCTAAGAGTTAGATCCGGAATATTCTAATATTAAATCAGATGGACATAAACCTATAGAGCACTTGAACGTTTTCATCTCTGGCAAAACAAGATAAAGTGCTGCTCTGTGGCAAGGATGAAACTGTGGTCCAACCACCTTCCTAGTGTTTGATCTGTTTCCATGTCTTAAGCCTTTCTTCCATTCAATAGCTATATTAGCAGAAGTAATGTTTCCCTTTTACTGTAGTATTAACTCTTAACAGAGTTGCATCCATTCATCTGATGTCACTGAGCAGCTTGTCTGGGGTTCAGTGAGATCCATATATTCTAGCTGAGACTTTCCAGGTTTGGACTAGGAGAGCAAAACAGCTTCCCACTGGCTGCCATTCTTTCCAGGGTATTTTACATTAGCTGAGCACTTGCATGGAAAGAGCAGGTTTTTCTCTTACTCCCTGCATTGATAGCAGCTTTCTTGCCATGTTTTTGTGATTCTGATGTTATGTAGAGCCTTTGTTCCTTTCACAACGTTAGTGAAAATGAAGCCATGTTTCTAGTATCTGAAAAAAGGATAGGCAGGGTTAAATCCTGTCCTAGTACAGCTACTGACAGACTACATAACATTTGATTCTGTTGGCTGGTCCTTTCCCAATAAGGCATCTCCAGTGTTACAGAAATAGTGATCTGTATCAAATAACTCATCAGACCTCCTATCCAGAATCCTTAGTATATATGTCTGCTGTATCATTTACAAGATAGGATTAATTCAGAAGATTGATTTGATATTTGTGTCCTCAAACAAAAAACAGATGTGAGTAATTAGATATTCAGTAAAAGTAAACACTGCTGTACTTCTGCAATTTATTTTTTATGTTAAGAAGACTTTCCTGTCTGGCCATCTGGGAGCTTCTCTGGCAGTTGCTGTCAGAGCACCTGAGCTGGGTCTGCAACACCTTCTCAGTGGGCAGCTCCAGGATGCCCTGCTTTACTCCCTGTGCTCACTCCACAGTCAGACAAGGATTCCTTACTTTTGATATTTTGAGTACCCAGTCACCTGGCAGTGACACAGATCCTCAGGCCCTTTTTTGTGCAAAAGGTTGGCTCCAGCTCACTGCCTCTTGCTTCATGTCCCACCCCACAGAACTCAACCTGAAGCTTGTTCTGCAGCTGCTCACAGAACCGCCTGCACTGATGCCTGTATGTAGTATTTTGTCCAAGAACAGGCAAGAACCTTTTCAGCATTTATTATACTCCAGAATTAAAACCGTTTCAGTGGTTTTACTCTTGTCCCACTGTTTCTACATTGTTGTTACATGCCTGTGTTCAGTTTGCAATCTCTCTTTGACTGTGTGCATGAACATGTATTCCTCTGAACACTTTCCAGTGGCTTCCTTCAGCTTTAAATTCTCAGGCCTTTTGCAGCTATCTGAGGATGTCTCCTGGTTAGTAATTTTTGTCCCAATGCCTTTTTTTACCTCTAGACCTTTATGAATTCAGTTAGACATTTATGAATTCAGTTAATCCTTTATCCCAACATGCTTCAGGAAATGACCAGTTAGCTGATCTGCTCACTCCTGAACTTCTCAAGAGATATTTTACCACTTATTACATGCATAGATACAGAAAGTTCTTGGTATTAAATACATAGAGACAGTGCAACAAACTTTCTTAAATCTACAGGATCTGTATTGCCAACTTGAATTCAGTTACATTTTTAAAATTAAGGTAGACTTCCGTAAGTTTATATATGTGGATGGATTCAGAGTCACTAAGTCCTTCACTTTACTGCTGTGTTACGGAAGTATTGCTGATTCTTAATATCACTGTATTTTCAACTGGTGTAAAGAAACATAAAGACTTAAAGCAATATATTAAGATTTAGCTTGTTATTTTGTTAGGTGTTGTTTTGTACTGAGTTAAAAAAACCAAACAAGTAACAAACCCTCAAAACTATCCATAAAAATATCCCATTTTATTTTAATGTTTTAATATCACTAAGCTAAGAAATCCAGCCACTAAGTAATTTCATACTTTAAAATATTTTCCAAAAAGTGCAAAATGTTTAATTTTTAGAGAAACTGCCTTTCCAGAAGCTGTTAGGCCTTTGAAGAATATTCTGATCACCCTTAAGAGGAAGAGGCCAAGGTAGATGGTGACAATTGTCCCTTAGGCCTAAAAAAAATCTTTTCTGTTTTAGTCTAATTGATGAACAGAGCTCCTTATATATGATGCTATCTCTGTAAGATAATCATGCTTTAGAAGAAACTTTAGCTTGTTCCTGCATGGCTGAAGTCATTGTGGCTCGTGATGAAATTCCCATCAAAGCAGACTGGCCTCTTGAGCACCAGGTTCCAAGTGGGCACCTGAATAATGTCAGCAAGGGCTTAACAGTCAGTGTAGGCTGTGGAGAGCATTTATGCAGTAAAACCCATTTTATCTCTGTGCATCTCCTTCTTGATTTTCCTCGCAATTTTGTTTACATAATTTCATGTTGAGAAAAGCACAGAATTATCTTTCTGTGGTTTCAGAAAAAGAATTAGATTACATGTTTTGAGGCTATTTTTTTTTTTTTAATTTCCGAGCTGAGGCTTTTTTTGAGTGTCACACTCAAGCTCAAACATCACTGGTAAAACTCAGACTTATCTTCATTAAGATTCTGTAATTCTTTATATTCAAACCGTATTGATAGTTCAAATTATGAGAAAATAAATATTGGATGAATAGATATAACCTAATCTAAATAACACACATCTAATTTAAGAATAATTTCCTGATATTAAACTTTAGGGCTACATAAACATGAAGAAAGATAAAAATTAATTTTGCTACATATCTTCTTAAAAATAACAATAATCAGAAGGTTGGTTTTTTTTGGTCTGTTTTTTTCTTTTTGGTTGGGTTTTTTTTTTTTTTTTTTTTTTTTTGTGGGTTTTTTTTTTTTTTTAATACAAGAAAACTGGGATCATTTTATGACCACAAAGAAGAATATCTTCACAAAGCAGACCAAGAAGTTTCAGGAGGAGAACATTAATCACAGCTGCTATTTTTCTTCGAAGGCATGATTAAAAGTTGGGCTCCCCTGCCTGTGTACAGAATTTTAGTTCAAAGGAGGTGACTGAATGCAATCCCTGAACACCATTATAGCACTAAGAAGCATGCAAGGAAGAAGTAGGATAGCAGCCTACTATTAAAGTAAGGCAACCCAGGATAACTTAACTAAAAACAGTCTTTTATACCACCAGTAAAGTATTTAAAATAAACAAGGTGGGGAATGGAATAAAAAATGATAAACTAAAGAAGCCTGCAGGGAGAAAAATATCCTAAAAGAAGAAAAATTGAATTTATTTAGAAATAAATGTTTTAAAAATTTCAGCCCTTCTTGTGGTATACTTTCTTTTCCTGCCTAATCATATTTATAAGGAGTGCTATAAGTTCCTGTGTCATCTTCATGATCTTCTGTGCACTATTATAGATTGTGACTTGAGACCTATACAAAATGGTGATTTTTAAGCATGAAACTTCTCTAGAATTTCTTTGAATTGGCTATTAGCATCTCAACTACCCAGAATATCAAATCCAAATCTTTGCAACTAGTCAGGCTCGTTAATACAGGGGATTGTAGAGAAATGGAGGAAAAAATTAGGGCCATATTTAAGCAAATTTACTTTTAGAGGAAAATACTTTAGGTAACCACATGCCAGGCTTTGAGTTCATGGTATTACTTTTATATAAATCAGAAGTGATGTTACTTAAAAAGCAAAATTTGAAAATATTTTAGAATTTATAAAATTTGTTTTCATAACCTAGGTTCCTCAGATCTTTAGAAAAGGAAAGAAAACCTCAAAATATAGTGTCTCCTTTCCTCATTAATGATGTACCTGGCATGTAGCCAGAAAACAGAAAATCACAGTGTATTTATTTTTTCATATTATGCCTCTATGAGTTCTAAATCTGCAAGTAGCAAAAACAATGCTTCCCCAGAGGGAAATATTTATATCTACTTGGTGTTAAAAAGACATAGCTATGAAAGCATTGCAACAGCTGACCAGTAAATGTAAGTGGAGTCTATTTCAATTACATTGTTTTGGTGTTTGACTGGGCATCCCATATCCTTTATGAAGCAATTATCTAGGGAGTCACTGTGAAGAGGAAACATCCTCTCTCACAACCTTCTAGGATTCATTCTCTTCAGATTTTTTTTTTTTTTGAGTGGCTAGGTGATTTTTACTCATTCATAAACATCTCCATTACAGATTTTTCTTTTAGCTTTTCACTTTCAAGACTGTGAAAGTTGGCTTTCATTTGCACAAATAACACTAAAAATCGAAGGATAAAAAATGTGATGTTTGCAGGTTGTTGGTTTTTTTTTTTCAAATCTGAGAAAAAAAAAAAAATCTGTAGGTCTGGAAATGGTGGGAATATTCTTTGCAGTTATTTTCCATCAGATGCTGGTGTTAACAGAATTTCTAGTTCTACATTTGGAACTGTTTCTTCTGGGATTAAAAGAAAAAGAAAAAACTGAAAGAGAATGTTTAACTTTTCAGAATGGGAGTGCAAAATAGTGGAACTCTCGTGTCACCTCAGAAGCTGACTCTGTTGACTGAAGCCAGTAGCCGGTGGTCTCATGTAGTGGCAGAGCTGGTTTATTCTCTCTTCCATTTCTATTTTAAAATTAGCATCTGCTTCAACCTCAGTGGAAGGATCTGTGTGAACACATGTGCTTGTGAAATATGCATGGCTGTATGCCTGTGAGTACATGTAGGAATGTGGAAAACAGGTTCAAAAGGAATGTGTGAGCTGTATTTATCAGAATATTGTGTGTTCAGTCTTGATCTTATTTAATGCTTTCTATTTTTTTTTGCAAAAGAATTAATAAATGTAAGACCCAACAATAAACTCTTTGCTAAAAAGCATTTTCTAAACCACCATAGTAAATAAAAGGATTTTGATCTCCTAACAGCTCTTAGTTTTGAGTAGAAAAGCTCATAATTGTACCTGACATGTTAGCATGTTAGTGAAAAACCATCACCAACCTGCTTGTGTAATAAAAAAAAATCTTTCTCATAAATATTAAGGGTTTTTGCTGAGATGCTGTTTTACTTAACTGAAGGAAATAAGACACCAATATATGGGTTTGAAATGCAGAATGTTTTTGTCTGTTCAAAGGTTGTGACAAAATCTCTCATCCTCCATTATATTTAAGTGTACTGGATATTAAGTGCCGCTTTTGTCAATTCAGAGTAAATTCCTGTTTATGTTACTTATTTTTAAAAGCTACTTTCTTTCTATTACCTTACATCAAAAAGTACTGCCACTGTTGCTTGAAGAATTAAGTGCCTTTGCAGATGTAAGTGAGTGATTATTTTGCTGAGGTATTTGGTGATCTTCTGGAGAAACGAAAAGCCACAAGTTTGGTTTATTTCTGTAGTGCAGATAGTTTGTGACTGCAACAAAAGAGGTGCACTGGAACAGGATTTTATTTAACCAGATTTGGACATGAAGAGCAGGCAAGATGCTGTGGCATTAGCTTTGGAGGAAACACAGAACATGCTGAATGCTCAGGTTCTCACTCATTCAGCTAAGCTACCCTGAAGTCGCACAGTGCCATCAGTAGGGTATCATTTCTTGGGGTGCTTAAGTAAAGGCAGCTCTGGACAAAATGCATGGCTGCATTCAGACCTCCCAGCAAACAGCACTTTGGCATTAAGGAAACATTTAATTTTGAATTATTGCTAGAGAAATTTTATCTTCAACTTGTAATTGTATCTTCTTAAGTGTCACTCCCTATTGACTCATACTCTAGAAAATTATTCTTAAGGAAATCTAGGGACACACTAGAGGATGGCAGGTTGGTTTTAGTTTAAACAACAATTGCTAAAATTGACTGATTATCAACACCAGTATAAGTCCCATTCAGAAGAGTCACTTTATTTTTCTTTAACATTCTGATTTCTTACCATCCAAGTTTGAGAAATAATGAAGCCTCTGATTTAAAAGAATGTCATGATGGATTCACTGAGGGAAAAAACTGTTCTTTGTCAACAGAGCTAGAGTTTGGAGCATCTTTTTTAGTAGTTTTTAGTATCTTCAATAATCTTCATATTGATCTAGGTTTCTGCCAATTGGAAGTCTTTCAATGTAACTGGGTCTAGATTTTCTAGACTTTCAGTATAATGAGTGGAAGGATTTGAAGAGGAGGAGAAATGCACTTGTGTGTTTTTCCTTATGTTCTTCTGCGTCATGTCATATTGTCAGAAGTGTGCAGTCTTCTGTCAGACAGAGGCTCTGTCTGCCTGCAGCAGCACCCTGTGCTTCTCACAGGAGTTTCTTGCCGAGGCTTCTTCTGAGCCTCTAACATCTGTTCCCCTACTTGGAATAGGAACTTTTCTGCCTTTACATATTTCTGTGATGTCTTTTGAAAACTTTCCACAGGCCTACATTAAAATTTTGTTGGCCTAATGACCAGTGACCTATAACTCATAGTAAAAAAGAACATGTGTACTTGAAGGCAGCTGAGAAATTTCTGCCAGGTAGGACTGGATCCCAGATGTGGCCTGGCTATCTGTCTTGAGCTTTTTCAGGAACAATGTGATTTGTGATGAAGCTCTCAGGAAATAATCAACTGGCAATGATGTGTACTGAGTACAGGTGAGGTACACCTCCTTATGCCAACAAATAGGTTGTCGAAGCACATAGCTTTATCCCTTCCCTATTACAATGGTAAGGCTATTTATATTTATGTGGGGAAATAGTTTAGAGGGTAAAATGGTTCTGAGTAGTACGATTGAGGTCCCAGCAGTGATCACTTGAACTGAAAACTCTTCAACTTCCTCAATACAAAGCCAGGGACCATTCTTATATGTCCTACTTAACTGATCCATAATGTAGTGCCCAATCCTAGCTGGAGTGGGAAACAATTCAGCCCTTGTATTTGTGTTGAGCTTCACCATTAAGTCTTTTTTTCAGGAAATTAATCTGTTTGTACAAGTTTTCTATCAAGTCTGCTTGCTGTTTTCCAAATACACTTTCAGTATCTTCTGACACACAAGTTCATACAGTCAAGTATTTAATGCTTTACAGTCAGCATGGCATCTTGTGACTTCAAAACCCACACAAGCAAAAATCAGTATTTATTATTATAAATATATTTATGTTTACCTACTGAAATTATGTAGGTACTATCTATCCATTCTTTTTTCTATTTGTCTCATTGTTGCGAGTCCAACAAAATCCACTGTACTGACAATATCTTCAAATATTCTCACTTTTTTTTTTGTTTGTTTGTTTGGTTGGTTGGTTATGTTTGTTTGTTTTGTGATAACCTGTGTTCCCACAAGCTGTGTTATATAGAGTACCTGTAAGCAAAGCTGCCTAGCCTGGAACAATTTTTTGTGATTTTTTTTGTAATTTTGTGTGATTTTTTCCTCAACACAGATAAAAATGTGTTGTTGTAGACCAGGTCTGGTCATGTCTTTGTTTTTAAAAGTACATGAATTTCCATCTATAACCATGGTGTGGAGTGGCTGGACTGAGCCCCTTATCAGGAATAAGGCAGCTCCTGCTGTGAGCCTGATTTCCAGCTCCCACCTCTGCTCTCCTTCCCTTGCCCCAGATGCTGGGTATGGCACTTCACGGTTGCTGGTCAGAAGACAAATGGACACTTATCATCACTGACACAGGGACTGTTTTAGTCCTCCAATCGAACTCTGGGCTGAGTGAGAACTACTTTGGCTTTACAAATCTGAAAACAGGTGAAAGAGGCTTAGTAGAATTTGTTGGTAAGACTTTATTTTCCTCCACAGTAGCCAAAGAAATATTCTCCTTCGGTGCCCTCTTAATGTCTTTGAAATGTTTGACAGATGCAAACTCTTTAATTTTGTCTCCTGTGTCATATATGAATTAGGGAATGGATATCATAGCAGTGGGTACATTTACTGATGTCTGTTTGTACTAGTTACCTGAAATGAGTCCATCTTGTTGACTCCCTTCTTTACCTCAATAACTTCAGAGAGTGCAGCACTCTCTGAAACCTCATCATAGGTCCTTTTAATTAATGGGGCTTAAACATATAATTTTCTTTTCAGTAATAGAAAAGTTAGCTCTCATTTCCTTATACAAATGTTAGATTTATCATCATTTTATCCAAGGGAAATTTAGACCAATGCATTTTTTTTTTTAAAGTACATCCTCAGACAATGAAGGATCTTAGAAACCAGCAACAGAGACAAGCAGTCATCACGCCAAATCACTCAGAAATGCTGATGGAGTGAAACACAATTTGTTCTTATAATTCAGAGCCATAAATTCTCTTGAGACCTTAGATGTCTGAACCATCTGCCCTTTGGAACCTCTGCAGCAAATGGTAAATCCATTGGTATCACATATGAGACATCTGTTCTCAAGCCCTATTTACTCTTGATTTGAGGAAATCTCTTTTTTGTTCACACTTCATAAGATTAATCCTAACTACTGGCCTTAAACTTGTCCTTTTAGTACCTCTGCAACCTATTTTGGAGGAATAATTATTCTTTATTTAGTTTGCTGGCTCATAGGAATCCTTTTCCTAGGCGCTTATCTCTCTCTGTGTCTGGGCATTTAGCCCAGGCTGTAGATTTCAAAGGCAGCGGGGGTGCCAAGAGGTTAGACACTGTAATGTTGTGAATACCTTTGTGGATACAGCAATTCATCCTTAGCTGAAAACTGATATCCTGTTATTTGTTTGAGCAACAGTTGTGTATGCAATATATAGGTAAGGATGTATACAAAGTTTTTTGTGAGTTAGAGATAGCCTACACAATTAATTATAAATGTAGAAACAAGGCTGAAGTGCATTTTATTTTGTTCCTGGTAGTACTTAACACATTCTTCAATGCAGAGATGCCAAGATACACAGTTACAGTCATGACTGAACTTGCTGCTGCAATGATGGAATGATGTTTCTTCTACACTATTTTCACTGAAAATAGCCATTTTAGATACTGCAGTTCTTCATTTCTTGATAACCATTTCACACAAATCGTAGATGGATGTGCGTACCGTATTGTATATATGCATTTTGTAATATTTGCATTTTATTTTTATGTGGGTAGAAGAATTTTTTTTCCTTAAGGGCCATTGCATGAGTAGAAGTAGCTGAAAAATGTACTTAAAATGTATGAGGTAACAAATTCTTCCTTTATATAATTTTTAGGGTCTGTTTTGCTTTTCGTGCTGAATGGCTTCGGGGACAGCTGCAATTTTTTTAAGCATTTCTTTTTTTAACAGTGAATTGCTGATTGTTAAATTTTCAGGATATCTGCTAAATATTTCTCTTACATTTCAGTCCTGGTACTTAAGAAAGAAAGTAAAGGACTTTGAAGTGTCTATCACTGTAGCCTAATATCAGCTCAGATAATTGGTTAAAACTTTTCACAGTAAAGTGTCTATCTTTTCATTACTGGATTTTCAAAAATACCAGGTAAATATAAGGATCATCTTCTATAAAGGCTTATTTGTTATTGGCAAATTAGTTGTCCATCATGGGGAGACAGGGTATTTGTACAAATACGAAGAAATTTGTTGACATAAAAAGGTTCTTTATTCCATTTTTTGGCAGAGAAGAGTAAGTTATTTATGTTTTATTGTTGCACTATTTATGGATGGTAAAGACCTATATACAAACAATTTTTGTTAGAAGTGGCAGGTATTCTGACTTGAGAATATTTTTTCTTTCATGTAAAGCAGAGAAGAATTCAGGACAAGCCTGCACTATAAAATGAATTTCTCAATCAAATAAGATAACAATGTAACACCCCAAGTAATTGATGCATAACTGAAAAAGGTGATATGCTTGCCAGTGACTAAAACTGGATGGTGTAATTTGAAAGTTGTTTTTACACTGGAAGTTGATAACTCCATTCTTCATTTATGCCATGTCTAATCTTGATTCAAATTTAGAATTTGCCTGTTTAGACAGCTATTTAAGTCAATGATATTCTGCAAAGGCAGCACAAAATCTGATAATGAATTCCCAGCATTTTCTAAATATTATGTAGAATAGGATAGGGCAGGATAGGATAGGGCAGGATAGGATAGGATAGGATAGGATAGGATAGGATAGGATAGGATAGGATAGGATAGGATAGGATAGGATAGGATAGGATAGGATAGAACAGAACAGAGTATTTCAATTGGAAGGTACCTATGATGATCATGTAGTCCAACTGCCTGACTAAATCAAGGCTGACCAAAAAGTTAAAGCAGGTCATAAAGTGCATTGTATTAGTGCCTCTTAATCACTGACAGATTTGGGGCAGCTTTGAACCATTCCTACTAATTTTTTGAAAAAAAATAAAGAAAAATACCTTCAGACATACCTTTAGTTTCTTTTGCTTAAAGATTAAATACATTAAGCTTAAGAAAACTTATACAAGGGACCTTGGTAACACCTTAATGTAAATCTACATGCCAAGCTTCACCTCGCTGGACTCTTGTTTTTTTTCAAATCCTATCACTGAATATTTGCATCAACCTAATTTGTGAAGTACTTTGGAAAAAAACAGAATTCATAGGAGGGACAAGATGGATGAGAAAGTTGGGAAGCCTTGCCATACACAACACAGCCATCTGACTGTGGCTTCAGTTGACTAACTGCATTTAATGCAAAGAAACCTGTGTCTCAGATGATCTTATACATCAGAAGATAAATATGAACATTCATTAAAAATAGAATACCTTTTTTAAAACTCATTTAAAATAGAACATCTCTTTTAAAACACATTCTTATTCACACTGAAAAAAATCTTCAGTATAGAAATATTTAGATGTAGGGATACAAAATGTGCAATTTGCTTGCGTTTGTCTAGTAACTTGTCACTTTTGGTCAGAGCTAAATATTTTCTCATTTTCTTAATTTTTGGGCTTATTAGTAATTAGATTCCCCACAATAGGCTCTTATGACTGGAATAACAACATTCAAAAAAAAAAAAATTGGTAGGCATTAGATGTAGTAATGAGAATCAGGCAATAGGTCTTAGAGAAAAATAATAAAAATAAGCAGATCAGCAAACAGTCAGAAAGATCACCTATGGTATTGAAAACTGGTAGCAATATGGACTCAGTGATTCATGAAACAAGCTCAGGGAATTTTTCTCTTGCATGCTCAAACACAGATAAGAGTGTTGTAATTGGAGAGTAGAGATTCCCCTGAACTGGTCCGTGAAAGCTTTTGGAAATTACTGCTTCTGTAGAAATCAGCCCTTTTTACTTGACAGGTAAAATATTAAGATTTCAATCAGCACCCTCTGTCAGGAAGAAATATAAATATTATCTCTGAGTTTGTGTTCATTGTGATTATTAATTTAGAATATTCAGTGACAGCTTCTTAAATAATTAAGACATCTCATTCAAGGATGTCATAATAACAATTAAAAGTGATCTCTATGTATTCTCTACTACATAATCTCTGCTGACAAAGCAGAGGTTTGTAACAGTACGTGATACCAAAGAGGCACATCATGTGCATAAGGTGACTGTAAAACTGGATCCATGGTTCAGTGCAGTGCTGTGGCAAGGCTGGGTTCCCAGTTGCCATGGATTAGTTAGGTCTGGGGAACTTGGTCCAGTTGAGCCAGAGTGTGATGCTTGACAACAGGCCTCAGAATGTGGTTTAAAAATATATTTAAAATATAAAGTAGCAAGTAATTGTGTTATACTCTTTATATTAAGTGTGTGTAATGCGTATATTAAGTATGTGGGCCTGTACAAAGCGTGTTTCAAAACACAGATAATGTTACTTTTGGCTGTGCTATTGTATCACAGATTAGCACCTTGCTTTCTCTCCTTGCCTTGTTAGTTAAGACTTATTTGAAGTGTGGATATTTACTGTATTAAAGTTCTTTTTTTATCCTTTTAAATTTTTCCTAGGAGGTGTTTGCATTGCTCAGTCACTCAAAATCCCGCGGGAACCAAGACCAGGAGAATTTGAAAAGATCATTAAGCGCTTGTTGGAAACTCCAAATGCTCGAGCAGTGATCATGTTTGCGAACGAAGATGATATTAGGTGCCTGTTTCCTAATTTTGTGTTTTTTTCCTCTTCACAAAGATGCTTTGTTGGCAGGTGAAAAATAGACTAAGAAGAAAGTTTCAGATTCAATCCTATGTAAAAATTCTTGGAAATCTGATGATAAGAAATTGAGTCATAATTATAACAAAATAACACGTAATTGAGCGTGCTGGTCCTTTATTCTGTGTAGTACCAGACTTCTCTTGGTTCCTAGGAGTGCAGTGCCAATAGATAGTTATTTGGTGGCTGAAAAGAAAGAAACCAATGAGAATGCTAGAAAAATATGGCTAAAGATGAAACAAGTTAGCTTGTATTTTACTGTATCTTGAGTTAATTACAACTGTTGTTGAATATGCCTTAGATTGTGAAAACTGTAGATTAATTTGTTATTGTAAGCTTATGAATAAGAAAAATAAATGATGGGTTTCTCAAGTTCTTCGTAAATGGATTTGTTTAATTGGTCATTTGTTGTTTGTTTGCAGGAGAGTACTGGAAGCAGCCAAAAAAGCTAATCAATCTGGGCATTTCCTCTGGATTGGCTCAGACAGCTGGGGGTCAAAAATTTCACCAGTCCAGCAGCAGGAGGAGATTGCAGAAGGAGCAGTAACCATTCTACCCAAAAGAACATCCATAGATGGTAAAGACACATGTGGCACAAACCCTTCATTTTCTGTCAAAGTTCAAGTACTTTAGGTCTCTTTAAAGTAATTTAAGAATCAACTAGTCCTTGATTACATGGAATTCAGGAAAAGTTTTTCAAACAAATTACCTGAGTTGGCCTGATCCAATGATAATTTAATGTATCTGTTGAGATGAGGAGATGCTGAATCTGTGATTAGGCAATCTTGTAATTGTCTGGTAATGATGAGTTCTCATTTTGAGTTGAGATCTTCTTAACCATAGCCTGGTCATTCTTTGGGATAAATAAGGAGAGTATTGGATCAATGATAATGACTCAGATATTCTCTGGGGACGAGATTGATCTGTGCTCTGCTTTCCAGTCCTAAACATAAAGAAGCTACTGTATTAAGAAATATTCTTACTTGGTGGATGAAGTGGAATTTGGTTTGCAGTACCTTACTCCTGTGAGGGTACTGCATATAGTGACATCTCTTAGTGTCTTGGGTGAGTGTGCTAAACTGGTAACTGATTAGGAAAAATGAACACTCTTGATGTTACATAGAGGATTTAGCCACAGGGAAATACTTGCAAGGAGCTAATCCAGATGTGATGTTTTAATCACAATTTCATTATGACAGCTGCATTGCAGGGGTAAGGCTGGTGATCATCAGGTTTAAGTAGAAATCTTTAGTTTCTCAACTGGTTTAATTAACTGTATAAATAGAAGCAGAATTATAGGTGTCCTGGATGTCCTCTTGTTCATGAGGTACCCCATGATTTTATGTGGTCTTGAAATGACATCTAATCCTTGGATGCTACTATGCTCATAAAATAGTTTGTGCCTGCCTAAAGCTTTTTCTTGTTCTTATATTTAGAAAAAAATATGATACTGTCTTTAAATTACTATTTTTATACTGTATCATATTTTAATGCTTCTTTCACTTCTCTTCAATGTAGGATTCGATAGATATTTTCGGAGCAGAACACTTGCTAACAATCGAAGAAATGTCTGGTTTGCAGAATTTTGGGAGGAGAATTTTGGATGCAAGTTAGGATCACATGGAAAAAGAAATAGCAATATCAAGAAATGCACAGGTAACTGTGAAAGTAAAACATTATCTGTAAATTGTTTATAGGAGTGCAGGGAAGGAGCTGCTTTCTTTTCATCACTTTCCCTTCAGTTCTCCAATGCATATTGATGAGTTGCAAGAAAAGTGTGACATCTTTTTCTTAAACCTGAAGAAAAATTTCATGGACAATGTATGAGAAATTTAGTAGTTAATTTTCAGGAATACAGTGATGGTACAGATTTTATTAAAGACCAGTGGCAGTGATTTAATTCCATTATGTTTTCAATGACCTCCTCTCTCACCCCATCTGTAGATGTCAATATGATTTTTTTTTTATCAAGTGTGTGCATCATGGTAATTTTCATATTGTTAACCCTGAAGTATATACAATGAAAATTAAATTTCTGTTTAAACTATTGAGGTCTTGATGATAGGTCAAGTCTTGAACTCCTTATTTAGTTTACAAACTGTGTTTGAGGATGAAGGAAAAAGCAAATCAATATGTTCTTATTACTTGTCCCCATGTGTAAAAAAATGATCCTATATCATATTATAAAACTGAAAGCCTCTATAAAATTTGAGCAAAAACTTGAAGTAATTGTCACTAGTTTTTGCAAACCTGCTTGCTCAAGCATCATACCCAGATGCAATTGTCATGACACTAATACAGCAGACACATCAGCAGCTGACTTTGATCTTCTCTATGAGGTGTTTTCTTGCTGTTACTTAAAAAGTTTATTACAAGAGTGTTACTTTCTGTGGCTACAGGGTTATGTTACTTATTGTGCTTTTGTTACTTTTTTGTGTAGACACTTTTACCGAATGTCAGGGCTTCTTGTGTCATTTCCTTAGTTACTGATGGTTGTGACCACCATCTCTGTGAGTAGTGCCAGCCACATTACAAAATTTTGCTGCACTACATAAATAAGTTGTCTGTGATGTGCCTTGATTTTCCTGGCATTCTCTTCTTTCACCAAAAAATATTTTCCCCATGGAGCATGAATTCTTTTTTTAACTTGCTGTCCCAAGATTTATGGCTGCTTGCTGACACTTTCATGTCGCCTTTATTATAGGGTTGCCCTTCCAAACTTTCTGCACGCCAGCACCCACTTCTCCTGGGCTTGTCAGACAGAAGCACTGTGAGGTCTCCAAGAACATGCATTCCTGCACAATCTGATGGTAAATCTGGACCATCAGATTTATTGAATGCGTATAGTGCCATCAATTGAAACACTTAATGCACTGTGCTTTGCAAGTCACAGGTACAACTCACACAGAAATATCAGAGCTGTGCATTTACTCTGTCATTTCAGCAATGCAATGTCTTCTGCCTTTTAACTCAAATTTCACAAAGAAAGGGTAATATTCAATTCCTCACTGAGTTAAATGATAGCTCATTACTCTAATCCTTTACTCCCTGGCCTTGATTCATATAGCATAAATCATGGCTGGATAGTTACGCATGTCCGGAAAGGGATTATTTTGCTATTGCTATTTTAAGTGGAAAATTGATGGGGTTTTTTTAAGTTCTTCAGGTGGAATGACTGGTATATGTGTTGTAGTTTAGGAAGCTCTAAATGTTACCACAGATGGTTGTATGATTTATCTCAGCCTCATCACATCTGTCAAATTGAATTACCAAGTGAAAAGTAGTGTATGAAATGCATAGGCTATATCTTGATCCAAAATAATTTTTAATTTGAAAGCGATATCTGTATATTTTATAAAAAAAAATATAGTATGTTCTCTGAACCTGAAAATAGAAAGAAAACATATTTTCTGTGCCCAGAAAGTTAACATGGTACCAAGTGATGGGACAAAGACATGGGAGGTCTCATGTGACAGTTGCACCTGCATTTTAACTGTCAGGGGAGAAAGCAATGAATTCTTCTGCAAAGTACCTATGAGTGATAGGACTCCTGACTAAAACCACTTAAAAGTGGCTTGCCACAATGGAATTCATCCCCATTCAGACAGAAGTAGATCTGACACAATCTGGCAATTCATTATGATCCCCGTGCTTATCTAACTCAAATTTAAAGGGTTGGGTAACAAAAGTACCCAAAATATGTTAATTTTAAGTAAACTGAATCAAGATATGGTGGTGGTGGTAGTAAGTTCAAAATTACCCTCCTGTGTTTTAAGGAAAATGATAGGTGGAGAATGGGGGATTGATCCCCAGCCCAGTTTAGATTCAGAGAATTGCAAATGATATCTTGACACACTCCAGTTTGTTTGTCACAGCCTTTTGTGCAAAAAAAGGAGGCAGCAATGAAATCTTGGCAGGTTCTTCATGCCACAGCCCTCAAAACAGTTGCGTGTGTACTATGATCTTCTATGTCTGCTAAAAATTAAGGAATATCCCACCCATGAATTTATCCTTTCCTTGAGAAGCCAAAAACATTACCTCATGGCCAAGTCTGCTCTGAAACAAAGGTGGTAAGTGAAAAAAAAATGAATGAATCCCCAAATTTCAATAAGAATGTAAGAACTGTTACTTTTAGTTGTTTATAACTTAATATTAAAAACCTTGACCCTTGGCCTGTCCCCATTGCCATTTTTCCTTGCAGTGGGTTTTCTCTGATATTTTATATGTAGTTTCTTAGTCCTGATTTTCAGCTCAAAATTCTTAAAAGGCATGTGCAGGTGGCCAAGCAGGTTGTGGCCAGCTGGTTGCCCAGAGAGGCTGTGGAGTCTCCTTCCCTGGAGATATTCAAGAACAACCTGATGCAATCCTGTGCAATGTGCTCTGGGCAGACCTGAGCAGGGAGGGTGGACCAGATGACACAATGGGTTCCCTTCCAACCTGACCCATTCTGTGATTCTGTGCTTCTGTATTCCCATCTCTAGTTTAGAGCTTGAAGACTGAATGTAAAAACACCATTCATTCTAATTTTCCTGTATTTTTATCTGGGAACTGCAGAAAATAAGATTCTCTTTGTGCTTTGCCCATGAGTCCAATTTGTAAATCATATCACTCTGTGTATAAGTGTTCAAGATGTGACTGGATGTGGCACTTTGGGATATGGTTTAGAGGTGATGGTGCCAGGTTGGCAGTTGGTCTAGATGGTCCTGAAGGTCTCTTCCAACACTGATGTTTCTGTGATTCTGTGATGTTGTGATGTCAGTAGGCAGCGGTACACTGAAAGAAATCCAAAATCTTGAGATACAGTCAGAGTCTGAAAATCTCTCTCTCCAATATTAAAAGGCAAATTGATAAGCATAAAGTTTTCTCAGGCTTGAGATATATTGTATTATGCTTTCCTGTTTGTCTTAGGAGGTACTTGAATCTTTTCCTCCTATAATATTTGTAATTACCAACAACAAAACTAATATATCCGTTCTCTCCTGTTTAGTCAAGTTATTAATAGCTTTAAATTTTTGCTACCTGCAGTGAGTATGCTACTCCTCTAATCCAATTTCAAGCATTTTTTTCCCTATGAAGATACTAAAAAATGCTTAATAGTGAAGAACCTTTCTCTCTTTTCCATGTAAAATCAACTTTTAAGCAATGGAAGTCTGAAAGGAATTTATCTTCCTTTAAGGTTAAAAATTACACAAGGGCATAAGCCTTCTTACATTCCTCTGTTCTTATACATTACTGACTATTTCAGATTAGCATTGTAATAACTTAAACAGTTCATTTGAATTTTAAAATCTTGTTTATTTGTCGTTGCTGTTGCTTCTTATTCCTAAAAGAATTTGTGCTCTGGAGATACATAAAGTAATAATTTTTTTTTTTTGAATTTGCCTGTTTGTTTCTTTTCTCATTTTTGCCATTTTACAGAAAGCAATGATACACCTAAACTTTGAAAAAGTAATTTTTTTGCCACTATTGAGTTGAAACTACCTCTGTGTGTTTCTGGATGTGAGTGTACGTTGATCAAACCTTCAATATTAGAATAGTTAATTGAAAAATATTAGAGATTTCTTGTTTTGACTTTTCTGGAGTTTAAAAAATATCAAATTGAGCCATTAAACTTAAACATTAAACTTAAAATTAATAAGCATTAAACAATAATTCAATGACTACCCTTAAACTGTTTTACTTGGGGAGAAGAAAAGCATTTGCAGAGAAAACTCATTTGTATTACTACAACAAAATGGAAAAGAAAGGAGTGCTACCAAGATTAAACCATATGTGGGGGTTACAAGAAACCTTACTTTACATATTTATTCAAGGTGTAGATTTTCTATATTCAATAAAAACATCTTTAGTGAGACACAATCTTTTCAGGGATGTTCAGTAGTGTTTCCCTAGCACTGGTTTCTCTGTGGGGAGAAGAAGCGAGATGGAAAGGTTTTCACAAATCTCTGTGCCCCAGCACAAAACTGTAAAACAGAGACAGTATTCATTTATCCTTTGATTCCTGTTGATTATTCAAGAGGAAGGGATTGCATGGTGGCTGTAGGAGATGGCAGAAACTGTGTGCCTCTTGCTCTGCTTTAAATTTAACTTTCTCATCTGGACTTTTTCCATACTCTCAGCTTCTCAGTAGACTCTACCAGTGGACCAGCTTTTGGTAGTTGAAGATTTAGTATTACTTAGAAATACTGTGGACTGACCAGATTTTTCTTAGCTCCATCTCTTGCTTGTTGAGGTACTAATTGTCAGTCCCACTTTAATGTAGATTTCTAGATTTTGTCTTTCCTAAGAAGGCTACAAAAGGATGAATACAAATATTTGAAAATCAAACACAGGTATTGCAGAAAACTCTGTTAATAGTTGCATTGAATTGAGACAACACACAACATCGCTTTTTCAGAAAAGCAAAACAGTGATAGTAAAAGAAACCAGCATTAATGAAGAAGTATAAAGAGAGAGGGGTAAGAATTAAATTAAATTTACTTAGGTTTGCTTCCATTAACCTCACAGGCTGCTACTATTTGATTTCAAGCTAAAAAATTTTCTGAAGTCCTCTTTTTGTATTTGTGTGTTTGTGTGTGGTTATACAAATAGATATGTGCTAGTTTTTGTATGCTTAAGCAGATGGAAATGAAACATGAAATGAAGTTGCTTACTATATCATGTTTTAATGGGAAAAATCTTAGCTCCAGCTTCAAATCTGACAAAAAAGGTCACAATTCCACTGAGATTTGTTCTGGATATTGCCCATAGAATCCCTTGAAGACATCCATTATGGTCTTTGAGCAGCAAAATGGGGTCCTTTATTAAAACATCAATGTAATGTGGTGCTTTCATAAAACCTGAACAAAAATGTTAATTTTAAATCTTCTTCACGTACATCCCCACAGAAGGAGTCTTCCTCCTGTTTTGTTTGGTTAGAATTCTAACTACTCTGCAAACCTAATCAGCCTTTAACTGCCTATAATGTCTGACTGTGCTGCTAAAATAAAGATGGAAGAGTTTCCAAAAGTATAGACCTGTGTCAATTAGCCTAATTTCAATTAGCTCTATGAAAATGAGCTGTTTCTTTCACCTAAAAAAAATAAATCTTGGTGAAGTATAATAAAAACCATGCATATCTACAACTTTGCAGAGTTATTATTTATTTTCTTAACTAACCTCTTTGAAGTTGCCCCTAAAAATAATAATAGAAAGAAGTAAATTTATTCAAGTGTGTATGCAGTCACATTCTGAAAAGTTTAAAGTCAAATTGAAAACCAGAATGTGAATCTTTTTGAGGCATAATGACTTGCTATTTTGTTTGAGTAATGGTTCCATTACCATCAAACCACTCCAAGAGTAGTTTCTTTACTTGATGAGACCTACAGAAAATTAAGAAAATCAGCACAAATGCAGTTGAGATACATGAATTTAGTGCAATTCTCAAGAGGCACTAAGTCTTAGGAAGGACTCTTTTAGAGCACTCAGAAATAGCTGTTGCTCTCCGTCTTTGTGATTTGTGAGTTGTAACTGGGATGTTTAGGCATAAGAGTTAGAAAGGGCAATTCTTTCTGTTCAGTTGTTGTTGCTTGCCATTTTCTTGATTCCATTTTAAATGTATCTTTTGCACAAACACAAAAGAATTTTTGACATTTTATTTATATTTCTGAAATGTCAGTTGCTGTTTTGTGTGAGTACAGTAATCCCACATAAAAATCGCGGTAGTCGGATTTGCAGCATAAGCAGGAGCCAAGCTGGCTGTTGAATCTTTGCTACCAATCATATCCACAGGATACAAAAGACTGAGGGAATGTGGCGTGACTTGCAAAATAAACTGTTGATGCAAAAGTTCCCAGAAAACAGTATTTTCTCTATTATTTAGTACTTGATTTACAGGATATAAACAATTAAAAATTATGAGAAAAAGGGCAAAGCAAATGGCAAAACAAAGGAAATTATTTATCTTTCTATTGTGATCTCTTGATTATATTTTATATTAAAATATATTTCAACTAATTTTGATCTTAGATACCACCAATACCAGAAATAAAACGATATAATTTAATAATTATATATTGCTTTTAAATCATGAATATTTTCAATGCATGGGGTGATTATTCACCTATGAGATGTCCCTGATTTTAAAGTGATTGCTCATCTCTTGTGGAAGGGAGTTCAGACTGGTCACCTGTAAACAGATGTAGATGCTTTTAAATCTACCAAGCAGAATTTTATTGCAGAAGTAGTCCCTGCAAAATCAATGGGACATACACAATGAACTTAAGTATAATTCAGTGTAGGAAAGGAGGTCAGAATTTGGCTTTCAGTGGTCAAGTGTAGCAATTAAATGTACCAATTAGAGTTCAGTATTTCCAGAATATTATTTGTATCTGATATTTGAGTTAGGCGCTTTTGTATGAAGGGCTCTTATGAAAGATCAGGTAGAAGCACAGATGTCCTTAATTTGTGTTAAAATCAGGGTACAGGGGAAAAAAGTTATATTTATTATATTGAGCTTACATTTATTTAACTGCATGACTGGGCATAATGATTTGGACTCTGGACTAATGCATGTTTAGGGGTTGCAGGCTTGCGCTTGAAAGGAGCTCATGAGAAAGGATTTACTTAATTCTCCAACTTCTGGCAGGCCACCTCCATATGTCTCAGTAAACTGCTTAGACTGGTATGACTTACCCTCTGAGGATGCCCATCTCTCTTTACAGATTGTGAATTGTCCTAGATGACTAAATTGGATCAGGTGTCCCACTTTTAGATTGCTCAAACAAACTGAAATGGCTCCCATTCTATGTTTGCACTGATCATCACTTTCTCAACAAGGCAGTCTCCTCCTTCCCAGTTCCTGTAAGATACTGGTGATAATGCTAATATTTGTTTATATTAATTCTGACTGTATTAATTAAATGTTTAGAGATAATTTAGCATTCTTACTGGTACTTTCACATGTAGAAACAGAAGGGCAGTCAATACATGACATCGTACACAGATTACAAGAAAATATTCCCCAGATCTGAATATGTGACCATTTGCTTATTGACAATACCACAGATTTCAAGGATTCAATATCCTATGGACTTATGCAAAAGTATTTTAAAATAACTTGTTGAAAAATATTTACATTTCTGTTTTATATTTAGGTTTTGCTTAAAAATTAAGTATTTAATTATTCTGGCTGAAATCTTTTTATGCTGTGAAGAGGTGATACCAGGAGAAAGAGAAATTAAGGATTTTAAATCTTTGATGAATCCACATAATGTATGTGATCTGTCACTCAGACAGATACAGCTGGTGTTGTGATCTCACAAACCCTGTGGAAAATAAATTACTTTCAGTTTATTAAAGCAATACCGTGAAATGAGGTGTACTTCTTTTAGTGGTATCTTTGGTTGTATCAGTAGGCAATGGGTGTTTAATGTTCTGGGGTTTTTTTACTCTGACTTCAGCATTTACTGAAATTTTGACAGCCAAGAATGGCCTTGGTTGAGTTTTTACTTTGTTAAAATGTAAAACAGTGAAAGTCTGTGCACTACATACATTCCACCTGATCCCACAAAATTAGAAGATCAAATGCCTTCAAAGCTCTGTAGTGATGGGGCAGGTGGTGTGCTGAGGTCATGCTCTTCTGGGTTCCCTTGCTTACAGTCTGTACTTTACTTTTCCATGTGCTTGAATATAATATATTTGGGCCAGAGATGGAATTTTTCAGATTTTGTTGTTTAACAGTCTTTCCTGTTGTATTCTTTCAAACAAAGAATAAGAAAAGAGAGGGAGCATTTGCACATCATAAGCCTGTTTGTGGGAGTCCACTGGAATTTAAGTGCCACATAAAAATTATTTGGCTCTGAAAATATGGGTGCTTTTTCACTCTTAGTGCTAGATTCTTACTATTGGTAGAATTTTTCCTGAGCCATACTCTAGAAAGAACAGTTCTTCAAAGACTCTCAGGTAGATCAACAATTATTCTCTCATCTTGAAATGAACAAATAATTTCCAGCATCAGAAGTGCTTCAAGGTAACTTTTTAAATTGACTGTGGCTTTTGAAATTACAGCAAACAAGAAACAAATTAATTTTATCACTTTTAAATTTTGAAAAATTGACCAGGTTTCTAAAAGTGGCAGTTTTAAGAGAATTCTAAGTGCTGGCTTGAAGAGCAATAGAATAATCTCTGCAATTCACAGAACCATTGTGAAAAATATATTAGAATCACAGAATTGTTAAGGTTGGACAATACCACCATCATTGAGTCCAGCCTTTGGCCAAACACCACCATATCCAGTTGTTTCAGTTTCAGAAATGATCTTTTATATTGCATGTAAAAATCAGAAATATTTTAAGGTCACTTTCCATTTTATCTGAAATGTTTTTCCCCATTCCTCTGTGAAATAAACTTACATGTAATTTATGATGATAATAAAGGAAACAGGGTTTGAAGCACCAGACCAAAGATTTTGCAACTTAGTTTCATAGAGATAAAATACAAAGGATGTATAGTGGCCAGGATGTATAACTGTACTCAGTGCTGTACAGGTATTGCTTTATTGACATGAAGAGTTATGAGATTTGAGAGGATATGGCTCTCCAAATGAGAGGAATAACTTGATTCTTTGTGGAAATTACAGAGCGGTCAGTAATCAAAGGCTGAGTAGGATAAGAAAAGCTTTAAAGGAATGATCAGAAGGAAAGCTACATTGCTTTTCACTTCAGAAGACAAGAGTTAGATCTTATGAGTAGGGTGAAAATAAGCAGAGCTTTGTAGTCAAGTTGAACAGAACCTTGAAATAGAGACAAGAAGTTTGAACATCCTATGAAAAGGGTAACCAACCAAGAATTTGATCTCAGCAATACTATGTTCTGTAATTTTCTAGTATAAGTGAAAGCAAAATTGTTTGTGAGAGTGGACTACAATGCATACTACTCTTTTAGTCTGCTTGCTGTTATGTGGTTCTGTTTTCTACAGCGTATGTATATAAAAATATACATTTTTTTTTCCCTCATTTAACCTGAATCTCTCTTCTGAAAAAAAGAATTAAAACTTCTTGTAACCTCCTTCACTATAGTATTGAATCATGTTGGCTTTTGCTCTTGAAGCCTTTGATATCAATACTTTATGTTTACTTCCAGTAATATATTTGACATTATAAAAAAGAAAGTGTGTTTTTAGAATAAGAGTGGTGGTTTTACCACCTTCCTCACCTTTTTACAGTGCTCCTTAAACAATAATTAAAAAAAAAATCCTATATTAATCTTTTCCTTGTTTTATATATTTATATTTTATTCAATTTTAGAAAGGTGCATCTGAGCAAATATTATTTGTTATTACAAAGCTGCTAATTTGTAGTCATATTTCACATTTTGTCTAGAACATTCATCCACATAAAGACTTTTCTTGGGGTTCTCTGTTCTTATCAGTCATTTACAGTATCTCTGCTGATGCTTCATTATTATATTTACTTGCCTGAAATATGGCTATGTGAAATTTCAAATATTCATATTTTCACAATGTTCAAGTCCTTAGTAACTCTTTTGTAAGACTACGTACATTTTCCTATAGCTGAGTTTATTGATTCATTTACCAACAAGTTCTTGATTATTTTTGATTTTTTTATCAACCTGCTCATTTCTTAGGGAAAAAAAGGTTTTTAATGATAGTTTAAATGAATTATTATTTCAGTGTGAGGAATTAATTGCATTATGGTCAAGCATTTTGGGTGTAATTATGCATTCAAATAATCTGCTGTGCAATATTTAGAAATACAGCCCCAGTCATGCAAGGTAGGCTCTATGGGGGCCACTTACACGTCTGTGCAAGACTGCACTGAACTCAGTAGCATTTCACAGCTGAAGGATCTTATGAATGATTATGACTACCTGAAGAATGTCTTAAATATATTTTCTACCCATGTAGAAATGTTCCATAGCCAGTTCCACAAGGAAATTGTAGTTTTAAGCACTTGTACTTTGTGTTCTTGTGATACGTCCCTGGAGAGCACGGAGCTATTGGGAAAAATGTTATTTTTTGTTGGTTATTACCAACTTTTCATTGGTCATATGTTTTTCAACTTTGTATGTGATTGACTTTCTGATCAAATGATGGTGATGATATAACCTTATTCTTTGGGTTTTGACATTCACACAGATCTACTCTCTTGAGCATTCAGTTTTTAAATATTAACATGATTTGCAGCATGCATGTACATATGTCTTAGTATACATTAATCTCCTGTATAAAATCTCCTTTCCCTTAATCCCTTCAATGCAGGTCTACAGTGGATGCTTTTGCAGCAAAACCTTTTGTCTTTCCTAATGCCCTCTCCTCTCTCTAACCTTTGTGTTACTGATCATGAGAGCAAGTCTAAGTGAGAGGCAAAGGACTGAGGAAGTTACTAAGTCAATTTTTTCCCTGGAGAAAGGAATCCTGGTGCTGTGGGAGCTGGGCCTTGGGGCTGCACCTCTTTGTGTTGGCAAGCACTGGTAGGCTCCAGGAGAACCATTCCCAGTCCTCTCTCGCTCGTTCCTAATCTTAGGTGAAGGAAAACATTTAAAATGACTGCTGTTACACATTAAGAGCCTATTTTGGAAAGCAGGAAAAAATGTAATTAGGGTCAAAACCTTTATTCTTAATTTATTACTCAGGAAACCCTCTTGAGAAGCAGTACTGCAAAAAAGATCAATCTTCTATTTTAAAAAAGATTTTGGCATTTGGAATTGGAGTTAAACCAGTCCATTTTACAATTCAAATAAAAGAGAATTAAGCCTCATTCCATCCAATGAAAACACTGTAGTATGTTATCTCACATAAAAATCAATGCATATAACCAAATATTTCAAACTGGTTAAATTCTAAAATGCAACAGTCCCATTTTCCTGGTTTTCTCTACAGTTTTCCTGCAACCCAAATGTGGCTAAATATTTTAGAAACTATATTTACTGTACTGGAACTACATTCTATAGTGAAGTGTAACTCTATAACAACACACCCCCCCCATCCCACCCACCCCCAATAACTCTATAGCTTAAGATGAGGACAAAAATGTATGATTCAGGACCCAGAAAAAAATTATCAGATTGTATAATATTTTATTTGTACAGTACCTGCATGTACTGTACAAGTACAAGCACACAGTTGATGGAGACAATAATGATAGTGTGTATGAATGACATGCTGATTATGATGAATCACACAGATTAAAACATTGAGATTGATGTCAAGTAGTTTTCCATGTCTCTGGACAATGGATTTATCCTTCTGTAGAGCTATTTTTCAGCAGAAACTAAATTGGGCATTTGACCTCTTCCTCAAAATCAAAGATATGACTGTAGAAGTAGAATGTCAGGTGGGAGCTGGGTAAACTCACCACTTAACAGTTCTGTATTTCCAGAAACCCAGGTATATCAATTCCTACAAGAGAATGAAACACTGTGAAGAATGCAAATTTAATGCTCTTGTAGCACTTTTTTTTATTTTAAACATTTCCAAAACTTGGAACATTTGTGCCTTTTCTTTTATATTGGCCTATTATCCCTTGAAAAAAAATAGGATGAGAATTTTAATGAGTTACTGCACATGTATCACAGGGATGGGTTTTAAAAAAAAAAAAAGCTTTTAAAAATTTTTGGCAGTATGATGACATCAGAAATGGAGCATATTTGGTTCCTGATGAGTTATTGTTGAAGAAGGATGTGATTTCCTTGGTTTTTAATTCAAAGTACATCGGTAAGCTTTCCTAGTTCAGAAGATTTGTTATTGTCTCCCCTATTTTAGGGCACTGTTATGTTCAAGGATTCACAGAATTGTTAAGACCAGAAAAGACCTCTAAGATCATCCAGTCCAACACTTCTATGTTTGCCACTAAACCAGTTCTTCTGACATTTATTAAAACCAAGCCCCTCTTTCTGATCGATAGACTTTTCTTGGTCAGGTGTTAAAGCAGCTCTTTTTTAACTTTGCATTACTCATGCCATACAATAGGCAAATTCTTGGTTACTGTGGTAAGAATGCACTCAGCTATGTGGACACAGATACCATTCCAGCTGTGAAATTATGTGAGCTGACAGGCTTTGGTGGAGGGGAAGCATCAGGTGACTGTGGAGGCTGAATGGTTTTCAGGGTTCAAAACAAAGCAGTCTTCAGTCAATCAGAGGATATTTTACTTTTTGTTAGGTCATGTGCAAACTTTGAGATTTTTTTTTTCTGAAACATGCATTGTATTCATACCATGAGGTTTCACTGCCACTTGGAATTGATAATTTAGGTACAGAAATGTTCCCACAATTAAAAACTGCTAATTCAAATACAGACAGATTAGTAATATAGGCTGTGGGAATATGCTATACAAACTTAGATTCATTGTCCATTCATACCTTCCAAAAAAAAAAAAAAAAAAAGAGAGAAAAAAAGGAGATGAAGTGTTGCTTCTATCCTGTACTAAATCATGTGTTGCCTGCCTGCTTGGTTGTTTATTTGATGTATGCAGTGGTTTGTTAATTGTACTACATCATGAAAAGCTTTTAGACCTGTAGATGCTGCCTGGCCTATCTTTTTCCTCTTCTCTTGGGCTATGTTACTTACATAAATTGACCTTAATGAGGTGATTCTGAAATTAATTTCCTCTTTTAAAGTTAAATATTTTCAATGGAACTCAATTGTGATGAAGCTTAAAGGACTTGCATGGAGATAGCAGCCCGAGCCTTGTGTGGTTGTGTATCATACCTCATACTTCCTAGCATTGTGCTGGTAGGCTTTTAGCTTTGGGAAGTGGATCTGCCCCTGGTTTTACCTTATTTTCAGCACATTGCTTCATACTACTGCAAATCATTCTAATTGCAAGGGGAAGGCATTAATTTTCAATTAATTGAAAATTGCCTTTAGCAGTTTGTTAGAAAAGCCCATCAGGAGAACAGAGGATGTGCAATTCATATCAGGTGCTGATTTTTTCCTTTGAGATGTGAGTGTTTGGGTAAAACGCTGAAAGAAACTGAAATTCTGGCACCATAGCACTCAAAGATGTGTACAGGACAGAAATGCAGACAATCCCGACAATGAAGGAGGAACCCCAAAGATTAGAGTTTGACATGTGAAGCAGAAATTGCTAATATACCTCAACTGTGAAATATAGAGTTGTTTGGCCTTTGAACAGATGGAGAGAATTATATACATTTCACTGAGAAAGGAAGAAAGAATTTTATTTTTATATGGTCTGCTTATTTAATGGTTTCCTTTCTTTGTTATTTTTATATCTTTTCTTCACCTTCTGCTTGCACCATAATCCATTCTTCCTCCTTTTCATTTAATTTCATCTGTTGAGTTTATTGAGCTATGTCAAATCACTCTGTAGAAGCAACTGTGGTATTAGCCCATTTGTTAGGTCTTACAGTCTAATAATTAGGTATATTCAGGTAGGCTTGAAAAGGAACAAATAGCATGAGTTTTCACAGCAACTATTCAGTGTGACACTCCTATGTGTAAGAATCGTTTTGACTTTTCTCACTTAGAGATGCCAGTAGTCTTTTGTGGCAACTGATCCCCAGTTGAGACTCTTTTACAGCTTGAATGCATGACTTGTTTCCATTAGCACTGTCAGGGTGTTTAAAATCGACTTACAATTTTGTTTCACCTACATGGTGACTCAGTGGTAGAATGTATTAATAAAAGTTTAGAAATAATAATGGTGTTTACCCTTGAATTTAGAGGAGTTTGAGGATGTACCTTAATAGTGTCACAGAATTGGTGCAGGTTCACACAGGAATAGATGTATTTCTTATGCTCTGCTAAATTTCCCGTGGAATGCTGAGTGCATTAGGATCCATGGTAACCAAGCTTGCTGCTGCGCTGTATTTCTGTGCTGTTGATAATGCAAGTCCATCTAATTAGCACCAAATGTCAGGGTACTAAGAGGAGCAGGTGGTACCATTTGTATCTGAAGTAAATATACAGTATTTATGTGCAAAACCGGTCAAAATAAAGCCTTTTATAAAGTCTGTTATAGATGGTTTATGTGATTATAAAGTCTGAGCGAGAAAAGATAATTATAAACTGTGACCTATGAATGGAACTGATAATTTCAAGTCCAGGTTGAACCAAATGCTACTGATTGGAAATATTTTAATCTTGAGCCCTTGAAAGAAGTAAGATCTATTACTTTAGGAATACAGACTGTAGTATTTGACATTTTTAAAGTCCATGGTTCATTCTCAGTTCATGTTATGTTTTAAAAGTTGTTAAGAAGAAGGACAATTGTGAACAAAAAGAAGGTGGAGAATTTTAATAATCTCGATTTTCATGAAAGATTAAAGACTGCAAGTAAGACCTCCTATGCAGCAACTTTAGGTGACTTTAAAGATGTAAACCTCTGTGTAACTTTTGATATACATAAAGACAGTGTGAAGAGATGTGAAGTGAAAGGAAACTGCTATTGATCTGTCTAGATGCCTTTATAGACATAAAGAAAGACAAATGCCTCCAGAAATCTTACAAGAATAATTTTCTGGAGGTGCCTTACACTGCTAAACTGCTAAACAAGGAACACATGTCCAGGAAAGATGCAACTTATGGGCTCCTGTAAAAACTTAACTGTAATCCATAAAAACTTAAGTGTAACCCATGTCGATGCCACAAAGTATTGCAAGGCCAGGAGCAGGAATGGGACTGAAGATGCTTTTTTATCTCAGAAATACTGTTTCTCCCTCGTCACGTGTCAATTTTTGCCAGGAACCAAAATAATCCAGGTTGCTGTTATCTCTTGTGTCTCATACCTGATCCTATCACGGACAACTTGATTTCCAGGATGGGACCCCCATGGGTGGGACCTTCCCCTGGTGCAGCCAGAATGTCAGATTCCATCACATAGCAATACTGTGCTTGGGAACCACTTTTATAGCTCCATGGAAATTTAGAAGGTAAATAACGAAAGGTGTGTGGTTACATGGCTGATTCACACTTTGCAAATTTTGTCTGTGATGATTATATTGCCAGACTGATTGCAAACACTAAAATTAATTTTTATGTTATATCAGTCTAATTAATAATCTCATACACAAATATTCACTAAAATGAAAGATACCACCTATATTAAAATTTTAAGCTTTTTCTGAAATAGCTCAGTAAATCTGGCTACTGATACGTAAATAAGATTTGTAATTCCATCCATACTATGAAAATACTGTGCTTTTTTCCATATTACAATTTAATTAAGAATATGTGCTATCTATTAACATATTATTAAATGTATTTTATTCCCTTCCATTTACAAATTAGATAGTAAGTTTTTCTTTTTCTTTTTTCTTTTTCTCTTTCTTTTTTTCCATTAAAGGCAATTTGATGTTGAGACAGAAAAGAAAGGGAAAACAGGATGAGCGCTTTAATGTATTTTGTAAAACATAATAATTGTAAGAGGTGAACACTTAAGGTGAAATAATTAAGTAAAATTAGTGTCTAGCAGGTTTGGAAGTACAGAACATATTGTACAGAGAAAAAAATAAATAAACTTCCAGATGAAAAGAACACCCAAACACATCCAGAAAAGATTAAGAGACTAGGGTAAGTAATAAAGAAAGAATTTAAAAGGCAACATTTCCAAAAATAATAACATACTCCTTCTTGCAGTTATAAAGGAGAGCAAGATCCAAACAGCTTAAGGGGAAAAATGTAACTGGGCTTAAAAAAGCAAGTAAAGCTATCTTTTAAGGTTAAAAGTTCTCATCATAAAACAAATATTTCAATTCAAAGCAATTGCAGAAAGCCATCAGATCCTCAAAAATAATATCCAGAAATAAAATCTTCAGTACAAAATATCAATTGGTTAAAAAGGAAAATAAATATGGCTAAATTTTTACATCAGCATAGAACATTCCGATCATGTTGTCTTACTCATCTCCTTTGAGGGTAGCTGGTAGTAGTGTATGACTTGTTCTGCTCTGGAGCAGTTAGGGAGAGAGCAGTGTCATAAGTCACAGTCTTTGTTCTCTTTTTATTTGGAAAAACCTAAAAACCTGTTGCTGCTTGAAATTTCTCATGGCATCTCCAGTTTGTTGATAAAATCCAGTACTTCAAGTGACAGCCCCCATTTCCCCCAGTACCTTCATGTGTGTCTGAGTCCAGAGAAACCCTACTTCTTTAAGAGTGAAGATTCCAGTGACTGGCAGCATCTTGCCTCATTGTGAGGGAGTATTTTCTGCTGCTTGCAATATGAGGCACTGCTATTTGCATAAAGTAAATGAGGTTCTTATATCCTTCCAAAGAAAAGCTTCTGTTCCTACTGGAGTCCAACTCTGAGGCTGTCCAAAATAATTTTCCTTCTACAGAGAAGTTTTAAAAGACAATGAACGACAGTGGCCTTCTTGCCTCAGAGAAACAGTGATTTCCAACTTGGTTTGCCCTACAGCACACTTGGAAACTTACAGAGACCAGATAATTACTCTTTGGAAAAGATTGCTGATATCAGTGGGTTCCTGTAGTCAGTCTTAATGTAAATGCCCATCCCTCTAGCCCCGAAGAAGTCAATGATATGTTGATTTTCAAAATAATTTTGATAAATTGTCATGCAACTGTGTGCTGATTTCACACAGGCCAGATCAGTCACCAGAAATAACTGTGATAAATACTCTCTCCCACTCACTTTATTTTATGTGTACATGAAGGACTGTGGCTGAACAGCAGGCAGAGAGGCTGCCTGATATCAGTGCTCACACTGATACCATGCAGCACCAATACCATGGTACCAGCAAGTGGGAAAACTTTTTTTCTGGGGACAACTGAACATGGTGATGGAGGAGAGTGAGATAGGACAGATGGGGAATGATAAATGTCATGAATGAGGATGCTGCTGCATAAGTACAGGCTGAGAAACTCCTGAGGGGACCATGGATCTGGCAGAAATCTACAGGAGGGCTTGCAGAAGCTACCCCGAAGCAGGGGGGAACTTGATGGGGACCCTGAGAAGACCACAGAAAATTTGCTGCAGTCCAGGAGGCTGATAAAAATTGTAGACATAGAAAACAAGAATGGATGTACCTACTCTGTGAGGTACAGTGAATAAGGGAAAGATTTGTTTGTAAACCCTTTTATTTTACTCCGTCTCATCATATTATACTTAACTGAACATGCAAAAGTCACTTGTTTTGGTGTGTGTTTTAATGAATCATTGATGCTGCAAGCTATTTTAGTGTCTTAGTCTGGTCACTTTTAAGGGAAGAGTACACTGGTTCCAGCTTCAGAGTTATGGCCAGCTGAGAGCCTGTCACAATAAATTTCAGTCACTCTCTCTCCTGTCCTGCTCACTTGCACAAGGGCAAAAAGCAATGGCTTTGCAGAACCTATTAGCCTCTTCTGCACTGCTTTAGCACACTGCCTAAAGAAATAAAAGGAACTTTTAATGACTCTCAGTATTTATTTGGGTTTTACTTTGCAGAAATATAACAATCAGGCTTTTATATGGATAAGAATAAACTTAACTGCATGCAAAGTCGCATAGAGATCTTAGCAGGAATGTAGAAATGTTTAGAGATTATCATTGATATGTGTCTGTTCTTTGAATTAGATGGATGCAGGCTCTGAATACTGAAAATTACTAAACCATAAAAGATAATGGCTACATTTTAGTGTCAGAGGAAATCACTGACCTGTCATCCCTGTGAAAAATCTATGAATGTGGTTTAGATCACAGAGCCATCAAATAATTCAAAAGAAAATTTATATATATATATATATATATATATATATATATGTCTTAGTAACTCCTTAAATCTAAGCTGAGGATCTACAATGTTCACAAAATTTGAGGAAAAGAAGAAAATGTTTGGTCCCAAATCTGTCATTTGTGCTGCTAACATTTCATGTGCAGACTCTCTGAAGATTTCACAGTGAATTCAAATGTATGAATCTAATAGCAGGCCTGTCACTTGGTCCTACTATGCTGAAAGTGATCCTTCCTGCAAAGAAGTCTGAAACAGGCAGTATGTTCATACTTATGTAGTAGATAGAAAACCTCAAAGCTGTGTAGAAAGAAGGAGCAGAAGTGTCATTTATAATGCAAGTGAGAGAATTTCTGTCAGGGGATGTTTAGGTTGGATGTTAGAAAAAGGTTCTTCCTCCAAAGGTGTCTGGGCAGTGGAATAGCTGCCTGGGAAAGTGGTCACAACACCAGCCTGACAGAGTTCATTGCTCTCAGGCACATGGTGTGATTCCTGGGGATGGTCCTGCACAGGGCCAGGATCTGGGCTCCATGATCCCTATGGGTCCCTTTCAACTTAGCAAATTCTGTGATTCTGTGAAATCAGCATTTTTATAATCTATCTCCAAAGGGAAGCAGGAGAGAAATTGAGACTGGAACTCTCTCTGTACAGTCAGTGGTACTGGAACACTAAGTGGCTAGCAAATTAGGTTCTAAAAAAATGCCACTGTTCTTTAATCGCTATGGTGTTTGCATTTGGAGATCCTGACTATAATTTAGATGCCTATAATTGGCAAGCAGTTCTTAGCTGAGATCCTGGAATCACACAGCCCTCTTCCCTTACAAAGAATGTAAGTTGCTAAGATGGTACTTTTAGAAGGGTTGATTCATATGAGCTGAGGGTAGTAGTGGGTACTCCGTGTAGACTGACACTTCATCAAGCCTTGTTCCTCACAACTATTTTTTTAATATAAATTTTGACTGCTTGTCCTGTTGATAAAAAACCCAAACGGGTCCAAGGACAAAGAAGAGAGAGTATCTTTGATAAAAGATGATTTTTTTAGAGAAGGGTCTGTTCTGAGCAGACCTGGGCTAAAGGCAGCAGGTTTGCAGGCTTAACTTCCTCAATAAGGCACTAAACTTGAACAGTGGTCAAAGAAGGAGGTTAGTCAAGGGACGCAGAATTTCAGGAGTAGGTGGTAGAATTGTTCCAAGGTCTCATCACTGATACAGATGCAGCTGTTAATAACTAGGAGCAAAAGAGTTAGCTGACTGTTAAGTCCTGAGAACTTTTTACATATTTTAATGTACCATTTTCAAAATTGTATTTCCTATTCTTAATGAAGTATCTAACATTTTCCTTTGCTAAATGAAAGCTTAACCATAACTTGTTATTAACTAACACAGAACTCTCCTGCTCAAGGAGCAATATGAGTTTAAGAGTGCCACAGTTCATATGCTTGCTCTGCTTGTGATTCCTGAAGGGTCTCAGGAGTTGGCAATTATATTCTTAGAAAGCTGTGGGAGTCAGCTGGAAGTCTAATAATACCAATGGAGGGGAATTGCCCTGAGTGGATCAGTATAAACAGCACACAGAGGAACATAATATCTGATCCAGGAATTAAATCACAGGCATCAAACATTTCTTTCAATACATTGATATCTGTGTCATTCCTGTCATGTCATGTACACAAGGTGACAATACAAAAGAAGTGAGGTAGGTAGGATGACTGGAGGCAATAGATGAATTTAACACTTAAGCAGGCACAGGCAAACACTATGTATCTGTCTTCTGGAAGAAAACTGGAAAAGTTTTAGAGAGTGTGAAGATTTCAAAGGATTTTAGAGTAGATTTTAAAGGTTCTTTTAAATAGACCAAGAAAGTATTGATTTTAAAATCTACAGCGAAGAGAAATCTCAAAAGAAACAAAACTGGGAAATGAAAACAATTTTTTTTTAATGTCTAGTTAGTTCAGCTAAAGGGACAGGAAGATAATAGAACACTTTCTTCAGTTTTTACAGAGGGTACCTAAGGTAGGAATCTGGTTGATAAACTTTTGCAGAAGATGATTCAAATACGTGGTGGCTTAAAGACTAAAGTGGGTAATGTAAACAGTAATTAAAGAAGTATTGTAGCATAACAGTTAGAATGTTTTATAGAATAGTGATTCTATCCTTTGCAAAATAATTTTGTCCTAAAAAGGTTCAGTTAAAAAGCACTCATTTACTTTCACCTATTTACTTTGACCTATAAATAGTAAGTCACATGGATACAGAGTACAGTATTTACCTACCTTTGAAATGCCACAGCATAAGACCAGTAATTTGTTTTTTTCCTTATTCAGTCTCCATAATATTATGTTCTTATTTTATTATTAAGTTCTGTTATTATGTTCTTATTCTGTTTTATTAATGTTAGTTCTGTAACTGTTCATGAAGAATTAATTTTCAAACACTTTTTATCTGCCTATGGGTTACTGTAATCTTCCATGTCCCATTAGCAATAGCCTTCATAATTCTTTTTCTTGAAGACAGTATAGCTATCTCTGCAGTTTTTGAAGCACAGCCCTGTGTATCTTTGATTTTCTGCAATACTGCTTGAAAGATGGAAATGTCAAGCTGGATGACAGCTAATGAACTGGGTGTTCAGTTGTTCATCACACTGGTTTTACCAGAAGTCATTTAGCAACAAATTTGAAATAATTATCTTTGGTAGCATGACATCACTTGCCTTCTCTGACAGAAGAATTGACACTAGCCAGAATGGCAACTGGCACGGGAAGAGGCAAATCTAACCATGGCAAAGTGCTCTGTGAGAAAAACCTAGTGTCATTGTGGATGAATTTGTGATCAATCTGATTTCTGCAGCTTTGGCCCCTGTGAACACTCAAAGACATCTGCTCTTCGGCTGTTGTGAGTTCCTTCTGTTGAATGAATTCTTTGATTGATAAGGGTTTAAACATGTACATGTCATTTTAAATCTTGGGGAAGCCTTCACAGCTTATCAATGCTTGTGTGGGTGACCTGTTCCACCTTGGGCCAGAAGGAAAATAGGATTTGGTTCAATGCTAAGCATCTGTGTCTGAAGAGGTAAACACACCACCTTGAATATGGTGAGATGCATGTCATGTTAGTTTCCTCAGGAGAGAGGAGACTTTCATTTTTCTAAGTAAGAGTTGTCTGCATATTCTCCAGGCCACATGAATCACCTCTGTGTGTCCATCGGCAAACAGAGATTGCAGCCGTGAGAGTTTTCCTGACTCCAGGCACCAGAGCAAGCTGCTGCCAGCTCCCCCTCATCCTTGTGAGCAGTGTCTCAGCTCTTGCTAGATCCTGCCTAGAAAGAGAAGAAGAGGTCAGAGAGATATGATTTGGTGCTGTGCATTCATGTTCCTTCCAATTGTGAAAATATCCAGAGTGGCTGCAAGCAGGAGTGTGTGAGGAGAGGATAACGCTGTACTGATCTCCAGAAATATTTTGCTTTGAGGTTTCTGTTACACTTCTCTAGGGGAATACATTTCCAGTTGCCTGTTGCTTACATCCTTTTCTACTGACAGAACAATGTATCTTACTTAATACCAAGACTGATATGATTCCTAATGGGGCAGTATCATTATGTTCCTAAATGAATAAGCAGATTCTGCCTATCATGTCAGCTTTATGGCCACATCTCCATCATGGGGGAGACTGCAGAATACACCTTATAAGTGATTACAAGAAAATGAGGTAATTGAACTGAAATTTTGTTTGAAGTACCTTAATCAAAATACAAAAATATGATTGTCTTACTAGGTTTACCTGAGATTTTTCATAATTTTATTTGGAAAGCAGACACTGATTTCACACAGCAAAAAAATGTTTTTATTAGAAAGTCTTGGCAAGCCTAGCTAAAAGAAAGCACACTAAGAGAAAATTATATTTTAAAAGATGCTGTTCCATGCACTTTTTTGTGCATTGAGGCCTGATGTTGAACATTTTCTCTTTTTAAAGGGTGGAAGCTTTATGGATAATTATCAAAAGGTGTTTTTCATTTAAATTTCATTCTTCACAAGACCTACAATATTTTTACTATGTAGAAATATAAAAAAATACAACAAAGGCAATGACCTTACATTTTCTGTAAGGTTTCTATTCTGCGGTATGGCAGCAATCCTCAATTACTCATAACAATCAGAAAAAATATCTATGTAAGATAAAAGCTCAGAAGAGATCTCATGGGTCACTGATTCAAATTCCTGGTAAATGCAGACTCTAAGATCACAGAATCTAATTTATGAATTTGATGGTTTGTTTTCAACTACAAAGTTTCCTCCATCTCTCTGTTTTGCCTGATCTGGGGAAATGGGATGTTGGAACGCTCCAAATGTAGCTCCCCTGGACAAAGAAAATCCTTTTTTCAATTTTATATATTTTATTTTATGACTCATGACTCATGCACATCCTGCTTCATGGGAGTGTCCTTCTCCAGGTGCAAGGCTTTGAACTTCAAATGAGTCAAATCGCAAGAATCATAAACTTGAGGAATGGACAGTGCTCATTTCTACTTTTTATTTATCTAAAATCCTGGAGCAAATTTCCTGAGATTTTTTTGGCATTAAAAATGTTATGTTTATTTTGCTGATGAATGATAAAATGCTTGGAAAGGGTATCAGTAACTATTACATTTCTATTTTCTTATTTTTTTTTATTTAGGTGGAAAAAAATAATCATGACATTATAGTGCAAATTATGCAACTGCACTACCAAAGAAGGGATGTATCTCTTTAGGAAAGAATTGCCCTAACATAGCCATATAGTCACAGGGATGTCAGAAGGAATGGGTTTTTTTCCATGTTTGATGTTCAGAACAAGGAGGGATGCTACTACACAAGCATTGATTTGAGCGTGACTAATAGAGAGGGATGCAGTTCCTTTCTTCTGGCACATTCAGTGCTTGAATTTGTTCTCAGGTTGTGTAGGTACAGTTGTGCAGGTACAGAGCCATTCCATTCACATCATCACTGACCATGGTACTACTGTCACATTTGTTGCTTTGTCTTCTCTCTCAGCATTGAATGTTTTTAAAAATATTCATTATTATTCTGGTTTTGTTTCCTTTAGCTACATCGGCTTTTTTTATGTCCCTACCCCTACAATTTTTATATTTACTTCATCCTGCCTGAACTTTCTGTTTTCCTGGTTTTGTTAGAGTTTTAGGACTGTCTGGGTTGTGTAGGTAATAAACATGCATCAGTAAAGAAATAGAGTGGGGGGGTGTGTTCGTGTATGGTGTGTGTGAGGAAAAATATGCTTCAAAGTCACTCAGTGTAGTATTTCTAATTGCATTTATTACTGAGAAATAGAATGAAGGAAGATGTGATGTAAGTCATCAACAACTGAAGAATAGAATTCAGGATGTTAGATAATACAGGACACCAAACCTCATCTTTGCTTGCTTCCCTTTACATGAGTGTGCCTCTGCTCTTTCTGTGATGACTGATTTCAGTGCTATAGCTTAAATTCATTGGAGTTATCTGAATATATGGACATTAATTAATCCTCATTTCTGTTTTTAAGTTCTTACCAATGAAAGTGCCTTATTCAAATGAAAGGTGAGATTCTCAACTCAAAATGTCATTCTGAAAGTTGGTGCCCTAATCTCAAACCTGTAGTCCATGAAAGCTAATCTTGTCCTGCTTGACATTGTCATGTTTTTGTCTTTTGTGTTTGCTTTTTTCTTCAATAAGATAGTTCTATTTTGACATATAGATACAAAGCATGAAAAAGGCATTGCTACAATTTAATTTGTGTTTGTTCATACATTTTAATTATGTACCCATTAGCTCATAAATATGGGGACTTTAAAATGAGAGTTATTTTAGCAGAACTTTGTTGCTGGATTTTTCTGGGTTTTGTTTTGCTTTTTTTAAAAAAGGTTAAATAATTAGAAGAATTTTGCAAATTTACATAATTTCTTCCTTTTTCATTTTATATTTTCTTGTTGCTATGGCTTAACTTTTTACAGCCTACAATGTTTATTTTTACATTTGAAGCAGGCTTTTCATCTATTTTGATATATACCTGGTACTCATAATAAACAGTAAGTCAGAGGAACACATCCTTTCCCTTAGAATTCAGTTGTCTTATAAAGTGCTGGAGATTCTGATCTGTAAATATATGCAGGAATTATACTGTGTTTATCACTGGCAAGTCTTTCAGACATAGCAGCCACTTGTCTTCTTAATGATAATTCCTGCTTATAAGCACACTTACAGCAGGTTGGGAGATATTTACAGCTCTGCATTTTTTATGATCTCTATAGTCATCTAAATGAGTAAGTTTAATTCTCTGAACTAAATAGGACTAGTTACATGAATGAATTTTTCTCTGGAAAACTGCTTGAGTGATTAGATATGATACTGTCCCAAATACAGTATGACTGCCTTCTTTTTCTGACTCAAACAGTTTTGAACAATTAATGTTCTTTCTGCTCTCATCTTACTGTCTAATTTCCCTTCTTGAAGCTGGCTTTTTTTTTGGTGCTTTTTTTTTTGTTTGTTTGTTTATTTAGTTTCAAAAGAACGTATTTTTCTGGGAGATTTTTCAAATATTTGTTTACCTATGGAAGTGCAGGGATACCTGAGTTATAAGCCCACCAAGAAGTGGGGACAGTATACCAATATTACTCCAGCCTGTATGCTAGATAACAAACTCTAATAAATTCGAGGTCATATCCCAGGTGAAATCTTGGAGATTAAGCTACTGTAGAGCAAGGAGCAACAGCACCACCACCAGGTGTTGAAAGAAAAGAGCAGTTTTAGAATATTCAACCTTGAAGAAGAAGCAAAATGGAAGAAGATGCCAATGGACAGCTCTGGCTCATTCCTACACTCAGCATTTTAATTTGCCACTGCTGCTTTTGGCAGCTGATTGTGTTTATAGCTATTGCAGATTTCTAAGTGAGCTGTTTTTAAACATTAAGATCATGTATATTCCTCCTTCTGAGCATGAACATGGCTATATTTGGAGGCTGAGCATTTTGCATGAGGATTTTCAATGGGATATACAACCTTCTGAGATTCCTTTTTAAAAATTATTTTTGTGACTGTAAAGTATTTTTTACTGGTTTTAAATTCTAATGTTGTTTGGAACTCCACAGCAATAATGTAATCTGAAAAAGAACCAGTTTAGCAGTAGAAACAGTTTCTAAGATGTAAAGTGTCCCTCTTAGTAGAGGACATGGTATTTTTTTCCTCAGTTCAAACAAGCTATGAATCAGAATGGCAGCATTCATATAATTTAATCTCTGATGCAAATTTACAACCAATAATTGTAAATGTTTAAGAAGCATAGAAATCCTTAACAACATCTAGAACTACAGTACTCAAGAGTTTCTCCCACTATCAGCTTTATCCTTGCTGTTCGGTTTGCTTTTCAGCCTTGCAGTACAGTTCTATTTCCTCTTCCTTCTTCCACTACATCTGCTACAGTCCATCTCTCATTAACTTCTTTTCTCCTTTTCTCTGTTCCTCTTTAGCATCCTGCTAATGCCTCTCTTCATTCCAGCAGTCTCTCTACTGACTGGCAGATTTTTTTCCCTGAATGCTCCAGACTAATCTGATGTGCACAGCCAGCTATCATCAGTACGCTCTCAAGTACCGCATGCTGGGTGCCAATGTGTAATCTGTGCAAAAAATACCATTTTGTTTTATGGTTTATATAGACTAGAGACTAGAAAAAGGCAAAAGATTCTCAGACATCTGCCAATTTCACTGAAACAGTCTTAATAACTGAATGTCTTCTGGACTTGATTTTATTGCACTTACCCTTTTTTCAGAAGTCTTTGTAACTGTCACACTTTGGGGGGCACAGAGCTTTCCATAACACAGAAAGCTGAAGAAAGAGCCCATTTCTCCCCTCCCCCACCCTCTTAAAGTTTGAATCTTTGCATTTTGTTTTCCTAAATATAAAGAACTTTGGTAATAGTTACTGTTATCCATCATCAACAGGATCTATTTAGCACTACTTGCTTGATGTTCAGGTATTGCAGCTTTCAGGATTTAACTGAAACCATATTTTTATTTTTTTTTGTGCAATCTACTATAATTTCCTGGACCTTGGATTCATTTTTTTTTTCATATTTATATTTGTTTCTTTTTCACTTTGATGGTTGAACTTATGTTATTACATACTAATATAAAAGTGACACAATGAATGTCTTACCGGGTCTCTATCACTGAAATGACAGATAAAAACTAATGCTTAGAGGAGCAGGATAGATAAAGTTATCAAGATTACTTTTTTTTGTCCTATTTATTAAAAGAATATACCCGGTAATTCAACTTCTTTGTTGTGACTCAGTCTTTTCAACATTTATTTCCATCCATTTGTTGTAGAAAATACAATTTTCATTCTTCATGAAGGAAGACCAGACACATTTAAAATCATACTTGATAGCTCTGTATTTTGTGGCTGAGTTTCTTGGACCTGCTTTTGAGACCTGAATATCCAATTCCCAGCAGAATGACTGGTCATGAGGCTTTTCTAAAACTACCTGTAGTTTTACAGATTCCAATCTGTATGAGTGAGAAGACTAAACAATCATGCTGAATTTTCAGAGCAAGTTCATGGTTCTCAAATGGAAAGACATCCCTGTGGGCTTGATTTCACATTTTTGCTTTAATCCATACCTTTGGACAGATTAGTGAGGTGATTGATGGAAAAGGGCTATATGTCAATTTGATTTATGAAGTATCTTCAGTGATGCGTAATTTCTCTGATAAATAAAAAGACAAAATATTACAGAGGGTGGGGTTTGTTATCTTAGGGCTGCTCAAAAATAATTGCACTAATGTGTTGCCAAAGTGTGTTTGTTATACAGCATTTTGTCCCCAAAATAACTTCAGCTTTTGAATCAGCACATTGTCATGTTACAGCTTTGTATCACAACAATAGTGACAATATAATTGAAATAGAATTCTCCCTTAAGGAGAGGTGCTCACTTAAAAATCCAGTCTTGCATTAGATCAAGAGAAGATAAATAGTAAAAGTGCAAAGAGCTTCCACTTCAGATATTAGTCTCAGGCACAGTCAAGATCTGGCAGAGATGTGTAAAAGCTACGGAGTTCCATCTTCTCCCATTCAAATGGCATGTAAGCTGAACCCTGTAGAGCCTCACCAAGTCATTCATATGCTGAAGATCACTTTAAAATGAAAGACTTGGCACCCAGATGAGTCTGTAATTTACAAACTTGATTGCTGCATGTTTATTAAGAATTTGAAACTCCATACAAAACTTTAATAAATTAGTAACTGGTGATAATCAATGCCATTTGGTAAAAACAGGGTCCTCTAACTGATCTTAGAATGAGTCAGGACAAGAGGTACCATGTTATTTTTTGCCATCTACTAATCAAAGACAGACTATTAGTGAGAAAAGTACTTTGTTCAACATTTAAATGGGGTGAAAGTGGTATTATTTAATATTGTAAAGGACTAATTCTCAGCCTACTCTGCAGCTCACCCCCGTGAACAGTGTAAGGCTGACATATTTGGCACCAACATGTCTACTCTCAGTAATTCCTTTACTATTAGCTCTCCTACACATTCATCAGAAATGGTTCTAGACTCATCACAATTTTCAATTGCCACACTTAATGTGTTTCCTTCTTTCATAATCATAGAAAAATTAGAAATTCTTTTGACATGAGTAATAAACAATACTAGTCAGTATGTTTGGTATGGTTAATAGCTTAGTTAATTGTTTTGATTAGCTCTGGGTTTTTGCAAGGAAAGAGAATATTATCTCTGCATAGAACTTCATTTAACTTGGACAGCATATTCACATATCAGTGTTCAGTGTAACTTAGTTAAGTGTGGCTGAGCATCTTTCTCCCTCTATCAGAGCTAAATAGATGGCACTAGAAATTTTGCAAGAGCTTTTGTCTCTCTCAGGTACCATCACTGCTCTGCAGTAGAAAGCAGTCATAAACTCATCTCAGCTGGCTGCTTATGGGTTCATTCTACAGAATCCTTAGGATGCTACTTAGGAGACAACAGTATTTTACTTGGGTTGAATACTTGGGAAAGGTGAAGTGTTCATGGGTAACTTCTCTTTCTCTGGGTCCCTAAACATAGGGAAAAAGAACACCAGCTTCTTAGTTATGTCAGACCAATGCTTTTGGGAGACCGGAGAAGCTGTAGGGGTTTATGGGACTACTCAGCTACTGAAGACCTAAACCTTGTTTTTTTAGTTGTCCTCTTTTTGCCATAGTTTGTGTCAGTCTGAATAAGCCATGTAGGATGGGAATAAGGAGGAAAGGAATGAAAAAATTCAGCACTTCAATACACTTAAAAGCTATGTACTTAATGCTCATCTTGTTTCTATATGTAGTACAACTACAATGACTTTTACAGGGCTGGAATCTTTACACTGAATCCTGTTATAAAAATGCAGGTTAATGAGACTGTCCTACTAAGAGTCCTTATTCCTCTGGGAGAGTACACAGGGAAACAGAATGCAAATGTGTGTGTGTATATATATGTATATATGTGTGTGTGTGTGTGTGTGTGTGTGTGTGTGTGTGTGTGTGTTATATATAATGTATATGTGTGTATATATATATATATTTATATGTATACTTACCGTATATACAGAGTATATTGTATTCAGAGTACCATGGCTGAATTATCTAGACCACTGAATCTGAAAGAAACTTGTTTGTGAGGAAAGTGGGCTATTTTGAGGATTTGTCAGATACCATAGAGGGTTTATGATGACTGCTGCAACCACAATTCAGAATAGTCTCTTTTTCTTTTCTCTTTACTGATTTTCCATACTACCCGTAAGTCTGTCTAAGTCTGTGGAAGTAGTGAAATGGGGACAGTGTAATTGCTTTCCTTAAGCATCTCCTCTTGGCTGTGAACTTGAGATGACTCCAAACCTGTAGTAAATGTAATAGTCTTGTGGAGTAAAGACAGGTGAATTGAAATCCCTCCCACCTGAAGAACACTCCGTGTATGTCTCGTGACTGGATAAGAGTGGATACAATCTGTCCTGGATCATTGACATATGTAATGCATTCATAGCTCATTTTGGTCCTGCAAAGGCAAACACTAGTTTATTTATGCTGTAACTTTGATTCATTATCAAGTCAGAAGGATATACAGAGAAATTTATATGGCTGTGTACAATTTGTATTTTTTTCCAGTTTTTAACTCTTAATTCCTAATCTTTTTGCTTCCCTGTACCCATCACAATCTCTGAAATAAATGCTTCATTAAAAAGCACAAAATAAGCTAATATTATGGTATACATGAGAAACAACCATGATACTTTCTTTTTGACAATCATATTTTCCAAATCTCAAGTGAAAGTGAAGCGTAGCATGCTTCACATGACACTCCATCAATAAATAAGGAAGTTTTAATGAAAATAATTGAGCAATGGCTGTCCTTTCTGTGTCACTTTTGTATGGCCCATTAATTCTGGCAGGTCTGTGTAAGAGTCATTATTATCAACTTCTCAAAGATAATCAAGCATTAATCTTAAATCAGTAGTTCATTTTTTTAAAACTCATTTTATGACTAGTGGGTTGACTTACATGATCTAATAGTGTGCTTCTTGGTTTTAATGAGTGAGAAATTTTACTTTAGAAATGAGTGAAATGAGAGACCTGTCAATATATTTTAATAATGTTACTCTTAGCACTTAATTATTAGAAAATACTCTAAGAGAAAAAAAACCCAAACATTTTTACCTGTTTAATTTTGGAATGGAGAAATGGAATCCCTCCAAAATATTCTAAAAATATTTGTGGGAATTAAAGCTGAAGACATTTCAGCAATAATTTCAATAAAAGCTGAACTACCTGCTGATTGAACATGTTACGATATATGTCATTTAAATGGCTGGACTTGCTGTTTATTTCACTGAATTTGTCAGAAGTGTGTCATACAAAGGCTAGCTAAAGTACGACTAGTAAATTACCTAAACTCAGGAGTTCTACTACTGATGCAATGTACTGAAGTGTACTTGATAGAGTTCATTTTAATTCACCATAGGTGTCATGCAGTACTTAGATATGACTGAGCCTTGCATAATTTTGTTTTCACAAATTCTTCCTTGTAAAGACCAAATTTTGCTCATTCTGAAACTAGAAAACTTTCAGGCAGCCTTGTCATATTTTTTGGGCCTCTTTTGGCTATTCATAACCAAATGTTTCACTGGACAACTTGAAAAACTTCTTAAACTTTAAGGAGACATGATACTGGTTTTACTGTATTTCCCCAAAACTGCATGACAGATATGTGCTGAGAGAGCTTGGAAGCAAAGTTTCTAAAATTTGCAAAGCCGTGTTTATTAGGGCTTAATGTAAACCACTGTCCATATTTGAAGTAGTTTATCACCTTCTGCTTTTGAGCTATAAGGTCAGATATCTTGATAAAATTTTTCTGACAGGTTGATAAAGTTGCAGGCTCCTGATGAAGGACACTATTCCATGGACTGCATAGGGGTCTAAAAGCTTTTGTCTCATGTGCTCACCAGCTATCAATGATTTCCCCACTTGTACCAAGAAACAGGCTTAGATTAAAAAAAAAAAAAAAAAAGAGGACTCTGAAATGAAGCTAAATGCAAGCTCTCTTTGTCTTGCTCAGAAAATATACTTATATTAGTAATACATTCTATCCGTCTTTCAAAATTTACAGTTTAATTAACTAGAGTGTTATGACTTCACTAACAAGAATATAATCAGAAAATATCTATTGAAAGACAAACCCAAGCAATCTTTTGGAATTGAAAGTACCAAAAGATTTCTTGTTTTCTGTGAAGCTACCAAGCAATGCTTCCATAGTTAAATGAATCAATGTCTCTCTCAGTAGTGTAGTATTTATACCAAGAACCAAAATAGAAATTAGTTGAATCCATTTCCATTGTCCAAAGTAGCTGAAAAGTGAAAATTAAAAGCTTAAATTAAAACATATAATAGGGAAATTATATATTTATTTTTAAAAATCTTTTATGTGCTTAAAATATTCTGACAAATATTTACTGCATTTGCATTTGATTCAGCTTGAAAAGTCACTATTCTACAAGAATGATTTATATAATGCATTGCAAAGAAATTATAAATACAGGCAACTTACAGTGGATGAAGATTCACCCCTTGTATTGTATATAAACATATTGCATCTTCATAAAAACATATAACATTTAATAGTGTTGGAAATCCATAAAACACATTTTTGGAAAGTTCTAGTCCTTTTCATTAGAATAGATATTTTTGATACACATGTAGAATAAGTATGAATATATATTTTAGTGAAGAAAAGACCTCGTTTGCTGATAGAGTTCCATTTTTATCGGAACAAACAGTAGGTTAGATTCATGTAGTTTTTCCTCTTTCTAGAATATGTTCTGTCACTTAATTCAAGTGTTTGTATGCTTAAGCTTATTCAGTCCCTAAGAGGGAAATTAATCTTCCAGGCAATGAGGAGTGACCTGGGTAACCCCAGAGAGCAGGGAAGTTGACACTAACCAGTTGAGACTAGTAGTAATCTCATGCTGTGCAGAAGGTCTAAGTGAACAGTCTGCAAGGTTAATGTGTTGGTACTTCAAGACGGTGTCCTAGGGAAAGAAAAGTGGATAATTAACTCACCCAGAGCCAAAGGCTATTTTGTGTTCCTACTGTCGTTATGATGATAGAGATAGACTAAATAGACTTTCTGTTTTGAGAGTCTGTGCTCTGATAAAGGCTCAAACCAGAACAGTGCTTGTCTGTGAACTTAATGCAGTTAAACAGCAGTAGTGCAGAGAGTGTCCTGAAACTCTTACCTGGTGAACTGTTTTTGTCTCTTGTTAGCAGTGTACTAACTTTGCCTAATGTGCTACTTTCCTATCATCAGTGGGACAATGCACAACAAATTTACAATTTACATTATTATCAGTAGTAATAATTATATCTACAGTCGTGTTGTGGTTGCATGCTGGGATGAGTATGTTATGTTATATTAGATTAAATTTTTTGGTAAAAGAATAAACGGTTAAGCTCTTTAAAGAAAGACTACATTTGTCCTTTAAGAAGAGTCTAGAATAAAGAAATAAAATAGAAAGATGTTTTGATTGTACTAATAAGGATGCTAAAATAAAAAAAAAAAAAAACCATCCACATAAGTCCTCATTGTATTCCCTCTCTTAAATACTGAGTAGTTTCAGGAATGGCTGTCAGCAGTGGAGACTTAAAAGAAAGGTGAATCTCATGAATCATTTTATTCAGTGTGTGTGATGTTGCCAAAGGAGATTCTGAGCGGTGTAGAAATTAAAATCTATCAATATTCTTGTGACATCAGGATCATCAGGTCTATTTACTGATAGTCATAATTATTTTTGAGTTAGCAATTGAGAACAGTTGCTTGAAAAAAGATTAGCCTTATCTCAATCCCATGAAGCCAGAAGTGATGCCAATGAGTCCACTAAAATAGTTACATCCTAATAGCCTGGAGGGACTGATGGGACATCAATCTTTTTGCCAGTTCTCATGTCTACATCAAGTCTATGTTTCAGAGGCAGCCTCCTCAGCCATAGCTGTCCTATTCACATATAGCCTTGGTTTTTGACTAGAGTATTAATACAGCGAGTTTTCTTCAAACTGGTTGTTCAGTAAACAATTTTGAAGATCAAATCCTGAAAAAGGATTAGCTAGGTATGTTTATTGACAGCACTCAAGGAGACTTTTACCTAAACCCAAGTCCTTGCATAATACTAATTTTGTGCATTGTGTCTTTATTACTGTTTCACTGAAACCAGACCAATTTTGCAAGTCCATTTGACGTTATTTCAGATATAGTGGACTTTATTTCAAATAAATGGATTTAAACTACAGTATTCTCATAGTCCCTATTTAACTGTCTTCCTTTTGTAGCCTTCCCAAATGATTTTATGCATTTGTGCCTGAAAACTCTAAAGGAAGCAAGGGCAAGATAAGCACCAAATATGAGCTAGGCAAAGTCAAGTGATGTTTGGAGACTTGTCCATGCCTCCTCAACCCAGCAGCCTGAGAGAGCCAAGCTGAGAGTTACGGGAAACAGTGGCTTCAGCTGACAAATGTGGGAAGTCATTTGTGGTTATGGCAAATTCTGCTTTCATCCTTTTCATCTGTTGGGGATAGTGTTAGGAAAAAGGTTAGTGTTTCAGAGCTCTACAAGATTTCTATCCACTTTCTGACTTTCTGTGGTAAAAGTGGCTCATTCTGGGGCAGCAAAAATTGGTTCTTGCCTACACAGTAGGCAAAAGTTTTTCTTCAAAAGCAGCATGTATTCCATCACTGATGTCTGGTCCCCTGAACTGGTGAAATGCAAGCACCTTGTTCAATACAGCACCAGGCCTGTTTAGTCATTTTGTAATGGCAACTGCAAAGCCTGACACTCATGTACATTTTCCAAGTCATGGTGGCACACATGTTATTTTGAGTATGAGCTGACTCTTCCTTACTCACAGTTCTTGTTATTCTTATCACCACTAGCTATACTTTCATTTTTAAGATCAAATAACGTCTCAACAATTATTAGCAGAAACCTTGAATAATGTAAAATAAATACAAGTCAGATTCTTTCTCTACATATGCAAAGTTGATTTTTTGATTTTTGAGCCATTTATTGTTGGCTAATCTGTTTTAAAAAAAAATTTCCACCAAAAAATGCATAGTAAAGATATTGTTCAATGACTCTGAAGCTTAAAAAAAGTTTAATAAAATTTACACCTCCCAGGCAAAGAGAAAAAGTAAACAAATAATCAGTATGTATGATTCACTTAATTTGTGTACATATATATATAATGTAAATTTAATTTTCATCTATTTAAGAAGAAATCAGTCTATCATAGATGATATTTTTATCTTTACATCTTTGCATTTCTAAGAATGAGGGGTTTTTTTTTACAGTGGTGGAAAAATTCGTAAGAAAAACGACTACATCCTGTTTTACCAATCACCAAAATAACTAGTTTTAATGCTACGTAGAGTACATTTTGTTTGTTTTTATTTTTACATTGAATACTGATGATAACTAATAAATATATCAATAATGAAAAATAAATCAATAGGTTTATTAACTTGAAAGAAGCAAATAATCATTCAACTATCACTGTTTTATGCAAATATTGGCCAAGTCTTCCACTGATAGATGTGGAATGGCATCACTGGGATTACAGTATGACTTAATTTGTTTTCCTTCAGTGTCCTAGCAAATAATATGAATAAATCAATGGAGAAAACAGAATTTTGAAAATGTTCTTTTAATATGAAGGACCTTATAAAATACCTGTCCCTCTTCGTTTCACAAGGTTTTCTCAAAGTCAAGGCATTAAGAGGTTGAAATCATAGTAGAAGATAACTGGATTCCTTTTTCCTCTTAAGAAGCTGTGATGTATGTTTATTATTGAATTTTTTAATAAATTAAAAAAAAAAATTGGTTTTCTATTGAATTTTTTCTAATTCACAGTATGGAATCACTTTATCCCCATGCCTTGCCTTGTTTAAAATAAATTTTAAAAATTAAATAAATAAATAAATAAATTTATTTCTCATTCTCCAATATGCTTTTTTTAGTAAACTGGCTTCACCACAGCATTGCCTTTGGCTAGTGTCACTGATGATGAGAGCTGCAGCCTAAGAAATACAGATTTCTAGTCCCATAAGGGCAAAGAAGATAAAAAGCCTGAAGAGACCACATATTTACAGCATAGACCAAGACACTACTTTCTATCTGTTTCTTTATTTGTGTTGTTTTGTTTGTGGGGTCATAATTACATACTGATTACTGCCAGAAAAAGAAGATTCTCTCTACCCTGAATGGTAATTACCGTATTACTGTGTTTCACTCCCATCCCTTTCTTTTGACTTTTCTGACCGTTATCAGCTCTAATTTAGGTTTTAACATGGCTTTTGAGAAACATAAATTTCAAAATATTGTTTGCATTCCTTAAAATGATGGTCGTCTTGTGAATTATGTATCAACTAGTATATATTACTAACTACTTAACTTAGTGCAACTGTGCATGTACCCATGAGACTGGAGAATGTTAAAATGAAAGGCTGACTACAGCTTCCTCTAGCTACATGATCTAGGTTGTGTTTGAATTTCTATCCCTTCAGGTGACTTCTCTTTCATTAAATTAAGAGAACATCAGAATTGTTCTCCTGTAAGGAAGCAATAAATGTACCCTAACAGAAAATAATGCAATTTGTCTTAAAAAAAGAAATATTCTCTTTACCTCTCTGACGTTCTCACATTACGCCAGATTTTGAGACAAAATTGGAGGGACCGTAAATCACCCTTACTCAATTGAGTTCCATTGGAACTGAGCTGATATATGCGAGCAGAAGAGGTCAGTGCCAAGAGCTGTGAATGCTTTCAGCCATGAAACAAGTCACTTGCAGATCATTAGGATGACTTAAAAAGGATCTTACCAAAATATGTTCTGGCTTTTTTCTTTCTGTTCTTTGAAACTTTGGTATCCACTGAGGTGACAGTGAGTGAGCTCTCTACTGATAAAAATTTTTAAAATGTATTTATAAAGAGACTAGAGTTCTCACCACCACTTTCCATCAGTACTTTTTTTATCTCTGTCACGGAATTCCAGGCTCATGGGAGTGAATGTAAATGTCAGTCATACAATTCTTGCACTGAGTGATGTGGTAGTTTACAATGAAAGGCATCCAAACTAGCCAAACTAAATGTAGAGTACGTCTATCTATGTAACTCATCCTTAAAGATGCAGATAGATATCTTACCTGGTGATGTCAAATATAACTATTGGAAAGACCAGTATTGCTGTTAGGATGTGCCTTGGTTTGTCTGGGCCCTTGCTGCTGAACCAAATAGTGGCAGCTGTGGTGTTTCACCCCAGAGTCACCTTTGGCCAGCTGGTGATACAGCTGGGGGTGCAGGGACAAATCCAGGCACGCCGGGCTCAGGGAGCGGCGGGATGAGCTTCCTCGGGATGCTCGCTCCAGGTTTGCCTCTGCAGGAGAAGCTGTAAGGTGATGGTGAAGGAAAGGAGTCGGTTCTCACGGAGGGTTTAATCCCAAGGTTTTATTCTGGCCCACAGGCCTCTGAATCTCATAACAGCTCCTGCAGAACTTCCCAACTGTGTGGTTGCTGGTCCTTTTACCCAGGGAGAGGGGATGGGTCAGGAAACCACCAAGCAGGTACAGGAGAGGTCTTAGGGGACAAAGGACACCTGGATGGCCCAATGCCCCCCAGGGGTAGAGAGCATCCTTTGAATCTGCCAATCATTCGACACCCTTCTGGAATTCCAGGAGTGACAGACAGTGGTCGGCAGGGGTGGGGAAAGGAGGGATGGTTGACACACCTGGTAGGGATCTTCAAGGGAGGAAGCTGGGGTAAACTCAGATGTCACGCCACAACATATAACAATATTGTTTAAATGTTAATTCACCTGGTCTTCTTTTTGCTTTGAACTGTTCTTAGTCACCTAAGGACTGAGAGAGAAAAATCAACAAAAGTCCCCACTCTGTCTGTTGTGGATTTCCACATGCTTGTCTGCAAGAGCATGCACCCCTGTACATGTAAATATGCACATGGGCACTTGAGATTGTTCAGTAGCATTGGCTAAGACATTTCTGGTGCAGTGGCATCTTATAATGGATCATAGGAAATTTCAGGTTGGAAGGAACTTCAGGAGGCCACTAGTCCAACCTCATGCTCAAAACAGGATGCTAGCTTCCATCTGGGCTTAAGCCACAACACAGGGTCAGCATGAGGTTGGATTAGAGTGAGTAGGATTACCCGTAGATTTTGAAAACCTCTGAGGATTGGGAGAAACTGAATATCCTCTGTGGGAGGCCCATTCTGTGGTCTGAGCAGCCTTACCAGAAAAAACTTTTACTAGTCTAAAGCTCTTGTTTCAAGTTATGCCTATAAGGTCCTGCATTGTACACCATTGTGGAGAGTATTGGTTCATATCCCTGTTTGGATCTGCTATTTGAGGGACTTGACCCACCATTTCTTCTCTAGGCTGGCCAAACCCTTCTCCTTCATCCTTTCCTCAGGGCATGTGATTCATCCCTGTGAACATCTTGATGGCTGTCTGCTGAACTTGCTCCAGTTTATTGATGTGTTTCTTATATAGAAGGGTTCAAAACACATTTATATATCTAATGTTCTGGTGAAACACTTAAATGATTTGGGGAATTTTCCCGTCAGTCTGCACACTAAAGGTTATGATACAAGTTATAAGAATAAGGAGAAATTAAATAGCCTTGGTAAAATGAATTCAAACTGTGCTTGGTAAATTGGAACACGAACTGTGCAAGATTTTGGCATTCTGCAGAGGCGTTTGGATTTCTTCAAAAGTAAATCCATAACTAAAATGTGTTGTAAGAAAGTAGATGGAAACATTTCAGTTTTGTTCAAGATCAAAACTTTTGACCAGCCTTAGGTCCTAAAATAAGCTTATGACAATATAATAGTTATCACGAGTGGTCTTTTTTTCATATAGTAGCAGAATACCTAAAAATTCCTGTCCTTCTCATTTGATTTCCAAGTGCATGAAAACAGCCAAGCAGGTCTTCACTGTCTCAGTATTACAGTGACATGCACACTTGATTGAAGGTTGCTTTTTTGGGGCTTAGAATTCTGTTAAAAGACTGCACGCTGAATTGCAAGACTGGAACCTGACTGTGTTGATATCTGTTCCTACTAGGGGACTTGCTGATTTAGGTCTGTAAAATACATCAATGTGTGTACTTCCTATCAAGAGAAAGACTGTGCTATAAGAGTACTTTGATGATGATGATGATTATTATTATTGTTGTAGTTGCTGTTACTATTAATATTATTACTAACTATATAATAGTTATAATATTAATTATTATTAATGTACAAGCACCTAAAAAGGAGTATTTGATTGATGAGGAAGTGCTTGACCACGAGCATGTTTTTGTAGAAGATGATTATCAATCAGGTGTTAAACCAAGTGTGAATTTGGTGCACTCGGATTTATTTGTTGGATTCATCCCCTGTGAGGAATTAAACTTGTTTGTTCCATGAATTCTTGATGTCCCTTGGCAGAGGGTTAAGTCCTTCAGATTCTCAAGATGACTTTGGTTTTAATTTTGTGAAATATATATTTCAGATATTTTGGTAGAATATTGAGTTTTGAAGGTGTTTATATGGCTAAACACATTTTTGACTACTTTTTAAATTAGATGCCTAAAGTGTACTGTGGGGACCTTTTCTGGGTGTTGTTTGTTGCTTAGTCACAGGCATCTTGTTCAGCACCATCTAATTTAGCATGTCTCAGCCAAGGTAATGCTCAGAATTGCTGCAAAAGCCCTGACAGCATATCTATTTCCCTCCAGCTCCAAAACATCATCTCCAGACAATCTTCTTTTCTCTCTCTTCAGCTCTTTGTAGATAACTGCCCTGATTCACACAGGGGGAACAAGTAGAGCAAATTGATTCCTTCTATCTGAGAGGGACGGGACTGCCCATCAGGGAACTTTCCTTTGCATTGCTTCCTGTCACTCTTTTGGCCCGGTGAGGATGGGATATGTGCAGCTCTAAGAGTGCTGCCAATGGAGTGTGGACAGCCAACCTGCTCAAGGAGCAAGCGTCTCTAATGTCCCTAATTTAGCAATTTTAGCAATGAAACCAATCACTTCTAATTTGTTTGTGATTAAAGAACTAGCTCTCTTCTAGGCTGTGTGAAGAGTACTGGAGAAGCTGTCTTCCAGTTTTAGACTGAAATCCCCTTCCAGAAGGCAATCGTCCATGTCCTGTTCATACCATCAAGTAGTCCATTAACTAGCTGCTTAGTCCTAATTGATCGTGCTTTTATTTTTATCTGGTCCTGAAAAGACACCTTTAATTAGACTACTGGGGAAATTACAGATTTCACCTGTGGAAAATTGTGTGTTTCAGCAGGTCTCTACGCATCTTTTAGAAAAAAATTATGTTTCACCATTTCCAGTAAATCATGGAGGTTTAATTTGAGAGTAATAAAATGATAAAGTTATAGCCTATAGCAATTCAAAGTTCTTGAACTATTTTCCATTTTGACTGTCAAAAATTACCTCTTGTCATATAGAAAAATATGAAACAAAAAAAAGTATTTAATTTTCCATAACCATGTAGCATCTTTCCTACTGGATACACAAAAGGAAATCTACTATGTCTTTTGTTCATCATGCCCTACTTTTTGCAGTGTGATGGCTTCATTAAAGTGGGACAGAGAAGGAAGAGACAGTGGCTAGGGCAAATGAAAAAGTTAATGCAACATTTTCTTCAGCTCTTAATATTGAAAAATGTTGCTATTGTATCTTTGCATAAATTCATAGTTGTTCCTTAGCTGTGAAAAGTATGCTTTCATTGCTTTCCTTTTTCAGTTGCCATTGAAAAAATTCTCCCACTGTTCCTTCCTGAAAAAAACCCACTCTTTTTTCACATATAAATTCTGTCATGAATACTTCTACCTTGTCTAGCTCTAAAAATTTCCTCTTGGAAGTTTGATACTGTGAAACCCAGCAGCAACGTAGAGTGAAATTATTTTAAGATTCATTATTACATTTATTTTTATTTTCATTGGTTTTTATTACATTGATCTTGAAATTTTTTTACATACTTGTCTCCTTAGCAGTAACATGGAGTAACATATATTACATAATAATACATCTGTTATCAGTCCTCACAATTGTAAGAAAATAGAATAACTTAACTTTTTCTTATTCTCATAGCAGCTGACTAAACAGCAGATAGTATGTGAGATGCTGTTTGAAACTAGCATACATATTTATCTTGCACAGCACTAGTTCTCTACTAGTTAACTCTGTAGTTTAACCTAGTTACACAAGTCTATTCAGGGAAGCACTTCAACTTGTTTTCCTAAATGATTATTTTTGGAGAGGATAAGTGTTTTCTTTGGGACAAAAAAGCTTTTCTTTAGGTTAGACAATTAACTGTTAGCATGTTATTAACATAGCATGTTCATGCATTAACTGCTGCATGAAATGCATCCTACCTCAATAGGATACCTCAGCAGCTAACTGCAAATACACAGAGCTGATGAAAGCTCCCTTCCAGGAGCGACCAAAGTTATTCAGTTCTTCATGTGAATCATGACATCAAAACACTTAGTCTGAGTGGAAGTTCACAGTACATTTCAAATCTATATTTAAATTCTCTGCATCAAAAAGCTATCAGATATTCATTGCAAAAATGGCCCTGTTAGGATGTTGCTGCCCCTTAGCTTGCAGACTTCAAGCCAAGCCAGAGCAGGCATGCAGCCCACATTGCCTTCATGATCATTCAGCCCAGCACTCTGATATCAGAAAAGGGACTCACATAAATCTCCTCACATTTAAGGAGCTCCAGTTGAAGAGGCCTTGAATTTCTACGGTATTTATAGTGATGAAAAGGGCACAAAACATCTAAATCTGCTACTTTGTTAAATAGCTGACTACAAGCAATTTTCAACCTGCATTGTTCTGCTCTTTGGAGCTTCTCGTCCAACTAAAAAAAAGTTGCTTAAACCTCTGTTTAGTAGTAGTTAATACGATTAGTTTAGATACTGCAATATTTTTGTTGAAGACTTGGTGCAACTTTACTCTTTATTCTCCAAATAGACTCATAACAAATAGTGGACATAAATGCTTCAGGAAGTGACGTGTTTGGATAACTCTTTCTGTATATACTTCCAAGAAGTGCTTTCTAATTGCAAGAAAGTCCTTTCTTAAGCATGAAGTCAATAAAGTTTGTAACTGAAAATAGTAATCCTGAGGAAAAAAAGTCCCTTCAGTTGCTTCTTTGAACCTTAAATTTGAAAGCTCTCATGGTCAATAAGCAGAAGAAAGGATTTCCATACATACTACTATATGTGCTGAAGGTCCTCTGAACTCAAATGCTAGAAGAAAATGAATAAATTCAGTTGCTGGTACTGAGTCTTTACTCTTGCTGATAGCCTTTGCTGCAGGCTTTGGAGTTATACACTGAAGTTTGCATAGAATTGCTTGCAGCCTGTGGGGTTTTAAAATGGTAGCATTTATTTTAACTTATGTCCCTGAACTAGTTACATTAGCAATTTCTTCCAGAGTTAGAAATTCCCATGGGTAATTTGTGTCAGAAAATGAAGATCCTAAGATCCTATCCGCATACTTACCTCAAGATATAATTTGTTTCAGACTTGAGAAATTCAGCAACATATTTGGTTGCCTATTCAATGCTAACACTAATACTGACTGTATTCTGAGGGAGAAGTAAAGCATCTTACGTCTGCACAACGTTTAAAATTTTTCCACTAAGATATTTGTGTTAGTGAACACTAAGCAAGTCTTTTCCTTTATCTTCATGTTATTTTGTTCAGAAATAACAAAACTAAAACTTTTGACATTGTTTCATTATGAAAAATGCATCTCTTTTTATATTTAAAACATTTTCCTGTAGGGTTTTGATTTGGTGAAAAGTCAATGAAGCAATCTTTCATATTTGCAAATTGAGCTGACAAATTTTGAGGTTGAAATTCCCTATTTTTGCTTAGAATTTAAGGAATGTTAATGGTAAAACTCATCATTTTAGATTTGAAACATATTTTCATGTGTTACTATATACTGATATATGTACAATAAAATCTTAAATATGACAACTATATATATTGACCTTATGCATTCAATTTTTATTTTTAAAAATAAAGAAAAATAGATATAATTAGAGGACTTTAAAAAGTGTGGTACTATAATAAGATAGAAACAACTGCCTAATGTTAATATGTAGTAAAACTAGAAATATGGAGGAATGAAAGAGACAATGGATCACGAATACTTCTAAATGATATATGGTACGAAATTTGCAGGAGTTTGAGAGTTGAGCAAAACTGATAAATCTCTGATTTCAGTGTCTTTCCTAAAATGAAAACAGAAGAAGCAAGAGTGGAATGAGTGATGTTTAAAAGAAGATGTAAATATTTAGGGAGCCTTCAGAATAAGAAGTAAATATATGGAAATCTTGGTAAAAGTTGGCTGTGGTTTTCTTTCTGGCTTAAAAGCTGGACAAAATCTAATGAAACCTATCGTGATGTCAGATTTATTAATTACTCTACATCCTTGCTTAGTAATGAATTAGTCTCTTATTTAAACTTCAAAAGTGTCTTTCTCTTTTTCTACAAGTATTTTTTGCTCTCAGGTTGTCAGACACACTGTAGTCAGAAAGTGAACACTGTAGACAATATTGGTGAACAGATCTCTACTTTTGTAGTTTCAAAGCCACAATCTGTTTATTACAAGGAAATATAATTTTTGAAAATCAAGTATCAAGTTCTGTTCATACTGAATATTATGTTCCAACATGGGCAATTACACAAATGTCGACTAGTCATGTGCCTGAAAGAAATATTGCTTATTCCACTGTATTCTCTTATATACATTTTCTTTTAAATGCATGGTGAGGTTCTTAGTGTTGTTGGCTAAGGAGAAAACATATACTATGGTGTCTCCTTCTTATTTTAATGCAGACATTAGTGTTTAGCTTAACATATTCATCATAGCAAATCTTGGCTCAGCAAGATAATTTACACAACACTGTCACTGTTAGATGCAGCAGACTTGTTTTTTAAATGCATGAGAATTCTGAGTGCCTGTGTTCCCCAACTCTGTACACTGTTTCAAGGAGCTATAATTAAGCAATATTAAGGCACTCATTAGGATAGGGACAATTTTTCACTCTGATAACAGCATTCAAACTGTGGTTAGGGATTCTCTCAAAATACATAAATGAGGAAATATAGAATCTTCTTTTAGCAATGCAACCACAGTTTTCTTTCTTAAGAAAAAACGCTAGTAAATGTCACATAGTAATAGGAGAAAAACACTCCAGTATAACTATGATAATGATTTAATACTACTTTGGTGTATATTACCGTGCATTTGTTAGAAGGTTTTGGTTTGTTGGGGTTTTTTTAGCTGAAATAAGTGGCTGATTTACTGTGAAAGTCAGGAAATAGATTATGATATTTCCAATGAAAAATGTGGGTAGGCCAAAAATTTTTTAGATGCTTCAGTTACTGGATGAAGAAAAAATGAAAGTTAGTTTTTCACATATGGTGGTGTTAAAGTGAAAATTATTGGAGCATATTTATTTAATGTGAAATATTCTTTTTTGCTATTTTGTATTTAAACAGTGTTTAAAATACATGAAGTTCTGAATAGGAAATTTTTAAAATATATGTATAATAATAATTCTAGAGATCAAGAAACTTTTTTTCTCAGACTTTTTCTAATTGGTCTTGCTGTCTTGTAGGTTTTTTAATTTTGTTTTGTTGGGGTTTTGTGAGTCAGTGCAAATAGGTATAACCCCCAAAAAATTACATCAAGGGACAATTCACTAAATCACAAATCCACATCCATCAGTTACTGGAGAACAGCAGACAGTTAAACTGCTTCATTTCACTGTCTCTGCTTCTATATTCTCAATTTTCTTCTAGAAATGGCTGAGAAAATTGATATAATCTTTGGCTTCCTCTCTGAATTGCTTCCTAAACTGACACCACACTATTACAGAGAAGCCGCAGGTTTTGTGATGCTCTCTGCAAACTATCTCATGCATCACTGTTACCATACAGCTATTAGAAAACTCAACTTCCCCACCATAAACATTTATCATGCCCTTAAGTTTCAGTAACAGAAGATGATGATCTGCATTATTTGTTCAGGGAGATCAAACTCTATAATGTGTGAGGAAAACAGCTGAATAATCGGGAAGACCTTGGTAGGAGCAACATATGCTCCTGATGCTTTCTGCTGAGCCTGCTGAAATGGCTTAGTTACAGATGCTGGCTTTCTGTGGAGAAAAACTCTTGCTGCAAAGATGGGGAGTTCTAACCAATTCTGACAAATAGAGGATCATCATGACTGAGCTGGAGAGTGGGAGACCACTTACAAATTACTGTGTTTTAGTTGTGATCAGGATTGGCCAGAAACAATCAATTGAACACAATATTTATCTTTGACTTTGTTTGCTTCCAAGTGCAGCTTAAGTAAAACTGTTTTGAGAGCCAAGTAATAGGGATAAATAATTTAGCAGTAAGTAAAAAATGTGAATTGCAACTATAAAATAAAAATATATGTTACTAGATATCCAAAATCCAGACTTGTTAAAACAGAAGTTTGGAAAAATACCCTAACTGTTGTAAAGATGGTCCAACTGTCTTGGAGCAGTAATTCTGCACAAGTGTATAAAAAGGACAGGTAAAGAGAGGCAAATGGAATAAAAGGTGTTCATAAGAAAACATTCTAAGACCATTGTAATTTTTTATCCCCTCTTCCGCATTACTTACCCTCCCACCATTATCCCACAAAGATTTCTCTCCTTATTTAAAGCACAGCCCATAAAATATTTGTTTCCTGGCATATATGAGAGGGGACAAGGTGGGTGAGACTGTGGAAAGGTTGTTTCCCCTCAGACTAGGAGCCCCGGTCATACCTGTATCCACTTAATCCATGTCTCACCTTCCTTCCTACTGTTATGCTCCTTATCTTTCCATGTCATAGCTGAGTTACACCATCCTGAGCAGGATACACATTTTTTCCTGCAGCATAAGAAATACAGGATGAAAAAGGGAAATGACATGTAGGCATGGAGGCAATAACTCCAGCAACAGTTCAGCTTGTCAGTCTTTCTCGGAGTTGCAAGAGTACTTGTAGAAACTCTTTCACATTTCATCCTTCCTCTGGCTTGCTTTAGTGTTCCCCAAAAGAGGTTTCCAGTGGATTGATTCAGGAATGGCTGGCATTCCCTGGGCTAATGTCATTGCTCTCCTAGATCTTCTCAAATGCAAATTGATAATATTAATGCTTATGTCTACACACTTTCTTCATTGATTGGAGTAGTCTTGACACCCTGCTGATGTCAGGTTTGCACATTTCAACAGCCAGATTGCTGGAAAACACCATGGCACATTTCCCTGGATTTCTGTTGTTTTGGAGATCAGGAAGAGATGGTCAGGAAATGGTGAGCCCAGTTCTCGTCTCAGTTCTTGACACACTCTCAGACCATTGGTCTGACAACTGCAGGATCAAGAACTGGGAGTACTCTCTCACTCCTTTTGATAATGACACAGCTTAAACATTTTTTCCAGAGGAAAAACTGGAGGATAAAAAATTGAAGTTCATTAAGACAGCATTAAAACATTTATTTTATGAGGTACAAATTTTTATGATCCTTTAAGTCACCAATGTGTGCAGAAACATGCCTTGTAGAGCTGAGAGTCAAGCTATAAATGAAACAATTATTACTTGGCATACAAGTCTGAAGAAAAATTATAATCATGCCTTCCAATCAAGTAAAATTAGGAGGATATAGTAGAAGCTGACCATATTTATGGCTTACACAATATGCTTCATTTTGTAGCAACAACAACAACATTAACATCTATTTAGAGCAGCGCATTACAGTTTAAGTTGACAAATTCTTGTTATCCTTATAAATTGTTAGTTTAGATGTTTGAGAATTCCAGAAAGAGAAGGTGAAAAGTCAAGAAGAAAGAGCACATAATTCCATTTGCTGTGTTTTTCAGTTAAGCAAAGCGCTGAGACTACTCTTGCCTATTTTCTTCTGGGTTTGACTGATTTATATATGATAATTCTGTGATGGTCCTTACCCCTTGTATGTATAGAAACACCTTCAGTCCAAATAAATGAGGTTTTTCCTCTGTAATTTATATGATAAATTAGTTTATCATATAAACTAATATTAGTAACATATCTGTGAGAAGTAAAGGTAAAATATTATGCCATGGAAGAAATTTATACAAAAATGTTTTATATGCATATAAACTACAGTATAACATAGGGAAGAATAAAACTCTTTTTTTTCCCCTTTTAAATCTGTACCACTTAGTACATTATACTTTCTTAAGTGTTTGCAACCTTCGCTGTTTTATGACTTAGAATTTATTACAGAAAATATTTCCACTCTGTTTTTCACCAACTCCCCTCAGCATACACATATATCCATTTATATGATGGGAATCATATTTGCCCTGGCAATAAAAGTGGATCTCCTGTTAATTTCTCCTGTCCTGACCATGCTGTTTAGAGAATGTGGAAGCTCTGGGAGTGCATCCAGGTTAGTGACTGCTCTGTGTATGCAGCAGTTCTGTAAACTCTGTCCTTCACTTGTCCCACAGTCTTTAACAAGGCAGGAACAATTAAAGTGGAGAGCATGAGCTCTACCCATCATTTGCTGTTGGAAGGTAGTTCCCAAATGAAGTCAGTAAATTTGTAAACTAATTAAGCTTCATGTTTTCCATCCTTCATGTCTTTTATGTCTGGGCAATACACTGCAACTAATTGTGTCATTTTCAGCATGTTCAAGGAAAGATTTTTCCTGTTTATTTATTTGCAGTACAGTTGCATTATTCACTAATTATTTGTCATTCATTAGAGAGCATGTCTTAAAAAGTGTCTGTAAAGCTACTTGTACACATCACAAAAATGATCACTTATCATTTCCTCTTCACTTCCTCTTCAAGTGATTTTTAGCTTTTTAAGAAGTAGTGATTTTCTTTTTTTTTTTTTTTTTTAACTAATCCCTGAGGAGAAATAAAAGCACACCATGATTTTTCGAGGATGTTTAAATCACAAACCACTACAACTTGTCAGATTACAGATTTGTTCATCTGTTATTGCTGCAGTGCAAGATGGAGGTACTGAAGTGCAGAAGACAAACAGAAGGGCTTCTGAGTATGCTCCCTGTCTTTTTTCCCTTGTCATATGGACTTGCATATTTTGACTAAAGAAAGATCTTGTGTCCAGTATATTTTCAGGCACAAACAGTGTATTTTATAAATTTGGATTCAGCAAAATTGATATCTTGAACAGATAAAATCCTGTGTTTAAATATAAAAAACAAACAATAAAAATATGATAGTTAATTAAAAAAAATGTATAAATTTTTGTCTCATTCCTAAAAAACCTTAAATAATATGACTGAATTGTTTTCAAACTGAATGAGTTGATAGCCTTGTAGATACCCAAGGTGTCTATCCTTCTGTTCACTGAGGCAAGAGGAATTTCACAGTAGACTTCAGCAGGGCAAATTTCACATCAAGATTTGCTGATCATTTTTACCCTGGAAAATAAAGATTTGAGCCTTTGGAATCAGCATCTGAATTTCTGTATAGAACATGGGATTTCATGTTGATTATTTACTTAAAATACAATTTTTCTGAGCTTTATTTTTAACAATTCCACTAAGTTACATGACCTATTAATGTAAAACTTCCCTTGTACTTAGACATAAATGAATGATTTGGGCAATTCCTGCAGAATAAAAACTATATGATGTATTGATTTTCTGTGTTCCCCCTGAAGGATAAATGTCCCTGTAGGAAATAGCAAAGAGTACATGGTTCTCAACATGAAGCATAAATCACCAGTAAATACAGGAAAATGTCTTAGAATAAGCACTTTTCACTGTGGAGACAGATGGTCACATCACTTGGCAAGCATTCAGCTTTTTTCCCTGAGATGTTTAAATAATGTTTATCAAACAATAGAGAGGGATAAAAATCAAGATAGCCTTAAATTTATCTAAAACAGAACAGCAGGCTGCTCTAGAACTGTCCTATAAATAACAATAAACTACTCTTGAATGAAAATCAATAAGGTGGAAAGAGAATTTTTCTACTGGCTTGTAGAAATACATAGATCTACATATCTTTTTCTTGTAATGAAATGTTCTGTCCTCTTTCCTAGCCCAGAAATCAACATACTGTTTACATACCTGGCAGAGTGCACAATGATTATAGGCAAAACCAGATGGCCATATTTCTCCTTGTCTTGTTTATTTAGGTGATGGATAGATGAATCCCGACTTTGCCTGTCAATCCAGCTGTAATTATTTATGTTCCAGTGTGAATTTTTGCATGCAAGTGTTCATGCAGGTACACACTTGTGCCCATGCAAATAGAAGTAAACTCTTTCTCTCTCTTCTGCAGGCTTAGAAAGAATTGCGAGAGATTCAGCCTATGAACAAGAAGGGAAAGTTCAGTTTGTCATCGATGCTGTATATTCCATGGCCTATGCCCTGCACAACATGCATAAAGATCTCTGTCCTGGATATGTTGGTCTGTGCCCGAGGATGAGCACAACTGATGGTAAAGAACTACTTAGTTATATCCGAGCAGTAAATTTTAATGGTAAGTAACATGTACTCTTTTTTTGCCCCCTCTCTCTTTAAATGTTCCTTAAATGACAAGTTGGGTTTTATTCTTTATAAGGATACTTTAAGACACAGTAGAAAACAGGATTAGAAGCAGTTCTCATTTAATCAGAACTGTGAGTTTTTCTACCTGCTTTGAAACCTCCAGTGTATTTTTCATCTTAATATTTTTCATCATAACATTAAGCTGCTCCCAAAAGAGGCAGATGTTAAAAATATGAATCTATCGATCAAAATATTCCGGTAAAAAGCTGCTATTATGGAAACAAATCGAGGACTCGTACAGTCTCATTGACAGAGTAGAATCATTTGACAGTGGTTACTTATGTGTTTGCAAGAGAAAGAATGAAAAAAAAAAGAAAATCTTCTTCTGAAATGAATTAATAAGCAAATATTGAAAATACTTTCAATTTACATATTTACATTTCAATTTTGACACTCACTAGCAGTTCCAACTTTTCCATTTCATTGTTTTTTGACTCAGTAATTTAATGAGCTTTAACACAACAACAATATATATTTTTAAACACCACTACATAATAGTCTATGGAGCTGGGATTTGCCTGCTGGGGAAATGTAGTTACAGGTGCTTATGCTGTTAACCATAGAGGCCAATAGCAATCAGGATTAATTGATGAATGTAGATTTGAAACGTGTAGCACATACTTGGTTAAATAAAGTTGCCAAAACCCTAAATCATTTAATTAGAAGTCATAATTATTATAGACAATATTTGCCATTATTTTATAAAGAAATGGAGTGATGTACTTTGCTTTGTTTTGGTTGGGTTTTTTTTTTCTTCCTTGGGGTAATTCATGAACTACACATGCCTTCTAACTATGCAGAGAGAAGCACTCTACACAATTTATTCCAATGACCTCAGCTGTAGGCACTTTTGAAAAAAGCACAAGGTCATTTTGAATTTAAATTCTGAGTGGAAGCTTTTTTTGCTTTAGATAATACACAAGACCATTTGGTTGATACAAATGTTGGTTACAGTTCACAGTTTTTTCTTCCTATGCAATTTTCATGAAAAGGGAATCCCTGCCTCCAGGAACATAAAGCTAAAAGTCTAAATGATTCTTTAGAGATTTTAAAGAAAAAGTGGAACATAGTATGTCCCTGGAAAATGGGAAATATTGTGATGATGACAAAGGTAGGCAGCATATTGTAAGGTTTGCAGTGATAATTACCTTACCTTTCCAGTAGATGTTTTTCTGGGTCTGTTTGTTGAAGCACAAAGTGATCTATTTTCATTTGGTGAGCATGAAAGTTTAACATAATAAGATAAACTGTACATTTTATATGAAAGCTTCCATTCCCTAGATAATTATATTTCATCAATACCTGTCATAATATCTGTTGCTGACTCCAAGGATGGCAATAAACAGAGATGAAAGCATTCTGGACACTAATGAAAATGATTTCAAAACAGTGCTTTACTGAAAGAAAGGGGAGAAAAAGAAGGAAGAAAAAGAAGCATTTATTTGAGGTTAACTTCCTGTCCCATGGGATATGTTAAATACTGCCTGTACTAGACTAGTCCACATTATGTACCAGTGTACCAATTTTTTTATATGGTTTATGTGCCCAAACATTTTATTTTCTTGGTTGTGCATTCAAAGGCATAAGAAGAAGATGGTCTTAAACACTTTACCTTTTTCTATTAATCCACAATTCCTGCTCTTCAGGGCAGCACTACTGCTGTGTCTGACAGAGGTGAATATTTTACACAGACTTCCTGTGCTGGGAGTAAAGACTAATGCTGTGTGTCAGTTTTGATGCACATCCTAGCCCTAATCAGTAATAATGTCTTATATTGAAAATTAATTGATAAATGAAAGGAAAACCCTGGCTTTCTTAGCCATTCAAGATACCATTTTTCTACCCTAGCAATCACAGGATCACAGCCCATCTGAAGCTATCAAGGATTCCTCCACCTACTCCAACACTGCCTGGTTCAGGATCAGCATAATCAGGTTGTTTAGGACCATGGCGAAACAGGTTTTAAATACCTACAGGGATGGAAAAGCCTCCAAAATTCTCTCTGATCAGTCAATTACAATACATAATCATATGCACCGTAAAAAAAAATAGTATCAAGAAGTAACTTGCATTCTTGAGACAAGCAGTTTTTCCTTTTTTTCATTATTTATTTCCCACATTATCCTACCCTTATACATATTAAACCAACTTCTCCACTCACTTAATTTGGTATATGCCTCTTCACTCATGTAGTAGTGAGTAGCTTCAAGTCCAGTTAATATGCCTACACATTCAACTTTGTGGCTTTCACCTCACAAAATGTGATTTGTATTCTGAAGGACCTCTGTCTGTCTTATGGAGGGTATTTGGAAGAGTAAGAAAACACACATATTTCTGTTTATTGGAGTAACTGATTTGCTTTCGATTGCAAGAGATCACTTTGAAGAGTATTCATTTTTGTTTACGTAGTTTATTTTGATTTACAAATTATGAAGATTTGCTTCCCTGAAGGATTCATCTGTGTAATATTCCATGACACCTTCATGACTGAAGGGTGATCATAACCACCAGTGCATATTGAACTGATGTGATTGATAAGACATTTGTTTCTGCTTATTCTTTCACTTGTATACTAAATGCAGAAAATCTCAGAGGTCATCACGATTTTAAATGAGATAGAATATGATTGGTAATAGAAATGAAGTAATTTATTTGTACACAAAATGTAAGTTCCTGCTGCCTGTAGATTTACTGTTGTCTGTGTTTTTCACAGGAGAGCTAGGGAAGACTGGTCTCTAGACTCAAATTTTTCATTTATAATGGACATTTAAAGTTTAATTTAATTTAGTAGGAAAAGAAACTTCTAACATGTAACTAGTACAGATTATTACTGTGTACATTTTTAAATGAAAATAGAAAAGCTGTGTTCTGAGATATGGCACTCTTAGTACCTTGGGTTCTCGATGGTTACTTTTCATAGACCATAACTAGCCCATCTGTTTTTTTGATCAATGAATATTTAGACCCTTTGAAAGTTCCATGGTTCTATTTATCTTTTTTTCCCCAGGCAAAAAATTAATATTATCATTTGAGACGTTTTTATTTTAATAAGTTGCCATGTTTGCAAGATTTTTCCTAGCACTCTTTGTATCCAAATGCAATATTTATGCAAAACTGGTGTTTCATATTTAAAGTTTTGTAAAGAGAAGAGTTTTTCTGTTAATTAGGTTTATGAATGGTGATACGCACAATAGTGTAATTGTGGTATGATTCAATATGTTGTTCCATCATGTTACTCTAGTGTTCTCATTCTATTTAACTTCATTATTCTGTCTACAAAACAAGCAGGTGTTTTTTATAAGAGTAATTACCTTGGCATGTGCTGAGTGCTTCATGAGAAGTGTTCTGTTGAATTCAACCTAAGTGCTCATCAGTTAACAGGAACAGGACTTGAGCATGCATTTGCAGTGGATGGAAGTGTTTTATTTTGATTTTAAGAAAATGATTTATCTTTGTACTTCCTTCCAAGCAAAGAATTGCAACATGGATACAGTGATATTTCTTAGATGGGATCAAAAGTCTCTTTCTTCCTGCCACCTCTCTTGTGTATGCTTGTGTCTCTCTCCCAAACTCTCTTACAGGAAATGTAGGGTAGCTATTTTTGCCTACCTTTAGTCATAAATTTGTATTTATATTTACATTTACACATTTTAGAACCCTTAGGGATAAATGTAACTCTGTAACAAAATGTATTACAGATATTACAATATGAGTTTTACACTTATAAAGGTAAGGGCAGCACTTGACCTCTACTCACATACTTGAAAAGATCCATCTTATTTGCTTTGGTGGGCTCTTTATCCTGGGCACTAATACGGATACTTGGTAATTTGACTTTTTTTATGCAAGCAGGGATAATTGAGAATGGAGCAGAAAATAGGTGGAAGCACTGACTCCCCTCTGCCATCAATACTTAGGTAAATATTGTCTGCTTCTTCAGGAGGTCAATGCAATGTCACTTCCCTCTCCTGGTGAAGAAAAGACTTGAAATATAGTCTAATTGTGCAACCTTTTCTTTGGTCTTCTCTGGACAAAGTACAGCAACCATGTTGCTTTCTCAGATTTAGTGACAAATCTACAATAACACTGGAAGAGGCTGCTTAAAAAAAGTTGTGGAATCTCCATCCTTGGAGACAATCAAAACCTGGCTGGACACAGGGAGCATCCTCTAGCTGAGCCTGCTTTAAGAAGAGGGGTTGAACTCCGTGATTTCCAGAGTTCCCTGCCCACCTCATTCTTGCTGTGATTCTATAACATTGTCTGGACATAAAAGAAAGAAAAATGTTATCACCTAACCCTGCTTCAACAATGTTTTACTTTATTTTTCTGGAACTAATTTCAGTCTGAGTGGACGAGAAAGCCTTGCTGTTATTTGTTTTTTTTAGATATGTTAATTTAATGCCTTTGAGAAAAGATTAATTTTGGCTGAACACACAGAGACACACTGCAGCATTAACCCCATTTAAAAAGAGAACATCAAAAAAATTAATCCTGAAAGGGCAGAATAATACCAGAGAATGAGAATAAAAGAACAGAAGCTAGCAGGCTAACTCAAAATAAGGTGTTGACTAAAATAAAAATTAATGATTGCTCTATATTGTAATACTTTTCTGAGAAAATAGCATCTATACAGAACATTTAAAGAAACCCCAGAAGAATGAGATTTTTCATAAAGAATTTAGAACCCTCTAGAGAATCATTATTGTGGAATCAGCCATTTACAAAATTAATCTGCTATCTTTTGAAGTTGCTAAGGCATCAATCTATGCAAAACTCTACTGACTTAATATTCAGCTCAGACTGTTTTAGATGTTTTCTTCAAGAAAGCTGACACCTCTCTATTCTTTCATGGAGTACAAAATTTGCATTCTCAAATCATTATTTATCATTAAAACAGAAGCTTTAAAATGGTAACTTTCAGGCTGATAAGTTTTGACATTTTTTTGAGGCATTAAACACAATAGAACTAAAGTCCCATTTAAAATGTACTGGTGCTATGCTCCTCACTCAGGTTTTAAAATTCCTCCTCTCAAGTCTACAACTACCCATAGAGAAAAAAAAAGCCTTTTAAAAATAGTTTAAATTTGGCACATCTTGCATTTTTTTTCAAGTTATGAGTTCTTATAGGCAGCTATAATTTAGAACCTTTTACTGTCAGAAACACTTAGGATCCTAGGATGCTACTGGTACCACATTAGGGTAGAGTCAAAAAACTACCTAAGTATAATGTGAGATAATAACAGATGTGTAGATCATGTATGGACAAATAAAATTAACAATGTGTTGGGAAGGGCTGAACTCTGCTGACCTTGCTAGGACTCACTGTGGTAGCAAATCTTAGTTTCACTAATCTGTACTGCGCTAAAAGAAAATAGACACAGCTTTCAGCTGCTGGTTTGGGAGTGGCTGGGGAAAGGTCTGCTGGAGTTTGATTAAGATCTGTGATGTTCTATCTGTCATACCTACATCACATGTCATAATTCTATGTAATTTTTTTAGAAATCTTGGTGGTAGAGAGAAATGTTTGAAAACACGGCTAAAGCTTAAACAAACCTACATGTGAATTAATAAAATTCAATTCAAAATTATTTTCATGTGCTTTTGTCATAGTTTCAAATGTGTCTGACTTGGTTTGCAAATGCACTGGGGACTATGGCACACCACTTTTAACAAAGAATCCTGATGTCTAATTTCTTGAGCCTTTATGTTAAATGAATTAAAGAGTTGTAACCAGTGTTAACTTATTATTGGGAATAAGCAGGGAATGATTTCAAATGAATTCTGCTTTGGCATGCTAATTATTTTAATGGAATTAATCCAGGTGGCTGTACAAGAAACTGAAATTGCAGAGCAATCTGAATCACTCCTAATGGATTTAAGTAATGTACGGCCATAATGTAAGCAGGCACAGCAAGCAGAGCTTGGAGCTGCTGTGATCCTGAAGTACATCACAAATCCATGTGATTAAAATCAGTAATTATGAAAATTCTTGGTGTGAAATTAGAATGTAGAACCTAAAAGCAAGAGCAATTTATAGCTGTGCTTTTGCTTATGTACAGATCTTAAGTACTGATTAATTGAGCAATATATATGCTCCACATACAAAATTCATGATGCAGAACTTGACTGAGGTCAATTCTGTTTTGAGAAACAAGGTCTAATTCATAAGGTATTTTAATAATTAATATGCAAGGGATGGTGATAAAGGATTTACTCTCATACTGAATGAAAATTGATTTGCATGTCCTGATAGGTAAGGATATCCAGATACATCCTTTCTAATATGATCAAGTGAAAAACTCAGGCTGTAGCAAAGAGGCAGAACAAATTAACCCTTGTCATTCCAAACAAAAAAGTATCCGAGAACAAAGAAATTGTGGGTTTTTTACCTTTTAGTCTGTGTAAGAAACATCGCAGTTTCGGTTCCGTAGTGTATTTAAGCTTTTCAGATATCCTTACCTTTACTAACAGGAAGAAGGTCTGACACATATTTTGAGGAAAACAATACCTTGGAAAGCTTCCTAACTTGAATGTTTAAATTTAAAATCTCCTCTTAAATCTATCAAATCAAATGAGAATGTTTGTACAATTTTCTAATTTCCCTCTTGTTGATTTATGACCTGTTTGGTAATACAACTGTTCTGCAAGCCATCATGACAGATGTGAGGGGAAATTGATTGGTTTTAATACCTCTGTAACTGAATAATATGAGCCTTTTTTTTCCCTACAACATTTATTTAAAAATGAAATGGCACATTAGAGAGAATGCAGAGGAAAATAGGGGAAAAGATTTTATTAATGGCATTTGATAGTATAAACAACCTGCATTTATAATTAATTTATGTAAAAAGTTATCTATCTAGTAATGGCCTATAAGTGACAAACTCAAAAAATAGAGTAATTCTTTAGAAGGGTCACAGTCATTGAAATTATCTTGATAAATCTTACATTCTAATATAAAGAGAAAAATAACAATTTCTTTATACTAAAAGGAGTGGCAGTGAAATCATGTAGGCTAAATACTGTAGCATAGGAATTACAGTGAGGAGAGAATAATTTTAAAATTAATAGACATGATTGACATCATCAGATGGGAATGTTTAGTTTTTGTGCTCTAGGGAGACGTACTCAGAAGTAATCAACCAAGTTCAGGTGTATAATCAAAAGAGTACTGGATTCAAGAGCAAGTTACACGTGTAAGACCCTGTTACCAGATGTGACCTTAAGCAAAACCAAGGAGAATCTGAGGAAACTAAGCAAGGTGTTCAAGAGGAAAGAGGCAGGATTTGGTTCATACCTCACAGCCAATTGGTTTCCCTGTTTCACTAGCTGGTATCTTTCAAGGCTACCAGAGAGAGCCTGTTCATTTGCATTTAGGCACCAGAGAGATTCATCTACTTCTGAGTGTTTTCTGTTGGCAGTCAGCTGTGAGCCAGAGGTTTTCTCAATGGCTGGTTGAAGCATATCTAATAGTATGAAATATTAAGTATGTGGAAGACAGTGTATCTTAGAAGCTTCTCTAACCCAGAAAAGGAAGTATTTCTTATAATTTCAGACGATTAAGATACAAATAATTTTGGCCACATAGCACATTATGTTTAATATGGAAGAGGTTGGACCCAAAATGTTATATTTGTTCCTGCAGTACTTTTTTCGTATTTGCAATTCTAAGTGTATGCTAACTATGTGTCTCCTTGAAACATTTTCCCACGTGTTTTAACTTAAAGTGAATAAGGATTCAGAGTTGCTCAAGACATTTGTAATTAGAATTTACCAAAATAACACATAATAAAGAAGTAGAAAATTGATCTATTCAGGTTAAATTAATCAAGGAAAAATGTTCTTAGAGGGTGATTGCAATAATTTTGTCTTTAATCTGTGATCTTGTCCTATAAGCACAATCACATTCAAATATCACAGCAGACAGAAATTGATTCTAGTTACTAGTGTTCAGAAGTTTCCAATGCTTGGAAGAATCAAAACCCAATGAACCAACTTGAATGCTGTGAGATCATGAGTATTTAACTGAATTGAACTGACTCACCCTTTTTATTTCACATTCTGAAATGGAACATCATCAGTTTCCACAAATATTTCTTGAAAAGTAAATACTAAATTTTACCTGTTCATTGTTCAGTTGAAAAAAGGAAAAATCTATGTTCTAACCAGAAAATCTCAGAAATATTATGTTTATCAACACTAAGTTTATAAAGTTTAAACCATACTATATTCAATAGACAATATAGTGTTTTATTTTATTGTGTCTGAAATACCAGTGTTCATCAACCATGCTGGACACTGGCTGAAAAAAAAGTCATCACTTTAACAGCTTTAAAGGGTTCTTAAAAAGATGAGAAAAACACAAATCTGGGTCAAATGGCAAGCAAAAGAGAGAAAAAATTTGCATTTAAAATTAATTATTTTTATTATGGGTATCATCCAGTCGCTGAGATGTGGCTTTGAATTTGGGTGTTGCTGTCTACTAAAAGATGGTTCTTAAGGGCTTGGAAAGCATCCTAATAACACTATGGTTACCTGAGCTGTCTGAGGAATACAAAACACCCTGAGATTATAGATGTGCTTTCTGTCACATATGTTCATTTGCAGGAATAGAAGGGCAGCACAGTGCATTTGTTCTGGTTTAGGGCAAATTTAAGGAGGGAACTTTCAAAGGGGTCCCTCTAGAAAGCTGATTCAAGCAGCCCCTCTCCCAGCCAATTTGTGAGGTAAATCTCCTTTGAGAGAAGTAGAAAAAACTGTTTAATTAACAAGCAAAGTATTTACAAACATGAGAAAATGAATAATATGAAACAATGGAACCTCTCCTTGTTCTGAAGAGATGGCCAATTCAGAAAGTCCTTGTCGTAGGCTGTAGCTCGGCTCGCTCAGACTCTCATCAATCCCTCTGGGAAAATGCCACATCCCACGCCCCACTGTGCCACAGGTGTGAGCTCCCGGTGTTCTACTGGGTCTTCGGTCCTGTGTAGGGCTGAACAGTTCCAAGAAAAAGAAACGCCGCAGTCCAGGGAACTTCTGTGCTTCAGCTGGCTAAAAAAAGATAACTAAAAGCAAAGGAGAGCTCCTTCCTGCTCTCTGTGCTGCAGACAACAGGAACCGAGAGAGAGAGAGAGAGAGTGAGAGGTGAAACTCTTCTGTTTTTGAAGACAGGTGCAAAAAAATTCCACTGCTTTGCCTCCTCCCCCCTTTCACTCTCAAATCTAATCTTAAAAGCATGCAACTCAATATTTAGCATAAGTAAAACAGATGATGACTGGGGATACAAACTTCATAAAATCACCCTAAGACACGCAGTAAGAAGTAATCCTTGACATTCACTATATTAGTATTTCCCTGGAAGCTGTATGTTTTTCAGTTGAAAGACAAGGGAGTATGTGCTTACTTGTGGCAGGCAGAGCATAGAGTTTTTATAGATTTTGAGGAAAAGAAGTAGCAATATATAATCCAAGCACTGTACTTTGCTGCCTGCCCAGAATGTCTTTTTTTTTTTTTTTTTCTCCAAGGTTTTCCATACATATACTCATCAAACTATTTAAGATGAGAAAAAATGAAAAATTCTGTATCTTATGGAGACCTAAGTAATAGATTTTTTTCATCTGACTGTAAGGCCAAGGAAACAGATAGAATCACACAAGACACATTATTGCTCACCCTGAGCTCCAGCTGGATCAATGTTTGGTTTTCCTATGTAATTCTTCAGCTACCCAAGGACTACCCTGGACTTGCTCCAATATAACTTGATCCTGATTTGAGAGACAAAAATGTATTGGCAGTGTTCCTGTGTCACACATAATTACATTTTATAAATATATCCCTAGGTAGCATCAAGTCACAACTCATAATATGCCCAGTTATGGTAGTTGTGTCCCATTTTTTAGAGATGATTATTATGCATTTCAATGGAAGGCAAAAATTATATATGGAACTTTAAGTCATCATCTGCATGCAGGATATTCAGCTACAGGGCAGTTAGTCTCCTCAAAACATGCCAGAATGTGCAAACTTGAAAGGCTTATTTAGTGCAGTCTCTGGTGTGGTTCTTCCAAGTCCTACCCAGAGATCTGAAGAGAAAGCCTCAGGATATTAGAGACCACTGCTTATCATCTTAAAGAAAAACAACTAAAGGTGCTTGGAAATAATCCTTATATTGACATACAGCCACTGTGGGAAGGTTTCTGCCAAGCCAGCTGGCTTTTAAAGGCTCCAGCTTTTGATAGTTACAAATTGTTGTATTGATCCTTCTTTATGCATGGACTAATTGCAGCTCAAACTCTGATAAGTTTTTCTGTTTGTCACTTTCACCATTTCTTGTCAGCAAGAGATACTGTTTATGGACAATGTGCTTAAACAAGGTTTCTTTCTTACCTGGGCATAAAATGCACACATTTTTTATAAGTTTCTTGTTTTAAACCTTGTATAGTAAACCGGAAAATTCTGAGAATGTGTAAAATAAAGAGAGTAATGTTCAAGGAGATGTTCCTAAACCCAAATTGTTATTTCAAGTTCCTACTGCATACATGAATTTGCACAACAGATATGAAGGGGTAAGGTATGGTTTAGATACCGTGCTCTAGTGAATTATTGCATGGTACGTAGACACAACTGGCTGTTGTGTTTGGGCAGACCTCTCTTGTGCCAAGGTACTGCTGTGACAGCAGGGCTGAGAGCTGCCTCCCTCAGCAGCCAGGATCCCTATGAGCTGCATTTCTCTTGATTTTTGTCCAGAGGGGACAACTCAGACCAGAGAAAGAGGCAAACAATAACTGTGCCTCTCCCTCCTGGATCCAGGCTGCAACGTGGGTGAAGAAGCAGCTGCGTGCCTCACTGGTTGGGCTAAGGGGCCTCTGAAAAGGGGAGTGTAAATGCTGGTACTTCAGTCACTTAGAGAGGCCAATTGGTGCCACATGGACAGTTCTTAGATAATTAAATTCTACTCAGATCTTGGTCACTAAAACAGTCATCTGGAGTACAGACTTTCCTATTGTTCCTTGTCTTGTAAAAATATCATTCTGTTTTATATAGATGAATTTCAGATTGTGGAGTCCTTGGAGTCTGTGATAACACAGACCTGTAAATGACAATGTACATTGGCTAAATGGGAGCTGATCAAAAAAGGGAATAATTCTCATGGGGTTTAGTGTCTTCAGAGATTACACATAGATCTTTTATTAAGGATCATATATGAAAAATTAATACAGATCTATCTACCTTTATATTCTTGATTTTGTATGTCCTTCTGCCACTTCTAAAGTTGTAAAGATGGCTATAAATTCTCTTAGATTTTCTTCCTTGCTACTGCTACAACTGTTTCTTTGTCCTCCCTCAGAGATCCCTCTGTCAGAATCAATAACAACCAGATCCAATGAAAAAAAATTCTGAAAATGTAAATTTTTGTCTTCATGGTTATGGCTTGATAATGGTTTCTAATGGAGTATTAAATAGGTATGATCACACATTTTGGTATGAATTACTGGACAGATATGTAACAAGAGGGTTTCTGAGCAGAGAAATGTTGAAGGATGATGAAACCTGACAATAATAGAAGACTGGAAAAAGCGCTGAGGGTGAGAACAAATGAACATGACTCCTATAGAACAGGGTCACAAGCCTGTGCCTGAACCATATGATTTGTTGCTAGGAATTGGAAAGTAATAAGGTTAGGCACAGCAAAACAGAAGGGCTTATAGCTTCAGCAGATTGACACACTACAAATACTGAACAGTACATTGATTAGAGACAAGGACTGCTTATATGGTATTGTGTTTTTGTTTTCCCCATGAGAAATAACAGAAACAATACAGACACATGATGATGCAGGTGATAAAATGTGCAGTTTTTCTTAGTTTTGCGAAAGGTTGTAACAAAACTACTCTGATATATTGGGTTTGCCTTATTTTGTGTGTGTCATGCAACTAGATAACGTGGAAGAGGGGACAAGTATAGAAATGGAATAATACTATTCCATTAGAATAAAGACTTTAACTATTCAAATAGCCAAACAATGTAGGAATAGAATTCAGTTTGTGTCACATTAGATGTGATGAGTGCAGCTGCCTACACATGAACTAGTTGATTACAGAGCTTTAGGAGTGAATGGTGATAAAATAATTTAGTGGGGCATGGTTTGCCTCATCATTTAAATCTGTAAAATATTCCAGATGAATTGCTCTGTATAAATGCCTCCAATGACAACAGAGAAAATCTATAAAACTCTGTGTGTTTTAGTTGTCTGTTTCCAAAAACAGGTCAGAGGACTGCAATATGATTCTGTTTGTTTGGAGAAAAAATGAGCTGGAGGATAGAAGCTAGGAATAAAGTAATGAGTTTTTATTGTAAATCACCTGAACGATGTCTACCAAATAAAAAATGTCAGAAACTTAGAATATGTGCAAAATTCATATAATAACACTGCTTTGCAGAAAGAGATATTAATCTAATTATCAGTATCAAATGCAGTAATAATAACCATAAATTATTTATTATTAAAATTAGACTGCTATTTTGTGTCTGCTTTAAAAGCAATCATAGCAAAAGCAATCCACATGGAATTCTTCATTGTGTGCACAGAGCTTGTATAGACTAATTAAGATGTAACCAAATGCTAGTCTTTCAGACAAAACTGAAAATCTTAAAGAAGATTGTTTAAATGCATTTTGTGAAACAAGATTTTAAATTATGCCAGTATGAAAACACCTTTAAACTGAAAAAATTCTACCATTTGCAAAGCTTACAAAGGAAAAGGAAGATAAAAAAACAGTTTAGAAAAATAAGAATAAAATTGGTCATTAAAAGCCTACCAAAACTGGTAGGAAGAACTGGTGAATAAAAAAGTGTAAATGCAGACTTTCGTGTGTCTGTAATACATTTAGAAAAGTAATTCTGACAGTAAGTGACAAAGGTTGTCAAGGCTGGGGAACTGAACATTAAACAAAAAAAAAATAGTGCTTGGGAGCAAGCAACAATACTTACAAAGCTATTTATTATTTGCAACATATGCAAACTGGAGAAGTTACTTGGGGAAAAGGACTGAGCCTGGTATAAGAGTTTTCTATTTAATTCTGGAGGCTCTGGGGAACACAGTGAGATGATGTTATTTTTCTGTTGTCATTTGTCAACAGTCTGCTAGGAAAGGGAGGAACTTTGATAATCATGGGTAGAGAAATGAGATGGGGAAAAGAATAATGTAATTCATTGTTCTGAAGCATTCACCCTTTCCATCTTAATATCATCTGTCCACACAAAATGCAAAATGACCAAGAATTGCCCAGAAAGAACACACCATATTCTAAAGAATATATATAAAATAATTTGATACACAAGTGAAAAAGAAATATGAATGAAGATGTACAGAAAGCTGGATGATAGATTTAGAAGAGGTTAATTAAAATGTTTGATAGCAGGTTGTCTTTCATGGGTTTATATGATGGCCTACTAAGGGATTGGAGATCTATATAAAATCATTGCAAGATTTAGTGCTCTGGCATCGTAATAAGGAAGGTCTACACAATAAGACTGGAGAAAAGTTTGCATAATATAGTGTATCTCATTGTAATTATATTAGGGGTAAAAATAGTTTTCTGACATTACAAAGGTAGATTATAAGTCCTTAATTTGCCTGAAGAAAGAGACTGAAGAGAAAGTCAGGACTCCAGTGTGAGACATGCCTGAACTGTTCCCATTTTCTTTTCTCTTGTTTCCAGAAACACCAGCACTCTGTACTCTTAGCAAAGTTCCTGTTATTAGCCTGCAAATACCTCAGGATAAACATATAATTTTATTTTTATTGCCTCAGTCCCTAAGACTACCCAAATTCTGTGTTGGCTGTGATTAGCAAATTATGTGGTGTCTGATCTCATTCCATATTACCAGTGTATTCCATATATATTCATGCTATTGCTAAATTTCTTTAGTGCATATATGTCCCAAAGGGATTTTTTTTTTTTTTTTTTTGTCCGTTGAGGGCATAGTCACTGGTGAAAACACTAACATTTTCCAAAATAGACTCTGAAGAACTGCACAGGTTCACCTACCAATACCAGGGCACTTCCAGCACAACCTGTTTGATCTCCTTTTTGATCCACTTTTCAGTTTGGATTTTGATTCCCACCTTTTCAATTTTAATCAGTCATCTCCTATGGAATACATTTCTGAAATCCAAAGAGATTGTATCTGTCAGGCTTTCCTTGTAAATAAGTAAATAACATCTGTCAGAGGAAGACACCAGGATTTTTGGTATGATCCATTTCTGAGAAATTTATGTAGCTTTTATCCTTATTTGCATTTCTGTCTGTTTCATCTACAGAGATTTCTGTATGGGTAGAATTAACTATTGATCATGAAAATGTAGCCTGAAAAAACACATCAATAAAGTATAAAAAGAGGAATTAAGAATCTGTGTGAAGAAATAAGAGATTTGCTTGTAGATAAGTGATTTTGGCACAAACCTCATTCTAGGTTTTGTGTGTTCAGAGTTGCCTCTTGAGAATATCATGGAATTAGTTTGGGAATTCAGTCAAACAATACATCAAGAAACCTGACCTCAGTGATTTTTTTCCAGAGGATAGCAGGCAATAAACAAGGTTTTCTGAAGCACTGATTTCAGAGCTGACTCTGCCTGTTGGCAAACTGGATTTAACTAGTGGTATCTGGAGACATGTTAATGAATTTCAGATTAACACAAGTGCTAAACCTACTGCCATAATTAAGAAAGGCCTGCCAATCACTGCCTCGTTTGCACTGGCACAATTTATTCTGTAGATTTCTGTTGCAATATTAGCATCTAGTGAGGACAGCAGTTAATTACTAAATAGATCCTAAAAGAGCAGTTCATGGAATGAGAAAAATGACTAACAGAAGATTTTTGTAGCCTATTCCACTGTGTTTTTCATCCTAAAGTTATATAATTTTTGTGTAATTTTCCACGTTTACCTATCCAATCTCATTCTGGGAAGCCTGTCTTTTAAAAATTAGCACTTCCAAAAAAAAAAAAAGTCTATTTTCATTAAAATTACTTATGTTAATTTCTGGGAATATTTTGTGCTCTATCATAGAAATGGAATCCTTTTCATTAAAATTACTTATATTGATTTCTGGGAATATTTTGTGCACTATCATAGGAACATAGAATCCTTAAGTCTAGAAAAGACCTCCATCTGTAACATACAAGATCTCTGAAATTGTAACAAAGGTTTTCACTCTCTGTGTTACATGCATTTTTTTCTAAATTTCATTGGACCTATTAAATGGATTTTATTTTCTGCTTCTTCCCCTTGTTGGCTCAACTGAAACTGCAAGAGTCATTGTAAACTTCATTTGGCTGGGTTATTATCTATGTTTTATATGCTTTCAAAATGAGAAGAAAATTACTTACTCGTTTCTAATTATAATCTAGAGCTGCATTTTTACAGAAAGATTTGTTTCCATTTACACATATCTGCAGCTATTTAGTTTACTATTCAATCTTACTTACTTCTAAAGAGAAAGTATTATAAATTTCCATGCCAGAATAAGCATAGGAATCATATATATCATGAGTGCTTTGACTACAGGTGCAATTTAAAAAAAAAGAAAATTAAAAAATTGCCTGACCGTTTTCTAGTTCCTCCAACATAAAGCTATTGAGGGCTGAGCTCCTGAAGCCTTTTCACCAGACTGACAACAATTAATAATGCAGGTCATCTTCCATTCTATTACACAACTGTGTAGTCTGCATTGTACAGAGTCACACATAAGAAAATGCATGCATAGAATCACAATATCCCTTCTTTTTTTTAAGGATGAGGCTCATGAAACACATTCGGTTGATTTTTCAGATACTCCCTTTTTGGTATTTACTGCCAGGAAATCGGTCATCAAAAACATTGCCTGTGGCTCTTTTACACCTCTCCTGGCTTGGTGATGCAGTGAAATGGTTGCAAATATCATGTCATTGTGATTGATCATTTGCAACTTTCTGAAAGTCTGGGATCACTAGATCTCAGAAACAGTTACTGCTCACAAAATGAAGCTGGTCCTCTGAAGACGTCTAGTGCAACCCTCTCAGAGTAGACTGAGGTACAGCAGCAGCTTGCTCTGCATCCAGTTGAATGTGGAAAATCTCCAGGGATGGAGATTACTCAACCTCTCAGAGCAACCTATTCCACTGTTTGACTTCTTGCAAGCTGAAAAGTTATACTTAAACTTAACTTGCTCTGGTTTGGTACGTGCTTATTGCCTCTTGTCCTGTCTCTGGACAACTGAGAAGAGTCTGCTCCCACTCAATAAGACATTTATACACACTGATATAAGTTTCCCTTCTCAAGCCTTCCCTTTTCCAAGCTGAAAAGTCTCAGTTTTCTCAGCTTCTTCTCGCATAAAAGATGCTTCTTTACCATCCTTGTGACCTTTTATAGTACGCACTCCAGTATGGATGTGTCTCTTCCTGTCAAGCCCAGAACTGGACACAGTGTGGTCTCGCCAGTGCTCAGGAGACAGGAAGGATCACCTCCTCAACGTGCTGCTCAGGCACTGCACCTCATCTGCTACCACCACTCTGTCCCTTTAGCATCAGAGAAGGAACTTTTTTCCTGCATTTGTTAAGTGTCTAGCCTGGACATGCTGTGAGTCTCCATTTCTGCACCAAGTAAGTGCAGACCTTTCTTGCCCCTGCTTTGTCACAGCTCCCCTCTACTTGGTGGATGCCCCTCAGTAAGGGGCCTGCAGAGATGCTTCATCATCCCTTGGGAGCTTGGTATCTGATTTGCTGGGATAGCTGCTCAGGGGTGTGCTGGGAACATGCCGTGTCACTCTCCCCTCTGCTGGCACACAAATACTCTCCTCAGCAGCAGGGTTTCCAGAAGGCTTTTGCACATCATCTGCAGAAAATGCTTCTCTGGGAACTTCATGCTGGGCTGGCCCTTAAACTCACCTCTCCCTGATGAACAGATACTTGTCTCTCCTTGCTCAAAGCTCAAAGCACTCTTTGATCATTAATAGCCTCATTACAAGCTGCTGGAAGTCACAGGCCCCATGGCTACTTTTTCCTGCTGGAGCAGGTGCCCTGACATTTTTCCTGGAGTTCCCCAAAATCCCTGGCTATCCCAGAAGGAGTTCACAGACTATATACAAGCAGAACCCTGAAAACACTGACATCAACCTGCTGTGTCTGATGCCTGCCTCTGTTAGCTCTGTTTTCTTTGTCATTCCTGTTCCCTTGCTGTTTTTTTTAATCTCTGGAAATAGATGAAAAAAAAAATCAATATCACTTTTTGTACCTGTTTTAAGACTCTCCTGTGTTACTGACGCATTTGAATTTTGCAAATATATGAAGAGGACATGGTAATTACTGCCTCTAGAAATTACAGAACACTGCTATATGGACTTTTACTTATATAGAAAAAACAAAACTCATTCTTCTTTACTATCAATAGTACCTTTATTGACAGTAAATATCCTTATTGACAAGGATAGAGGTCTTATTCTACAGGAATGACCAGGTAATATACATAAAGATACTCAGATTTTTACCTATTATATGATCCTGATGAAATGTTGAGACACAGAATTGCTGGAATACAGTATTATTGTTGTACAATAATTTTGAGAGTTACAATGGTATGATAATTTATTTTACCTGGTAAATCTCTTAATGGTCTTGAAGAAAAATTAATTTCAAGCTTTCCTTGAGGAATACCAAATAACATATAGTCATATTCAAAAATCCAGATTATAACCTTTCATTTAAGCAAGCACTTAAGAATCTTCTTAAGGCATAAAATTATAACTAACAAGCAAGCCATCTATTGATTCACTGAATTTAGTGGCATTATCCCTGTATAAAGTTATTCATGTGCTAACTGTAAAATTATGTGTGTGTTTACTGTTAGTGGCCACCTTAATGGAATTGTAAGTAACACTCTGCTGGCAGAAATGTGATTAAGATGCATTATAAGCATGATAATAACTACTTTTGACACCAAATAGAAATAAATTTGACAATTTAAGAGGTTTTCTGGAGACAATGATCTGAACATCTTTTCTTTCAGGAAGTTTTAAGGAACAAAAGAGTTATGTATAAACAGTAGAGATGACACATAAGTTGTAGAAATCATTATATGATTTCAGTTGACACATAACTTTTTTTAAAAATGTGTCATCTGCTCGATATTTACAGCTAAAGAACTTTAGTCAGAGTTGAAATTATGCCCTTTTAGTAACTTGCTTGAGGTTCTGAAAGGACAGGTGCTGATCACTGAACAGAACTCTAATCATTTGCTGTTAAAGGACAATGAGGTTTCCAGAGTCAGAACCATCAAAAGCAGTAAGAAAGAGTAGACAGCCCATTGAGAGAGGGGAGGAGGGAAAGCAGTCATAAATCACTGTTGCTGCTTTGAACAGCCTGTCTGTTGGCTCCTTATCCACTGCAAATCTGGCTCTGGCAATGCAGTGAAGACGACAGTTTCAGATGTTCTTGGATATTTTGTCGGTCACTGTTACCTGCAGGCTTGAGGAGCTCATCTTCTGGAAGAGGACATGGGCTCTGTTGTTGAAAGAGAGAACATCAAACTGGTATCTTCATAATGCTCAATATTTGTTCTGGTTATATAAATACTTGATAACGGTGTTTATGAAAGAGTCACTTAAGCCCATTAAAAATTAGAAAGATGACCAAAAAAGTGACATAATGAAATTAAAATTCCTATTGATTTCAGATGTATGATTTTCAGCCGTGAGTTCTAATGCAAAACTAAATCACTTCTTGCGCAGACTTACATATTTCCCCTGGGCTCACCTCAGACATAAAAGCGTTTGAGTTGGCAGTCTGGTTATGACTGAAATCTCATTCAGAATCACTTTCAAAACTTGTCAGACAGGTTTCTGCAGGTTATGATGTGAGAACTCGAATATTTCTTTTTCCCTTCCAGCCACCTAACATTGTGAGTTTCCGAATATTTAAAACTGAAAGAAAAAAGAGGGTTTGGGTTGTGGTTGGTGTTTTGCTTTTTTTTTTTTTTTTTTGTATTGGTTGGTTGGTTGGGGGATTTTTTTTCCTTGTTTGATTTTTCTTGTTTGTTTCTCTCATTTTAATGGAATCAATATTACAGTACATTAAGCAGTAATGTGTGAATGTAAGTCTAAGGAAGAATGACATTTTTAACTGTTTTACTATAAGCCTGTTATATGTGATTTTAAATTCACATCATTACTCCTCACATCTGTATTTAAAATTCAAACACTCATTTCATGATTTTTATAGTTTCAGACCTTGTGTAAATATCTGGTCAAGTCTCAACACAGGCCAAGCCTAATTTATCAGTTTATTTTAAACTCAAATCCACAGGGGACAAAAATAAGAACTCTTGCTTTCTTATTATTCCTGCCTTTTAATATTTTTGATATATCATATTTCTCCTCAATCTCTTCATCTCTGGACCTAAGTAACCTGCTTCCTTTAACCACTTACTGAAAGTTTTCTTACTATCTCCTCTGGAGCTTCTCTTGTTCCATATCTTTCCTAAAATGCTGTCCTCAAAAATGGATATAATATTCCACTGAAGATCTTTGCTAGTATTGTATAGGGTGGAAGAGTGTTTAAAATTAATCTTTATAAATTTCAAAATTCCATTTTTGCATAAAATGTTATCATGTTCAGTTCATGACAGAGCCACTGGTACTAATGGGATACTATTGCTCTCTGCCAGTTGTTTCCCTTCTGCAATGAACTGGTTAATTTTTCTACCATGAAATGCAGATCCTGCCCTTATTTGTACCTAATTTTCTTCTGACTTCAATCTATTGAGATTATTTTGAAACAATGCATTTCTACATCTCTCAGAATGGTGTCTGTGAACTTCTAGATGTAATAACCCTACTTTTGATTTCTTTATCTGAACTATTAAAAGAATGTAATGAAAGCACTCCAACCCCTGTGGAACAACAGTACTGCAAACCTTGTCCAGCCTGACAGTGAACTGTTAATAACAGCACTCACTGATTCCATCCAGGAAGGGTTTCCCTGGTTTGCTTATCAAAAGGTCATGAGAGAGAGCATCAGGCAGCTTTCTAAAGGGAAGCACAATGACAATGTGACTGCTTTTCCTGTGTCCAAAAGGCCTATTATACCATCATGAGGGAAAAAAAAAATATTATTTTGACATGACTTGTTCTTGATGGATCCACTGTCACTGTTACACATCTTTACAATTTTCTTATCTTGTAAGGGCTCAAAGAGTGTTTGATTATTTGTTCTATCACTTTTTAGGAACTGAAATTGAACTAACTGTTCTTGAATTTCATGGATTTTCTCTCTTTTTCTCACTTTAAAATGAGAACTGTGTTTATCTAATTCCATTTTCTTTGAATTTTATCTTCCCTGTCCCTATTAAAAATTCTCTTAATGAAGAAAAGTGTCATTTATTGCTAAGATCACTAAAATCTGAAAGAGCTGACATTATTACATTAAAACTCCTCGTTCCTTTGTAGTTGTATAAAGTGTGCCCTTAAGAAATAAGTGTAAAATTTGGAGGCATGAACTAATGTCTCCATTTTATATAGCACATTGCTATATATGATAAATTATTTGGAAAATCTGGATTATTTTAGAACAATATAATATTTAGGAAAAATCTAAGAATTATGGAAGATATAGTAAAGAGACCAAAACCAAAATGCTCAAAACTTACAATATTTAGAGTGACATTTAAGGTGTGATCTTTAAAAAGGCAAAAACATCTGCTGTTCTTATAAAACTATCATCAGTTTGCTTTTTGTGACCAACAGTTTTGAAAGCATTCCATGCAAAAACTTTTCTTCTCAGTCCTTTCCAGAAAATTTCATTAGCTAAAACTAATGCTTTAAGCTAATTTGTGGTTTAGATTCCCTACAGAGAACTTCTAGAGTATTTATATTTGAGACTGATGAGTGGATAATGCAGGATAATCAACGGCCCAGCAATGGCCAGCTGGTCCCTATGAACTCATATTTTTTATGATATCTAATAAAATAAATAATATTTCTTGAATAAAATGTAATTTTTTAATGGAGGAAGTAGCCTAAAATGTAATCATTTGATAACACTGAAAGTAGTAATTTATTCATCAGTAATTAAAATAGAAAAGAAGGCAAGGTTGATAACAGACATTCTGAGAGTACAGTGAGTTAGCAAATGAGTGAAATGACTGACACCCACCCAGTGCTGTCGTACTGCATCTCTACAGTGTTCTCAGGTATTGTTTGGAAACATATTCACTGCAATATTTCAAGTGAAATTTAGGAGGAATGAAAAATAAGATTTCAATTACCATTTTCTTTTCTTGCTGTTGGAATGTTACTTCTTTTTCAACAGTGATGCTGAATGATATTTTGAGGCAAATTGATAATGATAAATGGTTATATGAATTCATTCCATTACAAATCTCTCTTGTTTAAAACATCAACCAACCAACCAACCAACCAGACCTGCATAATGAACATCTGTTTATTCTAAATCTCATTTTATTCTAAATTTCCTTTTTAGTTGCTCTTCACTATTGCAAGGCCAGTGCTGGTAAATTCTTTTTATATTTCTTGTGGTTGAAAAAGAGAAAATTAAACAGGAAAAATTATTATTATTCAGATATTATTATCGATTATTATCAACTGTTATAAACAGTTTGCAAGATTGAAATAATTAAAATTAATACCTTTGTCAGAAACACCTTACATTGCATATTCAATACATTTGGGAATTTTACTATAGGAGATCCAACCCTAATTTTGCATGTACCTGTGTGACAAGACGGGGAAGGTGATGTTGGGTGGGGCAGGGAAAGTGGAGAAGCATTAATTCATCATATTAACAGGATTCAAAATAACTGAAGATTTCCATTTATCTAGATCATGTTTGACTAAAATTTCATGTAATTGTGTAACATCTGAGCTTTTACAGAGTTCTCAGTGTGAATTAGTATGAGTGGGTTTTTTGTGAAACCTTCCATATGAAATGTTTGATATGCTGTCACCCTGACATAGCTGATGCACCAAGAACTTAAACTGAGGACCATTGCAATGTACAATAGATTGTCTTTAAATACCTTTCTATTTCTGTATCTCATTTTCATCCTGTTAGTTTTTCCTAAAAGTCATAAACCTTCTATCTCTGCAAAGTGAGAATTAAAAAGAAAACAGAAAGGAATGAAACTTGGTTTAATTGTGGGGCTCAAAATTGCTTCAGATAGATTTTGGAGCTGGAAATTATTTGTAGGTGGATGTTTTAGGAGAGTTTGCTTGTATATTGTCTGATTTTTTGGCAGAATTATTAAAATAAAGTAACATATTGGATTTCTGTAGGTAGCACTTTATAATAGGTACACTTTTACTGTTGAGCTGATATCACCATTAATAATTTTCTTAACTGTCTTTTATGCTGTGCATTTTCACACAATTTACTGCATTTGTAGTCCTAAAAATGCTAGTTTGCTGGAAATGTACATAGATGAGATTTTTAATGCTTTTTTCTCAAGCAAAAATTAATATGTAAGTTTTTGCATATACTTGTACTCATCACCAAAATCACAGATGTGAGGTATATGCCTGCTAGATTTTTACATGTGTCAAAGTAATAAAATTCAATCCTTTAAAAGTGTAACTTTTACTTGTTCCATTCCTATTTAGCATATATAAAAGTGGTACAAAACCAACAATGTTTTAGAGGGATTAGGAGCATGTGGTCAGTATGCATGCCAGGGTTTAATCTCCCTGAAGGTTTAAAGAACAGTGATAAAAGCCAAATCCACTTTCAGCTAAAGCTAACAAATAAACAAGAGGAATATATCCAGAGGAGGAATAACCCTATTTTTTTCCAATAAAAAATGGCTTTGCATACTAATAAGAATAGCCTCCTGGAGGTGAGGAGGGATTAGTATCAATTTGTGTTTTAGCACTGCAGGAGGCTCCTAATTCTAGGTCAGCTTCTGGCAGACTCGACCTAGTAAGCCAAGGACTGGAGCATTTTTTCCTACCTAATTCATACCAAATGGCAGACTCTTGTAAATATAAGCAGAGGAAAAGAGTACACTCAAAGCTCAGTCAGGATCAGAACTGTTTTTAAAAGTCACTTTCATCCTGCTCACATTGATGCATGTTTTGTTCTTTCATTGCCATGAAAATTATTTCTCAATAACTTTTATATTCTATGTGTGCATCTTCACCAAAACAGTACTTTTCTTGTTTCTCTTTTTCTGGCTAGTCAAAACAGGTTGCTTCTTTGAATTATTTGTGACCTATCTGACACAGCTGTATCTTTTGATATGAAAAAAAAGAAATAATAAACCCAAATACACCAATTACTTTCCACAAAAATAGTGCTGTATTGATATTACAATGCTTCTGCTGATATCTCTTTTTGGGCTTCTGTGTAGTGTTTTATCTGAAGAATAAACAGCCTGTAAAATTTCTGTCTATGCTGGCTTTTCTACTATCCTGAGAATAATGAGACAAGGTGGGCTTTTAGAAGCCGAAGCTGCCAGTATATTAAGGTAGCATTGTAGTTTATGTATTTTAAAAATAACTCATTAATTAAATGTGTCAGGTTCAATATGGAGCCTCAAATAGACAGAGATGAATAAGAACCCTTAGGCTCCTGTTTTAGATCAGGGCGTTTCTTCCTTTTACAAGACCTTTCAGTTTTTAGCAATATAACATCAATCCTTGCCTAACCTTACCATAAAAATATAAGCTCCATTTCCCCAGGATGTTTTACTATTGTCATTTCACAGTAAATACAGACGGATAAAAATAGTAGAAGGGGATGGGATGAGAAACAATCATGATGTACAGATAAAAAATATCTCTTTGACTGTAATGTGTGAGACCTTGGTTCAGAGAAAACTTGAACTGCTGATATATTATGATCCCATAACATTTAGCCTCTCTATCTTGTTTTTTCTAAAGAAAACATAACCCATTAAAGTTATTCCATTTGGTGATAGATGTGAATGCTGAAATCTAAAATATTTTCATAAAGTTCATAAAGTTTTAGCCAAGCTTACTGTCAGCTTAGCTCCTCAGTGCTACAGGAGAGACTATGCTCAGGTCAGTACAGCTCCAGGAGAACCTTGATTTAATTACCATTACCATTACCATTTACACGGTATTTGACAGAAAAGTGTTCTCTGTAAGATTAACACTTTTTACTCCTCAAAATACTGTGGCATTGCATTAATGCTATATTAGAAGTCCTAGTACAATTTTGAGGGTGATCAAAGTTCTGTGTGTTCAATTTGAACAGTGCTAATGGTCTTATTGGTGGAGTAAATCTTTATTCCCTACTCTCTCACCCCTCACCCAATCTAAATCAGTAAATACAGAATGCATTTGTTTCTGAATTTTACAGAAAATCAAATTCTAATGATATATTAATTGCTAAAGATGTGCAACACTTAATCGTGTTTGTGTAACAATAATGTAGTTCATCTTCATTATATACAAATTTTGAAAGAAGGCACAAAATATATTTTGTTTTGAGGATATGAAACTGAGTTTGTGTGAAGCCTCTGGTAAAGTTTTCTGGTGTTCAGCTGTATGTTGTTGAGATGCCTCATATCATTTATGTCACACTGCATAAAAGAACAACAATAATATAACTGGATATCATCATTGTCTTAAATTCAGAAATTCAACATGACAAGAAATGTCTGAAACAATCTTGGAGTGGGGGAATCAATTATCTTGCTCCAATTTAGAAAGCAGCTTTTCTGATCTTGTATGAGGGATGTGAATTGCCCAAGCACTTTAACATTTTAATGATTATGTGTGACTGATGTTATGCTATCACAATTCTGTACTTCTCATACTTTTATTTTTTTCTGTTTGTTTGAACATTTAGATCCAATTTTCATCCATCTGCACAGAGTTGTGCATTGTGCTTTGTTTATGTTCTAGAAATCTTCATTTATGCAATGATGTTAATACTTGGAAGACACAGTTTGCTTCTCAGGCTGCAAATGGTATTTGCAGATCAAAAGAACAGAGATTTTGTAGTAATTTATAAAATTATTAATTGTGTGGGTTTTTGGCTTGATTTTCAAGGTCTATCTCCTCACTGTTTTACTAAAGCTGCCTCTTGTTGCTTGGAAATGCCTATCTGTTTGTGGGTTTTTTTTGCATTTGCGGAATTCACACTTGTAATTGATGTGTGTTGCTCAGAGGGCACACACTCAGGTTAGCACGTGTTTGTAAATACTTTTTGTTTGCATATGCACAGCTCACAAATCTGTCCTTTTGAACATAGAAACTGATTTTTGAGCATCTATTTTTTAGAGGCCTTTAGCAACAGGTATATAACTGCACTTCCAACATAGGAAATCCAGAGATTTCTCACATAATCATTAGGGATTATCAGGGCTAATAGATTTGGTAATTAAAACAAAATTCATTTAACTGCTTTGTTTCCAAACTGAATATATACATTTCACCCATTTTTTTGCCTGGGCTCATAAACATATAACTGGCCTAATTTTGATCATGAAAATCTAAACTTGAAGTGATATTATTCAAGTCAAGAGTGTGATCTAGATTTTCAAGATGTCATATGTATTACATCTGACCATTTATCTTCAAGAGACGTTAAATTAATTGCATTTTCTTTAATCAATTTTCTTCTCCTTTATGTTTGAAGAAGCCCTTGGGCAGAATTTTGTGTTGTCAAGGCACAGAGCTAATTGCTGTCATTAATTCACCACACAGAAAGTAAAAGCCTGGTGTCACAGATAGGAAAAGGGATGTCAGCAGAGTCATTAATAAGCATTTTAAAAAACAAACTGAAATATGTAATAGCCATTGATTGAATAGATAGCATAAGTAATGAAGAAACAGATATTAGAAACTGGTGTTAAGGATGCCAATGAAGATAATTTTATGAATGATTCATCATCTGGGACTGAGATTTAAATTCTCCAAATCAGAAATCTCTGAAGAAAACTGCCATCTCACAATTTCCTTGAACTTTTTTCAGGCATGAGACTGTCTTTTACCTCAGCATCTTGCTGAAAAGTTCCACCCACTTTTTACTGACATGTTGTTGGTATGATGGTATGTTAGTACAAAGTGTTGCTGGTGGTTTAGGGATGTCACTCTTGTGGTTAGCAATCCATAGTGAAGATATGAAATAGCTGCTGATGCCAAAAACTCTGTCAATGCTCTTTGTTTAAACTGAGGCCAACATGAAAATGTGTGTAGACTTGCTTGTGTGCTGACACGAGCATAAAGGAAAGATCTAGTTATTGAAATCAATATGTTTTTATCAACATTTTGTCAGTGCTGCTTGTTAAAGGATTGTAAGGCCTGACCTTGTCCCATTTCTGTCTGCGATTTCAATAAGAACAATGCCTGCACAAACCTAATTTACTTGTTTGCTGTATGATCTATTTATATACTGTGTATATGACTACAATTTATTAAATACTGCTGAGGTCTCCAAGATACAGAGTTCTATGGAAAAAGGTATAATAAGCTATCATAATTACTTTACTTTCCTCATCTATGTGATATCAGAAAAGAGATGGATAAATACTTTTTTCATAGCAATGGACAACTTGGATACAGAGATACCCCATTTGTTGTACAACCAGCGTAAATTTGCTATGGTCTCTGATGTGCAAATTAAGGGCTATTTTGATAGATGCATTTTTTTTACTCATAATGACATCAATTTCAGTGACCTAAGATCCACTTTGACGCCAAATCAAGGAATTTATAGCGGTATAAATTCTGGAAGTACTTTGCACAAAGTAGGTGATTAATTTCTTTCACTGTTTTAGGCTCCTTGACAATGAGGAAAATTACCAATCATAGTAAGTTCTTCTGAAGTTTTGACAGTTTACCTGAAAATGGAAGGTTTGATACACTCCATTTGGCATCACAGTGAGTTTTAACAATGGCAATATGAGCCTTCTTATTTCAGTTTTCCTGTTTCTTCCTGATTCCTAGCAAGAATCCTCTTGTTTTCTGAGGGCTGCTTCCTTGCCCCAAAAATACCTTAAACAGCATGAAAATCAGGATCAACAGTTGCAGTTGTTTTTTCTTTCTTTTATAAGGTAATGATTTCTTTATCTGAGTTTTATCTCCCAGTAATAAACTAATTTGTATGTTGGGCTAGTCTGATTAAATGTTTAAAATTATATAAAATATCCTGGGAAATTTTAAAGAATTCAGATAATAATAAAGATGGTATTTAGGCAATTGTGATATAGTTTCTTTACAGGTAGATATTCTGCTATGGCTCTTTCATCTACTGATATCCAAGGCAGTATTGAACACAAAAGAATGAAATTTTGAGTGTTATGAAAAGAAATAAGTATGTGCGTAGTGTATCTAAGGAGCATATATTTGCCTCTATGATCTAAATGTGAAATAAAATAGTAATTGTAAGCTTATGGATAATGTTTATGCTACCATCATTGTGTTTTTCCTTTATCATGTTCTAAATAGTGTGAGATGTTTCTTCAAGAGGTCATTTATTCTTCTAGTACTCTTGGGAAAAATGTGTTTAAAAGTCTGGCAATCACATAATCTTTTCCAAGCATTTTTTTTTTTTAATTTAACAAATACCACAACATATAAATTATACTTTTTTTTTTTTTTCTCTCAGCCTGCTTTGACAGGCTTTTACTACTCAAGTCAGAAGGACTAATACCTGAAACACAGGTGTGACTCTGGACAGGCAGTACATGTTTTTTGTTTTTTTTTTTTTTTTTTTTTTTTTTTTTTTTTTTTTTTTAAAATAAGTATATTTAAGTTGCTTCCCCTGAAAAATATGGTAATATTTTATTACTGAATAATTAACTCAAACCTATTTTGCCAGCCCACTGTGACATTATGTCATGTTTGGATGTCAAATATTTCATTATTACCTGCCAGGAGGAACATGTTAAAGGCCTGCTTAAGACGGGGCCTTGAAAATTTGCTTTTGCATGGAAAATTTTGGTTGAGTCAGAATTAGTTCTACTGCTATCCTAAGCAGAGAAACTATGAGAGATGTTTATATATAAAAACACTAATCAGGATGATCAAAAAGGGGACGATAGAAATTTAAGAAATAATCAAGAGCTGACAACTGAAATAAAGTTTTAACTTTGGACAACCTAGATTTATTTTCTTGTATAACTCAGTTCATCATGTCATTGAAATTTACTGAAATTTTTATATTAGACTGAAATTTAATATTTTTTCTAGTTGAGATCAGGAGGCAAAACTTCAGCACTCATTTGTGGGATACAAGTTACATGGTGCTGTACTTATAATTGGAAATTCAGTTGAAGGTTCAGGATAAATGTGAGAACAATGATCTTGCCTGCCACTAGTTTTACAAAATTAAATAACAAGAAGAAATTCTGGAAAAAAAAAATACCAAGCAGAAGTAAATATATGTTCTGATAAACAGACGAAGTATCAAGAGCAGAGCACTGCTCTTTCTTAAGGCAGCTCTGGCTCCCTTCTGGGAAGCTCATGTCAAAGCTAATGGAATTCTGTCCTAAGAGCCTCCTGTGCTGAAGCTCTCGCTCTCTCTGCTGCTTTAGCCAGGGCCCTCACGAGCTTTTAGAGAATGGGATGATGCAGAAAAACAGTGAGAGAAGTTTCCAGGGAAACAGAGAGAGCAACAGCATAGAGTTCAGTTGACATTATTTCATTACTTGCTTAAACACTTGGGGTTTTTATAGATGTAAATTTGATAGCAGATCTTGTTTAAAAAAAATAAAATTAATATGTTATGCTTGTATTTTTCGAGGTCTGCTAAATGGCTGGTGTAAAATATGTGTTCATATGTGCTATAATGATTTAAGACCTAATTATGTAGTTATCCTCCTACAATCAGAGTTCAATGAAGTGCTCAATTTCATAGCTCCTTTTGTAAAAATGACTTGCAATGTGGAAAAATCTCATAAAATTCTTTGGCAATCACACTTGCCAGTTAAATCAATGTCAATAATGCATGGTTGGTGCAATATTTCTTACAGCAATGAATGGAACATACTTCTCTTACTCATGCTTAGTTTATGATCAGAACTGATTTCATTTTTCATTTTCGATATCTACATACCCACTCACCACATTTTATAAACAAATATAAAAATTTCGATATACATACATACACACACACACACACACACACACACACATATATATATATATATATATATAAAATATGGTAGTTCACCAATCTCTAATTTGACCTATATCAAACACTATTTTTCAGTTTCCTGCACCGATTTGGAACCTGGATCCCATTAACTAGCCTTGCAACTCTTACCTTTAGATTATTCTTTGAAGTTTGGAAATTCTGTGAGAATATTACTCAAAACTTTTTTCTTAAACACACAACAAGGAAAAGTATCCTGTCATTCTGCTGACTGGCAGCTTTGAGGTTGGGATAGTTATTGGCTGTTAAAATATATCAGAAAACATGCACTCCTGAAATACTGTAATCTAAGCTTTCTTTTTAAAAGCAGCCTGGGAGCTAACCTTTGATTGTATCCTAAAGGAATTAGGATGCTGTGCCTTCTTAATAAGTTTTTACAAATATTTAAGTTATTGCCTTCTTAGGGAAGACATTTTCAGTGCATCTGGAGAAAACAGATAAAGCGAGATCTATTAGAGCTGAACACCAGTCCTGAATTTCATATTCAGTGGATCTGACTTTTGTGTTTATTACTATATTTTATTCAGGAAAAAAAAAAAAAAAAAAAAAAAAAAAAAAAAAAAAAAGAGCAAAGTGCAATTTGGCATTGTAATAAATGATGGGCTAAACCAGATCTTGCTTGTTTTTATATAATCTCAAAGTGAAATCTAATTCTACTTTACAGACGTGTGCAGTAGAAATACATGGGTGCTGATAATAGACCTGTGTCTACTAGTCAAGGTGAATGCAGCAAAACTATGAGAGTGTAGGGGCACAACATGGGCTGGATGCCAGACTCCCACCAAAGCCCCTCTCTCCCTCCACTCTACAGCTGGACAGGGAAAAGAAAACAAAAGGGTTCATGGGCTGAGATAAGAACTGGAAGAAATCACTCGTCAAATATCATCATGGGCAAAACAAGCTCAAATTGGAGATATTAGTTGAATTTTTTGCTAGCAAAATCAGAGTAGGATAATACGAAGTAAAATCAGACCTTAAAAACAATGTTCTCCTGTGTCTCCCTCCTTCCCAGCTTTCTCCTCCCTGCCAACAACACAGGGAGATAGCAATGGAGGTTGTGATCAGTTCATCCCACTTTGGTTTTCCTGCTGCTCAGGGACAGGAGTCACCATTCACCTGCTGCACCGTAGGGTCCCTCCCATGGGAGACTGTTCTCCATGAACTTCAACATGAGTCCATCTCCTGCGCAATGCCTCTCTGAAAACTGTTACAACGTGAGTCCATCCCACGGGAAACAGCACCCCTCCAGCTGCTGCAGTATGGGTCACTCTTCCACAGGGTGCAGTCCTTCAAGGACAGGTTGCTCCAGCCTGGGCTTCTCTTTCCATAGACCTTCCAGTTTCACAGCCTCCTCTCAGGCATCCACCTGCTCCAGCATGAGTCTCCTCCATGGGCTGGACACAGCTGCTTCTCTGTGTCTGCACCATGGGTGATAAAAGAATCTTGGTTCTGGGGCCCAGATCATCTCCACCCCTTCCTTCTGCACTGGCCTTGGTGTGTGTAGAGTTGTTCCTCTCACATGTTCTCACCCTACTCTTCTCTGGCATCAATTGCAACTGTGCAATAACATTTTGTTCTTCTTCTTAAATCTGTTATCACAGAGGTCTTACCACCATCTCTAATTGCCCCAGCCTTTGTCCAGCAGCATGGCCATCTTTGGAGCCACCTGGGAATGGCTCTGCTGGGCATGAAGGAAGCTTCTGGCAGCTTCTCACAGAGGCCATCCCTAAATCTCCCCCACTACCAATACTTGGCCATGCAAATCTGATAAAGAGAGTTGAGTGAAGCAGCTGCTGTTGGACAGAACTTCCACTGTCAATTATCTTGGCAATAACAACTGGCTGGTGATTTGCTGGCAGGGTCACATTGCCCAGGCAATAAATTTCCTGTACAAAATGAAACTGCATAAGAAAGTCTGGAGATGCAGCATTATATTCATTCAATTGCCTGCTCCTTTTAACATCTGTAGCTTTTGCAATGTATGGTGACAATACACTCAGGAAATGTAGTATACATTAAATGTATACTGCAGCACCAATTGGCTTTAATTACTATTAGCTTTTTTATTAGGAAAGTTGCCTTTTGATGAAAAAAAAAAGAAAGAATTGTAGGCCACAAATGTCTCTTCTTACACAGAAAAATAATTTTGTTTTTCAGAAGCAAAGTAAATATCTGGAGGGAACCTGCTATATTGGAAAAGAAAAATGGATAGCAGCCACGAAATTGGAATTTGTTATTAATGAATACCAAGACTTGCATTTTTCACATTGTGATAACTACTGCTATATATATTGAAGGAAAGTCTTTAAGTGATAAGGAGTTTGCTCAGTTCAAAATACCCTCTTGAAATTAAATCCTATTAAAAGAAATCAGAAAATATAGTATGCTTGAACCTTATCTTCCTGAATGGAAAATCTCTTTTTCATTTGCAGAAATAAAAAATAATTTGAATAATTCAAATTAGGTTTTATTTCAAAAGTAGATTAAGATTGATTTTTATAATTTTCAGGTTGGGCTTTTCTTGCCTAGAGAAAATTAGCCATGATGTAGGTCTAATGATCTTGTTTAAAAAATTATTTTACATATCCCAAATATTTAAGGCACCAGTTTGTTTTTTTTTTTTCACCTAACTTTAACAGAAAAGCCAGGCCTTCAGTTTAATTTTACCATTTAGAATCTTTCAACAACTTATCAAAAATTTTAGGAAATTTTAGAGTGGTATTCACCCACTTGTATTAAACCCAGTTTTAGAATAACATGAATCACACTGGCTGTCTCTTTCGACTTTATATATAACAATTAAAAATAGCTAAGCGAAGTGATGAATCCTCTCTATACTGATTGAATCCATGCTCCCTTTACTAATTCATCATATGCCATACAGATGAAAATGCTTCTTCTGCCCTGCAGACACATATGTGAGGCAGGCTTCTTCAAATGCTTTCCTTTGATAATGTCTTACCTAGGCTATAATGTATATGATATTTTTAATCATTCAATAATTGATCCTGTATGGTTTTCTGAATAACGTTAAAATGAATCAATAGATTATAATTTATGTTTCCTACTAATTTAATTTTCTTTATGCTTTATATTATCTGGTTAAAGAAAACATTATTATATTGACACTTCCTTACTGCAAGTACAGATAAAACATGAAAAGCAAAACTACTTTATATTTCACAGGAAAATGCAAAAGTGAGACAAATCTAACCATACTTGAAGGAATTTTTGGTTATGCTCTACCAGAATAAAAAGTATCTAAGCAGTCACCTTGGGCATTGAACAGTATCTGTGTTTCCCCCTTTCAGTAATTGCTCTTCTATTATGCATAGTGGAATCATTACAGTGCATTTTGGTATGGTTAACATCACTTTTTAAGCAAGTAAACTAATAAGTTCATCAACATTTTTGCAGTATGGTTATGTATCTTTTGATATAAAAAGACCGTTTCTCTCACTTTACCAGGGCATTAATCAATTAGTAATTTTTCATCGTTGCTAACATTGCTTAATTATTTATCAGCTTCTGTACACTTAAGAAAAAGATTACAGAAAATGAGAAAATTATCCCAATTTTTTATGGTTTTGTCTGTGAATTTTTTCATTCTGAAACTTTTTTTTTTTTTTAAATAAAAACCCCACAAATATATAATTAATGATTGTAAAATTTTGTCCTAGGGAGTGAGGAACCAGAAAACAATTTAGGACATGGGGCAGATAATCATCTGAATCTCAGTTAATTGGAGATAATTTTGGTAAGGTAACAAGTGTGATTCTGAGTGTATAAATAACAGAATGAAAAGTTCAATTAAAATTTCTCTCTTTGGCATTTTAGTGTTATCACTGAAAGTCATTACTCATTTCTAGTTTTCATTGTTTAAAAATGGTGCTTGCATATTGCAGACATTTAAAAAAAATGCTACAAGATTTAAGCAAGCACGTTATACAGTGAGAAAGTTGAGAACTTTATCTCATGAAAAGTTAAGAGATCTTTTGTATTCTTTCTTGTCTAATGAAGAAATAAACCCTGATAAAGAAGAACTTAATTTTATTGTAATCTTGCAAGCATGGCAGGGTTTGAATGCTGAAGCTAGACAAACTAAAACTAGAAATGCTGTTATATATTTAAAGTGTGAAACTGCTTTTAAGTCCCTAATTGCAAGAAAAACGTTAACCTGGGGAGCAATCAGGTAAAAGCTGAAAATGGGGCAGAAAGAGAAAGTAGAATGTCTCCACAAGTGAAGACGGGGGAAGCTGATCTTGAGGAGACATCAGCAGATTTTGCCAGAAACAGATAAGACGTGGAGGCAGGATGGGTGGGCTGCAAAGGACTTGCCTGCCCCATAGCAGAGAGGGTGTATCTTGTTCTGCTTGGTTGGACAAGGCTGGGAGAACAGGGGCATTTTCCTACCACTAGAATCCCTTAACCAAAATCAGGCTTCTGCCTAAAGAGCATGCTCCAATCCATGATTATTGATTTGAGGCAGGAATCACAATTCAAGTATTCTGATACTTGTCAGGCAGGATGCCACCCCTCTTTTAGTACTTGTTACTCAGGGCTACTTTCAAAATATCTTTCTTTTAGAGGCCTGTGTTCATCACTGAGTGGATGTTGATAGCTCTTCCAGCTCTCTGTGGCATGCAGTGTTATAGATGCTTACAGAATGTTCCCCAGTGGCATACACTTCCATTGGAAAGTTGCTCAAGTAGAAGACTATGATAATGGAAATAGGTACAATTTCACTGCTTTTGTTTTTAGACAATATGTTTTCAGCAGGATATCTTTAGCTAAAAGAGAAGAATGGAGTGCATCCTATGACATTGCAGCTCAGGCTTGATAAATCACTTCAATAGATGTATTACAGCTAGGTTTCCATTGCTATAAATTAAAGGTGAATTCTATTAACTACGTTAACTCAATTATAAGCAGATTAAGAATGGATTAGGCATCCATTTATTCATTTCCATTCATGGCTATTGTTTGAATTTTTCTATTAAACTTAGAGACCTTTAAACTTAGGATGGGTTTTTTTCTCATCATGATATAAAGTAATTCTGAAGAAGAATATTTCATTTTTACTTTACCATGTACATTTTACAATTCAGATTAAAAAAAAAAAAAAAGCTGAGATCTGTTCAGCAGAAGTAAATGGCAAAATTTCCTTATTTGTCAGTAAAATCTTTGATGTGGAAGAAATAGACAGTTTATATAAACACTGGAGGGATATTTAGATAAGCAGAATGTGATTAATTAAATAGGACTTGGAGTCTAGTACCTGCAGCATATCACAGGCGAGATGATGCAGGTGTTAAAGACTGTGGTTTCATATATTATTACCATGCATCACTGATTAGATTTAGGTCACTGTATTAGGAAATGATCATTATAGACTTAGATTGATACTGTGATGCTCTCTTCATGGTGTTTTGAGTCATTATCCTGTTCTTCTAAATGTTCTTCATTACTTCACATTCTCAGTCCTGGAACAGATGGTGAACAGGTGGATTTTAGCTCCCATGCATAGCTTGACTGGAGCAAATTAGGATCTTCTTTTATAGAGCTTACAGTAACTGGGGAAGTCTGTATAAAAAAGTTTGAAGCATTTTTAATGTGTTGGATTATATCTGTATAGAAATCTCAATGACCATACTTTTGTAAGTGCCTTCTTTCAAAATAGGGTTTGGGGTTTGGTTTTGTGTTTTGTTTGTTTTTGTTGTTTTGGTTTTGTTTGGTTTTGTGTTTTGTTTGTTTTTGTTGTTTTGGTTTTGTCTTGTTTGGTTTGTTTGGGGTTTTTTTATTTTTATTTTTAACTTTATTAGTTTAATCTCTGGACACAATTAAAAAATATAATACTGTGAATAAATTGCTTTTTGGACAGACTTTTCAAAGGGCTATGAGTCATCTATCAGAAATTGTTCTCTTTGATTTTCTCAATAACATGATACTTTTCATTCAAATGAGACCATCAGATTATCAGGTAGTGGAAATCAGTTTAAATGGATCTCAGAAGAATATTTTTCAAGAAACCAACTCACTATGATTTTGATGATTACTTGTATTTATACTTGTATTTATTCAAGAACCGTTGATGAAGCTGAGGTCTACCCAGCAACATGATTTTGTTCATCCTAAACAAGCAACGAGAAATTAAAGCAGAACAAGAAAGCAGTGCAATGACCAGAACAGGATTTTATAATATTAAAAAAAAAAAAAAAAAATGTTATAGTGAGAAAGAGTAGAAAAAAGAATGATGGAATGCAAAATGTAAAATATCAGAGAGGTATGAGATATAATCTTGCATAAACATCAGGTCAGACCACCCCATCTGAAGTTTGGCATGTGAATGCATATATCCTCACTGTAAGAAGAAAGGTGAAGAAATGTGAAAACTCTCAGTCTGGCACCTGTATACCTGGAGGATTCGCACTGGCTGCAAATAAAATAAACATGTAAACTCTGCAGAGCTGCATACCATGCTTTTGGAGCTCAGAGTGCAGGTGAGAATGCAGTCCTGTGCCGTGCGGGTACCTCGCCCTGAGCCCGCGCGGGGCACGGGAGGCAGCTCTGCTGCGTCTGGAGGTTGTGCTGCCAAGGTACGATGCACTGTACCGAGTGGGTGTTTTGGCACCTCTGAAGAAGCTCAGGGATACCTTCCTCCAGGCTTTCCTGCCTAGGTGGATTGGGACAATCTGCTACAAAATGACCTAATACTTCATCAGACTGTAGAAATAGCAAAAAATCGGATGAGTTTCAAGGAAACAGGATTTTATGTGCATTACGTTTTTATTTAACTAATGTTTGCAACTACATGTTTCAACTTATCCTCAAAAGAAATAAATTTGAAAGGGCTCCAGATAACTGCAGAGACAGAATTAAGAATCTGAAAAGGCTTTGTAATATTTTACTAAATAAAAGAATCAGAATCATACTTTTGTTTTTCTAGTTTTATTGGAATTTTGATGGAGGATAAAGCCATTGTTCCCATGGGGATATGATATGGGCATAGAAAGCAGCAATATTTGAGTGGTCTGAAGTGTTGTAGTTTTAACTTAAAGAGAAAGCAGCAGAAATCTGACAGGCTGTGGTAATGGCAGAGTATTCTTTCTCTTGGGTAGGAGCCTTCCTTGAAGCAATTTTTGTAATTCTTAGGCAGTTTCTGTAAAATCAGCATCTAGAGTCTTGTCTTTGAAAGCATTTGGGAGGGAATTAGTCTGTAAATCATCTTTTTATGAAATCATTAAATGGGATTAAAAATCTCAAATACAGTTTATGTAGAGTGGTAGTTGTAGTTTACACAATGGGATCATCAAATCCTAAATCTTTTTCTCTTAGGACTTAACACATAAATACACAGATTTAACTGTGAAAGAAGCTTGTTCAACTTGCAGTAATTAACACAGGCTGTGTCTCATTGCAGTTGCTCAGGCTATAGTAAGCAGAGATTCCCACTATCACACCTTACTTATACTGTGTTTTTAATCACATCAAGATTTGGATTTTTTTTGTTTTTTTTTTTTTTTTTTTTTTTTTTTTTTTTTTTTTTTTTTTTTGTAAGGGGATTTAATCTGCTCTGAAGACTGCAGAGGCAATATTGATTTTTACTCTTATGGGCTACAGAAGTCCAACTTTCTTATAGGGAAACAGCAAAAGGAAATGAGAATCTATACGAGGCCCTTTCCAGTTTATGTCTGCCAGGTACCTAGTGCAATAACAAATTAGTGCAGCATTTCCTCTAACCACCTGCAAGAATGATTACATTATTTTAAGCAGGTAGAACTGCAATTAGCAAATAGGGGGTTTATGTGGTCTTTGAAATAATGATGGCAGTTAGATCTTCGTATTGCATCATAGTTGTCATCGAGAACTCTAGGTTTACTGACATTTAAAAAATTTGACTTGTGCATGATGGTGAGTAAGCACACAATGCTGTTTTCTGTGGCTGTTATTAGAGACTTCACAAGCTGGCAAAACTCTGCTTATATTAAATGCCTGAGAAACTATGACTACATGAGTTACAGCAACTGCATTGAATCTATGTATTAAATTACGAATTATTTTTAAATGCCATAGTCTTAGATTTTGGATACCCAGACATAATCAAATGAATTTGATGACCCAATTAAAATTATCTTCAAGTCAGTCCTAGAAGCTGATTTTTTGATATTCTGAATAGCACCAGAAGCAAGATGCTCTTTTTCTTTCCTTCATTTTTAACTTCTGTTCGTGTATGAGTCTTTTTCTCGACCTAGTATTTCTGGGTTCAGCCTGCTTGCCAGGCATATCTTTTGCCAGCTCAAGGTGTGGGATTTCATCATTTGGCAATTCAACCAGTCCCTCCACTCCATGAGCTTCCGATAGGCTGAAATTTAAATGAGATATGAATTACTCTTTTATGGCAAGCAGGTAATCAGGACAGTGTCATTACTATGGTTGAGTATGTGTTCAAAGAAGAATGGTGTCTGGTTTGCACAACTGTGAAAATAGTATCTTTTTTAAGGACTTCAAACCAAACGAGCATATTAAATATTAAAAATCTTTATAACTGTTGCAAAAGAAAAAAATGTGGATGTATGTTTTTATGTTACTCTCATTGTACACTGATGGACTAGAAAGATTTATTTTGGAAATTTTGAGCCAAACAACACATCTATAAAATATATCTTTTGGGTTCAAGATTTTCTTTTAAACTTTTGTGGCCTTTCCATAATGAAAATCAGTTGCATACCTAATTCAATTAACTAGTTAAACAGAATTTAACTGTCCTCCTTATGATAATGAAGGAAGAAATCAGTATTGTTTCATGTATATGACTTTAAGTCATTACATATTTAAGTTATATGCCAAAATTTGAAGAATGTCTAATGTTATCATTTTTATCATATTTCTTACTATAACTGTTCCAATACCATGAGCACAGATGTCTTGAGCAAGGCCCCCAGAGAAGCCTTTAAAATTTAGGATTAAAAATACTCTTGGAGGACTTCTTTTGCACTGTCTGGGCTTTTTTTTTTTTTTTTTTTTTTTTTTTTTTTTTTGACTAGGAGTTTGGCTGCAAAAGAAATCTTTTCTCCATAGTCCTGAGGATTGAGAATTTTTAAAAGCAGGCTAAAAAGGATCCTTTACTTTACATGAATTTAGTATCTGAGATCCAAAATGAAGTTTTTGAGATTAGCCATAGAATTTCAGTGATACTGAAAATGATAGTAGTAGTTATTTCTACTGACAGTTTTTGGAATGTGAATTTCTCATACCAGTAGAAGAGATTGAGATGTGCAGCCTCAAGCCTTACTGTATTAACATTATGGCTTGTGTTTCCTAATATTAATACTGAACAGTACCTGTAAAAAATGTCTTACTGAAGAACACTCATGGCCAGTCTTCTTGAATGAAGAGATCAGCTATTCAGAGAATATATTGTTCTTCTAATAAAGACTTGGTTTCCTCTTTAAAAATTGTTCTCATTTGTCCACAATAAAAGTAAATTACTGCCCCAGATATCAACAGCTTCAAATATGATGCATTTAAACAGGTGAAAAACCTTGTATCCCAGGCAAGCATCAGTGAAAAAGTCCAGTTTATACTCCTTCAAAACAACCATAAAGGTATAAAATTAGTATAGACATTGATATATAAGTTTCTGAAAATTGAATGCTGAAAGATTCCGTAGACTGACCTCCCAGATAGTCAGTATGATCTCTAAAGTAGAGTCTTTAAAAAGTGGGAAGCATGGGAGCAAGTATATAGGTTATACGTGTTTTAAATTACTTCCAAATTTGTCAGTTTTTCAGTATAACTGTGACTCATAAACAGATTGTAAAACATTGTAAGCTAAAATTACTTCTTAAATGTTTTATAGCATTAATATAGTTTTATGTTTTTGGAGATTAATACCTTTGCAATTGCCTTAAAATAACCATGCCGACAGAGTAAATTTCGAGTGGACATCAGTTGCTCACTAATGGTTGTTGTAATTACAAAGAAACAAGATAGCAAAAACCTATAAATTACTTATCATTTGATTGCAGTATATTAATTATTGTTGTGCAGGCTTGAAGACCTCAGGAATTTCAAGCATGTTTTACTTGCACATCAGGCTTCTCAGTAACTGCTTTGTAGTCTTTCCCTCCTTCTGACACAAGGTATTCACTAATGAATAACGTAGCATTTGCTGTGAATTGTATCAGATGGTTTTGCCTTCCAGAAACATCAGAGAATAAGACATGACAAGGTCATAAGGCTGAAATAACATTACCTTGGATACTTTGGAAAATTTAAAACTGTGATTCAGAGAGTGATGCTTCTGTTTCATGCCTCTCTCCAAATTTTTTGTGGTAATTGAAGTGTGGCCTGCAGCTCTGTGTGTGCATATGTGTGTACGTTTGTGTGACTTAGTTCATTTTTGATGTAGACCACGCAAAAGAAATCAAGCTACAAAATTATTTATGGATATTTAACAGTTCCTCTTTGGAGCTTTGTCCTCACCAAATGTTAGAGCCGGAGCCCCAGCTGAAGCACTGAAAGGAAAGTTGGTTTTCATCCCTGACAACTGATAGAAATCAATATTAGGAAATGCCCTGATATACTTTTAACCTGTTTAATTATTTTAATTAACACACAGCTGATTGCACTCCAGGAAAAACTGGAAATAGCTCAATGTCAAATAGGATCTTGTTCAGCAAGATGAACTATCCTCATGGGTGACTGAGAGCACATTGGTCATAATAAGCTGCATGTGAAGCTTGGTTAGACAGAGAAGAAAACGGCATTTCTGTTTCAGGTGTCTGTTAACTAAATGTTAATGGACTAATGTCTGTTACATAATGACAATCCCAATGAGACAATGTTAAGGACACAGATGTGTCTTGTTTGAGAAATCTTAAATTATTTATGTGCTTTCAGAACATTCTTATAGCTAATTGCTTTTGGCTGTGGGTTTGTACATTGGGTGTTGGATGTTTTCTTTTTTGTAAACTAACTGCACTCCATATAAGCCTTAAATAGGAAATTGTTTAGTTCCTTCATTCTCTCTGCAGTCCATTATTTCAACTATGATTCAAGTATCAGTGACACTGATTTTGTTTGCCTGTTTTCTGTTCATTTTTATTCTAGCAATATATCATATCTAAAAAAAAATAATGAAGGCTTAGAAAAGAAATAACAGAATTCTTAGATGTCAGTAATGAATTATGGCCATGGTCGAGGACTTCCAAGAGCCTGGAGACAGAGGAGCAAAATCACAAATAAAAGCTTTCTTGGAGTTGGCAGAGCAATTCCTGTACTGGGGATGAAGCCTGTTAGCTGGACCATTTCTGATTTTTGTGACATTTTTATAATCACTCTAAGGATGTTTATCTTTACTCACCAGGATGCTGCCTCACTCCCCAAGCAGCTGTTACCTGAGGCAAAGAACTTTTATTTGCTTTTCACTGGCCTCAGGAAGCTATAGATACAGAGGAGTTCCTTGAGGGGCTGGACAAACTAAAAACATTTTTCCAAAAGCACCTAGAAATATAGATGGCTCTTCAGATGCCATCCTACTTTTTCTGCAGACATCCCTTGCAGCTTAAGTAGTTCCTGCACATCACAATATGCATTGATTCCTATGTGTGTGGCTTTCTTTGATCATCTTCCATGAGCCACACTACCTTTTGGGCACAACTTTCACTGAGCTCCACATTTCCTTTCTGTCATGAGGTTCCATAGCAGGGGGATTCTTCTGAAGTGGAAAGGGAAGAAATCTTTTTTTCTGAGACTGTACAGGCACTTGTGAGTTACTAGTAATAACTTTGTTTCGTTATCTGAAATACTTTATCTTAGTGTCTTTTGACTTCTGAAGTTCACAGAGGTATCTATGTATCCACTCGGCATGTTTTCATCCTGGCATAAAGTAAACACTCAGAGTGGAGTCTGAAGTGGGACAGCTGTAACTCATTTCTGCCTTCTCACATTCAGAACATGCAAGCTGATGAGGAAAGTCTGGTATCATCTGAAAGACACTGTCAATTTTCAGCTTGATAGGCTCTTACCTGAAATGTGACAAAAAATGTGTCTGAGGTCAGCAGTGCTGAAATAAATACATCTTTCTGTGACTAGTAAAACAAAACCAACAAAACCCAACCAAAACAACAAAATCAAAACAACAGCCTTCCCCAGCCCCCCAAAAAAATAAAAGGAAGGAGGGTTAAAGTGCAACAAAACCCTTACCAAGAGTGCCACACAGCGGGAAAAATGGAGCAAGTAGGACGAAGAGGATCCTCGGTATCTCACAACAGTTAATGGTGATGACAGATACAGGCAGGGTGCACCCAAGCTCTTCATGCCACATACTCCTCAAATATGTCTTGATGAGTGCCTGTATACACTGAGATAAACTGATGATTTATGGTCAGAAGACAATTATTCTGTGCTTCCTTGGAGTATACTAATTAGAGTTTTAGGTAAAAAAGTTGCAGAATATCTTGGACACTCCTAATGTCCTCAATTTCTTCTGATCTCTTTGAATGGCTTTATATAGCTGGTTTCTTGAAAGAAGTTTTAATGCCAGAAGAATCATGACAAGATAAATAAGTGGTATGAATTTTTTTTTTAATCTGGGAATATGTCATTCCCATAACATGGTTGCATTGCTGGAGTCTGCAGATGATCCTGATTTCATAGAGAAATTCATGTGTACTTAAAGTGTATTCATTTCGGTAATACTAAAAAAAATTACTTGTGGTTGTATTTGTGGAAAATATCCCTCACACTTTCACTCCCACTTACATCCTAGCCTATGTGTCAGATACCTTTTTTTTTTTTTTTTTTTTTGTGTGTGTGTGTGTGTGTGTGTGTGTGTGTGTGTGTGTGTGTGTGTGTGTGTAAAATCACAACCATGAACTCTTCACAGAGGGACTACAAGAAATGTGCTTGCTACTTCCCGTGCTGCAAAATACATTTTAAAAGAATGCTCAGCCACAACATTTAAAAGCAGAATATGCACACGCACTTGGTAACATTAAAATTACCATTTTCCACCAAAAAAACATTTGATGTTATCCAGTCTATAATACTGTGCAAACAAAACTTTATGCATTTATTCACACATTTTTATATGAGAAACCTAACCACCCTCTTATAACTTCCTCTTGCAGTACAAGCTGTTAACTTGTACTGGATAATGTCATGTCACCCTGCTACTATTTTAGTATGTTACTAGAGTAGTATTCATCTCTCAGTTGAATTTTATACCATGTGTTGATCTTTAGGGGATTGAGTGATCTGTTCCCATTGCATACAATATCCGTTCCCTGAGCCTGTTGGCTTTTTTTACTTGTGGATTCTTCAGCTGTGGAACTGAATCAATTTTCTCTGGCTCACAATGTATGCTGTAGATTTTAAGATGAAACCTGTCTCTATGGATTTTTTGAGTACAGAATAAAAAGGATGGATTCTTACAAATACACTGGTGGCACTGAGTTTCTTGGCTACATGTAGGGAACAGCAAGCTTTTTGTCTCACTCTCTCCTCCTCTCTTCTCCTCAAAACCCTCTCCCACATGTGGACAGAGCTGTCTGTTTTCCAGAGGTGAAAGGAACAAAGCTAAGGTGGCAGGGGAGGTTCAAAGGGGCTCCTTTTCTGTTCTTCAGTAGCTTCTTCCCCATCAGACCCTCATTCATCACATTCTTGTCGTAGGATTGATGGACCTTTCTGACAAGGCCACAGTGATAACTCATGCCTTGCTGTAACACCTCCCTGTGAGGTAGCTCAACTAAATCTCCTACCCCTCCCCACTAGCAGTGGAGTAGGGAAGGTCATTCACGTAGCATTGTCCCACCACTGAGAGGAGAGGTCAAGGCACAGCCTTGTTGTGCAGAGAATGGACTGAGTCCAGACTGGGAGATACAAAACTGCATTCCCAATTCTATGTCAACAAAGCAGGTGACAGACTGGTGTCTACCAATTTTAATTCTTTATCTGGCAAAATTCAAAGTTTAACCTGTGATATAGTTGTATTACAGGTATACATATTTTCTGATAGTAGACTCAAGGTAAGGAGACGAGCTAGAGTTCTGTGTTTTTATGATCTGTGTTATTTGTTAGAGGATAAGAAGAAAAATTTCATCACTGTAGTATATTTGCTGAAAGTGGCCAATAGCAGATGCTGGGGGAGAGAATGTAGGGAACATGGAAAATGTAGATGAATTTTTCTCCGGTATATTCTTGAAGTTGCAGCTGAAGGACTGCATGAACCAGAGTTTGGATTTAGATCACTGCTTTTAATAACTCCTGTTACAACAACTAATTAATGATGGGGCAAATTGCTTTTTACTACTCCTTTACTGTTGATGGCTAGATTTCAATCTCATCTCTGAATTTTATTCATTTCAGGGTAAGTTTTATGATGCATGTTCCTGATGTGGGAAGAAGCTCTAATCAATTTTTTAAAGAAAAAAAGCTCTACTTGTTATTTTTTATTTTAAATACCATGTGCTTATGGTACTTGCCCTGGCTGATGTTATATAAGAGTGGAATGAACTGTTCTTTTCACAGAAATACACAGTTTTAATTTTTTCACTATGCTGAGGACTAAAGACATCAAATAAATTATAAGCTTCTGTGCAAAAATCACAGCTTAAGTTCTCATCCATCAGCTTCAAAAATGTAAAGTTGTATTTACCTGGAATTGATTTATATCAGTTTACTTCAACACTAATTTTTTTTACTTTCTTTGTAAGCCCTGTAAAGGGTACCACCATAATTTGTATCACATATGCCCCAAATCTGTATATAATTCATTCCTTGTAGCGCTCCTAGTTTCTCTTCCATTCTATTTTGTGCATTCATACGTGAACAGCCAGAATTTGCCCTGTGGTAAGTAAGATAAATTGCCTAAACATGGGCATCAAATGCCATTTAAGATACCCCAGGGTATCCATCTGGCCTCCAGCTGCTGCCTCAGAAAGGCACAGATTCTCTGTCATATGCATATTCTGCATATCTGCATGGATGTATCCAGTATCTTAGGATATTTAAAATGTCAGTAAAGGTCTGTGTTTACTGTAACTGGATGAAATCTTGTTTTATTGTCCTAATCTCCAATTGAGACATGTAGGGTAAGCACGAAAAGAAGTCTTTTCAGATTTTGAATAGGTGTAGGACAATCATTGTTTTTTATTTTGGTAAACACATTGCTCATTGTTTGAAAATGTCAGTTGTGTGAAGATTGAGCAGATAACAGCTTCATTTATTATAAATCTCACATAGCTTGGTATGCTGTATGTTCTTTCTCTGACAGCCTGACATTCACAAATTAACTTTTGCTAGTTCTGATTAGTCGTTTGTAATTTTCTGTGTTTTTGGGATTTTTTTGCATTACATGTTATAACAGCCTGTATTTACTCTTTCTATTTATTCTATTTCAACCTTCTATTTCATTGAAAAACATCTTGTTTAATTTTACAAATGCATTTTTCTTCTCTGGGAATTCTTGGTACAGAAAGTTCAAATGGTTATTCTCCCTTTTTTTTTTACTTTCCTGAGAACAACTTAATTCATGTACATCTCTGTAGTACTTTTTCCTTTTAAAAGCTGCCTACAATGGAATGATCATAAAAAAAATCTGAACCCTTTACTCTAGTACTTGAAACTATTTGGATGAATTAACAAAATAAGAGTAAATCCCATAAATCTGAGGAGTCTTTCCATAATGCTGCATGCTAAGAGATGGCACATTTTGAAGTTTCGATACACAGTAGTTAATTGTATATAGTGCTCTACATAACTGCTTGACTTCCATTTTCCTAAGCCTACCCTTGAATCCAGGCTTACTTCTTTAGATTCATAGCAGATAAAGTAGTTTATGTGGAACAGCTCAAAGGATGAAGACTCAGCTTAGGTAATTTTAATTTCAGATTTAAAAAAAGGAAATTAATATCAATCCATAGACAGATGATTTCAGAAATAAAAGATTTGTATCTGATATCAAGCTTTATAATGAATTCTGCTCCACTAGAGTTGTAATATTCTATAAATGGCAGTTGTGGTACTCATCAGCACAACCACTTTTCTGTACTTTTGTCAAGGTACTGAAGTAATAGGACCTCATAACAAAGAAATTTTTTAAAGGATTTTCATATAAGAAGAGTCCAAGTGAGTTGATTTAATTTGAAAGATTTTTTTTTTTTAAATAAGGCTCAGCACTGTTCTTAATTAATGAACTGTTATATATTAATCACTTTTATATGAATTGTCCAGTACTACACATGAACTTGTGGTTTGCAAGTCAATCCGCTTCTTTTCCACTTCCTGAAATGTAAAGAGAATTTCATCGGAAGGCATTGGCCAAGTGTATGCTGTAACCTCACAGGGATCTAATATTACAGTCTGCAGTACAAGAGGAGATATTTTAGGATCACATGAAATGTAACTTGACAAAGTAGGTACATGAAGGATTAGGTAGTTGCTGAGCAGCATCTCAAGAATATCAAGGTACATGTTTAAAGATTTCTTCAGAAGAATGTGAATTTTAAAGTTCAGTGTACAAAGGACCTGTACTACAACAGTTGCTTATCAGAAAAAATCCTCTTTGATATCTGTGTAAGGCATTGAAAATTCAGAAGGGTCCCTCACAGCCTTGAATCTGATTTAAAAATCTCATACATTTTACTATTTTTTCTTCTCCAAATAACTTTTCTGGCTCGTTTAACCTGCATTTTGAAAGGCTCGTAAACAGCTGAGGTCACAGAAACATTCTGAGATATCTGGCTGAAGTGCTAGTTTAGCACCCAGTGTTGTTTAATGCTGATTGCTGCAAAGTGGGAAGGAGGAGGAAAAATATCTTTCAGTATCAGAGTATTACTTTATACCCAAAAATTGTAAATATGTCCTTTGCTCAGCAAAGGGATACTTCTGAAACAGATCTCAAAATAAGTTAGCAACTATGTCTTTATATTAAAAACCCAAACCCAATCTAACCCAAACCAGAAAAGATTGGCATGAAGAAGAGATGAAGAATGTAAAAGCTCACACATGATTTTCCATAGTTAGCCAAGCTTATTATGTAGTCTTGGAATTCTACCAGATGCTTCTGTTTTAGACATCCAGAATAAATTCAAAATTTAGTTAAAATGGTGACAGATTGAATACAATCACCTGAGTAATTCATGAGTTAAAATTACAAATGGCAACATAACCACATATAGAATAAAATATGAAAAGGCTTAAAGACATAGTTACCTCACTTCTCTTTAGCTATTTTGTTAAATGATTGCTTTAAAAATATTGTAAAAATTTAAATCAGTGAAATTGCTTTTTAAAAATTAGCCTGCTTTGTATTCTCTATTGTGGTCTACACTAGCATTATAGGAACATTTATCCTAAATAAAAGTAACAATTTTCCTATGATAGTTTCCAATGAATGTGGCTCCCAAATGAAGCTAGCCAAGTCCATTCTCTAATATAAATATGTTTTTCAAGAACTGTTTGCTTTTTATCGAAGTACTCTTTATCTAAGCCGTAATTTATGTTATCCTAGCTCACTACCTCAGGTCTTTGTCTCATTCTGTGTTAACTTCTCTCCACAGTGAGTTAAATTTAAGTTTAGCAGGCAGACCTCAATGTTCAATGAGAACATTTAAATACTCTCTGTCTTAAATTTGAACTATGATGCAATTCCCTGCAATCATAATGATAGATTATATGTGTCAATACCAGATATCACGAGTGCTCAGTTCTGCATATCTGGTTGTCAGAAAAAAGGCACTTGTATACTTCCATGGCATTTGTTAGAGTGCTGTGTACTGAATCCAGGTTTGCCTCCCCACAGGAGATTAGTTATTATGGTCAGCTACAGTGTTTCTCCACATGATTTATTATCTGATCTCTGTACAGTGCTAATCAGTTTTTCAACAGAAGTATGCACTTTAATTTGGTGGACTTCCCAACAAAGTATATTTTCTAAAAAAACCTTTTCAATTTGAGGACTATCTGTTCTCAGATGCACTGTTCATTCAGATCATTCACCAGGGCATATTTTTCTTCATGAGATTAACATCTTTTAAGAATACTAATCAACCCTTGGTAGTTTGTTTATAGCCTTGAGGTATCTAGTTTGTCTTTCACCCTTACACTTTCAAGACTCCTGCTACCATCTTGATTCATTATTTTGAGAACCACTGGTCAAATCCACAGGTTTTCTTCAAATGCCTTTAACTTTGCTTTCCTGGTTATGTAGCTAATAGTTTATTAGCACAATCCAGTCATGCATACCTCCTAGTTACAGTTCATTAAATGTTTAGTTCAACAGCAGAATGTGAATATTATAAGACATGGATTGAAGTAATAGTCTCCTTGTTAAAAGAATATACAAGTTATGGCAGCATTGCTAAAACACAATCAAATATACTTTAGAGCAGGCACTATGACTGTTTCTCTACTTTCTAAAATCTGATATTTAACAAAGGGATAGTGTTTTTTTTCTCAGTGTTAGGGAGTGTAAATCTTCTGTGACTTATTCCAGCTTTTAGCAAGCCTGATTTTATTAACTTGACAAAGACTGTTTGACTTTTGTTGCACGAGAAAAATCGTGCTGGACTCAGTAGGAGAGGCTGCTGAATTTAGCAAGTTGCTGTCCATGTTGACTGTGAGGCACAGAATGTGATGCTGTTGTGCTCTAGCTGAGAACAGCACAACACTAAAACAGAAGGATGGTTCTGGTCTGAACTAGTCAGCCTCTTTGTACCTGTGTTTTTGGTTTAAGCACTGCAGCTGAGCACCATACAGACTCGCTCCTTCCCCCACTAGCTGGATTGGGGAGAGGACTGGAAGGGTAAAATTGAGAAAACAGATGGGTTGAGATAAAGACAGTTTGATAGGTGAAGCAAAAGCTGCACACATAAGCAGAGAAAAAGGACTTCATTCACCATGTGTTATGGGCAGGCTGGTGTTCAGTCAACCCCCAGAAAGCAGGGCTCCATCACACATAAGAGGGACTTAATGCCATCACCCCAGATGTCCCCTTCCTCCTTCTTCTCCAGCTTTCTATGCTGAACATGGTGTTAAATGGTAGAGAATATCCCTTAGGTCAGTTGTGGTCACCTATCCTGGTTGTGTCCCCTCCCAAATCCTTGTAAATCCCCAGCCTTCCCATATGGTGGAGTGGGACAAAAAGCAGAAAACACCTTGACTCTGTGTAAGATCTGCTCAGAAATAGCTAAAACATCCCTGTGTTTTCAACAGTTTTCAGCACAAATCCAAATACATACAGCCCCATACAAGCTACTGTGAAGAAAATTAACTTTATCCCAACCAAAACCACCACAAGATACTTCTAAAGCTCACACTCTTACTGCTGAGCATAGTAATGTTTTAAGTTCCAATTGGTCTTAAGGGATACCAAATACATTTCCTATCTGTTCATAAAAGTGACAGTTTTTCCATGAGGTCTTCAAATGCTGCTGAGTGGAAATATGAATCCTATTGTTACTATAGAATAATGTTTTGAAGGTTACCTCTGAAACTATGTACCAACAACAGCAGAGTATGTGTTTATTGGGTAGAAGAAATTCGTTGTATCAACCTGCTGTGTGAGCAGTGAAGAATAATTTCATTTCTTGAAAGATTGTAGACTGAGATTTTTCTTGCCCTTCATCCAGTCAAAAGATTTGGGAGCAAAGCATGAAAAGCTTTCTAAAATTTTCTGTTGAGTCTCCTCTACCTTCATGGGGTGTTAAGTCTTTACCACGCATAATTTTTGATAGCCTTTGTCCATGGTTGCTCATGTCCAGTTTTTGCAGCCAGAATTTTTCTGGCAGAACTGTGAAATTTGCACAGTATTTAATATTCCACTTGTCACTCTCAAAACACTGTTTATTTCAATGGATATCAATTTTATATGAAAGCCATTATACAAAACAAAATGCTTTAGAGAACAAAATTCTTTATGGGAGACAGACAGACAGACATACAAGAATAATTTTTTTTATTCTCTGGAAACCACTCACAATGGACTTAGTGCCTCTAGGTGATACATTAACATGTGTTATAGTATAGGAATTTACTATGAACTGGTTATTCTTTTCTTGGATTTCACACGGAGAAACATGAAAATATTGTTGGGGGCATTTAATGGTGGTTTCGGTTTTTCCCCCAGTAATGATAAATTTAATCTCCAGCCACTGAAATAGAGCATTAGCATACTTGATATTTTCTTCAATGGACCTCAACCATAAATATGGTTCACCTATATATAAAAATTTTGGGAAGGGGTGTAGTTTTTGAAAAGTCTCTGCAGGAGTTCAGTTACTTGATGTCACCTTGAGGGAATCCATCAAAATACATTCTAATTTGGCTGGTCTGGTTGCCAAGGTAGATGTGTAGTTTTCAATCTTTGAACATTTTTTTGATCGAAGTAAGAACAGTGTATATTTATAACTTTTGACAGCTTCAGCAATGGCCTTTTCTGTTAGGCAGTGTCATGTATATAGGAGAAAGCAACAAGCACAGCTGATGTACTTAATTTATTTTGATAAAATACTTTTGCATAGGTGGTCAGTGCAAGAAACAACATATTTACTGTGACACAATATAAACATTTGCATCTCAAGGTGATTTATGAGTATTGGCTCCTAAGTTGATGATATTAATAACTTAATGTTGTACTTAATGAGAAAATTTTTAATGGAATTCATTACAAGATTGATATCTTTTGCCTACTGCCAAGTATACACATCCTCAAGTGATATTATGAATTTCTTCATGTCAAAAGAAATTTCTTCATTTCTGATTTTTTCTAGAATTTCCTAATGTTCTATAAAACATAGTATACTTTTCTATACATGCACAAAACACTCTCAACCAAACAACCAAACAGTCAGAGAAAAAGACTGCAAAGGATTATAGTTTAAAATTATTTTCATAGAATCATAAGGTAGATTTTGTGGTGATGATAATAACATACATTTTGTCTTTAGGAGGTTTTTGGATTTATTATCATACTATGCTTGCACTATGAAGAACCTGTCAAATTTCTAATTAGTGTTTTTTCTTTAATATATAATAATTCTTTGATATATAATAATTACTTTAAAAGTAATTATTGCTTTCTAATATTTTTTCAGGGAGTGCTGGAACACCTGTTGTTTTCAATGAAAATGGAGATGCTCCTGGGCGCTACGATATTTTTCAGTATCAAATCACCAACAAGAGTACAGAATACAAAGTAATTGGTCAGTGGAGTAATCAACTTCATCTAAATGTAAGTACACTGTTTTCCTTAGTATTGTCCTGCTGAAACTGGCTGCTCATGGCACACTGTTCACTGGCTGGAGGGTCAAGCCATCCAGAGATGACAGAGAAAGAGTTACATCCAGTTAGCAGCTGGTCACAGTGGTATTCTCCTGGGGTCTGTACTGGGGCCAGCCCTACTTAGTGTCTTTATTGACAAGACCCAAGCTGAGCAGAGTGTTGGTCTGCTGAAGGGTAGGAAGGCCCTGCAGAGCACTCTGGACAGGCTGGATAAATTGGAATGGCCAATTGGATGAGGTTAAATGAGGTGAAGTGATGAGTCCTGCACTTGGGTAACAAAAAACCCAGGCAGTGCTGTAGTCTGGGGGCAGAGTGGATGGAAAACTGCCCAGCAGAAAAGGTTGTGGGAGTGTTGGTTGATTGACACAGCTGGTTGGGAGCCAGAGTGTGCCCAGGCAGCCAAGAAGGCCAATGGCATTTTGATTGTGTCAGAAACAGTGGGGCCAGCAGGACCAGGGCAGTTATTGCCCCTCTGTACCTGGCACAGGAGAGGCTGCTGCTGATAGAATCATAGAATCGTTAAGATTGGCATAAACCTCTAAAGTCTTTGAGTCCAACTATCAATCAAACACTGATAGGACCACCACTAAACAATGTCCCTAAGGTCACATCTACAAGTCTTTTAAATATCTTCAGGGATGGTGATTCAATCACTTCGCTGGGCAGTCTATTCCATTGCTTAACCACTCGTACAGTGGAAGAATTTTTTTTTTCCTATTGTGAAATCTAAACCCGTCCTGGCACAACTTGAAACCATTTCCTCCTATTCTATACTTGTCACCTGTGAGAAAAGACTGACCTCAACCTTCAACCTTCAAAGAATGTCTACAACCTTCTTTCAGCTCATTGTAGAGAGTGATAAGGTTCCCTTGAATTCTTCAAGATATTGAGGTGGTGGGGCATGTCCAGGAAAAGGGCATTGAATCTGGGGAAGGGTTTGGAGCACAGTTCTTGTGAGGAGTGGCTGAGGGAGGAGGTCTTGGTTATTCTGTTAGGTAAAAAAGGAACCTCAGGGGGAACTTACTGATCTCTACAACTACCTGAAAGAAAAAAGTGATGGGACAGGGGAAACTACTAGAAGTTCACCAGGAGAGGTTTATATCAGACATTAGAAAAAAAATTTTCACTGAAAGGGTGCTCAAGCATTGGAACAGGTTTCCCAGGGAAGTGGTCGCCATCCCTGGGGGTATTTAAAAGATGTGTAGATGTAGTCTTTAGGGACATGGTTTAGTGGCAGACTTGGTCATGTTAGGCAAATGGTTGGACTTGATTTTACATGTTTTTTTCAACCTAAATGATTCTATGATTCTACCAATTTGATTATGATACTGGCATTGTAGAATACTCATTTAAGTATTATATTAATTTAAATGCTTAAAAATGTTATTTATTCTCTGTCAGTTGGCAGAACAAATCACTTCCCCTCTGTTCTTGAGAAGATAGTAAAAGATAGCACAATAGCCTGAACCAAATCCTTTATATTTTCAAGTCAGAAGGGTTGTGTAGTTACCAGTTCCTTCAGATGGTATTTTTAAATAATTTTATATCTGTTATTCTTCAGAGTGATTAATAAGTTAGTCAGGGAAATAATAACTCTTCCTTTAAAAAATGGTGTCAGACAAAATGATGGGGACAGGTAAATTGCCCAGGTATTTCAAATAATATAAAAGGACAGAAATGTATTTCATAAAGACAAGATTCTAACCACTTCTGATTTAGTTAAAATGTTGGGATGATGTACTACTGCAATAAAAATATTCCTTGAATATAAAGGGAGGCATCAGTGTTTTTCTATATGAATAACTAGTATTCGTATTGTCCCTTATTACTTCATAGCAGAAGGAATAAAAAGACATGATTTACCCATCCTGAGATGGTGTTTCTCATTGATGCATTTTTCAAGTTTTGGAGTATTTAAGTTCCACCTGTGCATGGAATTGTATTTGGGTTGAAAACTGACGTTGCAACAAAATTTAGTGGATATATTACATAGTATTTTTATGACAGACAGACATCAAGGTTTAATTTGAGAAATTTTTGGATCCAAGGCTCTTCTTTCTGGAAGAAGATGTCTTCATGCAAAGAGAAAAAAAGAAACATGAAGTTAATCTATTTCCTTATTAAATATGAAATATACTTGAGTTATGTTAGCCATTTGGGTACCTCTGCAAATGTGAAATACCAGTGTTGTTTTGCTAAAGGTTGATAAGAAGGGCAAGAGTGTGAATTGATGACTAGATCCACCAAAGCGAGTTTCTGCAGTGAATTCAATTAAACCACAAAAAGAAGGTTCAAATATCTCTGGTTTTCCATGTGAGAGATTCCTGATGAAGAGTAAAAAAGACAGTGTAGGAAATATTTACAAATTATGCTTCTGTTCAGACTATTTTGCAATAATTATCTGAGTGCTATCCACACTAACACATATGATAGATCCCCATTCTCATCCACAGCTGTTAAACCATTTTAGCATATCCACGATTTAATATCTGTAACTACTTGTCAGGGACTCATTTATTTAGTTATTCTGTTCAAATAGAAAAAAATCTTACCAACGAAAACTGTGTGTTGCAGATTGTGTGGCAGCATTATTTCTCTTCACTAACCTGATATCTGTCTTTTGAAAGGCACGAAAAGAAAAAAAAAAAAAGGTTAAACAAGTTTAATGTTAAACATTAATATCTGGCAAACACTACAGTTAGATCCTTATCATAAATATTAAAGAATGCTTTCCAGATTTTGATAATTGCTACATTTTTCTGAAAAATGTTTATTAAATGAACTCAAAAATTGATACACACATGTTCCACAAATGCTAGTACTAACATAACCCTTATATATTAATATCTAAAAGTTACCTAAAAATTTGCTTCAGTTTTAGTTCTGTTATGATCTGCCTTTTTCTTTCTTCCCCTAGACTTCTAAATTTTTCATTAAGCCTGTAGTTTTTCAGTTCCATTATTTCTGCCTCACATATATATATACTCAGGGGAACTCTGAAATATGGTTGGATTGATGGGTACTCATATTACTGAAACCACACCATGCTAACCACATTCACCACAAATCTAACAGGAAAGGATTTATCTAAGAATGACCCTTATTACCTCTCATTAGTTAAGGTGTGTTGGAATATTGTTTGGCTCTCTTTTTTCACCTTTATGAGCTCACATGCTGGATACAACTGGTTCAAACTCTGAGGCAAGCTCTGCCTAGTATGTGGGGTTGTGCGAGTGGGCTGGCACAGTGCCCTGCAATGCAGGCTTCTTCTCCCAGCCTTGTGTTAGGATCCTGCTCTTGCTCCACCATCCCCTGCTCTGCTGCAGATCTCCTGCCCACACAGGATGCAAGCAGGCACTCAGGGCACTCCCCCTGTTTCTGCATTCACTAAACTCTTAGCAGGTGTTGATGGCAGTTATGACAGATGATGATCTGCTGTGGCAAAGCTGTTGCCTCCTCTCACTAGACAAAATATATTAAAACCAAGTAATCTTTTTGAATGATTTTCAATACTCCAGATCATCATATTGCAAATTAGGAAGTGCTTTTGATTGCCAATGAATCATAGGGAACACAGTGGATGTTTTCAGTAGTTTCTGTGAAAACATCTATATTTATTGAAAGTGAAGCAGTATTAAGATGGCAGAGCAATTTTTACCCTGCTGCTCTTTAAAAGAGATGCTCTTAAAATATGATACTTTCCCCACTGTTCCCTTTCTCCTCTAGTTTCCTTTCAATGAAGACACATGTAACTATGTTTTTTAAAGGATATTTGTAAGTTAGATATCTTCTGTAGTTACCTCTATTTTGGTTTTAACAGATATTTGCTCATCAAATTGCATGGTAACATGTTGTAGCTATGATGTGTTTATGTTTATGTTCATCTATACAGCTGGCATTGTGCTTCAGAAAATTTGTACTTTTTATTCAACTGTTTATTTTCCCTGTCAGAAAAATAAATCATGAAAGTATCAGGAACATATCTTCCATCTAAATAACATAATCAAAAGGTTTCCCTTTTCTATTTCTCATCTCCTTATTCCCCCTAATTTTCCATTTTCCTTTTCCTTAGGATGCTCTTTGTTAATTTATGTCAGATTTTGGCTGCAGGTTTGTTGTCTGGGCTGTGGCTTCTCACCCGGTAGCCAGCCGCTGTCTGTCTCTTGCCACCACCCTGAGGATTCGTGGTTGCTCTGCTCCTCTGCTCAGGATGTCTCTGGCTCCTCAATGTTTCACTGACTCAGCAGGGTCCTTGTCAAGCTTCAGACTTGTTCCTTTCTCGTTGCAGTGCTGGTTTTCCCTTTGGGCAGAAAGTGCTGACTCTGGCTGGATAGAGGCTCGGTATCACCTCCCTGAGGGGCTGTTTCTCAGCAGGCTTCACCAGCTGCAGAGACCCTTCTAGCTCTGATGCTGGTTACTTCATGGAGACTTCAGTAACAATAATGCTCTCCTTTAGGCTAAATGACCTTTTAAATTTCCTCTGAAGCAACTATAGCTTCCAGATACAGGCACTTCATGACTACTGATCTGTCCTACTCTTGAAATTCTTACAAAACATACCACATGCATGACAATGCTGATACAGTAGATAAATTAAATTAACAAACAATAATGATATTCCAAACTTAAATTTTTGCATGATAATTGAGTTTGAATAAGGTATCTCGGTCTTTGACAGACACAAAGAAACTCTGAAAGCAAATATTTAGAAATGTCAAACAATAATCTCAAGGAACCTTATTGTATGATGATTCTGATCATGTAAATGTACACCTCTTTCAGTAAAGTCCTTGTACTCTCCAAGGTTTCCTGATTTTAAGTGATCTTAATGTACTGGGAACAAACAGACCTTTAAAAGTTTTAGTATGATTTTAAAGGAAGAAATAATTGCCTTAGAACTTCTGCTCATTGATGATACATTAGCTGTCAGTGTTTTCTATTGTTTACTTTCATTATTTTCTATTCTTTATCAGCAGAAAAAGATAATTTAATTTTCAGGGTAGTCTGATAGTTAAAATTCTTTCTTCCAGACAAAAATTCTGTTTTTTATAATGAATAAAAATCCAGGCAAAGGTAGGTCTTTCTGCAAAAGTTGTGTTTTATTCATATTGTAACAGTATTTTGCATACCAGGTCACACATAAAAGTTCTCTAAAAATGTGTGCGTTTAGCAAATTTGAGCTCTCAACCATGTAATATCTGCACAAGGAAAGTTGTTAGAAACAAGCTTGCTTTTCCTTGCACTTATGATTTGAATTTAAGTTCTTTTCATGATTAATAATTAATTCACCCATAGAAACTGTGTTCTGTATTGCATATGTTGTTAGAAGAGCTAGACTGAGATGTCCACTGGTGGATTTCGTCAATGGCAGTAGGCAGAAATAGTCCCAGTCCTAAAGTTTTAATAATGAGTTCATGAGTTCCTTTCCTTAGAAACCCATTCAGTTTGTTCTGGTTCATTTCTGAACATCTTTTTATTCTCCTCTAAAAATGCTCTATTTTTAAAGCTAAATACCAGTTGGAAAAAGAAAAGTTGAAATGTTAAAGAATTTTAAAATCTAATATTTGACTTTTTTAAAAAAAAGAACATGTATTTTTAAGCACAGTTTGAAAAATCTCAGATTGCATTTCAAGCTTATACATTGTTTTGGTCTACCAAAATCTGTGTTTAAAGACACCAATATAAAAAAAAAAAAATGTAGATATAAATCTATATTCTTCCAAGTCAGTGATTTTGATTGATGAATCTTCAGGCAGACACAATTATTAGTGATTTCCAAATCACACATTTAGCTGATGCAGTAAAAATGCTCAAGTGGGTATCAACTTAGGTGATATTACCCATTAAGAAAAATGCAAAGCATATAAAAACCCTGCATGTTTTCTTGGAGCTGTTCAGGGCTAGGTTGGATGGGGCTCTGAGCAACCTGGTCTAGTGAAAGGTGACCCTGCCCCAGCAGAGGGGTGGGACTAGATGATCTTTCAGGTCGCTTTAAACCCAGGCCTTTTTATGATTCTGTGTTTCAAGTGAAAACAGTGAATTTTAAAGATAGAATTCACTTGTATTTGTTTTGTTTTTTGTTTTGGGATTTTTGTGTGTTTTCTTTTGTTTTCTTTTGTTTTTCACCAGAGCAGAAGAGTTCTGTTAAAGTAAAAAGGAGATTTTACAATATCAATTTTCTAATATTTTCTTAGAAATAATAAGATGCATAAGCTTTCAGATTTATGCATTGAGAATATAAAGGACTCAAGGGCATCCATTTTTCCATAATGATCTTGATTTATGACTAAAACTATAAATTAAAATTACATTGATGTGATGAACTATCAGAGAGACAGCCATAACCATCATCAGCCTTAAGCATAGTAATTGGTGAACTAGTAAAAATTGGGAACCTCACACTGACAGTGAGCTTCCCTTCAGGCAGCCAGATCATAAAGAGATTTGAATCAGTGTTTGATTTCTTTTCTTTTCTAGTCCTCATGTCTTGTATCTAATACTAAAGGAAGCCGTCAACACTGAAATTAGTCAATTATTTTCGGACGTTACATATTCAAAATGCATCAGTTCCCTTTCTTGTGACATGGTAAAAGAAAATGACTCAAAAACTTATGATGTTTTCTGTAACTGCATTAAATAAGTTTCAAGCTTTGCTGTAGGCCACTATTTCACTAAAGAAGTTAAAAAGCCTCCTTTTATCCTGTAGTAGCTATTATATAATTGATAGTTGTTTTTTAAATGCTGAACCTAAGCCCTATGTTTAACAAAAGAACACAGTGCAGTGAAATACACAACAAAAGCACTTAGTGCTGCATATGATTGTATCTATAAACAAAATGTGACAATCATATGGCCTGCAGGATATTCTGCCTGCATATAATAGGGCAGTAGAGTTCAAACTTTCACTCTAACAAACCCTTGTTATCTGACTGAAAATTGTTGATGCTGGGTTAAAAGTAAAACTCAGTGAGACAAAAATAAATGTTTTAGGTTCATTTATTCTTCTCAAAATTATACCGCTATCTTCCTTTATTCTACACAAGGCTGAAAATAGAAGAGACTATTATAGATTTTACACTAGTTAGGTTTCACAAAACTAGTCCTGATCTTAGCACTGGTCAAGTAGTATGACTCAGGATTTGTTCTTCCCTACTGTTAGTGTCTTAAGTCAATATGAAAATTATATCTGGTAAGGACCAATTCTAGATTAAAAAGATAAGACAACAGTAGGCTACAGTAGATGAGAAGTGGAGACAAGAAAAAAAATACAAGAAACATGGAATAAAATTGGGATTTTATGATATTCAAAGGTTACTGGTTGTATTGATATAAAAAACTTTGTAATGGAGAGGAAATAGGCTGAAAAGAGATGTTAAAAGAGTACTAAATGATTTTGAGAAGTGCCCATATGAGACAGAAACTATTTCAGACATGGCTGAAAAACAAAACAGAACCTGGATTCAACAACCAATGACCTTAGAAGAACCCAGGAAGAATGACAATTTGACTTCCTTCTGAAGTTTTTTTAGTTCTTTGTTCCTAATAGTCTTTTTTCCCCCTCATTGAAATAGACTTCTCGACTGATTCTCTACTGAAAAAAACACCAAATAAACAAAAAAGAAAATGAATAAAAGAGAGCTGCTGAGAAAATATCCTGAAATTTGATAACCATTTTTTCTTCATTAGAATGATAGTAAATTGCCAGTGAAACAGCCTCTGCTTGAGATCTAGCATGAATAGTGACTTTTTCTCACCTTGTCAGGGTGAGTGAAAGTCAGGTTCCTCAAATGAAGCATGAAGTTGCAGTTGTATGTTTGGCTGTGAATTTATCACAGGATTCTTGAGTGGGTGGTAGATATTTTATAGCTTTTTGTGTTCATCCTTTGTAAAAGTGGTATGATTGGAATGAATTGTTCTTTGAATAGCCATAACCAACAGGACCAAGAGTATTTCTGTTTTTCAAACAAACTGGAAAGGAATGACAAGCATAACACTTATGTTTTAAAATATTCTTTTCTTTTTCACAGCTAAAAAAAAAATGTGGAGTATAGAACAATAAAAATTCAGGAGCTTTTAAATGAATTCCTGGAGAGTTTTGCATTCATATATGGGACTTGAGAGCAGGGTTAGCTACTCCCCTAATACAAGGTAATGTGAATTTTAGCATTGACAAACAGCTACTTGGCAAAGCTGGTAGTTTCAGTGAATTGTCTGCAGTGAATTGTTTTGGGAGGTTTCAGCATGAAACATGGAGTATGAGCATGTTTCTTCCCCAGTCTCTTGCCCCCTTCTCTTTCCCCCACCCTAAAATTTATATATGTCTTGTAATTTGAAAATTGAGCTGCCCTTTAAACCTTGAAGCAAATTGTTTAAAAGTCCTTAAAAGCAAAGATTGTAGATTAAATGATTAAATGAATTATTGGTCATTTGTGTTACATAATGGAAGGGTACCACTAAAGTAAAAATCATTAAATAGAAAATGAAAAAGGCCTTCAATTATTATATGATGAAAGAGAATAATTAGCAGTTAGCAGAACATTACTGTATGATTTTTTTTCTTTTTGCTTTGCTGCAATTGTCTTCATCTTGCACTAATATTATTTTAATTACTTTAGGATATTCATCTAATATTTATCCAGGACTTTTCATCCTGATAAATCCCCAAATACTATTTTAAAATATATATATATATATATATTTAAAGATAGGGAATTAATTATTTCCTGAATATCCAAAATGGTATCAGTAGATTTGGTAGCGATATTTACACATCTTAGGGCAGGGAATGAAGAATGCATAGCTAATTTAATTGTAACTTCAGCTTGCAATAAACAGATTTAGTGTTGAATATGTCAATAAAATATGCTTGAAATGACTGGGTCCAAGAAGGAGGATTGCTGTGCACTTTCTGGTAACTGCAGGAATTGAAGTGAAATCCCTTTTATGGAAAACTTAGGCATAAAGCTAAGAAATAGCTTTGGAATGGTGAACTGACTTGCATCACCAGAGGACATTGCAGCAGGGAACTCCTGGACTTGTGATGTGAATCATCTGTTCTCTTCCTCAGTGCTGTGAGCTCCTTAGCAGAACTGCGACCACTTGCAAAAGTAAAGTAGCAGTAACGTTCAGCTGCAAGCAATTATAATGATCAGCCATCTAAAGTATGCCTTCAGGGAAAGATTGAGAAGACTAGGGTTGTTTAGTCTGAAGAAAACTGCACTGAGGGGGGTTATGTTAATCACTTCCAATACAGAAAGGATTATTCAGGAAAAGAACAAACTGTTAGGCATAGTTAATTTGGCCATTAGGAGAGCTACTGGAATTGAATTATGGTGAGAGATATATAATGCAGACATGCTGGAAGATTCTAAGGATAAAGAAAATTAAGTACTGGTCTGCCCTGGGAGGCTGGACAATCTCCAGCACTGTGGACTGGTTGAAGCAGGTGAGCTGTAAATATTGATTTTGCATAAGTGATTCAGAGATGAGGCCATCACTTCTATAATTTTCTGTCTTTCATTTGTTTGGTGGGTTTGATCTGCTAATAATCCCCTCAGAGGCAAAGTCTTGTATCCCCTGAGCAAATGCTGAGAGGTATACAAGCAACTGGACTCCTATACTTAGTGAATGAGTACATGACTGTCTATGTCTTTAGCAGGAGCTCTAGGAGAAAGGCATGAAAAATTCATTGAGTTATAAACCTGGTTACTTATTTAGGATCTTTTGCTCCAGGTTGTGCATCACATCACTGGATAAGGACAACTTTCATACCAGTTTTCCATTCACATATAGGACTCCAATTTGGACTTCTTTTTTACGTGCTAGATACTTAATATATCCCAAACCGATTCAAGTTCCCTTATGTGGGAAACAGTCTATTATTGAAGCAGTGGTGATTTCTTTTACTTAGACCTTCTTTCCCTAACACTTAGAGAAGCATTTTCCCTGTAAAAAAAAAGCAATTTACTGTACAATATTTAAAATGCATCCTTAATTATGCAGGACATCAGCAAAGTAGGATCATTACCATTTCTTGTTTACTTTATTCTTGTAAATATTTTTTTCCTAAATAGGTATTTTGTAAAATCGCAAAAGACAGCCTAAAGAATTTTGCTGCCAAGAGAGTTTATTTATATTTTTTTTATTTTCCTATTTATTTAGCCTAGTGATGATATTTTTATTTGCTCTCGAAATATTTAGTACCTGAAATCTCCCCTTGTGTTACAGAAGACAGCTAAAGGGATCTCAGGAGACTCTCTAACCCTTAGATAAAGTTAACATCTTCTACACTGATGTTGTTTCAAGGGTGAAGACTTTGCACGTTCTGAAGGCATTGTCTTACCTTTTTTAGCTACTCTTACCTCTTTGAAGTGTCTTATAAATACCTAAATTTATTCCTTATTGTTATAATATAAGCCTACAGCTTATTTTATTCAGTGTACATTGTGCACGTCCTCATCCTTTTCATGTATTTGAAGACAGTTTTTTTTACCTCCTAGACTATTCTATTTCTTCAGGCTATACAACAGGAATTTGTTCAATTCAGTCACACAGATTGTGTTTTCTAGACATGCTTCTGATCTTCGCAGATTTCCTCTGGACTCCCCATTTGATTCTCCTTCAAAGGGAAACACAATGACCTAACCTTCAGAAAGTGTTCTGACTGCAGTCTCACCAGTGAAAAACATAATTTCATGTAGTCATGAGTGGAGAGCAGAGGGGGAAGACTGTTGTATCTATCTGGATTTATCTGGCATTTATCCCCTTTTGCAACAGTAAAAACCAGTATTGGTTCAATAAATCACAATCTGCTAGAGCCCTGAGATCTCTTTTTCTTCTGAAGAGCTGCTACCTCCGTCCTTCCTGACCTGTAATGTTCTGTTAGTTGTCCCTGTTAAACTGTATGCTTCATTTTTTCAGACTCTGCAGTATCATTTCAAATAAGTATTCTGACCTTCAGCATAGCTTCATCCTTTTTCAGTGTTACTGGCCCAAATCCGATCACCATATACTCTATTTTACGATTCAGACAAAATGAGTAGTTATTACAAATACTGAATAATAGCAGACTAATAATAGACCTTTCTAGACCACACCCAGGGCCATTCTTCCCCTTCTGACAGTAATTCAACTACAAATTTTGTCTTTCCCCAGCTTTCTGATATAATTTCCACCTAGTCTTTAGGGGCTAAATTTGTTTCACTAGGTTGCCTATGACTAAGAGTGTAATTTGAGATATTGTCAAAAATCTTTCTAATGTTAAGATAAATGACACCTGGATGCTTGTCTCTCATCCACATTTCCCATTACCCTCTCACTGAAGGAAATGTCACAGCTCATTGATGACAGATCCCTTTTGGTTGTTACTTGTCTTGTTTGTTTTCTCTGTGTTTTTGAAATGTTTGTTTATTTCTTTCAGGATTTTTCTTGGAATCCAAGTCAAAATGAATGGTTGATAATTCTCTGGCTTCTTCATTCCCTCCTTTTTTAGCATGTAAGCACTAGGTTTCCCATTTGTAAATTCTCCATACTTCCCCATAAATAACAAGAGCTTTCTATCTATTCAGTTCTGTAAATATTATAAAATAAATCCCAATATTTTCAGTCCATATGAAACCCCCTCACTTTCTCTCATTTTGAAAATCTTCACCTTTATCTCTTTAGTAAGAAGTATTTCTGGGTTTGGTTTGGGTTTTTTCCCCTCTGACTAAACATGTTGTGTGGCATTTTCTTTACCTTAAACTTCTTCCTCATGCTTCTGTTCCTACCAGATCACTAGGTCTCCCCGCAGAATTTTAATTTTAATTATTGACTCTTCATTCTAAGTAGCAGCACAAACTTGGCAGCAAAAGCTCTTTCCCTGCTGCTGGAAATCTCAGTATAAAATGCAGTGTGTTTTCTGCCTGTTCCGAGTTAGTTCAGACTTTTATGCTTTTTGTAAATGTGATTTTGCTATCTGTCTGGAACTGTGTTAAAAGAGCTAGTGTTATTTCTTTTGTTTATGTAGTGCTGAAAATTCAAAAATCTTAAGCACAAGAAGATCTGCCTCTTCATGAAAACCTGGAAAATAAGATATAGGCCATTAAAGTGTGAAACCATCTTAAAGTAGTGTCCTGGTGTTAAGTTGTTTGATTTGTAATGTGCTACAACTTCTCTTTCCAAAAACAGGTTGGACAAATGTGTCAGGAACAGGTTAGGTATAGTGCCTCTTTTTTTTTTTTTTTTTTTTTTTTCTGAGACGAGTAAATAAATTTGACCCCTGTATTTCAGCTGAGTTTGTCTGTTCCTCTGTCAGAGTCAGTGAAGACTGTTGAGGTGAGGGAAACTTCTCCCAAAATTTCCTAAAATTTTGCGGAAACATTTTTTGGAAGCTAAGATGCGCAGGATATTTCAGCTCTTTTTTATGTTACTCTTTGAGAGGCCACTGATGAAGCCAATGCCTTTGTGCTGTCTGTCTTAGTGTTGCTTATACTTGGATGGAAAGCTCAGTAAATAGATACAAAATTGCCCTGATTTCTTCTTTCAGTAACCTCATTAAAAATCTTTTTTGGCAAAATTTCCTCAAAAAGCCCCTGTTTGATGGTATGAGATGGCTCCTGACTATCATGCTGATCTGTGTTGCCTTATTAGTTTTAGAATGGTCTGTTCTGTATTCTGCCAATACTCTGCTCTCCTTTATCTTATAGTTTGTGAATTCTTTGGAACTGAGACCATAATTTTTTTCTTGTAGATTTGTATATCCCTAAGTGCGATTGACATCTTGGTCTGTGAGCAGTGCAGGAATAAAAAGAATATATTATCTGTGTGTTGGTATTAATTTGTAGGAAGGGTTGTACAGGATGGAATTTACAAGCTTTCATTTTTCTGTTTCGTGCACACAGTGCCCTTTGCCCTGATCAAGAAATAGGAAGTAGATCAAATCATTTGAAAATAGTGAAGGAGGACTAAAACTTATCAGCATCTTTTTCTTCATATTGAACTGAGGCTTTTTGTGATTGGCTAATTTCTAGTTTTTAAAATAATTAAATATTAAAGATAACAAAAACTGTGACAGGTCATCTCCTTAAGAAATAATAACTTGTTAGAATAATGGTACTAAATGTAGTGGGCTGAACTAAATCAGCTGAAGGTTTAGCCCAGTACATTTGTTTCACAGCCCATAATGAAGGAGTTTGGGAACAAGAGCTCTTGTTTTGATAAACTCACCTTTAACCAATGCAATAATAAAAGCATGCCATGAGTATTTTTCATGAAACAATGGGATTTATGAAATTTTATAGTCTTAAAGTTGAAAAAAAATCTATATGAAATTCCTTAAAATTCAAATGGAAACTGTGCTGAACCCCTTGTGTTCCTTTTGTCTACACTGAACTGTGAGGTGGGAAAGAATCTGGAGACCCCTGGGCTTGCAAGGCACCTGAGGCAGCTTGGAGGGAAATGCAGTAGCTATGGAGCACTGGGCGTGGGACAAGCCAGCTCTGACTTCGGAAACTGTAGCTAAAAGAACTGGATTTGGGAGGGAACATGTTTGTTATGAGTATTAAAACTTTCATCAAGAAATGCAGCCAAGCTATTAAACTAGCGATGGGCCTTGGGCAGAACTGAGGATAAACTCCAGGCACAAAGAAAGTGATGTTAAAAAACTCTTTGCCAGAGTTACGCACCTTTTCTTTTCTCAAAGCACTAACGTTTTTAAGGTATGCTTGCAGGCTATTTCTGCATGATCAACTGCAGGAAGGAAAAAAAGAGTACTTCAAGCACTGTGGTTCACATGGCCTTAGTACTACAGCTGATCAAAACCAATCAGTTGACAAAAAAGTGTGATGGTGGAAGATTTCCTCTCAAAAGCCCATTTATTTCAAAATCTATTTCTGACAATTTTTTTTGGAATTTTATTTGTTTGTTTTTGAGTGTTTGTGAGCATAGAATCACAGAATCATCTATGTTGAGAAAGACCTTTGAGATCATGAAATCCAAGCTATGACCTAACACCATCTTATCAACTAGACCATGGCACTTAGAGCCACATCCAGTCTTTTCTTAAATACCTGTTAATTATATACACAAAATTATGGCATAGTCTGCTTTAGGTAGCACATACTGACTTCAAGCCCTGTGTGTACATCATGAGTTTTATTTATAAATGCTCATAAAATTCTCTTCAAGTGCATGTTAGGGATGTGTAACAGCAGCAAGGACCTCTAGATAAGGATATACGATAGAGATTGTTTTTGTGAAAGTGGTCTGCATAAAGAATAACTTTGGAAATCTGATTTTTAGCCTGATACATTGGTAGTAATTTTACATTATTAAAATATAGAAAGTAGACCACTGAAAACTTTCAAAAAATCTGAAGTCTGCCAATGTCATTTAGAATAGGATATTTCTGTGGTGGTGTGTTTTGGTTTGTTTGGGGGTAATTTTTTGTCTCCTTTGTAAATAAAGAGGCTACCTTCAGAAGCAAGTGCTTGAAAATTAATTGTGGTTCACACTTTCAGTAAAGAAAAAAAAAATAAACTGCATGTATTGAATAGAAATGCCGACTAGATTTCTGTAAAATTCCATTTGGTGGTTAAACAGTGCAGTAACAGTTGCTGTTTACTTGATGACCTGCTAATCATTGCACTTTGTGTTGTCTACTCCACAGGACATTTGAGAATAAAATGATGTTTTCCAAGTATTTCATCCACATTAATGTTTCTTGTTTGGCAAATTGAAGAAGGTATTACATTGCAGCTCCTCCTACCTTTATACCAAGCATCTCCTAGGGCCAGTAATTCTGAAAGGATCAGAAGAATCTAAATCATGGTAGGAGAAAGTAAAATGAAAAAAAACCCAACAACAACAAACACACAAACAATAAAAACAAAACCAAGCCAAAACCAACTAAAAAGAAAAAAGAAAGCTAGAACCCAAGCCATATAAAGGCTAGCATTTTAAGACTGCATTAATAAGTTATTAAGACTGCATTAATATTATTAGCATTAATAACCACTTTCTGTATATTGTGATACCATGATATGACTATTCACTTTTTTAGGTTAACACTGTTCCTCCATATGAGTATTCAGCAGTCATGAATTAATTAGTAGGGTTGATTTATTTGAGGTAAAATTACAGTATCAGCCCACAACATAACATATTTGCATTAATAAAGCAAGGCAAGTATTTAAACTTTTCTAATTATGAACATAAGAATCTTTATATTTTTATAGCATTCTTTTCATTTTTTATGTATTACCTTAGAGTATCCTTCCCTATAATTATTTTTCCCTATCTGAGAATGACTTGTTAATACATTCAGAACAATAAAAATGCATTCTCTTTATTTTAATAGTTCCAGAGATTGGTGATATTGCACTTCTGAAAACTGGAGATGACAAGAAAGATCATGACATGCTGAGAAAGCACACAATTATGATGTTGGTTTTGGTATTGATTCTTTGAAAATATATTGCTCAGTTTTAAAAGCTGTTTTAGTCAAATTTTCTAAACTATAAGTAATTGTTGGGCAAAAAACCTTCTAAAACTGAGAGATGGACATCGGTTATATCCCCACTTGAACTTTTTACCCACATCTTCAACTAAAGTGTCTCCACTCCTGTCTGCACGATACCTTCTCTCCAGTGGACTGAAAAGTTGATATTCAAGAAGGTTAAATAATTTGCCCAAGGTCATAGACTCAGACTGTATCAGAGCCATATAGGCTGTGTCTTCGCTTAGATACCAAAGCTGCACCTCAAAAATTGTATGCAAATATTCAAATGTAAGCATTCAAATAAAAATGATGTTACGTTTAACTGTTTTTTCTTTAAGAAAGCTGTGAGAAAGGTGAGCGGTTTGCCTAGGAGGAAATTTGGGCAGGTGGATTTACCATTAGGAGAAATCAGCATCCATCTGGATTCTTACAACAACCTGTACTTCTGATCCTAAAGAAAAAGAGAAAAAAATTATTTGTCTTGTAGTGTTTCAGACTGATCCTTTGATACTCATCAAGCTTCTCAAACTGATATTAGACTGCAATAGTTTTCAACCAGTACATGGTATAACCAAATAAATCATTCCATATTCTTTGTAGAACTCCTGGAATATCTATGCCTAAAATTCCATAAAATGACACCTCATTTAGCAAAAACATCTGTATAAGGTGAATAATTTACAGCAATTATGGAAAATTTGGTAATTATAGTGATCTTATACTGGCATGGCAAAAATGTGGAGTAAATCTCAGTTTTGTTTAGTTTTATTTTAATATAAATTGCATTTTTTGTCATTAACTTATTTCCTTTCTGCGCATGCCTGCATAAATAGTTGCAAGTTTAGTCTGTAAGTATACCCAGCTTTTTTTTAGTGGGATAAATCTGTCTGGCAGACAGAATGCAATGATCATTATTTTTAGACTCATTATGAATTTCTTTAGTTGAACCATTTTCAGTTTAATTTTGGATTTTAATGGTTCAGATGATTTGATTGGACAAGATACATTAAAGCCTCTTTACTGTGAGAATAGATATATAGACAATAAAAAAATCTAAAATTCCCTTTATTCATTAACTTGCTATGCTCCTATGATCGACCTTTTTGTCAGAAGGTAAACACTCCAGGAACTTGAGACAAAAATAAATAAAAATCCTAGTAAGAGTTGGAGGTGATATTTCAGTTCTTTGTCATAATTATAGCTAAGAATCTGAATATCTGTTAAAGTCCTATGAATTTATATGTAAAATTCCTGATGCTCCTGAAAGTCTTGGATAACTGACTACAAAATAAGATGCCTGTCTGCTCCCAAAACTCTTATAATTCCACTTGCATTACTCTATTCATAACTCACAAAATTCCATTTATTACAAGAAGACAAGCTTTCATTTTTTCATTTTTAAAGGAATATCTGGCTCTAAGAATTGAAAGAAAAATGAAAATTCTTGCAAGTGATAATATAGCATAATCAGAAACATTTAAATATTATCTAAGCAATTTACTTTGAAAAACCTTCTGAAGGTTGTCCAGGTGTCCTTTTATTGTTCATGGGTTGCTGAATTAAGTAAGTGATAAGTTTCTCCGTGATAATTAAGAATGGGAAACAGATTTTGTACATATATATTGGACACATAATTCAGGAATTATATTTGACCTATTAATATCATTTTTGTTCAGTCTCCTCCAGTTGCTGAGGGCATTGCTAATTGAATAAGTGGCCTGATTATTGGAAGGATGTGGGTTGCAGGAATGTGAGTGTGCTACTTGTACTGTATCATGTCAATCTTGTATTTTAGCTGAGTTCTCACATCATTAATTTTTTAGCTCTATTATTAGATTATTAGAGGGAATTGTGTTTGTAATGTTCATGAAGGACAGAGGTGTTTATTTGGTTTTGATATGAAATGACATTTTGTCTGTATTTTAATGGTTTAGTGAACTGTGAATCTAATGCTGCACATTAAAGCAAATTGCAGCCCCATCAGGCAGATATCTCATGTAGAGACAATTTTTATGTCTGTTGAAATAGCAATGAAGCCATTCTCTTTTTGCATCATGATACATTTCATAGCAAATGAATACATGTCTTTCAGACATGCTGTCAAAGTATTTCTGATGTTTTCACTCTGGTAAGTATTGGACTAGTAGGAAATGGAACTGCATCTTAGGGAAACATAAACTATTTCATCATAGCACATCAACCTATCAGACACTTTCCAAATTCAGAGAAGCTACACAAATAAAATTGAGATAATGTTTAGACCATTACTAATAATAGATACAGAGCTAGACTATCCCAGTCCAGCTGAACCAGATGATGTCAGATACATTCAGCAGTGAACTTTGCCTTGTAGTATACTGTAGTGAACCAGATCTAGATGTCACATGAAAATAAGGTGACAAAATAAGTCTTCCAGAAACCATGTTTACTCAAGGCTGTTTAGCAATCTGAGACCTGCTCAGCCTTGATTGAGTCTGAGCAGTATAAAGAATGCTGCAAACCCAGAAATTTTAATCAGTAAGAGCTGAAGAGATGTAGAGTTTAATCCTTTTTCAGTGTCAAAAAGCACCTTCTTTTCTGTGTTTCTTTTGTCTGACTTTGGCCCCTTTAGCAGTTTCTTTCCCCCATGAGAATCTTCTTTAAAAATGTGTGCCAAAAGTTAAGATCCCCTGAAGTGTTTTGTGTCATTTGAACTTCTGGATCACTTTAGGGCAAGTTTTCCAAAGCATTTATATTGTGAAAAATGCAGATGGAAGCATAGTGGGATTTTCAAAATCAGTTAAACAGACAAAGCACTTAACTCTCATTTAAATTAATTAGCTATATTGAGCAAGTTCCCCTTGGCACTTTTGAAAGTTCCACTGCTAAGTGTTTATGTCTACATAAAAATTTATGATTTTCAGAAGAGGATGAGCATCCAGCAACTCCCTTTAAAGCTCGACAATTACAGGTTTTCAGTAGTTCTGAAAATTATAATTGTCCCTTGTTCTATGTTCCCAAATGATCTTCCTTTATTTTGTAGTCTCTTAAGAGTTCCTGCTGTCATTTATTGTATAAAGTTAATTTCAGAGAAGAAGTGGGATCAATAGTGTTAGCTCATAAAAAGAGAAAAGTAATGATATGGGTGAGTCGTCTCCTCAAGTTCAAGGAACTGGAATCTTTGATAAATGCAATCAGGGAAAAAACAGATAGAGATTTAAGACTATTGTAATTATCTTTTTGTACTGCATTTACTTATATTATGTGAAATAATAGCTCAAAAATACATTACAGGCAAAGACTGCTGCAGGTTCTGGACAGCTGGGAATGAGCTGGATTACCAGAATTGGCATAGCTTTTCAGTTGTTATGGTCTGCGCATATACAGAAAATCTTAACAGACCTGCTCAAGTGTAATAAAAGCACAGTGCTCACCCTGAGGTATAGTTACCCCTGCCCTATCCTCTGCCCCCGCTACAGTATTGTCTAAGTAACAGTCTGAGGATATACACACATCAGCATTTTGGTTTCATCCAAGACTGGCTTGTGAAATGAATCTACTAATTATTCCCACGTAGCACACTCGCTCATTGTGGAGGGGGTCTGGGGCTAAGGGCACTGGGTTGCTTTTGGCTGAAATGAAAACAGAATATGCTTTCCAGAAGGACAGTTAATCTTAAGTAATTATAACCACTGTTCAGTCCACTGAACTGTGTCAAAATTAGGTCAATACAATCTTCTTCTGCAGACCCTAATTTCAGATAGAGACCAATGTGAACAAATCCTCAGAATTAACAGTTTTGCTCTGCCGATTGTTCTCACTGTGGCACATTTCTTGTTAAGGTAGCTATGACCTGAGTTGTCAGGAGGTTGTGTTCATGGGAGAATCCCATCTTTCCACAAACTTCCAGAGTTATCATCCTACAATGCCAGAATTTTCTCAGATGTACAAGTATTTTGAAAGGATTTTGAATTTCAAACACTGGCCAGTGTTTCTTGGGACTATATATCTATCTTCTTAAATAGAAAATGAAATACAAAACTAATGAGCAAGAACTCAAAACTTTATTTTAAAGCTCTTTGATAAATCTAAATCACCCTAAATGTGGGTTTGTTTTTTTGTTGTTGTTGTTGTTTTTGGTGGGGTTTTTTGGTGGTTTTTTTTTTTGTTTGTTTTTTGTTTTTTTTTTTTGTCAAGAAAATTAATCCATAAAATCCAGATTTTAAAACATAGGATTTATACCTTATGAAATCCATCTGCCCCAGCCATTCGTTGTGGTTACTTTCTACAAAGATTTAGAACTTTTTATGCTTTAAAATTCTATTTGTGTTTGGTTTTTTCTATTGCTACCAGTCAACAGTGCTTATATTCATAATTAATTTACTAGGGGAAAAATACTTTATCCAGTGAGTTTTTCAACATTCATATTACTTCATTCATTCATTTTCAACATTCATATATAATCATTTATATAACTTTATATGCTGGAAATTATATCTTTTTTTTGTTTGTGTCAGATGTATCAGAGCAAAAAACATATATGAATCTTTACCAGTTAGCTTCAGAAGTAGGAATATATTATTAGATGTTGCCAGTGTGAAGTGTAACCTGAGGCACTTTAATGTTTTGCAAACGAGAAAGAGATTTTAGGCATGTTTTTAGTGAATTAAAATACTGTCAAGACAGAAGTATGTGAAATCATAAATGGCTGTAACATTAAAGGATTTTTTTAAATTAATTTTTTTTTTAGTAAGGTAGAACTCTAAAAGACAAAAGGGAATTCTCTATACTTATCTCAGCCATCGATTCACAATACAGTAAATTTGACTTTAGGATGCTTAATGCCAGATAAGAACCACTGTAGCCTCATGGCATTAAATATTGATCTGGTATAAACTCACCTTGCTTATTCAAATATGTTTAAAAGTTGGACACCTAAGCTTTATCCTGTCAGGCTTTCTGCCAGATGAGATATTGTCTGTCTGTGCCATTCTAAGTTTATGCTGGATAAGGTGTTGTCTACTCTCGTGGTGATTATTTTGTGCTCTAATCTAGCCAATATATAGTATTGTCATTTTCTGAGTCATCCCAAATTTATCCACAGATCTGGATTAGTGACTATGGCCTACTGTTGCCCCCATTATTGTGGTATGTGACTAAATCACAAGCTTTGTATTTACTCTCCTAGCAACAACGTGAAGGCGAATTGTCTTTACTATTGTGCTGATTTCATCATAATATGTTTTTTTCTCACGTCTAGTAGATGGGGTTATGTGGGCTTTTAGGATTTCAGTGATTAAAACCAGGAGATTATTGTAATAGAGGTGAATTTTTTCTTAATGTATCAAGTGCTCTCCTGGAGCTCTATCAAAACTGTTTCACGCAAAATTGGGTTATTCTTGTGCTTTTTAGGAAGGTAATAGCTTAGATTTTTCTTTTCCACAGTCACCAGATGATGTATTTTGCATAGTCATCACAATCCTTGATTTAAAATCTCGTTGATCTCTGGGGATTCAGGATCCCCTCCCCCTGAAATCCTCGAGTGACTCTGAGGGTTCACAGGGCTGGTTTTATGAACGATTCTTGTCTCCTTACTCTGTGGTCCCTTGGAGTGGAGAGCATCAGAGTCCTGCAGCGAAGGGGCACGGAGCAGGAGTGTGCTCGGCGCCGCTTTATTCACCCTGCGCAGCTGGAACTGGTGCTCTCGCTCTCTGGGGAAGGCAAATCAGGCCGGCAGTGCTACATTGTGATTTCCTCTCAAAGTCTCCTGAAAAATGGCTGAAAAAATAAACTTTAAAGGCCAAAAATACCCCTTTTTATAAGCTGTCCTCATTCTGTCCTCCTCTAAAAGGAACTGAAAATATTCCTGATGCCTGAAGTTTTGTTACTGCTGTTTTGCTTATGAATAAAGCCTCCAAATGAAACAAAAGTGCTAAGTACTTAATAGGCAAGAACAAGGAGAGAGCTTTGTCCTTGAGTGCTCATCACCTCACAAAGGAATGAAAGGTGGGGCCTGGAGCAACAAGGAGTGGTTGTGGTTCCCGCAGGGGACTCTGCTGTACCCACAGCTCGGTTCGCTCCCAGGGACCTCTGCAGAACAGGGCTTTATGCGCGCGGGCTAAGGAGGAGCCGGCACCAAGCTGAGCGATAATTTTATATAGGAAGTTCTTTAAGTCCAAGAGTTGCCTATAAAGATTTCATTCACAGGGCATGCAGGAAGAACACATAGGTAGATGAAAAAAAAAAAAAAAAAAATTGTATTTTGCTAACGTGATGCTGTGGAGCAGTTCTAAAATGAGACTGCATTGTTCTTTGCTACAAAAAGATCCCTGGACTTATATCAGGAGAACTAAAGCAGTAGTCATGACATCTTTTTCCATTATTATTCAGAAAGGAGTATATACTTATTTTAATATTCTAGAAATAAAAACAAAACACTTTTGAGTATCTCAAGGCTTTGAAGGTAGAAAAATATAAAATATCCACCTTTGGGGAAGGAGTGGCATCACAGACCTTTCTTTTCTGGCACTCTTTGTTCTGCCAGGGCTGATGCATGGAGATTTTTATCTATTTCTTTACTGTATCCGAAATAGCTCTGAAGCTCACTCTGAAAACAGACTTATTTTGTAATTAAATGTTTGAGAAATACACATATTTATATTTGTATTTGCATGTGATTAACTTTTTATCTGCATATGGGCCTTTTTGCTTTTAAACTAGCCTGGAGTCAATAAATATCTTTACAGTTGCCAATTTGGTCAGCAGTAAAGAGGTAAATAGAAACTAATGACACTCATCAAGCCTGTGGCACGAATGATTTATTGGACACAATCACTTAACACTTTTTTAAAGTCAGTGCAAGGGAAAGAAATAGGTTTCTTATTATGGTAAACTGTATTTGTGCTGTCAGCATGTAGTGATTTATGACAAACCTGTGGCCAGGATTAGGATATTATAAATGAAGGAAAATAGAAGTCTCATTAATTTTTTATACCCACAGGTAGAAGACATGCAGTGGGCTAACAGAGAACACACTCATCCAGCATCTGTCTGCAGCCTGCCCTGTAAAGCTGGGGAAAGAAAGAAAACGGTGAAGGGAGTGCCATGCTGCTGGCACTGTGAGCGCTGCGAGGGCTACCATTACCAGGTGGATGAATTCAACTGTGAACTCTGTCCCATTAATAAAAGACCAAATGCCAACCGTACAGATTGCCAGCTTATCCCCATAATCAAACTGGAGTGGCATTCTCCGTGGGCCATCGTGCCTGTCTTCATAGCTATTCTCGGTATAATTGCCACCACCTTTGTGATCGTGACATTTGTCCGGTACAACGACACGCCGATCGTCAGGGCCTCTGGGCGGGAGCTCAGTTATGTGCTCCTGACCGGGATTTTTCTCTGTTACTCCATTACTTTTTTAATGATTGCAGCTCCTGATACAGTGGTCTGCTCCTTTCGAAGGATCTTTTTAGGACTTGGTATGTGTTTCAGCTATGCTGCATTGCTTACCAAAACAAACAGGATTCACAGAATATTTGAACAAGGTAAAAAATCTGTCACAGCTCCCAAATTTATAAGTCCAGCTTCTCAGCTGGTGATCACTTTCAGCCTCATATCCTTGCAGCTTATTGGAGTCTTCATCTGGTTTGCTATCGACCCACCACATACCATTGTAGACTATGGAGAGCAGAGGACACTTGAACCAGAAAACGCCAGAGGAGTTCTCAAGTGTGACATTTCAGATCTTTCTCTCATTTGTTCCCTTGGATATAGTATTCTCTTGATGGTCACATGCACTGTTTATGCTATTAAAACAAGAGGGGTTCCAGAGACCTTCAATGAAGCAAAACCCATTGGATTTACTATGTACACAACCTGCATAATTTGGTTAGCTTTTATTCCAATCTTTTTTGGTACGGCCCAATCAGCAGAGAAGGTAAGCGATAATGTGTTAACATATCAAACCACTACTCTTTTTCTATTTTCATCTCTCAATAATTGCAGCACTAAAACATTTTCTCTCTTACAAATGAGTAATTCTGAATGGCAAACAAACCATCAGAATTCACAGACAATAAAGTGTATGTTTCAAAAGGTAGGTTTCCTATATATTACCAGAAGAAACTGCTTGTGATTGTTGTGTGACTGGCATAAAAATGTTGGCAATTTCTCAATATAACCTTAAATGACTGTTTCTTCTAATGTTTGTTATTGCCCTTCAGTGATGCTGTGTCCTGTTACTTGAAGCACTATCAATCTTTGTTATCATCCACAGATCTGATAGAACTGGTTGCATTCCACAAGTCTAAGAAGAACAACTTACATTTGTCAAAAATAATGAAGAAAAATGCTGGGGCAGAATGAAATTACTTTTGTCTCTGGTTGACACACAAACTTTAAAAAAAAATTAAAGGAATCAAAAACAGAATAGGAGGAAATGAATGGTGAATTAAGTTTGTGTAAATTCATATAAGGCATAATTCACTACTTATTATACCAATGCAAAAAGAAAACATTTTCCTGATAATTTAATAAGAAATTAAATGATTCATACTTGGATGCAAAACACGTCAGACTCCTTCTCTCAGTTTTAATGGGAAGGCAGAGGTAAATGTCGACTATGTGAGTATTTATTTAGATGACAGTAGTGAAAATGACAAGTTAGGCAGGGAAAAGCTATAATACTAACATCAGTCTTCAAAACTGCAAATATTTGATATATGGAAAATCTTAAAATAAGAAATTAAAGTCAACAGTCTTTCACATAAATTCTTGTCTTTCCTTCTAGCAGGTGTTTTGTAAAATGTTTTCAAATATTCATTTTAATTTAATTGGAAAAGTCAGCATGCGTTCACTTATAATTGTGCAAAGGTTTTACATATCTCTAGTTTAGAGGGCACCCTTCTCTGTGGAATTAAAGAACAGTTCTGTATACCTTGATGAAACACTTTCTAATTCAAGCAGAAGAATTGTATGGGACAGAGAGCATGGCAGAAAAAACATTTTCCTCACTAAAAATTGAAGCAGGCTTACTGAATTGGATCAGGCTTATTTTCATGGCTTTTTGGATGAAGTAAGGGAAGTGAGTACCTAGGTTATGGTTAATCACAGACAGAGTAAGTTAAAAAATCCCATTCGACATAGGAAAACATGTTTAGGTAAATTGTTTTTAAATTTTTTGTATTTGTAGGCTTAAGTCACAAAAATGCTTAGTTGTATATTTTTAACAGCTTGGCCCAATCAGGTTTATGGTAAGTATTTGAACCAAGAGAATTGAGTCTTGAAATAGGAAATACTTCTCTGCTGGCAGCCATGCAGTGAGTTTGATTTATACCATTGGTTCACCTTGACTTGTATTAAAGGATAATTTGGTTTCAACCTTAAGACAAGATTAATGAATGTCTCTTTTGCATTTCTTTTTTGAAACCCAAGACTGAACACACAAATGATGCTAAATCATACAGCTTCTAACACTAAATTTCACTTGTTAATAGCAATTTTTTTTTCTTTCTAAAGGATTTGTGTTTCTTCCCTCTTCTTTATGGAGGGAAAAAATGCTAATACAGTAGCTCTGTAATTCAGATAATTCTTTTAAAAGTGCTGCTTCTTTTTGCTGAAAATAAAAACATGCTTTCACACAGAGTCTTACAGACATCTTCATAACAATTTACATATTCTATACAATTAAAATATTTATCTGAATAAGATAAAAATGTAATATCTTACTGCACACATATGCATGGTCTGAATAAACTTATAGATTCTCAGTCAATGCATAACACCATAAGAAGCATTTTAAAAACAATCTAATGTGTTCTAGAATATTTTATTTGAAATTTGATATTATGATCATTTAGGAGGATGAAACAAATGAAAAACTTATACGGACTTTTTTTGGTGCTTACTCACATTGCATTTATTTTAGAATCCTGAATTTATTTTTTTTTTATAGCTTGAGCTTACGCAGAAAGAACAGAGCAATAAAAGCTGGGGATTTTAAAGTGCTATTTTAAAACAGTGTTTCCTTTATTAAATGTTGACAGTAATAAATTTGTCATAGCATTCATTACTTCCCAGGGGTACTTCTAGTAGCTAACTTTAGATACACTTCTGTTTGAATAACAAGTAGTTAAAACTTTTCCAAAATGTTTTGAGGAATTTCAGTTTTCCTAGACATTAGCAGTGCTTATAATAATAGCAAAAGTTATTAACCATTTCTTGAAAAGAGGTTGTACTCACTAAAGTATTCAATTAACACTACTTAAATAACAAACCTACTGAGCAGCTTTTATTTCACTGTTGATACCACTGATAAACAAAATAAAAGTACCATTAAGGTTAAAAATAGAAGTCTAGATACAAAACTCAAAACTTACACTAGAAAAGTTACCCTTACATTTAGTGGCCTTGGGGATCAATTCCCAAAAGTGTAAGTTTCCTAAGAGGTTCTGCATAAAGTCTAGAGGAGTGTAAACCCGTAGGATCAGCACAAGTCCATAAATTGAGTGTTGGCATCAATCAAACATCAAGTATATATGATGAAGGTAATTTAAATAACCTTAAGTACTTATCTGTAGACAGACTAGGAATCTTGATGATATATTCTTAATATGAAGCACAGAATGAGAAACTTCTCCCTTTCTTCTGTGCTCATGAAGAATCTTGGGTCTCTAGCTAGTCCATGCAGCTGAGTTAAATGCCCGAATTTGCTTGCAGTAACATATTCATATGAAAAAAACATAGTAAAAGTTAAGGTAACTTGACAAGATGCAGTGGGAATATGTTGACTGATAGGATTTATAGTCTTGACATTTGTAACATTTTTAATAGTCCTTTATAACAAATGCTATTTCTTTTAATTTGTATCATCTCAGTTTACGTGTAAGTTTGAAACTAATATGAAATTGAGAAAACTACTGCATAATATTGAAGAAATTAAATATATATATATATGGATAATTAAAAACATGTTGAAGTACCAATCCAAAATAACTGGCCATAATTCAGTCTTGGTGGCTTGTATTGATTTCCATGTTTACTAATTTGTCCTTATTTTAAAGCAACAGAACAGAAATGCTCTATGGTATTAAACACGCTATTTTGAGATTGTAATTCTTACAGATGTCCTGCAGAGAAAATATGAACACTGACTTTAGATTCTGTGTGATTTTTTTTTTTCTTTGTCCATTCATGCCAATGCCTGTTTTGACAACTCCTTCTTTATGAAAGGAACCTACGACAAAAAAAAACAACTATTCTAGTTTGTTATTACACTGAATGAAAAATGGCTCCCTAAGACATAAACCACTAATGTTCTAACACTTACATTAGTGTCAGGAAGGTGCTTTAGAGGCAAAGGAGAGAAATTCTGTGAGAAAACATTCTATGAATATAGCTTTCCTCTATGGCATGCAGCTGTGTATGGCAAAATGCTGGATGTACTGGAATCATCTAGGATAGAGTTGTCTGAAATGTCATTACCAGAATGCCACCAAAAAGTATATTGAACAGCTGATTGATTTAAAGAGTTCTTTTATCTCCTGTGTAAAATTAAGTTAAAATGGCAGATTGCACTAAAGCCTTCTGAGGAGAGATGGCTGTCTGAAGTACAACCCTATTTAATAAACTGAACTTTGTAAATTTCCTTCCTTTTAGCATTTTTGACAGGTAGATAAATCATGTTTATTCACAGTTTATCACGCATCATTATCAGAAAAAAAATTATTATATTAATCTGTAAATACGTTGAATGAATGAGAAGATGAATACTTGTTCCCTATACTGTGCAAGAAGAGATGTTTCACTTTCTGCTAAGGAAAATCATAAAAAACACTGAATAATTTCTCCCTTCTCCTCCAACTGGAAGCAATTACAAGGTGTAATCTAACAAGGCAGATACATTTTAATGTATTTCCAATTATTCGGACAAGTCTGACCTCTCTTTTATAACTTCAGTATAGAGAAATTGTAATTTTATAATAGAAATTTTCCCATAAATTTTTATCTTTATGATCTTACTATTCCAGATGTTTTCATGCTGGATTTATTGTTCAGTGGATCTTATGCTTATATCCATCTGTTTGTTAGTAACACTAAAAGAAGTTGGAAACAATGCTAAAAGTATTCCACTATTAATTTGACTTGTAAATCACTGCCGTAATTGTCAAGATAAAGAAATTCAATTCTCAGTGGGAGGAAGAGGTAGTTCCATCATGTAGTAATATATGCTCATTAGCTTAAAGAAAACAACTACTAATTATAGTTCAGGTAGAGAGGACTTCTCCCATATTTCTAAAAAAAATTATACAAATCATCTTTTGTGAATGCATGTGTTTACATTATGAATTATTGACTAAATGTATTCCTGTGACTGTAAGAAAACAGCATCTTAATGATTCCTCAGACTGTGTTAATGAAGGACCAGCACTGAGCTTGTTCTTCACCTCAAAGCATTCTCTTCTAATCCTGAGCGTATTTGGAGATCTAGCTCTGCAGGTAGTCCATGCAATACACATCATAGGAAAAAGTCCAGAAAGGCAACTTATAAATTTAGCATTTCTTTGATTTTGTGAATAATGTTTGGCTTGATTAAACTAGAATTTCTGCTTCCAATGTTGTGCATAGCATAAGGGAATATCTGAGGGATATTTGAAACATTTTCTCATTTTCAATATTAAGGAGCAGGAGTCAGAAGACTGCTGAAGTGTTACATTCCGCATTCAGCAGTTTATCATTGTTCAAAACTCTGTTTCTGTGCTCCTAATGGGTTTTTTATTCAAAATCTTTCAAATATGGGAGTAGTTGCAAGATTATTAAAAAACTATCATTACTTGAATTTTTGCATGTCTAAAGTACAAAATTTATAAGGAGCAGCTCAGAAAACTGGACTGTTTGGCTTGTTTCTACAACTTTCTGTAGCAAGGAAGGTGCTGTTTTTTCTCCAGGTCACAAGTGATAGGATGAGAAAATTGCCTGAGGTTATGGCTGGGCAGGTTTAGGTTGGATGTTAGGAAGATTTTCTTCACTGAAAGGGTGGTCAAGTATTTAACAGAGGAAGTGGAGTAACAGTTGGAGTTACTGTCCCTGGTGGTGATAAAAAGACATAGATGTAGCACTTATGCACATGGTTTAGTGGTGGACTTGGCAGTGTTAGGTCAATGATTGGATTGGATGATGTTAGAGGTCTTTTCCAACCTAAATTACTGTATTAGTCTATGTCTTGGAACAGGAAATTAGTTAAAATTCACCCAATTATCTGATACAAATATCCCTCCCTCTCACTAGAAGTCATGTTAAGAATGGAGAAACTTTTTGTCCTTCTCATTTAATGTTTTTTCAAATGTAAAATTTCATGAGCTAAATTATTTCTATGCTTCATAATTTCCTCCAACTTTTGACCTAATCCTTGGCAGAAATTAGGACTTTGTTGTTCTACTGCAGAGGCAGTGTTAACTAAGAAGTGAACAAGATCGTGACCAAATCGCAATTTATTGCCCAATCTTGCTCTGGTCCCTTTCTGTCTGAGAGGAAGTTCCTTGCTCCTTGTTTATCACTGGGCAGCATGTTCCCCTCCAGCTGGAAGATATTCAGTGCACTGAGGACAAGGTCATTGCTGGGTCCACCCATTGGCTGAACAAATGATTTCAGCAGCCCCCAAATCAGTTTTCCCTCTCAACCTCCCATGAGCTGGTGTTAGAGGACAAAGGAGTAGTCATACTTCTTCTGGGTGGCAGCAAAACTACAAAAGGCACCTGTAATGAGAAGCCTGTTAAATATAGAGATCCTCTTTTCTTTTAAAAGTTGCTTTGTGGAAACCCATTCCGAAAGTTATTTCTTAGGAAAAAAATATTTTTCTTTTTTATTAGCTGATAAGTGAGACAAAACTGATGGATTGGGTAATTTAAAATATTGTAGGCATTTTCAAAGTTTTTTTCAGTTTCAACCTTTTCTATCCTTATAAGTTTAAATTGAAATTTGGAACCAAAGCAGTTCTGATATTTAAAGAGCATAATTTCACAAGTTTTAAACTGCTTCCACTTTCTTAAACTGTAAAGTATCTGGACTGTTGAATATAACACTAGCCTTGCATTTAAAAAAAGGACTTATGAAAAGATTTTTTATGAGTTTTCAGGCCAAGTACTTTTATTGAAATTACTACTTGTTAAAATTTCTAGCCCCTGTTTAGATTTTTTTTTTATTCAGCATAGTGTATACCTGAATTTCAACAAATGTTCTTGCTGAATGACTGACTGTGCAAAGTTAATGCATATGTAATTTTAAACACTGGACTTTATTGTTTTAAGATATGCCTATGGCCTTTAGAAAGTGATTTCATTTCCCTCATTGCTTTTATATTAATGAAGCTACAAGGATTTTGAGTATGTATGCTGAGCATTGATTTTGATTACAGAATCACAGAATGAACTAGGTTGGAAAAGATCTTTAAGATCATCTAATCCAACCTATGATAAGTTTTCTAGGATTTATCACAAAGAGAAACAATGCCAGCTCCTCCAAAAAAGAAGTGGAGTATTTAGTAAAATATATCTTATATTTTTAGCCCAGTGAGGCACTCGTGTGCGCCTGAGGGTTGCAAACCCTTTTCATTTCTGCACTAAGAATATGTCTGTTCCAGCATGAGCATTGAGCTGGCGTAGCTAGTTGTAGACATTGAAAAGATGTGCATCTGCCACATAATGGAAAACACTGGCATTTGCTTGTCTGACATGTTTGCTCCTGGCCCCATCATGAGTGATAGCTTTTCTCCCAAAGTCAGAAATGAGCTGCCAGAAAAATTAAATTTACCTGTGATCAGCTTCCTGCCCCATCCTTGGGAATGTCAGAGAGTTGGTAACGTAAATGGAGATGTAATTTTGTGCTTAAGAAATTTAAATAGATATTTTTGGCTACTTGCTGGCTTCTTTGATAAGTAATTTATCCTATCTGAGAAGGAGAAACAATTTTTTGAAGCACAGATAGCTAAATAACTCATTATTTTTTTTTGTAAAAAAATTATCAATAATCACAGAAAGTAGTTTGTGGCAGACAAGAAATGTTTCATAAAGATAATATTGAAAAAATTATGCCTTAGCTAGTGTATTTTTAGGAATCAGATTCACTTCACAAAAATATTGATCTTTTGGGTCTGATTTCTTCAGTGCCAAAAATCTGATTGTCTTCCACAAGTGCAGTTTAAGATAAATCATTCCAGCATTAAAAAAAATTCTTAGGTTTTTGGGGCACTGTAAGGGATGGTTTAAATTGTGTAAAGTAGAACCAGTGGTAACACAAACCATATGAAAAGTATCTATAAGCAAATTTATCACTTACTGAAAAATGTTTGTAAGTAGACAGGAAGAGGGATTTCTTCAGCTAAGAATGATTTGATAAATCCACATCCTGGGAAAAAGAAACTAAGGGTAAGAGAAAGTTAATTGGAACTATCTTTAACACTTACACTCTTGTTAAAACAAATAGAAAATCTTTAAATAGAACACTGCCTAGAAATTGTGTTGCAACTATTTCTGGGGTGCTCTTGGGAAACTTCATGTCCGTAGTAACTCTTGCCAAGTTGGAATCAGCCCATCAATACCCTTTGTTAGAGCTTTAACCAGGCTTGTACCTTACTGAAAGCAAGTAAACATGTATGAAAGACAGAAGAAACAAACTGAGAAAGTTTTTAGCTTGACTCTGAGTAGATATTCAGCTTCTTGTCTTTCTTACCGCCTCCTCAAGAATTCCGGGATTCATACCAGTATTGGTATTTTGATCTTAGAGGTAGGATGAAATGCTGTGGACTGGTAGGTTGTTATGCATAGGCTTAGCATAAATAGCAATGCTTATACAAGGTCCTCACTTACCACATCTTGACACCAGTTCCCCTCTACACTGGTGAACTTGATCTCCAGTAGGTGATCAGCACCTAATGAAAGCCATATTATCTAGTATTTCTCTTAGACAAGTATTTTGAAGCACAGTTATGGTGACTCAGCTAAAGTGTTTGCTAAGCACAGTAGGTTGATGTATGTTTCAGCCCCTTGTGTCCATTCTGTTAAAGAATTGTCATTATTTGTATGCCCGGGAAGATGACAGTAAATTGGACATCCTATCAAAATAGAAGATGCAGACAAAAAAATCTAATGAGAAAGAAACCCAGTAAAATTCATAACAGAATTGATAAATTCAAAAAATTCTAAAATTTCATGTAAGCGACAGTGAATTTTAAATTCATGTCTCATATAGATAGAAATACCAGGAACAAGAAATGATGGAAATCTGATTTCATGACTAGTGAGCTTTATGCTTACTTTTAAAAACATAGAACTAAGTGTTCCACAATAGTTATGGGATAAGTGTTTCATTAGATTGTTAATACTGAATATGCATGTTGAGTGTGTGTACGAGTATTTATTTTCACATAACTATAAGCTCTTTCTTGCATGAAACAAGAATAGTTAGTATAGAACACCCATCAAAAGCAATAATTTTAATACATATATAAGAATTTTCTATTAAAAAAAAAAAAAAAAAAGTCTTTCATTGGTCATATAAACCCATATTTTAAAGTTTATCTTCCAGTTTACAGTGAATCTTCCTGACAGGGAATGAATTCACAGTAGAGAAATCCATGTAAGTTCTTCCAAGAGAGTCAAAATTTAACTATAGCAGAACATAATTTTTTTTTTCAGAAATCCAAATAAAAATAGATTAATTATGAAATACCTTCTTAAGTTTAAACGTTTATTTTCTGTGTGTATATAGATTTTGAATTTTTCTTTTCCTAAAATGGTGCTTTCCAGACTTGAGAGTGACTTTATAGTCAGTCAATTTACCAGAAACATGACCCTAGTAGAACAGTCAAATGATTGTTTTCATGGTGATTACCAAGGACGTGCTCATTTGATATTGTGAACCATATGGATGGGATTGAAGTAGTGTTATCAGGCTCATTGACAGATGACACAACACCTGCATAAATTTATTTTCTACAGAAAACATCCTTATATCTACAATTGTACAGTAAGTTTAACTGAATAATGAAGGGAAGAAAAGCAAAATACTTGGTTTTCTTTTTTTAAATGTCACTGAACTCAGATGGAATAGATTCAGAGCATGTATTCACAGGTATTGTGAATGCCATTCATTCAGGTACTGCAAAACACTTCTCAGTTACAAAACTACAAGGTCAGAGGGAGATTAGAAGAGAAGAGAGGAACTACTTTTTCACAGACAGTGTTCAATGAAAAATAAAGGAAAAGATTTTTAGCTTTGATGCTGAGGTACACACTACATTTTGCAAATGTCTTTTCTAGAAAGAAGTCATAATTGAATGAGGTATAGCAGAAGAGCTCACAGCAGGCAAAGCATCTATCTCCTAATCCAGTCATCAAAAAGACACAGGCAAACCAATGTAGCATGATGCTGAAATTGGTCCCGAAGCCCAAAACTGCTTTACAGTCTCTGTAAGGGAATTGTTTGCACCATATGTTTTCCTTAAGAACTGATCTACTGAAAGGGTGCTCTAGATTATGGTACAAACTGAAGCAGCTTCCTCCAGAGCACATCACCTCCTATCCTTTTGAGCCATCACACTGCATAAAATTTTATTGATATAGAAAGATCACATACCTCCATCAAAGCTTCCAGATTCCAAACTGGAAATTTCTCTGCTATTTCTCCACACTATTTGCCTTGTCAATGAGGCTTGTAATTTCTTTGTTTCCAACTGCCACCAAAGATGTAACCTTTGTCCTTTTAAACCTTAAGTTTTTTTGCTGTTTAAATGCTCTCTTCTTTACCTGCTTGCTTGCTTGATAGTTTGTCCAAGATACAGCAGCCATTGCAGCCAGTGCTGCTTTTCTTTTTATATCCCAATATCTTATATCCTTATATCCAAATTCCTAGTTCATTTCTGTGTGACTCAGGACTTAAAACTCTCAACTTATCTCTTTGTCTCTTTCTCCTCTCTCTCACTGACATCGATGATGGCATTTAGTTATTGTTGTTTGCTACTTCCACGCTTAAATTTAGATGGTTTTGCAAGCATTTCTTCCTTCCACACACACCCCCCCCCACACCCCGCCCAACATGCAACATTGTCAAATTCGTCCAAGTTCTAGTTCTTTTGTTTAGTACTCTGCTTCTGAAAGGTTCTGGTAAAGCCACAATCAAGTGAGGAAAACTTTTGCCAGTGATGTCAAGAAGCATTGATGCCTGCGCTGTTCCTTTAATACTTCGTCTGTACACATCCCATCCATATTTCAAGCTACTAAAAGCTTTTCTAAAGCGACCTGTGTAAGTTGGAGTTCTGTGCATCTGTGTTATATAAGAATATAACTGTGGAATTTGACATTGTATTTTTAATTTTTTATCTGAAATGTAGGTCATATTTGACTTGGCTTAAAATTGAGCTGGCTATCCTGTACTTCTGTGTAGTTTTAATAAACAGCCCATGTGTGCTTGAATTCTCCTGACACAAGGAGAAGGCATAAAAAATACATTCCAGACAGTTCTGGTTTTCTAAGCACTCAATATAGAGAAAGTGTTAAGTACATTATGTCCTTAAACATTGCTTTAGTGGAGAAGCTTTTAAGCACAAGGGAGGCAAAAAGGAGAGAGAAATATGTGGTGTGCTTCTCCTGTCTGCTAGGCAGGGATGTAACAAGTAGATCTGGTTGACTGACTTTTTTTGGCTTTTCTCTTTCTCTTTGTACCCCTGTAGCTCTGTATGGTAGTTTGGCAGATCGTTTGGCAGACTGGGGGCTAGAGGGAAGCACTGTCAGCTGGCATTGCTCCAGCTGCACTTGCTTTGAGAAGGTGCTTCAGAGCCAGACATTTTAACATTTGACTGTATTCATTTCCTCTCAAGGTCACCAGAATATACAAATAAATGTCAAAACTGCAGTTGAGCAAGCCTCTTCTGTATGACATAAATTAATATGGTTTCTACATCTCACTGCTGGAAAAAGTTATTTCTGTTTCAAAACAGTGACAGTAGGCTGAAGATCTACTCAATGGAATTTTTTTAATTGCGATGAAAAGATTTTTAAATGCTGTCAGTTTCATCTTATAGAGTGCACTAATACCTTGCAGAGCAGTTTGACTGTAAGCCTAATTAGTAATTTCTGTCTCCTCTACATGAGTGAAATAAAGACTTTTGTAAAATTATACTAGACTTTTTACCTATTGAATGAAAGGGTACTGATTTTAATTGTCATCTGAATATTAACACAAGTTCTTTGGGCTTCTTTGCCTGTGTGTGAACACAGGCTTTCCTTTTAAAGTTGTTGTGCACACATGTTGACAGAAGACTAGACCCCAACAGTTGTAAAATGAAACCAACAGCACCTCTCCAACACATGCAATGCCTGAGAGCCAGTGCTGAAACCTATTTTTTACTGCAGTTAACACTACCATGCTGTTTAAAATGACAGAGTATAAGCAAGTAACTTAAATCTAACCTGCCAGGTTAGCCAGCAGTGATGTAATTCTGAGTAACAGAGTGTTTATTTTCTCAATAATTTTTTTCTTTTTTATTTCAGCATTCTCAGCACTGGAATACTCTCTTCCTCCTACAAAGCCACCCACTTGGGTGAAGTATATTTCACAGAGGCCCCATACTCTATGCCTTATTGACTTCTTGTGGAAATCTCTTTTTCAATATATTCACAGCTCATATCTTTTTTTTTTTTTTTTTTTTTTTTTTTTTTTTTTTTTTTTTTTTTTTTTTTTTTTTTTTTTCCCTTAACCAAGACCTATTTCACTTATTTTGAAGAATCACACTCTCTTTCCTTAGGAAGTTTACATGTGCATGTTTTCTTATTCAGGTGATGACTGTGATTCACCCACAATCTAATTAAGTTTGTGAGTAATATCCATGTTAAAAAAGAAAGAGGAAAAGAAAAGAAAAGAAAGTCCTCTGTTGCATCCTAGAAGCTTCAAGTACTTAGATTTGTCAAAGAACATTGAGGAAACTAGAGTACATGTAGTTTCCAAAGATGGGCCCTTGTTGTCCTGTTTCTTCACTTACACCAGTCTCCTCCTGATGCAGCCTTAAAAATATACTTGTCTGCAGTTTCAGATGTTTGCTTATTTCAGATGAATAAACAGCTGTCTAACAGGAAGTGTAGCTATTTCACAGACACAGAACTGTTGCTGAGGAAATATTTTAACAAACAGGTTGTTTTTAGGGAGCCATTGTGACTGCAGAGAGAGCCTTAGTTCTTCGGAGCTGGTTTTCTTGGAAAGGCTGTAAGTCTAATATTTTAATATACCCAAGATACTCTGCTATAAATTCAGTCATACAGCACTTGATTTCCTAATTCTGACAATTTTTGTATCTACTAGGTATATACAGTTTGTGCAAAGTCCAGCTCCTTTATATTGTTTATTTATCTGTGCTCAATATGCAAAAATGGCATATTTCCTTGTCTTTATTTTGATTAATTCAATTGTCTTCTAAAATTACTGAACAATTTTGAGAGGAAACAAAGTGTCCAGTAGCTGTTCTGGAAAGCTTATTGAGGAGCAGATTTCTGTTTTCACTGATCAGCCTTCCTGGACTTTTTTCAAATGAGTGACTAGCAAAAGATTGTTGCAAGAGGTCTCCTCGGACTGCATGGGGAGAATGGTTTAGTAATGGCCTTCTTTTTTATTCCTGTGATCTGGTTTGGTTATGCAAAATAGGAGAAAGTAGCTGTCAGTAGATGGAAAATTACACATGGCAATATTGAATTAATTCTCAGTAAATGGTGTTTGGATCACTTATAATGTTAATTAAGGTGGGCAGGATATTTGGTGGAGTCATTGTCCTGAAAGTTTGCCATTTGGACAGACTTTAACATCATCACTGTACAGAAAATGTTGCTGCTTTGTACATAGATCCCAATTTTTTTTTCACAGCATGAGAATGCCAGGTCAGTGGTCTTCACCTCTGTTGCCAGTATTCCTACAAGTCCAGGCATGAAGCTCTACTTTCAAATTTCAGTTTAATTAACAGTTTTCCATGTTGGTTTAAGGTATGTTAAGCCACTTTTTTGAGTCTCTATGGAAAAATATAATTCCACAATGTTCTGTAGCAAGTTTATGAAGCTACTGTTCTGGGAAGTATGAGACCAAGTCCCTCCATTCTCAATGTTTATGATACAAAAAACCAAAATCTTAACAACATTTATGATGTAAATGCATGCCACTACCTCTTCTGTCTCTTATATCTCTATTTGATTTGATTTGTTTTTCTTTCAAGGGCCTGAAAAGAAAATACATTATGCAGTGATAAATAAAATACTTATTTTATTTATAAATAAAAACTAACATTGTTGAGTTAGTTTTTTTCTGTGACCAAAACCAGAATAAATGCATCTGATTCAATCCCAACCAATTTTTAAATGATAGCTGATTTGCCAAATCAGAGGTGAAAAAATTGTCATTGACTTAAGTTCATTTTCTTCCATCCTTCCTTCATGGAGAGCTGTACACAATATTCTTCCCAGCCCTAGGGGAAACAAAGCCTTCAGCTACAGCTGCTTGTAAATGGGAACTGATGACTAACATAGAAAAATTACACAGCTCTTTTCCCAGGAGATAAAGGATATCTCAGGGTGCCTCTGCTGAAATGATTGCTGCCCTTGAATCCTTTAGTGATATTAAGAAGTGTGACAGTAGTCTTTGTCACTGGTGATTCCACACAGAATTCAGTGCAGTCCTCTCAAATCTGCTGGCACTGAAGGCAGAACCTGTTGACCTGCAGCTCTGCCTGGTTGCATTCCTCAACAGCTTGATAGAGCTTCATGATCTAAAATCCAGATGTACCTGAATATAAACATACAGAATGGGTGCTCAGCTGTAGCCAACTCTGGAAGGCTTCTACTGTGGTAGGAGTTTTGTTTATCCAATAGATAAGTGTTTTACTTTTATAATGAGTACATGACCTGAATGCAGAGGAGTAAGAGGTCAAACTCTAGAGTGCCAATACACATCACCATGGTATGTTATACACTCATAAAAGTGTGGAGGTAGATCCTGAAACAACTGTTAATTCTGCAGATAGCACAGACAAGCCTTCACACATCTATCAGAAAACAAGAATCTAATGATATTTAAAAAATTGCAATAATAAAAATAGCGAATAGTATCATTTGTTAGTGCTAGAAAAAAAATTAAAGGGATAAAAGATCATACTTGACGGCTCAGTGTAGTATATAGTGATTAATAATAAAGATAAGGACTTCAAAGAGTAGCTTTTTCCATGACTTTTATACCGTCCTCCATGACTTTTATACCTTCCTCTAAAGCACCTTGCTTTGGCCACTCTAAGTCATAGTATTTGACCACATGGATCACACTTCTAATCTACTCTGGTAAATTCTACATATATTAACATTTAAAAAACTAAGGTATTTTTCATTTTATAGTATATATTTCTAAAAATAAAATAGCTATTTGTAGTAGAATAGAACTGGAGGGGTGTTGTGTCACCATTTTTTCCTTCTTATTGTTTTCCCATTATATGGCATCGTTGTTAGTGTTTATGAGCTCCTCAAAAGCTGTTATGAGATTTTGAATTTTTGTTCCCCATCTGTTTTTTTTGCAGCCCTACATTATGTGAGAGATCTGATCAATCATTCCATACAGAAAAAAAATATAGTAAAACTAAACACTACCACCTTGCCCACAATCATTATGTAGCTGTGGTTATAAAAAATATTCCTTCATATAGAATCATGTCTTCATTTCTTCATGTCTTTATCCTGAAGTTTGAAATTTGTATTCTCTGCAGCTAAAAACATATGCATCTGTAAACATGCTGTGATTTTCCACTGGCATAGCAACTGTATACTTTTTAAGTGAGACAACAAATGCTCAATTATTTGTGATTACTCCAAGATGCTTTCATCTCATAATGCAAACCACTGTGTTTAATACCTTTCAAATGCATAATGTATGACTTTTTGTCCTAGTGGAAGCTTTTAGGTTTTATGCTGTTCATGAAATTTCCTAATCTGACATAATTGTAGTGGCACCAACAATTTAAAAAGTACATCTTCTTTTAGAGGAGTCTGTTCTCTACAGACTCTACGGGGGGCCTGTTCTGACAGAAAAGTGCTGTGTGGCTTGTGGACAGACTGCCTGTTACTGCCTTGGAAGTAAAATGGGGACAGTTAACTTCCCTTAGACTCTGTTGTGGCTGTGCCTGTCTCATAGAGATTTTTTTCCTCAAATGGCTTGTGTCTTGTTTTAAGCTAGGGTAGAGTTAATTTCTTCTCAGTTGCTGTTACAGCACCATGGTTTTCAAAAATATTAAAAATTTATAATTACTGTAGGAAGGCAGTTTGCCGTGTATTTCAACAAAAAAGGTACAAGAGAGAACCCCCACCATGCTTAATGGTCACATGGTATTTGTACAGAGTTGGTGGATAGAGCTCAATGAATAAAGGAATACACGATCACAGTGACCCCCTTGTAAGGGAGCCGGATAAGGCAGCTTCCTTATGGCAATATTTGTTCTCCAGACAGATAAGCTGGGATTTATTTGACAGTATGCAGACATGTAGGGTATGTGAACACAGTCACCCTGGGCTTCTAGTCAATATGCTGAGTTCCAAGTCCAGGTTCTTACTAGAAATTGCGTTTAGAATGACCACAGAAATGTGAGTACCCACCTGGCAACGGCTTGTCTGTCATCTTTTACATTTACAAGTGCAGTATTTATCAAACATTGTGTCTATGAGCATGCAGTGTATGGAATCTTTCAAATATAAAAAATGAATGCCCCAATAGCACAGAAGGTACCCTTTTATATCTGCTAGAATGTTTAATATATAGTAGTTACCTGGGATTAAAAAAAAATAAATTGGATTCCTTACACTCATAGGTCTTTAGTGTTCTGAAACAGTGATCTTTAGGCAAGCAAATACTTATTAAATTGTGCAATCATTTTACTGAATATCTTAGCTATGTCAAATTTTTTAACATTTGTGTGAAGTATAAGCCATAAGCATCAACTCTGTAGCTTCTGTTTTTTATAGAGAACATTACTGTGATTGTTGAATTATTTTGCAAGAACAAAATTAGCTTTAAGGAATGTTTCAATTTTTTTTTTCCTTTTTTGATTATCAGAAAACATATGATTTGATGTGACATCCAGAAGACATTATTATGTCTTTGCATGTCTCTGATATTCTGTATTACTTTGCTATGATAAGTTTTTTGTTAGTTTATTCCACACACAGTTTCAGTCAATCATATTTGCACACATATAATCTGTCCCTTTAAAATACTGTTTTTATTGCCAGATCCTATAACAACCTGTAACTTTTGATAGTTTGTAGCTCTGAGTTATTTGACTTTTTAGTATTGACAAGAAAGAAAAATAAAAATTAAAAAGAAAAGTAGTGGAAGAACTCTGGCAGCAGAAATATTAGTAAGCTTTGACAGAATGTTGGGAAGATATTTTGTTGTCAGAGGGTGATGGTGGAAGTAAACTAATTTTGTTACCTGTGTATTCAGAAATAATACAGTCTGCTGCAGAGTTATAGGGTTTTGAAAGAATGAAAATTAGGGTACTTTTCACCCCCCAAAGGCATTGTCAGAAAACCCTCACAGTGTGGTACTCATAAAAAAATAAAAACTTCAAACGACAGTTAACTTGAAAAGTTTTCACTGAGAAGAACAGAGACAGTTGTGATTTTACAGTACAGTGAGAGCCATGATTGAGAGTTTAAAGAGTTTTATGATAACATAGCACCTCTATTCTGTTGAAACTTTGAGATTCACAATGTTCTCAGATAAACATTTTCTTTATTGCTTTATTTAAATTGATTTCAATGTTCAGTTAATTGGTGCTAATAAAAACTTCTGTATTCACACTCCCTTCAGACGTGTAATCAGTGTCACCAAAATCTTTAGTATTTTCCAGAAAAAACAAATAATAAATTTCAGAATCTTCAGATATAACTTTAGAATCTCTAATTAAAGGGGTATATGTATTTAGTTTAGCAGTTATGTAGGCATATGTAGCTAGTTAAGCCTTACTTTTTACTTCTGTTTGTCTGAATTTTTGTCTCTTTGTGAATAGCAGTGAAAATATGAGTAGTCATGGATAGATTATTTAATTGGGGGAGGAGGTATTGCTTGTGGGATCATTTATAAAGTATTAGTAGTCTAAAGTATAAACCCACAAATTTAACATGTAAATTCCTTTGCTCTGAACAGAACTCTACTTTTGTTTATGTTTCATGGACCTGTTTATAAGGGATAAAGATAATATGACATAAATTTTGGAAAAAAGCCCTAAGTCTGTTATGAAGAAATGAAACTTCTGAATCAAATCTTCACATAGATTAGGACAAAGACTTTTTCAAACATTTGATTGCTTTATATATCGTGTTGATAAAATATGAAAGAAAGCTCTTTTGGTCTGCTTAAAAAGTGTATTTTGCTTTTTAAGGATGAAGTGGTACAGAGATAGATGAATGTAAAAATACCTATCGATAACATTTCAAACTATGGATTCCCTTAGATCTCTTCTGTTCTCAGAAACTTTCTTTACACACTCCTAAAAATGGTAGCAAGGAGTTAACTGTTTCCTCAGAAATCAGGGTGAAGATTTACTTGCTTCAGCATCTGCTACTGCAGGTTGATTTGTGCTGAATCAGGATACAAAGGTAAAATGCATCACATTGTCTCACCAGCGCTCCAGGCTTTTTTTCCAGGAGGCAAGAGCACAGGGCATTGGTTAAGGGCATTGGTTGAGTTGCATTGACTTCACAACTGGCAGCAAAGCTACATCCATTTCCTCGTCTCATCCCTTTTGGTATCAATACTATATACATCCTTGTAATGAGAATCATCAATAATCAGTATGATGAAGTTCAGAAAGAAGGATGACCATAACTTGATTTGTGCTTCATTCAAAGCTGTGCATCATGCATTGTGGTGTGAACAGTGTAGACATGAGCATCCAGAATGTAAAGAAACAACTTTAAATGCTGCATCTGAAATGCTGAAAATAGGGCAGGTTGTATGTTGGCAAAGTGAGATTACAACATTATCATTAAAAAAAAATCAGGAGTGTCTGGTACATGTGTTGCAAACTTTCAGAGACACAATGCTCGCTATAGAATCCACTAATTGGCTGAAATATGTTGCAGAGGGTGATGCTCACATGGAGATGCAGTCTTTCAAGCAGAATGGTCTGTCACTGATGAGGTCCTTGCAATGGCATCATCAGCTGGTTTGGATAAGGCTCCCTGAGCTATTTTTTTCTGGATTCACCTCTTTAGCAAGTTCATGAAATTCTCCCATTTTGCAAGGCTGATTTTGGACTACTTGGGAACTTTTGGACTACTTGATGACTGAGTATGCTGCATGTCTACCAAAACAGAGCCCTGCTTACTGAGCTACATCATGATTATATGTAAAGGACTAACCTGAATTTCACCCTCATGTAGCAAATTAATTTGAATTCCATAGATATTGCCACACTGTTAAATCTTTTCCAGTTTTTGAGCTTAGCCACTCTCTGTGAAATGCGTGTGAATAAGGTGCTGAAAGCAAAAATGGAGCAAAGCACTGCAGCTAAAACTTACATAATGTGTTGTGTTAAAAGTCTTCAAATTCATTTTCCTGCCTGTTGGGCCAAGATGAAGAAGCACATATGGTGAGGAAAGGCACTTGCTGTTGGGAGATCTCTGCATTCCCTTGCACAGGGAGGAACAATTTAGCCTCATCCCTCACGCTCTTCTGTTAATCTGGCACAAATCAAATGCAAGAGACAGAGCGTGAATGTGGATAAGTGAGAAGATTCAATTTCCTGTCTCATGTGGCTAAACGTTTCTTGTTAAGTGTCAGGTTTAGAGCTGAGTAAACAGTGGAATAATATATTTATGGTTCCGTTTATACAATTTGACTAGTGATTCAGTTCACATTCTCCCTATATTCTTACATTTCTGTTACAACTACAAAACTGCCATTTTACTTGGAGTATAGACATGGAGACTAAAAGGGCTTTAAACCCCTCTTTAGCATTCCTACTTTTTTGTAGATTTTGTATTTTCATATGAGTGGAGGAAAATTATGAGCAATATGGATTAAAAAAAATGGGTTAATACAAAATATCTGCAAGATTACCTCAAATAAAAGAAGATTTCTGACTGTACAAACAAAAAAATTACTGGCGAAGGAAAAAAATTTTATACCGCCTTTTTCCTCAATATTATGGTGCAAGAGCTCATCTCTTGAGGGCAAATGCCCCATGGATGCTTGATTAGCCTTTAAACATGCCTTGGAAATGTTCAAGAAGTATAAGCCAGGGACTGCCAGTAATTAGGGTGAACAATATTGGCAAAGGAAGGCTGAGAATGGTCACAGAAATAGAAACTGATACTGATTGGTAAGAAAATGACAAGAGAAAGGGTCTGCAGAATTTGCTAAATATTGTATCTGACTTAGATTTCATTCTCCTTTTTGCCTTTTAAAGGTAGGAGCACAGCTAATATAAACTCTAGAGTCCTATTTACAGCCCAAAAGAAGCAAAAAAAAAATGTTGTTTCATGGGTGGGGGAAGAGGCTGTGGGGAAGGACAGGAAATTATTTTTAATCTTCTAAGTGTTCCCATACTTCCTGTCTCCTATTATAGCCTCCATTTTAAAGTACTCTTAGCCTTCACCTGAACAGTCTCAGGGCATTAAAAATTATTTTATTCAGCACTCCTGTTGGCAAAAATTAGGCCATCTAATCAGGGAAGGCAGTGAAGGCAGGATACTGTGTCAGTGATGCAGGCAACCCGTCAGATAATAACAATCTAAAAATGCCTTCAGACATAAGAGCGGAAGAGGTTACAAGGTAGGACACAGGGAAGCAAAGTGAGTGTCCTCAGCTAAGGGTTCATTCAGAAGGGTTCATGGGGGAGACAGTGGCTAGGATCACTTGTGCTATTAGAGGATTTGTGTAGTTGGTAAATAACAGGGCTTTCTTTTCATAGATATTTTATCATGCACTATATGTTATTTTACATCTTAGTGAAGCTCAATAGAAGGAATATGATGAGCTTATTAGCTATGTAACACCAGGAAAAATGTATTTTAGTTAGAGTTATCACAGGTCATCTGTTACTTCCATAGAAAATATTTCCTAGTACTATAATAGTCTGTCACAAACACAATTTACACAAATTACTACTGCATAAAAACAGTGGTGTGCTAAACTTGACTGGACTCTTCCTACTCCAGGCCAGATTATTTATAGAGTTATAAAGCAAAATAATGAATAAAATAACTACATACATCTTACTGCTCCGTCTTTATTCTTCATTTGCTATTCATGGGGATTTCCAAAGCATGAAATAACAACTCCATTCCTTTTGGAAAATTAATATCGTAGATGCCTGAAATACAGGCCAAATTTACTAACCATTGATAAAATAACAGCAACAACTAGTTGATTCTCCAGATTTATACAAATGATTGAAGGAAATAAAATAAAATTGGTGAGTCTAATGTAGGGATTGGTGAGGCTCTGCCAGGTAGAATAAAGTATGGAAAGTATATGCAGTTGTATATTAAAAATGTTTAGAATTTACATACTACCAGCCCTAGTTATTTCCACCACAAATTTAAAAAAAAAAAAAACCAAACCAAAACAACAAGTTGGTTCATCCAACTTTTATATAGAAATGGAGTTCCTGAACTGACAGCTCAAGAGACAAACAAGCTGCTGTGTGAGCTACACCTGACAAGACATTATATGATATTATCTCTCCACTGCAGAAAAAAACCCCTAGGAATAGTCCAATATAGGAAAATCTTCATACAAAGATCATGACATTTCTCATCAAACAGCTAGAAGAAACATTACCAGTGAGCTTTTTGTTTTTGACCAAATCAAACAAAAGTCTGTGGTCCTTAAGCATACTTTTTTTAATATTCCAGGACATCTGAAAGTTGTTAGCTCTCATTTTGATCATTAATAGTAGTATTCTTAGGCCATGTCTACAAAGAATTGCTGACATACCTGAAGAACAGAAAATAAAGTTAACCAACCCACACTCACATACCAAACCTGACTAATATAGTTATACTGGCAAAATCCCAATATGTGGTTATGCCAAAAGAGGAAAGCTAATGTTAGTTTTGCATCTGTCATTCAGTGAGGTGATGTAACTGTGCTGGCAGGAGAGTATCCCTTTCTGGCATACATTGAGGGGATTTGACAGCTCAGCCCCAGCAGACTGGCTAGTGGCGGAGGCTTTTTAGTTTAGACAGCATTAAATTTTTCATTGAAAAATGGGTGATCTAGCAAGATAAAGTATTTAATAGAGTAGTCCAAGAAAGCAGTTAAGGGAACCAACAAGGTCTCTCTTGTCTGGCCACTACTTTGCAGGCTGCAGGCTGGGTTCCAGCCCATTGAATCAGGTTCACTGAAAGCAAAGCAAATTGATTATCTCATTAGTTTAAAAGAAAAAAGAGTGTTGATCCCCGTGTTTAGATGCATTGGAACGATAACTAAAAAATCTAAAAAATCTAGTGATGGTTCTTTTTTGTCTTTAATGACAGAAAATCACTATCTAGTGGAAATTGCATGATCATGTTCCATTTGGCATGCAACTGCTCTTTGTAATTTTATACAATTTTATACAGATATTTTTTTTATCTGAATAAAATACAATTTTATACAGATATTAATTATAGTTTAAGAGAAGAAAAAAACAAGAACTGCCTTTAAAAATTTATTTTAAGGAAGTGGAAGGAAATCTTTTAGTTTAGTTTAGAGGAAGGAACTACCTTTTAGTTCTTTCAGTTAATTGAGTTGGTTTTCCTCCAGAGATGGAGTGTCCTATTTAGTCATTACAGCAGCTGGGCAACAACAATATGAGTACATAGGAATATAAACCAAAGGGATTTTCTGTTTAAAACATTGGCAACATCTTAAAACATACAATCTGTTGAATTCTGAGTTGGCTTTGAGCTATGGATATATGGTACTGAACAAAAGATTTCATATTAATAAGTAACATTTATAAAATTCTTTGAGGACTTGAAATCCTTAATTTATGTAAAGTATTCAATTAAGATGTACCATAAAAGTAAAGATAATTCATCAAACTGATCAGAATCCTATGCAATTTACACAGATTTCACCATATTTCATTGTCTTTGAATACTATTTTATTATAACAATTATTGAGATAATTGTTATTTAGGCTACTTAACAATCCATAATTAGCAAATTGAATACAATTAAAGCAAATTAAAATATGGTTCTTATCTCAGTCTTCCTTGTTCAAGAAGACAGAAGGAAGGTCAAAATGTCAAGCATAAACCACAGAGACAAAGAAAGAAAAGTATTAATAAAGTCATTAGATTGTTCAGTAATACCACTCATTTTTTTTTAAATCAGATAATTCAGCAACATGTCGTAATTACTACTACTACTACTACTACTACTACTACTACAGGACTTAGGAAGCAACACCTAGTTATAACTACTACTATTATCTAATTTGTGGTGACACTTTTCCCATTTTCAGAGAAGTAACTAAGTAGTACTCAATTTTAAGAACGCTTAGTTATGTAAGCAAGTCAATTTGTCTCACTTTGGTCCCTGGAAAAATCATTGAGCAAGCCTTCTCAGAACAAATTTCTGGTCTCATGAAGGAGAAGAAATTTGCTGGAAATAGTCAACATACCTAACCAAACTGACTGCCTTCTTCAATGGGACATGGGTGTTTGTGGGTGAGGGGAAAGCCAGAGATGTTGTTTACCTTGATTTTAGCAAGACTTTCGACACTGTGTCCTGCAATATTTTATATCTAAGTTTGGGATGTTATAGGCTTGGCTGGTGTGCATCAGATAGGTAAGAGTCACTTAGGATAAAAGGGATCAGAGGGATAAAAGGGGTCAGAGGCTTCTGGGACCTGTTTAACATCTTCACCAATGGCCAAATAGTAGATGGTAACAAATTGAGGTATAATTGCTGATTTGCCAAAGGAAAGGGTTGTCATACAAAGACACCCAGACTGGATGGAGGAATGAACCAACAGGAAACCCCATAAAATTAACATGAGGCAAGGTTTGGCACATGGAAAGCTAGAGACCTAGCAATGGTACAGGGTGAAAACTGACTGAATGGGTAGAAATTCAGTAAAAAAGGCCATGAAAGCCTCACAGACAACACACTGAGCATAAGTTAGACTCATGGTCACAAATAGGGTCATCAGCCTCATGGGCTCTGTTAACAGAAGCAAATAGGTAAATTGAGGGAAAGGATTACCTCTCTCTCCCTGGCCCTCATTAGGAGACATTTGAAATACTGACCTCCTAGTGCTTCCTAAGACCCATAGCAATAGACTGGAATAAGTTAAGCATGAGGACCCTCATGATTGTTGGTGACTGGAGCCCTTGCTCTGTGAGGAGAGACTGATGCAGCTGGACTTGTTCAGACTGGAGCAGAGACAGCTTTGGACAGACTAAGTAGCAGCCCCTTGTGCCTAAATCTTGGTCACTGAGAGAATGGAGCCAGTCCCTTCACAATGGGGATGGTAGGAGAACAGAAATCCATGGACATAAATTGTAACAAAAGTAATTTAGTCTGGCTAAAAGGAAAAATGTTCTTCCATCTGAAGGCAGTGGAGTTCGAGAGGTTGCCTGGAGAGGCTGTGCAGTCTCCTTTCATCCTCGGGGATTTGAGAGACCTGACTGGATAAAGACCTGAGACACCAGGTCTGACTGCAGAGCTGACCCTGCTTTGAGGAGAATGTTGGACTAGAAACTCAAGGTCCCTTCCACCCTGAACAAACTATACTTATAAATGAAGCAAAGTCTTTTTGGAAATAATGCAATCAAATTATTCAGCTAAACTGATTTGGATTCTTGTAAGGTTTTATAGATTTTCAGCTCAAGGGAAAAAGCAGGTCTTGATTTGGTGCAAAGCCTCTTTTTAGCACTGAGAAGACTCACACAGGGATGAACCATTTCTCTCCCAGCAGTAATGCTGACACCATCATATAACACAGTAGTTCAGAGTATTGCAGATGTTAAAAAGCTAATTGAGAGATTATTTTACACAACTTCTCATTGCTCAGGCCAGCATATTCCCATGTTTAGAGTTCAAATTTGAATAGATGGAAACTGATTTCAGGAAACTGAAAACTCTTGGTAGCTATGCTTCACATTCTGCTTGAATCTAGGTCTGTTCTGCCCTTGTGGACAACATCTTTTCAGGCTGACAGCAAATCTCTCCTAGTCTTGTGGCAGATTATAACAATGATAGTACAGGAAGTATTTCAGATCTCTAAAGGGAAACACTCTGGCTTATCTTCTCTGTGCAGTGTTACCATAGCAAGAATAGATGGATGTCTGTACATCCTGGTGTGCCAGATTCACCTTGTATGATTAACTGCATTTGTGAGAGTAACATAAATGTTTGGGTCCCTCATATTTCCCCTGAGTATACTACAGCCAAGGCATACTAGAGCTCTGAATCAGTCACAAGCACACCTTGTTGGTTCTACAGTGCAATTTATACGCATTTACTGCTGCATACCATATAGACATAAGTTTCTATCTTCTGGCATTGCTCCCAGAAAAGTTAAAATGTTAGGGTTTTCATTTCAGGGTTAATATTCTTGACTGGAATGAAAGGGGAAAAGCAAATGTTGGATGCTGACATCAGAGATATTCTAATGCTGAATCTAGTATGCAGCATTACATATTTTAATTAGCTGTTGTACCTATAATGCAGTATTACCTATTGTAATAGGTAACTGAGATTGTAGCTGCTGAGGGTTCAAATATATAAATAATAATAACATAGAAGAATTGTGGAAGAACTACACTGTACTCCCTCTTTTATTATCTGGGATAAAAATAATTGAAACCTCATCAGAGAAGGTTGCAGTTAAATTGAAAAAAGAACAAAACAAAATGAGAAAACCCAACTAACCAGCCAGAAAACCTGTATTCAATTTATCTTGAACACAGTAAAAATAAGGTGAAAGCTAGGATAGTTTGCATGGGTAGGGCAGAGGGGTGGAGGGGAAAGGTATACATGTCATCACTGCTCTACCTTGTTGCTCTCCTGAGATCCTCTTCTGAGCACAGAGGTGGTCTTCTGAGATATTGCACAGTTCTGTGCAAGTCAGCAGAATCCTGCTTTGCCTTAAGAATCCTCCAGGCAGACAAAGAAGAAATTTAAAGCTTATCAGAGTAGCACAGAACAAATAATGTTTAGCATGCAACACAGGTTCATTCAAAAGTCTTATTTGAAAACACTTATTTTGAAAGTCTTTTACAGTGGACTTTGAAAAGGCTATGGGTTAGTTGTAGCACAGAACATATCATGTTTAGCATGCAACATACCTAACCTCTGCACTGAAGCTAAGAACCTGGTGCCTGCTTCTAAAATCCAGTTCAGGTTAGTGGGTGTTTTTTCCTCCTCCATAGTGTGTTAGGGAATTCACAAGGGTTTTCTGCAGTAAATAAATCTAAAAGAAAATCTGTACTGGAGTAATGTCACTATCAATTACAGAACAAAATAAATCAGAGTGACACCAAGGCGAGTAAACACTCAAGTGAGACCTTTAGAGATTAGTAGCAACAGAGAGGAAATAGTTTTATATTATGCAGATTTTAAAGTCTAATTTATACTGCAGTTTAATTTTTTTTTTTGTTGTTAAAATATCAGAGAGAAAATTAATGAAAAAAAATTATTAGTTTATAAGTTTTGATCAATTCTTCACTTGGAGTAATATGGTGTAAATTCACTGAAACCAAGGAAGCAGCCACCAGTGGATTCATCTGGCTGCCATTAAATTTATTCTGACATAAGGAATGAACATAGCAAACATTTCTAGATAAGATTAGTACTTGAGTACAGCCGTTTTAAGATTTCTGTTCACAAATTGCAATTGAAATGCTTACTGAGAGCTGCAGGGACATGTTTGATTGTTTGTTTTTCTTTTCAACATTCTGTTTTAGCTCCTTCCCTGCTCATTACATTGTTCCCATTAGCATAATGTATTGATTGTGTTTGCACAGCTTTTCCTGCCAAAGGCTGCCCTTCAGTTGCACAGCCATTGGGGTAACCAGCTGTTACTTATTTAAGCCTCCATCTTTTTGTATGACAGGGTAACTTAATTATGTCCTGCTTGAAGATGCTAAATAAAATTATCTTCTGAGCAAGTGTACTTCACTTAATATTTGTCTCTATCAGGTACTTAAACTCTGACACTTAAGCTATGTGAGCTAAATAAGCAAATGTATTTTAAAACAAAACCTGGTAGAAAAGTTACAGAGTTGGAGGCTATTTTACAGTATTTCTAGACACAGTTATCTCTTTAGCTCGGGTATTATGCGTGTTTAAGAGACTTCAGAAAAAAAGAGACTAAATGTAGTTAATAGCATAATAAACCAGCACTTAGGGTTAACCTTTTTCTGTGCTTTATGGACATAGGTAATAGATCTTCAGTAAGCATTAGGAATTTTAAAAAGACAGAATTGTAATACTCTATGTATTTCAAACCTAGACAAGAAAAAATTTCTACTTAGTGATATATCCTAGTTATAAGAATGTGTCAGTCAACATCAGTGGCCTTTGTGTTATACAGAACATTTAGTTCTTATTTTAATCCTGGTATTTGAATTAAATTCAGACAATATATTTTTATTAACATCTTTTCTTAGTTCACTCTAAGTCAGTTTTCTTGCTTTCCCTTTTCCATCACTATACAATTATGTATATGAAATATACAAATATGAAAATGACAATTTTGTGGCTGCCACTTGATTTTTAAGTGTTCTGAAATGCAGCTCCCATGTTTTCAAAGAGATTATAATTGAAAATGTTTAAATTGACATGAATTTATTTTAAATAGTCTACCTGCCACATTTGCTAGTTTTTCAGCTTTAGGGTATCTGCATTCAAACTAGATACATGAAGACCTAATCAATAATAAGCCACTTATATAAAATAAGTTTTTGTTAAAGTGGTAGAAGTTCAAAAGAAAAATTATTTTCTGAATTCTGCATCTTATCTAGATAGGTTATGCAAGTTAAAATGTGTTTGACAAAAGATAATTTTAATTTTGATGTATTTGAAAGTAATATAAAAGTAATTAGAAGGCTCTTTGGAAATCTTATAATAGAGTATTTTTTATCAAATAAAGTTGGAAATAAGGTTTTACAGAGCCCCCAACTATTGCTCAATAATTATGTATGGGGGGATGTTGTCACTAGAAAAAGGCTGCAGACTTTATATTGCCATGTCAATGTGGGATTTTTGAATATATTTTTTAATATCTGGAGTTTAAGATGACTGTGGTAACAATTGCCCAGCAGTGGGGAGAGTACTGCCCAACTTGTTTCAGCTTAGGTCTCTGAATACTGTACCTGGTAATGATCTAACAGACCTGTAAAACCACTCATAACAAGGTAACTGGGACTTAATTTCAGTCAATAAGCAGTTAATGTGTGCAGATAAACTGAGTTTAGAGGAGAACTCAGTTTAAAAAGGAGGAAATAAAGATATAGTATTAGAAAATATGTAAATACAATCTTACCTGGGTCCAAGACTAAGGGAGAAGGACTACCAGACATCAACATAAAGGACTTTGGATACTGGCTTCTTAACATAATTTCCCCTCTTTCTGTTTATGTTGTAGAGGGCTAAATCTGTTTGCCTTAGGAAGTAGAGGAGCAGGGACCAGGTGTGTATCACTGGAGAAAAGGGCTTGCTACTCAAAACTTTTCATGGATACAGATTTAGCTATGTTATTAATGAGGTTTTCCTGCAATAATTAAATAATTTGAAAAGAAAAGCTAGTATAATTGTAAATGGATTAATAATAAGATTTGCTATGGTTTTCAGTAGGCTGTTAAGATTTTAATTAGACAAACAATAAATTCTTTGTTTAGCATTTTGTCATTAAGATCTTAAGTGTAGCACAATATACCATAAAATTCTACTTGTACATTATGTTGAGGATTTTATTAATATAAAAATATAAATAAATACAAATAAGAATTAATTTAGTTAATCTAATTTCTCAGTTTTTCCTGAGCACAGTCTTATTCCATTATGATTTTATGGTTTTATTTTACTTGTATTTGGAAGTTCTTTTAGCATAACTTTACAGAACATCAGTGGTAAATTTCTATTTGATCTTTTGGAGCTCAGTACTCCTGAATATTAGGTCTGACATGCACATTACAGAAGACATAATAGAGATTATTCTTTGGTCAGTTACTGAAAACTGTGACTCTATTTGCAGTAAGGTTGATGAAGGGTATAGCTCACATGGACTTTAAAAATCATAATACTGCAATAAATTGTGTGCTGTACTATATGTAAGCTATGTGATAGTGTGATATATGAGGAGAGAAATGAGTTATAAGAACTTAGGCGAAGAAAAAATATTATATAATGAGACTTCAAATTACTTTGAAAGTCTGCAAGGCAGTACTTAGGATTTTCCATGATGTGCACATCCTGAGGATGAACCACAGTGAAGAATCAGACTTTAGTTTATTACTAGTTTAATATAACATTTAATGTTGCAGATAAAGTAAAGCTGAATGCTTCTTTCCCTTCAAAAATGTTGCTTGTTTCCAATGAGCAGAATGTTTGGTAATGCCACACTTGTTTGTCTAATCTTCTCCAAATTCTGCCAAAAACCAGCATGATTTCTGATGCCAGTGTTCCGTGATGTTATCTGAAAAACCATCTCAGGGGTTACACATTAACAGAAAGCTTTTTGAAATTAGAAATTTTGGAGGAGCTAAAGCATCTGAAACTGGCATATTGAAATAATCAAAGGGAAGAGAAGAAAAAACAAGGAATTAAACCAATAAAAAAATCTGAATTTCTAGAATGTTATGCTAAGAGATTACATTTGCCAATAGAAATGACAATGGACATTATTGTCTGCCATGTTAAGAAAGTACCATGCTGCTGTGAACCATGGAGTCATAGAAAAGCTTGGGTTGGAAGGCACCTTTAAAGATCATCTAGTTCCAATCCCCTGGCATGGGCAGGGACACATTTCACTGGGCCAGGTTGCTCATCCATGGTTGATTCCATCCAGCCTGGTCTTAAACATTTCCAGGGATAGGACAGTTGCAACTTCTCTGGGCAACCTGTGCCAATGTCTCACTCTCATTGCAAGAAGTTTCTTCCTTACGTTCAGTCTAAATCAATTCTTCTTTTAGGATAAGACACTGTCACTATAGGCCTTGGTAAAAAGTCTCTCTCTGTCTCTCTTACAAGTACCCCTCCACCCCACTCCCTCTTTACAGATTGAAAAGCCACAAAAAAATCCTCCTTGGACCCTCCTCCCCCTCCCTCCCTCTGTCCCCTTATAAATATTGCAGGTAAGGTCAAAATCAGACTTAAGTGTAAAATCCGACGTGGTTGCATAATTCAGTTTCTGAAATGCAAGTATGCATGTTCCACCAAGCTTTTATAGCTCCTGTCGCATCCAAGCTTTAATGGAAGTTCATACTTTTTAAATGTGGCACACATTTAATTTGAAATAAGTTATTAGAGATTTCCTTTCTCATAACTTTCTGAAAACAGCAGAAATTTAAAAATAAAGATTATATGTTTTCTCAGGATTTGTTTTCTTCTGCTATGTGAAGAATCATAACCTACATTTACTTCTTGAGATAATCATCTTATGAATGTTGTGCTTTCATGTTTGTGAGAACGCTGTCACTTTTCTTTAAGCCTCATTTTAATAGCTAGTTTGGCAAGGAATGTTTTTAAAAGGTTAAAAGATCTATGAGTACCATAACTTCCCATGTTTTCTAACTGAACAAATGTTTGAAGAAGACTCATTCAGTGAAGTTTGTCTTATACTTGGAAAATAATCTTGTTATATGAGCAAAACAATGACTGACTTGTACCTTTTATGTTTTCCTTCAAAAAATTTTCTTCCCCCAGGTCAAGATAGAAAAATATGTTTTGCAGTGAAAGCAATAAAAACCTGTAGATGTCATCTTATGGGGTTTTGCAGAGAAGCATGAATCCTTTGGTTAGTTTTTGGCACCTTGCTCGCATTTTTACCTCCTGTTTACATCCTCCTGGTTTCAAATGTATTTCATATATATTTGTCTGTATCCAGTCTTTTCCTCATTGCTGTTTGGGGTAGAATCCATTGCATGATATTTCTTTCTAATTCGTGAACAGGACTGTGAAACATAATTTTTGTCAACTGGTCAACTCTTCAGCAAGCAGCAACACACACAAAAGAAATTGTAGTGCATGGAATGTGCATTACTTTAAAAGAAGAAAAGGACTGTCTTTTTTTTTCAAACCCTTCTATGTTCTGCAGCACAGGAAGATGGCTATGAATGCTTTCAATGTTTTCCTGGAAATAAAAAGACTCATGTTGTCTCCACCACAAAGAAAGAAGGCCCATTTTGCTGTCTTTCCCAATATGAGGGATGTCTGCAGATAGATGATATGTATCTTCATTTTATGATGTATCACTTATCTCCTGGATAGAAATGATCTGGTAAAGGTTTCTAGCAGCTGAGAATGAAGGGAAGAGTGGAAGGAGGGAGTGAGATAAAAAAAACCTATTGGGAAACAAAGCTTGCTGCAGTTCTGTCCTTATAATATGAGATGGGCTGAAGCAGCTAAGATTCACATAAAAGACATACAGAATTTGATAACAAGGATAAAGGGAAAATTAAATCATAATTCAATCTTCTACTCTATTACTAGCAATGTGGGACATTCAATTCAATGTTTATCTGTCTCAGCAGGATGGTTCAAACTCCAGTGTTTGATACCAAGGCTATTGCTCTACCCCGTGGAGAAAGAGACCTCTAAAGGGCAAATTGTATAGAATTAGCCAGTGAGAGTCATTAGACTAGCTGTGTCTTTTCAAACATCCACTTCTCTTTGGACTGCAAGTAGCTGAGTTGAGTCTATGCTAGGCACACTCATAGTTTGAGATGTACCAAGACCTCCCTCAGTGGTTTAGCGCTTCACTCACTGATGGACTTTTTCATCTGTGTTACAACTACCAGGAGTTAGAGAGCTTGTGCCAAAGTGGAAAACAGATTAAATTTACTCAAGACAGCATAATAGCCATATGTCCCTTTATACGGGGGAATAGTAGCCTTTCCAGGATATACTGTTAACACCAGATTAAAGAACAGACTGAAGAAGAGTCTGTTCTCTACTTGACTTATTAAAACTGAGTAGAAGAGAAAAAATAAATGGCATGAGAAAAACAACAGTTCTGGAGAGGCTCTGAGTATTATCTTCCATGTAAAAACAGGGAAGGACTCCAAACCAAGAAGCGGTCTGGACAAGGTTGTGACATTGCTACATTTTTTTTTCCTTTAGTGAAAACAGTTGCTTTGTGTTGAACTTTGCGTCAGCAAGCACCAAGCTGATGGGGCACTGCTGGGGACTTGGGGGATATTTTATTTAGAAGCTATGAAATCTAGCTGAGAGGCAGTCATTCAGCTACCTGCACTGGGTCAATACAGTGCACACACCTGCTTTGATGCATAGAAATTTTTTCAGGTTACCAAGGAGGCAATTCAGTTTCAAGTACTTTCAAACTGGAGAACTCATTAGCGTATCTGTGCTTTATTAAAATAGCATGTTTCATTTGCCCTATGTTTCGTATGTTTCGTAAACATTTTAGGTTTCACAGTAGAAAGAGATACACAGTTCTACAATCAATGGCCATTATTTATTTTAGCTGCTTAATTAGGATAATCTGAAGACTATACTACCAAGTTTGTAAGATCCTTATGATGAGGAAAGGGTACAGGTCACTTGTGAGGTAGAGAAATCATGTGTCTGAGTGGGGTTCTAAATCTTTTACAGAAGGGACTGTCTATTGTGACAAATCCTTTGTCAATTGTGGAGGTTAAAATTGTACATAAAAATTCTTGTATCAGTTCTGGGGTGAGGCTGGGGTGGAGGATGGAGACAAGATGATATTTAGGCCTTAGGTGTTTCCCATAGTTTAAAGGGTGTTTTCCGTTGCACTACCATGATTTTCTGACATATCCTCTGACTGCCAAGATCAAGGAGAATAGATATAGCAGTCTTTGTTACATTTGTGAAAGGCATTATTGGACAAAAATTTTGTAGTTCAGAAGGGATTTTGGTGTGAGGAGTGCTGAACTTCATTTCTGTGTAACTATGTAATTGTAAAAAAGGGACCTTTATTCTCCTGTAACTTCGAGTGAGCTACCACTGTGAGACACATGAAAAATTATTCAGACCTCATATCTTATTAAACCGAACTCCTTTTGTTGCTCCTTGATTTTTAGAACATCTAATTCTGTAAAAGTTACAGATACTTATGTTCCCAGAATAATGAAAGTACCCAGAATTCACAGCCATAAAACATCATTGTCCTCTTGTCAGGAATAAAAGAAGATAAGAGTCAAAGAAAAGTCAAACCAAGTGTGTGTAGTATCCTGTTTGCTATACTTGGACTTCATTGGGCTGCAAGAATGGGGATTCCAAAGACAGAAAGGATTAAATGCAAGAGATATTCCTGTGCTATACACACTCAGCCTGCAAATGACCACTTAAAAAAGTAGTAGGGCTTGTTGAGATAGGACAAGAGGTAATGGTTTTAAAATAAAAGAGGGTTGATCCATACTAGTGCTAATACTATCATTTTTTTATGATGAAGGTGGTGAAGCCCTGGAACAGTTTAGCCAGGTGGTAGAGGTGTTTAGAGAGGTGGTAAATGCCCCATGCCTGGAAACATTCAAGGTCAGGTGCTCTGAGCAACCTAATCTAGAAGATATCCCTGCTCGCTGCAGGAGGGCTGAACTAAGGGACCTTTAAAAGTCACTTCCAACCCAAACTATTCTATAGTTACAGTAGAGAAAGGTATCAGACTCAGACTGTCATGGACAACTCAGCCTCCAGCTGCAATTGCACATGCCTGCGAAGTCAGACAGATGTACGCAGGCACACAATGTGTACATGTAAGGATATGTTCAAGGCCTTTGCCTCAAGGTCTAGCAAGTGTCTTGAAACCCTCCTTTCTCATTGGCTTTGTTAAATAGTAAGGGGAATCCATGAAAAACAGGACTCCTGAGTCAGAAACTCTTTATAGACTATATTCACTATTTGAAAACCAACCTGTCAGAAAACTCCCAGTTCACCCTAGTGTTGATATTACAATAATTATAGTGACTGGTTCAAAAACATAGCAATCATTAGAAATAAACCCCATTACATACGAACTAAAATTGTCAATATGAAACTAACTGTGATTTGGATTGTTTAAAATAGGCTGTTGTGCTGGTCATCAGTTAAGTCCACAGAAAATAGATTAGATGTAATGACATACGTCATGAAAAATGCCTGCGCTGAAACTCATGGGAATCTTAATTTTTCAGTGTATGATGAGACTCAGAGTTTCACTTACTTTACTTAGTTTAATGTAAACCTTCAAGCTGACATTGACACACTAAGAGAAACCTCTTTAGTATTTGTAAGATCTCAGCACTGTGGCAACTCTTATTGCTAGAAAGATCATTAAGATACACTATAATTTATAGATTTGTTAATATTACTAATAAAGTAATGCATGTATTTTATCCTGTAACATTTGGAGCTTTATCCTTTTTACCATGTCACTTTTACTTAAGAAATAAAACCCCTAAAAATATATTTAAATGCCAGGCATTGATACAGAATGCATGGGTGAGGCTTAGGTAGCACTTAAATGCCATGACTTGGATTTTAAAAACTGGTAAGGCTTCAAAAAATTTTTTATGTTTAATGGAACTTTCAGTTCCATTATTAATACAGTTCCATTAATACAGTTTTTAAAATGTATTGTTTGCAATTATTTCAGTTTGGAAAATCCCATTAGGAAATATATTCAGGTTTAGGAACCAAAATACTTTTACTTTGGGATGCCACTTATTTCAATGCCAAAAGCCACTGGTGTACCAGTTTGTTTGGAGATCAGTCGGTTTGGTTCAGGGAGAAACAGACATATGTTGGTGCTGTCTGCATGTGAATTTGCATCTGCACAGAGGTCCTTCCACAGAAGTCTGAAAACAAACTATCTATTAATATGACCATGTAATCTCCTGTAATCTTCTCATTAGAAATGTTCATGCACAATATAGCTCTGCTTTTAGGCACACCACTGTCATTTTGGAGATTGAAAGGAATGGAATTGTTTCACTGGCGTGAGAAAAGGAGTATATTATTTCCTCAAGTACAGAACTGATGTATGATTGAAATAAAGGAAGGTGTTGTTCCTGTAACTTTCCTTACCACAACAGAAAGACAGTCCTGTTTGTCTTTTCAGGCTGGTGCTGTCCCTCAAAGCTGGTTGAGCTTTTTACAGATTTTGAAGAATTGTTAATGTTTTCTTGAAGAGTAGATTGGACTATCCTTCTTTTTCTATTTGGCATAGTATTTGTATTTCTGTACAATTATACAGTTATTTTTAAGTTCGTCCAGAGTCCATGTTTTTTTTCTTACCTAAGATTGCTTTAAGTGAGAAAGCACAATTTGTTTGTGATCTCTAAGGAGAAAGTATCTAATGGAAATACTCTGTGGGCTGAAAGACATTAAAAATGTTTGACTATAATAGTGCACAACAGTTTATTATATCTCTACTTTTCTGCCAAGGGCCAAGTCACCCAAGGGCACTTCATAAAAAATGATGATCTGAGGCTGACATTACAGACAGACTTACCACCTTATCTTCAGATTAATGTGATAGTGTTGGCCAGTGCTTAAAATCATGCCTGACAATGTCACTGAATTATCTGCCAAGGCATTGAGCATGTTTTACTTCAGTATATTTTTCAGTATAACAAGGATTACTGAGAGATTTCCAACTTAACAAAGAACTGTAAAGTAATTTTTTTGTTCATAATATGGCTATTAAAAATAACTTCCTAAGAAAAAGTAAATGTTGAGCAGAACTACAAATAGTATTGCTAATATACCAGCTGAATACTTCTTCAAATAGAAATTTCTGTTTGGTGGTCTTATGGAGTGATCATTGTCATTTTCTTTTATGGTATTATTGAAGAACAGAATAACCTTTTTTTTTGTAGGTGATAAAAAAAAAAGACTCATTCTGAAATCCCAGATTTTTCCTTTGTACCTATAGGGAACTGAGGTCTTCTGTGAGGTAATTTCATGGTTCCTCAATTTTCTGATTTCTTAGTTAGGATCATGCCATATTAGTAACTTCGTTGTTTGCCAACAGAGCATCGTGATTAGAATTCAGAAGTAGGATGGAAAACAAATAAACAAACAAACAAACCCCAACCCCCCAACATAATCAGGAATATTCAAGCATCACTATGGAAAACTAGGTTTTTTTCCAGCTTGAAACTCACAGACTATATAAAAGATTCCATTAGATTCTGCATTATGCTGCTGTCAGTTGAGCCATGCTGCACACATTGTTGAATTACCATGTGGCATACTGGAGTAGAGGCTTCTGTCTTTCAAAATAGATGACACAAGCCTAACTCTATTGCCATTCCTGTTTTCTTGTCCAGACATAATGTTTTTTTTCTTAAAATGTGTTTGCTGCAGCATCTTTGTTGCTTTTATGAGGATGAAGTTTCACGAATATTATGTTGTTTCTACCACCTACTCTTAAAGTCACAAACCCAACAGGAAACAGCCATACTTGGCTATAATTAAAAACAACCAAAGCCAAGGGTCCTTTCAACGTTCCCTTTCCACCTAGTTCTTTTAAGATAACTACTTTGTTTTCCTTCTTATATTAAATCAATATAACAATGATTTTTATATTGTTGTTTCTTTCCTTCCCCAGATGTACATCCAGACAACGACACTTACTATCTCCATGAGTTTAAGTGCTTCTGTGTCTCTGGGCATGCTCTACATGCCCAAGGTTTATATTATCATTTTTCATCCAGAGCAGAATGTTCAAAAACGGAAGCGGAGCTTCAAGGCTGTAGTGACAGCTGCTACAATGCAAAGCAAACTGACACAAAAAGGAAACGACAGACCAAATGGTGAAGTCAAGACTGAACTGTGTGAAAGTCTTGAAACCAACAGTAAGTCATCTGTAGACTTGGTCAAGAGTGGCAGCACATCTTAATAGATGTACGTTCACAAGAATGCACTTTCTTTTAATAATAAACTTAATTATTTTTGTTGCTTGTTTTGCATGAATCCAGAGATGTGTCAGAATTCATGTACTGCTGAATGCAGGAATGTCTAGAGTTATTTCAAAGAAATTAATTTTCACAGGAGGCTAGTAGGAAAAATAAAAAAAAGCACAAGCAGATTTTGAAACGCCACATCTTTTAAAAATTGTTTGTTTTAGCTAGTGCTATTTTGATGTGTTGTACATTGCTGTGCCAGTGGTATGTCCTGACAGTTCATGAGGTGTATTTATGGTCATCATTGTATATTCAAAACTCAAAGGCTGTTGAAAAAAACTATGATTAAAACAGCTAACATTGTTTTTATTTTGCAGTCAGATATGGAAATGAGAATAATGCTTTTTACTTTTCTACCCTAATATTTGTTGGATTGTTCATTTATCACAACTCATGAGTAACACTTTCCAGCATAATCTTCCCATACAGGTTTTTGTCTCATCTTACTCACCTTGGTACAAAATCATGATAATTTGTATGAAGCTTAATCATTACATGTTCTGATACATCGTAGGTTTTAAATGGGAAAAAAATTCTTTCCCATGTCAGGAAAGTTCTTGAATCTTGCTACATCTCTAATTTGCTCTGGTATAGAAGAAAAGAGAGGTTACAGCTCCCATTCCACCACATGACATACCATCTTATAAACTGGACTTCATAATAACAATAATAATCAAATATGAGCAAAGACATTAACCTTATACCCAGTGCTTAGAAAGAAGATTTTTTTTCTGTTGAGTAGTTAGGTGTCACATTAGATGGGCAGCAGCTGTGACAGCTAAGTTTTTCAGTCATTTTACTGCAAACAATATGGTTTATTTTTAATTTTTATTTCTCTTGGATGGTTTTGGTGTTTAAATAGTACTGTTTTGGTTAAGCACATTGAGACAAGGCAGTATCAAGTTTACAATAAAATATTGTATTTATTACTGAATAATAAACCTCCCACTGACATCTCTCAGTTTTCCAGATTGAAGGCTATATAAAAGTAGTCCATAACTCTACCATATTATAGTTGCTAATGCATGGAGGATACTGAGTACAAACTGTTTCACTGGAAAAACTCATGACCTTCAAAATGTGTAAAACTTACTAGAGTGAGCTAAGGGCTTATATAGCTTCAGATTGTGACATGTAACAAAGGACAAACAAGAAAGATATAGATATTCTTTGTGGATCAAATAATAGAATAGTAATACGAAATACTCAGTAATTTTGCAATTCTTCAGAAGTCACCAAAAGAAAACTCAGAAGGAAAAGAGACATGGATTTTGCTGAGTGTGCAAAATTACAAACTTCCAAGGAGAGGATAAAGCAGGGTTTTCACAGTAGGGTGAGAAAGAGTGTTAATGAGAAAGTCTTGGGTATCAGATGTTTATCTACTGTACCTAATTAAGAAATGCTGTGACTGGTATTCCTTAAACTATGATTATGCATAATTCTTAGAAACAGATGCTACTGGAAGCAAATCTGCTTTTCCAGTAGTGCATGTATGCAGGATAATGTTTATTTACTGTGCTCTAAACATGACTTTAACAATAACACATCTATACCATTCTGAGCTCACTAGGAGTATATCCTGACTAGGTTTTCATCCATCATAATGCTTCAAGGCAAAAATTCAGTCAAGTCATTTACACTACAGGAAGCTCTCCCTATGTAATTGAGTTCTAGGCCTCAATATGGGTTCCTCTCTTTCCTGAAATAGTTATTGTCAAAGCTATTGAATTTTAATTGAATAAAAAATTGAATTCCTGTGAATTTCAATTGCACAATGCAACACAGGTCCTTTTCACTGTGTCACTTGTAACATTTTCTCAACACCACACAATTTCTTCATGCACTGACTCCATATAAGATAGATCTTTCTTTTCAGTGATAGCTTATGGAAATGATTGCAAAATGTGAGTCTGCTCTTAGTATGCCAGAAGTTGGTGGTGAGTGTTTCCCCCCATTTACCAACCACAAATACTAGTAGTGATAGCAATGGTCATGACTAGGTGGGAAACAGGATGAGATTCTTATGTAATCCCTTTTGCTTCCCATCCAGAGACAACTCTGCTCTATCTAGTTTGTCCTGTTCCATATAACATACATTATTATATGTTGTCATCCACATGAATACCTTCATAGGTTTATTTGTGGGAATAGGTCCATATTCAGTGGAAAACAAATTATTTCTGGGAAATAGGATAAAAAAAAAAACCCTTCAGGTGCGGTTACAGAAGGCAATGACAAGTACATTAAAGGGTTATAACCCAGATCATAATAATCATTCTACATTGCTTTAGATACTCTTTTATTTTCTTCTTCTTTTTTGCCTCATTCCAACAGCAAAGTAGTAACTGGAGCTGTAAAAGAGCGTTAATTCTCAGAAATAATTTGAGCCATGTATGTTACTTTTTATGGCTTTCTAGGCTTGCCAAATGTGGTTCATGTTATTATTATGAAATGCTAACAGTCTTAAAGAACAGGACACCAGCTGCTGAAGCTCTCAGGACCCAAACATGAACTTTAGACTTATTCCACAGAACAAAAAAGACACATGCAATATTTTTAAAGTAAAAAGATGAACATTTTGTGGAGATGAGATTAGTTTTAATATATTTTGAACTACTGCCTACATTAAATTCCTGTGCTAAAATTTTTTTAAAGTAACAACACTCAGAACTCAACTGGTTAAATTTTGTTTCTTGATCAACTCTAGATTAATTCTATCAAAATTGTTTAATTTTCAGATACACAACAAAGTTACAGCAATTTAGCAAATTATATCAGCTGAGGTGTTCTAAACACTATTTTTGTATTTTCTATTGTATTCTTGCAAATGTCCTCACATAATTCAGCTTACTGAGTTGTGATAAATCTGATTATGTTACATTGCTGTGGGCTAAAAATATGCACATATAAAATTATTACAGAACTCAGCTCATACAGGATAATGTGGTAATCTAACTTAACCTGATCATGTATCTGACCCTTCTTTCATGGAAAGGTGAAAAAATAAGCTCTGATCTTTCTGTTCTTTTGTTCCCAAGTGTGCAGAGTTTGCAGATGTGCATTTATCTGTTATTTATTAGCTGGGAAAAAAAATCCTTCTACGCTTGAAATTCTTGGTGCCATTTCATCAGTCCTGCATAGGAACTTAGCAGGCCAAAAGAAAAAATAGAATCCTCTCAGAAATCCAACTGTGGCAGCATGAGAGAGTTCAGATGGGAGCAGTACATCCCATCTGAAAGATCTGAAAGATGTAAATGAGTCTATATTTGCTTCAAGTGTCCAAATACATGCAAATAAAGCTATTTCATGTTGGTGCTCGAATATTGTGATCAGCTATGAGAAAGACTTGCTTTGTGTGCCAAAAGCAGTCCTTTCATGAATTAGCTTTTTCTAGACATGAAGTACTGGAACTACCTGTGCAAGTGAAAGTAAGAAAGATTACATTTTTCAGCTTTCATTTGGTTAATCATTCTTATATATACATTCTTATGGAAAAAAATTATAGTAATATGTGAATTAAATGTTCTGGTTCTGTTGTGTTTTAAGAAAATGGCAAGTGCAGTATTAGATTCAAATTGCTCAGAAAATCTAAGAAAAGCATACCCAAAATCAAGAAGTAAACTTATTTATACTAAACACTATTAATTTACATCAATTTTAGTGATCTTTTATTTAGTTTAATCCAAATTAAGATAGATAGAAACTGTCATTTCTTAGATTCTGGAGTCTGTTCTTCACAAATCATCAGATTGTTGGGCTGAATTTAGGACTTAGCATAAAGAATGCTTTCCCTAGCTATCTCAGCTTTTCTCACCAGACTCTACATAGAAAAAAAAGAAAGAAACTGAAGAAAGATATGGAAATAGAAAATTTGAATCTACAGACCAGGCAACTTTTTTGCCATCATGTTATTTTCATCTTACCACCTGCAATCTTCAGTATCATAAGCAGAACACATCTGTAGCAGACAGAAAATAAAGCATATTCGGAAAGTCAAATTCCTCTTTATGCAATGTAACATAGACCTTGTTATAGAGAAAAAAAGATTCAGTCCCTCAGCAGTCAGATTTTCCATGTACCCAATTTATTTAAATTTAGGGAACTAACTATGAGACCTGATGTAACCACTCTCCTCCTCCAACCATTACATTAACCTTGAGTGATATGACTTGAGTCATATTTTTATAGCATATTTTTATATTTCTTAATAGCAAAGATGTAAGGGCTAGAACCTGCAACAAACTTTCATACAGAATTCCTAGTTGTTCAGTTTTGCAATAGCAGAGCTCTTTAATTCTCTCAATATATTGCCTCATTCTGAACAAGGAGTATCAGCTTTGATCAAAGGAAGACATGGTCAATTGACCGTCAGCATAAGGACACCATAATTTTCTCCAGGTACTAAGTTCTGTAGAGATTATTTGCTCAGTTTCTGTAATTTGGAGAGGGTTAGGCTTTTTTTCAAGAAGCATAAGTCTCCTTCTAAATGGACAAACCACCACTAGCTGCAAGGTTGTCTTTAAACAGTAGAAGAGAAAGAAAAATCCAATCTCTAAAGTAAAAGATGTCTGTATGGAATTCAGACAAAGTAATACCAGGTGTTGAAATTCTGTTGTGGGTGTGCTGAAACTGCTGATCATTTTTCCCTTCTGTTGACCTCTGCTTTCCCAAGTCATAAACAAAATAAGTGGTCGTTAATCGAGTGGTCACAGAAATTGAGATCCAGTTTATACACTGCTTTATGCATCCTTAAACATTTTTATTCCATGGACATAGACCATATTGTTTGGAAATATAGTAGGACATTGTCTAAGTTCAAATGCTAAATAAGTTTTTGTTTCCTCCTCTCTTGATTCTAAAAATCCTGAACTTTGGTGTTTTGTTTTTTTGTTTTTTTTTGTTTTTTTTTTGTTTTTTGTTTGTTTTTGTTTTTTTTTGGGTTTTTGTTTCTTTGATTTACAGCCTCCTCTACCAAGACAACTTATGTCAGTTACAGCAATCAGGCAAACTGAGCAGGGATGAAATTCAATGGAAGATCTACAGGACTGGATCTTGCAGACATAGACTTTACCACTACCAGAATTCAGTCTTGAAAATATCAGTAGACTACATTCAAATCAATAGTCAGTCTCCTAAAGAAAAAGGATTAAACAAAAGCAAAAGGCGAAAAGAGACAGGGGAAGGAAAAGTCCAGTTATATAACATAGAGACAGTGTCAAGCTTGTGAACTGTTCACTCACAAAAGGAAGCAAATCACAAAAGGTAAACTAATGTTAGCTTGTGAAAAAAAAAAAATGCTGTTGAAATAAATCATGTCTGATGTTATATTTGTAAGTACTTTTTTGTGATTGTGACAATTTCCTTTCCTGTCCTACATTGTTCAACTCGTAAAAGAAGATGAGTTTGTTTCTTGTGACGGCTGACAGAATTAAGTCCTGGGTTATGCTAAAATAAATGCAATGGTCAATGCATGCTAATTTTTATACAAAATAATTTATTTCTAATAATAAAGGAATGTTTTGCAAATGTTGAGACTTGTTTTGTTGCAGTTTTAAGGAAAAAAAAGTCCTTACACTGTTGTCTATTGTTTGTTTAGAATGTGCAGTAAAGGTGGGTGTACAAATAAAATAATAATCATGGCATCAGAAGAATGCAGTGTAAACTCTAAGCATGTGTGTGTGTATGCGTGTATGTGTGCACCTGTGTGTGTACATACGTGCATGCCTGCCTGCATGCGTGTGTGTGTGTACTCTGCAGTGTGTGAATTTATTTGTTCAAAGCTTTGTGACTATATTTTCTAATGGAAGGATTTTTTTCCCCTCTTCTTACCCTCAAAGTTCATTTTATATGTTTGTAAAGTAAAGGAGTCCTAATAGTAATTATTTTGTATGATTGTATTATATTTTTGAGTCTCCACTAGTAATTTTGATCCTTTTCATTTCTGGAACTTAACTGTTTGTAAGACTTTATGACAGCTAGACTGGATTAAGCTGAAAGTCTATTCAGCCTAGTGTCCTGTCTCTGGCAGGAGAATGTAGCAGATGCATATCTCAATAAAGATGACTTTGAAGTAACAGAAAAGAAATCAATGGAGAATTTGGAAAGCACTAGCCTAGTGAATATATGTTCTATTGCCTTATTAAAACTTTCAAATCAAAGAAATAAATACCAGTCTACAATCTAATATTCTTCACATCTTCTAATTCTTATCATTGTGTGAGTTTAGAAGCAACTATGCAAAGAGAAAGAGAAAATCACATTTATAGCTATCATTTTAATGAACCCCTCCAAATAAATAAGAAATACAGATAGGGACTGTCCCCTTTGTTACTATACCTGTGATGGATGTTCTGTAAGACTTTTTCACTCTGTGCAGTACTTACCATTTATCAAGTCAGTGGGTCTTCACATTATTAAATGTTGTCTCCTGGCTTAGCCTGGATGGTTCCTTGTGATTTTATCCTCACAGCAGATGTATTTTTATAAGATATCTTAAGGGACCTGTGGTGGGTCTTAAATTACATGAATGAAAGTTGAAGTATCTGAAACTGAATCTCTTTCATAATGCCAATATTTAAACTTCAGTGTACCTGGCAACTGTGTGACAGTGAGTGTCCATTTTCAAAGTATTTGATAAAATGTACTCAGTGTTTCTCAGAAAATGCATATCTGAAGTATTATCTTATAATTTCTTTGGTATAATATGGTATAGTGGGCTTGGTATGAGTGAAATTTTGTGTGAAATTTCCTTTTTTGACTATGCCACAAGCACATCAAAGCCAAAACTATAAACTAACATGTGATGATGCAGGTAATGAAATGAAACCTGCAAAAAAATCATAAATTAAACAGTTTCAGTTCTATTTCGTTAGCCAATATCTCATAAAATTGAAGTTTTCATCTGAAAATAGATTGATTGGATCAATTTTTAACAAGACAGACTTTCATGTCTAGGATGGATTTCCTAAAAAGAAAGAAAATCTGTTTTATCTGAAAAGCAATATTTTGACAGAGTTTCTTTTCAAGAAGCCTTTGAAGAGTTTAATTTTCAATTCACAATTAAAAAAAGTTTCAAATACTTTGAAATATCTCTATGTATTAACTTAAACATAACCCTATGCATTTGAAAAAGCAGTACATGGGAATTATGTTTAAAAGCCATTTCATACACACATAAACATATGATATATACATATACATAAATATTGGTTTATGATATGTAAATATCTTCCAGTTTCACAGTAGTCTGAAGAAAATGTTATTGTGAACAGATTTTCCAGGGTCAATATACATTTTCTTTTGGTCGAATAGTAGGTTAAAAATGGAATGTAAATTAGTTTGTGCATTTTCTGTGTAATTCTGTCTGATACATGGAATATATTAAGGCTATAAGGCCCACGAGAATTAATGTAACTAATCAGCTAAATGAGCATACAATATGAATTAAAGAAGAGCAATGGTCTACAGGTTTCACTTCAATAGAGTTATGTGCAGTGGTGAAAATACACGGAATTTATATACATGTATATATATGAATACACTCAGATTTCACAGTCATTCAGTAGCTGACATATTGAAGTTTAATAACTAAACTTTCGTGTGGGTACAGTAATTCTTTTCCCTCTAAAATTATAAAACGTCTTTATTCAACAATGTTAGGGCTTAGTCCTGCTCATGGAAAAGCAGTCTATTTATCTAAAGATAACTTGTGTGTGGTTATGATGAAGCAACTTCATCAAGGGCATGCAACTTTGTTTTACTAATAGCAGAAACAAGTCCTTAATGTTGTTTTGTGACTGCAAGATAGATACAATGGGATTTGAATGACTCTCTGTATCAGGAATCAAACAGAATAGATGATACTTTTAACTGTTCTATGGAAAGAGTAATGAGAGACTGCATCTAAAATCTGCTTTTCCAGAAATGTCCAAATAACAATTTCCACAGAAGGGTTTTTAACTAATAACGTTACCTCTCTTCCAATTAATAGATAATTTTTATTACTAAATGAGGAAACAAATCAAGTAAAACATTACTAAGAGATACAGTTTGTAAATCTATTTTATTGGAAGACAACTTATTAATTTATGCACCTACTTCAAGGCGGAATGTGAAGGCAGAAGACATAAAACGGTGTAGGGAGCAGTAGGCTTTGGTTTGAAAATGTTCAGTATGATCCAATATATTTCACCATCACATCAGCCATTAAATAAAATTATAGCTTATTACGCTTTCAATTAATGCATGTGCCATGTGGCATAATTTGGAAATTACATATTCTGGTTGAATTTTGTCAGAAGAGGGAAACAATACTTTTCCCAGTTTTGGTAGTATCTAATCTAATGACACTTTTAGCACTTGTGATACTGCCATTATTTGCATCCAGAAAACACCATTTTACATGCGTGTTTCATTTGCTGTGGATTATTGCCTCTTACAGTCTAAATGTGAAAAGGTCTTTTTCTCAGCAAAAAGTCATTTCTTTCAGACTTTCTCCTGAAATTTCAGTAGCTAATAAGAGAGCAAGGTACGTGTATCATTAATCCTTATTCTTTTTTCTGGGAAAGTAAATTATTATTATTAATGGGTTACAGCAAATACAAGAAGGAACAGATCTTATCTTTGGACTGCATCCTATACTTCTGGATATACGTAAATCGTATTTTCTCTTACTTAGCTTAAATTTTCAATTCTTTCTCGGCTTAAATTTACTAGTGAGATCATGAGAACTGAAAAATATTTTGGTGGAAATAATCTGTTGCATCCGTGCAATGTAAATAAGCTGGCTGTAGTGAAAGAAAATCTGTAAACATTTTGGTTATACTTAAAGGAAATTTGAAACCTTACTAATGAATATATTAAAAGTTTGATCAGGAAATGAACTACAAATTAACAGTGTGCTTAGCTTGTTTCAGCAGAATCTTATGAAGATTTTCAAAGTTTGTCTTAAAAGGTTACTGTAGAAATTTTCGTACATTTCATATATTTTTTGCTAACTGTAAATTCCTCTGCCACATTGAAACACTAAAATAATGGAGAGCGATACTTTTTCTCATTTGACATTAAAGTATGACAGCAGGTCATTAGCTGACAGGAACTTAATATTTTAAGTGGTACAGCAGCAGGGTAGAGAAAGCAGCATTGTCCCTGAAGCTGAAACAGTGTTGGAAGTACAGTGAGATGCACAGTATCCTTAATGACAAACCAAGCTCCTGTTGGTATTAAACAAATACCTTGCCTCTTGGTAGAAGTGAAGTAATGTGACATGCAGAGGAGTATGGACATGAAAGGGAAAAAAGACCAGTGACAGTCACAGTGTCTAAAACCCTTCCATAAGCAGCAGAAAATATTGAAAAGTGCCACTGTTGAAGGACTGTATCAGCTCCAGACACTGACCTCTGTGAAGGACACGTCACCAGGCTGGGCGTTTATCTTAGATACTCCACAGAACTACAGTGAGAAAACAGGACAAAATAATCAATGTGAGCCATCAGAGTTAATGTTGGATGAGGTAGCAAATAACAAAATAAACTAATTTCCTTTAAAATTCGAACAAATATGATGGTGCCCAAGGAATATGCACAACTTCTGCCAAGACCTGAAAATACAAGTAGGTTAAAATTTTTTCACAAGGTGTAAGCTGTGATCAAAGGTGGCAACATATCAAATAAAACAGCACCTGTCTTTTCACCAATGAATTAGTTTATTCTCTCTGGTCAATGACTAATTCAGTTCCAGGATTTCAGAAAAACTTTGGAGATTTCCTGGTCCATCATAATCTAGTCTAAGAAGGAACTGGATGATATTTTCCAAAGTAAAGGGAAAATTTCTCTGTAAAACTGATTTTTTTTTAATTAACTCTAAATTTCCAGGTCACCAATTATTGAACAACATGGCAAGTGCACTAATTTTCTCCTCATCTCAGAGAAATATAAATTAAAATATAATTTGCATGGCTGGTATCACTTCCTGCTTCATGAACAGGTGTCTTTGATGTTCTTTGAATAAATGATAAGCCAAAGTTAAGCATTATTCTGATTTTTTTTTTCTACAAGATTGATGTAATTAAGAAGTGCTAGTTTGAAAGCCTTTTTTTGCTTTCTGTTTACCTGATACATCGATTTCTCTATCTATTTGCATTGTTTCTGGAAGCCTTCTGTACTCCCCAAGTTAGCTGCAGTGTCTTTACTGTCTTTGTGATCACTATCACATCAATATCAAACAAGTATGACCTTTAATAAAATAAACTATATTTATTTAACTTAAAAGTTTTATTCTTCCTAATCTTGCTTGAAAATTGATGAACTTTTCAACAGATATGCTTTGATTTATGATTGGTCACAATCTTCAATACAGCTTCTAGTAGTTTTGTCTTACTCCATTTAGAGCTTTTTATTCAAGTACTGGATTTGGCATCGTGGAAGAAAACATATCAACAGAGTAAATTCATGACAAGAAAAGGACAAATATGAGGAATAAGAGGGTGAAAACGCCTTAAAGAAGGTAACACAACTCTGGACAGCTGATTTCATTCTTTTGAGGAACAGGATAACCATCCATATCTAAAGACAGTTTCCATAGGCTGCAGCTGGAAGTCTTCCTCAGTGACTGTTTTCTTTGAAAGTCTTATCAGCTGGATTAGACATTTAATGGTATTCTTTAAATGGAATTTTAATAAAACAAAAAAAAAAAAAAAAAAAGAGAGAGAGAGATGAACAGGTGAAAATGAATGTTGGAGATGCATAAGATATATTGAACTGCTAAATTTTTGAGAACTTGTTACAGGAAGAGTAAAAATCAAATAATTAAGATAGTAAATCAAAGATGAACTTATCAATACTTCTATCATCTATCTATCTATCTATCTATCTATCTATCTATCTATCTATCTATCTATCTATCTATCTATCTATCTATCTACCTACCTACCTATCTACCTATCTACCTATCTACCTATCTACCTATCTATCCATTTCTTTCTCTCACATATTACAGGCTGTAAAGAGTACCTCAATATTACTTGTCTACTCTTTTTAAATCAGCAATTCGTTTTTTACTGTGTGCATAATTCTGGGAGGATACAGAGTAGTAAATATAACTGTATCCATATCTTCTGTCCTAGCTCCACATAGTTTTTCTAGCAAGTGCTGCACATTTCTGGAAAAAAAAAAAAAGTTATTTATTTCTTCATTTCTGTGGTTCATGCACTTACCTGAAAATACAGAAGGTATGGCAATTATTTTGATGTAGAGGTTATCATTTCTGGTGAGAGCTTCCATCTTTTGTCATTGTTTGCAGCGTGACACTGAACAAGGAATGACAGAAAGATTAGTTTTATACAAAATTCAGGATATTCTTCACTGAATGACAGCTCTGGAGCACACAATTTGCAAGATAAAATAACAATAATGTGAGTATTTCAAATGCCAGACTGAGGGTACTTTATAAATTACTGTCTAAGGCACTGAAAGTTTAGGATAGATGCCTGAAAGTGTGTTCTAGAGATAGTTTCAAATGTCTGTGTTTTGGAACCTGTTGTTTTACTTAAAAAAAATGATCTGTTACTTCAAGAGACAGACCACACAAAATCAGAAAAGGGAGAAACAACAGCGCTGGCAACACAATAAATATTACAGGTGAAAGAAAGAAGCTACTTGGTTTTTTAGAAAGTATGATTAATACAGTGAATTTTATAGTTACATATATTGCTTTGACACAAAACCAGAAATGAGATAGTATAGTTAATATGCCCATGAAAAATAATCATACCATGATTTCTGCTTGTTCTACACATAGAGCAGAGCTACACATACTTAAAGCCCTATGACTTCTTCCATGGCTTTTTTCCTTGAAAGAATCATGCTCATGATCCCCTTATAATAAGTTTTGTTCAAATACATCGTGCTTTCTTTTAAAGAATGAGGAGGGACAGCTGTTTGCATGCAGACAAACCTGTGTACATTTGAGGGAAGTAATATTGCTGAGGCAGGCGCTTGCACTGTTTCCATCACTGCATCCTACTGTATTCTACCTCTTAGCACCAAGACACCTGACAGCTCATGACCTATGTTTGATGAGGTTTTGCTTGAAAACCAGGTTTTCCCCACTCAGCACTAATGACAGCAGAATGTTTTTTGTAGTAGGAAAACATCACTGAAACTATTTCCCATGTGGGTGAATTTCCCATAGATAAGGAGTCAGGGATCAAAGCAAGATCTTTTCTGGAGAGCAAAAGTGTAATGTCAGCGTTCCTGCCTGGTACAGTGGAGTTGAACTACCAGCTGCCAGGGCCAAAGGGCTGGTGTGCTACTGATGCAAATGAGACTCACAGCTCTCTGGTGTGGGGAAACCACACAAGTCATCTGGAAAACATTTGCATAATGTGGGACTTGCAGCACATCCTGACCCAGGATGTAGATATTACTCTTTATCAGGTAAAGTGACAGTAACAGGTAGATCATGGGTTTTCTTTCAGTGGGATAATGAAACTTCCAATAGATAAGCCCCTCTAACATCGCAGGGGAGTTTCTGAAGTTAATTTTACAGTAAATTAATTCACAATTACTTCTAAACTGAAGAGACTGGTATTGAGTCAACATCAATGTTCAACAATTTCTTCATTCATATCTGTTTTCCACAGAAAGCTGAATTTGAACATAATCAGATCCGTAATACACAACCAGGATTGCAAATTTTACATTTGGTAGACTGAGTTGGACTTTCATAAAGGAAGCAAAAAATAGAAAAATTTAGGTTGACCAAAATACCAGGTATCCCTATGTCGTAGTTTGGAAAAAATGAGTTTTTTCTGAACTTTAGTGGTCAAACCAATGAGTGCTCAGGTTTAAAGACTGGCACCTGGTGTGGCCACTGAGGACAAGGATCCGTCTCTGAGAACACAAGGGGTTAAAAACAGAGGGCTCTCCGGAAAACTCTCTCTTGGTTCTGGTCCCTGAGGACGGAGGGATCTCCCCTGCCCAGCGGCTGGCTGGGCGGGGCAGGGGAAGCCATGCGGCCTGGGTGAGGTAGGGCCGGAACCTCGGGCACAGAGGGGGAGAGGAAAATCCTGTAGGATGGAAGGGTGGCAGACAGCCTTCTTTTCCTTTTCCCTCCCCCCTTCCCTCCCCCGGAGAGAGAGACTGAGAAAAAACCGTGTCTGTGATCTTCGTCACCTTGAAATTTGATATCAACAACTAGACAGCACGGCCAAAGGAGTATGGGGGGGTGGCGTGAGAAGAGTACCCAACAGTAAAGATACCGTGAGAGTTCTAGGGAAACAAAGTCCAAGATTTTAACTCTTTTCGTAAATGATAGAAACTTTATAAATACTAATCTTCCTGAATTTGAAGAAGAAAGATAGAAAAAATTAAGCGAAGATGATAGAGTAAGAATGCTGAAAAAAATCTTAGGTGGGAAGAGATGATAGAGTGGCTTTAGCTGGACTCTTTTGTATAACCATAGACGGACTCATTTTTTTTTTCCCTATAACATAGAAGCTGTATCTGGGGAGAGGCATTGGCTTGGAGCCAAGAGTGGACAGTAGTGTAAACAGAGATGAGAAGTGTCCCCAAAATTTGAAAGACTGTCGTTTCTTAGAACTAACCAAAACATCTTTAAAAAGAGAAACCCTAGAAACAGTTCTGGTCCATGCACAGTGGTGAGAACACTGGACATGGAGGAAGAAGCCACGATGTGGTGCAAGAAAGACTCCTATCTCTCCTCAACGAACTGAGTACTGATTATCGGAAGGGTGGTAATAGACTGAAGATTAATTATCTAAAAAGTGGTAACATGATGAAGAATTTTCAGTTTGTTTTGTTAAGTTGAGAACTGGGGGGGGGGGGGGGGGGAGGAAGAGTGTTTTTTTTTTAAAGTTTCCATGTTCTTCTGTATGTGTCTTCTCTGCCTATTATAAGTAATAAAGTTTTTTTCCTTTTGCTTTCTAAATTAGACACTGTTTTGCTCTGTTTTTAGTCACATCTCACAACAGATACCAGGGACAGTATATCGTTATAGAGGCACTGGCCTTGTGCCAATATCAAACCTTTAACACCCTAGTTTCTGTTCTGATATAAAATGCAACCAGCAATGTGCTGACATGCAAAGATATCAAAGTATTCAGTAATCCAGGTCTTTGCTTAAAAATTAAATGATCTACAGAAGTACTATTCTTAAAAAAAAAAAAAAAAAAAAAAAAAAAAAAAAAAAAAAAAGAAAAAAAAAAAGGCATAAAGCCTCATGCAGTAAGATAAAACAAATTATCCAACATTCTGTGAAATAATTAGACTATCCTAAAAAAATTGCTGGCTGTTGGCATTTTGTACTTGATAATTTCCATATTTTATTTAAAATACTGCTGAACCTGATGAATATTTTAATCACAATAAAATAGCAACCTTTTTCCTACTATAGTTCTACTCCTTACTTACAAACTTTTAGCTTGTATCAGCAAATGGCTGACACTTACAGAAGCCCAGGACATAGGCAGAAGTGGATCCATATGGAGCTGAAAAATTTCAGGCAGGTAGTTCCCTGAATGTAAGGATCAAGATAAATCAGCATGTGCAAGTCAGCCCTCAGAGACCTCCAAGAGAAGATGAGTTTAGAGATATCAGAAGCTGGTTCTTGCTGGATATTGCTTTCCTTCTCCATAAGCACTTCAAAATGTCTTGTTCTGGCAACAAGTCCCCAGTCTGCATGCTCAGAAGCTGACCAAAACACAAATCCATAGAATCTGTTCTAGAAAATACAATCTATAAGAAGCTGAAGAGGCACTTTGAATGAATCATGTACTACTGTTCATACCATTGAAATATATCTTTTAACTTTTTGATGTAGGTGCTTATGGTTTGAATACTTTGGAAGGATGATATATTCTAATTATTACAATTTTTTGTTATTAATATTATTATTAACATTAACATTAATCTGTATTTCATCGGCACTTTTTATACATTAATCTGTATTTCATCAGTGGTATCTGAAGAAGGTACTTGGGCTTACAGAAAGCTCACCCAGAGAAGCACAACTGGTGAGTTATTTGTAAAGATAATTGCAGCAGTACTGAGACTCAGATAATTTCAGATAATTCATAACTTCTGTAATGTGTCGATTTCCATTCAATTTCTGAGGCTAATCTGTGATTTTACTTGATTTTGGAAGCATTCTAGCCTGCAACTGAGGCACAATGGATTTGCAAAACTCCCTGTGTGTGATTCATAGAAATCAGGAAAGAAGTGATTGGCAAACATCAGCTCCATTCTGTAACAGTGCTATCTGCTTAGCTTGTCTGGGATCAGAAACTCTAAGACAACCCAGGACTGAAGAATTTCTCTGAAGAAATACTATATGGTTGGGCTAGAGGTGTCTGTCTGCCTGCCTGTTTCTTTAGAACTACCTAGGCTTATCAGGCCACGGTGATCTATCTGCAGCATATTTTTATTAACTGACCTTGTCATAGTAGCTAGTATTTTGATAATGTAAAGCACTAACTTTTAGCTACAGTATGCAATATGAAGCATAGGGACTGAAGACTTTTCATCATTCAGGAAATTATTCCTATTCAGAGCTCCAGTCTCCCCCAGGGAGCCATTCGATGTAATTGTTTTTTGGATGGCTTCAGTGATTTTGCTTTAATAGAAATGTCCACTAGGATGCTCCATGTACTTATAATTTTTTCCGTGAAAATTTTTTATAGTTTCTGATTGGAGTTTGCTTTTTTTTTTTAGTGGCTTATTTCTAGAAGCTAGCAAAAATTGGAACTTTTTATTCTATGTATATGTCACTTTTTTGATTATGATTTATTGAGAATTCTTCTAGAGATGGGAATATATTTTCCAGAATGTAGCTAGCTTTATCATTAATGAACAATTGATTTCTTCTCTCTGAGTAGCTAATCCAGGGCTTTCTGTAAGATACCAGTGTCCTGAGAGACAAGGGCATTTAGTTCTCCCTGAAATGTCCAGGATACCAATTTAATAGGAAGGGTATAATTTTCAGATCACTAAATTATCAGTGTCTTAAAAAGTGAACCTGGCTGTTACAATAGCATGCCTGCAACATCCAGATCATGAAACGATATTTTCTGAAGAGTCGGGAAATAGAAAGAGAATGAATACTTGGGAGCTGTGATGGAGGTTATGACTTGGGCAAAGTGCCTGGTACCTGAAGCTGTTCCACAGAGTTGTTTTTGCTTTGAGGTAAAAGCACAAAGCAATTTAGGTGTTACAGTGCTACAATCAAAGGATCACATTGAAAATTAAAAACCACTAAAGCCCAGTTCAAACCAGCCTAAAACTTGTTTCTAAATGGCTGTGAACTGGAGTGAAGCTCTTAATTGAACACAAACTGAAGCTAAACCTGCACTAATTCTCCAGTACTATGGTTCAGCTAAAAACATGATTCCAAGGGCAGATGGCTTGGATGCTTTCTGTGTGTATATGCACATATGTTTCATAAGGAAAACCTTTCTCACAAGCAAAAATTTACATAGCTGTTCCTTTATCAACCCTGTGGTTTTAATGTGTAATAAATGAGCCAGTTCAGCAATTCAAATCTTGTCAAGAAACTGTAAAATAACTTTCAACTCTCAAATAGTTGTAGTGTTTTCATTTACACTGACAAAATTGAAATATCTTTTGTTCAGTAAAAATAGATATTTGTAGACTGAGAGGCATCCAGAGAGAAAATCTGGTACAGACAGATATTTCCCTTTTGAATACAGTTATCCTTAATTTGTGTAGAACTTGCCTGTGAAAAAAAAATCTCTTTGGAAGAGAATAAGATATTCTTTCAGCAAATGGAGAAGTTTAAGGATAAGAAAATTATAGTATAATTAAGCTGAATGATAAAAGGATGGCTAAGAATATAAAGCTTGTGAAAAAATAGATAAGAAAGTCTTAAATTTGACAAGAATTTTGGTTATAGAACAAAAATCCATTAATTGATTCAATTTGCAGGCGTCAAAGTGTGTTAACATATCATAACTGTGTTTACAATGACAAACTAATAGTACCACTGGACATAGAAGTTATACAAAATGTATAAATTACAAAAATGCATAATGAACTAAAACAACCCTAAACTTGCCCACTGTGCATAGAGGTGTTTTAATGAAGGTGATTATCTGCAATTAATTCTGAAATCTCACAGCTGCTACACAATGAATTGCCTACTTTCTCAACAACCTCTTTGTTATAATTTTGTTTAAAATGTTGATAAAATTCTGTCTGAATGTTCCTTTAACAATAAAGGTGAAAGCAATCATATAAAATAATGATAATTATAATAGTGGAACCACAAACTTGTTATTAATCTACATTTACTTAGAGAGATTTGCTGCTAAATATTTTTTTTAAAGCTTAGTTTTAACATTTTTTCTGTTCAGTTATATTAAAAGTCAAGGTAAAATGGAATACTCTCTTTGCTTTCCAACATCATGTAATCCACTTTTCTAAATTATCTCAGAAAACTGGAGGCCTAGAAGTTCTACAAAGCACCAATTTGAACACAAGGCAAAGAGGACAGAACCAGGATCTTTTCAGTGGTGGCCAGTGGAAGAAGCAGAAGCACTGAGCACAAAGTGAAGCACAGCAGGCTCCCTCTGACCACCAGAAAACTCTTTTTTTACTGGGAGGGTGACCAAGCACTGGTGTGAGTTGCCCAGGGAGGTGGTGGAGCCTCATGCCTTAGAGATCTTCCAGCATTGTGTTGCTGGCCAGCTAGCTAAGGTGGCCTTCCTTAATCAAAGGGGAGAATCAAATCATCTCCACAGGTGCCTGCTAACCTCAGCTATTTAGTGACTCTGTGATTCTGTGAAACATTACCCATTATATTTTCACAAACCTATTTCAACACAAAAGCAACCTTTTAAAAGCCAAATTACAGCTACTTGGAAAAAAACAATGTAATTTCACATGTACAAATATGATGGGCTTATTCCCAGGAAGAAAATCTTGTTAATATCTTTAAAGCCTAGAAAGTATTTGTAAAATTTTGGCAAGTTTTCTGTTAAAGCCTTGTTTTTTCTCTTACTGATATTAACTGAAAAACAGACGTATGGCAGCTTAAGACTGCTTTAAGTCTCTGGACTTCACCTTAGTTTTTACTTCAATGTTTTGCTAGGGAACATTGTGATGAAAGAATAAATTGAAGTATGGAAGAGAATTTTTCTTAAGAGATAGGAAAGTAGCATATGAATTATTTTTTTCTAAAGTATGCAGGAATTTGTGTCTAAAACCAATATTAGAATCCCACTAATAAAAATACATATCAGCAATATTTCTGGCTGCTTATAAGCAGAGGAGCACAAGGTTGTATACAGCTAATATCAGTAACAGGCCAACTTAAAATTGTTCAGGTTAAAGGCTGGGATTGTAATAGACCTTGATCCTGTGGGATTTTACCAAAATAAAATGGAGTACCCAGTGAAATTTTATTTATTCTTCTTCACATGCAAATTTTATTTATTTTTTACTTATTCATCTAGAGTAACTATAAAACCTTTAGAAACCTTGACGATCATAATTTGAATAGCTTTCATATGGGGAAGAAAAGCCTTTAAGAATGAAATCAGCTAATTGGTTGATTGTGGATAAAAGTGACCATGAAGAGCAGTAGGTATGTTAAGGAAAATAAATAAATAATGTCAACTCATTATGTCTATATGTACATAACTTCAAGGGGGCAAGTGTTTCCACTGAAGGCATTAGGAGTTGCACAGTTGCCTTCATGCTTGTACATTTTACTGTATTACACAAACAGATGCCTCATCAAGAACATGTCTATGTATTTGAAAAGTCCACAATGCCAAAGGGGTGAAAGGAACAGTGCAACTGGATCTTGGACATATCACAGAAATTAGAATACTACCTTGGATCCTTAAAGACTTATGCTAACTTTGCTTTATTGAAGTTATTGTTGTTTGTAAAGACCTAGAAACCCATGTGGAACTATCTGCTGAATTTTTCCCATAGAATGGACAGAGTCATGTTTCTTTATTCTACATGGAAGTAACCAAGGCAAAAACATAAAAGCTGTAAGACATTCTAATACTATATCAAGTGGAGCTATATAAATATGCTTCTGACTGGTCAAGGAAACTCACTTAAAAGAGGCAGCAGAATTATTTGTCTATTTAGTATAATTGCTGAAGTCACAACCTTGCCCAAAACAGGAGAAATTTCATTATGTTTTCCAGTACATTAGAAGATATGCTTGAGTACTCAAATTATATGTGAAACCTTGAACTTGATAGAAATTAAATTATTCCTTGCAGATTCTTTATTATGTTGGTTTCACTGATAATACTTATTTTATTTCTCTACTGAATAGCAATGCCTCTCTCATTTCTCTTCTGGGAAGGTAGATATTTGTGATTTCTCTTTGGTGATAGGAAGTGGGACAAGTTTATTTTTAAGCTTTTTGGCATATGTTCTGTGAACATTTAGGAAGGTGTTCTCTATTACAGCCGATGTTTTGAAATTAAGAAACATTAATATGTTCATTAAAACCAACCAAACAGCTAATTGCCTCTCTAGCTGGTGTACAACATACAGTTGAATTTGTACATTTTAATGTCTCAGACACTTAAGAATACTTAAGGATTCCTAATATTTCAAATACAAATATTAAAGATATCATACATTTAAATGAGAAGCAGTAGTGAGAGTGTCATCTGGTTTAAAATAATTAGGTTAAAATCTTGTATAAAATGTTAAAGGAGCAGTCATTTCCTATGACTTCAAGACTATTAAGTTGATATAACTTTAACTTGCTTGTTCTATAATATATCACCTTTTAATTACTCTGTTCCTAATTCAATTCTTATTTTGTCAGAAGGGCTGAACATCTGAGAATATGAGAGGTTTCTTTTTCTTGTAAGCCCAGGTATCTGTCAATGAGAGAATGATACTGAAAGGGGATAATTTATCCAAATCAAACACCAACAAAAATTCCGTGTAGAATCTTTTTTACATGGACAAGACATTACATAATCTTGATAATAATCACTGCTAGGAAATAAAGGTAAAAACCCCCACATTCTAATTTCCAACAAACTGTGTTCATGCATTGTAAGCATTGACTAACCATGCAATGAAATGGTTACCATACTCCAATAGGAGCCACTTTAGGCTTTTGTCTCTGCATAAGAATCTAGAAACCTAAATCAGCTGCACAGATTCCTCAAGAGCAGAACTGGGAGACTGTCACTGAATGGGCCTTGTGGAAACAGGGTCCTGTGGGGGAACATGACAACATTAACTAGTAGGAAATGCATAAGACCAAGAGGGTTGCCAAAATCGTTATGGCAGCATTGGACCTTTCAGCTGCCAAGGATTTACAGCTCTGGCCTCTCATCAGACACATTTTTTAGGAATCTAAGATATGGAAATCTAGTTAACATTAATCCTTCAGGGAGACATGAAAGGAAGATGCCAGTGCTGAGGCACTCACACTTATCAGTGAAGTAAGGATGCTGTCTTTGGAGGCACTCCATTCCACAGTGCCTCTTCACACAGTGTAACAATTCCTAGGCTACAGAGAACTATGAACCTGAGGGTAGGAAGTAGAGAGAAAGAAGCATGATAAACTTCTGAAGTGCTTCACTGTGAAGGAAAAAATTATAGATTTCTTGGGTTTCAGAGAGGAAATACTCTACAGGATGTGTCAGGTCAAACAAAAGCAGCCACCGATGTAACCAAAAGGCAGCTCTATGGAGCATCCCTTTGCACCCTTACTGGGATATTATGACAATCAAATGTGTCTATAAAGTGCCTGTACACCTGTGTGTGCAGTATGGAGAACAAACAGGAGGAGCTAGAGATGTGTGCAGTCACAGGGCTTGGATCCCATTGCCTTTGTAGACACATGGTGGAATGGCTCCCATACCTGGAATGTTGTCATGAAGGACTACAGCCTGTTTAGAAGAGACAGACTATGAAGGCATAGTGGTGGACTATGTGAGGCAGCACTTGATATATCAAGCTCTGTCTTGGCATGTCTGATGAATGGGCTGAGATCTGATGTTAGCATAAAAGGGCAGACTAGTAAGGGTGACTTTGTTACAGTTATGCTCTGCAGGCTGACTGAGCAGGAGGAGGAGGAAATGGCTGAAGCCTTCTGCAGGCAGCTTGAGGCAGCCTCACAGTAACAGTTCTTGTGGAGCACTTTAACTACCCTACATCTGCTGGAGAATCTACACAGCAAAGAACTACCTGTCCAGGAGGATCCTGGAAGGCATTGAGTACAGCTTTCTGACACAGGTGGTGGAAGATCTCACAAGTAATTGTGTACTGCTCAACCTCACACTAACAAACAGGGAAGGCCCTGTTTGAGATGTAAAGGTTGGGGGAATCCTAGGCTGTAATGGCCATGAGATTGTGGAGTTATGGAGTTCAGTACTGGGGAAGGAGGAAGCAAGGCAGCAATCAAAATTGTAACCATAAACTTCAGGACAGTTATATTTGGTGCCATCAGGGGTCTTCTTGGAAGAATCCTATGGGAAGTCAGACAGCGGAGGGAAGCTACATCCAAAAGAATTGGTTGATCTTGATAGATAAGCTGATTGATAAGGTTCACTTTCTTCAAGCTCAAGAATAATGCATTCTGATAAACAAAAAAGTCAGGCTAAGGAGTCAAGAGAATATAGTAATGACTAACCCAGCAGTTAATCTTCTCTGGGGCACATGGTGTGACTCTTGGGCATGGTCCTTTGCAGGGACAGCAGTTGGACACAATGATCCTTGTGAGACCCTTCCAAATCAGCATGTTCTGTAATCTGTATGTGTGCTAGGGAGTAAGTAATTGTTTTATACTAGAGGATTGTTTTATACAATGGATAACAGTGATTTCATGCAAAGGAACCTTGAAAGTGTAAATTTTTGTCATCTCAAGAACTATTTTCTCAATATATCCTATATTGTCCTCTGCTTCCCATTCAGTTTGTTAACTGTTTTGGGATAGAGAATCTTCCACACTTGCCCATACTTCCACACTTGTTAACCATACTTAACATTTTAGCTCTCAGGTTCAGTCCCTCAGTACTATTTCCATACCAAAAAGAAATGGACACTATTAGGTCATAAATTCCTGCAATGTCTTCATCTCCATCTTGCAGAACTAGTATTGGAACACTGATCAAGGCCAAGCCAGAGCCGTTTGAATTGGCATCAATCCAAAACTAATATAGAAATCAAAGCAAGACATCACTAATCCAAAATACATCTGATGAGAAGTGTATATCAAGGGAAAGAAAATATGGTTCACAAAATGGCTAATATTCTTTGGTGAAATGCAATACGAAGTCTCTGAACATGAACCTCACAAGATAAATCTATTCAAGATGTGCATCTGAGGAAAAAAATGTTTTATTCTCATGTGGAAAGGGTAGTTAGGTCATCGAATATGTAATATCTGTATCATGTAAGTTATGCTTAGTCAGAATTACAGAAAACTATATTAATCAAAAAAGGATTAATTTGAATCAACATCTTAGATAATGCTCATCTGAATGTGTTAGACTGATAACTGAAAAATCTGAGAGGTGTGGATCCTTTGCATATGTTTAAAGAAAAACAGAAGATCTATCAAAAAACCAAAATAATTAAAAAATATATTTCTTCATAATGAAAAAATTGACAAAATTAATGTCACTGAAAATTAATCAGAAACTCCAAGAATGTTTATGCACTGAATCTCTGTTACAGAAATGGACTCTTCCTGCAAAAATTTAGATACCTCTTTCCATAGTTATTTGAATAGAACAAAGTGAAGAAAGAAAAATAAATATTAAAAGCCTGTCACTCCCTCCTAATTTCTGAAGCATCAAGTATGATTGCTATATTTATAAAAGAAACTGAAGGCGGTTTTCAAGTTAACCAGACAAAACTTTCTGTTTTCCCTGATATCTGTAAATGGTAAAGCTGATATATTTTGTTGAGAAAATAACAAATCCATGTGCAGAATAGTAATTCATACATAACGTCTTTTATATAGAGAGCTATGAGATATTGCAGATGAAAACAAGGAGCCATGTAAAGAGATTTCTGAAACTGATTTGTTGTAGTCACAACATGTTATGAAATGAAAGTTGGAGGATAACAATGTCTCTGTACCAGTTCAACACAAGCCTTTCTAAAACATGTACACTAAATTTTCATGCCTCAATTCTTTCCTGCTGCAAACTCAAATATGCGTCTTCTTTAATTTCGCCCTGAGAGATGAGTGAAGTTATGAATAAAGATGTATAAACATATATATAAATGAAAATTTTGTTTTCACCTGCCATATTAAGTGGTAATCTGATATTGACATCAATTCTTCTGTTTCTGTGCAATAGAATGATTTTCAATCATGCAGGAACAATCTGAAATTTCCAAGTCTAGAGGAAAACATGAAAAGAAGAGAAAATATGCATTCTGTGTGTGGTAGATTAGATCTACACAGAAGTGATTAAAAGGGAGCTATTGAATGGAAAAAATAACTAGTACAACAGAGTAGACCAGAAATCTGAATTGAAACAGGGTAGTATGTTGAAGGTGATAAGCAGAGTAAATTGAGCTAAAATTAACAAAATGGAAAAGTATTAAAACAGATTTAATATCGTAATTATCTCACAAGTCTCAGTAACAGTCTAGAAATAAATGTGGATTATGTGTCAGAAGAACAAAACTAGGATGCTGCTGTTTTGTGGGTTATACAATAAAAAGAGATGGTTATTCTGCCCAATAAGAAGAATCTTACTGATTAAAATTAAATGTTGTTCTACCATCATAAGTCTACATGTTATAGAGGATGAGTCCTATCAATAGGACAAATGGCTGGTTGAGTTCTATCGTCAGCATTATTTGCTGTTATAAGAATAGATTAATAGATTACCCATCAAGAAAGGGTCATGTAGTCTAACCTTCTGTGAAGGAAAGAACTTTCCTAAATTAATTCCAGTTTGAACTAGGACAAGTCCTCTGGAAAAATGAAATAAAACCTTATCTCATTTAAAAAATCTGAGTGATGATAAATCTAGCACTCCTTTCAGTAATATGATCCAAAGGTTAATATCTTCACTATTAAAAAAAAAAAAACAAAAAAAACCCCAAAACCAAAATGCATTTGTTGGGGTTTTTTTTGTTTTTTTATTTTCACCTAACCAGAATACATCTATATTCTACTTTCTGCTTAGATGTGCTGGCACACTGATATCTCTGGTCTCTTTGTGACTGCTTATAGGCTGTAATGAGGTTGCTTTTTAACCTCCTTGTTAAGCTAAAGAGATAGAGTTTCTGGAGTCTTTCACAGTGTGGCTTTCAGTTACTCTTTTAATCATTCCTGCAATTCTACCATGAACAAAGTATCATCTTGATTATTTTTGAATGGAGGCATCAGATATAGACAGAAGCTGTGGAAGTCATTGTCTCAGTGATAGATGCACCGACTCTACTGAAACTGCTAAAGATGTGCTGTCCAGCCAGGCCTCCAAGCCAAGAGCTGCAGATTTTCCTGTGTCTGTATGAGTCATGAACCTTTCATCGTGCAGTGCTGTTGCACTGCATTGTATTCGACAAAAGTTTCTTCTGTGTTTCCTGTGATACACCCTTGGCCTCAGGATGAAGCTGCAGTGCTTGAAAATTGAAAGTATTGTTTCATTGGCTTTCTGAAGTGATATTTTTGTGTTTCAGGTGTGACATTAAGCATATGTGTAATATAAGTATCTATTTCTTTTCATGAAGGAAATCTGAATAATCAGAGTAGGCCTTATAGGCTAAGGCAGGGTGAAGTAAGCAGAATTTTTTGCAGTTCGTTCCTTTTTTTCCTATACAGAATAGACCGTGGAGCAAAGTGATGGGAGTTCTACATCTAGATTATATCCAAAAGCAACCAGGTGGTTCGCTTCAAAAGAAAATTCTGGACTGAACAAAGTTACATATAGAGTGGACCAAGGAATCAGACCCCCGGGAACTAAGCCATTTGACAAGGAAAACACATTCCCAATCTCCTGTCATTCATGCCAGTTACTCTGTGTGCAAGAATAGTACTGGTCTGTATGCCCAGACAGAAACTGCAGTAAAAGTTTAAAATACTACTACTTCCCTAACCAGCATCTCCACTGCTAGTACACCCTAGAGAACAGTTTAGAGTTTTCTAGTGAGAAATGGAAAAGACAAAAATTTTGCTAGAACCTTTTCCAGATGTTGTTAAATGTATGGGTCCAGAGTGTTAGCCTCGTTTGTTTTGAAGTAAGGTAAGATAGAAGAGCAGCTGCATTATACTCTTTCTCATTTTATCCTCAGTAATGAGCACAAGTGTTATTTCTGAGCTAAAAGCTATCTACCTCATTCAGAATTAATATTCTTAAGCCTTCCTGTTTAAAGGTAAAACATGCTAAAAGCAGAGTTAAATCCTTGAGCTCTGTGTAGTTTAAGTATATATAATAATAACATTTATTTAGCTTTTATCACAGAATGCTTATATTTTATTTTATTGTCATTTAGGATATTATTTTCCACCTTCTAAGCAGTTCAGTCATGTTATTAGGTCTTCTGGTAAATCGGTAGATACGAAAGGTTATAAGAGTCTGCTACAGTTCATTGAGATATCAAATAAAGAAACCAAACACAGAAAATACTGGTTTATGGCAATAAAATACTCCAGACAGTTGAAAATTGAAGTGCATGGTGTTCTATATCAATTTATGTGACATGTACAGCAGATGTATATGCCAAGGATCCCAAAATCCAGCTGGGTTGATGAGGGGTCAGAAAGTTGCTTTTCCTCCAGCTTCATCAAAGACTACAATAACTTTGTGATGGACCTTCTATTTGCTCCGTATCTGATAAACTCAGAAGAGAAGCATTCAGAGGAGGCCTTGTCTCAAACAAAGAATAAATTGACAGCAACATGTCCCTACCATAGTTGCAGGGTTTGGGGTTGCAAGAAATCCATTAACTATGCACATTAAATAAAGAACTTCATCATTTTGCACATCTAGAATGAGATTACCTCCAGCACAACTTTCTGCATCCAGAGCAAGAATGTTTTCCTTACATGGGAGCTTTTGTGTATTCGCTCGTCTGTACAGCAATGAAAGTACATATCTGAGGTTTGAATTTGCATTCAGACCACTTACAGAAAATGCTTGTTTGCTTTTAAGCCTGATGTTCATCACTTCAGTGTAAATTGGCTTATCTGCTAGTTAACTACTGCTTTTAATTTTGCTTAATGAAAAATTGGACTCTCAGTCTTAAGGAGGTCTGCACTATCAGCAGGTTTGGTTTGTTTCCTGTAGCACTGCTCCATAGGTCATTTGTGTTATTTGAAAGCAACACAGGCCCAAAGAGCTACACCTGGTAAGCTCAATTGCCACTACACTAAGTTAGATACAATTTCTATTTCTTGCCTTGTTTGCATTTTCTAACTCATACCTTCAAGCCCTCTTTCCATTTGTAGTCTGTCCATGCTTTGCCATGAATGAACAGTAGAGCTGTGATGCTGTTAAATTCTCAGAAAATGATGCATCAGTATTTGCCTGCTGAAGGAATGAAACCTTTCACCCTTATATTTCAGATTATTGGGTAATTAATGATGACAAAAGACAGAAATATACTTTTATGTGATCAGTTTAGTAAACTGTCTTCCCTTAGTTACTAGTGATCATCTCTTCTGATTTAATAGTGAATTTTTTGCCTCAAGGCTTGAAAAATCAATGTTTTGCAGTATTTTCCCCTTTCTAGTATTAAACTCTGAATTTTTAGTAAATTTATGTGGTTTTAGTATTTGATTTTAATATATTAAAGATATTTTCTTGTTTTGAACCCTTGGCTAGAAAGTATTGATATTTCAAAGCATTAGCTGTTCACTGTCATACTCTTTGATGAAAATATGTCAAAAGGCAGATCCTATGCTCACATAGTAAGAATGGATTATTTCCATGCAATTTTTCACTCTTTTTATTCTTTTTTCCCTTCTTGCACTACTTATGTTGCATAAATTATGTCCTTCTATGTGACTGAGTGAAAGTTCTTTCCCTTGAATGTACTGTAAGATACATAAAGTATACATACACCCATAGATAAGGGTCACATACAGTTTCATAATGGATGCTTTATTCCTCACTTGACCTCCTGGGGGGCTGATCAGGACATTTACAGCAGAAGAATGCAAATTTTTGTATCCAAATGTCTCACGTGGAAATTAAATATACATAAAATCCTGTCTCAAAGCGTCTGATTCTTCCTCTACCTTATTCCTCTGTTAAAATACAGCTCTTCACTAAAAGTGTTTATTCCTCCATTACTTTTTCTTTTCTTCCTTTTAAGGAAAAATCCTCAGCCTTGCTTAGTAAGACTATTTAAATAAAAGGTTTTATGACAAATCCACGCACTGCAATTTGACAAAGGTCTTCCCTGCAATCTTCCTAACTTAGAAATAAATTTTCCCAGTCATATATAGGTTTCTAGAGTAAATGTATTTCTTTTAGTTTAAAGACTGTCCAAAGCCTTGGTACTTCCCAAAAGTTTTGGATTCTGTAGGAGGTTTTTGTGATTGTCTTTTATTTTCTTTTTTTTTTGTTTGTTCGGGTTATATATATATGTATATATCCTAGTGAAGGGTTTTCTTCCTTTCACTTTCCTTCTTGCTCTGCCTGATGACGTTTTTACACCATTTTCCCTTTGCAGAGCGCATGGCTTTGCCTTGAAGAATGATACAATTGTGTCTGCCCTCCATAGATTTCTGCTTGTCAGTTGGTGCAAATACTGATCAGTGCTCCATGTTACCTGGCTACAGATTTTTTCCTCAGGATGCACATAATACAACATAATCCACTCCATTAAGACATCCTGAGTGGTGTATGAGGCACTATGCCCTGCTCAGACCATCCTCTTGTACCTCCTGGACTGAGCTCTGATCCTTGAGCCCAGCCAGTTCCAGATGCTCACTGTCACAGCCCCACGCCCTGCAGGAAGGACATGACTCCCTCATCCGCCCTCATGGTGCCAAATGCCTGCGCAGGGCAATTTATGGCTTTTGTGTGCATATCCAGTGAGCTGCTGAGACCCAGTCAGAGGGAAACAACTGGCACAGGATGAAATCTGGGCAAATGACTGCTCTGCTTCAGCAGCTTAGAGGAGACCCATTCTGTCCCCATCAGCATGCAAAATCTTTTCTTGGGGCAAGCATAGCTCTTAGTGAGTTAGAGGAGGGTTTTATACAGTAGCTTAAATGTTAGTCCACATTCCAGTTTTAAAGTCGTTTAAATACAAAGCAATAAGGTAACACAAGAGGGACCAAATCTCCATTCCACTGGTTGAAATAAGGGTACTGATGCTTCAGAGCCCAGAGAGAGAGCCTGCAGGAGGGACCTACAGTTAAGTGACCAGCTGTTGACTATATACTGTTGCCTACTGCTTGTCCAAACTCCATAATCCAGATGAAGTATACCAATTATATTTACATATGAACTGAGAATTCTGTGTCTGCTGTTCCGCATGCTCTATATGAGATCTCTCTGTTCTCTATAATACAATTCTCATGCTTATGAAGAAGTAACCAAAAATATTCATCTGACAGAACAAATGCCTTCTTCATTGTCTTCCAATGTTCTTGCTACAATATCTTAGAGTGCTGTTTGTAATTTTGCTTTTGTTCATGTAACACAATACATATAATTTTTAAGAGGTATTTTATTTTTTATCACCTGTAATTTACAAGATTTATGTGATTAATTAATCACTTAAATTGACCTGTCTTACAATACAACTGAGGATGGTGCTAAGCTCTATAAAGATACTAATGGTGCAAAGATGGAAAAAAAAAAATCTCATAAAACATATTATGATGTTACTAGCACAGTGGAAGTAGGCTTCCTGTTGCACATTCTCTCATTGTAATATTTAATCTCATCTTCTGTCAAAAAGACATACTGTCAAAAATATCTTGTCCTAAAACCTGTCCTAATCAAACAGTAAGGCAAGAGAGTCCATGTCAGTAGGGCAGTACAGAAGCTGGAATTCTTCTGAATTCCTGAGCACCACTGAGAGTGCTCATGGGTCAGAGAAGCTGGCTGAGGGAGAGAAGGGGTGCTGCCAGCTCACCAGCCAGTTCCTGCAGACCACTGGTAGCAAGGGAGCCCTATGGTGGCAGCTGAAACTTCCCTTGGCACTTCAATGAATAGTGAGAATAGAACAACAGATAGTACTGTCAGTCACTTATGGTGTGACTGACACGACTGTGACACATCAGGACGTGTCATATTAACTACACCTGCCCAGGTGAACTTACAATTAGGTGTGACCTGATTTTACAGACAAATACATGGGAATATACTTACGTGATTATTTGAATATGGCCTGTATACCAACTGCATCCTGGCCTGTATCAGAAATAGTGTGGCCAGGACCAAGGAAGGGATTCTCTCACTCTGCATGGCAGTGCTGAGGCCACACCTTGAGTATGCAGCCAGTTCCAGGCCCCTCACTGCAAGAAGGACATTGAGGTGCTGGAGTGTGTCCAGAGAAGGGCAATGAAGCTGGTGGAAAGTATGGACCCAAGTCCTGTGAGGAGTAGCTGAGGGAGCTGGAACTATTTAGCCTGAAAAAAGCTCTTATTGCTGTCTACAGCACCCTGAAAGGAGGTTGTAGCCAGGTGGGGGCTGGCCTTTTCTCCCAGGCAACCAACAATCCAACAAAAGGATGCAGTCTTAAAGCTCCACCAGAGGAGGATTAGATTGGACATTAGGAAGAATTTCCTCACAGAAAGGGGAATTACACATTGCAATGGACTGCCCAGGGTGCTGGTGGAGTCACTGTCCTTACAGGTGTTTAAGGAAAGACTGGATGTGGCACTTAGTGCCATTGTTTAATTGTCACAGTGGTGTGAGATCATAGATTGGACTCAGTTATCTCAGAGCTTTTTCCAACCTAATTGATTCTGTAGTTTGTGGTTCACACATCATCTTCTGTCTACCTCTCTACTCCTGGACTTCCCTCCATCACTCGACATACAAAACTTTTTCTTTGGTTTGGAGGCTTTATCTCATCCGCCTGGGACAGCCAACTTTCCCTTCCATTTTTCCTGCTTCTTGCAGCCTTCCCACCCCCCATGTAGTTTATATAATGTGTGTTAAACAAAATTGAGGTAGTTTTACAAGGTAAGTATTTCTCTCTTCTGTATCTTGCTGTTCTGCGATATGTTGTTTAAGATCCTACAATACAGTCTGAATGATACTATTTCTTACTGATTAGGTGGGATTTTGATGTGTTGCAAAGACTCTTAGGGAATGCAAGTGTAAAAGCAGAATCTTAAGAAATCTGATAAGCAGCATGGACACGTTGACTGAGCAGAAGTTAACGCATTTAGTGGAACCTGTAGTTGCAGGATCAGTGTCTCACACAAGTCATTCAGCAGGAGTGGCCAACAGGACCTATAAACCCCTTTAGAGCTCACAGTCAGCACACTGTGTTAGGCAAATAAAGTCTAATTCCTTCCCCTGTTCCCTGCAAGTGGGAAAATTGATTTTCCTGATTGAATATCCTGTTTCCCTGTAGATTGTTATAATAACCAACATGCCATATTGAATGAAAAGAAGAATGCAGACAGATAGCTATAGACTTTCTTTTCTGCAGGTGGGAATAGCTTGCCCTGAGGTAGATAATAGTTCCTATCCTTACCTGTTTGCACTCCTGAAGTAGCTTTAGCACTGCCACAGTTAAGTGAACTGGAATTTAGTTCATGGATTTAGCAATTAGAACAAGTGGAGTTTCTGAGGCCAGATTGGTGCAGAACACCTCTTTTGGCTGATTTTAAAATGCTTGGCAGTTTATACTTCTTGGCTCCTGTTTCATAAGCAGCTCTGTCAACAAACAGGGTCAAAGAAATCCAATACTAATTTGATGCAAATAAGCAGATATTTCTTTACTGGGGATACTGGGGACACGGGGGATAACTTCTCTGAAATGTGTCCTACTCAACAAACAAAACCCACCCCTTTTCTATACTTTTTCTGCTAAATCATCGTTAAATAAGTTCTTTTACATACTATGCATAGTATGGCCATTCTTTAACCTTTACATTGGCTCCTGTAGTTAATAACTTCATTAATATTCTTATCCTAAAACAATCATTGGCTACTTCTTTTGAGGCCTACAAATTGACCTCTTGATAAAATCAAGATGGGAAGAGTAATGGGTTTCCAACTACTGCATAACTGGTGAGCATGATGATCTCCACAGTTTCTTAACTGAAGCATAAAGGTTCAGTAACTTCTTTGCAAGGGTTCTATGGTCACACATTCCAAACACAGCACTCCAGATATTTCTATGCCTGATTCTTAACAGTTTTCTACTTATAATCATTACTCTTAATCATAAATAATTTGTATTATTTGATCAAAATATTCATAACAGCTCTGTCATCAGACAGAGGAAGAAACAAAGATGAGTTGCAGTCCTGTCAGTCTTCAGAAGGTAAACTTTTAGTCTCATAAGAGGAACCTCTACCTACCCTCCCAGGCTCTTCTGGAGGGCAGGAGATCCCATTGTACTCCAGGGCCAGTTTGGCTTTGAAGCTTGTAACATGTAACTTTTTTGTGTGGTGACTCTGACCTTGACAATGCTGCAATTTCTAATTACAGTGATTTCTTTTCAGATACCCTTGTCCTTTTTTATATGGTGAAATTTGCTCTGACATGAGTGACTGCATGAAACTGCTACACAGCTTTGATCAGAGTCCAAACCCTCATTAGTACACATAAAATAATAAAAATAATTATATTAATTAATTTGGGTCAGCTCTAATAACATTTTGACTCTATTTTATAAAAGAAAATGTAAACTGTTTTTATTTTCTTAATACATTTTATGAATTGTATACATTTTAGGAGAAGAATACATAAAACTTCAGCTTCTTATGCTTCTTCATTGGTCTGAATGCTAGCTTTTACACAATTTCATAAGGTACCAAAATATTTGTAGCAAGAATGATTAGGTCTTGTCAGAAGGTTCAGAACACAATCAATCCCATGTTTCTTCATTTTTTCCCAGTTCACATTTGAAGGGTTGTGCTAATGACATTTTTACTTAGAAAATATATAGTTTCTTAACAAACACAATGGTTAGAATTTACAAACAAGCAATAAATAGGCAAGGATATGCAGTCAATTTAAAAACAAACACATAAATGTTTGCAATTGTTTCAATAAAAGTTTTGGATATTTTAAATTATACAGGGATCTGAGATTGTAACATTGTTTGAGATTGCTGAATGTATTTGGAATGCTAACTATGCTTCTTATTTCATCACAGTATCCACCTATTGCACTCATTTTAACATTTAAACATTAATTAAATCATTTAAATAGATATTTAGGTCATGTGAGATGATATAAGTCACTGCTAAATTCATAGTAGTAACTGATAAAAAATAATTTATATTTTTCAAGTATATTTGTGTCCATTGAATGAGGAAGTGTGGTAGCATATAAAAATCTGTGTTTTAGTTGAACTTTCATAATTTTTAATTTTGATGAAATGGAAATTTTTAACCTGAAAAGAAGTATCAGACTTCACAGGAGAGAGTTTAAAAAAAAAAAAAAAATTTGGTCACTGACCTCTATTTTTATACCAAATAAAAGAGTCTTGTGTAGTTTTCGTTGCATTTTTTTTTTTTTTTTTTTTTTTTTTATGAGGAAATGGACTATGCAGTCAGCTAAAAGCATGACTACTTGTAGGCTTTATCTGGAAATGCCAGGGTCAATGTTCATTGTCCCAAGTGGCCACATATAGTCCCTGGCCAGGGAAACTATGGGATGGGAGAAAAAGCTGAAGGCTCTACCCCAAGGGCTCTGCTCTTCCCTGTGTGCCAGTAGCAAACACTGTATCCAGCATCAAAGGTCATTGATTTCACAGGAAGAACCAGACAACTCTGAAAAGGTAAACAGATTATGAAGTCAACTATTTATGGAACTAGAGTTCTCCTAATGGCAAAGGGGCTGAAGCTTGCTTTGCCCCCTTTGCTTCTCAGGATAATTACTTGTGCTTAGAACTCAGTGAGCCCACATCTGCTGCGCTGCTAACTGTGGAGCCAAGTGTGAAATGTTGAAGGATGGGAGGTTGGAGGAGTTCATTAAATTACCTCCCAGTTTATCATCTGCTCCACAGCTCTGTGAGGCAGTTTAGTTTCTTTGACAGTCTGACCTTTCTGTTTAAATAGGTTGGCCTGCCATGGAGGTGGTCTTCTGGGGCTTTTGAGGCCAGAAATACTTTGTGCTTAGTAAGACACTTTAAGATCCTTGAAGTTAAAACTTCCATTTGTAGTCAGTCAGATTACTTTTAGCTGTCATTCACCTCTTGCACTTATCCTTGCTTGCCCAGCCTTGCTGATTTTTTTCTTGATTTTTTTTTTATTGAATTTCTTGTCCAGATAGCCTCCTGAAGAACAATCAGGATCAGACATAGAGAAGTGCAATGCCTTTAGGCAGTTTCTCTTTTTTACTTCTTTTCCTAGTTATCAGAGAATCAATCAAAATGTGCATTCCCTCCCTACCCTTTCAGTAGAGTGCTCAGTAACACCTCCAGTACCTTCCCCAAGAGGTTAGTTCACCAATTTCAAACTCAAGAGTAAGACCTTGCACGTGTAGTTTATATCTGTTTTCTGAGTTAAATAGACCTATACACATATACATACACAATTTTTTTAAAGCTCCATCTGTATCTTTGCTTTCTTGTTAAAAACAGCCTTGGCAAATGCCTTTGTTCTATGCTGCAAGTTTACAACAAGCTACTTCACTAGGAAAGGCAGGAAAAGAAAAAAGAAAAACCCACAAAAACGTGTAAAATAAGCAGCACGCAGTACAGCACATAAAAAAGAAGAGCAACATTAATTAAAATGTGGTCCACATCATTCCTAACTGCTTCAAGTGTCAGAAATAGTATGCAGTCCAACCACATTTAGAAATAATTAATGGGAACTCTGTAGTAAATTAACATGATAAATAACATTATAATTACAGAAATTATACATAAAATTACTAAGAAACAATCAACATTAGCAAGAGACATTTGTTACTATATTTGTGTTTACATAATTCACAGTTGCAACACTCACTGAATGTTATTCCAAGACAAGTGGCAGTTAACCAGTATTAAAATATATCAAATCAGTATTCTTAAGATACTAGTCAGCCAAAGTGGTGTCAAATGATTGATTGTTTTTTCCTTAGAGAATTGGTGATTCACCAAAAGACACACTATCAGAGTTTTGCTTGTCTCAAAGTTGCTGGGATTAAAGCTATAGTAGTTCATACTTTCTCATACAACATCTCAGAAGGCAGCACATTTTCTCAATTTAGGATTAAAAAAATGTTACATTTTTAATCAATACTTCAACAAACCCCACCTACCTCACCCAAATGCATCCCACCTGTCTTGCTCTTCTTTTTCTGTACAGGGATTGAGTTAGTGCTCCAACACCTCTATTGGATCTATGAAGACATTTATTTTCTGCTTTCTGTAAATTATTTGAGTGTGCAAAAATTGGAACTCAGTTTTTCTACTTGTGTGTTCTAATCAACAGGATAGTCCACTGCTACATGTGAGACGTATCACCCATAGCTAATTTGAAATTTTCTGAAAGACTGTTAAGCTGTTCATCTGAAGCAAAGGATCTAAGTTCAAATTTTTTCTTCCTCTAATGCAGGAGGAAGAGCAGAATATATTTTTTCTTACATTGTCTATATTCTAGTGAAATTAGTTGAGTATTATGAGGCATAACACCCTTAATAATCTCTTCATGGAGTTTTATCTGTTTCTGGGAAATACTGAAATAGTCATTCTGATACTTGCTGGAAGCTGGCTGGACTCTTGTATATATTACTGGCATTTAAAAAAAAAAAATTCTAATTTCCCATCTCTCAACAGCATATTTTATTTACTCTGGGCTTATGAATCTTCAATTTTAATTCAGTCTAGTTATGTTGAAATTGTTAGCTTTCGAGACAGTAAATCTAAAAGAATATACTGGAATTCAGCAGAGGCAAACAGGGTGACTTGTAAGCTGTTTACTTCTATCTGTAATGAAATTCTAGAGATGTATAGGACTCCAAGCCAAAAGCTGTAGAAATAAGATTAGGTTTTCAGTTCATTATGCATTTAAACTCATAATTAAAATGTTGTCCATATTTTAATTTGTAATGAAATAATTGGGATTAAGAAGAAATAAAATGGTTACATTCATGGAAAGACAACAAGCTTCTGTGTATTTTAAATAAAACACAGTAACCATATCATCAACACTGAATTTTTACACAGGGGAATTTTTATTAAATCTGAAATATATTAAATGTGAATAGAGAATACCAAGTTAGTTTTGATGGAATTGAAAATGAGTTTTCCCACTTTGAGAGGAAGTCAAAATATGCTTTCAGTTATATTAATGGGTAATATAATAATGATGCTCCTTAATAATTAAATCACGCATCAAAAATTACCATGCTATGCTGAATTGCTTTACCCACAATTGGAAATTCTCAAGTGGCTTATACTGTTCCTGTATTGTATTTTAACCTAATAGTTAAAAAATATATTATAGGGTCTATTGACTTAGTCAAACTTTCGCTACCTGCTTTGGCTAGGTAAGGTAGTCAGCCAGGATCCCAGCACTGAAAACAATCCACCTCAGGGTCCCTTGAACCACCCTCTGCAGGAACATCAACCTGCTGATGGTAAAGGCTACAGGGAGTGCTTTAGCAAATGGACAATTTCGATGGCCAAAACTGAGTGGCGTCAATTATCCCCATTTCAACACCCAACATGAGCACGCTGGCTCTATATACAACGAATGTCAAGTAACCTTTGGAAAAAGCCCTGAGTTCCTGGTGTCTGTTTCTTCCTTGTTTCCCACTTCCTTTTCCTTGCAGTTTGTCAGATGTGCAGACCAAGAATTTAAGATAAATTAAGTGCCTAAAATGTAAGACTGGCATCTAAAGGGATTTTCAAAAGTGTTTAACTGCAGTTGGAGTTAAAAGATGTATCTTCAAAGGAACCTGTGAAGAGAGTTTTCCTTTAAATCAGTGAAAATCACAAAATTCCTGGAAATCTCATGTATCATCCATGCTTTCTAGGTACCTAAACACTATCTATGTACCTGAACACTTCTACAAGTTTGTGCAACAGTCCTTTGTAAATGTTCTCTTTCATGCCATATTGATGTCTTCCACACATTTTTCCAGAAAACAACTCCAAAGGTGTGTAAACTCCTAAAGATTATTTTTAATTTCTAAGATGTGTTTTCTGTGACAGCAGGAAGTAGTTAGTTATATTTTTGAGTAGTGGGATTAAAGAAAGATCAAAAAGGGGACATGAACAGTTTGAAAGGGGTTTTTTCCTGCTCAGCATGATAATGGGTGTGCACACACAACACATGTAGATCAAAAGCCCATTGAAACAAAACATAAAGTGGTTGACTTTTCTGGGACTTTACGTCATATTTTGCATTAAAATAAAAACCAGCCTGTTCTGTTCAAGATCAAATCAGTACAGCAAATAAAATACCTCCTTTCATGTGCTGCAATCCTTCCTTCATTTGACATCTCTGCTATTATTTGTTAGCATAAAGAACTCCATGAGGGATTCCTCCTAAGCAATGTGGTCAATTATAAGATGCTAGGCAGCAGAAAAACAGCTATACAGCAAAGTCTAGTTCTGTCAGTTCTCATGGTTTCAACCGTAGTTAATTAGGTTTGACTGTGAAATCATAGGCAAATCCACGTCACTGTTTCTGAAGAGAAGTCTTTCCAGTCTCCGTAAAGAACTTTGGTAAATATAGGACACTTCACCCATTCACCCTGCTTTGTTTCTGACATTGCTAATCCTGTTGCTGTAGCTATATAGCATTTTTTCAATTAGCTTTGCAAAGAATAATCTGTCATCTCTTCTGTGGAGCATGCTTGAGAGTTTGCCTAGAAAGTTTCTAGTTTCTGCCTAGAAAAATTAATTGCTGTGACAAAGCCCCAGATATCAATTGTCTTTCCTGGGAGATTTTAAGCTTTCTTTATCTCTAAGAGGGGGATACACCAATTTTTGTTTTCTTGTTTATTGCTTACTGTTGCTTGTCTCTGCTCCAAAAAATTAGTGGCAGAAGAGCATATTTTATTTATGTTCTTAAGAGAAGAGCTAGTTTTGATAGTCTAACAGAGAGATGCATCTTCTGGTTGTGTATCACTAGGCAGACTTGCCACAAGAGAAATTAAAAGTGTGTTTTAATAGTGGCTATAACAAAAACTACTGACTTGCCCAGTTCCCTGAGTACAGCATCTGTTGGATAACTTTCAGAGCTTAGCTGACACCCAGACATGAAGAAAGGCAGTCACTGAGGTCAGAGAGACAATCTTAAGAGTGGCAGAACAGGTACTGCAAATAGCAAGAAAAACACTCAAGAATGAAATATATTAGATTTACTTTGCCAAAAACTAATTCAAAACAAATTGCTGTTGTGTAGAAATAATCGGAGAAGGACCAGGATTTAGAAGGATTTGAGGTGTGATTAAAATTAGTAAAGAATATTTTCTTTTCATTAAATTAAAGGTGATGTGTATATTGGTACTTAAGGATGGCTATTTATGCTGTTTATCTATCACCATAAAAACTCCCAGCTGTCTGCTTTTTCAATATTATATTGAACATAAGGATGGGAAATTGGCACTCCTTCCATTTACCCTCTCTCTCCAAGTTCTTTTCTAGAGAGGCTTAAAATGCATCAAATTCTTATGTGTCTTGAACTCAGAATAACCAACTGCTCTAGATAGTATGAAGAAGCAATGCTAACTAGTTCAGTTACAGGAACTAGTTTCTGGGTAGGTGATAGAGGAAAAAGGATAGGTATATTTTTCTGCCTAATTCACCTGTAAATTCCAGAAGCAGCAAATTGTTCCTCATTGCTTAATTGAAAAATAAAGGGAGAGAGGAGAAAGAAGTACTGATTAAATAAATACTGCAAGAGTTAATAAAGAAAAAAAAAGTTCACAAAAATGTTATCTTATTGCTGGAATTAAAAAAAAAAAACAACAGGTGGAATTGAGATTCCAAATAAATCATTATCCAGTAGCCATTGGAGAATCTACTAGATTGAGAAAATAGGCTGCATGAGGCAACCTCACTGTTTTCTGTAACTTGCTCAGACAGAGCACAGAGAAAATAACTGCTGGAAGAATTATTCCAAAGGACTTGTGCTTCTGCCATCACTTTATAGGTCTTTAAAGTACTAGTGACTCCCATTAAGAGCACAGAGAAAGCATGTTTCTTTTTTAAGGGTGGACTAGTGAATATGTGTCCTTGCAACTGGGAAGCTTGAGATGTAGTGAGGCCTAGAAGTCCTCTGATTTTTATGCACAATTTAGTTCTATATAACTGACACATTTTTTTTGGAAAATAAAAAGAAAACTAAGTGTCTGAAATCTGCTGTAATTAACTAACATCATTCAGATTTTTGTGTTTTTTCCTTTCTTTTTCTTCTTTTCTCTCTTAAGTTATGACGTGTGTTGTAGCTCATTAACTAAAGCCAACTCTTCACTGCAATTTCTTCAGTAAGAAAACCCACATTTTCCATTTTTCTCCATTCATTTTGCCTTTTGTCTGTACAGAAGTGAATAGTCTGATCACTGAAAATATTTTTATTTTTCCATATAATCATAATAGATAAACAATTCTGTTTTACCTTTTCTGACATAAGTAACTATCAGTGATGAATTTTTATTAAAGGTAGTCTTTTCTGCTAGCACTATTAAAATATTTTAAAATTAAATTCTTTGCATTCCTGTGTTCCTCCTAAACTCAAAACAACCTGAAGTTATTACTGTTTAGAGCAGGTTTGCAGATTTCTGTAGACCTCTATTATCCTATTAAGCTTTCTATCAATAAATAATTTGGAAGAAATGGGGATGGAGATGGAGAGTAAAGATCAAATATAATAATGAGGGAGTAGGAAATTTAAGATTAATATGTCTCAGGATTTCTGCATCATACAAGGTGTGGAAATGTCTACTCTGATGTCATTATTTCAGCAAAAAGTAGTGTGGAAGTCTGTTTTGGAGTAGGTATTTTGATTGATTTCCAGCAAACAATTGACTTAAGAGTGAGAGAATGTTCAGTTGTATTGTAGGAACATGTATCTGTTCTCATTTTCACCATAATGATGTATGATAAATACTAAAATGGCCTGCTATATCTGCATAGTTCAAAAATGAGATCAAGCATATGTGGCACAGAAATACCACAGAGAAGACACATAAATGTTTCAAGATTCAAAATAAAAAGATTATTATTCCACTGAATGTACACTCTTAATTCAAGAGACTTGTACTCCTCTGTAATCATTATATGAACCACCATTAAATTAAAGTATTATTTTTCCATGCCTTTGGGTTAGCTAGAGCTCACCCAATATGCTTGTTAAGGAAATGATATGGGTAGCAAATTTGTGTTTCAATGTGTAGGAATTGTGCTTCTTTGTGTAAAAAGTGAATGCACTTTTTATTAAGTAAAAATAGAGACAAGGGTTACAAAAAGCTCAAATCATTCTTAAAAATGGGGAACAGAACATAGTTTATTCTAAAAAAAATGCTTTTTTCACTGGGTCAGAGAATCAATTGTTCCTATGAGTGTTGATTCTTCCTCTGATTCCAGTCAATCCTCTAATATGCCAAGCAAAGAGGAACAACTGCTTTATCTCTATTTAAAAATATATTATAGCTTAATGGTTTTAGACTGACTTTATTGAGTCAAAAATATGAATTTAATTCTTGTCAAGAACAGAAAAAATTTGGATGCATGTATACAACTGCTTATCTAAATCTCATAACTGTTGAACTGTTGGCTAAAATCACTTGGCCTTGATTTGAACACTTGACCTCCGCTTTTGTCAGAGGAGAATTGGGCTACACCCTTCATGGGAGGCCTGAGTAATGTAAGGGCTGAGTGAAGTGCAAAGTCTGTACAGCTCAGAGATGCTCCGAGGGGGAGGATTTGTGCAGTTCCATTAGCCAAGAAGGTTAACTCGTGCCTCCCTTGAGCCACCTCAGCTTCTCCTGTCAAAAGGATGCAACAGGAGTGGGTAGGATTCTGACCACGCAGCAAGGTAGGTGGGGAAGATAGGGCATTTTCTGCTGGGGAGCAGGTGCAGTCCTTGCTCCTTTGCAGGAAGGCAAATTTAAATTTCTTATTGTTAATGAAGTCAGTTTTTGTCCCATTTTCTTGGAAATTTCTAATATAAATTCAACCATAATATTTTTCTTACCCCTGTTTAAGCTATGAGTGTGTTTTCATGTTCAAGAAATTGTATTTTCCCATTTAATGTTGTGTAAAAGTGAGCATATAATTGTCTTCACAATTATCTTGTATCATAATGCATATGCTATAAAAAGATATTAGTAGCTGACACTAATAGAAATACTCTATGTTGCTATCTTCTACAACACAGAGAAGTCTTGATACTAAAATTTACATTTCCTACTTTTTTTTTATTTTTGCCTATAAAATATACTACTCCACAAAAAAAAAAAAAAAAAAAAAAAAAAAAAAAAAAAAAGACCATTCTTAAGTCTCTAAATTCATGCCATGTGTCTCCAGCCATTTCTAAATCAGTGCGTCTTGAATACGGAAAGTCTACAGCTCCTACTGAATTTTAAAATGTTAAAGTAGTGCTATTTCCATATTGGTCTTGCCTGAAACATTTACAGTAACATGTTATTTTCTCTTCCAGAAATCAAATGTATTCCATACAGCATAATGAAGGACTAAGTGTGTTGATTTCAAACTTAAAAGAAATTGTTCCATTTGACACTTTGAAATATTATTTTGTATGTATGAACCAGCAGAATATGGTATGCATAAACACAACACTATTTTTGCCAAAAGATAATCACAAGCTTTGAAACACCACAGCAATAACTCTTTCCAGGATGCTGTGATTAAAAGGCATCCTAAGTATTTATGGAAAGGAAAAAAGATATCACAGTTTAGATGATAAATAATTGGTTCCATCTAGAACTGCTGAAAAGAAATAACCTTTCTATTTCTCAATAGATATTTTAAATATTATGAAATTAATGTTTATTCAGTGGTACCTGAAGAAAAAAATGCTGCTATTTTACTTCTTTTGAAACTAACAATACGCCTTCATTAAAAACCAAGATATTTTGTCTTTGGTTTAGAATTGTGTAGGGAGATACAGATCCAAACTCTGTTGCAAAGCTACAGTCTCACAGGCACTCACCAGGTCACTATTATGTTTGTGAGGATAATTTCTTTATGTATATTAGCAAAGCTGTATGGACTGGGAACTTTGACAAGTTTCTCTTGTCTCTGTCCTTTCCTTTTTTTTAAACGAACTCTTGGAAATACACAATTTATGTATAGGAAGGACTTAGAGATGATACGAGGCAGGGGTCTAAAGTGTTCCTTCACAAAATTAACATCAAGATTTTCACTTATGGAAATTTTATTGATTTTTACTGATTTTTAGAGCTTATATGTTGATGGAAGACACACAGAGAAAAACAAGTGCCTTTAAAATACTTCTGATACTGATAGAAAAGAATAGCAACATAGATAAATATTAATTTCTGTTTTTATCCAACTGTAGTTAAGAAAACTTCCCTGGCTCCATAATTACATAATAGTATAAATTAATAGTCATAACTTCTACAGAACTGACTACACTGTATGCATTCTGTGTAGCTACTATGGTTGTCATAACATGCAATATTCATGTTATGACAATACTCATAGCATGTCTTAATGCTGGGTAATGGATGAGTCTTTCTTTTAAGAATTCCAAATTATATGTCAAAAGTACTTATTGTAAAATGGTTTCCTATGAGAAATTAGTTTCTTTCTAGTATTATCAAGGCTTTTCATGCTTCAAGCTTGTTCTGGCATAAATGAAGTCCTGAAAATAGACAAAAAATTAATCTATGATATATGTTAAATAATTGAATATTCAGAAACATCTTACTGTTGCTATAGGTATATAAAATGACCCCATCCTTTAATAATAAGAAAGAAGTGCCACTATAATCTCCAAGTAGGCTACAATATATCACAGTAATTAGGTTTTGTATAATTCAAACTGTAAGAAAAAAGGACTGTTGCTATGATCGCACTTCTGCTTCACAACATCAATGCAACAATTGTAGGAATAACCTCCACCTGAAAAAAACTGAGAAAATGTTCATGTAAGGATGTGTGGTCTGTGAGACCATCTGCTTCAATAAGATTGGCAGATCAAGGAACTTTTACTTTTGATGCGTTGATAAGTGAAAGGGAAAGTAATAAACAAAATTACAAGGTCACAAACCATAATGGAAACTGTTCATCTGCCATTTGATGGAACATAGGCTTGGAGAAGGCCAGCCTGAACTTTATAACTGATAAGAACCTGGGCTTTATGACAGATAAGAAGTCAGAAATAAGATAAGCCTGAGGATTTGGATATTGGAGGGAGCCTGCAGCACTAGACAAAACTTATTGAGAAATGTTTAATGTGCAGTAACTAGTGAGGAACAATAGAGAGAAGAAAATATTAAAGGAGATTATCATGTAAACACTTACCAGTCTGCTCAATAGCTGCAGCCATCAGATCTTTCTGAACACATTCTTAATGGTCTTTCTATGGTCACTTTTCAACACATGTGAGAATACTGCAGGGTCTAAGAGACCCTAACCCTTGAGAAGTACTAGCAGCAGGAGTAAGACCCTGGAGAAAGCCCATGCATTCATGGTACCAGCAACTGGGAGGAGTGAGGAGCTCATAGTCAGTGGCTGGGAGGCACCTGGGTCATACAGTTCCACATATTTACTGTGGAGCACCTGGAAGTTTGCAGTGACTGGTGCAAGTGTCAGAAACCAGAGTCAAACCTTCAGCCACAGGGCCCTTGTACCCATGGTGCCCAGCAGCTGGAACAAGTGAGGATCCCAGCACCAGGTGGAGTATGGATAGAGTCCACATACCTGCAGGCCAGCAGCCACAGGGACCACTGACTAATGAGTGGCCATGTCTGCCACTGAGCTGGTGTGCCTGTGTGTGGGCCAGATGGCAGCCGGGTGGTCTCGGGGCCGTGCAGGGGACCCATGCTAGTACTGGGGGAATATGGTGGAGATTAAGACCAGTGTGAGAGTTCATCAAGACATCACCAAGCTGGACCAGACAGTGGGTGGAAGATCAGTGGAGCAGCTTAGAGTGTCTGGAAAGCAATATGGGTAGAAATCAGGCAGAGGATGGTGATGCTCGAGGGATCTGTGAATGTGTGTGCACGTGCGTGTGTAAATCCAGAGCACAGGCATTTGCACGAGCTTCAGGTCTGGCTGACTGAAGGACTGAAGAATAGAAATGAGCTGTGTAAGGCCATGTGTTCCATCAGTTCTGGTAATGGACATAGCCCCAATACACGTGGGTGTTGTTAAATGCCACTGTTACCTGGCAGTGAGGTAGACAGCTCTGTCAGTGTCCTCTGCTCATGGCTGAGAGCGACACACAGCCTTGCTGCTGGCTCGACTTGTAAATGGGAATGCAGCACCTGTGCCCATCACCCAGCTCTGGAAAACCCTGAACTTCAGGGCACCCAGGCTGGGCACCAGCACAGGGACAGGAGGAATCCCTTGGGCCTCTGCTGGTCCTTACAGAATCCCTCGGCTGCTTTAACATCCATGGAAATGCAAAATATCTCTAAGCATAATAACCACTTTCTCATCAAAGCACCTTGTCAGAAGCTGATCTCACACCATCATTTGTAAATGCACTTACCAGAAAAAATACTGACACATATGCATGCAATGGATTATTACAGACTTGTAGGTGTCAAATTGGTTACACCAGATTTTGAAGATGCCAGCTGTTTTTTTTACACATACCTATAGCAATAGCCAGGAAATTTTCTGTGTCTGTCCAAATCAACATCAAAGTGACTATATTTTCTCAGCCCTTGTTGCATACATGCAAAATTGAAGTTTAGTCTGACATTAATGAAAGCAAGATTTTTTGCTTTCAGTTTTTTTATTAATTAAATAATTACATTTGGTTTCTTTGTCACTGAGAAAATTGATGAGGTTGACACTTAAAAGTAACTGAGAGTTCATTTTTTAAAGTCAGAAAGTTTAGGCCAGATAAATTATTTGTGTTTAAAATATAAATGATGGTCATTTAGTGTATATGCTTAGATTGCAAGAGCAGATGTGAAAATTAATGTGCACCATGAAGAGGAAATTGTTTCATTTTTAAAGTAAACATACATCCAGGATAGTGATGGATATATGCAATCTCATGACACAAAGTATCTTACTACTTTATGAAAAGCTAAATGCTTCACTCTTGAAGTACTGTTTTAAAATGGTTGAAAGTTGTACTATTGGAAATTTGATTAAACAAAGAAGACATATGCCAATTTATAGGTCTCTAGTCTACTGGACTAAGATCAATAAAGTAGTACTAATATGCCAATAAATGATTTAAACACCCTGAGAGTAGGGTTTTTCTGTGGCTCAAGCCAAGCAATACAAGATTCACATTATCATCACTGAAATAAGAGTAATGATCTCATTTGAGATATTAAAAGCGTAGCTCTCTGTATTTCTCTATCATGACACCCAGGTGCAGACTTTATTAAAATGTTAACAATAGCCTGAAGGAGCTCCACAATAAAATGTAGTTTTAGATTCCTTCTGTGTGTGGAATCAGAAGACAGAGAGACTTTTAAAATGCATCTGTATAAAAGTGCTTTTTTTTTATACTTCAGAATTAAAGTGTAACACTTTAAGTATAACACTGTGGACATTCTCTGCAAACCATTTTTCAAAAAAAAAAAAAGAATTGGATTGAGCAAAATCTGTCACACTTTTGTAAAAATTCAAATATATTACATCTATAAAGAAGAAATGCTGTAAAATGTTTTAATACTCTTTGGAGGTGGGCCTAGGATACATGATGCATGTATATGGTTTTTAGCAATGACACTGTAATATCTAAAATTCCTCATAAATGATTTGCTTCTGTAACTGTGCATCAGAAAATGAAAAATGAAAGATAGAATACTACTTCCACTGAGAAACTAGACATTTAAAATAGAATAAGGAGCCTTGTGGCCTTTTGTTGTTGCTTGTCTTTGAGGGCAATATTTCTGAAATTTATTTCATTGTTTCTAAAATTTATTTTCTTCAAGTAAATACATTTTCCTTCAATTGCTGAGTCTTCACCTTATTTATTCATACTGTAATAAACATAGCTGATGTGCAATTATATTTTTATGTGCCTTCATGGTGTTAGTCAAATAACAGTTGCTGTGTCATAGAGCTCTCTTATCCAGGTGAAAGAGGAGAAAAGAAAAACCTTGGATACAACAAAATCAATAAATGATTTGCAGTACTGGCAGCTGGGTGACTCATGAGGGTCAAGAACAAAAAAAAAAAAAAAAAAAAAAAAAAAGGTTTTCTGCAGGCATTCTAGTCTGTAATCATTTAGTGACATTTTTTTTTTAAGCTGTCCTTTTGCCTAAGGTGTAGCTAGAGCATGGACACTTGTCATCACATAGTCTATTTTTCCTGATAATTAGAACAGTATATATGAAGTAGAAAAGGAAAATTCACTGTACCACACTTTGAGGTCACTTGTGAGAGATTAACAGGTCTTCACTATTCGATGATCACTTTGGAGAGAAATCAGATAAAACAAAGAACCCCCAACCAAAGAGAAAATCCTTTTTGCTTTAATTTATGACATGCAGTAGATAATTATATGTTGCAGACTTTAATTAAGTCTTCTTGCTCTTACCAAAAAAAAAGTAGAAAATTATGTTCTAGTAATTTTTAGTGCTATCTAGAAGGGAGTATAACTTAAAGTTTAAGGCATGTTCAGAGGAACTCTCAGTTGTGGTAGCACTTTGTTAATGATACTGCGCTGCCTGATTTCCCACCCAATCCATTCAGTGGAAGTTGTGTTACTACTTCAAACACAAAACAGACAGGTCAGGAGTTCACATTTCTGAATATATTTCAGGTACATATATAATACTGATTTTTGTGATTTTTGAGGTGGAACTAGACAGAGGAGAAGAAAAAATACAGCCAGATTAGCCCATGTTTAATATGGTGAACTGACTGAACTTTGGACTCCTGTCCAAGGAAAAGTGCTACAAACCCAATATTATATAAATATTTAAAATCACAGTACAAAGGATCATAATATTAAAAACAATGGGCATTCCTGGTTTCTAAAGCAGAGTTCTCCTATTCAAAACTGTAGTTGTTAACTACATTATACAGTATATCCCAAGTGCATAGTGAGAAGAGACTGCCCTGAGCATCACATCATGGTGTCCCTGAATTTTCCTCCAAAGGAAACAGAGAATGGCAGTAGAGAGGGAGTGATGGTTTGCTGTGATGTATCTCCCAGGATGGACAAAGGTTGGAGACTACAGTTCAGAAGTGTTGACCAGGACACACAGCACTCATCCATGGATGCAGGAAGGACTCATCCCTGGGAGATGCAATTTCTGTTTTGGTTTGTTTTGGTTTTTGTTTGGTGGTTTATTTGGAGCTCTTGTGGTTTTGGGTTTTTTTGTGTATGGTGTTAATTGATTTTTCCTTACTGATTGTTTATGAACACTCAATAGGTCAGAGAAATATTTTTTTTAAAGTGTCTACTTTATTTTTTAACTTCCTCAGAGTATTACAGTAAACCAACTACTGTCATCTAGCAATGTCAACAAGAAAAAAAAAATAAAATGTGTTCTTTCTCTCTTTGTCACCAGAAACTGGTTTTATAACAATGAAAAAAAAAAAAAAAAACCTCCCCAAAAAAGCCCAAGCCCACCAGAAAAACAGAAGAAAAAAATCTCTGCATTGCCTAAAGCAAGAACTGCATGTGCTTTACATTCTTTTAAAAGCATGCTATGCATATGCTTTCTTTGCATTTTCTGACTTCTGTATCGATGTTATGAAATGAAAGGGTTACAGGGCTTAATGTCTTGTTGCTACTTATCCTATCACTACAAGATCAGATGATAGGGACTTTCTGCATTTTACACAGAACCCAGATATATAGGAAACCTTACATGCAAAGCTTTGATTTCACTTGAACCCAAGGCTCTCATTTAGATAGATAGATAGATAGATAGATAGATAGATAGATAGATAGATAGATAGATAGATAGATAGATAGATAGATAGATAGATATGGTGTCTATATGATTCAGCTCCTTCTGATGTTCCCAAAATTTAAATATAATACTACGTTGTATAATGTGGATTTAGGATTCTCAGTCCCTTAACATTGACATCCATTTTATGCATCATATTGAATTAAATGTTGAGTTATTCCATGTATGTTCAAAAAAATTTAAACTTGGAATTTCTGATTTGGTTCTAATTTGTTGATTGCTTACTGGTCTATAGCGGGTGAGGACAGGTATCCTTTGTATTCATAAAGCTTCTGAAAATGAATAGCACTGCCTTCATTCTCTATTTATAGAGGTAAAGTTGACAGCTGTTTCATGATTTTCTGAAGAGGCCAAGGTCATCAAATAGATGAGGAGTAAAAATCAGATTTCATATGCTTTTCAGAGAGTGGCTTCTAGTTTAGATATGCCAAGAAAAGAGGGTCATTCTCTCTCCAATTATTGTATGGTTAACTTTAATATTCTGCAGAACAAAACTAGTCATATAATTTTTAGAAATTGTTTAGAATTATCTGTTCTCAAACTCGTTTTTAAAATATCTTTCTTTGGAAAATTATAGCTTCTTTAGTTAAATATAAGACTGGTAATTAATGAGATCTAGGCTCTAAGAAGGATTTTAACTATTTCATAGAGTTAAAAGCATAGGACATCTGGACATTTTAATCATAATTTCTGGTATGTTGGTAGCTAAAATCTGGTACAGCTTTTACTTTGATTAAAACTTGTGTAGGCTCAAATTTTCGATAGCATCATGGAGAGAGAAAATCAAGGACCATGAAGTCATGCTTTGGAATAAGATACAGCCAAAATATTCAAGAAAATGATCCAAATTTTGTCACTGAAATGGTGATTTCTCAGCGAATCCTAAAGAAAAATTGTTTTCATTCCCAGATTAATATTTCATTGTGATTATAACTTGCTGATTCAGTCAAGGGAATGAAATTCTTGAGACACTATTGTCTATTCTCTCTATAAACTTTAGGATAGTCTATTTAGTCTAAAATCTGTAATGTTTCATAGGGATAAGAAAGAAAGAAAGAAAGAAAGAAAAGCTGTTTATTTTAAGCCACTTCTACAGGAAAAGAAGGAAAAAATAATCCCGGCTCCTACGAGAACCAAGCTGAAACCACAAAACACAAGATTTGATTTTGCCCCTGTGTATGTTATGTTTACTGCCATCACAGGTGATCATATACTCCCTGGGGGCCATGTGGAGAAACACTAAGGGGGACACAAATCCATTCACAGTGGTGAATGATAGAAAGTTCTACAAGGAATACAAAAAAACCCATTCCTACCCCAATGTTGTATAAATATTTTAACTCAAAACTTGAGTACCCCCTTTCTTGTGCAGGAAAAAAATATAAATACAATTTTAAATGATTCACAGTATTTTCCACGTGCTTCAGTGAGAGGTGGTATGATTATACATTGATAACAGAGTTATGACTTTAGGAAGGATATGAATATACCAGTGAATCCAATGACCACACTGTATGTGTTAGTAACTTTTTCTTTTCGATATTTTATATCCATGGTGTGCAATTTTCAAACTTTTTCAATTAAGATTTTTTATATTTATTTAGACCATAACAAGAAGTATTAAAGAGTTAACCAAAAATCTGTCACTTAAGGATTCCCAGCAGAAATGTCCCTGCCCATTATTACCTCATCTGTTACAATAAAATTTTGAGATATATCAGTGAGACAATTTTCAGTCCCTCTGATGTGTTACTGATTAATCCCTAATGTTATTAAAAAAAATTTTTGTAGAATTGAAATGCCTTGAAGTAGAAGGTATGTCAAAGTGATAGAATTACGTTTATGAATGTGCAATTTTGCAAAAAACAAAAAAAAACCTACCAAAAAACTGAGACCTCCCTTTCATGAAACCATGCTGGCTTTAAATCTTTATTAATTCTGTGCAAAAACAACCATTTGGCTATTTTACACAGGAGTAACACCAAACTGCTGTCCTCTGGTTTATCCTCTTTTATCTTTTTATAGGATTAAGGATATGTTACTAGCTTATGACCCCATGGCTTATCTCAGTTCTGTAATAAGAATTAAAAAAAAAGAAAGAAGTGTAAAATTCAGATTTAAATGACTGCCAATAAATGAAATAGTGTATTTGTTACCTCTTCTTCATTTAATTTCCTATTTTGTTCAAAGAATGTTATGATAGCTGTGTGCATGGAGTTACATAAGTCATGGAACTCATGGTTTCACCTATATCAAAGTATAACACTCTTTCTGCAGAGCATGGTCACTTTTCTATTAGTACAAATCAAACTCTGCTTCCAGTGATCCAGTGCCAAATTCTGAATACTTTATAAACGTCACTAAATATGACCTGTGCAAAGCTCTATTATAGAGATGTAAACTTGATATAAATTTTAAGACCGCCATCTATAATAACATTATCTTGCTGTACCAGCAGAAAGCTTAAATGAAGAATAGATAAAAAAGTTCTTTTAAATATGAATTTTCTTACCTAATGGTGATTGGATACATCACCAGGTCAATTTGGTAGACAGGCATCTGATAATAATTCACATTATCTATCTGGCTCATGGAGATCATACCATAATTATTAACTACCATATATATATGTGTGTGTATATATATATATATATATAATATATATATATATATATATATATATATATAAAATCACTAACTGACTTTATCTCCACAATTTGGACAACAAGACAGAGTCAGACTGCTTAGTGCATTTTAGAGTGTTGAAATAAGAACTTCAAATCTGTGAATTATCTTCCCAAACCACGGCCATTGTGCAGTGATGAGCTGACTGCAGTGCCCAGTAGTGTTGCCCTGAACTCTAGACCTGTCTGAAAGCTTGCTGGCCACTTTCTGCATTAGAAAATGTGACACTGGGATACAGATATTTGGCGGCAGAGTCAAATTTTTTGTGCATCCCAAGAACATGGAGTAGGAGGAGATGAAAAACCCACTAGGAGGTCCTTAAAGCAAACATTCAAATGAGGAAAGCCTGAATGAAATCACATAAGGATTTTGAGACCAGTGATTGTACATAAAGAAGTACTTTATCAACAAATGGGAAGAAAAAAAAATTAAAAATTAAGTATGTTTCATTATTTAAATAAAATTATTTTTGCATTACAATACAGCTTCAGTCAGTTTATACAGAAAGCTAGTGTCAGTCATTCTTCATGTGATCAAAACCATAATTTCTGCCATGAGGATAAATGGATTTTTAGGAGCTACTTCACAGTAGCTGTGTATAACTTAAAAGATATTTTACTGAGTATACTTATATCTAGTTACTCTTTTAATCTTACAATAGATTAATATTCCATTTTCTGTATCACATTTAAAAATTAGAATCTCCATACCATTCTTTGAGGCTGCTAGGTTCAACTGTTAGCTGCTTTATCAAAAATAATCACCTAACATTTTATTTTAAATGCAATACAGCACATTCAAAATATAATTGTTTTGGACAGAAGAATAAAAGTGACTACAGGACTTATGAGATCAGTTCTGCTTTCCTTACTCAGACAAAATTTGCATTGTTTTTCAAAGGACTGTGAAAGATAAAAAGTAGATTTAGGCTAAACATCAGTGTGTTAAATAGTCTGACATGCCAGAAAAGTTAGATACATTTTTTCAGTCATTTCCAGGAGGAGAATATGCCCATTTATCTGGAGGGATGAAAACCCTTTATGCACTTAGTTTTCTGTGATGGCATTGATGAACATTTGGTCTGACTCTTTTCTTCTTTGGAGTTCTCACCTAGTTGCTGCTCCAATTTGTATATAAATCCCAGCTGAAGTACCTATTATTATTCTAATAAAGACATACAGCAATTTTTAAAACCTTCATATATATATATATATATATATATATATATATATATATATATATTTGAAGAGCTTTTCCTATTGGCTCTTTCCTATAATGTCATTAATCCTTTAATACATACTGAATTTCATGCAAATAGTTCCAGCAGGAAGAGAGATATCCATGAAAACCAATCATAATATATCTTCTCCAGGTGGATTTCCCAGTACCTTTCTTAATTACAAATGTTATCCTAAATGAATCTAATTCTATTAGTGCATATAACATTTCCTGCATAGAGAACATTGGGTAATTCTGATGTTTAAGCACTCAATGAGAAAGGTGTAAGAAATAAAGCACATTTGTGTTGGTTCCTCTTTCATAGTACTTCAGAGCATGTATCTGGAAGTTTCTGCAGACTTCACTTGATGTTTTCCAAGGATATTGGTCTTGCTGGTGAAAGCTAATAAAAGGGTCTAATATTTTGTGTGTAAAATCCAGGCTAGTACCTGGTAATACTTGTACTAGAAAAACTGACAGCATAAGGAACTTTTGCAGAATGACTGCCAAAATCAAAATAATATTTTAATTTAATTATATACCTAGAAAGCAAAGAAAACACATCACCAGTTTTCAAGGTGGAAATTATTGATATTTAAACATATTAGGATTACACCTATTGAACTAAAAAAACTCTTACACTACTAAATTACTATAAGAACTTCAAGCTTCTAATTTCAAATCAGAAGATGCAAGCGGACATATGTGGTGATTTTTTTAATAAGATTTCAAAGTTATTTTTGGCATAAGACCTGTGGAACCTCCACCAGATCTTTTCTTGCAGTATCAGCAACGTATCTGAACTTCAGGAAGAGAATTTTATTTATCTGTATTTTGTGGCAACAGAAGATCTTCATTGATATTTAGAAACTGGATTATATAATTTCTATTCATATTTCAAAACCCACACAGTTCAGTATATTTTTAGAACTATATGTATGTGTATCAAAATGACATCATATAGTCACAAATGTATGACTTTATTCAGAAGTTATGCAGATCTAAAGTACGCCAGTTTTTGTATGCTTAGCACATAGAAACATCATAAAATATATTATAAAATATATTTAAAAAAAAGAAAAGAAAAAAAATTGTAATATAAGTTCTTCATCCCTCACCTGATCTATCTCATAAAATAATATGCAAAAAGTTTCAAGCTTGAAACTTGAAAAACTTAGTTGGAACAATTGTAATTTGTTCTAATAAAAACTGTATTAATTAATTTGTTCCAATAAAAACTGTATTAATTAATGAACAACACTTCAAATTGGAATCCAGAGTGATCTGTAGACACATAGCTAAAATATTCGTATTAGAACAGAAAGAACATAGGAAATTCATTAGCTTTAGAACAGCAATTAATGCTTTGTTATTGAAGGTAAAATAAAAAATTAACTTGTTAATATTATATGTATGAAATCTAATCTTATATAGTTCATATTTAAATTTAAGAGATTCATCCCTCTTGGGATTAGAAGATCAAAAAAAAAAAAAAAAAGGTAAAAGAAACACTTGGGGCAAAAGACTTATTCCACTCTTTCAAAGATTCTCAGTCTTCAAAAAGAAAACGGAGAGTGAAGAAACCATTATACATGACAAGGAGGAATTAAATTCAGTATTCTGCCCCTGCCAACTAAAACAATAGATGGATAAACTGAAAATTCAGTAGAAAACCCAAAATTATTTTTAGATTGCAAAAAAAAAGGCAAAAATGATGAACACAAAATAGAAATCTCTAGATATATAGAAAATATGAATCAAATCTCCTTGAAAATCTCTATTTCTTTCTATAATGTCTTCTTTTTAATAGTTGCAACATTCCAGTTATAAATTCTCTTTTCTTATTCATGGGATCTCTGGTCTGTTTAATATTATTCACTTCATGTGATGAAATTAATTGTTGCACAGGCAGTATTTTAGGACTTTATAATTGTGGAATGTGTGGAATGAAATTCTAGTTCCTCTTAGGAGAGTAGAAGAACTTTCTTCTGAGGAGTTTAATTGGTACAGACTTCAACTTTCTGAGTGTAGACCCTCCATTTAATTCCCTTTCTTTCTGCTGATATTTTTTGAAGAAGGAACAATACAAAATTATCATTATCATAGGAACAAGGAGTGGTTTGTTCTAGAACAGATGCCAAAGACAGGGTATCAGAACAATTCTCATGCAGAATTAAGTTCTTCCTTCTTTCCCTTTGCCTTCAAAAAAAGAAAGAAAATTTTCCCTTTGTAGGAGAGACTTGCCATTCTTGTCTTTCAAACACATTCTATCCTCCTCAAGGTGAATACTTTCCAAGCCTTTTGTAGAAGATGAACCTGAAGGATACAGAACATTCTCATTAGAACCTAAAACGCTTATCAGTGAGTCATAGGGTTTATTCTCTTGTCTCAGAGGTACGAAAGCAGAACTCATTTAAAAAGAGTTTTAAATGTTTCTTGTTTGCATGATTTTGTGAGACTGGAGTTTAAAAATGGAATACTCATATATAGCTGGGGTTTGCACAGAATACCATGATCAGGTAATTCTGAAAAATAATGAAACAATTATTATAAAATTATTATAAAAACAATTAGCAGAATTAAACTCTGATACAGAACAATGTTTCTGAATCAAACCCCACTCTTGCTGATTTTTTGGACTCATTTGTTGTGTTAGGTAATGTAATATATAGCAGCATTTTACAGGTCTGATAGCTCATCCTGAGGGTTAATTGAATACAAAATGCTTTTTGTCAAGTCTGGAGTCAAGTATTTGCAATGTGGCAGAACTGAAAACACTACCCTTTTATTATACTGGAGTGGCCTTAGGAGATGGATGTTTGTAATGCTGTTGCAAATATATGATGTAATAATAACCATAATTACCAAGAGAATCAATGCAAATGGAAGCTGGTTATAGAGCCATCAAAAGAACATACCACAACTATTAAATTAATTAGTATAATTATTTCTAGAGTAGGAGGAGTAATAAACTTGTGCACCTTTTTTCATCCTCCAGTCTCAAATAACAAGCTGTAAACAGTTACTTGAGATTTCTACACATTATCATTTTAAAAGTTTCTTTTAATTTGTTAGTCATCAGTTTATACAGAAAATGGGAAAAAAATTCAAAACATATTAGTACTATATACTAATAATATACTCTATATTAAAATGTATTCTATATTTTATTTGTATTCTTTATATAGGTTTAAACAATGTCTGGAAAGCACTTTCATATCTCACAGGCACTGCCTACATGTAAGGGCAATAGGCAGCTACATTAAAATAGTAATTTTAATACATTAAAATACATCCGTCATAGGATGGTTTCATTTCGGCAGGACCTTAAAGAATATTTAGTTCCAGTCCCTGCTGCCTTGGGCAGTACAGCTTTCACTGGACCAGGCTGCTACACAACCTTTTAAATAATCCCTCTCCAGCTCTCTTGTTGCCCTCTGTAGGTACTGGCAGGCTCCTTTAAGCTCTCACTGGAGCTGTTTCTATGTCTTAAACACATTTCACGCCAAAGTGAAAATTGTTATTTAACATTGGTGCTTCTAGGAAATCCACGGTATCAAGTTTTGTGGAACATATTTTTGCAGTTAGAAACTAATGGTGTCCACATTTACTGTTTTGCACCTTAGCAGATGTTTTCAACATGCCTCTCATTATTTTTGTGACACATATTCCCAAATCCTGTTTTCTTGGACAAGCAGATGAGGTATAAGCTTCCCCAAAGGATGCACATGAGACAACCATTCACTTCCTCCATAGTCTGATCCAATAGATTTCAACTTAACCCTTACCCTAAGGTCCTCAGGTATCTGCCCTCAATGTGCTCAATCCCTTATATCTACTCAAACTCTTTTTATCTCTGAAACTGAAGACAAGACAAGAAACTTTTTTGTCATTGTTGCTGTTATTAATTAGACACCCATCTGTGATTTCTTAAATCTTTTACTAAACTTATTTTATTTGAACCAATGAAGCACAATTCTCCTTCTATTCAATTAGTTGTTCTTAATTGATCTAACTGAAGGAAGTTCCTAACCAGTTAGCTAATTTCTTCAATTAATGAAACCAGCTGTCTCACAGACATGTTATTGATCATTTTCAGGCCTAAGCATCTGTTATTCCAGGCATTTTAATGGTCATTTCCAATTGCCTCAGATATCATTATACACAATCATTACACTGTCTTTTAACTAATTTAATTAATCCCAGGCATTTTCACTTCTCTTATTACTCTAACACTCTAGTCTGTTGCTCTTTAAAAAGAAGTACCCTTCCATGGCTAGGAAATATAAAAGTACTGATTCTCATTTCTCATGTAATTTTGTCAGAACATATTGCTGACCTAATGCCTAGAAAATCCTTTCCTTTGTAGGGAGCTACTGCATTTCAGTGTTAAACCAGTGCTTCACTCTGTTACTGTGACGCAGATAGAAACACACAGTAACACACACAACAGGTGTTCAGGCAGAGAAGAAGAAAGGAAGTCTCTAGTTTATTGTTGACCTCGTATATATAAGTTTCTGGACAGTGATCAGAGATTGGACAGAGATGTTACCACCTCTCCATCTCCACTGGTCACTTGAGAAGTCCATCAGGTGATATCTTTTACAAAGGAATGTAAACATGATTGTTGTTTATCTTACAATTCATGAGAACCGACTCCACTATGCTAAAACAAATTAGAAGGTGGCTTATTTTCAGGGACAACATCACTCTTTCTGCCTTCCAACCTTTAGAGCTTTACTTATTAAACTACAATAGTTTTAGAATCCACACTCTCCTGGTAATAAATTTTGAAAGCAACAATTGTTCTTTGATTACTACTAGTGTCCAAAATGTTTTGATGAGTAATGTTCTACTAGCTGGAACATCCATAAATTTAGGAGACAACAATACAGACACCTTCTGCTCATGAAGCTCAATTATTCTGGTCACTGGTCCATAAAAGAGGATAGAAAAAAGTAAGTTTATATTTAATAACTTTCAACAATTTGAGACCAAGACTACCTAACTGTAAATCTCCTTTAGTCAGTGTTCGCTTATCCAAAGAATGAAAAAAAGAAATGGAATTGCAAGAGAAGATTAAGTTATTATGAATGCTTAACCTCACCTGCAAAGTCAAAAGGATAAAACAGAAGAATGGACTGCTGTGTGAATCTGGTATCTTGCACAGAGGAATTTTTCAGGGTAATTATGTCAAGAGCATTGTGGGCCTGTATCTTGTGGATTTTTTATTTTTTTTTTTTTTCTTTTTCTGAATTAAGATTCAGGATTACTGAAGGATTAAAGTTGCCACTACTTTTTAGAATAATGTAAACCCAAAATCTTCTTTCAGAAGCCACTTGAATATTGAAAGCAAAGATTAAACTCAGACTCTACATGTTACTTAAGAACGCATAGCATTTTAATTACCTGACTAATCCTTGTACACTGCATAGAACTGCAAAGGTAGTGGAGATAAACACATTTACTGACTATCATTTAAATCAGAACTTGAGAGATGTGCCCCAAGAACATAGTGGAGTACTCAATCTTATTTAACCAGCCACTGGTTATCCAGAATTTGCAAAATAGATTGCTAGGTTCTTTTGATCTGGCCAAATACATATTTATAGTATCTGGCTTTTTGATGCTTATCAAATATTTTAGATGACACAGGATATAATAGAAGCAAAAATAGACTCAATTTTTCTCTCATTAAAAAAAAAATATGAAATAAAGAATTAATTTTGCTGCATTTTTGTAATGTTATTAGTCCTAGAAGAATTACACTGCTAATGCCTTATTTCTATCAAAGAACACAGCAGACAGTTCAAAAAAATCAAAAAAATCTTTATTTTATTCAAGAAAAAAAAAAAAAAAGCAAAATTCTCTATGTATTAGCAATTGGCTAATACTTAGGGCTGTGGACAGTGTATGTGCTAGATGATGCCTTTTTGCATCCTGTTTAATGCTCCAACCATTGGGATAATCCAGCAAGGTGCTGAGTACTTTTTGGCATGTACTGAGTACTCCAAGCATTATTACAGTACAAATAGGTCTTTTCTTCCATAGCACTTTGCAAATTTGAGCTTTTGCCCTTATGGACATCCCAAGAAACATCACTGACATTGTACTCTTCATTACAACAACCTTTAAAAGAGTCATTGCAGACACTGCTCTCCTGCAAGACAGTAGAATGACCAATGAACTCAACTTTGGGAGCAACATCAAAGTACAGTCTATTTATAGGAACTTTCCACAAAACCAATGACATACTAGAGACATTTTCTAATATATTCTTTCTAATAAGATGAAAGGCAAAAGAGGAAAAATAAGCAAAAATAATACTTGAGTTTAGTTTTGAAATTTTAATTTTTCCTTCCTTTCATTCTTCCTTTTATGGCTTCCTATTTTCATCAATTTGAATAGAAATTTTAACTCTGAAAATATAGAAAATCTTAAATACTTAAAAAGAACCCAATCCCTCCATTCTCAGAGCATATGCTAAAAGGTATGTACCTGTGTATGAAAGCCCACACTGTGATACTGGATCTCAAAGGTTAAACTACTACACCTTCAACTGAAATAAAAAATGGAGAGTGATAAGAAAAGAATGTTTAGTATTCTTCTTATAAACTGCAATTTCAAGTGAGAAGTGTCAATAGTCAATTTGATCTAAGGATTTGTCAGAAAGCCTCTGTATAGAAAAAATTGTGGACACTTCAGCAAAATTGTCTTGTTCAATCACTTTTGCCTATGCCTCTTGCTGATGCTCTAATATGTGTCTGATTGCAATGTGATATCCCCTAAGGATAAGCTGATATTCTCCTTCCCGTTCCATAGTTGCAGTTGACCCTATTAAAAAGCTGTTAATGATTAATTCTATTAGCATTCCTTGCTGTTAGAGGACTAGCACGATCCTTTGAACTGAATATGTCAGTACCATGCAGGCTTCTGTTTTACACTTCATGAGGTATGACATTAAAATACAGATGAAGATTAAGACAGACTGATGTCATGCATTGATTAATACAGAATTATGCAATAATTTTTAACAGAAATATGTAATAATATTGAGTATATATACCTTAAACTTCACAGATATGTTCAATAAAGAGAATAAACAGCTGAATATTTTTCAGCTAAGAGTGTCATATCAGTGTAATTAAAAAATATGTAAATGTTTTAGGGTTTAGTGTCAGTATTTGTAACACGTACCTATTTCTGTTTCCCACATTGCCAAATGTGATGCAAAGCCTAGTGAAGCAAAAGACTTTTGTTTTACAAGCTTTAAATTTTTGGTGTATAGGTCACTCATGCTGAGTAATGTTGTTTTTACTCTTTAAGTCACTTGTCTGCTATCCCAAACCAGGTGACAGCATTGCCCTGGGTAGGAAGCTCTTTGGTATTCGGTGATGTACAAGAGCAAACACAATGGTAGATAGCAATCTTGTTAAAACCTTGCAGTTAACCTTTCCTGTTAACTGCAATACTGTAAAGCCTTTATGGCCACAGGAATTGCACAGCCTTTGCTGACACTGAAGCAGGCAATGGTTATTGCTGAAGGCATCTGACCTAACAAAGCTTTTTTGGGAATAAAAGAACAAGTAGGATCTGAATAATAAAAATATGTTTTCATATTGCTTTATGGAGGATATTTTATCCAATAGTCTTAACAGCCTGTGGGAATATTCTGTATATCCATTTTTTTTCTTGCACCAATTTTGATATTGGCAAATAAAAATAATTTCATGTCTCAGCGTTTGAAAATATTTTGCACTGGATCCTATTCAATAAATCTTAACTAGAAAACTAACAAAAAATGTTAAATTCGTCCCCCAAACAGGCAAAAAAATCAAAACACTGGTATTCTTTTCAGTGAAGTGGTCTCATTACTGTGTAGAAGAATAGTATTTTTTTGTGTTAGTTACTAGCACTTGAAGTTTCTGAGTATTACAAAAAGAAGCATATATGTCAAAATTAAACAAACTGTTTTTTCTTCAGGGGAAAGTCTAAAATTTACAATGAAACAACTGAAAAATAGAAAAGTTAATAAATGTTGAGTTATAACTACTATATAGTTCTCAAAATGAATTGTGCATGCAATATAACAAGGCAATTGCATACTTACAAAAAAAAATATTAATTTATATTTTTAATAAATTCCATTATGCCATTTGTAAACTACTTTGTGTTTCTGATCACAAATTTTCCAATGATTTGTTTGCTGGATAATATTCAGAGAATGAACTTAAAACTGTTGCAATTGTTTTTAGAATCAAGATACTAAATATTAAAATAATAGAATAGTTGTATGCACTGTTATAATGGAAGAGGAACAAGGTGTGTTGTTTATGTAGTCTGTGATACTATATGAGACTGATGTTTCTTGTTTCACAAAAATGTTAACAAAGAAGAGAACAGAGTCAAGTAATTTCTCCTGATTTCAGAGATATTTCCCATACGAACATGACGTTAATAAATTTTTAAATAAGTAATGAAAAATATGTAAGTTTGTATTTAATTTTTAAAAAATCCAAACAACTGTTAGTGGTTAGTCTAGTGACTATTTCAGATTATTTACCCAAACATGCAGGAAAACTCTTCATAGCAAGGCGGTTACTAGTTTCTTATATCAACAAAGAACAAGAACATTTTTACAAGCTTCTGAGTTTTTGTTCTTTTTTGCTTGTCCCTTTGTTTTTATCATTTATTCTAGAAGTCAATAAATCATGTCCTAGAAAACATGTTTTTTCTTTACACCTCACCTCTTGTCTGCCCGACTGTAACTCAAGCACGTTTATAGTCTGTTCTGGCAAAGCTTGTAGAAATATTGCAAGCAGCTCTCATTCATTTTGGGGAAAAAACCCTTACAATGATATGAAAACACCTTTGTAAGACTTCCAAACCTGTTTCTTTCTGCCTGTTTTGATCTTTGATAAATTTGCATCCACCAGTAAGATCACAGAAGATTATGGCAAAGGATTTCAGAACATTTTCAAGAATAGAAGGAAGTTTTGAAAAGTGCTTGTTTTCTTAATTTGAAAATTGACACAGAAAACTATTGTTCCCTTATTTTGTGTTAATTCCAATTAAACTTTTTCTGAACAGCCCGATGGGTATACTCAGTTGTTCATCTGAGTATCTTAGCTATTCATCTCATGGTGTGAGCAATTTCATGCTGTTTTAAGCTTTGAGTTACTAATATGAAGACTAATGTTAAATATGTGATTTTTCTGAAGAATTTATTCTTCATATAACACATATGAGGTGTTAGGATGAATTCTAGGAAGGGAATTTCCATAAGTTTTGGTCTTTTCAAAACGTTATAACTAGATATTCTTATCCAAATTATCATTTCCATGGGCAAATTCTGATGAACATGGGATCCCAGCTATGGGTGTGATTCATGGGTTTTAACATTGTAAAGATGTCATTGGCTCTAGTAATGTCATACTTGTAATTTCTGTCACTAAATGTATTGCAAATGTATTACAGGCTGGAATTTTTGTCTATTCTCTTAATTTTTTATTGGCTGTTTGAAGCTTTGCTGAATAAATCTAAGTTCAACCTAATGCAAATTATATACCGATCATTTTTAATTACGTAGAAAACTTGTAAACTAAAGTACATGCACGTGTTGAAAGTTAAAATTCAAGTTAAATATCTTAACCTGTTTCCTTAGGAAATTTATTAATTAACTTTTCAAGTATTAGGACTGACAAAAGAAGTAGAGGAACATCAGGGACCTAGTGCTAATACTGTAATCTTGACAATGTCTACTGCCTTAAAAAAAGTCTAACTGTGGAAGTGTGTAAATTGCACAACACTGGTGATATTTTAAATACTCAAGGTGCTAAAAGGTTCTCCTGTATTTGCACAGCACTGATTTCACACTGGCAATAATAGGAAATTCCTGTTTGTGTAAAACCAAATTGTGTTCTCTGTGTAGAAAGACACCCCATTAGATCAAAAGTTCAAGCAGCCACTTTCTGAAATTGCTTGATACATGTTTTTAGATAGACATGTAAGGTAAGCCTGGTCACTTTTCTTGAAGTGAGTAGTTATAGCATCAAAGATATACAAGGTATTCAAATATTAGTTTCTCATATTCCTGTTACTATCCAAAGAGAAAAAAAAATAACTAAAGCTCAAATAAATCTATTTCATTTGTTTCAAAATTTAGTGATTCTCTTCCACTGTTTCTATTAAAAGATGACAATTTTATGCATCTGGAATTGGTTTAATGAAAATCTCCTGCCCTGACATGCTCTATCAGGTATTGTTCTGACTGTTGAAGTACACAGAGAACAAACACAGCTGTACTTCTCTTCAGGACTGACTTTCTTTGGCGATTTTTTTTTCATTTCTTTGGGGTTTGTCCTCAACAATCTTCTGCTTTGAAGTTTCTCTCTCTCTTTTCTAATGAAACAAAAAATACAGAAATACAATTAGTTTTGCAATCTCCACTATTTTATTTGAGGTAAATAATATACCAACGCTTATAATAATTAAATTGCAGAATAGTCTTAGACATGTTTTGCATTACTGCCTGAAGCTTCTTTGCTCCATTTAACTTTTATTAGTGTTTTGATTTTATTTACCATTAGAGTAATCTAGGTAGTGATGTCTGTCCATATTCTCAGGCTAAGATTAAGTGCTGCCAGTGAATACATAAAATTTTGAATTCATTAAGAACTTAACCTTAATTTGTTTTGAAATTTCCATTTTCTGGAAATGTCAGTGGTTTCTTCACATTAAATAATAAACCAAATCTATTTTTCTTGACAGCATTGACTTCTGAAAATGCAATTAAGATTCTGAATACAACAGAATATTTTCATACAGGTCCTATACCAGTAAGCAGCTTTGCTTTCTAGTTATCTCTTTATACTCATTTGCCCTTGCCATGTTGCTTGTTTGAAGTATATATATAAGGCAAGAGCTAAAATAGTGAGCCGGGATACATCTCTCTATATTTTGTGACAGCTCAGGATGCAGAATTTCTTGTGTAGCTTGTCTGATCAGTTGTGCCTCACTAAGGTCCAAACTGCTCATGATGTTTTGCTAATAATATCTGAGTTAGCTACATAATCTCGTATGCCTGCACTGCAGAATTGTTTGTGGTACAGTACAAAGTTATCCTCAATGCTGGCTGGTGTAAGGAATAAAAACGCTAAATCCTAGGTAGTAGTCATAGTAATGGCAATAGAATGGAAGGCAGGAACATTCCAACTTTAACAATTAATATAGGATTAGAATAATTCTGTTTAAAAAAATACAGTTACTGTATCTTCTTTTTGTTGTTAAAAAAGGTTTCCAGACCTTTCTGAATTCGATTAATATAATATTTTGCACTACACATATCTACATGTAATTTGAGAATACTAATGCAATATATAGAAGAGGAAGGTAAATAAAAGAAGATAGGCTGTCTTCCAGTTCATTAAAAACCTTGCAGTGGAAAATCAATATTCACTAAACAAAACACAGGAAAGGTGAAGGAAAAATCTGTCTCAAAGTATCTCGCTTAAAAATACTGACTATTGTTTCATTAGCAGCTGAAAACACAGTGTTGTATAAGTCAGCTAGCATAGTAAAGTCTTATGAAATTTAGTAAAAGCTGATGTTCTTCTGCAGAGTTTTAAAAGCCACTATTAATTTTCATGATATAATAAAATTTCAGTGATTATGAGGGTACTACAGAAGAATTATCAGTATGTCTTTAGTATATAAATTGGAAGGAAGTCGAAAGCAGCTCTTTGAATAAACTTGATTCCACCATAAAAGTTTCATTATTTGATTCTCAGACTTGGGACATGTTTTTATGCATGTCAAAATCTTCTCTGCAGATATACTAATCTGAAAGGCATTAGTGACAAAAGTCCAGTTCATTCCACTGAATTAATTATTTTATCCTTAAAGTTCAGTCTGGAGTTAAATATCTTTGGGGATTTGCTTTGTTTTGTTTGTTGTAAGTCAAACCACATTAAATCCAAGCTGGATGTCATAAAGCTATACCCTAAAGCTAAGCAGAAGATAGTGGTTGAATGAGGGAATTTCTGTGTGAGATTTTATTGTTTTGGTACAGTAGATCAGAATAGAACCAGAAAACTACTATATTGGCTTAAGAAAACTGCAATCTATTTGTGCTGGGGTTTATGAAGTTTTTACAGTGAATCTTTTCATGGATTTCTTGAAATGTTTTTATTTATTGTCATAAATAAAAACCTAGAGTTAACTTTCAGAAATAAAGTAAGAAATCCGTTTTTACTCAATTACTGCTAGCAAACTATCACTTGCCATATTAATAGTATTATCTTCTTCAAATAATGCCAGGTAATGTGATTTAAATGATTACTATTTTTAAAAACAGCAGCAGTTGTCATGCAACATAATGCAAGTCAAGCAAATGAATGAAACACTAAACCTTGAAGCATAAATCTAGGACAAAATTGCAGCATTGACAGCTGCACATGAATGACCAAGACATACATTTTTGAATCTGAGAAAGAAGAAATATATGGATTGAAAACTCAGTAAGCATAAACTTTAAATGTTACATTAAATTTAAATTAACTAATGATTCATCCAAAACGGATTTAAAATCAAGACAGATCAATTTCCAAGGGTTGACCCATGTGTGTGTATATTGCCTAAAATATTAGACATTGCAAATTATGATTCTCGTGGGAAGGTAGAACAGCCACTTGAAACAGCACCCATGTCACATCTTTAGCCATTGCCTTGTTGTGTCAGCTGCTTATCTGTCTTCCTTCCAAAGTACACAAAGGGACACAGGTACTTTTAGGTCTTGATTTCATGCTTTCCTAACCATGTGTCTTTGGCAGGATGAATGATCTTTTGAAGGTAGCTTCTTGAGGGACTGGAATAACCTACATTGTGGCATTAGGAACATAAAAATATGTGAATTTAACAGTAACATCTAGGTGAGATGAATCACACCTCAAGAGCAGTCATATTTTAAAAGGTGCTTATTTTTACTTTTTAAAAGTGATTCTAAACAAGATTTGATAATAACTGATAACATATTCCCAGTATGTCAAAAATAACTTTTTTTTTTGTGATTTAAGATTTCCACTGGGAATAGAGATCTATCCTGTATTTAAGCAGAAACATTTTGTGGTGGTTATTATGGTCTCAAAAACTGCTAGTGGACAAACTTGATTAATTTTTGAGTTGTCAAGAATGTCATGGTTTAACCCCAGGTGACAACTAAGAACCACCCAGACACTCACTCATACCCCCTGGTAGATCACAGTAGCTATTATGAGGAGAATTAACTCTATCCCAGCCAAAAACCAGTACAAGGGACAAGACCCTTAAAGTTTTTAGGGAAAAAGTCGTGATTAATCCACATTTTGGACCTATTTTCCACCTAGCATACACCACTGAGATTTATCTAGCAGATCTTTAGATATGGATCATAAATCCTAGGTAGTGGCATTTCCTGTCATTACAAGAATAATTACATTTTTAGAGTAATTAAAGGAAGAAGTCCTGTTTCTCCAGGAATATTATTTCCCAGTACACTTTTTCTCCTTATATACATTTGAGGAACGGGTGACATATTTCAAATTTGTTTATGTCTTAATTTTTGTGATCACAGATTGTCATTTAAAATCAAGAGAGTAAGAGCACAATAACAAAAAGGTACTAGAGTAATTCTATAGTGGCTGGTAGATTATAAAAGTATGTGATTCATTTTTTGCCTTTTCCACTGATCTTTGGCAGCCATAAAATTATAAACCAAGGAAAAGCAAAATTGCAGATTTTTCTGTGAGTCTTGGCACCTGAAGTAACTGAAGAATTGCTAAATGAGATGTTTGGAAGAATATGCTCAGTTTAAAAGACAAAGAAACCATTTTTTTCTTTATTGTAATCATAAAAATGTTTAGAAAAATGAGAGAGATGAGAAATTTTAAAAATGGAATAAATAAAAATAAATTTACAAAATTATTCATGAGTGAACTACCTTTTTTATTTTTTTAACTACAAAATAAACCCATAGAATCTTCATGTTTTCTTAGTTATTTAGTTTTCGGGTTTTTTTGGGGTTTTTTTTTTGTTTTTGGGTGGGGTTTTTTGAGGAGATGTCTGTAGCACATACAGAAAAAATAACTTTTAAAGTGGAAAAAGAAAAGAGACAGTAGAAGATTCCTAAACAGGAAGCAGTGTTGCATACACAGCAAGTTTAGGAAGAGTTCATATTTTCTCTTTCTTTACAGTGTCAGCATTGGGGGTTTATCCTTTCAGATAGGTAGCCAAATGAAGATAAAGTGTACTACTTCATTATTTATCCTTAGTATGAGGAATCTTCTTTTGTCAATTTTTTCTCCTCCTTTTTTTCCATCAATTTTCATTAGCTACTGGCCAATTGTTATTGGTTTCCTTTGTTCCTGATAGTGTTTCTTATTGCAAGTTTTCTGTTTCCTGCTGATTTTAATTCAGTTGTCACACTGAGAGATAACACTTACAGTGGACATATGAGATGTGCCAAAAGCCTTTATTTGACACAGAAAACACACTTACTAAAATGTATTTTTATAGTCCACTATCCTTCTTCACAGTAGTTCATAAATGATTGGGACAAGAAAATAGGTCACAGAAATTTATAGTACCATTAAAACAAAATGCTACTGATAGGTGAGATGAATTATCAAATAAAACACATGGTTTTAATCTCATTTCATCCTAAGTGCTAAAATAATTTCCATTCGATATTCAGTTAGTAAATATAAATATACAAACGGCCAAACTAGTACTACATTTTGGCTGCTGCATGCAAAGAAGAACTTAAAAACTCTGTGATAGGGATCATGAAACAACTTTATCTGCTGAATACCATGTATCCCATCTAATCTAGTTGTGGAAATTTCCTCTATGGTAGCTGGAGAGCAAAGAATCTTTACAAGGTGGTTTACACGCTAAATTAAATGAACAAAGCAGATGGGATTACCTAGTCTCTTTGTCTTCCCTAATTCTATAGGGAGTTTTAAGTTGGTGTCTCATAGTATATATATTTAGCAACATAAAATGTTGTGTGACATAGTCTAATCCTAACCTTGTTAGACATTGGTTTAGCACTTCACACTGTAGCCATCTCCAAGGTAGAAGCAACATGATCCTGTCTCCTTTGCAAAGCTGTCTCAGAAGACTTTTTGGGTGAATTCTGCCAGCCTTATTTATGAGTAATTATTCTCACGCCTAAAAATATGCCCAACTTCTACTTTTTCAAAATATATGATGCTCTTGTGAAACAATTAACTGTAAGTACTTACATAACCATGGTTGGCATCAATCTGCAATGTTTACATGGGTTCAGCATTTGGTCTTTTGAAGCATAGTGAAGGAAATCAGCCAAGATTGCCAGGATAACATAAAGGATTGTAGCAGCTGCAGTGATTGTACTTCTCTCCAGACACAAGGAAGGATATTTTGTGTGCAGATCTCTAAATAGAGAGATTGCGCAATATAAACTGTTAAACATTCATATGATGAGAAGAATTTCAGAATCTTTCTGAAATTATGATTGAAAATATCTTTCAACATGTCTTCATGTAGGCTTTCCTAGAACAGAGATGTCTCCTTCACTTTCATAACACAATCAATAAATAATTCATTGAAGTTAAAAGCCACTAACTTTAATATTCCCCCTGTCCATTTCAACTTCCTGTATAATTTCATAATAAAATGAATCCTAGAGCTTGAGAGTCTTCATTGCAATATTTTTGCAACTTTTCCTCTGTGTGTATGTATCATAGTGTGGGTATGTTGTGCAAACTCTATAATTTTTAGAGGAATTGTTTAGGACAATAATTTAGAAAACATTTAAAACAGGAAATAGTTTTGCTAAATTCTCTACAAGTTCTCTTTTTTAATCTTACCTTTTAGACCAGAGCTTGCTTTGTTTAATTCCCGTTTCCCCCTCATTTTCTTTTTAAATTCATGACTTCACCAATTTACTGATGGAAAAAAAGTTCTCCCAAGTAAAAATCAAAATCTTAAACTCAAGTTCAAACCGCTCTTTGAACTGTGCATTGGACATCAATTCTTATTGAATAATAGCTTCCCATATACTTTACTTCAAGATGTTCAGTAAATTTTCTATTGGACAGTTTAAAGAATTAACACAATTGGGATTGTTAAACACTGTTAGTAGCCTGTCTCTGCCAAACCACAGAGTTAAGCAAGTTTCTCTTGATGAAGATCTGCCCTTTCCTTAACCTGGGAAAGTAAAGGACTGGTTTTCTCCCATGCTTAGCCACAGACAGAGAAAGATGCTCTTATTTCCAAGTTATGCTCATTTTCCAAATTGATTCATATAAATGGAATTTCATATAAACTACCTGCCCAAAACCAAAATATTCAATCCAGAATATTCTGTCATAAGAAAAAAAAACAATATTTTGGATTTTTTATATTTTTGATTGAAAAGTTCTGTTTATGTTTCAGGTTTTTCATTAGGTCTTATCCTTTCCTGGTCTATGCTGCCTGATAGGATTGCAGAAACAATGCTCAGCACAACTAACCTGATTGAGCATAAGGGTTTTATAACCTGCTTTTTACAAAGAAGGACACCTGGCTATGCTTATCTTTCAATAGCTGTGTAATAGTACTCCCCAACCAAAGTAAGCCATAGCCATACCTTTACTGAGGAACTGTGGAGGAAATCTGTCACAAACAGTGAGCTGTGATATCTCAGAGAGTTTGAAGACTTTCATGGAGACAGGTGACCAAATAGGTAGAAACGTATTAAGAAGAATTTTGTAATTGAAGAATGATGTGGGATTGGATCAAGGAGCATGAAAGATCAATGCTCGTGGCAATGTTTAATTTGAAAATATGGTATTTAGTATACCATCTTCCACACCTTCTTCCCATAAAGTAATAATTGTCATCAGTCTTGAGCTGTACAAAAGGCACCACAAAAGCCTTGCCCTAGAAGGGCTATTTGTGAGGCTCTGAAGGGTGGCAAAAAGTGATTTATTTGACTAATACTGAGTACATTCTGGTTTCAGATGGTTAACAATTATTTTATATATACATCCCTTCAAGTTTTCTATAAGATTAAGGTGTTTTGGTAGTGGTAGAACGAACTACTGGCCATAACTGAACTCTACTCAGCTCTATTCAAAAGTTTAAAAGAAATATTGACACATTTTCAGGGGATTTTTTCACACCTTTAAGAATGCAGAAAGCAATAGACTTGGCTGCCTAGATCTGCTAATAAAGTTCCATAATATTTACCCTCATCTTCATCAATTAGTTCTAGGCAGTTTCATGCAGAATGTGTTCAGTTCAGACAACCCTCTGCTGGCTGTTCTGGACACACATGGGTCAGATGTATAAGTAGGTGGTTTAGGTACTCCAGTTACTATTTGCCTGGCAAGTGACAATAACATGAATATCTCCTGGGTGGGGAGGAGGTCACACAGTAAAAGTTTTGAATGGGAGCACTCTAAAGATGTTTTGACACAGCCTTTGAAAATTGAACATTGGGATCACATCCACCTTAAATTATTTGTGTACTCCTGTTTAATTTTTTACCTTTGTTCTGATCAAAGCCTGAGATATACATGCAGCTTGGAAATGGTGTGACAGATCAATTGGAAAGAATATAAGCTATGCTCTTTCTATAACATAACACAATAGACATGTAAAAGGGAAAAAATGTTAAGTTTAAACACTTTTTTCCCTATAAGCAAGTGTTACAGGTTTTTCTTTAGTGGATGTAATGGGAAAATACATTTTATGGATGGCAACTATTATTACTACAATTATTTCCCTTCACAGTGTAGATTATACATTTTGTTTCATGGTGATAAATTTCAAATTTTATTGTTGTTTTGAGTAAATAGTTTCAATGCTCAGGGGAGGTATTAAAATTGGCAGTTTCTTCTAAGCATTTTCTCTCACATTGGGTTTTCAGATACACCTACTAGAAATAAAAATAAAATATGATGCACATTTTATATTTATTATTCCTCTTAATATTTACAATGATATTTAGTGATCATTTTGAATAATAGTTTGCTGTACAATGCCATTTTTTTGGTAACAGTAATATAAAAAAAATCCAAGGTATTCTCTATGAAATTGTAGTCATTTTTTAATGCTGATAGTGCTCAAAGTTTCCATTTTTCCTGTTTTGCTATGAGTGCTTATTGAATGAATAGCTTCATTTAGATAATCAAAAACATTTATAGAACTTATGTATATTAAATTGATGTAAGTATTCAAGGGCAATAAGCATATTTATGGACTATAAAATCTTAGTGACTCATGAATAGTATGCATTTGACATTTGAAAGTTAATAGTCTCCAGAGAAAGAAATATATTTCACCTCTAGTCAAGAAGATAGCTTTTTTCTTTGTTTTTTTTTTTCCTGTGTTTAACAAGTTTGTTGGTGCTTTAATTTACCTTATATGCTAATGAATATGTGTAGATGCATATATAAATATGTGAATAATACATAAATAAATCCACATAATAAAGCTATAAGGGTTAAGTGAACCATAATAGGTCAAAACAAGCATAGATTTTCTACAAGTTATTTCTATTTTTATACAGTCTTTTGAGAAATTTTAGCTGCTAACCATTTCCATATCATTACACAGAGAATAGATTTAAGTAAAACACTCTTTTGGGGGCCAACTGGAATTTGTCTGTGCTGCTACACCTCTTGAAGAAGCCTTGTTTTTTCTGCAATATAGATGTACAAGCAATTTGGGTACAAATGCATATTTTCTCTGTGCATAGAAATGAAGTTGATTAGTTTTGGATTTTAGCATTTCTAACCTTTAGGTAAACTGCAATCTGGTATAACCTTGGGTCTCAAATTTAAAGGCCAGACTTTGTATGCATAGTAGAGAAAACCAGGTATCTACAAGTCAGATTCACAAAAAGCTAACAGCTGCTCACAAAATGAGAATGCCAAGATATGGGAGCACTCTAAGACAGGTTTCAAGAACGCTTGGTATTATATATTGACAATAAAATATCATCTTCAGGAGAAAAAAAATTCCATTCCAGTTCTGTCGTCTCATAAATCTGCTCCACAAAAACTCCTTATTTTACCCTACAGTCTAGAATTCAAAGCATTAGGAGAGAGGAATCTGTTGCCAAACATTTGTACTTCCTGATTTGGGATTCTGATTTGGTGAGAGGGTTGAAATCAGGTCTGTTTTAATTGCAAATAAGTATTCTAATCTTTGCAGTACTGGATCATCTTTGTGAGTTTGTCCAGAAACAATTTTATTGTGTATAAATTATTAAGTATTCACTGGCATTGGAATGGAAAGAGAGGTTTCTGGTATCCCATGGGAGTACCCTAATCATCGAGATATTGGATATCCTAGTGTGAACTCCTCCCGGTATACAATTGAACCTATTTCTCTTTGTATAAATAATTAAACCAGATTTTGAAGCAGAAACTTGTAACCTGACTTTTCTGTATCCCAAAGGAGAACACCAAACAACAAGCTGTACAATCAAGTTTGCAGTTTCTCCTTTTCTTTCTCAGTCCCATTGAATGTTCAATTATTTAGTAGGGAGGGAAAGAGTCTTAGCTGGAAAAATTGCTAATCATACTAGTAATTAGTCTAGATATAAAGCTATTTCTTTGGAACTTTAACTTTTTTTTAAATTGATCTGTATTTATAAATTGGATAAAATAAGAATTTTATGATCCTAAATTACAGAATCTGTTTATTTCAATTTCCTCTATATAAAATCTTATATAGCTTAGGACTGAGGAGTAGGCAGGAGGAAACAGTGGAAAAGACCTTGAACTCTCCCACAGGAATCTCTAAAACCATAGTGATTCTGAAATTGTAGAATAACACCTTGAGGGCCCACAAATCAAATTTAAGTAGCAGGAAGGAAGTAAGGAAATGTAAGCAGAAACTTATTTTAATATAATATTTTTAAAGATCAGGTGTTGTATTCAATATCTCTAAATATATGTATTAAAAGTATGCATTAATAATTCAGATTTTTCAGTGATTCATGTCTATAAACTGTAGATGAGTATATGTGTATGTCGAGAAGAATGTCTAAAATACAAACAGGATGGTTGTAAAGTAAAACATAAATTCTGTACATGAATGTAGATGAAAAAAGAAGGCATTAGCAAGCCTGAATAAAGAGAAGGAAGTACTCAAAACTCTAGTTTTAAACAATTGAGACCAATGTGTGATTTTCCAAAGGTGGTCAAGTTGGCTGGCAGCTTTATATGTATCAAACTCATGTTTAATTGTCTAAGGTGCAAAAATTTACCAATTCACTCTTTGTGAAATGTAGAATATGAAAGATAAAATTTTATACATAGGTAAAAATAGAAATTATAGCTGTAGCAAGTTGAATTACTTTCCCTAACTGTGCTTTGGTTAGAAAAAAGCTAGTACTATAAATTGCTTAAATAAAAGGGAATTTGATATCAAAGTGATTTAGGGTCTACTGAAGTCAAGATAAAGTGACTTTCCTCTCCTCTGTCAAAAAAAAAGAGAAAACATTCCAACATTCCTCTCGTAAAAATATAGAAGAATCGAGTTTCATATCTGGTGTTCCAGTGGAACCCATCCAGCAAAAGATTTTGTCTTGAGCTGAAAGAAGCAGACAGTGTTTCCAGAGGAGATTGTACAAGCAAATGTATTTCAGACAATTCAGACAATTCCAACAATTCTGGAAAACAAAGAGAAGTTTGGAAATTAACTAGTAATTATAATTAATAGTATATTTATTTAATAATGTGTGCATCCTAACAGCAGTTAGTGTTTCCTGAATCACATTTAGACAGATATAACAGAACCATAGATTCAGGTGCTCAACCACTGACCTTTCCTTAGAAAGGAATATTGCTCTGGCAGTTTGTTTATTGTCACCCTGCATTACATCAGAACTTTGACTATCTCAGGCACAATAGCAACAGGTTCTGATAGGATTCCCAATGAGTTCTCTGAATGTTTTGTTGTACAGATCTTGTTAGAAACCTTAACAGGATAAAACATCAGTGGAAAAATAAAAAATACTTTGAAAGAAACATGTCTCTCTATCTAAAATAATAATACAAATGCCAAATATTAGGATAAAGGAGGAGGTTCTCCAGATGCTGCAGTCTATGTTGAAAACCATGGTGAGGCAGGCTGTCCCTCTGCAGCCTGTGGAGGTCCATGATGGATCAGACATCCACCTGCAGCCCATGGAGCTCCCCAGTGGAGCAGAGATCCACCTGCAGCTGCAGGACACCTCACATGAGAGCAGGTGGCTGCCCAAAGGAGCCTGTGACCCTGCGGGTAGCTTGCACTGGAGCAGGCTCCTGCAGGACCTGTGGATGCATAGAGAGAGGAGACCACAGTGAGCATGTTTTCTGGCAGGAATTGTGAGCCTGCAGGAGACCCACACTGGAGCAGTTCATGGGCAACTGGAGCCTGAGAAAGGGGCCTCTACTGGAGAACTCCAAGGAGGATGGTCCCCTGTGAGAGGTGCCTGTGACAGTAACTGGTGAAAGACCTCCATGTTCTTATCTTGATCAATGAGTCTTTTGTAATATTTTCTCTCCCCTGTCTAGCTGTGGAAGGCAGTGATAGAAAGGCTTTGGTGAGCACCTGGCATCCAGTCAATGTCAACCCACTACAACCAATAAGAGCTGTGGTCCGTAGTACAATAGGACTAACTAAAGAAATCATGTCCCTTTCCATGTTTGTTTGTTTGGGATTTGTTAAATGGAATTTTCGGAGATATAAACCCAAAACAAAAAATTCTACTTTCTTTTCAGAGGTAATCCAAATATTCAATGGTTTAACCTGTAGATATATCAGTTTATTTCCATATTGAGATGAAATTTCTCTAGCTCTTTTTTGTTGCAATTTATTGATTTTTGATGACCAATCTGGCTATTAAGACAACTTTTGGTAAACATGAACCAGCCAACTGCAACACCATCAAATTCATAAATCACATTGCCTTGCCACTGCAGAGTCTGCTCTTCTGCTGCTGTAACCAGAGCATATAATTTCCAGTAAATTGCAAGGAAATGGGCTTAGGTAAAAGCAACAAATTGTTGTTTTCCTTAAAGAACTTATGTTTCAGCCTGTGTGCCTTTCTTTCTGGCCTCACATAATCAGACCTACTGAAGTCAGTGAACAATATGACACTATTAAATTTTTTTTGTTGCATTTCTGTATTTTAGATGCTTCCAGAAGTAAATGGTGCAATTTTATTAGACTATAGTTGCTCTTCAACTGTGCAATATTCAGTTCACATTACAGGAGTACTTTGGAATTGTGCATGTGAAGTCACTGCAAGGGCTGCATAATCTGAAACTAAATGAGCAGTTGGGTGAAAGGTTACTTGTAGTATCTTATGAGGACTGAATATTTAGAAAAGTATTGAAGTATGGTAGAGTTGCTTTTTTACCAGAGGGAGGTTCTGTCATCCAACTTGTATTTCTAACAGATCACATAACTTTACAGCAAAAATATGACTTCCTTCTCAAAATACAATGGAAATGCTTATTCAAACATGCTGTATAGATACTCTCAAACAGTGTAAAGTCAGAGCTAACAATCCTTCAGTCCAAAGAAGCTGTGTCTAAAAGACGTTTGAAAACAATTCAGCCTAAGTTGTTTTTGAAACATATTTTGAGGTAAATTTGAAAGAAGAGTGTAATGTGGATGGAAATACTATGATATAGCTAGTTCCTGGGGGCTCACTGATGGTTGAAATGCTGAAGGTAGCCAAGAAATTAATTATTAAATACATAAGGAAAGATGTCATCACAGACCAGTACAGAATAAAAAGGAAGAGACTGCCCCAGCTCTAAACTACTTAGTTTGGGTGTTGACTAATGCTGTGGGAGTATTCCCATGGAGGTCAATGAGAAGTGGGGTAAAATAACTAGAAAAACTACATGAAGAACAGGTACTTTCCAACACTTTAATTACTTTATTTAGAAGTTCTTAGTGTACTTCTGAACAACCTCATTCTTGAAAACACTAATATTAAAATAAACCTAAGATTTGCTTATTCTGTTCATTTACATGTGTTTTTTTGGTTTTTTTTTCTTTACTAGAATATTTTCATCTGTTGGAGATCACACTATGTTGATACTTTTCTTCTCATTTTTCCATATTTACTTTGAGATTGGGCATGATATGTCTTCCTCACTTAACTGGTGCTACAAATTGCTACACAAATTTTGTGGCTGGATATTACACAATGAAAACATCGCATCTTATCTTTGAAAAGGCAGACTGAAGTATTTAAAAGCCAATGTCTAAGTGAAGATAGCATATAGAAAAGGGTTACTATTAGAAGAGATGCTGTGGAAATGGTATCCCTAGATTATGTCTGTACACATGCTTGTGTTTGCACATTGTCTAATGTATGCCTAAAAGCTTGTAGAAGTGCAAAAATCAACACTTGCCAACATAAAGATTTTCATATCTAATTGGGCTCATCTTTGGATATGAATGTTGCCTTCAGTTATCCATGCTTACACTTGCTCTTTAAATTTCTGATAATCTCTGCAAATACATCACAGTGTACATATTCAAAATATGCAAAAGGCCCACCATGAGTGCTGTCTACCTGTCACATTTCTAGCTGAGGACAGGCTATGGCTGAACTACCCTGGCTTCCTTCCCATTATTTGGAAATCTTGGTTGGAAGTGATATTACTGAAAAAGTTCTAAAGATTTGGACATTTTGTCTGCAGACGAGATTGATAAGATTTTAGTCTGTTGCTGTAACTGCTGTCATCTTCCAAGGAACTTAGGCTAAGTCTGTGTTTTGAATGTGAATATATCAAAAATATTAACTGGTAAGTGGGCTTATAAAAAGCCTATCACTCCCTTGTTAAAAGGAAGATATGCATATCACATAGCTTTAAACACATTTCAGCTGTCCAAATTGAGCTTCTATTTATAGTCAACAGCAAAAATCCTGACAAACTTGTTATCAAAAAAGATGTACCTCGAGAATATGCAAACTAAGTCTCTATGTGTCTTTCAGTCTTTAAAGTAGGAGTTACATCTCAGGCCATGTATATATCTGCAGTGGTCCCATGGACTGGTAGGCAATTCAAACCCAGGTAATTAACCACAAAAGTTGATATTATCTGCAAAAATGAAAAAAAAAAAATGTTAAGTCCCAGAGTCAGCAAATGTATGAACTAATCCTAGATCTTTCCTGCATCTTAATTGATGGAAAAATGTGGAATATCTAATAGACTGAGGGAATTAAGCTTTTACAGTAAGGAAAACTGACACCTTTACATTCTGAAATGTCTCTTTCCTTTTGTTAATGTTGAAGCAAATATTTTTTCCCCATTACATGATAAATTTAGGAGTGAAGAGGCTTCCAACATTTTATTGATGATCTGTTAAATGATGTATTGAGGTACATAAGATCATTATATCTCTATATCCTTGTGGTCTATTATCTCTATGGCATCATAGAATCATAGAACTTTTTGGTTTGAAAGGGACCCTAAAGTTCAGTGAATTCCAACCCACTTGCCAGGAACAGGGACACCTTCCATTAGACCAAGTTTCTCAGAGTACTGTCAAACCTCATATTAAACAATTTCAAAGATGGAACAACTTTTCTGGGCAACCTGTTCCAATGTATCACCATTGTTATTGTAAAAAATGTCTTCCTTATATTTAATCTATCCTCCTTCAGAACAAATCCATTGTACCTTGTTTTACAGTTCTTGGACTTATAAGTCCTTGTAAAAAGTCTTTCTCTACCTTTTTCATAATTCCCTTCATATATTGAAAGCCACAAATTCTCTCTCTGGAGCCTTCTCCAAGATGAACAATGCCACCAACTTTCTCAAACTTTCTTCACAGGAGAGGTGCTCTAGCCCTCTGATAATGATAGAGGGGTAGAAGAGCACATAAAGGAAGGGGCTAAAGTTTTGTTGTCTGATTTTAGAGGTTTTTATAGGGAAACAGGATATTTTTGGCTGAGGTCTCGGCTTATTGTTGCTTGTTGTTGCTACTGAAATACAAATAAATAAAGACTGAGTTAACAACATTTTTTTTTATTTTGTTCAAGATATTTCATCAACACATAAAGCAATGTAACAGTGTTAAGGTATGTTTATGCAAGAAATTAGTGATCTTAACATAATCACTGCAGTCACCTTTTTCAGCAGCTGTGTCATCAGAGTCTCTTTAGTTATATAGATTGTAGCAACAGTAATAGGCATCTGCTGACAAAGAGAAAAAGACTCATAAAGACTGATGAACCTCTGAGATTATGTGAAAGCGGTTAGATGCTTAACAGGAAATATGGATGCCAAATGTGAAGTTACATTTCTGTCTCTTATCTGGTAAAACATTGAAGGCAAATATTTGATTTATAGCTTGATCTTCTCTGAATGTTTTTAATTTCTCACTTTTCTTTAATATTTTTTTCCTCTCTTAACATTTATGCAGATGTTATCATCTCTATAAACAAATATGTATGTCCGAAGCCTGTAATAATAAAGTATGTCTGTAAAAATACTTCAAAACACATCAACAAAAATAAATAAATTTTATATGGAAACTTTAACCTTAAACTAGTGTCATTTCCTGGCAATCAAGTTTCTATTTTTAAACTGAGAACGTTTCAGCCTTCTCCTCTTGAGCCTTTAGTTCTGGCTGTTGTCAGAAGGCATACTCAGGACAGGTACAGGGACATGACTTCTGCATTAAGGAAGGCGGCTTTTGAAGTATAGCCACCTTTTCACAAGGTCCAGCTGCCCCTCATTATCTGAGGACCTTGTTTAGGTTAGATTATTGAGTCCTTCCCTGTGAGCATAAGGAAGAAGAAAATTCTCTACTGGCTGCTTCCCAAGATAATATTTTACTGTGCCAAAGAGTTGACACAGACCTTATGTGGTGGGATGAAGTGGAATCACGACTATCATCAGCGTTATTAGGATTTTTACCATCTTCCTGACTAGACATAACATTTCATCGAGAGATTTTGAAGCAATTTTTTTCCCTGATACCTTGTTATTTTAAGCAACAATCTGCCATTTTTTTCTACACTTCTTCCTGTGAGGCACATATTTTATTACACTTAGTAGAAAAATAATCACAAAAAATGTCAATGGCTATATAACAATACAATCTTAGGGACTTGAAGGTGAAATTAAGAAGTATGTGTGTGTGTGTGTGTGTGTGTGTGTTTGTGCACATGGTTTGTTTGATTTGACTTTGGCAAAACAAGGAATGAAGATGAAAACTTTAGATAAAAATAATAATAGTAATGAAAATAAATTTCTAAATTCTGAAATCACGGTTGTGCTAATACACCACAGATCTCAGTCCCCATCAGTGACTGGAGAAAGTACCCCAGGAAAACTGGCAGCCAAGGCCTTCTCTGCAGTCTGCACTGCAGATGTGGTGCTCTGAGCAGCGGCCCAGGCTGGGGCAGGCTGGCTGAGCCACTGCTGTGAGACCGACCTGGGCAGTGGGAGCAGCAGGGGCCAGCACTGCCTTGGCAACAAAGGTGGCCAACATCTCCTGAGCTAGCAGGACCTGTCAATAGGTCAAATTAAGAAATGTTATTCTGCCTTACTGGGAATTATCAGTTTTTTTTTTTTTTTTTTTTTTTTTTTTAAGTGAAAAAAACGTAGGGGGACAGTAAATAGCAGCCTTCTGATACCTACTAGTAGGTAGCCAAAGAAATAGAGCCAAGCTTTCTACTAAGGGACCCAGTAACACAGTGAGAGACAGGGAACATGAATTGAAACAGAAGAGGTTCTGAGAGCCTAGCTAGAATAAAACAATCCAAACCAATAAAATTGAAAAAAGTAAAGTCACTATCGGATTTAATAAACTTTTGTATATGTCACCCAAAAAATCTGAATTCTTTGAGTAACTCAAGGCTTTTCTGAAGAAAAGTTACAAATCTGTTTTCTGAATTTAAAGTTGTCCCTTCTTGGACAAGGAAGGTGGATTGGGTGACTTGTCCAGGTTCCTTTCAGTATGAATGATTCAGTGATTCTACAGTTTTTATGACTGTTCAGTAAGACCAATTTGACTCAGTAGCATGAAATGTCACATTGTACCAGTACTCTGAACGATTATCAAAATATAAGCTGAAGGAAATCAATGAAAGTTGTATGCGTTTATCTTCAGGAATAGCTGAGTCTAATAAAGCAGCATTTATCAATAAGCTTCAGGCAACATGGCATTTTTTAATATAAATGTTTTATCTATTCTGTCACCTTTGCCTGGGATGTTTCAATTGAACTAGAACTGAGAATTTGATTTTCATTTCCTCTTCTCAAAAAGATTACATATGGCTTCCTTCAAGTTTAAGATGATTTCTTATGGTCCATTTAGATGTAAGGCAACTCATTCTTGACATTATAGAAACTAAATTAAATTTTAGCTGTCAGTAGTTTTTGAAGTGTCAGTTTTACTAATACCTCCAAGTGTTTGCAGAATAAGTTTTTTGATTAATTTTAAAATTCAGAGTAAACCTATATCAGTGCCAAATGCTACTGTAATTTCATGCTTCTATATTCTTATGGTGTTTAGATAAATATTTAGCATATGTATGATGCAAGACTGAAATCCAGCCTTTTGTTCTTTTACAGGCTCTGCATAAAGCAGAGTGAATCGCTCAAGTTTGCAAGGACAAAGGGCTAAGCTAATATCTAGACCCAGCACCTGAGGCCATAATGAGTTTTCACCTATCACATCTGAACTGGGAGATAAATTGACATTGCTTGAAGTTCTTTCCCTCAGGCACGTTGAGTAACATTTTCCCACTTTTATGTCCCTTTTTTGGCTCTGATTTTTTTGCTCTGATCTCAGGTCTCTGGACTTCCTCTGGACACATTTGCATCTGTTGATAGACCTGTTACCAACGTCTGGCACTGCCTGTTGTGCCCATTCCCATGGGACTGTGCTCCTTGGTGGGGACACAGGACAAGCTGGATTTGACCTGTCCTCCTGGAGCTGCTGGTTCTTGCTGCTCCCTGGCAACAAATCCTTACTTAAGCAACAGGGAAGTTTATATCCTGAGTGGTGTCTAAAAGAGCCCATGAGGCCAGTTCTCAACAGTTATCACAGTGCAGATGACTCACAGCTAAACAAATAAAAATAGAACATATTTCTGGTATCAAGAGATTTCTTCATTTTCTCTATCAGAGACTGTGTCAAATATTTCTGACACTGAGTCATAAGTGAATGTCTAGGAAAACTGCAGGACAAGGCAAGCAGTTACAATTTTTCTGACACAACCTTTTAAAATTTGTGTCTAAAGTGCTTGAAACAAAGGTTCCTCTGAATCTTCTCAATGAATTTGTACAGTCAGTTTTTGAACACATTTAAATTTTCATGCTCATCTTGTCTTCTTATAATGAACTCTGGATTTCTCCTTTTGTTTTCAACATGCCACAGAAAATATGGTTCGGTTATTTCCTGCTTTTTGAGAACTTCTCTCCTTCTCTGTGCAAATAAAAATTTGATACATCTCTTTTTGGACAAACAAGGCCAAAGAACCTGTGTGACTTCTATTTGAATGGAACTCACACTGTAGCTGAAATTATGCTATTTCCTTCCAGTTAAAGTCCTCAACAGTTATACCTTTCCAATTATATTCTTTACTTTCAGAGATTAACTGTCAAATATTTATATCTGTTATTAATTTATGTACTGGAATAATTATGTTTCATATTTTATTCTCTGTCTTGTTGTATCAACTGCACAATATTGTTTGTTTTTTATTTTCATTTTTGTTCTTTATCGATTCTGAATAGTCTTCAAAGAATTATTATAAATTTTCTATTTTGATTTTCCTATAGAGTCAATACCTAGTTCAGAGTACTCTTTCCTCATACACTTTACTTGTAATTTATTGGCACTGAATGTCATCTGCATCAGAGTGATAATTATTAAGAAATCTTTCTACAGCTTCTCATGGCCATCACCAAACTCTATAAACTTGTTATTCCCACCATTTGATAGTCCATTTATGACTTCTATATATAAATATACTATTCTGTTCTATGAAATGCTTCTTGAACCAAATTTTATATGAAGATTATTAAAATTTTCTTTAAGATCAGTTTTTTTTTGGTGAAGGAAAATTAACAATAAGAATTTTTATTAAGCCAGAGATTCAATGCAGTAGGTCTATAACAGACTGTTTAAATTTGTGTTTTATGCACTAAAGTAAGAGAAGCAAGAGATTAAAATATTTAAAATTATGATAAATGGGCTGATTCACAGAAACACATTTAAATATCTCCTAGCACATGAAGATTATTGAGATTCTTTTCAAATAGAGTATCCAAAGCTACTTTGTTAGTAAAAAACTTCTCACCACATTCTGAATTTGAACAATTCTCTTGCACTCTAATAACTTTCTCCTGATGGATGAAAAAACTTATTTTCCTTGCAAGGATTTTAGCAAACACCTTTTAGTCAGTTGACAGTCAGTCTCATTGGTTGGGCTTGTAGAAGTATGTAAAGCTGTATGTAAATTTAGCTCTCTCTTAAAGCTGAAGTGCAGTGGGCACATCTCTTAAAGTTATAACAGCGTTTCAATATTTCTTATTGTTTAATGTAAAACCTTCTTTGCTTATGTCAGTGACTCCTTACCAGAGGTATCTAATTCTTCATTGTCTTGAGATCCTGGACACCTAATTTAGCTCTTAATATTATAAAATCTAAGCCCTGTAGTACACACAGTCTTAAATTTTTTCATATTTCGGAATAGAAAAGAACTTCTAAAGCAGAATAATAGCCAGAATTTCCACAAGGGGACGTTCAGTATCCTAGTTAAATTGAAGATACTGCTAAAAAATACCTTGAGAATATCTCAATCCTCAAGAGGTCCAATTAGTGTTGTAATTACACGATTAAAGAAAAAGAAAACAACTTAGTGAAAATGATCGTTATAAATACATATCCCATTTAAGAAGTTTTACATTGCTTTATTTCTAAAGTAAATAGAAGATAACATGAAAGCATGTAATTGTAGGAAGATATGTAGAGAAATTAAATGTCATTTACAAATGTGGGAAGACAATCCAGTTGTGATACCAGAAGGAAGTGAAGATCAAGTTGGTCTGTACTTAGAACTAAAAATAGCTCCAGAGAATCACAGAATCATAGAATTATAGAAAGGCTCAGTTTGGAAGGGACCTTAAAGATCATTTAGTTCCAATTCCCTTGCCATGGGCAGGGACGTCACCCACTAAATCCGGTTGCTCAGGGCCCCATTCAACCTGTCATTGAACACTTCCATGGATGGACCATCCACAAGTTCTCTGGGCGACCTGTTTCTGTGCCTTACTACTCTCACTACTCTCTGAGTAATTAATCCATCCTGACATTTAATCCAAGGCTCTTTTAGTTTAAAACCATTCCCCCTTGTGCTGTCACTTATCTGCCTTTGTAAAAATCACTCCTTCTTTTTCTTAAGAGCCCACTTTAGGTACTAGAAAACCACAATGAGGTCTCCTCAGAGTCTTCTCTTCTCCAGGCTGAAGAACCCCAACTCTCTCATCATCATAGAACTGTCCTGTGTTTTAATTGTTTGCAAGATACATCATCTTTAATTATCTCTTTCTAGTAATTTTTAGCCATCTTCCCCTAGACTTTCTTTTCTTGGACAGGTAAAACAGACTAGTAGATTACATATATTTCTAACTTTTCTGTCTTTGCAATTATGTGGGCTAAAAGCAGTTTAACAAGAATGTTAACAACGACTTCATCTATAAATAGCATCCAGAGATTTTATAATTTCAGCATAATGTCACTTGTTTTTGGAGTTAACATATAATACAGTACTTATGCATCATTATGGTCTCTGCACTTTGCAACTTTCAACTGCTAGAGCCACCCATCAAGGGACTGAAGACAGAGCATTATTTTCTATGTTTCTGAGGCTATCTTAGGAAAAGAACTGCTCTGAAAGCTTATTTCTCTAGAAAGATCTTTCATTGAAATTGAATGGCTTGTTGATCTCCACCATCAGCCTGAATTCCTCTCCATCGAGGCAGTTACCTACAATAATGGATACATTTGTTTACAGTGATATTGCTTTCTATCCTGAGTCACTGCTGGGAGTGTCTTTGTGATACAGTTTGCTACTACAGATACCTATTCTCCATTTATTTTCACTCTGTCATGAATGCCTCAGGTGAAACCTAAAGAACTTTTGCTTAGAGATTTTTTACTTTTTGTAGTTTATTAATTTTTCACTTCTTTCTCTCTCAGTTTGTAAATTTCTGTTTCCAAATGTTTTCTCAGACTTGTGCATTTAGCTGACAATGTATAAACATGAAAAACTGTTTGAATTTGTCTTTTCAAATGACAAGTAGGAAAAAAAAGTAGGATTTTTCTTTTTTATTTTTTTTCAATAGAGGATGCCAAAACCTTCCAAAATGGATTGTGCAGCAGTTTGATTGCACTTACTTCTTTTAAACTTATTTTGATTACTAAACCACATTGTGACATGCTGGTAGTCTGCTGATAGTACAAGTCCTTATTCTCAAAAGGCATCCAAAGAGCAACTTTTGGATTTTCAGGTTTCAAGATGATGGAAATCTAGTTTCAGCTTCCAAAGACAGAACTGTTTGTGCCAAAGCCCTTTTAACTCCTTTAGTGACAGCTGTCAAAAATCAAAGGGTATACATGGTGTTCACTTCTGATAAAGGTTCAAAATCCCTGATACTGGAGTTTTAAAACAACTTCAGAAAACAGATGGTAAGAAACCTGTCAAAGGCAGCATATCATAGACCAATAAAAAATAAGCTATAAAAAGAAACCACCTGTTTGCTTGTAAAAAAAGACATATTAGAGACATTTTTGTTTTTTTTAATCTGCGCTATAAGTTTTTATTGATGTTCACAGTTGATTAAAATTACAATATTAGGTTTGCACATTTAAACTCTAATATTTGGAAATATGATAAACATTTGGGTTGATATAAGAATATAGACATTTACAGGTTCATGAATAGTAGCTTCTGGGAATAAAAACCAAGAACGCAAACATCTGAGAGAGAATAATAATATAAATAATATTAAATATAAAAATGTTAAATCAAATCAAGAATTCAGTTTTAATGACTGAATCTGTTTTTTACTTGGAGACTGATTATTTGAGTAACTTATCTACAGTTGATCCTAGAGACAGTCCAACAATAAATATCGTAATATAGCAAAGACATTTTAAAAGGCTTTTAGAAGGCTAACTTTTGTTGTAGAGTTATAAAACAGAAAGAGAAAAAAATAAAATAACTACAAGTGAAGAATTTTTTAAACTTTCAAGACCTTCAGTTTCTATCATGCATGAACATGTTGTTTCTTCTACAGAGTTAGATTCAAGACATTATGGTAAGCAAGAATCCTTTTCACCAGCTTTTGTAGACTGTTTACTGGATGCATTGTGATGCTAAACCCCATGGATTAATGTTGTATGTAAAAACTACATTGCCTATATGTGGGTTTTGAAAGTAAAACCAGCAAAATCGATTTTTTGGAACTTGTAAGTTTGAGTCCATGAATGTCTAATGTTGTTACAAATCTATAACCCCATGATGTTCCATGTAAGTATACTTACTATTCACATATGCTGATTTCATAATCCAGATAAAGTCTTTTCAGTCTGTTATCTGTTTGAAAATTGTAAAATTTTACTGTGCATTAGTGCTTGTCATATTGTTTTTTGCTTTTTAGAGATGGAATGAACACTTTAAGAGTTCATTTCAGAGGGTAAACAAAATTGGAAAATTTCTTTACTCTTGTGTAAAGCTGAGAGTTCTCATGATCATCAACTCAAGCATCATGTTGGAATATTTAGCAACAACCAAATCCCTTTAATAAATATAAAAAATTTGATTTATGCCTGGTATATAAATGTTGTTCCCTCCTTCAGAAATGTTTTTTTAATAAATTTATGCTATTAAATTCCTAAATTGTATTTTTATCATTAATTCTTTGCAAACTTATTTTGTAGCTCTTGCAAGGAACTTCACTAGCATGGACTTCAGAAGTGCTTTAACAGCAAGGCAGACACATGCCAACTATTATAACCTGCTGAAAAAGGTCTTATCTACTAATTTTGTCCTTTAGAATGCAAAGATTTGGTTTTGTTGAATTTATCTCTATACCCACATTGAGTTGGTCAATGTTTGATTCAAAAAATACGGAAGAATCACAAATGCTTTAACTCAGGCATATTTAAAGTGAGATGTTCCAATTATTATTTGGAAAGAAATATGTTTTAGCATTTTCGTTGGAGCAAATACATTTTTTAATAAACGTGGAACATAAAATCTATTCTTTAATCCAAAATATTTCCAGTTAACCAGCAAAATTACAGCAGAGTACAAACTGCTGCAAGAACAGTCATATGTGTATGTTTGGTATAATTTGTCCTCATATAAACCTATACATTTTTGATCTTTCCTCTTTTTCAAAGCATAAATCACTGAAGACAAATCTCTACATTTTCTGCTTGGAGCTAGTTCTATTGCATTACATTTCCTACTCAGTCAATGTGCCTTTCATCTTCCTTCCACACAGGTCTCTCAAGTGATTAGAAAATGGTGTTGATATTATAACACCTGTGTTATGAACTGAGCAAAGAATAAAACATTTCTGTGGTTCCCAGCTGCCACTATAAAAGTGAAATTATGGAGGAAAATATACTTTGGCAACCTTCCTGTCTCAAAGAATTAAACTATATGAAACATACCAGTGGATCAGAAAAGACCAACTGAATAAATGGTGTCCTTCATTACTGAGATCTTAATGCATAGATGATCTTCCAAGAAAAAAAAAAGATTTTGTACCAGAACACTTAAAGATAACACAAGAAAGCTAAATCACAGCTCTTTTATGGCACCAAAGGGAGCTTTAAGCCTTGATTGCAAAGCTCGTTTTTCCACATATAGGTCTATATGTCATTGCCTTACGTTCTCAGTGTGCTCTATTCAGCTTCTGATGAACAGACATGCACAGAAGCTCTCTATTTGATGATGATTCATCTGTGTCATCTCACACAGAATCTCAGTACCACTTTATTTCCTGTGAACAATTTAATCATATTTACTCTTAAGCGAATTGTAATTCATGGATGTCAGCATTTCTTTTTCCTCTTTTTCAGTTTAGCACTCTGTTACTTGCACCTTTCAAAAGCGTAGCTATGGCACAGTTTGTTCAGGCAGGGCAGTTTACTACTGCAGGGTGCAGGTATACTGGGAAATATGAATCAAGAGTTTGACCTCTTTTCAGAAGAAATAAATAAAGTTCAAGAAAGTAGAGAAAACTGGACGCAGGGTAATAAATTTTCTTTCCTGAAAATAAAGGTTTGTGAGTATGTGATTAGTAGAAGGGTTGTGCTAAAACTATTTGCTGGTAGAATTACTTAGAACTGAAACTCTATTGAAGAAAAATGAGGCTTTTTATTCAATAAAATTAAAAGGTTTTTTAAATCAGGAGAATATTATAATAAAAATGTGTTATTAATCCATCACATCTGATAATCTAAATGCTTGTGATTACTCTTGTTTGTACAACCAGAACAGAAAGGTGATATTCTGGGAAAAAAAAAAAAAAAAAAAAAAAAAAAAAAAAAAAAAAAGGGCATCCTAGGAATATACAAATGATTGGAATGAAAGTAAATTAATTGTGTTTATAAATTTCTTTGCTTTCCCCAAGAGACAAAATGGTCATTATTTATCTCTTCTCAGCATTCAGTCTCCTCAAACTGAGAGCCTTTTTTTCTCTGCAAAGGAGATTTGAGAGCAGGATAAGAACAAGATTCTGACTCTAGAAGAATTTAAAATCTTGTTAAATTACCTCTTTTGAATAAATTTTTCCAGATGAAAAGAGAGGTTGTGATGCAAATTGACTTTTCATTATATGGTCATTATCCAGTGTGATTGTGGTCATGCTCTAAACAATGAAGGTCTGCCTCTCAACTGAGGTAGTACAGGCTATCAGGATAAAACCCAGTTGTTCTTTTGCAATTACTGTGTACAGATAAGTGCTCATAACATCCTCTCACTGCCCTCAATTAAACTATCAGTAGATACTCCAGAAGATTTTCTTTGTGTAATATGTATATATACCTTTCTTAACGGCAGGGAGGAGTTACCCCATAGAAGCACAGCGAGCAGTGCTGTCCAGCATTACCTTCCATTGCAGCATTCCATTAGTAACTGCCTGCTTCCTAAGCTCTAGTTAGATCTTACATCAAAATGTCTCCTTGAAATTCACTAAAGAAGATTTTTTTTTTGACTGATTATTATATTTCTCCTAATGGTTGGCCCCTGCAGGAAGGCTTTCTAGTATATTCTGAGGGGAGATTTTGTTTTCCTTAATGTATAGCTTAGGACATCCAGAGATGAAGATGAAACAAGCAGCACTGCCAAATGTGTGTTGATCTGTACAGAGAAGGATAAATGATGTGAAGCCATAGGAAGGAGTGAAACAGGATGCCCGATCAGAGTCACTTAACCCTTCTAACTCTGAAGAAAATGTTTGACATAAAATATTGAAAATTTCTTACTTTCTTTTGGTGGCTAGGCTCACAACTCTTACTCCCCACCCTTTTCATGTATATAAAAGATAAAAATGGAATGCATGTGCTTAGCCTTTCATAATTAAAATAGGAATTTGCATGTGAGGGCTTGCTTCAATAACTAAAAAAAGTATTTCTCCCTTTGTTCCAGACATTAGAACTTATTAGTTGAATTGACTTTTTATATAAATGTCCTAAGGCATCTCGTGGATTAAATAATATGTAATACAAAGTTGAGTAGGGTTCTAAAAATACTCTGACTATTCAATTAAAATACTCAGAAATCTTTTTAAAAATCATAATTACAGTAATAGTTATATCAGTTTTGCAAAGGTGAAATGGAACAAAAATACACAGAAACAGAACAAAGAAAGTAGCACCACTGATAACAGACTATGCATATTTTTTCTTTGGCATATAGTGTGAAATGAAAAATAAAATTATGAAAAATGACACAGAGTAAGACTATAATGTGTCTATCTTTTCTTCAGAAATTTTTACAATAAATCACATTGACACTAAGTTTTCTAAATGGTATCACTGATAAATCTAAACTATTGAAATATTAAAATATCACTATATATCTTTTAAACTATTCAAGTAATTTTTAGCAGAGGATTCTGCATTTAGTGCTGCAACTTTCAGTTACTATTGTTTGAACTCTCATATTATTTACTTTCAGATTTTAGGGAATCAATCATATATAAACAGTGCTTGCACTTTCATTTACTTGCAGTGTTGTTGTCATGCATAGTAATAACTCATCACTCATTAAAACCTTCAGAAAAAAAATATTTTGAAGACTGCTTGGGACAATTTTACATAAAATTTCAAATTCCAGAAAAGTATGAGCTAACTTCCGAAATGAATTATAAAAGCAGGATCTTAGGAAAAAGTGGTATCTACAAAACTGAATCTAAGCAAGAGATCATGAATGCTTTCTTAATCTGAGGTTTTGGTATTTCCTTTTAACTTTGTGGCATCACAGATATTAAGCTTGGTAGCATGAATGTCCCAGCGTTTCTGCATTTACAGTGTATACAAAGACACCTTACCTACGCAGACAAATACATAGCAGAAATAAAATGTAGAAAATGTTGAATATTTTGATTTCAGCTGTGTTTTACTCCAAGTTATTAAGTACATCATGATAAATGGGGAAGAGTGAAAGATAGAACAAACAGAAAGATAATCATTGAGGTCCAATGAGTTTTACATACACAATTAAAATTTCTAGGTGTCAGTGTCATGATGTTTTCATAGCATTTTGAAGACAGGTGACTTAACACTATTGCTCAAGAAAAAGGATGGATCTGGTAACTAACTATAAGTGTCTGTAGCCACTTTAGTTGGTCTGATATGCAACTTTGTTATGTGAATTGTCTCAGTATTTTGGAAATTTCTTTTATTAAGAATTCACAAAATGTCTGTAAGTCTTTGGAGTCTCAGTCAGGTGAGGCTGTTGAAGAGTCATGTAGATTGGTATAGTAAAGAACTTTGGAGTGCAGGAACTCTAATTATCCATTGACATTTGAATTAACTGACACAGGGACCAGGGAGATGAATTATTTCAGTTCTACTCCTTCAAAGAGTTCCAGGTTCATGATGATCATGAGTGCAGAAACATGACTAATTCACACTCCTATGACATTTGGCTTCATCTGATATCCAGGATTCAACAGGCAGAAGTGCTTCAGTAGGCTGAATTTAGTACTATTGAGTTATATATTCTAATGTATGTTATATTAGAACAAGAAACAGAAGGAGAACAGACTTAAAGTATAAATATCTCCTCTTTTGCCCTGAACTTCTTCCTGTTTTTAAATGACACTAAATTAATAAAATGAAATGTTTGTGCCAAACGTTCAGACAGATAAGATGCCTCCATCAAAAACAATACCTTGAGCTGATTTAAATGGATGAACATCCTGATCTTGTCTCAAATTCAATTCTTCAACACAGCACTCTTGTGCAACCCCTCTGTTTTATGGCAACAGCTTCTAGTAAACCCATAAGACATGCTGAAATTTTCCCTAAAGAAGGATACTGATAGAGTAGCAAGGAAGTTTTATTTCTTGTGCCAATTCTATTGTTTTAGTAACTTATGTTAAATTCAAGATTAATTGAATCCTTCTTTTTCTCCTTTCTTTCAGCTGTTTACTTTTAAACTGCAATAATCCACTCCATAAAGATCAGTTATTTTTTCTCATCCAAGGACAGAATCAACTTTTGATCCATAACAATTAATTTCAGTCTGGTTCCAAGGTTAAGTTTATTTCTCATGAACTTGGGAGTTTGAAGAATCATAGAGATTAAGGTTAGATGATTAACAACATGCTTCTGATTTTTGTCTTTCACACTGAATAAATGACTCATTAAATATTTTGGGCCCCATCACTGCATAGCACTTAAACACCTTCTCACATTTAAGAATGCCAGAATGTCTAAGACAGTGAACTTAAAATCAAATGAATATTTATATTTTACGGAGTGGGATGATTATCCACCAGCTTCATTTATGTGCATGCTGAAATGAACATGCAAACTTATTCTGGGCAATTGGTATCAAAGAACCATAGAATAATTTCAGTTGGAAAGGACCTTAAAGATCATCTGGGTCCAACCCTCCTGATACAGCAGGGACACCTTCCACTAGACTGAGCTGCTTAGAGCCTCATCCAACCTGTCCTTGAACACTTTGAGAGATGGGGCATCCAAAACTTCAATGGGCAACCTGTTCCAGTGGCTCACCACCCTCACAGCAAAGAATTTCTTTCTGACATTGGATATCACCTGACCCTCTCTCAGTTTGAGGCCTTGTCCTGTCACTACAAGGTCTTGTAGGAAGTCCCTCTCCAGCTGTCCTGTAGTCTCTCTTCAGGACACAATTAGGTCACCCTGTAGCCTTCTCTTCCCCAGGCTGAACAATTCCATTCTCTTAGTCTTTGTCAGAAAGGTGCTCCATCCTACTAATCAACTGGGTGGCCTTCCTCTGGACTTGCTCCAAACACTTAAATGTCCGTCCCCTGCTGGGGACCCCAGAGATGGATACAACTCTGGACTATGTACATGAGTATATTAATATTAAATAAACCAATTATATTTTACTAAGATACCATATTTCTTAACAGAATTTAGCCAAAGAAAATCTGCTTGATTATTGAGGAAATTCATGGCAAGACAAAGGTTGAATTGATATTGATCAAAGCACATGTGATGTTTTGCTGGTTGAATATTAGAAAATAATATTTATCAGATAAAATATATGGGACCTCAGTGATCACACATAAATCTCCTCATAAACTTTAGCTGACAATGGTTTATTTAAAAAGTGGGATAATATACCCTTAACTTTATAGTTTTAAAATATATGTTAAACAGCAATATTTAGTGTTTAAAAAGATATATAATATGTAATTTAAAAAGCATGGTCCAACCTTTTCTGCATTTTGACACCTATTCCATTCTTAGTTTTTCCATGTGGGTTGCTATAAATGATAATGAATTACTTTTTAAAATGATATAGACTCGCTGAACAAAACTATCGAACGTCAATAAAATTACATAGTTGAGGTTTACTATCAACTGTCAAAGAGGGGATGTGGCAAGTCATTAGCATTGTGATACAGCACTTCTCTGGCAAGCTGTCATGAGAACAATGAGGCAGAATGTCTATTGTAAGGATAATTAGGATAATGAAAATATGAAATAATGCAGATGTAATTGCCATCCATTATAATTCTTAAAATTAGCTTATAATTTGTCTCATCCTCATTGAGCAGTGTAAAATATTTAAGGAGATTGAAAAAATAAAAAGGCTTCACAGCAATATATTTTACTATTTAGTTGGATTGGCATGAATTTTCTAAACCCATCACTAACCCAAGCTGGCACCATGAATTATGTTTATCAACCTTGTTGCTAATGCCTAATACTGGTATTTACACATATGATGTGTAAAAAGACAGTGTGCAAGCAATTAAATAATTATATAGAGTAATAATATAATAGTTATGGGAAAGTTAGAACATTTGAAGATAAAATATTATTTCAATCTGAAAATACTTGCTGTAGATTTAAAATGAAAGTGCTGTTAATTTTCAGGACATAGCCCTGTGTTTCAGTTTTTCCAAAAATCTTGCTTTGAATTCAACTTTCTGAATTAATTACTTCATGATTTTATTTTCTGCATAATAATATGTATAACAAAACCAGATAATGAAATCAACAAAATAGCAGAAAATGTGTCTGAACAAAATTGAGAGTTACCTCCTTTGCAAATGTTGGGTCACTATATCTGTGCCATTTCTGACCAAACACCTGTACAACCTGTTCTGAGAAGGGGATCCGAGGGAGCTGTCCCAGCCTCCCAAGAAATGGCTGCAGTACTGCACAGTCCTCTCTGCTGCACATCCCAGCACAGACCTGCTCTTCTGTTATTTAATGTCTGATTTGAAATGAGTTTTGAGAAGGGGAAGAACTCCTTAAAAGCTATGTTTTATATATATATGAACACTGCTACTGTCGTTTCCTGTCTTTAGTCTATGTATACTTAAACCTTTCATATTCCTTTTGGTGTTTGATTTTTCCAGACCTTTGAAAAACCTCCTGGTCTCCCTGAGAATCTCTTTAGTTGAACCATTCCTTTGAACTTGCATTGCACCACATTTGAAATGCCATGGATTTATCAGCTCTGTATGCAGTAAAACCACTGTTTTATACTCAACATTTTTACTTGTGGACCCAAGAATAGTGTTTGCTGACTAATGCTGCAACCTGTTACTCTGGAAAATCCTGTTCTCTGCTGATTTTAAATATCCTGTCTTATGTGGCTACTACTAATGTTATCAAGGGTTACAGGAGGAACTTGTTCTGATTTAGAGTTTAATTTTGCTTGCAATAATTTTTTAGTGGAAATATGTATCTGAAACAATATATTATTTTTTTCCAAGTGTTTATTACACAGCATTACAATTTCTTTAGGCCTTTAAAAGCAGTAAATATATCTAGGTATGGTATTTTAAGAAAATAGCTTTTTTCTTTAATTTTACAGCATACATACAATAGAGCATATAAGTATAATGTAAAGATACTTTTTATCAGTTTCTGTGGAATCACATTGCTTTATTAATAGTGTCTTTTCAAAGTTGAAGTGAGAAAGGAAAAGAAATTTTATTTCATGTTTTGTGCAAAATTCTTCTCATTCAAACAATGGATATATTTGCTGAAACCTGTAATGTTACCAAGTAATATTCTAACTATTTTCATCCAAACTAGAAACAATTCTCTTCTGTGCTAACCTCTTCCTCTGAATCAAAACTCCAAAGATTTAATACCAACATTTGATTGTGCCCCCCTTTTAAATAGGAGGAATAATGCAATGAAGAAATGCTATATTCATAAGATAAAGAGGTACTCAATTCAAACACTGTTTATTAAAATAAATAGCTAAAATGGAAAGAAAGCTCCTGAAGAAAATATTTTGAGTTTTTCTTCACAGTGATCAAGAAGTAAAATCATGGATAGAAAAGTTTAAAAGTGAAGGCACTGACTGTGGCAGTAACTTTCAGAAGCCAGGACACTAACATTTTTTCTCTGCAAAAGCCTCATAGCTCATTAAGCTAAAATAGCAATTATTGTGTCAAAAAAGAAAACCTCTGCCATTTATATTTAAGGGACAGGGTTTATAGAATGACTCAGCTACCTCTCCAAGCCAGACTCATCTATTTTAGTTTTTTGTTTACGACTGACTCATTCATATTCAAACACAGAATAGAAGATCTCAGCTTTTAAATTAAACCATGCAGAGAGGACAAGAGCCTCCAAGTAGCTACTTTTACACCTGATGCTGTAAGTGGTGTCACAACTGAGCTTTTTTAGCAGTGACAGAGCACTGTGCAGAAGAGGTGGTAGCTGTCTCCTTGGGGGCTGCAGCTGATTGTCACCTGACTAATTGAAATTCCTCTGCAACACCAGGTGCTGCTGGGCTGCTGTGGAGCCGGTGGTGCTCCTCTCTCACGGCTCTCGCAATTCCAGCGTGTCCCAGCTTCTGCCCAAGCGGAGCGAGCTCCGGCAGCACGGCCCCGGGCACGGCGGGGGCTCTGCTCTGCACCTTCGCCCCAGCTGGAAATTGTTCATCTTGCACAGCCAAAGAGGGGATTAAATGCACGTAAGATGCACACGAAACCTTAGGAGTGCCTACCTAATTAAGTCCCACGTTTTCATTTATAAATGTCACACAAGCAGTCATGGGTGAGGAGTCCAGCCTAGAAAATAGAGTGACAATTTGAAAAGGAGGTTGAAAATGAGTCATCAGCACCACAGCCTGAGAGTTTGTCTTTTGTTTGTTTTTATTTCATTTCATTACATTTCCTTTTTTATGACTGCATTCTCTTGCCTGTTGAGCTATAAAAAAAGAGGACATATTTTGCCTCCTTATACTCTGCTCACTCCAAGATGTTAACTGAGTCATCAATAAACATTTGTCTTGACACTTCCCAACCATTAACTTTTCACATTTGTCACAGAAAACAGGAAAGATTTTCTCTTTTCAAAGTTGAGCTCAAGGTTATGCTTGAAAATGGCATTCTGTTTAAACATCAGCATTGCATGGAAATTAGTATTGAAATTTTTACTTTTTAAAATGACATTTTAATTTCAAGAATCTGTAAACAATAGTTATTGACAATGACGTCAAACCATTTTGGATTACAAATCTATAACCTCAGCAACTATTAATAGGAGTCATAAACTGACTATGTCAATGTAAAATCAGCAAATGTCATTGAAAATAGCGGTACTTTCAATAGGATTTTTAGTGTTAGAGTTGTGTGTGTGTGTGTGTGTGTGTGTGTGTGTGTGACATAACATACTACTTAAGCAAACACATTTAAGGATTCATTTGACCACAGAGATGACATAGACAAAATTATTTTCTATGATCACACTTAAGACATTATTTTAGAAATCATGAAACTTTTTGTTTGATGCTAAGTACAGAGAGTGATATGTTCTTTAGGAAAAGGTCATTGGACATAGTGTTGCTGAATACAGTATTGAAATATATATATATTTGAAGTTGGAACAAAATTCAGATGTTTATTTACAAAAATTAATATGGTCTTAAAAACACTTTCAGTCTCTAATTTCCATTTCTTTTTCCATATATTTCTCAGGCATTTTTTTTCTCTTCAGCTATAAACTTGTTCCATCAGATTTTCAGTGACAAAGGCTTTAACTTTGCCAGGCAGTCTGTTGAATGGTTACCACCCTTACCAGGAACAAGATTTGCACTGTCTCACTGCAATTTAAGCTGTTTTTTATCTCCTGTATGTCGTGAGAGATTATTCTATTACTTTCTGAAATACTTTTCTGTTCCTGAAGTTGGAGCATCTTCAGGGTTGGAAGTAATTTCTTTTCTCTTTCTTTCTTTCTTTCTTTTCTTTCTTTTTTCTTTTCTTCTTTCTTCCTTTCTTCTCTTTTCTTTCTTTCTTTTCTTTTCTTTCTTTCTTCTCTTTCTTTCTTCTTCTCTTTCTTTCTTTTCTTTCTTTCTTTCTTCTTTCTTTCTTTCTTTCTTTCTTTCTTTCTTTCTTTCTTTCTTTCTTTCTTTCTTTCTTTCTCTTTCTTTCTTTCTTTCTTTCTTTCTTTCTTCTTTCTTTCTTTCTTCTTCTTTCTTTCTTTCTTTCTTTTTCTTTCTTTCTTTCTTTCTTTCTTTCTTTCTTCTTTCTTTCTTTCTTTCTCTTTTCTTTCTTTCTTTCTTTTCTTTCTTTTTCTTCTTTTTCTTTCTTTTTTCTTTCTTTCTTTTCTTTCTTTCTTTCTTCTTCTTCTTTCTTTCTTTCTTTCTTTCTTTCTTTCTTTCTTTCTTTCTTTCTTTTTCTTTCTTTCTTTCTTTCTTTCTTTCTTTCTTTCTTTCTTTCTTTCTTCTTCTTTCTTTCTTTCTTTCTTTCTTTCTTTCTTTTCTTTCTTTCTTTCTTTCTTTCTTTCTTTCTTTCTTTCTTTCTTATCTTTCTTTCTTTCTTCTTTCTTTCTTCTCTTCTCTCTTTCTTTCTTTCTTTCTTTCTTTCCCTCTATTTTCTTATTTCTTCTTTTTCTTATTATTCATTTCTTCTCTCTTACTCTTGTATGCTTTTTTTATCTCTCCTATACTGTTACTCATAGCTTATCTTTCTATCTGTTCATTCATCATTTCCTGTCGTGTTTTCTTCACATTCTAGCTTGTGGCTGTGAACCCCACTCTCCCATGCCATATAATTTATGTTTATGTTCATCTCCAAGTTACTTTTTTGAACTCTACTTTTTTGCATTTTTTTACCTCTTCATATCAAACTGTTGATTTTTAGACAGTGTCTTCTGAGCTAATTTTTGCTGTTTTACAAAATTTGCAAAAGTATAAGAAAGTAAGGCAAAGTGAGATGAATCTCTTTCCTGCAGATATAGAAGGCATCCAGGGAAGTAATCATGTTTCAAGTACTTTTTTTGAATAGTCTGATTCCTGGCCTATAAAAATACATGGTGATTTTGCAGATGCATGTGGAGAGGACTAATACAACACTAGTGTCCATTCACTGGTAGGTTCTGGGGCACTCTCCTGAAGCGTGCAACACAACTCAGTGGCAAAATAACTTTAGAACCTCCATTAAAATAGGGCTTTGTCAACTCACAGGGTTTTTTTCCCTGCATTTTATTTACCATGCAATCATCTTTGTTTTCTGAGTGAGTTCTAGTCAGATCAGAATCTGGGACAGTACAATTGCTCATCACTCTCTGTATATACAGTGGGACAGAGCAGTATTTTCTGGCTTGTGATCATGAATGTGTAACTGGATCCACTACCATGTGTCAGCTCCATGACAGTAAACAGTTCTTTGCTAAAAGAAAATCATAAGCAGAAAGAAGCTGATGGGTCTTCAGAGTATTCCAGGAGGAGTGCTGACCTGCATATCTTCTCTGTAGTCTGAGCATACCCACAGCAAACAGTCCTGTCTTTCAATTCTGTCATTGTTTCAACATATGCTGCAGATCAGATCTTTTTTATACTCCTACTCACTCAAAACCCAGAGAGCATTTCTCTTTTAATGATTTCTTTTGCTCAAGCCTCAGTATTGCACCCAGAAGTTCTTGCGAGAGCAGGGAATGGTAGAATACAAGATGAACACTGGCAAAACCCCACAATGATAGCAATTTCATATACACAGAAACACAGCCTATCTTTTTAACAAGACAGACACAACTGAGGTTGTAACACGATACCTGAAATGCATGAGCACAAAATGACAACAAATGCTTTGAGAATACAGGTGCAGATGAACCCAAGGTTCTGGACATGCAGCTGCGAATCAGAAACAGTCAATATCTGATCACTACATGAATGCAGCCTTGAAAGCTGGGCAGAGCGGATTTACAGAGAAATGAAGAGAACATACATGCAGCAAATGTAAATCACCCCATATGCTGTCAAAACAAAGGTAATAACATGGAAGTTAAATGATGTGGGAAAGGTGATGAATGAAAATAAAGAGGAAATATAAATACCTCTAACATTGCCCCTGGTTTAAGGATGCTATGCCTTATCAATGCCACTGTTCATCTGCAGCAATCTTTCTGTTTTGTTTGCCAGACAAAGAACACTGTTTTTTTCACCTGCATGTATTCTGTTTTCCTACCTAATTATATATAGTGTGATGTTTACAACTTGGTAAAGAAATAAATTTTTTTTAAAGTTGATCGTGTGTTTATGCTCCAGTTTTTATACATGACAAGGTGATTGATACCATAGAATTGAACCAGATGGGTAATGCTCTATAGATAGACTCATCAATAGATATTTAAATAGACTGATATTTCCCCTGTATTTTATATTTGTTTACTGGAATGGAATTCTACTCTCTATAACTGATTCACTTCATTGATTTAATAAACTAGAGGGATTTATTAAATACTATAGACAAGGAGAGAAGCAAAACTCAGATATTGCAAAGATATAATCAACATATATCAATAAGAAAATATTACTTATTCAATATTAAAAGAATCTCTTCATATTTTTTAAGGCTGTAAACTAACAAAAATTTGTTGAAAAATACAAATCACTAAAAAACAAAGTTCATAACACTAAAGACAATTTCAATGATTAATAAGTTACTAAGGATAAGAAATACCTTTTGCTGCATGGATATTAATTTGATATCAATCATTATCATGTCCACAAATTCAATTGAGAGTAATAATGAAACCTGAAATCACTAACTTGATGAAACTCACTCTTTGTGAAATATAACAGTTGCTGCTTATGAAATACTTGGGTAAGATTTTGCTACTGTAAATTTCAATCATTTATGTGTCTGTGAGAAATCTGGCATGTAATATTTCTCTCAGGAACACACTGAAATAGAATCAGAGAATCATGCAAATTAAAAAAATACCCTTAAAATTAAGTTCAACTATTTACATAACACTAGCAAGTCCATCACTAAACTGTCTTAAGATAATATTTTGATACATTTGGTATTTTGTTTTTAAGATGGGAGGTGCTATTTGATAATGGTATAGAATTTCTAATATAAATAAAAATTTTCTTCTATAATAAATAATCTGTATACATGTATATGCACACATATGCCTCTGAAAAAGAGCAACCATATGCAAGATACTGATCAACTATAATGAGAGAGTTTGATTCCTCATCTTCTTTCTTTATAGAGTATTGCATTTCTTAGGAAACCAGATTAAGTGGAAAATGCTAGTATTTCATACTAGCAATGGTCATATATTTTGCAGAGGAATTAAACATAAGTAAAAGAAAAGTATGCATTTCTCTTTATTGCAGAAGACAACAATACAAACATGTTGATGTTTCAAGCAACTGAGTGCTCATAGCAATCTGAAAGAACACTTTAATCATTGGTACTAGCACAAGGTACTGCCTCCAGTATTCACTGGGTCCAGCCATGAAGCAACAACAGAGTTAAATTGTTCCTACCAAAATTATGAAAGAGGAAAATCTTCTCTATGAGAAACTGTTAACAGATGATTACCTGTTGGACTGTGAAACACCCAAAAGAAGTCAACAACCTTTGAACCAGACCTGATCAGGGTGGGGAATGAACCCCATGCTTCAGTGAATGTTTAATCTGATGTTTCTAACTCCTTTACTTTCTTTGATTATTTTGAGAGAATTGGAACTCCAGCAAACACAGCCTGCGTAGCACCAGAGTTTCTGAAGAACTTGATAATCAAAACATGTATACTGCTTCAAAGACTATTTTGTTTGCCAAATTAGCTTTAAAGCTCCAGCCTAAATAGGAAGTGATTTTCTCGGTTGAGGACTATTGCTCATTACCCGCCAAAAATACTTCTGTACTACGACCTGTGAGGTGTGACCACTTCCAACAGAGGCATGTCCATCACCCTGCTAAGTTTTGCAGACTCTGCATGATTTTTCCTGGGCTTAATGTTTCCCACATGTCATATTCTCATATACATGTGTCTGAGCTAACATATATTTTAAATTATTTATATTTATATTACATTATTTCACTCACTTGTGATTTCTATGTGAAGCAAATAAAATACTGATATTATAATGTAGCAGCTTGAGCTGGTGTGTTTCACAAAGCCATTCTCTATCTACTAATCTATATATTTATTTTTATTATCGAGTCTGTTATTGAGGGATCATACAAGAAAATACCCAAATAAGAGCTAATTGAAAATTATTGCTACTTTGCATGTTCTCATTTTTATAAGATTATTTATAAAAATGGACATGTTCAAATTTACCCAAAGCCTTTCTAGATCTTAGCAATACAAGTATGTATAGTACTGTAATATGATATATGAAAAATATGCTGTGTCATTTTGAGGATCCTCAGCTGTTTTCTATTCAGAGAAACATATCTTGATGTTTAACAAGAGCCAGACTAAAACTGATAAAACCCCAGGAGTACATTTTGTTTTGCAACACAAATATTGTATTAGGTGAACCTGTCTATCCCAGTAATTCAATTACACTGTCAGAAAGAAAAGCTTTGCAACCTCCCTATGTTTCAGTCTTTCCACTTCAAGTTGTCCTGACTTTAGCATCATAATAATGGTAAGAGAAATCCTAATGAAATGTACGTGACTATGGCTAGTCTCATTAAACTCTTACAATAAAATAAAATTTAATGCACCTTGAGAACTAATTGGAAAGCATATTACAAAACAGAATAATTATAATTGTACACTGTAGCTAATAGGACAAGGAGTAATGGGTACAAATTGAAAGAGGGGAAATTCAGGCTGAATATTAGAAAGAAATTTTTCACTGTGAGGGTGATGAGACACTGGAACAGATTGCCCAGGGAGGTTGTAAATGCCCCAAACCTGGAAGTGTTCAGGGCCAGTTTGAACAAGGACTCAAGCAACCTGGTCAAGTGAGAGGTGTCCCTTCCCATTGAAAGAATTGGGACTAGATGACTTTTAAGGTTCCTTCCAAACCTTAACATTTTACCAGTATATTATTTTATAATACAACTTTTGGCCTAGACACCCAAAGGTGCAGGCAAGGCCAGAGAGTATCTGTAGGGAACTGCCATTTTCATGGCTGAAACGAGTTAAAACTGCATGAGCTGCCATCCAGTTTCCCAGGTTTTCTGCCTTAGCTGTTAAAATCTTTCCAGGTTTGCAGTTTAGTATGTCTGGGAAAAAAATGACTATTATTATACCATTTCTATATGTCCCTGTATCACTGGAGAGTTGGAAACTTGAAAATGACAATTTTCTTTTTCTTCTCACATTTTTCATCTTGCTTCCATTCATCTCTATGAGGATACATACGTTCAATCTAATTTTGCTACCATGTTCTTTTGCTTTTGAATCAATGGTTTATTTTTCCCTTCAAGATGATCAATTTTTTCAAGCACTCTTGTCTCTGAAAAATAATTTGTTCCATGTCAGTCCTGCCAGTTACCTAAGCTCTTTTTCTGCCCTATTGTGCTTCCTTGTTTCTGTTTTTCCCTATTGTTTTTTCCTTCTACATCACTCAGCAGCTTGATAGCCCTGGTTAATCAGTGCTATCAGTACACCACCTATTCACTATTACTCTCCCACAGGGCACCAGAAACACAGTAAAAGTGTTATCCCACCTTTTCTTTTTCTGCTCCTTTTAACATCAGAAGGAATGGCTTCATAACATCTCTGTCCTGTTAATCATATTTTGCAGGTTTTGTCTGTTTGAAAAGAAATTCTGTCAGTTTTTCATGAGACAAAAAGTATTTTGTCTGAGTCCTAGGACTCTGAGGACCTATTTCTGACAGGAATTTTCTTGCTTTCAGATGATAAATTCCCATTGACTCTAATGGGACTTGAGGCCACAGTCCTTGTTGCTCATGCATTCATCTCTCTGTACCCGCAGCTCATATTCACACTTCACAGTCAAAAGCAGTCACCCAATGACTGAAATACATCAAGTCAAGTCATACAAAGAACAGAAAAGTGCATCAGCAGGCATGTCTAACATTGATATCTGTGTACATATATGAGTGCAATAGGGGACAACAGTAGCAGTTTAGAGGTAACTAATGAGTGGTGTAACAATACTGGCAACATCAAGCCCTATTTATTCTAATCGGATTTCTGATTCCTTGTCTACAAACTTTCAAAAGCCTGACTGTCTATAAGGACACTAATGAAGTGGAGAGAGTATGTGATGCTATGCTGTAAAGAGACAGTGTAATGTGATTTAACAAATCAAGGTATTAAAATGTAAAAATAATTAATTTCATGTTTCAGAGAATTTCAGCTGCACCTGACTACAATCCCATGATCAGGGTTTAATTCAGTGATTGAGATGCCACAACAGCTTTGGGCAATGTGTTCTAGTGTTTGACCATCTATGAGAAAAATTTTTCCTGTTGTATTCAGTCAGAATTTCTTTGCTCCAACTTATATCTACTGTCTTTCTTCCTGTCCCTGAGAACCTTGGAGCAGAGAGTCTGGCTCTGCCTTCTCTTCACCCCTCACTGCTTGCCTTGTTTTCTTGAGGTTGAATAAGCTCAGATCTCTCATCCTTTCCTTCCAAGTAATGAACATTCAATCATCTTGTTGGCTTTCCATTGGACTTGTTCCGATATGACAATGTTTTTCTTGTGTGGTAGAGACCAGAGCTGGACACAGTACTGCAGATGGGGTCTCACAAGTGTTGAACATATGGAAAGATTCACCTCCCTGGAGCTACTGGCAGCAGCTTGGTTTCTTTGCTGGAAGTGTTCAACACATTCAATGTGTACATCAGCTCATTTTCCCTGGAACTGCTTTCTATCCAATTTCTACTGTTCATATGATAATTTCATCACAGATGCAAGGCTTTGCACTTGCCTGTGTAGAACTTCATGACTTTTCTGTCAACCAATTTCTCCAGCCTTGCAAAGCCATTCTGAACCTACAGCACAGTGACCACTCCACCCAGTGACGTTTGCAATCTCATTGAGAGAGCACTCCATTACATCTGCAAAGTCATTAATGATGACACTTTATCACAAAGGTCAAAATATATAAAAAAAGTCTGTTTTTCACAGATAAATAAAAAATGGTATAAGAGAAGTGCTTTCATAAGAAACAGCAATTTCTCTGAGTAGCAAATAGTTCTGAAGCAGGATCTTTACTTGTCCATTTGTTTATATTGATAAGTTGTTAAAAGTGTTCAAAACTACAGAGATAAAAACTGAAAAAGTTCCAGGTGACTTTCATCCTTACAGATATGACCAGTGAAGTACCAGTACTGTTTAGACTGTGACAGCAACATCATCCATCATCTTAATCTCCTTATATCACCTTCTAAAGAGCTTCTTACTGAGGAAAGGAAATGATTTTGCGACAGATCATCAACTACTGTTTTTATCCAATATTCCCAGGATTTTGTCTGCCTGCTTTCCAGCTGGTTGTGTATGAAGATCTGAAAGATACAGAAATGTCATTTATGTTAGACATCAGTTAATTCCACATTTTTTCTCTCAATATAAAAGCTATTACTTCTATCTAGTTAAATCAAGCAACTTGGTCTCTATGTGAACCCATGGTATCAACACAATAAAAGGAAAGAAAAAAATGTCCTAGTGCAACTCATTCTTGCTAAAACTGAGTTTACATGTTATATGTTTAAGGTTAAACAAACTACTTAATAAAATAATGAAGAATTACCATATCAGCATTTCTTCCCTTTGCACCATTTTCCTGCTAATAAGCAGTTACTCTGACTAAGAACTGTTTTTCCCAATGCATTTTAGGAAAGCACTAGGTTCCAGTGCTCACTGGGACATATGATCAGAGATTCATATTTCCTAACATGTCTGTATTCTCTTGAGCCATGAAGAGTGCTAGTTTCGTAATATGTTATTTTTCTAGTGATGCAACTAAAAAAAAAATTCTTATTGTCTGTTTTTTTTACAATGTAGTGCATTTAACCAAGTAATGATTTGTAATACATACTTGAGTTCGCACTGTTCTAAAATATTATAAAAATAGTAAATTTAATAAAAATTAACAACTTCATCTTCTTATATATATATATGTGTATATATAAATATATGTATTGGGAGTTAAAAAATAAAAAAGGAGGAAAATAAAAATAATAATTATTATTTTTATTTTAAGTATATTTGACCTGGAAATATTTTGCTGCATGGGCATAATCATAAATACACAATTTAAGCAAATACCCCCAGTTCAGCAAAAGAACAGCAATTATTAGAGTGTATTTTTAAGCCTTTGTGTTACAGAAGCTCTAATTCCCTCCACATACAGTCTTCTATAAATCATGCTTCTTGAAGGACTAAAACTTCAAGTTGTAATATATCTGATTTAGCAGCAAAAATATATGAAAAGGATAGTAAAAACAATGTCATACAGTTCTACTTCTGCAATGGAAATATAACCAGTGTAGAGAATTCTACTTTGCACCTGACTTTTCTGAATTCTGTTTATTTGTAAACTGTAATTGCACCTTTTTTTCTTGCCTTTCTATAGATGGCAGTAAAAGTTGAGAGAGACAGAAAAAACTCTTTTTATTTTTTTTTTCCAAAAAATACTTTTTTCTCCTTAAGAAAATCCACTGAAAAATGATTGGATTTTAATAATACAAACTAAACCCATGTTTGTTAGCCTTATATTATGGAGAATATCCAGAGGACGGTAACATGACCTCTGAAATTACCCATGTTCTGGTTCTGAATATAAGCATGAATAGCCACTTATCTATATCCTAAGTATCTTAATACCAAGATCTCCCAGGGGACGCTCTTACACAGTTTTCAAGACTGGAAATAATAGAGTAAATAAATGCACTAACCCATACAACACATCATGCTTGTCTTTTCTGTAGCAATCAATGATTTTTTTGAATGTTCTTCAGGTGCAAGTGTTCAGGGAAATTTAATTTCCCTCACTTTCTCTAACAGCTTACCAGCATTTAAAATGCCTATTTATAAGGTATCACTGGCTGTCTTTTTCCACATCTTGTAAGCTGCTTTTGTGGCTAAGCTGGTGTGGCACTGAGTAACTCAGGCTTCAACCAAACAAAAAGAAGCTGAGCCATAAACTAAAAGCAAATAAATAAATAAAATTGAAGCCCTAAAAAATAAACAGGAGGAAAGAAATAAATTAGACAAAAATGAAACAAAACCCCAAACCAAAACCAAGAGCAAAATTATTAACTGTAAATACTTATACATGAGTTTCATATTCACTTATTGCAGGTATAAGTGACTTTTTAATCAGTAATAAATCAAAGACAGAGCACTTATAAATCAGAAGCAATTTTTTGAGTAAAAACTTTTAATATTAGTGACATTTAAGAGATAATTAACAAAATGTTGATTGGAAAAATTAGTAGTCTGTTACAAACTTATTATTAAAACATTTTCTTTGGTAAAATATTTCTATAAAAAAATTCCAGGAAAGAGATTCTTTGAAAAAGTAAAAAAAAAGTGATACAATAATAATATTTTAGCAGCATATTAATAGGCTGATTAGCTTTTTGTAGTAATAAGTTGCCTTTCCATTATAGTTCCAAGAAAAAGCATTTCAAGCCAGTGTTAAATGAATACCTTCAGGTGATAACTCACATGGCACCATGCAAGAGAGTTCTGTGCTCTCAGGAAGTGTGACCAAAGTGTTTATATAGTGCAATACTTGTCTTTTTGCTTGTTTGTGCACCAATCTTTGATAATCTTGTGATGAACATGAACAAATGATTGCTTCCATGCTTTCTAGACTTTATTTACACAGACCTCTTGGCTGTCCTCGTGGCTGCTGGCCAGGGAGATCACAAAGACTGCACATCAGCTTGTGTGCTGAGCTGGGACTGCCCCTGGGGACCAGCCATCCTGGCTGAGCTCCCCGGAGCTGGAGGCCATCTCTGCTACCCTTGAACACCTCTTCCAGGAGCTTCGTGCCTGACAGTGTGCAAAGGAGTGCTGGCAACCAGAGCAGAGCCACATGGCCACTGCAGAAGATGACAGCACTTGGGAACAGGAGGGGAGTACAGCCCCACTGGCTGAATTTCATGTCTAAGGCAACAAACTAGTTGGTCATAGGCTAACACTTGTAAGATTTCACCTGTATGTAATTAAACTATGGTGAGCTAAGGATCTATCTCCAGGTGAATACATGCAGAAAATTTTCAGGGAAATGGTTTTGTAAATGGAGAAAACAGATTTTTGGAAGAACCGTCTCCTAGTTCATGGTGCCTGAGATGAGGCAGCTGAAAAATAAGGGCCCTTGGAACTCAAGGATGGAGAGTTTTGTGAACTTACTCCTAAGGAAAGGGTGTGACCAAGCCTAAAACCAACAAGCAAAAAGAAGGACAAGAGAACTAGCAAAAAAACAGTTGGGAAAGTGAACTTCAAAACTGATTTGTCTTGTTAGCAGGTCTCATGGAAATATCACATTTCTATGCAAATTTGATCTCAACAAATTCTGGCAGAATAAGGTTACAGTAAAAGAGGTTCTAGTGTTTTTCTAGTAAGCAAGACAAAGAACGGAGTTTGGGGAGTTAACAATGACCTATACTTACTGTGCCATGAAGCTCCATGGAATGCCAAGTAAAATAGTTAACTGAATTTTTCTGCTGCTTCTGAGTGCCTTTAAAACCTGAATATTTCTGGCAGAAATTCATACAAAAATTCTGACAATTTAAGTTACTTATTGTATTTAAAGAAAAGTAAGGTGCAAAAACCCATGAATAACTTGCTTAAATAAGGACAGAACATTGCACTCTTCATTCTAGCATCTATCTCAGTTTACCTACTGGAGAGATAATGGAAAAATAGTGGTATAAAAGTGGATATATTGATGCCTTTAAAACACTTCAACATGCTAGCAAGTGATGAATGCCATAAAAAGTACATAATGAAATTCTTATTCTTTCTTCAAATCATAGTTTGGATACTGGGCATAGAAAAGTCCATAGTCTTAAAAACTTAGTATTAATAAAGTGCAGCTTTCTATGATGTTAACTGAATGTGAAGCTACATAGGAAAATATGTAGGAAAAAATGTGACTGTGTAAGAGAAAACTGTATCAAAGTGTACATAAAAAACTATACTGGTTTTACTGTCATATAAATTACATTTAATAACTTTCAAATACATTTGAGGGTTGAACTAGATCTGTAAAGGTCCCTTCCAGCCTGTATGGTCTATGATTCTATGACTGTGATAGCATTGCAATGTTGATTGTGTTGTTTCAGGTTCAGGCTTTCCTGACTTGACAGATATTTGTGGTTTTTTTGGATAACCTAGTAAAAGGCATATTCATCATAAGTGAAAGGAGGCTTTTGCTGTTGGCAATACCCACTCATACAGATCCACAGATCCCCTCTAATAATTTCTCATTTGATATTTTCAGTATTTGCATTTTCACAGATTCATACTAGCTGTTTTGTTTAGATTCTTTATGAAGTACAACAAAACATTTCAAAAAATCTGTCTTGGAGCTAACTTGGATGTTAGTGAAAAAACACATTTCACACACAAAATTGTCAAAGCAGCAGGGGATTTGAAAGTGCTTAAAAGGAAATATGGAAAACTAGCATAACAGTAACAAATAGACCAGGCGCAGCAACATCTCAAATTCTCCCCTCATTTGAGCTTAGATAACTGAATCTTGGCCACCTACTATGCAGAGTTCTGGAACATCTTTGGAGAATAAATATCTTTTTGAACAGAGCATAACAATATAAGTACTCACTTTTTTCTATATAATCCAAGAAATGGGAAATTTGGGGTTTTCAAATTAATCATGAACTGCATTCAAGAACAGTAATTACAGTATGTTATTTCTATGTATAAATAAAAGAGAACTGGCTAACTGTACAGGTCCTGTATATGACATTGTATAAAAAAAGATTATAAGAAAACAAAAGGAATTTCTGGATTCTAGGAACTAACTGTTCAAGCATACACTGGCAACCTGACTTCAATTCTCAAGGTCTTGCAATATTTAATATCTTTAACATTTTTGAAAATAGATATATTCAAAGATCACAGAATAATATCTTTATCCCAAAACTATAGTCTCAATACTAAGGGATCAACCTTCCTCAGTGAAAGTATGACACAAGACCATTGTCTTAGGAAATCTAGTTTTGAATCCTTTCTGTGCCTAATTATTTTTATCACTTACCTCCTCAGAGGGAGCACTAAACCAAAAGCTATTGTGCAATATGCCCAGATTTTTCATCCAGCTTGACAGAATCAGCCATATCCCTGTGCTTTGTGCTAAAGTTTGGCCATGGCTTTTGTTAGGAAAGGACAGGAATGGACTTCGAAATTGCCCATATAAGCAATTATGGTGTGTTTAGATTAAAGAAGGCTTTGTCTAGGTGGTTGCTATTCAGATAAAGATTTTCAAAAGCCACAAACAGATAAGTTCTAGACAGCTCTCAGTTTCAAGAGGTAGCATCTTAGTTTTAAGTGCCTTGACAATTAGTCAGCAATTCATACGTGTAAATAAGCATGACATTTTTTTTGTCTAAAAATTGTTACAGTTGTAGTCAAAGAAATTTTAATCAAAAAATTATTTTCCCAGAACAGATTAAAATTGTTTGGTGGTTACGTTGATACATCTATATCTATCTGTATATATGTCTAAATCTATATATTTTCTATCCCTAACTGCTGTACAATCTGTTGCTTTCTATTTCTATTGCTGTCTCTATCTGTTGATATTTACATGTAGGTAGAGAATTCATTCATTGATAATGGTTTTGGATATTCTCCCAGGGTTGAGTGAGTATATATTCAAGGCTAAACAAGTCACCCTACAAAAGCTTTACATTTAGAAGAGTGGGAAAAGTACATCCAGAGTTTGATTCATTTGATCCTAAAAAATCTAAATAGTACTAGATAAGTTTTGCTTTACATTTCTTCTTCTTATTATTATTATTCATCCAAGGCCTTTAAAGGGCTTCTAAATACAAGTGAAATACACACACACACACACACACACACACACACACACACACACACAACCCCTCCCACACACAGGTACACACAAATGTACATATCACTGTACAAACATACCAGAGTTGATTATGGTGTCTGAATTATTTTTCTTTTAGGAGGAAAAACACTATTATATTTATGTATATAATTATATATGGTCATAAATATATATAGATTGATATAAAGTCTATGTATAAAACTAAATTTATTTTTTGTTTGGTTTAGTTTTGTGTTATAGTGTGTAGGTGCACACAATACATAAAAACAACAAAAATAGTCTGAGGTACTTCAGCAGCAACTTATTCCAAATGTGACATTTAAGGGTAAAGCATGTAGTAACAACATTCATTTGGTCTATAGATTGCCAAAATCTTACAGCTACACTATTTTTTCAAACAATAGCATGCTGTGCTCATTATGCATTGGAGAGCAGATAAAGTTCCTGTAGTTATATACATATTGCTTCTCCCCAGATTCATGCTGTGTAGCATCAGTGACTTTGGCTTATTTTAACTAATAGAAATTAGGTTAGAATCCAGACAATAGCTGAAGTGCAGTTGTACCTTACCTGAGTAAGTATATATCTGTTTATTTCTAAAAATCAATTTTTAGTGATAGAGGTCATTTCATCTATTGTATAAAATGATTTCTAGATTCTTAACATGAAAAAAGCTGGTGACCACAGCTTCCTCAAAGTAGGCTATAAAATTGTTTTTATTTGCTTAGTCTTAACTCTGTATTGTGTGTATGTGTCAGAATCACAAAGTTCTACATAACTTTGAAAGCACCTTGTCCTTGAAGTCAAAAAGAATAATATTGGCTTCAATTTTTTTCTATTTTATTTCTGCTTCCCCCATCCAGCAAGCTAGTCAAATAGACTCTGCTGTATGAGTAAAACAGATGACAGAGGAACGCATCACGCTCAATGTCCTTGGGCATATTTTGTTGACTTTAAATAGTATCTAGCACTTCATGACAGAAAATCATTTCCATTTCAGAACTTAAAAAGCTTAAATAACAGAAGGACGGATAGGCCTATAGCAGTTCGCTAAATACACAGTAAGAAACACTTTAAAATATGTCCTTGTCTGAAGTCTTTCATGCATCATTTAATAAACTGAGAACCTGAATTACAGTTAATAGCAAAATATAACTCCTTTAATTTTAATGGCAAAAAACCCTCTTGTGTTCCCTTTCCGACTGAACTATACAGTAACTTGCTAACTAGGACTGTTCACATTTTATTGTTCTGAGAGAACAAGTACAAGAATCTGCCACAGCATATTCTTCTAAAACTAACAATTCATTAGTGAATGTGAGTCAGCACTCTTGTTATATTAAAGACTTGCGTATATTTGTTTGTTGAGGAAAAAGATGGATGGAATTTTTATTCCTTTTCAATAATGTTCTTACAATGTGAGTTATTTTATGCTATCAAAGTTTGGAAGTATAGCCTTCCCCATGTGACTTTTGAAATATGCTGTGAATTATTATAGACTCCTATGTTTGAAGCTGGTTTATGGCAATTAAACAATTTTCAACCATTAGAGAAATACTTTTTCCTTTTTTTATCCATTTTCAAATAGAGATCTTAACTCACATAAATTTAGAAAGTGTCTGGAAGTCACTTCTGGCACCCTTCAAAGTCACTGTAGAGGACAGACTCTTTTAAGGTGTCATCCGATAGGTGAGTACGTACAGATGACATCATATTAATTAAATCCTAATGTGTTTTCCTGTTCCTATGAACTATAAAGAAACTTCAGATGTCAGTTTCAGACACAGCAGCCTCTATTTTAGGCTCTTCATTGGTCGTATTAATCCTGTTAAAAATGTCAACTTTCCATCTACAGGGTCAGTCAAAAGGTGCCAGCACAAATGGAAGAAAATAAAAAAGAAACCTGCAGAAAACTCATGACACCTAAGTGGCATTCTCTGCTCTGCCTGATGATGGAAACTTTGTGCAAAGCAGATGCAGCTTTGGAGCGTCTGTCCTATCACCAGCCAAGACATTCACCAGTATTCATGTGACTTGATATCAATGTTCTGAATCCTCAGAGACCGAACAGTTTAAAGCTTTGCCCTTTTTGACTAATGAGCAATGAATTCTCAATGTGCTTTTTCTAGATAAAGCTTAACTTATTATAGATTAGAAACAGTGTCACATGTGTTCACATGAATGGAAAATCAAATACCAATCAAAAGTCATTAATTTTCTAAGATATTATTTTCAAAGAAATGCTAAGAAATATTGATCTTTTAGAGAACAATCAATAAATTTTGAGAAAAGTAAGATAATATAATCAAATAAGCAATGAATTGTGAAGTACTTTCTGAGCTGAAAAATATCTTTAAAGTCAAGTTTTCCAGACATTTGAACATTTCAATTAAGTATGTTTTTATGAAGTAAAACACTTCACATATTTTATTTAGAAGTTACTGCTGCATATTCTTAAACACAAAATTAACCATATGCTGACATGCTCTCTTGAGTAGGTATAGTTTATCTATTTCATATGTGGGTAGACTGGAAAAAATACACAGGAAAACATCAATTACCTGACCAAATTTCCTACAGGATCAAAATAAATCTCCATTACAAAGTATCAGGCCTTTAATAACCTAGCAATTAACATTAAGAGATATTTATAGGTGACCATTGGAGAGCAGCTTAAGAAGTTATTTCTCTGTGAAAATGTCATTTCTCTAACTACCCTACCTAATATACTGCGGTGTAAAGTAAAATGGATGAAATATAAAATGAAACTATTCTGAGTACAAAACAAACCATTTTTATTTCTGCTTTGAATATGTTAAGAATGAGCTGTCATTCTGTTACTTTTCATGGAATGAATAAAGATTTAAAAGAAAAGGAATCTATACAAACCAGGTATAAAGCAGATTGATTTTTTAATACTTGGATAGCATTAGATAATTTTCAGTGCATCAAAAAATGTTACTTCAATGAAGTCACCTCTCCTGCTAAGAACAACAAACAGGGAAGCATTTATCCTGTTGTGGATATAACACAAACAAAGTTTATCTCAATAGACAGGACTGTTTCTCTGTACAGAGCATGACATTACTTTTCCAGAGTTTCGAGCCTCTCATGTAATAATTTGTACATGGTTACAATGAACTCTTCAACCTTGGCACATCAGCCTCGATCCCTCAATTGTAGATTGTTTCATTCTAGTATTAAAGAGACTAGCAGTCAAAAAAGGCGAACTCAAATATTCAAAATTAAATATAAATATTTAAGTGTATGAGAAGAAAATCCAGTAAGAAAAAAAAAAAATAGTGAAAGATCACATTGTGGTTTCTTTTCTCAACATTCACACTTTTAACCTTCTGAATTCCTGTCACAATACATATATAGAAGCTTTACAAAATAGCTCTTTTTCTCAGTAGTGGAACCAACAATACTTTGATTACTGCAGGTTTTGTTTCTTTATATTGAGGTTCTGTGTGGATCCTCAAAAGACTACCGTAGCTTTTTCTGTCTTGCAATGTTGCCTGTGGGCATTAGTGTGTCTCTTCTCAGTATTTAGCCAGTAGTTCTCATACAATTTCCTGTAATCTGGTCTTTTTCCATTGTTTCATGACTTATATCCCTCTGAAAAAAGAAAAAAGATGCAAACTAGTCAAAGGTTCAAAAGGATCTGGGTATTTTTAATGTGTTTTGTGGACTTTTTATCTTTGTTTTGGTTGTTTCTGAGAATTTGTTTTTTTGTGGGGGGGAGTTTTTGTTTGTTTTGATTTTTTTTTTCAACAAAAACATATATCATGGTGTTATCAAAAATATTTTATTTACCAAGGGGGAGAGGGGGAAGGACAGACACCCAACCCCCTTGAAAACAGAAAAAATACTCACTATTATTACTGATGTTCTAAAAACACCACTACTTTTCTTAATAGCCTACTGTGCTGGTAGCATAAATGTGCGTTTGGAGATCTCATTTCTAGAATTTGTAGAGACTTCTCACTCACCAGTAAAATATTTTACATTGCATAGATAAACACATAATTTCTTTTCTAAAGGCCTTTGACACTATCTTGAGGTCAATTATAATAAATCTGATTTTATTTCTGGATGACACTCTACCAAAGGTGCAAAGATATTTACACTATTGCAGGCCTTGAGACCCCTTCTTGTCTGACTTAAGATCATTCCTGAAGCAGTCCTCAATTGATTTTATTTTATAAACAATACCAAAACATTTTAAATTTGTAATCAGAGTTCTTTAGAAAATCACTCAGAGTTGGACTCTCCAGAGATATGACCTAGATATAGGTCATAACATATGGTAGAATGGGATGAGTTGCTGAAGCTGTGTTTACTGAAGCTGGAAAAATAGGCAAAGAATTGATGTCTATCTATCTGTCTGAGCCTACTCTTTCCTTCCAAAATAACCATGAAGGAGACGAGGGAATAACCGTACAACAAATGGGATGTTGTATAATCATCTTCCACCTGGATCCCTAACACTGGGGAACTCCTTGAGGGAGGAGGCAGCAGAGTCCCATAAGATTAGTGTAATATGCATCACTTGACAGATTCTTTGGTGCTGTACAGCTGTTATGCATCACATCTCCAGCAAAAACTGATGGAGGATGGGTTGTGGAAGAAATAAAGAAAACTGCCTCACCTGTTTTTTAACAGCCAGTGCATTAACAGAGGATATCCCCTCCCCCGGTTTCAACAGATGGTGATAGAAGACTTCTGGTTACATCTTGCACTGTGACCCAAGACAGACAGGTATCCCAGGGTACATGAGGCTCCCACCTCTGAACCTGCCATGGGAAGAAACATCAGCCATGGTGAGAGAGAGAGGATGAGAGTAGCAAGGAAGAGCAGGACACTCCCTGTTGCCTACCTCCCTTACCCTGGTAAGCAGCAAAAATCTGACATCAGAGAACACCAGCAGGGAAGGTCCTGGACAAAAGTCCACCATATCCATTCTGTGGAAAGCAGACATATCAACTGCTAGGACTAACTGATCATTTAAAAAGATGCCATTGGGGATTTTGTTTCAGTGGACGAAATGTAGGAAAACAATTAGAAAACATCACAGTGTAACCAGACATTTTCCACAATGTAAAGGGGCTGCAGAAATGGCTCCCATTGGAAAATGGACTTGTGAGGTGTGTGAGAAATGCTTTAAACCAAAAATTGGTGCGGGACAACATAAAAAATTAGCACAACCTGTTGTAATTAAGTAGCACCTTGTTTTGATAAGAGTTCTATCCCATAAAATTCTTTTCCCATACTGAGTATTGAAAAAATGCTGGTCATTCACTAGAAGAGCCAAATATAAGGGTGTCATAAATGGTTTCATTTCAGTAGAGCTGATTACACCACTTGGGATATGTGTGAGACAAACCAGCATTATAATGAACACTAATAGCAAAAGGCTGTTTTCTACATACGATTCTTAAAATAGCATGATGCACTTCTCTAAAGTAGACTTGTCATAGTTTAGGAAGTGATTTTTATAATTGAAAAACACATTACAGACTATATAGTCCAGAAAATAAATAATATTACTTTCACAACATCATTAATAAATTAGTAATCAAATCACTTGCTAGCTATGAAAACTGAAAAAAATTAAGTAATTATTAAAAACACTCTACGTTTTCTCCTTATTCCAACTATTCTCCAGTTCTTTCTTGAGAAATAGTTTGTTTAAAGGATCTGATTTAGTAATAAAACTAAAAATCAAGTTTATCTTCTTGTGTTGGTTTTGGGTTAATGAGTAAATTTTCTTCACAGTGGTTTGCATGGAGTTATGTTTTGGATTTAAACATCCTGAATACAGGGTTGATAAAACATTTTTGTTGCTGAGCAGAGCTTACACAGAGCCAAGGTAATTTCTGCTTTTCATGCAGCCACAGTGGCACAAAAGCTGGGAGGTGACACAACTGTGACAGGTTATCCCAGATGACCACAGGGGTTTTCCAGACTATAAAGCATCATGCTCAGTACATAAAGTGGAGGAAAAAGGAGGAAGGAGAGGGTATATTTGGAGTGATGGCATTTTCCTTTCCAAGTCACTGTCATGCATGATGAGGCCCGCTCTCCTGGGGACAGCTGAACACATGCCTGCCCATGGGAAGTGGTGAAAAAATTCCTTGTTTTTCTTTTTTTGTGTGTGTTTTGCTTTTCCTGTTAAACTGTCTATATTTCAACCCAAAATTTTCTAGATTTTACTCTTCTAACTCTCTCCCCAATCCCATTGGTATGGGAGTGAATGAATCGCTGCGTGAGGCTTGGCTGTTGGACGGGATTAATCCATGACATTTCTTGATGTTTAGGCTACATCTTGCAGTAATAGAGAACAGTCTCTGCTGTTATTAAATGCATGTAAGGGTTCCACATTCCTGAGAAATGGAAAATAAATATTGATATTTTATATCATATTATTCATAGAGTTGATGTGTGGAAACTCTTTTAAAAATATTCATATCATTGCATACTGTGTTTTCATGTAATCTTATAGGCGCCCCAGAATTGGTTCAAATTTCACTTCATAGTTCTGTGTCATGTTAAACTTAAATCAGATTGTAATATGTCACTGTTAATGAAGATGTTGAATATGCATTGTGCACTTACGTTGTTTTCTTTTATAATAGAGAGTGTGAGCTAAACCAATTATTTCCCAAAAATCTTGCCTAACCTAGATCCTTGGTCTAAAATGTAAGAAGGTCTCATATTCTGAAGTTCCTGTGGGACAGATATATCAGAAAACACATATGTCTGACTAACTGTAATTTGAGTCTTAAAAACAGTTAAAAATGAAGTTTATTCACAACAGTCAAGTTTCTGGCTTTAAAAAGGAACGTTTTACTCACAAAAAAATAAAATGGTGGTTTAGAGAGTGTTCTGGTAGATACTTCTGCACCTGATTACAGGGCCAGATATGTATTCAAGTTAACAGATGTCAGATTCATTTGTACAGGGATGTTTCACAAGCATTCCAATGACTGCCTAAATTTCCATTTACAATTTTTCTCTTGTGTTGAAGTGGAAACTGAGACATCCAGGGACAAATTTATTCATAGCTATTTCCTTCTAGCAATCTAAAATCCAGACAATACATTCTCAGTAATAAGTAGCCCAGTTTCTACTGAAGAATCCGGGCTTGATTAGCTTTCAAAAATATATCTCAATTAGGAAAATTTTATGTTGCAGATGAATCTCAAAGCTCAGTGGCATAAACCTGTCTTCTACAGGTTCATAAGACACATGACTGAGCAATAAAAAATTGACAGAATAATTGTAAGTTTCATAGATTACTTGAATTCAGTTAGAAAAATAAAATAAACTAGATGTGTGCAAAACACATTTTTAAAAATGTGACCTCTAATTATTTGCAAGACCAGCAAATCAAATCAATTGGAAGTTGCAGCTTGTGCAATTAAAACAGGAAGAATCCTGAAGTTTCTTCAAGTTTAGGATGTAGATGCATATTAAAAAAGTGTTTGGTCTTTGCACTTAAAAAAGAGGAAGATATTGAATAAAAGAGAAAAAGTGTGTTGACTAATGGAAACTCAGTTGAAGCAAAAATAATATTACTTTGTTCAGCTTAGTAAAGAAATTTGGATTTTGTTATCTGAGAACAGATTTAGTCAGAAGCTTTCTGACTTCTGTAGTTCGAAGAGTCTCAGAACAAATTAATATGTGAAGGCTTAACAAATACAAAATGAAATATCTAATCTTGGTTTATCAATCATAACATATTCTAACATAAATTACTATGGTATCCTTTGTTTTTTAGATAGATGAGACCTGCAGTACTTTTCGTATTCGGACCAGAGGAGAGCATCTATTTCAATTCTTTATGAAAAAAAAACTAGTGAAGATTGGATTATACTTTAATTAAAAAGCAAAGGAAAAACAACTTGAAAAGGACATGACAAGGGATTTTGAAGGATCAGTTCAGCAGTATTTCATAAGAACAATTTTTAGGACAGATTTGTTTAGTATTTTTACCTAAAACAGAAAGGACATGATTTACCTCAGAGAAATTATGATGAAATAAAGTTGGAAAATGTTGTCTACAAAAAAATAATTAACATATACAGGAGGAACTAACCATTGGGATGAAAGGAATTTTAAGATGAAATGCAATTGGTAAACACACAGGATTATATGCTTCAGGTTTAATAAGATAAACTTCTGTGACATCAATCTAGGAACTTATCTATAGAAAAACAGATGAAAAGACTTTAGTGCTACTTGTTGATTACAGAATCATTTCCAGCTGCTAACTTGATGTAGCTGTGAAAAAAGAAAAAAAAAATATCTTAGTAAAGCAGAACAGAGATTTCCAGTGGAGGCAGGAAGATATTGATCCACTATAAATTCATGCCAGCTTAGTCTTCTTGCATAATGCATATACAACTCTTGTTACTCATGCTTATGAAAAGAGAACTCAGAATAGAGCAAACACGGGAAGGCCGAGGAAGACACTCAGAAGCTAAGGAGAAGGCTAAAGAATGTCAGTTTTTAAATTCAGCTAAATATGTTAAGAAGTTACCTGATCGCTTAATATTAAAGCTAATATCAAAAAGTTAATATCAAAGTTGTTAATATTGGAGGAGTATTCTTAGGTATAAGTGTAGCTTATAAGGAAAACAGAATGTAATGGCTAACTGTTATCTATTACACCTTATAAAGGGCTGAGAAATGCTAGCTAATGTATACCATGACATATTGAGGGAAAAATAAACCAAAAGCCAACATGCAATTCAGCTGCATTTGGATTTGGAGAAAAGTAAATGTCCAGTAAACTGGATTTGGAGAAAAGTGTTTACTTCTAGGTAGATCTATTTACTGCTTAGCTATTATTTACATCTAGTTCAAAACATCATATTGAAACCGTGGCTAAGAAGTTAAGGCTGAAACTCGATCTGGATTCCTGGTCTGTGTAAATACATTTTGGAGCTCCAAATCTGCAGACATCACTATATAAAATATATTGTAACACATGTTATAAAGAAAGAAAAATTTGGCTTGTCACATTCGGATTCTCATCACTGAACAATTATGTGACAGTTTTAATCATTTTTCCACCATGTTGCCAAAAATTTACTCTGTTATTCTAGCCACATCACAGTGAAAGAAACAAGAGTGGTGTTTCTGGTGTCTAGTTTAGTTTGGGCTTCTGTAATTCAAGGTCCCAAAATATTAATTATTGAAAATGGCAGATCTTGCAGAAAAGTACAACATCTCTTATGTGGTGACTATCACATCACACAGAAGTGCAAACTCGTGATGAAAAATTTAATCTGGAGTGAGATGAAAGTTCTTAATGGTCAGTCAGATGTTCAGGAACAGCTTGTTGGGACTGAGAGGAAGCACAAAACTTGCTGCTTATGAGACAGAACTCAGCACGTTAATGAAAGGGATAGTGAGATGAAGTGACTAGAATAGCAGGGCAAAAATTCACCCATATTTTTCCCAGTCTTATTGTTTTTGGTTGGGGTTTTTTTTGTTGTTTTTTTTGGTTTGGTTTGGTTTGGTTTGGTTTTTGTTTTTTGTTTTGTTTTGGGTTTTTTGGGTTTTTTGGGGGTTTTTTGTTTTGTTTTGTTTTGTTTTAAAGAATGAAAGGATAAATTGCTTATTGGTAAATGTAGCTTTCAATATAGGCTTTTCTCCCACCTCCCTTTCACATGCTGTTTCATTAATCCTTACCATACCTCTTTAACTGAGGCTAATTTTACTGCTTTATTGCTTCATCACCTTATATATCAATAGTCCCTCCAGTTACCTCTCTGTCATTTCTGTAGTCCTCATCTGCACTTTCCCATTTGGAAAAAAATAACACTTGAAGCAGAAAGGCAAAACTTTATGAACCACATTTGCACAAATCTGCTGAATTCTATTTCAAGATTGGAAATAAGTTCAGGGAACATATCCAACTCTTCCAAATATCCATAATAGAAATACAAATCCAATTGTTAGCATCTCTTTAAAATAAGCAACTCTGTTATTGCAAATCTTTATTTCTAGCTGTAACACACTTCCAGCTTAGAAAGAAAAGAAAATTCAAACCCTTGGACATCATTCATATTTGTTTAATAGGATTTTATAGTCCTCAATTTTGTTAAAAAAATGTCATTGTGCTTGAGATAATTAAAAATAGTTAAAGTATTAAATAACATATTTCCTACAGCTGGATGGACACCCTCAGCTGATCACAAACTGAGCTCTGAATGTTTGGCTGAGATTTTCATGTGGTGGACAGGAGGAAGTACTAAAATCTCATTGAACTCTTTGCATCAGAGGACTTTGAAGAATTCTTAAAGGTAAGAAAAATGCTGTTTAGACTGATTTTTTACAATATTTTGATATGAATACACATTCTGGTTTTCTTCTAAGAAAGATAACAAAATCAGTTAATCTGTTCTCAGCACTGAATAAGGCAGTTTGGTACTTTCCCACTTAGAGATAAAAATTGAAATTTAAGACTCTGGGCATTCTGTGACATTACTGATAAACCTTAAAATATATACCTGTCAGCATGTGTGACATGCATAATTTTTTCTTGAAAGGGGAAAACACAACATGTGTTTTAATCAAATTACAGTTAGGAATACTTATTCTTGAAATAGTTTTTAAACTACTAGTGAAGCAAAATAATTTCTATTCCTATGAAATCTTGTTTGAGCTTTATGTTTGTTTCTTTGCTTGTTTTCCAGGAAAAAAAAAAAAGGCAAAAAGAAAGAAGAGTAAATTTTTCAGCCAACCTAATTTCCCACTAGGGAAGTCAATAAAGATAAAGTTAATATTACAGCTAGCTAGAGGGAAGAGAAAGCCATATATATAGATGAAACATAGTTCATAGATAAAACAAATACAAATAATCCAGGTTGTGGTAAAAGGTGATCTGACTTCATTAGATTTTTAAACTTCCTTATCTAAGCCTTCATGTGGTCTACTTTTACATTTGTTTGCAGAGCTCTCTATCTTTTCTGGTTTTCTTTCTGGATTTTTCCCCTTGGTTGCACTCTTATTTCAGTCTCTTTAAATCCAACTTAAAACAAATACAAAAACATGTAAGACTGAAGCAAGTTCAGGATAGTTTGAGGTTGGAAATAACTAATTCCTGGTTTATGTTTTCCTTTGTATTTACATTAGTTACTTGAAATAAGCAATGTTTTTTTTCCAGCATCACAACTTATTAAAGCTTTTCTGTAATCATATTTCTCACTGTGAGAAAGGATTAATTAATTGGATTTGATCTGACTCCCTAAATTTAAATAGCATGAATATGGTTTGATCTGTTGCTGTCTTCTTAGGAAGAAAATGAAAATTGGTTATTTCCTTCTAATGTCAAATAAAAGGTATTTAGAACTAAATTCTAAAATATTCTAAAATGTGAAGGATTCTTTTTTTCTTTTGTAGCTTGATACTGTTCAATGTTGCATGTGAATATATGGTATAGATGAGTACAGAACTCACCTTAGAAATGTAGACTCTATTAACCTATGTTATCTTGTCATTGTTTACAGCACAAGATTCTTCATGAAAGCTGAAGTAGAGTACAAGCCTCACAATTGAAATGATCATGCAGCCAGATAAATATGCAGTGGGTACAATAAAACATGACTTTCAAAATTTTTTATAAAACTGAAAAGTGAATCAGAATATATTATATGTGTCTGGGGCATGGGGGTAGGTGGGGTGGAATTAGTAGCTGAATTACATTTAAAAAAAACAATCAGAGAAGTTAAAATAGCAAATCAAAGTCATATGCATACATCTCATATAGGTTACTACACCAAAAATTTTGTTGCAACTATTCAGTCATTTATCAATCATTTTCATATGGAAATCATTATCTTCACAGGTTAACAATTATTACAATGCATTTTTTTATGAATTTAGAAAAGTTGTAGTCAAAACAAAGTTATCACACTCATGAAACTCAAAGATGGACTAGTTCAGCTGCTTTTTAACACAATGGTGCTCTTTGATACTAAGAAGTAGCTTTTCAGAGAGGCTTAGTGATGTACATGAAATCAGTTTGGATCCATAAGTTACAGGTTATTAAGCCCTTTAGAGAAATCCAGTTGATTACTAAGTATTGAACCATGTGTCAGTATCTTCCTAAAAGCCGACCTAGCTTGTTTACATTGAAAAATTAGTCTTTAGTGCCACAGATATCTTTTAGCCTTCAAAATAGTGAATAGCTGTACATGTAGTCCAGTCATTTTGTAATCCTGAAATGGGTGAACCTGAGAGATGTGGTTGCACAGGATGACACATTTAGGCAAATGGCTTATCAGTCATTGAGATACATCTCAATAACTGATAAGGAATTCCTTAGCTGCACTTACATAATTTTGAAAGTTCTTTAGAAGGGTCTTCTTGAAAGTCAGGCTGTGCATTCTTTCTTATTGGGAACCTTGTAACAGATCCTTCTTCAGCTACGAAAGGAGTAATTCACTTTTGACTTAGATTTGAGTTACAAATTAGAAATAGAATGTACAGCAACATTATATAGTGTCTGTGGGAGAAGCTTTCATTTTTCATGGTCTGACTATTAATGCAGTGGAAACAGGCTAAAAGAACAAATATTATGACAATGTCATCAAAAATATTTAAATTATTCAAGGCGGTTTGGTATATTCATATAGGCTACTAATTCTATTAAGCTTACATCAGAAGACTTATCACAAGATCTACCTTTCCTTGTGTTCACATAATTTAAATCCTAAAATCAGACACTAGACTAAAACCAAACTAAACCAAACCAAAAAAGTGTAAAAAGAGTGAAGCTGTCTACTAACTACTAAACAACTGAACCATTCTTTAGTTTATGAAGGAAATGATTCAGCAGGATGAAGAGAGAAGGGCACAGAAAAATAAAGTTTGAACTAAAACAAATACACTAAAATATGTATTTTTTTTAAAAAAAATTAGAATGCAAGAGTATTTATTGACACATTCAGGTAAAAGATTTTGGGAAACTCTTACATAATATGATCTGTGCAACTTAGTGACAAAACTTGCCAGCGTGGTGGAAAATGCAAGAGTCAGAAAGGTATGAGTAAATATATAGAACATTGAACTTGGTAACTAAAGAGATAGTTTAATAACTTTTTCGATTTTGTAAATGCAAATTTTATTTCTTTATAATCCTCATTGGAAATTTCATAAGAGATAGGAAGGAGCTTTCCTCTAATGACCAAGCAATACCTCGATTTTTTCTTGAAAGTAGAAAAAGACAAAAGCAATGGGAACAACCCTGTCTGCTCCTCTGGCCCTGAAATTTGGATTCCCAATATTGCTACCTATAGCGCAATCAGTTTGAGCTGTTTTCCTCCTTCATTTTTCTTTTCCTTATTTCAGGAGACACAAGAAGCTAACATTCAAGTACTCATATATCAAACTGATACTGCAACTTCTGCAGCATGTTTGAACAGCATTTATGATCTTTTCAGAGTTTAATCCAAAGTGCTATGTTCTTAGGGAAGGGTGTTTTGAACCATGAAAGAAAGGTCTAGATACTTGGAATGGCCAGGTGATTTGACTGCCTTCTTTAAAATGGACAGTCTGCACCAGTTGAAAAGTAAATGTGATCCACAGCTGCTCTCTGAAAAAAAGTAAGCATAGTTTTGCCTTCAATAAATTTTGGCAACTAGAAGTTATGTGAGTGTACTTTGATTTTCTGCACTGGAAAAGATCAGCAGAGCCCTCACGGGTTGCTAAAAATGATAACATATCTGGTGATTTCAGGGTACGTGATAGAACTGATACAATTTCACTGAAATAGCATAATGAATCTGTGCATTTGTTGGCGTCTTTTTTTCAGAGATCTGTTATTATTTTTTTGTTGGGCACCTGATATATTTAGGCACTAATGCACAGTAACTAGAAAATTTAGGCTCACATCAGTGTTATGGCAAACATACAATAGTGAAATTCAAATTAGATCAAATGACATAATTTCAAAAAAATCAAACTAAAAGAAAATAAACACCAAAGATCCAACGAAACAAGTTCTCACAGAAATGATAATTTCTGGGAAAAAGAAAAGGAATATGGTGAGACATGATATATAAAAAGCCCCAAACCAAAAATTCTTTTTGGGATTGAATTTGGTTCCTTTGTCCCTTTGAAATTCCCAGCCATAATAAATGAATAACACACAGTCCTTTTGAAATCCAGAATATCCAGACATTTCTAATGCAGTGACATTACATTTGTGTGAAGAATACTCTCAAGAACAGGTGAACCTCTGCTGAAATACTTCCATTGTGTAATCTGCATTCATTTATCTCTTGTGAACTATCTGAAATCTGTTTTACAGATATAGAATGTATCTTTTAAAGAGTGTTTACAGAGACCAGAGATAAAACCCCCCCAAAACCTCAATGCTATTCTGTGTTTAAAGGGAGAATAACACATTTATTCAAAGTTATTTATCACATTATGTGGTTCTCAGCATATATAGAAAGATTTATTGAATAAAGGGCAATAAAAAAAATGACATTTCTTCTGTGGAAAAAAACGTCCTAAAAATACGACAATTCAAAAATCAGGACCTTACTAGACAGCTTTCTTTCTTTAGCCCTGGTCTTTCAAGTTAGAGAAATATTATAGTAAATAAAAATCAATATAGTTTAAATAAATCCCATATTTATGTAGAGTATTAAAAAGCAAAAAATGCTTATTAATGTACTTCAAATTTCTCCTTGCAGTATAGATGGAGCTTTTAATCTATTGAAATATCTATATTTTAATGATGGAGTCTTTAGCTGAGTTACTTCACCAATGTAATTCCACTAGTGGAAAGTCCTTCCAAAATAATATTGAGAACAGACAAATAGCTGATTTGAAACACACAAGCAAGTGACAGTATTCTCCATTTCAAAAGTGTAGCTGATCAAATCAACAAATTAAAAACGTTAAAAAAAAATCTAGGCAAAGCAGCTTTCATTTGTCATGCATGAAAGAATATCTCAATTAGTTTAGTGTGGATTTTTTGTTTGCCAGTTGTACAAAACTGTATGTTTTTCCTGAGAACTTTTGTTTTCCTGCTGAAGAGCCTTACCTCCCAAATTACAGACTCCAGAATCAGTGTTTTGGAAATTGTTAGATGGAGCAGAGACTGCAAATTCATCAAAACTAAAGTGTTTGCAGGAGACAGATCAGTTTTGACAAAGCTGTGACAGAAAGGAGGCAGTTTTCCAACAGTAATCTGCAATGTTAACTCACCCAACTCCATTTTTTATGATGGCTGTTGGTGGACTTCCAGGCTACCAACTCTTCAGTATCCACATGGCGTGCTGTTGAGCTGTGGGTCCTGGCTGCCAGGCTGCTCTGCCTAGCCAAGGCTTCAAGGCTCTTGGCTTCCTCTCAGCTTGCCTGGTGGAGAGTTGAGAACCTCCCCCAAACTTGAATCTCCAATTCCAAGTACCCAGCTGCTCAGCAGACAAAGCTATGATGGATTAGGATCTGAGTCTACATTTCCACATGTAGACTCAGATACTTTATATCTTCTAGGATCCTTAACATCCCAGCCACAGAAGTTTTCTGTATCGGGTTTGCATGGCCATGTTTTGATAGCAGGGGTGTTACAGGGGTGGCTTCTGTGAGGAGGTACCTGAAGCTTCCTACGTATTCAGCAGAGCTAATCCCCAGTAGCCCTAAAATGGACATGCCTCTGGCCAAGGCTGGGTCAATTAGAAGTGATGATAAAACCTCAATGATAACATATTTAAGAAAGGAAAAAAAGTTATTGTGCAAATGTAATTGTGGCCTGAGTGGAGTAAGAATTTATGAAAGACGTCTATAGATACCAAAGCGGGGGTGGATCTGAGATTCCTCTGCAGGCTGTGGTGAGGACCAGCGTAAGGCAGCTGTGACCCTGCAGCCCCTGGAGGACCATGGGGCTGCAGAGATCCACCTGCAGCCCCTGGAGTAGACTTGCTCCAGAGTACATGGATGTCCAAAAGAGGGCTGTGAAGGCATGGGAAACTCGTTTTGGGTCAGGGACCTGGAAAGGACCTGCAGACCTTTGTCCGTAGAGAGGGGAGCTCATTCTGGAGAAGGTGGATGGTTTACACATTGCAAAACATCAAAGACATAAAACTGCTTATTGCACAGCTCAGTATAGTATAGATCAGTACTCCTTATAAATATCTTTCTTTATATTTTCCATTGTCTGAACAATAACTTATGACTTTGACACAACTTTAAGTGACATTGAAATATCAAGATTGTATTTAACATTTTAAAGAAACCAGCTACTCTGATCAATGGCATACTCTTGCTCTGTAAATTGGTTTTGCAGTACCAGTCTTTGCCTTAATGATAAAAGAAAAAAAAAAAAAAAAAAAAAAAAAAAAATCATCTTGTGTTTTATTAGAATCTTGACTTTTCTTGTTTTAAACTTAAATTAATGCTCCCATTTTTCAGTGTTTTCATACTAGTATCAATTATGCGGTGATGACACAAAAGCTCCTCCAACTCATATTTGTTTCATGGCTTTTTTCAATTGAAGAACATACACTCTGTGAAAGTTACATCTGTCTGTTTAAGTAAAAAATAATTTGTCCCTCAAAGCTATACAACAGAAGAAGAAAAAAAGCATTTCTGATCATTTCCAAATGAATCACTGGAAAAAAAGTGAAAGGGAAAGAGCAGGCTGGTTTTCTCAAGTTATGTATATATGCAGATTTTTCATCTCGTACCTCATTCTATCACAATATCATTTAGTTTCTCAGAGAGTACTTCCAATCTGCTCTCATTCTGTTCTTTAGCCTACTATACTTTTAAAAATAAATCTTTATTAGGACATTTTATTGACTCTTATTTGACTCCTTTACTTCCTTTTACAATGTGGTCTCAAATTAGGAATGACAATGGAATCCAAAATATACCTTTCAAAATAATATATTGACCCAGAAGATTCAGATCTGTTCAAAATCTTTCTCTTCTTCTCTTTTCTTCGTTTTGCATGACCTTTTTTTCCCCCCTATAATTTCTTTACTTTTTGAAGGTATAGTTTGAAGTTTTAGGAATGCCTCCTAGTTGGACCACCATTATTCATATAACACTAGTGCATTAAACATACCTAGTTCTCCTGAATTAGAAATGTTAAAACAGAAAACTGAGTGACAATAAAGTCCAGCTGATTTTTGCTTATCTTCCATGGCAGTAGCACCATTTACAAAACAATGAGAGACAGACCTCTTGCCTGGACTACCTCTAATGCTGCTCCCTTTCCTGAGAATTAAAGCAATTTTCATGTTCTCAATCACTTTTTTCCAGTTTGTCTGTTTCCAGCTCTCACTTCCGTTGGTGAGATATGGTTAAAAAAATGGTTTGATCTGAGGAATTTTCAGCAAAGTGTTGTTCTATACAGTAAGAATGAACATTGTGAGGGAGAGAGATCTTTGGCTGCCCTGTCAAATTCTTAAAACCAAGGGATGCCAAAACTGGGGTCAACTTTAGACCCCTATTTGTTTGAGCCAGAGCATTATCAAATCTTAAGGAGCCAGTTACCCTTAGAAATTATCAATGGTTAATATTACAAAGTTAATTAACTCATGGTATTATCTGTCTCACTGAACTAATCTGTGTTACTGAACAATCTTGCATTGTCTTTTCTTGCTCTGTTGAGCGAACAAGTCCATGACAATGAAAGAATGAAATAACTTATCAGCAAAAGCAATCTTTTTACATTTTGCTCATAAAAAATAAAAGTAAAGGACAGAATTCTTTTACTTCTGCCCCCCTCATTATGACTCTGAAAAAAGTAATAGCATTGGGACTCTGTGTTCTTTCATTTCTATTCTAGATATGATGAGAGGTGAACTGAAGTCTACAAAACTATTGCAAAAATATTGGTACCGTAGTTGTTAGCTTCTTTTTATCTCCAGCTATGAAAGAAGCATGCTGGGGAAAGTGTTTGGAAGACAGAACAAATGAGAAGGTACCTAAAATTCATTTCAGATTCTCTGCAGCAAAAAGCAAAACAGTCACAGTTTGCTTGAAAGGAGATGTAGACTCAACTAAGCCATGGAAAATAAGAAAAACCATAAACCCCTGCTCAGTCTTGCATTTGAGGAAATTTCAACTGATGTTAGTCATCAACAGCTGGGAAATAGGGATTTCAAGAGACTTATCAAGGATTGCTGCCTTTCAGGGTAAAGAGAGTAAACTGTGAATTAATCACAAGGCATTCTACTATACAAATTAGGTAACACAAATTTTTTTATTCAGCATTTATTACTGTTCTATTCTCATATATCAAGAACTTATTTATCATCTCTAATTTTGCTTCTTAGTTTGAATTTTTACTAAATCAAGAGCCAGATTTCTTAAAAAAAATTCCATCCTCATGATTAAACAATTAAACATCCAGACAATTGTATCAAGACTTTTCAATACATCTTAATGTTGTTCTTTTTCTTAGTAAGCAAAGATGTAATAAGAAAGAAAGAAAGAGAGTAATAAGAGCATAAGAAAGAAAACTTCATAAGTATGATTTGAATCAATCATTTTTAAATTAAAAAATGTTAGGAAGCTAATTTATGAGTATTCTTTACTGCACGGCTTCTTCAGAACAGAAGGCTAACAAAATATTTTTAGTTGCTCATTTTAACACACACATGCAATAGCTTAGGTCTTTCTGTTGCCTTTTGGCTTGAAATGGCTTCTGAGTCTTCATACTCTGGATAAAACGTAAAATTTGTCAGCTGTACTTTTCAGAGCTTAAATAAAATATGCTTGCTGCCTTAGTTTTTAGAAACCATGTGAACAAATAACCCTTGTGAGAATATTCAGACTTAAAAGCACTGACCCTTGATGACAATATTGTTTAGATCTGTTGACTGATATCAGTATAATTCATTAGTGGCTGTGTTTTGTGCTAACATTATATTGTCATAGATAAATATGTTACCAGAAAATAAAACTATGATATATTCTCCCACCTATTAAAAAAAACAACCCAATTTTTTATCATTTTCACTACCTCTCTGTGGGTTTCCTGTAGACCGCTTCTTCTTATTCTGTTGTTACAGAAATACTAAGCAAACAAATAAGGAGTGACAGCATGTCATAGAAGAATAGAGGAGAAGAATGCAGGTGATAGATTTTATCACTTTCTGCTTCTCAGCAAATTATTAAAAAGGCAAAACTTCTTACTTTAACTGAAGGCAGTTTTTGATATATTACCTTTAACATTACTAATAATACTTTGTAATTTGCTTGCTTGTCTATAACATTCAGTAGTGTTTTGTGGATTCATTGTTGGTGAAATATTTGTCCCACTTGTTATTTACATCAGTGATTACTTCTTGCATTGTGTATGAAAAATTGTATGGATGTAAAGGTTGCAATCTTCCAAGTTTCAATTTATAAGTTGTTATAGGTATAAAAATATTTGAATTTTTTCAGACATTCATGGAAGAATTGTGCACGAAAGAGAAGATGTATCTATCTAGCTTAACTTTAAACATCTGTGATGTATATATCCAGCTAATCAGATAAGCTATTTTTTTAAATGAGAAATTAATGCTCTTGTATGATTAATCTAATCTATTTTAGCTATTTACTTATTAATGAGATTAATTTGTTATTCTGATTCGTCTCCATTTACAGTAAAGGGAACAGTAGATGACCAACTAAGATCTAGAAGTCAGTTGTTTTACATCAGATTAATTTTACCCTCAAATTCTCATTTCTCTAGTTTCTAACAGGAATGGTTCATTTATCGACATGAATGCTTTGGAAAAATATAATTCTGCTACTTTTCTTCAATCTTCCTATACTCATCATTTTTGATCAGATATGCAACCTGTTCTACTACAGCTAAGGTTTCATTTGCATCACCTAATCTCCTACAATCCAAACCACAGTCCTCCTAGCTCAAAATTATCATTGTTTATTTTTGACCTTTTACCAGCACTCATTTCTATGTGGCAGAAACCCATCCAGGGTACTCATAGATGACATGTTCCATAAATTTTCTCCTGTCTTTGTGTTTAGATTGTTTCAGTCTACCATGTAAAAAGACAGAAAGAATCAAAGAGAGTAAAGCTTTTCCATACTTGTTTTTATTTGAGTGTTCACCAATCATAAATCTCCCAAATTTGCTTTTAGCTACTGTTACACCTTCTGTGAGATAAAATCTCACAGATACTCACTCTGAATATCCACATATCTTACGTGCAATATGAGTCATTTTTCATTGCAACAAAACTGGTGGCTGCCTCTTCAGAGACTAGAAAATGAAATTTAGTTATCTAGTGTCTGTGCTGCCTTCATGACGCTGACTCATCAGCTGGCATTATCCAGTAGTGAGTGCTGTGGGAGTTAAAATATAAATGGAGAAAAAAATAATGGAGGAAACCAGAAAAAAAAAAAAAAAAAAAAAAAAAAGCAAATCGACGACTATATTTCATGAGAAGTAGTTAAGTAGTTTCACAGGACTGGAAATGACTCTATGCTCTAATTCTGTAATAACAACTTTAGAGCCATATGCTGTGTTGAATCTGTATGTCTCTCGCATCTTGCATTAGGGCTGAAATTTGAGATACTGAAGGCTTGAAATATGCCTTTTTAAAAAGTCAACATACTTCCTTAAAATATAATTATATTATCAAGGCTCACAAAGGGCTGAGTTAGCTGAATCCATCTGGAATAGAGGGACTTGTATATTTTTTGATCCCTGACTGTAATTCCTGAATAGTCAGTAAGAGTTTATAAAGCTCTTCTTTTATAACCAGAAAATACCCAGAGATCTCTGCCATTTCCTTAAAAAAGTCATAAATGATGATCAAATAAAACCAGGTCTCTTATAGTCATCCATAAAAGAAATAAAAAATCAACCAGAAAACAAAACAAACAACAAAACATGAAAAAGGCTTTATAAAAAAGGGATTATTAAAAGAGGAAAGAGATATACAATGTGAAATACTTTGAATGTTCTAAGAAGTTGTGCATAAGAGAAAAAAATAAGGAATATAAGAAAAAATAGTGTAAAATAGTTATGGAAAACCACAAAGTAATCACAATAGGGTGCCTTGATAACGCCTTGCAATGTTTTCACTGTGATGTTGTGTCAATACAAGGGTACATAAGGTTATGTCAGGATGACATATTGCACATATGCTGTAATTCTCTGTGACTATTAATTTACTTAATCATCTTTTCATCTCTTCACTGTTGTATACCACTTAGTAAGGTATTCAAAGAAATGAATGTCTTCTAATATCCTTTAAAATTTCACACTCTGTATGCTCAATTATTTTTCAGATCATTTTTTTACAAAACTAGTTCTGGAATGAATTGCCTTGATGCTTGGGAAAAAAATGCAGTTCTTTTCTTATTTTATAAAACCATGAACACATGAAAAATTAGGCAAGAATTGGTAGAGCAGGGAAAAAGTACTTGAATGAAGTTTTATTTTTTTTTTTTTTTATCTCAAAAAAGCAGCTCTAGATTAATTAGAGATATTCGTTAGAAGAAAATAGAATTAATGGCATTAAACATAGGACATTCTTTAATATGAATCCATGGCCCTAAGAGAAAAAAAGTATTCTTATGAAGCCCACAAAAGAAAGTTCTCATGACAAAATTTATCTAGGAAAATTATTTGTATCCCATGAGTATTTAGAAATCAAGAAGTATTTAATCTATTTCAACGAAATAAAGTGACATGGGTCTAAGTGGTGACAGATAATGGAGCCATATGCTCGAGAGAGTAAGAATAACTCAGGCAGAGTATTTCGTGCCAATGACTTACCCATTCTCTCATTTGCAATCATCTTGGTGGGAAACAGAAGCTGAGTAACATCCAAACTAACAGATGTCTCTCAAGAAGTGGCCTTTTCTATACTTAGCAGATCTACAGTTCGGAGCGCAGTAATCCCTCTGCATCACAGACAAATGTGGCACCTAATCCCCTTTCTTTGCCTTGATATAACAAACTGCACAACCACTAAATATTCTTTTGTCACTAATCAATAATCCTCTTCAAAATTACATGTCATTAATATTCCAGCTTCAGAATGAGAGGAAGATTTAGCATTTCCTTGTCTAGAAATTAGCTGTTTAAAACAGTTCTTTGCTTACATTTTCCATTCCTAGCAGAAGATGTAAGTTAGCCACTGATGCAAATGATATAAAGACTAAGTTTGCTATTTTTACAACAGCAGAGATTTCTAAATTGATACTTCGGCTCCTAAAAAAATCCCAACTTTCAAAATTATTAAGAAGCAAAATCAGAGTAATTATTTAAAAAGTTATTAAGTAGTATGGACAATATGGCGTAGAAAACAGATGTACATTTAAGTGTTAATAAATTAAGTCATTCTGAGAGACATTTACAACAGTTAGGTTAATACTTTTTGTTGTAATAGAAAAATAAGTTCCTTGGCTGAGAATACAGTATGGTTTCTAATAACCAGATGAATTCCAGAAGGTGACACGGTGTAAACATCAAGACAGTTTAAGGGTGTGTGTGTGTATATATATATATATATCTATATATATATATATATCTCAGAAAAAACTTCCTTTGAGTTAGACAATAAGTTACATGGCAGGAATACTGTTTATTATATATAGAGAGAATAAAATAGAGAAATTAAGTTTTTGAGAGCCCTTCACATATGTTCTATCACAGGGACTTGATATCTATTTTGGTTTTATAATCATTAAAAATGACAAATTATTGTAAACACAATTTTACAGTAGAAAATCCTTAGCAGGAAAAGCTATACTGGAAATTACAATGAAAAATCCAATCAGCTATGCTCATCCTTCAGTGTAAGCTCCTAAATCCTTTCAATAGTAATGAAAATATTTTACACATATAACTGTGAGAATTCAAACCTTATAATTTGTTGTTGACCTTATGGTTTATGTTCTTTAACATTTCTTTAAATTTCATTAGGGATGTATAATTATAAAAGCAATTTTCTCTTCAGTAGTAAACACTCCAATGAAGCAATCCTCTTACATTATATTGCATTATTATTAGAATAGAAATGAAGCAAATCCAGGCCTGTAATCTGCCAAAGTTGGCTTTAAATATGACTGAAGCTGCCAAGATATATTTAATTAATTATCTTGCTGTGGATGTTTTATTTTTCCCCTTAATGGTCCCCTTTATTTTTACTTATCTGAGAAACAGGATTTTAATTCGGTTAATATACCAAAAGCTGTGGCAAATCATTATCAAATTTCCTTTACACTGATTCTGAATTCATAAAACTATGATACATGATTGTGTACTTTTCAAAATAATCCTCCATATTTTATGTCACAGAAACTGTGACTTTGTTTCATGTGGTAATTAATAGCAATAGTAGTTCCTGTTAGACACAAACTATATTTTAAATGCAGAAATAGAAGATCTGTAAATTGCCTTGTCAAAACTCATAAATCATCTGCCATCCAAAGCTGTAACTTACGTGCGCTGTTCTCCCTTTGTGCTTTGAAACACACTTTGTGTCTCCTGAAAAAAAGGAGAAAAACACCATTAGACATAGCATCCATTTATAGAGTAGATGAAAATTATTGAGGAAGTCATGGACAATGAAACATCAGACATAAACAATGACAAAGGAAACTGCAGCTTACTGAACTGGTCGACTGTCAGGTTAGCATTAACATACCAGGAGCTCAAGAAATTTTTCACTGACTACAATGAACTTTGTCACCATTCAACCTCTGTGTGTAACACACACCTAATTATGTTTGTATCTCACTATTTAATTGCACTCTAAGTCCACCATTCTGACAAGCAGAAATTATCAGAATGCGAGAATGTGGTAAGGACATCCTCATTTATTCTGGAAGAAACCCTTTACTACAAACTTTGAAAGACATAACATAACAGCCTGTACCAATTATCAGCCCATGCCAGATCTCTTCTGTTAAAGGAAAACATTCAAGATAAAGTTATCCTCAACTGGGCTTTGGTAATGGCAAGAGCACAGTTAAGACTGAATGGCAATTATGAAAAGCATTGCCACTGAGTGTGAAAACTGTTTACATTTTGATCATTCCATATTATTCTAATTTCAATATAAGCCATATCATAATAAGCATTAGCAATTAACATTTACCCTGTACAGCATACCTGGCTGCAGGAAAGACAGACAGTGAAGAGCAAAGCCTTATTGTGGCACAGGAACTCAGCCGGCATATAATTTTTACCTCAGACTTATGAAAGTGTGAATTAACAACACATAATAGTTGTATGAAAATTTAAAAGAAAAAAATAATTTCTAGTAAAAGAACAATGAGATGCTAGAGAGGCACCTCAGCCTGATTTCTTTAGGAAATTAATCTTATGTCTGCTGTTTGTATACATGTCAGTTGTTAGGACATCAAGTTCATCTCATCCACCCTCTCTTAGCATTCTCTTGCCAGCATTAGGGAAAGCAACCCTGGTGCCTGAGCCAAAGAGTGAAATCAGATGAAATGTCAAAGAAATTACAGATGTTTTTGTTCTGCTGTAAACAGAACTCCATTGAATTTGTGCAGGGCTCTCAACAAGAACACCTTACAATCATAATCACATAATTTACTATTTTATCTTCCCAGGTTGACCTTGCTTACCACTTTCATTCCCTCTGAAATAATGGACAACCTTTATTTCCGTTTCCCTATTTGCCACAGTTTTATTGACTTTATTCTTGATTCATATTTATCATATAGTTGTTCAAACAAAAGCTTTATGCTTAAAAAAAAATAAAAATATAAAGAACCTGTACAGATTTTCTGAATTGATTCACTGAATGTTCTTAGGACAAGAACACCTGGTCCTTAGGTACACAACTGCTATTACAGGTTACCTTTTAAAGAACTGAGTGCAGCTGGGCTAACACATGTCAAATTACATAGGAGGGATAGCAATCAAGTGAAAAAAACAACTGGCTCACAAGCTTGGTTTTGGATATTGAGCACATGGCGCTGAGCTGACTGAGGTCTACAGTTGGCAGAAGGGAAGTTACAGAGTCCATGCCCTCACAGAGAAATTTCTGCTACTATAAGACAGGTCACCAGTCCTACTGAGGGAGGATGTCTTTAGAAAGGACTCACATTTTCCTGTGACTGCTATGCAGAAGAGGCTTGAGAAAGACAGGATTGTATAGATAAGACTGCAATGGTGCTTTTCTTGGTCTGAACAGGAATAAATCCTCAGAGTGATTTTGTTTATGGAGTAACTGTAGATCATCTGTTGTGAATCACACAATTTGAGCTCTCCTATACTTAAATATGTAGTACTGTGTAGCAGGATAAGACTTCTACTCTTAAGTATGTAGATAACTCTAGAAAGTGATTCATGCTGTTCTGAAATGAATTTCTGAAATCAGCAACATAAATAACTCTGTGGAAGCTCATTTCTCTCTTAATAGAGCCTTTGGTCAGATGCCTATTTTTTTAGCTAAAGTTTATTAAGAGGAAACTCACCCAAAGACCGTTTCTTTATATCAGTGCAATTTTGTTTCACTTCATATTCTGACAAATCCTAAGACATAGGTAAGCATAAACATAAACATGAATTAGAAAGATAGAGACTGTCAAAAGGAGTAATTAAAAGAAAGCAATTATATGGGAATTGCTAAAATATGAGAAACAGTAAATAATAGGAAATGAGTCTTGTGTAAAAAAAAAAAAGTGGTCAATAATTACAACAAAAATTAAGTTACTCTTTAATGACTTGTCAAAATTTTTAGCTCAATAAGTAAATAACATTTTTGAAGTGATAAAACTAAGATGTTAAATATCTCACTTTTTGGTTGTGGTACAGAAATTATCACAGATAGAGATTATATCAATACCTTCTACAAAATAAAAATATTCATTATTTGTGCCAGGTTTAGCTGCTTTCATCATATGAGATAGTCATTCATATTTCATGAATAATTGCATTATGGTCTTCATATTGGCTGGTTCTGTCACTGTGTTTATTCATATTAAAATACATCGTAGTTTTTTTTGAGAGCAATGAATAAAGTCACTCCATGGTGTTATTATAGATTAGCAGAACTTGAGGATTTAGCTTATTAGTTGAAAAGATTCCACTGAAAAGAAACATTAGAAACATCTGGATTACAATGAAATTTTAAATCTCATTTTGTACCTGAGTGTTGAAAGCTTGAAGCATTTAGAGGTTTTTTTCTGATTACGAATTATTTCTTAATTGCTATTGAAAATATTTTCATTACTGTACTCTCTCTGTAATGGAAAAAAAACCACCCAAACTCTGACAAATTTTTAATTTTCATCCTTATTTAGACAGAAAGTACATTTAAAGCATTTGTCATTTTCTATAAGATATGATTTTCCCCTATTTTAGTGAGAGCCAATTGAGATATAAATACCACCTTCTTATATTCATTTGCAAATGGTGATTATTACTTTTTCTGGGAAGCAGAGGATAATGTGAGAGGACATAACTGTCATTCTAATTTTCAAGTTCTTTGGCTTAAAACTTAAAGTCTCATATGTTTATTGAAATAGCAACAAATGTTTTTTAATAATATTGGTAATATAATAATAAATTTTCTTGCATTATACTTGTTTGTTGTCATTGGAGATATTTTGTCACATTGTTGTCAGTACTAATTTTAGTATAAAAAGAATATAAAGGATACCTGCAATCTTTATAATAAGAATATAAAGGTAAATGGGGCAATTTACCTTTCTAAGGTAGGCTTTATGTTAGGTGCAAATGTGTAGACATTTATTGCATCAGATTTCTTTTTCCTTGAAAAGTCTCTCTTAGAAGTTCATATTGGCTGCAAATAACTCTGTCAAGGGTGTCTCTCATTCATTGATGTCTGCAGAGACATTTCTCTTGACACAAACATATGGTGAAACAGCATCTCTTTTCCAAAATAAGACCTTACCACTGATTTTAGTTATTCTAATTGGAGTTTTAGGAAGGAAGGGAATTAAAATATTGAAAAACCATGGTATGAGAAAAAAAGATATATAAGTTCTTCTATCATCATAAAAATTCTTCTATCATGCAAGTTCTATCATGCAGGTTGTGCACAGAGCATTGTGTGCAATTTATATTGTACATATGCTACTGTTATTATTTCTTATATTCCAAATCTGGAGTTTACTGCAACATGACAATAAGATGACAGCAAAAGAAGTCTGATATAATTTTTGCTGCTGTGCCTAAAATCTCTGGTCATGAATAAGGATGTATCAACAGAGACTGAATTTGTGTTGAATTAATTTTGTCTAAGTTCAGGTGCTTAAATGAGGCTAGAATAGTGTAGTACTGATATTTAAGAGACTACATAACAGAAAGCAATGGACAATCTGTGCAACTCCATGCATTTAAGATTAATTTGAATTATGAGATCCATCTGAATAGTCTATACAAAACTCTATGAACTATGTATATAAGCCTTTACCGGGTTATTGATCTTATGCTCAAGCATCAATAGGCCATGAATATCACACTTTATATAAGGCTTCTGCCCATGAGAAAAATTCTTTTGATCATGGCTGGGTCTTCTCTGTAGACACTTGTATTCTCATTTTATTTAATTTATTGACATTGGAAATTACTTTTCCTAATCAAAATCGATATTAGGAATTCTTTAGCAATATGAACAACTATGCCTATGGTGTTGCAATGAATACAATTTTGAAGTACATAGGAGGTCAATTTTTTTTAGATAAGTACAGAGTGTAAATTTACAGATTCAGAAAATATGGCACGAAAAGCCAAATGTTTCTAAATTGGGCTTGAATGGCCAGATTTTGGTAGTGTAGAGGTTACAAGGGTGGCTGGCTTCTGTGAGAAGCTGCCAGAATCTTTCCTCACCTCCAACGTAGTCACTGCCAGCCAGCTCCAAGACAGACCTGCCCCTCACCAAGGTCAAGCCCATCACTGATGGTGGTAGCACCTCTGGGATATAACACATTTGAGAAGGGGGAAAAAACCCCAGTACAATGGCAACAACAACTGCAGACAGAGAAGAGAGCAGTGAGAATATATGAGTGAGAGAGAAACAACCCCGGAGACACCAAGGTCAGTGAAGAAAGAGGGGGAAATCCATCACCAGCAGCTGCAGGCTGTGGTGCAGGCCATGCTGAGGCAGCTGTGCCCCTGCAGCCCATGGAGCAGAGGATGTTCTCCCTGCAGCACGTGCAGAACCCCATGCTGGAACAGGTGGACATCCAAAGGAGGCCATGAAGCTCATGCTGGAGCAGGGCCAAGGCAGGACCTTGGGCCCAAGGAGAGAGGAGTCCAGGCTGGAGCAGGTTTGAGGGCAGGACTTGTGACCGTGTGGGGGATCCACACATAGCTGTATGCAAAGAACTGTAGTCCATGGGAAGAATTCACACGGGAGAAGTTAATTGAGATCTGTCCCCTCTGGGAGGGACACCACGCTGCAGCAGGGGAAGAATTTGAGGAGTCTTTCCCCTAAGAAGGAAGGAACAAAAGAGAAGATGTGATGAAATGACCTCAGACCGTATTTCTCACCCTTCTCTGCCACTGAGGGGAAGTGATAGAGAACTCAGGAATAATTCTCAGCCTGGGAAGAAGGGAGAGATAGAGTGTGGGTGTTTTAGTTTTCATTACCCTACACTGATTTAATTTGCAATAAATTAAACTAATTTCTCCAAGCTGAGTCCATTTTTCCCCATGTTGATAATTAGTGAGTGATTGTTTCCTGTCCTAGTCTCAACCCACAAGCCTTTATTTTCTCTTCTCTCCCCTGTACAACTGACAAAGATCAACTTTGGTGGTACTTGACATTCAGGCAGGGCTAAGCAAACAGTTTCTCTCCACAAATCTGTGGATTTCTTTTTTAACCCAGAATACTTGAATAAAACAAAGATATAATTGTAAATTTTCCCCTATAATGAAAAGTGTATAGGTGGAAAAATATTAACGGGGAAAAAAAATAAGCCTTAATAAAGCACAGATAAACCAAAGCAACCAGTGTTACTCCACCACCATTCCTTATCTAGTTCTCTTTTATATTTCTGTTTAAGATTTCCATTTTTAATCTTCACTAATCTTTTTCACCACTTCTATAATAAAAGAGGGAAAGATTTGCCTATTCCTGAAACATCCAAATTATTTAATATATTATTTCATTGTAAAGAGAAACAGGAGCACATTCCTGGTAATTCCTCTAAGTATTTTCATATATTGTGTTCTGAGATATTTGCCATTCCATGTGTATAGGCTATATTCAGACTTGAAATGATCAATAGAATACTCGCTTTCATTTTTGTTTCTGATTTTCTTTAATTAACAAAAAGATTTTTAAAATTAATAAAAATAAGTTCTGGTACTTTTAATAGCAAGCCCTTCTGTACAGAGTTACATAGATGTATCTACATCTGATGAAGCACTCTTTCTCCTATGTATTCAAGAAAAGAGGCTTTTTTTTGAAATAAGGCCCAACTTCTGCACAAAGACTTAATTTAAAATTTCCTAGCATTTTCTCACTTGATTCTTCTTCAATTATGTTTTGATGTTCATTGACTCTGTTTATCTAGAGATGTTTTTAATTCCCAAAGCCTCATTTTATTCCTTAAGCTTCTTAATGGATTTTGAAAAAGTCCTTATGCTTTTCCACTTAAAATTTGCTGTGATTATGAAAAACTTCACATGTTTATGTTACATTTGATCTAGTAGCAGACTTTCTAAAGAGATTGGAAAATTGATCCACTGTCTTTCTCACATTTTCCCCTCTAATTTTCTACTGATAAAGGTGTTAGTAAATTATTGTTCTGTACACATCCTTGTCGGAAAGGTTTGTTTATTCTTCTGAGTTGGTTCAATTAAGGTATTAAGTCAAGCAGTGAATGTAGTACAAGAATTTAAATCTTTCTTTTCTGAAAAGGACAACTAGTTACTCCTTGTATGAATAATCACCAGCATATTTTTTGGCCTCAGTATTTTTGACACCTGAAGTCAATGTAGTGAAATTGCTCATTCTGAGATTAGGACTGTTTCTGTGCTACCATCTCTACTTAGCAGGAGGCTACACCTTACAATATCCTGAAGATGTGATATCACCTGTAGGATTTAAAGGCTATTTTATGCAGAACAATCTAATAAATAGTTAATCTATATGCATGTTTGGAGGAGGTAGGGGGTTTGCTGTTTTGTTTGATTGATTAATTTATTTCCTTTGGCTATGAATTAATAAAGACTCACAGTGGTTAGTGTCAGTTGTATCCCTACAGGTCAATATATTGTAAATGTGTGACAGCTGGCTTAAATATTTAAAATCAAGAGTTTTGGAAACGATATGATTATGAAAAATGTCAACTAAATAAGACTAGAAATTTTTAGACCACAGGGCACTCAGATGTGACAAAGTGGTATTTAACAGCTTTTTTTTTTTCTCTCATTATTATTTGTAGAGGTATTTTTCTTTTTTCTCTGAGTGGTATTTGTCCTAAGAAAAAGGTTTTCTTTTTCATATTCTTTATGACTTTGGTTTTTGAATGTGAAGATTTTGAATCATTACAGTACCTCATCTTTTGGTTTCCCACAGCCTGTGGAAATCCAATATGAAATTCTTTTAACCATTTCTGGTCCTCTGGCAATATTTTTACCTTTTTCAATTCCTGTATAAGTGGCGCTCATCCCAAAGGAACTAAGTATCTAGCTGTCTGGGTTGTTCAAGAGGTGGTAGATGCCCATTCCTGGAAATATTCAAGGTTGGTTTGCATTGGGCCTCAGAAAATTGATCTGGTTGAAGACATGGCTTTTCATTTAGGGAGGCATTGGAGTAGATTACACTTAAATTTCCAACCCAAAATATTCCATGGTTCAATGATTTTTTTGTCTGTTCTTCCTCAACACTGATGAAATACCTTTTAACATCACATCCTGCTTACCATCTTATTTTATTTATATCGTGCTTCATGTCTTTTTCACAAAGTTTCTGTGATGAGTTTAGTTTTATGTAATTGATACTTTTTGGCTCATGGGTTTAAATCCATTGTTTTTAGTTTTACCAACTATATATTTTTAAATCCTGATTTGTAATTTCCTCAGACCATTGCCTCTTGTGCCTTGGTACTGTCCTCCTAATCTCGCTTTTCAGGTATTTTAGGCCTTGCCCATGTAATCAAAATGCAAATACTGAAGAATAAAGAGTTTCATTAAAAGATCTCCAGCTGTTATCAAAAATAGCTAAGTATCAGTCTTTGGTGATGATTAGTAAAAGTCCAAAATTACTGTTCAGTTCACAGGAATTTACAGTCTTAAAATTTTCAAGATTTTCAAACAGAGGCTGGAGTGAAAAACATTATGGTAATCCATCCATGCTAACCCAGAGGTTTTTCTTTATGGATGTGACAGTTTTTATAACTAACTTGTCAATCAGAATCTGAACTTAGTTATCTCATTCTATGTTTTCCTCTCCCAAGAAGTATCTTTGTCTAAATGTGTTACAGCAGTAACACTCTGAAATAAACAGTGTGAGTAGGTTCCCCATCCTGCTTAAACATGAGACAATCTAGTAGTTCAAAATGTGATACGTAGCACAGCCCTGGAATGGAGCTTTCATTGATGGAGTTCTGACAAATCCACCAGGAGCAGTGCTGGACACAGCATAAGGATATCACCTGGTCCTGGCATTTGTTACTTCCTGTTCCTGTTTAAATGTTGATGTTGAAAACAATAAAGTGTTATTAAATAACTACCCTTCTATGTTATCTCTTTCTTTCATGGAGTTTGATCATGTCTACCAGGAGCAGCTCTACTTTTACCTCTCTGCCAATGACAGCCTTGATAAATATTAATTTTTCCCTCTTTATTTTAATTTAACATGCTCTTTTATTTTTTTCTGAAAACAGTAAATATACTCTTCTTATTTTTATGTGACTGTTATAAGATGATAGACTGGTTTGGGCTGTGACAGAGTTAATTTTCTTCATAGTTTCTTCTGGTTTGTAATTGTGCTGAAAACTGTGTAGATAACACAGGAATGTTTTAGTTGCTGCTGGGCAGTGCTTATACATTGCCAAGGTCTTCTCTGCTTCCCTCCACCAGCAAGGAGGCTGAGGGTACACAAGAACTTGGGAGGGGACACAGCCAGGACAGCTGTCCCCAACTGACCCAAGGGATAGTCTCTACTGTATGGCATTATGCTCAGCAATAAAAGCTAGGGAAGGAGGAGGGTGTTGGCAGTTACAGCGCTCATTACTAAGTCACCATGATGGGGCTCTGCCTTCCTGGGAATGCCTGAACACCTGCCTGCCCCTGGGAAGTGGTGAATTATTTCCTTATTTTGCTTTGCTTGTGTGTGAGACTTGCATTACCAACTACTTTGTCTTTATCTCAACCCACGGGTTTTCTTATTTTTGCTCCTCTGGTTCTCCTCCTCATCTCTATGGGATGAGCAGACAGCTGCATGGTGCATAGCTGCCAGCTGATGTTAACCCAAAAGTGGTGATTAACTCTGATACATTCAGTGCATTTCTTCCAATTTTTTGCTTATTTGCCTCCTCTTTTTATAATTATTCATTTATAACTTTTCTTATAATTTTCTTCTCTGAAATTTTTTTTCTATCAATTTCATTTATTTTAGTGTTATTTCATTATGCTATGTTATGCATTGTGTTTTTTCCCCTTAAAATTTGATAGATGATGATGTATCATGACTTATCAGATCTAGTAACTATCCAAGGGGTACTACTCTTGATATAGTTATACTCCATGGAGTTAGTAGTCAATAATTCCTGACTAGTTATTTGTCTCTTAACATTTTTTATTTTTTCTCTGAGTTGTACTAGAATCACTCTCCTCTCTTCAAAGATTCTGGGAAAAACACTGCTTTTTCATTTCAAAGTACTTATCCATACGCTATATGGGGTTGTTTTGAAAGAAAACTAGAAGTTTACAGTCTGTGAATGCAGTCATTGCCTGGGGCAGAATTTTCATTGTGGATTGATTGCTTGAGTTTTAATTTTCCTGCTTTTCTTTTTCCTGAGTACATAACCATATTTCCGGTTTCCTTTTTTTTTTTGCTTGCATTGGTATCCCTATGTTTGCATAAATCCAGCTATTCAGCATAGGAATTGGTTTATCTTCCAATAAAAATAAGATAGCTAGAAAAAAAGCACTTTAGTTTTCATTTATCATCATCAGTATCATCGTGATGATGCTTGTTATCTGTTTGAATACAGAGCATAAATGAAAAGACATTCTATCTTTCAATCCATCTCACTAATAATATTAATGATTATGTTGTGTTTCTAAGTGGTCTCTGTAGGGCGCCCATTATGCATCATAAAATAACATCTGAAAAGATAACAATCAAAGAAAAAGAACAAAACACCAAACATTTGAACAAAAATGAAGAAAAATAATGCAAAATGGTGAAAACAAAATAGATAATTACTGCAAGCTTAAGATAAATTTTATTGTCTTTTTAATAAAAACTACCAAGATTCATAAGATTGTTCTTGTTTTTTTTTTTTTTTTTTCTTCAGAAGCATGATGACCTTCTTTTTAAGATTTTAAAATATTATATATTTGGAATATCATCCATTGTATGTCTTTACAGTCAAAAGCAAACAGAAACTGCAATTCTCAAAAATCATGAGAAAAAAATCTGAAATCAAAGTAATTCCTATGAGTACAATAAGGTTGTTCTTAAAACTAAAATTTTGAAGAATATGAACTAAAACTCATAGCTAATTTAGTGTACAGTGGACTTTAGGTAACTGAGAACTTTAGGTAATGGGAAAGGTATTTATAACTAGGATAGAGTATGGGAAGAGGAAAGATGAACAAAAATTTGGTAAATGGGGTAATGATGCTGACAGAGATGAGAGACTAAACAAAGGATTGAGTTACAATGGCTCTTAAAGACAAGAGAAGGTTTGAACCTCTTTTTAATGAAAAAGAACCAGTCAGGAAAAGGCCAAAGATTGAGCAGGATATGGGAGTCGACATGCACAGGAAAGGAAGAGAAGAATCCTAGGTGAGCCTGGTTTGTGGGTCTGAGTGGCAATGTCCATTTTTTATCACCAGTACAGATTAATATTTAAGCAGGGGGTATGGAAATATTGCAGGAAAAAAACAAACTCAAATTTGACTACTTTTGGCTTAAACTCAGGAGAGAACAGCATCATGTTTTCTGACAAGTACAATGTAAGGACCCTAAAAGCTGTCATACAGGAATACAGAAGATAAAGAAAAGGGCATGGGTTTTCTGTTTCATGAGGCAGAGATCACCGTTTCATTATGCTAATATATCGTGCCTAATACATTTGCCTATAGCAGGAGGCATAAAACTGTCACAAAATCAATTAAAATATCTATTTGAAATGAAATGAATCTGGATTTAAAGCTCTATGTTTACTTCATGTTAATTTAAATAAAAAGCCTTACATTTATTTCAAATGTATTTGAGATAATAAAAAAATGTTTCTTGTAGCCTGTGGTAAAGTCATTAAAGAACATTCTCACAATTGCTGCCTCATGATTTTATGGAAAATTTAAAATATGGTAATTTCTTTTCTTCCTTTATATCCTTGCTCTAAAAATGCATCAATTTCACTTGTGGTACTCTTTTCACTTTTTGCTAAGACATTTCATAAGACATTGAAATACTGTTACAGAATACCAATATATAAGTACTTATGCACTTACACATAATGAGAGTAATGTTTTAGAAACATTTCTTTTAGTTTTCTACATTATCTGTAGAGCTTAGATGACCTACCGGGATTGTCTTGCCACTAAAATCTTTGATCAGGAGTAGAGAAAACCTTCAAGACAAGCAGATGTCTGTTTCCTTAAAGATTCCATGGATTTTTTTTTTTTTTTTTTCTTTTCATTCATTTTGAATAAAGAGAAGTTAGCACAAGTTACCACAGTGGTTCCTCATACAATTTCCCTGTCCCACAGAGGACAGCAAAGCATTCCAGGAGAAAAGTCTGGCAGGTCATCACAGCTCTTTCTAGCCTTGTGGTGCTCAGTCTATGGCCAGGGGTTTGGGTTCATTTAGGGTATCTGGTTCTTTTTTACTCTATTCTTCAGTTCCTAGGGTTATTCAGCCCTCAGCTCTGCTCTCATGCAACCCCACCCTGAATCCTGTGTCCAAATTTGGGGCACTCAGCAGAAGGATTTGGACCTGTTGAAACAAGTCTGGAGGAGAACCACCAAGATGATCTGAGGGCTGGAGCACCTGTCCTGTGAAGACAGGCTAAGGGAGTTGGGGCTGCTCAGACTGAAGTAGAGAAGTCTCTGGGCAGATCTCAAAGCAGCCTTCCAGTACCTAATGGGGGCTACAAGATAGAGCTGGAAAAGGATTTTTTATAAGAGCACGTAGTGAATTCCTTCAGGTAAGACCAATATATTTTACTAGAGCTTATCCTCAGCCTTTTGTCATAAAAACCTGGATTTATTACACACACAGAACCTCATTTTTTTTTCATTCCTCAAATTAATATAATCACACCTTTTTTGTTATCCAATATATTTTTCATTAAGTTTATTGAAACATATATTCTCTCATGTTGTATTACAGCTCTAGGTTCTAGCATTAAACATAGTTCAAAATGTTTTAATGGGAAGAGAAGGGCAGGGAACTCAGCAATCATCTGAAACCTCTGAGTTTAGTTTTTTTCTGTAGAGATTTCAGATTCTGATAGGCAGATTTTTTCTTATTTTCCATCTTTGATAATTTCACATAAAATAATCACCATAACATAGATAACACAGAAAAATTTTGGGTGTTCAAACCTGCTTACAGAATGTGTTCTCTCGAAACATGTTTTTTCTATTCAGGGAGGATAAATTTCAGTGAAATGTGTAAAAATAGTTGTATTATTTGAAGAAGAAATGAAAAAAAACATACCATACAATTGCAATGAGGGGTGTACAAAGATAAATTCAAAGCTGTAGGAATAATTATTTGTTTGCAGTAAGTATATTGGTTTTGTGCCTTTTATTTTTTTCTTTCTTATTTTAGTTCCTGTTCAATGTTTACTTTCAATTATTGCTGCCTACAGGAGACCAGCTTATCCCTGCCAATAATTTTGCTGGAACAAATTGAATAATCAGTTTGAAGGGAAAGAAATTGTTAGACCTAACCTTTTTTCCTCTTCAGAGAGTCGAACTAGAGGAGTGAACTATAGTTTAAAAATCAGCAAAATAACATTAAAATCTGCTGTGATTAATATTTGGAATATATCTAGATGAAGAGATATGTCTTTCTTCCGTGTTAATGAGTTGTAACTGTCAAACAACAACTGATTTGTGCTTAAAGAACTGAAAAATCAAACATGCATAGAAAATAGATGATATACCCAAATTACAGAGGAAAGCAGTGACAGGGCTCCTGAATCCAAACATTTTTCCTAATGCAATGCTTTACTTGAACAAATTAACTAAAATGACAGTTATGCCTAGTGTCTTCACTTTAGTACTCTTCCTGTCTTCACATATTAGCTGTCATAAATAATTCATTTTCATTGTAATATATTAAAACATTTTTATAGACACATATATAGACAAATGTATAAACATAATATAGGCAGAAATCTATCTGATCATGATTGAATAGAAAGTGCTCTATTATTTTTCTACCCATACATTTCTGGTGTCTAATAACGAAGTGCAGATAAGTGAAACTATATTAATGTTTTCAATACAGAAAGCATGGTTTGTATTTATTTTATTAATGTACCTATAAAAAATAGTATTTCTTGAATTTGGGTGGATCTTTTTTCAGTTTGATTTCTCTAGGTCTCAGTTTCTTTCAGTCAAGTTGAAAATTTGATTATTCCTTGTATCTATGATTAATGGAAGGAGTGGTTTTGAACGAAGTTTATAAAATCGGGTCTGATTATATTGAGGTCATTGCAATACATAGTTTCATAAAGCAATCATGAAACAAAGTTAAATGTAACTGATTTATTTCATTGTATTAAATTATTGCAACACACAAAAAAAATATTTCTGTCAATGGAAAGTGATTTTCGTTGCCAGCATTAGTCAAATTTTAGTCATAACTTTTCTAAACTAGCATCTATGTATACATTACTAACAGTGTCTTTTTTATTGACAATATTTTCTCAATATATTAAAGTTATTTTAAAGTTATATTAAAGTTATATAACATCCCAAATTATGTGAAATTATTTGTTGTAACCTGTTGAATTACAGCTCTTCTATTTGGCATGGCTTATTGAAGATTAATAGTAGAGTCATTCTCTCTTTTTAGACTTCAGTTCAGTAAAATCATGCCAACAAAAAAGTGTTTTTAAGTAAAGGTAACATACCACTTCACATATATTTTTAGTTCAGAGTATGTTCTTGAATGAAAGGTGAATTAATTATTCATATGATCCTGATGTGAGATTACTTCTATTTTCTATCATGGAGATGAACTAGCTCATGGTTTGTAATGCCAGTTTCATTTAGTCTGAGCTTTCTCTTCTTGTCTATTTTCTTTTCACTCACTATTGCAAGATAAATTCTGAAGCAAGTTTGTGATTCATGAACCTCTATGAAGGCTAAAACTATGAGAGTACAAATTTCTCTGAATAGCATTTAACTCAGATTACATACATACATACATACATACATACATAATATATATATACACCCACAAACACAGACCCACATAGATATAAATCTATTTATATTTATATAACTATATACAGAAAGTTCCTGAACTGTTAGGTATTGATTCAGAACCTGGATTACTTTTAAAGTGCAGCAATGTACAGGCAGGTGACTCATCACAGTTGCTCAAAATTAATGGTGCTTTCTAATTCTGCTATCTGTTAACTATCTGCTAATTATCTAATATGCTATTGTGTTCACTGGATTACAATAGTTCTTGGCTCAATTTTAAAGTTCTAATGACGAAGAATATAAATACTCCCCTATTTCTCTGACTCACAACTTCAGCAATTAGTACATTTTATTTCTATCCTTTGAGTGACTCTTTTCATTCTAGGCTCCCTGATTAAATGCTTGGAATGTGTAGACTGAGATCACACTGGATTTCCAGTTACTTATTCCCACAGTTAAGACCCCCATCTCCATCCCCACCATACTTGATGTCATCTAACCTACATGATCAGTAGAGCAGTTCTGGAATTGTGGACTTGAGTCTTCTTGGGTTCATCTCATCAAATGTTTCTAAATAATATAATATATGTACAAATTCCTAAAAATATGTTATAATTTTGCATCCAACTACATAAGATTTTTCATTCAGAGCTCGAACACAATGGCTTGTCTGGACCACAGTGTTTTCTTTGAATGGCCAACAACAGAATCGGTGCAAGGAAAGGAACGAGAAGACAAAGAAACATGTAAGTTTTGTAGAAAACACAGAGAAAATACTCAAACCAAGAGCTATTACTAGGTCTAAAACCTCTAAAAAGTAGCTATTTTCATGATAACTTTAGGGAAAGGCAGCTATGGGCACCACGTGAAAAGTGAACTTGTTCATTGCACCCTTTGAAGAGTGAGAAGGGGATTGATCTAGGATACAAGTCTCAAAAGGTAGAAGACATCTTTAGGTTGAATCAACCAGTTTTTTTCAGTATTTTCTGCTGTATCACATCCTAGTCTTTGTGAGACTTTGAATGACTGTACTCTATCCTCAGAATATAAATACCATTCTAAATAATAATCTGTATAATTTACACACGGGGTGCAGGTTAGAAATAAAGCAATATCATGATTGATATTATAGAAATAGCTACGTAAGCAACAATAACAAAATAAAAAGCCTGAGAAATGCAGCCATGTTGAAAAGTACAGAAAACACTACGTTGCTCTATGTTCTTTTGCGGTATTGGCTTCCAGATTCATGATTTCCTTTACTAATTCTGACACCTACCTGCAACCTCTGTTGTTGTCCTGCTTTTTAGTTTAGTTTGAACATTCAAGACTGAATTTTGGTAATTGTCCGTTACTCTTTTTACTACCAAAATCCCTTTTCCTATTGTAAATTGCTGCTGAGCTAGAGGGACAAGGAAATTTACTGTTCAAAGCCCCACCCAACAATATATGGAACACTTCAAATGATGGGACACCCAACATCTCTGGGCAACCTAATCCAGCATCTCACTAACTCTCATTGTAATAATTATTTTGTGTGTCCAAACTAAAGCTACCCCCTTTCTGTTTAAAACCATTGTCACTTGTTCTGCCACTGCAGGCTTAGAAAACTGCTCTAAGTGCTCAAAGGTTGTAACAAGTTTACTCCAGAATCTTCACCAGACATCTCCCTCCCTCCCTCTCTGCCTTTCTTAATTGGAGAAGTGTTTCAGCTCACTGAACACTCTTGTGGCCCTCCTGTGACCCATTCTAATAGGGTCATGTCTCTCATGTACTGGGTGAAAACAGTACCTCACATGGGGAATCACCAAAATGGAATAGAGGGACAAAATCACCTACCTTGACCTGCTGGTCACTCTTCTCATGATGATGCCCATTGAACGATTTATTTCCTGGGCTGCAAGTGCACATTTTTGGTTCATCCATCAGTGTCCTCGAGGTTTTCTCTGCAGGCTTATTATCAATCCATTCATTCTCAGGTCTGTATTGATGTTTGACATTGGCCCAGACTAGGTGTAGGATCTCGCACTTGACCATGCTCAACTCCATGAGATTTCACACAGACTCATTTCTCAAACATGTCAAGATTCCTCTTGCATCCTTTTCCTTAAATGAATGAATTACATTACTCACCTTGGTGTCATCAGCAAAGTTGCTGAGAGTGCACTCAATCCCACTGTCTCTGTCACTGCAGAAGGTATTAAGTAGTATCAGTTCAGCACCCTTGAAAGACACCACTCCTTATATGTTTTGGCTTCGACATTGAGTCATTGACTGTAACTCTTTCCCATGTGACCATCCAGCCAATTCTTCACTCATCTAACATTTCATCCATCAAACCAACAGCTCCCCAGTTAAGTAGCAAGAATGTTGTAGGGGACTATATCAAAGGCCTTACAGAAGTCCAGGTCACTCTTTGCTGTAGTCACTTTACTGTAGAAGGCCACCAGACTAATCACTCACCACCCCAGTGGAGTCATGTTGACTGCCACTAACCACTTCCCTTTCTTCCATATGTTTTGATATATCTTCCAGGAGGATCTGTTCCATGTTCTAACTGGGCACTGAGATTAGGATGACTGGTCAGCAGTTCCCAGGACCCTCCTTTTGAAACTTATTAAAAAGTAGTGTGATATTTCTTCTTCTCCAGTCACTTGAAAAAAGCTATTTATATAAAGATCTTTTTTAGTTCCTCATATGTAAAACCTAATTTTTTGGATTAAAGGCAGGTTATACGCACTGGGAAAATGCGTGCTGATAGCAAAGGTATAGCTTCAAATATTCACCTAGTGCAGTAATAAGTTCTGCTGAGGCTGACAGGATTTACAGCCTACTTAGCCTAAGAAAGCAAGCCAGAAAACCAACAGCAGTGACCATATAGTGGAAAGAGAACATAAAAAAAGATAGGGTACTCTTACATTTTTATAGCCCAAACAAGATACACAGATACTTCAGTCTGCAGACTGTTATAATTGTCTGTAAATTTCAAAACTATGACTGTCACAAGATGTGCATGATACTCTTTACATAGTATTAGGAGAAAGGTATTAATATGAGACTAGTTAACTGATAAAGATTCCTGGATAAGAATAAGAAATCTACATTATTTTTTATATACAACTTTTTTCTCAATAATTCAGTTAATAGCTAGCTGGCATAAAATTTAAGTACACCTCTGTGGTCCCAATACTAAAAATAAGTGATAAATTGCCTTTAAAGTGAAACTAGGGAGAAGCGTCCACAAACCAAATAACCTTTCTAATATAACCAGCTAACAATTAGAATCATTACATCAATTACATACTTGTAGGACACCATAAAAGTGATTATTATTTCTTGTGTTAAAAGGGAGAAAAATTCTGAAAAAAAACCCAACTTGTTTTGATTGAAGTAATATGCTGAGCTATCAGATATAAACACTTCTGGCATGGTGTGGAGAAGAAAAGACAAGAAATTAAAAAGCAGAAAAGAGAGGAAGTAGATTCAGAAACAAGAAGGTGAGGAAGAATATAATTTACAGCCCAAGATTTTCTCCTTCTCCCTAATGCTAAAGAAATAGAGTAGGAAGATGAAAAATGTTTGTAAACATAATACATCTGCAGAAAACATAGTCATACTGAATTTCAGTAAGATTCTCTAGGTGCAACAAATTCAAAAGCTCTTCTCTTACATTATTTTGCTCTTATCAATGGAGAGGCTCCTCCCAGAGGTGAAAAAATATCCCTAGTCTGAGGGAACATTTTAATTCATCAGCAAGATACAGATGTTAAAGTGTAAAAGTTACTGTTAGAAGCCTACATATAGGGGCTTTTCCTTGTAATAGAGATATTTGAATGATTGAAACAAGTGTTCAGCATGTTCAAGGAAATTATCAAATTTTATTTTCTCTGTTTGGTCATTATGAAATGAATGAAAAACAAGTATAGCCTTTCATCATTCTCTTCCCCCTTGAGAAATTGAGAAACTTAGGAAATACTCAGTTTCTGTAATTTATCTTAGCCATTCTGTAATTTATTTTAGTAGTTGCAGAGTTAAAACTGTGTTTTTGAAGAAATATACATATTTTCATTATCTAGACTTTCAGTCATATAATTCACTTTTAAAAATAACCAATCAGCCAAAATGTTTATGCTATATAATCACTGGTTTGGTATCACATGTGTGGACGATCTTGAAGCCCATGAGAAACTTCTTAATGAGAAGTGAATAACTGCAATGCTAAACCCTGTTTGCAAAGGGCACAATTTCATGGCCAAGTAAAATTCTGTGTTTCCCTCAGCAAATCAATAAACATGAAGTTCTTTGGCTCAGTTGCTTGTATTTCTGGAGCAGTTTTAGCAATGTCAGGAAATAGAAAAAGAATATGGACTAATGTTTACTTTAGAGCATTGAATTTTATGTCTGATGGAGCTTGAAACTATATACACAAGTTTCTGCTATGTTCCAGAGAGCAAAAAAACTATGAAGGAGCAGGATATTGATATTACTGATAAATAAGAAAATATACAAACACACATATATAGCAGAGCATTGAATGTGTCAGTCACTGTCTGTTTTGTGTCACGTCTTCCTGTGTATTAGGAACTTAATGTGTGAGTGAAATGAATACTTGTATCTGCCCTTAACTCAGGCTGTGGAAAGACTCAAAGCTTTCGTCAGGAGAAATAGATCTGCTAATGAAAAGGGGTGGGAGAAGACTACTTAATGCACAACAACAAACAGGCTGTAGAACAAAAACAAACCCTGCTATTCTCTTCTGGCCAGACTCTTCAAGCTTTACTCAAGAAAAGTAATGCTTGCTTATCTAAGTGAGTCTATGAAGTCTACTCAGCGCAGGGCCTTGAAAGCAACAATCTTGGAAAATGAAGCTTAGTAGAGTGTTAGAGGTTTGCCATTAAAGGGTTTGGAGAGAGAAGTGAACAGTAAAAGTCAGCAGGAAAGGAAAAAATCTGCAGTTGACTGCAGCTTTATAGATAGATTACCAAGCTGGTCTGAACAGCTGGCAGCAAGGATTGCTTCTGCTGAGAGAATGACTGTGTTACATACTGAAGATGTATTCCCTGCATACGCATGTTTGTTTATATCCAACAGGAATAGGAGCCCAATTACTCTTTACCCAATTGTGACTGAAATAAAAGATAATTTCTTTGTTTCACAATCTGCAAGGCAGAGAACTGTTTACCCAACAAATTTCACCTCCAAACACCGCTGTTGACGGTTACTTCTGGTCTTTCCCAGCTGCCGATATCTAAACCTCATCTTTTTGCTATTCAAATGCCTAATGTCTGCAAACACCTAATATCACACTCAGTCAGGCTCATAGACATATAGAGAAGCAATATTTAGAGCATTAAATATTACACAGATTACACTATGCCAGCTGCATAAAATGAACAGGCAGTGCATTGAGAAGAATGAGATTTGTGCTGGCCATTCACTAAGAAATGGGCTTTTAAAAACAGGATGTTTAGTTCTCATTTACCCAGAAAATGTGACATAACATTTTATTTTTGTCATATGGTCTCTTATGTTAAAAATTAGGACAACTGGAACTAAAAGAAATTAATCATTTAATATGTCCAAAGCCTGTGTTCAAACTAAGTCTGATCTGCATTTGCCTTGGATGGTTACTTTATTACTTCCAGGTATCTTTGATACATAAGAAGACTTAAATGTTCTTTTCATTTAGCCTGAAACTGTTTAACAAACCCATTAGCTTCAACGAGCTTTTTGACTCACTTGCTGACAGCAATTAGGACTCCCAAAAGGTATTTGGATACTCCAAAACCCCAAGAGTTTCATAAAATGAGAAGAAGATCCTGAGATTTATTTTTGCTGAAATAGGGCTTAAAATCTCCTGGAAAGAAAATCAATCTAAAATAATTAAAACTTCTGTTCTTTCACTCCGATGAAGATACTAATCCATTGCCAAGCACCTGATTTGAACAGAGGAATTTGAAGTGTATCTCCCTACTCTTTCATTTCCTTCGGGTGAGATTTTCCCATTATTATTGAATTTGCATTAGTTTTTTTCAAGTTCTCTTTCGAAGAACAGTTACTGGTTTATTAGGTTAGATGAAGAGATAGGAAACTGACAGTAAAGATCCTTGTCTGTGCACTATATCTGCATTCATGTATTTGCTCAGAATGAATATACAACCCTTAACTTAACTCTGCTCTTTCTTTATCCATTTGAGCAGAAATAAGGCATAAATCCAGAATTTTTCCCTTGAAATATTTTAGAAACAGTATATTCAACTGTAAAATTATTTCCTTTAAAAAAATGTAACTAGTTTTATATAGACTGCAGAAGAATGATATGACAACTATTCAGAAAAAGATAAACTGAGAAGAAATAGCAATAAAAATATCATCAAAATATCAACTTCAAGATTTAAGTCTCTGGTAGAACCTGTTATCAAATGGAAAGAATGTTTTTATCATGGTTATATTTTGTAGTCAGAAGTAATTAACATCAGATATGCTGAATTAAACTTAATTTTACTTATCAAAAAATCAATTGTTGAACTACACCTCTCAAGCCTTTCTTTGCTTTTTGACATATAAGGAGGTTGAGTAAGTATTTATTGGTCATCCAGTGTGTAACCAGACAAACTCTGTTTACTGCGTAACATTCCTAGTTTCATACAAAATGCTCACCCTTTCTAATTCTTCATCAAATTCAACATTACTCTTTTGAGACCAAATTTCATGATGTCAGGTTTATTTTAAACAAAACAATGACTTAAACTATTATGCATGGATTCCTTTTGGCTGCTTCTAAAATGCTGCAATTAAAGCAATGTGTTATTCAGTAATTGGCTTGAAATATAAACAGACACAAACTTAAAATTGCTCTAAAATAAAACCAAACAAAAGTGGAAAATTAATTGTAATTTATAATTCATTATTGTTGCTAATGCATCTTTTATAGACTAGACTCTCACTGGAGCCATTGGCAACAAAATACCTCATTAACCACTGAACATGATCCCTGGGAACACTGGTAGTCACAGAGACACCAGCTCCTTTATGTTTTTGTTTCCACCTACAAAATGCTTTGAATATGGAAGGTGCTACAGCTGCAAAGGTGTGTCACAGCCTTTGTATCTACAGTATTTGGAGCTCCAAAGGCTGATCTCTTGCAACTAGGCCAAAAGGTGCAGGAAATTAAGGTATTATTATTTTACAAACATAAGTTTCAAAAGTGACAGGTGGCATCTCAGACAGAAGTCACTAAGCTTTCCATTCTCATATAGAAGAGGCTAAACTGATTGATAATAATGGGATGACTTATTCTGCTCTAATTTTCAATGGCTGAGTATTTAGGTCATTTAGAATGGTTTTGTTTTCTCATATAAGTCATATCAAGACTTACAAGATATTAATGGTACTGTAAGTAAAATCCATTCGCTTGAAAAGGAAATATTCTTGACTAGATACTGAGGCCCAGAGAAGAGCTGGTATGAAGCAGGGCTGTTAAATAAAAGAAGCAGTCTGCCTCATCTTTCACTGACAGTCATTCACTCCCACCCCTGCTTTTTCTGCTCTCTGTACTGCAACCATTTCACTCTCTATCTAGTCAATTATTCAGGGAACAGATCCAGCTGAAAACAATCCCAAAACACAATGGCTATTATTCTTTGGGATCAGTCATCCTGTTGTGGTTTGCCACAAAGAAAACCAAATCTCTCTGCTGGTGTTGATCTGAGGCTCAAAACAGTAAGGTCTAAAATCCTTAAAACTTTATTAAATTGTAACAAAAGAGAACAGTAGCAAAATACATGATCTTACAGAAAATATTCTGTTTAGGAAGGTGTGATTGCAACAGTATAGAAAAATAAGTAACTCATGAAGAAAAAATTGTCAGTTTTAACAATTCCCAAAATCTTAATTGTATGAAAGTCTACTGCTTTCAAGGTCACTTCAATAGGAGTATTTTTCAAAAAATTCTCGTTATTGATATGGGGTGAAAAGTAAATTCCAAATAAAGTAGATAGCTAATCACAACTACTTTATAGTAATCAAAAGAAGATTTAGAAAAATGTTTTTCTATGTTGCCTTGTATGCAGTCATGTTAATATGACTGTCACCACTCAGTTGAAACTAGAGCAGCATAAGCAGGCAAAGTGTATTTCTGCTTTTGATCCCTTAGCATTAGATTTATCATTTAGTAATAGCTAAAGCAATGTTTTTTTCAATGCATGTCCGAAAGACAATAGCAGGTAACCCAAAGGTGTAATCAAAATTAACCAACACATGTTTAATTTTAAATATGAAAAGTTTTGAAAAACTGCTCTAGGCTTATCTGTACTTCAATAATAATTCATGGAAGATGTGCACTTTATATTATCTGTGAGTAGATAATCTTCAAACAAACAAAAAAAAAAAGGCAAAATCTCTCAAATAAATTAACAGTTATGAATTATTTGTTCAGCTCTAATTTTACCTTACTAATTTAACTTTATTAAAAACATGCAAGCATTTTCAATTTATAAAAGTAAATTGAACTTACAATAATAATTTATCTGATCTAAATAAATCAGATCAAGTGCTATGATGTAGGAAAATATCTTTTAAAAAGAGGCATTAAAATATCAGAAGCATATCTGTGGTTTAAATAATGCTTTAATCCATTGTGTAAATTCACATTCAGTGGACACATTGAGAATACTTTGTAAGGCCCTTAGCAAAGTAGTTAGACTTCTTAAGTTGTGAAAGCATTCTTAGCATAGCAGTTGTCTGCTTTGTTCTAAGAGTTTTAAAATTAGATATTTATTTCTAAACCTATTTATATGCACTGAGAATTATTATGCATTTCTTAACGATGACCTATCACCTGCCAAAAGAGGGCCCTTAGACAGGAGAGGAGACATTATTATTTCCATCTGTTCTCATTCAGTAAGGCAGGGCTTTTGTAGAAAAAAAAAAATATTAACATAAATTCACTGAAAGGAGAGCTGAAGTAATATTATAAAAGCCATTTACCTTCAAGACAGTTGAGTATATTTTATTTTAATTTTTAACAGCAAGAACTGTTTTGTATACACATCTTGCAGTACACGAGGTGCAGAAAGTAGCTAAATTCAAAGATAAAACAGTTAACCTGCATTTTGTATCAATTTCATCAAATTGTGATCTCCTATTGAAAAAAACAAGGCTGGGTGCAAATGTTACAGGAAAGGAAACCAAAACCAACATTTGCATGAATGCTGCAAGCCAAAGCAAATAAACATTTAATGACTCTGCTAAAGAATTTGTTGTCTCATAATTTCTCCAGAAGGTGACTTATTTTGAAAGTGACTTATTTTTATTATTTATTCATCCCTCTCCTAAATGTTTTGTGTGGATTCAAGTCTACAAAGCACCTGCCATCTACCATAAAGAATATTATATATCTACTCCTTTAGAAGGTTGTTTCATGCAGTGCCTCAGGAGAGTTTTTATATGAGATCAATAATATTTTTGAACTTCTGAGTGATTAAGAAATGTGTCTGAATTGCTCTCAGGGACAGATAAATATAACATTTATGGGGATAAAGAGATGAATATAATAGAGATGGAATGAAACATAACATCTAGAAAAAACAATGTCAAGGCTGGTATGGCTATATTTTGTCTACCAGATATTTTGGTTTATTGGAACAAAATCGTGTGCTATATTCACCTCAACCCCCAGAACATACAAACTTACACGCAGTACACTTTTTAAATCCTTTCTTAAATAAAGTGAAAATGCAGAGGAAAATAATTTCAGGCACATCACCAGTAGAGCAGGTAAACAGACCATGAGGAATGAAGGCTGCCATACCCACAGGCTCACTGCCATCTGTATAAATCCAGCCTCCATCCAGATCCATCTAAGCAACTTGAAAACAAATCTAGCAGCTTTATGGTTTGAAAAGAGCAAACTCACAATATTTTTGTGCGTGATTTAAGGGAATCCCTTTTCCACTGCCAAGGTGCCTGTTCTTAGATAAATGGATTGATACGAAATAGAGTTGATTGAAAACAGGAAAAAACTACGTGTGGTCAGGAAATATTAACACTGAAAATATCATAATAAAAGGACTTTGCCCATTCCAGGTGTTGGTCACAACGGTGAGTGATGTTGATGCCTTCCAGAGGCTGACCTGGAACAGTGATTAGGATAAAGTAGGTATTTATTAAAAGGCCTCAATTGGTACACCTGGGCAGCACAAGAGCCTGGTTGGGCTACACCAAGATGAACCCAAAATGGCCACAAAATGCATGCCTGATCATGAGGTCTCACATTTTTATAAGTTCTGGTCCATCAGCGTATTTGAGTTTATCTTCCAATTACAGCTTCAGGTTATGAGGCTCCATCCTTCTTTTTTTTTCTTCTCATTTCACCATTGTTTTTGTTCTTGGGCCTGAAAGTTGTTGTACTGGTTGTCCTTGGTACCAAGCTAGAAGAGGAATTGTTTTGTCTACCCCCTCTGTGAGGAAGAGCTTAATAGCACTTAATATGAAACACAGAACTACACACTGAAACATCAGAGAATCTGAAAAATATAAAAGCTAAAACTTAAGGCATCAATATTAATAGCAAATACATTGAAGAAGAATGTGATTCAAATTGTCCAAGAGAAAAAGGAGATAGGGAGCACCACATTGTACATGGAAGTTAGGGAAAGAAAGCAAACAGATGAGGAATAGGAATTTCTGCACTGGTCCACACTGCTCTTAATGAGATGCGAACATGGAATGTCTTCCTGACAATCTATTTCCTTTCTGTGGTCTCTAGGACATTCAAATATCCTGGTAGTTGTAGTATGTTAAAAGCACACTGATAAGCCTGGCCTACCCCTGAAGGCTGACAGCTTTTGCACAATAATGATCTGAAACAAATAATTAATTTGATTTTGAAGTGACAATGAATGATAGTCCAAACACAGTCCAAATAGTTTCTCTGGGTTAAGACATGGTTTCTAAACAGTTTCTCCTTGAAAATAGCGTGGGGACAGTAGAGTCCATATATTTTGGAGTGCTGAATAAGTTCATTTTACTTTGTGATCAAAGTATGCTATGAGTACTGAATACCAATTATTTCAGGGAGTCAGCACAGTGTGATCCACACTCATTACAGTGCCTCACTGTAGAAACTCTCAGGGCAGGATTTTCTGGATTATTCCACTCTGGTTCATGATACTACCACAGCCAGTTCCCAAATTAGGAAAATAGCAAATAAATATTAAAAAAAAAAAAAAAAAACCAACAAAAAAACAAAGAAAAATTTGTCTAAGACTTTCTGTCTAAAAAAAAAGAAAAAAAATATTTTTAAATAAATTACATAGCAGAAAAATGGCTTCGTATCTAGTTGCTGTAAAAGTAAAGAGACACTACATTTTCTAAGCTTTTTTCTAAATTTCAACAAACATCCATTTTTTTAATTTGCCACATAGACTAGGTTACTAAAGACACAAAAAAAGGTAATCTTCAGTGCAGGTTTCATTTCTGCCTAATGCTTTGCTGACTAAATCCTGTTTAATTCTAAATTAAATGAGAAGCCACAGTAAATCAAGTAGAGTATTCCTGTCTTCTTCCCTACAGATATAATTACATGCCCCTTTAAGAGCTCTGTCTATCCATTGCCAAAATGGGAAATATTTAGGGGAGTGAGAAAGTGGAAGATTTCTTATACAATCACAGCATGTGGTAGCAAAAGCTTAGTAGCTTGGAAGAAAAAGGGAAAGTTTACTGGAGGTGGTTATGCAATTCCACCCATATAAATTCTAAATTAATCATTTTCCTGCTAGGCCTTTTAAAGAAATCTCTTCAGCCATATCTTTTACTCTGAATTCACTTAGGGTCCTCCTGGTTTGGGGCAACATCTTCAACCAGCACAGCAGCAGATTTCTTGTGAAAGGAATAAAATAATCTCTTATACAGAGAGTTTCTTGGGAAATTAGAAGAAAAACTAATTCTGCAGTACCAAGTGTTGGAATAAGTGTTTTAGAGGACTATCTAAATGTGGACACTAAGTTTCTAAGTGCAAAATGCTCAATTAGGGGAAATTATATAGTGGCTAGATTTCTATACTGATTTTCCCCTATTTTCCTTCTTAATTGATTTACTTCTGTTTGGTCTGCAACACAAATTTGTTGAATGTTCTATGCCCTTGAATAGGGAACTGACATTCAGTAGACAGATCATCATACTCTGAGTAATAATGCCAAAACTGAACAAAAACCTGGGCTATAAAAAGAGATTTGCTTAGAACGCTTTCTAAAAGTGATGAAAACTGGAGTGAACAGAAAATTGAGTCTTTCTTACCTAATCTTGAATTTATGTTTTGTGCTGATGCACTTCACAGACATTCAATAGCATGACTTTCTGGCTAGGCATAGCAGCTGCAAGCTCTTTTTAGGAACAGGAGGCCAGGAAAGATGAGCTATAAAATTATAATGAAAATAAGTTTCTAAAGGAAGGAAAAATAAAAAAAACAAAAAACCAACAATTGCTATTGATTATTACACTAAATGTTAATTTGTAGCTTTAAATTGTTGCTGTCAGGGTAATGCTGTGGAAAAAAGAAGAAAAAGTACCCCAGATGGATTTATTTACTAGTTTTGTCTGAAAGGTATTTTAATCCATTTGTAAACCTGTACTGTGGTTTGTGTGTGTTCTTACATGTGCACACAAGAGAAAATACTTCTAATATTTCTAAGTGACGTATTTGAGAATACTGGAAAATAATAAACTTAGGAAGAGAAAATGTTAAAGGGATAATAAAGCATCTTTTGGATCTCATTTTATCGCAACATAAACAAGTCAGGGTAGAGAGTATATGAAGAAAGGTTGTAGTAAAAAAACCCAAAGCAACAACAAATAACCCACAACAAACAAATAAAACAGCATTTTCAAGTGTTCCTAACAGAGTTAGGAGCCTGGATCCTATTACCAAATATGACAAAAATGGTGGGGAGAGGCTAGCAATAAGACTTGGGACACAGAAATCCCGTTGTATTAATTTTAATTCTGTTGTAGCAAAAATCTCAGCCTTCTGAAGATACAAAGTGAGTGTTAATGAAAGCCACAAAGAAGAGATTACCCAGGCTCTTATGACACATGATTATTTGTAAATTTACCATGGCATAATTACACATCTGAGCCCACAGTTTTTTCAAGTATTTCTAAAAATGTAAATTAGATTTGTAACTCTTTTACAACACCTGAATATTTTACTCTTTTGGACCTGTGAGAAATTCTGCTTCTTTTACCTTTCTTACCTAAAATGACTACAGATGACTACACCCAACAGATTTTTCTCAAAATGTAAAGATCCTGCCTAAAAAAAAATCCTGAAATTACATTAAATGTATATGCTCTTACATAAACAACAGAATTGCTGACTAATTCTTTATTCAGACTAATATTCTTGGAGTTTACATATCTCCATAAGAGATATGTGAGATTGTGTAAATGGAAGAGTGTCCTTCAATATTTATGGTTTTCCCAGTGTGTCAGAAGCTCACTGTAAGTTGTGGTTCACTTCACATTAGAACATCTCTGAGAAAGTTTGTTGAAAAAGCTACTTGATTTTTCATGCAGTTCTGGAAAAAAAATCTATTCTCTAGTCTTTTCAAAGTCCCAAGTTATAAAGCTAATATAAATCCTGTCATAAACAACAAAATGATGGACATTTTGTTTTGTAGCATGTAGCTTAGCTTAATGGGAAACTTGACTGTAATTTACGTATATTGACTATTTCTTTCTCTTTTATCTCTGATACACAGATGGATACATACTTGTTGGGAAAAAATCAGCCATCCAGAGTATCATAAAATAGAAGAAGAATGAGATAATATTTTAAATGGATGATGTCCTATCTTGAAGCTAATGCTTATTTTGATGCGCTACAACAAAATTAGAATATACAGATGCAACTTTTGAAAGAATTGACACTAATTTCCTGATGCATTATTTTTCTAATCATGAAGAAAGAAAGATACTTTTCTGTGGAAACTCTGGGTAAATGCTGCATGTGGATGAGTGATGCCATTTTAACAGTTGCTACTGCTCCAGAATGTTTTTCATTTCTTCATGGAGGGTGTTCCATCCTGTCAGTGATTTCTTTTTTCTACCTATGTCTACAAATACAGTACTGATATGTTTTGTATCATATGAAACTGTTCAAACACCTGCATCTGTATGTTCAGTATAAAATAAGACCAAAAAAAATCCAAGGAGAGTATAATTGAATCTCATTTAATTAAAAAAATCCCATGAAAGAGGAAGTAATTTCTAATTTTTTTCTTGTTATCAAATTTTACATTATTTTAAGTGTACCAGTCAGAAGTAGGAATTTTATAACATTAAAATAATACTCAAACATAAATGCAAAACATACATTTCTTAGCTAAGCAGACTGCTATAATAAAGAGATGTCTCAAATTCAGAAATCCATCCATAAGTGCTCTATCTGTTAATAACCCATCACCCATAAAAACACTTTAAAATGTATAGTTCTTCAAAAATCCAAACTAGGCCTAGACAAGAAAAGGTATCTGAGTCAAAAATTTTGCAGTCAAAGCAAACTATCCCATAAAGTCCATGGAAGAAGAGAAATTATCATCTTCCATAACCTCTCTCTCCAGTCTTGATAAAAGTTACCACCTATCTTAATACCGTTCTTCAGACTGGAGTCATTGTTCAGAGCAACTGTGAATCTTGTCCATATTTTTTTTTTTTCACCTTTGCACTTAAAAGTGAAAATAAATAGTTTTGTTTTGGTCAAGCCAATGTCTTAAAACATACTTCAAAATCAGTTGAAAACCACCAGAAACTACAAAAATATTGGTTTAGAGTATTTCATTCAAATAATCTGTCCTTTAGGAAATCAGATATCTAAGGTAAAAGCTCAGCAATTAGTCCAACATAAAAGCCAAACAGTAAGCTCAAAAATGAGCTCTCCTTCATTGTCAGAGAAAAGCCAGAAAAATGTCGAAGACAGATGGAATGGATCACCCTCTGGAGATACTTATCTCTCTTCATTAATCATGGTGGAGTGCAATAGACTAAATTAAAGTGCCTAAATGTTGGGAAATTGATGTTAGACAGGATGAATAAAAGTCTAAATACAAACATTTTTAGGAAAAGTTACGCACGTAAATGTTTTTACTAACTGCTGTAATAGGGACCATTGTCATCCATCCTCATGTCATCACACTTACTACCTCTAAAATAAACTAATTATTTTAAAATATTATTTTTTTAAAGTATTATTTTTCTAGCCTGTTCTATTTCTTTTTTCTTGTCTCTGAGTGCATACTGGTAGAAATGGGAAACATGAAAATAAATAATGATGAGACTTTTCATGTTTATTAGTTCTGCACATTATTTTTCTTGTTTGGATCATTGATTTGTGTTTTTACTTTGAATTTTCCTCCAATCTTGCTTTAATTCTGCTCACAACACAGACTGAAATTACTTAACTAGTCTAACCCCATAATTACAAGTTCTAAAATAATTTAATGCTCTTCTCAAACAATTTTTCATATTCCTAAGGAAAGACCAGGTCAGAATTCCATACATCAGAATAAGAGCAAGATTTCTGAGGTATCTACACTCTGTATGTTTTCTATTGTTTGCGATTAACTGTCTTAGTTTGACCAGCCTAGGGAAGTGAGCTGGCTGGGTTTGAGATTGGCATTTTATTAGACTAATAGGAAAGCATTTTCTAGTTCTTATTACCTTTGAACGAAGCCCGGGCAGGGCTCTTTCCTCCCGGCTGTCGGGGAGCACAGGAGCACACACCTCTGTCCTCTCCCGGCCCTGCCGAGGCGGGGGAGGAGGCGGCGAGCCCGGCCCAGCCCCGCTCGGCCCGGCCGGGATTCTCCGCTCCTGGAGGGGCGGGAGCGGCTGCCGAGCCCTCCCCGAGGAACCCACCGGGCCCGGGAGGGGCAAAGGAGCCGGCAGAGCCTGCAGAGCTTTTGTGCCAGGAAACCAACAAACCACGCTGGCCTGAGGCTGTGTCGGCATCGGGAGCGGCTGAGCATGGGGACAGCACCTGTATGGGCACCAAAGGAGCTGAGCATGGGGACAGCACCTGGATGGGCACCAAAGGAGCTGAGCATGGGGACAGCACCTGTATGGGCACCAAAGGAGCTGAGCATGGGGACAGCACCTGTATGGACACCAAAGGAGCTGTGCATGGGGACAGCACCTGGATGGGCACCAAAGGAGCTGTGCATGGGGACAGCACCTGTATGGGCACCAGAGGAGCTGAGCATGGGGACAGCACCTGTACGGGCACCAAAGGAGCTGAGCATGGGGACAGCACCTGTATGGGCACCAGAGGAGCTGAGCATGGGGACAGCACCTGTATGGGCACCAAAGGACCTAAGCATGGGCACCAGCACCGGTGCCCCGTGGTTCGTGCTGGAGGCAGCCCCGAAGCCAGGAGCAGCCCTGACCCCCGTTCCAGACTGAGAGCAGCTGGCACAGCTCACATGGAGTCGGCAAAAGAGCAACGTGGCCAGCAGAAAGACGAAAAGAGAGCTTGTTTCTAATACAGGACTTGGACGAAACTGACTTTTTTTTTTCAGCTTTACAAAACTTTGTAGTCAAAGAACACTAATTCTCTCTTAGGCTAAGAAAAAAAAGAAGGTGAAACTTTTTAAGAACAACTACATGAAATTGAAATTAGTAAAAAAAGAGTTAGATTTTAGATTGGAAGGATTTTTGAAAAGGTTGTCTTAAGCTTAGGCTGTAAAATTCTTTTGTGAAGCTATGATAAAGATATCCTTGCTATATCAGACTTTGGGTTTTCCCCAGTAAGTTCATGGAATGCTTTAGGGGGTGATAGCGTTCTATCCACAATCATGAGCAGAGGCACCAGTGTTAGAAGTTTGATGAGATACCTCGGTCCCGGGGATAAAAGGGGAAGACCTTTGTTCCCAGAGATGAGTGAAAGGATGCTAGAAGGGCTCATCCTTAAAATAGCACCCCAATAAGCTGACATAGACCGAAAGCACAGTTGTGAGGAAAAACTGTGAAAGATGAGAAAGACTTCACAAAGGCAGATCTCGGGCACCTGCGGTTTGTGAGAAAGTGAATCCGCAAGAGTTCTTTTCTTGTGAGAACCTTTCCATAGCATTAGCAAAGAATACTTTTCTCTCTAAATGAACTAAAGAAAGAGTATTTGTAGAGGTGAAAAACTGACTGAGATTTCTGAGTGCTGTTGTCTTTATATTGTTGGTTAAGAGAAAAAAAGGGTTGTGGGGAGGCAGGAAGAGTGTTTTGCAAGTTCCATCCTCATTCTTGTTGTTTTTCTTTCTTCTAGTGTTAGTTAATAAAATCTTATTACTTTTAAGCTTGAGCCTGCTTTGCTCTTGATTAGAAACTTTGAAATTGGTAAAATTAAACCAGAACAGAAACTTGGTGTTTCTGACTGATTTCAAATTGAAACCATGACATTAACTCACTGCACAGCCACAAAAAACTGTACCACAGAATGACACACAAGGCTGGTTTATTATATCATCCTAAGATGCTGTATCACTTCCAACATAAAATAATAGTATTTTTTGTAAGAGTGCCTTTTTACTAATACAGGATCCTTGACTTCAAGGAGATGAGGATAACTTATCTGTTCTGCAGCCAATCTGTATGTTTTAGCCCATCTCATCAACTCTGGAAACAAAACTCTCATCTTGCTTTAAATAAAGCAAGGAAAGTACATTTCCTTTTACTCTGTTATCTAATCACCAAATAATTGTTTTGTAGATAAAAGATGCATTTTTGTATCCAACCAGTAATTGTTATTAAGAATATGCTTTCAGTAATTCTGAAACTTATTCTTTGGTAGTTTGTCAAAACAGATTTGAAAAAAAAAAAAAATAGTGCAAGGATTATTTTAGATGAGGCAGCATTATACGGTTACACATATGCAATAAATGTATTCTTTTATTCAGCATTGCCATTTGTCTCTCGTGATGAGTCTTCACATTGTGAAAATTTATTTTTCTCTTGATTTTAACATTTTAAGGGGAATGTTTACTCCTGTGGGCATAATACAAAATAATGCCTAAAGAAGAAATGTGCTGGAAAATATTCCCCAAAATCTTGTTATTAGCAGCTGGATTGAGCTATTGTTCCAATATTTTTACTAAATATGAGGTTATTGATAAGTGCACAGAATGTGCTCAAAATTCACGGTGTTTAGCCTTAAACATTGAAGAAAAAAAAAAAAAAAGAGACTTGATATTTCCAAGATACATATTTAATGCATGTTTGTCCAAACTCAAAGGTAAAAATAAAATAAAAAAAAAAATTAAAAAAAAATCATAGGACATGTAAAAACACACAGATTGTACTTGAAAGCTTAATATGTGGTTTAAAATAAAAAAGATCTACAATAAGTAAACGCTGTAGAAGTGTTTATTGCAACAAAAAAAAAAAAATGGCCTTCAGACACTGAACCTCTACAGCTTCTTTTTTTCAGTATTTTTTGCTACTCCTTGTGAGGTAAATGCCAACACAACAAAGTAATGGATCAGTCCCAAGAACCCATCTCTATTTAATAAAAGATAGAAACTTCTTAAAATATAGTGCTACTACACTACAAATTTTATTAAGAAATATTACACTTCAATGATTTTTGTAGGAAAAGATATTTTTTTTATTTATTTATTTTTTTTTTTTAGAGATAATATTTTATATTGAAGTGCAATTTTACTTTTAAATTGTTAAAGTTTTAACCATTAGGGACTAATATATCTAAATATGTATAATTAGACTTTAGGGATGGTTAGTGTTTCACATCTGTGGTCTAAATGCTTTTAAACTGTAACTAATCCAGAGGCAACAAAATAATTACCAGAATGTTTTTTCTTCCTTTGTTTCAGGGAAGTCTTGCTTTTAGAACTCCACAACAACAAAACAATGCCAAATTCAGTCTCAGACAAAATTTTAATAGGAATAATAGTGTCCAGAAACAAGGCTATTTTTTAAAAGGGAGCCTGTTCAATATTTGATGAAAGAGGTTATACAACTTAGTATGCCCAGAATAGCAGAGGTATTTCTGAGGGTACCCCACTCCTCCCTTCATTCCTGTTCTTGCGCTCGCACGGGACTGCTGCTCTCATGGCTCTCAGCCTCTCTTCCCCACCATTTGACATGATGACTAGGATTTAAAATTGAAAAATAATAGGTAATGAGCATAAATAAATAAAATGTCTGTGTTCCTTTTAGCAAGAGATAGAAGAAGCTATCATTCTAAGGAAGCTGCAGAAGCTGTTCTGGGAGTAACCATGCTATTGTTCCCAATCATCAGTACAAGGGTTTGTTGTCTCTTCTGCTCCTACACAGTCTTCAAACACTTCTCCCAGCTTTAGTGTCTTTGCATATGATTTTTTGTTGTTCTTATTTTGGGGTTTCCTCTTTATAGGCACCTCTTTTAATATTGTTTTTCTTACTTTGCATTTATCTGGGAAATGGAAATGTTACTATTAATCACATATTACAATATTGTATATTTCCTTAAAATTTCTTTAGTTACACAGTATAGTGTTTTACTGCATGATCATGATTCTGTAAATGGATTGTGACATTCTGCAAGTTTTTGTAGAATAACTGCTGGTTAATTATTGTTTTCAAGAGAATAAACCTTTTCTTAATAAGTCATCTAATAAAATTATCTGCTTAGATATTTCTGTTCATTTCCTAGTTAATCAATTCATTCTTAGTAGAACATTGAGAGCTGAGAGCATTAGGAATGTCAAGATGTCATCCTCAGGCTTTGGGTATAAGCTATCCACTGAATGTTAAATTTACAATTTCATACTTCTTTATTGAGAAAGAGAGTTTCCAATCAAAATTCTCTAGTTTTTACTGTTAATGTTTCAGCCTCATTAACATATTTTAATTTCTTTATTATGCAGTTAGGGGCATTTTTCTCCACGTAAAAAAAATATTAAATATGAAATTTCAGGGATTAAATTCATCTCACTATAAAAAGAACAGAGGTGTTCCCAACCATAATGTTCTTTTTACAAAATTTTATAGAGCACTTCACCTCAGAAACAAGCAATGTATGTCACTGATTTAGAAAAGTTAAAAATATCTTTTCAAATTCATAGTTCATAAACGATTTTAAAACCAGTCATATCCTTGGGTCACCATAGCTGTTTGCATCCGTGTTACATTAGAATTAAGCTGGGAAATTAGATCAACTGTTTTCCTGAGGAATGCTTTTGTATGGGAAATTCCTACAGCAATATAGAGCAGTAGGGGTAGCTTTCCAGTACATAATTTCCAGCACCATTAGTGAAGAAGTAGGTCCCAGGCAGAAAGGGTTATTGTCTTACTGCTACATCCTCAGGAGGTATCAAATAAGTACCATAAGTGTTGGGACATGCACACCTATTAGAAACCAGGCTTGCAGTTTCTCTAAATTATGCTCAAATCATCCTTCCCTGATCACTTAAGAATGGTGAAATGCAAACATAGGTAGAACAGAGCCCACAAAATGAGCATACTTCAATCGCAGCTAAAGATCTGGGACCAGATACAAAAAGAATTAGGCATCAAGGACATCAGTGGCAGTTAGGTTCTTAAGTATCCTTGTGTGTTCTTCTAAAGTTCAAAATGTTTTATCTCTTGCATTTTATTCTGTTGTTTCTAACACTCCCGTTATATAACAGAATAATTCTCTTTCTTGAGATTTATAATTAAATTTGTAATTACTTAGTGAACCTAAAAAGTGTTGCACTTTAATAGCTTATATAGAAAGCTAATTCTTAGCTTTCTGTTATATGTTTCTTCTATATACTTACTTTTTTGTTTGTTTGCTTGTTGTTCCTTTTGTCTTCCTCATGGTCTTTGCTATGTATAAAACACTGTTGTGGAATACATAACATTTTTTCAAGTTTTGACAATTATAACTTAATGTCATCATTCCTGAGAATTAGAATGCCATCAAATTAACAGATTTGTGCTTTGAATCTCCTTGATGTCTGCAACTGAAACCTGCATGCAGATATGCAAGTAATTTTCTAGCCTCAGAGTAAGACCAGATCTAATTAACTCTACACTGAAGTACAAGAAATATTCTCTGAGGTGAGGTGAAGTACAAAGCAGGAAAAAAAAAAAAAGACTAGATGTGAAAATTTTTCAGAACATCTTACTTTGGGGTAAGAAAACACATTGGTAAAGAATTCAATTTTTGTAACTGTTCACTGAGCTTCCCACTGTAAAAACCAGAAAAAAAAAATAGTTTGAATATCATACAGCCTAGGAACTGATATTCAACTGCACTTGAAATAAGGCATCATCATGGGTGGAGTGGGAGCTTCAGACAAAGTTTATTAGAGAAGCCCTCCTGTTGGCTCATGAGGTGCAGAAAGGACCCCATTGCTTTCTGAATTCCTCCTCAGAGAGGAGCCTTGGTGCAGCTGGATCCAGTGATTGCACTCTTGAACAACTTTGTGCTGCATGATTAACGATGGAAAACCAGATATATTTATATAAAACTGAAAGATTTATTATGATAAATGATTAGACAGAAAAGATCTTAATCAGAATCTTTTACTACACAGTATAGAAACTAAACCCACTACTACAGTATATTGTACTTTCTCAAAGCAATTATATTAAAACCAGCAACAAAAGCCCACAATAATTAGGAAGAGATGGATGTTACTCACTCATACCAATGACCATGGGCAACTCTTTTCAGTCAGCATTGAAGAGTAACTCGAGGGTTGCCCCCATGCAAGGGAGGAATTTCCATACACACACCAAGAAGGGATATGTTAGAAGAATCAGCTATTTGAAAGTGGAACTGGACTTTTATACTATGAAGTGACTGACTGTCAGATATATGTCTCCAGATCAGCTCTGTCAGCTTAGCATTTTTAGATAAGGATATTTCATTATATCTGATACACCTTCACCTCACCATCAGAATGATTACCTTTGGGGCTGATGAGTCAGCATGATTTTGGCAGAATTCAGCACCAAAAGCAGTGTGGCATCACACCTCGGTTCACTCATGAGAGCTTTACAAATAGGGCATTGTTTGAGTTGCTTTACTGCATTACAGGCAGAGCATCTTTCTACAGGCATAAAATATGGACTCACAGGATAAAATATTTAAATTAATTTCTTCACAAATTAAGCATTTATAAAATATTTAACATATAATGAACATTCATTATAATAGAGTTAAGGCAAAATATTTAAACATTAAACTGAGCTCTATTTTTATAATTTTATCCTGATTCTTGCTCTTCTCCACTGATTAATGCAACCACAGGAAAAATAAAATAAAATAGATTCACATGGGATATCTAAGATATAAATTAGTGATGTCTTCTGCCATGGGCAAATTAATCACTTTTATTTCTTCCTTAGATATTGTGTAAAAGAACAACACTGTTTTGTTGTTGCAATGTGAATATATCATAAAAGTGTCTATAAAATCCACAGTGAGTTAGAAGTTACTGCTAAATATAAATTGATATACAGTAGAGAAGTCGATTTATAGCTGTTCTCATGTACTGTAGCTTCCAGTAATTTGGCTGTATTTTTTCAGGACATTTTAAACACTGTATAGAAAAATATCTTTTTCATAGTGCATATGTATTATTTGTTCGTTTGAAGATAAATCACATTTCATTGTATGTTTCATTCTCTTCTTTATTTTCTTGTCAAAATGAAGTTCAAGATCTCTTTAGTATTCTTTCACATAAGGGTCATATAATGCAGCAAAATACTTTATCACCCAAGGTTATTATACATTTAACACAGCATCTTCACAGTCCTCTGAGAAGAAAGTGTTTACATCCAAAGTTTAAGTGAACTAAATATCACAGTTTTAGTTACAAACAGATAATCTAGAATAATGACTTTTCAAAGACTGTATTTCCACGGCTAACATAATAGGTTAGTTTAAAACCCATTGACAAAAGTATGTGAAGTTGTTCAGTTCATTGTTCTTGAATGTTAAGCAAAAGCCATGCCCAGCAAAGTGTGAATTTATTGATGATGATGAGAAAAAATAACAAGTTTCAAGTACTTTTAAAACCACCCAAAATGTGGTCAGGCAACTACAGACATCTGTTTCCAGTAATGCTGAATGAGAAATATAATAATTTCCGTTGATTCTTTTGGTAGGAATTATTTCCCCTTGAGAAAGCACAGCCAAAAAAGAAACAAGAAGCAGAGGACAGAAGGTAAAATGATGCAATAAACCTACCTTGCTGTTTCTCCCTTGCTGCTTGGTGCATAGTATTTTCAGAACTAGTCAGAGCAAATAAGTTTGGGGGAAACCTGAAGGATTGTGAGAATAAACAGGAACAAACAATAGTTTGCTTTCAATTTCTGCCCATCTAAGTTCTTGAAAAGAAATTTAAGCAGTAGAAACATTTTACATTAATTTTTATTTATTTCAAAATATTTCCATTATATTTTCTCTGAGTTCTTTAACTAAAAATAATCTTGATTTGCTTTGGAAATAATGACTAAGAGCTGAAAAGTGGAACATATTTCAGAAGAGTGTTTTTGGGAGTTCTGCATGTTTTCAGTGTGTAGCTGAAAGGGGATGGCTGGTACATAAAATGGAAATATAATACTGAACTACAGAATTAAGGAAAACAAATTGAAGATCTCTTTTATGCAGAAAAAATTGATAAGCTTCTTTAAATACAAGATATGTCACATGGCTTTTAGAACAAAAGGGTTTAGTAAACTATCTGTGACAAAAAAAAGGCTGATAATTTTGTCCTTGGAATGAGCAACTATATAATATTTTGTTGATAAATTACAATATTGCAGTAGTTATTGAGCTTTGCATACAAGCAGAAATAGTTTTGCTTTTGCTAAAGTGAATGAAGAATATTTGAGTGCAGATCTTGCAGATCATTTCCACTGAGTGGTTAGAGGTCACCTTCAGAGTTATTTTTGAATAGCCTTAGGTCATAATGAAATAAACCAGTCTTTGTTTATCATGATTCCCTTCAATTCCTCTTTTGTTTTTTTTTTAAGAAGGGGAAGCACCTGAGATCACCAGAAGCCTTTATTTGCCGTGATAAAAGCCATATGTTAAGCTGCAAAAATCCTTTCCAGTTTTTAGCATTTGGTTCCTTGGCATGTCCCCAAGGAGACAGTGTAGCAGCTTTGGAGTTGCCTGCAAAGCTGTCCTATGATTCCTCTGTGTGGTAGCTGGATACACTGTTTTCTTGCCTCTCTGAAAACAAGTTTATTTTCATTTGCCTGATCCTCATAAAAATGTAATCATTTACAGTGTCATTAATTTTATAGACTTTGGAGTGGTTTATTGTCCCAAATAAAAGGAAAATAGTTTCTTTATTTGGTGTAATGAAGAAAGGTTAGTGAGAGAGTGGCTACATTATTTAATTTTAAAATTTTCATTGTATAGAGTTTTTCTTTCACCATGTTTGTAAGAAATTTAGTTTCTTCTAAGTCCAGGGTTTAAAAACTTTTAGACTTAATATTCCCTTTCAATGAATGTTGAAGGAGTAGATATTACTACAAATGTTTAAAAGAAACTGTTGAAAACTGAGCAAGTAGTTCAGCAAAAGGATTTGGAGAGAATGAACAAATATATTCTTAATATATGAACGAAATGTAGAAAAAAAAAATTCCATTCTATGCATATATTTGCTTTTGTCAGTGTTTGGTGTCACATTTCATCTATTCAAATCAATATACTACATTTTAATGAAATTTTTGTAGGAAGATAGGGCAATAATTCCATCAGAAAGATTATCTCATCTTCTTCAGATTGTATTAGCGTGTGCTACAGCATTTTTCTTTAAGCACAGATTTTTTGTCATATTAATTCTTACTGTATCATTCCTCTTAAAAAAAATTGCTTGATCTACAGTAATCAATCTTCATTTTACAGACAATCAAGGAGAAAGGAATGAGAGCAAGTTACTATCATGTAAATCCTTCCAGAATAATTAAAATGAGGAAAAAAAAAGTCATTACAATGAAGAATTGATCTTGACCTTCCCCTAAAGTTCAGAAAATTGAGAAAGATATATTGCTTCTGTCATGTTTCTAAAAAATTATAAATAATTATGAATTCAGGAATTATACTTTTTCCTTTTCTTATGCATTAATTCTTTCAGGTCTGAAGTAAAATTGAAGATATCATAATATAAAAAGTATATGATTCCTTTAGCATTTTGGAATGGAAGGAATTTTTTCAGTAAATAGTATTTCCTTTAGGTTGCCCAGAGTTATCAGCCTTCTGTGCTCTCCTTGCAGAGAAAGCCAGCAGCAGGTGCCAGCTGATATCAGTTTGCAAGGAGAGCACAGGTAGCAATCACATTCTGTGCAGGCAGATGCAATGGGGTCTCTCCGTGCTCCACTGGTCAGTGACACAAGGGTGCCCGACACAGCCCAGCAAACACAAAATCCTGCTCAGCCATCAAAAGGTTCAACCGGAGTAAAATCTGTAGGCTGCACTTTGTGCACTCATCTGTCTGTATTTCCCTTCTGTATAGACTCTCTCTCTAAAGATTGAATTTCCTGAGAAATCAAACACACAATGTGTTCAGTATGAAAACCGTAAAACATCTACGGGGCTTTTAATAAAATATTTAAAGTAAATGTATTCATTCCTGAGCAAATGAAGACTGTCTTCAGTGACCACAGAGTAACTGGATGGGAAGTGTGGTAGTTGCTGTTACTGAGTTTTGAGACTTCCCTATGTGGAATTATTCTGAACTGAATTTTAGACAATATAATGACTTTAATTTATATGTCATATATTGTATATTTAGTGTAAAAAAATCTTTTAAATGTATCACCCAGGTTCAGCAATCAAATTTAAAATATTAAAACTCTCTTATATAAGTAAAGAACAGAACATGATTTCAACATCTCTAATTTCTATTTTGGGCATGAGAACTTCAGTTTTCTTTTTAAAAAGGTTTTTACAAAGAAATAATATTAAGTGTTCCAGCCTGGAATCACCATATATTTATGGAAGAACTGTCTAATTAGTGTGTGTATGAAATTTTTATGTGGATACTGTATTCTTTTTCCATGTTACTCAAGCAGTCTTTATTTGAGTTATAGCCTTTTATAAGTAACAGTTTACTCCTTTGTTTACAAAGAACGATCAAATTTTCCTCATGATTGATGTAGTAGGGAAAGAATTTGCATACTGAATGGTAAATTCACTTTAAAATGTCAAGTTTTAGCATAAAGTGTCACTTTGAATTAGATGATACCAAGATAAAAATATAAAGTTTAATTCCAAATTAAAGAATTGGTATAATGCCAAAATATGGATATGTATTGAGAAGCAAAAAAAGGGAAAGAAGTCTCAGGACTACAATGTAAACTTTTCTTGCTATCCTTTGAATCCAGTGGATTCACAAAAATGTATTTCTATTATGATCTTTTGTGATTTCTACTATCATTTACGTTTTAAAGTGTAAAGTTATTTTGAACTGAAAAATGAAATTTAAAATAACAAAACTATTTTCAGGCTATGTATCCTGTAAAAAGAATGCATTGGAATTTATATTTTTGCAAGAAAATTTCAGTAATAACAAAATTCTTTAAAGTAGTTTTGGTGATTTCTTTAAACAATCTTGTTAAATTATATATCAGAATACAAGAAAAGTGGTATTGTGTAATTATCTGTCAAGTAATGGTCTGGAGACTACATTTTCAAAGAGGGAAGAATTGTAAGGGTAATTAGTTCATTAAAATTTAACCACTATAAATTTGTCCTGAGCATACATTTTTGAGTCTATATTGCAATGAACTAATAGGTTTGACTGTCAGTGGTGAGGTTTTTTTTCCCAAAGCATTTGGAGAGGATATTTACAACATGCACATAAAAATCCCCTCAACTTGAACACCTTTTCTGCTAACTTTCAAAGAATTCATTCCATTTAACCTCATATTTCCATACATAACTCCTGATTTGAACCAACATATTCTGAATTTAATTTTCAGTCAAGAAAAAAATTAAGCATTTTGGACAACATCCATTGTAAAATGAGGTTGCTCGCTCTCTAGAGGTTTGCTAAACCTTTACTAGATATAAAGGGTGACCAGAGAACTTGCATACACATAGATGTCTCAGGTGTCTATATGGAGTATATAGATCAACCATCTGTATTTATTATTTAAATTTATTTGTGTAAATCCTAAAGAGCTAATCCTTAAGGACCAGAAATGTTCATAGATAAGTGAGTAGAGCCTCCATGGAGAGTTCATATGGTATGTCTTGTTTCCCTGATGTGTTTCTGGTTTGATCTTATCCTGTTTTCATGAGATCCAACATCCATTTGATCACTGGTATAAGAATCATACACCTCTAGTCAAGCCAACAGGAAAAGCTCTTTGCCCATTTTTTTTTTCAAGAAAACAGAAATTATGTTCCTTAAAAAATATGGTTTGGGTAAAGAATTTCTACAATTTTTCTTGCCTGTTATAAAAAAGATAATTTCAGTATAAATGAAAATGCTAATGACACAGCTGATTTTGAGAATAATGACATACATTATGAAGCTTAAATTGTAGAGAGCATTAATGAAAAACATTCTAATTAGAAGACACAGGTATTCAATCAGAGATGTTGATAGGAAGTCTAAGGCCATCAAGGCTCCCATTAAAGTCTACTTTTGCTAAGCCCTGGCACTTGTTAAGTATATTTCAGTGGCATAGGAAGATGCACTGTTTTTCTATTCATTACATTAAAAATAACTCTGCCAGCATTTACTTTTCGGTGCTTTGAGTTTCAAGAGGTGTATTTTACTGTTTGAAAGGAACTGATCAACCATTCATATGAGTGGAGAACAGAAAATTCTTAATCTAGAATTCATAATACATTTCTGGTTGACACAATGAGAAGGGCAGTTCTTTCAGCTTTGTCTGCTACACTACTATGTAATTCACAGAGTAATTCACCTTGTGTATAAGGAAAAAACAAAACAAAAAAAATCTACTAGAGCTGTAGGTAGTCTGTAGCTCTGATCTTTACAAAAGATTAGTGGTGAAAACATTTAAGCAGTGCTGTAAATAAAAAATATGTAAATACACAAAGATTGTAAAATATATGCCAAAGTAACATTTAGCTTCTATGGGAAAAAGCATGCCCCTCAATGAGTAGCACTGATGAACTCATGCATGGTTTGAAGGTAGATAATGCACTAACTGACACAAAATATAGAATGGATTGCATCATCTAACCAATGAATTTATGTCCTAGAGAGTGTGCTGACAGCCACAAAATAAAATACCATACTCAGACAGATACTGAAACTTACTTATATATATTTTTTTCTTCTCTCCAGCTTCTTCAAAATCTGCATATAAAAGACGTTGTGGAGAAAAAACAAATCAACCAACCAATCAAAAAAAGTGGAAACAAAAATCCACGTGAAATTTATCCAATGCTCCAAACAGGCCTTAAATAAAAATCTATTGTGAGAGTCCAGGTTTGAAGGCTGATAAGAACAATGAAGTCAAGTCTTTTTATAATTTTCAGGAAAGGAAAGGTATTTGCCAGTACTTTTTTTTTGGTCTTTGTTAGATTTGGCTTAATGCCTTTCAAGAATAATTTATAATCTGCTTTGGTGTTTTATTGCACGTAATTAATTTTGTTGCAAGGGCATTTCCCAAGATGTGATCACTTTGTTTAAATCTAGTGAAACTTTTATTAAACTTGATATGCCTGAAATCATGCAAACAGTTTATCATTAGCATTTTGCTGTTTTGTATTATTGAAATTCACATTTTCACACCTTCATGGTGTTCACATGGTTGAAGTGCTACATCTTTGATAAGAATGTGGAAAAACCTTTCATAATCAAAGCAGGTAATAGAATGGTAATTGAATGAAAAGGTGGGAACCTCACTCCCCCCACCCCCAAAACCAATCACAACACAACAAATCAAATAATTTTGCTCTCCATACTCAGCAAAAATTTCTTCATTTGCATAATATTGCTTTCAGCAGCTAACGTGTGATTTTAGGTTTGCTCCTTAGTTCTCCTAAGACTTCAATCACAGATGAACATCCTCTTCCACATGTGAGTGTACAATTACTTGCAACTTCTAGGACTTTGAAAAAAGAATTACTAATAAGTTCCTCTTTTGGCAGCAGTTTTGGAAATTGCAAAAGCTTTGCGTTATCCATTGCTCAAGCTGGCATACTGTATAAAACCACATGGAGAGAAGGAAGAAGAGAAAGAGAGGTTAGTGAAAGAAACCACAGACCAGTGTTCTCTAAAACTGAGTACCAAGGTTCTGGAATAAATGGACTACCAGAAAGATGCTTGGAAAAAAATGGGTTTATTGATTTACAGATTAAATATGCTTGTAAATTATCTGCATATTCAGCAGATAAATAATGGTTTTAATTACTTCAAAATAATATTTTTGTTGGATTATATAGACAGAAACAATTATTAAAATATTAAAAGTATATTAAAATATATCAGTATTTATAGATAATACTAATTTATACATGCAAACTCAGTGCATTTAATTTACATTCAAAATAAATATACTAGCTGAAAAATTCTGACCATAGTGTGCTATTATTACAGTACCATTACTGTTAAATAAACTTGATTTCAAGTTGGGTTTAAAAGGTCATGGGAGTACAGATTATTTACGTTGATAAGATGAAAGTTCCACTAAATATGCTTTTGCATTTGCTCTAGTCTAGTGTTGATTCTTTGCTCCTGTGCAAGATTGATCCAGCACTGTGTTTCAGATGGAAAAATGGTTTTGCTGTATCCAGTAGCATGCCACACAAGAAAATCCAATGGTTTATAAATACATTTTCAAGCCATTGTGATACAGAGTACAATTTGCTGTCATTTACCAAAAGCCATAGGCCAGTCTGTGGTTTCTGACGAGAAATTTATGATGAGAGATTTTGCCAAGAAACTACCTAGGAATGAACATAAGAGTGGATTAGTATGCAGTGTAATAGCAAAGGAGAAATAATGCAAGGATTCTTGTCACTCAGGAGCAGAATCTACCACCCCATAGAAGAGATTCACTGAGGTACTGGACACAAAATACCAAGCATAAGATTTGTTCTTGTCATCTCAGCTATCAGAACCAACAAAAATATGTTATGTAAAGTGCTCTACAAATGAATGACACACAAGGTAATAAAAAAAGAGGAACAAAACAAAACAAAAAAAAAAAAGAAAAGAAAATAGGGCATCGTTTTCATGTGGGTGAAATAGGGGAATGGAGTCATGGTGAATGAATCATTTTCAGAATAGTTTATAATAAAAGATATAAAATGTGTCCTGAACAACTGAAGAACTATTGGCTCCTGTCTTCACAGCGTATTCTCTGTAGGGACTGACAGAATCATTTTTAGATAAATATTCTGATTTTCTGAGAGAGTTTGCAAAAATAAAATTGGTTGTATTTTGCACCAGATGGTTTTGGATATATAGGATGAAAGACCTATGTCAGCAGAGTACAGGTCTGATCTTAACACCTTTTTCAGCTTAAATATTCCTGCTTTCAATTATTATCTGATATCTGTTACTTAATATATATCTATAATGATTATTATCTGCTTGCTATCTTGTTTGATTTCCTCATTTGCTACTATAAAGTACACAAAAAAAAAAAAAAAAAAAAACCAACCCTGAATTCAACCTTAGCTTTTTTTCCATAGAAAAGTTTAAGACACTCTGGAGAAATGTAGGAAACAACCACATACAAACTGTGTAGAGCTGAATTCACCTTCATATAGCAGTAACATTAAATGACAAGTTCATGACTCTGTAGGTATATTTTAATTTAATCCTGACATTTATTTGGTCTATCCAGACTTGTAGTCATGTGGAACTTGCATGTAGCATTTGTTAATTGCAATGAGTTGAATTTTGCCTTTGTTTCACAGACCGGAGACACCTTTTGCTTTGCTAAAACTGAGTTTCTGTGGAAAAGTCATGTTTCCTGACAGTTGTTTTGAGAGTGGATATTACAGGGACAATAGAGGCAGGATTGATGTCTCACCACATCTGGCCAAGAAAATATGGAACCCTGCACTTAATGTACTGCTTTATATATCAGACTGGATTCCATGGGTGCGATCACTGTTTCTTGGGGGAGGAGGAGAAGTATTAAAATGTTACTAAAAAGAACCCAAATGGGAATCTTTTAACTGTATTTTGTTTTGAACACTCATTTATTTAAAAAAAAAAAATAAATTCTTTGTAGGGCTAGGGCTTCATTATCAGTAAGCTTCATTATTTTCGCCTCTTTCCTTTTTAGCATAGCATTCAGAATTGATATTGCAAGGAGGATTGCATATACCACATAATTGAAGGAAAGATGGATTTAATTAGGAAGTTACATTGAATTAAAGAACAAAGCTCCAGTCTTCATTTGTCTGCTTATTCAGGGCTTAGATGAGTTACAGAATTTTTTGTTTATGTTTTTCCTCATAGTGTAAATTGATAATTAGCCAAAAGGTTATTTAACACGCATCTTCTGCTTATGCAAAAATTACATCCTGATTTGTAAAAAGCATGCTGAATTCCTGTCTGTTGCCTTTTTCAACAGCCCAAACAACACTTCTAAATCAGGTTTTATCATGGAAAAGTGAAGAAAATGTTCACTTTTTTTCCTTACAAGGAAATATACATGGCACTAGTAGTATACAACCATAGAACTAGAGAATAACTGCAATAACACCATTGATTCACTGATCTTTGGGTCTTTGCCTCCTTTCCAGAAGCATGTTCATACACATCAGCAGGTGAATGTTTCTTTTTACAGAAAAAAAACCAAACAAACTGAGCTCACTGCACTTCAATATAAAGAACTTAAAATTATTTCATGAATATTAGAAGCTTGGTATACCTAAACCTATTTGCTTTAAAAATTTTCACATGAATGTTAAGATGGATGTTAGCAAGATTCCTGGATTTCTGAGGTACAGTATATATTTTTAAAATTGTTAAGCTTCTTGTGTAACCTCACTGAAGAGTTCATCTGACAGTGAATCATGATAATAAATACAGTTACATTTACTGGAGTGTTTTCTCCTCATTGTTTTATACCTTTCTTTTTACTGCCTGATTTCTCCTGTCGTGTTATACTGGCATGGCGTGTCTTCAATTTACTTTTTCATCTGCAAAGTGCCATTAACCTAACCAACACTCCTTAATGACGTGTGATGATGTTCCTTTTCTGTTTGCCCTTCACTGTACCCTGAGCCATTTCTTAGCATTCATGTGGACCAATCATGGGGGCTCCTTTAATATAGGATGACTTGTGGATCTGAAAATGCAGTCCTGTGTCTCCCTCTGGTCTGGGAGAGAAACCTCCTCTTTAACTTGTTTTTTTTCTTGTTGAAAAAGAGAAAGAAAAAAATGGAAATCTCAGGTAGATCACAAGTCAAAGTTTTCATAACTCTGACTAACTCTTTCTGTCATATTGTTTATGGTCATAAAAAAATCCCTTTCAAAGACCAACTTCAGCATGTTACAGCCTCCTCTCAGGTAGTGACAGAGAGATAATGTCTCCTCTGAGCCCCCTCTTCTCCAGGCTAAGAAACTTCAACTGCAACCTCCCTCAGCTGCTCTTTACAAGACTTGTGCTCCAGGCCCTCTACAGCTCTGTTGTCCTTCTCTGGACCCACTCCAGCACCCCCGTGTCCTTGTTGTAGTGAAAGGCCAGAACTGGACACAGTACCTGGGTTTGACTTCCCCAGGGCTGGGCACAGGGGGGCAATCACTGCCCTGGGTCTGCTGGCCACAGTAGTTCTGACACAAGCAAGGATGCAATGGTCCTCCTGGGCTCTCTGCTGGCTCATGCAAATGTCAACATAAAATGATCAAAAAGCAGACCAAAAAATATTTTGATAAACAGTTTGCTAAATACATGAAAAGCATTAATTAAACAGGAAGATTGCCAAAAACTCTGTTAGGTGAACAGATGAGAAAGTTGGAATAGGAATGTTTAGAAGAGATGAGAAAGATAGGATAAGAATAGGAGAAATAAAAGCATTATTTGCATTGGTGTTCACTACATAGGAGCTATGGGAGGTTTGTCCTGGAAAATTTCTTTTAATGAGGAAAATTAAAGAAATGGTTGAAGACTAACAATTCGTTAGAAGGTATTTTAGATCAGAATGGTAAGATAAATCATAAGAAATCATCACATATACATCCACTGTCCAGAAGAACTAAAAAAAAAAAATGTCAAATTAATAACTTATCACTTAATCAAATAAATTTAAGTAGAACAAAAATGTTCTAAATATAATATTTTTATTTTTTTCTAAATATAATATTTTTTTATAAAAAAGATATAGACCAGCCTTCTATATCAGGGAAATTAGTAGAAGTAAAGACTATAAGAGGCTGAAAGATGAATAAATCTGATAAAAATTACTTTACAATAATGAAGATTCAAGATGGGTCATTTAAAAAGAACTTTTGCCTCAAATTTCCTTATTTTTTTGAAGGACACAATGGTATTTAAAACATAAATAATCCCAATATTTTGGAACAATATAAATGTTTACTTTAGGATAAAATGAAAAATATTTTCAGACCGTAGGATTTGCTCTTCATTGACTGTAATGGATAATGTCATACTTCTCTCATATAGATCTGTGAATATTTCTCTCTTAATCTATGAATTATGCCCTTTAAATTTAATTTAATATTTGTCATACTATAAATGGGGAAATAAAACTTCTCGGGTAATTGCTGGGAGTAGATTTGAAAGGATAATATTTGTCATTTTACAATTACTGGGAATAAATACCACCATACTCTTCTATGATAGTGCTAAATATACTTATAAATAATGTGAGTAGAGTATCATTAGTGAATCTGTGAATGACAACAGCATAAAAACATACAGATGTCTGAAGATAAATACTTACCATAAAAATAAGTACAAAGATTCAATTGTAACTGAGCTGACAGTATTGTAAGAGTGGGAAACAGTAGTTGAAATGTGAATAGTGCACATGGGAGAAAAAAATCAAGTATAACACAAAGCAATCCTAAATATTTTACTTTGTGATTATCTCTAAATAGAACTACTCCAGTTCAGAAGGGTTTTCTTTGTCTAATTTTTGATACTTTAATGAAAAACTGAACAGTGTTCTGTGGAAAACCTAGAGATAAGATCAGAATTTATTCATAATAAATAGGCTGTAAAGCAGAAAACATAATACCCTATAAATCCCTAGACAACCTGCATCTTAAATGTTTTGTACCATTCTGCTTCTTCCCACTGAAATATTTAGTAGAAATAGGAAATGGCATGGGAAAAGAGATAAAAGCCATATCACTGCTGTGGATTAATTTATGTATAGGAGAATTTAATTAACATTCTTTAACTTGCAAAAAGGATGAGCCATAGAATCAAATGGTAATGGCACAAAAATCACAGTTATTAAGGAGAAGTGAATATACAGTGATCATTCACAATTTCTTACAGTGATTAAGAATTCATCAAAGGAAACTATTTCATGCAGACTAATGTAAAAATAGGTAGGTATGGAACTCTTTGCCTTGGGATGCTGATGAATGCCAAAAGCACAAATGGACTCAGAAAGGAATTATTCATATCAGTAGAACAGAATTCTACTGAAGGCTAAACACAGAGATAAATGTAACACTTTGTCTCTGAATCATGGGTGGCCAGAAGCTAGGAAGTTGTTGCTACAAGCTTATCTGTTATGCTTTCTTGCCAAATGTTCAATATTGGTCAATATCAGGGCCAGAGTATTTGACTGAGTGAATCTACCATTCCCATGCTTCTTATTTCTTTATTACTTGAAAGAGCATAGTAATCTTAGTAATACTCAATTTAATCACCATGTTTTGAAAATCTTAAGGCAATATTCCACGATCTGAATTTAAAGCATCTTTAGTGCTAACAATTGATGATTCCTCCAGAATGAAGTTAATTCTACTTTCAGTTGTCTGAAGTTTCTTTATTCAGAAATTGTCTATTGTTTTGAATTACACTCTGACAAGCTGTCTTGGCTGCTATTGAGTTGAAAGAAAAGATTACTCTCAACACATTGACATCTGTTCAACCATGCCTTGCTGACATTGCTACATATTCTTGTAGGTATGCCAAAATGAAGAGATTTTGTTTTCCATTAGAATTATCCATGTCGAGAAACCCTAGCATCTCAATGGTTAAATCAGCTCAAAACACTTTGGTACAACCAAAAGAGTCAGCACGCACATATTTATGTAAGAGATCTGGAAGATCAAGAATCTAGGAGATACATGACCAGCATAATTTTTGTCACTTTTCAAGGAAACATCCTTATTCTGGACCATTTTGAAGAAAGAAGGGATGGAGGAAAGAAGGAAGGGAGAAAACATTATGACACAAAATAGGTACAGCTAAATCGCTGGGTGAATTTATCTCTGTAATTTCCCCATTAAGCGTTTGCTCTATATTTCATGAAACCTCCATTAAATGGAGGTCGTGGGAAAAAATTAAATGTAATTTGTAATATGGGTGCACACAGCTTTCAATAGCCCTTTCTAAACCAGCATAGTTGAGTGTCATGGTTTAGGAATGGTATTCCTCAACTCAGTGTCCCCACTAAGGCTCTCCCAAAACACACGCAGCTCTGTCTCGCTTCCCTTTCCCCTCCCCTTTCCCACTGACAGGATGGACCTGAGATATGGAGGCACAGAAGGTGAAGATCATGGGCTGAGATAAGAAAAATTTACTGGAAAGAGCAATGAGATAAGAAAAGGAACAGTAACAGCAACAATATTAATAAAGAAGTATACAAAAAGAGAGTGCTTCACATCTGAAACGTTCACCCCAGAGCCTGTGACAATAAACAAATTCCACATGACTCTCCCCACCATGTTTTCAAGACAAAAAGGAACCTCTTCTCTCTGGAAGACAGCCCCTTCCCCTCCCCCAGCGATGAGATGAGGTGACATAGAACAACATCAGGGTCCCAGCCAGGTCTCCCTCCTGGCTACTGCAAAAATTAACCCTGTCCTAGACAGAACAAGGACACTATGTCAGTACAGTATCAGTGCAGATCAGACCTTATTAAAAGGGCATTTTGAAACCATGATTTTTTTTAAAAAAAAAGCATTCAGGGCCTGACTAAGAAATAAAATAAATGGAGAAGAGATATTAAACAGGGTTGTTTTTAAACCCATTTAAGCAAAACAGGGAGGGTAAAATGAAAGGAAAATATATGTAATGACTTAAGCAATTCTTTTCATAACAATAAAGAGGAATCTGTGTACTGCCATAGAATAAAATTATTTTTGAAAGCTAAATAAAGTAATAAAGTTTAATTAGCAAGACAAAAGGATAATATTTTTAGTAATGAATGATAACTTTAATTTTGTAAGGAGGCTAAATATTTTTATTTTAATATGAAGGACAGTCAATTAGACAGTCCTCTTTAGAGAAACTGATTATTCAACATATAAGGATCTGTGAACAAGTAATCTAAGTTTTATTCATTATCCTTATGTTTATGACTTCTTACTCTCTTTTCTGTTTTCTTATCTAAAATTCCTTTCCTTATGGGGCAAAGGAAAATTTCCAGAGAAAGATGGACTAATCAAAGCTTCATGAAATTGCCTGGGGGAGACAGACAGGAAGAGGGGAGATCTAAGGATTGTGTCTTTGAAGATGGAAATACCACATGCAGGTAAAGACCATACGCAGGTAATTCTAAAGTACATGTGACAATATTGGTCTTTACTGGTTCACCTGATGTGAATAGGTTGAATAAGTTAATTGGCCAAACACGGATCACGAGGTCAAGTATTTTTGGCATGTCTCTTAGAGATCAGTTCAAAGTGCTGATTAGAGGAGAAGTGTGGCTCTTTTTACAATCTAAACCACTTGAATTTGGCAACATTTGATGAGAACATCTCAGAATGAAAGACATAGCCATACTAAATAATTTTAACTACTTGTTAATATCTGGAGGAAATGTAGTCTGACAGTGGTCAAAGGGCCCAAGGTCTCTTCACAGGTCTTCTGTAAGGAACTGGGTGAGTGCGATGCAGTAAATAATGATGATTTTTATCTTTGCAAATAGTTATCTCAGTACAATAAATACTAATAAAAATCTTTCTATAAAGCAATTTTAAAACAAGAAATAAAAGTTTACATTTTATGCTCTGTTTAGCAAGCAGATACAGTGGCAGAATTATAAACAATATAATCACATTTGGCACTGTATTCTGCATGAGATATAAATTAAAAGTAGACTGATTAATTATCCTTTTAGGAGGCTTTTCCAGATCTAATAAAATATAAAATTGGGGAAAACTGAAGTATTTTTCTATTATTTACTGCGTGTTTCTTGAATATATTTCAGAAACATAAGACACTTAATCCAATAGATCCTCATGTATACAGAATTCTGCAGCTAAAGATTACCATTTTAAAAGTATTTACAAACCAATATTCAGCCAGTCTATAACATAAACCATATCAGGAAATCATACATATGTCCAAGAGTAATGTCTTTAAATTTTCTGGACAAAAAAGACCATAGGGATATAACTCAAAGAAAATTTGTTATCCTAATGCGAAATATTCACTTGTGAGATAAGAAATGAAATGAGAATTCTCTCAATAACTAACTTCGAAGTTATAGAGGAAATGAGGAAAATTCTGTCTTATTGAGCCAACAGCAGTATTATGAAGCCAAATTATCAGCCCAGCATTTCAGAGACTATCTGCTAGTCTGTTCTTGATAAATTAGTGTATTCTGTCAGCATATTTGTCTATAGAATAGTTACATATTCTTGAGAAAATTTTGCCAATACCTGCAAAATATTGCTTTGCCCTGGTAAAAGGAACAAAAACTTATATATAACAAAGAATATAGTATTGATCTAGGAGCTGTAATTCAAAGTGAAGTTTATAGGGAAAAATTAGCAATGGTGATAGAGCAAAAAGTTAAATCAGAGCAAAGTATTGAATAGTGTAATTGGAACTGATTTCAAATACTTAACATTAATATAAAGATTACAACAATTTAAGCTATTTAAAGGAATAGATCTAAAAATGGGTGAAGTTCCAGCTATAGGTTTGCAACACCTAGTTTTCAGGAAGGACTGGAAGTATAGATTCAGATCAATGTAAATTTAGAAATAGGAAGACAGACACTGAACCACTGGTGGATAGCAGCTATTGGTAGATAAAGTACATTAGCAGCATGCAAAAGAAATTTTAGTTAGTGCTAAAGACACTGTTAATTTTATCAGTCCCATTTCTTTGAATTGATTGAGCCAACATCTCTTTTCTTTGCACAAGCATAATTTTAACCATTTCTGCTCAGCCAAAGCCAGTTACATTGACATAGCTGGGGACATAATTTAGTTTAATATTTCCTAAAGAGTAATGAGTGTCTAGATTTTTAAACAAATTTATTTCTTTTATAGGTACATGGTGAGTATAAGCATCTACTCAAATCTACATTACAGAGTGAAAGTGAAAAGAAAGAAATTGCATATTTTTAGTTCAGGAATTCTGAGCATCTCAGGCAACAATATTCTACTTTACTGAAATAAGCAGACTGAACTTATTTCTGCCAAAGTATGGAGTAGTGAAATAGCGATCAGTAGCACATTTCCAAAGGCTTTTCATTTTCTAAAACAAGCAAAAAAGTTTCAAAAGCTTTCCTAGATACATTTCCATTTTTTTTCTTTCTAAATTTTTTTTGCCTTTTGCTGTCTATTTCTGTTCATTTTTCCTTTGATACCATTTCCATTGGTAATAGAGTAGGTTATCTAGGTTTTTCATCTTTGAGAATGACATTATTTATACAGTACAAATAGTAATTCTGGGGGGTTTAGGTAGTTTCTGTAATAAATTAATAGTCTGAACAGAAAAAAAAACCCCAACATTATCTCCAGATTCATGCAGGGTTTTTATTAAATATACTTCTTAAACATAAAAATAAACCTCTGCTTTTAATTTTTTTCCTTTAAGAACTACATTTGAAAATATTACATTGAGCCAATATATCCAATAATGAATTAGAAAAAAATAATTTATTATCTCCCATGAAAGAACACTTTCTTTTAAACATCTATGGGATTTCTCTTCACTGCAGACTGCCATATTGCACTGAAGTAAGAATGTGACACAAATTAGAATATAAGTAGAAACTTTCTCTTTAAATATTTAAAACAGGAGAGGATGTAGAATACAGTTAGGGTTGGAAAGTTTAGTGGGAAAAGAACTCTTGTTTCGGAAGAAATATTTTCTGGACCATCCAACATGGCTTATCCCTTCTAAGATTCTGCAAAATGGTAACAGTCTTGTCTCTGGTGTGTAGAGATTTTTAATGCTCACGCATTTAGATCTACAGATCTAGAATCGGAGTACAGTTCTAAAATATTTCAGCCACCATGATAAGTAATTTAACAATAAACCCTATAGGAATCTAGTGTTACCCATGTTAAAACACTCACAAAGGTCTTTTATTTTAACTGCAGTATCACTGAGGTGCTGCCAGGACAACCTGAGAGACAGGTCACCTTCACAAAGTGGAGGCACATAAAATCTGTCTTTAGATTGTAAAGTTTTGAAAAACTACAGTTCTGATATGCTGACTTCTCAGGAACTCCCTGTAGCCCACAGGAAATACTGTGGCTTCCCTTCCTTGGAATGGGAGCAATTCACTTTGAAAAAAAAAAGTGGAGGTGAAAAAAGCTGAAGCCATAGCTTTGGCACATGTCACTCTGCATCAGGCACGTCTGTTCTCAAATTCACAAATTTCCCATCTCCCATGTGAAACAGAGTCTTTGGGGAGACAATCCTGTTATTGCCCATGACCACCTTCAGCTGATTTGGAGTACATATTCTGCCCCTGAGTACAAAGGTAAAAATGAAACTCTTCCACTTCCAATAAATGAACTCAAATATTTGCAAAGATACCAGTAACATATGCAGAAATATTTCTACAGTACAAAAACACGTGTTTTCTCATTTCTCCTTCCCAAATGATAAATTTATAGCAATTAGAACAAAGAGTAATTTTGAGTCTGTTTTTTCTAGTTTTCTAGTTTATTCAAAAGTTATGCCATCCAAAAGACATTCAGAGAATAAAATATCAGATACAAAATACCTGTTTAAATATACTGAAATCAATTTATTACACAGGCCAAAGAAAATAGAGTAGTAAAATATTGCCTTGGGACTGCTATTCAATCCCTTAGACTTCTGGATGTGCATGGGACTTTCGTGTGATGTATTGTAATTTTTAAGTCACAAGTTTAATCAATTTTACCTGTTATCAAATCTGACATATATCCCCCCCAATAATCTCATTTTATGTATTCCTAGGTGCATATAAAATAGTATGACATATATGAACTATTATGACCTATTAAGATTACAATTCCTCTGGCACTAATTAGTAAATGCACCTTGAATTTTAAATAAACAGACACTGGAGTAGTTGCCAAAGAAGAACAGGAAAAATAAAATGTGCATATGCCATTCCCTAAAGCCAAAAGAAAAGTTCAGTCTGATTTAAAGCTGCTTTAATGGACATGAATGTCAAAAGGAAAAACAAAATACATGTACAGAAGTGTGGGTTTTCTTATCTCTTTATATATAAAAATACATACCAAAGGCATACACACAGTTATTTGAATAAGCCTATTGTTCTAAAAGTTTTTTTTTTAAACTCTGCAATTCGCTATATTCCATTGTGTACTTAAAATATAATGCAAGTTATTTGCTGTCTGTACCAGTTTGGAAGTTTAGAAGAAAAATCTCAAACTTCAAATAGTTATGCATGAATACAAAATCATGAGTCCAGGGTCTAATGAAAGAGAATAGAATAGGTGAGGATTGTCTTGGTTCAATTCTGTTAACGTTTTTCCTAATATTGTACTAGGGAAAAAAAAAAACAAAAAACAAAAAAACAAATATGCAAAGGAAAAGAAATCCAAACATAAAACCAACATGCAAGCCAGTTCCAAAAAGCAGTATAAGAACCAAGAATTAAATAAGGGTCTTACATGTTTAGAAGTAAAACTGAGATCCAGACTAATCTCTCTTAGTCATTGCTGATGCAAAGAAGCCTGAGGCACCCATGAACTCCCCTTTTATACCTTAGCATTCTCTTGGAACCCGCAACACTGCACCATGTTTACGCCTGATCAAACCTGCTTAACTCCAAACCTTTGGCTTTCCAAACTAGGCAGAAAAATATTTGCATCTTTACATGGTAATCAGCTGTGAAAAACAGAAGCCACTTGATCAAGATTGCTGTAGGTCATTCCCCCAGTGTTTCCTTTACTGATTAAGACAACTGGTATTTCAATTGCTCAGTCCATGACATCTTCAAATGGCACTTTTAAAGTAGATGAGATACCCTAAAAAAGTCTTTTCCTCTCTATTGCCATCAAAGGCACTCTGGCATGATCAGTATAGAAGCAGCTGTCTAAATCTGTACTAGGTGATAAAACCAGCTTAAACTGTAAATGCTAACAGGCAGCAGATAATTTGGTGTATATGTGTGTGTGTGGGTGAATGTCTGGAATTGAGCTTTTGCATTTTCAAGTAGAAACTTGCTAGCTGCAACCAGTGTGGACTGGTCACAAATTCTGATAACACTTGAACTGAGGAAAAGTGACACATCCTGAATCCAACAATTAATAGAGACATGAGAGAGAAACGTGAATTAAGAAGCTATGTATGTGCACATACACTAACTACGCTGGAAAGACCAGGGTTTGGGCTTCTGGAAAGACAGCGTTAAAAATAAAACCGCTTGAGAACTGGTCTCAGAAGGAAAAAGAGGGTCTGAAAAGGTGTTGAGTGGTCTGATTAAGGGATACAGAGGCATGCTGATGTTGCATAAATAGAATCACATTTCTTTTCAAAGTATTTGTGGATATTGATAATCACAGAGTCACACACAAAGCTTTAAGTCACAAAGCTTACCGCTTTTTATCCCAGGCAACAATGACAGAACAAGAGGAAATGGTCTCAGGCTGCCCCAGGGAAGGTTCAGGTGGGACATAAGGAAGAATTTCTTCATGGATAGGGTTGTTAAGCATTGGAATAGACTTCAAAAGAGGTGGTGGAGTCACCATCCCCAGAGGTATTCAAGAAATAAATGGACATTTCGCTTATTTGATGGTCTATTTATGTGGCAGTGATTACTCGAAGGTTGGATACAATGATTCTGTGTGATTGGAGCAAAGATACTGGAACTGGAGTATGATCCTCAAGGTCAGAGATGAGTGGAGCTACATGTTGGGGGATGCCCAGGGACTTGGGCTGAAACAGCAAGCCATTGTCCAGACAGTGTGACTGTCTGCTTGTCCTCCCTGGGCAGCAGGGATCTCTTTGTGGGGAAGGGAAACTGACAGCTAGTGAATATTACACTTTCCTAGAGCAAATGTGTGAGATAATCAAAAGGAGTAAAAACCTGAAAGTTCTTGTATATATCTCAGAATCCAGAACCGCTGCAGGTTGTTGATTCCTCTGTCCTAGCCATAATAAAATTTAACATGTCTGAATATGGGTGAGGTAAATTTCATCTAAATTGAAGTTATGGGAAGACATTGCCTATAATAAAAGAGGTACGAATGTCTCAAAGATGCTAAGCAACCACAGCTGAGCACACTTCCCAGTCTGACAGTGCTCCTTCTTGTCAGCAAATGCAAGATATTGTGCAATTGAGTGGTGGGACACAGGGTTTTTTCTCAAGCCCATGAAAGATGTCATCACAAAAGAACACAATTTTGCCAGTGACAGAAAACAAGCAAAGAAGCAACACTTCACATGTAGGTGTTCAGATTAAAGGCCCCTATTCCCAGCATTAATCCAAGGGTATATTAAAAACTACACAAAATGTGTAAATAGCATTGTGGGAAGAGACAGATTTCACAGATAAGGCATTACCTGGATGATTAACTGTAGTTCATCTTTTGCATCAGTTTCCAAAGAAATGGGGTCTAGAAGATGAACAAGATAACCTCAAATGACTGAAATAGAATTCAAGTACTTAATTTCTCAGTTATGACATTGTTCCTTTTCTCTCTAACCTACTGCTTCATTCCAAACAAGTTAAAATCTTTCATTCTTTGCATTTTTAACATTAGTATTTCCTTCACACCTGAAGTCCCATTTATAAGGCTGTGAAGATATGCTTCAGTTTGCACAGTTTTAAACAGGTCCATGCCTAAACCCTGTCAATGCCCAATAACTATTTAGAAATTAGTTGGTCCTTGTCCGTGATGTTAGTGAGCATCACCTTGTGGATAACCTCAGAGTATTTTGTATACATTACAGTGCATATCAACTGCAATGACAGTGATCTCTGGTATCTACTTAGGAAGTTTCAGAGAAGATATTGAAAGGGCCATGAGAGCATCCCTAGAGATTCAGCTGCTAAGATTAACTGTGTCAGTTAAGAGCCAGGGCAGTCAAGGGTTACTTCCTCTCTGTGGTCACCCAGGAGGAGCTCCCAGGGGCCATGGGGTAGACACTGGCTGGGAAGGTGATTTCTATTGAGGGTCCTGACAAAGCTCCAGGTCCAGCTCCTGCTGTCATGCACCCATGTTCCTCCTGCTCCTGCTGAGCCACAACCACCTGGAGGATGACATCCCAGCCTTGGGTCTAAGGAGGTGCCCAATGTCCTGGGACAAAACTGCATTTACTACAGGTTTCATTTTTGTGAAAAACAAAATCCACATTTTGAGTTATTGATAAAATAATCTTAAAATTACTGCAAGTAATCTTAAAAATTTCAAACAGAATTTAAAGCTTTTTTTTTTTAATCCTTTTACTTTTCATAGTTATATCTTATTTATTTGCCTTTTAAGTCCAGAGGAGTTATTTTTCATATGCTCGTTTACTTTCTTACTATTCCATACTCACTTTTTTGTGAGTATGGCTTCTTTCTTAACTTTTTATCCCATAACTTAATCCAAAGGTTTCATGGATTCAGTAAAGAATGTATTGTCCAAATCAGAAAAAGAAACAGACTTCCCTTAAAACTCTGGAACTACTGGTTTCTATTAACTACGGAATTTACCTCAAATGATGGGTGCTCCTGTTAGAATCCTTACATTACCTCCATAAATGCTTGATTGAATGCTCTGTTCACTGAGCTAAGCCAAGTGGGTGAACAAAGACACATAAAAGAAGTTGTATCCTTAACAGCCAGTGGAGAAAACTTTGGGGCACTTTTCTACAAATATCTTTCTCCTGAATATAGAGAAATTCTATGAAATTTAGCATTCTTTCAGTCTGTCTTGTGTTTTTGGGACTGTTTCCTTTTGTACAAATAATTAGCTAATCCCAAGGTAACACAGAGGAGCTGCCTTGAATACTTATATCCTTCCCTTGGTGATTGCTTGTACAGAGTAATATAGCTCCAAGAGAAGTCACTGGGGGATAACAAATATAGTAAGACCCACATTCCAATTAAGAGAGTCACTGAGCACAGGAAAATCTCTGGATTTTGGCAGAGATTATGGATTGACACATCTGGAACTTGAACAGGATTAGTAAAAAACAAGGACAAATCTTTGTGCAAATAGTGATGGGTTGACAGGTGACAGTCGGTGAGAAATGAGATTTCTGGGTCATAACACATAGCTCCATGAAAATATCAGGTCAGTACAAGACCAGCCAAGAAAAAAAATGTAATTCTATGAATTATTATGAAAAAAATGGCAAACAAAATAGAAAACTTCATTATGCCCTTTTTTGTTGAAATGTGTGGTATATGCACATCTGATTATTTTGTATAATTCTTCCTAGTGAAAACATTATAGCAGAACTAAAAAGAGTCTGGAGGTGTATGGGGATAAGACCAAAAAACAAAGGTCAACGAGAAGTGTATATCTTGACTACAGTTCACTAGGGACAAACTGTCTGCACACCCAAACACTGCAGGAACACTGCAGATATAAAACAAAGGACTGACCAACACAGAGGTATTAAGGTTATGCCCCATCTAAAAAAATGCAGCTAATGGGAACTAATCTGAAAAATTGTTTAGTTGATAAGCAAAAACTGAATTTTGCTTCATTAACATGAGAATGTATATTATTTTACAGGCCCCTACTAAAGTCAGTCAAACACCACCTAAACATGAACTAGCACCAACTTTAAGGTTACCTTTTCCCCTCCCTCAAAGATATGTGGGGAGGGACATCAAAGAAGACTCCATTGTAACTTCTGGGATTGGTCAACAACCTGGATTGTGTTCTCTTTCCTTGGGACATGTTTGGGATAAGAACCCCATCCTATGCACACTGAATGATTTTCTCAAGAAAGCTTTCATTGGTAGTGGAGTTTGTCTGTACATCTCTTCAAGATGGCATTTGCAATCTCTGAACAGCCCATCACAGTCTTCTACTACAAGTGTGTTTGTTAATAAAGAGTGTTATTCCATACACTGCTTAATGTGAGTTCTTTAAGGGCACTAGCAGCAGCTTGCAGCTGATAACAGAGTTGACAAAACTGACAATATTCCAAATAAAAGTGCAGGTGCGTGACCCTGAGTAAATTAGTTGAACCACACTTCAATACAATGGGCTGTTCAGTGGGGTCTATGTAACAGGGTGCTGACAGGCTGGTTGAGCACAAGAGTCTTGTGTTCCTTGTCCATGCTGATAGATTGATCCAGTATAAAGGGTTCAAAGAAAGCTGCCTTTCACATGACAAGGTGCGTGATGAAAAATGCTTGAAAGTATCCAACTGTAGAAGAATTATTGAATAAATTATAACTTTCCAGTCCAGATAAGAGGAAAATGAAGGAGTTATGCAAAGATATATAAACTCATGTATATCATAAAGTAAATGCATGGGAAATGCATATTTGAATAAGTAAATGGCGTCCAACAAGAGAAGATGGTAACATATAAACAATTTCTTCATTCAGTATTTCTTCAGTACAGAGTATAGTTGATGCTAAAAAACTACATGAGTTCATACATGGAGTATATGAATCCATAGAATCAAAAACAACTGTGGAGTATTAAAACCAGATTTCCATCTCCTTCAAAACAGGCATTTTTCAATGACATTTCTTGTCATTGAGCATTGCACATCACTGGAAACGGCAGGAGGCAGTGTTATAACCTCCTTGTGTTTTCATGTTCTTTTCAATAAGTCACATAAATAACCAATATCCATGTTGAAGTTTTGGTATTTATTCAGTTTTTGGTGTTGGAAACTGAGTCTCAGAGAGAGAAGTTGAATCCTCCAAGCTAACACATCCAATCAACATCATAAAGAGGGAAAGAAGTAACCATCTTCTGACTGCCATCCTAGTGCTCAATCTCTGAGACGAAAGAAAACCTTGACTCTTTAAAGGATCTCTAAAATATAAGTAGATGCATTGAGCTTTTTAAAAATAATTTTTAAAGTCACTAACAGAATCTGTATGAGTTAAAATGGGTATTAAAAAATAATATGCTGCAGGGGGGAGAAAGTCTGTCAGCAAGCATTATGCCTCATATGGTGTCTTGGAGTGTGTGTGTATTCTCCACAAAAACACTGCCACATATTTCTCTCTGTTTGATTAGGCTCAGCTGGATGTAGTATTCTTGATCGAGGAACAATACAAAGAAATGCTCTTTTCTCTCCCTGGGAGAATTAAAATGTCCTTTTCTTTTTTTCCCCTTTCTCTTTTCAGCAGGTTCTTAAGTGGTCTGAATAAATACAAAGGCCTTGGATCCCTACTATCTAGAGATATCAAGCATGTGAGAATTTATCTCAGCATATATGGTATGAAAGAGGTAGTCATAATTATTCAATAAGATTCCCCACATTTCTTCCTTTGTAAACAGTGATTTTATATCACTCTATGTAGGAGAAAAAGCCTTCTTATAACTAGCAATGTGAAGATAATAACAAGATATATGAATACTAAATCCTAGTTTCCATGATCTGAATTAAAATAGCTATACTTTTTTAAATAATTTCAGTCTGCTGAGAACTGAAAAGTCTGCATTCATGATGACCTAAAGGAGGATAGAATTTCCTAGAAGTATGAAGGGAAGGAAGAGCACTTCACACTCATTATCCTTTTTGAACACAGTGACTTTTGTTTTTGCTTGAAATACCACCAAGAAGGAAGATTTTCCAAGAAGGAAAAAAAGATGAAAGACACAGAACTGTCTTCCAGAAACATCTACTGAAAAATATAATGGAATCATAGAATGTTAAGAGTTGAAAGATGCTTTAAAGATCGTCTAGTTCCAACGCCCCTGCCATGGACAGGGATGCATCCCACTAGACCAGGTTGCTCAGGGCCTTGTCCTAACTGGCCTTGAACATTGCCTGGATGGGCATCCACACCTCTGGGCAACTTGCTATAGTGTCTCACCACCCACACAGTGAAGAATTTCTTCCTAATATCCAGTTATCCTGGATATTAGGATATCTTCCTAATATCCAATAAATTTTCCCTCTTTCAGTTTGTACCCATTATTTCTTGTCCTATCACTATAGTTCCTGACAATGAGTTCCTCTCTGCCCCCCTGTAGGACCCCTTCAAATACTGGAGGGTTGCTTTGAGGTTTCCACACAAGTTTCTCTTCTCTAAGAACAGCTGTGGTGCTTCAATTCTTTTCTGGACTTGCTCTAACAGTTCCATGTCCTTGTTATATGGGGACACCAGAATTGGATGCAATACTCTGGGTGGAGTCTCACGAGAGCAGAGTAGAGGGGGAGAATCACTTCCTTTGACCCGCTGGCCATGCTCATGAATAAACAGGCTGCACTGTTCTACTGACTTAGAATCATACTATTGTTATTTAATCATCATGTTTTTGTAAAAAATGTGGTCACTTAAAATTATTGTGAATCAGTGCAATAACCCTTGTATAACTCTGCCCATTTTTGAGCGCATGTGAAAATCAGTTTACAACACAAAACGCTGACCCCTTGGCATTATCATGGTAATATCCTCAGTAAAAATCACAGAGCTTACCTTTTCCTCCCATAATAGCACAAGGCAATCTCTGAATGTCCTCATTGTTGTTACCTTATTTGCTATATTTGCTAAGGGCATAAATCCAAGCACATTATCTACTCTCTAAATGTTTTAATTCTGTTACCTTTATGGTTATTTTTCAATCTGATCAGCTCTTTGCATGGAGATAATTCAGTTAAAACATTCACATTTAGCTCTTACAGTCCCTCTGCTGGAAAGAAAATACTTTTCAACTACAGCTCTAGTCTTAATTGTTTACAAGTATGCAGAACATGAAGGTATGAAAAATGCTACTGTGGCTTTAATCTACATTTTTAAATATAAGTTTTATTGTGTTTGGAAATATTTACAACTTGTTCACAAATATAAATGCTCATCCATTCCTTTTATTCTGCTTCCAATCCGTTTGGAAAGATGGACAGGAGTCAACATTTTCCTTTCATAAAAACCCCCAACATTTGAAAAACCCCCAACCCCTCCCCAAATAAACTGAAACTTGACCATGAAGATAAAGTCAAAATATCCTGAGAAAGCTAAATATACATGATATCATAAAATAGGAAAATAAAAACCCCTACATGCCTAATGCTAATTATGCCTTTATATTTTTTTTTTAATTTATGAATGGAAATATCTCAATAAAAATAATAAAAGTATTATTTAAATAATAACCCCAGATTTCTCCCATTGAAAAGTATTACCAAACTGTGTTATTCTTAGATATTTCTACAGCTAAATCTGCATTTGTTCAGTGAAAAACAGGTCTATCTAAAATATCTCATCAGGACTTTACTGTATCTTCTGTAGAATTAGCAACGGAATTGAAGGAAAAGGATGCTTCATTAAGGCCTTCATCTTGTATGTCACAAAGACCTGTGCTTTCTCTCCCTGGTGTGGAAAAAAGCCTACCCAAGCCATACAAAAATCACAACACAGACTAAAGGGAATCTAATCCAGAGACTGTCAGCAGAACAAAAAGTTAGTTTACTGTTTGTTTTTTTCCTTACTGACTTGAGAGTGAAAATGCTTATGAACTTTTCTACATTCAAGAATATCTCCTCTGAAGAGGGATCAATAATTTCACCAATTTCTACTCTCTTTCTCTTAATTTTTAATTTAATTTCTCAATATGTATCTCTTACCGTGCCTTGTAATTTAAACAAAAATATAAAATGAATGGAGGCTGATTGCACAACTACTAATGTATATACTCATATAATACTCTCTTTATTTGTGTCTCGAAAAACTACTGAAAAATACACTCTGTCTTCAGCTGCTCTTCAGCTATCCTTCTAGATAGGGGCTACTCAGTGCCAAGTGTAAAGGAATCCCACCCTCATTCTGTTCTGAGGTCTAATTCATCCTGCTGAAATATAATCAGGCACTTTTTGAGTAACAGCATTACACAGGTCAGAGAAAAGGGAGCTGCTGAATAATGCATTAAATCAAAATTAAAAGAGGAATCTAGGTTGCTGGAAAGCTGAGCTAACCACTGCTTGACCAGCCATTTGGAGCAGACAGAGATCTTCCTGGCTCCTGAAGGAGAAATAGGAACTGCAGTAACTGTAGTCTGGCACCCTGGGGAAGATGCTGAGAGCCAGAACACTCAAGTCTATTTCTTAATTGGCAAAGAGGCTTCTGCTCTTTCACACCCAAATTGATTGTGGAGACAGGAAAAAAACAGTTGAAACAGATTCACTTTCACAAAAACTTACAGTATCAAAGAATATCTGATTTCTTGAAGAGTTTCCAGGAAGTTCCATTTGGGAAAGATGAGCCATAGTTATATTGCCTTGTTACAGGGAAATATTTGAAGGGGTTCTTTAACCTACTATATCACACTGCAGTAGACATTACTTTCACAGTATCTCTGAACAATAACAGGCTATCTCTGAATGTCTGACTGATGCACCTTGACCTGAATTAGAACTTCTAGTCACAGCTATACAGGCAGCATGAGGGGATTTGACTCTGATCCAAAACAATCAGTTTGAAAGAAGATGAAGTGTATGGCAGACTCACACAGGAAGAAAATGAAAAGCTGGGGCAATTGTCCCCAACCTATCCTTAGGTGGTTATAATAACTCCGAAGTTTTGGCAATTTTTCTTCACTGATCCTGTAAATTGCAGTATTGCAAACTAAAAATTTATGTTAAGAGGGAGTAATAACTTGACTGCAATTTTTCACATACTTTGCAATGAAGTTAGACTCCATAGGAATCTAATATTTCTTGACTTGTTGCCAACATTTTTATTCTTCTTGTGACGTTAATACCTGCTTCTATATCTATATCAACTGCTTAGCTTAAGATATTTATCCTTTTGTTAGGATTCTGAGTTCTGAATTTATTTCACAATATGTCAAACTTCAAGACTCGCTTTCTGCTTTTTAACATGTAATCTTAATAGCTTATCACAATATTTTCTCTTTTAAAAAAATCATTCATAAATAAAGAGATTCAATATAAACTATAAATTACATGTCTTTACACAAATGCAAAATTAAATTAACAAAATATTTTATTCCTCCTATCAGTATATCAGTACTTCTGACATAAATGCTTATCATACAGTAATGTAGAATAACTTCATGTCTAGTGGTGAAATTAGAATAGCATAAATTCAGTCTGGGACTGAGATTTTAAGCAGTGACTACTTCTGCCAATACTTTTGACAGCAGCTGCCTAGTTTCACTGTACAGACCTGATATGATCTGAGCATGCAGAACGATTTTTTTCCCTCTTTTTTTACTTCATTGCTAAAACACAGAAGAAATTTCACTGGGATTAGTTTGAAGGATTACTAAGCTTGTTAAATAGGTGCACAATTAGGCTATATTGGTATCACAACTGAAAGTTAAAAATATAGAAACGTTTACTCAAAATCAAGAGGTTTTGAAGGCAGGGAAATAGCTCATGTAGACACACAAGAATGGAAAGAAACCTTTACTCTGCAGATGAAGATAATTTTGTTCAATTACAATCTCTTGTTCCTACCTTTTATAGTGGAAATAAAACTACCACATACCTCCTAAATGTGTGATGTGAGTACATATACAGAAATAATTGTGTCAGTGGATACCAAAGGAGGATTTTTCTTTACCTAGCCAATTGGTCTTATATTTGATCTTCAGTAGAGACAACTAATGCTAAGTTTTAAGGCTACAGAAATGATTTCATAGATAAATATTGTACAAAAAGTAATAGTTAAACTAGAGGAGCAACTTAAGTTCCTAAAGTAGAGCTATTTAACCTCAAGAAGATGGGGGCAAGGTGGGGGTGGTGGTGGTGATGACAACAACAGCACAAGTGACATCTGCATGGATGCCTGATTAGGGGGTAGCAAAGAAGGTGGAGTCAGACTTCTCTCAGTGGTACCTAATAAAAGAGAAGGCCAGAAGTAAGAAAACTTTAAATAAGGGTGGTCAAATGTAACAGGTTACTTAGAAGTGTTCCTTGGGACTTTGGATTTGGGAATCTCCTTTCTTACAGCTATTCAAAACCTAACTGGATGAATATCTCAGCAATCTGCGAAGGCTCAGTCTTCCATTCCGAACAGGGAGGCTGGACTAGAAGATCTCCAGAGGTGCCTGCCAAAACCAAGTATTTTGAGAGTTCTGTGAAAACATATGAATTATATTTTTTCAACTTTCTGCCCCAGAGAGAGTCTTTTGCATGATCAGAACCACACCAGCCTGAAATTGTTGAGAAATGCAATGAGAGCAAGCTCAGGCTAGTGATAGGTGCTGTTCTCCTGTAGTTTGTCTAGCTTCATTGTGGCTTTGTTACATTGTTAAGGGATACTAAAGACACAGTATTGAGATGAGCACTTACAAGTTCATTGGCAATGCTGCCCTGGAAGATTGCCTTATCACTCCTTTTTAAAAATTTTTTCACCTTTGAATGGCACAACCAGGTTTAATATTAATAGGACTTCTCTAAATAAGCACCTTTACTACCATGGTTCATGGCTTATTTAGGCACTCATAGAGTTGAACAATGACAGCTTAAATGCTTTCTAGCTAGTGTAGATCTCAACATATATGTAAGCATTGTGGTGCATCTGTCTGTGTTATCATGTTTATTCATACATGTGTTATACTTGAAGATAGCTACCAAACTCACCACAGAGGTCCTACTGCACAAATACAAGATCTTGAAAAACGCTGTGTTCCTGTGTTCATGAAAACCAAATCTCACCAACCAACCAAAAAACCTATGTAAGTTTTTTGCAAAGTATATCTTACTACAAACTATAATTCAGAAGTAATATGGCTAAGAGCTTCCCACAGGCATTTGGTAATTCAAGATGATGAAAGTTCACAAATGTTACAAGGTTCTTTGCAATATTTCATTTTTAATTTCATAGATAAAGAAACTATTTTCATGTTTGTTAGTGTTATCCAGATAGTGAATCAAAGAATCACACAACATGCTGAGTTGAAAGGGACCCACAGACCCACAAGGATCATCAAGCCCAACTCCTGCCCTGCACAGCACCATCCCAAGAGTCACACCATGTGCCTGGGACTAATGTCCAAATGCTTCTTGAACTCCTTTAGGCTGGTGCAGTGACCACCTCCCTGGGGAGCAGAAGAGACTGGCTGGCTACAACCTCCTTTCAGGGAGTTGTAATGAGCAATAAGGCCCACTTGAGCCTACTTTCCTCCAGGCTAAACAATCCCGGCTCCCTCAGCTGTTCCTTACAAGCTTTGCTCTCCAGCCCCTTCCCCATCTCTATTGCCCTTCTTTGGACACAGTCCAGTCTCTCAATGTCCTTCTTGTAGTGAGAGGCCCAGAACTGGATGCAGGATTCCAGGTGTGGCCTCAGCAGTGCTGAAGAGGAGGACAATCACTACCCTGGTCCTGCTGGCCTTATTATTTTTCATACAGGTCAAGATGCCTTCAGCCTCCTTGCTCACCTGTCCACAGTGCCAGCTGTTGATCAGCACCCCCCAGGTTTCATTTAGAAGAATGAAATATTACAGCCTCCTTTCAATGCCCTAGTCATTACATTTAGAACACTTTCCCTCTATAATGTTTTGTTTGGGCCTTATTACATTATTTCTGGAGCGGGGCCCATAGTCAACAGGAGATTGGAAGGGTTCTATCACATAGAATGGTCTGCCACTGGTGATTAAGTCTACCCAGAAAAGTAGAATATGTATGTTTTAATCCTCTTACCCTGGAAAATCTAGATTTGAAATTAATGTTGTAACAGCTAAAGCACTATATAAAAACTGGCCAGGGGCACTGTTTCTTCTATTCAGTTCTGAATGCAGATGAAAAGCATGAGCAGCATGAGCAGCTCAGTGAAATTGTAAAGGAACTTATTTTGAGAAAACGAGAAAGATTATAGATATTGCTGTCATGTGCATAGGCACAATTGCTTGCAACCTCATTGAAATGTTTCTGTTCTAAACATTTTTAATACATCAATGCTGGTTAGTTCCATGATTCTTCATACATGACAATTTTTTTTTTTTTTTAAATCACTTTATTCTTTGGCATTACCAACACAGCAAGTCTAAAATTTTTGATTCCACAAGTGTACCAATTGTTATAAAGCACTAAAGCATTTGGTTTACTGGTGATACACTTCTGTGAAAGGATTCAGACAGCAATGTTTCTTCTGTCTGAGTTTTATATCATCCTCCTAGGAACTGATGCCAAAATTCAAGTTACAAAAAATCTATAAACTTCAAAGGAAATCAAGGCAAACAATGGCTAACTAGTGATTGTATTGCATCTGAACTGTACTAGGAAAATATCTGACCTAGAACGTGGGCACAGGGACTGCTGTACTCTGTCTTCTTTGTATGTTTTATGCCACAATGTTTCCTTGTTCTTTGCATCAAATGCTTATCATTTTGAGTTTCTTGTTCTCTTAAAAAAGTTTTGTTTTCCTGATCTGTATCAGTTGAACTCATATGTATCACATGAATATGTTCATAGTATATGAATATAGAAAATAGGCAGGAAATTAAATAAGAATACTGTGTCTATAAATGGCTAGTGAGTAATAATAAACAGCAATACAACAGATATTTGGGCAGAACTGCTATTCAGTTATCAAACAGATGCCTATTAATCTATTATCTGATACAATGATGCCTATATATGACACAGACTTTAAAAATATTTATTTTGTTAAGTTTTATAGAGGTTCTTTTCTAATATGAAGGTTAATTATTTTATCTTACAGCTACTAGGTTTCTGATTTTTCACCCAAACTACAACGTAAGAAAGAGTGAAAAATGACCAAAGGAAATGTCACATCTTGAAACAGTAAAAAAGGAGGAAAAAAAGCAAGTGGCAACTACTGAAGAAAGGGCAGATAAAGATGCTGCAGGCAGCTGTCAAGTGTAGTTATCCAAGACCTTTCGAATATATCACAGCACTCCAAAATCTGGATTTCTGTACACTTCTGTGATCCTGTTATCTTGTTTGGATAACACTTTTATCTGAACTACACGATAGGAAGGCACGGTTGAACACGCCGAGCGAGGCGATGCTCGCCGGGAGCCCTTTGCCGGGGGCGCTCCCCCACAGCCGCCCCAGGGCGCATCCCCAGCGTCATCCCGCGGCTGTGGCAGGCACAGCACGGCCCCGCAGCTGCGGGAAAGCCCTCCCTGGGAACAGCCAACTTCCTCCCTGGGAACGAGAGACCTGCCGCGATCGAGCACCCTCGCCTTGCCCCGCGGAAGTGACTGTCTTTGTCTCTCCTGGAGACCCGTGAATGGTCCTTGCACCCTGGCACGACTCACCGTTAGGGAGAAGGAAGCACCCAAAGTTCGTAAACGCTCGTGGTCCAAAGGAACATGGACGCGTCCGCAAACTACCGGGAAGTTTTGTCAATAAATTAAACACTGGGCACGGAAATTGGCATATTAGTCCAATATGATGTACTATAGAAGCACATGGCAGTGGGTTTTGGATAAAGGGGTAAGGAGAAGAAGAAGAAAGGATAAAAGGGAAGGGAAGGGAAGGGAAGGGAAGGGAAGGGAAGGGAAGGGAAGGGAAGGGAAGGGAAGGGAAGGGAAGGGAAGGGAAGGGAAGGGAAGGGAAGGGAAGGGAAGGGAAGGGAAGGGAAGGGAAGGGAAGGGAAGGGAAGGGAGAAAAAAATCCCCAGTGCTGTTTCCAGCCCTGATACAGCCGATAAACCTGGTTTCACCATGAATCCAGCTGCATCAGTCCATCTGATAGGATGTCCACAGTCTTAGGGATGCTACTTGTGCTTGGGGGGTGGTACCTTTTTATGTATAGCTTTCTCTATCCCAAAGATAGGTTTTCTACTTTCTATGCAACTTAGTTATCACATGCAGTTCATTCTTGTCAGCCTTTCTGGAAATGTGTCTGAGGGTTTCAGGGATCCTTTGTGGTCTTAATCCTCCCCTTACAGTCCATGACTGGTTCTTGGGTTCCTGTGCTTGTGCTGTACTGTGTTGTGCTCATCTCCAGGAACAATAAAAAGGATGTTTGTCTCAGAAAAGTGCTGTCTTATCTCTGAATGGCCTCTCTTCTTCAGCCAAATTTTGTTCTCTTGCATGGCCTGTCGATGCCCACAGTCCTTGTTTTTTATCAACAATTCTTGTCTGTTGTTGCAAACAGTCCTTGTTTGGTTCCACAGCCATCCAGTACCAGTGTTTGAGACATGCACAATAGCCCCTTACCTTTTGGAGTTCTCCAAACCCACCTTCTGGGTACCCCTGAGCAAAAGTGCTCTCGAGGGGATGTGTGTGTACATGCACTTTGGGTCAGCATCTGAGCAGTAACAACGTCCCTGGGACGGAGCCCATAACTTTTTAAAAGGTGGTGGGGTGCTGGTTTGGGCACCCTCATTGTTGTCAGTTTTGGCCATGGGTTTTAGTAGCAAGGTAGAGCTTATCTCAGTTTGCTCCCTGTGTGAAGTTGTTTGATGTTCCTCTGTGACTGCAGCCTTTTACATCTCCTGATTCTACACAAGTGATCCCCATGCCTTTTCTGGACTCGGTGCCTAATTAAGCCGAACTACAATTGTCAAACGAGACCTGCTCCTACAAAAGTGTTGGGACACAGAGGCAGCTTTTTCCTTCAATTATAAATAAGAAATTACAGTGCTGCTAGTAGGATCAAATTTCTAGTGCTTTACCAAAGCTGAAGGGTACCTATGCACTACACTGTGTTTTGAAAAGAAAGTTTAAAAAAAGCAGAAGCAGCAGTTCAGATACAATAGCAACATATAAGAGACTGTGATTATGAATGTGTACCTGTGTTTCTGATGCTTCTCTGTTATCCATATGAAACATGCATATATTTAGTTATGTACATGTACAAATATCATTTGAGAAAGGAAAAAACCACTGATTCTTATCTAAATATTCTTCAACGATAAACTTTAATGTAAGCTACGAAAGAATTTTTGCATGCATGACAGTGACCATTTTTGCTTGCTAAAATTCATTCTGATAACTTGGTATCTTTTAACTTTATTATCTGTTTATCCTCATCCATATCTAATATGATACAAAAAGCTAGGCAAGAAGGAAAATACATTTTTTAGAAACTGCTATGTCAACTAATCTGTGGTTAATATACTTTCATGTACAGACATTGCTACTTTAAGGAAGGAGCTGACACACACATTCATAAATACTTCACAAGTCAAAATTCCTGGACACAAAACTAGTAATTTTTCACACTATGGATTAACGTGTGCAGAGTATGAGGTTTATTAAAGATTATGGATTTATTGATGCTCTCAGCAGAGAGAGAGCAATCTCAGCATCAATTCTTTGTATGCAGAAAATAAAAAGAGAACATTGTAGTGTAACATCTTGCAGGTATAAAACTCAATTTCAACCTGAACAATACCTTTTAGAAAGAGATCTTTGAGTCTAGTAACATTGAATCACTGAAATCTCACGTATTTAATGACTTGCCATGTTAAATAACACAGTATTTGCACAGCAGCAATCGTAATATTTATTTTGTTGTTTCTTCCTGCGTTAACTATCAGTCGAATAACAGGTGTACAGATACTAGATTTATTTGGATATCTTAGCCAGACTGCTTATAGCAGTCATTGCAGCAGAAAGTGTCCATATTCAGTTTTAATCTTCAAAACAAACTGTAGCATGATAGCAAACTCTCCCTCTACCCTTAGCTTTGTATTGTGAATGTTTGAACTTCTTCATGCATGGAATTTTGCTGCCTGGTAGGATCAGCAGGTGTAGACTCTGCCACTGATTCTGCTGCCTGGCTTTGCAATACACTTCCTTTAATAGAAAAGAAAATGTGATGTTATGATAGCTCTGTGCCATTAAAGATATTCTCACACTGTGGGAGAGAAAACACCTGTTTCATCAAAGAAAAAAAATAAAAAAGGTGAATTCAGCTGCCTGTAGGATGCAATTTTAAGTGTTCTTTGAGCTATTTCAAACAACACAAAGAGCACCTATTCTTGTGCATGTAGGACTGTACTGTATGTGAATTTTGAGTATTACAATTCTGTTTAATAAACTGGGCTAATTTGGGCTGCCCATTTGCTGTGATCTCTTATGCTTGTGTTAAGAATCTTTTATTTCTCTGTGGCTGTGAGAAAACCCAATATATATAGACATCATGACTTTACTTTTACAGCTACCTCGTGTTTTCTTTAGTCAGATGCTGGTTGTGCAAAAGATTTCTAAGGTTATTGTTAAAATAACTGTGCTTGTTTTGAGAAATATATAAGTGCACATGAATCTAAAACAGGACTTGGATGATTCTAAGGTCCAAACAAAGCCTTGGATGTAGCAACCCTAACCACTTTTTTTTGAAGTTGAAGTTATATCATACATCTATATGAGAGTAACAACTTTATACAGAAACGGACAATTTTTCTAGTAGCTATATTTACAAAGGACTAATCAAAGCTACTGTTTTGTTTCTAAAACATTAATAGAAGAAATTATGTCAGTGCCTTAGTTCTACTCTTTTTATAAGAACCTGATTCAGTTCAGCTTTCTTCAAGGGCTCAGACAGTTGGATTCCAAGTCCTTCTCACCCTCATGTCTCAGAGAGAAAAGAGCATCCTAAAAGTTTATAATAATAGAACAAGCTGTGAAGCCTTCTTGCTAAAATTGTAGTGGTGTTTAGAAAGGAAGGCTGAGAGAGGTGGGGTTGTTCAGCCTGGAGAAGCAGAAAACTCCAGACAGGCTTTATTGTGGCCTTTCAGTACCTGAAGGGGACCTATAAGAGAGAGAGACAAACTTTTTAGCAGAGTCTGGTGTGAAAGGACAATGGGTAATGGTTTTAAACTGAAGGAGGGTCAGATTAGATTACATACCGCTTTTTGTAATGAGGATGGTGAAGCATTGGTACAGGTTGCCCAGAAAAGAGACAGATGCCCCATCCTAGGAAATGTTCAAGGCCAGGTGAGATGGGGCTCTGTGCAATCTGATCTAGTTAAAGATGTCTCTGTTCATTGCAGGGGGTTAGACTATGTGACATTAAAAGGTTCCTTCCCATTCAAACTATTCTATGACTCTATGATTTATGGACTGAGAAGAATGAGCATCAGCAGGAATATAATTCTCTACCTTTGGGTGTTCAGTTGTCAAAGCAGAGTAATGGTTCTTGTCTCTGCTACCACAATTAGCTCTGATGTTTGTCTGGAAGTTACTTGGTGCAAAATACAAGGAAAAGAACAGCTATAGTGCATTCTATCAGTGGCCTAATCGTAACAATTTGCATTGGAAGGACTACTAAACAGGAATGCTTGTGATATAGTGAGGACCATGTAACCAGATTCTTCAGAATATAGCCATTTAGTGAATATTTAGAAGCAGATCAACAAATACACTAAGCCCTTTCAATGGAGACTTGTAAATGGAAAATAATTTGGGTTTCATTAGAAACACATGAATTTTCATTGAAAATATGACCTGTCATTCACTGAGTGCTTTCATATTCTTTTTTTATTTGTGTCTTTAAATTTTTTTACCAATTTGTGTTACTATTAACAGTGATTCCATTCATTGGCTTCTTTGTGACATTGTTTGCTTTTTTAACAACCATGAAATTCTGTAAATGAATTAGTTTTATGATGAAGACATCTGCATACATGGGTTAGCTGTACCTGTGATCCAGATCCTCACTTTTCTAGTGTAGTCTATCTTTTGTTATGCAACTATTTCAACACACATCAATTTCTAATAAAAAGGCTTGTTTATGAGCCTAATAAACACAGAAAACCTTATGAAATCATGAAATAGCTAATTAACTTTATGAATTTAAAGTCCTGTCTCTGCACAAGAAAGCTAATTAGTTGTTATATGGATTCCTGAATTAAAGTTCCTTCCTTTCTTAGTTCATGTAGTTGTAAATTAAATTAAAAATATTTATAGTAATTTTCCCTTTTATAGAAAGAATGCTACAAGGTTATTATAGTCAATAAATAGCTGTATTTCCTATGCACTCAGAATCTGCTTGTATTTTATTGTCACCTATTTGTTTTGCACAACTGCAAACAATTTATTCACATTTCATTTTAGAGTTACATACTAATCTCAGCTTTCTTGAAGAGGCTAAATTCAAGAACGACTCAAGTAATAGTTGCCTATTACTTGAATTTTAAAGCTAGGTTATGCTTAATCTTGGGACAGCTATGTAGGGAAATAGGTTGGAACTCTTCAATCCCTGTGTGGGGCTAATCTAGAATTAAACACAGCAATGCCTTATTTTGAACTGAACATAACTATGCCACTTAGGGAGTTTGGACAATGATAGACTTTCATACCTTGAGTAACTGAGTAAGGAACAGTGAGGCCAACTTCCCATGTTCTACTGACAGTAGTCGGGGCTACACATCAGTTTGTAGTGGACTGAAAGCATTTGTAACATACTGGTTCATTGCAAAAAGGTTAGTGGTCCTACTCCTTAAAAAATGTCTGTTGCTGCTCATTCCTGAACAAGAAGTTGCACATCAGTCATTCCTTTTTTCTTTAAATTTTCTTCAATAAAATAAGGATAGACAAGTTTAGTGACTTTTTTAAAATGTGAGTGGTTTTTGAAGGTGGAGTTGTTACAGCTGGTGGAAATTAAAGTGGATTGAGGACCAAATGTGAATTAATTCTGTAACTACTGCAGAAAAAGATCCTACCACAATGGCTAGTATTAATAGAAGAATATAAAGTACAGAAATAATTATAATGCTCTATTTCAGCTCTGAAGTGAAACTTTACTCGGAATTAGCAACTAACGTTGCTGTACAGTGGGAAAAAGAGTTAACAGTTTTAGAATATGAAACTTTTGAAGTAGAAAATATAAGAAAATCAAGAATATACAGCCAAAATCATAACTATCCTTGGAAATACTTACAGGGATGCCTCTAGAAAACTCATTAATTGGAGAACGGAAAAGTAGAAACTTTTCTTAAAAGTAGTAACTTAAGTAGGCTTAAACTGTGGACAGACAATCTTAGGTTGGTTATTAGACTATTTGCCAAAGTATAAGCTCAATTAAAGGAAGAATCTTCCAACATAATTAGCATTACTTCATGAACATCTCAAATTTTTTCATCTTACTGGTTGTAATAACATACTCGGTCCAGATTTTTTTTTTTGTTTGATTGCTTTTTATTTCTTTTACTCCCTATTTGTTTTTCATCTCATTCATTTATATAAATGACTTCTATATCTTATTAGCTGTCAGCTCTGCTTTTTACTTATTTGCTTTAACGTGAGGTTCCAAAGCCTTCTGCTTACCCAACCCAATCCCAGTCCTCATCACCACATGGGCTGGGAGGCCCAACCCAGCAGGTGAGGAGGTCCATACCAACTGCAACATTACTCTGCTTTCAGTGATCCAACCCTAGATCCAATCCCTTTTCTTTCCATCTTGGTTACAGGTTTCCCTTTGCTCAGATTGAACAGTCAGCTTGATGCTCTGCATCCATAAAAGCCTTTATGGCTCTAAACTGTCTTTAAACAAGTAAACTGGACCATAATGACTAAAAAGGAAAAGTCAACATTCATCATCTCAGTAGAATGTCCCACAAATCATTTAGGCAAATTTCTTCCAGAAGATCAACTTCTGAGTTTTCTTCTAGAGATTTTTAAAGCCAAAGGGAGTGATAATAATTCTAAATACACCAAAAGCTGCTGGAGGGTATTTACTGTAAGTCAGCGCTTCTGGTGAATCACTGGTAGTGGCAGAGCTCCACATTTCTGATAAGGGTTCATTTAGGTACTGGCCTAGAATGGTACTTTATATGCTTGCTCCCCACTCTATGAGAGTACACAGCAGAGAACAGTCACAAAGTTGGAGGCTGAGGGGCTAAATCTCAAAATCCACCATGAGGTTGTGGTATCACATCATCTTGAGATTTTTCCAGAGTTTTCTGATTACAGAACCTCTTGGTCTAAAAATATAGTCTTGTGGGTTGTGGCGTGGATATTACCATGCTCTGCTGAACTGCAACACAAGACCTTGGCTGTCTGAAAATAACCTGAAGAATGACAATGTTACCAAGATGATTGAAAAAGTGAGTTTACCAATCTGGATAGCACAGAGAACCCTGAAAATTATAAGAAAGTATCACAAATTACAGTAAATAATGGTGTTTAGTGATGTCCCAGTTTGCCTAAAGGCTTCTAGATTACTTAGTACCCAGCATCTGCTAATACATAAAAGAATTAAGCAGGCAAAGTTATAATGCAGCATGTCAACATGTTTATACAGTCTCCTCTGCCTAATGAGAACTTATCAAGCAAACATTTTTCATCTTTCAAATCACTTCAGTATCAAAGCTGGATGAATGTTGAGAGAGATGTTTAAGTGTTATTTTTCAGGACAACCAGTATCTCTCTCCTAACTGTGAAATTAATAGGGAAGGTAGCATTGAAGAAATTTGCTCTATACTGGAGCAGCTGACATGAGTGGAAAAAAATTGTTGCAATATTGCACTCGAAAGAAATCATATGAGAAAACAGATTTTGTAGCTACAAAGCACTAAAGCCCAAGTGAACATAGCTGAACTCTTAATTGATGCTTAAGAAGCTTTTTCACAAGAAAATAAATTACACTAAAAGCCTTCACAGAAAAAGTCTGCTATGAAAGAAGATTAATTCTCTCCTAATAAAAGTTATATTTCATTATTAATCTGTAAGTTTTGAAAAGACATATAAACTTAAGTCCTAAATAAATTAGGAATATCCAGCATTAGAGATGCAAATATTTTCTTTTGTTAAGAATCTATGTATACTCTCAATAGGTATTAAATAATTTAACATGTGATTCAACATTAGGTAATCTAGAAAAAGATCATCTCAGATGTAACAGATTTCAAGATTCCGTTTTAATTTCAAGATGAAAGCAAGGCAACATCAGAGTAGACACAGTGACAGCAAACACAGATAAGCCTCAGGAACTCCTTGCACCCTTTGTCTCTTCACCAACGAGGTGTGTCAGGCTTCTGTGTTTACTGAGAAGCAGAGTTCAAGGGGAAGAATACACAGTAATGGATTAAGATCAGTTATTTGACCCATACCAATCCATGTGCTGTATTCAGGGAAGCTGAGAGAAATGATTTTTACAAGGCTACTTTCTGACGTCTTGGAAAATGTCATGAAGATCAGGAAAGTTCAAGGGTGACTGGGGAAAGCAAATGCTGCACCTGTCTTCAAGAGATGCAGGGGATGCCATTCACCTTAATTTCAGCAATGCTTTCGACACTGCTCACACAATATTCTTGTATCCAAGTTAGAGCACGACTGTCAGAGTGGGTGAACAACTACATGTGTAAAAACTGGTTTGATGAGTATGCTCAGGGGGTCATGGTTAATTGGTTGTAATCTACCTGAAGGCTGGCAACACTATGCAGTAATGCAGGGATCTGTCCTCGGAACTGTCCTGCTTAGCATCTCTATCAGTGGAGGAGGTGATGGAGCATGCTCATCAGATCTGCTGATGGCAAAATATTGGAGGAAGCATCTGGCATGTGGGAGGGTAGCAATGCCATCCAGAGGGGCCTAGACAGCCTGGAGGAAAAGGCTAATAGGAAGCTCACAAAATTCAGCAAGCTCAGATGCAAATTACTGAACCAGGGAGGAGGAGCCCCTTGCAACATGAATAGGCTGTGTCTTGGCTGACTGGGGAGAAGCTCTGCAAAAAATCTGCAGGGCTTTGGCAGACAATAAACTGAATGAAGGACTAGATTATATTCCTCTACTCAGCACACTTTGGACAGTGTCTCCAATACTGCATCCAGTTTTGAGCTCCCAGTATCAGACAAAGAGTTAAGTGGACAGAGTTCAGTGTAGGGCCACTATAAGCGCTTGATGTTGGAGTACATTCCCCTGAGGAGAGGCTGAGGAGGCTGGGCTTTTGTTCATTCTGGAGAAGACACCTTCAGGAGGACTGAGCAGTATTGCCCTTTCACATACTGTAAGCATGTAAGGTGTGGCTGAGGTCACTTGGGGTCCTCAGAGAAGAGCCTATGGGGAAACCTCATTGCAGTCTATAACTTCCTTGTGAGGGGAAGAGGAGGGACAGACATGGATCTTTTTTGTGGTGATCTGTGACAGGGCCCAAGTGAATGGTTTGAATTTGTATCAGGGGAGGCTTAGTCTGCATATTAGAAAAGGTTCTTCACCCGGCGGGTGTCTGGGCACTGCACAGGCTCCCCGGGGCAGTGCTCACAGCACAGCCGGACAGAGCTCCAGAAGCGTTTGGACGCTGCTCTCCTCGGGCACAGGCTGTGACTCCTGGGAATGGTGCTGTGCTGGGCAGGAGTTGGACTCAATCATCCTTGTGGGTCCCTTCCAACCCAGCATATTCTGTGATTCTGCAATATAATAGTGTGCAGAACGTGAACTTTTGTCTGTGAGAGGAGATTAATTAATGTGTTCAGGAAACAATGGGACAGAATGTCTTTAAAAGTCTTTACTTCTAATGTGTGGTAGTGTGCCTTTATGATTAATATATTGATCCTACTGAAATTAATAATAAAGGTTTCACCAATTCAAATGGACAGTAGATTTCAGCTTAATTGCCATGTCCTAGTGTCTATGCTTTTGGCACAGACAACTTCTGCCTTGGCATTATGCTTGTCCCAGTAGTGGAAATTTATTGCAGAGTATTGTGTTCATATAAAGTATCCTAGGACTAAAAGCAGCCTAACTGCGCTAGCACACCATTGTATCTGGGCACTGAAGCCATGCCAGGGAGGGCTATGCCAAATCATACAGTCCAAAGCTAAAAAATGTTCTATTCATTGCTCTCCACTGCTACATTGATCTTTAAAAAGTACTTAAATCTCTGTTGACTGCTGTGAAAACTGAAAAATATATGTTTTTTTAAATAATCCCACCCAACCTTACATACTTTGGCAAATACCTCACTCAGAAAATAGCCTAGAAGGATCCCAGAAACACAAAATTTTGGAGGCTGGAAAGGTCCTCTGGAGATTGTCTAGTGCAATCCCTCTGCAGGTGCAGGACTTTGTTCTGCTTCACAAGTTTCATGCCAGCCCAATTCTCCAGCCTATTAGGGTCCCTCTAAAACAGCACAACCATCTGGTCTCTCTGCCACTCATCCCAGTTATATCATCTGAAAAGCTTCTGTGGATGTTCTGTGCCAGTTGAGTGGAAAGGTAATTAATGAAGATGTCAAACATGACTGGAGCCAGTAACAACACACTGTTAGTCTCTAGCCTCCACCTGGGCTTTGTGCTCCTGACCACAACACAGTTAGACTGGCAGTTCATCCAGCTTTCAGTCCATCTGACTGTACTCTACTCTAGCTTGTACTTCCTCACTTTGTCCATGATGAGAGTGTTACAGAAAAAGGTATCAAAACCCTGTCTGATGTCAAGAGAAACACTCTCCCCCACTCCTTCCTCTTTGACCAAATTAGTAATTTTGTTACAGAAAACTTGCAGGTTGAACAAGCATCCCTTTGTAAATCAGTGCTAACTATTCCAAATAATTTTCTTCTGCTTAAAATATTTGGAAATTTGTCAATTTGTTTTATTGCTTTCCCTGAGAGTGAGGTGTTAGTAACATATACTTTCTCTGGCCCTCCTCTTTTTCTTAAAAACAGGATTAAAAAAAGGAATTTGGGGTGAGGATTTAAGGACAAGAATGAACCATTACCCCAAAATGCAGAGTAGATTTCAAGTTAAATAGCATGTGACTAAACCTGAAGGTTCTGCTTCTCTTTTTCAATTGTGAAGTATTACTTATTTAACCTGAATAATGTCAACATGAATGGCACCTATGATCTACTATTTTGAATCTTTTAACTTGAATAAACAATCCAAAAATGTTAAGTATATGTATAATATATGCAAATATATATTTTTGCTTTTGAAAATTGTAAGAGTAGTTTAACATTAGTTTAGTCTTATGAATGTTACTAAGTTCTTTCTTTAAAGAGATGAAATTCTCTCGTAGAAGAATATACCTCACAGATACAGAAGATATATGAATCCTGAACTATTATTCCCCTATGACAAGAATTCTTATTTCAAAGTAATACTTTGATAATGAAGACGAAAGCAAACATTCTAAGATAATATATATAAAAGAGTAAAAATATCAAGACATTTGTGCTCTGCTGGCAGCAACCAGTAACCAGGGACAGATAAGACAATGCAAGGACTAGGACACAACCATTCAAAAGATTAATCTTATTCAGCTTTAGGCATCTAATACTTAATTGTATAGTCTAGCAAACTTTCTAGGCTTTAGATACAGGAAAAAAAAATCCCTCATCACTGGCATATCTGTTTCAGAGTGGCATCAATCACCTTTCAGCTAAAGTAGAAAATATAAATTCCAACCTTCTTATGCAAATTTAGGGAACTCTTTGGTATTTCCTTATGTTAGATTTAGACTTACGTAGGCAGGAAAATAAATATTTTTTTTAACAGATTAGAGGAAAATATTTTAAAATGTATGAAGTTCTAGTATAAATATACTTTCAGGTGGAAATGAAAGCTCTTGTTAATAAAATCCTGCATGAGTCATTCAGTCTGTACCAGCAGATCCGAATACAAGAACAAAGTTAATACCAGAGAATGCAATGGTACCAGCTATGCTTTCAACACTTCTGTATTTACACACAGGAAAATTTAGAGAACTCTACTAAGGTGAAAAATAAACCCATACATCTATAACAGGCCACCAAGAGCTTAGATGGCCTAAGGAAATATGAAGTTGATGGATGGTGTAGATTTTTGATGGCAGAAAATATTGTCTGCATTTCTATTCCAGATTATGTTTCCTAGGTAAATGAGTACTGTCCTTGACTTGTCCCATCAATCCCCTCAGTGTGATTGAACTGAACACATCAGGGACTAACTTGGTGAAAAGTTAAAGTCACAAACGAACAGGATGTGCTCTGGGATAAATTACTCCTATTGAGTTATGTGCTAGTTGCTTTTGTGGAAAGAACTTTGCCAAGAAGGAGGTTTTATATTAATTTTATATGAAGATATAAGTTAATTTATATGAAGATATAAGTCTTCTATCTATCTTTTCAGTATGAGACATATTAGTAATGTAACTGAGCAATGTTAGCAATGTAACTGAGAAGTCTGTTTGAAATCTTGAGTCTGAGAAAGTGTGGATATGGTACTTATTTTGCAGCTTCTTTTGATCTCAGTGCTCTTTTGAATTAAATTTTAAGAAGCAGAATATGTGTGCTAGAAGTCTGAAGGGAGGCACCTTCTAGAGTCACCTTTTCAATATCATATTTCTAGGTGCATGGTCCAGTTTTAAAGGTGCAAAACTAATTTCTGAACTAAACAGACAAGTGGAGATACAATTCAGCATCAACCCAGGACAGTGCATCATATATTCACTCTTACAGAAGATGCAAAACAAAAAAATCTCAGTAATCAAAGCTAATTATACAGAAAATAGTTGCATTTGACCAGCCAAAGCCTTAAAATATCACCAATATCACAAGCCCTAAATAACCACAAATTTTGTAGATAGGTGCAAATATTGTTAGTATGACCGGGTTCAAAAGGCAAGACAATGCACATTGGAATTCAAAATGCTTGTGAATCAGCTTTCCTAGCCACCTGCATTGCACAAAGTGATTCAAAAATTGATTCAAAAATTTGGTTCAAAGTCCTTTGTATTTAAAAAGTATATATCCACTGTTTAAAATACACCCTTTCTCACTTTACACATTCATCTCACAATATCTCTTATCTCCAACGTCACTCTTTGTCTTCATTTGCTTTTAGCAGCTTCCCTGAATTACATTTTTCAAATGAAAACACTTTTATTCTCTCCTGAAACTCAGACAATCTGCATGTTTCTTCGGGATTTATTCTTTGTGACACCTAACAGCAAGGATGCTGAATAAGGACAAATCAATAATGAACACTGATATAGATGGTAATTTTTGTCTGATCATAAACTAGTTGACCCATGATCCATCTGAATCTTCAAAAGAAAACCTAAAGAAAGAACATTTTAGATGTCTTCCATTAAATTAAAACCAAATTAAAATTCCAGGACTTGGGGTCATTACGCTACTTGATACTCTTTTGAGGAGTCAGAGTTTATAACTAATGAATGGGACCTAAATACCGTATACTAGTTTAATCTTTGGCAATTCATCTTCCTCCGTATTTTTCATGCTCTTTAGTAGGAAACTGTATCATATTATTAAGTCTGAATCCTAAAAGTTCAGAAGCATTTCACAGCATGATTAAACTGTGAAATGTATTTGAAACTAATTACTTCTGACAACTGCCATTAGACACATATTTGCAAATGCATTTTCTAATTCCTTAATGGCAAGAAGTTCTTGTTATCTTTTGAACTTTTGGGCTGCCTTGTGATTGACATGCTAAAAACCCACTTCTGCTTTAACTGTTTAGCACCACATAAAAGAATTAGTCAAAATTATAAACTACTGATGTCAAAGAAAGCAGTACAGGTCATGCGAGTGTGCTGGTTGATGCTATATATTGATGATGACAAGACTGCAAGATGTAGGAAGAAATGACACCCACATTTTTAAAACAGGTTTGTTAAAGACTGACTCAATAAACTAGTCCAGGAATTCCATTGCTAATACTGAAAAAGTAAGATAAACTGGTTTGAGTTTTGGCTGATATTTAGAAAACTGATAATTCAGAATTACATTATATTCTGATTATTATAAACTTTTTATCACATCATGCAGCAGATCATAGAATGCTTTTATGGTAAACGTGCACTGCAATTAAATTACCAGATGTTATTTCTCAAGTTAATCAATCATATCCTGTAATTTTTGAAACAGGATTTTTGTATTTTCCTTATCTGCTAAATTGATGCCGTAGAAAACTGGGAGTGCAGTTACTTTATGAAATCCTCATATGTACCAGTTAATTTTTGATATACAGTATAAAGCATTGACAAGATGTCAACAGTTATCTTTACACAAAGTTTAAAATTCTTAACTAGCAAAAGAAGATCAAGCAAGAAAATGGGGGGGGGGGAAATTATCATTCCTATTTAACTTCTTTGAACTAAAGTTGAGGAGAAAAAATGGCAAGATTTGATATAGAAATAATGAATCCCCTTTTCAGGTGCTTTTCTCTCTCCATTAACTCTAGATAACCTTGATTAGATGCCTTACTTTTTGATTGTAACCATTCACTGGGATGTATATCTCTGGGTGGTTTCCCTTAAATCACAAAGATTTTTAGCAAGACTTGGTTCAATATCTGATGCAATCTAATTCCTTACTGACGATATTCTGAGTCCTACTTTCTTGTTATACAGTGATGAAGAAGTGTACTTTATCATGATTCCTGCTAAATCTAAATTACAGAGGGAGTAAACTTTATTGTATAAAGAGTAATAGTACCAAAAGAAAGCAAAGTGAACCCCCTTGTCAATATGCACTTTTTAACCCAGTTAGAAGATAAGGATTATTCTTGCTTCCTGATTTTCAGAGACTTTTAGTTCGGCCATGTGAGTTAATTTTTTTTCAGAACAAGCAAAGATAACCCTCAACAGGAAGAAATATTTTTTTCTAGACTAATCGAATTTCAGCAGGAAAGATTTATTTCCCTTCTCTGCACAAGAAATTACTTTAGTAACAACTGTAATGAATTTAATGAAGACATATTTCATATCCCCTTTATACCCTCATTTTCTATGGCTTTCCATTCTTGATATAGAGGAATATAATATTAAGATAAGGCTAACTCTAAAACCAGAATCTACTTTAGACTACTTTTCAGTTTTAGACTTTTATCAAATAAATTATTTACATATTGGATGAAATCTTAATGTCATCACCACTAAAATATTTTTGTCCTATATAAATCTAAATTTATTGTGTTTATGTATGAATTTTCCAGATGACTTATCACTGATCATTGATTCTAGAATATATTCTGCTGACTAGAGAGTTTTCTATGGGTACCGGTACAAGCAAAGCCCAAATTATTTATATAGCTTTTGTCTTTTTCCATCTTATTGAATTGCAATATCTACCTGCTCCTTTCCTAAGATTTTTTCTAAACCTCTGATTTTTTCTCACATGGTATTTCCATACTATGTTTCTTCAACCTAGACTGTATTCCTGACTAGTTTAACTTATCTCACTTCCATGTCTGACAATAAGCTAAAATTGCCCTTTCTCCTTCCATCGCAGCCTTGCTTATGGCACAGCTCCCTTTATCCTAGCAGTTTTTCTGTTATGTTGTTTGTGTGACAGGCAGGCATATATCCCAGCTGTCAAAGACATTCTTCTTATATTGCTTCAGAAGGTAGCAAAGGTCCTTCAAACAAATATTGCACTTGAGTTAGTCAAAACACCTCAAAAATCCACTACTATATGTGTGTAAAGATATGTTTATGATTCTTAAGGGGTTTATTCTCAGGTTTTCAAGATTTTCTAGAAGCTGGCTTGTGTTCTTCTTTCTTATTTGTGCTGCATTGGTCTCCACACAGATATTTAATATTCTTTTTTTTTTATTACAAAAATAAAAGAATATCTACTTTTTTCCTCAGTTACTAATAGCCATTTATAAATCACAACTGTCTTATAAATTAATAAATCTAAGAAAATTAATCTATATTGTTCCACATAGTATGTCTCCACATTTTTTCCAGACTTGATCACTAGAAAATAACTAATAATAAATCAAATGCAATCCAGAAGAGACAACTGCTACCAAAATAATTTTTTCTTGTGCAGAAGCTCCTGACTGGAAAAGCATGGTGGCAGCATGTTCCAGTGAGGAACTCTCTTCAAAAGATGTTCTATTACAAGCACAGTGCCTTCAAAATATTACTTGTACAAGAGGGAATGAATGATTAGAGAGCTGGAGTGAAGGGGAATGATTCGGAGGAATGGAACACTGCTCCTTTTAACTAAGGCTGAGTTAGCTGGAGCTGCTCAGCCTGGACAAGAAGGGATTCCAGGAAGGTCTTATTATGGCCTTCCAGTACTTAAACAAGGCTAATATTTAAAACATAGAACTTTTTACCAAGGCCCATAGAGACAGGACAAGGGGAAATGGTTTTACACTGAAAGAGAAAGGTTTAGATTGGACATAAGGAAGACATTTTTTATTATGAGGGTGACAAGACACTGGAACAGGATGCACAGAGAAGTGATGGATGCCCTGTTACTGGAAGTGTTCAGGATTGGGCAGGGCTTTGAGCAGAGGAGCCCCTGCCCACGGCAGAGGAACTGGCCTTCGAAGGTTCCTTTGAACCTAAAACATCCTATGATTCTGACAAACTTTTTTGGGGGGTTTCTTGGGTTTTTTTGTTATTTTTCATAAGTAGAGCCCATTGCTAGGGTTAGTATAAACTCAAAGCACATTTAAGTGTATACAGTACCCATGTGAATATCTTCAAAGCTTTGTGTGTTCTTGTGACTTCTTAAAACAGAATTTTCCTCTTAATTCTTACCTATTTTAGCCTTATCTACTTAATATTCTTGATATAGCAAGCTACCACTGGAGTTTGTTTTATGGCATCTTTAAGACTAGAACTAATAATTCTTTATTGATTACTTATGACTCCTTAGAAACTTTTGAATTACATTTAACAATATCATTGAGATATTTTCATAATTCTTTAGTGGTCAACAGAAAAAATTGAACCTCACAATTATTTCCTATATTTAGGCAACCAACACACTAAGAGTCAATTTAAAGTACAAGGGTCATTCTTACTACTATTGGGCAAAAGCTTTCTTAAATCTTTTGGTCTTTCATAAAAGTGAGAGTATGAGAAGAAAGCATTTAGATGGAGGAGTGTATCTTTGTAAAAGGTTCTTTAAATTAATCCCTAATACAGTCCTACACTTGAATTACTTAATTAAATCATAATACTTGTATTGAAGATAGGAAGAACAATGATATCTTTAATAGAATTAAAGTTGAATAGCTGTAATATTTAATTTTAGCTTTCATTCCCTTTATTTTGGGGTCAGCATTTGTAGTAGAGTAATCCAGGTTGCTGATGCATCACTTCTGAAGACTTCTGAAATTTCATTTAATACTCTTTTATTGCTATTCTGCACAGTAAAGCTGCAGATGGAGGAATAAGGAAAAAATCATTAAATTAGGAGAAAATAAAAGAGAAAGCAATGAACATGAAAAGATTTCCAAAGTCTGTGCTCTAAAGTCTATTTCAATCTCTGATAGATTTGTTTTCTCAGCCCACCCTATGGCATCGGGAATTTGTACTTTGTCTGTAATCTGTAGTCTCGTGCATGTTTCTGTACTTATCTGACACAGAAATTTTGAAGCAGGTATTTGCTGTTTAGCCAGAAATAAACAAAACAAAAAACAACAACAAAACCCAAAACAAATAAAAACCACAAACAAACAAACAAACAAAAACCTAGCAGAAAATGGAGGAAGAACGAAAAAAAAAAAAAAAAACAACAAAAAAAACCCCAAAACAAACAAACAAAAAAAAACCACTACTCTAATACCTAATGTTAATTTTTCAATGCTATACAATAATTTTTAGATAGCACTTTAGATATCCAACTATTCTAAGATGTTTAAAAATGCAATCAATAAAACCAGCCACAGAAATACAACTTAGATTTTAGGAAAATTACAGAGAAAACTTCAGGCTGAATTGGCCCTGTGACAAAGTGAGTTTGAAGATTTCTGAAGTAGATAGAAATTCAGCTTTGAGAAATGAAAGACCTTACAAAGAACTTTGAGAGGCACTAATGTCAAGATATGCCTGTATGTAGCATATGTAGATTGAAATATTGGTCTAACAGGGATAATGCATAGCCAGCCATAGAGACACTCCACAAAATTGTAAAATCAACCTGCAAAATAGCTTGAAGACAAAATTGCAATATGGTACTGCTCTGATTAGTCAACCATTGTTTATTGACAGTTTCTGTTCTCCAAAATCAAAGCATTACATCTCAGCCTGCGCTGAGTGTGTTTGGTTTTTCTCTTATATCTCAGGTCTGTCGCTTCCAGATATTAACAGTTAAAATATTCCTGGGGTCTTTAATCTTAGTATTGCAAAGACACAACCAGTCAATAAATAACTGTTTTTTGGAGAGTACCATTATCTCAGCTAACAGGTGGATGAGTGGCTTGCCTGGATAAGAGTTACATTTAAGTAGTAAAAGAAAATTATGAAATAAAAATAATAATTAAATTTTTTGGTTGGTTGGATGATGGATGGATGGATTTTAAAATTTAAAAGCTAGTCTTAAATAGAAAGGATGTCATTTAAAAGGACAACCATATTTTTGAAATTCTGTCACCACCTACTTTGTTCTATTCCCTGTTATGATTGAAAAGTTTTCTGACTTAAAATATAAATTTTCATTGCTTGAAACAATAAGTATTAAATCTGTCCAAACTGGAAAACAGTCTCTGTCTTTTGCTTATGGTCACATTGTATTATTCTGAAGGTAAAAGAAATTAAAAGTTTGGAACAATATGCCCCATTGTTATCAATGTAATTAGTTGTATGTGACTGTATTTGAACTGTGTTACTTTATATCTGTTGTAACAGAAGGAAAATACCATCACAGGTTGATCTTATAGAAGTACTTCTCAAGTTATAAAATTCATTAATCCACCACATTCTCTTTGAAATCACCCCGTAAAAGAATTTATGAGACATTGTGAAAATAGTCACATATGCTAAACTCTGCTGTCACAGATGCTTCCATTACCATGTCTGATAACTGGCTTTTGTCAGAACATGACCTTTCTCCAAAGAACAAAAGCATGCTAATTAGACCCATGAAATGGAAAGAAATTCTGAATTTAAAAGGTGATACTTTTATCTCCACAAACTTAATACAGCCTGTCTTGTGTATGCTTGTTAACTGTGTTGCATACACCTCATGACTTTTATACAAAATGTTTTTTAACCAACTGTAAAAATATGTAGGTGAATTTTTCTGTTGTTTTGTTTAAAATTGTGTTGTGCATATGTTACTTCACTCATGATTCAGTATATGACTCTTTGAAATTAATTTATTTCTCCTTTTACACTAAAATGTCTGAAACAGCTAATATTAATGAATTTGCAATAAACTAGTTTGAAATGACAACTTAATAGCTTGTAATTGGCATCTATAAATGCCTTCTTCAGGAGCAGCAATTTCTACAAGACTGAGATATTGATCGTTAGTACAGTGATCCATGTCACAAGCACCTTAGTTTATCATAAACTCATTTCCTTAATGACATAAATAAGCATTTTAATTCAGGAGATGCTTCCATAAATCAGCACAATACTGCTTCTGAATGCTATCAGAAAGAACATTACTTTGTTATATGAAAAAGTAAAATATTTTCAGCAAACACTGTGAGAACAAGAGAAAACTGAGTCATGGCCTTGATAACATGGTAACTAAGTAAACTTCTGAGTTACCTACACCAAACAAGGACTTTGGGAAATTTCATTGATAGTGCAGACCAAAGTCTGCAGGCTTTTTATTCTTGTTTATTTTTTTATTCTTCAGAAAACTTAGAGCTGTAAAATATTGGTATTTAATAAGAGAACTGAACATAAATAAATATTTTTCTTCAAAAAACTGCTGGTCAGATAGTCCTTTTTGTATATTGGCTGTAAGTATTCTGTGAAAAAATCTGGGTGCAGATAAGCTGTCACTAAACATCAAGAGCAGTGAAAAATAATAGCTGCAGAAGGGGAAATCCCTCTGTTCTGAGTCACTGTACACTATAATATGAGGTAAAAAGTTGTATGATGGTCGGATATTGAGAAAAAGGCAGCAGTGTGACAACACAGATGTGTACCCAGAGGTGTATGACTGATCTAAGTGAAGGTTTTTCACTATTGATGCTCTGAAAATATCCATCATCCAAGAGATTCTAAACAGGAGCCCTCCCAGTAGGGAATAGTCAGGCTGAACAGAGACAAGATAGGTAAGAGATGGCATGAGAGAGTGAAAAGCACTGCAGGGATGATAGACATGACTTGGGCAAAAATTATCTAAAGAGCAGGTCAGAGAGGATTCTTTTCCTGTCAGAAAGTGATTCTCCAAAACCACTCACATAAGTGTAGAGATTTTGAGATTTTATCTTTCAGAAAGTAAACTGACCGAAAGTATTATCAAGAGACAGAAAAAAACCCCAACCAACCTTTTCTAAGCCATTTGGAACAATGTTACCATCAGTTTATCTTTTTTTTTTTTTTTTTTTTTTTCCTTCATTTTCTTCAATGATACAATAATACAGTATAATTTTATTCCTTTTTCTTTCTATTATGTTGTATGCTGCACAGAAAAGAAAATTGTTGGATCTCAAGGCATTTTCCTGTTCCTCTTCACCAGATCCATATTTTTCATATTTTTTTTTTATTTTGAAATGGTAAATTATTTACATAAGAACAGAAAGAAACAAGTAAACCACTTTTTCCATGCAGTCCTAAATCATCTGGTCACTGCAGCTGTTTGTATTGCCAATTTTCTGAAGAATTTTAAAATAATCATAAAATATTTTGTATATTTCTCTAGCTTGAAAAAGTATTAAACCTTGGCTTCAGAATTAAAAACAGAGCATATTTACTAGATCAGTCTGCCATTAATATTAAATGCCAATTTCTAAACTGCAGGCGAAATCTTGATTTGAAGTGTTGTTGACCAGTCAAGACCAAAATTTTCCTTGAGGATCTTTTAGGGGTAACCTTACAGGCATGGATATTTTAGCAGGGGACCCAAATACAGCTAAAAACTTTCATACAATACAGTTTGTGAACCAATTAAATATAACACACTTAATGGCATTAAGCATGGCAAGTTGTGGAGAGCTGAAAGTCTATTCATTGTCTTGTTCCCAATGCAAAGGTCAATAAATTTGTCATAGGGACTCTCTATCATCAAGAAAAATCTTTGTGAAGCACATTTTAGTAAGGAGATATGGTTTGTAATCTTGCACAGGTGAGAACACAGATTTTCAGTTTTCTAAATTACACTGAATTCTCTCCTTCAAGTACAATTTCCATTTAGGCTGTCCAGATGCATGTGCACCAACTGAAGCTTAGAAACTGGAATTTTAATAAAAGAGTTCAGACGTGCTTTCCTTGCTATTGATCACTGTACACTTTGGTATCCAGACTCAGAGAGGACCTACCTATTGTCATCCAGAGTAATTGGTGATTTTGGTGCTTTGCTATAAGTTTTTCTAAAAATAAAAAACATAAACTTTTGTGCATAATAGCTTGACAGAATCTACTTAACCTAAAGAGAGAATAATTTATTTCTCAAAATACATGAAAAAATATCATAAGTACATACTTTTAAATTCCTGTGAAAAAAACTTGGAAAACCATTAAAGTAGCACTTCTGTTTTAAAATGAAAATATACATGAGAGACCTTTATTTTCAAATGAGCATGTTTTAAGGAGTTATCTTTTTTCTCTGTGTAGATGATTTTAAGCCAACTTCACAAAAGATCAATTCAATAAATTAAAGGAAAAAAAATGTTAATAACCATACCCTTGTCTTAGCATCATTAGTGCAGGGGTTAAAAAAGGAAAAACAAAGAGAGAGGCAGAGAAGGGTAAATGAGAAGACATTGCAGTGGTGATGTATGGAATAATAATGGCCAGGCAAATAAAAAAGTTAGAAATATTTATTATTAGGTAATATAAAACGTGATCCTTCATCCTACTTCATCTTCCCCTGTAATTATTCACTGACAGTTATTGCTGGAGACATAGGTACAATCAGGTTTTGCCATTGGTAATACATCTGAATTAAGATAGGAGACTTTCTCCTAGGATAATAATTTTAAAATCAGTGGGACTTTAAGATGGGTTTATCTTTCTAATCCACTTGGCTTGAAACTTGTTTTTACATTATGCATCCCAGAAACTGTAGGTAAGAAGTGCTATCTAAGTAAAGGGATTATATTGGATTGTTTGTGGTGGAAAATGTTCACTTCTTCTTTGAAGTGAACCTTTCTAATAATTTCTTAGATAGTTTGTTAATTGTTTTGATTATGGAAATTTTATTTAGAAAAGTTATGGAAAAGGGAAGGACTGGGTTAATATCTGAGGATTCTGCTTTTCCAGACAAAAAAAAAAAATGTTGCAAGATGACAGGATGCTTTTAAATCTTTATGTTTAAGTGGGATGAAGCAAATTGACTGTGTTAAAGTTCAGGTATTTTGCAGTTAGAGCCAGAAGACTTCTATTCATGTCTTGATTTTTTTAGTTTCTTGGACTTCTATCTGGGGTTATCAGAAATAAAACATCTGTTTATTCAATAAAACAGTAGTAAAGAAAAAGAACTTAAGGCATCTCTGTACTAAAACAGTTCAGGTGTGACATAATACCCAACTGAAATGACCAGAATCGACCATCTGGTAGTTTTCTGGACATCTACAGGCAACAGACTATAAGTGTTATTTGGCATTGCAGATCTATTTAAAAGATCTTTACAGCTAACTCTAATGAATGAGAATGAGGTCAAGAAAAAAATGAATTAATGTCAGAGTAAAAAGCTAAAATCAGTTAGAGTAGCAAAAAAAAAAAAAAAATTATTTAAGAATCCTTTTCTTGGTCAATGATCCACATATTGAAGAAGGGATGTGCCACTGGCAGTGCCACATTTCTCTTTCTCTGGCCCAGTTTTAAGTTCATTTCTTGTGCCAACAACTGTGTCAAAAAGTCTCAAAGGCAGCAGTTCCATAATTAACAAGAAAGTTCTCACTCAGAAACAGCCTGTTCTCTTCATTTTTGGCAGAAGTAGACTGAATTGCACTGACTGTTTTCCAAGTGTCATTAAAGGAATAGACATAAAATAATTGTGAACAAGTGCAGGAGCTCTCAACACATCAGCCAGTCTATAGGAACTGTGTGCACTTATAGTAAAATAGGTAATGATAAAAAGAGTTTTCTGCTTAATTTCAAGACACCATTACAATCTGTTACTGTAGGCTACCTATAGAGCAAATTTTGTAATTGCATCAAAAGAATTTTTTAATCTGCATATTGTGATAACTTGTCTGTTTTCTAAAACATAAGATATTATGGCTTAAATGGTTTAATCTTGCATAGTTTGAACATGTGAATGTGAACACATTAAATTCATGCAAAGCTTGGTATGTTTACAATCTGAAAATGAAATGTAAATGGCTTTGGGCTATGTATGGAAATATGGCTGGAGCTGAGAAAACACCTTCAGGAAAGGAAAAAGACTTGCTTGTTGTCAGAAGGCAAACCTATAATAACTGTTTATTCCTGAGTCTTCCCTATTGCTGTTCGTCCATATCCAGCTCCTGTGAAACAGCATCTCTGGCAACTTTGTGAATATGCAGATTCTACCTTAGTTCTTACTGGTTGGTGTCTCATTTCCTAACCAAACAGAAATCACTTAGCAAATATCTTTGATCTAAACAGAAGTGAAAGTATATTTTATAACTCTTTGAACTGCACAGTTATTTTGCTCTCAACTACAGATAAATATCTTTTAAGAATATTACCACCAATCTCAGTTAAAATAATCAAGACAATGCAAATAAATAGCTATTAAACTCCTATGTAAAGTATACTGAAATAACAGCCTCAGGAGATGTGTGTTACTTAATGAAAACAAAGAAACCCCCCCATTTATTTTATTTTATTGTTTTATTTATGTCTTTTTATTGCTCTTTGAAATAACTATATCATCTCTCAAAATTATAAGGGGATATTTCTACTGTATTTACAGGAATCAAAATTATTTAGATTTTCTAAACACATGGTATTTTCAAGAAGGTTTCCTAAATGATAAAGAGGTTGAAGATCATATTTGTGAAACAGAAAACAAAAAAAAAGAAAATTAATATCCATTCTAAAACTAATTTTAAGCAGAATTTTATTGCATTGCTAAAGTCCTCCATATACTGTCTAATTCTCAATGAACCGAGTTCCATTGTCACTGTAGTAGCTCTTGGCAGTTCAGTCACATAGTCACTAGGTCCTGCTCCTGTGCACACTCAAGAGAATTAATTTATGCAGGCATTCCCCAAGCACATCTTAGATATTGTTCTCTGCACAGAATTCAGTAGGCTATTTTAATTCTTTTTCACAGTATAAGTGAAAGAATCTCTGCTTTTCTTTCTAAGTATCTCAAATCATAAAGCTATCAGTGAGAGTGTTTGGAATGCAGACTGAAATCCATTCTCTGTGTTAAGGTCCTTGAAGCCGTGTGTCCAAGCTAAACTCTCATGCTGAGAGATTCATTATAACTGCATGTAGTCTCAAAACAATTTGTCTGGCAGAGATTAATATAAAATAAAAGTACATAACAGTCCTGAGTTCTGGAGGTAAATCTAATAACTAATAAATAGCTAACTATTAAATAACTATAAGTAAAATGATTTATCTCTTGTCCCAGCTGGCCCTCTGCAGTAACACAATGCAGAGAAACCCTGGGGAGGAAAAGGGGTGGGCGAGGCAGGTGGGTGCTGTTGGCTGCATGCAAACCTGTCTGTGTGCATGTGCATCTAGGTGTGTAAGCCAGCCATTTGAGATTTGTTAGCAAAGGATGCTTAGAAATTTGCAAGTCTGTATCAACTTTGCAAGTGTACAATGGTTCAGTTTATATTTTTCATTTTTCTCATAAGTACATAGTTTTTTGATTACTTGTTAATTATGGAACATTAAGAAATCAATACAACACTTCAGTCTGGAAGGATTAGAGGATATAAACTGAACATAATTTCTCTCTGCAAGAACTAATTTGTACAGCCCAGAGTCACTAGTGAGGGCAACAAACTATGGAATTCCCTGGCTGCCTATTCTGAGAAGCAGTGGTCTAAATATACATCTAGTCAGAAAAAATATTTAGAGTAAAGCTTACTTTAAAGAAAATAGTGATCTTTGGTTCAGTTTTGAAAGCAGATTAATACTGCAAAATATGAGTCCCATACGATTTTGAGCAACCAATTGTGTCTCAACATGACAGGATTACTTTTTGCCAATATGAGGTTCATGCTTCCCATGCATAAACCAGACTTTTTGGGCATCAGTTTCGAAGCATTCTTTTTTTTTTCTATGAAAATTCTGACACTGGTGCATTGATCTGCTTTGCATTGTAAAGAGAATTATTTAGATAGATAAGTCACATCTTATTTCTGTTCCTAGTTGTCTCATGTATACCCAAAGTTAGTAGGGTAACAGGACATTATATTTCTCAAGATCTAAAGCAACCTTAAAACCAGGATGTTTTTCATCTTTATTTCATTGTAACAGGAACTTGGACATTTCTAATTTTGTTCTCTGTACCTTTTATTTGTATTCAGTTTACAAGAGACTTTATGTAAAATTTTATTAAATATTTTTATTAAATATCTTGTGACTAACAAGAAAGATGTGAGCAAAATCTGCCTCAAAAATTAAAATTTAACTTTTGATAGAAACAATTTATCTAGGGGATTTAAATAAATATAGATTAAATGATGGGCAAGTTGAAAAACAATGCTACTAAATATAATTAACTGATTTTGACATGCTTAGTAGGAAAAGGCATTCTGAATGACAAGCATATTACATGCCTGGTTCCCCTGAGAATATCTGCTTGAAATGCATTTGGTCATATTTTTCTTGCATAAACAACTAAACATGGTTCAGTAATTAACCACCACAAATACCTTTAATTCTGACAGGTTTGGGCCACATGGTGCTATTAGAATCTATCTTCCTTCAATTCCCTTGAAATTTTTGAAAGAAACTAAATTTTTTTTGATCAAGAACTAACTCCCCCCTATAAAACAATATTAATTAATAGATTTTATTTTTCCTTCTTTTGTAAAATTCTTTGGAGACAAGTTACTTTTGTAAGTTTTCTTTTCTATCTGCTATATCATGTTTCTGAACTCCCACCACAAAGTGCAGTTAGTGCTCATTTGTTATTTGATATCAGCCCTTGCATTTATTTCCTTGCTTAGTCCCATGACCTGTAATTTACTCCATACTTAATAACAGAAAATACTATTTACAATTTACATATTTCAGCAAATTTTTAAATCTTACCAGAATTATTTGATGCTTTCAATAAAGCAAGAGGGTTCTTTTGTGATCAATAATAGGATAAATTTCTTTCTTGTGCACCTAAAGATGATCCTATATGCTTCCATAATATAGACATACAGCTCAAAATATTTTCTTTTCAGTAGACTACTTCTCCTAAAACCAGTGGTGGGACTTTGGGGTTTTTTGTTTTTTTTTTTTTTTTTTGTTTTTTTTTTGTTTGTGTGTGTGTGTTTTTTTTTTTTTTTTTTTGTTTTTTGTTTTTTGTTTTTTAAATGTTATTAGAAATGACAAACACCAACTGGAGAAGTTGAAGAAAACATAAAAGACATCCTTTGCAGGATGATTATAATTTTCTTGATGGAATATATATATATTTATGTTTTATAGAGTTTCATACTGGCTTGTCCACATCAATCCCATTTTTGTTTGCAAACATCAAGCTGCTAAAAACTTCCTAAAAATTATGTAGTAGATTTTAAAAATAAATATTCTTTTTATAGGCAGGAGTGGTTAAATTTCTTTCTTTTCCTTTAGAATATGGATTATGTCACTACCATAAAGTCAAAAAATATCTAGAAAATTTTTGATGTATTTTCTTGTACATAGAACTGTTTCATAATTTTGTTAAAGGACTGTTTTGTTTATTTCTTTGTATGTGTAAAGAGAATTCAATCTATACAATTTCAAAAGATTAAAATTCTCCTTAACATCCAAGATACAGAGCTTATGTCAATAGTGTGGTAAGGATTGTTTTAATTCATTTAATTTCATTCTGATGAAAAGATCTCTTTATAATAACATTAAGAAGATCTTCATTGCCTCTTTCCTTGTCTTGTATTCCCACTAACAGCAATAAAGATATTGGAGGTATGCTATTCTTCTGGCTTCATCTTAAGGGTCAACTGTTTGAAACTTTTTTGGGGGCCAGTGAAGAATTTTTATTTTCTCTTTAAGAAGGAAAAATAAAATGCTATAGTATGTCCTAATTTTGATTTTTTTGTATCCTGTCAACTGAAGTCCTGTTATTTCAGTAATACACTCCCCCCATGCCGCTCCACAATAAAAGCATCAGGAGATAGAGGATTTTTGGAATGTTTTCTTTTGAATTAATGACATATGTCTGCTTAGTTGAGATAATGAAAATGTTTGTATAAAGCAAAATCAGTTTCTCGTTGACAGTCTAGTATCAACTACTTTCTTTTTTTTTTTTTTTTTTTTTTTTTTAAAGAAGTGGATACGTTTCTTCCAGAGCTGCAGCAATTCCATTCCTGTATGGATAGTTAAGCAAACCTGCCTTTGTGATATTAGCATTATGCAAATGAGGATAAAATTCTTAATGCAATGACACTTTGGCTATAAAATGTGCTGTGGAGGGAAAAAAGTTGATAATGAAAGAAGCATATTCTCAGAAAAGAGAGAGAAGCAGATAACTTCCCATTTATTTTTGCATACTTTATAACCATTCTACATAAACTTACAAACACGTCTTTGAAGTTATGCATTAGCATAATTACACTATAATATGTTTTCAGATTGGTTTTGTTTTCTTAAATTTCTTATTGTATTACACAAAGTTGAGCTACATTGGAAGTATGCATTTTGCTTAGGACTAGTCCTCCTTCTTACTCCCCATATTCACATCAAAACAATTTTATTTTAAAGGATGGGCCTTAAGAGTAGTGTGTACAGACGGCTCCTTCCTTCCTTCCTGACTGCCTGACTGCCTCCCTCCCTGCAGGATTCCATGTGCTAGCTGTGCTGGCTGACCCGCTGCAAGTCCTGCTGCAGACCCCATGCTGGAGCAGAGCTCTGACACACTTCCATGAGGTAGTAGTGTTAGGGAGTCTGTGCAGTGGTGCCACAAGAATCAATCAAGTCCCAGCTGACTGCTAGAAATAAAGCACAAAGAATTTCTCACTGCTTTTCTGTCATTAATACCATTAGTGCTATTTCCCAGACAAAGTTAGCTTTTGCAGTAATATAATTTTTATGGAACAATTTTACCTTTATCAATCTGGGGGCTTTACACTCTCACTATAAAGCAGTGAGTATAGGATAATAAGAGTTAGTCAAGCACAATATGTGGTACTATCCTTCATGCTGACTGACCAGCTATGTTATGCAGATTACACTTTGGCCCTTTATGAACCTTTATAAGGTAAGACATTCAGATTTTGCACTACCTTCAAGCTTCTTCCTGTTTAAAAATTTATTACCTGTACTAGACTGACCAAAACCCAGTATCAGTCCCTCTGTGTGGTGTCTTGACTCCTATAAATAGAGTTTAGGAGACTGCAGGCTCTCCTTGGTGCTAGAGCACTGCTTGCTCATGTACTGCTTGCTGTCTGCCAGAGCTGCTCGCCAGTCTTCAGTTCTCTGTTTGTGTCACTTCAAGGAGCTCTTCATGCCCAGGTGTAGCATTTTTAATTTGTCCTTGTAGTTTGTGAGATTCCTGTGGCCCATTCTTCCCGGCTATGTAAGTCCCTTTGCCCTACCCTCGAGCATGTGGACCAGTTACCCCAGTGTGGTGTCATTTGCAAGCTTGATGAGCCTGCACTGTCATCTCATCAATTCTGAAGCTGTTACACAAGACTGGTTCCACAGGATATATTTCTGCATTACCCCTCTTGCTACTGGTCTCTGGGTACAGGACAACTCATTAACCACTATCTTCTGAGTCCGGTCATCCAAACAGATGGGTTGTGTAGCCAACTGGTCCATCAATCTAGACCTTGATTGGGCCTTCCTAACCTGGACACAACAATATTATAGGAGCCAGTGTTGAAAGAGTAACAAATTTGGGGTAAATGATATCCCTTGCTTTCCCTTCAGTCACCTTAGGTAAATGATATCGCCTTCTCTCTCTTCAATCATATTTCCAATCTATTTATTATAAAAGACAATCAGGTTGATCAAAGGCAATTTACTGCTGGACTGAATAAAACAGCCTCATCTCTGATTTCCCAGATTGGTGAGTTTGCCCCTTTTATCAAGGTGGATGAAACATTTGCCTTTCTTCAGTCAGCAGAGACTTGCTCTTTCAAAAAATATGGAGTGCCTTTGCAAGGACCTTGTTCAATTCTCTCAGTTTGCTGAGTTGCAGCCCATCAAATCCCCTACACCTGTAAGTCTCCATGTGAATCTGTACACCAAGAGCACTTACTATAATATTAAAGTGTAAATATTCTTCTGAATATTTCTCAGAATTGTTAAATCATATCACTTTGTTCAGTAACAGCAGACATAAATCTTAGCCTGTGAAGCTTTGCCTTTTTTTTTTTTTTTTTTTTTTTTTTTTTTAATTAGAGCTTGAAGTAAACCCTAGAATGGAGCAATGGCTGTGGATTATTATGCTGTTTTCCTTGCTCACAGACCCTTAATATAAATAACCCTTAATATTAAACCCATAGCTTATTTTCTGTACTCATTTTCAGCTATTTTATAGTTTTTGGTTACAGGTATCAAAACATAGATAGTTCTTTGTAAGTCAAGACAACCCACGGCATGAAAGACTGGTTTCACTGAACCATGAACTGGTATTCTGGAAACAATGGTTCTCAGTAAGTGTCATCACATATGGCAGAGAGCTTGGCAGAAAAAGAACTTTTAAAGCAGCAGACTTGCTTTCTATTTCATATTGGGATGGCCAAAAGTGTTCTTTTGACACTGGAATTTTGTCAAAATTGATTCTTTTTTTTTTTTAAATAATACCTGAGGTTTTTAATTAATCTCTTTTCCTCACTCTTTCTCATTAGAGGTGACCATGAAGCTCTTGACTGCAGAAAACTTTCCTTTGAAAAATTCATTGAAACCAGTGCTCCTTTCAGGAAACATTTTGGCTATTATAGAATTACTTTTAGTCACAGCTGTTCCAGCCAGGTTTGATATTGTAAGACTAATCATAATAAAGAAGACCTGCCTAGACCTTTTAGCATAATAATGGAACTCTTATTTATAATTTGAGTGTCTCAGATAAATGAAAGGAATAAAAGAAGTTAGCATAGTAAAAAAATTTAGCTGGACTAAAATTGATAAATCTATATCTGTTTTCCAAAATAAGAGAATGAAAATGAAACAATTATTTGATTGTTATTTGTTGGATTTTTTTGGATGGTTCAGGTCAAAAAAACATCTCCCAGGCTGCATTCACAGGGACACTACTAGCAGATTTTAAGTTGTTATCTTTCCACTCAGATCTTGTCAGACCTCATCTGGAGTATTGTGTTTGCTTCTGGTTTTCACAATTGAAGAAACATGCAGGCAGACTGGATAATGTCCAAAGAAGAGGCACAAAGATGATCAAAGAGCTAGAGAATCTGACCTGTGAGGAAACACTGAAGGACCTAGATCTCATCTCAATGAGAAGTCTCACGAGGGATATCAGCTCAGTGTTCCAGGACTCAAAGGGCAGGAGAAAGAGAAGGGTCTCTCTACATAAGAAGCCATGCAAAGACAGAGGCAGTGAGTACAAGCTGCACTGAGAGAGGCTTTTTATAGGAGGAACAATCATCCACTGGAGCAACCTCCTCAGGGGTACTACAAGAACACTTCTAGTCTCCCACAAAAGGTTGGAGCAGATATTTTTAGAAGCCTTCCAATCTGGGCTACTCTGTGATTATATTAACAGATTTGTATAATCTAAGTTGATTTTTTCCTGGTGTGTTCCAACTAGGAAAGTCTCTCAGCTCTAAAGACTTTGCTCTGTTTTATAAATGAAATAAAAATGAAAATGTGAGAAACAAGGTGTCTACAAGCTCCTTCATTTAACTGGTAACAGCATTTTAAATGTTAGTCAACCTGTTGCATATTGAGACATGTACACAAAAATACCCATAATCCTCATGATCATTTGTGTAAAGAAGTTATTTGAACATTCTTCCCAAGGCATAGCATGTTATCACAGTATGCTGATTGTATCATTTGGAGTCTACTGTTTTATGTGTGGGTTCAAGTATAAACATTTGAGTGTAATTAAAATTCATTTTCCTCTTCCTTTCTATTGTTACAAAAAAATCAAATGCAACACATTTTCAGGTTAATGTTGTTTTGAGAATCATAATTTGAGAGGGAGTTTAGTTTGTGTTTCTTTCAGGTTATAATCCCAAATTTTAAAATTGTTAGAAAACATTTTAAAAAAATATTCTCCCTGTATAATAAGTTAATATAGTCTCAGCTCTGACAGTAAAAACCAGTGGTGGGCTGATAAGATATTTCCTTTTAAGACCTTAGCAATTGCTTGTTAAAGATTTTGGCAAAATTGCTTTTTATTAGGAGATTTCTTACAAAAGAAATGAGATGTAACATTTTCGATGATACGTTTTATCAAATCCACTTCCAACTATGTGTTAGTCAGTAAACTTTGAGAGTGACGTATTTGTTAAGACAACTTGGAAATAACATGAAATATCTAGGCTATTTTGGTTCTATAATTTATAGCAATTCCAGATCACTACTGAGGTTTGAATTGGCAGTAACACGATTGAAACCACGCTCTAGTATGACATGTTATGCTGACAAAAGTAAAAATATATTTAGTCTGATTCTCTCAAATCTATGCATCATAAAACATGACTATTTTAGGAAAGAGGATGTCTTCCCTCTGACTCTGTTACTCTCTGGAAGACCCTGCAGTAAGGAGACAGTAAAATGATGAAATATTTGTCTTGCAATATGCCCAAGAAAATCACCTTTCCTTTAGTAAACAGAAAATATTCTTTTTCACCTTATTTCTATCAGTTGCTAATTGGTAGACATCACAGAATCATTTAGGACGGAAAAGACCTCCAAGGTCACTGAATCCAACCTTCAGCCAATCACCTCCATGTTAAATAGACGTGGAATACAGTCCTTTGCTGCTTGCTGTCCCCCAGGACCCCATCTGCTGAGCTGCTTTGGCATGTGCCTGGCTTGGAGAGTGAAGGAGATGGGCTGTTTCTGGACCAGACAAAACCACGGGGAGAGCTTGCTTCAGACCTGGTCACTGAGGTTGGCCAGGTTAGTGCCAGTGCTGAGAAACTGTCCATGCCTTGTTGGTGCAAACCAAGAATTGTGCATCTCACCTTCATGTTTACTTTAGTTTCTGTGTCAGTGCTGGCATGTTTCCATCCCTTGAAAATGGCTCATAGATAAAGGTAAGTTTGGATAGTTTGTGGATTGATCTTTCTTAAACCTTGCTGTACAGGGCACTTCTGTATCTGTGTGTGATTTCCCGTGGTGGAGAAAGTAGCCAAAAACTACTTTGTGTGGATTTATCCCTGACTTCTTGCTGAAAATACACCATACAGGCTTCCCTTCAATACAGACTCTCCAATGCCACTTCTGAACTCCCATTCCCAGAGAGCATTTAGCCAGAATATAACAAGCCCCCTCCTACCTGCCTGCCAGAGCTTTGTGGACTTGTGTAGCAAGAATTTCAGCTGCATCTGTCAGAGATGGACTGAGAGTAGGGCCTAAAGAATGTCCAGAAATATTTGGGTACAGAAGCACCAGCAGGAGCAGCTGCTGGGCAAAGACCTTTGACACCCCTGTCCTGGTGCTTGGAAATGGGAAGCAGGGAAAGCAGGAGAGAAACATCTTCTGTTGCAGCAGTTTAAAATGATTGGAATCATGAAACATCCCAAAATAGAAAGTGTCTGGCTTTTTATTGCAGGTGAAAGGTCAGACTGTTGCAGGAGCTGCAGCAGCCCTGCTAGCAGCAGCACTTGCTGTCTGGTGTAGCAGCAGGGCTGGCCAAGTGCTCCCTTGTGCCCAGTGGTGTTCCCTTCTGAGAAGTGCTTGCTGCAGCAGCCTAATGAGAAGTGGCATCAGAGGGCCCCGCAGCTACTGGATCCCTGTGCACTCAGTGTGTCCCCACAGTCCCCCCTCTCCCTGTCGAGGGCTCCATGTCCACACGCTTGTGACTCAGGCTGTCGCGCTGCTGAGGGGATCTGCTCTGGCTCCTGGCTGCCTTCCTCCGGTGGCGGCCAGACCAGCCAGCCACACATTCCTCGCAGTCGTTGCCCGCCGTCACCGTGCGCAGCAGTCGCTTGAAGGGTTGCTTGCACAGTGGGCAGGTCTCTGTCAGTTTGGCCCATTCCCAGATACAGATGAAGCAAAAGCGATGCCGACAGACCTCCACGTAGGTGGCATTTTCGAGGTCACCCAGGCAGATGGGGCATAGGCCTTCTGCTGCTGCCATTTCCGATGGCCCTGCTGGTGGCAGCTGGCTCATGCTGCCCCTTGTACCAGAGCCTCTCCTCCAGGACTTTCTCAATGCCCCACACCCGCTCCTGGAGAGGGAGACATACAAAGTGCCTGGGACTCTGGCTTTCTCTGGTGCTCAGAGGGGAAAAAAAGGAAAGCCCAAGCAAGCTGTGGGATAGGGAAGGTAAGGATCTCCTGAAGGGGTCAGTTTGTGAGCTTCAAAGCAGCAGCAGTAGCAGCAGTAGCAGCAGTAGCAGATGCCCTGTGGGCAAGCTAGTCCGAGGACAGCCCACATCCCTGCCTTCTGCCCTTACTGCCCATAGGCAAGCAGCTGCCACTGAGTGTTCAGGTGCTGGGGAAACCTCCTGTCTCCCTGTGACTGGGGAAAAGGCAGGCATGGAGAGCCCATGTGGCCCTAGGTTGGAAAGGCTACCACTGGGACCTGGAAGGATGCTGGACAGACCCTTTGGAGGTCTGCTCCATGGCAGGAGGTAGAGAGGGAGGGAGAGCAGAAAGGGAAGGCCTGATCTCCACATCTCCCCAGAACTCAAGCTAGTTGGCTGAGAGCCCTGAGACAGGCTCAGGTGAGCTGTCAGGAGACCCTGGGGAAAGACCTGCTGTGTCCAGCCCCCCAAAGATCTCATAAAGTCTCCCAGACATTACTGTGTTTAGCACAGGGTACCTGAAGGACTCAGTAGGGAAAGGCAGAAGGCCTTCAGTGCTGGAAAGCCCCAGCACTCTCCTGGCACCCACAGCTCTGGGACAGCTCCTGTGCAGGACCCACAGGGCCTCACAACTGGGCAGACAGGAGAGGAGATTGAAGATGCTGCCTTTGCTCAGTGCCTGGAGCTGCTGCTTCTAACAAGCCAAAGCTTAAATGGCAAGACACTGATCCTTCTAGAGCCTGCTCACCTTGTGTGTGTGCCTGCAGGAGTCCTGGACAGAGTGCCGGGGGACAGAGCCTGTGGCTTCTGAGAAGCAGCAAGGTTGGGGTGATGTCACAGTAACACTTCGTGATGTCTCCATGTTCCACGGAACTGTTTACTGTTTCCCTAGCCAGGAAAACAGATGCCCCAAAGAGAGAAAGCCTGCTGTGCAAGAGGGTTTGGTATCTTCCTGTGGCCTTGCAGGTGAGTTTTCACCTCTGCCTTATCACTGAATCCAAGGCACCATATCTCCTACCCTACTCAGTAATGGGCTCATCTTTTCCTTTGTCTTTGCCACTTAGACATTTAGAGAAGCCCTAGTTGCCAGTGGCACCCCTCAGCAGATTCAGTTCCAAGCAATCTTTCCAGCCTTACTGCCAAGACCCTTCCTTGTGCAGCCCAGCACTTCCTTGGACTGCTTTGCTCAAGGGTGGCTTGTGCTGGCTTGTGTTCGGCTCAATGTCCACCCTTCCCCCACTCTTGCTGGACAGGACAGAACCAGACAGGGGCTGCTCCAGAAAACCTCTGGGTAGGACCCATAGGTGCTTGCAACTGGACAGGTGGGAGGAAGCTGTGGGAGAGAGGAGATAAAGGTTTTCTGAAGGAACATCTTGTTGTCTTTGAAAATCAGCCTTCTGATTTGTTTTAGTATATTAGAGTCAGTTCTCATGAATTGTAAGATAAACAAGGATCATGTTTACATTCCTTTGTGAAAAGATATCACCTGATGGATGGACTTCTCAAGTGACCAGTGAAAATAGAGAGGTAGTAACTTCTCTGTCCAATCTCTGATCACTGTCCAGAAACTTATATATATGAAGTCAACAATAAACTAGAGACTTCCTTTCTTCTTCTCTGCCTGAACACCTGTTGTGTGTGTTACTGTGTGTTTCTATCTGCGTCACAGTAACAACATCTTCTGGGCTGCAACCCACTGTTATTCACCCAGTGAAGGTACATTTGGTCTTGGAGCCTTGAAGGTGTCTTTTCACCCCTAATTTTTCAATTTCTGTGATAAAAAATCAGTGCCCTGTACACAAAAGGCCTGGCAATAAGCAACCTAACAATGAGCATGTAGGAGTGGGTGATGGTTCATGAATGCTTGTCAAGTGAGATAGAAAAAGAAAGGAAAATGAAGAAGGCAGACACTTGCACTACTGAATTCAACCTGGTCTTTAATTTAAAACTCTAAATTTATGGCAGAATGGTTGAGGTTAGAAGACTCACGTGAAGATGGCCCTTTTGTCAAACAGGGTCACCTAGAAACTGTTGCCTTGTCCCTTTCAACAATAAGTTCCAGCTCATGTATTGCTGTCACAAAATATCAGCATTAGATTTCTCATCTTCCAGAACTGAATGTTAATGTGCAAAGCATTTTCATAGATATTAGTGACTATATAGTGGTTTTATAAACAGTAACAACTTACACCTTAGAGATCACACTGCCAAATTTCAAGAATTACCCATCAGTTCATTCTTTTTAGATACAGTGAACTATCTTCATAATTTTTTAAAACTTTTTTAATGATATACCATTGTAAAATGATATGGCATCATTGGTTTGAATTTCTCATTTATTTCTACAGAGAAAAAAATCCCAAACAGTCAACACCTTTGTTGTCTTATTTTGCACATCTGAAAACAAAGCAGAGAGCGGAGTAACTTCTGTGTCACTGAGTTAAAAGTGTGATCAGGAAACAATATGATAGGACTTATTTGAATAATAAGATTTCACTGTGTGAGAAAATCTCTTCCAATGAGCATTCCACCTTAACACTTCCCATGAAAGGTTTTGTTGTAAGAATCATTCTGACTAATATGAAAATTAAAAAACCCATCAGACATAGACATAATGACTCTTTTCCCATACATCTGTTTTACTGATTTAGTGATTGGCTGCATATTTGACAAAAGCTTTTGAATAGTATGTGAATTTTTAAATGATTTATTGATGAGATATTTTTAATTTCTGCATTTTTAAATTGTCAATTTAACATTTGCATACGAAGTTCTTGGTTCAATTCAGATTTCATGAGGGCATTGAAAGTGATGGTTGCATTTCCACCCAAATAATACAATCTTTTTCAACTATTGATCAATATTTTTAATTTCTTAGTGTTACTAAGAAGTAATTGATACTAAGTGTATGCAGTGCGATACTGTTACTAAGTGTTACTGATACACACTTTATCCATCAAGAAACTATTTAAAGTGTTTTGGTAGAAATTAAATCAACTGGTTGGCCTTGAGTGTTTAAAAAAGTGCACTATTTTTGTCTTTTATTTCTTTTCTTCTGTAAGTGCATAATACACTATCATGCCATGCATATTTTGTACTTTTCTTGCAAATAAGTTTTAAAGGTCTTCAAAAGGCATAAGATGCATTTTTTTAATTATCAAGAAATATTTGAATAATAAATTATTATTTTTTTTTATTTTATTTTGAGTAGGTTTCAAGGGAAAATTTTGTCTCAAACTCCTTCCACTTCTCTGATATATTGGATTTTACAGTCTTCAATAAACAGTTTTTCCATTTCTGAACTTTGGACACAGCAAAGTACTGTGGGTGAATGAATCAGAACTCAAGATCAAATTTATAAATAAAAAATAAAATAGTCTTAACTTGAAAACAAATGTATAAAACCTTTCTTGCCTTTAATTCACTCTCCCATCTAAAAATCCCAGAAAGATCAGTCAAGGTTTTATGTTTTCAAAAGCAGTCTCTTTATGGTTGAAGTCCTTACTGTAACAAATCAGGTTTAGTGCAGACTGAGTAGAAAAGAGAAAGGTGCTAACAGTGGTTTCCTCAAGGGATTAAGATCTCTTTTCTGAAAATATCTAAAATGCATTAATTTAAAATTCTTGCTAAGCTTTCATTGTCACTTTCTTTAAACATGTTTATTTAATTATTTTCCACACAGTTTAAAAATTTGTCCCATTTATCTGGAATACTTTTTTAACTTCACAGAAATAAACTATCTAGAAATTTGAGTCATTCTCCTATTTAATAACATATTTAATAACCCTAATTATAAAATTATAATTATAAAAATTCTGGGTTTTTTTTTAATAAACACTAGTGAATAACACTGTTCCTAGCATCCTTGTTTGCTGAAGGATGACCTTCTGCAGACAGCAGTGTCTCTAGGAAAGCTAATAAGGCATGCCACCCTGCAAGGCTACACCCTACTGTAAAATATGTCAATGGTGTCTGGTCATGCTCAGTCTGTAGTAAATCTCAGCACACAATCTTCATTTATACATGGCAGCTAGTTTAAGGGACAGCACTGCTCATCTGATGTGAGGAAGGGGGTATACCAGCATTAAACATAACTCACTGCATAACTGATTTCCTAGATGATACATGATGTGTTAATGGAAAAATGTTGAGTGAAAATCAATTGCTAAATACTTCATTAGATAGTTTCATGGAACAACAGTACCTTCTGACTGTGATGGTAAGTAGGTGAGCAAGGTACTTAAGGAAAAAAAAGCTTGACAAATATTGTTTCTATGTCACTGTATTATGTGGAATATTTCTTCAAAGAATATTCAGTGTGAAGAAAGCTGGTGCTAGATACACTTTGAATTGACAGATAAGCATCTGTATGGCTTGGGTTTTGCAGTTCAAATGTCAATGCTTGCTGGAAGAAATCAACAAATAACTCATAACCTTTACCCAAATTTAGCATTTGTTCATTATAAAACCACTGTCACCATGTTATGTAGTTGCCCATAGTGGTATATGCAGAGAACTTAAAAATAGGAAATCCTAAATAAAAAATCAAAGATGGTTCATTCAAACAAGCTTGTTAAATTGTGGATTATAATACAAACAGATGTTATCTTTGGAAAAAATAGCAGAAATTTTTTGAGCATTAATATGCTATAGGAAAGAGGAATGTAAAAATAAACTTTTAATATTAATTTTTTTGTGAATCGCTTGATTGTTAATCCTTAATACAAGCTAGCAATAAAACAGGAAATTGCACAGACAAAACAATATCATGGACAAGTTCTTTGTATATCAGAATATACAGGGTTTATCTGCCCCTCCACGAGACTACCTTCTTGACTCCAATAGTGTCTATATTACCTACCTTAGTACAAGATGTAGCTTTGTATTTGTATCTGACTTTGTATTTAAAATTTGCTACCTAAATTCACAAGTATCTTAATTTATCCTAATTATGGAGGAGGTGTGGGATATTGAGTCACCTTGCAGCTTTACAGAGACACTCTGAAGACACATGCAGCAATTCTCATTTCTGTGAAGAGGAAAAAAATCCAAAAGGTTTTTTGAAGCAATGCTTTGACAAGCCTGCTTCTGACATCTACAAATGAAATCAAATCTTCAGCATCTGCAAAAAAATCCATCCGTCTAAAGAAAATGAAAATCACTCTTCTTGGGACAGTAATTGTCATAGTTTGCTCTCAACTACATCTAGGAAGATAACTGTTAGACAGATTCTAAATTACTGAACTGATGAATGTGCAGAAAATGCCTCACACAGTAGTCACTGTGATTTCATTCTAAGCATAGCACAGTAAAATTGGTGTGATTCTTCTTCATGTCTGCATATCCTAGAAAAATGCTATGGGTATAATCAAGACCTAGATACAGTAGGGTTTGAGCTCATTAAAGCTTCAATAAGTCAAAATATTTCAAAGGTACTGCTCCTTAAATTGGACTATAATAACCATGACAACTTCATTGCTTCTCTTTATGCAGAAATGAAGGTTCATGTTCTCAATCACAGAGATGTTTTTAAAGAGCTTCTGCTGTAACAAATTAAGTTAAAGCTGATATTTGTTGACCTCTTCCATTTTTTCATTAGTACTAATTAGTACATTTAAAGATATGGATTTTGACACCTATACTGAAATACAAAGTTAACAGATCTTAAACTTGCAATAGGTAGAAAGCTATTTCAAGCACAAAGTAACACAGACACTCAGTACAGGCTCTGAGGACTTTGATTAGCTTTACAAATTGGATATCGTTGCTGTCTTCTGTTCACACTTGAACATTCAGCTCCATCCTTTTTTGTGCTGAGTGCAGATAATTTTTGAATATGATATTTTTTTTAACTTATTTTTTTTAAATGTAGAAACATAATAAGCAGTGTTTATGGAACTGTGGAAGGTTTGTAAACAAGACTGTTATTTACCATGACGTTATTGGCATCACTTAACTACATCTACAAGACTGGGACCATGTATTGTCAATATAAGAAATACAAAAAAACATCGCAGTCCATGCAGTCTGCATTTTTCAGGAACTAGGTAGTCAGCGGCAAGACATGATATTCAACATTTGACATCTTCCATATACCTTAGATGAAAACCAAACTTTCCTTTTTCTATCTATATTAATGTGTGCTTTTATTCTTTATAATTCAAGTAAAAGTAAGGGCTGTTAACATGAGGTAATGCAGACATTGTGTGCCATATCTGCACTCCCTGTCAACAGCTAATGTTTATGAAATGCAGGCTGATATTGTCAGAGGGAGTCAACCTGCTTTGAATGGCAGCAAAAAACAATGACTGAAGACTTTAACATAAAGACATACAGCCATGTCTTCAAAGTCACTGCATATAACATAGAATCATAGAATCATAGAATGGTTTGGACTGAAAGGGATCTTCAGCGTGATCTAGTTCCAACTATTCTGCCATGGGCAGGGACAGCCTTCTCTAGACCAGGTTGCTTAAGGCCCAATACAGCCTGGCCTTTAACACTTCCAGGGAATCCAGAACTTCTCTGGGAAACCTGTTACAGTGTCTCACCACCCTCACAGAAAAAAAATTTCTTCTCTATATCTATGTCTTATTTAAAAATAACAATAAAACAGAAAATAGGTGAAAACAGATATGCTTCTTATTGTGCAAATGCATGTACAGAGCATGAATTGCATCGCAGGCTTGGGTTCTTTTATTCATTATATTATCTTCAACAGATTTATTTTACTATTAATTTAATTTTTAGTTACAAACTATGTTACTATTGCTTTTTCTACTTGTACTTTAAGCTTTAGTTTATTATGCTTTTATGCTTTACCTTATGCTTTATGCTTTTATGCTTTTATGCTTTACCTTATGTTTTTACACACAATTCTATCTGATTTCTGTTTGCTTTCACATGTAGCTTTTTGAAATGCTTGTTATACAGACGAAGACTGTTCATCTTTTATCTCTTTCAAAAGAAGAGACATTTATGCCTTAGTGGCTGTATAACACAGGAAATATTTCACCAGCACATTTTTGAACAGAAAATGCTTATTCATGAGAAAAAAAACTTTTTTTTTTTTTTTTTTTTTTTTTTTTTTTTTTTTTTTTTTTTTCCATTATTGATTACTTAGGACCTTAGGACTGAGTTTTTAAGTAAATCAGAGTCAAGGCTGAAAGGTTGAAGGGGCCAACATAACTTCAAGACTTTTGTGCATTTGACTGACACCTTGATGTGGAATGGTGAATGTTTACTTCATTTGGAATACCAGAACAGACAGAGATAAACTAATATTGTGGCTTTAAAAGAAAAAAAGAAGAAGAAAAAAAGAAGAAGAAGAGAATTAAAATAATCTTAGGATATATAAGAACAACAAAATTTCTATGGCATCAAAATAATCATCAATTATTAAAATCAAAACAATAAAAATACTCTGAGTATCATGGGTTTTTACACAAGAGGAAGATAAACAAAGCAAGAATTTGCTGCCCACTAATTTATGTCAGTGTGCTAACACGAGCTAGAAAACAATCTTCCTCTTCTTAGACATATAGACTCATTACATACATCAGTACGTGCATCAAAAGGGACTTTAAAAGGTCAGAAGGGTGTCAGTAGATTTTTTTCTCTGTAAATGTCAATTTTTCAAACCCCAAATAATTTTTAAGGAAATATTTATTTTTGTGAATTTTACATTTCAATCTTTTTCTTAAATTAGCTTTGAAAGGCTGAAGCATCACATCATTTCTGTTTGATATAAAAATAGTTTTGGGTTTGGATCATATGACTCTTAAAAAATTATGCCTTATTTTTGTGAAGATAAAATAATGAAAACTAACTAATTTGCTTTGAAATTAATAAAGTAAATGTTTTCAACTATCTGAAGGGATGAGGAAAGTTGTTCCACAAAAAGGTGGAACAAAATAATGACTTGAATCATAATGGAGAAAATTTGATCTAATGGGAACAACTTCTCATTTAGTCTGTGGTGAACAAAAAAATCACCACTTGATGTGATTGCTGCCTGAGTTTTGGATTAGATCTAGAGAGTGGAGAACTAACACAATTTCAATTAGTTGATTTATTTATTATTGACATACTGATGTTTTTCAAAAGGCATAAATGAATGAAGGTCAGGGGTCAGTTCACTACATACAAGAAATCTATGAGCCTTGTAAATAATGAATGAGATCTACCCATGCAATTTTCCTTTGTGCAGCTCTTCTCCGTGCTGTAGTTATTACTTTCAAACACCTTTTCCACATCGACCTGTACAGACCATATACAAGTTTCCAGGACTTAAGCTTGAAGACTTTATCATCTGGATAAATTGTTGCAAATGACAAGAATAGGAGAAAAAGGACCATGCACTTCCTGACTTAGGTGTTTACAACTGGTTATAGGCATCTAAAGTAACCATCATGGCCATCGAGAGAAATGCTTGAGTTTCAGGAGTGACACCTCTCCTGAAAACATACATGGAAGAGCCATTTGAAAAGTTACTTTTTTAAAAAGAAAAAGGAGGGGCGGGGGGTGGGGGATGGTAACTTTTGAAAGAAACCAAACAGCTAGTTAATTTAAATGTCTTCCATTTCTAATACTGCTAATATTAATCCAAAATACCTGAAGTAAAATTTATTTATGAAAATTTGGTCCTCACTGTAGAGAATAAAATTATTAACTGTATTTAAAAGTTTTACATGGCTACCGTTTTTGTATCTGTTCATACTACCTAGCTATTCATACAGTTATAATTACCTCCTCCCTAATTTTTGAATATATTCAGGCTGACCTGCCTGAACTCAATTCCAGTACGCTAATGAAAATGATACTGACAAAAATATGTTCCCTTTGACTACATCTCATATTTTAGTTTTCCATTGAAGGAAAATAGTTGATACCACATTTATCTATTTCAAATGTATGATGCTTTGACCCAAGTAAAAATTTTCCTCAGAAGTGTTCATGAAATGTAAAATTAGGTATAACACTTTTGTAGTTTAATCAGAGACATTTGTAGGCATACACGGCTGTTTTGGGGGAGGTGTGTTAAAGGGGAAACAATGCCGTTGATAACACAGAATTTTATAGTAAAATAATCCTTGGGAATTACAAAATTTTTAGTAAATTTTAACTTAAAATTATATAAAGGATCATGGCTTTTTTTCTTTGTATATGTATTTACTTATGTATTTCTTCTATAGTATTCCAATGCTACTTCATGATACCTCTCAATATGTTGCTAACAGCTCTGTATCTTATTTGTAATAAACAAAATAGATAATAAATGGCAACTCTTGTGGGTTAGTGATTTGCTTTATTAGGTTCCCTACATCAGACAGCTTTTGCTGTTTGAAACATTTTCATGGTTTAAAAACCAAGAAATAATATTTTTGTTTTTTTCTAATTACCATATTTTTCACAGAACACACTAAAATTATCTGAGATAGGAGAAATTTTTGCTATACAAAATTTTGCTATACAAAAATGGTTGTCCTTCCATTATTTTAAAAGGAACAGATCCATATTACATGACTAGGGAATGATCATTGAACTAGGATATACTGATTTTATCCCTAATCAAAAGGCCAAAGACTATTTTTTCTTCTCATGGAAAAGACACACATTTATGTATAAACTCACAGATAAATTTCTCCATTTTTTTCTTTTTCCAGTCGACTTAACAAGCAAATAAAATCAAGAAGCCTGCAAACATTCCCCAATGATTTGCAAAAGGAAGATATTTTAGCAGAAGAACATTTGAATGCTTACCAAACTTACCAGCAGCTTTTTACTTTGAAGACCTTTACAAAATATGGTAAGCAATGTAATTCAAAGATTTTACAATCAGGGTCTGCACCAAATGTATTAGTAACTGTTGTAAAACAAAACACTCAGATGCACAACATAAAGCATAAGCCAGGCATTTCTAGATTTTTAAAATACTCATAAATAACTGGTTTTATATTAGTATCCAATTAGCTTAAAAGAAATAAGCAAGGGTGATGTAAAATTTGAATCTGGCCATTAATTAGCCTTGAATCTAATCACTTAACATGAAAGATATTACTGTGGTCATCATGCTCTATGTACATGTTCTAATGGCCGTGCAAAGTAAAACATTAATTTAACTGCAATAGCAGCTATGCCTGTAAATGATATCACAAATTACAGTTGCCTGCATTTAGAAACTCTAATTTGATGCATCTTATTTCACTAGTTAGGAACAAGAAGGCGGCTTAATTTTAACAGTTACCATGAAGGAAAGCTATATTCTCAAGCAGTCATGTTCCGTGCATAATTTCTGAAGACTCTAGAATTTTATTAGTTGTCTGAACTTGTCATGAGTTGAGACTTCTTAATTTTATACAAGGGGCAAGTCCATCATTATGCCAAGACTGACACAGTCTTCTTAGCAGTTTAGGTAAAAATCTGTTGTCTTCCTATTATATTGTATACTTCCCTGATGACAATATTAGCATTAAAGTTAGCATTCAAGTACAACCAGAGATATTTTCCAAAGGAAGGAAAATCTACCTAAAGAGGCATTCTATGCCTAATCGTAACATATATATCATCACATAATTATGGAAAGTTTATATACCTGCAAGTACACACATATATCCCAGAAAAAGACTTTGCAAACATCCATGTCTCCCACTTCCTTCATTCCTGAAGGAAGATTTATAAGGAGATTTGAGAAAAAAAAAAAAAAAAAAAAAAAAAAAAGGAGATGGCAATTCAATTAAATTAGTATTTTTATTTATTAAAAATAAAAATCTCAAAAGACAAGCTATGGTTTTAAAAGGAGGACATTTCTCCTTTACAATTACATCTCCCCAGGTATACATAAAAGAGGCAGCCTTAGTAAACAACTATGAAATCCATTTTATAGGCTACTTTGCCAGTGTATTGCTTTATCATTTGTTCAAATATCATCAAAATGCTGTTCGTACACTTCAAAATACTCCAATGAGTGACTCAAACAGAATATTTAGAGAACCATTTATTCAAATAAGTTTGTAGTGCCCCAAAACTATGTATTGAGAATACTGCTCTTCATATAAGATATAAAATAACATGAATTTATCCCTGTCAGGGAGAAGAAAACTTTTATTTTACAACAAAACAAAGCAAAGCGTTTTCTTGTAAAGACTGAAAAAAAGCTAATTTTTTTTAAAAACTCTGTATATGCGAGAGTACTCCTCAGTTGCAGTATGGGTGTATTTCCTACAAAATATTCTGATATAATTTTTAAAGTAGAGGAAGAACTAGTAACTTTTTTTACAGTAGCTCTGTAACATCCTGTGCATTTGAGGAGTAACTTTGAAGTAATCAGTATTGTCAGTGCCTGTAGCTCTGCAGTGAAAACACCAGTCAAAAGCATTGATGAGAAAGATGGAGGTAAAGACAAATAGTCAAAAAGAAAAAGACAGGCAGTACCATGGTTTTCATAGGATTAGTTGGCGTCCCATGAACTTACCCATCAGGTTCTTTCTTTTTACCTCTGTAAATTACCTCTGTATTTGTCACAGAGGAATTACTCCTAAAAGGTGGAGTGACTGGGTAGCATGAGACCTTTTCTGGTCTCCTGTTTGAGCCATGGGATTGGTGAGCAGGGTCAGAACTGAGCAGCTGGCTCTGGTTCTCCGCTCTCTTGCAGTTCACCAAATTTACATTTCAGGCATGAGCTCAGATTGAAGATATTACTGCTTCTTCCTAGACAAAAAGGACAGATGAATGGTAGTTGATTTATTTGGGATTTTTTTTCTTTTTTTTTTTTTTCTTACTTTTGAGAACGGCCAGGATGTTCATTGTCATAAAAGAGTTATATGAAACCTTTAAAAATCCCATTGGTGAAAATGAAAGAGTTTATAAATATATTTTGGTATATTTTTGTATTCGAGGTATATATAAATTTTAAATACATTCTTAATTCCAGTTTCTCTGTGCAAGTAGAACCTCGATTGTTCTTATTCTGCATTTCCTAGGTATAGTAAATCAACTCAAAGAAAATCAGCATTTAGGCTTAGTCAGGTGTAGGAGAGAAACTGTGACTTGTTCAAGAACTTAGCTTGTCTTCCATTTACTCTGCTAATTATCTGAGCCATCTAATACAGATTTAGCTGTCTAAGTCAGAAATCTTGTATGTTTGTGCATAGTAGAGGAAGCAAAACCATGAAGAAGACATCCATTTGTTAGGGTGGGGGACCATAGTTTCTTTCTTGAGGTCCATTCTCTCAGGAAACACAATATCATGACACTGATATCATAGCAGATGACCTAAGCATGTTTCCTCTTCTGCCCCCTGCCCCTTAATCCTGTTGAGAATGAACTATGTTTATGAGGGAATAGATTCAGATTTGAACCAGGATTTTTGTTTGTTTGCATATATTTTTCAGTGAAATGGTCTGTTTTTATTATTAAAAGGCTCATGCGTTCTACATACTTCTACGGGGTGGTTAAGGAACCCATCCAGGTAGGTGGGGAATATTGCACTAAGTGTTACACAAAAGACAGTGGACCTTGATGCCTGAGTCTCTCTGGGTTGAAAACATCTCTTACTGCAGCAAAGCCTTTCTAGACATGTCAGATAAAGTAGGAACTACTCGGAATTATGTACTGTCATCTGAAAAGACAGTTTTTGAATCTCAGCCACTCTGCTATGAGTTCCTTTGAGGGATGAAGGAAAAATGTGTTTCCAAACCTATTTTGCCTCCTGAAAGAAAACAAAATCTGTAGCATTGCAATCAGCAGAGCTCTGTGTGATGGTGAGACCTGCAGTTTATCAGCTCTGCTCACTTGAATAAGTATCATTTCAGTCAATGGGAATTCTTATAAAGGCAATCTGCAGGTTTGGAGATAAATCAAACAGGTAAAGAGGCATTCAAATTGTGCAAGGATGGCAGAAAGATACCAGCAGTTTAGAATATATTTAGCTAGCATATAAAAGAACAGAGCTTGAAGCTGACATGGTTTTAATATAATGAATACTACAAGCTTCCCTCTTATACCATCACCTCAGTGAGATGGACAGGGAGATTTAAAAAATGGTGTTGAAAATGAAAACTTTAGATTTTTTTTATTTGATTTTGACTCTGCTCTTGTCATTTATGAGATGGCAGGTAAAGCACAGGGAGCTATTGAAAATAAAAGTCTTGTCCTTTTGAAATGGAGTTGGATTTTGACAGCAGTATCACTGTTGGAAGTAAATAAGAACTGTGATTTTGTTACAGGTATAAACAGTAAAAGAAAACCCATCCAAAATAAAACCCATGGTTCCCTGTATATTCCAGTGAGAATATTTAAAAGGATACTAAATTATAACGTATCACATAAGTACAAAACCTGCACCATTTTTTTCCATGCACAGCTTAGTGTATTTAACATTACACAAAGTTTTAGTTTGTTTAGGTAAAAAAGGAGATAATCAAAGCCATTGTTGCTCATGTATTCCCAGCACGTTCTTAAATTTTAACTAGAAAGGAAATATAAGTCTTGAAGATAAGACAAGCTTTATTTTCCATAGTAAACTTCATCTGGTTGGGAACTGTGATTAGACTCAAAGTGAAGGATCTGAGTAGACTGCAGAGAGTTTTAGGGGTGAATGTCTTTCCAGACCTTGAAAGTGTAAATGTCACAACTGACTAAAGACATTAGAGAATGCTGGTATGAAAAGCAGTTAAAAGAAGTTATTGTTTATTGTGCAAGACAGCATTGTTAAATGTCATAGAAAAATAAAACAGGCTAGTGAGCCATATAAATTCCTAGTGCAGCTGTACAGACTTTTGACAGTTGAACCAGGATTATATTCTCCCAGTTGCCATCTAGAATAAAAAAAAAAAAAAAAAAAAAAAGGTTTTATTTTAGTTGTAGTAAACACAAAAGGGTTAATATATTAAGACAGATATCTAGAGGGGAACTTCTGAAAATTTAGCTGCGAACCATGCTGATAGGCCATGCCTAAAAAAAATCACAGAAGTGATATCCAAAGAGAAATGTAAAAAAAACCCCAAAGTAGTTTAGACAGAGGAGCAGCTCACCGCATGAGCAGTGTATATTGTTTAATTTGCTTTAACTGAGTCTTTCAACACTTCTTTCATAACACCCTCATGAACAAACTGATGCAATGATTAGGTAAGGGAAAAGTGCAGTTGACCAAGAGCTGGTTGAAGAGCCAGGCTTAGAGAGCTGTGATTGGTGGCACAAATCATCAGGTGAAATCAGGTGGCCAAGAAGGCCAATGGCATCCTGGCCAGTATCAGGAACAGCGTGGCCAGCAGGAGCAGAGAGATCATTCTTCCCCTGTACTCAGCACTGGTGGGGCCCCACCTTGAGTGCTGTGTCCAGTTCTGGGCCCCTCAGCTTAGGAAGGATGTTGAGATGCTTGAGCATGTCCAGAGAAGAGCAACGAGGCTGGTGAGGGGCTTGGAGCACAAGCCATATGAAGAATGACTGAGGTTGTTTAGCCTGGAGAAGAGGAGACTCAGAGGTGACCTTATCACTCTCTACAGCTTCCTGAAAGGTGGCTGTAGTCAGCTGGGGGTTGGTCTTTTTCTCCAGGCGGCAACGGATAGAACAATAGGACACAGTCTCAAGCTGCATCGAGGGAAATACAGGCTGGATATTAGGAAAAAGTTTTTCACAGAAAGAGTGATAAAATACTGGAATGGTCTGCTTGGGGAGGTGGTGGAGTCACCATCCCTGGATGTGTTTAAAAAAGACTGGATGTGGCACTTGGTGCCATGATCTAGTTGAGGTGTTAGAGCATGGGTTGGACTTGATGATCTTAAAGGTCTCTTCCAGCCTAAAAATTCCGTGATTCTTTCCCAGGTGCAGGACCCTTCATTTGGGTTCCTTGAACTTCACCATGTACCTCTCCACCCAACTCTCTGCCTGTCCATGTCTGTCTGAATGGAAGCCTTGTAGTCTACCAGCCGCTCTTCCCAGTTTTTCAACAGCAAACATACTGGGGGTCCACTTCATTCACGTCATTGATGAATAAGTTGAATAAGACTCAACTGGACCCAGAACTGGCCCTGGGGAACACCACTGGCTACTGGATTCCAACTGGGCTCTGCACAAATGATCACAACCCTCTGAGCTGTGCCATTCAGCCAGTTATCAGTCCACCTCACTGTCCACTCACCCAGTCCTCAATCCCTGAGCTTGCCTATGAAGATGTTATGGGAGACTACCAGAAGTCTTGCAGAAGTCCAGGTAGACAATGTCCACTGCTCTCTCTTCATCTACCCAGAGTGTCATGCCCTTATAGAAGACTGAACATCCTTTCATCATCCTCCTTCCCCCACCTTTATATGCCATATGGTCTGGAATATCCCTTGGACAGTTTGGGTCAGGCTGTGTCCCTCCAAACTCCTTGTGGACCCCCAGCCTCCCTGCTGGTGGGTTTGGATGAGCAGCAGAAAAGGCCTTGACTCTGTAAGCACAGCTCAGATACCATGAAAAAATCCCTGGGCTACCAACACTGTTTTGATCACAGATCCAAAACACAGTCCCATATTAGCTGATATGAAGAAAATTAAGTTTATCACAGCCACAACAAGCACAATAACAAACCCGTTTTTAGATCAAATGAAGAATTATTTACAACACTGTTTTTAATATAGTAAATAGGAATGATAAAAAGGTGGAAATTAAGATATAAAGCATAAATTTAAAATACGTATGCTAAATTTGTTTATGCTATTGAATGCTTGTAATGGTACAAAGCTGCAGATCCTATTCCAAATGGACATTCTTTGATTTATGAGTCTGAAGGAGAATAGTCCTAAGCAAAAAAAAAAAAAAAAAAAAAAAAAAAAAAAAGGCACTGAAATCTCTGAAATCTGTTAAAATTAAGTAGTCTCTTCTTTACTTGAAGTTAGTCTCATGTCTTAGACCTAAGTGTCAAAAAGATGTGAATATCTCCAGATGTAAACTGGAAATTTCAGGAGTTTCCACAAATAAGAAACATTGGTCATAATTATTTCTGCTTCAGTTAAAAATCTAAGACCTACTTTGAATAAACATTGCTTCCATGGAGCATTTTCTGTCTGTGCTCTCAGGAGCTGGAGAAAAGGCAAAATAAAACCAATAAGCATATTTATAGAAATCTGGATGATTACAAGAAACTATAAAACCAAAAACTAGAGGTTAAAAAAAATATAAACAAGTAAGTTTTCTACTGCAGCACATTAGATACATTTCTCTGAAAACAAAAAATTATCTTACAATATTTCAGCATTCAATAAATTGTTTTTAACAAATGCTAAATTGTGTGCGAGCTATAACATGACTCATTATGACATGAAGTTGTAAAGCTGGTTTTTTTTCCTACAAATGCTGCAATCTCGTCGACTTTAAATCCTAGAAATTCTGTAGGAATGTAGTCAAATGTAGTCCGTGTTTTGGGAGGCTAGTGTCTACTGAAGAATCTCTGGGGATCAGTCCCAAACCCTGTTTGGCATCTCCATGTGACTGATGAGAGGGAAAAATGTAATATTAATGAATTAACAGACAACATTGAATAAGAAGGAATTTTGAATACCAATGAAGGGGAAAAAGGTACACTAAAAATATAGGGCTTCTGGTACTGTGCTCTGGTTTCTGCTGGCTCTGAGACAAAATATGTCTCACTAAGTCTTGATATTTGCTGCAAAATGTTGCCAAGAGAAGGGATAAGAGAGGACAAAAAGCTATAAGAACTACAAAAAGGGATATGTACATAGAAAAATGGGTGATGTAGATGGGAATAAAATGATTTATGGACACAATCACATAAGGTAAGAAATGCTCTGAACAACTTGTGCAAGAAGCCTGGATTGGACGTGGCAGAAGGGTGAAAGGAGAAATAGCCTTTGCATTAAATTTGTGCCCTTTCTCTCTCCCACTCTACTGCCCATCAGGTAGAACAGTGGGCAGTGATCATTAAAGTCTCTGCAAGGAAACACAAATAGATAATAACTAGTTTTTCTATATTGTTGATTATGGATAGAACAGTGAGTGATAAAGAGATGGGCGCACAATAAGAGATTTTAGATGGATACATCATGTATGAGTGGGAGCTGCACTAGCAGGAACATAAATAAATTGTGAAATACAAAAGCATATTGACAATGAATCAGCAATCAGCAAATTCTTCGACTTCTTTTCTTCTCCCTGTTGCAGCAGAATGCAACAGGGCAAGCTGCCATCTGAGTTGTTAGGGCTTAATTAATACCTGTGAAGCCAAATGGAGTCAGCAACTTTCAGCAGCTTTGGAGGAAGTCATTTAATGAAGTCACAAGCAGACAAAACTGAGGCTCCAGACAAAAGTTTATTATCCATTGAATGCTATGCAGCCTCCCCTTGAGCTCAGCTAATTTCCCTCAGGTTTGTACTGTGAACTTGGCAGCTTTTACATCTATCAGCCAGCACACTATGCCTTTCCATGGCAATATCATAATGTCAGCTCCTTTATCATTCTGTTAGACTATGAAGTTATCTACTTCCAAAAGTACTACACCTGAGAAAAGTGTCCATTTTAATTCCTGGACAATTTCCTATCTGGTAACTGTGGTCATAGTCATGTTAGTCACTTCTCATTTTTTTCATATACTACATTTTTGGATTAACTGTAGTGATTCTATAACTATAATACTACAAATATATATAAAAAAATATATATATAAATATAATACTCCTATAAAAAAAACCTTAGAATTATGTTAATTTCTTAATGCCCAATGCAGTTATTTCTTATTCTTAGTTTAGCTTTTCAAAAGTGTTTTGTTAAAGATGAAAGTAACTTCTGCAAACTGAAAACCATTTATAAGTAAAATTGAAGCTATATAGATCATTTGATGCTTCCAATTTTAAGCCTTTTTCTGAATAAAAATACTAGGGCACTGAAAAAGATATCAAATTCTCTGTGGATCTCAAGGGATCCTGTCTGAGCAAAGTAGGATAAGTGTGAAATGTAGCCTTTTCAAAGGTAACTGCTCTGATACTCATAAAAGTCATTCATATTTCATCTCCTAAAGCAATAGAAACAATTTTTTCGTGAACGTCCTCAAAACAGCCTCATGGCCAACTCAGCTACTCTTGCAGCTGAGCTTTTCACTATTTCCTTTAGTGCTAAACTTTCAGACTTTTGCCTACAATCAATCACCTGGCTGTAGAACAGAGAATTCAGGTCACCAATATGTGGTTTCATGGTTTGTGGTTTAACACATAAGTGGCTAATTCATGGTTTGATAGTTTGTCAGGAAATAACTGAAAACAAAATTTCCTGGGGTTCACTACCTAATATTGTTTTACTTGAAGGAATTACAGTGACACCCAGAAGACAAACTAAAAAGACTAAAGGAATTATAAATGGTGCAGAGAAGAGATGGAATAGAACACCTTAAATTTTTCACTGGCATGCTTATCCTACCAAAAAAGGTCCTTTTTAAAAATACTAGTTTTTGTGGGGTGGGAAAAGACATTAACTTTTCAAGACAGGAAAGAAAATACAAAAAGCATGTATGTGCAGGGAAGAAGCTACGTGTGTTCTCTGAAACTACTCTCCTCTAAGGCTGTTGGCTAAGAAAACCTTACATTCCTAGCAACTGTTCTGCAACTCTACCAGCTGAGAAATAATTCTGCCTCTGTTTTCAGTCCAGCAAAAAGAGCTGAAATCTATGTGATCTATAACAGACAAGATTATTCTCACTAATATTCTTAATGATAAATATATTATTATTTGCTAAATGAAAACACTTCCAAGGAAAAATATCTAATTGGCTATTTTATTTTCCAGATTAATGATGAATATAATTTTTAAATGGAGTTGTTTGGGTTTTTTTTTTAGTTGAAAGAAAAAAATAATTCAAAGGAAGAGCAAATAACAAAATTAATACTCTATGTTTCTTTTATCTTGGCTTGGCTCAAAGATTTTCAACTGAGCTTTCAAGATCTGACAATTCTTTAGCTAAATTTTGTAGAACACATTTTAGTATTTTATTTAATAGAAAACCTGTTTCAAATAAAATAGTGTAAGAATAAAATTTCAGACTTCAGGAACCAAATCATACATAACTAGATCAGACTTAAAAAGGCCTTTGATTAAACAGTTACCTAAAACTTTATCATTGCTGAAGTCTAAGTTTATCCACAGAACTATAAATATCCTCCTTCTCAGACTGTAGCCAGTGAATCGAGAAAAAAGTGCATTAGCATTAGCAAATTATTCTCTTTATTAAAAACCCAACACACAATGCAATCATATGCCAGCTGTCTGTGTTTCAAAGTGCTAATACATCATACCTAAACATTCTCAACTGAGAGGCTTACACCATAAATGTATGTGCTGGTCTGTTCAATTTTATAGATGTGTTTGAACACATTAATATCAGCAAAAGGTCACGCTGTAACTTTAAAAACAAAAACAAAAACAAAAACAAAACAAAACAAAACAAAAAAAAAAAAAAAAAAAAAAAAGGCAGTACTTAAGCGCTGTAGAACAAATGAAACATACAGATGTCACTTTGCCCCCCAACACCCTCATCTCCCCGGGAAAAGTAAGGAGATAATTTTCTTTAGCTGCCAGCCAAAAAGCTAAACTAAAATTCATAATTTCAAGATGTAAAGTAATAAAGGCTTTATTGGTATTGAAATATATGTGATACAAAAATAATACTAAGCCTAGGAAAAAATCCCACAACAGTGAACTTCAATTTCGTTCATTTGAAATCTTACTGCATTGAAGAATTAAAATAAGGCAGATTCTTATGGTAATAATAATATCCCACTTTTGAAAAAGTTCAATTTCAGATGGTTTGACAAGATGATTTATAAATTCAGTTTCTAAACCATTTTCCTTTAAATCGTGACTATATTAAATTCATGACTAAAAGAAAAGATTTTCACTCGGACCGCATTGGATTAAAGTGCAGCATTTGTCAAAGAGTGAGTCATCGACAGACAGCAGACACAAAGAACTTATGTTAAAAAAATAGTAATAGATCTTGTGCTCTATGGTTCAAACCAATCTATAGTTTCTAGAGGCAGAAGCTTATGCCTTTCTGTGTGATCTGAAAATGGCTGTTGTCACTGGCAAAATAAATATTCTGAACTAGATGGATTTGGGATTTGATCCTTGTGATAATTCCTAGGGTTTAGTTTTTTTGCTTCCATTTGCATGTATATTTTCACTGTGCAGCCGATACTTAAATATAGATAGCCAGACATTAAATTAGATCGAAACAGTCATTTAAATGCACAAAGAGAGGTTCAGGGGTCTATGAACAGAATATGTGTCTATAATATATGTCAGACCACTCTCTTTGCTGATAAAAACTGTACACTCACTCAGGGTGGCAGAACCTTCCCTCCTGTCTGCCATGGAGGTAGATGTATGAATGGAGGAATGGAGACACAAAGGAAAGTGAGCAATAACAACTAGTGCTGCTGCTTCTCTGTTTGACAGGTATGTATACTTACACACTCATGCACACGACTGGAGTAACCAGCCTAGGAAGTTTTTATTACTCCACACACCTTGCTGCCAACAGCTTTTCTGCCAGCAGATTTACTATAACACTAATGCTCCCACATCAGCTCTGTATTTCATTGCTGAGATTTGGTGCAAGGGAAGAGATGAACATTATCTGGCTTGGCTGTCTGTTCTCAGATGAACAGAGATGTGACTTCTGTTTGCATTTGGAAACACACTTGAGCAGGATTTGTCTCTGAAAAGGTAAGACAGTTTTAGGGGTTTTATAAGTATGCTTGTAGCCAGCTTACAGACTTACACCTTTAGCACCATTTCACTGGACAGCCTGCCCCTTACTTCAAGCAGTCTTACTCTAGAAGATTTGGATATGAACAACACCCATTTAAGGCTTAAGTGATGTAACTGAAAAAGTTCACTGGAGAGCAAGTGGTGCTCCTTGTACTACATAGGAAATGAGCCACATTCCTGTGGCGCTCTCCACTCTTTCTTCATCTCAGAATAGATACAAGAGAACCTGAAGACTTTACCCATGGAAACAATGTAAGGGAAGATCTTTTATTTTTATTTTTTTCCTGATCTTTCTTGTATTTTTCTGACTTTTAGTTGGGTATAATAATGTTTTAAGCAATGTGGTAGGTTTTATTTCTTCCAGAAATAAATATTTTGAGGATTACAAATATAATACAATACTGTGAAGGGGTAAGGACTTTTTAATATGCTATTGTTGCCTTTTGCCCAACCTGGAAATGAAACTTGAGATAATTTTAGTAAGTAAGTAATATAAAAGAGGATGTTTAATGAAGGCCTTCAGGGGCAGTTATGGAAAGAGATGTCCACAAAAGCCCTCCCCTACAGGGATGAGTATGTTTTATAGGTTTTGGGAAATTAGCTTAATTGATAAAAAGCACCAATTAGGAGGACAAGTGATGATGCAATTGCCCCCATGTCAAGCCCCTTCTCTGGAGTCCCCCTTCAGCACTGGCTGTACTTTGTCCATAAGAATGTATCTCAAAGAGTTGTTCTTAGCCTTTGTTCCCAGGAAGGACCAAGGTAGCACAGGGCCTTCTACACCATGGGGCTTGGAGCACTGGAATTTGTTTTGTCTTTCCGCTTAGGGAAAGGCCATAGAAAAGTACTGGGAAAACTAGCTACTAATACAGTAGGTTACAGAGCTACAAATATATGTATGGAGAATACAAAGAACATAGGAAAAGAAGGCAAAAACCAAATGGCATCACTATACATAAAGTTGAATTTAAGATTCCATTTCAGACTATTTATTCAAATACATAAAATTACTCTCTTAATTCAACTTCTTATGAATATACCATTTTTTTTTTTTTGGTGTTAAGAAGAAAATCAAGTAAGTGGTTTAAGAGCTATAATTGTTCAAATTCCATGGGAACAGTTTTTTCAGCTTAGAAGCTCAGAAAAATACTTGCTATGTGAAGTCTCAAATTCACAAGGTTTTTTTCTACTTCAGACCCTAACAAATGCGCCAGGAAAACTAAAAAGAAAAAAAAAATAAAAAAAAACCCCCAAAAACTAAAAAAAAAAATCTAATCCTTCTTGGCCTTAGGCACTCCTCAAGCCAAATAACCTGGATGTAGGAGATTAAAAGTGGTTAGTTATTAAAAAGTTCACAGGAAACAAGAACTGCTGAAATGAATGTTGCCCAAAGCACTGTTAAACTGTAATGCTTTATGTGTGCATGCAGCCTAAGACAAGATCAAAACTTCTGAGACTAACTTTCAGGTAACCAGCATTGACAGCCTGGCATAGCAGACCTCAGATTCAAAGCCAGCTTTTGAAGCTGTGAAAATAGCTCTCTGCTGAGGTCAGCTCTGCCATGGCAACACACTAGGAAATACTCTATTAGTATTTCACACAACCAGGTAAAACCTAGTTTAGATACACCTAGACCAGACATAATCAAATCTTTAATAGATCATAAATAACCCATTAATCTGAAATAACATGTCACAAGAGAGGAATAACATTAGCTAACTTAAAATGTTTCTACAGTAAATCTTTGTGCTTTTACTAGCTACCTGATGTTAGATTTGTAGTCGAGTATAGACAAATAGGGATAATTAATCCAAATTATTTTAGAAATCTGCTTTAGAATGAAATTAATAGCAACCCTGAAAGTGCCTTTTCCTTTCTATTTCCCTGGGAGCACATCCTCATCGACTATGTTTGCATGTGGTTCAATTACTCCCATCTACACTATGCAGGAGCTGCAAACAGCCAGACCATAAGAGAGAGAATACAGAGAACTAAAAAAATACAGATTTGGACGTGTTTTTCATCTGACACATTTTGACAGATATGTTTAGCTTTTTCTCATGAAGAAGTATACAGAGAATCCACAGCCAGATTTATTTATGGTGCAATTTAACATAATTACTGTTTTTAATGGTATTTGCATATTGACTTTCAAATTTATTGCTTAACCTGACCTAACCATCTTGATATCCCCTTTGATCAAAAGAAAGAAATAAGTGCAATAGGAAGTTACTCCCACAGATGTTTGACATGTTTCCAAAAGTCTCTGCTCTCTGTAGAGACCTTAGTCAAGTAACTCATTTAGTAATATCGCATTTTAGATAACTATATTTGGGGAAGATTAATTTCTTCACTGTGTTTTGGGTTGGTTTTGTCTATTTGTTCCCGAGTATTGCTCTTTCTTTGTAGGGTCAGGGTATTTTTGGTGTGTCTTTTTTTTTACTGTATCTATTTTTATCTTCTCAGAATCACAAAATCACAAAATCACAAAATCATTTGGTTTGATGCCTAAGATCCTCAGCCTTTGACTGAGCCCCACATTGTCAACTAGTTCATAGTACCAAGTGCCCACTCAGTTGTCCCTTGGACACTTCCAGGACCAGTGACTCCATCACCTCCTTGGGCAGTCCATTCCAATGTTTAACATGCCTTTTCATGAAGAAATTCCTGCCAATGTCCAACCTGAAGATCCCCTGGTACAGCTTGAGGCCACTCCCTTTTGTTTGTCACTTGTTGCCTGGAAGAAGAGGCTGACACCCACCCTACTAAGACCTCCTTTCAGGGAGTTGTAGAGAGCAGTAAGGTCTCCAGTTTTGAGGGCTTGGAGCATACAAATTCCTTAGACACATAGAGTGACAAAGAAATAATTTATTTGTTAGTAGCATTCTTTCAAGAGTTTTATGAATTTATCAGCCTTCTTCATTTAAATATGTGGACTATATGTTGTATCTATAAAACTTTTGTTCCTGTTGTTAGTAATATAACAGCAAATTTGAACATTCTCTATCCTTTAGAAAAGTGTATTAGCACTTGAGCGCTGAAAAAAAAGAAGATCTGATCATTAGCATTCCAATGTTCAGGAACCTAGGAAGCCTGTGGAGATCTCTGATTGTGCTTTTCTCATTTTTAGTTTTCCCTCCAACCAGAGACAGCAATTTTCAGATTACTGTCTCTGTTTGGAGGGAAAAAAAGGAGCAGAAGGGCTTCAAGGCATTAAACAAAGGTGATGAAATGATTTATTGCTCTGCTTATTTGTACCACATTAGTTTCCTACCCAAGAAGCAGACAATGGCTCAACATCAAGAGATTCATCAAGCATATAAATGCTCATGTTTCAGTGACTGTAAAAAACAAAGGACATTAAATGTGAAAACAACTGGTTATATTGAAGCTAACATTTCAAACATCCTGCTAAGATTTTGGTTAATAAGAGTCCAGCAGCAGCAAGCCTAATGTCTAAAACAGCCAAAGCCAGCTATTTCTGGCCCTATAAAAAGACTTTACAGATTGCTATTTATGCTATTCCTCAATACTTTTCTTTATATTAGACTATAAGAATATTGTTTTCTAGTGGGCAATTACAAAGAATATTTCATTATAAAGAAATGCCTTAAAGCATTACACTTATGAGAAATAATCAGAGAGGATTTAAAAGTTTGTATCAAAATAATTTTCACCAAATATCTAGACAAATTCATTTATGCTAATGAAACTGCATTAGACTAAAATAACATGAATGAAATACTGTAAAAAATATCAAAATATTATCCTTTCATATTTATGGAATTAAATGTTTCTATCTAAAATAGAAAACTGGGAGCTTTAGGAATCCATACATTTTTTGTCTTATATTAAACATCTGCTTTAGAACAAAATGAGTGAAGCCTCAGAGAGTTCTGCTTTTTACCATGAATTACAGAAGCACAATAGATGAAACAGTCAGCTGTATGTGCTTATGGCTGGCTAGGTGAACCAGTCTCATTTTGGGTGTTCTACAACACTGATTGGTTTGGGGGTATTTTTGTTACCTAGAGAAGCATCCAAAGAAAAAATTGTCTTCAAAAAACCATAACCTCTAGAAATCAAATGAAGTTCGAACTTGAAAGTTGAAAAATACAGAAATTATCATTTTCATACTGCTCTAATTCCTAATTTCTGCTTGTCCAAAAAGAACTTGAATATATTAGGGGGATATTTTTAGTGCCTTGTCAAACATGCAGCTAATTTTTCCTTCTGTGTGCTTTTGAACAAAAACTCATATCCTTTAGTTGTATCTGGAATTTTCTCTAGATGATCCCAGTATTTATTCTAATGCATGTCCATTGATCACTGAAAACAAGGAGTTAAATAGAGTCTGGTATTATCTGCATGTTTATTAATAGTTCTTGAGATGATTATGCTGTAAATTAATGCCCTATTTTAGAAAAAGTAAACTGGATATTTTGAAAAGCGCCTCTAGAGTCTAGGAGCTAGTCAATGAAAATTCATAAAAGCATCTAGAGGAGGAAAAACTGAAAAGGGAAAGTAAAAAGTAGGGTAAGTTGTTAAGAGAGAAAGTGGTTGCAGCAGTAACCCACAGCAGAAATATATTCAAAAAAGCTGTTTGCAAAGTTTACGCTGTATATCAACATCATTTATTCTCTTTATTCACACTTACCCAGGAACTTCTGGAGTACATCTTGATCTTGAAAAGTTGCCTCATATTGTTGATTTAATATCATCTGTGTTTTGTTAACTTTCTCAAATCTTTTCCAGTTTATCAATGAACATATTAAATGAAGGTCAGAAGTCTGGCCTGTAGAGTCAGCACAAGATACCTCCCATCTACTTATATAATTGTTAATTTTCATTACTCTTTGTAATGACTTTTTGTCAGATTTAAGTCCACTGACCATGTTGTCTACAGAATAAATTATAAATTTTTTCAAGTGAAGCATGACAGCGTCTCTTTAATTGCATGTGTTTATATCTCTGAAAGCTCTTCTAAGATCAATAGATATTACAAAATTAAATTTAATTCAGTGTGTCAAACCGTTCATTGGGAAGTTAAAGAAATAATATATGCATAAGATGTCAAAAATTATAACACATATTCTAAAAATTCACAAAATACAGTGCCTAATTCTTGTGAGTTGATCTCCAGACATTGGTCCTCCATATACTGAAATTCTTCAGCCTGAATTGACTTCCATAGAATCGAAAGTGCTAAGTACCATACAATATGAGCTTTCCACATTTGACTCTTTTCTTTTGTATTTTAATGCAGGAAATTACTTAATCATATATGAAATGAAAGAACCACCCAAGAAGTGTCATTAAAGTTGAGATACCCATTTTCAAGTACTGAGTTATAGGTATGGATTAAGATTCTAATTTTCACCTAAAATATATCAGTATGGTTTAATTCAACAGAACTGGGCCAGTTTGGCTCATCTCATGATGGTGAACTTACACTTTCTTACATAAGGATACGATCTCAACTTAAGATGTTTTACTTTGAGAATAATTCCTCCCTTCCAGAAATGAGTTTATACATTTGAAAGTTTTTGCCATTTTTAAAATTATTCTTTTTACTTGGTTTTTTTTTTTTCAGTCTTTGCAAGTACAATATCACATAATAAATGTTTACTTCCAATAGAAACAATAAAATAAGCATGCATATTAATAATTTCCATAACATTCTCATGGAGTGTTGTGCTTAGTTTAGCATACACAATGGGTAGATTGGATCTGATCCTTACACACAGTATGTATCACTTTGGCCATAATGTAGGACTTTGACCTGGATAACATCCTAACAAAATTCAGACACATAAATACAAGAGTGTCATCAGATAGGAAGGGATTAACCAGTAAGCTCTTGGTTGTGCTTCCATGCCCACACCACTGCTTCTCCACCACCTTTTACTCAGTGTGAAGTGAGAGGTATTATTATACTCAACTGATAGTTTAGTTGATAAAAGGTGTTAAGCTGAATAAATTAATTTTGGACAGAAATAGGAAAAAATTTACAAACAGTACTACACTTGACATACTAATTAAGATAGTATGTCCCAGCCATATGTGCAAGTATTTTGCCATCTTTTGTTAAAAACCGAAGTCAAATAGATCAGCTTAATACCTGTTGGGTTTAGCTCATTGATGGAATTTTTGCATGGAGAGAAGAAGGGTTCTCTATCACCACTCTTGGGTAGCATGACCAGGGGCATTATCTTGTCTTGCTCTGAGAAGTTTTTCCAGATACTTGGTGGTTGCACAGCTTGAGGACCCAAATGAAAATCAGGGTCAAGGACATTAAATACATAAATGAACAGTGAATTTAAGTACCAATTCAGGCTTAAATACCTGATTGTTCTGGGTTAATGATAAATAAGGTGAAAATGTCAAACTAAAAATTTCCCTCATCATCTGTTTGAATAAACTATTTAGATTGCGATAGTAGTTTGTTCCTGCTTTATTTACACTGCAGGAGGATTGATGTCTTGAAAAATTGCCAATCAATGGAGAAGAAAACCCCTCTAACTTATGAAGTTCTTTCCTGATTTTTCCCCTTTGACTCTCCTTTAACTGGTGATATTCAGATCATCGGTCCCAGAGCAGAGCATACAGGTTGTTGTAGAAAATGTTCCAAAGTTATTTACATACATATTTTGAAATTCTCCCATATATTTCTACAGTCCAGAGAAATGCATTGATACATCATTTGCATGAAGACCGAGGACAGTCATCCAAAACTAGAATGTCAGGAGACAGAAAATAAATCTTATGGAATTGTTTTGATTTATTCTATGCCAAGTAGCCAACACCAAACTTCACAGAATTGGAGCTAATTCAAACAAAAGAGTTTCATTGCTACATGAAGTTGATTAATGTTTTTGCTCTGTATGTTATGATTTATAGATAGTTAGCATACATAGATTTTATGCATTGATTTTACATCGTTGAAAAGTATCATAGCTAGGAAGGGAAACCAAATAAGGCTACAATCTAACAATATTACTGTGAAAAAATAATGTCTATGTAATGTAGAAACCATAAAGCAAAATCTTAACTTTGTTCTAGGAACTGCGAGTCTTTAAGAGCACCTAGATAAACATATTCAAGCATGGGAGAAAAAAGGAAAGGGATTATTTCCTGTGTTCACTTTTGACATCTAATACTTATTCTGCCTTTTACACACTGCCATCTTTGAGACTTGATTTTTTCTCACTTTGCATGACAGCCAGTGTTTGGGTATATACAATTCCATGGGACATTTAACCATCAACAAACCTTATTTTGATCCATTTACAGAGAACTGATATTGCTGTAAGAGCACTAAAGGCAAAGTGGAAGAGTTTAAACGAAAATTGTTTTTCTGAAGCCACAAAAACTGCTCCCTGGTGTCCAGTAGATTTTTATGAGCCTTTGCAAATAGGCACCAGGACTGTTAACAGACTGTGATAACATAAGAAACATGTTGTATAATACACTAAATTTTTGTTAAAACAATAATATTATTCATTTTAATGATGAAATGTAATACACTTCTAATTGATAGTACATTAGTTTTTATAGGAAATGGAACTGGTGAGAAAAAATCAGGTGTATGCTATTGTGTTGTATGACAACTTCTGCTAAGGACATCACAGGGAAGTCTATAAAAAAGGCTTCCAATTACAGTAAAAGCATCAATATGGCTTCTGAAAAGGTTGTGAAATGCAAAATATCTTTTCAGGTCATCTGCTTTTGTCATATTTAAGGAAAAAATACTGTCAATTCTGAAGTTCTTTGAATACTTTCATAGTTATCCTAAATAAGCATTCTCTCAGTTTTAAACTGGGAACAGTTTTAAACTGTTTAAACTTTCAATTTTAAACTGTTAACAAGACAATGTGCTCAAAAGGAGGACTTTGCAGTAAGTCAGACTGGTATTACATACAGACAAATCTTTTTAAATTGAGGTTTATGGCAGCAAGTCCCTTGAAGCAGTCTAAAGTCTAGCAAAATGATTGATTAGTTTAAATTAACCCCCTCTGAAGTACCAACTTTCATTTCACATTTAAGTTTTTATAACAAAGTAGAATAAATGCACATGTAGAAAAATATAACAAAGATTATGAAATTCAAATTGCAGATGCCATTATAGCTACATAAACCAATCTTGCAGACCTTGCAAGGTAATCTTTTTAAAATAAAGTCTGTGATTTCATGCTTTCCCTTTATTCAGAATTGAAAAGAGTTAGAGCACTGGGAAATGAAGGCTCCCCAGTTCTGCAGCAGCTTGTTCTTTTCTCAAGTTATGAAAAGTTATATGTGTCCTTTCACATTATAGAATCTCTTCAACTGAACACACTTGCTGATTTTATACACTGATTCCTTTCATTGAACCATATGGCACTAGTGGCTGTAGAATCTGAGCATGCTTTATCATTGAATACATAAGCCTGTTCTGCACAAAGTAGGAAAATGCCATAATAGCCATTTAAAACCCAAAAATATTCATCAGAGAGAGAAATAAAGGCTAAAGAAAGATTTTTGGCATAGCTTTGCCATGCAGAGGTCACTTGTGTGATTGAATTAGCCTTAGCACTACACTCCTCCCAGCCCCTAACTCAGGGATGGCAGTGGACAGAACCTGTGGCATTGTCTCTGCACCCACCACTGCAGATGTGTAAAAATCTAATGTAAGGGAGACAGTTGGATAGAACGGTAGATATAAACCTATGACATATGATACAGTAAACATATAGTTAATCAAGTCCATCTAAAGATGAAAAAGTACTTGCTGGTTAACCTTCACCTTCTTAAGAGCATGGATCTCTCCTTGCTGTTACTTTAGCATATAATCTTTCTTCACAAACTTAACTTCATTTCTCTTCTGTCTCTTACACTGAAGTAGTGTGTTAGAGTCTTTCAGTTAAAACCCCTTATATTTCAGCTTTATTATACTGAATGGACTAAAGCTTCAATAAGGTTAGTCTGCAAGGGTAGTTGAGGTGTTTGCACACTACAGTCACAAGAAACTGGAGGTGTTTTTGCCCTTATTTTCCTGTCTACTGAAAATACAGAAACAGTTTTGTGGGCTAAGGTAAAAATAAGATACCTGTGTTAGTATGACATAGCAGATAAACTGGGATTTTCAGGATTACACAGGGTTAAACATTTCACATCTACCTAAGACCCAGTTCACCAGCCTGATTTTTTTTTTTTTTAATCTAGCCCTAGGAGATATTATAATATATAGCTTGCAAGAAATTTAGTGTAGTTATTGATAGGCATAAGTTGCTAATTTTCCTTGACATAATCCTGTTGCTCAACATCAAAGGCAGCAAATAAATGAAAAAGTTGGGGAAAAAAAAGATGAATGAGGATGTCACTGCATCAATCTTGTTTGCAGCCAGCTGAATTCCACACAGACAGGAAAACTCATTTTAGGATTTGGCTTATGAAACCTATGTATTCATCTGGATCCCACATAAGAACTTGCAATTTGCTTCTACATCTGATTTGGAGTTTTTGGAAATGATTATATTTTCCTAACCCTTCCAGTCAAATCTTAATTGTATGGTTAGAGATATAAATGTTAATTAGGAATGCTGTCTGCTATCTTTATTTCCCTCTTCCCCTCATCCAGTTCTGCTTAATCAAATTTTAACTCTAGTTTAATTATTGCTTTACCATTTGGCACTGCTTCATTCCTAAAAAAAAAAAAAAAAAAAAAAAACAAAAAAACGAGAAACCCAACCAACCCAAACACACATCTTTCCTAAATAAATCAGATTTAACTTTCCCTTAGTAAATTAATGCTATCAAATAAAAATGTACTAACTTTGGAAAATGCATAGAGTTTTAGCTATTTTGCCCATATTTGCTGGGTTTTTAAGTGGTGCAGTCACAGTTTCCTATTTTACTTTCCTTTTTTCCCTTTGGAAGAATTCTGTATCTCACCTTCCCACACTCAATACACCAAGTATATCTTGACCATCTGTATGTGCCAGCAGGTGCAGTCAGTTGTAGGGCCGCCAGGTGTGAATGGCCTGCCTTATAGAACATTCATGACATTGCTGCAACGGAGTCATTGCAAGCTAAGACATTAGCAGGCCTTCTGAGAGTTTTGTAAATCAATTTGCTGCACGTTTTGATGAAGTAAAAAAATCCAATCCAGTGCAATTACAGTGTGGCTGTGAGCTCTGATTTCACAAATAAGGCCATATTGTTTCCTGTGTATTTGCTGTGTAGGGAAAAAGACTGAAAAAATCAACTGCTAGGATGGGAAGACAGAGTTTTAACATGACCAGCCAAGTAAGAGCTGACAGGTAGCAATGCACAGCTTTCTAACACAAAACCCCAGAGGTAAGTGATAAGGTGATCTTCCTGAGCAAATGGAGTGGGTGAGTTGGAATCAAATTTATGCATTTGAAGTCTGAATTCATGTGCTTGGCTCAGTTCTAAAATTAATCTCTTACACTGTCACCTGTTTAGCAAATCCTTTTTGCTACTTAACGGCTGCTACCTGTCAAATGACAGCTAGAGACCCAGTATCCTCCATTAAAAGTGTCCTTTCCAGCAAAATCCCCTGGTTTAGCTGAGGCAGAGAGCACAACCTGAACTACTAATTATTGTTATTTCACTTTTTAGTACCTGAGACTTCTGTCTAAAGAAGATATTTTCCTTTGCTCCATTGTAGGCTTTTTCTCTCAGGGGTGTGACAAGGACTTCCTTATGTATCTAAAGAATCTTGATGGGGAAGGCAACACACAGTAGCAGTGATATGTGGCTGTCCCCACAGCCTTGTATGTGAGATTAACATCTGGTTAAAGTTGGTTTAATTTCCAAAAGGACAAACACGTATCTCTAGGATTTCCAAACTTAACTCACTAAAGCACCAAAATATTTTTAAAAGATGTTCTCTGTTTTAAGAGATGTTCTCTTACCACCTCTGGTGGTAAGTCTATTTATGGGAGATGCTGGCTGTGTGCTGACTTCTTGAATTAAGGGGAAAATCTGACATTTCAGTAACTGTTCCAGAGCATCAGTCCAATGTCTCAACCCCAAAACTGTGTTCCCATCCAAAAGAAAATATCTTGGATGTTTCCATGCTTTCATGGTGTTGTGAGTTCTGCCTTGCAGGTATAAACAACTTGCAACATCAATCTGGCATTGGTCAGTATATCTTGGTGTATATGCTAAACGTCATTTTATTGGTTTTGTACAAGAAAGAAACAGGATGAATGTATAGGAGTATGAGACCTCAAAATACTAGTCAAACAAATTGATGGGGTCTGCCCTGATACAATGTCCTTTAGTGAGCATTTTAAGCATTAGTGGAAACTTACTCCCAGGAAAATACCAATAATCTTGTACTTCCACTGTAGTGTTAAAATTTGTTTAAGCTGCCCAGAATTCAGAGTTTTTGATGTGAAGTTAGCTTTTACCACAATCTCACACATCTGCTTTCCAGCCTCTTGGTAGCACAAGCTAGCTTTCCGTGTCTTGTCAAAGAGCCCCTAATTAACCTCCCCTCATTATAGACTGACATGATGCATGACACCTTGTAACTGCTGAAAAGATATGATGAGTTCCTTGTTCCGCAGTTCATGATAAAACATTGACTGATGGCAATTTGGCCTGCCTGGGGATTGTTTCAGTTTAGGCTGGTGCCAAGGGACTCGTGAGCATGAATAAACATCTCTTCAGGAGAGTTGATGCTGGTGGCACAGTTCTGTTTCATCACCAAGCTGACTGCCTGAGACAAATGTATTGATATTTTCAAATCCTGCAAGTATTTGTAATTTAGTCTTTCTAGGTGCTACTCTGGCTGGGATAGAGAGAGATAATAAGGAACAAATTTTAAAAGAAAGAAAAAAATTACAGTCAGAAGAAGCATTTAAAAATAAAGATATGTGCACTGAGGAGGAATAATAAATATTTAATGACACGTTTATGGAATTTTCACCTAGAAAACTAAGAATATTAGCTAACTTGGTGTTAGCTAATATCTAGGTTTGAAATTAGCAGATCTTTTTTATTTCTAATCTTGTCAGTATTCTAATCTTATAGTAGTTTTAAAAAAAAATCAGTATCATGCATTTCCATGATACGAACTCAAATTTAAATACCTATCTTGTACTTATTTTCTCTAATACTTTTCTATAGTTTTTTTTTCCTTCTTTTTTCTTTGGCATCTTGTGTTAAACTTTGCAGTTCACTATTTTTCCATCTCTTTTCTTACAAGCCCTGACTTTTCTTTCCTTTTCAATTGAAAGAATTGCTCCAGTTTTCCACTGCAATATTCCTTTGTTGCTCCTCTCCTTTCATGAACAGTTGTTTAGTACCTCAGTTAGAAGTGCTCAGTACCAACGTAGGTAAAACACTATTCAAGGACTGCACAAAAAAAATGTGCTGTTAGCTAAATTCTTATATGGTCCTGATAAATTTAAGAAATAAAGCAGAGCTGAAGCACTGAAATAAAATTACTTTCATAAGAAACTGGAAAAAAAATTAAGCAGAAATTTTTTCTTTACTTGCAGCCTAAAACCTTAGGAATAATATTTCTATATGAAGGTACACTTTTATATGTATATAAATATGTGTTTTAGCAAGCATTAATGAACATGAAACCTCAAATCTCAGTGTCAAATGATAAATGAAAAAGAGTGGTTATGATTTGTAGGTGTATGACTGGAAGCAGATGGACAGCCATGTGCTATGTTTCACATTGTTCACTGCAACACACTTGCTACCAGCATTTGTTTTGGCAACAGCACATATGACATATTAATAATATTTGGATTATTTCACAAGACATGAAAACAGAGGTACTGACTACAAGGAAGGTACTTCTTCACAGGTACTCATGGAGTTCTTGTCTTCAGGGATTGAATCAAAACTGTGGCTTCAAATCTTGGGAGGAAAAAATGAAGAGTAACTAGTTCTATACATCTTCCAAGTACTATTTTCTTCTTTGAATCAACTATCTTAGTTAAATGAAATATATTCCTTTTGTTTTGTTCTAAACTCCTAAACGTATCAAAGTAGGTGCAAGTATTACAGAATAAATGGGTGCTGCTACCCAGAAGTGGAAAGCAGAAGTAAGAAATCAAAAATCAGCAAACTGACAAAATGAGCTGAACTGAGAACTGAGGTAAGGATTTGTCACCTGTAAGTTACCACGTTTCCTGCTAAAGTAAAAGAGAGAAAAGCAAAAAGGTTCTTCTGGGATTCAGCAAGAATGCGTCACACACTAAAACTGATGTTATCTATAGGTTGCTGTACCTAAAGTTTTCAATTTGAAATGTTTCATACATTGAAAAATCAATATCCTTGTGTCGGAGAAAACCTACCTGAAAGCACTGCTCAGATAAAATGAGGTCTTAATCTGTCACCTCCAACTGATTTGGTGACTCTCATGCACACTGGAAAGAGAAGGCAGCATAGATAATTATCTTGAGGGACTCTTACCTGAAAGTCCTGATAGATGAGATATGAACCACATCTGCCCTCCTGTAATGGTTTAGACATGCACTGGAAAGAATTGGATATAAATTGTTAACCCCAGCGTGTGGGTCCTGGTAACACGTTTTGGGCTGAAGAGCAGAAGACAGCATTACCTCAGGAAGCAGCTGCTGGTGGACTTTGAAAAGGGTGCAAGTAAACCAGACTGGGAATAGGTGACCAGCAGGATCATAGGTGAGTGCTGTTGACCATTTAACTCAAAATCAAGAATACAAGCAGCAGTAGTTCCTCAGTGGGGACATGTCCACAGTGGTCCCCTATTGCTGAGGTCAGCAATCCTGAGGTGGGCTGGTCACACATACAGTGAGACACTGCCACAGCCCACGCATCCAAGGAGACTGCCTCATTCCTGTGCTCGAGGGTGAGGCACGCACAGGGATGTTGCCTGGTGTGTCCTGTGTGTGGCAGGACAGATCTCTAGACTACTTCACACATTCCCCGTAGAAAGTGAGCTGTAAGCTTTATGTCACTGTACTGACTGGTTCTGCTCTTGCAGTTACCCCCACACCACTCCCACCCATCTAAGGACAAGCCTAAATAGTAACATCTCTACTGATTTATTTTTTGACCTCCCCTAATCTTTTACCTGGAGAGTAAGGAGGATTAAGTAAAGAGAATACAGATGTAGTTTGAAATATTGCCATGCTGACAGAGAGCTCAGTTCTGGAAATGTGACTACAGGTCTCTTTTAACTTAGCATTCAGTGTCATATCTTACACATTTCCACAAAGAAGAGAGGAGTCAGGGATCAGTGAAACTTCTGCAATATCTGTTTAATAAAACTAAAAAAAAAAAAAAAAAAAAAAAAAGTCTTTCTCACATTTTTAGGGACAGAATTTGCATTGAAATGGAAGGGTGACTCAGCTTTCAGGCTTAACTTGGTTCAGGTTTCCTGAAGCTCCAGAGATGTGCCGTGCCTTTTGAGAGCTCGTAGAGATGAACTGGAGTGAAAGCAAAGGCCCAGCTAAAGCGATCTAACTTTTGGAATTTACTCTGCAAGAAAAAAATTTGTTTCTTAAAATAGATTTTTGTTGTGTATGGAAAAAACAGAGAAAGATTTTCCCTTCCAATTTAATTATTAGTAAGCAATTACAAAATTTCTTCAAACTTACCTTTTTCACATTTTTTTTATTCATCTTCTCATTGCAAGCAGGAAATGTCTATATTATGTTTTACATTACTTGTTTATTATCCAATTGTGGTAACAGGCTCCCTGGGATAGAAGTTTAGTCACTTTATGTCATTTTGTGTTTTGGGAAGCAGATGGTCGACCTGTCAGATTGTCGCTTCCTCTGAATCACTGGTGATGTCCCTTTAGAGTGGGCACCATTTAAAAAGAGAATTTGCTACTTATGTGTGATACCTTCATTGTGAGTGTGCAATAATGACATAACAAAAAGTGTTGGATTTTTTTATCTTTGGTACTGCAAAAGCAAGAATATACGGTCCAAATAAAAATAGTCTGAATAAGCATTTTCTTTATTTGAAACCATTTTTCTTGCTGGTGATCACACTGAAATGTGGTTGTTATTCTATATACAATTTTTCCGCATCTAGTCTCATTTGACAAGTAAAGCAACCTTGTTGTTTATTTTATTTGTAAATTGTTTCAGAAGAAATCTCCCACTGTCATCTACAAGTCATTGGAGTAGTCAGATGAACAAAATATGATACTATAAAAAGTAAATTAAAAGTAATTAGCATCAACACGTTGATCTTTCCACATTACACTGTTATATATTAAATCTAAATCTAAATTAGATGTTAATCTAACTGTAAATTTAATCAGTATAGGGTTGTGTCTGATTTCATTGATAGCGTCTAGCTGTATAAGTAGTAATACCATTCTGCTGCTCTTCCTTATTAACATAAACAAATTAATCTTTCAGAAAACAGTCTTATCATGAAAGCACAGAGAAAATAATAAAAAAAAAATTGTTACGTAATCATACTGACTCCCAATACAAAAAATGTTATTGTTTGAAATTTAAATATTAAAAATGTACTTATGATGCCTTGCATATGTATTATGATGTAATTATATTTTGAGTATAATGCTGCTATTATACTTGATTTACTTGGTTGTTGCCTGAGAAAAAAATTTGACAAGTAAATATATATTTGATTTACATAAATATTTTATTGTATTATGTAAATACTTGCTAAGTTTTTTTCTTAATTGCAGCGCAATTTGGTTTTTTCATCATCTTCCAAGTCAACTGCCAATAGGAGGGAATCAAAAATATATTGCACAATGTAGCCAACTTAAACATTTAATCAAAGTGTAAAGAGGGAAGGCTTCAAAATATGTGTTTTAGTACTCTTACTATTCTCCCTTTTTCATTCTGTGTGTCTGACAGGATTTTGCATGTTGCTTGCTACTTGTAGAGTTTATTATAGTTCGCCCAATTGTTAGGAACAGTTTTTTGGGGTTTTTTGCCACTGTTCATAATATAAGAAAATTGGATTTTTTCTGCCTGTTGTTTCAGAATTTGACCAGTTTCAGGATGATGTTTGCATGAACAAACTTTAATTATAATGGCTCTGACAATCTTTTATTAAAAATCCCAACCAACCCAAAACCCAAACAGAAACAAAAAAGCCCCAAACCTCAGAATGTAGGAGCAGAATTGACAGGAATGAACAATATTTCGCTCTATATGTCAATCATGAAAATGTAATAGACAAAGTATCTTTAAAAATACAAGGAGCAAAGTAGTTGGGATTACTAGAAAAAGGTCTAAGCAGCATTTTTACATGAATTTAATTTCAATTTCTCAGCAGTTGGTTCTATACAGAAGAAGACCCTGGGTAATTTTGTTTGCTAATTTAAATTTAACTCAGTAATCTGCTTTAATATGCAAGGCACTAAAGACCAATGAGACAATTCTGCAGTAATGAAAGAAATCTCCTGCTTGTGAAAATTTGTTGGAGGAGCTGGAGAAGCAGCTAAGTCAGATTTTGATGGCTAGCAATCCATATGCATTTAAAGTTTCTGCTACCAAAATGTTACAAACAGCATTTTGTTAGCAGAAACTGTAGATACACCTCAATGGCTCTGTGAAGGTAACTCTTCAGATGTAAAGCAAAATAGAACATAACCCCCTGGAGCATTTTTTAAGTATGAAGTCCTATTAAATGAATTAGAATCATTCATCTGTGTAAAAAACCTATCATTCTATCTATCACTAAGTCATTTTGTTTTAAGTCAGAGGTACATACCTGCTGGGAGAATTGTAGTTAACACAGAGCCTCTGATTTAACAACCCCAAAGTGACCAACTCTCAGATATGACTCTAGATTGCAGAGATAAGGAGGCTGCTTGCACAATGAGGAGGAGAGCAGAGTTTGGACAAAGAAATATGGCAAAATACAGGTTTACTGCTGTTCTCTGTGGATTTTTTAAAAATAGGAAACCTTTTAGTTCTGTTTCTAATCTTGAGGCCAAAATTAAAAGAACTCCCTTCCACAAGATCATCAACCCAATCTTCCACAGTAGTTGTGATTCTACATCAGTCTGGCATAAAACTGTGTCATCCCTAGGTCAGCAATCTGCCTTCTAGAAGGTAACAAAGCAGTAATTATGCAATATTTTCAAACAAATTCTGTCTTCAGCCCTTAGACCTACAAATATGACAGCCATGTATGGTCATATTTTTTACTCAAAATTTCCAGGTGCCAGCCGTAGGACATATAATACCATATGTAAGTATCAGACATGCAGATATGCTGACCTGAGAGGGCCACTCACAAACCCTTTGCAATGAAGATGTTCATTCTTTTTGTGAGTGTTTGGCCTTCTAAACATTCTGTGGGAATACAGTGCATTCGACTCTTTCTGTAGGCACACAATTTAATATGCAATTGACCTCAATCTGAATCAGATTTCTAAAACGAATTCCTATTTCAGCCCACTGGTTATGGACGATGTCGAAGGAAGCCTCAGAGATACCTATAAATCCAGGTTTATTTTTGTGAGATCCTGAGGCATCTCAGTTGACACAAAGCCATTTTGAGGCTCTTGTCATATGATCGAGGAGGACTGCAGTGCCAAGAGGTCAATCTTCAAGGTGGGCATAAACGAACCCTTCCTGCACAAGTATGTCACCCCTTTCTGATTTTGGTTTCCACAGCAGCCTGCAACTCTTCAGAATCCCACATATTAATTAGGGAGAAAAATCCAGACAATAAACCAAATAAAATCAAAAGTCCCTCGCTTAACATTTCTTCCCCTTCACTGGGAGCTTCTGCCATAATTACTTCATTTGAAACCCTCACTACTGCATACACATTTAGAACATACATATGTTCTAAGACGTTTTCAGAAGAGTGAAAAGAAATGTACAAAATTATGTTAACTGCAGGCACTTCAGGAATTCATGCAGTAAAATAAAACCACCTGATTTGGGCCTATTTAATTTCTAGGAATTTGGAATATCTCTGCCATTTTCAAGTGCTGGTGTTCAGAGATGATTTCAGGAGAGCGTTCACAATGGCTGAGAGACCTTGTTCTCAGATAATAGTCAATTTTCAGACTGTTGGTGTATAACCATAGTTTAGGTTGTTAAGATTAGTTTTTTCCCCCTGCCCATTACTTTGCATTGCTGAAAGCAATCCATCATTTTATTGCTAGTCATTCTTTATTGCAATTTTTAAATCTGACTGTCCTGAACATTTTGTATCATCTACAGACTACAGTTCACAGCAATTTTAAAACTAATTAAAGGGAATAGGAAGAAAATTAATAAAAGCAGCCTCTTTCTATAGCTGTTGAAAAACAACAGGTTCACTGGCAATAATTACTTTGACAAAATCAATCATTCTACCCAGTTGTTACTGTTTTATGAAGTTCCTGCAAGCCTTGCTGACACAGATGCCTTTTATGGTTTGTTTTTTACCCTTTCTTTAGAAGAGGAAATAATTTCTCTGTAGGTCAAAGTCTCCACACAGGAACTAATTTACCATGTAATGTAGATGCAGCCTTACTTAAATCTGTTATTTCCATGTCTCCAGGATTCTTACAGGAATGCAGCTGTACTTGGGACTCTTGTAAGGAGCTATTATGGCCCATTGAGGTAATATAACCTCAATCTGTGTACACAGTTTAAAATCTGATTTTATTTCTTAATGTGCACAAATTCATTAACTATATTCCAAGATTCCCAAAGGATTTCCAAATCAATTCTGCTTTAGTATTGATTTCACTTGTTTTTGCATGAGTTTATACATATACAGGTTGATATCTATATGATACAACACAAGTAAGTTTCAAAAACATATTAGAGGTTTTCCATTTGTGTTTATAAATAATAACATTAATATTTATGTATAGTGACATCTTTATGACTATTAACATACATTTCTTCCTACTGGTACTAGTGAGGTGGATTAATTCAAAATGAAGCACATACTCTTTCCCCAAAAGTAAGAGAACATATAAAAATAGCTCTGTATTCTGTGTCTGAAGTAATACATGTTGTAAAGCAACATTTGCAATATGTATAGAGTTAATATTAGAAAAATTGAATCACATGGGCACTCAGTAAACATAAACACTTAAAAGAAAGCAGAAAAAAGTAATTTTCAAAGATAAATTTGTGGCCCCTGAGATTGGATACAGAGTCTTCAAAACTGAATTAAGTCAACCTTGGGATGAATACTGCTGCTACTTAAACTCAGCTATAAAAATTGTGTACTCAGAGAATGATCTTAAGGAAAAGGCAACCATATTCTGTGATGTCAGAGGTAGAGTTTGAGAATTCAAGAGAAAATGGAAAGATCTTTTGTTCACAGATTTGGCGAAAATAGCAAAGTAGTCCTTTGCAAACAATTTTGTAATACAATGTTTTTTGTGTGTCAGTGAAATCCTATTAAGAAAGGTAGTCGGTTATCTTTAGCTTCCCAATGTATCAAAGATGTTACATGATTTTCATTCAGAGATTTTGGAGATTATATGAATCATCATGGGTCTTCACGCTTGTTTTAATTTATGATGATCATCAAATTGCTAATAATGTGACACACAGAAGGAAAAAAACCTCTTAAAAAAATGTACCATCTGTATTTGAATGTACTCCTGCCATATGAAAATCATGAAATATGTATCTTAAGAAGGAAACTGGACAACATTTACTAGGAAAACATATTTTTAAATCATCAAGTACAAACGACTTGTACCTAAGCAAAATGTGTATTTTTGAAAGCTGTGTGGTTGTTTCGGTTTTTTTATTTTTTGTTTTACCAATTGAGATATATTTAATTTTAAAAATCATTCCGCTTATCCCCTGTCTGGCCAAAACATCCATTTTAGACCATTCTGAGACACATCATCTTAAAGCTGATCATCTCAAAATACAACAATATGCAAGCATCAAATATATCATCTCAAAATACAAGCATATTCTTTTGGGCAGCCAGTAATGCAAAGCATGTCCCTTTCTTTCTGAGGCTGGTTCTTGAAATCCTAAATACTATTCCCCTCCCTAGACAAATCACATATATTCTAATTTATCAACTTCTCTTTCATCTAATACATGAATCCATACCTGTTCCGTCCCTTTATCAAGTAAGGAAAAAGGCAAGAAACAACTTCACTGCTGGAGTTTAATGATACATTTGTCCTTCCTATTGTCTTGAAACTGTCTTGATGTAAGATTCAGACTCATGGGTTTTTGTCACCTTCACCCAGGAAAGATAATTCTCCCTTAAACTGCTTCTAAATTATCTTTCACCTACTACCAATCATAACTCTCCCTTCCTAAGCCTCCCTTACTCTGTTTCATTTTCCTTACAGATTTCCTGCTTTCTTCAGCTGCTTCTTTTGAAGATATCTTTGGTGACCCTAACATCTTTATGACCTTCCATAACATATATATTTTAATTGCCTTTTGAAATCTGATTTCTTCACTCCAGAGTCTGCATATTGTCTGGGAGGTCTATGCCCTTAAAGAATCCTGAAGGAGACAGACCATTATTCAAAAGGCCAATTTAACATCCTACTTTTCCATGAAGAAATTTACCTATAGGCCTCTACATTCAGATATTCCGAAAGTAGAGAAGAAATATGAAAAATGTGGATGTTCACTAAAATAAAATTTCTTTCTCAGTACTTGTATTACAAACACAAAACCATTTACACCATTTTAGTCACTACTTATCAGAACACAGCACTTTTAAGGTTTTACCTAAAAAATGCCTATCCCTTCTGGCTATCAATTTTAATTAATTCTCTGTTACCTTTCTGTCAAATACACTTTCCGACACACTGATGACAGTAGATAGTGATGTTACCCCTTGGTCATTGCCTCCAAAATCCATGTTCATGGAGAGCAGTAAATTTTTGTCAGACAATACTGATGAAAGTTGTACTATTTTTTATATTGTGTCCACAATCAAGATTCAGAGAATGCTTGAACTGGAAAATATGTTGCTTTCTGTTCCCTTCCCTTCTATCAATGCTTTTAGAGGATAGAAAATTCTCTTCAAATAAAGAAAAAAGCTTCCGGGATGCTTTAATCTGTTTCTACAGATAATAGCTGACATGAAATTGCTGTGCCAGACAGTATCACAGGAATAAATTTATAAGCAGTAAAGCAATATCACAAGGAATCCAAGACTGCACATTATTAGCATATAAATTACACAAATGAAGTAAACATGCTATTTCTGGGTCTAATAAAACCTTCTGTTCTTAGTACTGTCACATTTAAAATTATATTGAACAAAAAGATCATCTTCAAGATCAATACTGTTATTGATGCCTAATATAATGGAGAACACAGGAAAGTTAACCAGTGAAAAATGAAATATTTTCAAGTGTTTCATATAGTAACGGACTTGGCTTTCTGGGGACATGCAATATGCAGTGCTCTTAAATTATTTGTGTATGTCAAACTGTAGGAATAATCTATTTATTTAGGAAAAAATCCCCTTCATTTCAAAGGGTGGATGAGACATCTAAAAATGGGTTCAGTTCAGAAGCCCATGAAGAAAATGACACCTCTTCAATATACCCTTCACAGAATGATGGTTGGAACATCTGTTCCTCTGCAAATTTTCTTTAGAGATGATAAAGAAGATGTTTTATCAAGCCAGAAAATAAATTTTATCAAATCAAAAAACAAAGGATCCTGGGAAGTCCAAAACTATTTTTTTACTCACCTAAAGGAGAATTCAAAAGGGAACTGAATCTCAAATTAGATGCAAAAATAGCTGGTACTTGATTAAAGTTATTTGATTTTAGGTCAATTTATTCAACTCTCACTGAGTACAACTGAGTATGTGATAATTCATGGAGAGGTTAGGGAATAGTTTAGATATTGTGCATCATTCTTTCCATCCATCTATACACATATCATCTCACGTGTCTAGATATGACTCTTTCCCTTGGTAGAACTGACAGAAAAGAATCTGCTTTTATAAACAACATTAGTAAGATAAACTCTACTCTGCTGCCTCCAGAGTTTTCTTAGAATTGCATAGCAAAGTATTTCCCAGTGTCACAAAATACTTTCTGCACTCTGAGCCCTCAAGTGAGCGCATCAAATCAATAATTACTAGAGTATATGCTTAATTAGGCTAAAAAGCATATGCATTTTGAAACTGCAGCATGAATTCTTTAAAAAAATTTTAGTGATTTTTCAGAGCTTGCCTCCCTCCTGTCTCTTCCCTACCCTGTTTTCCAAGGCATGAAAAGTTCTCATTTTAAAATTAACCCATGCATCTGAGTCTAAATATAGTCATTATTTTGATCATAGCCTTTTTTTTTTTTTTTCCTCAACACTAAGGATAGAGTCAGCTATTTTTGTTCAATATTTTTATAGCACCTAATACAATAGTATATGAGAAGTTCTGAGTTCTGGCCTTCAAATCCATCACAGTAGGTTGTACAAGATATATTTAATATATATAGAACACAAAAGAGAGCATATAGGGATTATCTACTTGCCATATTTTCCAAAACAATAAGAGGTTATCAAATGAAATCAACAGATTCTGAACACCAAAAGTAATTGGATCCTCTAGGAAAAGTTTTCATGGGCTGGTTCTGATCTGGCTTCAGAATTTTCCAAATGTAGGCTGGGGTTTTTTCATTCCTTTGTCTCAGGGTCTGAAAATTGCAGAAACTAATGAGAGTTTCTCTTTAATTCTGAATTATATTGTTATGAAAGGAAGAAATCAGCCTCATATGACCTGTTTCATGATACCACCTCAGTTTTTTCTGGCATAAACATCTTATTTTGTGGGGTTCTAAGAGTAAGAAACAGATATTTTGTTTCTTACAGCAACTGTTGTTTTAAGATTGTTACTATGGATATTTGCTCTTGACTTGTGGCATAAAGCTTACAGTTATCACAGCTTTATTGCTCAGGCTCAGTGCTAGCTGCAGGGGGATAGAGTGGAATAGGCCACACACTGCTTATAAGCTTGAATCAATCTTCAGGTTGTTGTTGACCAACAGTGTTCTATCTAACTGTTCACACGTGTTTTTTAGCAAACCTGACAGTTTCTAGCTTGTGATCATTCCACCATGTTGAATCAAATGTCTTTGTGAAATTATTGAAGAAAGAGATGACCCTGCTTTTGCTCTCTCAGTTCAGCTTGTGGTGTGCCCTAGAAGTTGGATTTGCTGAAACACTGTGTCTCTGTGGTTCTTCCCCTGATACTTCCTCAAGCAATTGTATCATTTCTTGTAATAAAATACACTTACATTGATAAGCAAACTGTTGGTTCTCCCAATTGCTCTGAAATCCATTACCAAGTAACTTTCTACTAGCAACAATTTCATATAAGGCAATCAAGTTGTAATTGGCAATTAAACTCTGAGAGCAATGAGGAATATTCTGATTATATGTATTATACATTTATGTCTTCAGGCTTACAATTTAATATTGAATATGTGTACTGATTAAAATGAAGTAGTGTACTAAGACATTTTCAGATGGAGATCTTTGAAATAATGACTCCCATCATTGACTTTTATATCTTTCTGTTGAATCTACTTTGAAATTGGCCCTGATTTTAGCAACATTTTGGGCCAGATGGCCTCCAGAGCCCTTTTACAGGTTAAAAAATTCTTTGTTGTCTTTATAGAGATTCTGGGCAAGTGTGTCATAAATCACGATTGTAAATAAAGCATCATAGAAGACATAAAATGTCTTCCACGATTCATGGCAGACTGGTGAGAGTGGAAATATCTTCAGGAAAAAACTATTGATAACAATAAGTGTAAACACTGTCAAGAGCCTGTATCTTGTCATTTTTTCAGGGCTTTACCCAAACCATTTTATTTTTCCTTTGGAAAGCTTTCTTATCAGATGTGAAGTGGTTTTGACTGAGTGGCCTTGTGAATAGGCTTACTTGCTTGATTTTTCGTGTTAAACCATTTTCTAACATTTGACAAAAAAGTCTGGTTTGGTATTTTGTGCCTTGGAGGAACCAAATTGTAGCAGCTCTCAAGAAAGAACAGAGTGTCTTTGAAGATGATATAACAATAAATTATAGTCATAATTGATATTCCTCTCTCCACTGACTAAAAAAAGAAGAACATAAGGAATTTCACTGAGTGTGCTGCAACTCAAACCAGGAAATCTGTTTAATGATGCAGCACACTAAGTAGAACTGGACAAAATGGCTTTTGTCTGAAAATGTCAATTCATCAAGTACCAGGTACTTTTAGAAACTTTTCACTTTTTGAATAAAACTTATTTGGGAAATACAAGTCCCTTTTTCAGAAACCCCAACACTGCCATAAAATAAAGATCTATACATCCATCTTTTTCTCATATTCTCATTTCTATATAAACTTAAAATATTCTTAAAATCCAATAAGCACTAGATACTAGTTTGAACATGCCTTCAATTATGACTAGAGGATGAATTAAAATGAAAACCTCTTTTATCATCGAAGGAAAACAAATTGAATTCAGTAATTCATTTTAAATAATCCCCTCTCATAAAGACTACATATAAAACTGTCAGATGTGACTGTCACACAATCAATTTACCCATTCATGTAAAACATTAGCTCCAAAAGTTAATTCCTTTTTTCTCTCGATAGGAAGAAAACTTAAATTTGATCTCCTAATTTTCATCTCTTTAAGCCCAGCTGCCCTTAGTCCTAAAACATACAAGACTTGGCTTTGCACATAAGCACCACACACAATACAGAAACAATGGCAATATCATTATTATCATTATTTGCAATATCATTTGCAAAATCAAAAGTATTTTGATTAGGCCAAAATGAGAGAAAGATAGAAATCATATTAAAATCTCTGGAAGTGTCAAAAACCTTGTTTTTATTTAGTTTCATATGTTTTATCACTTTCCTCCCTTATCTGAGGCATTAACTTCCCTGCTGCTGATTACACAAGGCATCTCCCTCATTGTCAACATTTCTCTGTAGAATAAACTTGGAACATATCTTGCTGAAAAATGCAGAAAAAATTCTTAATCTTTCCTGATTAATGAAAAGATTTTTTTGTTGCCTTCATGTCTTTGGAATTTACCATGTATGTGCTGCAGCCAATGGAAAGCTCTGCCATTTTTATTTTAGATGGTATCAGACCAGAATTTTCTGAGATGCTTATCCTATCCACATGTCTCCTGTTTACCTGTTGCATATAGGTAGAAGAGTTCTAAAGGTGAGGCTGACTTCAGATCTGGACATTAGTTGCTACATTGTCCCTATCAATAAGCAATCTATGTACTGATTCTGCATATGCTTCTCTCATATGCCCTATTAACTGTTCTGTACAGAAACATTGATTTTCAATGGAAAATGTCAGAAAAATCAGATTTACTTTTGAAAATATAATAACAAAGTTTTCCTAACTTTATTTAATTAATAATTTTAAAGAATCCTTGAAAAAGCTTAATACATTTTCCAAATAAATAGGATGTGGTGCGGAATTATACTGTGAAAACTTAGAATAGCACTGTTTCCTTAATAAATATGCTTTAATCTTTCTAACTTTAAAAAAATATAGAAAAGACAACAATAATGAAACATCTTTTCTTGGCATTTTAATTCTTCTTTTTTGTTCATGGACAATTTCAGTTCTTATTTTCTTCTCCATTGTGCCATGCAAAGTTCTCTTTCACACAGGAAGCTGAGACAAGTGCTGTTGTTATTTTCGCAAGAGAGGTAAATCAATACAGAGCCCGTTTTCTTCACAGGAATTAGATTGATTTGTACCAATTGAGGATCTAGACCAGAGAAAATATGTGTTGATTACTGGTTGTCCTCAGAGTCCTCCATTCATGAACTCCTTTTCAAGCTTGAGTATAGCTGATCTTCTCTGAGATTTAGTAATACAAAGATATAAGTTAACCAGGATATCTTGACATTTATTCACAGCCCAAACATTACACCTAGTGCTGCAAATATTTGTAGTCAGAACATTCACTCCTTAAATCACTTCAGAAGTACTCATTCACCAGGCATGTAAATCTTCTTAAATCTCCATCTAGTTTTGCTGCTCAGTTATGTTTTTATATGTGCTAAGTGATTGAAACAAGCACACACATTCAAAAAGAGAGTTTTGTATTTATAAATATTGTTACATGTGACTGTCTATTCAAGAAAAAAAAATCTTCATTTTTGATCAAGATGGTATCATGTTGAAGAAAACTAAATTTAAGCTGACTCATTTTGGAATTTTTTTCCCCGTGGCCTTGGAAAATATATTATCCCAGTCAAATATAATTCTTATCTTTAACCGATTTGCTAAATATACCATATAAGCGTAAATTTTTCCTCTTAAGTCCTTTTTAGTGGAAAATTCTGAAAATAACATCTGCTTTACAATTCACACATTTCTTCAGAAGTGTAAATTGGAGGGAAAAGCCTGTTCGAGCAGCAGGAAATCGCGTATAAATATGATGCCTCATGGTTGAAAGACAATACAATTTGTTTTTTCCTTCTACACTATGATACAATTGAAATTGAGTTTGTGGACAGCAACTTCCCTAACCAAACATAAGTACTTATGTTGCTATTGTAATATCAAACATATTTCATTGTCTTGGTGATATAACAGTGATCATCACTGAAAGTGGCAGTATCTGAGAAGTCATATCTTGTTCAGAAAAACAATTTCTAATTTCATTTGGCTTCTGGCCTTAATATGAAAATAAAGCAGTTGTGTCTTTGGAGTAATGTTCAACACAAGAGTGGTGGGATGACCTTGGCTGGCTGCCAGATGCCCACTGAGTCTTTCTTTCACTCCCCTCCTCAGCAGGACAGGGGGGAAAATAAGATGAAAAGCCTCATGAGTTGAGATGAGGAAAGGGAGAACACTCACCTAGTACTGCAAAGGGCAAAGCAGACTCGATTCAGGGAACTTTAATTAATTTAAATAATTGTTATCAACCAATAACTGCTGGAGTCACAGACAAAAAGGATAGATGCTTTTACATTTCCTCCATCAAAAGTCCCTACCCAAATTTTCTAACTCAGTAGATCAGAACACATCCCCCTTCCTTACCATGCAAAAAAGGAGTCCTCTTTGGAGTGTTTTTCTGGCTTCATTCTCCTAGAAAAAACAGTTGCCTTCCATATCAATGGGTCACATGAATGAACCAGGCCCAATTAACTTAAGAAATATATTAAATACTTGTAATCGTGTACTAACATTTTTCCTGGGTTTTTTTCATGACTTTTTGCTTTAGAATTCATGCATCTGAAATATTAAGTTGATTTAATTCAGTGTTTTCTCTGTTGTGTTTGTTTTGTGAGCTGATTATTGGCAACCATCCACACAATCCAGGCCATAGTTTATACATCTGTGTGCCACATGATGGCCACTGCCTAACTAGTGAAAGGTTCTCACTAAGTTTCAGTGACCAAGACCATTCCTTCCTTGCTTCTCTCCCTGGTGACCAGCTTCACACAACAATCTTTCTTCTTTTTTCCCAAAAGATATACTGGAGAAGAGTGTAGTCTGCTTTTTCTAGGCCTGCAGTTTCTAAGTTCTGTTTCTGTTTTAGGTTTGTAAGTTTGTTCTCACAGCTTGAACATAAACATCACAAAGAAACAGAACTTACAAACTTAGAAACTGCAGGCTTAGAAAAAACAGACCATGGAAGAGCATTTTAAATTTTTTTCTGCATGTTTTTCTGCTTTCCTCTTTGAAATATTATTTAATTTGGTTTGTGAGGATGAAGTGTTTTCTCTTCCAAGAAACTGGTACTCTGTCTCTGAATTTTGAATGAGAACATGAATATCTACTTATCAGTTTTAAACATGATAGTTTTGAGATTTAATGTTCTATAATCCAGTCTGACAAGAAAAAAAAAATTCATCATAGAATTTGGTTAAAATGTAGAAAGTCTCATAAGCTTGTATGTGCACATTTTCATGTATTTAAAGCATAAAAATAATTTTTTTTCCATAGAATATTTGTCTGGTTCTTAGTCTATCATTCAAGTACTCTCATAACTAGTTGTAGATGTCTTATCATGTGAATAAATCAATTATTTTATACAAGAAAAAATGAGAACATAAACAAGTGATCTACAGTAGTATATAAAATAAATTTAAGACAATGCAAACATCAGAAAATAACAGGTGTTAAACCTAAAAGAATTTGGAATACATAAATAAATTAAATAGGGCCATCACATATACTGCTAATCCTTTCTATACATTAACTAATATATCCACATGTCTATCAGCTCCTAACTTGCTTTAAGATATTGATGGGATAATCCTGGACAGCAGGCTGTGATTAATAAATTGTGATAATTCAGGTTATATTAGGACAAGGTTTCTTGAAATCACTCATCAAGAACATTAATTAGTAAAGAAGATTTTTCAAAAGTATCATCAAATAAATGGAAAACCTTGAAATTTGTGAATATTAGTCTTTGACAGATTTGATTAGAGAATTCAAGACAATAATTCCCTTAATATTAAAAAAATACAGTATGTGTTGATTAAATTATGTGTTTCATTACACTATTTTTTATTGTCTTCATCTCCCCAATAAATTTAAGCAGATTAGGAAATCAATACGTAACAAAAAACTCTTTAAAGATCGCTTAATGGATCTGAGAACCTGCATCTATGCTAGCATATCGTTATGGAACAGCTCCAAATCCTCAGTCAAAAACCTGATTTAGCAAACTGAGGAAATAAATTGAGTAAAATTATTTTTATGTGTTTTTCTTAAGGAAACAGCCTATAAAACTAAAAAAAAAAAAGTTGTTCTTTTTGGCTAGTGTCTGGTGAGTGAAAAAATTTATTTTAAAAAGTTAGCTTAAGCTTGAATAAAAAGTGGTTAAGTTAAAATTAGCCCTTTGATGCTTTAATACAAATCCATTAGAAACAAAAAAAAATACTACTGCAATTCAAAAAGCTGACTGACACAGTTGACCGGAACCCAGGCTAGCTCACGCACACCAGCACCGCGCCAGGTGTGGGGTTTGTGCTCTCAGCTGAACCTGAGGAGCAAAGGCTCCTAAGCACGGACAGTCTCACCGCATCTGGGGTTCAGGCAAAGAAGAAAGAGAGAGGATCTCCAAGGCTGAAGTTCCAACTGGGATGATTTATCAGGGTCAAAGGGGACAGACATGAAGAGAGTCCCACAGACCTTTGTGTGTAGGATTTTATATGGGTACAAAAACAAGGGGCAGGTACAACACATCATCCAATGGGGTTAAGTCGGGGCAGAGTTGAAGGGTTGGGTCATGGGTCTCGGGATGAATCAAGGTAAGGGGGAGGAGGGAAGGGGTCACGGGATTGGTTCTGGGGAGGATTGACATAGAAGGAGCTGGAACAGAGGTGGAACGAGGGGTTGGGTAACTGGGATTGACAGGGAAGGGACTGGGACATAGGTGGGGAAAATACATAGAGAGAAACGGGGAGGACACAACTTCAGGAATAAATAAATTTGGGAATACACATAGGGGAAACAAGGGAACAAGCCATTTAACATCAAATAACAACACCTGTATTAAACTAAAACAAACTTAAGTTGCAACAGCTGACGACAGGAAATATTTGATTATTTGTTCTGAAAATTCACATAGTTACTTACAGGTATAGAATAATAACAAGTTCTTCAAAATTAAAAAGGAAAAAAATATTGAAATAGTCTATACCTTTGCATAGAAAATTATAATATCTTGTTTGTGCTTTTTATTAATGTATATAATTGAGTTTTTGAGGGTGTCCTCTATAAAGTTCTCCGAGGTGCTCATTAAAAAGAGTCAGCTTTAAAAAAGAATTTATATGTGCCAGGGTAATGTCTACAGATTTTCAATTTATTGAACTTTTATTGCATTTTATATTTTCTAAAAATAAATTATCTTTGTGTGAGTAGGAAAATAATGAAGCATTTATTGAAACAATTATTCCAGAATACACTTTCTGAATCACTTGGATTTTGCTTCCTCTTCTGGTTTTTATTCTGTAATTCTGTTGTTTTTCTGGAAAGATGTAAAAATCGGAGATTTTTTTTTCTCTTCTTAATATAATTTTTTTTTCCTTTATTTTAGTGGGGTTTGCCTCCTTCTGAAGGAGAGTTCTGAAAGAAGCTATTAAAACAATGAAGACTGGTCACAAACAGAATATCTGTCTACTAGGAAGAGGTCAAAGAAGAAAATGTGCCCTGTGTGTAGGTAAAGATACCCAGAGATCAAAGATCTCTCATAAGAGGATGAATCTTAAGCATCTGGGCACATCGATTTTCTTACAATGCTTATAATAGATCCTAAATTACTTGTGAGGCTAGATCTAATTTTTAACTCTCTGGAGTTAAATCACATAGCCCACGCTAAATGAGCTACTTGAAGTGATACAGAGAAAAGTCACAAAGCAATGAGGAGACACTGAAGGATCTTTTCTGGAATATTCTAGCATTATTTAAAATTATGTTAATGTTATTAATGCCTAAAAATAGAGGTTGTTTTTCCATTTGCAGAACTCACAAACTGTGGAAAACTGTGAGTATAACAGGAAACACAGTTATAATTAAATTAAGATTATAAACAAAATAAATGTTTGGATAAAAAGCATTCAGTTTGGTGAGAGAAAATAAAAATTTCTCCTAATGTTATAGGAATAATCTACAGATAGAAGATATAAAAAACCAAGCAAGTCTATTGGATATGGAAAAAAGTCACCTATAAGGGATAGACTGTGAACTGCACAAGAGTCAATAACACAACCTTGAGAAAGGCAGACACCACCCCAAAACAGAGAAACAGTGCTGCCTGTGAGATATCTGTGGTCATTCTCTGCTGCTCAAGCAGTAAAGACATCCAGGGTCCCGCTTTTGTGCGGGGTAGCTCACAGCATTTGGTGCAACTGAAGTTCACAGAAAGTAGAAACATTGGTAGCACGAGACATGAGTAAATGTTGAGATAATTCACTTTGCTTATGCTTGAGATCTCAGGGATGATTTTACGATTAACTACAAATTTGAAAAATGTAATTTTGTGGTATTAACAGAAAAAAAAAGAGGAACAACAGACAAGAAATACAATTAAAGCAATAGAGATCTGCACTAAACTTCTGAAAGCAAAAGGTAAGTAGCACTGGGACACACTGCTTTGTGGGAAAGAAAGGGAAATTTCCTTCACAGTAAGTTTTCAGTAACAGATTTAGCAAATGAGATTTATCATATTATTCCTGGGTTTGTAATTGTTAGTGGACCACTGGGCCTCCTGGTGCCTCTACCAGGTCTGCACACTGACTGCTTCTCCATGTTTTGTAGGTGTCTCTGAAAGGAAATTTTATTCTGCTGTGGCTACACCTCAAGCAGCTCTGGTTAAAAAAAAATCATGAGACAGATTCATAGCTGGAATAAAAAAAACGCTTTCTCAGAAGCAACCAAAACTGAAGTACTCTGATGAAATAGTATCTCGCACAATCAGGACCAATGTAAAGGTGTGTGTGCTGAGTATTTTAGCAGTTTTGATCTAATGGAAAGCTAGTTAAGACCCATTCTCCTGTAAAACTTTTCTGTTTCTTCTGTCTGAAGTGAAAGAAATTTTTATCCTTAACAAAAATTACTTTTAATATTATTTCATTTGAAATATCTATAGATGATTACGCTACCTAAGTAGACAAAACTCCTTTTATAGCCCACAGAGAGATGGACATTTTCACAGTGTGACTTCAGGTGTTGAATCACAATTGAAGAATATATTTCTCTCCATGGTCTTACAGAGAGATGTAGGGTAGTTGGAGAAATTTTGATACTCAGTTTTTAAAAATGTAGAGTAATGTAAGATGAATCTCTATGTCTAGCCTGGAAAATAGTTTGATATATGGCAGTGGGTTTACAATGAATTTCAAAAGTAAAATCTAGACTTGGAAACAGAACTTTTTTCGAATAGGTCAGTTCTTCCTTATGAAGCTGAAACGAAGTAATACTAAGAATGTTGCATAATTCCTGCTGTAATTATGATACATATACATAGAAAAAATATTCTTCCCATCTGTCAATTAAAGCATAATTTCTTGGTAATTTTGTGTGTACCACTTACAGCCATTTTAATAAAGGTTTTCCTCCTCATCTAATCTGAAGAATATTTTGGTTTAATACCTATTCTTCTCACTGATATGGCAGCAATGCAGTTCCTGCACTGACTCAAATTTACTGGAATTTAAAAGCTGAAATCCTTGAAGTCATTTTGTCTAGAATAGGTCTGTGGATGAGACAAAAAAAAAAAAAAAAAACCCAAGCTTTGTTCTTATTAAGGAATAAGAGGTAGGAAAGGATAGAGAATAAAGCTGAAAATGTGTTTCACAGAGGGTCTCATCCGTTCTTCTCCCTGAGACAACCAGATTTTTGCGTTATGGTCTTAACATAGCGCCTTCCACTGTCCCTACTGCAGAGCTCTTTCTAAGGCTTAGCTATCTGCTTAAGTGATTAAATGGGAGCTAAAGCAGTTTTGAAATCCAGCTGTGGAGTTTTAAATAATTATAAAAACATTCTTATTAATGAGAAGGAGAAGGAAAAAGAAGTAAAAAAAGTCAGTCTAAAATTTCCTGTGATCTTTCATTCATAGTCAGTTCAAGAATCTACTCCGTGCACAACCTATCTACAGTATGCATGATATGTGATAAAAATCTCTATCATTCCTGCAAAGAAAAGTGTGTTGGAGTTTCCTAGGTTTTTTTCACATATGTATATCATCCAAAAATATGGTAACAGTATGGGGCTTCAAGCTAATCTTAAAGCAAAAAAAAAACCAAGCAAAATGAAATGCTAAAATTAGAAGAGAAATTAAGCATTTGTATTGTTGTAGATGATGCCAGAATTTTTTTCATCATGTATGTGTCTTTCCCAAAAAGGAAAATTTTACCCTAAATTGAAACTGGGGACAAAACTTGAATATAGTGGAAGAAGTTTTATTTTAAATCCTAGCAGTGCCAAGAAGCCACAACACTGAAGCATATTCTAATATCTTGCTACTTTTAAAGAAAAACAATTAACCTTAATTTGGTAAAATGTCCTCTCCCTGCACCCTGAGACACTTTTGGGTAAATTGGATCTGAAAACCCACCCAGATCTGCCTACCTTATTTTAAATATTTCACAGTCACTGATTTTTTTTTGGTCTTAAACTCTAAAATTCAAATGAACACAAGGAACATCATAGAAGAACAGATTCTCCTTCCTGAGTAGTGCTGTTTAAAATATGTTCATTTTTCTTCAGAAAAAAAAAAAAAACATATTCAGAAAAGTCTGGCCTCCTGCTGTCTTTTTTTAATTTCTCAGGGGGTCTTTATAGATAGGGGTGATAAAGAAGGAATAAGGTTTTAGATTCAGAAGAGAAGAAACTATTTTATCTTCTTCTGTAGAATAAGCAGAAAATCTAAGCCAGCTGCAGTAAAGGACTTACTTTCTGTTTCAGATTCGCAATGAAAATTGAGAAGAAATTCTATATTTCTTAAAAGAAATGAGTGGGAATATCTTTTGATATTTATGTACAATTTTACTTATCAGAAAAATATCCTGAGAATCATTTTAATGTGTCTCCTTTAATGAAATGCAGAAGGCCTATATTTTAGCTCAATTTTTCTGCAATCTCTCTATATTTTAATAATGAATATCAGATTATTTAACACAAGGATATAAAAGATCGTTTGCTTCATTTAAGAAGATACTACTAGTTGAAAGGAGACTTTCGTATCAATCAAAATTTAGTTCTTTCTTCTCATTTTCCCAAAGAGTAATTTTCCTCTCTGAAGATAGCCTTTTGTGGCAGCAAGATGTCCTAAGACTTATTTGAACATTATCAGTTTCATTGTACTCTTATGCTTTCTTACTTCTATTTTTTTACTCTTTTGATAGTCTCATGTGGCCTGCTTTTTCACCTTCTATGTGGCTGTTTTTGGGATGATTACTTAGATGTGATTAATTCTTGATTCTCCATTAAAAAAAAAAATATAATAATAATAATAAAAAAAAGTAGTTTCATTTTTCTTTGTCTTATCTGTTTCTCTTTCCTTGGAATTTTAGAATCTGCATGGTACACATGGACCCACTGTCATGGACAGTAATAAACAAAATTCATGTGTCCACTGGCCTTTTCCAGTAAGTAAAACACCTTCTTTCTGTTTGAATGTTGTGGTTTTTATTGTTTCTAGGCCAGTCACAATGACTTATATTTATTTCCAAATATTCACTCTTTTACTGGTCCAGAATATTACATCATGAGCATATTTCATGAAATTATTCTGTTTCCAGTCACTTGTTTCAATAGTTCTGAAACTGATGTCTCAAAATCTTTATTAAATTTTAATCATTACTTTAAAATGGTTTAAGATCTCTTTACATTGAATATGACCTGTACTACTTAAAAAAGTCATCAGTACCTATCTCTTTGTCTTTTCAATGTAACTCATAATCAGTTAGGCCACTGACTTTCAGAGTAGAGGCTAGGATGGTAAGTTTAGTTGTAGCTCATACTTTTTGCTATAGATATAATCAGAATTTAGAAAACCAACATCTTATATTGTTACATGGTTAATTAATATGAATCAGAGGAAAATAACAGTAAGAAATTAAACCTGACTCATACTATAATTCTCGTGAGACTTCTAAGACAGGAAATGAAACATTCTCTGGACTTAGTGTACTGGAATGGAGACTATTTGATATTCTCTTTATTGATCTAGGCAGCAGCAAAAAGTCAACTTTGATTACATTTTTTAATTGCAACTGAATCATAACACGTGAAACACACACACACACAAATCCACAAATGCAAAATTAGATAATATATGGCAAGTGATCTGGAAATAGGTACTTGTATTTATAAAAACACAATGCATTTTGCTTGATAGATCTTAATTCTGAAGATTGGAGAAAAGATAAAGCAAAATGAGTGAAGAGGAGAGTAAAACTGGAAAATGGCAAGTTACAAGAAAAAGTAACACATCAGTCAAAACAAAGTAAAGACTGGTATTGAAAACAAATTTATAATCTGAATGGCTATCTAATATTAATTCATGAAGTATTACATTTTATACAGCTTTGCTGTAAAATTATCTAAAAATATATAAAATTGCCATTATTTTAATATACAGTCCAAAACTAAACAAAATCAAACAAAAAGAAAAACGACATCAAAGAATAGACAAAGTTATGTAAGAAAGGGAATAACAGAGACAACATTAAAGGCTGTGTAGACTTCTTTATATCCCAGGAAATTAAAAAATCACTAGAGGTTTAACTACCCATCAATCTCATCCTTCTCTCTTAAGTACTTCTGAGAAACTAAACGTTAATGTATCCAAGGACCATGTAAGCATCTATTATAGTCTATCAGTACTTTCAAAAAATGTCTTAACAAAAGAAAAAGAAGTTAGGAAGGACTTTCCTGGCACTGTTTTGTGTAAATCTAAGAGAGGCTATCTCCTATAAAAACAGCAGAGTTGATACCTCTCTCATTACAAGCCCTGTCAGAGACTCTTTAGAGCCCCACAAAAACTTGCATACATTTGCTATGGTTCTTTGACTGCTTGGAGTTCTTCATCTATGAAAACCACCATTGTTCAGAGCCCAAACAGTTTTTCAGAGAGGCCATGATTTACAACATGCTTTACAGGATGCTGTATGAAACACTTAGGAAGCAAATTATCAGCAAACCATTTCTGGATTTATAGCACTATATTAATAATTCAGTAACTAATTTTTTGCCCATAATTTCTGGCAGATGTGAGTTGTTTTCCACCTTATGGGATTTATCATGGAATTTTATTTGTTTGTAGTAAAATTCATTGAGTCCCATCACGTCAGAATCTTTTGCATTATAAATTGTAGAACACAGGCCAGCCTGTTAAAGGTCCTCAAACACTCAATTATTGAAATGTTAGAGTGTAAGTTTTGAAAAATTTAATATCAGCAAGAATTGAAAAAAACCCTAACGTGTATTAGCATTATTTTTTCTCAACATCCTTCTTTAATTATGAAGTTGATTATATCTGTCCTAGGCATAAACTCTTCATATTAACCATTAGTCCACAGCTACACATTCCTGTGTTAGAACTAAACTAAAAAAAGCATTCGTACGACTTGTACAGGCTGCAAAAAGCACTTGAGAGGCCTATTCAGGTTTTAATAAGAAACTGAAAACTCTTTTCATCCTTGTTGTATATTGTGCTCTACTAGTGATTACACGCTTGTCCAACACTTTCTTGTTCCTCTCTTTTCCTGTATTATCTTCCTTTGCTTTTTGTACTTTCTTTTACAGGCTGTAAAATTTCATTTGAAAATTATTGGTTTTATTTCTACTCTGCACTACATGTTTTCCCTGGAATGTAAGTCCTTATAATAGCAATGATTCACAATCCATCTGTTTCCCAGCTCATTTGCTAGTTTTTGTTTCTGACATTCATCTATGTCATCTATTTCATTTGCTTGCTCATTTTGGCACCTCTTGTGTGTCTTGATAATGTACTTGATACTACCAAGGTTTTACATGGTCAGATAATGGGATTCAGTTATGTGTTTGAACGATGATCAATCTGTTGTAATCTATCAGCACCTACTCATGTGTTTGAGCTGTTGAAATCATGTTTCCATCTCGTTTTTATACAATTACATTAGTTAACAATGTGATTCAAGTGAGATCAATCTAGAAAGCTCCAAATCTACTATATTGTTCATCCACTGATTTCAAGGATGAACTAAACTGAATTGAATGAGTTCATTGATCTTTCTCAAATTATATGTCTCTATTCCACTCTAGTCAGTAATCTTCTAGTCAGTTCCCACTTTAACACTGAAATGCTCTTTAAACTGTAAAACATAGATTTTTAACTCAATTTTATTTAGTTCTTTGTCTTGCAGCTGGAACTCTTCAGTGTCGTCATTCATGACTGTGAAACATTAATAGAACTGGCTGATCCTGAGATAGATTGAAACAAGCAGCAATGGCTTGGTTTGTTCTTCTTGGTTTTTTTAAAAAGAGTTCGAAATACAAGTTTTCTGATCAAATTCTTTGCTTTTTGTGATACAGAAAGTTCTTCCCTGAAGATAGTGTAGTCAGATCCTGAAGAGGGGTGTAGAATTCCATAATTTTATGGTGAGTTGCTGGAACAGTGGTGTACAGTTATTGCACATTAATTTAGTTTCTATCAGAGAGGAGGATGGGCTTTCTAGACTGTTAATGTAATTTTTGCTCACACCAACTTCTACAGAATAGGGAGGTCTCACTATATAAATCTGGCTTCTTAAAATGACACAGGTGAACACACTACTCTGATTGGTATCTGGCCATTACAGATTGTAATTGTTACTGTTTCTGACATTCCTAATTACACTCCATACTCAGATGAGCTCATTGACTGAAAATTTGGCTAATTGCACATACCATTTACACTTAAGTAGCTCAACAACTTACAAACCTTGCTGGATCAAGATGTTACTTACAGAAGAGGCAGCATTAACCGAAGAAGATATTTTTGCAAGGATGGTTGAAGTGGGTGATGGTTGTGAAAGTTAGACCTTTATAACTACTGTGCTTAACAACAAAGAATTTCCAGTAAATCAAGATTTGTGCAGTCATTAATATTTTCAGGCACTTAGTATTCATTGATAATTAAATATCCATAAATACCTGAACTTTCAGCAGACAGTAATCAATATTAGTCTACAGCATGATTTAGGTCTAAAGCTGGAAATTATAGCAAACTAGGAAACTGCTGTCACAGGATCCTCACTTTCCCTTTCTTTAAAATCAATATAAGCAATTTTTATCATTTTGCTACTCTCAAAAAAAATCCCACAAGATTTTTTCTGTATTTTCTCCAAGCATTAACGACTAATCTTTTATTCAATCACAGCATAACATCCTGCTCTTAGACAACAGAAGATAATTTCTTTCCCATGCTAACATGTTTGCTTGACATTGCATAACATGAATATACATTACAAAGTAAATGTTACATGATAAAGATATCAGACTAGTTGCTCCTCACTTATTTTAACTATTGAAGGAAGAAATATGAAGGAAGAAGTTTGGAGTAGTTTATGGAAGAGCTGATTATTTAGGGATGAAATTATACATGTGGAAAAAAAGATTCAGTCTATTCAATAAACAATGAGCACACACACATATATTGAATGATCTGGAAGTAACAATCCACAACAGGCATAGTTGTGGGACAGATCCACATCATTTATCTAGTATTTTATGAAGATGAGAGAATGTATTCTGAGACATTTAAATGTCTGTCTGTTTGACAGTTATTACATGCAGATTCTTTTTTGCGATGAGAGGAAAGATACAGATCTTAATTCTGGCATTCTACTTATTGTATAAATGAACAAACTCAGATTAAGCGGTGAGTTTAATATTCTTTTCCCTCAGATGTTATTTTAAATCCTTTACAAGGTAACTAGTCTTTTATTGTCCTGCATTTATAAAAAAATTAATACATTTCTATGTACTTTTCTTTTTTATGTACTTTTCTAACATCCTGATTAATAAATGTGCATATTTGCAGGTATATGGAATGTATATATCTGTTTATATTTCTAATTTTAATCTATTTATGTGGCTTATAGAGGCTAAGTTTATATCCTAGACCTACACACAGATCCATTTGCCTTCACTTCTGATCTCTTCACCTTTTCCTAGTTATGCATATCTTCAAAAATATATTAAAAATATTCAAATATATATATTTATATATATATATATATATATATATTTAAAAAATATATATTAAAAAGTAAGAAAATGCAACTGCTTTAGCCAAAGCATATATGTATACAAAATTCAAAATATGTGTAATTGGAGAACATCAGGAAAATGATAAAATATGTAAAATATGTTAAAAGGAAGAAAATTAGATATAACTGGTCTTTTTTTTTAGCAAGCAAGAAGCAAACCAAATTTTTCAATAACAGAATTCATCAAATTGTTATTCCCCTCTTCTGACTTTAGGAAGACAGGACTGTTAGGTTGCTATTCAATCACTAAATCCAAACACCTACTACACTACCTAGTTTTATAGGTCTGTTTTTGAACTTAAGTTCTTAAAAATGCATGAAGTTTATGTGGTACATATTTACCAGTGAAACCTAAAGATCCAGATATATCTTGGACTACTGCTTACTTCTTAAACTATTACAAGCTGAAAATTATTTTGGAGCAGGGAGTATCAACAGTGGCCAGATTTACCACAGTGCATTTATCATACCCATACATTCATGGTATAAGAATGTTTTTCAGGTAACAACAGGATGCAGAATATGATCAAAATCAAGGCCAAGCAGACAATAAAGTTGACTAAGCTTGGTCATAATAGTGAAATTCACAATCCCAAGTGAGGTGGTTACAGTGGCATGCAACCTGGAATCACATTAGTTTCAGAACTGGATCTGCAAGTCTATGTGTACAAAAGAAAATGTGTCCTGAATTCCCCGTATGCTGTTAGGTGTCCATTCAATAGCCATAGCACACGTGAAGGAGATCAGAAGAATTGTAATGTTTACATCTGCGTGCAAGACTGCAAATAGATGTATATCATCAGATAACATTTTCTACAACAGAAAAAGAAATCTCTCTTTTTTATACTCAGAGACGCACTTCCTTATTTAACACTCTCTGTTGAGTAGAAGCCCGTATCAAATAAGAGTGAAGAAAATGTCCTTTACATCTCAGCCTAGTTTATCTCTTGGGTTTTAAAGCATTTTTCTGGGATGTGAGAATGTGTACCAGACCATTCTTTGGAAGATATCTGTCTAGGCTTTTTCAAATACATTGAAGCCAGTAAAACTAACTACTAATAAAATCAGAGAACATGACTACCAGTATTTTCCACCTCTGATTTAATTAAATGCCTTTGCACTTATGTGTGTAAACACTTGGAGAGGACCTACAACCTGAATCTGTATACTTCGCTAATTAAAATCAGTTTAAACTTGGTGTAATTGTGTTTATTTCATCCAGTTCATCTGAAGAAAGTAAGTCGAACAATAAATAGCATTCTAATTCCTGATTTGGATGACAGGGTGCATTACAAGTTCTACTTTGAACAAGTACTTGTAGTTGATCTAGAACAAGAAAAGTTTTGTCCTCTGACAAGAACTTTTGTGCACTTGAGGCACTATTTAGACCATTATACCTAGGTGTTCATGATGAATTCATGCATGTATGTTGTTTTAAGTAACGTTTTTCTGTCTGAGTACAAATTTTTTCAAAGGAAAAAATCTGTCAGTGTAGTAAGAAAAAACAAAAAAAGTAAATCATTTTTCCCCAGAAAATGAAAGAAGTTGTGTTTAAAAAAAATTAAAATATTCTTAATCTTGACAGTTTAAATTGATTTTTGTACTGTGAATTAATATTAAAAGTGTTGTAGAATTGAATATATGGGTATTTACATATTTTTCAATATTTAACATGCAGACCATTTTATCTGTTTTCTGCATGTATAATACAAGGCTATTTTCTTGGAAAAGCCCAATATATTATAGACTTTCCTTTTTTTCTTTTTCCTTTAATGTAAATCATGCTTCATCTAAGTAAACATACATTTGTCTGAAGCCCCATGGATGTATCTAGAAGAAGAGTTTGAACTTCACTAACTCTGATTGATGTCAATAGTTTGACTTCAAGTCCTGGTCAGTGATGTAGCATCAATTCTTTAAACTATAATAATGGGCAAGAAGACACTGAAAGTGTTACCTGAATTTTCCTACCTTTATTTATTTTAGAAATGACAGCTTTGTATAGCTGCAATCACTTTTAAAGTATTGCAGAATCTTTAGGAAGGTGAATTTCCATTGTTCACAATGCTGTAATAATTTAGCCAGAATGCAAACATAGCAGACATAGGCTCCTTGCAAAGGTGCAAACTGGCTAAAAGAGATGAAAGTTATTGCCATCCAGTCAGCGCTTTGCCCTCAGGATTTGCCACAAGTTCCTTGTTACTGTAGTTCTGTGTGCATTTACTACCTCCTCAGCTTTCAATCATTATTCCAGATTAGAATCACTGGATAATTCAAGAGCAACTTGAAGTTGTCTCTAGGATAACTGCTGGCTCAAAGGAAGGTCAGACGAGACAGCTCAGAGCTATGTAGCTGGGCCCTTAAACCTCTAAAGGATGGAAAAACGCTGCATAAATTCTCTGGGTGACCTGTTCCACTGACTGCTGGTCCTCATGGGGGAAAAAAAACCCACCCTTATATCAAACAGAATTAACCTTGTTTCAGGCCTATTGTCTTTCACCCTCCCACTGCATAAACTGTGCAGAACCTGCTCCCACAGGTGGGGGAGGAGGTTCTTGGTCTCTTCTCTCAGCTGACAAGCCCAGTTCCCTCAACCTCTCTTCCTAGTTGGAAGCACTTTGATCCCTGACTCTCCTGTCCTCGTGACCCTACACTGAACTCGCTCCAATTTATCCACATCTTTCTAGTACTGAGGTGGGGATGGGAGTGCAAGACTCTACATGTGGTCTAGCAGATGCTGATCAGAGGAGATAATCACCTTCCTTGACCTTCTGACTGTTCTCCTATTAATATGGACCAGTATTGACCTCCCTTACTTCCAGATGAAGGATCCATGCAGACATGCTATCTGCGGGCTCATTCCCAGCCTGCTGTCAGTCAGAACCCCTGGGGCTTTTTCTGAAAGCTGACCCCAGCCAGTCAGTTCCCAGTCTGTGTTTTTTCTAGGGATTGCACAAAGTCATGGTTTAGAGCTCTGTAGGTGTTTAGGTAGTTTTGCTGTAAATAGCATATGAATCAGTTACAAAAGAGATGGGATCGTTGCTCAACTGACTGCTGACAATCAAAAAAATAATCAAACATAAGGCATCTGGCAGCAAACTGAATAAGAAGAAGTATGACATTTCTATAAGCAGCCAGTAACTGGATGAGCAAAGTAGAATATATAGTTGGGTTTTTTTAAAGTCCCACCACCAGTTCATAATAAATGGACTATTCTCTTTGACTTGTTCAAACACATAAAGATAGAAAAGATCTTTGAGAATGTCGAGGAACTTTCTTGTTTGCTTGGAATTTGGGTTTTTTTGCATATAACATGCAGCTGCTCATTCTTACAAAGTTTGCAGTTAAATCAGTCACACAAACCAATATTACGCTAACCCATATGTCATGTAGAAACATATTCTCTATTCAGATTGGATAGACACATTATATATCAAATGAAGATCTGTGAAGTTACAATTACTACCTTTAAAATTCAAATAAAAACCCCAATAATTATAAGAGGTGAAAAAGAGAGCTACAGGTAAAAACAAAAGCCACAAGGTCATTCACATCTACAAACCATGGGTCTTGAAATTTGAAGTAAAAGGAGGTAATTTGCTTTGATGAAAAATTTTTATAGTCTGACAGAATTGTTTCTTCCCCCAGGATGGAAGAAGGCAAGTCTTTCAAGTTATAGCCTGATAAAAATAGAATAAAAACAGGAATTAATTTGTGGTAGAACTAGATGGAGAATAAACACAACAAGCCACAGACTGAATTTTCATACTAAAAATGCAGCAGTGTTCCACAAACACAGCATAATTAATTGGTCAAGTTTGCTAAACTAATTATTATGAATGATAATGGATTCCATATGTGAAAATATCAGTTTAAGTAAAATAATAAAAAAGTTAAAAAAATGAATTTTTGCTGCCTTCCCAAAGAAAAAAAAATAAATGGCTTATTTTTAGAAAGACAGAACAATATTTCAGTAAATGCAAAAGACTGAAACATCAGGAAAATGACTGATAACCACAGACAGTCCATCTTGTTTCAGTTTATTTTTTGATTCTGGTAAACCATATAATCTTATAACATATCTTTTCCATTTCTGTAGAAATGGAAATAATAGGTCCTTCCTGTCTGTTTGGATTTGATATTCAGAGTGGTGTAACATTCGTGTATACTGCGCTTTAATGGTGCATCTAACAATCTATGGCTAAAGATACTGTGATATGCACAATAACATAATAATTATTAATAATCATCATTGTCATCATCTTTTAGAAAGAAAGAAGTCCTGTATAGCTCATAGAATTAAGCAGTTAAGACTTGATAAACTCCTTAGAACTCCCTTGGAGAGGAGGGGAAATGACATAAAGAAGCACAGGTTCCAAGGATTCTGATCAAAGCTTTCCTTGCCACAAGGCATGAACTGCCATGTGGTAAAGGTACTCATGTAGCAATTATGACAGCAAGCCAGCTGACCTTTGGGTGGATAAGAATAATCCTATGTAAGTCTATAGAACTGAATAACACATGTCTATGGTATTAAAGTGCTGGTTTAAGTTTGTTCATCTGGAATTGTCTGGCTACATAAAATTTGCTTTCTTAGGTATCTTATATAATGATGTCAAGTTTGATTTTCTGCCTCATACTCATGATTTCAGGTTTCATTACACGAATTCAGTTTCTGTTCTATTGAATAATCAAAGCTAAGAAAAACTGAGATAAAAGATTTAGTACAAGAGAAAAAAATATGTGAACATGAAGCTAACAAGATTTGAAGTGTTGACATTGGGCAGACTGCTAAAAGAATCCCTGTAACTGTCTCTTGTAAAACATAGCAGCTACGTTGACTGTTTTATGGTCTGCCATCACCACAACATTGGAGTTCCTTAACATTCTAAAAGATATATTAAAACAATATAGGTTAGTTGTTCAGCAGATTTTATTATACACAATTGTTAGTTAGAAAAACTCAGGACAAAATGCATAAACAGGCTTGCTGCTGCTCCCAGAGGTCTGTTATAGAAGAGGGAAACTGGAGTTCTCCAAAGGCAAGAGTAAAGATCACAATGATTATGCTGTGTTTTTCTTTGTTGTATATGGTGGTGAGAAGGACCAGCTGCTGCTCTGGAGAGAGGGCAGTAGCTTCAATCATACATCCCTTGAAGATCTCCAATGGCTGTCTTTATGACCCATTTACCTGCTTAATGAGTTATATTCTGGACATGAGGGAGGAAATGAAGGGATAACTGAGTGTGCCTAATAAAAATCATGACTGACAATTTGCGTTGTACAGCTCCTCACAGAATCACAGAATCACTTAGGCTGGCAAAGGCAGCCAAGAACACAGAATCCCAGGATCCCAGAATCGCAGATTCACAGAATCACAGAATGGTTTGGGTTGGAAGGTACCTTAGAGATCATCTGGTTCCAGCCCTCTGCCACAGACTGGGACACCTTCCACTAGAGCAGGCTACTCAGAGCCCCATCCAGCCTGGTCTCAGATGCCTTCAATAAGCTTCACACTCCCTCTGACAAACTTGTGCCAGTGTCTCCCAAACCTTATAGTAAAGAATTTCATTGTAACCTCTAACTCTGCCCTCTGTCGTTTTTAGGCTATTTCCACTTGTTTTGTCACTCCATGCCCTTGTCTGCAAGAGGGATTCAGGTGAGGAGCTAGGAACCCAGAAACACTATGCCCAAGTTCCCTGTGCACTAGTTCAAGATTTGACCAATCACCACTTTGTCCACTTGACCATAGCACTAAGTGCCATGGCCAGTTGTTTCTCCACCATTCCCTGGGCAGTCCATTCCAATACTTAAAAACCCTTTCCGAGAAGAAATTCTGAAATTCAGTTCTTCCTCTACAGATATGGAAGATTAGATCCTCTCCATCATGTATCAGACTCAGAAACCTGTTATCAAGATAATGTAATTACTTCATGGCAACCAGATAAACCTTACAGATAAGACTAAGTGAGCATAAAGGTTTCTAAGGTTACGGAAAATCCATACCTCTTTCTGGCTTCTCTCAGACACTCAATGGTATTAAAACCTCACATGTTCAAGGAGCATTGTGATTTTCCAGGCATTTTGTTAATGCAAATTCAGACACCAAAAAGCCACTTGTAATCAGGCTTTACCAGATTCCTTTTTATTTAAAAGGTTTGGAAAACAATGACAGAAAAAAAGAAAGTAGGAAAAGCATTTAATTTTTTCTCAGCTCATCAAAAGCTCAATATTCCAGTACTGCTAGGTAGAGAGGACAAAGGAAGAAGGTATAAAATTACATATACAGTTAAAGAGACATTAGATTCATAGATACCTGCCTGCCAATATGCTTGATACTGTTTTCTACAGGACTTGTCATGGTAGCTCTAGGGGCCTCAAATTGCATGGGTATAATATAAATCCACAGGACAAAGGGGAAAATCAGCACCACAACAGGTTTATTCACATCTAGGTTTTGTGTATCACTACTACCAAACTCAAAATGTTAAATTTAACAGCAGCTGTAAGGTAATGGAGTCTCAGTCAGCAGCTACCTCTACTGAATATATTTTTTTGCAAATTGAACAGGTAATATGGAGAAATTCTGTCTAGTAATTTACTACATTAAATGTTTTGATAAAGGTGTTTCTTACGTAGTAAGACAATCCATCAATTTTTGGTTTTGAACAAGCTAATGTTTGTAAAGATTGCTATCATAATAGCTACACTTGATTTCCACATGTGTTCTACAATGATAATGATGTGATTGCAAAATGCTAAGATTGGGATAATTTTATAATGGAGAAGAAATCCCATTAGGTATACTTTCCCATCTGTAATTCTTTTATAAATGTCTATATTGCAAGAAAACCACTTGTAAAGCATGCTTTATGTTATTAATGACTAGCTATATTGCTATAAAGCAGTATGCCAAGAAAGCAAAGTAAGGAAGCAAAATCAAACTGTTCACTGAAAAAAGCTTGTAGGTTCCTCCAGCTGCACTGACCATACAGAGAGAAATGAGACTGAGTTTCAGTAACTTAAATTGATCATTATCCATCTGCACCATCATTTATTCCTCTGTCTGCCTATCAAACCTAAGATTTTTTTGTTTTATTTTCCTATTCAGATATTGCATTTAAGTGATGGTCCTATTTCAGTATTGTTAATTTAAATGTATAGACTTCCCTCAAATTTGTAAACCTAGGAAGCATTTTAAACAAATAAACCCTTATAACTGATTTTTCTATCTTGTATTCTTTTAAAGTTTTGTGAACCTAAAGAACTTTTATTCAGATCTGATGCAAAATAGATTTTTTCTATTTATTTTAACTAAAATATAATTAAGTCGTACCAAATGATCCGACAATGAATTATTGTCTGGAATTTCTTAATGAGCCACCATCCAGACAGAATGTATTCTATGCCACTCAAAATGCAAAATTTCAGTCAAAGTTTGTATAAATCTAGAGTGGTTTTTAAAGTATTAAAGTAAAAACATTGAAGGAAACATATCAAATAACTACAAAAGGTGTCAAGAAGCAACCCCCTCCCTGAAAAACATATATTTCATTAAAAACTTAAAAAAGTATCAATTATTTTAACATTGTCTGCTATTAGTAGAATGGGGAAAAAATGAAAGCTTAATTTTTTATAGTGGACTTATTAATTTTAATATTCTCACAGCAATGCCAGTACCAAATATTTTCTGACAAAGTTTTTATTTATTTGTGTATTATTTATGCCCAAGACCTTCTTATTTTTGTTTGTTATTTAAAATAATTCTAATCTACCTGATTTTTTTTTATTTTATGTTCAGAAAAACAGTCTGTTTTCAGATTTTTATTGACTGAATTTTTTTTCCTACTGCTCTGTTCTTCAATAAAAGCAATTAAATTATTAGATAGTCAAAATTCTCAGCATGATAACAAGATGTTATTGTTAAGATATTCATCTTAATATTCTCACATAAATTGCTTGAAGGATAAAATAATAATAGTTATATAGAGTACGTTTAACAAAAATACATAGTTCAGAACATATTGTATTTGTGACTGCTGCTCTGAGTAAGTTGTTGGAACCACCTTCTTGTTGATCTCTTGAATCTTGCAGATTCAGGGAATCAACTTGAAGAAAAATACAAACCCAAACAAAACAACAGCAGATCTCATTATTTTCTAATCTACTTTGTTTCTGCTCCCTGCGTTTGAAAAAATTCACCATTACATATTTTGTCCTAAGATAGATTGCCCAGAGCAACTAGATTTTTTGGACCATAAATACTTTAAATCATAAATTATTTATTGATTAATACTTAGGGACCAGATGATGTATTATTCAAGCTGCATATTCAAGCCCTTAAGAACATTCTTGTCATTAGTTATAAACGCTAAGTAGACAGCAAAGTACACATCCAGATGTGATTGACTCTTCAATTAGGAATTTCTCTAATCTGATGTCAGTAAACTTTTTAAAAAAGCAATCAATATTGATAGTCAATTCTATGAATATATATTTAATTTTCCAGGCAGACCACACTGATGAAGTATGCTAGGACATGAAGTATTTAGAATAGGAAAAATCCAGTCAGAAGGGACTACTGAGGCATACCTTCTTCTTAATATGTATGATTACATACATTTAACTTGAGTTAGCTGTTGCTTAAAAACAATCACTTTGGAAGTTTGTAACCTCAGCATAAAATCTGTCTAATAACTGCTTTCTGTTGTGCAGCTGGACATAATCTTCATGTTGTATAGTTCAATATAGCACAGAAGCACAGGATACAATATGTTCTCATAGTATAAAGACCTGCCGTGAATAACTAGTAAGTTTATCTTGCTGTGATGGTTTTCGTTTTACATATGTAAATAAATAACTAACTCTCTTCTCTCTCTCTTTTTTTTTTTTTTTTTTTTTTTTTTTTTTAACACCATACCAGAAAATTTTGTGTTTAAGTTGTGTAAAATTCCATAAGAAAAACTGCTACCATTTTTGACATGTGGAGCATTTCCTTTAATAATGAACAATTGTTTATCACTATTGAACAAATTTGTTTAATGCAAACTTCAATACTTTAGTTTTCAAGCTTTTAAAACAAATATTAAAATGAAAAGTCTATTTAAAAACTTTAAAATTTTCCAAATTCTATAGAAGCTAGCATGTGCATTGCTTATGCCCTTAGTGCTTTTTTGGCATGTCAGATTGTTTAGTCAGTTCCTAAATCCAGAGTGAAGACAAGTGTTTAAAGCCAACATTTGAAGTATTCCTCACGTTTGAATTGATATTATTTTTTCTCCTTTGTCAGTTCCAAATCTTCCAATAAATCGAAGTCGTATTTGGATAGATTAATTTTCTTTAATTTTCACATAAAAAGTTAGATGTTTTCACCCTGAAAAAAAATGATTTCTATACATAGGCTGTGGTTGATATATTCCCTCTTCGTTATGCAATGAAAGACGTAAAGAGCAAAAATGTTGAAGTGGGAAATTACATTTTATCTGCTCTTGATTGAAGATTGCAAAGATATAAGGACTTGGTAGTAAAAACACATAAGAAAATTCAATGGAAAAAGCAACATATTTTAACAATATTTTCATTTTGATAAAAGAGTGAGAGATTCATGTGTAATAATTTACTTAAGGTGTTTTAGAAAATGTATTGAAATTATTTAATAGAAAAGTTGAACTAGAACAGATTGCTATAGCTGATCTTGAAAAATGCTAGAGAATCTCTGTACTACCTAGTGTTAATTTTATACCACACAAGCAGATTTTAACAGATTTTTGTCCTGGATCAATTTCTTTTCCTTTTCTTCAAGTATGCCTAATTTCTTTCATGTACTGTGAAATTCACTCCCACTGCTCAAGACTGCAGTAAAAACTTGTCATTCCAAACTACAACATGTCTCTTCTGAGAGACATATTTTTATGAACCTGTAGCTGATGGGCTGTAACAGGCAATAATAGACACACTTTTTTGCAGTTTCACATTTGGAACATAGGCATAGAATTTAATTGGCCTCCTGCATTGCTGTTCATAAGTACCTATTATGACAGAAAACCATAAATGTACATTTATGAAGATAAGTACTTCAGAGAGTTCTAATTTTCCCTCCTGTTGCTGAACTGATATGGTGAAGTTTTACTCTTCTAGGGGTTAGGATATTTTTTTTCTAACTTTCAGGCTAGCATATTTACTTTTTTTCCCTTTCAGTCCGAGGATAGTATTTATAATAACCAATAGTGCTCTTTAGAATTTCTGATGTCTTGATATTTACCTTCATGGTTTTGGAGGGAACGTTTGTTTTGGCAGGCTAGATGAGCCAAAGTTCTTTTTTCAATTTCTTTTAATTTGATAAGTTTTCCAAAGCTACTAATATAGTAATTTCCCTTGCAGTTGATGTCATTTTTGTTTTGCTCAAAGGAATATATATTTCAACTGAAGCTTGCACAATCACAATTTAATCACATCTCATTTGTCTACTGGAAGTAGCTTGAATGATATAACCTAGAATTTCATCTGCTTTTCTAGATGTTCTTCTTTGCCAAATTGCCTTGATAATTGCAATAATTCCATCATGTCTTTCATGATAAGACAGAAAACTCAAAACCATATTTTTCTTCTGTTAGAGATAAGAAATGAAAAATTAAGTTACTTTATAACATTCTTGTCCAGCTTCAAAAGTGTATATAGTTCTGTGCATATATATAAATACAACTACATTCAATGCTTGAAAGCATATTCTCAGGAGAAAAATAACAGACATTAGTATTCAATTGTACTTTTATGTTTTTGACAAGTTACCAGATTCTGATTTATTTTATGGAATATGAAGCTGATGCTAATGTTGAAGAATAAGGTTTCAATTTTATGCTGATCTCATAACCGAGTTTTATAAATATAGCAGGTTTTGCATATATGTTTATGTCTAGAGAGCTTTGTGATAGTGTTATCCAACAGAAAATAATTTCGCACAAAAGCACTTTATAGCAATTAAAATAAAACAAAATTAAACATCGCCTAGGTTGTTTTTATTCCCTTCAAAAGGAGCAAAGAGATTATATTATAGCATATATGGAGCCCTGGAGGGCGAATGGGTTCAGGAAGGCTTGATGTGCTTAAAGAAGTAAATCTTAAAGGTGCAGGACATCCCCATGTGCCAAAAGACCCTCCATTGCAGAAGACAATTGGCCTGGGTGAAGAGAGCTTCATCTGGAATGTCACACAGCAGGGAGAGTTAGTGGACCTTTAAAAAAGGGGGCAGATAAGTGATTTAGGACCAGGATGATGTGAGGTTGTGCACAAAGAAAACTGAAAGGGCCAAAGTCCAATGAGATCTTAATCTGTATTGCTGAAAAAGACAATATAAATATTTCTATAAATACATGAATAACAAAAAGAGGACTAAGGAGTATCTCCATTCTTTATTGGATGTGGGGAGAAACACTGACAAAAGATAAACAAAAGGCTGAGATACTTCATGACTTCTTTGACTCAGTATTTAATCATCAACAGTTTTTTCGCAGGGTACCCAACCCGTTGAGTTGGAAAATGGATGGGGAGCAGAATGAAACCCCAATAATCCAAGGGAAACAGTCAGAGACCTACTGTACTGCTTTGACACAGACAAATCTATGCAGCAAGGCAGGATCCACCCAAGGTCACTGAGGAAGGTTGGAGAATTGCTCTCCAAGTCAGTCTCCGTCATTTACCAGCAGTTCTGGCTAACTGCAGAGCTGCCAGTTGACTGGAAGTTACAAATGTGAGAACAAGAAAGACATTGAGGTATCAGAATTTATCCAGACAGAGGCAACAAAGCTGATGAACAATCAAGTCCTTAACAAGTACTATGAGACCTGTCTGAGGGAGCTGGGGTTGTTTAGCTCTTATTGGAATTGTCCACAACTACCTGAAAGAAGATTGTAGCCAAGTGAGGGTTTGTTTCTTCTTCCAAGTAAGAAATGACAGGACAAGAGGAAATAGCCTCAAGTTGTGCTAGGGGAGGTTAAGAATGGATAATAGGAAAAATTTCTTCATGGAAAGGGTTGTCAAGCATTGGAACAGGCTTCCGAGGGAAGTGGTTTAGTCACCGTCCCTGGAGGTATTTAAAAGGTGTGTAGGTATAGAGCTTACGGACATGGTTTAGTAGTGATCTAGTCAGTGATGTGTTGATGGTCAGACTATGTGATCTTAAAGATGTTTTTCAGCCTCAATGATTCCACAATTCTATGATATATGACACTGATTTACTGTGGTATTCCTCTGAAATTTCCACCTAGAAATTCTGCATCAACATGACTATGCCACACAGGAGGTATTTAAATTGAGCCTTGGAAGAAAATTTTCTATCAGATGAAAAAAAACTTCTGATTTAGATTAAGATACCAAGTCATAGACTCTGACCATTGCATTTCAATGCATTTCTTATTTTAAAAGAAAGTAAAAGCAGAAGTCTTTTACTCTAGATGGCATGCATACTGAATCATTGAAAAAAAAAATAATCTGGGAGTCCGTAATTACAATCATTTAAGCATTTGGGAAAATGCAGAACATTTCTCCAGCTATGCTGATCACAGAAACATTGTTTTCAGGTTTGCCTTGTAAACAAAACTGTTACACACATAAGTGTTTAGCATTATAAAACTGTAAAACAAAACAAAAAAAAAATGGGTGTTTTTTATCTGAAATAAAAATAAAGGTCAATATTGGAAAATTAACCATAAATAATCTGAGCACAAGAATATTCATTTTCCCCAGCAGAACAATAAGAATCAAATATTACTTAGTGTATTTCTCACTTTCCAGTCCCTCTTGCTCTAGTTCTTCAGATCTGCAACAGCAATCCTCCACAACATGCCATTTAGAAAAAAACATTGATGAGAAATGGGCTATCCCAAGAAACAGGAGCACAAGTACAAGGATTTCTGAACATCTGCCAAAAGATACCTTAATTACAATCACAACAGAGATCCTTGCAAACATTATGTGTCTGTTCCTGCCATTAGCTTCTCCTTACAGTGGAAAGGCTTTATTGTTAATAAAATATTCTCAGAAAAAAGGTCTGTTTCCATTAAATTCTTGACTAAAATTTTAAAAGACGAAAATTGAAAAATATTGTTTATTGATGTCTTACACAAATCTGTATTTTTTTATTTAAAAAGACCATTTTTCCGTTGTGAGACAAGTTAAAGGCTTTTAAGTATTCCAGACAGTTTAATTTTTTTATTTCGACTTCATTTATGGAAAGTAAAAATTATAGTCATTATTTCTTATACAGAGAACAAAACATTCTGAAGTTCTGAAAATTTCCTGTAAATGGGAAAAACTTTTTTTTTTTTACTAAGTACAAACATATTCAGTGTAACACAATAAAACACTATTTTACTTCTATAAAATTCTTCTCATTGGTCAGTCATTTTATCTTTTATTTCCCTTTGATTTTTATGGGAAACTTGGTCCCATACTCTATAAAAAATTACTATTTTTTTATTATATGTAATATACTCTTCATGATTATAAATACCGTAAAAAGCTTTTATTATAGGCATGAATATTCTTCCTGGATAGAGCAAAATATTCTTTAAGAAAAGTAAAGTTCCAAACAGTTTTTCAAATAATGCATATCATTTTCTCTCAGCAGTAATCCTACTTAAATTCTCTGTTAAGATCAGAAAATATATACTTTAATCAATTTCTTTGAGAGTACAAGCTTTTCTTCATTGAAAATTTCTGGGTTATTTTTTTCTTTATTTTTTCTTTATGAGCGAAACAGCAGTGTTTGAAATACAATCCAAAAATGGATCTCAGTCCTCTTTACCAGTATTATGGCAGAGCACAGAACACCTGGACAGAGAGAGGTTAGATGACAGAGAACTTTCTGAACAAAATTGAAAGTAACTATATATTATATGTATATTTAAAAGTATATATATGTATAAATGTGAAAAAATATTATTTCACTGACAATTGAAATTTATTTCATCGACTTGAGCTGCAGAAGGGAAAGATGCACAGATGCTATGAACATGAAAAGGAAATTGCATGTTATTACATGCAATCCATAGAAGTTTCTTAATTAGTAAAGAAATTAGGAAGTGACTCGAAGATATTTTCATTCCACCAGTAACTTCATTGCAGCAATTCAACCTGAACAAAGCTTGATCTGTAAATAAGCATGCTCCAAAAACAATAAAAATTGAATCAATGGGACTCGCAGTCATGGACAAAACCAGCTCAAAGATATTCAGATGCACAGACAAATAGGCTTTTTCTTTCCACCAAATGAGAAACTAGAAGTAGACTACAGGGGAAGGCATGAGGAGCAGAGATGAGGTGGGAAGAGTAAGTGGAGAAAGTGCAGCAGCAAATAATTCCAACTGATAGCACCTTGTTCTATCTCTAGTGCCCACTGCTGCAGCATCACTTCCAGGAGAACTGTTTCCTCTCCTGGATGCGATCACGGGCCGAGCATCCTGCAGCAGTGTGACACTGCCTCTCAGACACAGATACCCTACACAAGGACTTCCTGTACCTGTGCCTAGACCTGCCCAGTCTTGCAGACAGTGACATGCAGCAGTTCAGTATGTATCTCTATTAGCTGCATGTGAGAAAATGAGAGAATCATTAACGAGATATCATCTGTGAATGGCCCATAGAGTGAAAGGTGTCAGCAAGATCACTGTATATAAGCATAGGAAAATTACTGTCTTTCTTCAGCTCTAACTGATCCAAAAGAGTATTTAAGGCTACATCATCCAAATGTTCTGTTTTAGTTTTCTGGAATAGCCAGATACATGTATTAAAAAGTATTAAGTAACTCAAAAGAAAAAGGGAACAGTCGCTGCCCAGTGCACTTCTACTGAGTGCCCTGGAACAGAAACCATCACTGGTGTAACAGGACTTTTTTTTTCCTCTCTGTATATAAAATAATTATGGTAGTGCAATGCCATACTCCCTTAGGAATTAAAAAAGATTGAAGACTGGAGAATTGAAAAGAAGATTGAACACTGGAGAAAGAACACATATGGAAACTCTCTTTGATGGCAGTTAAAGAATTAGTAATTGTGTACTATAACTGCAAAATCCAGCTTTCTCCTAGGAATGCCTTTGAGAAAGATGATAAAGATCATAGAAAGGGTATAAGTGAGTTCCATGTAGAAACCCAGCCTTTTTTAGTGTGTTACTCTGAAAACAGTCTTAAACATTCAGAGAAAAGTGATAAAGTATAAAAATTTGGTCACACAGGATATAACCTTACTGAAAGTGGCCCAGTGCTTTTACTCCACCAGAGTTTTAACAGTAATCAAAGCTGTTCAGAGGTATTCTCCAGAGCCAGAGGACTATGATATAAAAGACACATGTGAACTTGGAATTGGCATATTTAGAAATAATAAAAACCCTCTGATGTGTATGTGACATATACTTGTTTGGAGTTTAGTTTTGGGTTTTAGTACCAAATATGTTTTCTGGCCACAAGAAAATGCCTTTCATAAAAGAAAAAAGCACTTGGCCTTGAACAAAGCCAGACTACCCTGGAAATGTCACAAGAAAACACAAGTAAACAGTTATGTTGTTTTCCATTTTCTTGGGTTGTCCGGTATGTTTATTTAGAAAATAATCAAATTAGAGAAGAAAGAAAGTGATCTTACTGATCCCAGCTACAATATTAGCTTGTACTTTCTCAAGTACCTCTTAGGCCCTCTCTCACTTTCTGAATGCAATATTCTGTACAAAAGCTAGCACAGACCTATGAAGAATTTCAATATGCTCCAAATTTTGGGTTTCTGGACTGAAATGACAATTACGTAAATTTTATAAATTGCTTTGACTTCCTTCACAACAGAGAAATCTATTTGTTAATCCTTCATAAAATATCACTTACAATGTATCTTCTTTAAATTTTTATTCAGAATTAATACAGATAGGTTGCTGCAACCTCCACCAAAGGTTAGGGTAAAACAGGTTCTTGTTACTAGATCTCTTGGGGTGGATTAAAGTGAAATGACACTGAATGACCAGTATTTGTAAATATACATATATAAGGTTTGTTATAGAAGAACTTGGTTGCAAAGGAAAACAGGTATGTAGCATTTTGGTAGCAACAACAACATGAAAGTATTGCAGTATGAAATCAAAAAAGCATCACCCAAGAGCATGCACAAGGGAGAAGAAGGAAAGGGAAAGAACAAGAGTTACATAGGCCTGGCAACTTGTGCTCTCTTTGTTATGGTGGTGGTCAGAGAGCAGATCCATCGGGCGGTGGGGGGTGTTCCAAAGAAGTGGTGGGAGGAATTCTCAGAACACCAAATTTATTGGGTTTTATTCACTCAGGTTTGTATTTGCCCAGCTACCTTTCCTGGGGCGGGGAGTTTCACACTGAGTGACGTAATGTTGTGGATCATGGGACATTTTGGAAGTTTTTTATTCGCCCTACAATGCATTAATCTGTCCAGTACTAGTTGATTGGCAATCCTTATTTGTTTGAACTCAATCTTGCCTTATTCATGTAAGATCCTACTGTGAAGTCAATATAATTTCTCCATAAATAAGGCAAACTTCATTCTGACTACACTTCATTCTGGCCTACTTCCTTTCCCCCCCTCATATTAACAAAACCACACTATCCCTTCTGAATTTCAGGATGAAACCAACCACAAACATAGTACTGCAATGAGATATGGAGGGTCAACAATTACTGTTTCCTTTATTTCAGCAGAAATAGACTAACTTTTTGTTCTTTTGCTTACAAGTAGTTGGAAACATCATGAATAAGTCTTGGCTTAAATTTTCTGAGAATCAATCGAGCAAAACTGTTTCTTTTGTCTTCAAACAACTAAAATCTGTAAAATGGATTAAGTTATCAGAATAAAACATGCAGCACATTAATTCACAAATTACACTTGTGATAAGAATAAGACTCAAATTGCAGATTCCAAGGTAGTTAAAGAAATACAGACAGTACTGCAGAGTGCTGCCCTAATTACGTATTGTTGTTGTGTAAGATCAATATAATCACTTTTTCCCCAGCCACTTCACTGACATTTTGGGGTATATCTCTTAGGAACACTTCAGGTTTTATATTGATATGAAACTACCTGAACCAAGACTCCCTGTGCTACTTAAATTCCCTTTATTTGTTATAAAATTTTATGTTTCTGTTTAAATTAAATATGTATTACGTTATATATTTTATGTTTTTATTACACTGTATATAGCATAATATAAATACTTTTTCTCGCGAAACTACCTTAGTAACTAATGAGTGATTCTTACAGAATTACCATAAAATATGCAACTGCTTAATATTTAATTTTATTTTTTAGAGCCATGCTAATTATGATCTGCCATTAGAACAGAATTATTAACTTCTTGTAAGCTTTTGATATTTGCCACTATTTTTCAAATGATCTGTATTGATTTTGTCTGTCACCTTTGGTGTGAGGTGGTGGTGTTATAATCACTGGAGCATAGAGTCATTGCTGTAATTAGCATTAGTTACTCAATTATGATGTTTATATTCTGATAGGTCAGAGTACACACAGTCTTCAAAATATTTATTCTTAAAATATTCCATATTTTACAATGCAATGAAAGAATGTACTTTTTTCAAAAAAGAAAGATGAACACGCAGGCAAAAAATATTGGACTTGCAGAGATTACAAGGTATTTTCATAAAACAGGCAGGGACAGAAGTGATTTGACCAGGGACATTAGAGTGTCCAAATCATCAGATCACTCTTCTCTGCCAGAGCAGTCTTCTCTCTTTCCAGATTTTTTTCCACTCTACTTCCTGCCATCTCATATTAGAAAAGATGTCGTGCCCCTGTCCTGTACAACCTTGTTTCGTCTTCAGACTTTGCTTTATCCTATGTAATGAATGAGGTATGGATTACATAGGAAAAACAGAACCAATTTAAGTCATCAGAGATTGATACACAGGACCTATGCACACAGGATATTTTAAAAATTATTGAAAATGTCAAGATTATTTATTTTTAACATAGTTTCCAGACTGCTTTTAAAAAACAAATATTACTTTCTCTCTCTACAAAAATGCAATTGCACAGCACCACACTGATTTTCCTGTCATTTGTCATTGAACTTCCCTGAGTATTGCAGAGATAATGCAACAGCTAGTTGAGGTAACAACTGAATATCTTTCTTTCTTTAGGGTTAGACAGTAAAGAAATGACTGGAGAATTTCCCCTTTGCTTCCTTAAAATGTCATTTTATATACCCTTGCCTCTAATAATTTTTTGATCACAGTTTTATACAAGGAAGAACTACAGACACTATTTGTGTTCCTCTCCCCAAAGCACACACACTGAGGATGAATCAAAATCCACAGGAGGCTATGAGAGTGCAGTAATAAATATCAGTCATAGTATCTCCTTTTGTTTTCATCTGTCTGATAAATAATGTGAAAAATAATGGTTAATTGAAAACTGCACACAACTAAGACAATAAACAAGCAGTCTATTCCGCATCAGCTAGCCTCTAACCTTAATGGGAAGCCCAGTCCAGGTGAACACTAAGATGCCTTTAATTTTTAGACCTCCATTTTGCCACTTTACCCTACTGCATTCTTACTGTAAAGGTGTTTTGTCTAGCTGTTCATTTAAATTTTTTATTAGAGTACAGCTTTACTAAATTTCAAGACGGCAAAATTTAAAAGTCCTTACATGAAATTTTGATATAGAAATGCTGCTGTCAACACAAGAAAATATTTTAGGAATCATAAATTGAATGGAAGCTTTTTCTCCTTGTTACTTGCTTTTGACTGAGTTAGTCATTACTAATTCTTTTGAGAAATATAGGGGTTTTGTCTCTTATTTTATACACACACCATATTTTTTTTAAAAAGAGATACTCAAATCCTTGTAAAATTCTAGTTCTTTTTTTTTTTCTTTGTGTGTATTAGCCTTTAGTTTGTACCCTCACAACTGCATGTTGATAGTAAAATATTTTCTAATTTTTAACTTTTGACAATCAGTTTTTCCTGCCCTCTTGTATTATCAGTTTCGGGATGCACAGAAATATATAATTTACTGATTTGTTTCTCTAAGGCAGTGTGTCTAGAGGCATTATGGTTTGTGGGTTTTAGTATAAATCAAAGCTGAAGACCCACTTATATTTGTTTTGCTTTCTATTTAGAGAATTTGGTATTGGAGACTGTCACAAAATAATTTCTTAAAATGTTTTGTCAGATACCTTGCCATGAGAAAAATGTTATGTTAGTCAAGATGATGGGATAGAAATTGAAAAGACAATGAAATTTTCCATTTGAGATCCCAAATTAAAATTTAAATACTACAAAAAGCTGTTATAAAATTCTAATAATACCAAATAAAAAAACAGTGTGTATTTTTTTTTTTTTTTAATTCGGAAGGTGTAGTTGATTTATTTGTTATGGATGTCATCAGACTTCAGAAGCAGAAAAGCATTGCATGCCTTAAGAAAGAAATTAAATTTTTTGACACATTTTCCTCAGAAATGTTTTTATTAAACCTCTATTTCTACTCTATACTTTGACTAGCAATAGTAGAGGCTATCACTTTTCTCATTGTTTTGCTTTTTTATAAAATTGAGTTTTCAAATAAGATAGTTTTGAATAAAACTATTTTTTGTCCTTGACTTCTCAGTTCCACTTCTGTAGCAGAACTAAAACTTCATCTGAACCTCCATGAAGATTCAGAGTCCTGTTGCACTGGTCACAGTGTCCAGCTTCTTCAATAAACTCCTAAATAACACCCATATTTGTAAAGAGCCTTGGCTGTACACTATGACTCTCAGAAAATGTGTGAAACACACATCTGCTTGCAACTCTGGAATGCAAAACAATGTTTCAATGAATTATCATTTAAATTTAAAGGGCCTACATGCTTTTTTTTTTGTGTTTATCTTTTTGCTTTTGACAGAAAAAACTGCTATAAATTGTTCTATGTAATGAACTGACACCCTCTTAACGTGGAAATTGCAGGATTAAATTTCCATTCTGTAGAAAAAAATGACAGATCTTTAAAACGTTTTTTAAAGCCCTGTGTCCATTGTGCCTTTAACTCCCTATTTACTGCTGTTTAGAGAACATCTAATAGCTCTCCGTATATGCATATTTGCAATTTTTGTTCTCTAAATCATTATGAATTATAAAACAAGGATACTGGCTAGAAGAACTCTGCTAGTATCTCTTCCAATTTAGGAATGCTTCATATTTTTATAGAAAACTGTGTGTCATGATGTGTCCTTTGAAGTATGGTGACAATCATATTACCAGAGCCACTTGACTCTGCAGTCATCCAGTGAGAACCACTGCAATTTACAGTTCTCCAAGGAAAGAACTCTTTAAAATGGGGTAGCCTTGTAAAGGAAACACAAAGGATGGAGTTGTACAGCTGTTACACTCTGGTCACAAAAACCTAGGGCTAAATCAAGAATCTTTTACTCTAGCTATATGGAAAGAGGAGGATCCCAACCACTTATTCTCAAGAGGTAGAAACCACACAAAATTTTGCTGAGAAACTGTAGAAAATTAAAGAACATTGGCAAAAGAGTAAACTCAACATCACTTAGCATAGACTTGGCCCACTGAACATAGAAAACCTATAATCCATTTGATGTTATGTTCTGTGAGAAGAGAATTAGAATTAGAAGAAGAAGAAAGGGAGAAAAACAGAAAGACAGAAAAGATGTAGAAAAACAGATATCTGTACTAGCTCCTGGATTCCAGCAATGTAAAACTCCAAGGTGAAAACGGCTAAAGGACAACGTGCTTGGCTCATAGTGACCCTTCTTAAAGCTTTTTCCCCATCCTGGGCCTCCGTCCAAGATGGGACTTTTGCTCTCTTGGCCACTTAGGGACTGGGTTAGGTGACACTGGGGGGCTGTCAGTGTGCCATGACTGACAGAGTGGAGCTGGGGGCAAGGGGGCCAGGGCACAACTTCACCAGAGCAAGGCCTGACCCACCCCCTTACACACATTCCAGTCCCTGAGATGTCTCAAAACAGATTACCTTTTCCAGTCTCCGACAACAGCTTAGAATTAATTTAGTACTCCTGTATTTAAAAAAAAAACCTGCTCTGGAGTCTGTCCTATTTTCCTAAAAGGAAAATTAAAAGTAATAAACTTACACTGACAGGCTCAAAAGATGCGAACTAATAAAGCCTTAGCGTGTGAGGAAAGTAAGATATAATTGGTATGTACCACACACCTGTCATTGACTGGCAAAAAATAGGAATAAACATATCTGGTAGAATATTCAGAAGACTGTCTGACTATACATTTTTGATGATAACACATTTCATTCTAAGCAAAACATCATAAAATCAATGTACAGCCTAATTTTACAGAGAATATCAATTTCTGAATCAAAACAGACATATGGTAAATGGAGGGAAGTTCTGATATTTGCTCTAGCTAAGCAGAAGATACAAAAATGTCCTTCTAGTCTTCCTTCTTGTATTAGAAATTTCATTATCTTGTCCAGAATGACTCTGATTCTGCTTGTCTTAGGTAGGTATTTAATAAGGCTCATTCCTTAAAATTTGTGACATTAAAGCATTGATACAGTTAGAAAACAAGAATCTGTATTCAAAAGCTGAACTGCAACTGTTTGATAGGTTCTCTTCTTTAAAAAAATGGCTGGAAAGGACTCAAACTGTGTTCAGCTTTAGTCCAAAACCACCTATCATAAGATTTTGAAAACCATTTTAAAGACAATATTAAAAAAACATAGGAGCAAAAGAAATGTTTATGAAATTAAGTTTCTGATTGAGATCTTTAGAGATCTTCATTTCATGTCACGTTCATTCTTTTCTATGTTAATATACAGTTCTCTTTTCAAAGTAGTTTTTATCTTTTAATTTTTTTTTTTTCTTTTTAACAAAGAGAGAAGATTTGTGTAATGGTAGTGTATACCTAACTACCCTAAGGATAAGCAAGAATAATATACTCTAAATTGATATGAGCCATTTCTTCCCCTGAAAAAATCCTATAAAAGAATATGGGCTTATAATTTACAGACAAAATATAAAATTACCACTGCACTGATCTTACATGATATAGATATTCACAGATCTTAAATATGTCAGTCTTATGCATCTGGCCTTCATGTAATCTGAAATAATGTTATCAGTTATAACTAGGAAATATGTGTTTGTTTGATCTGTGATGGTAATCTATATTTTACATAAAGGTTTTTATGTCTTGGGCATTTTCCCCTTAGAGTGATAGTCTCAATTTATAAAAATATAACTTAGAATTGCATTCTGCTGTAATTTGAAGCTGGACAAACTAGAAAAAATATTCAATCTCTGAACAACATCAAGAATATATTTAAATGTATATATATATGCACTTCATACATCCTCAAATCTGTAATATTGGTGTAAAAGTAAAGAGCATTTTGTTTTCTTTTTTTTTGCAAGAATTTAATTCATTTACTTTTAACTATCTTGATGAGTAAGGGAAATGTACCTATTGTAGAATCCAGAACTTCTAAGCTGTTGGGTTATTTACCTGTACCATCACAGAAACAGTTTTCAATAACTTTGTGTGACCAAAACCATACAATTGTTAAGAGCAAAATGAAAAAATCTTAGCTACACCCAGTATAAACTATCTCACTGCAGATATTTTAGTTTTATTTTGAGTTTAATCTTATGTCTTTTTGCTTCATATATTCTTTGATTTATTTAAGTGTCCTTCTCAAGTGTCAAGTAATACAGAAATCCTTGCTTTTGAACTTAGTGGTTAATAGTGCTATGTTATTCTGCTGATACTTAAGATGAAGAGGAGGTGTCCTGCACTACAGCTGAGACCAGCTGGGGGGCCCTAGCCTATATGTGAAAGCAAACCATGTGATGATCACATGCAGGATGATTCTTTCCATTTGCATCACCTCAGAAAGTAAAGGGATGAGCATAATAACCTCTAGAAGAATGTCATCATTTAAAGCAATAAAAATCTGCACACTCAGAATTGTATAGCCAAGCTTATCACATCAGGTAATTTTGCATGTACTTTGCATTATTTTACTTAGATGTTGGTACTTGTTAATGGTAGTGAGACCTTACTGAAAATCCCTTTGAAGTCATTTTTCAGTTTGTAGTAGTTCTGAAATGGAGAATATGGAGACAAAGAAATGTGTGGGGCAATAAATTAATCCAGGCGACTCTTTATTCCATAGCTACATTTTTTGCATAGAAAGTACTTCTCATAGCCAACAGGGACTCTAGAACCTCAGTATTCATTAAAACAAAAATAAAACACAGATTTATTTCCAACCTTCCTTGCTATAACCTTGAAAGCATGAGTAGTGCCTGTAACCAATGGAAGGTAGCAGAGTGTAACCAAATGTCTTCCTGAGATGAGGAATATTTGAAATTATATCTCTGAGAGCAATGAACTTCCCCATTTATCTCACTCAGGGCTTCACAGACTCCATAATCCCATATCTACAGATCATGTAATTTTTTCACAATATTGCAGAAAACCATGCTTTGTTGTAGCCAGTCACCTAACATTTTGGGGTTTTTCTGGGGTTTTTTTCCCCCGTCTATTTCAGAGGTCCTGTTCACCTGTTTCTTATTCTGTAAATTCTCCAGAAGTGGGAGTTAATAAGATTTTGTGCATGCTTACTTCACTGTTCTTTTTCAAATCATATTTCTCTTTCTTTTTCTTACCTTGTTCTTATACCATCATGTTTTGTGGGGAAAAAAAAAAAAAAAATAAAAAAAAAAAAAAAGTAATTCTGATGATACAGGCTTCCAGCAAATTTCAGTTGCCTCACTTACATGGTGCCAAGGATTTTCTCCATTCTAAACCATTGAAGGAAACTTCTAAATGCTCAAGGAATAAAACTGTTACCAAAAATCTCTCAGGAAGCTTTATGACTACCCAGAGAGCAGTCCTGACCCCTCAGCCCACAGCCATATGGGACTCTTTAGAATGACCCAGTTAAGACCTTACAGCCTGGTGTAAATTGATTGTGAGCTCCATCACTGACCATGAAACCAATTTACTGTCAGCTAAATACCAAGTCCTCACCAGCTCTGACAAGTGTTTTTTGCATGAATACTATTGTACAGCCAGTACTATAGTCTTTCTGCACATCAGTCAAGGTAATCAAATCTTCTACAAATATCTGTTAAAAATAACCTAGAGAGTCATTTTCTCTTGTCCTCTCTTTACCTTACCAAATGGACAAAATCTCTGACTTCTCTTCAAAGATTCTTCAAAATCTTCTGCCTATTATATTCTGCAGGTGTCCCTCCCAGTTTTCTTGCACATTCCTATATTTCTAGCTAGAACTAGTTCATTAGTAGAGAGAATATTGGACAACTCACTCACAGACACAACATGCCTGTGTGCCTAAATTACATCGCTGTATTACTAGTGTCAGATCAACGCTTGGGTCTGTCCTGAATTCTTGATTCATTCAGTAAATTACTCAGTATGGACATGTGAAGAAACTAGTTTTCACTAATCTTAATATTTTTTGATAATTTCTTTTGAATATTTAACCTTGTTTAAGGCTTATTTTTTCAAACAAGTATTATATTGAACATTAAACTATATGATAGAATCAAACAAAAAGGCAGTGTAATGTACACATTCAACTGATGGTTTTCAAGGTTTGCATCAAAGAAAATACAAACTGGCATCTACCTGTAATCATTGCTTCATAATATGGTACAGTAGACTGAAAATTCACAGGCTTTGGCCCATGTAATTTTATTCTACTTCTCTCCACAGGAGCATTTCTAGGGTTGATGCTTCAAAGCACTGTAAAGAAAAACAATGATGCAATTCAAACCACTAGAGAGCAAACAGCTGAAATTAGCTCTTTTTCCAAAACAATGGGGTGCATGATTTTCTCTCTACCTACCTCATCATTTATGGAAGAATGGTTTTCATGGCAATTCAGGAGATTATACATTACAAATAGGACTGCTATCCACATAAATTTTGCAAAACTGTTTCACTTGGAAAATAAATTTAAAAAACGGGCACAGCATATAGATTAGACACTTGAAGGAAAATTTATTTAAACTTCAGATGTAAAGTTGAACAGAGAAAACTGACAAAACCTTTCATGAAGAACTGCCCTGGCTGCCACCCATCCTTGTGAAGCACTCTGGATGCACAAAGTAAATTGTGGCACCCATAAGGAAGGCAGGATCATTTACCTTTAAATCATCATAAGCTCATATGAAATTCCAGTACCTTTGTCTCTGACAGTGCAAACCCATCAATATTCTGCTGTTTTGACATCCCATGCCTGCATCAAATGCCTAAAAGCAAGCTCTGTAAAACAGAAAACTTTCTTGCCAAAATAATGCACTTTACCTTGGAAGAAAAACCTTTTAATCTGACTGTGGGATAAAAAGATATTTCTCAACTATACTCAAGTTCTTCCCATCTTCACATGAAATGCATTTCCCCCAGAGCCCATGAAGGGAGCAAGAGCTGTAGCTGACAATGATCTCCTTTTCAGGACAGCCTGAGATGTTGCATTCTCTCTGAAATATGACCTGTCCCAGAACTGCAAGATTTCCCTGATCTGGCAGTCATTGAAAACCAACAAGTTTTCAAGATTCTGTCAGCACACTCATAAGTAACACCTGTATCAGCAATACACCACTTTCACTGTTTACATGACATTCATCTTCATGTAAATATAAGACAGAATGACATTAAAAGCAGCAGTAAATCTAAAAAACCCCAAACTTTAACACCCCCTCCAAAATTGTTTTAAAAATAAACAAAAAACTCCAAGACTCCAAACTTTCTATTTTTTCTGTTTGTCAAAAAAAAATACACCATTAATATCTTTTTGAGAAAATTTTAAAAAATATAGCATTTTTTCAGTAATGACAATAAACTTCTATTTTGTTAGCTTGTCTTTGTAAAGTTCTAGTGTATAAAATCTATTTTTAGACTTCATCATAATGAAGTTGGTACAAACTTGTTTTTAAATTACAGCTATATGTTACAGACACGGGATATTATATTATAGATAATGATAGCTATATAAGGAAATGAGAAGAAACATAAAAAATATTAATTTAAGAATAAACTTCTGAAAAATGCAGAGTAAAACCAATTTTTTCTTCTTTTTCATCCTTCCAAAATGTCTAAGCTTCAGATTTCTACCAAGCCTCTCACTGAAAAATCTATAGTAGCTTAACAAAACAATTCATGGTAATTGTGCTTATGATTCTGTTATAAAACCACAGAGTATAAAGGTCTTAATCTTCCTTTTGAAATTAATTGGGGATTTTAGTTAAATCCATTCTGTCTTGGTTAGGGAAATGAACTGGTTTTATCCTTCTGATTAAAAAAAAAAATAAATTAAAACATAGAAAAAATCATATTTAATATTTTTTCCTTCTTGCGGCTGATACTTTTTGAAAGAAACTGTTATTTTATTCACAGCTCAAAAAGCCATACTCAGTATCATAGTCCACTACAACTGTCTGATGAAAACATCAATGTCCATCACTTGGAACCCTAGGAGTCAGTCTTAGAGCACATACATATATCCAGGTATCAAAATGCACCATTAAAAGCTGCCTATTTCTGCTCCATTCCCACATGACAATATCACTTGATAGCCCAAAGCCATGAGAACTGAGCTCCATTGTGTTGCTTAGCCTTACTCCTCTGTTACCAGCCTGATGTGTCTGAAGCTTCTTTGATCTAAAACTGATCTTGTTTTCAATGAAACAGGCAGAAAAACTTCATGCAAGCAAAAAGCACTTATGCTTAGTGCCTCAATTAAACTTCCTCATTCTTGAAATCATCCAACACATAAACATTTCCCAAATGTGAAGGAGTTTGAGACTGGAGTTCAAGAAACAAATTTCTGAAATTTCATCTCTGTCATGAGGCCTCTTGAATTTCTATCAGTGTCCTGCAAAGCCTCCCATCTCCTCTCAGCCATGTAGCACCTCTCCTTTCTTTTCACTCTATTTGCTGCTTGGCATTATACTATAGCTTTGTATTCAAGCCACAGGTCCTTGGGTGAAATTTCCTTAGAACAGGAATAAAAAACCAGACTCAGTCTGCTGGGCTAGATCTCTTGTGCCCTCCCTGCCTTGCCACTCTTCTCACAATGCACTGAAGAAAGATAAGGAAAGGGAGATTGACACAAAGGAGATGAGACTCCTGTTTGAGGCAAGCAGGAGCAGAATGGAGGCATCCCTTTAAAGGAAGAAGGTTTGCTCTGAGTGTAGTAAGGAGTGCAGTGATATTTGTGAGGAGGGGGCTTATTTCAACATCTGATGAGAGAACTCACGAGGAGACTGTCTTTGCATTCTGCAGCTTCCATCTTGTGAGAGTCTCCCTATCGTCCCTATGTCTGCACTTGCTCTCTCATTCTGCCCATATAATATTGTGCTCCTCAGGCTTTTATGTGAAAACTTTTCACCAGAGTTTATCAGGAATATGGTCCTTTGTGTCAAGAGATGCTTAACTTATGAATAAAACCAACAGTTTCATGGTCTTTTGAAATAAGCTGGAAACTGTCTAAGAAAATATCATTCCTTCCAGTGTAAACTGGTAGCGCCAAGGTAGAGGTACCTGAGAGTGTTGCTCTGTCCATGTCTTTCAGATTCAAAGAACATTATCTAACGTCAGGCCAGCAAAAGACGTAATTAATTTAACATAGCAAGCACTACATCCATGCAATATAAATCACAAAGTGTTGACCAACTTTCTTGACTCCTTTATCTGGTTTATCTGTTTGTAATTTGATGGTCTTCATTCCTTTCTTGTAATTACTCAGGGTAATCTACAGTTAAAAGTTTATATTTCTTTCTCTATGACGTTTTTTCCTCAGGTGGGAGGATTCACTGACTACTACTTAAATATTTTGACTTTTTACTTGCTGACTGACATATGTTTTTTACTGAATTTTGACATATATGAATAAAAAATAAAACCAGAGAATACAAGCAAATTTATCTGAAAGTTTTCTTAGCAACATAATTCTCTACTGCTAAGTCAACCTCTTATAATAGCCGCAGTTTAGCTTTAAGAAAACACTATCTGTCTTCTAGACCTGCAATAATTAACATTTCAATGCATTAATATTTCAACTTGGGCCATAAAACTGCCCAGGCACTTATTAAAAACTAAATGTCGGAGTTTTGTATATACAAATAGTATAATTTCCTGAGGTGACAAAAAATAGTAACAACTAATAGTTCTCTTATTTTTAAAGAAAAATCGTAATGCATTTTCCCCTTCTCTCCCCTCCCCCTTAGAATTTCATGGTCCATTTCTTTTCTGATTCCTATTACATTTTTCTACTATCAAAATTACTGTATTCAAACAAGGTCTTTAAATGTATTCAGATATTTTCTGAAAGGAAAAGTCCCATTTCAAAGTAATATAGAAATGAATTCAAATGGGCTCAGACAGTTCAGGTTAGAATGCAATTTACAGCAAATTAAAGGTAATTTTAAAAAGAGTGTGGCAAAATAAATGACAGTAAAAATGAAAGCATAGAAATATGTGATTTTTAAGAAATATATAAGCATATCTAGATCATAATTTACAAGGCGATAACCATCTTAAATCTTGTTTTAAAAGCGATTATCACAGAACCAGTGTTCACAAAAAATCATTGCTAAGTATTTTAAGAGATGTCCTACAGCGAAGTAGTAAGAAAAAAACCTCACAAAAAACCCAAGAAAGATAACATTACTCTTCTTATTTAGCCTTTAGGAGATATTAAGAGCAGGGCCCCATGTACACACAATATGTCACATTGAATATGACCTTAAAAGACATTCCCCTTTTCCATAGATGGTTTGTTTTTTTGTTTTTTTTTCCCTTTCCTTCCTATTTGAATTTTCACAGGCTTTTATTATCTCTAAATAATTAAAAAAAAAAAAAAAAAAACCTTTTAAAGAAATTATATATTCATATTCTATGGACTTCCATACTTGCTGATGAAGACATACATGCATATTTTTCTACTTTATGGCTAGAAATATCAGAGAAATATTAGCTCAAACAAACAAATATATGTTGCCAGCAGTGTCTTATAACTGCACTGGGATTGCTGCAAAGTAACATATCTTGTAAAAAAAAGCAATGTAATTTGAGGAAAGGATTATGTGAAATGTAAAAATTATGATTTTTTGGTCCCATATTTATAAAAATATGGCCAAAATCATGTCCCCATACATTTATTTTATATTCCATTTTCAAATTTTTCTCTCTCTATTTTTATTTATATACATCCCATCATATATATAGATATATATGTACATATATAAAGAATGCAAGTATATAGATTCTCCCTCTTTTCACTTGTGCCTTTCATGTGTCACTCAAACTCAGCAAAGACAACATTTTTTTTTTCCCAGCTTAGTTTTTATATAAATCCAGGGCAAGGCATATTGCACTACTTTTCCTACTGCAAACTCCACAGTGACACTTGCTCCTCCAACAGATTTTTTAAAACAAATGTAAAATATTGAAAATAAAAATAAATATAGAATATGGATACAGTGGGTCTATTGGGGCCTGTAAAATTAGTAAAATCAGTTATAAATATTCTGTTTGAATATCACAAAACATGGCTTTTATAAGAATATACTTAGTTAAATAATCAAATAAATTTGGGTTTGCTCAGAAAAAACAGGGAGAGAAAACAAGTTGCTCTGGGGAAGACCTCTGTATTGTCTCTACATTAAAGACCAAGAGTGGGAGTGTAAAAGGCCTAAGAAATTGAAACAGGTATAAGCTCCACCACCATTCTTTTGCTCAGATCTGTTAACATAAAAGGGCAGTAAAAACTTTTCATTTGGGTTCTAAAAATACCCTAAATATCTACTACACAAAATTAAATTTGTCAGCACACGAGGACTAAAAAATATTCACAAAACCCCCAAAAAACAAAAACCACAAAACCCCTCAGAAACAAACAAAACCAAACAAAACAGGTTAGATATAGGCACTTGATTGATTATATTGTTCTCATAGCTAAGTCCAGTAAAACAAAGCTCAGGCAGAGCAGACCTGACAAGCTTTAACTGAGGAGTCACAAACTCAATACAAAGCTTATGGACAGTTGTGAGCAATGATAATATATTACAGTATCTTAGGGATACAACTTCAAGTACAAAATGATAGGGAAAAGTTAAGTAAAGAATTTAATTCAACTTAAACTACAGGAAACTTATAAAGGCAAAACATAACTTCTGCTTTGGAACTTGGTCTTACATTTCTGCTCTTCTAAAAACTATTTCTCATTTACAATTTAATTTACAGAAGCACAACTACTTGTTCTTGAGCCTAGTCTGAGTCTCTACAGTCTTCAGAGAGGTTTTTCTCAATCAGACTGTCACATTTTCTGCAGAGAGGAAGCACTCTTAAAATGTAATAGGATATGATAGCAATGGCCCTTCCGTTCAGAGAGGCAACCCTTTTTTAGACAGAAAATATATCTATTTTTGGAATTACATTTATATTTTAGAATATTTACCAGTGCACTCAAAATAACCTTAGAAATACATCTGAAAAACTAAGTAGTAGTATCTAGGGAAAATAAAACTATTATTTCATTTTTTAGGCCAATTCCTGCTATGAGGTAATAGATTGGAACTGTCCTCCATGCAAAACATTCAGAAAATAACATACTCTCCACTGTAGAGCTCCATGTGACATATAATTATTAGTACATGAAATTATAATGTAAATGTCAACAGATCCTCCCCTGTAATGACATCTCTATGCTCTAGAAATATGTAATTTTTTCTGCTTATGATATTGCTTTTAAATCCTAATTAATATCTAGATTCCCATTTAATTGAATTCAGTTATGACTGTCTATATGCTAATTTTTTGTAGTTGCCAGCCATCTGTTTTGGTGCAGGAGTTTCCCATCTGTATTTAATAATTTACTGACAAATGGACTTTCTTTTACCTTTAATCTCCCTCCCTTCCATTTCTTCATTTTAGCTCACAAAATCTGTACTAAAATCAAGTGACTAAGGTACAACATCACTTTCTTGCAGAGTCAACACATAGCTCTTTAACACTGAATAAAAAGAACAATTTATAGAGAAAATTCAATTTCCATGTTATTTTTCAAATTGTTAATTTATAAATATTCTGCATGTATTGTATTATTTGCTGCCATTTTTGTGATATATTGATGAGCTCCATAGACTTTTGTGTCTTTACCAAGTGTTCTAATGTTAACATTTTCATAAGATTAAGCAGGCATAATTAATTTCTTGAAGGGAGAGATGTTTCTTTTTTTTAGGGTTACCACCAGTAATAATGCATCTTTGAATCTTCACTTCACAAGGATATACAGTATACATTCATACATTACATGTGTTCCCTCATTTTTTGTCATTTCTATATGATCATCTCATAAATGAAGAAACTTTAGGATGACAAGGCAATAATGGAAAAAAGAAATTCAGCTCCAGGTTCATTAAGTCAGTGTTAATTGTAGTGCAGAGAGTACAAAAAGTCCCTTATAAAAAATTAGAGGAAAACATAAAATCTGGTTTTATTAACATGGAGTCTAAATCCTAACTCACTTCACCTTGTTCTCTTCCACCTTGCCATATTACCCACTGCCTCTGGGTGTGCACCCTGCCTGGATAGAAATCCATGGGTCAGAAGAAACCAGGACAAAATTTCGCTATCAGCTGCCTCGTTCTTTCCCATAAAAGAAATTCAGGTATGTGCTTGGACAGGGATTACTATTATCTGTGACGTAAACAGGTGTTGGTCCAAACGATAAATTAACTGGCATGCTGAGAAACAGGTAAGAGCATAAAGAAACTGTTCCCTCATTCTCAAATGGGATCACTTACCCCTGGGGAATTCCTCCCTCCCTCTCTCTCTTTTTCTCCCTCTCTGTCTGGTGTATAAACATACTTCTAGGTAAATAAATGTAAATAAAGGTGTTATGCAAAATGAAACACCTAAAGTGAGATGTGAGTAATTTGTGCCCAAAATAGTTCTTTATTCGTTTCCCATTTTCTCTTGGCCTCATTCATTTCAAATGTCCAATTTAAATTTATATACAAGGACCTGAGGATTGTTTTTTATTATCTTATATTCTGCCCTTCACAACTGCTCCTAGATTTAATTTGGAGCTCCTGAACTGCTGTCATGAAAATCATGATAACAAGTATGACTCAAGGATTTTGCCAGTTATGAAAAAAACAACATATGAAGCTCAAAATAACAAAATGGTCAGGAGGATCACTCTGGCTACCAGATCTTCTGCCTACATCCATAGAGAAATATGGTTGTTCTCCGCATAAAATATTACTTTTATTTTGAATATTTATATGTTTCAGTCAGACAATATATTTTAAGGAAAATGTTGAAAAAAGATGAAATATATATGTTTTTCTCATATATGTTGAAACGATATACTCATATTTTCTGTCTTTAACACCGGATCACTCATGGTCCCTTCAAAGTCAATGGAGAGTAGTAAAGCCAAAATAAAGAAAAAAAAACCTGAACTGCATATCCTTGTCATTAGCCTTGTATTTGCAGGATTAAAATGCTTATTCAACTGCATCTTTTCTTTTCTAACTTTTAAAACAAAATAAAACCTCTGTTTAATTAGACAGCTCACCTTTATTTGCAACTTCAGGCTATCTAATAGAGAAAATGGCTTGGTATTTCTGTTACCTGATTTTAATTTAATGTCACTTTAAGATAATTTGTTTGTGGATTTTAATTGTACAATGGTTTATGTGATGCACCTTGATTATTAGTGGAGTCTAGTTCCACAGAAAAGTAATTTATTCTTAGCAATACCTTTTCTTGCACAATATAGTGGTATTGAATAGGCTTCAGTAGGTAATGGTGAGGAAGCTTAACCTTCAGGAAAATATCACCAAGAATGAGAAGAATAAAGCATGACATGGGATTTCACTCATCTAAAATATCCACTGACTTACATCTCCATTGTTGCTGCAGACACGATTTTGAGTTAACACACTAGTTTGCTTTCTAGTCAATGGACAGTTGTGACTCTGAGGTCTCCAAAGAAATATTTGCCCACCGAACATAAATACCCAAAAATCTTTATTGATTTCTGCCTCTTCCTGTTGAACAGAGACTCATTGCATGGTGCATTGTTTTGCACTTCAGCCCCAAACAACCAGAAACATTTGGCCTAAATGTGAACTTTCCATAATTTACTCCCTCCGCACCCCCACCAGCCGGAGAAAGAATTCAGTCCATGGACAAGTCCCACTGGTGAGTGGCAGCAGCCCTTAGATGTTGTGTAACCAGAAGGGCTACTTAAGCATTGCCTAAACTACAAATTCAAGTTCACTGTATACAGTGAGGATGACTGTTTACAGTAATGAAACAATGTCAAGATATGCTAAGAGATTGACACAAGATAAGAGACAGAAAAGGCTTCATGATTAGCTTAGACAAAGAACTTGACAGAATAAATAAAACAATGCATGTTGTAGATAAGATATATTCTGGCATCAACCTTTCTCATTGTATTACTTCCCATGAAGCTGACAGACAAGGTTCTTAAATTTGCTTACAGGAAGAGCTATTTTATATCCCATATGATTAAATTTTGTAAATTTATTCCAACATCTACCATGGAAGGAAAATCCTAATGAGAATAAGAGCAAATGTTTGCATAAATCATAAAAATACCTAGTGACATTTGACACACAGCCTGTTGGCTGTTATTCTGTGCCACTACACAGGCATTGTGCCACTCAGTGGCCTTCCCTATCACAGAAGTTAGTTGCATTATAAGCAATTTTTCCACTCAATGAACACTTTTATTTTACCTCTATCTAAATTTATTTTATATCTGCTTTATGTTGGCGAAAATATTTATGTATATTCATGTTGATGTTCATAAATTTATATTAATTGAAAAAGATTAGGAATTATTATTGAAGTTACAAGAGTTATTCAAGAAAGATTTTTTTCTGTTTTACTTTGAACATGGATAATCAGTCATTCTCTAAGACAGGTTCAAGACTTAAAAATGCAGCATCACTGTAAGGAACTTATTATGAATTCTATATGCTGGATCCTTCAGCACTGAAGCCAATAGGAAAAAATCTCATGCAGACTTCACATGGGAATACAGTCATACCATCCAAATGTTGTACTTCGTCATTATTCATAAAGAACAAATTTAAGCACTAATACGAACCCCAAAGTTTAACAAAGTAAAACTTAGTTAAAGTTTTACTTATTCTGTAAAAATATTAAATGTAAATTTGTGGGAAATGGTAATAAAAACTCAGAAATAAATTTCATTTTTCTTTGAGTCTTTCCAGAAAGTCACCTTTCAGCACTAATGAATTTTTCCATGGAACTCAAAGATGAGATTTAAATATCATACAGTAACAAATATCAGTTAAATACTTCCTAAACTGTTGTGTTCTGAAGACGACAAGATATTCTATGAATAATCACAGGCACTATCTAACACCACTTCTCATTTAATCAATTCTTCTTATAGTTCCAAATTATGCTTATGTTTGTGCTAACATTTGCAGCCACAATCCTTAAAAAAGAAAGGAGGAAGGGGGTAAAACCAGTTGCTGAGTATTTTTTTTCCACTCCGGGAATGGAATCTCCTCCTTCTGATTAGCACCCTATCTTAGTTTTCTTTCTTCAGGCTAGTCTATTGCTGGCTGACTAGCACAGCTAGATCCTGTAGTGCTGTCTTCCTTTACTGGTACTCAGCCTCAACAATAGATCCCACATAGCTGGCAAAATCAGGATGTGGTGACAGACTTAGTGCTTTGTGTCAACAGGATATGCAGCATGCTCATCTTGAGAGCTTTATCAGATTAACCCTGGTGTAGCAGCTTCCATAAGATATATTAACATCTCTGCATGACCAGCTGTACCTAGAAAATATTAAGCTATATAATTTTTTTTTTCTGCTTTCATCCATATATATTTTGATTGCTATCTGGAGAAAAATCATCTGTGAAAACAAATGACAACATTCTCATTCCCAATATTATTTGTCCTTACAAATATTATGCAGTAATTAAAAATAAATAGATTAGTTAAAATAGTAATTAAGCCTCAGATACTGGAAGCCTTACTCATACAGAGATGATTTGGGTTCAATGTGCTCTAGTTGCAATTACCGTGCATATACATAAAGATGTCACATTAGTTAAGTCTGTGGGATAGAGATTCAGATCGTGTAAATAGTGGGGCTGGCAGTGAATTCAATTCCACTGATTTACACCAGCAAAGACTCTGACCTGACGTGTTTCAAAGCTTTTATGAAAATAAAAACTTACCCCCAAAACTTCTCCTGTGATACAGTTTTTGTGTACTTTAAAGCTAGATTAATTTCACCAAGATTGAACATTACTTATTAGCCACTGTCTAGTTGAAATGAAACAAGATCTGTGATTAAAACATGGTCTAATAGAGTGTTTGGTCATATAGGTGCACAGTTTAGGGTAGCCTTTAGCTGTAGTCAACAAGAGAGACAGATACCATCTGTCTCTGTCTATATTAAGGTGGAGTAAAACAGTTTTTATAACATGTATTGTCTTCCCTCCATTGCATTTGGAGGCTTGAACTAAAAATCTAGTTTTTGATGCCTGAAATAATATTACATGAATCTTGGTAATATGGAAAAACATTAATACCATACAGTGTACATATGTTGTACTTATATGACACACGAAACTATATATACATGGATCACTGATGTGCCTATGCTGTTAAGTATGTTGCTGAATATCCTGAGTTGGAAGGCACTCAAAAGCATGATCCAGTCCAGCTCCTGCCCTGCACAGCGCTGTCCCCAGAAGTCACGCCCTGTGCCTAAGAGCATTGTCCAAACACTTCTTGAGTTATGTCAGACCACTTCCCTGGAAAGCCTATTCCAGTGCCAAACCACCCAGTGGGTGAAGAATCTTTTTTCTAATATCCAACCTAAACCTCCCTGACACAACTCTAGGGCCCTCACTTGAGTCCTGTCACTGGGCACCAGAGAGAAGAGATCAGTGTCTGCAAGCTGATAGTCAGTGGATTGCAAAGTAAACTGCATATAATCAGGGAGGAACAATATTTATGCACATTTTAGAATCTGAATAATGAATCTGCCATGTTTCTATTATTCTTAGGTCTTATGCCCCTTGTATTCAGAGTACTAAGAAACCAATCTCTATGCATTAGCGGTTTCAAATGCATACCTTGACCAGCACCCAAATATTGAGTTGTTTAAAATCATTATTTACACAATATTTCAGATTATTTCCAGTCTCTTCTTACCTCTTCAGAGGTCTTTTCTGAAACAGAAATAAACATTTCCATGAATGGATAATGAAATTTGCATCCTGCAAATGTAGCTTTTTATTAAAGGTGAAAAGAATCTCTTTCACCTAAGACAAAGCTTGGGAGTCCATTTGGCATTAGATCAAATCTTGGTTTTCCTACCACCTTATGCATAGTGGGAATTCAGATAGCAGTAGTGATTGAAAAGCCAGGACCCCATGCAGTGGTTTTATGTGCAATAAAGCATAAAGCCATTAAGTCTTCTCTGTAAGTCATACTTGTGCTTCACAGGGACTACTTTACAACATTGTAGGAAGTATTTTCTAGCAACTGACATAAAGGCTTGGTATTTATAATATGGCATTGATCAGTTGATACTATGCAATCTTTGAAGAAGAACTTCTGTCTTCTTGGAACATCTCTTGCACGTAGTATTTTGCTGAACAAAAAAGAATAAGCGCAATCTTTAAATACAACAAAATTGCTTTCTCAGTGTCTATTGAAGCTTGACAATAATGGAGGTGAGAAAATTCAGGGATCAACTACTGTTTCACCTACTTTTAGGAATTGTACAAAAATAGTTCTTTAAATTTTGGGGTTTTTTTAATTATAGATGGATTAAAGGTATTGTAGCTTTTTTTCTAAGAACTTCTTACTGCTCTTGATCTCTTGCTGAAAACTGATGGAGGTCTAAAATATTGAGAGCTACATCTTCCACCAAAGATCTTTATATAGACACCCTTAAATCTTGTGTATCTTTCATCTATTGTCTAGTCTGGTCAAAAGCTGATGAAGTCTATATCCTGTTATTATTTTTATTCTTTTTCCTTTTTACCTGACTGTAGTCACACAGATATATGTAGGCCTGCCATGCTGGTTTATTAAACTTGTATTTATATCTCTATCTGAAAAAAGAAAACACTATCACAGAATGCTAAAAACTGACTTCAATCTCTTCACCACATGAACAGTGCAAATGTTGATGTAATTGCTTATTACAAAAACACCACTTTTAATAGGTGTTTAATATATGCCAGGTTTTAATTTGAGTGGAGTCATCATCTGAACTGGGCTCACTGTCTACAACTGCCTAAAAGAAGATTGTGGCAAAGTGGACATCTATCTCTACTCCCAAGTAACAATTGCCAGGATGAGCAATTGACTTCAAGTTGATCAGCAAAGGTTTAGAATGGATTCTAGGAAAATTTTCTTCTTGGAAAGAGTTGTCAAGCATTGAGAGAGGCAGACCAGGGAAGTAGCAGAATGCCCATCTCTGGAAGTGCTTAAAAGATGCTTAAACATGGTGCTTGGGAACATGGTTTACTGGTGGTTAATGTTAGGTTTGTGGGTGTTCCAAGCACAGTACTGATGTAGTGTCACACAGCTTTGTAGCTATATGTGATCTTACCCACCTTCACCACAGACAAGAGATAAATGATTTCTAGCAACATCAGGATTAAATAATTGTCATTTAAAACACTCTGCCTGAGAATGAAGTGAAAATTAGTTACTTCCTATGGTTTTCAGAGAACACTATAACCCTAGGGTCATTTCAGGTATAGGACACCAAATATTATGTTGCAGATCTTTCATGAGTCATTGTGCTGTTAATCATTAATGAATAGGTAGGGACTTCATTATCAGAATCTATACACATAAACGAAGTGTTTAGAAGAATTCAGATGTCTGTCAGGAGGCACAGGTGTTGCAGTGACATTAATAAAGTAAACAGCACAATTCTTGGTCTCCAGCACTGCACATAAACATTTACATTAGCTGTTGGAGTCTGGCATATTTCCAAACTGTTCCAATTAGTGCTCTCCCAGACATTGCTCAGCCACAATCCAGAGACTGTTTCCAACAGGGAGTATAATTGAGGTCATTCTGAGCAAATTGTATACTATTGTATATTTTTCTCAAGGTCAAAGAGTAGACCTGAGCCCATTTTGTTTACAAGCATAGTTATAGAATAGAATGGCATAGCAGCTGATGTGATGAGCAGGGGGACATCTACATGGATTAATAAGGAGCACTGAGAGAGGATAAAGTTATTTGCACAGCTGGGGTTCCCATTGAAATTACTTTTTGGGTCAGGTTTTGTCAGCTGATAAAACATTAATTTTACACATTTTAATAACTTACTTCTTACTAGACATTATTTTATTTTATTAATTCCTGTTAGCACTGGCAACAAAAACATCTAAAAGTAAGTTCCATATAATGAAGGAAGATTTCAGTTTTTGATAGGCAAAGCAATATTTCAGGAGGAAGAGGTAAGAAACATACTTTCAAAGGAAAAAAGGAGATTTAAATTTATATCTAACTGAGGAAAGTAATAGACAAATTTTTGTTTGTATTACTTAATGAATATTATGTAAGAAATATAATAATTAATTCCTCCCTTAAAGAGGACATAATTTAAAGTTTCCCAGATTTCTGACATCTTTCGTATATCATTTGTTACAGAAGCCTTCCTGCTATGGCCTCTGCATGAAAATATATTGAGGAAAGAAGATGGAGAGATTTGAGTCAGCTATTTTGCATGTGAATTCCTAATGCCATACTTCAAAGGGAAGTGCATTATCAAAGTCTGAGAAATGAAAATTCTACCATAAGTTCCCACACATAAAGAAAACGCTTATTTTCAGATCTCCCTTTCCACTTTTTATTTCTCCCTCAAAACAGTTCATATCACTTCTTCCCAATAGTCTGTACAATAATTCATCACTGTTTTCAAGGTGTCAGTATTTCAACATATGCTGTTTTATCTAAGAAATGCCAATTACCAGATGTCCTCTTTGCACAGAGCATGAAATGTAGGTGGCAACATCCTCTTCCCACAGTGGATTTTAGGTAGTTAAAAGACTCCTTTCTGGGATAGTAAATTGCCCTGCTGGAAATTGATTCGACCCATTTGTGAAGGGTAACAGCTGAATTCTATTAATAAGTTTCTATTTTTTTAAATTATTTATTATTATTTTATAGCATTGTATTATACCATAGTGCCATACTATTACTACATTTTTATTATTGTCTACAAATTATTTTTATTTAAAAGCATATTTCATTAATTAAATTATAAATACATTTATAATTTTTCAGAACGAGAGAGAGTTTTCAGCTCTCCAGTCTGAATTAAATCAGTCTCTATTACTTTCAGAGAACCTTAGTCACAATCTGAATAGAGATGGACATTCCTTGGGTTTATTTCTCCCTAATGCTACACCATAACATTACATTTCATCTTTCTCTTTGAAGTGCTCCTGAAACAGTAGCTTTACAGCAACAAAAAGCAGGAATTATCCAGTTGATTAATAAAGATGAACAAGCTACATTCAAAAAACTGTACTTGCAAACATTATCGCTTTTAAATCAGATGCCATACTTATTCAGTGGCACAATGAAGCACCTTTTACATAATGTGCCTCCCAGCTTGCACAAATGACAGCCCCTCCACTTTGTTAGTGGTAGTATAATTGCATAGGCGAGCTAAAAAATCAAGGTGACTTTTGTAGCATGCAAACAAAACAGGTAATTTTAAACTCCTCAGCTGTTGTGAATTATGTCACTATGTTCAGCATAACTGTGGAGCACAATGGGTGGTACTCATGGAAAATAATGGACATGAAACTGCTTTGACTAAGCTGATTTTTTTACGTACTTGATAAAGCAAAAACCACACAAAGAATCCATGTTTACATTCTCAGAATAATTCGAAAATTTCAGAGTTTCATGTGAGGTTTTCCAAGTGTAGAAAGACAAATTTAACAAACTTCAGCTAAATAATTTTAAGGATAAGTATGTCATAAAGAAATGTCATTTGCCTACAAAGATATAAATGTAATGCTTTCCATTCCAATCCATGTCAATTCATTTGCATATTCTAAACAGACAGACAGATGCACACACATACACAGAGATATGTAGTGTATTCAGCGTATTATGTAGCAGATATGTCTGAAAATTAAAGCATAAAGTTGTATTCAAATGACATTACATTAAACTAATATTTAGTTGCATGAAAGGAATAAATCACAGAAGGATAAAATTTAGCTTGGAAGAGACCTCTAGAGGTCACTTAGTTCAACACCCTGCTCAAGGTAAAAGCCAGTTGGATAAGGTTGCTAAGGACCATGACCAGTCAAGACTGGATTATGTCCAGGGACACAGATTTCACAACCACTCCAGGTAACATCTTCAAATGTTTGACTACCTTCTGTAGAAACACTATCCTACATAGGGACTTCAGAAAGAAAGATTAAGAATAATGTTGCAAATAGGTAGAAAGGTACCATGACTCTTACATATAGTAAACAAACAAATTTTTAACTAGCTTGAGAAAAAAATTATATTTTAATAGTAGTAGAAGAAAAAGAAAAGACATTAAAAAGTGTTCTAGCAAAGACAACCTAAATGCTGAAGAAGATACATGGCATGGCAAATCTGAAAATATTTTCCCTAAAAAAATGCCACACACCCCATGAAAAGACATAAAGTATTATTATTCATTTTCTGTTTACCATGTAGGTAAATGATGACATGGAAAACCTTGAATGAGAACTTGTTATGAGTAGAAAAAGGACAAATGTAAAATTTTTATTTGGTTTCGCATTCCTTCTTAGAAGAGGATGTAGGGAAATTCTCACTAAAAAGTTGAGAACAGAAGAAAAAAAGTGTTTTCCTTGATTTATGAATTGCTTTGAAAATATACTAGTTCCATACTCTTTCTCAGTCATTTTTTTAACCAGAATACTTGGAAACTAATGTGTGCTTCAAACTACAGATTCATTCATATCATTCAGGGTGTAAAACTTTCAGAACACCAAGTTTTGAGCTGTAATGCCTTATGTTAAAAAAATTAATGATTTTTTATATTTGTCCATCAAACCGGAGTAAAACTGATGAAAGAGGGAAATATGGTGTGTCTGTCTGTAACTGTAGTTATGACTAATTTTAAAGAAAGTGAGTGTCCTTAAGCCATTTTTTCCATTAGTACTAACTGTTCCAGCTTAATAGAAATACAGAAAAACACTAGAAACTTGAAAAATATGTGAATTTCCTCCTGAAAACTACTAGAACACTTCATGAATGAGGTTTGACTTTTCTTTGTTTTCAATGCTGTTGTCATCTGGAAGTCAGAGGTTTGATTACCAAGGTAGTGAAAGGCAAAACTTCTGCAGATGTTGGACATTTCTCTATTTAGACAATGATCCTTCCAAAACTAATGATCAGTACTGGTCATCTTGCAGAGAAGTTTTATAAGGAGTGAAGATCATTACAGAGGTGCTATACCAGCCCTTAGCCCCAGAGCTGTCATCCTGCTCACTTGCAATGCTTATTCTTAGGTATATTAAATTATTCTAGAATTACAAATCCCAGGAAGTGGCCACAGCACTTGAGAAATATACCATTAAATGCACTGGTAAATAGGCAGAAATAATAATATACTTGTCCTATCTGTTTCTCTCCTCTTCAATGTTTTGGGTGTCAGCCTTTATTTTACTCCTGTAATTACAAAATGGTTGTTTTTCTTCAAAGACCCTTGTCCACTAAGAATGATCTGTGGTTGCCTGTCATTTCATATATTCTGTTCTAATGATATTTTCCCTCAGAGTAAGAAGCTGGCTCCTCAGTGAGAAGTGCCACTGTGTTTATGTCAGGTTTAGGCAGAGAACACTGTTGTATGTGAAACTGGCTGACTGACAAGACATCTGGCACACCCCAAACTACAGCAGTTTCTTTTGCCCTAAGTGGGACACAGCAAAAAGCATTGTGCATTGCTAAGGAGGCCATATGGTCTGTCTGCCTTAAAATGCCATGCCAAATATTTTGGTATGCCTGTGCATGTGTGTAGCTTAATTTAACTGGTAACATTTGGGCTCTTTTTTCCATGCATCTATTCTGTGTCCTTTATAATCAAACCGTCTCCTTTCGTATGCATCTCTCTGACACTGGAAAAAGGGTCACTGGGCTCACCAGTCTTGCTGTGTACAAATTTAGGGTTTCTGGTGATCCCTGCTACCTTTTGCTTTTATGTTAATTGAAGTCTAACATTAAATATGTCTTGCCTGTGTGAGCCAATGTTATTCAAATGAAAACATTTGAAATGCTCATTTTATATGCAATTTAAGTATCAGACATGAAGTCTGAGGGCTGCATCTGTCTGTCACCCTTATACAGACAGAATAAGAGGTGCTGTGATGTGCTTCTGTATATATATAACCTGGAGCAATACATGTCCCCAGCAGAACGCCCACACAAAATCTTCAGAGTTTGATCCTACACGCTTCATGAGCATACATATTGCTTTATAATAGTCTTTCTCTTCAGCAGCATTTAAATCATCAGCAAGAATGTCTTGGCTGCAAGCATTCACAGAATTTTTTCCACTTCAGGAATTACAAGACAGAAAAGGGAACAAAGGGATGGTTCTGAAAGGAGGCTCAGGGACTCACAAAAACATCCTAAAGAGGCATTACTATGCCCAGAACAAGCAATCTGTCCCTCTGACACATAACACAAAAGATCAGAAGTGCCATGTGAATGAGACACAGCAAGGCCGAGAAAGCTGACCTTGTCTTTTGTTTCTACAACCTAGGTGAGGCAGGTTTTACATGCCTGTATGCCACTTTGCTGCTGTTTGAGGATAGTTTCAAACCTCAGGATGTTACAAATTTTACGCATGAAAAGAGAACATTCAGAGCCATGAGAATTTTTAGAATTCACATATAAACACACAAAAAGGGTTTGCTAATAGTTTTAGAATTACAAGCCTCAAAAATATGAAAATTTAGGTCTGCTGTGCTTGAAGAGTACTTTTATTCTAAAGGGAACACTAGGAGACATTTTAACCATATCTTCCAAAAAATCAAGATAGCAAAATTTAAGCCTAAAATACTGCAACTGTCTTTTAATTCATTTCATATTGCACTCTCATCCATCTCTAAGTAATACTATTTTGCCATTCTGCTATTTCATTTTACATCCCGTGTTTGTTTATTTGTTTGTTTCCCAGATAATTTTTTACTTTCTGCTTCATTATCCATAGCACTCCTAAATGCAGCATAAATGGCAGAATTTGAGTGTAATTTTCAAGTCCATTGTGTGAAAGTAATTAAGCAAAATATGTTTCTACATTCCTAACAGTAAAACTATACAAACATTAACAGCACATCGATACTGGAGAGTGACACTTCTGTATAATGGGAGAGAGTAAACCTTACCACAAAACTCTAGTGTTTGAAGCATGAGATTACCAAAGTCAGCCCTTAAAGGCACAACAAACTTCAAAGAACACAAGCAGAACTAATTGATACTGTAGGTTCATCCCCTTGGAAAGTCTGGCTTACCAAGTCAGTTTCCAGTAAGTGTGTAACCTAGGGAGGTGCCACTGGAAGCAGGGTATAATTTTAACCAAAGAGAGGACACTTTTCAACATTTCCACAGGAATGTTAATCTTTATAAGACATTACAGATTTTGTTTATTTGTTTGTTCCTATAATGAGAATTATTAACAATATTAAACAGAATGGAAATAGAAAAAAACCCTTCTGGAATCAGGTGTGGAAAGGACATTCTGTGTCATAAAGTCCTAGTTTTGCTCTATCTCATGTGACCAAAAGATATAAACTTTTTTTCTACAGACCCATATCATATTACTTTCCAAGACTGGTAAGGTTTATTTCCCCTCATTATCCTTTAGGAATATCTCATTCCTCCAAAACTTACACATTTTCTTATAATTTTCAGCCCATAAGTATTCTGGGTACATATTTGTACATCTTTTTTAGATTATATACCTCTTTTACTTTCCTGGAGTTTACCTACCTGATGTATTTATATGGACAAATCCTTTTTACTGTCACTATTTTGTTAAGCTAAACAAGCAATCATTCTCCTAGCAATATTTTAATGCTGGTACTGCTGGTATTTGGTAGTCTTAGCAAGGTGTTGTTTCTCTCAAAAGAAACTGAAACTCCAAAATTCAAACTAGGGGGACAAACTCATTGATGATTTATCTAGTCTTTTCTCAAAATCTTAAGATCTGTTACTTCAAGCTGCTAAAATATAATGCCAATTTGCTTTAAATTTAACAACAAAAATTTTTATAGTAATAGTATAGTAACTACTATATCTATGTTGTTTAGAATTGATACATGCACAATTAGATACATATGGATATGCTAATGTTTAATATACATATATGTTGCTACAAATATATGTACCCATAGTTACCTACCCATATATAAACTCACTCAAATTTTCATGTTGTCATTCCTGAGGAATGACTTGCCAAAAGGGTCAGTGCCATGCCAGTGCTATGAACAACTTCATAGCAAGAACCAAAGTGAAAGACCACGTTGCAGCTTCTCAAGGATGGCTTCTGCCAAGAAAAGCGGACGTATTTTTTTACATGAAGATGGATCCCATGTAAAGTTCCTGGAGAGTCATGTAGAAGGTTGCACAGTATTAGAAAAGATGTGTGTAATTGCATATTCACAGCAATCCTTTGATGGTTGCTCTATCTTGGAAAAAAAGTACAAAGGAATATTCATGCAAATATTTCTCAGAAGGGTTCTGTCATGATTGTCCTGTATGTTATGGTGACAGAAGCGCTTTAATATAGGAACATTCTTTTGAGCCAAATTTTATTCAATTAAATTTGATGAATGGGATCAAGAATTATGCAGATGAGTTAGGCTGATTTTATTTGCTGCAATAGTGATGTTCCCTGGGCAGAAGGGTGTATTAGTGGCAGCTCCATGGACACCACAAAATCTTTAGAGGTACTCTAATTTCTCTATCAAAGAATGTATCCTGTTTGACTAGCATTTTAACACTGCTAGTCTTTTTCCTTGTCAAGCTTTTCCAGATATTTCCGAACTTCTTTTCTAAACAATAGGGAAGAGGGAAGAATTTATACCACATTGCACTGAGGAAATGACTGCTTGCGTAAGCTAATATTTCCTATTTTTAGGTAATTTTTCTGCACAGTATAACATATTATTTCTACTATTTCTATAAAAATATGAAATGGTTCCTCTTGTCCTAAAGTGTTCCAGTTGCAAAAGCTGAGACAATGCATTGCAACAACCTTTATACAAAGAGCAAGTGGCCTCCAGAACAAGGTAAATTTTGTAGAGCAGATGACCAGGGAAGCATACTTTGCGTAGAGTGCTGCGACCAATGACACAATTCTATGTTCAAACCCAAATGTGCAGTTTAGCAAAGCTGTGCTTGTCTATTAATATGTTTAGTCCTGGAAAACAAACAAACAAACAAACAAACAAAAAAATAAAAAAAAAAAAAACAACAAAAAAAAAACCAACAACCCACAAACAAAGCCAAAGGACTTATCAGAACATGCTCCTTCACCTTTATTAAAAAAAAAAAAAAAAAAAAAAAAACAAACCAAAAAAAAAAAAACAACAAAAACAAAAAAAAAAAACTAGCAAAACTCTGTAGGTACTGACCGGCAGTTTGTTGGCTGAATTTAACAGGAGGGAAGCCTACATTTAATCAGTTCTGCCCTCATTACCACATTCACTGGAAATTACCATAGTTGGCTGCAGGGGACAAGAGGATTTTTTTTCCAGCCAAGGAAATAAATAAAGTACCCACTGACACCCTTAAAATTATAACATTGCAATATGATTATATGAGGAGAAAAATAACCATCCAAAAAATAAGACAGGAAAATTCAGTGGTTCTGAAAAGAAGCAAAACTAAACACAGAAAAGGAGAAAAAATATGGGGGTTTATGTACCATTTCCCAGTTCTAAGAGCAAATCCTTTGCAAAAATATCTATTATGTATATTTTTTTATTATTCTCCATATGCCTTATATTCTTTTATATTAAAATTTACATACAGAGTTCAGCACACCATTAAAAAAGGCACTTAGAAAACAGATATTGTTTGTACCACTTTCCAACAAGTTGGAATGCCTGAAGCACTACACTCTATTTGGTAACATAATTGCATGTTTTAATTTTTACCTGAAGTAGATAACCCAAAGGTTTAAAATGCCTTTGGGATCAATCTATTGTTGAAATGTGCTCCAAAAATAGAAAAATTTAAGAAGAATCAAGTCAACTAAAGTCAAGGAATTCTGATATTATATTAAATTATAAAATTTTTCTTTGGATTCTTCTATGGATCTTGACAAAACCAAAGTAATTTCAGAGTTAAGGCTGAAAAGAAGTTTTGAATTTCATAGTACTACACATTCACGTTTAGGTATCTTGAAGAGTCCTTGGTTCTTAGAGACATAGATGTCTTCAAGGGCAAAGTGATGATAAATAAGAAAGAGAGTTCCTTAAAGGAATAAGGTGGATAAGATTTTTTCAAAAGGAAATATTCATGGTCTCAAGTATATATGCACAAATACAAGGTAGTTGGGCAATAAATAACTCAGATGAGATACCAGTAGTGATTGCTTTGAGCTGTACAAATTGGATGTAGATGCCATGTGCTCCAAAATTTAAGACACTTCAAATGTTATTTCAGGGGTCAATTTCATCAGTAGGAGCAGATGAGCTAAATGAAAAATGGCCTCAGATAGGGATGGTAACAGAGCCCATATGAGAAAGTTTAACTAAAAGTATTTCTTTAAGGAAATATTGTATTGAAGGAATAGAGCAAGGATGAAGGAAAGTGTTGCTAAGTTACTCAGAAGATTATTCAGACAGCTTTTTCTTTGTAACAATTGCAGTGTTATTGTAAAAATATATCTTTGTGCACACTTTGATGAAACTGTTTCTGTCTTGCCGTGGTGTATATATCGCCTGCTGCTAAACACTACCCAACCACTCAGTTTTATGCTTACATGCCCCTGGGATGACCTAGTGCTCTGCCTTCCCCGAAAGGACCAGCCCGACTACTTCTGTCCCCAGAGCTGCCCATGATTAATTGTAATTTCCCATTATTATTGTCCATGATTACTGCCCTACTCTGAGCTACCTCTCGCAGAGCTTGCCTCCTCTGTGTGATACACCACCTCAGAGACAGTCGCCAGACAACTCTCATAGGCAGAAACGCTGTGTTGAGGCTGTCAGGGTTTTACAAATCCTGGAGAACAGAGAATGTCTTGTGGCTGTGCTGCTAGGCTTTTGGTCTGCAGTCCTCTCAGACTGCTATGAACTGCAATAAAATATACTCAAGTGAGTGAACTTTTCTGGAAAGTTTTTCCATCGGGGCCAGAACAACAATTTTGTTGGCATGTTCTGAGGCCATTGAAATTACCCGCAGTCTCGTGCATAAGTGATAAATCATTATTATATTGGCAGAAAATCTGTGGTAAGGATATGAATTTTCAGTCAAATACAGCATGAATTCCTTCAGCTGCTTCTCCTGTCCCCAATTCTGTTGGACCATTCTAATATTCTTATCAGTTACCTCTCTGTACCTGTGTGATGAGCACCTACAACAATTCCTTATTCATTATAGATTATTAATTTCTGCTATAGGATTAAGCTGATTCTTCTCATATGAACGTATTCTGAGATTTCTCAATCAAGAGAAATTTTGGACCAAGGTATGATATCAAGGGATACTTATTAAAGAAATACTTATTACTCCTTCCATGCAAAGCCCTCTGCCTTATCTCATGAGGTGATCAGAAATTCTTCTCATGAAATCAAGTCACCATCACACCTGATGGGGTTCTGCTCTCCTAGAGGTGACTGAGCTCCTGCCTGCCTATAGGAAACAGTGAATTAACTCCTTGTTTTGTTTTGCTTTGGTGCCCGGCTTTTGCTTTCCCTATTAAACTGTCTTTATCTCAACCCATGAGTTCTCTAGCTTTTACCTTTCCATTTCTCCCCCTGGTCCCACTGATGAGGAAATGAGAGAGCAGCATCCTGGAGCTTTGCTGCTGGCTGGGGTTAAACCATGACATGTCCCTAGGAATTTTTCTCTATTCTATTTTGGGTATCTGTTCAGGTAATTATTTTAAGAATACAACCCAAAACTTCATCATGGCTGTAATTGTGACAGGCCTCCTGATTTTGTGATTCAAACCTAGATAAATACCTTTGGTTACTTTGCCATTTGTATTTTAGTTTTGCCAAAAAAACCTCAGGAAATTCAACAGTGAAGACACCGAAAAATAGGAGACATGATACCTAATGTCAGAACTAGGGAAGGAAAATGCTCTCTGATTTCTGTGATCTTTGAACATCTATATTTTTGACATAAGTTATTATTTTAATTAATTATCTGAATTAAAAGCCAAATGCAAACAGGTTCAATTCTAAAACAGTGTAAAAGTGGGAGACATTACAGATATTAGGAAAAAGAGAAAAAAGACAACAAAGTGACAGGAGAGTCTTTAATTCTAAGATGTCTGCAGGTAACAAACAGATCCATTCAATCATTGTAAATGCGAGCTGATGTGCCAGAGAAAAAATATACTCAGATAAAAGTATTGAGTAGAAGGAAATTACATTTTAGTAGACCAATAAAGTAGATAATTCCTTAAGGAAACAGTGGGCAGCAAAATAGTTATCATATAATCTAATACACTGAAAAAAAGAAGGCCAGACAGTTTGAGGCCAGATTTGCAAATACAGAAAATGTCTTATGTTTCAAAATAGCTTATCTGTCATTTCTTGTCATTGTCAGATGAACATGACTGTCTTATTCCATAATGAGAAGAAATTGAAAATAAAATACTTGAAATAGTTGGTTAAATATTTAGTATATTCATGCCAGGAAAATACTCACATAGATAATATATAATGTGTTATAATAAGTATTTCACAAAAAGTGTCACAAAATATGGAATAACATATAGCTATGTGATTTGATATAAAGTAATAGATTTACGTATGCACTCAAGGCTATATACAGTGCAGCATCAAATCATACAAACAATTACATTTTAATGCTGTATAATAACTCTTGTAGTTTAACTTCTCAGTCTAGAAAAGTAGTTGTTTAGTACACTGGGTGTACAGAAGGAATTTATTGGGTGAATTTTCTCAAAGTTCTTTAGAATTTTGCTGTATCATATTGTGGTGGTGCATCCCCTAACCCCTATCCAGGTGCTGCACTGTGATTTGAGACACATATTGTAAATTGAATCTGTTACCTGAAGAAATCTGAAAACTAGAAAGTGAAAAATGTTTCAATCCTCATATAAGACTGTGAGGATATTTAGGAAAGAGAATGATTGTTATTCAACAGTTCTCACTTGAGAAAGTGATATGTGGGTAATAAGTTTGATATATTTAAGACCTTAGATGTGACTATGTTTACAGAAATCTAGCATATAATCTGAAAGCCATCCCATACACTTTAAAAGAGAGGTGAAATAAATTGCACAGAGGTGGAACACCACTTATCACTAGAAAAGAAGTTGTGAAAGCTATTTTGTATTAGAAAACCAAACTTCAACAAGTCTGATGTATCTTACTCATATTCTAAGAATATTCCCATACTAAGCAGCATTTAGTCCAGAATATTTTAATTTTGTATGTAATTTCAATAAAAGTTTTAAAATATATCAATCTCTTTAGAAGCAAATAATGAGCTAAAGAGAAAAGGCTGAAATTACCTTTTTGTAGACAGGGGTAGAAAACTGTGCAATAAAAGGAGCTCTCTTAAGTTTAATAAGGGACCATACTTGGAAAAATATTTATTTGCAAAAAAGTAGATGCAGCCTTTTTGCTAGAAAATCAGGTACTTTCAAGTTATATAGTATAACTTCAAGCATTAAAATCCATAATAACAGTTAAGTTTATTTTTTTCTGATCAGCAATGGGATATAAGGAAGCAGAAGAGAGGGAAGGCAAAGGAAAAAGAATCTAGGCAATCAAGCTTCTAGCAAGGAAGTGAATGTCTAAGTAGCTTCTAATGCCAGCTCAGAAAAAAAAATAAGATGTTTTTGTGACTAACCATACAGCAGTATGTAAGGTGCTGAATGACCTGGAAAGAGGCCTCAATTACTTGCTAACCTTTGTCAGAGTGAGAAATAAAGAATAGTCAGATGTGTCTTTCAGGAAAAGACAAGATATATAAAGATGATACAAAATTAGTTATCTGAAGTATGATGCTAAATGCCAACTATGCTGGCTCTGATCCTGAAGAGCATTTAAGCATGTAGCCATTTTTAATTATGCAGGTCTCCTTTCTTATTTAACATGGCTTAAGATCTCAAACTCATGTCTCTCAGTACTTTATGGAATCAAGGTCTTAACATCTCACAGTAAATGATGATAAAGACATCACATGTTTTTGTTTACATTAAAACAAATAAGTGTGGCAATGACTCAAATTCAACATTATTATGAGACTTTCATTAAATGCAATTGCATTCAGATCACATTCAAAAAACTTTAAGGAATTGCCAAACTAGCATTTGGGATAAAGTTGCATGGAAACTGAAGGCTCTCAGGTTGTCAAATCATTATGTCTGGCAAGTAATCTGTAAAAAAAATTAAATATTGAAGTCTTCAGGAAGAGTGTTTAAAAAAAGTCATCTTCCCATTTTGTGAGTGCTTTCATAAATTCCAGCTGAAATGATTATGTATTTGAAATTGCGTTTGTTAACCCAGGCATGGCCTTAACTTGTTGTTTTGGTTTTTTTCCTATGGACATATATGATCGTCATCCTCAAGAACCTGTAGTCTGTCATGGGTTCAGTGAGTCCTGCCTCTAAGAGCCACAGTTACAAAACTATGGCTTTGGTTTCATACCTACCTACAAACATTTTTTATTACCTCTCAGAGAAAAAGGGGATAATACCTCTTCAACCACTTCAAAGCCTTCTTCTTCCAACACAGCTCCTTGGGAAAAAGGATTTTAAAAGGTTACACTCTTGAGTGTTGAATATATGTATGTACATATGTTTGCATGTGTGTATTGACTGATTTTCTTTTTTCTTATAATATTGTTTTATCCTGTTTTCAATGCAGCATATGAAATGGTATATCAGATGTTCTTAGCTAAAAAAGTAGATCATATATACTTAGAGGTCTGTAAGGTTTTAGTAGTAAAAAACATACTTCACAAAAGAGAAAGATTAAAATAGTAAAAAAAAAAATAATTATTTTTGTTTTCTAGTAACAGAAATATTTTAAAAACCCAAAATACAAACCAGAAATCAAAACACCAAACCAAACAAAAAAAAAAAACAAAACACCCCAGAAACTTTCCTGAGATTGGTAGCTGTCTTTCTGCACTTTGAACAATGTTTAATAAAGATTATTACATGCCTTTAAAGAATGCTTAGTGATATTGAAATGACAAAGCAAAGATTCTTCAATAATGTCTACTAAAAGGTAAGTGATCAATAACAAAAACTGTGAGGTTGAGTAATGCAACTTTTTTCAGGATTCTAAGATGTTAATTTGTTGCAGTTCTTATTCATTCTAGGAGTTTAGATAATTTGAAAATGATATGCAATTCTATAATTCATATATAGCTATAGAACTAGCTAAAAGACATGGCAGGGGAGACAAATTTCAAACCATTCATCAGGTACCCTTGCTCTACTCTGCTGTCTTTACAGATATTTTAATCAGATACCTCTGTCAGATTGCTAGGAGTGTTTTTGACACCTCAGGAAGATGGACATAATCGATTGACTGTCTCAGCCTAACCCTCACTTTCAGATACTCTGGGTGAGATAAGAAATATTTTCTATAATTTTACCAGTCTGTCTTTTTCCCTCATTTTTGATCGCTAAAATATCTCATTTCTTGTTCTGTGAGGTAGTGAAGCAAAAGATGACATTAATTTCTTTCTTCCTACTCGGAGAAATGAAGAAATTTTAAGCACTGAAGATAATTTTTCCTCCATCTTCTGGTGATCTTAAATCAATGTCTTTGAAGACCTGCGATAATTCAGATAATTTTGAACACAGTTTGTTCCTGATTACCATGTAACAAAATGTACCTCTGACTTCAGTTGTTTTTACATGTTCTCAGTGAGTTCAGTTAAAGATGTTCATCTCATTAAAATTTTATTAGTTATCTCAAAAAATTCGCCTTACACCCAGCTCAAAGCAGTGCTTTCAACAGATCACTTGTTCTTGTAAACAATAGCTAAAATGGATGTAATGGACTCATCTGGCCCTTGAAAGGAGCCCTGCAGTGGAGCTTTTAACTCCATGCAACATCAATGATGTATACAGACAGTTCTGGGCAAAAAGCAGAATTTGATATGTTGAGTGTAATGGATGTCAGTTGATATCCCGTGTTGAGATGTGACCACACAAATCCTGCTCTCAGCAGCAGCATCCAGTTACACTCAGTTATATGCAATGTTAAACTGCCATCCCAAGTCAAAATTCCAGACTCCCTCTAAGCAGCAACCAAGACTATGGAAAAAAGCTGCTCAGCTGCTGCCAGCCAGGGTCCTGAGCCAGCCATTCAGAGACCCCACCCAGAAAAGTTTTTATGCATAAAAATGCCACTATTTTAAACAAAAAAATAAAAATATAAAATCAAAATTTCCTCCCTCCCTTCAGCTAGTTCATCACACTGCCAACCAGTTCAAGGAGAAGGAAATAAGGGGTCAGAAGTAAACAGGGTGTAGTCTTCTAACAACTCATTTAGCTTTTAATACTATGCTGTTAGTTACACCAGCCCTTATTTAGAGCAACACTAATGACAATATTGAGAATAACACTTATTAATATCAGTTCAAGTATCCAAAAATGGTCTCCAAATCTTACTCCCTGAAGAAAATAACTATGCCATATTGAAAATGTTAGCTTAGAAATTAAAAAATTATGATTCTCTTGTTGAAGAGTTTAGATCCAAGAAAAAATTGATTTTTCTTTAAAAGGTACCTAAAACCAATCAGGTAAAGTTAAGAAATTTTAACCTTTAATCCAATTCCCAAGGACTTCATCTCTTTTTATTCATATTACATATACTTTCTCATAGAACAAAAAATGTTTGTCTTGTCTTAAAAGCTATTTTGTCTTTAGGAAACCAAGAGTATATCAGCAAATATCAGTCGTTTTTGTACAAATCTGTTCAAAGAGGATATGACAAGACAAATTATGCTTTACATTTTTTTTGTTTTCTCTCTCCTATTATATAGAATCTTTGTGGGTTGTGGGGTTTTGTGGTTTTTTTTAATGGCAATGTCCTTATTTAACAAAAAGAAAAAAAAAATTGGTGCACATATTACTTAGCAATTTTTAAATTATCACAAAAGACACTAGGTGTGATCACAAGTTCAAGATATATCCCACAGTCCAGTATGAACATAGTGTACTAATAATTGTGCACTAAGTAATGGAGGCCAAACTGAAACCTTAGTGTATCTAATTCCTATATTTTCTGTCAGAATTAAGAGCTCTTTTCATGTTGCCTGTGTGGGTTTTTTAAACATATCTGAGATATTTAGGCATCCCAGCATCCCTGTGACTATCATATGTCAGTTAAGCAGCTCTTTAAATTTTATCTTAGGGATTTTATTTGATCTTTGGGCTTCCTCTCAGCTAACAGCTGTTCAGGAGCATTTCCCTTAAATACTCAGGACAGAAACCAAAATTTTCTCTAAGTATTCCTTCTTTATCTTTTCTCCTTAGGCCTTCTGCTAACACAGATTAAAAGCAGTAATCTAATTTATGGGTTTTCTACAGGCTAACAGGGAGGAAGACTATAACAGGATATTAATGTTTTCCTCATATGCAAATCCAGCGAAATGAGAAGATTGATTTTCTTTCTTTGGTCTTTTCTTTTTTTTTTTTTTTTTTTCAATGTAACTTGTAAAAGGAAAGCTATTTGATAATATGCTTTTGTGTGATTCAGAGCTATGACTCACCTGGAACTGAACTCTTTAAAAAGATTCTTACTCATAAGACTGTTATTGTTTATACCTAGTGAAATCTCTAGATTTGAGGTGCATGTAAGAAAGAAAAGCTTCAGGGTTGACCCAAGGGATTTTTAAAATTTTATTTATATCTTTATCTTTTTTGCAGAACTAAAAAAAATGTAGTACTTATTTTACTAGCTATGCTACCATTTTCCATAACAGCTATTGCTGTAGCAAGATGCTAAAATGGTTAATGATGAAGAAACAGAAAGCACACTATATATGAAGACATAAAACCCCATAAAGTGTTGCAATTAGAAAAAGACCAGGCAATAAAATCCATTTTTGTTGCGTCTTTCTGTAAATGTATGTGCATTTTACTTTTTGTTCCTCGAGAAAAGCAAGTCACTAATCTTAATTACATTCCTTAAAAAGACTGTTATGGAAAAGCAGAGTGTATTAAATGAAGCAGACTATAAAATTCTTTCATGGGAACAAAGAAGAATTATCCACAGTTCATCAAAATGTTCTCTTCTGTACCATAATATGTTGTAATGATTAAAATAAATTTCAGTGTGTACTTGATGGAACCTTGGAGGTCATGTTGAGGGCAATAATATAAAAGGAATTCTGATAGCCAAATTAGGAGGAAGTATAATCTCATAGATCAGAAGACTGCTTCCATATACCTTTATTCATCTGTGTAAAACTGGCTTCAAAACCAAAATCATCTCCATGTTCTGCTCAATTCTTTTGTCTTCTTTCTGCATGAAAAATTTCAGCAATGACTGAAACAGCATCAGGCAGTAAACTGTTACAACTACCTATATTTTTAATTGCATTATACTGAACTGTTAAATAGCCTATTGTATTACTGTTATCTGTTCAGTGTGCAGCATGGATGTGAAATACTTGTATATTTTTCTCTTCAGCAGGTTTTTAATCAATTCTCATTCATCTTAACTATGCAGGTCATGGGCTAGCAAAAACTGGACTTCACTCCTTTAAACTGAATTCATGAGAAGCTTGTCAAAATGCTTTCATAGTTTGAGTTGTAAGGGAGGCTGAGATTTCTGTTTCACTGCAGTTATACATCTCAGGAGAGAGAAGCAGCTGTCTGTGGTTGAAATCCATTTAGGAGAGCTTATTTTCCACTGGCTTTGGGACAAACAAATAGGGGTAGCATGGGAGAGGACAGAGGTGTCAGTGCAGATAACAGGACATGAGGAAGAGACAGGGTTAACGGAGGCTCTGAATGGAGATTTTCTTTCTTTCCTTTCAACAACTCACTCCATCCAGTTCCCCTGTCCTCAATTGCCCTAGGACATGTGGAAGCAGATATAAATTCTGGGAACTGCCCAGGAAATGCTACATCAGTGAAAATGCTGACATTTTTCTGCCTGTGCCTTGAAGGCAACTCTGGCTAAGAGACAAGACTGGGCTTTGAGCATTATGGTCTGTACAGATGTTACTGTAAAATCTAAAAACATTATTGGAGGCAGAATACTCCAGTCATGATAAATAGCCCTACAGAATCTGTGCACTATGACTTCACACAGACTCCGGAGTTTTTCCCTGGGATATCTCTAAACTAATCCAGAAGCTGTTTATTTAGTGTTCTGGAAGGCAGTATATACCTTTCAACATGTTGCATTACTAATTTTATCACCAACATATATCTGATAAAAAGAATTTCCTACTTCTTTGGCCATAATTCTATATATTAATGATAATTTTGAAAGTCCAAAGTTACAAACACCTAGCAACTTATATTAATAGAGAAGTTCAGTTAAGGTGATTTATTTTCAATCCCCTCACCAACACTTGATATCTTTGACTGGAAATCTCCAGATAATTAACATTTTTTTAGTGAGTTATCCTCATCTTATCCTAGGAGGCTACCAAAATTGACAAATATGGATGGAGGGTATCTATGTGTTACTAAGCAATGCGGTCAGAATTCAGGAGAGAAACCTTATGTAAAATTAATTAAAGCTCCAAAAATCACCTGCAAACTATATAGACAAGCCTTTAATTTGATATAACTGAAGGTAGCCTGGGTTTAGTCTGAAATGGGATGTAGTGATTTTGTTACATTTTCAGAATTCTCTGGAGTTGAAATAATTTTTGGGAGTTGATGTTTTTTACTTGTTTTTGGTTATTCAGAACAGTTATGAATGATTGGTACTTTGAAATTTACCAGAGAGCTGACAGCTCTTTAAAGACATTTTTCCTAGAGTGTAAAATTCTTGATTCCCATGTGTCAAAAAATCAGACTTTTTTGTCCTCCTGTGAGACATTTCCCATTATCTGTTTCCTTGAAAACTGGAGATCTTGGGCTAGTTATCACCTATTATTCATAATTAATTCTTCTTAATAACATGACTTTATATTTACTAAAGCACTGTCAGAGGCATATATAGAAAAATTCTAAGTCTTGATTATGCAAAATAAACCAGTTCATTTCTCAGGTGGAAAGTAGACATTTCTGAAAGTTTAACAGAATTGTTGTGTATCTCATATGGAAATTAGTGTGTGAAAATAGAATTTATTTTTTCTATAGAATAACGGAAACTCACCCCATTACTTCCCTATAAAAACTAAAAAAATATCATAAGCAGCTTCACAGTAAGAGTTAAATCCAACATTGTTAATAGGATGCATAGCTTTACTTCTAAAATTTTTAATTCAATTTTGTTTTGATTTGTTACTAACTGGAGTCTGTAAATTCTATCTCAGAAGTAAATACTGACAACCATAATAAAAGCAACAGTATCTCATGTCTAAGTTTAATATTAAAATATCTTCTTAAATTAATCTTTTATTGCATTAACTCTGCGCATCTTCTAAATATTAAATATAGAGAGCTGTACAAATCCAAGTAGGTTGTGCTATAATTTAACAGGCACAAAGGGTAAAAAAATAATTAGAAAAGGAACTTAAATGTTTTATATTTGTCTTTAGCTACCTCTGAGCCCATACTTGCATTCCCTTCTTTAATATGCCACTCTTCAAGGTTGCCAGAACATTTACTCCACTTATTTGATAAATATTCTACTCCCACATAGTAATAGCTAGAAGGTTTTTTACTCAATCACAGCCCTTTTTCAATATTTTATCTTCAGATAATGCCAGGTATTGAAGCATACTGTTACTATAATTAACTAAGCACAAAAGTTATTAATTGATGCAGGATTTACCTTCCTGATAGCAACTACTGCAAGCTACTGTTAATGTCCTCTCACAGATACATCTGAAAGCTGGCTTTCCAAATGCAAGTACAGTATGGAGAGCAAAGAAGGCATGGCCATACAAGCATCAGCCAGTGGTGAGTTCCAGAGGGATGCAGAAAGACCTTTAAGTTCCCAACTCTTGTTGAGGCTGAGTCAAAGAGGCTGCTGATCCAGACAGTACGGTCAAAGAATAAGACACAGACACAGTTTTTATTACTCAAAAGGAAAAATGAGATTACTTACTAAGAGCAAAATGTCCTACTATAGGTCTGATGTTGGACATTTACTTTTTCTGTTGTACAATCGGTTAATCATGGTTGCTAAAGATGACAAAACAAATGAGATGGGTTTTCATGCAAGGTAAAGAAGAATTCATAATCCTGTGTATACCTCTTTCTGCCTGTTACAGTAAATTAAAATAATCCTGCAGCTGTGGGAAGAAGAGCCATAGGGACACTAGCAGATGGAATAAGAGAAATGTAACTCTAGGGCTCTGTGGTTAGTGATATTACCCAGGAAATACAAATTCTTTCTTTGACTTTCTGGTCTTAAGACAATGAAACTGTGAATGGCAGAAGGATCAAATGTTGACATTTACCAACTTTTTGCTGTCTTTCAAACTTTACTGTAGTCACTAAAAAAGTCATTCTCCCACAAGATACAGGGAAGCAGTCAATCCACTTATCCCCATTCTCTGCAGAATCCAATATTTTAACCAAACAGAGGATATATTCTTTGTGTGTCTTTTAAAAAGGAGAGGGCCTGCTAATGACCACCAAAAAAGACTCAATTGCCTTTCAGAACTGGAAAGTTTTCTTCCAAAAGAAAACTTTAGAAACTAATTTCTGTCATTTCCCTGCTCCTCTCAGTGCTTCAGGCATGAGGTGCTGTGAGACAGAAATATATATCACTTTTCCCTCTGGAAAATGATTTAAAGATGAGCCTTGACTCTCAAGATACTACACTAGAATGGCATAAAATGTATTTCATCAGCAAATATAAAGATCTTAATCAAAACAAGCTAAGTTGGTGAGAGACATTTTGTTCAATTAATCTAGTTTACTATCTGACCTCTCTTGCCAGAAATTGAAAATAAAAATAATATAAGATGTTTATTCAAACATAAAGCTTTTAAAACTTTGCAAAATATCTCTGCTCTGTCCATCACGGCTGTCAATACTTTCCAAGATTTCTCTCAACCCTACATCAATGATCAGTTGATAATGTAAAAAGCTCTCTTATTTTTTAGCTGCTCTGTCAAATTTTATATAAAATCTATTGACCAATAAGTTCTTCAACCACTAGTGAAAATTTACTTGTAAAATTATCATACCTCTGTTAAGCTCAAAGGCATTTCTGAAGTATAGATGTGAGCTCATGGAATGCCTCCTGTTTGTTTTGAAAACTTAATGGAAAACCATGTCATCAGTGAGTCCGCTTGGCCCCAGGCAATGATACTCACTTGTAAAAGTCACTGCCTGTTTCCATTGACGGATCAGGAAAGGTAAAGATGCTGTGCCACAGAAAAACATATGTAGTGGAAATGGGCTTTACTTTGTGAAGCTAAAGGAGCAATACGATTCTTAAAAAAAAGATCCTCTTTGGTTCAATTACCATGTTTGTTGAAAAAGCAGTGTTCATCATAAAAATGCAGAAATATTCCCTGGCTTTCCTATAATGACCTTAGATAAATCTAAAGATATTAGAAATATCTTCTGGCCATTACAGCTGGAATCAAAATTATAAAACTTATGTTAAGGGAGCTAACTTTAAATGACCATGAGTCTAATAGTCTAATAGCTAAAAAAAAAATAAAGAAGAATGACATTATCTTGTGAAAGTGACAACATAACAAACAAAATACATAAACTCTAATATGATTCAGATGACTTACAAATGCAGCTCAACTATAGTCTTTTTTAAATACTTCTGAAGATAAATAATTCACAGGATACCCAAAATTATGTCAAAACTCTCATAACAAGTGCATCTAGTCTCATCATTAAAAGTTTATTAAAAGTGGTTTCAAAAGAGGCAGAAGGATCATAATAAAAGCCTGAAGTTTTTTTCATAACATACACACAAAAACTAGTAAACCTGTCACAGTGATCAGCCCCAATAGCTATTAGCATGTTGTTTCCATCTGGATTCATGAGATTACTGTTACCTGAAACAGTCAGACTGGGCATCTTATCATATTTGTGTGACAGAGAGCATAGCTCTAGGTCTCAGTCTGTCTTGTGCATGGTCTCTGAACATCCTTGTACAAATGATGGCCAAAATCCCATGCATTAGTGTCAGGCTTCCATTCAAAATAATATGATACTAGAAATAAAATGCCTTTAAAATGTTCTCAGGTAAAATGGAAACAAATAATGTTCATACTTAGATCAAATTGGAATTCTTAATTTTGCATAAACAGTTTTTTCTGCCCAGTAAAAACATTGTCATAAGCATTTTCTAAATGAGCAAAGAATTTCAAGACTGTTGCTGCCAATTTGATATATCTGCAGTCACCTAACAAGGATGCATAACAACATTAAAGAATCATGCAAATTCCACTGTAACGTTAGCACACATAGCAAGCATTGTAGAATAAGACTCCACAAGTGTCAAAGACTATTATTATTAGACAGGAATTCACAACTGAGTCTTGTTAACATATGCAAAATCTTACAACCTTAGGCAAAAGTTATCAATATATAACTTTTTAAATATACAAACTATTCAATTCCATTGCTTACTGTGCATAATTTCAAAAAATATTGTCCAAGGTTATTCCTTATGAGAATGTATACTAGATTTTGAAAGGGATTTTTTTCTGGCTTAACTGCCTACTAGCATTTTGAAAAAGGACATTCATCTATCAGAAGACTAAGAGATTTTTCCCTTAAATAAGAAAGTTTTAGTGAATGCTGCTGTAAGGCCTCAAGCAAATAAAATACACAGTTTCATGAGATGACATCTTATAAGAACTAAATGATAAAGCAAAGGTCATTCTTGGGACTGAAAAACATAACCCCCTATTATTTTCAATGCATGATGTTTAAAGAAAAAGCCCTTGTCTTTAGAATTATTTTATTACTTTTAAAATGATCATCTGTTATTCAAAGCTGAGAACATTCAAGACATAGCTATATAATGTGCAATATTTAATAGTAACATAAAAATGGAGGAGCCATAAACAATATTGAAATTTGTCTTCACACAGACAAAGGGTTGTGTCCACTAAAGTAGGGTAAATAATCCTCTTCCCCTGATGTTTTGGACAACTTGTAGTTACTAAGATACTCAATATCTCAATTATATTTCTAGTCTAAAAATGGCAACAATAAAAAATCTGGAAGGGCAAACAAAAAGACATAAAAAATATTTAATTGTAAACTATATTTCTCAATTAACCATATAAATCAAATATGTTAATTTTTTCATGAGCACTAAGTTAGTTTTTAATGTGATATCTCCTTCTAGTGAATGTTGTTACATGCATTGTCCCTTGAGATCTACCACCCAAATACTGCATATCAATGAATGAGAACATTTTGAGGAGTTAGCTTGTAAAGTAATAAATCTCTATGCCATTTAGCATGTGAGGTAAAACAAAATAATGGCCTACGGTGATGCTGAAAAAAATCCATAAACTATCTATAATTCAACAATAGAGCAGCAGGAATAGCTAAAACAGGATTTTCAAAAGAAAGCAATTCAATATATTCCCATTTTAGACAGAGGAGGCATATGAAAGATAGAAAGAAAAGGAAGAAGTTAATCTTCAGAGAAAATTATGCATGACAGATGGGAACCTTTAAAATGTGAGAGAACTTGTGAGGCAGAAAGTAAATTCATCTCCCATGTTGAAGGAACGAGGAATGTTGCAAAAGGAAAAAAAAAAATGGGTATTTGAAGCTCTTATACTTTTAAAGCTTCTGTAGTAAAAGCAAGAAAGTTTGAGAAAATGTGATGGCTATATTTCAAGTTGTTAAGCATATGTTGGGTGAACTTTTCAACTTTAAAATAATGTTCTAAAAAATCAGAAATCTATTCAATTCGTAACTCCCACAAACAGTTCACCAAAACACCCACATTTTGTTTTTCCATCAGATGCAGTGCTTACAGCTCCTGTTCTGATGGAAAGAAACAGGGATTTATACTATTTCTTAATGATAGAACATTGAGTAATGGTGTTTTAATAGACAAGATGACTTGTTGTGGGTTTTTTTAAGGGCTTTAGGAGGGTCTTTTTTGTTCTCCAATATCTTATTGCCTGTAGAAGATTGCAGCAATGCTTGGAGAAAAATAGAACTGTAAAGTAATCAAAGTATCAAGTATAATTCAATTTTAATTACAGAAGAACTGTGGTGAGAAAAAAAATAGAATTAATTTGAAAGCTTTTTTAAATTAGATTTTGCTATGTTTTGACTTTAATCTTACGTAGTGAAAATACATCCATCAATGTGGTGGGATTTTTTAATGCTCTGTTATAGAATCACAGAATGTGTTGGGCTGGAATGGACTTTAAAGACCATCTACCAACTGTCTGCCATGGGTAGGGACACCTTCCAATAGACTGACCAGATTTCTCAAAGTCCAATCCAGCCTGGTGTCTATGCAAATGATCAAGGAGAACACAGACAGTAATGTGAGGGTTGATCTCTCAGTCATGGGTTGGAGCACTGAAAGCAAAGGACCCCAAGCTATGGACACGAGTATTGTTGAATGGATTTGCGATGGTGGTGACTGCAATTATTCCTCAGATACACAAGAACCAAAGTACAGAGAGCCCTAATGAAACAGGCAACTTTTGTTCACATGGTATAATTTGAGAAAAGACATAGATGATGATAAGTTAAGTATATATCCTTAACAGGGAGCTGTGATACCCCAAACTAGCTGTGCTGCAGTTCCAGCAGACAAGCTCACTCAGTGTTTCCTCCTTGTCAAAAATATTCCCTCTGTTATAGACATTGCTGATCTTTCATGGCTGAGGAATGTGGTGGTTCTGTGCCTCCAGAAATAGCAAAAACGCTAGTGTATGAAAGCTTTTCAAGAAATGTTCTGCAACTGAGCATAAAGTTACTGCTTTTACTTAAGTGAAGCGGTGCTCAACAGAACAAAGTGAAGTGGAATGCTGCTTTGTTGGCACAGTATTTACACTAACACCACTGTAATGCATGAATATTTTATTGTAGAAAACTGTATCTGCATTGTCCCAACTCATTGTGCCAGTATTGTTGCAATGGAAAACATCAGCTTAAACAAAACAGGGTGAAGAAAAGGGTGAAGAACAGAAAAGAACAGATTATCGTCAGTATAGCAGAACAGGGTGTTAAATGATCAGTACAGGAGCACTCCAAAACAATGGGAAAATAAATGATGCTTAGTTTAGAAGGACTGTAAAAGAAAATCAGAAATGAAAAATCAGTGGACACGGCTGCTAAGGATTCTGCATCCTAGCAGGGATACTTGTACTTCCCCGTAGATCACAGAGTCTTCTAATGGCCCATCATTGTCTCAATGAAATTTAAGGCACTAGTATCCTAAATAACTCTCTCCAAAAGAATACTAGAATAGGGGAAATGAAGTTCTCATAGAGCCCATGACAGGTCCTGAAAGGGAAGGGGGAAATATGAAGCAGAAGAAATGAAGAGTTTTTTCCAGAGCTGAGAGAAGGAGAGTCTTAGGAAAGGAGAGGGAAAACATGCATGACTTCTAATGGGAGGAAGACCTAGAAAATTTTTCAATAAAGTGATCTAAATTCCCAAATTCAAAAAGCAAAGAGACAAAAAAGAAATTGAGTAAAAGTTGGACTGAGGATTCTAAAAAATATTGAATAAAGTCAGAAAATTCTGGGATAAAAATGCCTGCTAGCAGTTTTGTGTAGCAGACTATAAAAGAGAGGAGGGGAAGAGGGGTTAAAGCTCTTGCCATGAAAACAAACATGAGAATTCAAAGGATCCTATCAATAAAGTATGGGAAGCAAGCACATAAGGAATCATTGGGAAAGTAATAGACCAGCAGGCAAGATGTGTACTGTGCATGCCTAGCAGGAGCAACAGACTGCTGTCTTACCATTGTCACTGGTTAATGACTTGGCTGTACAGCTGTCCTCAACTCTCAGTGAGAGACTCTACTGATCACAGATTTTATAACTGGAAAAGCTAGACTCATAGCCATGTTTGACAGCTGGGGAAAATATACTGCTCTGGAAATCATGGATCAGGGATTTGGAAGTAAAAATTAAGGACAACATCCAATTCCAATGGATTTTTAGAAACATATTTCAAAGTGCATTTCCCTAAAATTAACACTGTGAAAAGCAAATAATCTTATTTTCTTCATTTTATGTCCCGTTCTTCATTATGTACAGTGAAACAGCAGTTTATGTTTCAAGTCAAGAAATACTATGAAATTTTACAGTGTAGAATGAACTTGAATCAGCTCATGAAGAAAATTCTGTAGATTCATTTCAATTTTTTACTTTTAGAGTCACCATTATGCTGAAACTTAAATAAAATACTGCTGCATCCCTTTTAGTGCTGCATTTATTTGTCTTGCCTCCATGAAGTGCATCATAGCATTAAAAGTGTATCTCCTTAAAGTTCTAAGAATATTTTTATTATTTCATTGTGAACTATACAGTAATCTTAGGATCTGAGCTGCTTGTCTGATATCAATTACTGCTCTGACATAATTTCTCAATCCACATATTAGTCTTCCTCCTGGAATCTCTCCCTTGAAAACCTCAGGTTGTGTTATAGAAAAGTAGGAGCCATAATTAAAAAAAAAAAAAAAAAAAAAAGAAAAGAAAAAAATAGAAAAAAATTCTCAACAATAACAAGAAGTTAGGAAAAAAAACACCCAAAAATTTTCTCCCATGTATTTTTTTTGGAACAGCCTCCAGAAAGAAGGGCTAGATTGTCCCCATACAGCAAATTATTTTTTTCAAATGTAATAAAAATTTTTGCAGTTAGTTATCCATGAATTCTACAATGTAATACTTTTCCATATTAAAATACTGATTTGCTAAAACTTGAACAAAAAGGAAATTTATTGCATCCTTGTTTAAAAATAAAATAATCACGCACTCATTAGATAAGACACAGTCACTTGTTGTGCCTTGTTAAAGGCACTTGTTAAAGGTTGTTATTGTAAAATAGCATCCTTTTCTTCCAATTTAATTTCATTTTATTTCATTTGTTATAGTTAGTATTTATTTATTTATATTATTTATATTACAATACAATATTATTCATTGTATTTAATTTCAAATTTCCCCCAATATTTTCATATTTATTCTGGACCCTCATAAATGAAAAATTTGAATGTGAATTCCTCTTATGTTCTGAATTAATTTCGGCATTTTAATTTGTCTTTATAAACAGAAAATGCTTTTTCCATCAGGCAAAGTGCATTAGATCAGCTAGTGGGCTCTGTTTTACAGAAAATATTAAATGTCCTCAATCAATATGTTGATGTATTTACAAAAATTATCACTTTGTTATGCAGTATGAATAAACTTAAATAAGAAAAAAATCTAGTAATATATATTAGCTTTCCAGGATATCTCCACATATTGATAACTGATTACTTTTGGTCTCGTCAGTATGATTAGAAATAAAGATTAAGAAACTGAGACAAGAGAAAATGTGGTCTGCGTGATAATTTTGAAAATATCTCAGAGATGTTTGAGACATATGTAATTTACTTTCGAGCTACTTTTGACCATAATTAAACTGAAGTGATATTTATGATAGATAGGAAACTCCGAATGAACAATATTTTGACAAAGGCAAGATTTTTAATAGCTACTTAATTTCCTTAATTTCTGCATTTTAATTTGGGTTGAGTATAGCCAGGAAATTGTGTATGAGCTCACAAGACACTTCCACATTCACCCTGGGATATAAAAAGTGCTATAAAATTCTCTTACTTCCCTTAGAAATTGATATCTAGTCACTGGATTCAGCTGTCTAAGTGCAGTACTTCTCATTCTAGAAAATTAATGCTTGCTTTTAACAACTTTGTACAACTTAATGGGTGAATATTTACTAACTAGATTCTTGATTTTTTTAAGGATCAAAACTTCAAAAAACCAAAAAATTTATTTTTCCATCTTTTCCCTCAGCACAACCCAATTAGAAACTGTGAGAGACTGAAATGCTGAAGGTCAGTGGCTCAAAGAGTTAGCCACTTGCAAGAGCAGCAGGTGCTTTGCTGAGGCCAGGTTTGCTTCCCCAACAGAAGTGGGGCAGGGGGAGATTTTCTGGATGTGTGGTGGCAAAAAGTCTGATCTGAAGAATAGCCCAGGTGCAAGGGATTGAGCATCCACCACAGAATGACCATAACAAACCAATATTTGTTTAGCAGCAAGCTGCAGCTTTGTGCTAGATAAGGGAAAAGGCTGTTAAGTAGCAGATCCTGATAGGTGGGACAATGCTTTGTATCACACCAATGTCCGCCTTACACAACTGGCTCACATGAAAAAATCCCCCACCCCCAAATCCTGGGGGAGGTGTTGGGACCTTCATATCCACAAACAGGCCTGAAACTCTTCATGCCCCTTCTGATGGGGCATAATGGGCTGAACTACACTGGCATGTCTTAGAAGGGGTCATAAAGCACGAAAAAACCCCAATGTGCTCCCCAACTAATTTCTGTGGCTTTACATCAGACAGTGTGAAACTCCCCCACCCAGGCGAGATACCTGAACCTAATTTACCCATTGAGCTTTGTGTGTCATGGGCTTCCTCCTCTGGCAAGGGATAAAGATTGTGCCCATTACTTTGGACATATTGTTGCATTTCTACAGATAATAACCAAAATGGCTATATAATTCCTTTCTGCTGCAACCAATTTTTTTTAAAAAATAAACCTTCTACAGATATATATATAGTTATAAACACTGGTCATTCAGAGTTTCATTCTAATTGCCCCAAGGAATCTATTAACAAGAACCTCAGCGACCCTTGCCCTTGGGGCAGTTCGTAACAGAAGCCACAGCCAGAACATTTTCTTTCTGTTTACATGTCTTCCATGCTCATATTTTTAGCTCTCCAGCATAAACTGGATGTTGTCTGGTTGTGCTTGTTACCACATTGATGGTTTGTATAAACCTGTCAGAATTTCAGGCACGCAGTCATAAAGGAAATTGAATCTCTCAAATATTAACCTGACAATTATTTCAGTTTCCAGTTCCTCGGTAAAATTCATATTCTGTAATGGAACTGCTTAGTTAGCTGGTAGGAAATGTTAATACAGGTATCAGTTTTGTACATTTTAACCGTGGGTTGCATTCTAGCTCTTGCCTGAGATCCAGAAGTGTAACTTGGAAAAGTTCAAGAACTTGGTAAACTTGGAAGAAAACCAATTGACATTACTTTTCAGTAAAAAGGGTTTTGAGAGTTTTTAAAAAGGCAAAACCAGTAAAGTAGATATGGTTTATGGTGAGAAATATTTAAAGAAACTTAACAGGCTACAATACTTAGATGGGAAGGAAATAGATGTTCTTCAAAGTGATACCCAAGTGATATGCATCACTGCTACGTGGTCTATGTCTTACATTCATTTTGTGTGCAGTTCTACAGTAAAAATTACATTAATAGTAAGAGTTACAAAATATATGGAATTGACTATGAGTTTGCTGCCTTCCCTATATTAAAGTAATTAAAACATAATGGTAACATTTCCACATTGCTCCTACACAAAAGCAATTTGAACAATTATTGCAAGGTAGCTTTCAGAGAAACCATTGTAGAAGTTCATTTTGTATGAATTGCAGAGCTGTAGTGATAGTCCACATTGACTATAAATTAGGCCTCTTTTTTTTCTAATTGAACAGGAAAAGAGGAAAGAAATGACACCAGACAACCCCCTTGGATACTTTGTTGAGCCCATAGCTACTAGTTATTGGAGGGAAGGCCAAAATTCAACAAGGTGCATTTATATGTACAATTTAACCATATTTCACCTCTGAATTTGGGGTTCTGTCTTTCTAGTTTCACAGAGAGCAATATCCCATAACAGAGGAAGGAAAAAGGCAGTGGTGCAGCTCTCTCAAAGCATATTGTAATCCAAAATAAACTGCAATATCTAAAAGACACCACACCATATTCAAAAGAACTGCTGCAGAGTAAAGACCCCTGCTTGGCTCTCTAGTATCTAAGCCCAAACTGAGTGAGTTTGCTCTAATTTGCAGAGCTATAATCACTGTTTAGTCCTGTAACACATGCTAATATTTGCTGGCATTGTTATGTATTTAGTTGAAATGCAGCTTTTAAGTGCTGAAAAGCTTTAATTCAGACCAATTGCCTTATTCTGTATCCACACAGCAAACCTGCTGTTGTGAACTTTCAGGATAAAAGAAGGCAAAAGAAAGAAGTGAGGTAGATTGCTTTCTACTTAAACCACAGCCCACAGAATTTTTATTTTTTTAATGCCTCACTTTAACCTCATTTAAGAAATCTGTGTTCTGCGAAACCACAGTGGTCTTTTTTTTCCTGCAACTCAGTGCGACAATATATTTCAAAAAAAGTCCAGTTAACTAGCAATTAAGGAATCTTTGATTAATCTCCACTGCTGTGATACCTGATTAACTAGTTTTGAAGAATAAGCAGCTCTTTTTAGTGTATTTTATTTTTCTCTAATGGCAGATTTTGTTATAGGGCATGAAACATATGTAGAATTCATCAGGGTTAATTTGCATTTAAATCCCTTGAAGAGAGCCTCGTAAAATTTTATAATTTTTTCCTGTGTTAGGAATTGTTTCTAAACATAAAAAAGACATTTCTTTACCCACAGAACAATAATTGTGTTCATTTTCCTTCTACCATGCAATTAAAACAGGTTATTACCAAATCAATACCCATTTCACAAAACGCATTCCTCCAATGTCTCTTTTGTCCTCCTCATCTAACAAGACTAACCTGTATATTTATTCTGCTAGTGCCTCTGCAGTAAAAAAAGCAAAAGCCTAAACCAAACCAAAGATCAGGCACAATCTCTTAAGCACAGCTGCAGGTTTAAAATGAACAGGGTGTGGGCCAATCTGCCTCAAACGCCACAGTGTGCTAAGAGCTTTGCAGGTTTTACAGGGTGCTAGGATGAAATACCTACATAAAGGACCTTATAATTATAGCAGTAATATGGAAGTACGAGCAGGAATTTGAACTTGTAATCAAACCCGGTGTGAACTCTACTACCCATTTTGTTATTTCCTGTTGTAGACAGGTAGATAAATTACAAAAGAAAGGCCTCATAGGACCAGGCCTTGCTCTGCTAAATTAATAGTTAGCTTGTCACTTCTGTGTGCAGCCTAGTGGTTTGCAAGTTCAAATGTGAAAACGGTCTTGGGAGCGAGAGTTTGTTAACACACCAAACTATTCCTGGGTAAAAAAAACAGCTGCACCTGCAATAAACAAGAAATCTGTCTCATGGGAATCAGTGAACAAAATATGTAAACTAACCAAGAATAGTGAGATGTGACAGACAGGAAAAATACCTTTTACTAACCAATGAGTAAAGTGCACGCAACTCTTTGGTGAAAGGAATGTATAAAAGGGAATGCATGGCTAAAATAAAAGGCTTTTTTCTGCCTTGAAACTTTTGGTCGTAACTGTGCCGCAACCATCCCCAACAGCAACAATTTCCACGGAGCTTTTTACAGGAAAGCTACTCTTTTTCCATCTCATATTTATTTCTCTCCTTTGCTTGAAATCAGTCATCTTATTGCAAAAGGTAAAGAAATTCAGGCAAATTCTTTGGTAAAAAGGACAATAACAGTTCATGGTGAATACTTGTCCCCAAGTACTCTTCCTCCTTTTCTTTCTCCCTGCCATCTCTCTTGTGAGGAGTCCTGGAATAAAGACTTTGAAAACAATACTTGAAAGGCACTGAGACAAGGGTACATGAACCTGTGTTTAAAGAAGTAAGTACAGGTATCTGTAAGGAACTTCATGAAAGAGGCATGAGAGGAAGATCTGAAATGGAAGAAAAATTGTGCTAGTTGGGAAAGAACAGAAATGAGAGAAACAAAAATTTAGGTAAATGACAGTGTGAAAATACAAAAGTGAACTTTCTGTTCACAGAGGGAAAATGGAGAACAAAAATAAATCTAAGGAGTAGGGCTTGGTCAAGGCTATTGACACAGTAAGTTATTTAATAGGAATATTTATAATAGCTTAAAGTAAAAAGGACAAAGGAAGGAAAAAATGTAAACAGTCAAACAGAAATATACATTTGCTTTTCAGTGGAAACAGAGAAGTGGATAATCTCTAAATGAATGCTAGGGATAAAAAAAGAAGAGAAAAGTCTGGGAATTTCCTTATTTTTCTTTACCTACTGATTTCAGTTATTTCAGACTTCATGATGTGTAAGCACAAAGTGATTTCAATCCTAGCTAATAAACACTGAAAATTCAGGGTCCAAGGATCAGCTAAGGATAAAGTAAATTGCATAGTAATTTCTAAAACATGACAATAGACTGATTAACTGAGAGAAATAGAGCAAAGCCTTTATAATCATGGTATTATAAACACTTTTACTCAGCTCTTGTGCTTTTTGTGGTCATTTTGGTTCTTCAAAAAGAGTTGCATTGATCAAGTTAGGTAATAGATCCTGCAAGTTTTCAATGTATGCTTACATACTGACATAAGGTTTCCTTACTGTCATTTAAAATATTTCATTAGTCTGCATATGCAAATGTTTCTGTACCATCTATGTGTGAGCATTGATCTTCTTTCCTTACTTTAAGGCAAGCCATTTATTTACATTTTTTAATGAGAAACTATGAGCTTATGAAAGCCTAAACTACTCTTTGATTGTTTACCAGTGCCATAAATACAACTCATCGGTCTTTAACATGATGCAAAATATTTCCTTCAGTGTGATAAAACTGGTGCTTGTTTTGCTTAGGTGGCAAATACTACAGAAAAACAGATAATTTTTCATCCCTAGAGTTTTTGTTATAAGTCATTATTCAAACCTACTTCCTTTGATGCATTTCTGATATTTATATTCAGCATCTTCATCTACCTTGAGATATTTTCCCTGTTTACCCAGAGGAGAAAACACAAAACTTCTGTTGCAAATTTAAAAATCTCTTTGTTGATTGAAAATTATCTTCCCATCTTCAGATATATTCCTTGTTCTGTGCATATGAACATTTAGATAATTTCACAGGAATGAAGCTGTGAATCATGATCAAGGATATATTTTTTCCACTTCATGGAATTTAAGTTGATTTTTTTTTTTTAACTTAGAAAATATCAGAACATTTAAACAAATGATTTTCCTGAGTGAACATATCAGGTGCCATAAAAGAAACTAAGGGATTTCTTTTTTTTCAGATAAAGAAGTGCAGAAAGCCATGAACACAGGAGCAATGATCCTTCATTGCTAGAGATGCTGATTCTATTATAGAGTCTGCAGATCTGTCATGTAAGTATTAGCTACACTAAAGAAGGAATTACCTGTATGTGTTCAGGCATGATTCCACAGGCTGTGTCTTCATCTTTAAGCACAATTCAAGTTCTTTTGGATCTCTGAAAATCTTTTTTTTAAGAATAAGAAATTTCTTCTCCAGGGTCTTGGAGGTATCCAGCTCACATCTTCATCCTCAGTTTCTGTGTTTGGCCATTACTAGCAAAATCTGCTATCATAAGGAAGCATGTGTGGCCTTCTGTCAGAGCTCGAGAGAAGAAAGACTAGAAGTTTGGTTTGGTACTATCAGTCCGTGAAAAATGTCTGAAAAGAAAATAGACAACTTTACTTTCATGCGGGGGTGTATAATGATTTTATAGATCATTATAAATCCACTCCACCACTGTGGTGTTGCAGAAGTACAGAAAAAATGCATGCTGTTTTTATTCATCTTTGTTAAAGATTTTGCATAATACAGAGGAAGAAAATAGAATGAAAAAAAGTCTTATTCACTGAAAAAGAAATTGTCAAAATTGTTGAAAATGCTTTAGCTGGGCAAGCATGAGAAACCAACTTGGTTTTGGGATTTTAATAGTATAAGGAATAATTTTCTCTTCCTAAAAAGTATCAGTTCTCCGGCCTTATTCTCACTTGGAGAAAGGGCTAATCAATAAATAAGTAAAAAGTCTGAGACAGAGCATGACAAAAGCCAGTAACCAGAAAATCATTTACTAAGAGACTAACCTGTATTCAGTGTAACTCATCTGAAATAAGAAAAGAAGTGATCTGAATGATTTAGACTTGCAAAATATCACAGGAAGTCTTGTATTATCTATCTTTGATATATTTACATGTTCAAACCACTAATAAAATCAAGTAAAACTTGCATAGACCATTAAACAGCTTTGGAAAACCTAGGCTGAGGACATAAATTAATCACTACAAGGAAATCCACAAAATATTAAAATAAACCTCTTGCAGTTCCATATTGGCCATATAATCACAGAATAATACAGGCTAGAAAGAGATCTTGACTGTACCCTTCAAGCAGGGTGTTACAGGTCCCTTTTGGGTGCTGTCTTTAAAACTGTGCTGGCAAGAGTTCTGGATGTGTTCCAGCAAATAAAAGTTTGAATTGAAGCAATAAATCTGGGTCTTATTTCAGTCTTACTTACTGAGGCAATGGGCTCTCAAATTGCCAGTCAAGCTCTAGTTAGCAGATCAGCTCTGTGTATTTGGTACCTGTTGCAGCAGTAGTCCATGGTTACTCAATAACTTCTGAAAACCACAATGAAGACACACCTTTATTCAGTAAAGGGAAGACTATTCATGATTTCAAGGATAGTGCTTATATCACTACTCTATTGTCCTGCAAAGACAGCAGTGGCACAGGTAGGCAGTACCTTGAAATACAGAATTTTATGATTCATTGTAAGAGCTTTTATCGCGTTTTTTATATCACTTCTTTTACTACACTTTAAGTTAAGATGAAATTAATCCCCATCTAAGTATAGTTTCTTTTCAAAAAGCAACTAAAAAAAATCTTTGGTAACTTTCAAGCAATTAATTTTTTTTGTGAATGTCATTATAAATTTTGGCCACATTATTGAATGTTCTGAAATGGTAGTTGTACCTACATTTTCAAATGTAAAAAAGTATTGAAGGTGTATCATTTACCCATCTGAATGTGTGAAAGCCATTTACAGCCTAAGATAAATTTAGGATTTTGGAATAAACTTTTAAAGCCAAATTATTTTGAAGTTTTCTCAGTTAAGTTTTCCCAGTCAAATAGAAGACAACACAAAATTACATTTAACTGTTTCCTAAAGATAAAACTTGTGCTCTTATCATGCATTAGTCTTGAAATTCCCTCAAGTAATTTACTGAAATTGTAATGTACAAGAACATGAAGACTAAGTTATATAAGTTATAAATATTTTTCAGGGAGGAACTGGCATGGCATAGGGCTCAACTTTTTTTTTTTTTTTTTTTTTTTTTTTTTTTTTTTTTTTTTTTGTTCATTTGGCACGAACAGGTGAATACTCATACATGGCAAACAAAAGTTTACAGTATTTGATGGAAGCTAACACAGCCCCTTTGGAGTATTAACCTAACATGCTCTAAAATTGTACTTCCAAAGCCAGTCTGTTTTTCACTGTGCATGTTTCCAGCTGATCCCTCCACTGACTTTCGAGTTGGGTATTTGTTTGATGACAATGTGGAAATGTTAATATTCTACTAATTATTACCTTTTTATTTGATAATAGGTTTTAATACATATCAATTTCTAAATTGGAGATTAAATTAAAGAACTCTGTCATGCTAAGTTCACAGGAGGAGGGGGATTTGTAATATTAACAAATTGTGAGTGTGATGACATCCATTACTCCGTGATGAGACCAATTTGTAAACCATCTGGCACTAAAGAGTTTAGCTACTTGCAGTTATAATGCAGATATTTTGGCTTCAACACTAAATGAGCAGGATAATAGCTATTTGGTAAGTTAAATGGTTAATACGGATATCCTGGTGGAATTAAGTACCCTTGGGTAAGAGACCACAGGGTAGTAACATTTGGCTAAATGTAAGTATTGGTGCATAAGCCAGTTGAAAATACATTAACTCTCTCATAAGAGAAAAATTTGATTTTTCTGTTTTACTTTTCTATTAACCTTTCCAGTGGAGTCCAGAGTTTTCTGTCTAGTGATTAAAAATGTATGCAGCAAACTTTTTCCTCAAGACAGAAAAACAGGGAAGATATTATTACAAGGTGCAGCATACTGTGTCTGTAAGTAACAGCTTGTGTGAAAATTACAGTCATTAGAATGCAATTGTAAATAATTTTTATTTCAATTTAATTTAAATTAAATCTGCTTTAGAATACATGTGGCATAGTGAGTTGCCAAGAACACTAGTAAAGTTTTTGCTTATCTTTTCTGCAGGCCTTTTGTTAGAATGAAAGGAGTGCTTTCTAGCATCACCGTTATAAACTATTTTATTTTCAAAACATATTGGAAAAATATCAATAGCATAGAAAAGGCTTTATAAATTTTCACTGATATGTTTACTTCCCTGCCTTATTATCTTAGCTTCTGGTCCATAAATCAGACACATGGCACTGATCTAAGCTCAATTCTGTTACTTTCTAATTGGATATATTTCAAGGATGTATGTTCTGCAATACAGGAAATTTTGATTAGCTAGAAATATTATGATCTGAAATTATATGAAAGTTTATCTGAATTTGGTTGTTGATGTTATAGATTGGTTGGATTTGGAAGGGACCTTAAAGGTCATCCAGTTCCAACCCCCCTGCTATGGGCAGGGAACAATTTTCACTAGAGCAGGTTGTTCAAAATCTCATCCAATATGGCCTTGAACACTTCCAGGGTTCTTAGGGGAAACCACAGAATCCCCACCAAAAAACATGTTTACGAATACTCCATACATAGTACAAGCTTTAGTCCAGAGCTCACATATTTTCTAACATTAGAAAATCTAACTTTAGGACACAGATTCATAATATGAACTTCATTAGTGTCATCAATCATTTTGTTTGCTTATTCTATTTTTTAATTTGTCTCTATTCATGGTAAGTCTGAAGGCAGTAAAAGTGACTGATTTAAAGTAACTTAAGCCACAAATTTCTTTGCAACAAAATACAGTACTTTCCCTTCAGAAGTTGGCACAGTGAAGATCACAGGCAAAAAATTCTTGGTCTGTGATGCTTTTCTCTTGAATGACAATCAAAGTGGGTTTTTTTTATTATTGTGAAAACTCCTTATTAAGATTCTGTCATTGACTGGCAGAGTTAAAATAATTCCCTTCTGTCTGACGTGTCCTGATCCACTGCCTGCTGAACTGAAAGAAACTCATAATTAATTATTGTAGGACAATAATCTTAAATCCTTATTCTCATCAGCTAAGCCTTCTGGTTTTGCCTTGGCTCAAATCCCAGCTAGAAATTTATGATTCCTTAGCTTCTTTTTGTAGGTGCCATAAATCATAGAGGCTTATGAGGGAAGAAATACTGGGGTGGTGTTTGGATATAGGTTAGTACTTGATATATTTGTACAACTAATCCCCAGTAGAAAAGCTTCTGAATATATGTACGTAAAAAAAACAACTGTCAACTTGGTTTGATCTCACTCTTCAGAAATGCTTCATGCCTCCTCCTGTACGTGTCCATGTTTGGACTAATTCCACATGGCACATGATCTGCAGAGTAAGGTCCATCAATGCAATATCTGAGACAGGGCATCTCATTTCCAGTGCTGATCAATGTAATGCTACTCATGAATAACATTTTCAACATTTAAAACAAGAAGAAAACCACAGGTTATAGAAAATTAGTGATCACAATGAAAAAGTATCTACTAACATAATCTTTTCCAAATGCAATTCAGTGACAGAATAGGTCAGTTCATTAGGCATTCAAAAGTTTCCACGAATTATAGTAAAAATTAAAACTTCTCAGATAAGGACTTTCAGATGTCCGTGGCAAAATTTGCAAAGATTTATGCTAACTGAACATCCTGATCTAAGAAAAAAATATCTGAGAGTATTGTTGTTCTTCCTGTTGTTTCTTCCTGAAAGCCCTTCCATCCTGTAGGCTGCTGAAGAGGTGGCCTTCATTTAGTTTAGCTGGTTTATCTGGTAGATCTGTGATGGAAAATATTTCTTTATGTGTGATATTGGAAAGAATGTGAGGATATATCCATAAGGAAAAAAGTGCTATTAAAAAGTATTATTTTAATTATTGGTATGAGTACAGACCATTACCATCCATGTCACCAGCTCTTACTGGTTATTCAGTGCTTCCTAAAATTTACCTAATATTTAAAATATTATTTGGTTACCAAAATACTTTTAAAATATTAAGATACTTACTTCCTTCTCCATTACTCTCACATGAGATATCAAATTATAATGTATTTCCTTGGTAAAATGGAAGAGAAATTATTCAACAGAACTACTATGATAAAGGCTACAGGGATACTAGTCAGATTTTAGTATGCTATAATTTTCTCCATAGTACAGTGAATGATGAGACATAATTAAATCTCAAAAAGCCCTATACCACTTTCTGAAAAATACAGAACATTGTGCTCAGAAAAATTTCTGTGAAACTGAAAACTATTGCAAATATCATATGAGAGATAACAGCGTCAGTGCTCTGCAATTATTCACTAATTTTCATTGCCGATGCATAATTCTTTTTAGATCTGTTTAGATCTATTTAGTTCAGTGTGTCCTCTCACTATGAATAAGGAGGGGGTAAATGTGAGTGATTCTGTCACAAAGATTTAGGCCATCTAAGTCCACAACATATTTTGATATTAAGAATGAAGACTCAGAAGTCTCCTGAGGAATGTGTTTTGTCCTGATGGGAACTCTTATTTTACTTAGTTGGGATAATAGAACAGTATATTTAAATGATAAATATGAGTTACATGCTCAAAATAGAAACTATCTGTTCAGCTATTAAGGGAATCCAATTTTGAAAAGCAAAATAAATCATAAATGTCACAGTATTGTGCTAATATGTTTAGGTATTTCTGCAAGTTTACTTAGTACCACACAACATATAAGCCAATACAAATTTTAAGAATATTAAATCTGTGCTAGCTATTATAATACATGACAAAATGCAATTGTGAACCGATATTTGATGCATGTACTCACAGTGAATTGTTCAGGAATTGGTTTTGGGACCTATGCTCTCTGATTTTAGCAATAATATATAAAAACACCAACTCATTGTCAACTAAGTTTGATTTGAAACAAGGACTGGGGGAACACTAAGTGGATAAGTGATTCTAAGCTTTAAAATCTAATTTAATAATAAGTGAAAAAGAAGAAAAAAACATATTGCAGTGAGGCTAATGCTCTTTTATCATGCGAAAAAAAATAGCGTGGCTGTACGCAAAAGTTAGGTGACTTCATGTGGCCTGGGTAGAGTTGGCCAAACATGTTCTAATGTCCAAATTAGGAAGGAAAACTTTTCCAACTGAAATGTTTTATAAAATAAAATTCTCAAGATGTTAGTGCCTTTCCTTTGAAAGAAAGGCAGACATTAGAATGAAGCATCTGAGTCACATTAGTATCAACAGTTATAGCAGAAAGGTAGAAAGGTGGAAAAATGGGTACAGCACATGGCAGCAAAAGATACTAGGATCCTTTTATATCATAGGATTACAGAATGGCTTGGGTTGGAGGAGACCTTAAAAACCATTAAAAGTTCCAATCCCCCTGCTGTGGGCAGGGACAGCTTTCCCTAAACCAGTTTGCTTAAAGCCCCATTCAACTTGGCCTTGAACATTTCCAAGGATGAGGCATCAACAACTTCTTTGGAAAACATGTTCCAGCGTCTCTCTACCCACACAGTAAAAAAAAATCTCTTCCTTATACATAATTTAAACCTACCCTCCTTCAGTTTGAAGCCGTTCTCTGTTGTCCTGTTCCTCTTCTATAAAGTCTCTCTCTGTCTTTCCTATAAGCTCCCTTCAGGTAGTGGAAGGCTGCAATTAGGTCACCCTCAACCCTTCCTTTCTCCAGGCCAAACAGCCTCAATTGTCTCAAACTTTCCTTACAGCAAAAGATTCTCCATCCTTCTGGATATCTTGGTGGCCTCCTCTGGACTCAGTCCAACAGGTTCTTCCTGTGCTGGGCACCCCAGAGGCAGAGGCAGCGCTGCAGGTGGGGTGTCGCCAGAGCAGAGGGACAGATTCACTTTCCTCGCCCTGCGCCCACACTGGTTTGGATGCAGCCCAGGACACAGTTGGCTTTCTGTGCTGTAGGTGCACATTGCCAGGTCCTGTCCAGACTCTCACCCACCAGCACACCCATCCACCAGCATCCACCAGCTCCTTCACAGCAGGGGCTGTACCTGACTGACATGGCTCTTCAAATATCATGGAGAGTGATTTGACGTCTACGTACAGCCAACTCCCTCCGGATTCTGGGATGTATCTCGCAATGTGCAATAGACAGATGTACATTCAGATTTCTCAGGTGGTCATGAATCTGATTTTTACTTACAATGGGAAGCACTTTGTTGTATCCAGGATTCCTTGTAATCATGCAGCATTGAGTACCTGAAGACACATGCATTGTATACAAGGTCCTCACTAGCACTGTACAAAATCATTCTGTGACCTTTTCTTTCATGTAGTAAAATAGCCAGTTTGCATCAAAATCTACATATTCTGCAAGAATATGTCAATTTTAATACATTTTTATGGCAGTAAATCACTTAAAGGAAAGGAAAAGCCTTGATAAGGTCAAAGCAGAGGCTTTCACAGTTTCTTATTTCAGACTTAAGCAGAATGGAATTATTCTGATTTATATAGATGTTACATTTGATATGATAATTTCTTTTCTGAAAGTTATGCCGCTCTTGTCTTTAAAAGCCTAAGGTGATCTTTAATGTTTGGAGGTGGGGGGTTGTTTTATTTTGTTTTGTTTTTCGGAGACCAACCAGAATATAAACAACAAAACACTGAAGAATAGAAATTACTCCTAAGATAAAAATTGGGCTCTGAGCATTTGTATCACCTGGTTAATTAACCCATCTAAGGGCTATGATTCAAATGACTTTCATGGAATATTTCATTGTTCAGTTTCTTTGCTGACTACATGCAACATGCAGTGCTTACACTCATGTAACATTCTTCTCTATTGACTTTAAAAGCTTGTTGTTGTCTCACCAGTAATGTTAACTATAGAAATATGTATTATTTCTAGTTAGCTGATTTGTTTAGGGACCTTCTCAGCAGTGGCCAAGAGCTTCTTCGCCATATTTTTTATTGTTTTTAGCCCACAACTTGTATTTCAAAAATAGTTCAAAAGCCCAGTTCTCTTTGAAGAAAATGACAGAAATGTAATGCTTCTATCTTGATGACAGTAAGGTAAATCTTTGCTAAGAAAACAGCATCCAATTCCATCACAATTCCAGACTAGATAAAATTTTTTCACTACTCTTCACTGAGATCTGGAAGACTAGTTTTTCTGGGATAACTTTTTGCTTCAGGCAAGTTGTTGTATAAAATTGTTTGCCACTTGTCTGAGCATATGCCTATTTATATTTGCTTCGGGTAACAATGCTTTTTCACTTTCAGCTCTTGACCTTATCTTTGATAGTGCCGACAGATATGAGAGCTTGGCAGAGTTTTTTTATGTATATTTAATAGAAACTGGAATAGGGTCAACAATTTCTTTTATGTAGTCCATCAATTATTCTTATAACAGCAATGGTCATAGTCAGAATTCTGAAAAAGCAAGCAATTTCAATTGAAGTGAGATTTTCTCCAGAATTATAATTCAATTTTGGTTTAACAATTTCACTTTAACATCAAGTAAATCCATAATTTTTGAAATGCTTGCCAAAGTGAACAGAACTTGTTTCTACCTTAAAGACTATATGAAACTCCTGCATACATCTTTCTCCCAAAACATCTGTGAAGAACAGGAAGTGTTTTAGGCTTTGGATTCTCTCAAAAAGCATTTCAGCATAGATTTAGAGGTTACAAAGTTGTTTGGTTTTGATTTAGGACAAATGAGTGTTTTTTTCATCTTGTTCTCTCCTGATATATAAATACAACAGAGGGCTCTTTATCTACTTTAAAAGAAGACTTCCATTGTGCGTTATTCACCCTGTAGCAGACCCAACACTTGTTGCATTCCCTAACAGTCTGACACACCAAGTGTTTCCCATAGGTTGCCACTACCTTCAGCTGCCAGGTCCACCCCAGTCTGAAGGAGCCCACTCAGGAAGCCTTCATATCTATGTGGTCCTCACCACTGGCAGCCTTCTTGGAAAAGAAGGAACCAAGAAAATCTTTGAGGAAGACGAGTCTTGAAGAAGAAGGAATGATCTATATAGACACAAAGAAAAACAAAATAAGGAAGAAAATAGCTGCTGTAAAAGATCTTCTGTGAGGTCAGTCTGGGTCTGAGGGAGGTAGAGCCTGCTGTTGTAGTTGAGCTAGGTAAAACCTGTGTTCAGTCTGCAAACTAATATTTTCAGTCATAGGAAATATAGAAAGTCGGCAGGAAATAACCAGCAGTCCGAGTCTGCAGTTGGACCCTACAACAAGAGCTTGCTGTAATCAGAGACAGGATGGCTGAGCTGTAAAGGAGAAGAAACTGGGACCCTTTTCATGTTGTTAAATGAGAATCTGTGTCTTGGATCATTTCTACCCCTAATGAGAGGTCTGCAGCAACAGATGACAAGAATATTATTTTTGTCCTCACAGGGAAGGAGTTCAGTCATTTATATGACCTTGTCCTCTTTCAGTTTTTGCGTACTCTCCTTTGCTGGAGGACCCTCTAGAGTCCCTACAATGAACAGAGATTCCATGAGAGCCTGCCAGGCTCTGTACAATTCTCTAGATTATAAAACAGTAGTTTAATCTTTAAAGTGTTCAATCCACATCTCAGAGTTGGGGCAGATCCTCTACATAGCTGTTTGTTTTAGACCAAATTATATAAAACTTCCTTTAACCAATCTATGTTGCTGGAGCTAAACTCTTGCTTTACCTCATCATGATTAGATGCCAAGAACAGAGTATGAGTGAGACATGAATTAAAACTCACTAAACCCACTTGCTACCTGCTCTGGCTATAAAGCCAATATTCGTTCTTATGCAACATTAATTTAACTCTGTTACTGAAATAAGACAGAGAACTTTGACTTTCAAGTTTGTATAATATGTATTTAAATTAAAAAAAAACAGTTAGGGATATGAGCGCAGATTACAAGCATCCTGTGAAAAATTTCAGAGGGACTAGAGCTGATATCACTTGACTTAATGACATGCTCTCATTCAGTTTCATTCCCTTTAAAATTAGTGACTAATATTAAATACATTAAAGCATGTTCTATTCAAGAGGTTATTTTAGAAAAAGAAACAAGTAGATTCAAAATAGAGTCTTCATGACATGTCAGTGCTACTTGAGTGTAAGAATATTTAAAAAGTATGCATCCCTTGCTTCAGTAACTGAAAGCAAATCCAAAGGCTGTGTCAGCATATTCATCTAAAACAAATTCATTGTTACACTCAAAACCTGAAGAGATTTCCAGTGAACTGTTTATAAATAGCAGCTGTAGTAATATACTCAGTGTATTTAACAAAGGAAAAAATATTTTATTACTATTTCAGAAAGAGCTCAAATCAGGTGCTCTATTTCCAGTTTTTGACAGATGAGAATCTGACTCATTACAATATTATCTAACAGTTTTTTAGAAATTAAGGCTAGGAGAGACAACTGGATAAGTACCGTGACCTCTTATTTTTGGCTGGTGCTGTATTTCATCCAGTTACCTTCGTATTGAGCCTGATGATTTATGTCCTAATTGCAGCATAACTTGCACTTGAGTAAAGCGTATCGTTTGTATATCACTCATTCTCAAACCCAAGATACTAAGAGATGGATACTCTGCCAATTCATCTGACAGTTCATTCCACAGCTTAATTACCTTTCCAATTAATGAGGATAATTTAATTTTCAAATTCAGGTGTGCCTGTTTTCATGATCCATTCACTGGTTCTTACTATGGCTTTACAAATACAGTAACTGACATTTTCCATCCGTGAAGATACACAAATATTATAAAAGAATAATAATTCCATCTTCTTTTTGATACATCGTAAAATCAAGCTATTTAAGTTTCATGAGTCCAGCGTTTTAAACTCTTTTATGAAATTTTTTTTCTTCTTCAGTTTTTAAAATTTACCTTAAATTTGAGAATACTAGAAATTTACACAATCTTCCAGTATCAGAAAAATACTGCAGTCAGATAAAATCATCTTTATACATTTTCCCTTTTAAGCATGTTTCTATTGCTTAAAAGCCTGCCTTCTCTCTTCTATCACAGTCATATAGGGAACTGCGACTACATTCTTCATTAGAGAAAACCAGTTTCCAGATATGGTCTCAGGTATCCTAAATTTCTTTTCTGGTTTCTGAATACAATCTAGCTATATCTTGCAACATTTCAGTGTTCCCTTTATTTATATGCTGCATTCATTCATCCAACCTAAATGATTCTAAATCATTCAGCTACCATGATTACAAGACATGTTTATATTAGCAGTTATTTTAAGTTTACTTTCAAAAACTTGAGAAAGACATTGAACAGCATATGGTCAAGTCCAATCCTTGCAGAATATCACCATAAGTTTTCTTATGAGTCCTCTCTTTTTGAGAGAAACTTCTTGTCTTGTAAGAGAGAAACTCTGAAATACTAAAGTTCAAGCCCGCACATAATGTAACTAATCAGGGATCTGCAGATTGATTTCTGTTCCCTCTTTAATTTTTTGATCTCTCATTATGCTCTCTCCTTAATCATCTGTGGAAATATGATCTCTTGCCAGAATTCAGTTCCAGGTCATGACACCTAGATTTAAACGTTTCCCTAAGGTTTGAATTCATCCACAGGATCACTACTAGATACGTGACTAGCTCACATAGATAACTACATGTGGGAGGTAAGACAGAGAATACTGTGGATTTAATTAGCATAAGCAGTCTGATAACCAAGATGCCTTGGCAAGAGCATACAGAGCCTTGAAGATTGCAAGAAGACTGAATCAAGTCTGGTGACAGGGAATAAAGATGGGATTAAGCAAAAATGTTGTAAAGGGTATAAGTTTGTTTGTGTATGTTTAACCCAATCAATGTAGTAAAACAGCCTTCCTAGAATGGCATACAAGCATATGTAGCTTACAGTAAAATTGGATTCTGACCATCAACAGTAGTCACCCTCTCTCTCAATGACCGATAACTACAGACATCTAAAATTAGATGAGACAGAAACTTCACTGACAGTCTTTGCACTCTCTTCATAGGCAGAGACTAGAAAACTATATTAAAGGAAGTTCTAGAATATCAGGAGTCAGTGATTCTACAGGGGTGCTTCTCTTTCTCCATGCATAATATAATGTACCAGCAACACAGCAAATTATGTTGGGTGAATCCCTCTTTGTGATTAAAAATCTAAGAAATAAAATCATCATGGAGAGTGTTTAAGGGTTTTTTTTTTTCCCATGTTAAGACATTTTTGTTAAACACCACATTAGTAAGAGAAACTCAAAACCAGCCATGTATGGTTAGTGTAGTATCTTAGTACCTATGCTTTTTTTTAAAAGAATACATTAGTTTCATGTAGTAACACATGTAGCATTTTATTCCTACTTGCCATTGGAAATAATTGCACAGATTTTCCAAAGGAATCTTGAAAGTATTATAGTGTCACATTATGAACAGTAGTCTTGCCATAGTTATGTTTACAATGCAGAGCAAAGAGAAAGACAGCTTCTTTAACACGATACAGAGTTCTAATGATTAATCCATTGTGTTTTCCAAGCATGATTTCTTGTTCATTACAACTAAACCTCTGCTTCAGAGGAAGCCATTGAAATATATATGAAACAAATACATTGTTTGTATGCACTGCAACACAAAATGGAGACCTAGGGAGTTTTGCCAAATATACCCCATAGCAAACTGCAAATAATGGCTGTCTCATGAAAAAGGTCATAAGCCTTGCCTCCTCCTCTAACAGTTCATAGAGATTTTCTCTTTATTTTATAGAAGTTTTTTTTTTTGTTTTGCAAAAATGCTTCTTTTCTATAATGAAAATTTGAATTGCACCCTTAAACCATCCAACACTTCAGTGAACCAATCTGACACAAGCTTTATGTTCATGATTTGAATTTAACCATAGCAAAGCGAGTATTCAAAGATGCCATGCTAAAACACCAGAAGGTCCATGAGAAAGATGTAAAATTCCTCATGATACTTGAACAGCAGATAACAATCACCAATTGTAAAGAATCCCAACTATATAAGGATTCTTTAAATTTAATCAGGATTTTTTTTTTAGTATTTTATCGAGATAGACCTTTATTAAGATAAAAAAGCAAATATTTTTCAATGTTGGGAACAAATAATTGTAAAATTTGGAGTCCAAGAATGTTAAGAATGACATATTTGTCAATTCAGTGATAATTCACCAAATTTAGTTTACTTCGCACAATATCCAATTTCAGATATTCACCCAGTTATTAAATTCTTGATCCATTCCAGGGCTGTTGGATATTAGCTAAAAATGTTATAAATTCACTGGTGACACAAACATTCTGTCTGAATGACTGCTTAATTCGCTGCCTAGTAGTAGGTAACAATCTGCCCCTGAAGGCGAGGGTGACTGAGGTTCTTGTTAGTAGATCCCTTGGGGTGAATTAGAGTGAAATGACACTGAATGATCAGTATTTATAAATATATACATATATACATTATATATATGTGTGTGTGTGTGTGTGTGTGTGTGTGTATGAGTATTTAGGGTTCATTTTTTAAAAATTGGTTGCAGTGGAAAGGAGGGATGTGGCCTTTTTGGTTATTATCTATAATAATATAATAATATAAAAGTGTAAAGATATCACTTAAGAAAATACACAAGGAAAAGAAGAAAATGAAAGGATAAGAGTAGACAGTAGAGAGGATAGATATTGCCACCTGTGGATCCAGCAGCAATCGATTGTTGCTTACTTGAAGTGATGGTTCCAGTCTTTATGTGTCAGGTGTGGGGGAAGCCTCCAGAACATTGAGTTCAATTCATATACATAATATTATACATCCAGGTTTTGGGGAATGGCCAGGTCTGATGCAACACTGTGGATCTTTTGTAACGCTGTGGATTATGCAAATACCACTGGTGGAAGGCACAGAAAGGGTTTGGGGGGTAATTTGAGGGGTTTTTTTGATGTTTAAGATCCCTTCTAGGACATGACTGCTGCTTCTCATGCCAGTGTAATTGAGCCTGTTATGACACAGCGGGAGTAGATACCCTCAGGCCTATGTGAAAATGTCCTGGACAGGAGTTTTACACCTGAGCCAGTTATGTGAGGGAGGACAAGGAAAAATAGGAAGAATTATCCACATATGGGCCTTTTCCTTCATCTGGCTCAAAACCCAGCTTGTTACTAAACCTCTGTCTCATGTGGGACAGAGATTCTACCCCATACATGCACACAAAAACTCTCCTGCTTCTGCCCTCTGGTTGGGGGCTACAAACCTGGCCTCAGCAACACACCTAATGCTTTTGCAAATGGTCTACTGTGTGAGCCATTAACCATTTAGCATTTCAGTTTCTCACATAGTACAGTCTTCATAAAGCCCTGTGTGATATGGACAAAAGATTGTTTTTCAAAAGCTGTTTAATGGGGTTTTTAGAAATTATTTGCAAGTAAAGATAAACTTTTCACTTGCTATATATTGATGTTTAATCTAAAGCTCATATAGCCAAACAGTACCCCCTTAATTTGTCAGCAATCTTATAAGACAGCAATAAAACACTACCTGCCACTTTCACCTGTACACATTTGACAGAGTAATTTCATCTATTTCAAATTAAGATATGTAATACAGCTTAATGTACCTAAAATTTGGGTTAAATCTTCCTAAATGAGTCATTAACACTGCATAATATATATATGGCTGTTAATATCTCTGTGCATAAATTCTCTGCTTAATTTAACATTCATTCACCATCCCCTGTATAATTATACATAATCGTTTATACTCAACAATTTTGAAGTTTAAGATCAATGCGACTTTGGGTCACGTCACACAATGTAAAAGTATGTACACAAATAATATAGCAATGATAGAAATAACTTTTATTCCTGTACAATCCTTACTCCGTGGGTTTGGGGTGGGTTTTTATTTCTATCTGAATTCAAACCTGCTATCTTGAATTCAGACATGTGACAGATTCATATTATCTAATATACATGTGCATATACTGGTTCACATGGTCTCCCCTTCAATGGGTTATGTTCAATGACAACAGATCGTCAGCCAGCAGGAGTGGCATGCAGAGAGATGAAGACCTACATATTTTCTTAGCACTCAGGGCATGTTCTTTTACATGCCTAAGGTAATGATCTGTATAGGTCACTGTATATGTCACTGACCACTCACAGCAGAAGAAAGACTTTTCTAAATCTTTAGACATGAAATGCCGTCAAAATAGCCTTGTCTTCCTACTTAGAGAAATAGTAGCTGAAAAATATAGTGAGTTGTTTGGCTTTGGAAATTTCAGATAAATATTTGACTTTGCTAGGTAGAGTAGCACCAAAGCCCAATGGCTAGGAATACAGATTTTTATTTCTCTTCAGGAAATACTAGGCTACTGGCTTGCTAAATTCTCTGCCTTGAAAAATACTCCATGCTTTCGTCTCAAGTAGAAAGCCTAAGTGATTTCTAAATTTCACTGCAGAAATAACTATGTTGAGAGAACATTTTTTCACTGTGAGAATTGGAAGCTTTGGTAATGAGAAGAGATTATCAGTAATGACTAAATTTTGATATAATGGAACAGATTCCAAGCTGTCAAAACTGTAAAAAACTCCCGTGGTCTTAAGTCAATTTTTGCCACATGAATCTATAACAATTGTTACAGCTCCACCAAACAGATGTGTCCCAGTCACTAACAAAATGCTCATTATTCTTGCTACATTTCATACATGCACCTTATATGTCAATAGGAGGGGATTATTTTACATTTTTTTAATGATGTAGGAGAATGCAATATCATTTAGAACCTGGGTCCCAAATTTCATGTTTCGTTTTTTTAACTGATAGGGTTAAACTCTACACTACATTTTCATGGAAGGATTTCTCACAACACAAAGTGTTTGCAGTTCTGCCTTTATGATAAATTGGGAAAGAAATCACAGCATAAGTGATGGAAATTATAATAATTGGTTCACATTGTAAGACAATTTTGTTTGAGAAACATAATTTTTTTACTAATGATTTCTAAATAATGTCTTTGGTCTTTTAAAGAATATACAAGAAATAAGATGTATGGTTTCAAGAAAAGATTACACTGTGAAAAGCTCCACACAACGAAAGAGGATAGGAAAGAAATGGAATAGAACTGCCCATCTGCTGGAGAAATACATTACTTCTTGGACCACTTGGAAACTGAACTGGAGCTGCTGAAAATTACAAAAATCCTTATAAAATAATATGAATTTAAAAAGGCAGCAACTTCAAGTCTAGTGTGTGGACTTAAAAAAAAAAGGGGCAAAAAAAGACAGTCCTTTCTAAATCTGGATTTGTAGGAGCTATTGCTTCTGCTTGCAAGCATGGCAAGGGATGGTCTCATTTTTTTCATCTAGAAAATTGCAACTCATAAGCTTATTTTTCAAGACAATGCAAAAATATTAGCTTGGCTTGAAGATATGAAACCTGCATGCACCAGTGCTTAATGCTTTGTCTTTGGTAGGCGCTAGCCAGTGCCAAGAAAGCAACATAATTTCTAAACTGATATTTAATTTTGATCTATATATCACATATTCATAGTTAATTTATTGAAGCATGTAAAGCAGCTGAAGCAAGACAAGTTTGTGTCTTGTTCATTTTTTGCTGTGCCAAAAAGTTATGTTACAAATTATCATGCAATACTCTGTTCCCTTTAGACTCAGAAAAGAAATTCTTTTAAAAGAGATGACTGGCCATACATTAAGTTGTCTAATTAGGTTAGGCAACACTGTGTAAGGTAGATAAATCTTCCTGTTTTTTTTCTTGAGGAAGTTAAAATCTGTCCCATGTCACTTGCAAATTGCAAAGAAGTAAACACTTCTGAACAGTATTCAGAATTCAGCAATATGTAAATAAAGGCCATTTGTTAAAGTGCTTGAAGTTGTCTTGAAAGCTGAAAAAAATCTATATGTTAGCACTTAAAAGCAGTCTGGTTTTCCAGGGAATTAGTAGTTTTGGACATCAGAGCACTTCTCTGTGCATGACAATATTGATTTAAGGTTAGCTCATTCTTTAAGAATGGTGGTAAAAATTCTCAGGATTGTGATACCGAGAACAACTTTTATTTAATGTTATTCATTGCAAAATTGGACTACCTTGCATAGAAAGATGATTAAATGAGCAAGTTTCATTTATTCAAATTCCAAACAGATTTTCATTTCAGCATAACTTTTAGTCCCTCTCAGATAAATATCTACACATATCTTAAAGCATTAGTGACTCATTCCCAAAAGCTTGAGGCAACAGGTCAGTTGCCCTTGCATATAGCAAAATATAGCAAATAGTCCTCCATTCAAAATGCCAAACAAGCTTGAGAACACAAATGCATTCTTTAAATTATACATAGAGTGATCACTGAAGACTCACCGATAAAATTAAATTGAGGATTTGCAAATTATGCAGGAAAAAAAGCTGAAAAAAAAAAAAAAAAAAAAAAAAAAAAAAAGAAGAAGAAGGATTCCAAAGTAGTGAAAAATAAGCAGCATTCACCGTCTGTGGTCCTTGACAACAAGCAGATTGTCAACAGAACCATACAGTAAAAAACATAATTGCTTTTACAAGCTTAAACCATCTGTGAAAACAGAGTGCTTAAAATGCTAACTGAAATTGTTCAAAAAAAGAAAAACATAAACTGCGTTACCATTCTGGTATACCAAGGCAATATTAAACAGCCAGCACAAATCCGATAAAGCAGAACAATTCAGGCAGTGAAAATCAACATCGAAGAGAACCTCATGGGTTTATCTTGAGTGACCATCTCTTGCGAACTAGCAAACAGTCAAAAATTTTCAAAATGTTGCTCACTTCACTTGAACATGGAAATCCTTAAGCCCCACACAGCTTGGGGTCTTGGTTGAAGACAATTTAAAGGGGAACAGTCTAAAATGAGTTCTCTCCCTATGTTTTATCCAATACTTTCCACTAATAAGTGGAAATAAAATATGAGTAGATGTAAGTGAAAAAATAACAGTTCACTAACAAGCAAAATTGCATCAGGCAATAAATAATCAGTAGATACAAAATTATTTAATGTCACAAACTCAGAAGCAAGAGGCTCCCAAAATGGCATAAATCCCCTTTCCAGGACAGCGGCCCCCACAGCCACCCACGTGTCGGGAGGCACAGGGAAATTGGCGTATGGCACTCCTTCAATGTGGCGGCTTCGAGGGCGACTGCACAGCCCGGGAGGCGAGGAGGAAGGATGGCAGCAGGCCCTCCCGGGAAGGCAGGCACTCATGGAGCAGTTCTAGCTGCAGAGGACAAGTGCTGGCACGTGTGGAGGCAGTTCTGCCTGCCGCTGCTTCCTCCTGCTGCCCGCTGGCATTTGCCGGCATTGGCGCCCATGTCCTCTGAACTGCAGGGACTTGGAGGGGAAAGAACTGGTGTGTCTCAGCACTGATGCAGAGTGGGCCGTGACAATGAGTTTTTGAACAAAGCCTTGACATTTTTGCCACTTTCCCCATTTCAAGTATCATCAGCTTTTAACATTTTTACCATAACTGAGAATGGATATGTAACTAGGCACTTGCAAAGTACTGCATCATTAATGGTAAGTGGTTAAAAAAAAAGCCATCAAGAAGTCAATGACAGAAACATGCAACAGAAACCAAAGCTCAGAGACCTTTCTGGAGAGGACACTGAGTTCATCACTACTGAGCATTTAAACAACCTGAGGTGCTCTCCAGCTTATGGTCTGTTTTTTCCTGGAAGAACCACAGGACAGGCCCTGCCTTGCTGCAGCATTCTGCTCACAGCTGCTCCCTGGTGACTGCCCGAACCCACAGAAGCCCCAGGCTCACTGTGCAGCTTTTTTACACCATGTGGCTCTTTCTCTGCACTTGGCTTGGATATAACAGATCTGAGTTTTACTTCTGAATTCCTTTTGATTACGTGGAATTTTACATCCAGGTAGGCTTTGTTATTTTGAGGGCTGTTATTTTGTAGGTTCTGCATGAAGAAAAAAACTGAAAACCAAGAAAAACTTCATTAGCTACCTATTTCCTCTTTGTGTCTTTGGTATAGATAAGTAAATTAGAGAAGCCAAATAAATTCCACAATAATATACCCTTTCCCATAAAATAGGTATGAAAATACATGTGAAGGTATGAAAGAACATGAAAAAGATAATTAGATAAGAGTAAACCAGCTTTTCCATGAAAGCATACAGTGATAATTTCACAGTGTAATCTTCCAGCTGTTACCACCCTTTGACCATTTTTTACCTCTTGCAGTAGAGATAACATCTGCCATGGTGCTCCTACTTCCAACATTTTCCATAGAATGACAGTGCTTTTGCTTTCCTCAATTTATAAAAATTTAACTCATAAAATAAGTACCCAAGAGGAAGACATTTTCTTTCTGTATTAATTTAAAATCTTGATCTAGCAGGACTGGTGTGCTGCAGAGCTAAGATTTTATGCTGAGACAGTATATTTAATGTAAATAATCCTTTTTCTCACCTCTGGTATTTAACAGGCTTTCTTTATCTACATTAGTGATTCTGACATTTCAGAATAATTACTAAACTTTCCACTGAGAAGTTCCATGTTCCCTGTGGCTTAATTCACTGTTTTCTTAAAATATTTTTTCTGTCTGCTTTTGTGTAATTATCCTATGAGTCCTCCACCCTCCTTCTCCTTCCAATAGCTTCAGCTGCTCAGTTCCTTGAGGACAGGGAACACAGAATTACCTGGAACTAGTATCAGAAAATGTTTGTCCTTTGCTGGCTAAAGGAAGGGACCTACTACCACAAACCAAGAATTTTAGCATCTCTACACATACACTAAACACAACATAGGAAACTTTCACCCCAGAGTCTGTGAGGAAACGAGATGCTGACAACTTCTGCCATGTAAAATTCCCAAAGTTTCTCTAAACTCTTTCAGAACCCTTCCAATACAGACACAACAAATTTCATCAGGAGAGAAAAAATACATTCTTGTACTGGTGAATTAAAAAAAAAAAAAAAAAAAAGCAAAAACAAACTACCAAAACTTAAAATAGCTTCTTAAGTCAACTCTTATTAATTTAGAATATCTCTTTCAGGGAACTAGTGTTTTTGATATAAGTTATTTTCACTTTAATTTATTGTTTACATCTATTTTTTTAATTACTATTAGGGTTTTCATCTTGTAGCAGACTTTTAGAGGCTAATGTATTCTCTTTTGGGCTGTTAAAAAGCCAGTAAGGCTGCACATTAACAATCTTAAAAACCAGAAAACTGTCCTTTTTGATAAATGGCTGATTCTGATTTTTGTACACATAAATGGTATCTGATTGTGCAAAATGCAATAAAATTGATGCCAGTTTTACAAACTGTCCTTTGCTTTATCTACATGTAGGTGATTAGATTCACTGGGTCATATAATCAGGCAAATCCATCAGACCTGGTTAATCTACAACAATTTACAATTACATTAGTGCAATTTTCAAAAGAGGGAGAGAAAAAATAAATTTACACACGATTTGCTGAGTACGATTCAAACACAGAATTTTGAGCTATTAAATATTCAGATAACGCAGAGGTAATATCAAGGTTTGGTTATTCCCTCTTCCTCTGAATTTCCTTGTGATATAAGCAAATCCTCTGTAATGCATTACCCGTCTATTGTACTTCATGTAAAGAAACTCCCACAAACCCTTCAGAAGACCTTTCTGAGGCTTAAGAAAAAATTATAAGAGGTTCTTGCATTAATTTTTAATTTGTATTAAAAAAATAAAGACAACAAATTTTGACATCCTGTTTCAATCAGGATTTTTAACTCATTTTCACTTTTTAGAACTTTTCTGTATATTACCTACATAACTGTATGTCTATGTCTCTATATAGAGAAAGTATTCTATACATCAATCTCTGAAAGCTACATCCTAAATCAAACTTCCTAATTTGATTAATTAGAAATATATTTGCCTTCTGAAGTTTGGCTTTTTGCAAGGGATTCTGATTTTGAAAAATATAACATTAAAAGGCCTATAGAAAACTTATAGCCAGGAAAAAGCAGCTACATAAACCACACAAAATAATTCACTAAATCATTCCATTAGAAAGCTAGAACAAGCTCCCCCTAGAGTTAAGAATGAAAACATAAGACTGACAAAGTTCCCGAGGTTATAACCTGTTGGAGTGCAAAAAGCACTTTGGGTGAATCCAGAACTCTGGTATTTGTGAATCAGTGTTTAGCCCCTCTTTTAGCAACATTACTACTTTGACGTTAGGACTGATGGCTCAAATGTGTGTGGAGAACACAACAATATTACCGTGTAGGCCCTTTCCTCCTCTGTATACAGTAATGCTTCCAGCTGAGAAACAGCTGGAAGGTATTTCAGGTGGCAGGTATTTCAGGAGACTGGCAACAAGAGACACATCTGTGGAAAAGATTGCCTGAACTCCTGTTGAGATCCAAGGCCATAGTGAACAAACACTGGTGTCAGCAGTGTTCTCAATTCTTATTAAGATCTATCAGTTAAGAATGAGTAGTTAGAGAATCCAGTTGGGGGTACTCTGTCAAGGACAAGAACAATGTTGAACAACCTTCTTTTACTTGCAGTACTTGTTTTACCTCACCTCTGAGGGAAGAGTGCAACAAAGCCCTAAATGAGAACCACTTCAGCTTCCATGTAGTGTTTATGACAAGTGATGCAGCCTTCAAGGGGCAAAGCTGCCTGTAATATCTATTGAAGTAAAATTCTAGATATCATATTTCTAGTAGTCTGTTCAATTCCCTCTAAATTAGTTATTAATTTTCAAACTAAAGTATTAGTGCAAAAGCTACAACCACATATTTGGTATTTTATTTTGGTTTTATATTGTACTTAAAATGCCTACATCATTTGTTTTCACTCCATCTGTTTCTGTCCCTCTTTCTTATATACATGAACTCACTTCGAGCAAATATGATTTTATTGTCTTAAGGCATTAAGTTTCACACATTGCTTGGTAGAAAAATAATGTACAACCACTGTACAGTGGTATGGTGTGTTTCCCAGAGGACATGAAATGATTACTGATGAGATAAGAAATATGAAAGGGAACAGGTGTAATAAAACAACATGGGCACAGTCATCACCATTAATAATTTTAATTTTCCAAAGAAGTCTACTTTTTCGTAGTGATGGATAAACATAAAAAGAGGATGACATACGATGCTTTTCTTGAGTCAGGGAATTTAAAAGTCGGTGATCTGATTTTATCTGCATAAATAAATAGAGCGTCTTGCATTTGTTCCACAAACTTGGAGAGCAGTGCAAGAGAAGACAATGTATTAGTCCTGTCAGTAATTACAGTTTTCTTGTTTTCTAAGGAAAACTAACTTTAGTTTGCCAGCATCATGGAACTAAGTCTTATATGGCTGTCTAACCTGTTTTGGGAGATATACATGTAATAAATACATGTATATATAATAAAATTTATATGCATTCATATGAACAAATCAAATAATTGATGCAAAATTCACAGTGAAAAAGACTGAGTATTTACAAGAGTGAGAACAACCTTATTAATACTGAAGTAAGAGCATAAATGCATTTAAGCTTTTTACGACCTCCTGAGTTCAGAATAATTCTTATTTGATGAGTAAGAAAAGCAAGACAAGAAATAGATATGGACTGCAAATGCTGACATTGATTTTGAATTTAACAGGTCTCCAACCTCAGTCCCCTTACTTATACAGTCTTAGCACCTGTGAAAAGGGTAAGAGATTTCCAATCTATCTGCCTTGTGAAAACACAAGGACTTCATACACAGCCTTCATTTTTGCCTCCGGAAAAGCCCTTTGTAAGCAGCCTGCACTGTACCATGGCAGTGTACCCATGCATCAAATGCCACAGGACATTTCTGTCTGTTTTTTCACACAAAGCCCTCTTCACTGCAGACATTGGTCTCTATCTGAACCTTGAGTCATACTACCAAATTTACTGTCTGGTCAGTCAGAGAAATTGATTTTGAGGGTAGTGTTGGGATATTCCTCAAAAAAACACAGGCATATCTGTTGAGGTTGATTTGAGAAGTCATTTACATAACACTAAAGGGAATCGGTGAAATTATTCTGAAAATGAAAGAGACCATATAAGTTTTAACTTAGTACTTAAGATTTAGCAAAATTATTAGAAAATTGACACTCAATCAAAAGATTGAAAATTGGACACTCAAATATCTTCTTTAAAATCATTAAGAAACTAAATGTCAGAGCTTGGAATAGAATCCATATGCCATAACATTCTAACAGTATGTTTCAGTAGTCATGATAGTTCTTCAGTTTTAGAGATTGCTATTAAAAATGCTGGCCAAAAGTTTCAGCATAATTTTCAGCTGGGAAATCAAAGGGTTACCTTAGATTCTTTTATTCCTTAAACATGTTGATCCAACTTTTTCACTAAGTCACTGATCACTTGGTTCAATGACATTTAGTCATGGCTAGATTAGGTTATAATTGAGTTCAGAAATATTTGCTGAGTGAACTATGTGGAGCAAGTTGATGCTTCCACTGTTTGAGCTCATTTAAGCAAAACCTTACATGAAATTGTTCTGTAAAACTTGGTGGGTGTGAAGACAAAATAACTGACAATCCTGACAGGGCTTGTCACCCAACAGAGGATTTTCTTGAGAGAGCTTTCATGGCTGGAGCATTTTTAGGATGTAATCTTACAGTGCTTTAAATCTCATGAATAAATCCACCAAAATTACAATAGGAACCAGATAAAAATACAAGTTGCCCTGTTACTTAATAGTCTTCATTAAAAGGTTTCCTGAAGTGTTTGAATCAAAGCCCAGGAACTAAAGGTTAAGGGTCATATACTAAGGCAAATCCATCAGACCTGATTAATCTACAACAGTTTGCAATTACATTAGTGCAATTTTCAAAAGAGGGAGAGAAAAAAATAAATTTACACACAATTTGCTGAGTACGATTCAAACACATAATTTTGAGTTATTAAATATTCAGATAGAGGTAATATCAAGCCTTGGTTATTCTCTCTTCCTCTGAATTGCCTTGTGATATAAGCAAGGAATGAGCACTGCCCTGGTAAAGTGATTCTTCAATCTTGCTGACTCAAGAAAACATAATTCCAGTCTACATGGAGTGTCTGAAATTGTCACTGAAAAACTTGCCACTGAAGAGCAGCCTTGTCAGGAGGCTTATGTATACTCACTTTAAATTTCAGACAACTATCAGTTGCTCAACAAATGCCAAGATCATACAACCTATTCCTCCTGACAATTCACTGCCCAAATACCCAAGAGCTTTGCAGCTAGAATTAGTACAGGAATTTGGTTTTGTTTTTTGTCTTCTGTCACAAATAATAAACACTAAACATCTTTTTTATTGGGAGTTTTGATGGTAACCAGAGAAAACACACACTTGAAAGAGAAAGCAACTGGAAGTAAAGGAATACGTCATTGATTTTTCATCTTAAGAAAGAAGTGGGAAAGAGAGTAGGCATTTTTCAGTACTAGACATTATAGCAGACTATTCAACAGCAACAAAAAATTTCATGACAGTATACATATTAAACAAATTACTATTGTAAGAGTCTAATAGGTTGCCATCTTCTGCATGTACTGAACTAGAATAGTTAAAGTGCTTTGTACTTCACCAGAGTGAAATTTTGAAGCCTATGTCAGAAAACACTTTTTTCAGCAACAAGATTCAGGCTGATCAAGGACTTCTCACGTCAGACAACTTCTACAACAGATTGAATTAAAGTCCCTCTGTACTCTTCTGCTCTTCCATGAGCTTGTCTCCATTGCCATAAAGTTCGAGCAATTTCTTCTGAACTAATATATTGTTATTTTATGAATGGTATCTTGAATCACTTGTGACCAGAAATGACAGTTCAGTAAATTAATCATCATGTATCCCTGTTTTTTGTTTACAGAAAAAAAAAAAATGTAGAAGAGCTGCAAAATGTACAAAAAACCCCCAAACTTAAAGTACAGGATAATAGAAGGGTTGGGAAGAAGACAGACCTTGTGAAACCCTTGGCAACTCCCAATCAGGTTGGCATAAATTAATCCCATCTTGCTGTTAACCAGGATTCAGAGACTTAATTTGCCCTTATCCACATTGCTGTTATAAGACTTATTTCTGGGTTAAGAGGCAACAGAATTACATAGACCTTATGTAATAATAAAGATGGGATGAAACATCACTTTTTTGAGACAGAAGAAAAAGAAAGGGCAATTTCATTATGAGAAACTAATTTCTGGCCTAAGCAGTAATTCTAAAAAGTATTTTACGAAAAGCTCTTTTATAAAGGACCTCTCTTTCTTTATACCAATTTTTCTTGTTAAAATTGTGCTTCTACATGGATAGCTTAAATTTTCTTTTCCTGTCCTTTGTCTATTTGGTGTCAAAACAGAATTTCTAAACCACTGCAAAAACTAAAATGGGCAGAAGAAAGTTCCTGTTGTTCCTGAGACAGAGTTTTCACTGAGATATAGAAATATACAAGTAATTATTAAGGTGTTACTACAGCACAGTTTCTCCTTCTCTAACATTTTCTTTTTCTCTAATGCACTGCAGTTAATAAACTTCTATGAAGATCTGATAACCACAGAGGAGCAGGAAATAATGAGAAAGGTCCTGTACAATGATGCTTATAAAATTCAGACAGTTGCTAAAAGAAAAACTCCTGTAATGATCAAAATGCTTTAGACTGAGCCCATAAAATAAAGTTTTCTCCTTCATTTTTTGAGACTAAATCTAGGCCCATAGAAAAATATTATTTTGATTTAGTCTCGGAGGTATAACTTCAAAAACATTATTTAAAAATATATGAAAATAGTTGGTATCACATTAAAAGAAACATATGAAGGCTAGTACACAACATCAGAATGTAAAGTGTAAAATAAAAGCAACTAAGACACTATGTGTGCTTTCAGAATTTTCTGACTTGTATTATTTTGAATATGCTTGATTAGTACAGCAAGTCATAGAAGTCATTAGTTCTTCTAAATACTTTCTCTTGCATAATTGTTCCATTGTTGAAAATATACCAGCTGTGATGTCAGTTCTCTCTTGTTTTAGGACTAGATATTTTCTGTCTGGCAATACAAACATAACACTTTAGATATGAATATGAGTGAATTTATCTTGAATTAAACATGATTTATTTTTTTTTTCCTTTTCTATGCAAGAATTAATATAATTTATACTGCTGACTCAGCCACAGAAGTTGTGTCTTTTGAATCAAGAACTAAAAATCAAAAACCTAGAATCAACAACAAAAATATTAATTAAATATTGAACTATTTCTTAATACCTTCATAAATGCATACAATTTACATTGCTGCAATATCACCTCTCATTGGTAAGCACAAAAAGAGTAAAAACTGTTTCTCAGAAGAATTTAGGTTACTAAATCCCATGAGCAAGGTGAAAAGTTTAACAGATAGCATATAGAAGTACACCTCTAGAGACATCAGTGAACTCTCATAGAAATTAACATGATGAAATTGATTTTTTTTTTTTTTTAATCTTTTAAGATAATTCCAGAGAAACAGGCAGTAGCCTTTTGACTTGTGGGTTCATGACTTTCAGACTTCATGTCTGGCATCTCAGTGCATGCACTGGTGAATACTTCAAGTTTGTATGCAAAGAACACACTGGATCAGCACTGGCAGGGTTGTTAATATCTTCTCTTGCATAGGTGACCAGGAACTAGACCTGTGATTGTGTAATGTCAGGTGGCAGAAGAATATGATTTTGTTCTACTGTCACATCAATCACTGTACTCATACTAATATTAGATATTACATGGCTCCTCTCCTTCTAGCTGCAGGTTAGATAGTCAGCACATACTTGCTTAAACTTTACAAAGAAGCAAGCTAGGAGGGCAGTGACAACTCCATTCTCTCTGAACTGTTTGATGGTTCCCACATAACTTCACATGCCTATCCCAGAGACATGGCTTAAGATTTTTTTATTGCTAGAAGCCTAACAAATAAAAAAATTATTCCAAAATTTATTATGACTAAAAATTTTGATAACATTTAAGTGTTATATTGGCAGTCATATTCAGGTACTTAAACCCATTTTAGCTCTATTTGCTTCTTTTTTTACTTTGTATTGTTGTGCTTTAACCCCAGCCAGCAGCCAAGCCTCACACAGCAGCCCACCAGTAGGACTGGGAAGAGGCAAAAGGCGTACACTCATGGGTTGAGATAAAGACAGTTTGAACGTAAAGCAAAAGCTGTGTGCACAAGCAAAGCAAAACAAGGAATTCTTTCACCACCTCTCATGGGCAAGGCGATGTTCAACAATGTCCAGGAGAGCAGGGCCCCATCACAGGAAGCAGTGACTGGGTAAGACAAATGCCATCACTCCAGAAGTCCCTACTTCCTCCTTCTTCCTTCCACTTTATAGATTGAGCAGGATGCCATATTATATCCCTTCTGTCGATTTGGGTCACCTGTCACAGCTGTGTCTCTTCCAGCCTTCTAAGCATCCTCAATTTCCTTGCCAGCATGGCAGTACAAAAAGCAGGACAGACCTTGGCTCTGTGCAAGCCTTGTTCAGCAATAACAAAAAGATCTCTGTAATATCAACCTGTTGTTCAGTAAAAATCCAAAACACAGCCCGATACCAGCCACTGTGAAGAAAGCTGGCCAAAATCAGCGCAAGAGAAAAGCCCTTCCTGGGTTCATTGTGTGTTACAAGTTTCAGCTACAGTTTTGCAGCACATTGCAGCACAGGTTCACACTCTGAGTTTGGTCTAGTCCTAGTTGCAGAAACTCCAGAAAAGCCATGTTCTTGTCTTAAAATTAATTATAAAAAGATGTTCGTTTTGAAAAGACAACAATGGAGGAAATATGGATAAATGGATACATCTGAATTGAAAGAAAGTGAAAAAAACTATCCAGAAACAAGGTATAGGATAAAATATATAAGTTAATGAAATGAATATATTTTTTTTTGTAGTTTAAGTTTCCCCTGACTGTGTTTGATATAGCTAGAACACTATTACAGGCATCTCTCAGCCCACATAAAATTTCTGAGTTCCTCTGTTATTCCCTTAGGAGCTGCTCTTGAGATAAATAGAAATGTAGCTTTTATTTGAAGAACTGAGCAAAACTCCCTACCATTGTTAAAGCTATTCCTGTTACAGCTTCTCACTTTACTGAAGTGTGTCTTAGATTCATTATCTTTTGGTTATTACACAGTGTGCACATTCCCTGAAATACAAAGGCCCGTAGAAAATAGTTTGCAAAGACAAAAAAGGCATGAGTATACTGGTTACTATGCAAAGATATGAATTCCCTATGCATATACTTTATTCTAGGACAATGCAAATCAACTCTGCTCTAAGAACTATGTGATAAAATATTTTCTGCAGTGTCATTTACCTGACAATCACAAACACCCATCATATTCTGGCGGATTTGGAGACAAAATACTTCTCTACACATTCTACCATGGGGACGTACTGACACAAAATACTGACCTGAAAGGAAGAACGAATTCTCTGCACTGATAAAATACAGTGCAGTGTGTGTGGGGGGAGAGTGTTTCCATTAGATAAAAGCATTCCTTTTTAGGAGCAGGAGTAGAAATGTCATATTTCAGAAACCTATACAATTCATTGTACAGAAGGAAATGTATTTTGACTGCATTAACTACTGATGGTGGTTAACCTGTTCATTTTCTTCTCAAACTGCCCGTTATCTTCATGCTGTTCCCCCACTTCTGCTTGACCAGGCATTAAAAATCCAATTTTATTCCCAGACTTCAGTTTCTCTTAAGGAGTTATACCTTCTACTATCAGTTTATCTAGGATTTTTAATTTACAGGGGTATTTTTGAGACCACTTGTATATTAGTCTGTAACATACACTTGTAAAAATCACTTTAATCTCTAGCTTCAATTATAGGCTAGTGTCCTGGGTAACCAAAAAAAATGCGTAGTGTAGTCCTGCCCAACACTGTTTCAGCCTCTTTTAGACCTGAGGCTAGTAGTGGAGCTAGGGTAACTGACCCTGGGTTGGTGAGGTGGGTTTGCCAGGGTCCTTTTGAGAGCTGGAGGACACTCACACAGAGCATCTTTATCTTTGGTCCTTGCTGAGCTACTGAGAAGCTGAGGCAGCACAAAGCAGAAGCTTTACTTTGCCATTTTTACTCCTGGGTTTTGTAACACCCTTTTTTGGTCATGATTGAGGCAGCCCCCATCTCTAGAGACAGAATTGTTGGGGCCAGGCTGGTGGGTTTCAGTTCCTGGTGAATCTGTTTTCTTTCCCCACAATAAAGCATCTGGCATCAGCCTTGTCCAGCTGTCCAAAGAGAAGCAGAGAAATTGACACTGAAGGTTTGGAACTGCTCTGGAAGGCACTGGCACCCCCTATCTGCTACCAGAACTTCTTGCAAAGCTCCCAGCTTCCTGGTTATTTCCTAGGGGGAAGGTTGAGCAAGCAGGTCTACTTTACCAGGTTGGCTTTGTCCTTTGGACCACACAGGCTTTTGCAGGCCCTGCCATACAGGGACTTTTCCACCATTTTTTTCCTTTGTTCCTGGACAGTCCACAGGATTCAGCATCTTCATATCTAATGATTATTTACTGTTATTTTGCATATTGTGGGTTCATGTTTTAGTAACTCTTATTTTTTCACCTACTATTTTTCGCATCTGTTTCTCCTATTGGTGAAAGGGGAATGATTAAAACTAAAAGGGGAGATAACTAATTTTGGAGTGTCCATCCTTTACATTGTCTTTAGCTGAGACAACTGGGTGTTTAGAATAAGGGGTGAGTTTCAAATTGCATTCATTTGTGCAGAATTTTAAACATTTCTGCTCCCCAGGTATGACATTTTACTGCAGCTAACAGAAAAAAAAAAATACCTTTTGGAATACTTCTTTACTGGGAGAATTTGAAGCGTGGCTAGAAAACAACAGTTTTTCATTATCTGTACAAATTAATTGCTTTTACAGTGAGGATATTAGAGAAAAAATTTGTGTGGCTCTTTAAATCTGCTTTCCAGAGGAAAACTTTGGAGATTTGATGATAATTATTGCTAAAAAACATTTTAGTTTTCAAATAAATGTGATTTTTTATTTTTGTGATTCAAATGCTGAATAAAAAATATTTTATGAAGTAATTGTGGAGATCTGGCTGCTAGTTGTGAAATTGTTCAACAAAGGTTAAAATTGTTAAATCAGCTGATTTTATCTGCAGTTACAAATTACCTTGCAAAAACATGGAAGTATTCTTTTTTTCTTCTTGATGAGAATCTTGAAATCTATTTTACTACATCTTCGTTTCTACAGGCCACTTCAGAGATGAGTGTTTTACATAGGGGTCTCAAGAAGATGTCTAGAAGCCTCATAAAAAGAACGGGAAAAAATCAGGCTTTACTGCATTTCAGAGAAGTTGCATCTTTTTTACTGAGAACCTACTGGCATTCATTCTACTTTAAAAAAATTCTAAAACTCTCTATTTACCTATCTAGGACAAAAGATTTACAGGGAAGCAGTTCTGGTTTTGGGTTTTATTAGTAGCTACAATTCGTGAGGATCCATTATCTAATATATCCAACACACACCACTTTCTGTTACAGACCTTTGGCTGCCATGGTGACAAGTACTGTAAAAAAGTAAAGCTAGCTCACTAAAGATTTTTGGTGCTATTAAATGTATTATTTTCTGTGTAGTTGCAGGTAACTTTTTTTCTGCTTAGGCCTTCTTACTTTTGAAAGTAGTATTTTGACCATTACATAATGACCAAGAAAAATAAGGAAGTCTGAGTATCTGGTATTAGTTCTTCTATTACTTACTTGCACCCTATTTCTCCCTTGTTGTGTTTAGACATTTTAGCTGCTGACAGAACTAAGATGTTGTCTGTATGATTGTCAGCTCAGGAACTGTAGGAGAAATCCTTCAAATTCAGTCAGAACTTTGCAGGTAGTATTGGAGGGTAACAAGATATTATCTCATGTTTTTTTAATTTACTTTGAAAACAAACAGAACCTTGCATGCTCAGAATTTCTAGCTACTAATTTTCTATCACTAACCACTACCATCAGCTTTTTAGACCTTTTGCAAAGAGAAAAACAGATGCAATTCTTAGAAACAAACACCAGTGGTGGGATTCACATCATGATTGAAAGTACTTGTTATTCAGTTCTCCCTAAAACAGATGCCTGAGGTAAGATCCTCAGTTTTAAACACAGGGGCTTATTGCTACTATAGTTACTACAGTGTGCAAGATATACAGCTGACTGACAGATATGAGACAGGACTTACTTAAGATGAAGGATTGTAAAGGAAACAACTATTTCTTTGAGCCTGCAGTCATTTTGTATATACGGCTTGTGCCTTGCTCCAACGGTTTGTCAAGTATTGCATTTATTCTCTCTTTCTTACCTCTCCCCTAGTTGGACTAAGAGTTGAAGAGACAATCAGATACTCTAGTATTGTGTGTGGCATACTATTAGACAAGAAGTTAAACATGACAGAATGTAAAATAAGCACAACTGATACTGTGTCAGACAGAAGGAAATGTATGTCAGACTAAGAACTTCTCTGGGAAGAAATTGAAGAAAAATTGTAGATATATTCTCCTTGAGTTCCTTCATGAAAAAAAAAAAAAAAAAAAAAAAAAAGAATTAAATAAAGTGTATTGGATGCGGCTGATATTGTTTTCTGGAGGCAAAAACTCCAATACAGAATAAGCATATGAACAAACAAGATTGTATTCGAAGTTTGAAAAATACTGCAAGAATCTACCCAGTTAAAATAGTGTAGAGCAGGCCTGGCTGTTGAGGTCAGGAACACACAAATAATCATCATCTGGCTTAAAGTATGATGTGTCTGGTTATTCTGATTTTTATATTTGCTAATAAAGTAAAATGCTCTTGTGTATTACTTGATATTACAAGCTTGTGATTGTTGAAAAAACAGCAAAGAGATGTCACAGACAGTTTTGAAACAGGTAAATGACATCAAATGGCAAAGGCTCGATATCTTTAGCAGCCAATCAGGTTAATTGCTTTGAAAGATTCATGGTTTCATTGTCTGCAATGGGATTCCAAATCTTGCTCATATGTAAAGGTGTATAGTTAATTAATCTCAAAATGTGCTTTCAGTAGAGAGAGAGTGTTAATAGAAGCAGAGAAAAAGGAAGAAAAGATATAGCAAAATAGAGTGGTCTAAATTTATTTAGCTGTTTTTCTGTGGCCAGCTGCTGTAATCTGGAGCATTTTAGGTCATCTGATCCATCAGCTTTGGTTGATGAACAAAGGAACTTTGATAGATATACTCCTGTCTGAACCTGCAACTGAAGGCCAAGTGGGATACCAACAGCCATTCCAAAAGTCACTAGCCATTTTGTGGAGGAAACTGAAACAAATTCCGACAGACAAGACAAAGAAAAACATAATGAGTAAAAGAGTTATCGAGGAGATAGGGGATAGGGAGAAAGTCTTTCAGAGAAAACTCTCAAAGTTGTCTACTTGTAAAGAAAATGAAGATGTGTATCCCATTAAGTAACTTTTTTAATATATGTGAAAATTCACATAGGTGGATTGGACACTTAATTCAGAGAAAACGCAGCCACTCATTCAGATAGTTGTTTATGAACCCAAGAGTCACTTTTTAAATCTCTTTAAATAATTTCTACACAAGCAAATTTGATAGCAAATTGCATGGGAAAAAAAAAAAAAAAATGGAATTAAATTTTAAAGGTTATTTACATAACAGGTATGCCAGTTTAAGGTTCCTCTGGAAGAACCAAACAGAGCATGCCACCTGGTGCTACCAACACATATAGAAAGCAGCTACACTGGTCCAGAAGAGTCAACATCACATGGCAGATTGGTGCTGTGATGGTACTTTGGCCAGATTTAAATCAGTGCCCAGCCAGCACGGTGATATTGTGTTACCCAGAATCACAGATTCTGAGTTGGAAGGGACCCAGAAGGATCACCAAGTCCAGCTGTTATGAGAATGACCCACGAGGGAATGAGCGCAAGACTCTGATGGGATTAGCACCGTGCTCTGCCCAAGTGAGCTAGTAGGAAACGACCTCCAGGTGTTCCATGGGACACATCGCTGTAGGGGCAGTGCCAGGAGCAGGCGGGCTGCCCTCGGGGAAGGGACAGCAGAACAGGGACCCACGGCAGGGCAGGGCAGGGCTCAGCCGCCAGCGCCCATCCGCATCCCAGCCCGGAGCAGGGCAGCCGGGGACATGGGGGCAGCCCCGCCTGGCCCTCGCTGCGGACAGGGCAAGGCTTCACCGTGTGCGGCTGGCCCGGCCCGGGGTGCCACGGACCGCGGGGCGTGAGGAGCCGAGCTGGGCAGCGAGGCACAGCCCAGGGGCTGGAATCGGCCCCTGGACTGCCATAGGGCCGGGCAAGGTACAAGGACCACAAAGGAATAAAGGGCGTCAGGGCCCCGGCAGGGAGGAGGCGGAGATCCTCCGCAAAGTGTTGGCGACGTCCTTAAGGTCTCTAACGCCCATATTTTGGTAAATGCAATGATAAAAGGTGAACCATGCCTTTCATCAGCCTTCACATATGAATTGAAATGACTTTTAAATAAACTAAGTATATTATTAAGCCTAAATACCTGTCTTAGTGTTTTCCCTCCATGTAATACCATAGTACCATAAAAATCACTACTCAACAGGAAGAGCTCTAGAGGAGCAAACACTGTGAAGATGTATGAACTGCAAGAATTCTTTGGGTTGTTGCAGGAGGAGCATCACATCCCCAATCAGAGTCATGTAAACAAAGATTGCATCATCAAGGCTGAAAGTAATAAACCTTTTATTTTATTAAATCAAGACAGCTCTAAGGAAAAAAAAATATGCATTCTTAAATATCATCTCATAATTTCTGACATACTTTTCATTGCATATTACTGAAGTCCCTAAATTATTCATAGGTGTTATATTTCAGATTTAATATGGTGTTGGATAGCTAATGGACTTGTCATCCAGGTTCTGCAGGAAGTGAAAGAAGAACAGAAAACACACAAAGAAAACAATGAAGTATATTGTTTCAGGAAAGACTTATAAAATACCATTTGTCTTAAATAGAAACATCCTTAGCAATGGCTGTCTCTCATGGCCTAAACTGCTGTGATGCAAACTGTCATGAAATAAATTATAGGGAAGCCTATGTAAGGAATAGAGTTTAGCAGCTTTGTGTTTCTTTTCTATAAACTGTTGTATTTCTGCCTTGCTTTGGAAAATACAAAGGGAAAAGTGTATTTCGATTACAAAGGGAATTAAAGGATGAATGTTTGCAAAGGAACAGATAATAATAAAAAGAGACCAAGCACATGAAATTTAAGGTTTTCCTTTCTTGTGCAGGTATTGATAAACAATAGTTAGTCCTTGAATTAGCTACTGACTCATAACCCAACTCTGTGTGGAGAGTTTGATTATTTCTAGACATATTTAGAAAGCATAAAATATAAAGTTTAGACATTAGCTCATCTTTTTTTAGTTTGTGATAAATGCATGTTGCAAATTCAGATTACTTTAGATGTATTACACACATGAAATGCAAATAGAATGTCAAAAAGAGTTCTAATTTCAAAATGTGAAAGAAATTATGCTTCGTTGTTGCACTCTCATCAAAACGCTGCTTGTGTTGTGTTATAATTGCTCTATAAAACCATCAAGTGATAGTTCTAACAAAATAGAGCAATACATTCTCCCCCCCCGCCAAACCTCCCTCCCAGCACAAATGGCTTTGTATCTTTAAGGATTCAATAGTTCTTTATTTATTCATCCATAACAACAATGATTATTATTATTATAACAAGTTTAGTTTTTTATCCAAAGTTTGTGTATGCATGGACATGGCTGTTCACTAAGTCTGAAAAATTATACTTTTGCATCTTTAAAATAATATTATGTCAAAACCAAGTCCTGTAATGATACATTATGCACAATAAAACACTGAGATTATAATACAATGATAAATATGCTAAATGTCTGGCCGTTCTCCATAATTTACACAAGTTCATAGTTAATTGAGACAATGCAAGCTGGGACTACTGCGAGCCTGAGCTGATCTGAGACAAACTTGGTGACAGAACTGCCCTATCTGCTCTGACAAATAAACTGGAAATTGTATCTGTTTATTTGTAGTGCAGAGAAAAATATTTCATTGATCTTCTGGGCACTTAAAGAGCTTTCTGTGCCTTGTCTTATACCTGTGAAACAGAAATAGGAGAGGAATTTTAGGTTCTTCTAATGTAACAACTGTGCAAAACAATTAGGGCTATGATCCAAAAAGCACTTTAAAGCTTACTTTAAGCCTTGGAATGTATAACCAGCAGAAACTGGCCTCAAATGGCCAAATGGAAGACAAATCACATAATAATAAATACATTATAAATATTTTTAAAAATATTTCTCAAATATTTCCCTATCTATTTTAAAAAGAAGACAGAACAGGCAAAGGTGTTCAAGCAGTGATTCTGCAAAGAGAAATATCAATCCTCCATTCCTATGCATACATTCTTATGTATTTCATGTTCTGATTACTGGGTATTCACACATCTTTTATTTGTTTAACTACATCGTATCACAGCTGTTTTCTAAAGAGTGCATAATAATTTGTTTAATATAATCAGAAATATACATTAACTGAAAATAGTTGTTGCATTTAAAAATGGAAAATTAAAAAAGTTATGCATCTCTTTAAAGATTGATTTTAAACGGGCTGTTTTATCAGCTCAAGACTGCCTCATATCCCTATGATCAAGAAATATCATCATTCGACACTTGTTTCAGGGCATGTGAGAGTACAAATGCAATGTGATGCTTGTGTGATTCAGTACTGTTGGTAGTAGACATACCTATATCACCAACCTCCAGTCCTTTAGCAAGCAATTGATGAGATTTAGAATGGAGATCACAGTTTAGCGGTTGTTTTATATACTTTTCATAAAATATCATAGACAAACCCTTTCTGGAATATCATACTTGACTAAAAGTATTTCTGAGCTGACCCATCATGGCTGCTTCTAAATATTCCGATATTCACATATTTGTATTGTTTTCTCTCAGCTAACTGAAGTCATGCTGGCTCAGAACCTTTCCAGGACATCCCTTTGCATTCTCACACAGGGGGGGTTTAAAAGAAGAGCTGAACCAAGACCTTTTCTCACACCCCAGAGGATCACAGGAAGAGCTTGTTTCCTTTCCTAGGAGCCTGGCTGTTTTACCAGTTGTCAATAAAAAAGGTAAAAAGAAATCAGAAACAGCTTGCTTTTCAAAAGCTGAGACACAAGTTAAAATGGAAAATAGATTCAAGAGGCTTTTGATCTTAACTTGGCACAAACCCTTTCAACATGTTTTTGGAACAAGATGAAAGTCTTTGATTTTGCTGTGTCATTTTAAAAATTAGAAATTTGTGTACATTGAGACAAAATGTGCACATTAAATGTTACAGTTGAGCCCTGAATGGGCATAAGCATGTAGAACACATGCACAAAAGCAAATCTATGAATCTTTGCATTATTTGTTTCCAGACTCAAAAAAAAAAAAACTATATGGATTTATTTTTCTGATTTTCTGTCTCAGATTCTTCACATGTTCTCTGTGTGTATTTCTGTAAGTAATGAATGCAGTCAGAGCAGGTGGAGAATAAATGTTGAATGTGGTGCCAACTACACAGAGTAGTCGTGACCAGATTTGGCAACGTTCAGTATAACTGAAGGTCTGAAGCCCTGCTGCTCAATAGACATTTTCACACAACTCATCAGTTTATACTGAAAAAACCAAGCATATGAATAAGAGTACTTTAATGAAAATGTAACATTTCTCTAAACAAAAAAGACTTTTCCTTAAACTAACAATATATACGTTTAAAAGAAGTTTTATGATCTGGGAGGTATATGCTGTTTTGCAACATTCCACTAGCAAAACAAGACTGTGCTGCGTTTATCTTCACTTTTGTTTTGTTTTTTTTTCTTCTAGGTAGTAGTAGTGAGATATTACTTATTGGACAATGCATACTTCCTAGAAGTAGAATTAAGGATCCATTTCTGTCTCAGAAAGAAGGCTTCCACCACAGTATAACAAAGTATGATGAAGTTATTGGTCAAAATGCAAAAACTGACTTTAGGTTCTCCATGGCTAGATTCATTCAGGGCTACAGCTGGATGTGTAATACCATGGCCTTGTTGTTTGTCAGGCAGCAGCAAACCATAGATTTGGCAAATTAGGAGCAAGGAAGATACAAAACATAACCAACCCCATAGACCGAATTTGAGAATTAAGTTCATCGGAGTTCACAGACCCCTTATGCTTTCAAGGTAAGATTGTGCTGGGAAAGGAACAGTACTAAAGACTAAGGACGAGAAAAAGCCACAAATTTTCCACTAAATCACTAATTTTCTGTTTATCCTGCCGAGGAAATGTACCATGCTGAGGCACCTCAGGATCTGATGTCTGCAGTACTTCAGCAAACAATATTTAACCATTGGCTATGAAAAGTCAGCCAGCACTCTGTAGAGACACACTTCCAGAAAATCTTTGAGTCTGGCTGGATGTGTGTAGAGCTTGAAACCACCAAGCAGTTTATTGCCCCAAACTAACAGGGGAAATAATGTGGTGATTTTTTATTTTTTTAATCCACCATGGATTTTTGAGATATTTCTTCCATATTGCCTTAGGATGGTAAGCCTTAGCATGAAGAAAACACTGGAAAAGATTTCACATTAAGGAGATGAGAACAGTTTTAATCAATTCATCTTCACCTTTTCTTCCTTAAGTAGTGTATGAGAAAAGCTATATTCCTTAAACTGAGAAATACTACAGTACTTGTGTTCAGGCTAAAGTATGATATCTGCATTACTTTTCTGTGTAAGCCTGCATCAAATAAAGACCCAAACTATGTGATAATGTCACAGTAATAGAATGTCATTTGTTGGAATTGTTAGAATTCTTACCATAAGCTTAAAAAGAAACCAGCGCTGTTTCATAAGCATATTTATATGAAAAACACTCACTCACAAGTTATAAATCATTAAGGGTCTACACCTCGATATATTAAAAGATGATGTTGTTGATTCCCACTCAAATCACGCTGTCAGGATTACATTCTGTTTTAAAGGATACGTTTGCATCAGGACATTTTACCTCTAAAATCCCTTTGAAATAATTTAGCTTGCAGTTTTTCTTGTTATTGCATTACTTAGCCACAGGGAGAAATAGAACATTGTTATTTCAGCTTTGCCTATTTAATAGACTTCTTAACTTGAAAGAGAAACTTATTGGGTTTTTTCCTGCTTTCTAAATGAAAGGAAAGCTATGTTTTAGGAAATGAACAAATTAAGCTAAAACATAAACGTGCAGTGAAAGGCAATATCATGCAGCATATGATGGAACTGCAAATTAAGCTGAAATCAAGCATTAATTTAGTCACTGGAGTAAACATTTGGAGTTATTCAAATGTAAATGTTGTCTTTACTAATAAATTGTCAATAAAATTTCTCAAGTGCTTTTGTTACATGATTTAATAAAATTGTGGACCCTTATACAATTTTAAAGAACAGAACTTTATTAGGTGGGAAGCAAATGAGATGCCCCAGGCTGGTAGAGATATATAAATAGATATTAAACCTGCAGGATCTAGGATCAGGAGCAGATCAAAACATTTCATAGACTATGTAAACTGGTAATATTTCTGTAAAGTGGTAATACATCTGTATTCAGCACCTTGTTTTATTAGAGATCTTTCAAAATTTATTTCAGATGATTCCTGCTAATTTTATCTAAGATCTAAGTCTGGGAACACAGAGAATACCCAAATACAAACACTCACTTAGGCTTTCACATGTAAACACTGTCTAAGATCAGGCTTTAAGAAAGTGAGCTTAATGCCCCTGAGGACAATTCTGCAAAAAGCAGACTTTTCAGTAATTCACTGCAGACACACACACAGGCATACTTATATACACAGTTTCATACTGACATATATACTGTCACTTTTCCATTTTGTTGGGTTTTTTCTAAATATCTTTAAATTCACAACACCCTTGTTCCCAAATTGTCATTTATTTAACAGCATTTTAATATTTTATTCAGAAGGTGACATTGATCCATGTTGCTGGAATCTGATGGAATTGGATTTTAGTCTAGATTTGAATTTGGCATAGAAAATATTACTTTCATCTAGTTTTTTCACTCTTTGAGTTCTCTGATAAAAGAAATGTAATATCTACAAACACAGTAAACTTTTATAAAGCTAGCAAATTAATCTAAACATATTCACTGTCTAGGTTTTAGTCCATGCTGAACATTTTCAATCCCTATCTTTTCTAATGTTTAAAGAAAAAAATTCTGGTTTTGCTCTGCTTCTAAAAGCCTTTTAAAAACCTGTCTAGTAGTAATTTTACCCAACTTCCTAGTCAGACACATGATCTGTTTACCACATAAACCAAGGACAAATAATTGCAGAAGAGCCTTAGGGAATGAATGACACTTTATGAAAGTGTAGTTGCTTTGGATTAAAATCTGCACAAAATAAGCTCATGGTTAAATGCATAGGTTGTATTTTTGTCTGAGCTCTAGTGCAGTCAGTGAGAAAAACCTCAAATTTTAAAGGTAGCCATACATTTATATATTTCAGAAGATGTTTAGCCAGAAATGGCACTCAGTTCATACATATTCTTCCAAACCAGTTATTTGCTAACTGAACCTGCTCCCGCAAATAGAAGAGGCCAGAACAGCTTAAAGCTGTGATAAAAAACTACCTTGTCCTGTGAAATCCTGTTAGCGAAACCCAGTTCTTCTTTGGAAACATCTAATCAGATGCTGTCTGGTGCTTGAACTTTCTCATTCTCAGTAGTTCATTCTTAACACTCTTTTAACAAATACATTTTAGGACTGGTGTGAGTAAAAAATTCACTGTGCTTTCTTTCTAACACTTCTGTTTGTTTTTCTGTTTTAGTTATTTTAGGCTGAAACAGAAAGAATTTTTTTTTTTTTTAAATCAAAGTTACTAAGCACTTATTACCAAGAATTAATCTATGTCAAAAAGTAGAACTAAAGTGAACTTCAGCTGGATTCCAAATTTTCCTAGGTAGTTCTTTCCACAGGATTTTCAAATAATTCTTTTTGCATATTTAAATCTGTATCAAAAGATTGCTGTTTTTCCTTCTCTCCCACACCAGTGCACTCCAGTTGTTCCAGGCTGACAGTTTTAAGTTGATTAACTCTAGTCTTTTGTTGAGTGTGCATCTAAGCCAGTAAAAATGTGCATTGCTATTTAAAATTGAGAATGAACATGAACAGGGGAAAAATATTCTCAAAACCTGAATTTAGAACAATGTCATGCACAGATTAATGACCTTGTAGATACAATGACCTGTGGAATGACAGACTGCAGTGCCAGCTGTGGAACTAAACATAAATGCTGGCTTCCATAACTGAGTTTTTCTGTAAATGTCAGTGTCAGTTGATTCCTTCCTCTGACCAAAAAAACAAATGTGTTCAGTCTGCAAATTAGAAAATAGGCAGCAGCTACTGTTCAGCAGCAGCATTTATAAGAGCTCTGAGGCTGGAAATCAGATTGTTTTAGGCTTCTAGTTAGATGTGCCTGTCAGAGTAAATGTGTTTTAAAATACTTATCAGGGAAGATGAGAGGCTTGTCCAGAAGACAGGGAATTGTTACTTAAAATATGAACTTCTTTTTTATTTGATATCAGGCTGGAGCCTTCCACAACATTACTTCCCCCTTTCTTTACTGACATCATAAGCCTGCTTTTCTATCTTTACAATTTCTTATTTTGTAGTCTTCTCTTTAGAGAAGTGGTGCCATTTGTACGTTGTATAATTCAGTCTTGTATGAAAATACTACATCTAGATACATTCAGAATTAAAAGGTTTGCTTCGTAGCTCACTGAAATTTTTCATAAATGTTCTTCTCAATTTTTCTTTCATTATTTTAATTCAATAATGGAAGGGAAGGATGAAGGAAGAAAGGATGGGGAAGGGAAGGGGAAAGAGAGAAAGGGAGGGAAGGAGAGATGGAGGGAGGGAGCAGCTCCAGTTGTGTATATAGATTGTGGAACAAGAGGCTGAAAAGCAGTACCGTGAAAAGGCACCTGGGTGTCCTGGTCAATGGCAAGTTGAACATGAGCCAGCAGTGCCCTGGCAGCCAGGAGGGCCAGCCCTGTCCTGGGGTGCATCAGGCACAGCATGGCCAGCTGGGCAAGGGAGGGGATTGTCCTGCTCTGCTCTGGGACGGCCTCACCTCGAGCACTGGGGACAGTTCTGGGTGCCACAGTATAAAAAGGGCATTAAGGTATTAGAGAGTGTCCAAAGGAGGCCACGAGAATAGTGAAGGGTCTGCAGAGAGAGCTTATGAGGGGCAACTGAGGTCACTTGGTTTGTTCAAAGAGACTGAGGGGAGCCCTCGCTGTGGTCTTCAGCATCCTCACGAAGGGAAGCGAAGGGGCAGACACTGATCCCTTCTTGTGATCAGCGACAGAACAGTGACAGGGGGAGGTTTAGGTTGGATATTAAGAAAAAGGTTCTTCACCGGAGAGTAATTGGGTACTGGAACGGGCTCCTAAGGGAAGTGGCCACAGCACCAGCCTGCCAGAGATCAAGAGGCATTTGGACAACACTCGAAGACACATAGTGTTCCATGCAGGGCCTGGGACATGGGCTCAAGGATCCTGATATATCCTTTCCAACTCAGCATATTCTATAGTCTATTAAAAGAGAAGATTAGATAGAAATAATAATTTTTTACTCAAATTTTGTTCTCAAAATACTCACTTTTTCTGTCTTATAAAGGTTAAGGAGAGTTCCAACAAATAATTATTTCTGTAATGCAATTAAAACTGTGTGTAATGAATTAGGCTCTTAAGAACAAGCACAAAAAAGATTTATTTTATTTTATTTTATTTTATTTTAATTTATATGTCTGTGTAATTTTCTTGACACACGATAATATTCTAACCTCATTAAAAAGAGGCTGAAGTATTATTTTCACACTAGGTACTGCTGACAATATAGAGTGAGATTTCCCTTTGCTATACAGGCACGTCACAGCTTCAATATGTAAGATGAAAAATTGCATGTTGTTTCATACATTGGATGTTGCTTAGCATGAATATGGGAAGAATACATGTTTCATAAGCCAGTTCTATGTCTAAATCTATATTTAGTACCAATAACTCTCTAGCTTGGAGAAGATACAAAATTTATTTAATTGATCCATGTGCATTTTTTTAACATAATCTGTCTTATAGAAACTTTGTTTAAAAATATTTAAATGGAATAAGATTATTACTGTTATCGGGTTTTTTTTTTTGGTCAGTTTTCCCAGTGAAATAGTGAAATGTCAAAAGTGCTGCAGAATTTGTCATATTTGGGCTGACACTCAACTAAAATGGTAATGCTAATGGAGGTCAGTGGTGAGGTACACAAGGAAACTTTACAAATATCTGGTGACATACTTATTAATTCTGGGGTGTACTCAGACACTTCTCGGGTCATTGTTCCTATCTGATGGTTTAAACAAAATTACAGATTAATTTGGATACTTTCCTATTTTCTATATGTGAACAATAAGACTTAAGATAATGAAGTCAATGAATGTTAGACAACCTATTATTATTAGCTTGTTATTTAAACATTGGTCTCTCAATAAATCTGATTGTTTAAATGGTATTGCCTCCCAAAATATGATGAAGTCACAAATCTGGGATACTCCCCCTGCATGCTCCTGTATTTGCACTAAATTTCTAAAATGAGTATTCTGTAAGCACAATCACTTCAGGGAGCTATTCCAGAATCTAATAAACCTCAAAGTCAAGATATTTCCCCTGACTCTTTAAATATTTTCATTACCTCAGTTCAGTCCCATTGCCATTAAATATGTCCCAAACTGGTTTTGTCTTCTTTGTTGTTCCAAAATTCAAATCCTGAACTCAATTTCCCAGGTATGCTTGTGACAAATACAGTGGGACCGGAGTTTTTAACAAGGGCAATAGTCCAGGCTATGTACAATCTGAACAGGGAAGGAAGTTCTTTCAGGTGTTGAAAGAGAAATCTCAAGATTCTTATGCACAGAACAATTTATACTTCTGCATATAAACTGGGAATTATGAACTACTGGACACAGTGAATAGAAGGTCAAACTGCACTTGTGAAGCATAAAAGGATAGCCTCTGTAGGGAGCCAATGACTTCCAACTTGCAGGAATCTTTTTCATAAAGATATAAATTATTTGATAGCTAACATGAAAATACTTCAAGAGGAATGAAAATTTTCCTAATATCCCATGAAGAGAAAACTGCATGTGAAGACATGGCCAATTGCTTCATGAATAGAGAAATCAATCAGGGTCAACTCTGGGTAGGTAACTGATATTTATTTTGTTCATGAACCCCAAAACTCTGCTACATTTTCAGACTTCACCATTTCTTCATATTTGCCTCATTTCATAGTCATGTGCTTAAGGGCAAAATATCAGGTTGCACAGAATTCACCTCTTTATTTGTAAAAGCAGTTCTCTCTCTATTGAACATTCATTTGGAATGAATTAACAATACAATACACTAATTTGAGTTATGCTGGAACAGCTAAATAATCCATATGTTTTATATTGTGAGGAAGGTAAACATAACTGAAGTCAACTGTTGCTCCGACTTAAGTATTTTCTGTGAAATGGCATTCTTTCTCTGGGCTTCTTTTATATATTCTCATGCAGAAAATTAGCTCATTTCCATGAAGTGTTTTCTCAAATACCTTCTTCTAATTTTCACTTCTCAATTCTTCTTCACTAATTTCTCTGAGAACAAATACAATATTTAGTAGACAATGTTGATCGCATCCTCTTTTTGGTGAAATTGATGTTTTAAGATTTTAATTAAGATGCGTATTTTCAAAATATAATCTTATGTTCTTCCTCTTCCAATGCAATGATATTAATGGCATGTTCAGATTCTAGACCTTTTATTCTCCCTGTGTGCATTGTTTAGACCAGATTGATTTGAGAATTCAGTAATAGGTGATGGATGCTGTATTCCAAGAACATTTGATAAGATATTTTGCTCCTAAGTGAGACATTTTGTCTTATCTATGCTCTTTAGATAGTAATATCTTGATGTTTCTAGTACTGCTCTTTCGGAAAAACACATGTATGATGATTCAGTACAGGTTCTTACCATTTTTAAACCTAACCAACAACCTTAATAAGATCAAGAAAAAAGTGCTTTTTCTTCATTATGAGCGTAACGTGATTGAAAAAGATTCTATGTTCATGGATCAGCTTTGCTAATGTACTTTCTTGAGCAGTTTTATCTCGGTTACTGCTTAGATGTGTTACTAATATGCCATGAAATTTTCTTACCATTATATTATTTGTTAAAGAGTTTTAACTATATAATAACTCATTTAATATATTATTGAAAATATTCTCTATGGCTATTGTTGTGATTTATCTATTGTATTATCTTTACCAGCAAAAAGAGGAATTATTTGGTTGGTACATGCCTTGAAGCTTGCTCATTATTCACAGACATAATGGGTATTACAAATTTGGGTTCTGATAGAGATGCACATCCCTGCGATATTACTTTGCTCCTCTAGTATATACCAAAGTTTCTGATGGAAGATGAGGAAATGGTAGATAAACATACATTTTGAACATGCTAAGTGTCACACATTCTCCTTGCAATTCTGTGAAATGATCTGTGCTATACTAAGGAGCTCATTCATTTCACATATTCTTATATGTTAATGATATTAACATTAATTATATTACTATGCTAATATTTTCTCCCAAGTGAAATTGTTGATCCATGCTTTATGTATCAGCATGTGCCTAGTTAAGCTTCATTTATTCTGCTCTCAGTTGATGTCGAAAAGAGATATTTTCTTTTTGTCAGAAGGCACAAGTAGAAATCAATGGAGGAGCTCAAATAACTGAACACAGCCATCTTCACTGGCTGAGAGTATAGTGAGTCTTCAGAATGCAACCAAATTAGTCACTAGAAAGGTACTTCAGCAGCAGCAGGAATAAAAAAACTGATAGGATTAATGAGAAATATAGTTTTTTTACAGGAAGTTGCTTAGGGATTGATCAGTAACTGAAAGCAGTGTGGATTGGTATATACTCACTTTCAGATCCTCAGGAGTATCTTTCACAATTTTTCTTTTTTTCTCTTTACATCAGATTCAAAAAACTACATATTTTTTTAGGTATAGCTAAGTTGTCTGGGTTTTACTGTTGCCTTCGAGATGGCAGGTTGCTAAATAAAAATATGAATGTTGGTCATACACATTACAAGAAGCAGAGGATTTGCAGAAATCATAAAAAATAGATTTCTACTTCTAGATAGATTAATGAGATCCCAGCAAGAACTAAAGGTTGTTATAAAGGAAATGCCATTCCCTTAATTAAGTTATACTTTAAAGTGGCATACACAAGAGTAGTGCAGCATCTAAGGTTAAATATTCACCACCAGATGAAAAATTTATGTAGAATCCAGTCTTAATTTAGTTTCAAAGCTAGAAAACAGTTTTCACAGTGTGTCTGCATTTGAGCTAGGTGGCCATCACACTTAGCAGACACCAATACAGTGCAGTTGATGCTCCCTAGAGTTCATCAAATATCTGGTTTTCCATCTCAATCTCATCCTGACTTCACAGACTTTATATACTAGGACACCATGGATTACAGTGGAGTATTAGAGAGTGATACACAGGTGGACAAATGAAATATAGACACCTGCAAATCTGGGATTGAATCCTACATGATTATGACTCTGTTGGAGTCCTAACAACTTTCTCTGTCATCTAGAGTAAAGTGCAAGGAATTATCTCCATCTATGTATTTTCACTCATGCATAAAGAGATGCAAAAACTGAGGAAAAAACTTTGTTTTGAAGGTAGAGGTGTTTAATTCACATTACTTTTGAAACTGTAGTTGAGATAAAAGAAATTAATGATATCTACATAACTTCTGTCTCTTTTATTAGGAAAAATGCAGAGAATGAGTGCATGTGATTACAAAGAAGTCCAATTTCTATTTCTTTGTGAAAATGTACTGCTTGTTGCCCTGTCAGTCCACATTAATGTGACTAAAAAATATGGATTAAGTATACATCTAGATAGAACCCTTTCCAAGTTCTATTAAATATCACTGAAACTTCAGAAACATGAAAAACTTAGGGTATGACTTGTGATGATAAATCCAGAGAATGGTTTTATATTTTTTTGTTATTGCAGCATCTGTCTCCAGATGCCTGAAAAATATTCATACTAATAATATTAGCTTGAAAATATTAGATCAGTAGATCTTCCTGTAAACTTGACTGAAATTATGACTCCTGTTATTTTTAAATCTTTATTTTGAAATTATAGATCCATAAATATATATTTATGTCCAATAGTACAAACAAATTGAAAATATCTTGCTGGTATGGGAAGTGTGCCTACTGAAAGATGACTTTAACTTCCTTTTGATCACTGTAGGACAATTCTGCAGTAATGAAAGCATCATAACACCACTGATCTTGACAGATCTTTACAAATTTCTTTTAGCTTTGGATGTCATGCAGATATATAGTAGAAGGTGACTCGAATCCAGCCCTGTGGGAACTTCTGAAATTTTGGCATTTGATTTTGAGGATGTTCATCTAATTTCTTGTGTTCTGTTAAGTAGATTCCAATATTGTTGCTTCTGATGTGTTACACTTAATATTTTTAGAAGTGCAGTTTCTAAGGATGTGATTTTGTCACCTTTTTAGTAGCATAATGTTTTATGCTTGCTTTCTAAATCAGCTTATATTGTCATTATCATTTGTATTTGTGTGCTCTACTTGTGAAAGCAAAGAAGTAATGTTCTATATTTCAAAAGTATAGAGAGACAAAGGAGTCAGAAATAATAAAATCTGTATAGAAAAAAAACATTTCACAAATTCCTTTTGCTGTTTTTTGAGAATTAATGGACTTTTAATTGGAAAATATAATTTTCAAAAAATACTGCTTTTCTTTGATAGGAAATTGTATCCCTAAAAATCTTTTTGACCAACACTTTGAAAAAAATGATTATGTTTGTGGTACCCATCTAAGTGAAATTTCAGATCAGTACAAAAATCACACTCTCCTCAAGAAACAAAATTGGGAAGAGGAAAGGTGTATTAAGAAAGAATAAATCTTGGGGAATTACAATTGAATCAATGGTCTATCTTTCCTATATACCTATATACCAGAAGTAACCCTGGAAAGTAGATCTATTTTACTCATGATCAAAATTACGCCAGATCTCTGCATATAGGCTTAGTAGACAGAGGGTTATTTTTTATCTGGCAGCACTTTTTTCAACTTGAAAGGACCTCAGGAGTTTTAAAATTTCATATAATTTCAATATATTGTACTGTATTAAATATCAAACATGAAATGTCATCAGAAGCCTGTTCCTTTCTCAGCATTGAATAGCATAGAATTGTTTACTTTGAAATATATTGAATGAAAGAACTGAAATTAATTAGGTGGCTGTTATGAAAACCAGATTTAAATAATAGCCATCGCAGGCCATTTCTACTAAAATATGCCCTCAAAGTCCTGGAAGTAAATCCCTTACCAAATGAAATTCATTTACTCTGACTTTTCCACAAAACAATCAATATGTCCTCAAGGTTTTGTGTCAGCGTCATGATATAAAACTTAATGGAGTAATCCATTGGTCAGGCTTTCTTTCCCCTTTTTTTTTTAAGTTTTTGTTTGTTTATTTTTGGGTTTTTTTTTAATTTTTAGTTTTATTTTTTACATATCTCTCGAAAAATGCCTGAGTACTGAGAAAGCTGTTATAGGCCATGCTTAGAGCATTCCTCTAGCTGAAGGGAAACTAAATAAAATGTTTAATCCCCAAACTAAGATCGCGTGCACTTTAGTTTTCAGAAAGACTCTTGGTTTAGTTTGGGTTAATTCTTTCCTTAACCCAAAGATTGTTTAGGAAAAATTACACAAATAAAAGCAAGAATCCAAAGTTCAGAGAATTACCATTACAACAGGCTTACAAAAATAGGTCTATGTACTAAATACAATGTTTTCTGACCCTTGGTGTTGATTCAATGGCAATTAAAAATGTTGCAGACAAGAACATTCTGCTATTCTATTGAGGCAGGTGGGATACCTTTTTCTCTGTGATGTTTCTACTGGCAGGCTGTTTGTTTACAGGCAGCTTCTACTGTTGCAGAGAACTGTCATACACTTGAGATCGGGTCAGACCAGCAGCAGTTTTACTGCAGCTGTAGGAGACCACAGAGCAGCAGTAGCTTAACAGGCTCTGCTGATAGGGACTCTGCCCAAATGGGGCAGCCACGGAGCTTTAGAAACCCCCAGGCTGTGCAAGATGTTCTTCTCCTAAACTGTGACACCTTAGCAGGACTATGGTAAATAACAAATCAAACTGAATTCTTCAGATAAGAAGGCTCCAGAAAATGCATGCATGTACAAGTACACCCTTTTACAAGAAGAATTTTATTAATTAAACTGTGCTGAGTATAAAAAAAAAAAAAAGCATAAAATAAAATTAAAAAAATAAAGCATCAGCTGCAATGTTTCTTTACTAATTGTGATATCTAACAACTTAGTATTTTTTCACAACTAGAATCCTAGAGGGAGTTAGCCTGCTTCATTTCGGCTTGCAAGTTGGATTGGACCTCTGCAAGCCAGAGCCACAATGTTCTAGATAACGAACAATGAACAAATCCTTGAACACAAGAACAAAAAGATCTTGGGCTGTTCTTCTGTGCTGGGCTGGGAAAAACTGAGACTTTGAGCAATTCTTGGGTCACAGCAACAGCACAAAATCTGAGACTTCAGAAAGCACCAGAAGAAACAGCTTTGGAGACAATTTTTGTGTAAGAAAAATTCTGTGTATCACCTAAGAAGTGATCTATGAATGACACCTCCATTCCTTTCAGATCAATATGGGCAAGAAATAAAACTTTAAAGTCTAGATATAACCAGTAAGATTCTTTAATTCTAATAAGCTCACTGACCTGCAAACTAATTAAAAAAATATGAGTCAATGGTTCTTACCTCCCATCTAATTTCTGAGCCAGCACTATATCAGAGTTTCCTGTAGACCAACTCAGTGACTAGCCACAAAATTGTTTGCAACCAAATTGTCTCATTTACTTTTCTCTTTCTGCCCGTGCATGGGAGCCACTGTAAAGAGTGTGCAGGAATTGGCTGTGATATGACATGCTGTTGTATTAGAATATTTCGTTCAAAGGAATGGAAGCAATTTATGTTTCCATGCTATGCAGTTCTGGATCTGAGAATGACATGTCTATATTTTGTTCTAGACAGTACTAATCAAACTAAAGATTCTGAATTCAAAGCTTACTTCACATTATCTGATGATGGTACAAATATAGAGCACAACATAAAAGTACAGGGCAATATTTTAAAAAACACAAAGTATTTGAAAAAAAAAAATTACCAATGCAGTCACTGAACAGATGTTTGAGGACCAACACTATGCTGTTTTTATGGGAAAAGGAAAAAATTGCTTTATACATACAAAAACAGGAGATAGGAAAAAAAACAGTTATACCTAGTGTTGAACTGCTAATGACAATCAGGGCTTTGCTGCTTTCAGTGCAGCCATGATCACATAAATGAGCTGGTATTTGTTGCATGGAATTTGGGTCTGGGGTGCAGAAGGATAAAATGGTTTATGACCATTACCATGGTACATATACATAGTTAGCTTCATATTTATCTCCTAAATAATATTAATTGTGTTTTATATGTCAAAGGTTAAATATGTAAACCTCTAAGGCATGTTTTGCAATACTTTTCTCTCTTTTTGATGACTGCAATACTGGTAACATTCCTGCAACAAACAACACTAACGGTTTCAGAAATCTGGTTGGAAATAATTGGTATGACTTAAATGTTTTCTCCTATTGAACACAGTGGACACAAAAACAAAGCCACAAAAGATTTCTGCAAGACTGAATGAATTAAGGCTATCAACAAAGGATTACTAAGAAAATCTAGTGGGCAATAAAATATCTGCTTTTCAAATTATCAAATTAAGAATTGACAAAAAATGTGTAATATTTTCTTTGCAGATATTCAATTCTCCTATCTATGTAACATAAGCTTTAGAGAAAAGAGGTGCAGCAAATAAAACAGATATATCCACAGACTTTCTCAAAATGAGGGAATGGAAGAATGAATTCTGGTTTGCAGTTCTTGTGACACTTTTCCAGGCTAAGTGATTTAACTGGCACTTTGATGAATAAGCACTTATTCATTAAGATTTTATGTGCCATTTTAAATCCTATTTGTATCCCTTTTTTGGCTGAACAAGAGCCCTACAAAGAGTTTCAAACAGGATTTTCAGATCTGGATTTTAAGAATTGGATGTGCTACATCTGAGTTTAGGACTCAGTTTAGAGAATTAGGACTTTAGCAAAGTACACCAGCCAGAAGTACAGATTCAGCTGGCACAGCACAGCTAACTACTTGTCTTCTTCCTTCAGCTTCTCTTACTGCAGAAGGCCAGGTTTGATTACATTAAGTATAGAATTCCCTCACTAACTTTAATAGGGTTATTTCAGGAATGTCAGCCTTGAGCAATGAAAGAAATATCTAACCACACAAAGACTTTTTTATTTTACTGTCTTATTTGAAGATGCCCAACCATTTATCACACCAACACAAAGTGCCATCAGAATTACCTGCCTATTGTACAGAGGAACCAGTCTGAACTGGATAAGTAAGCATCAGCAAATATCAAAGTACTCAGTCTATACACCACAAATTTTGCTGAAAAAAAGTTTTAAAAAAGTATTTTTTGATAATTTTTCATTGTTTTTCCTTTGAAACAAATGTATTGTTCAAAGATTCTGAATCACTATAAAAATAGGGATTAAATCCATCTAATTAAGCCCAAAAAATTAACAAACCTGAAGAAAAATTAATCTAAACTGTTGGTTTTTTGTTTTTTTTTTTTTTTTTTAAGTAAATCACACCAGGCTTCCTGACAGGCTGGACTGGACTGGTCCTGCCCAGCATCCCCTGGGTCTCTCCCCACCCATGGACCAGGACACATTTTAGTCCCCAGGGTCATCAGCCCCTCACCACAAGCTCACCTGGAGGTGGAGCTGGGTCTTCCTCCAGCTACCCTGCTCCCTGGTACCCTGGGGATCACCTGTCACTCCTGGATCTCCAGCTGCACCCTGTGCCAGGGTAGGGGATGAGCAGAATTTTTTTCACCAAAAAACCAAAACATTAAAATGATGTTGCACTCTTTGAAATTAGACAATGATCTCTAAAATGTTTACACTGAAGTTAATGAATTCCTGAAGTTTATTGGCACAGGAAGCAGATACTTTCAGTTTCCTCGATGGGATTCAAAAAATTCACACACAAATCTTTAAACAAATACTAATGAGATGAGGCAGAATTGTGCCTACTCTCATCCCTGATTGCTAATTCTTCCCCCACATAGTACAGTATGATAGAAACAGATCACAGAAAATACCAAAGTTTGTGTAATCTCCCTAAACAATATCATGCTTTCCAACTGTCCAAGGCAGCTACCAGGTTGAATAGCACCATTTTTTATGTTCTAAAGATTTTAACCCAAACATATAATTCATAATAAAAAGGAAGTAAAAGGAGTGAAAAGCTGACCAGAAACAACCTTTGGAGAAGCAAAGGTTGTGACTGTGCTTCATGTGAGAGTTTGTTTCAAGATAGATTTCCATCTCAACAGATCTTGTCATCCCAAGAATGTTTCCCTTTACTTTGGAACAAGAAAGAATGCTTGTCCTCTGATCCACTAGCAAGCCTGTAAGGTAAAATGGGAAACGATTCAGTGAAAGGGTCAACTCTAAAATGTTAGCAGAAGAAAGTTCAGTGACCTTTTAATGCTGAGAATCAGCTTTCCTTGTGGGAGGGAACAGGAAAGTTGATTCCTAGGGATAAAAGACTGAACATGGAAGAAAGAAAAAAAAAAAAACATATTGAAAAATATCCAGATGCACCAAACCCTCAGATTAATTGGCACTTCCTGACCTAGTTATAGACTTCCAATGATGTTTGCCACAAATATTTGTCTTCCTCTAAAGGCAGAGCAGAAATTAAACTTTTTAATAGGACAATTCACTTAAAGATACAAGTGGATTCAGTACTGCCTCCTGCAATGTGCCTCTAACTCACACACAGTGTGTTTCCATTTGTTCACGTTAATGGAGCATTAGCAATAATAATCACCAAGTACAGTGAACATCTGCATTCAAGAAAATAAAAAGGTCACATGGCCCAGAGGAATCAAGCATTACTCAAAACAGGGTGCTCATTCAGGGACACTGACCTGAGTAAGTGAAATATATGGGCAGAGATTGTTGCCATACTTACAGGTATGGTCTGGGGAACTGCTGGAGAGATCCTCGTCTCTTATAATCCACAAACAAGATTTTCCATAGAGTATTTTTGTTTTTACTTAATGTTTGAAAACTTCTTGTGAAATCATATTTTTGCTTCTGAATTCAAAAGGCAATATTTGCTAGAGGATTTCTTATCAAGTTTGGCATGACATTCTTCAATGGACTTATTTTCTCTGCAAGTTCTTATTACAGTGGGAGTACTAACACTTAAAATACCAGCATTGGTACTTTAAAAAAGCACCCTGCCTTTCCTGCCCTGATGATTACCAAGTGCCAACAAAGCACAATTTATGAAATCCTCTTCTCAAAGAAACTATATCCTCCCTTCAGAGAATAATTCAGACTCTCTGTATGAAAGCATTAATGCTAGCTTAGTTGTAAATAAAGTTATTTATAAATCCATTTTTGTTGTCTATAATTCAAGTATCTCATCTTAAACAAATTGCTTCACAAAACACACCACAAATGTTTATGCTTTAAGAATAAGTGCATGAAGAAGAAGGCAAAAAAGAAATCTGAATTTGATTTATTACTTTTCCTTTTTAAATCTAGTTCATAGGCATTTTTTTTCTGCCATTTACCTTCTGACTACTACTGTCTCACTGTGATAATAAACTAAAAGGAGAGATGTTAAATGGCTTATTCTTCAAATGAATGGCAGAATAAAAAAGTTTCCTAAAAAGAAATACCCTGTTTACATAACTATGTCTCCTGAAAAGCAGTTTATGAATGATGCAATAGAGTCATCAGTAATATCACTCTCATAACTTGTTGATAAGGTGTCAATAAATGACTGGTGCTAAGCACTTTAGAGGTGTGACTATAATAATAAATTAAATACTTAAAATATTTACCCTTGGTATTTAAAATAAATATTATAAACAATAGGACCCTACCACTATTTGTCCACCATTTATGGATAATTTAGCTCTTTTTATTATTTCAGTCTTTGAAATTGACATATGAGTGTCTATAGTTTAAAAAATTGTGTCTCAAACACTAATAATAACAATAGAGTTTAAAATCTCTGTTGACAGGAGAAATAGTGCCAGCAAAACATCAGCTCTGGACTTGAGGAGAGCAGGCTTTAGGCTGCTCATGGAATTAGTTAGTAAGGACCTGTTAAAAATGTTTTTGCAAATCCTGGATCTATCAGCCTTGATCACCTTTTAAACATCTTCTAAGGGCGCAGGAACAGAAATTTGCAGAGGCTGCAAGTCAAGCAGGCAAGGCAGAAGGCAGGCTTGGCTGAACAAGATTCTTCTCTTGGAAGCAACCCAAAAAAGAAGGTACATACACAGTGGAAGCAAAGTCAGGTGACAGTGGAAGAATACAGAGATACTGCTTGCCACTGTAGGAAGAAAATTTGTGTGGCCAAAGCTGAGCAGGAATTGATGCTGGACAGAAAGGTGGGGGAATATAAAAAGAGGTTTTTTCAAATATACTAATGTCACTAGGCAGAGTAAAAATGCCATCAGCCTATTTCAGGATGAGGACGGTCACCTCACAAGCAGGAATAGGGACAAGGCAGAGTTGTTTAACGTTATTCTTGTTTCTACTTCAGCAGGGGTGATGGACCACAGGGGTCTCAGTGCCCTGAGCTGGAGGACCATGAGTGCAAGAATGTCCAATTCCCAAATGAAATTGTGCAGGATCTGTTGCTCCCCTGGGCAGTGGTCACAGCCCCAGCCTGATGGAGCCCAAGGAGTGTTTGCACAACGCTCTCAGGCACAGGTTGTGACTCCTGGGCATGGTGCTGTGCAGGGCCAGGAGTTGGACTCAATGATCTGTGTGGGTCACTTCCAACTCAGCATATACTGTGATTCTGTGAACTATTTTGCTTTCTTTGGGCAGTTGTGGGGGTTTTGCTTCTTTAAAAGAAACACTTTAAAAGAGTTTTGAATATTAAGCTGGGAATTAAGGTAACATTTAAAGAAACAGCACAGAGATGTCCATTTCTTGAATTTTCTTGACAAATATAAATGTTCTTTTGTTGTTTACATGGGAATCAAGAAAAGTTAAAGAATAAGTTTTTGGGGGCTTTATATTAGCTGTTGTAAAAACTAATTAATTATTGTAACTTATTTCTAACTTACATACTCTTTCGTTATAGTGGTCTATATTGATTGAAGACAAGAATACAAATGAAAATTGACCTCCCATAGGACTTATTTTTCCACCTGGATGTCTTCTCCAAGAGAAAGAAGACTGTCAGTACTTAAAAACCTTTCTGTATCTTTATAGATCAAAAAGTTTAACTTTTTGTTTCCTTTCTAAGAAAGGTAAACTAGCATTAAATACCTGATGATAGATATTTTACACAGAAAATTTGGACAATTTCAACAGTATTTATTTTTACCAAGACTAAAGAAAAAAATATCTAATCATAGTTAGAATGTAACAAAACAATGGAAACTAGAGTACCTTGAAATGTTCTGAATAAGTGTTATCACCTTGGAGACAAGTCAAAATTACATTTAAAATGTAAAGCTAAAAATCATCCAGAAAAACCCCAAAACAGTCAATAAGTCTGAATAGCTTTAAATTTAAGTGAAACTGGGAACTTATTTTAACTCTGGACACACAACTTATGCAAAATTGCCATTCATCCATGCGTACAATCCATCCTAGATTTTTTCACAGGAGCAAGGCCAGGATCTTAAAAGCTGTTTTTCAAAATAGAAATGCAGAACCTTAAATCTACCTGTTCACGAAGAATCCACTTATCACTTGAATGCTATGTTTACCAAGATTTAAAAGCTCAGACATAAAGGGCTCTTGCAGCCTCCTCTCTTAGAAAGATTCTATTTTACACATTTTTTTCTGCTTCTAAATTTGTACTTCTAAGAGCAGGAATTGGAAAAATTACTTTGGAGTAGTTGACAACCCAAAAAATCTGAAATTATCTGAGAGATGGGAAATCAAGATAGAAACATTTAAATGAATACTGCATAGCAGCGACTGGTATTGTCTTTACCATGTCGTGAGCAAGTGCCTCAAAAACTAGACCACACTCGGAAGAAAACATTTATTCTCTGGTACTTCTACCTGAAATCCAAATCTCTACTTAATCCTGTCCAATGATAAAAAGATCAGTCCATGGAACGGATGTCACTGAACTGAATTGGTATTTTACAGGTGAAGAGAAATTAAATTTTTCTTGAAAAACATGAGTGTGAACCCCTTTATAGGCCCCCTCCCCCAGATGATCTCCTGGTGCAACTATTTTTAAAGTACTTAGACTGTTCCTTTTATATGTCTGATCCAGCAGAGCTTTTGGATTTCTGACCTTAGCACCTAAAGGTATGTGTTTATCACTTTCCACACTAAAAACTTCTGAATTATCATGAAAGTACTTTATTGTATTACATGGAAACCAAATGCACTTTAAACACTAATCTTAAAAGTCTCATAAATTTTTAAACAAAAATCCTTTGTTTCATTTTACCACCCAGCAAAGTCCTTCTTTATGCTGCTCCTAACACAAATACAAATTTTTTTAACCATGATTTCTCAGGTAAGTTCAATACCTTATGAAGTGAGCCACACACACTGCCAAGGGTGCTTGCACAACAGAAAGACTCAAGAACAAAGAGTTCAAGTAGTTTTATGAAAACCGGTGCAGCAGTTCGGACACACACACCAAACATAAAACCATAGAATACGTAGCCTTGGAAAATACCTGTAAGATTGAGTCCAACTCTATGCTTAACACTGCCAAGTCCACCAGCAAACCATTTTCAGACCTCACATGGAAAGAAGGGATGACTGCACACTTTTCTTCCTGATTCTCACTCTGTAAGAAAACCAGAAGGGCATCACTTGTCAGGTCCCTCAACTTGCACACATAGAGTGCAAGGCACATGGTGGGCCACATCTGCACAACAGTTTAAATCCAGCTAAAAGAAGTTAAAACATACCAGAAAATATTTTCCTTTTAATGCTTTTTCTGTATTTAGTGAGAACTACCTTTTTAGTGTTGCTTTCCCCTTTCACTTTTGTGTCTGTCGTCGTGCGTATCTCTGGTCAGCCTGGCGTTCGGCTTGACCGCCCACCAGCTCTCATACGCCTTGACAGTCTCGTGTGTGGGTCCTTGGCTCTGCAGCACCTTTGCCTGTGCTGTCACGGCTGTGGTTTCAAAGAGGGGACTCTCAGAGACATCCAGGAACATAGGTTTTATTCGGGGGTTACAGGGGAAGCCCCTGACCCCAGGCCCGGTGCCTCAGGCAAGAGAGACCCCGAACCTGGGTTACAAAGGGGTTTTTATCCAAAGGGAGATGGGGGTGGGGCGGATACAGATTACAAACCAATAAGACAACTTAAAGTCAGTTGGGGAGGGGTCTCTGGGGGATCCATCAACCTCTGAAAGTCTTGGACTGCACTGGACCTTGAAGATGATTGATGGACTGAGGGAGGAAAGCTACATTGCTAGGGTGGACAGAAGCCTATCTCGGGGAAAACCAATGGGAAATGGTCTCTGGGCAGAGGCCAGGGTTGTCTTGGGAACTCTTATCAGGAGTCTGACCAGGTGTCTCCCAAAGCAGGGGGCCCCCTTTACAGAGACTAGAAAAAACTACACTAAAATAACAATTATAACTATACTATACTTATCACTAAAACTTATCAAACAATTCCAGCATTCCTGCAGTGTCAATGACTTATTCATTATTCTTTATTAAGTCACTGTTAGTTGCACATAAACCAATTGAACATTCAAGAAATTTTAGACATCGATGATTTTGTAATGAAGTATTTAAAGCTAATACAGAATATTTGGCCACTTTGGGACCCTTGATTCATGTATCTTAAAATGAAACAGGCTCACTTCATGCCTTACAAATCTAGCCAAGATTGTTAACTAAATTTTAACAAGCAAAGGACAACAACCTGCCAAAAAGAATGTCTTTGGCCTGTTTCCAGTGTTTCTTATTGCTTTGTATTGAATATATGGTAACAAGAATTCTTAAAACTCAGTGCATACAAAAATTGACCCAGAATATCACATGTATTTATTCATCACCCAATTGTTCTAATATCAGGGCAAATATCACAGAAAATAATCAAAAGAAAACAGTTTCTAACTTCATCAATTTGATGATTTATTGCCCATTATAATGTTGATGCACAGATTTCAAGTTGTCTATCTTATTAGTTATATATTGCCATTCAATGACCAATCTTTAGAAGTTGTTTTTTATATAAATATTTGTATTAAAAGCCATGTACACATATATATGCAATAATATATGCATAAGCACATTCAGGTTGTGCTTTTCTTATGCAAAAGTTTCATCAGCATTATTGCTTTGGTGGTTGACATCTATCTGTTTTTAAGGGGCACCTCACAAGGCCCAATCTTTGCAGATGTTCCATGTGCAAAGGATTCCTACACCCAAAGAAAAACCTTCTAAAGAATGTAGATGCTTTAAATCTCACCTCCGGTCATGCTCTTCAAATGGTGATGTAATGCCAATAAAAAGAGCTGGAAATGATGTCACCACAGGATGACAAGTGGAACACCCTGAGCTGTTAGCATCCCCACACCACTGGCTATGGCCAGAGACTGCACAAGATACAGTGGGAATGACTCTGACTGCCAGGGCTCCTCTAGATCCTATAAGTGTCCTTAATATAAATCTCAATCTAAGATTAATCCCTCAACTAAGTTTTCATAAACCACCTACACTTTCTTGAAACAATCCCAAGCTTCAGAATCTGACAAATCACCATTTTCCCAGGAAAATCTAGTTTATTAAAAGAATAATCTTCCTTGCTGTAAGTGGGACAGTTTTATAAGCTGCTATTCACTGAGAACAGTCTAGAATATAATTGTCCTTCATCAGGATCCCCTGCCAGTGTGAAGCGCTTTTAGAAGTACTGTATGTCTCATCCATCAGAAAACATGCAAGAGAACATTTTGGCTCTAAAATAATAATAATTATATTAAAAAAAAAACCAAAAAAAACCCCAAAAACCACAAAACACACAAACCTGCAAAGAATGTTTAGCTTTTTTCGTGGACTGTATTGCTATTGCTGCATATAGATGTAATTCTTTCCTATTTACTCAGAGTTGACTGGTAATGGGATGGACCAGGTTTTTTTCTCCTTACCTTTCCCTTCAATCTCAGTCAAACACTCCCTGAATTCCATGTGCCACTTGTCCCTCTTTCTCACTGTCCTTTCTCTCCCATACACTAGAAGCACAAACACATATATATATGCATAACTTGCATCTTCACATACTCGTCCTCCTCCTTCCTCTCCTACCTACCTACAAGTTATTAGCTGAACATGTCCTTCAAAAATTATTACTTTATAACTCCTCTTAAGTGCCACTCTTATCTTTACAAAACAATATATTCCTGCATATGAAGGAGAATCCTAATTTCTTTGTCTGTTATTACCAATATTCACCCTTCCGCCCTAAATTTAGAGAAGCTGAAGTCAATTGTTTTCAACAGTTGATGACCACATACCTTGCAGTGTATTTTCAAACTCAATTTGAACAAATTTTTCCATTGGTAGCCCTAAAAATCAATTTAGTTCACAGTATTAAAACTTCTCTTCTGAACATACAATCACATTTATTTGCTGCAAGATGACATTTTTGAGAAATTTTATTAGGCTGAGGGTCTTGTCCACATGCACCTATGCATGGGATTGGGTCTGGGTTACCAGGACACACCTTGTCCCCATCTAAATAGGGGCAAAGGTGTTGTGTGATTGCTGTTGAGTGATTTTACTGTTTACTGCTGACAGTCAGCAGGCATGATTTATCAGAGAGAAGCTGTCAGTTTTAGTGAATGTACATGGGTTTTGAAAATATGCAGTTTATGGCCAGGAAAATAGCAAAAATTTTAGCTCAACATTGATTACATAAGCTATCAATTATAAGTTTAGCAATATTCATTATGCACAAAGATTTATGTATGCTTATGAATGCATCCAAAAGTGAACTTCTATTTTTGAACTACATTAAATTATTGAAATTCTGTGAAAATCTGATGAAAAATGTATTACATGTATTTGCAAGGAGTTAGTGCACTGGGTGACACTAACAAATAAATGCTGTTCCATAAAATATTCTATAACTGCAAAGATAAAAATGTAACACTGTCAGAGACTGCAAATCAGACATAGATATTGCAGTCAGCTTTCACAGGCAGCACTCTTTAAACCAAAGGGAACATCCTTTGGAATATTCACAGTATTGTGAAGAAAATGGAATGGGGCTCTGCAGTAGAAAACACTATAGATTACATCTTCCTGCTCTTACAATACGAGTGGACATAGATGAGGTTTTCACATAGACTTAGCCAGGATTTCAAAGAATAAGCATTATAAATGTGCTACTGTGATAAACTTGCACTCATAACCAAGGGAGCAAGAATTCTTATTCCATTGATGTAAATATTGTTGTTCGTTCCACCAGCTCCAAAGTTCTGCTTTTCATCATTTTTCTTTTTTTTCCCCTTTTGTTACTAGGCAACGAAGCAAAACTGTTTCACATCAAGAGAGTACCATATCATTTATTTGAATGGGAAATATCTGTGAAAAAGAAATAACAGATCTTGCTTTAATATTTTGACAAGTAACATATAAATAAACATTTTAATAATTAAGAAAATATTGCTTTTTTTTACCTCTAATATAGAATCAAACACTTATAGATAAGCCTTTTGGCTATTCTCTAAGTTGGGATCTCCAAATCACCTCTTCCAGGTCACTGTCAACTTATCAGCCAATTTTAAAGGGAGCAGTTGGGCTAGCTGTGAAAGCTCTTGGAAACTTTCACAGAATCTCAGAATTACAAAATGGTTAAGTTTGGAAGGGACTGCTGTGGGTCATCTGGGTCCACCCTCCCTGCTCAGGCAGGGTCATCCCAGAGCACACAACACAGGATTGTATCAGACAGTTCTTGAATATCTCCAGTGAGGGACACTCCACACCCTCCCTGGGCAGCCTGTTCCAGTGCTCAGTCACCCACACAGTAAAGAAATTCTTCCTCGTATTCAGGTGGAACTTCCTGTGCATCAGTTTCTGCTCATTGCCTGTTGGAATTTCATGCATTTAAAAAGTAATATCATGAAGCAAGCTGAATCAAAGAGAAAATTATCATTTTTTGGTATGACCTAAATGTATTAAAAGCCAAGGGCAATTTTATTATTCCTTAACACATAAAATGCCTGTTGGCATTAGTTTGGTGAGGCGTTCAGAATACTTCTGTTGGAAAAACATCCAATTTTCTCTCATTCAGCTATGGAGAGAAACAGCATTTTGAGTTTTGTTTCAAAATACAAGACCACTTAATTATGGTACTTGAATGAATCTGGCAGAGAGCCTAAATACACTGTATTAGTGCTGCAGTTCTGTAATATGGTGAAACAGGGTAGCTATTTACACTTCAGATATTGATTGTGATACCATTCACTCAGCCTTTATTAATCCTAAAATATGTTTAAGCAATAACTAAGCCTGTTGCAAGAATCAACAAGAACTATAAAGTGCTCACTTTATAAGGCTGGCTTTACTAATTTATTAGTCAACTTATTCTACTGAGGAGGGACCTCCCAGGCAACCCCTTATCCCACTGTACAGAGGCAAATGGCAGCAAACCTTTTGCTGCCCATGCAAAGAAAACTAGTTCACACTGTCGATTTGGATCAAAACTCAAAGCTTAAAAAAATCAATGCAAACAGATAGTACTGCATAAGAAAGACAAGGCAGACCATCTTCCCAGTCCAAAACTAAGCTGTAAGAGCAGTTATCTTTCAGAAGGGATCATCCATGTCATTATAAGCCAGCTCTTTTCTCTTTGGCATCTTCCTAAAACCCCTCCTCTGCAGGAATGTTGTGACTTTTTACAATATCTACTAGATTTAGCAAGGTCCAGGGCATGTCATGGGTTAGCTGTGGTATAATTGATGCAACCTTCTCCTCTTACCATCTATCTAGTTCTTTACTTTCTAAATGTTCCAGAAGATTTTAACTTTGCCTTTGTCAAAAACCCAGAGCTCCAGTCCTCTAAAGCTTATAATCCTTTCATACATATTTTATTGTGCATAAATCCACTACTGACCAATTGATTTATGACACTGTACAAGAGATGTATACACAGGTATTGGTGATTATGAAAGTCAATGTACTGCTATTTGAAGAAAATCATGCAGATAAATCTAGCAATATCTCCTTTCAGTGAAATTGCCCAAATCAAGGAGTTGAATTAATATCTCCATTTGTTTCTTGTTTAATTTTGCACATTCATTTTACATTAAAGTTATAACCAAGTTTTTTTAACAATATAAAGTACTTTTGCCATTATTTTCTTTGACTAAAAAGCAGAAAGAAGTTTTCTGCAAAATGAAAAATGATGCAGTATCAAGAAGTGAGGCTATATTTTCTATTTTTCACTTTTCAGAATGTCCCATTTGTGTGGCTCATCGCGCAGAATGTGGATAACAGTCTCTTATAAATAATCTCAAAAATAACCCGGCAGTTTCTAACCTCCCACTCCTAGAAATTTTGGAGAGGTTTATATAATAATATTAATTGGGACAATATGCAAGTGTGCTGGAAGCATTTCTGCTAGTAAAGATGCCTTTGATCTGTAAGAAAGACAAACCTTGTTAAAGCACACAAACATTTAACTATTATCCATCTAGATCTCATGAAAGAATTCAACAAGGCCTGCTTGAGCTGTTAAATTACTAAAATCTGGATGACACTCAGTCTTTTATCTGTTGTGCTTCTTGGAGATATCTGAAAAAGAAGAAACTTAAGGAGAAGTTACAAACTGAAGGGCTGTGACCACAGCTGATGAAACTAGATGAGTAAAATTTGCAAGGCTCAGAGAAAACCAGAGACACTAGAAGGTATAGATCTTAGAGGAAACAGAGCTGCTCAGGTCACAAAACAAAGATTTTGATTCCTGAACAAAGGAATACACTGTTTCCTGTTCTTTGTTCTTACTACACTCTTGCTTTACTCTTCTTATTGAAATACACTTTGTCCACATTCTTTTGTTATCACAGAGAAATACAAGCAACAAAGAACTGACTCTGCCATCTTCTTGCCCTAATAATCAAACATATCAACAAGGATCCAAGTAATGGCAAAGCACACAAGCCCAAGAGCAGTAAATGATCAACTATAAGTGCTTGTTCTTTAAAGACTAAAAAAACATGAAAGACAAATTCTGAATTAGAAACTATATCCCTGAGGTTTGTCAAAAAGGAATGTGGAGCATTGATACTGGAAGAGCTTGGAAAAAACATGGAAAAGAAATAGGCAAAAAGATGACTTGAAAGGTAAAAGCCAATTGAGTTTGTTTTTCTTAAAAATTAAAATAAAGAAAATAATTAAAGAAAATATGTGACATTAGATTGACAACCAGTAATTGCCACTGGCCTTGCCTTATCAGTTTCCAATAGCCCTGGGTTGGTTGTCATGCAAGTGAGAAATCACGGGATTTCTCTCTAATGTTGGCATTGATAGGAAACTGCATTCATGAGACAACCTGTTATGCAAACAACAATCTAACCAGAGATTTCTGGATGGAATAACAAATTAAATATCAAAATGTAGGTGAGGTAAGTCCACTGGGTTTTTAAAGACTTATAGTTGTGGCTCTACAACATGAATTTCCACAGGGAAGTTCAGGTTCCATGAAGATTTGCTAAAATGTAGGATTTTAATTTCTCTCTACATCTCCACGAGTTCTCTATACAATGGGCTATAGAGGACTAAGTTAATGAAGTATCTCCTAATAGTGTAATAGAGTATTAAGAAATGTGTAAGTAATGGAGATATAGTTGGATATTTTGGAGGCCAAAACTCAAATGATTGTCACATATTTATTAAGAAATCCTGAGTAATGTGGATGCACTTGTTTTGGTGAAACCACAAAAGTGGAGGATGATGGGTCAAATCCTCAAGTAAGCAATGTAAGATAAAGTTTGTAAAAAGTCTTTCATGTGCCCCTTAGATCTATAGTAGCAGGGTAGAGTTAGTAGGTTGGACCAGTTCTTTCAGTGGTGATAGAAAGCTCAATGATTTCAGAACCATCAGAAGCACCACCCATCAAAAAATTAAGGCTTTTCATCTGGGAAAAAGAAAATAATATTTTTTCAGCAGCATTTTTTTTCTTCTTGCTATGTCTCTTTCTTCTTACTATCTTGATTTGATGTGCAGTGCTAAAACATCATGTGCAAAAGTAGTTGTATTGTTCATCCAAGAGAAACTAGAAGTATTAAGTAATTTCATATTTTCCCATCTGATTTCATATTCTAGCTTTCTACATAAAAGGGATACCATTTTCTATCTACCAGGTAGATCAAAGACCATCTGAGAAATGGCAAATAGTTTGAAAGCCATCTTCTATTGAAACTTATAAAGGCAGGATTTCTAATATCTTAAATAAAAATTTGATTGAGAAGGGAGTTATACATGGGATATTAATTCCTTCCAGCACTCACGGATTTCACTGGTTTTTGCAGAAAGAAAAAAATTTTATCCATTTGTCTCAGAGGGCTAGTAATAAAATAGATATTCAGATCTAATTGGATGGTTCAAACCCAGACCTTTTCTATCTGGGAAAAAAAGAACAGATATTTTATGACTTTTCTGTGCCTTACGTAGAATCAGCATCATTGTCCTTGTACATTGCCCCTTTCATTGCGTAGAAAAGATGTGAAGACCTGAATGGCAAAAGTTACTCTTAAAGGTGATTTATGTGGGTCAGGGTTAAAATACGGTGTGTGTAAACTTTTACATTGACTTACAGTACTTTGTGCATTAAAGACTCAAAGGGATCCATCTAAAATCTAGACATCAGTTTTAAAGACTTTAGTGTTTTAGAGTTCTCAAGTATTTCTTTGCTTATGAAGAGGTGCCCAGCCTTTACTCAGACCCTGCAAGGCAGGTGTGCAGAGTTCCATTCTCTAAACATTGGAAAAATTGAAAATTTTTGTCACTAAGGCTATACATCTTCCATAATTAAAACAAAGAAACAAACAAACAAACAAACATGAATTTTGCTAAGTTTAACATTTCATAGAAGAATAACTCACTCTCTGCAATTGATAACATACCTTGTTTCATGTACATGAACTAAGAAACAAGTTAGAAGTTTCTGTGTTCAAGGCTTTTCTGCCAGTGACCAGTAGCCAGAAGTTTGGTGTCTAACATGATTAATTACAGATAATCAAAATACATTCCACCTGTCATAATAAGTTTTCACCAACACAAAGGCAACCCTGATTTAACCAGCAAGTTTAAAGTTCTTTCTGATTTTGTTTTCACAACCAAATGCAGCTTTATTACCCCATTAATATTCTTCTACTCACAGTTAACATACTGGGTACTAATTCTTCACACACATGCATTTCAGGCTGTCACATGTGCTCTCCTTCTGGAAACCTATATTTAGTCATCAGGCCATAATGTTCATCATTATCATATTTGAAAGAACACAGGATTTAAATTGATCACTACCTCATGAATGTAACTAATTTCTCACATATAGTACAGGAAAAAAAATCTGTTTAAGCTTTTACTGTCTGATGATGAATTTATACACTTTACTGCTCAAAATTCTTCAGACAAGGCTTTCTACTTGTCATAAATTCAATAAATAAAATAAAACAAAACAGCAAACATATGGGCCAGTGGTGGGATGCCAGCAATCTGAAAGTATTGTTTTTCTTTTGGAAAACCTATCAGCCTAAATTGTCAGTATCTGGAGGGAAAGAGGCTGCATCATAGCACAGTTCTAGAAGCATCTTGATTCCAGTACAAACTCTGGACAAAGTAGGGGGAGTGGGTGGGGAGGAGAAAGGGAAGATATGAAGCCTAATAATTCCTTTAAAAAAGGAGAACAGAATAATAAACATAGTGTCTTAAGGCAGATGAAATATTGAAAGATGTCTTACTTTTCTACTAATACTGGTAACTTCATAATCAATCCGTAATATTAAGGCTTTTTTGTTTGTTTGATTTAATTTGCTACACAGAATTTGTGCCTATATTTACTGTAAGAGAATTATCTGAAATAACTTCAGTTTCTTAGCCTCAAAATGCTCTCTCATGCGTCCCAAATCTGCCAGCAAAACTCTTCCACTGCTGCTGTCTTCTAACATAGTTGACACTAATGGTCCAGTCAACTTCTCTTTCAAACAACCTGGTATAAATAAATTAGCAAGCAGTGGGTTCACTTGGAGCTGCAAAGGGACAGCAGGAGAATCCAGGTCTGTCAAGTTGCCGAGGGAGACTTTCCCCAGCAGCTCCTGTGCAATGCAGTGCTCCAGTGTGACCCTTGCCCGCTCTGTGACCAAGTGTGCTGGAACCAGCTGGTCAGTCCAGCAGCTAGCTGCTCCTCATGCTCAGGAGGGGAGAGAGTCAATCCAAAGGGACACAGCTGTCATCGGATCCTAACTGGAAGGAAGAGATATGGCCTTACCTGCTCATCTGACCTGTAACCCCCTCTCTGCCATCTGCCCATTCATCCTGACAGCTTGAGAGAGAAGTTTCAGAGATTTGCAAATATAATTATGTAGTAGTATAGTCAAGTAGTAGCACAGTCAAGTGACTGGGTTTGGAAATCATATGTCTATGCAGCTCAAATACTTCATAAAATTGGCACTTAATTATTATTACATGAGACTTTCTAATATGCCCTTATAGGAAATCAGCACTGGCCAAATGTGGTTCTGGAACTTTAGGATGAAATCCATATGAGGTAAAGTGATATCTACTTTCAGCATCTCCCAGTAGAGTGCTTTTTTAGGTCAGGAACAGCACCTACATCAATTCTTAGATTTTTCAATTCCAAAGAACTGTAGGTTATTGGTTCTACATGCAGCAATGTAAAAAGCAGTCTCTAAAGGAATACAGTGGGGAATTAATGATCTCTGAGCATTGTGGTAAGTGTTTGCCCTGATATGTTAGCACATGGTCAGTAGCTACTGGGTGATATGGAACCCATTTGACATTTGATGCTTCTGAGTGCTAGTAAAAATAGCAGCCTTTTGGTTCAGAAGATCAGGTGTCTGCACTGGTGACTCAGGGGATGACACATGCCAGTCAGCTGAAGGACTGGAGGTGGGAGCCTAATTGAGTTGTGCCTAACTGTGTGAATTGCATTGACAATGAAACACTTAAAACTGTACAGCCCTGACAGGGTATGAAGGAGAAAAATGGCGGCTGGGATGACTTAGTGAGGACAAGTATACCAACCAAAATCAGCGTCAAAGAAGGAGAGGGATGGGAGTTCTTCTCTCCCTCTGTCATTAAAAATCAAATTAAAAATCAAATTAAAAATTAAGAATCAAACTGTAGATGTGGTGCCTGTGTGAGGCTGGGATTCCAGCTGCTGTCTTGAGCTTAGTGTCTAAACTGTCTAATTAGACTGGACAGCAGGGAGAGGAAGGGAGACTGGGACAGAAAGGCAGAAGGATAATAGTTTCCTAGGAAAGTTGGCCAGTACTTACTAATGATTATGCTTTAAGAGAAATGGGAGCATTTTGGGTAAGAAAAAGTTTCCCTGCAGTATTATTTGATAGTCCACAGAAAAACACAGGAAGATAACACAGCTAAAGCTCTTGGCTCTTTGGTATAGACGCTTGCTTGCCTCCTGTCTGAGACTGGTAAGAAAATTGTTAAAGTTATCATCTCTAGTAAAGCTGAATTTAGGATCTGGACTAGGATGACATTACTCTAATTTCAGCACTGCAGGCAGAAAAACTCATCAGCCCAGATTAGAAGAATTACTCTAGTGAGGAGCAGCACTTATTTGAATAGGGGAATTAAATACAGAAAATATAATCTAAAAATACTTCAAAATACATTGTAAAGCTCATTGAAAGTGCTTAAACCTTATTACTAGGTCTGTGCTTAGATTTCTTGAAATATGCCTGTGGGTTTTTGCTCTTGTAGTCATCCCGACTTGATTTCAGGTACTACTGTTGCTGGGCATGATTTGGACATGACTCAGGTGCCACAGGGATGCTAAACTTATGGTTATATTCTAAAACTATTATTATCTTCCAATTTATATTATGCAGAAATACATTGTACCAATTATATAGTTTTATATGAGAAGAATTAAACTATGTCATGAATAAAAGAAAACAACTCACATGCAATCCTTTCCCATCAAATATAATCACATTCGTTAGTCTTTTCACACTCCCCTTTCCAAGCAAAAAATAATGTCTGAAAATCCAAAACAGTCCAAAGTTTTGAATTTTGCCTATCTTTTTTCTTGCCAGTAATACTGGGAAAAGGCAATAAATTATGAATGTGATGTTTAACCAGGAGATGGATTATTTAAATAGAAAAAAGTTCAAAATTATTCAAACTAAAGGTTGAGTTCCATTTTAAAAATAATTTGTAGGCATTTTAAAAAATAAATTGTTGGCATTTTTCTCTATTTGATCAACCTTAATGGATCTAAAGAATAAATTGAAAAGGAAAATAAAACACACCAAAGATTCCTAACAAAATTCAACACTTTGGTGAATATTTATATTAACAACTTGAATGTATTCAAACTAATACTCAAAGCCAATATGTACATTTTAAGAACATCCCGGTTTTTTCCAAATTAAAATTTTGTTCTGCAGGTTTTAGCCATACACTTGAAAATACTCAACCACCCAATTTTGTTACATATTTAGAGAGACATGCCAAATTCAGGAGTGTCTTTGTGTACCTTGTTTTGCCAGAGGAATGTTAGCTTTAACACAGGCAAAAGGTTTTACACTGCAGAATCATTAACCAGAGCTAAAATTCTCAACTCAGTGTATCTGTTTCTTAAACAAAAGATAGTGCCCAACAAAGGAAGTAAATGAGAAGAGGCCCTGCAGATCAAAGTTGCTGCTCTTCATCTTTTGTGTGGGAGGACTGCCAAATGAATGCAATTCAACAGCCTATTTGCATCAACCCAGCTTAAATATCCACTGAGGGAGCAGGAGACTGGCGAGCTCTGTCAGCAGGTTACATTGCCATTGTGAAAAAGCAAAGCAACAGCGTGCTAGACATAATGAGACAATGTTGTGCATTCAGGTCTGCAAAGTCTTTTCTTGCCAAAGGAGAAGAAAATATTGGCCTGCATTAACATTCTAGATATGCTTCATGTTTACATGGCCCAGTCAATTGCATTTTCTTCACTGAACTGTTAAAGGTGCATTTACGAATACAGTAAGTCAAGCCTGTGAAAAGATTAAAACCTTATTTCCTGTATATTATATTTCATGGAAAAGCACATGTTAAGAGTATGAGTCATCACTGTCTGTGATTTATACCATGACTGCAGCAAAAGTGTCTTGGTTCATTTAATGGAAATCAGATATACCTTGTTGCAGGTTTCACATGGCATGTATGAAGAGGCCAGGAAACAGAAGTGGCATGGAGGCAGAGGTGAATGAGACAAAAAATACACGGTTCTGCAGAACAAGCTTCTCCACATCAAAAGGGAGAACACTTGAGCAGCGCTAAAAAGGAAATTGTGACTTCTACAAGCTTATGAGTTTGTAAAAGTTATGAGCTGCAGAAATTTGTTTGCAAAGCCTGGAGCATTCCCTGAGTTGCTATAGACAGCAAAACTGGGGCAAGGGAACAGCCTGACAAGTGCCTCACAAAAGCAGCCAAAGGAAGGGCACAAGAAGGAGGAGGTGCAGTTCTAGCAGCCTGCTGTTGCTGCTGCCAGCACATATGAGGAAATTTAGCAAGGTGCACAGGAACACCGGGCAAGGCCTGGCAGGAGGAACAGGAAGGCTGTGGACAGAATGCAGACATTGTATTTTGCTACATGTCTGGTTCAATGAAATAACCTGACACCCCTCCTTTCTTATAGATTCAGACTCTTCTTTTGCACTGATACACTGGCAATTGCTGCCATCTGTCCAAAGGAATATGACAGCAACCTCAATATTTCATTTAGCTGACACAATGGATTCACACATTGTGAATATGTGTAGTCATATAGTAGTCATATCATTATCACTGCTTTCTCCACCACCTGTAAGTGGTCTTAAGTCCCTTCCTCTGCTACAGCTGGAAGAGTAACCCTAAGGCTGATCTAAATTATTGCTCTCCAGAGTTGTCATGGTAACAGGAACTGGCTGAGCAACCCAGGCATTTTCTCTTTTCCTTGAACATATTCTGAACACTACATTTGGAAGAGGGATTGCAGATGTGCCATCCCCACAGGCTTCCTCTCTGTCTCATAGAGCACCATCAGGTTCCCAGCTACATCAGACTTCTGCCTGCTTTGCAACATGTGAGTGGCACATCTCTGCCAGAAAAGGTTTCCAGAATCTGCTGCATGACTTTAGCGGTCAGAACTGTCATTTTACATTTGGTATATCGACAGAAACATTATGTTTCCAAATATCACTTCACTGGAACTTAATAAAAAACTTGTGGGATTTTTAAAATACACCATGTCATAAAAATTCAACTTGTTTCAAAACACGCTTTTGTGTTTCCTTTCCAGAAGTATTCAAGTTAATCACTCACTACAAAAGAGTTTTAAATGATAACTAAAAATAAGTAATCGGTGAGGAAAGGAAGCCTTCTGGATAACAAAACCAAAATAATCAGAATTCAAGAACCTTATTTCTGGAGCCTCCTGCTCCTACCATAGAGACATTCTTTGCATGAACTTTAATGTTTATTAATATCGTGCAACCTGCATGTTCCTTCACTTGGAATTTGTCTTTCTTTAAGATTATAAAGTATTCAAAAAATAAAGAAAGATGAGCATGTTTATCCGGGTTATCTAGATAGTCAGTTGTGATAGTAGAATGGGTCTGAATTTGGTAAAAGGAGAAAACAGAGACAAAAGATTCTTCTTAAAGAGAAAGGAGCTGACCGTGGCTTTGCCTTGGATTCTTCATGCTAAAGGTTAGAAGGCATGAATGTCTTCTGTAAGAACTTTGTGGATGAGGCTCTGCCGATCATAAAAAAAACCTGCTGGATTAGCCTTTTGAGTCTGGGTGGATCAGTGGAGAATGGGTTTAATTTTGCACATTTACCAGATCACTGAAACAGATGGTAGAGCATTGAATGGCATATGACTGTAGCTAATGGAGCATTGCCTGTGCAGCTCTACTCCAGATTCTGATCTGATGGATAAAATATTTGCTGCCTGAAGTGGCTAAGTGGAGAAGAGCCATATCCAGTGCTACCAATGTACAGTTTTTAAAGTCAGGGAGCTGGAGCTTGTTATGACAAGCTGCCCAGCACACTTTTACACAAAATACCTCATTTATGGAGAAATAGTATGGCCAACATTTCTAACACTAGGATTTGATTCCCTTATCATATGCAGTGTTTGTAATATTAATCAATTCTTCCCATTCATCTAACATATTTCAGCTCCCCATTCAAGGATTTGAGTACATGAATACTTCCAGATAAAGAGCAATTATCTAAGAAAATGACCTAATGCTATTTTCCTCCTTCATACCAGTAGTAATTTAGCCTTTGGTTCCTGTTTCAGCAAAAATAGTCCTTTGGCTTCAAAAGGTCTTTACTCTTAACACATGCTCAGCTATCATGGCTGTTGCTCCAAAAAAAAAAAAAAAAAAAAAAAAAAAAAAAAAAAAAAAAAAAGATTATCAGGAAAAAAAGAAAAACTATTAACAGTCCTTATATTACTGGAGCACAAAGAGATATAGTCAAATATTTACTGTGCTCAAAATAAGTCCATAATAACCAGAAAATACTTAGAATCAAAGTACTGAGCAAATTAATTTAGTTAGAGAGAGTAAATAGCAATGATACAATGCAGGTTTATAGTTAAAGATATAAATTTTGTGATTCTTATTCCACCATATTAAATATTTGAATTATGTGCATTTTTAGAAATGCTCATAAATAATTGTTTGTAGAGAACCGCAATGAATATTCTCCAAGTGTAAAACAAAGAAAATTTCACACTCCTGGAGAAAATTGTTGCACAAAACTACAAGTGAAGGATTTTATGTGTACAGCCCTTCTGGAGAGAGGAGGAGGAAGAGAAATCACACAAAGATACTTCTCACAGTCTAATCTCATAAATGTGGTGACTGGATGGAAAAATGTCATTACTTACACTTACTTTCCATCAGAAAGCTCCTTCTCATAGCTGAGCACAGCAGCCCTCTATTTTTGTGTGCACAAGAAATGGTACTGTCAGACTTCTGCTGTGCAGAATGTACTATCAGAGCAGTTTGCTTTTATTGGTTTGAGGGTTGGGAGGCTGGTTTGATTAGTTGCATAGCAATTTATTAAATTACAAAATCATGTCTTCTAAGTTTGGAGAGCATTTTCATAACAAAATGAAGAATAATTTTCATTTAAAGACAACTTTTAAGTGGCTTACTTATAGACTAAAGTAGAAATTGTAATTGCTACATCTATCCAAAAGCTGTCTATTTTCTCTCTAGTCCTCTAATAAAGGAAACAGATCTATTGACTATCTGATGACTGCCATTTCTCTTGTTTTTCCAGACATCCAGGCTTTCTAATATAGCAGTCTACAATGTAAAAATAATCTTCTATAGGATGACATAGAAAAGATGTCTTGTTACAGCCTCTTGGGAACTTACATGAAGATTCTACAGAGACAGGAACTTCAAAGACAGTACATAGCAGAAGCGGGAATTTCTTTTGTTTTCTGTTTAGGAAAGGATATACTCCAGGTACTCATACAGGATGCAACAAACACATGCTCAGAGATATGTGTGTGTGTGTATACATATATATACACAAGTATACGAATGTGTATATATTTCCATATGTGTATATAAATGCATATATATCGGGTTACAGTTTGTCTTTATGCAAACTAAATTAAATGGGATGGAAATTTCTGAACTCCTGTATGACTTTTTTATCCATACACAGTTCTCATTCACATACTTAATGACATAAAAACCTTTGTAATAGAGCAGCCTGGAAAAGTTTCTGCGAGCTACATTCTTGATCCTTGCAAACTTAAGGCAGATTATAACATGAAAAATATTATATTAATCTGCAGTTTCTTCTCTGTAATTCCGGTTAATTTTTCATAATATAAGTATTTAGCACATAAAGCTCTGCTGATTCCCAATGTGGTTTGGGGGGGTTATTTGACATATAAGAAATCTTTATCTATGCACTCCAAATACACATACCACAGGGAGAGAGGCCTGACACCTCAGGTAAGGTGACAGCTCCCAGAGATATGTACATTTATCTGATATTTCATCATCTTCTTTTCAAACTCTTTTTTTTTATAATGATCTCTTAATCAATACAGACAAGATGCTTTGATGGCAGCCTGTTACTGGACATTTTCCTACTTGTCTATTTCAATGCTTTCCTTAGATACTGACTCTCATGCCTGTTTCATAATCCAGTTCCTCCTCTGATTTGGAAAAAAGGTAATTAGTATGATTATTTTCTGTTCACAGTTATGCTGTGCTTGAAATTTTAACAATACAAAAGGTTAAGCAACAACTGAAATAGCCCTTTAACTCATCTATTTTCCTTCTTCTTCCTGAGAAACACTCAAAGTTGATGTAAGAGCATTTTACTCTGACCTCAGTATGCTCTGACACCTGTTTTGACTGTAGTATTTTGAACACGTGGGTTCTTTGTAAGATTTTGTCAAACAAAATCTTCCATTTCCAATCTGGGTACCCAACCTCTGCTACTGCAGAGACAGCCTATTGCCCAGTGAATAATTGTACAACAGCTGGGGAGACTGGCTTTTTGGATGGCTACAATGACCAGGATGAGAGAGTTCAGAGCATGCTTTGCATATTGGAAACGTATGGTCAAATGCTAGATCCCAACACAGAGCAAGAAGATAGAAAAGGGTCTCCCTAACAATATGTCATATCTCTGGACTAGAGTTTCTTCTGATTCCCTACTCCCTATTCCCACAGACTCCACACTGGATTTTGAGAACCTTTCCTAAAATATGATAAAAAACCCACCAAAAAATTCTCTGTCAACTCAGCACTGAACACCCAATGCTTCCCAAAGTTTTAAAGATCCAATTTATTGGTTCATTGCCTGACCAATTGACTCATAAGAAGACGTGGAAGGGAGGGAGTATGAAAAGTGTTTTTCTCTAAAGCAGCTTTCTACTTTCTATCATTTTCTAAAGGATTCTCTAACCAAGGACTACAACAACAAGAGTATCTACAGTCCACAGGGAAAAAAATACTGCAGGATTTTCTGAGTGGTTTCTGAAACCTCTTTCCTAATAATACCACCTGACTTCTCCAACTCTATTGACTCTACCACATGGAATATGCAATTTTCTGCAAATTTACTGGTAGCTTTGCAGGCTGGAAGTGTAGCAAAGCAATGGAACTGATGCATTGCTTCAATCAGGATTTGCTTCTAAAGATGTATTTATTTGGCATAATTTCAAAATATGCAGGGAACTTCAATATAGTGATGGGTTAGCTTTCATCTGAAATTAAAAGAATTTATCCTACTCATTGTTATAGCAAAATCAAACTGCAGAATTTGAATTTTGCTTAAAATACTTTGCTTTACAACAGTTTTCAGTTTGAGGACTGGAATCAAAATTTAACCAAATCTGCAGCTTCCTGTTCTTCCAAATCCACAGAAAATCTCAGCTCACAGCAGACCTCAGAAAGTTCAGGGCACAAATACAGAGAGAGCTCTTTAACAAATAATACCCTTTTACCCAGCTGAGCTGAAAGGAGCTATCAATCACCCAGGAAGCCTGACACACCTGTTCACTGCCCAGGAGGATCAAGGGCCAGAACATCTCTACTGTAGCAGTAGAACAGCTACTTTTAAAAAGCACTGCTCTCCAACCGTCTTCCCTTACCATGCCAGATTTCTATAACTCTTTGGGCTGAGGTACCATAGAGCCACCAAGTACATTTTGAGGATGGAAAGGAAGAATAAAAACTGTCACCCTGAAAAAGCAATAAAACTGTATGTGGAATAGCAATCAACAAGGATGATAAAATGACCTCTGAGCTGTTTGGATAATGTTTTGAGAACTGGCACTGAATGGAAGTAAATTTTAAAATACAAACAATAGAATGAGATTTCTTGATCAGCCTTCTGGGTACACTGGAGACAGGGAATCTAAGTCCATTGGTGCTTTAAGCATCAAAGCTCAAATACTTTAAATGATCAGTAGCCTAAATTAGTTATTTTTATTACCATATTTTAATTCATAGTAATTGTAACAAAATTTGCATACAGAATATCAAAAGAAATAGGTCATGATAAATCTACACCTATACTTTTTAATTGGCAAAATTCTTCTGAACTGTCAGCTTAAAAATGCAACTAGAACTATTTTTTAGATTATGTATTTTCCTATTTACTTATTTCTAGAATAGTATGGAAAAACTCCAGGGTCATTTATTTTAAGCCACAATTTCTGACAGGTTGTGAATTAACTTAGATTGCAAAGTCACCTTGAAATGTTCATCCAAATAGTTTTGTAGAAAAAGAAATAAGGAATTAAATACTCTAGAAAAACAGTGCTTTGAGTATTTTTTTCTTCAAGATGACCATAAGAAACCTCTGGAGTTCTTACATCCTGTTGTGTGTCTGTACCCTTGCCCTCTTTATCCCCTTCAAAACATTACAGAACATTGTGGACTAACTGGGTAGGATTCTCCTGTCTAAACATTGATGTCTAGAGAACCTAAGCAGAGTTGGCAAATACAATACAGCAGATGTAGACTTTGACAGCATTAGATGTTATGGTTGTGACATAGGGAGGATGTAATGCTAAACTTCTACAGAACCTTCCTGAACAGATAGGAAAGTGTCCAATAGTAACTTCCTTACATGAAATCTCAGGGAGTGGTAGATGTAAAACAGAGAATAAATAAATGCTGATGAAGAGAAAACAGGCATGAGTATATACATATAAATAAATCTAAATAAAATTAAATCTTCATGTCACTTGCATTAAATACATTGATCAAATCTGACTTGATACATTCAGTAAACATTTAATGCCAAAGAATTATTCCTCTGTGTTCAATATATGAAAATGAATACAAAAGTGAAAAGGTTTGGGGTTTTTTTTAGAATACAATCTAACAGAATAAGTTTAACACCATTGTGAAAATTTTAAATCAACCTGATATTTCAGGGAAAAAAAAAACATCAGATAAACTATTTGATAAAAAAAACCCAAAAAACCTCACATTTTAAAAGTTTCCACCTAAACATAAATATTAAATATTTGTCTGTAGTGCTGTATGCATTTAGTGGATGTAATGCAAAAACAGAGATGAGCATCTGAAGTCTCACACTCTCTTATGTTCTGAGATGTACTATTAAATTATACTTTTGGTATACTATATCCATATTGACTACTTTATATAAATATATACACTAAGTCAGCACATACTTCTCTTATTTTTAAAATTCCAGTTAAATGTATGTATGTGCTGAATAATATTCAAAAGAAATTTATTGAAGGAGTTGGAAGAAAGAATGGAGAGAAATATAGCAAGCAAAAGAGGAAGAAAAAACTACTTTTTGCTGAGGGATTTTTGAAAGCACTCATTTCTGAATCGACTCCTCTTGAAGTTGATGATAAAACTCTTACAGGTTTTGGTGACAAAAAGACATGTCCCCAGACCTTTTGAAATTTTCTTCCTATCAGTATAAGTCACCCTACTGAAGAGTTGCTTCTGTGACTTCATGCTTAAAAGAACAAAAGAAAAGTCTATTCTTTTGAGACTATGAGAGCAGAGGCAGAAGGAGTAAAAGAATGATAACAGAGCAAGAAATATAGAGCTAGAATTTCTTTTACTGTGCAGCTGAAGCCACTGAAGCAAACATGCCATGTAAGAAGGAAACCCAGGAAGTTTGTTAATATTTGTGTCCTCTGGAAACATATGCATTACATTATTTTATAGGCACTGCTCTCATTATATACTGGGTCCAATAGTATCATCATAAAACAAGAAAAAAAATTATACATAGATAAGGAATCTCTCAGATCCTTTTAGTTCTCAGGTACTAGGAAGAGTTGATGTACTTTTGTACCTTCTACTTTTTTACAAACAAGGCTGATGTAATTATTCCTTAGGAATGATTTAGGGGAGTTGGGTAGCCTACCTGTTTTTATCACTCTGTTACTGCTTTCATCCTAAAATTAATTTTGTCTTGCTATTTTATAAATATATAGTAATGAAAATTTCAAATTTAAAATAAAGTCTTCTGATACCAGGATATCATTTTCATCAACCCTGCAACTGCTATGATGACTTTGAAAGCAAATAGTCTCTTGCATGAACTTTCTAATTAACAGTTAAAAAGAAACTGAATGTACGCAATAAACACCGTGATTTGAATACCTCATCATTTAAGCATCCCTTTTCTAGAACTGCAGCCTTAAGGAAGAAATGTCCTTAGAAATCCCACTGTGTTGGTGTTTTCTGTGTGTTCCATACATGTTCTGAAAGCTTCCCTTTTACTCATTTCTTAGCTACATCAAAACTAAGTACTGTAAACTACAATCAATTTTGCTGAGCCTTTGCAATCCCACATACAGGCTTTTGGGGTCAAACAAAGGAGTTATGCCTAAGCACCAAAGGATAAGGAAGTATGATCAGTAAATCAGAAGTCAGACACAGATAATTAGACATTGCATTTCAGCCATGGTTTTGTAGTAGTTCTGGGTGCCTGCCTGTGTCAACTCACACAACTAGTATAACCATTTCAAAATTGCATAGAAAAACCCAAAAGAGTTAAAGATTTTGTTTCTGGAACTGTCCTTACCATCATCAATATGTTTTCAAAGCTTATATTTCAACTATTATAATATAAGTTCTATTAGTAGACATCTGAGATATGGCAATAATTCCTTGACCTTAGAAAGTCAATATAATTATACTCTCATACTTTTATAAGTTATAGCCCAGTGCCAACTGACTTTTAATAGTTACTACATAACAGTATTTTACATTATAAGTGCTTAACACAAAATAGTGTATATTGACCACAAAGCATGTCAGAAATACAACTGCATGTGATTTTGTTTTGCAACAGAGATTGCCAATGCCAACAAGAATACACAGCTGTTGAAAACAACAGCCTTCTCAAGACAAAAATTACTTCATTATTACACATTCATTAAGGCTGGCAGGGTTCTTTCAAAGGAAGTGCTTTCATTTAATTAACAGCTGGAAAAAAATATAAACTTGGACACTTTGCTGAAATGTTGTTTCCCAACATCACATCCCCTCATTTTGAAACCTTTCATAAAAGGTATTATTTTAGTTAGGCAGAGCATCATTGTCAGGATTCCTAGTGCTACATAAAAAGAATACGCTAAAATGGATGGGAAATTCCAATGAAGCTAACTGTTGTTTTGGAAATCACATTTATAGGGTCATTACTTTATTTCTGGAATCACAATCCTCAAATGAATAGGACTGTTCATAGTACATGCAGTGAATAATCTAGATACTTGCTGATTCTCATCCAGCAAACTGATCCTTAAGAAAGACTGAAAGAGAATACAGGCTACAATCTCAACCTTTATTGCTATGTCATGAAGTAGTTCAAGATTATTATGCAACATATTCAGCATATGCTACAGTAATTTAAAAGTTTTTGATAATTTTTTTATTATTCACATTTCAGTGGAGAGCAATTAGATCCTAGTAATCCTTCTAAGAGAATGAGAAAAACTTCTTTCTTTTCCTTCCTTCCTTCCTTCCTTCCTTCCTTCCTTCCTTCCTTCCTTCCTTCCTTCCTTCCTTCCTTCCTTCCTTCCTTCCTTCCTTCCTTCCTTCCTTCCTTTCCTTCCTTCCTTCCTTCCTTCCTTCCTTCCTTCCTTCCTTCCTTCCTTCCTTCCTTCCTTCCTTCCTTCCTTCCTTCCTCCTTCCTCTCCTTCCTTCCTTCCTTCCTTCCTTCCTTCCTTCCTTCCTTCCTTCCTCCTTCCTTCCTTCCTTCCTTCCTTCCTTCCTTCCTTCCTTCCTTCCTTCCTTCCTTCCTTCCTTCCTTCCTTCCTTCCTTCCTTCCTTACCTTCCTTCCTTCCCTCCTCCTCCTTCCTCCCCTTTCTTCCGACCCTTCCTTCCTCTCCTTCCTTCCTTCCTTCTGACCCTTCCTTCCTTCTCTCATTAATAATAATATAATTAACATTCATGCAACTTGTCTTGTAGGTGCTCCCAGCTGATGTGGGACACCAAAGGACCAGTGGAGTTTTAACCAAGTAAGAAAAGATGACTAGGATTCCCGGCAAATGCTGTGATTCCCTCAGGACACAGGAAGACCAACCTCACCTTAGAAAGAAGAAATAATGATGCTTTCTGCTTTTGTTTGACACACAAACTTGTTAATTTATGACTGCTGACTGATCATTAAAACTCCCATGGTGTTGATTCTTTGCTCTAGATATTCTTCTGCATCACTTGACTTGCAGATCAAAGCAACTTAGGGAAAGCTGTCCTAGAGCATGTCCAGACCTCTGTCTATGGAGGAGTCAGATGTTTACAGGGAGATGACTGCCATGTGGATAAAAGGAGATTCTAGATAGTTAAGTTTTCTGTTCTACACCTACAGAGTGAAAAAACAAACAAAAAAATTGCATTAAGGTTTTGTTCTCTGCATGTGTTAGTTTTCTTTTTTTTCCTTGAAAAGCAATTGTTAGAGAAAATTCGTCCAAGACTTTACTCCTGTAAAGTTAAAGGCAGATCTTAAATATAAAAGCTGAGTATACACTAACTCTGACAGAAGAAAAAATACGGATCAGTCAGCAATCAATAGAAGAGTCTGGCCTTCTGCATTTGAATCCTGTAAGGCACTGTTCCCAGGTTTGTTAAAACATCTCCCTCCCTCTGTTCCTTCTTCCTTTGAAGTAAATTTCTTTCTCCTGCCATTATTGCTGTCATTGCTAAATTATATATGCTCTCGTGTTCTAAAAACTCTGCATCAGGCACAGTAGTCAAGCACCATTTTCTTCTGTAGCCTACAGCTGTATGAAACTCAGGTTTTCCTGAGTTTTCAGGTAATTCTGCCTCCTTGAATACCTCGTCTTTTAATTATGCATCCCCCAAAAAGAAGGAATATCCTCCACTCATGTGCTGGAATAAACTAGATTTGTTCTAATTCTACAGTATTAGCCCTCAGCATGTCTTCCACAACAGAAAGATTGTCCATGGTTCAGAATTAAATTTAGGAAAATCAGACCAAAAACTCAAGGTACAATTTGTACACTGCAAAATTAGGACTATCTCCTGAAATACCTAAATCTGCTGGAACATCCAGCTTCTCTTTGGAAAATATAAGTACCTTCACTAGCTGAGGTCTCAATAATATAAAACACTGAAAAACAGAAAAAGCAAAAAAATAAAAGCATACTGAACTGGAAAGGAGGAGTCATTTTTGCCTGAATATGATCTTTAGGTAACCAGCTAAAGTTCCCAGTAAACACTGTAGCTTTCACTTAAATGAAGCAGACCTGCAATCTTAGAAATAGAAAAGTGTTGTCTTGGTGGTTTTTTTTGCTATTTAGGTCTGTTCTTTCTGTAGTAGTTCACAACATAACACAATCAAATAAATACAATGTCTGTTTGTCTATAATCATGTAAAAAAAGACCAAAAAACAAGATAAAGGAAATATATTCCCACCTTCTGTAGGAAGATAATAGAATTATACTGAAACCAACCAGAATGGTTTTTAATAATTCTATTCGAGATTTCTGCAGTTTTCCACTTCAAAGTTAAGCAACTGAATCTAAAGGCACTTCACAATATAGGAGGAATCTGGAGTCTTTTAAAAGTGGTTTACTGGAAATTGGGGAATTCAAGGAGTTCTTTTAAAATAGAAGATTAAATGAGAAGTGTCAATATCCATCTATTGATCTGGTGCTAAGGAGACAAAAAGACATTTTGTTGCAAAAAAAACCTAGCAATGCACCTTTTTTTCAGATCCAAACCCCACCAAAGTCAAAATTTTTTACATTGTTCCAAGTAGGCTTTATATCAAGGCTAAAGGAAAAGGGTGCAGCCAGGACAGACATAAACGCAAAGTGCTCATTTTGGGGAAAGTGTTGGTTTGGGTGTACAGATTGTATTAGTGCCCACCAACACCAGAAAAATGGATGCAACCTTTTCCAAAATACAGTCATAGTTCGGCTGAACAAAATGGTCTTTTCCTTCTAACTTCCCAGACAAATAGATGTCTGTCTTTAATTGCAAACTGTCAGTCATGCTGCAATGAGCACAGACATCATGAGTCATTCCTCTTTGAGCTCTAATCTCTGCTCATAGCGACAAATAAGCTTCAAAAATCAATCTGGTTCTGACTCTTCCTATCTTTGGGATTTTTTTTTTTAAATATTAAGTAAATGTATTGCATGTTTTAGGTACAAAATTAGAGAATATAAAATTGTAAGTATAATTAAATGAAATGTGAAACAGCCTGGAGTGCCCCTGTAATGGTATTACCATCTTGTAATAAAAATGTAAGCTAAATCCCAGACCTTTAGAGCATTTTTTAGGTTACTATTCTAGGCTTATGGCAGCCTAGTTATCACCTTTTATAGGCTACTACAAATTGTGAAGCAACACTGTGCATATCTCTTCTACAAGTCGAAAGCAGATACATACATTATAAATGTCTTGAACTATAGTAAAAGGATATACAAGTAATGACTTGATGTTACAATGTGTTCTCCAAATGGTTGCTATCTTTCCACATTCATTCTACTTTGTCCAACATGTATTAAACAGGAATATTAGTTATCTTGTATATCACCTATATACCTATTGTGTTAGGGAGTTTCTTTGCCACTAGGTTTTGTGGCTATAACTATTCCACTAGTTTCCTTAGTCAGAAACCTTCCTCCAAAAGAGTAAAAGGAGGTCTGCCAAAACAGAATTACTTTCCAGAGTGTCAGATTTAAATATCTGAGAGAAATTAATATTCCACATTCTAACCAATATCCTTGTTTACTATGAGAATAAATGTTTATTCTGTAACTACCTCTGTCATGGGATCCCCCATATTCTGAAAAAATACTCCACTTAGATTTTGGTGGTAGTTTCAACAAAGATTTACAGATCACCATCAACTGAAATACCTTCCTCCTGAGAAATTTCAGTGAAAATTTTAAGTCGCCCTAGAGAACACTAACAGAAAACAGTAGTCCCAATTAACCTGCAGGTTTGCTACCGTTTTAAAGACTTTAGTTGAGAATAGAATTTTGCTTGAGAATGGGAATAATTACATGACCGAAAATGACACAATTCCTGCTTTGTGAACATCTATATCAGAAGAAAACCATTCCTGTAAAAGAATTGCTTGTTTTCAGAGTTAAGTGCACACTTGGCTGATGACACTTTTACCACTATGGTCATGATTGTAAAAGTGGCGAATCTAAAGATGACCTTAGAAATGCAGTGTATTGTTTCTCTATTCTCCTCCTAGCCTTGCTGCTTAATTTGTTCATCTGTCTTACATAGGGTCTTTTACATAATCCGTATGAAAGCAAGGTAGTTCTAAAATCAGGTTTAATTGATGGAAAAACATCAGTTTCAATCCAAAAGTATCATTTATAAGTTCAGGACCAAAAGCTGCTGTTAATTTCCCTCAGGATTTGAGTAGCCTTCAATTGCATTTTCACTTCTTCAAATGAGCAAAGGAAATTAAGAAAGAAATACTGAACTCTAGTACTTACATTGAATGCAAAGATGGATTTTATTTTTATGAGAGGTAATTACAACGTTCACGAAGTGGGAAAGATGCGTGAGAAGAGTGCTACAGCAAAGCTCAATACTGTAACCCCTGCCAAAAAATCCCTCCACCTGTTAATCTTTCTGCAAGAAATTTCTAGTCTGAGAAAAAGGAAGTAAGGTGCTACACTGTGTGAGTTTGATATAACATTGTTTCTGACACCGAAAAGGAACGTGTCAGCATAAATATGAAAACCATAAGTAATAAAAGCCTCAAATAATAATATATGCACTCTCTCTGTCATCATTATGCACCATCATTTATGGATGTGACCATGCATTCTTGCTGAGTCCTCTGGCATGTGTCCATTAGGGCCATTTACTGTCAAGTAAGCATTCTCCTTAGTGGTACTGGTGAGACTTTCATTGCTCATCAGAGAAACCTACAGAAAGATCCAAAGATAATGGATATCTTGGAAGCTGACTGTAAAAAAAATTTCTTAAAAAAAATAAAAAATTAAAATTATGTCCTTTTGGACATTTTTCTAAACTAATTTTAGATTTTGGAGTGCATATGTGGACTTGCAAAATCTCAGAGAACATTATTAATCAGAGCAAAGCTGAAACCATACCCACTGTATAGGTTCAGGGTATATGAGAGAGAGTGCCCTTGAAAAGTGGATTTCAGGAGGGTTATCATAACTTTTGGCTTGAATTGTGGTGCATAAACTCCTAAAAATTAATATAGAGTGACAGTAGTGAAGCTGTGCATTCAATGCTATAACTTTTTCTCTGAATGTTCCCAGTTCTTAATGTTAGCAGAAACTTTTCTCTGTTCAATGACTTGTTGAGAAAGCAAAGGTATCAAGTGAATCTCCAGCCTTTATCTCTAATGTACATTATAGCTGTACAAGGTTTTAGGAATATCCAGAGAAGTGTAATACAAAGAGAAGGTGTTGTAGGACAAAACTGCTATTGTGCACCACTGCAAAGGCTTTGCAAAGTGAATAACCCACAGAGTGGACTTGCTGGACTTTTAACTGACACCAGGCTAGAATGCAAAAGCATTTATTATATCATTTATCTCCACTGGAAGCAAATATTTCTCTGCTTCAGAAGAGTGGTGAAAATACATACACTTATACAAACACACAATTATCATCTTTGCAATTCAGACCTAAAGTGACTTTTAATGTAATCCAGGATGATTGGCAAAGTCAATGAGAGCTACTGACAGATGGATCACACAAACTGATTAACTTTTTTACAGGTAAAAGTTGTTTTCTTAAAATAAATGAAAAAGGCCATCCTGTCATACCAAGCAACATTTGGAGGTCTACATTTCAAGTGCTGTGTCAATGTGAGAATTCTTTATTATACTCTCAAATTCTTCATTATTACTCTCAAAAACAGTGGGAAGAATTATCTAAAGTAACAAAATCTGTATTTTATGATTCCTCCAGCCAAGCTCGTCACTCCTGAAAAAGTTATTTCAGTTTTAAGTGGAAAGCAAAGGTACAACATTGGATATAAAATAATAATTTTTTTCACTATTATTTCCAAGCTGCATAGCTGCCTCCCTTCAATTTGAACTTCATTGCACTCTGTTGTTGTTGCATCTTTTACTAAAGAAGTGTGATTCACAGCTTGTATTAAACAAGTCTGAATCAATGCTGTGAATAGAGATTCGATCCTTTCTTCACAAATTCTGTTAATAAGATTTCTGGATTCATTCTGGCTGACATTTCCTGTCCCAAAGTAAGCAGTCCAGTGTAACCTCATTATCTGTCTTTCCTCCATGGTCAGTGCAGCAGGAGAGATGCACAGATACCTACACAGGCACATTTATATGGCTTTCCACTGTCACCTCTCTGAGGTGGCTTATTGTCAGCAGAAGTGAAGCCCACCTGCCTAGCAGTTGTCAGAGGTGTCAGTGAAAGACATTTGGTCTGACAGCCATGAAGCTCTGCAGTGCCCAGCTACACAGCCTTCCACTCCAGCCTTACACCACTGAAACCAGGAACACAGAAAAAGAATGTGGAGTCAATTATTCACTTTACACCCTTGCAAGTCCCTATGTCTTAAATAAAGAGCAACTTCTGAACTCTTTGGGAAGGTGAAAATATAAATACATCAAGCTGTTTATCAGATTTTTAGCAGAATACAATTTTACCTGCTTTAAAAATGTATTTAACTAAGCCTTAGTTAGTAACAAATAAAAATAATTCCTGATGTTTTTCTAAAGCTTTCCTATGCCTTTTATTTTTTTGCTTTTTTTTTTTTTTTTTTTTTTTTTTTTTTTTTTTTTTGTTGTGTTTTTTCCATATTACCAGCATCATGGTTTATTAAAAGAGCTCCATCTTCTGGCAGCTGATAAAGAACAATTCATCATAGATGAAGAAAGGCTTAAAATCATTTGCAGAATATAATGAAAAATTGATCCTGAATAACCAATGTGTGCAGCTGCATTCCACAGAGACTTTGTGACATTTTGATTTTATACTAATTTGTTACTTGATTGTTAACCTTGATTTTTAACTTTTTGCCAGGAAACATACTCATTATCAAATTAAAATAAAAGGGTGACATATTAGAACAATCCTGAAGAAGGGAAGTAAATGTATAAACAAAGGAACTACTGAAAATTTATTTTGGCTTTTTAGAAAGAGCTGAATAAACATGATAAGCATATTCTTTCACATTTTGCCTGTTTTTCTTACCAGTATCTCAATATTTAGAAAAGGTAGTCAATGCCAAAGGAGGAAGATGGCATCTTGCACTTTATCATTTTTCACACTCATCTCATCATTGATTTTATTACTAAGAAGCATAGCCTCATTTGTTTTGCGTTTTTCTTAAGAGGATGTGTTGGAGGAAATGTAGGCTGAATGTCTCTAGAACTCCTGTGGCTCTTCTCCCAGGTTCTACCAACAATGGCATATCTGCTCAAAGTCAAAGCACTACAGAGCTGAAGAAATATCAATTTAAGAGATTAATTACCCCTCTTTAGAGTGTTTATGATTAGAATAGTTGCATTAACAGGTTGGAGATTTTCTGTAGTAATAAGTCCTTACATAAAGGATAACTGAAATGGTGACTAAAGAACCAACTTCCATATTTTTAATCATCTCTATGTGAAAAGAAATAGCATGAAAATGGAGGGAGATCTGATTGTGGGATAAATTTTTTAAATATCTCTGTAATACTGATTCTGTGCAATAACTTCCAAAAGAAAGTTTAAATATTTTAAAGTTTGAAATGGGACACCTGTGATATTTCCTCTTGCAGGAAATACAAAAATAAACAATTACATAGGAATACTATTTTTTTAATAATTTTAATTTTATAGCCGTTTCATCATTAGAAATTAACTACACACTAATTAAATAGCATGAAAAGTGTTTTTCAGAGAAGTAATTACTGAATATTCACTCTGAAACAATATTAGAAAAACAGGGGAAAAATATGATGTATATAATTCATCAGACTTTGCTCCTTCATTTTTCTTGCCTTTATATTAATTCATCTTTGAAGCCGTATTTATTATAGATTTATTTAGAAAATCTGCTCCGTCCCAGTGACACCTCTAAAATCATACTTAGACCTATTAATTTAGTGCAGATAAGCTGGCGATAAGGAAAAAAATCGGAGGGAGATTTTTTTAAAATCCAAGCGGTAAAGTCTATCATTCAGTTCTCCCCCATCAGTAAGTTTCATGAAAATGAATCTGAATAAAACTGACTTGGTTATTCCTGTGTACATCAAAGATTGAGAGAAAACAATACACATTATTTTATGTACTTAAAATCCTTCAGTTGAAATGAGTGTGTTTAAAGAAAAGGGATATTATGTAAGGGTATTTCTGTCATATATTGGTCATTTTCTCTTTCAAAAAATTTTCTTTTGGTTTCAGGAGGCTATGAAGCTCTGAAAACTGAATATCAATGAAGTATGTAATCATCTGGAAAATACCGGTGTAATGAAGAAAAGACATATTGTCCTAATAAAAACTAAGGTCTAGGCTACATGCAGCATGTAAGAAAGATCATGGTCAGGAAAACTTGATTCCAGTCTTTTCTCAGCTGGGTAATAACTGGCATGTATTTCATTTTCCCTGTTTCAGTTTCTTCCCCTTGAAAAATGTGATAACATCATTTGCCCCTCTAAAGCGAATTCTGCTTAAAAAAACATCTCAGAGAGGTCAGCCTGACTTAGTAACTAAAATATCTGGCAGACCTATGACGTCTGGCAATCCATCATTCCTTACTCGAGGCTACCCTGCTGTGGGGCTTCTGTGTGCTGCTCTCTGGCCTTATTACACCGTCCTGGACGGAGGCATTGTCTCCTGCAGTGTGGCTTGAGTGGTGTCTGTTACTTACTGGGGAGCCACCCAGGCCTGGAGGGATATACTTTATTAATGGTATTGTATTATTAATTAATTAATTAATAATTGTATGCTTTATTAATTGTATGAATTATTAGTTGTAATTCAAATGATGGGCCAAAATAAATAAATCACAGTGAAATTTCAATAATTTATCTGCAAATACACAGTTAGAAGAGTGGGGGAGTTTAGTTGGTCACATGGCTAAAAGTCAGGAAAGAGGACATTTTATGGCATACCTAAAAAATGCCAAATGCAAAAGAAACCTAGTGTCAGGGAAAATTATGCTATTACAATATAAAAAGAAAGATAATGATACTGACTTTTTTTCATAAATCACATTTCTTTAGATGTGTCTTTAGCTATTTATAAAAATATTTTCAAAGGTAGAGGGAACAGCAAGCTCTCAACTTGTTAAATATATCATTTTTTTTTCATGCATCTTCTCTTCATAAAATATTTTGCTGTGTCTTAACATCTCTTATGAGTTCTAAATCATTGCTTCTAAATTTGGAAATAACTGTGATGATGTCAATTCTCCTTAGTTTCCCGTAACACAGTTGTTTAATTCAGGGCTGGTGTTAATCCCTCTTTATGGAGCTGTTAAGTTGGCAGGGGAGAGCCAGTGCTGGGCCTAGACAGAGGAGACCTCTCCCAAGGCTATCTTCTGAAAGAGAAGCTCTGTCCCAATGCTGTGCTCCATCCAGAACCTGGGAGCCATCAGCCCCTCACGGATTTATTTAACCCTCAGTTAAATTCAACAAGCAATTATAAATTAATATACATGGAGTGACATAAAATCCCTCTTTAACTTTACAGGTACCTTACACTAGCCTGCTGCAGCCAATGTAGGATGAGTTCCCCTACAGAATAAACAGGCTAAATCATCAAACAGGATTGGCTTTTAAAGTTTCACACATAACAGCCTTTCCTAGATTCTTCTGTGGCACTTAGGTGTCACTCTGGCTACTAAGGGTCTTAAAAGCAGATATGTGAGTGTCCTCTCTGAGCAGAAAAACTATTGCATGGAGGATTAAAAAGTAGAAGTTTGAGTATCATATTTTATAGAATTCCCATACTAAGGCTTTCTTCAGTAATAGACAACTTCCAATTAGTACATATTTGATTAAATCTGTAGGAAATCCTAGAGAGAGACTGATGTGGTCAAGTATTACATTCCTGTGAAGTTTTGTATTACCATATCCCACCTTCCTTTTTGAAGTGCTGTGAAGTGGATATCTAGAGCTCTCAACATTCAGGAGCAAAGACAGAAGAGGACAAAAATATCACCCAACCAAAAAGACAAATAAACAGCTGTCCTGAAGAGTCATTAAAGAGCAACACCTCTACACATGACTGGAATCACACACACTCTCCTGTGTCCTTCAGAAATGATATAACAGATCAACCTACTGAAATTCAACATCTCTTTTCCACATTATTTATTTAATTTTTATTACTGAAGCAGCATAATAAAGACAAGTTAAACATAGAAGCTTCAGGGACTTATTTCACAGTGTATCAAGCAATTATATATAGAAGGAGATGAAATAATAGTACCCTTAAAGTAGCTTCCCACCCAGGGCCTGCAAAAGAAACTGCTGGAAGTTATAAAATAATGAAAATAAGAAAATTAGGAAGAAAAAAAATTAAAAAGAACTATCCAAGACTACCTTGCTCTAAAGTTCTTTTCTTTGCTCTAATATTCTTTGAATTCCTAAGAGACTTGAACTCTTTGAAAAAAGACTAATAAAGATCAGGCAAAAAAGGGGGGATGAGAGAGAGAGTGTTGTCGTTTTTATTAAATAGAAAAGACTTATGAAGGATTAGCTCTCCTGTTTGTTATGCATATTAAAATATACTTGCTTAATATATTGTATCCTTCCATTCTCTACATATCTCTTTGAGAAAAGGGGTGTATACCAAAGATAAACAGATTAGAAACACACAGATACTGCAAATAAAGTCACACATATATGAAGAAAATAAATGTAAGGTTGACACCAAAATATTAATTTGTCAGTAAATGTGTAATTGTAACTAGCCACAGATTTGGCAAACAGACAAAGAAAACATCCACACAGAAGAATTTCATGCCAGAAAATAAGGCTAAACTGAAGAAGATAAATTGCACCCCATCAGCAAGCTGGCCAGGTATAGCAAAATCTTGTGCTCTCTGGCCAGCAGGAACTCAGGGCCAGCCCACAGATTTGTTCTGTTTATGACAATGGCACAACCCTCAAAAAAATTAGAATGCAATACAAATAAATAATCAAATAAACAAAAGAATGTTACAGTTAATGTCAGAAAACTAAGCCCTGGCATTTTGTTAAAAGGACATTTTAGTTCTCAGCAGAAGACAGTTGTGCTGCTGTCTTACACAGCCTCGACAGATCTTTATGGTGCTTTGAACACATATTTCATGGGGAAAAGTTATTACTTATTTATGACAGCACAGCCTCCTATTGATGTCCGTACACAGATGGCACAGGAAAGGGTGGTGCCTGCTGATTTCTGCTCAGCTGTAAGGTTCCAAGCCCTTCCTTTGGAATGAAAGGGACTGCTTCCAAAACAGACATCACCCAGAAGGACCATGTGTTGTTACCCTCGTCTCAGAGCTGAGGAATCATGGCCCAAGAAACAAGTATACCAGCAGCTCTTGGTGTGGACACCAGAACTTTGCAGGAAAAGTAAAATATACCTATAGGGATCCCAAGATTCTCTTAAGTATAGATGTCTTCAATTTACCTTTCTTATTACTGGCAAGAATGTTACCTCTGAAACCACAAAGGAATTTTCTCTTTTTTGGTAATTAATCTGTTTTTACTAGTAGATAGCTACTCATCTCTTTCTTTAAGGACCTAAGACCAGTTTTGGGCCATGCATATCCCTACTTAAAAGTGCAGAAGGTTAACAGAATAAAAAGTTAAAAAATCAAAAGAGGAAAATTATCATAATCACCCACTGAGCCCCAGCAATATGGGAGCACTATTTGGCTTTCCAAGGGAAATAAAATGTGATGTGGAGCCCTGTACTACCTTCTAAGCTCCCATGTAATACTAGACTTCAGAACACTGAGATGCTGAATTTTGTTTTCTCTAACGTTTGAGGAAGTTAGAGTTGACCTTGCTGCCATGCACTGTAACCACTAAAAGGAAGCCTCCAGGTATTTTTTTTAACAGATCATTGTACTGAAAGACCAGTAAAGAATATTCTTCTTTTTAAATGTGATGAGTTATATACATTACTAGAATATGAGTTAATTTAGACAAAGATGCTTTGCAACTCAACTTGCAATGTAGGTTTGACTCTTGCTACTGTTGTACTAGCAAAACTATGCAGGATAGAGGACTGACTTCTATCTGCCTTCTCTGTCTCCATGCAGAATTACACTTTATATTTTCACTAGTAAGGAACTACATTGTTTCAGTCAGATAAGGAGACTAGCACTGATGAACTATTTACTATGAACCATGCTACTATTTTATCTTATATAATGTTGTTGTGTTTGCAAAACCTCAGGCATGGATTTCATTCATAGTTTATATTTTCACGAGAAATACCATCAAAATACAGGTCAGAAAAGGGAAAATTACAAGTGTAATAGTACTATTTTTCTCTGGACAGGCATTTTTTTCTGCTTCATGACTGTGATGTCCACAGCACAAAACAGAGAAAGCCATTTCAAACTTCAGGAGTCTACTGGCTGCTATCAGACTGCACATGCTTCTGTTCACTGTAATATATGCTGAACACAGCTGAGTAGGACATCTCAGGCCTAGAGGAGACATCAGAAGCCAAATTATCACTAGTCTGTGTCAGAAGAGAGCACCCAGATGATTTCTCTGCAGATGAAATTAAAATGAACTTATCTAAATTTTCAACACATTTTGCATCTCCCTCAGAAGAAAAAGCAAATTTACAGTAAGTAAAATATGCTACATGGCAAATATTTGAGCTAAGACAGGTTAGTGACTGAATTTATTAGGAAAAGATTCCATTAAAGAAAAAAAGCCATAACCGTTGTTGTGACTCCTGCCGTGAAACTATTGAAGATTACATATTTCATTGTAGAACTGAGGATGAAATTCTGTCATACTTTCATGTTGCATCATCCTTAACCATGCAAGATTTCCTTTTTTCTTCACCACCAAGCTTTTCACTATAATAATCCATTAAAAGTGGCACAGGCTTCTGCAGAGACAAAAAACAAAAAAATGCATCGTGACTATTACGAACTAAACAAAAGGCCACTATCGTCTTCTCTACGTTAGTCTATGTTAACTTTATTTAAAATTCATAATAAATTTTTGAGTTAAGAAGTGGCTAAGATCTGCCAGCTTCCTAGAGTTTACCTTGGTTCACTTCTTTCTTTTCTCTTCCTTAGACTATAACTGCATTTTAGAGAAAGCTATTTTACACTAATATCCTCCTAACAAATGAACCCAAGAAAAGTAACTGTTTCTCAGAAAAAGCCCTTTCAGTACAGAGATGATAATACAAAAGGAGCAGAGGCAGAAAAAGCACTTGCCATTTACTTAATTGAAAGTAATATCTAATAAGTTTGATAACCTCATCTTCCTCCAAGACCCCTTTATTATCTGTGGACTAGTTTTTTACATTGAGTAGAATTATGCTCTTGGAAATAATCATGCAAACTGTAATTAGACTGAAGTTTTTACAAGTATTAGAATCCTTATTGCAAATCCTTCTGATATGCAGAGCCTCCTTTCCAGAGTCTCCAAGCCTCAAGCAAGTCTTGAGACACAAAGGGGGAGACCAAATTGTCTCTCTCTAAAAACAAGATGAGGCAGTTTGCCCCAGTGAAGACGTTGCAAAAACCTACTCACCATACATACTACACATACAGAATTCACATTTTGGGAGAAGGAAGCTCCAGCGCCCTTTGTGCAACAATTCTGGACAGATCTAGCCCTGAGAAACAAAGTCTGCTTGAGAGATAGATGTATTAAACAAGGTCATCTTGATCCTCGCCTAGTCTGCCGTCCCAAGAAATAGGAAACATTCTCACAAGTCTTAGGCCAGATTATTCCTGTTAGTAGAGGCAGTGTCCTTTGCAGCCCCTTCCATTCTGGGACCCACAAGCAGGCTTCTTCTGTCACCAATCTTCCCAGAATCTTGCAATATTCTGGTACACTGATAGATAGCATATAGCTTTCCTTTCCAAGTGTCTCTGGTGTTCCCTCTCTTTTCCAGAATTTATCAGTATCCCAGCCCACTCACTCTGAACATTTTCATCCAGTCACTGCCAAACTTCTCTTCATGTAAGATGCTTCCAGTCATTGGTGCATTAAACCTTTCACTGATCTTCATTCATTCATTTAAAATTCCCTTTCAGGGCACAAATTATGTTTATTGGTTTCAGAAGTAGTTTTTAAACATCCTCTGGTCTGAACCCTTCTGCTAGTTTTATTGCTTGATATTACAAATTCACCAGATTATGCGGTGATTCTTCAAAATGTCACAAGTTAATCAGGGTCAACATTAAATGACAGAATTCAAGAAGGACTGAATATTGGCAAAATATTGCTTGTACTCAATGCAGGTTATTTCTTCCCAAAATTAAAAACCAAAACCATGAGATAAAGGGGGACTTGATGAGGAAAGGGCAATCTATTTCAACCAGAATGAGGTTTTGCTGGTTTACAGGTAGCTGAAATCTGCTAGTGCTTACAGTCTGTCTACCTAAATGTTCCAAACACAGACGTCACTACTCATTTCAGAGTAGTTTGATTTCAGTTTACACAATGCCTAGTCCCCCCGGTGACTGCTACTTGATATTAATTCAGAGCAAAATTGCATGTCACTCTACTGTCTATTCTTTGCTGCTGCATGCCAGTCTGAATTTGGTTGTGTTTCTGTGGCAGGTAAGTAAATCCTGTTTACCTACATATCCATAGATTTGTGATACCCAATTGCTGTTTTCCTAGATCACTGATTTTTTTTTTAAAAAAAAAGTGCTTCAGACCTCCTAAGAATCATAATATAGTGCTCCTAATAACATCTTCAATTTGAAAGCCCTACATTTCCTCTGAGTAGGGCTGAACAAGAAAGACGTCATTATTCTTGCTTTTTTGTTTGTTTGTTGGGCGTTTTTTTTAATCATGTAGGTCAGCAAATTCAACCATCACTAAAATATATCAGGCATAAACTCAGTTCTCTCTGATACTGGTCTATTACCAAAATAGGTCCCTGACAGAAAAAAACATATTCTGTATGGTCTATATATGGACCACAGAAGCACTTAAAGTGACTGTAATCTGGCTCTTGACCAACTGGAGATAGGCAATTATAGTTTTATTTTTTTTTTTTCTATTTTGCATGCTGGAACATCTCTGCAGCTGGGCTCCAAAAAGAAAATCTTGAACTACCTCAAGAGAAGTACAAAGAAATCCAAAACTAGTTTTGCTCTAAAGTTTAACCAGTACTCTCATGCTAGATCTCATAGGCCACTGAAAATGTTAAGAATTAATTTCCGAGATTTCTACTGGGATGCTGGGGAAAGAGTGGAAGAAAAAAGAAAATAAAAACACCACATACTTTTCCGGGCTCTACCAGAAAGAGAGTCCTCAGCTGCTGCTTCTTAGAAACATATGCGGTTTCACTTTATGCCTTTCCAAATTCACCAACAGGAGGCTTATTTTTTTATCTCCAGAATCATGAACAGTCACTTTTCCTTGTTAAAAAATCAGGTTTTTCCCCATAACTTGCAGTTCTGTGGTTAACTAGATTATTATGATCTGTATTTTAATGCCTTACATCAGTAGAAACAAAACAAATGTAGTTATTAGCACATCTAACATTTGTTCCTATTTAGGAGCATAGTCCATGTCTCATTTAAAAAAAATGGCTATTTATCTCCAAAAATTTAGAGCCAAAAATCATTACACAAAGATATTTTTCCCAAAAGTATTTTGGAAAAATAAAATGAGATTTTATAGTCTTAATTGAAAGTTGATTTCAATGAACATAAAATAAAAGAGAATATTTACTTTACAAAATCAATGTCCATGTCTATTTCTCCTAAATATACAGTCACATCTATAAAAAATCACAACCTCACAAATTCAGTTACAAAAAAGTCAATTCATTTTCTGGGCTGTCACTCTACTTTCTGTTGCACTTCTTTATCAGACACATTGAAAGAAATTTTGTTTCTAGAATAAACCCCATGATGCCAGTGACTTGACTTCCATCTCTGGGGATTTCCCACGCTGGCTGTTTGTTCTAGCTGTTAAAGACGTTTTCTTAATGTCTAACTTAAGAGTTTCCTTTCATACCTTTAGACCATCATTCCTTGTCACAGCATCTTACCAGACAATGCAATTCCTTTAATTCATTTTTATTGTTACTTTGATGGTGTTCATAAACTTGTGATCTTGTTTCTTTTGAGTCTTCTCCTTCTTAAACTATAAAATGTTGTTATTTCCCCTATGTTTATCTTTGGACTGGATTATTCTTGTTGGATCTCATTGTATTTTCTAACTCCCCCTGGTCATGCCTGCAGTTTGACAGGAAACATGCCCATTGACACGCCAAGTTCCTTCACACTTTTCCAGTGAATCAGAAAGATACATGAGCTTTTCGTTTTGCTAAAAAACTCTTATTGAATATTGAATCCAAAAGATTCAGTATTGAATCTATGGAGGTTCACAATGCTTGGCTGTATTCTCACGTGCTGTGCCCCAGATGGGATGAACAGGACCTGGCAGCTGAGGTCAAATTGGCAGGAGGGCTGGCTCTGCCTGGGGTGTCCTGCTTTTTGTGCCTCCAGCAGTCACAGGACAAACCAGGGGTACAGCTAGCCTCAGCCCCAGCTTCCAGAGCCCTGACAAGCTGTGTGATTATTACTTTGTTGCCCTAAAATCACCTTGTTTCTACCTTGTCCTGTGTGTTCCACAGAACTTTTTTTTTTTTTTTTTTTTTTATTGTAGGTTATTTTGTAATTAGCTTTTGTGCCTCAGTATTTTCCTTCACAGTTGGTACTGATTTTCAGATAAACCTTCTCCTATGCTGCAAACAAGACAGCTTACTGGAGAAGACACACAAGACTCAGAAATGAAGTACTGAATTGTGTTTCGCTGGAAACTTCAGTCTCTCAAATCAAAAGAAATGGTTTTTTAAATGTTAATATGAATCTTGTAAAAGATAGATCAAAATGTATCATCAGTATCAGTTTTTTTGTGTACAGGTATATAAAAACATCACTTTTTACTAAGTCTCCACCTCTATTAAATTATCTTCTACCAAGGGAAAAGACCTTCAATGAGAAAAAAATTTGTTCTGCTAAGGAGTACCAAATTGGCAGAAAAAATTATACAGCAAGTGTTTGGAAAACTGTAAAATAACAGTTAACCCTTAACAGTTATGATTGACTAGGTATCTCTGATGTCCTCATTGTTAGGACTACAGCATGGTACAATCACATAAATTAAAAAAAAAAAAAAAAAAAAAAAAAAAAAAAAAAAAATTCCATACAAAGAAACAATCCAAAAATGGGAAATGAACAATGACAGTAAGCAAGAACTGGGCATGTTTATGAGTACTGTGCTATCTTTGTATCACAATAGATGGTATCTGCAAACATAATTGTGATTCAAGTAACACTTTATTCTTTTTTGCTTATTTTGCTATTATTTAGCAAAAATTCAATCCCTATTACTTCAGTAATCCTATTTCCCTCCCCAACATTGTTAAGTTCTTTGATTTTCATAGACATTAAATCCATGCTCCAGTATTTTGATCTGGCTGTATACATCATATAATATGCTATTTTACAACCAATGGACACAAGTGAATTGATTTTACAAGATAAATCAGGATATTGAGCACAAGGGGATGCTATAAACTTGACAAAATCACTACAGTAAATCCATCTAGTTCATTAAATATCAAATATCATATAAATATCTGTTGGGGGTTGGGTCCTCTTGTATAATTTTTTTTCCCAGAAGTTGCCAGGAAACTGATCACTGGGAACTTATGGATAGTTAAGAAAGACAAAAGAAGTGGCTGAGGTGGAGGGAGGGGAGGAGCACGTGGATTTCACTTCACTTTTGGGGGGATGTGCTTGTCGGAAGAAGGAAAGAGAAGGCTGTGGTTTCCAGACTTCAGGGGAGATTTTTTCTTTCACTGGCACAGCTGGAGCGGAGTTCAGGGTTTTCCTGCCACAGTCTCTCCGTGTGTGCCCGGCAATCCTGACCCTGCCCCTGTCTGCCTGGCCGGGAGCCGCTGCAGTTCCTGCCCCCCTCGCTGTCCTTCGCTCCTGCTCCGAGTGTTCTCCACGCCTCAGCCCGCACCCCCTGCCTGCCGGGACTCGTGCTGCAGCTCCAGCCACCGCCGGGGAGCTCCTGATCCATCTCCAGCATCCCGGGACTCTGCACCACAGCTGCCTGTGGCGGGAACTGCACCAATGGGGAAAGGGTGCTAGCGGCAGAGAAAACTGGGACTGTTTCCCTGGTTCTGTCTGCTGTTCATCTCATAGTTATTGTTGTTCTGTTTTGCCTTGCTAAACACAAGTAAAGAACTGTTATCCATATCCTCACATCTTTGCCTGAGAGCCCCTTAATTCTAAAATTATAACAATTTGGAGAGAGGAGTTTTGCATTCTCCATTTCAAGAGAAGATCCTGTTTGTCCTTAGCAGATACCTGTCTTCCAAACAAAGACAATATCATATAAATATCATGTAAACATCATCAAATATGGTCTCTTCCAAAAAAAAGGTTAACATATATGGTCATGTGTTGAGCCTCAATCCCATGAAAAAGAGGCCTATAGTGCCCTATACATCATGACTTGTCATATATCTATACACTATATCATCTATATCTTTTATATCTATCATATATCTATATCTATATCTTATATCTATATTCTATATCTATCATCATGCCAGTGGAATATTCATATAACCTTTCACACCTCCTCATCACCTTTCCTTATCGTTTTCTTTTTCTTTTTGTATATTCAGTAGGTAAAGGGTTAACAAGGCTAGAACTGGATTGTGGATTTGTGCAAACAGAATAAAAGATGAAGATAATCATCTTTCCATATATTTCTCTGTGTGTGCCCTATCAAGGGTGGATTTTCCTGGGGAAGGAAAAATCAGGAGGTCATATAGAAAAACCTCATAGTGCTATGTAGAAGAGGGTGACATTCAGCAGTGTGTGGGTATGTATATGTTTGCACACTGCTGTATTATTTTCTTAAATTTAACTTATTGGAATTGAACTACAGTGACCTTTCTGTAAGTCCTTTCTGACTCTCCCTATGTAATGCCTGTGTGTGTGTATATATATATATAGAGAGAGAGAGAGAGAGACAGATAAGTATTTCAGTTCTAAGAACTAGGAGAACAGAATCATAGCCACTTACACAATTCCATTCTATGCCTGTAATTTCAGAAATACAAACCATATGTGCCTTTTTTGATTTTTAACTTTTTTCCTTTTTTTTCTTTTTTTTTTCCTTTTTTTTTTTGTATATGAAATGAGACAGAGGAAACACATTTCCACACGGCCATCCACTGATAAACTCACTAGGACTGTTATTAGCCAATTCCATTTGCAGCCTGTGTGGCGTGCTGCTGGGAGAGCTGACAGCCAGAGGAAAAATGATGGTTTGGGGTCAAATTCTGTTCTGCTACCCAGGAGGAACCCTCTGAGTAACTAGTGACTTTGAAAGCAAAGAATATGTGCCTGCCACAAAATCCCAACATGCATCAGGACACAATGCAATCACTGAGCAGAACATCTTCCTTCAGTAGACACAAAATTAATGTTTTCTGAGAGTATTTTAGAAAGCTCTCATTTCAACCATGTTAGGCCAGCTACAGTGACTGCTGAAGCCCACTAGAGTCCTAAAAGGAGCCATCTTGAACTCTCCCTGGTATCAGTAATGTTCTTATGCTGAAGGCTTTCAAATGTTTCTTTCTTTATTTCATAGACCTTGGTCTGATTTTACATTACCATTCTTAATATGAAAGCTGAAGTAGGAACAAAATTTATTGTATATTGTTAAATAAAAGTAAATGAATCAAAAGAAGAAGCAACATTGCCCTTAGGTCTGATCTCTGTTGAAGGTCTTCCTCCTGTTCATTCATTTTTGGCACCATTTCAAATATAAGGAAATAAATGCCAAAGTTCTCTCTCTAGTAAAAATCTCATTTATAGGGTAACCATGTACATGTTTGTTTCTCTTCAATAATTTAATTATTCAGCCTAAAACTCTATGTTTAAATACATTTGTTTCAAACAGTAGCAAAACCAGCCCAATACATTATCTTGCATTTCTAGCAGTGATTTTTCTTTTTCATTTATATTTATTTTTCTTTCCATGCCAAGATTTATATACAGTGCTGCTTGCAATCATTATTATGTGCAAACATCAACATCCCTGTGGGGCACTGCTGTAATGAGGATCAAGAAATTCCACTTAAAAAAACTGGGAGGAAACAGGAGGTATTAGCATTAGATTTTACTTTTAAAGATACTCCTCTGCCAGTCAAAGGAAATCAACCAATATTACTTTTTTTGTTTTGAAAAATGCATAAAAGTTAACTGTAAGTAAAGTCTCTTTTTTCTTTTTTTACAAAGGAATACCCAACAGATTTAATTATGAGAGAAGACTATGACACTTATGGAATAAATATGACATATATTCAAAACTTTAATGTATTACATTACATTACATTACTACACTAGAGATTGTTGAGCTGGCCCCACTGCCACAAAAGAGTCAGAAATTTGATTTTTAATGTCATAATCACAGCAATTAGCATAAAGTGTCTAGATTTTGTCAGTTCAGGAAGAGGCAGAAGAGTCTGTTAAGAGGGGGGAAAAAAAGCAAAACCAAAATATCCACACACAACCCCCCTCCAAAACAAAATAAAACTGAAACAGAATTAGAGCAATACTTTACAGCTTATTGTACATATGCAGAGGAATTGGTTCCTCTAAGTGGCTCAGCTTCATGACCTGTAACGAAATCAGTAAAGCCTGCCTGCCAAATCTAGGCTTAGTAAATTTTTTGAGAAAGAGTTGTTTAAATAATGAGTTAATTTCCATCATCAAATCAAAATACATTCTTAGATGATAAGGTGAAAATTGCTTGCAGTGTTTCTTGTGGGAGAAGAAGAATTAGAGCCAGGGGCTGCTGAGAACTTGTCCTTTGGACTCCTGCTGGTAATAGGGAGTAAGTGTCTTTTTGCTCTCTCTTTGTTTTACTTCTTATTTCACCTGACAAGGTTAATTTTTTTAAGGGAAAAGGAAACTGCATTACTGGATATAAAATCTGTAATAGTATGAAAAATATCTCTCATTATGTGAATGAGGTAGCAATTCCTAATGTTCTATGGTATATCAAGAGTGTCATCAGCCATTCCTACTCTGAGTTGTTATTCTGAAAAAAAAGAACCTGTACAGGAGCAAGTTTATTAAGGTGTATCAGTTTAAGGAAAATTGAAAGAGATATGAGTATAAAAGACCATATTGTCTGTTCTATTCCATCCATTTTTTCAGCATTAGGCAGAAATATGGCTGTATATCCATTTCTTACTTAATCTTTCTGCAAATTACCTGCTTTTTGTGGACAGCTGTTGGAAGGCTACCATGCTGATGCAAATTCTTACTGGTTAACAACCTTTGAAGGTCTATTATCAAATAGCACAGATCATTTCAGGGCCAAGTTTAAAGTATGCTATGCAAAGTCTGCTACAGAGCAGGCTCAGGAGTCAGGGAGAGAACATGGGATCTTTTAGTAATTTTTTTTTTTATCTCCTTCTGGGTACGATGGGGAGAAAGGATCAAGAGACCTGAAACAAAATAGTGTGTCATTAGCCAAGATTTCTTTTCAATTTTCATCTGTTTCAAAGTATTGCCACTCTCAGCTTCTACTGTTCACTGGGAAAGGACTGAGTATAATTTGGCATGGTTTAGGGTATATTTTAAATTTTTTTCCTTCTATGGTTGCAAATCAGGATAATCAATGGGCTTCATGGCTAAAACATTACATTAAAGTTCATAGGATTGGATTTCTTCATCTGACTGGAGAAATGGAAACAGCATGTTACACTGCACAAGCTCTGCATCTCTTCATCATTCAGCAGTTTCAGTTTACAGCAGCTGCATATCCTACTTTCTGTTAAACACAGGACAAAATTTAATTTTCAGTGGTCTATACACACATATTCATGAAATAAATTAAATAAGGGGTTGTGGTGAACAAACATCTGGTGAACAAACATCTCAGGGCAGGATATTCAAACTAATTCTGGAAGGAGAGTTAATAAAATTAAAATTTCATCCTCTCCTTTATGTGTGGTTTGTTCATTTAGAAGTAGGATATATGGCACTTAACAGTGTGCCTAGTTTGGATTTGTCATTGTGTTCTAACCTTTGGAGAGAAATGAGCACACCTAGAGGGAATTAATCCCATTCTGTATTAGAAATCTATTTCTGGCTATAATGGCCCCCACTGAAAATATCTTCACTGACTAAAGAGCTGTCTATATAGTCACCTTAGGCTGAACGTTGTAATTTTCACATAAGAAAAGTTAGGTGAGACATATCCTATTAAATTGTCAATGAAGTTACATTCATACCATTTTCTGGGTGAAAAGAAAATAGTTATCCACAAAATTCATATGTAGATTTCTGTATTGTCAACAAATAACTTGGTTTTAATTAAAGTTTTCACTAGTTATCAAGGAAGTATCAAGCCACCTACTTTCATGCTCTCTTCCACTTTGGAGGTTTGTAGCCCTCCGTCATCGTCATTGTTCTGTGACTAAAGTAAATTTATAAAAATTACTCCTCAGGATTCTTAAAATGTAACCTATACAGTGAGGCATCATGGTAAATAAGATCTGGACTCTTGAAGAGTGGCAGGTAGCATAATTTTATTGTTAAAGGTGGACCTTAATTATCTTCCTGTACCTCCTTTTATAGAGTTGTTATGGACAAAGCTTATAACAATTCGTTCCAGGAATATAAACCAGGCAAATTAAATTCTTAATTTCCCCTTTAGTTCACTTTGGCATCTGTAGAAGTACAAAGCAGAATACAAATCTATTGATTGTTTTTATATATATATATATAAAAAAAGAAGTATTCTGTCATTAAATCCTCTAAGTAATATACAGTAATTTTTAGTTTTTAAGAAAATCCAGAGATATTTTTTCAAGTGTTATGAAATTCTGTATGTAAGCAGTGTGTGATGGTACTTCAAGGTACTTTTTTTCTTATTGCCAAACATGAACAAGCTTCTTTCATTTTCTCTAATCTAGTCTTGTATAGAATATCCTCCTAAATGGGACTAACACTATCCAAGATATATTTACATTTTTACCAGAAGATTAAAAATGCGATTTGTAAGTCAAAAGGTTTTTTGAAATTATTTCAGACAGCGTTTTCCAAAGCCATTCCCAAGAGATCATGATTCTGCTTTTGTGCCAAGTCCTCTGTCAAATCATTTGCACCATCACTATAAGATTTCATGCTGAAAAGGAAGGCAGCAGTTCTTTTTTGTGGGTGACAGCCATATTAAAAACCTATTTTTTTAGCTAAAAAGTGTGAAATGTTTGTCATGTTATTGGCATGAATACACCAGTCAACACAGCTCTGCAAAGATGATAACACAAGATATGAAAAATTTCTTCTGTTTTCTCATATTTTCTAAATTCTCCCAGTTAATGTATGTTAGGTAATGCTTTCTGTGACTGATCTAAATGGTATTTAGAGTTGCTACAGCAAACATTTAAGATCAAATTTTAATTAATCATATTCACATGACTGGAAATACCCAGTTTGGTTTTTAGTGCATGAAACAACCATGGATATGTTAACATAGAGAAGGAAAAGACCAAGAACTGAAGCATTGAGACTCCTAAACTTGAGTGTGGCAGAGAAAGGATGCTCTTTAATGTTTAAAACTACAAAAAAACCCAAACATGAGTGCTATTGTCCCCTTCTCTGCCTGTGCGCACACTTTGCATAAAAGACTTACTGCAGTGGAGAGACTACACCAAGGGCTGAATATCTTCTCTTACTCTTTTAACCTGATGTATCTGCTAAAATACTTACCATGTTAATTCTAGAAGACTGAAAACTCTCAGAAGAATGCTCATGCATATTTCAAGCCTTCTTCTGTCAAGAGGTGCATCTTATCTTCAAAATTATGTGCCCTAAGTCACTAAAGTGCAATTTCCATTTACTTTGTCTGAGGTGTTTCAAAGTGTGCAATACTCTGTAGTGCAGAATGGGTATGCACTGTATCTCATATATTCTTGCCTTTTCATAGAAAAAAACCACACATCATAAATGTTTTCTGTTGACACAGGATAGTGAGAGCAAACCAGATGGCATAAAAAGAGACAACCATGTGAAATGCACACTGCTGAAGCTTGAAGAAACTGATTCAACCAATTCTTTCCTTTTTCTTTAATTTTCTGCTCATTGCTCATTATGTAAGAAGAAGACATAGTACACAGATGAGCACAGTGCGAATGCTTGTATTAATAGGTTTTCCTCAAAGTATGCTTCCAAAAACATTAATTTGCTCAAATTATATGTGAATCAGGTAAATCACTTTAACAAAATAAAATCCTGTAGAACTTGACTCAAAATCCTATCATAGGTCATATTCACAAGTTTTAAAAAGCATACAACGGACATGAACAAAGTGGTATCAACTTATACTTGCTGAGCAATAATATGATCTCAATGGAGAAAGCATACCCACGTCTTATCAAATATGAACAGAAGAAATCCCTCAGTTGTCAGAGGAGGCTGAGCACACTTGCAAATTCTTTTCAATGGCTAAAGAACCCTGCAATTAGAACAATGTCACCATTTTTAATTGCATTAGCAGAGGAGACTGTACTTAGTATAATGTTGAGTCACTAGTGTTTTCCACTAAGTCATTAGTTCTTTGTAGACATGTGATGCAGGCATCACTGAGTTTAATACAGACTAGAATTTAATTACTATTTCAGTGTTTACATGCTGTATTAGTTTTAGTCCATAGACAAGAGAAGAATCTGAATGTGAAAGAGTTTTGTCACTGTGTCAAATCAAGAACATTAGTATTGTAATGCGCACTCCAGCCTTTTGCACCAAATAGAGAAACTGATCATTGTATTAGAGCCTAAAGGAAAGGTAAAACTATGATCTTTGGAAAATGGAAACATTTTCATTGAGTGTCTTAATGGTAAAGCATAGAAATAAAAGATAGCTTTTCTATTTGAATTTAATAAATTCCAGTAAGCTTTATCTACTTTTCAGATTGTTTTTAATTTGAAGAATATCTTATAATATTTTATAAGATACAAAGGGAGATGTCGATGTAAAATATTATTAATATTTCTAATTATTTAATTATTCATGTTTATTTGGACATTCCTTAAAGATATAAAATCTTAAATCAAATTACTGACAGTGTGAAAAAGAACCTGGTCTTTGTTCCCTGAGGCCAAAAATAATTCTTCTCCAGTTCCAGGTGATTTTTTTGTCACAGCTGACAATATCAACGATTTGTTTCAGTTTGAAGATTAGGAATTGCAGGTGGACACCATGACTTGAAAGCCGAAAATGGGTAAGAAATTTCTTTTCTTTCACCACAGCTGATGGTCAACTCAACAATCCTAAATGAGGTTAACCTAAAAGGTTAAAAAATCACTCCATTCATAGAAAAACTAAAAGGATTTAGTGTCCAAGATCTGTAGATGGAAAGGAGTCTGAAGAGAAGATCAGCAAGAATGCTGACACTTGGCAGAAGCTCTTCTATGTGAGTGAAACTTCATATTTAGCAATATTTTTTCAGTTTATCACTGTAATGTTCCTAAAGTTACTTATTGCTCACCATGACTGCGACTGTGCAGTGTAGCTGGAAGGGCTGAAGAGACAGGCAACTGCAAGAGGTGTCCCGAGCATCCTTGACACCACAGTGAATGACAGCCAGTGCCCTCCAGAGAGGGTGCGGGAAATTTACACAGAACTGCAGGAGAGGCTCACAGAAGCAAAGGCCAAAGTTTTTTCTAGAGAAGTAAGGACAGGATGATGTAAATGAAAAGGTGGTTCAATCATGTGAAAAGCTGGAGATGTCTTACCACTGGGAGAATTTATTTAAGGATTAATTCTTTCAACTGTTGAAATCTGTGTAAGTAGCTAAGAAAATACATAGAAAAGACAAATGTTCAATTACTAAATTGCTGAAGAAAGCTTTCTAAAAATCATGTGGTGTCCATGTATTATCTCACTACAAAGGGAAAAGAAAATCAGGCAATCAAAGATACAGGAATAGATGGACTGCAAGAGGAGGAAAATGATAAGATTTATAGGCTAAAAGGTGCTAGGAATACAATCTTTGATAGACTGAAATCTAATATACTTGGAAAATTTGGTGAGGGCAGTAAAAAGCTAAGAAACTTGTGCAGTCTTGCAAGGAACAAAACTGAAGAATCTGAATTACTGCCATAGAACATATAAAAATATTTTACAAGCAGCAGAGAGATAAGAATAATAAAACATAGCATCTGAATGATATCTATTATTAAAGAGGTAGAAATAAAAGTGCTGAAAAAAATGTAAATAATGTTCAAGAGAAAAGGGATTGGGCAGATGAAACTATGTCAAGCACTGGAAAATCACAGCAAAAAAATTGATCCACGGTCTAAAATAAACTTTAAAGACCACTGCTTTCTCAATTCCTATGACAATTCATTTCCATTATGCAGAAGATTCAAATAGTCCTGACGACACAGTGTGTACCACAGATTTCCTATACTGCACTGGGCCACTCAATACTTTCTTGTTCACTTTTTGTGCATCTGGTGTGCCCTGAGGATCTCTGACCATTGGCTAACCCAGGTACTCTGGCTATGAAATAGGTACAGTTTGCTTAGAAGATCAATTGCTTCTCTGCATAAGAAGGAGTCACAGAAGTTAGGATATGAAATTTACAGACCTGAGGAACTCTGAAGTTCAAAATGTTGATGCCAAAAGTGACAAGTTTTGGGGTATAAGCTTTTTAAATTATTGTTCTGCATGGTCCAGCAACATGTCCCCATTTTACCAAAAATCTATCATAGGTGCCAAAGAAAACTCTCTGAATGTTATTTGGACTCAGCAAGATTTTAAAAACAGTTTGTTGAGACCTTCAGTTTCACAAATCTCTTGACCACAGTAAAGACATTTCTTACAGGCTTTTGGGTTTCTTATGGGTTTAGGTCATCTTCTCATACTGGTAAGTATGAGAAAAGCCAGAATCCATTATACTTCCATGTATAACTTCTTCCCTAATTGACATAGCTTTTGGAGAGGAAGAGTTGAGATATGAAAATCAAAGTACTAATAGCACATTTTATTAGACAGGTTAAGGAAATGGGTCCTGCTCCTCAAATATCCTACCTTTCTACTCCTGGCCTATTGCTAATGGAACACTTTGATGATTTATTTTTCAAAACAGAGATAAGAATGGTATATAGTTATGAATGTGGTTCTCCTTTCTAAATTCATTTACAAGTGTGTATATACAAATTTGAAGATATGTAAACAACTGCATATTTACCTCAGGTGAAGTTAATAAATATTTAATGAATTTTAGAGCAAAATAACTTTTTCAAGCCAGTGCCACAGCTGAATCTAATCCTTGCTGACAGACTGTATTTTTACAATTATTTTTAAAGGTCTGTTTCTCTTCATTTTATTAGTGCATGATAAAGTCAAGCCCTAAGGCATCCAATTTCTAAGCAAAATGATGAAATATAGTAGTTTCTGAAGAGGACTAAATTAAAAAGATAGAAATTGTGTTGGGAAAGAAAACCTCCACACAGTGATATTTTAGAGACTTGGACTTTTACAAGGAGTATATAATAACTCTAAGGTGACAGTATTTTATTGACAGCCCATATGTTTTAGTTCCATTTCTATGCCTTTCAGTTGCGCTAGGTACATGTTATTACAGAATGTGGGACAGAATATTACTCTGGTGTTGTGCTATTTAGAGTCAGTTAAGAGACTTGGTAGGAAACCAACTGAGAGAGGCTGGCAAACCAGCAACAGCTCTGCCAAGGGTGAGAGGATGCACCCTATCTATCTAAACCTCTTCATGTAGGAGTTGCAACAACAGGGACAGAAATCTGAATAGAAAACCTCTCTATCATTCCAAAATATACCCCTTTGTCTAATTAAAAACAAATTAAATAAGTAATTGTCCCAGTTAAAGAGGTAGGAAGCAAAGTTTAGCACTATTCCACATCATCTGCATCATCTCTGATGGCCTGTCTCTCTAAGCACAGGTGGAAGTGAAGCACGGCTGCTCATCCCTTGCCTGGAGCTTGGGGAGAGGCAGCCTTCATCCAGGACTGACTCCTCACTGCAGCTTCGCTGCTCGTTTTTCCAGCTGGGTGGAGCCCAGGCCTTGCCCAGGCAGCTCCTGTGCGGGGCGTTGCCTCGGGATAGCTCCAGGAGCCAGCGCACTCACGGTCCCAGCCCAGGAGATGCCGAGGGAGACCCTGCCCCCTTGCAGACCTCACTGGGTTGGCACAATTGATTCTGTTTGGGACGGTGCCATGTTCATGGGTTCCTTTTTGCTTTGTCTCTGTCTCCCCATCATCTCTCTGGTGGGGGGTGTGCATTGACCCACAGAAATTCTTTTACCACACTGTCTTCTTTATTCTCTTGGCTGTGTAGGCTAATGCAGAAGCATCCCTGCCCCCACCCTATTGTCTGTCTCCTTGGGCCATGTGGTGTGGGAACAGCAGCTGTTTTGCTCTGTCCCACTGGAAAATGCCTTTCTCTGGGTAGGGCACCATTTTTTGTGTACTTTTGCTATTCCTTTTCCTTAGTGTTCCTTTCCTATAGTATTCCATTTATAAAGGACTATATATTCCTTTATATGCTGTTTATATACTTAATCCTTTCTTTTTGTCCTTCTTATCCCTTTGCTAGATTCAATTCCAGGTCAGCCTTGGCTTTCCTAGCCCCATCCCTGCATGATCAGACAACTTTTGCCAAGCGGCCCATTCCTGCCAGCTACTCCCTGGCACAGTGCTAACTTCCAAGGTTGGAGCAGGTTGCTCAAGGATTTGCAGGGCTCAGATTCTGCAATCTGTCTGTGCTACCAGTTCCTAAACTTAAATGTTTTCACTGTGAAGACATTTAATTACCTCCAAAGAGAGTCTAGCTCCATTGTCTCGAACTTCATTTCAGGAGGGAAAGACCTCCTTAAGCCTAAACAAATTTGGCCTCTTCAGAGCCCCTCTTCCTACACTATATTCCTCAGACCCCCAACACCTTAGTGGCCTTCCACTATCTTCTTTCCAGTTTCCTGGTGTTTCTTTTCTACTGGAAAATTGTGATAGATTAATAACAAAAGATTTTTAAATTATGATAACCTTCAAAATTTTCACTTTTGATTAATTCTTTAATTAAAGAAATTAACTTCTGACATTTCTAAATGAAAAACTAGGCTAACATACAAGAGTTTAAAAATTATTCAATCTTTTTAGCTTGCCATCCTCATTTGAGATGGTATGGTTTGGGATATTTGAGAAACAATTTAATCTGGCAACTGAAGCAACAATTTCAGGAAACTGAAACTTGTTAATTGAATTAGGGTAAAGGTGAAACCTTTATGTTCAAATAACTTTTCTGCCTCCTCAGAATGCAAAATTCTTGTAGATCTGTTTTGCTTATTCTTTCCAACTGCCAAGAAAAGAGGAATTGACTGCAGTGATTTGATAATTTTAGATGCTTTCAGCCAACACTATAGGGTTCAGAGTCAGAGTTTTTATTTCAGAAAAAAAATCCAATAATTGAACAAAGCTTTCTTTTAACATGATTCCTTGGAAAGTTTGGACTTAGAATCTCAGGCTGATTACTGAAACTCACAGGAAGGAATCAGGAACAAAATAAATGAAAAAAACCCCAAACCTATGTGATTTGCTTACATAAAAAACTGACAGCATTATTAGTAATGCTCTTAAATATAGCAATAAAAAAATGAAATGAAGTTGTAAAAATATACATTTAAATATCATTTAAAGCTTTCGCTAGACCTTGTAAGCCAGATGATGTAAGCTTTAACATGCTTTCTTCCTACATGTTAATACTATATTTCGTAATAGGAGCTGCAATATTTTACAGTATAATAGGCAGGGATAGTAGAAAAATTGTTAAAGAACAGAGTTTAAAATGCTAATTTCATATTCTCATACTTTGTGTGAAGTGGGGACCTATGTATGATATGCTTATGATAAGAGCAAGACAGGTTTGCCTATTTTTTCCAGAATTAATAAAGAAAAAAAGCAATAAATTGAACAACATTAGTACTAGTCAACATTTCCAGGCCCTAGTCTGAGAAGAGCTACTTCTTCCAAAATATAATTATTATTCATGACTAATCTTTTTCCCATAGAGCATAGTTAGGATCATTTATTCACTTTGCAACTTATCAGTTAATGTCTCACAGGAAGACATTTAAGCCAACAGCAAACAAGAATGATACTGAGATGGAAATGATGTAGAAGAATTTAAACCAAAAGAGCTAAACAAAAGAGCTAAACAAAAAAATGTAATCAAAGGAAAAAGGACAGTGTGCAAAATTTGCATATTTGTTCTCACCTTCCAACAAAAAAATGTAATATAATACCTGTCTTAAAGTCTGCTTACTCTTTCAATTAAATTTGCCTGCTTGGTTTTATCTTTAAAAAACAGGTTTATTGATTCTATGCTTAGATTTTATTCTGAGAAAATTTTTTTGTTTGCACATAGTCTGGTTAAAGAAGACACATTCACATTCCCCCTTGTGCTCATCTCATAAAAATTGAGGTTCTTCAGGTAGGATGAGGAAGTGAATTGGAAAAATGAAAGCTTGTGGGTTGAAATAATAGGAAACTCAAATGTCACAGGCACAAGTAAAGCAAAAGAAGGAATGTTCAACCATATCCAGGAAATCAGGGCTCCATCACATATAATGGTGACTGGGGAAGACATATGTCACCACTCCAAAAGTCCCACCCTTCTTTCCCCTCTCTTTATATGCTGAGCATGATGCCATATGATCTGGAATGCCTCTTGGGCTGGTTTGGCCCCATGTCCTGGAAGTATCTCCTCCCACCTTCTTGGGCACCCCCACCCTCACTGGTGGGCTGATATATGTCGCAGAAAGGACCTTGACACTGTGCAAGTCCTGCTCAGCAGTAACGAAAACATCTCTGTAATATCAACACTGTTTTCAGCACAAATACAAACCACAGCCCCATACCAGCCACTGCATAGAAAATTAACTCAAGTCAAAATAAGCAGATAAATAATTTTGTAATAAATCACAGGAATAATAGGCCATTGAAACAGCGTTCAGCAGGGATTTCATCTTAAAATGAAATGAGAGAATTGGGATCTGGGACATGTTCTCCTCCCGATCCTTCAGCCTCATGATGTGGCTGAACTGTGCACTGGTCTGCTCTAAGGGTATGAGCGGATCTTCCGGGTGCTCTGGGCCACACAACCTGCTGAATTCAGCTTAGCAAAACTGGAACAGCCACTGAGCTGACAAAGGTCCACAAGGCTAAGCCCCATCCCTTGACAAAGCTATTGCTGAGCAGCAAGTCAGGCTGTCCCACAGGGAGGGCAAACCTCAGCTGGGGCCACGCACAGCTCAGGAATCGCTGCCTCTCCAGCTGGGATTAAAACCGTGACAAAAGGGAAAAGAGGGTGAATAAGAATACAAATATATAAACCAATTGTCACTGTATGGAATTCAAAACTGGAATTAAGTTTTGTCCACATCAGTGGACTTTATCAAATGATACAGCCTATTCACAGTAGCATGTCATGATGTGATGTGAAAATATTGAGTGATAATTCTTTTATTGTTTTCTACTGATTTAATCTTTTGCATAAAGTGGAGTGATCAGTTCAGATGTTTGAAAACTGCATTGGATTTTTCTGAAAAACAATAGCAGGCTCTGAACAAAGAAGATTTGTTGCTTAGCTGAACAACATATATATGGCAATGCTTCAGAGGATAAGAAATGATATTTTAGTGCTATTCAAAGCAGTGACAGGAGTATGAGCTTGAGATTACTTGAATGTGGGGGTAACTGTGTAACTCATATTCACAAAATCATGTCTTTGGACAACTTATAGCACAAATAAGACAAGAAATACTTGCAATCTTTTATACAATTGCTTCTGACTCACATTCTCTGCCCTAACTTGCATGCTTGGCCCTTCTGTGCAGTTATATGTCAGAGAGCCTAGGGCAACAACAAAATTCTTTTGTTCTTGAGACATGGATGCAAACATTACTTGAGGAGCTTTGATTTGTGTGAGTACACCTGACATTTTCTCTGTCAGCAGAGAGAAATACCAAATTTGACAAATCGAACTGTTCTTGCTCAAAACACTTTTCTGGAAATCAATTTGTCTGTTTCACCTGGCAATTTATAAATTCCCCAGACCTGATGTTCTGTTCTCAAGATGAAAAATGTTTCAAAATAGGAGGATGGTTTTTCATTCTTTGGGATCCACGACATTTATCCCAGCCTGTAACTTGTGTAGCAGTTTGTTCACAAAGTCTTCAGCAATTTCTTGTGCCTTGAGAAAGTGTTTAGGCTGTTAATCAACTGGAAATAGCTACAGGAGATGATCATGACTGGGTTTGGCCAATGTGAGCCATAGTATTCTTTCTATTTTCTGTTACCAAGAAATGTTTGATAGTCTCCAGGAATAAGTCACCTGCATAAGTCATGATCTGTGCACTCAAAATATCTTCCAAAGGCTTGGCATAATAGAACAGGTCAGCTGCAAGTAGACATGCAGTTTGGTTTTGGTTGGAGATGCATGGAAACAGCTTCATTTTTCTAGTCCAGCTGGGGTCCATGCATGCAAGTATTTGCTAACATTTCACTAACAAAGTTTACCTAGGCAGGACAAATTCCCCAATTGTTTTGCATTATCACAGATTCTACTTGGAACCTGCTAATAGCTACTGGTCCAGCTTCATATTCTCCAGCCTTGTCCATGTAAAATGCTGAATGAAAGCTAGCTTGAGTGTACTCTGTGATCTAATATGGTGAGTTAGAGGATTTTCTTGAAAAATGGCCATAAACAATGTCAAGAGAATATGTGACTAAAGGAACGTGTGAACATTGTCGTGCTTTGCCTCTGTTTTCTATGTGTGCTCTGTAGGTTTGCTCCAGTGAAAATGCAGCAGGTTCCCTGACAGGGGACTCCCCAGCTGTAACTTGGAGCAGAATAGTGGTGTGAGATCAATAGCGAATAAATAAACAGCATTAGACCAACCCAATATAAGGCAATGATGTAAAATTGAATCAGGATGAATAAACATAGTATTGAGACTGCAATGTACATAGGAAACCACAGGAGCTGTTGCTGCATCATATGGCTGTTACAGCATTTATTTTTGTATGTTTATTTTATGTACATCTAAAATTTTATATGTGCATATGTCATACAATCCTAATACTTGACAAAATTTTCTAGCTCTTTATGCAGGATGTAATGATGCTTCTGAATGTTAGAACACAACTGCCAATGCTAGTAAGCTTTTATATTTTCAGCTAGTGTTTTTGGCAGGAATTTTTTGATGTGCCATGAGTAACTTACTCAAAGAATTCCTGGGCATGATGCTGGAATTGAAAGGTTCCAATGAGGACTGACAATAGATAGCTTGAATGCAGGATAACAGTGGTTACTAGCGTAGAAACAAGCTTTTCTGTACCACCTGGTTTCAAAACCAAGTAATACTCTCAGTAAATTTAATTTCCTAGCATAATTTTGAGATGTCTCATTTTTCTTTTCACTTAATTTTTAACTTGATCACAATAAAATTCTGTCTAATCTCTTGCAATCTAGAATTTATGAGACTGCATTCAGTACCATGACTGCATTCAGAAAAGTGAGTTGGGTCTTTCCTACTTAGGAAACCAATTGAATGGTTGATCAAGGAAATAAATTAAAGTTGCTTTTATTGCTTTAAGTTACCATAAGTGTTATATCTCAGAAGTTCAAACTTTTCTCTGTAGCTACCTAGGTCCAGAAATTTAGTATATTTGCCCCTCATGAATCACCTGAATACATTCACTGATGCTTTGAAAAAATACTGTCAATAGACTTTGCTGTAAATGAAATGTGCAACAAAATGTCATAAAAAGCAAGACGCGCATAAAGTAAACTCAGAAGTGCTTAAAAGCATACAGTAATCAATGTACAACATCCTTTTAAATTCTCTATAGTCACAGATGCAGTCATTTAATATTATTGAGATAACTAATCCTTGTGAAATCAGTAGGACATCTCATGATAGCTGATATAAAGGACAAGCATTAGAAATTGCAACAGCGTCATATATAGGGAAAGGAAGACTTTTTTTTTTTTCAAATTCTGTAGTCAGGTGGAGCAGACTTAGAAAAAAATCAGAAATTTTCATGACCACAAAATAAAAAAAACAAAATCCAAATAGTCAGGTCTCTTAAAAGAAGATACAAATTCTGGCATCTCTATTTTAGTGAAAGTTTGTATAAGAAAGGAAAAACTGTCTCCTCAGAATTTCACCTCAGGTTTTTAAAATGTAATTTATGGATTCTATGGATTCTCATGATGTAAAATTGTGATTTCCCTCAGAGGAAATAACAGGAATTTATTAAGGACCAGAGGTAAGTTATTACAAGCCCTGCTGAGTAGCCTAGTGATTTCTTCTTGGTTTTTTTTTTTTTACTATATGAGCTTTCCTGACAGAAATGTAATTGCAGGTATTCAGAGAGATGTGGATCCAGCTCAAAACATCCAAGGATAAAGCTGTGAATTGAAGTACAGGAATCTATCCTTTCTCTATGGGATTTTTACTTTTCAAAAATGCAGTATAGTTGTATTAACTAATACTTGGAAAATAAAATACCAACAACCAACTAAAGAGCTTCTCCTGAGTTCTGGTGAACAATGGTCCAAGGCAGATTTCTTTTTCTGTAATATTGGCAAGCCAGGAGTGAGTTTTTTATCTTTCTTATGAATAAGACTAGCTTGATGTTATCCAAATTTACACAGCAATTCCATCACTGGAGCACTCACATACTGAGAGTATTCCTGGGTCTTGTAACCAGCTGTCACAGAAGAGCTCTAGAGCCAGTACTAAGGCTGTCCTAGTGACCTTCTTTCACTGTAGCACAATAGCACAAAGATAAATGAAATATAAAATAAATAGAGAGTGGTAATGGTCAGATACTTGAAAAATGCAGATCTGGAGGAAACAGGATTCTTTTAAGTGTTTTTCTGTTATTGGACAAGTATTAGCATATCTCTGCCACAGGCTAGAGAAAAGTTGGAGAAAGGAATGGAGAATGATGCAAAACTTATAGGCAGAAAGCTTTCACTATTCTTGAATTTCTTCAGGTGGAGATACCTCTACCATATTTACTTACAACACTTCAGCGCTATGTGGATATCAAGTGAAGATGGTAATTTTGATAAGATCATTTTTTTCAATTTGGTTAATAAACACCTTTGAAAGAGGTTTAGTGCTACTTCTGAGGAAATGGTGATGATCTGATCATACATCCCTGCCTGACAGGATGGGACCTAGTTATCTGTTTTTTAATGGCCTTTCTGTGTCACAGATTCAGATATTGATCACATTTTGTTTATAAAATAAATAACATTATATTACGAGTCATAAAATTAGCCATTTATTTTAAAAGTATGTCAGGAACATATGATTGTAAGAGTGACAAAGAGTTAATAGTATTGACAGTTTCATATGCTGACTACAGGCTATGCAAAAAATAGTTTGGAATAGCCTTTGAAAAAAGAGTGATGGCAAAAACACCAATTACTACAAACACTAAACTAAGTTATTTATTAAATACATTATAGAACAGAAACCAGAGGGGCTAGAATCAGAGAGCAGGATGGTCTCTTTTAGTCTATATTTCCAGAGTTTTAATAGTTTTAAATTTAACTAACACTAATCATGAGTGAAACAGACAATATGGGCAATGCTGTTGCATCAGGAAGGAAATGTGAAATTTATGGTTTGTGTACTGTCTACTTTCCCAGGAACCAGTTGGCATCATAATCTAAGCACTATTTTTTACAACACCAGGATCAATACTGAAAATGGGAGAGGTAATAAGCAGCTTTAATTCTTCCTGTAAAGTCAGAAAACCATCTACCAAATGATAAACAGGCTCAACCATTGCTCTGTTCTCTGAAAAGCTCCTCATCCACAAGGACCTATTTAATTATTTCTTTGGTTTTATGGGTCTGTCTACAGTCATTTACATTCCCTTCACAGTCGGTTACCCAAGGTAATTCTAACTCTAATGAGACTGAGATGTTTTGCTACAGAGTTTGGAGGACAGTTTAGAGACCCTGCTGAAAGAATTTTACTCCTGCTAATAGTGAAATCCTTCCTCTTCTGGGCCTCCCAAGTTCCATTCTGAAATATTTCAAGTGCCCTGTCCAGCCTCATGGTGGACCCCCACCCACCCTCTCTCGCATTGGCCAGAAGTCCCATTCCAGCTCAGGCCTGGGCCCCTAGTCTCACCTCCTCTGCCTGCCTCCAGTCCTGTCCATTCCCCCGCTGTTGATAGATTTCCTGGACTGATATTAGACTGAGTCATTTCCTCAGCTTTCTCTGGATGGTGGGTGGAAAGCACTGTTGTGGGCATCCCTGCCGTGCTCCCCTGCACAGCTACTGTGGGTCTGGATCTGCTGGAGAGGCAGCGATTCCTGAGCTGTGCGTGGCCCCAGCTGAGGTTTGCCCTCCCTGTGGGACAGCCTGACTTGCTGCTCAGCAATAGCTTTGTCAAGGGATGGGGCTTAGCCTTGTGGACCTTTGTCAGCTCAGTGGCTGTTCCAGTTTTGCTAAGCTGAATTCAGCAGGTTGTGTGGCCCAGAGCACCCGGAAGATCCGCTCATACCCTTAGAGCAGACCAGTGCACAGTTCAGCCACATCATGAGGCTGAAGGATCGGGAGGAGAACATGTCCCAGATCCCAATTCTCTCATTTCATTTTAAGATGAAAACCCTGCTGAATTATGTTTTGATGGCATATTCTAACCCCCCCCCCCTGCAGTGGATGGGGGAGAAAAATCAAAAGTAAAACTTGTAGGTTGAGATAAGAACAGCTGAATAATTAAAATCAAAGTAAAATACAATAATAATCATAAATAATAATAAAATGACAATAATAATAAAAATGAAAATAAATGGGAAAGCAAAGAACAAAAAAATATTTATGCACTGTACAATTGCTTCATCCACTGACTGATGCCAAAGCCCATTCCTGAACCTAGATCAACCCCAATTCCAGGTAACTCCCCTGATTTATATATTGGGCATGACATTCTATGCTGAGGAATATCCACACCATTCTCATTCCAAGTTCAAACTACAGCACTGTATCAGCTAGAGAGGAGAAATTAACTCTACCATAGCTGAAAGTAGAGCATTCTAGTAATTTACATTGTTTTGCTTCTATTAACTTGTGTTATCTGCTAAAACATGGTAAAAATCAATTTCACTAAAATATCACGAATCATGTGTGAAAAGGAAGAAGAGACAACTGTTAATATCCATCTTTTTCTGGTTATCTGACATACATATAACTGTTACAATACATATTGTAACAGCTTCACACACTGCTCTTCTCTGCAATAGGGAAAAAGGAGCAAACAAATTAAGTGAAAAACTTCTTCGCTAACATGACTTTAAAAGCATGACAATATTTAAGGAATTCAGTGCTAAAGTTGTTTATCCAGACAGCAAAAGAAGTGGGTTTTTTTGCTCACCCAAGTGCTTAAAGGTTCTATCCTCCTTATTTTTATAACTCACACTCTAATAGCTTATGAATCTGAATTGAATACTTTCTCAAGGGGAGCCCTGAGTTTCCCTAGACCAGTTAGAATTTTCAAACATAAATCTTTGCTGCACAGGAAACTCTCAGATGTTGTTAGATAGTTTTTAATGAAGACCTCCTGCTACGTCCCAAGCCTTGTTCTTTTGTTGAGATTTAAAAATATATTGCATTATTTCTAAATTACTCACACTTAAAGCATTCACCTTGCAGGTCTCTCAGGTCGTGTCACAGAAATGTGGCCTTTATGAACTGTGAATGGATTGGAGAAACTGACAAATTTGTCAAGCCTGAATTGGGACACAAAGACAGCTTGTTTGATGCAGTAAATCATGTGAAAACTATTTCCAAGGAGCCTCTTGACAAGCTGTCAGGACATTGGTTGGACAAGCACCAGGTAGCGTTATTCAGGACTGGAACAGTGACCACAGTGAGCAAACATGTCATTTCAGCTCTGTATTCCACTTCTTGAGAACTGGCTGTCATATGATAGAAAATATCCTATCTGTCAGATTGATTTTATGTGCTAGGGCTCTACAAACTGGCTGCTTTAAAAGGTGCACATTCCCTAAGTGTAACTTCAGGCACAAAAGCCTAAACTAGGCAGGTTCCCCGTTTCTCAGCCAGCAGGGAGAGACAGGTTCTGCCAAAGACTCCTTCAGAGATCACAGGTGAGGTTTCTTTCATGAGTTCACTCTAAAATGGCTCATCTCCTGGGTTCCTCTCAGCCCACATCTCTAGCCAGTTGAGGTCTTCCTGAAGAGTAGGTAGCACAAACATCATCTGTTCCTCCCAGTTTTGCATCATATTCAAATTTGCTGAGAGTGTACTCTATCCCCTTGTTCATTAACAAAAATATTTGGGGAAAAAATGTATCAACTGTTCGTTCATTCCACTAACAAGTGTCCTCCTCCAGGATTCTGCCCTGATGACCACAGTTGAAACAGCCAACAGAAGAATGTTTTTTCTATTCTCTAAGACAAATTTTTATTTTTCCAGACTGTTTTCTTGTTCTTACAGTTAGAAAGGACAATGGTAGTTACTGATTCTTACTCTCTGAGGATGTTTCTCTTCTTTGTGAAAAACTGTGAACAATTTTTCAATAGTACTTTTAAAAAGTGTAATTAATACTGCACTGATTTAAAGGAAAAGCATTATGTGAGATTCATGGCCGCACCTGATAGGCTCAATATTTCACAACACCTACTGACATCCTTTGGTTTTCATAAGTGCCTTATAACATTTTAAAATCTACTGTAGGAATATTTCTCCTTAGTTATCAATAAACTGAAAGGGCTAATTGTTAGCCTCTACCTTGTTTCAGAGCTCTTAATCATCTTAATTTATTCTCTAGTGGTATTGTATAGGTTTACAATAAGTTATAGATGTGTGGTCAAATAGTGAAATATTAATTTTAACTTTTATTGGTTTATAGCCTTTTTTTCTTGTCCTGTTGATTTGTTACCTTGTTTTCCTCTTCAGTTCTTCATATCACCTTTCTCTGATTTTCTAAGTAGAAATGCCTGTGACAGTCAAATAATTCATATAAGGATAGTTCATGACTTTTCAAGTCATGAACATTAATCCATTAATCTCTGAAAAGTCACTCTCTACAGAAAGTCCACATCAATTCTCAGATCACTACATGCAACACCTGTTGATACCAGAGCAAGCTGTGCTCTGTCATACATTATCATTTGAGGTGGTGCCAGTAAAATTTCCATTTTATCAGTAACACCTGACAAACATTTCCAGAACAATCTGATTCCTAAAATGAATATAAGAAAGGAATATTTTTAATATTCCAAGTAGTGTATTACTTTCTTTTGAAAGCACATAATGTGGGAAATCACTTTATATTTCAGTGGTTATTGAGTTTAGAGTAAGATTATGGTAGCAAATAGACTACATAGATCAATCAATGTCTTGCTATTATCTTGCCTATAAACTTCAAGATTGCCGTCTCTGAATCTTTTTACCTCTGAGATGTGTCAAACTCCACTGCCCTAAGAAAACTGTAGGAAGTCCTTTCCATAGAGGCCAGAGACCCTGTTTCACTTTCTTTTTTTCTTCTGATCCCAAGAATTTAATGAAACTGCTATGAAGAATGATGGATGAGAAAAAAGGCAGAGTCGGGTAGTGATGGCATTTTCAAGAGTTTAAGAGATGTACAAAGTAAGTATCCTCAATCACTACTGCAATTCTTTTCTGCCCATTTTATTTCTGTTTGTGATTTCTACCATCATTTAATAAAATATACTAGCTGTGAGATATTTGAATCCTCTGAAATTGCAATTGGCTATTTTTCCGATGAAGGTAATATTATATATTCTTTACTATAATCCTTTTTTTATACCTCGTTCACCAAAATTCATGCCTTTTGACCTTTTCTCCCTCTTGACTTTTTGTCACAAGTGGACACTGGCTGTTGTCAGACCAACAAGAAGATGGAAAGATGACTCACTAAGAAATTGGATTGCTGACCCTAGCAAAGCTTAATTTGCTGCTGTGTTAAAACGAGCGCTCATTAAGCTGACCTTATTACATTGTTGGCCTTCTCTTGTCTTGTGCTAGTTGAAAGCACTTACTGTCAGTGGCTGGTTTTCTCCTCTGGACAATGCAGTATTAGTTCCTGATAAATGTCCTACTTACTAGAGTAATAAAACTAATACACAAGAATAAAATTTGCCCATCCTGCAAGAAATTTAGAATTGCATGTCAATACAAATGAAGTTATCATTGTCAATGCAGCAATATTTGTTGAATACCCCATAAGTCAGACTAATAGCTGGACAATACATACATTATATATTTTTTGTTTGAATTAAAAGTTGTGAGGCAGGCTAAGAAGAAAGGAATTATAAAGCTGATGAGAGAATGCAGAACTTCAGATTTCTGATGAATCTATTCAGTTCTCAAAGAGCAACAAGGGGATATGGATGTTTGAAATGCAGTGTGGATAAAACCTTTTGTGTTGGTGTGGCAAGGTTTTGGGGTGAGTAGTTGCAGGGGTGGCCTCTGTGGAAGAAAGTCAGTGATTGTCCTGCACTGGACACAGTCATTTCCAGATTGCTCTCCAACCATCACAGGCCAAAGATGATCCCATCACTGAATTTGGTGTTCTTTCTTCAAAAATGTTTTTATGAAAGAATGAAAACTTTTGAAAGGGGAGGAGGGAACAGAGATATGTGGAGGGAACCTGAGGGAAACAGCAAGAGAATACCAAGGTCAGAGAGGCAGGAGCTGTTCCACAGCAGAGCACATGTTCCCAAAGGCACAGAGCCTGTGGAAGGCCCATGCCAAAGCAGAGGAAAAAAGCAAAGAAGGAGCACCAAAAGGAACCACTATATTCTGACTTGCAAACACTGCCACTCCTCCACCACTGGATCCCTTGCCTCATTGAAAGTACTGAGCACAACCTGCGGCTGTAACAAGCTGGGAGCTGAGAGGAGCCTGATGTAAAGTTTGGGAAAAGGAGTGGTGTATTTTCTTTAAGTGTTTTAATCATTTTTTCTTGTTTTGCTTTTTTCCCCAATACCTAAAAGAGTAATTAAGTATTTATATTCATTTACAATAAATAATGTGCCCGGTTTGAGTCTACTCTGCCTGGCACAGCAATTGTGACCTCCTTGTCTTTATCCTGAATCATGAGCTATCTTTTTCCATTGTTTGCTCTTCAGCCATGCTGAGGGTAAGAGAATGAGAAGGAGCTGTGTGAGAGCTTGGCTACCAGCCAGGACCTGTCCACCACAGATCTTTTTGGTAATTACTTTTTCATAATGTGGCTGACCTCCTCAGTAGTCCCCCTTCTTAAACAGAAATGAACCCTGTTTACAGTAATCCACCTAAGTCACAGAGAAGCTAACACTGCCATCCTCACTGCTATAGATGCTTTAGAGACAGCTTCACATTTGAGATGATAGATTCAGATAGGTAGTGTTTCATCAATTGCAATGTTCTGTAAACTGAGTGACACAAAAGATTTGCACGAAAATAGCAAAGAAATATTCACCAAGGTTGAGAAAATTTAATCTACATGACTCTTCCTAATGTCTTCCTGGAAAAGTGTCCTGTTTTCTTAGAAAATACTATCTTGGACATCTTCTCTACTGTTATAAATATTAATATTAATAAATATATGCAAATAATTTGACCACCTCATTTAAGAAAGTACTATTTGTATTAGCAGAAGCTGCAAGCTCCGAATTTCGTGTGCTATTGTGCTCCTTCATGCTTGACTGCTTTCTTAAAGATGCAGAAGTCAGTGTCAGGAAGGTTTGTGTATATTCAATGTCACAATGCAGCATTCAACTGCAATTTTTCAAAATAATTAGATGCTGTTGAGCACCTGGTCTTAGTCAATTCAGTTGAATGTGATTGTAAATATGATATATCAGAAAATGCTGTTTACAATGTTTATTCCTTTTTGCTATAAATTGAATTATCAAAGAAATTTTAAAATCTAATTTTGAAACTTCTTAGCACTAGATTTTTATGTTATCAAAAAATAACAATTAAACTAATAACATTAAAACACAGAAACCACAAAACTGAATGACATTGTCAATATACAAAAAAAGAACAAAGAACTTGTAGCATGAAAATGGGGCAATGAACAATCAAGCAAGATTGTTTAAAATAAAACTAAATTGCAGCTCTTAAACTCATATTAATCACATCCAATCAAATACAATTAATATATACTAAGTCACAAAAAAGCAACAAATTGTAAATTGTAAATATTTCACAGTCAGCATACAAACAGATTTCCATCCTTGTCTAGTGATTACTTTCAGCTCACATAAACAGATGAGAATAATGTTAACTGAGGATAATACAGCTTTAAGAAATGAAAAAAAATTAAAGTAAGCCAATTCTTAAGAATCACAGAAGAATAGAGTTAAAATGACCTTCAGAAGGTATCTTACCTATCTATCCATCTACTCTGAGACAAATCATCCAGCTAAATTAAATATTTTATTAGCCTGGCCCAAAAAAATCCATTCGCTAATGCAGATCTCAGAAAAATTATTCCATGCCTTAGCATTAAATTTTTTTTGTTCAGAAAGTCTGTCTTATTGTCAAATACAAATAATTTATTACAAAATTTAAGGTTATTACTTCTCCTCTGTACCATGGACACACAGAAACAAATATTCTCCTTAAAAAAACCCAAACTTCTCTTTTAATACATATGACTCCACATTAGAAAAAATTTAGGCGAAATAAGCCCAACTCTTTCCATCCATCTTTGGTGGTCATTTTTCCTAAGCCTTTCCTCATTCACACTGATGTCCTTCAGAATGCTTCCAATGGATCTACTTTTTCTTTCTTTCTTAACACTTTATAACAAAAATATGACACATTACTTCAGCTTATCAGAAATCCTGAACAGGAAGGTTATTTTATATTCCTTATAGGTTATTTGTGCAATTTGTTTTTTTGTTGTTTTCAGAATAGAATGACACGTCTGACTCACATGTGATTCATTCCTGTCTTCTCTAAAGAACTGCCACCTAGCCCATTGTTTATCCTTGTGTATTTACACTGTGACTATTTTTGTTTAAGTGTAGTATCTTTTCCTTTTCCCTTTTCACTGTATCTTATTTTTTAACCATTTTCTTCAATTCAACAAAATACTTTTGTAGGACAATAAAGAATCAACATTATCATTATCTGCTATATTTAAGAGTCTTCAATTTACCATACTTTTTAGGTGTGCTATATTTTACAGAGCATGGCAACAAGACCATTTCCAAGGTTGTAAAAATATATCAGCATATCTCATAATTCTGCAGGTCCTGAATATCTGCCCTGAGATTTCTGTGGAAATTGAGCTCATGTAGTACCTCTCAAGAGCTCAGCAGTCTGCTATATAAGGTCTTGATACAGCTGAAAAATCCTGATTTCCACAATATTCCATGTGGCTCTAAGTCCCATTGAAGTCCACAAGAATATAAAACATCAAGTACAACACAGCTGCACTCAAAAAAATGTGAGCAGTGGTGAATGAAATCACAAGCACTCAAGTTATGCTGTCCTGGTTCTGGCCAGGACAGGGTTAATTTTTTGCAGTAGATAGGAGGGAGCATGGCCGGGACATATGGTGGTATTTATTCTGTACCACCTCATGTCATTGCCGGGGCATAGGAAAAGGAAATCTCTTCCAAAGAAAACAGGCTACTGCTAGTCAAAAAAAAAAAAAAAAACCGCAGCTGAGGGAGCCCACTGGTACTGTCTGGTGTTTGGGTTTTTTTCCATGTGAATGGTTTCTTATGTCGTACTTAATACATTAGTATTGTGGCTGTTACTGCTCATTTTTTGTTTCATTGCTGTTTCAAATAAATTGTTCTTATCACAACTTGTGATCTTTGACTTTTGTGTCTCCAATTCTCCTCTCATCCCACTGCGATGAGAGGGAAGGGAAAATGGGGGAGTGAGAGAGAGTGGAGCATGGTTTGAGAGTCTTGGTGGGGGGCACTGAACTGGGAAGTACCATTCCTAAGCCATGACATAAACAAATTCTAGAAGTAAAGATGAGTGCAAACTCATCACTAAACTGTTATATACTAACATGGAGGTCAAAAAAAAAGCAATATTTTGCCTCACCTTGAATATTTTGGCTGTTTCCAAATGTGAAATAAGGTTTATGTTTACCATGTTTTGGCAAATGGTGTTTCTGTTTTACTGCAACAAAGAAGCTTTAAAAAAATCATCTAGCACAAGAAAATGAACAGACAAAAATGTTTGGAAGACTGAAGACAAATATTTTCCAAGTTATAAACATTTTTAAATAAGTTGGTCTGTTATTCCTGGTAGAGCAGCTTCTATTCAGTTTTTCATAGAACACTGAAGCTAAAAAGGTTAAGAGCATTGGACACACGATGCTTTAGTTTCAGGGTACTGAAAAGCACTTCAGACCCTTTGAGTTAAAACCTGAATTAAGGATCTCTTAAAAAACATTCAGAATATCTTAGGATAGGAGGTGAACATGACTAGTGTGTCTAGATAAAGTCATTCTGTTCAAGCCACAGGTTTTTTTCCTACTTTGTTTTAATTTCATTTTTATTTTAATTTTACTTTTATTTTATTGAAAGCCAAAAGAAATGTATCATTAAAAATACATTGCATTACATGCAAAAATTACATGCAAAGCCAGATTGAGAATTAAATGCAAACAGGGAAAAAAATGGGAAAAAAAATTAAAAATCCTGCTGAAGTCAACAAAGACAGATTTATCAGAATTGAGCCCTAATAGCTAAAAGATTTTCAGAAAAGAGGATAAATTGGTTTTGTGCTTTTGGGGTATTTTATATATCCCAAAATGTCCATATTTTAATAAATTTTAGTTCATTTTACATACAGATGTTTTCTGCAGGCTGAAGAACTCAGTGATGTCTGGAAAACTGGCACCATCATCACACAAATGAAAGCTAAATAACTTACTAGGAATAGGCTTCCCAGTACCATCTCTTCCCAAGACCCCTGCAGCTTCTTGACATATTTTTTTGGTTTTGAAGTAAGGAGCTCACTACATATTAAATTAACTCCAATTCTAATTTTCTTGGTGTATTTTGACTACAAACCCGGTGGGGTGAAGACAGGCTCCTTTGTTCACCTTGTGTTAAACACAATGATTTCAGTCCGTGATGGCATCTAGAGATGTTCACAGTGAGGAAAGCGATGCCTGTGATAATAACCATAGTTAGACTTTCATTCTTGAAATGGAAGAACTTGAATTTTCTAGGTAAACTGGTTCATAAAAAAATTCTATTTAAAGAATATTTTCTAAAGAAAAGAACCTCTCAGGTTTGAGTACGTCATAGAAAAGAAATTGCTTCAGTTATTAAAAAAAACAGGAGAAGAAACACTCTATTATTTTACAAGTAATACATGAATAGCTTTTATAGAAATTCTTCTGTTTATCTGCACTCACACAATCACACCCTTTAATAAGCCCTTTTAACGAGTTTTTTGAAAATATATGCCCTGGATTCCTGTCCACTCTCGTCTACAACTGAAGCACACATAAACAAAAGTCACATGCAATGAATGGATATACAAATGCTCTGATGTTAAAAGATTAAACACTCCATTGATGCCACTTTGTTTTTAATTACCTTGTAGTTATAAATGTTCATCTTTTCTCACAAAAATATCTTAGTACCTCCCTGGTTTTATTTCTGTGTTTCCAAGAAAAGAAAAAATACAGTGCTTCTGAAGTGTAGGGGTTTCTCTTTGTTATTGTACTCCCAGGATATGTGTCACACTAAGACATCAACTCTTTGAGAAATTATATAAATCAGATTTATTTTTTGCAGAAGGCTTCTTATCAGTGTAAGCTTATAGGCATCAATGAAAGAAGCACAAACTTCTATAGCTAGTCAGACAGCTCAGACTTTAGAATAAAGAATTGTATTTCACCATTCTTAGAGCTAGTGAATATTTCAACCGAAATACAGAGAAACTACTATGCAAAGATATAACAAATTTCCATCATTGATTTCTCCAAAAGGCTGGGTAGATGCCTTATTAGAAAATAAAGTCCTATTGCTAACAAAATTAGCTAAGAACACAACCTTTGAGCAAACATACTTAATGGATGTATTAAATTTAGAAAAGAAAAATGTGTCATTTTAAACAAAGAAGCATACTTAATGCCAGCAAACAGAAATCTAGTCTGCAGTATCTGTGATGATTCAATAAATAGAAAACCTTTGGAACCAATGAAAAGGATAACATTGAATTCAAACAGCTTTGTGTCAGCTTCCAAAATTTACACTAACTGTAATAAGTCAATACATTCTCTTAGCATTTATCTTAATAATGCTGAAAACTCCAATAGGTTTTGAAGTTGCCAGTTGGCACAAGAATCCTCTGCAAGAGACCCCATGTACCACATATCACCTTATTCTACAAGCAAACTTGGAGAATTTCAGATTCACTTCAGAGCTGCTCAACTATAGAAATGCCACAAGCAGACGTGTCTCCAGGATCACGTTAGTAGAGATTTTCTTTATTCCCTTGCCTACATTCAATCTCTTGCTCTTCCTTGGATCTTCTCCCATTTATTTTTCCTTATGTCCCAGATATAGAGGAAAATGGTCTCCTGCTCAAAAAGAGTCTTTCTTCACCCATTACTCCATTATTGAGTTATTTAAAGCTGGCTTCTTCTGATTAGGAAGCCAGTCATGAATCTGCTCAGTGACTGAGCACTGAAATATCAGTAATAGTCTGTGAAAACATTCCATGCTATCATACAACTTATATAAATCATAACCTATATAATTTGGTCTAATAAAAGATTTATCCTCCTCTGCAAATCTTGCTTCTTAAATTATCATAACATACCCATTAAACACTTATAAATATATGCTCTATTTATTTTTACACCCACATAAGTTATAGCCATGTAAGTGAGCTTCAATAACACAGAACACTAATATAAAAAAAACAAAGAATTACTTACTTTAGTACTTCATAGATACTTATTTCAAAATACTCTAATTCTGGTCTTTCATATTTCATATACCCCAGCGGTTACAATAAGTCATGGATCTGACTGTTCTTTACAGAAGAAAAATCCTTTATCACAGTACATTGTAATGAGAAGCATGTTGTAGTCTTATGGTTTCTTATTGAGTGACTACACATTAGCTATTTATATAAAAATGTAATTAATGCATTCCTGGAAATCATCTAGAAATTCTTAAACATTTATACTGTAATAACTTCTGTAATTTTTGACTTCTCTTAGCCTATCAATTCTAGCAAGCAACACATAATTTCAGACATACTGCAAAGGATCTCTGCCTGAATTTGGCCAGCATCCATAAAAGTTCAAGAAAAAAATCATGTGCTATCATCAAAGCAAAGCAAAGTTAAAGGAGTAGAAAGGGCTGCATTTAGTCTGTGAAATGTCTCATGCTGAAATTGGAAAATATTATACCAAGACAGCTGCTAATGACAATAGCTTGCATTCCTATAGGACAATTCTTTTGCTACTGTTTACTAAGATATCTTAGGAAAATAAGACTGAAGAGAATTTTCAATATTGCTTAAGGACTTGACTGACATTGCAATGCATGTTTGGAAAAACATACTTGAAAAACTTGCCCAGTTTTTTAGGGTTTTGGGGTTGTTTTTTTGGTTTTCTGTTCATTAAAAAAAACAAACAAAAAAACCCATGAACTCGAGCCTTGTTTCCAAAACCCTTATCTAGTTCTGGCCTCATTAAGAGACAGTCTTCAGAAGCTCCTATGAGTTGGTATTGATTTAATGTATAAGGTTCCTATTCCTGAAAGCTTTAATTCAATGTCTAATGTTACATACAATTTCGACGCACAGGGGGACCTTTTGGTCTTGCTCAAGTGAATGGAAAGTTTTTGTTATTTTCAGTGAGATTAGAATTTCAGTTGCATTTGGGGATTTCCTAGGACTCTTAAACAGGTTAAGAGCATATATAAGTAACATGTGGCTGGCACGCCAAAACATGGGTTCAAGAAATAGCACTACCATCTTATTTATTTATGGACTTCCATTTTGTTGCGTAAGTAGTTTATTAAAAGTCACAAAGCAAATTGACATTAAGATCAGAATTATGTTTTTGGCAAGGTTTCTTTCCTCTGCAGAGGTGCTATTTTCTACAGTGATACATATAAATTGTAGCACATTTCAAGATTACTGCAAGTAGTATGAGAATACACACACTTACTGGAACATTAAAAATCACTTTCTGATGTAATTAATCTAACTTCTCAAAAAATTTCTTGAATTAAAAATAGTAATTGAACAGGAAGGTAACTACCACAAAAGGCAAGATTAAAATTAAATAACAGACTTCAGGCTGAATTTCTGGCAGATCTAATTGTTTTGCTGACACATACAACCAGGGTATTCTATTATCAAAATCAAAATTTTGCTTATATACAGATTTTTCTCAGTTTTTCTCTTTTGCTTATATACGAGACAGGATACAAAATACTCCAATTCTTCCAGGTTTAAGATTACTTTATAGAATTAATTCAATTGTAAATTTAGAAAAAGTAACTGGAAGCAGAAGCAGAAAAAGAGGAGAGAAGATCAAGAAACCATTTAAATTACTCTGGAGTGCAACTTGATGTTTCCAAATTATTTTAATTAAATTCACCTATAATCTATAAGCCTTCCATGACTTCACTTTGCTGTAATTTTAATTGCTAAACAGATCTTTTACAGACACGAAAAAAAGAAACAGAACAGAAAAGAGAAACGTATCAGTGGGTTAAAGCACAAGTTCCTCGCTGTATTCTTTCACATTATCCATTTTTTTACTGAATGACACAAGGATCTAAAAATGTTTAATTCCTGAATGTATCCTTGATGAACTTGATCAACTATTTTTCTTTCTGATTAATTTTTCTTATTGTTTTCTTTATTGAAAACAATATAGTTGGTTTTCAAAATGTAGATTTAAAAACAGAGGTTATAAAAGAAGTCAGACAATATTCCACCAGAAACTGTCACTTGGCAGAACTTAATAACCTAAACATAAGTTTGATTTCTCAAAATCTTTTGATGTAAACAAAGGATATGGCAAGTCACACTGACCTTCTCAGCCTATCTGGATCTTCAAATGGCAGATCATTAGTCCTCCGTGTAACCAGCTGAGCTTAAATTCCCAGCTCTGTCTCAGCTCTCATTGTGGGCTACTTTTATCGTGCCTGTATAACAAGGTCTTAATAATATTTTTGTTCATAATCAAGCATGGTACATCAATACCCAATGGAAGGTACAGGATTAAAGATTATTGAAAACTGTGATGATCAAAGAAAAGAAGCCTGTTCCAGAAAAGGTTGTCAATGGTGAAAATGAGTACAAAGCATAGATGTGCCTCCAGAGGCTTCCTGAACATGGATGGATCCAAGTTCCATTTTTTGAATTGGATTTGAATTCTAAGTGTAACTATAAAACACTCCAGAGACATAACTAAAAGAGTTCCAAAACAGGAGGATGGTTGTGAAGGAAATGATTTGAAGGTAGAGAAAGGAGAAAATTGTTTCCAGTGGGACTTTTTTAAAATCACTAAGTGATGAGAAACAAGAAAAAGAAAGCTGTCCCAGATATTCAGGACTGCAGAGATGGGAAAGGAAAAAGAAACAGAGCGTAGACTGGCAGCAGATGTATCTCTGAGGTACAGAAAGCTAAAGTCTCTGAAGGAAGAAGCGTCAGTGTCGCAATGTTGAGCCACAAGTGCCGTAATTTTGAATTGGCAAGCACTCCAAATGGGATCTTGGCATGTGTCAGTGGGATCTTGGCATGTGTCAACTTGCAGCATTCAAACACCAGCAAGCCTCAGGGACCCCGTGTCGCTGTCAGTGATGAATGCTGGTTTTCAAAGCCATTGAAACACAGACGCCAGCAAACAGCAGGGTGTTCTTTTCCTCCGTATTTTTTAACTTTCTGCAGGTGACAGCTTCTAAGCTCGCTTGAACACGGCCGTGGCATCCACGCTTTACCTGCTGCCCCGCATTGGAGCGGCCCCTGCCGGCACTGACCGTCCCGTTCCAGGGGGCCCCAGGCGGCTCCGCTGCGCTGCCGCCGCCGGGGCGGAGCGGGGCAACGGCCGGGACGGGACGGGGCCGGAGAGCTGCACCGGCCGGGACACGGGGACACCAGGGACACGGGGGACACGGGGGACACGGGATAGCGGTTCACGGGGACACCAGGGACACGGGGGACACGGGGGACACGGGGACACCAGGGACACGGGACACCAGGGACACGGGGACACCAGGGACACGGGGACACCAGGGACACGGGGGACACAGGGATAGCGGTTCACGGGGACACCAGGGACACGGGGGACACAGGGATAGCGGTTCACGGGGACACCAGGGACACGGGGACACGAGGGACACGGGGACACCAGGGACACGGGGGACACAGGGATAGCGGTTCACGGGGACACCAGGGACACGGGGGACACGGGGATAGCGGTTCACGGGGACACCAGGGACACGGGGACACCAGGGACACGGGGGACACGGGGATAGCGGTTCACGAGGACACCGGGGACACGGGGACATCGGGACACAAGGGATACGGGGGACACGGGGATAGCGGTTCACGAGGACACCAGGACACGGGGACACCGGACACCGGGACACGGGGGATACGGTGACTCAGGGGACACCGGGGCGCGGGGACAGCCCCGCCAGGCACTGACCGCTTTTCCCTCACTCGACCCCGCCCCTGCTCCCTGCTCTCCTGAAGGAATGACTGCCATTCAAAAACAGTATTAGCAATTAAAGGAAAACAGACTTCAGGCTAGTTTTCTGGCAGACCCAGTTATCGTTTTGTTGACACATAAAGATGGGGTATTCTTTTATCAAAATTCTGCTTATTTTTTTCTCTTTTGATTTTATACAGGACGGGGCGTAAAAACCTCCAATTCGTCTAGGTTTAAGATTACTTTATAGGAAGAATTTAATAGTAAATTTAGAAAAAAATAAGTAACTGGAAAAAGAAACAGTAAAAAAGGAGAGAATTTAAGAGATCTAGTGAGCATTTAACTTAATCCGGAGTGCAACTTGATGTTTCCAAACGATTTTAATTCACCGATAATGTATAAAATCTCCGTGATTTCACTTCACCGTAGCTTTAATTGCTACACAGATCTTTTACAGACATGAGAAAACAGAAGCAGGAGACAAACGAAGATCACGGGTGAGTTCAATCCCGGCCCGCCCCTATCCCGGTAGGACGGGCGCGCCCGACGCCGCCGCCGCGCGTGCGCGAGTCGCCCGGACACGCGCAGTGAGCGGCCGGCGCGCGGGGCGGGCGGAAGTGGCGCAGGCGGCGGCGGCGAGGCGGGACAGGGACAGGGACCGGGACAGGGACCGGGAGAAACACGGGATCGGCGGGCCCGGCTCTGCCTGCCTCCATCCCGCAGCTGCCCTGCGCACGGGCTCTGCTCCGCCAACTGAGTCCCCGCACAGTGCTCCACGGCTTTGGAAGTTTCTTTCCGGACACTGAGTAAACCGAACAGGGACTTTTGTTGGTAACACGCTTGTGCTGGTGTTCTTGGTTTTAAAGGTCTCGGCTTCTTGAAGCTGGTGGATTGACTTCCTTAAGCGATTAGTTCATATCGTGTGAAGTGTGGGATCTGCAGAGTAGCGCTGTCCTCCCGAGGCCGCTGCTTTGCATGGGTTGTTGCCTTCTAGAGCTGAAATACTGTTGGGTCCTGTCAATGTCTGTGTAAGAATCCCTTTTCCTCAGGTAACGGTTGATTGCAGACTCTTGCACAAAATCAGATGAGTAAATTTTAATCTTAAATAAAGGAAATTTTGTTTGTTTGCGAAATCTAGTTGTAGTCTAATGAAACTAAGTATCACCTGTGTAATTAAAACAATAGCCGGGGACATGCTTCCCAAAAAAAGATAAGTACCCGAAGATGTACAGCAAGAGTAAGCTGAAGCCTTGCAGCTAAGGGCATAAGATGTGTCACGCTACTGACTTGACTTCTATTTTAGTTGATCTGACATGATGTTTTCACCTCATGAGAATTCTCAAGAAACTAATTACAGAATTAGACTTTTGAAAAAATTCTAGGCAGACTTCATACTTTGTTCACTGATGATTGATTTCATTAAGACTGCCATATGACGAAGCTTTGTCTTGTGATGGCAGGTTCGGTTTGCGGTTGTTCTGTACTGTATTCTGTTCAAGCCGCAAATGATCATTTTTATGAGAAAGTGTTGCATAAAATATAGTAGGAATGTATGGCTATGTCTACAAATGTGTGTGCTTTTATAATGAAGCATGACTTATTTCATAATTATTTTAACTTTTGCACAATTAGCCTGAATATTCCGCTGACTAGTGTTTATGTTTATAGGGGCTTCAGGTATCTACCACTGTGACTGACCACATCAATATTGACTATTCCTTCATTCTTCATGAGACTTTGGTGAGGTTTCGTTCAGAGGTCCACATAGTCATGTCTTTTATTCTCTTCTGTTTCCCAAAATGGCATTATTCTCTTCATGTAATTTTGTGTATGACTAAAGTATTTCTTAGTAGTAGAGAAAGGACTAAATTTTCGACTTAGGCAGAATGTTAAGGATGGGACACAGCAGCATATAAAAGTTAATAGGAACCACATAAGAGACCATAGCCGTCCTCAGTGTTACGTTTCACTTGAGTGAGGCATATCACATTCTCTTTGGGGGTGTTAAATTGTGGGTTACATTCTATATACAGTATACAGTCTACTTTAACAGTCTGTATCCTTTCATATAATTCTTTGTTAAAGTTGTTAAGCTCTTTGGTTGCTCACTCTCCATATTTTTGTCACTTTAATTACTGGAAGGCAAAAAGTATTTGTAGTTCACAGTCTTCTTCCTTCTGCTGTGTGCATGTGTTGTCTCACTCCTCTTCGAGGAGTGTCCCATGCTGCTGTCTGCCTTTCCTGCAGTCTCTGTTGGTTTTGTTTGCGGGTTTGATCAGTATCCATCCTTACATATAACTCAGTTTGCATTATTTACAAGCTTCTTAGGCTTAAGTTGGAATGATTTCTGTCAGTGTTAGTCAGGCTTTTAAGAGCAACAAAGGTATTTGACAGACTTATTTATTTTCACTTAGTTGCTCTCCGGAAGAGTTGGGAACACCAAGGACAGCACTAACAATATCTTCATGTAAATTTTGAAAGAAAATGCTCTATCTGTTTGTTTTGGAAAATTTACTTTTATAACTCTTAGTACTGGATACTCATATCTTTGGTTTTTAATTGCTGAGAACAAGAGTCTGAAAGCTGCAGAGATTACCAGTTAGAACACATGACCTTAGTTTTAGATATGTAGGAGCTTAAGATCTGTAAAAACACCCTATGTGTTTTCTACTGGAATGTTATTTACTTAAATTTATTATAACAAAATCCTTTGTGTTAAGACAGGGAAAATTAAAAAAAAAAAAAAACAACAAAAAAACAAACCAGCAAACAGAAAAGTCTGTTTTTAATTGCTCAAGTAGTGTTAACAGAGAGAAACAGGATTAAAAAATTGTCAGTCTGTTATGTTGTATATCTCCCTGGCTCATTATACTGCTGCTGGGTGCAGATCAATACTGCTGATTGACTTTGAAGTTGACTCTTTCTAGGTGGAATAGATCAGCTTCTCAGCCTGGTAGAATAAAGTGTGAAGTAGATACTTTGAACTGAAAGGCTGTGGAAATCTTCTAGTTGCTCTTTTCACTAGAGACTTGAAATCCTAGTAAGCTAATGACAATGCTGTCTTAGTGTGTGTTTGAAAACATAAAAAGGCATCGTTTTTAGCCTCATTTAGTAACATCTTACAGAAATTCTAACTTCTAATACCTCAGTAGTCAAAGCAGGAATAGCATCTACATAGTAGCAGGCTTTTACTTCTCCTTCAGCTCAAGCAGAAATTGAATCCTATCTGGTACTGTAGCTCCCAGCTCTGTGCTGTCACAGGTTGAGCCTGGCTGGAAGCCAGATGCCTGGCAAAGCTGCTCTTACCATTCCCCTCAGGAGGACAGGGAAGAGAAAATACACCTGAAAGCTTGCAGGTTGAGATGGAGATCACTCACCGTTTACATGGACAAAAGAAGACTCAAACAAAGTAATTTAACTTATTGGTCATCAAATTTGGGTATGGTAATGACAAATAAGAACAAATCTAGACCTTTCCCCCACCTCTCCCATTTTCTGGGCTTAACTCCAATTTCTCTACCAATTTCTCCTCCTGAGCAGTGCAGGGGACAGAGAATGGGGATTGTGGTCAGTTCATAATGCTTCATTTCTGCCTCCTTTCTCATGTAAATTGGAAGCTAGGAAAAAACAAAAGCTAGTCATCCTATGTGTGCCATTGAAGCTTTACTGATATATCATAAGTGATTGTGACTTCTATATGTTAGACTAGAATAACAGCACTGAAGAGTTTCTTGGAAAGTGGGGAAGGAGAAAGAAGGTCACTCACAAGAAGAGAAATATCATACTTCAATAATAACTCATGGCTATCTTTGCATACTGGAGTAACAATAAGGTGGATTTTTATTTTTCTGAAGAATAAGGTACTTTTTATAAGAATATGTGTAATTTTGTTCTCTGCACCTGTATGTGTTGACTTTTCTTTGTAACATGATTCACTGGTCTTTACATTTTGCAGTGGTTTCCCAATTCCATTTCATTATAACTGAATATTTTCTAGGAATTCAGCCTGCTTAGCACTGCAAAAGCTCTTTTGAACTCTAACTGAAATGTAGTTTCAGCTTTTACTGAGTAGAATACCAAGTTTTTGTGTCCATTCAAAACTATAGGAAATATTTTCTGTTGTTTGCTATCACATAAAAGTTGCTAAAACTGCTTGAAATCAGGGCTGTGGCAATAATATTGCCGTCTGGATTTTCAGAAAACAGAGAACAAGTTTTGTATAAGTTTATTGAATCTTACTAGAATCAGAAGATTGATAATGTTGTGGTTTTTCTGTTGATACTCAGTTGAAATAAAAATTTTTATGCAAAGACAAGGAAAACCCCAGAAGAAACAAAATGACAATGTAATGAGAAAATACAGCAATAACTACTTACTGTTAGATCATATTTTTCTATTATGTGTAACTTCTCTGCAATAGACTACTCTTCCTCTCCCCTATTCTCAGTTTTATAGCACTGTTACTATTCATTTATTTCATTGACTTTTAGCACAGTGAGGGCAGACCATAGATGACACAATCATACATTTCATAGCTTGTTTCAAGTGCCTTCCATGCTTAGTATCTGTAGATACCCATCTTATTTTCTTTATTATTTTTTCATTGCTTGATTCGTTGATGAAAATTTTCCAATCTGTACGTAAGCATCTTATGCTCATTTTAAGTTAAAATGACAGATATTTTTAATTTCTTGCAGTCAAATTTTCTTATAAGAAAAAAACTGAATATGGAGACTGTTTGTCCATGACCTCGTGCTGGGAAAGGACTTACTCAAAGTCTTTGTGTGGCTTTTATCTGCATTTCTGTACATAAAATATTAACATTGATTACATTACCCTTTGCATTTATATATATTTCTGTTTATATATATATATGTAAAGTAATATTTTTATTGCCATTTGTGGTGTTCTGGAGTGTTTTAAAAATCAAGTAATTGGAATGGTTTTCTGTTGCCAAGGAAATGTTACTTTCTTCTTGCTACTTAAGGTGCTAAGAGATGAGGCCAATCCCTGTGAAAATTCTTAATTTTACATAATTAAAGCTGTCTTGGTATGAAATAAGTAAATATTTCCCTTCTGAGTAAGATGCAACTTCTAGTAACTCTTAATTTGAACAAAATGGGGAGCTTCAGGTCTCCTTTTATGGTTTTTGTTTAGATAAAGCAGCTATGCCTGTTCAGTTGCTGAAGTTCATTGAAGGACAGTCGGAGATTCCACTACCAAGCCATTTGCAGAAGGAGAATTTGCAACATTTGCAAGAAGGCTGTGATCACACCAACAAATATGTTCAGGTAAACTGGCCAGTAAAAAAATTTTGTCTTGCTTTGAAGTAGCTCCTGTTACATTAGCAAGGCACTTTTGTATTCCAGCTCAGTTGGTGACTTTCTGCAGCTTTGTGTGTGTTCATCTGTTACATATCTTTAAGCAATGGAAAATTATGACCTTCTTGAACCTCACTGCATATTGCTATTACCTTCATTGATTCACAGTCCTGTCCCTTTCCCTTATGTTATTAGACTAAAATTTTGTAGGAGTTTCTCTTTTCAGAGTTTATAAGCTGTGAACCAAATTCAAAATACATTAATATGCATAATGCTTTGCTGAAAATGAGGGGATTGGGGGAGGTTAAGTGGTATTTTGTTTTAAAAAAATATTAATAAGCATCTCAATCCTGTTAAAGATGAGATTTCAGAGTAATTTAAAAATTTCTAAAACAGTTCTCCTTTTGTATAAAATGATGCAATATCCAGTTTTATGAAAAGTGTTGTTTGTAGCAACTACTAGCATCAAGACACAATTAGGTTTTTTTTACCAAGTTTTTTTATTATTTGACAATAATCCCAATTATATTTCAGATTGCAAGTACAATACCGCTATCCTAGTGAAATGCAGAAATAACCTTTTTCATCCTAAAACAAGCATTCTCTGTAAAATGCAGTGTCAATACTCTAGTGTGTTCTTTTTTTTATCCTGTTTAACTTTTTTTTGTCTGTGGCTCTGAGAAGCGTTTTAGGCATCCCTGATGCTTATGTGTCAGGAAATTAGCATTAACCCAGGCTTTTTTTCAATCTGTTAATTAAAATAAAGGGGGGAAAATTAAGGCAATCTGTTTCTGTAGAAAACCTAAGTTGTCTTAAATCCTTCAAAAAATGGCATAAACATTTTAAAAATACGAGCTGAAGTGATCTAATGTTTTTCTATATCCGAAAGAAACATTTTTGCTCCCACAGCTGTGTATTCTCAGTTCCAACTCTAGTGCTTATGTGATTGAGTCCATTCATGAGAAGGAAACTGGCAGAATACCATCCATATTGCTGGAGAGAGGATAATTTTCTGCTGCTCTCAGTTTGCACTGGTTCGTTGTGGTGTCAAATTGATGCCAGAAGCGGTGTGCTTCTGTATAGTGAAGGAGCAGAACCACCCTGTTTGGAAGCAGGTAGAAGTTGAGTGGTTTAGGAGGTGGTTTGTTTGAGAATGGTTCAGCCTCCCTCAGGTCTTGTAAAGGAGCAAATGGAAACATCAATAATCACTGCTGGTAGCAAACAGGGTTTATTCCTCATGGGTGTCGTTTCCTGTCCCTGTTCACCTGCAAGATATATAGACTTTCCTGCTTTGAAGAGCTGTGTCTGCAAGCAGTTCTGACATGGAAGAGCAGGGATTCATTCTTGTTCAAAAAGAAGTGGTGAAGAAGACAAAAATGCATTATAAATTAGAAAATCTTTCTGCCAAAATAAATGTTTCCTTTTGGAAAGCAGAACAATTACTACCAGACTATGATTTAAAGCATACATGCTGATTCTGCAAGCATACATGCTGGTTTTGTGTAGAATGTCTTTCTCAGACTTACGCCTTATGCTAAGAGAACTTCATGCTGCTGCTGACATGGATTAGTAGGTGACTAAAACAGCTTGGCATAAAAAGCGCAACTGGAGAGCTGATAAAGCTGGTGCTAATGCACCATTAAATGTGAGGGAAAATCCAGTTCTGCAGGCTGAGCTTGAAGTGAACCTTAGAATGCACTGATGTTAGGTTTTCTTAGTGGTGGCACACTGTCACTCTAGACTTGCCAAAATAGAGATCAGGTCCTGCTTTGACAAGGAGAGAAGGGCAGAGAAGGATTTTTATAAAATGTATTCTGGGAAAAGCAACAAAAAAGATTTGGGATGCTTCTGTCTGACTTATGTACCTCAGTCCTTTCATTCTTCTGCATGTTTTTATCTTCCTGGCACCACTTTGAAAACTGCAAGTTTCAAATTTGTGGAAAACCAGTGCAAGAGATGTTTGTACCTCCTCAGTCATCGTGTCTGTTAACTAAACATGATGCCTTCTCCTATTAGTTCATCATCCTCTGGATTTTCCTGGGGCAAATCTGAACCAAACCTGAAAATCAGCTGCCAAATCATCTACAGAACCAAACTGAGGGAGCAAGGTGTTATAAAGAAGGAGGCACATGCCATAGAAGGATTGTACATGGTCGGTTTGAGAGTGTGTCTAGTAGCATGTGAAATGTGGAGGGTTTTGGAAGAAATTTGCTTCTGAACTCAGTAAGCAGTGCAGGACTTGTGAGGGAAGAGTCAATTTGGGCAAGTTTTGCTAAAATAGGTTCTTTTGAAGTTTGGAGCTCAAGAGTTTCAGGCATGTGGAGAAGGCAGTGGGGGGCAGTATGAGGAAATGGGTAGCAGCTGGGGAAGAGAACGATAGTGTAGGTGTTTGGGATACAAAGGAAAGTGGAGGGGCCAGACCATGATAGTGTGGTCCCATTTGGAAGGTACTGTGATGTAAAAGGGAAAATAAAAAGTAAAGATGGTCAAAAAGCAATCACTATCGTTTCAATGAATTCCTCTTTTAAATAGTGTGCTGGTGCAGATTGGAATTTCTTCCTAAGAAAAAAATATATATACGTAAATGTTGACTGTTCCTGAGGTGACTGTTTCATTCCAAAGACTTTATTATGAGAAAAATTCTGTAGTCTTTTATTTACCTGTGAGTACAATTCAAGCAAGAACAATTATGTATGTATGTGTGTGTGTTATATATATATAATATATATATATATAGTGAAATTTTGAACAAAGTTGCAATTTTGAAAACAAGTGAGTAATGTTTTTAAGAAGTTCGTACTTTTCACAGAGAAGACCAGTCAGTTTTGTAAGGAGACATAATAATCAAGTTATTTTGGAAATCAATATCTGTAAATAATGTTGTGGTGTTGTGGAGTGGTTTCTTTATAAAACAGGTTAAAATCTCATTGAATTTGATTTGGATTACTCCTCAGTTAGCATGCTATAGGACAAATTTTAGTCTGAAAGGCCTCTGGAGTAACAATTCACTGCTGCACTGCAGTGACTTGGTTTAAGAAGCATTTGCTAGCATTGAAGTCAAGCTTCCCACTGAATATATGTACTGTAAAATCACTGTAATTTACCTTACTGTCCTCTTAATATTGCATTTATCGACCTATCGCCCTGGTCTCTTTTTACAAGAAACCTTTTAGTCTGTGCTGTTTGTGTAGGATTTTCAAGCATTTTACAGAGTCTGTTTTCAGTATTTTTATTTTTTTTTTATTGGACCTATTTTTGTGGTTTTACTATCACTTGACTGACAATTTCAGTACTGTTGATGATTCCGTCTTTCTAACTAGATGTGTTGGTTCCAAAGAGATGTTAACATCTCTGATTTTTGCTCCATTGTAACTTAAGCATCACAATAAAGAGTATTTTGAATTAATTGTTAAACCATAGCAACCTTTAGAGCACTTGTATTATTGACAAATAATTAGGATACGACAGTTTCAAAACTTTGCAATATTCTCACAGCTGTATTTTGTTTTCAGAGAAGATTTTTTTTTCAAATCATTTTAAGATTTCATTATATCTTAATTGTGATTTTGTTCTGATATTTATGTTGTAATCCTTAGCTAATATTGTTGGAGAAATTGCTGTATCTTTTAATATTTTGATGACTACCTCTTCAGATGCCTTTTGGCTTTTGTGTTAAAACTTGTCTTTTTTAATACTTTTGTAACTAATAAACATGTATAACATGTATAGTTCAGTAGCAACTGTTCATTGTATAAGTTTATCATTTAATTGTTAGCATCTAAATAGTATTGATATGTAATACTTCCTTTGTTATATCTCGAGACTTGCTTTTAGTGCTATCTGTAGCAGTTGGTTTTTGTTTTCTTGTTGCAAATGTTGATGGCAATTTGTGCTTGCTCCTTAAATTCTGCCTTCTTACAGATGTTTCAGCTGTTATCAGTATTTCGGTAACTTTTTTTTTTTTTTTACTTTGTAGGGAATAGTTACTCTTTCCTACCCATTAACAAAACTTGGAGATGGAACAAACTTTTTCAAGATTGTTCTTCAAGGTACTGCATTTAAGTATTTAAGATACTCTCTAAAACTGTTCATTTTCTACAAAAAAAAAAGTTTGTCTTAAACTTATGCCAAGTAGGTTAATGGAAATAATATAATCTTTTATGTTTCAGTAGACTTCTTGTTGCATAACTTTTTAAAAGACTGTCCTGGAAATGTATTAGCTGTATGTATAGCTTTAATAGTGTATTTTCAAACTGCTTTTCATAAGAAGGACCAAGAAAATTGCACACATAGTAGTTACCACTTAATATATATAGCATATACTATGTAAGGGTGCATTTAATGTAGGCCAGTATTTTGATCAGCAGAAAAATATTGGTGTTTTATTCTGTTTTAATTTGAACATTTAAGAAAAGGAAATTTCACCTGACTACTCAACTATTTGAATACCAGTAGCTGCATTAGCACTTTGAAAGACCAAGGTTGTTCATAATGTAATAAATGATACAAAAAATATATTCCTTTTTAATCTTAAGCTTATCATGCCCTCCAGTCAGAAAGGTGGAGGAGGTAATTTGTCAGGAGTCTTTTGGATTCAAGAAACTTTCCATTTCCTTCCATTTCCTTCTCAGTGTTCTCCTTACAGTGGTTAGAGGTGCTAATCATCAGGTGCTCCCGCTGAGCCCCCTGGCTCCTGTGCCTGAGCGGCAGGCCTGGGGTGTGCGCATCCCGCCTGCTGACTCTGCCTGCGTTGGTGTTAGCAGCGGTGAATGAAATCCGTGAGACCTTAGTCAGTCTCCCTGCTGGCTCCAGGGTTCGCAGGGGGGTGCTTATTCTCCCGGAGTCCTGTCGATTTCACTGACTGCTCAGGAGAGGAGAGTTTATGCACATTCTCCATGGAAATCTAAGTTTGCACATCTAAATCATTGAAACAGTAAAAAGTAGAAAACTCTTCAAATAACAGCATGATTTCTGCATCCGTCCTCCTGGAAGGCTATTAATTAATATTTCTACATCCTAGAATATCTTCAGTTTATAATAGATTCTACAGTAGGATGTGTGCTAATGTGGTTGGGTAATATTTCCTCTCTAACACTATGCATTGAATTATCCAAGTGGAAATGTTTTTCATTTCTGTTTAATTCTTCACTGGTGTACAGCTGGCACATTTTAATCCTCTTATGAAGAATATTCTGAGCAATATACCTGTAGTTAGCAGCACATTTCCTGTTTGTACATTTATTGAAAAGCGTTAGACTCTGTAGATCAACTTGTTTTGTAAATCTTTTTCCACTGCTGTTTTGTTTTGGAGAAGGTATAGTGATTGGAATCACTTTTGGTGTTTTTCCTCTAGAGTCGGATAACTTGCGTTCCCAGATCAACAGCGTGAATGTTTTAATATATGGAAAGATGGCAGAGGATTGTGCAAAAATTATACGACATGGGGTAAAAAAATCCACCAAAACATATAATCAATATATATTCTTGTTTCAGGAATTGTTTTTCACAGATGCATGTTGACTTCTTTTCTTGTCTTAGTCTACCTATCCATAAAATTAGAAATAATCAGTTCAGTCCCTTCAAATCTATAAATATGAACTAGAACACAACAAAAGTGTTCTCTTATGTAAATTCTTTCTCACGCTAATATTGGAATAAAGCAATTCTTTTTATCAGTGCTGTTTACCTAGCAGGTAAAGGATCATGAATATGGATAATAGAGAAGTCATCCATTTATATTCATATTTTGAATGTTTTGCCATTTGATAAGATATATTTTAGAATTAAATTCACTTAAAAGGCAGTTACACTTAAAGATTTTTTAAAAAAACCCTAAAAATTCAAAACTGTGCATACAGGCTTTTTTTACTGACTTGGTGCTGGTGTCTCGCTTTTTCAGAAATAGAAGTTTGGTTTGATTAGCTCCAGGTAAATGACTTAGACAAGTCAGCCTCTGAATTTGTGAGATGGTGTGTTACCACAAAAGAAGAAAAACAAGATAAAAACAATCGCCTCAGTCTTTTTATTTCAATATTAACTAAATATGAAATTAAAATTAGTGTATGATGCATTATGAGCTCATGCTAGTGCTTTTTCATTTGGGAAAGGAATTCACACTAAATCATAGAATGGTTTGGGCTGGAAGGCACCTTTAAAGATCAGCCAGTCACAACCCTCCTGCCATAGGGAGTGATACATGGGCAGGGACATATTTCACCTCATTAGATTGCTCCAAAGCCTTATCCAGTCTTACTTTGAACACTTCAGTGGTGGGGCATCCACAGCTTTCTGGGCAAATTACAGTCTTTATACAGATTTCTCAATTCCTTGGAATTTTGGATTTTGATGAGGAAGCCAGGGTGGAAACTAATTTGCTAAATATGCAAGCTGCAGAATCTTTTTAAATTCAATGAACAAATCAGTTTTTTTCTGATGAAAATACAAATCTGGAACAAGGCACTGAGCAGCCTTTAGAATATAAAACGATGATTGCTAAAGAGCTGAGTAGGAAACTACAACCCACAGGCAGCAACCCTTAGATAGCCAAGGTGTAGTAAATACTCAGTTTGTTCTTCCCCAGTGAACTGAACCTTCATGGTGCTTCCCTCATGTCTCAAATGATATTTTAATTTTGGAAGAATATGAATATGAGGAAACAATGATTTCTGAAGGTAGAAGAGTTTGAAAAAAAAAACCCAAATTTTTTTAACCATTAAAGAATTACTTCAGCAAGGTCCAGTACTGTTTATTTGCTGCATACCATTTCAGATTTTAATATTTTTAAATTTCCATATCATTCTTGGCATACTGTAAGAACTTTGGCTAAGTAGGCAGGGGGAGGAGCTGGTGATTTCCAAAAATGTGAGAACCATGTCATCTCCTGAGAGTCTTCTTGATCTGTAACAGAATAACCATTAGGAAAAATACCATCTTTCCTGCATTTCACACTTTTTGAATGAATGAAATAGAATTTCTTTTTGCTATTTAAAAATGTTTTTGAATCTCTTAGTTTATTTATGCAACGCACTTCTGTTGACATAAAAATCCACCAATTTATGTAAATAGCTTTGATTCCAAATCCAATTACAAGATCTTCTGAGCTAAAGGTGAAAGGGAAACTAATCTATTTTGAAAAGTAATATAACATTAAATTTCAAAGCACCGTGCAAATATTATGAAATTTTTTTGCATGTTTAAAAACTGCAGTTCACATCTTCACAGTGTTAAAATTGACTGTGAATTTGTAAAAAATCCAAGAATGTATCGGTTCTTTCTACCTGTAAAACTAGATTTTGAGGTCAGTGCTGCTTTTCCCTCATGGAAGTTGCACAGTCCTTTCACAGCTTGAGAGGAGGTTTGTTTCTTTTTTTCAATGTGGCAATGAGTTTGGCATATATATTACATGAGAGTAATCACTAGTGACCTAATATTGCGCAAAAACTTTTCATTTTTTATCAGCCTGTTAAAAGGATGAGTCTGTGTAATTCTGGAGCTCCTTCTGACACATAAGAGCAAGACAAGAGAAGTTACCTATACAGAGCTCCAATCCCGACTTAGCAGCCACATCCAGAATTTGTGTAGTCTACATTCTAATAAAATGCTGAAATGGGAATAATGTATAAGCAAGGCATACCTTTTTAGATAAAGGTTGATTTTACTGTTAAAGAGCATTCTGGGTAGCATCAGCTAACAATGAAAGGAAAGACAGGTACTAACCCGTTCTAGGTTTATAGATTATAATTTAGTCATAGTATACATTGTGACGCTACCTGAAAATCACCATGTTCTAAGTAGTTTCATTGTGAATTAAACTGTCTGATTAAATTTGTTTTCTGCAGAATTTTTTCCCCAATGTTTTAATAACTACATATATCACTGTCACTTAATCTAGAAGCCCTTCTTTTTCTTGCACAAAACATTAAGGTTTTGGATCTTAAATCATTTAGCGTAACATTGTCAGATTGCTGAAATAGCAAAAAAGATGCTGTCATAGTGCAATGTTTGGCTAAAACTGTCAACTTTAATCAGAAAACTCTTTTATTTGTTGTAATCAAATAAACACACAAAGAAAAGTTATTCAGTAAAAGTTTATGGAAGTGCTTTTGGTAGAAGCTTGAATAGAAATAGGGTTTCAAGTCTAATATGTTTATTGGAATGGAGCGCTCTGGCCCAGCCATGCTGAACAGTTCTGATAGCAAGGGAGCTGACTATAAAGGAGCTTTACTTTGTATCGGATAGCTTTTTTTAATCACCTCTGATTGCTTAAAGATATTTAATGCATTTTCTATCTTCTCCTTTTTATCTTTTTTTTTTTTTTTTTTTTCTTTTTGATTTGGTGAGGTTGCTCACCAAAGAGAATATGAGCTGCTGCTGCTGGGACTTAAATCATGTACCCTTTAAATCCTCTTTTTCTTGTTCGTTTTGTGGTGTCTGAGGAACTTTATACTGAAGTGAAAATAGAGTTACAATTGCTTTCTGTGCTAGAATCTCAGGAGTGATGCCAGAGAAGCTTGTAAGGTCTCTCTTACTACCAGAAACCTACTTGTTGATTGACCTACCCATTTAACCCTTAAGGAGCTGTTGGTCCAGCCAAAACACTTTATAGGAGAGTTTCTTAAAAGTACAGCTGTAATTCAATGATAAAGAAGCTCTAAGAAAAAGTGTTTTATTCCTGCTTGTCTGATGTGTGGTTTCTTTTCTACCTTAGTTAAGCTAACCCGAAAGGAGTCAGTCTTTATTGTATTCATGATTTTTTTGCTTTATTCAATGTGAATCTTCCTCCCTAGGCTTTGTCAAAAATAGCACTCAGTTACAGTAGCATCACAAGTGCAAAAATTTGAATAGAATTAAAAAGAAAACCTTTCTAGCATTTGTTGTAAATATAAATTCCATGGGTAGAAGAACTAAATTGGGAAACTTAAAGACAGTTTTTGCAATTTATTCAGGATTTTTGTTACTTCAATGTCTTGAGACTTCAGGTGAAATTTCACATCATATAGTCTTAAAATACAGCATGTGTTAGTCTGTGTAATTCTCTGTTTATTGCTCTGTCCCCATAGGAAACCTTAATAGTTGCAGGATTTAAGGTGATAAAATTGCCTACAGCAAGAGAGGAAGGTAGACATGATTGTCACCTGGATGTGTCTGAAGAGGCTGGATCAGCCATTTATGTACGTGGTTGCCCAACTTTTTTTTTAATTATTTTTTAAATTTTCAAAATGCTAACATTAACATTCTGCTTTATCATAGAAAAAACAATAAAATGTATTAGAAACCAAAATGGCAGAGATTATTTTACCATGTTCATCAGGAAACATGATACCTTTGCGTGTGTGTGCACATGTAATTTTATAATAACCTTAACCAAATTATTTTCCAGGTAAATTTGTCGAGTGAAAGAGTTCTAAAGCAACTTTAGTTGACTTTATAAAGATTCCTAGAGCTGTTTAAACTGCTCTTGTGCATAACACTTTTCAATAAAGCATACCAGGTAGAGGGTGCAAGAATGATTTCCGGTCTATAATTTTTAGTTTTCTCTCGTCTATGAGTTTTTACTGTTTTAAATCATTAGTTGTTGTCTTTCAAATACATGGATTGCTGTAATCTAAATTTTATACAGAGAATTGTACCCTTTGTCCTGAGTAAAATATTTGTTCTTTTCTACTATTCTCACATCAGTTCTGTTTAGTTTTATCTGTATAGTTGTTTTCAAATTGAATCCTAAGTTTAAGAAAAAAATACTTCTTTTAAAAAATTTCAAAAAGGCACTTTTGCCTTGGAATTGACCTCTGCAGGTAACTAAAACTTGGCGCACAGGTCAGTGAGAAACAAAATTATGTAAACTGATAGTGCAAACTATTTCATTACATTCACTATCTGTTCGTGATGCCAATAGGTAGAAAAAATATTTATCATTGAAGATCATGGGTAGCAAAACTGCCCTGAGTCTGAAGAGGTATGTGTAAACTAAAAGTGTCTAAATTTTAGAAACTCAGCCTTCAGCTTTCAGCTTCAGCTGAGTATTGGCAAGACCTTGTGACATAGAGTCTAACCCCAAAGACACAGTGCAGCTCCCTGAATGCCTGGGTTGTGCTGAGGGGTTTCATCTCATCACTGACCACAGAATGGAGCTTGTGGCACTTTGTTTAGTGACACGCATACTGGACACTTAACATTAATGCAGATGAGCAGACTTTGTTTGTGCTTCACTTCTCAATCATAGTTTTGCACTCAACTGTTGAAAAGTAAAATCATCTTCAGGAATGCAGCTGAGGTGGAGAGCAAAAGCAGATCCCCAGCAGGAGTCAGCAGTGCTGAGGCAGGGCACAGCTGTGACACAGGGCTCTGTGTCCAGCAGCCAGGCTGAGCCCTGTGTTCCTCACACACAGTCAGGGGGTGTTGGCTTTTCAGCAAATCACCACGGTTAGTCCTTTAAAAGACCTTATGCTGAAGATAAGTCTGGCCTATAAGTAAGACTCAAAAAGCTTAGGAACTGTCTTTCAATAAAATTTATCCCATTCTGATGAATTTTTTCCCCCAAAGAAAAGTAATGTGTCACTGAGAATCGATCTGCTCTAAGCATTCATGTGTTCATACATCTTTATGTACGAAACCTTAAACCCATTTAAGGTCTGTGTTAAGCAAGTGCAGTTTTAAATTTGTGGCCTCCAACTTCCAAATGTTTATTAACATGATCTAACATATTCAACTAGACTTTGGAAAATGTGTGAATTTTTTTAAAGAAGCTTTTGTCTGAATTTCAGTAAATTTCTTCCTTCTTCTGTAGCTAAAATTTTACTAGAGTCAGGTATGATTCTTATGGCAAAAATATCTGTAGGGCTAGTTTGTATTTCTATAGAGCGTCATATTTGCTTTAAAGTTACCAAATATCGTTATATGCATTGCCTTCAATTTTGTAATCAGAAACTTTGGGGTTTTTTCTCCACAGATTTGCACTAAACCAGGAGCAACTGCTGCTTCAGAAACTGCATCTGTGGTGAGTTTGTATTTGGGATATTTTTAAATCACATAAGATTAACTGCATGTAAATAAGGTGATGTGGAATTAGTTTTTGTTCCTGTTTAATTTACTTACAAACTCTTATCCCAGCAGTCATTTAGCTTTTATTTTTCCAAATAATATACCTGGAGCACAAAACAAAATGTGAAAAAAGTAGCATATTTTCTATACTTGTAAGATGGTTCCCATCTTGATCTCCAAACGGACTTAATGTTGGTTTAGGAAATTTGAACTAAAAAGATAACTGTTGGTCCAAATAAAATTGTATGTTTGTGTTGTAAAAAGAAAAAAGGAAATATGAAACTTCCTTTGATTTAAAATCAGACTTCCAATGCTGGTCTTAACATTTATTTTGATTTCTGTTTGGAACAAGCCCTTACATGTCTCAATTAGAATTCTACAAGAAATAGTATTTTAAAGGCAGAGGAAGTGGTTTATGAAATTTTAGTGTTCGTTATCATGATGTTAAAGATTCAGTTCCAATGGTGATAGAGCTCATTTTCGATTTTTATTTACAGTTTCATTTGTTTCAGTGTAGTTCTTGAAAACCTAAGTTATCAGTTTGAGAGAACTCATGTTCTTTAAAAGAGTCTCATCAGCATGTATTGCTGTCTTAAAATGAGAGGAGAATAGCCCTTAAACTGTAGAAAGTAACCCTTAATTTCTTTTATCCTCCAGCAACTGTGGTATTTTAATCAGAATATGTGCATAGTGGCTGTGAGAGGTAACCCGCCCAAGACAAAGATTCTGTACAGTCACACTTCCAAACAGAAATACAAAGCTATTTATGTACTTGCTTTAAAAAGTCCTCTGGATGGACATATTGAAATGGATCAGTAAAAAATTTTTATTGTGACTTTTACTCACCTGGTTCACGTATTGAAACTTACTTCAATTAACCGGTTGGCTTATTGTAAGAAAGATGCAATCACAGAAGGAAACTAAAAGGCTTGTGGGCTTTCTGAGTCTCAAGTGACTAAGATAGAAAGAAATATTTCTTTTTTTTATTTCTTTTTTTAACACGAAATAAATAAGTCTGAGGATAAATGGTGTTAAAAGACAAAATTCTCAGTGAATGTTTGAATAATTTTTTTCTTCTGTTCCCTCATTGTATCAATGCCTTTTCAGTCTGTTGCTCCAAAGTATGTGTATACTCCCCTGAATCATCTTAAAGGTGGAACCATAGTGAACTTGTATGGCGTTGTGAAATTCTTCAAGCCTCCATATATTAGCAAAGGAACTGGTATGTACTATATTGAAGAGATTTGAAATCTTCTCCAGCCAGAACTGTTCTTCCTTTGTTTGTTAAAAATCACCCAAAACAACAAATTCACATGACCAGCTAATACCAAGGAAGCAGAACAACAAATAGATAAGAGATACTAGTCAGTTTAGGCAGACTGGTGGAAATACCAAATTAAGAAAGTTCTTAAAGGAGATTTGTCATTTGTCCAGCTACTTTAACAAGAATTTGGGGAACTGAGGACTTGGAACTCCTTATTTAGACAAGCACTGATTGCTGTAAATCATTAGGGCAGCCATTCTTTCCAGATGTGTAAAAACAGTGAAGTTAAATGCACCAACTTTCAAAGTAGCATGTCTCTGAAGCAGCTAGGAGAGATTCTTTTTCTACTGAGTTATTTGTCAGGTTAATAACTTCAATTTCTTAAGTAGAAGAAATTTAATAGGGAAAATTATTATTTATTTAGCAACTAGTCCATGCCTAAGTGTCATTAATAACTTCCTTATATGTCTTCCCTGTATATTTTCAGTTTACATTATTAAAATAACACAGCAGTATCAGTGGAGAACAGGAACACAATCTCATATTTCTTATTTATAAAGACAGTTGTAATTCACTTGCTACTTTATAATTAAAATCTCTAAAACAGTTTTAATCTCTTTAACAGTTTTTAGGCTAGGGTTTTGAGTAAAAGTATTCACTAGCCAAATATTTCAGTGTTGATTTTTGATTTTTTTGCACAATCCAGAATGATGTTTGCTTGAGAGGTCAATGATTGTTCTGCATTTTCAGGGCATGAAATGGCTTTTTTCAGAAAATTCTGTGGTTGCTTTAGGTCTGGCCTGATCCTTCACTGGTACATTCTCTGTCTGACACTGTAATAATACAGTCATGTAGTTTAAGCTGATGCCCACTGGAAGCATGGAAGATGGGGCTACTGTACTTTATCCATGTGGGTCTTTATTCACTATATAGAATTAATGTCCTGATTTCCTGGAAACCTCCATCTATCATTTTATCATAGATACATGCGGTATATTTGTATGTCTCATGTTAAATCTCATTTTATCCTACCTAAACATGCGTGTTATTGTTATTTTTGTGAAGTATTTCTTAGAGTCAAAATTAATAGCAGATAGCAGTTTTGGAAAAGTCACTTCTAGTAAGCTTGATCACTTTCAGGTCAACAGTTCTACGTGCCCAAAATGCAGATTAAGAATCAAATCAGATTCTTGAAGAATTTGTGAAGCCCTAAGTTTTATTTTTATTTTCAATTTTTATTTGATCTTGAGCCAAGTTCATCAAACAGCCCAAAATTTGTTTAAAATTATATAACTGAAAGAACAGGCAGACACAGTTAAACCTGCAGTAGTTTTTCCTTCAAAGTATCGCATTCCATTTTGGGGATTTTTTCTGAATAAAAATATTGAGGATTTATTTAAATTTTGCAGAACAGAATAAAAACTGCAGAGATAAAGATAGCAATTTCATTTCTGGACCTCTAGAGATTAAAATTATGTTTTCCCTTCTGTTCACAGTGGTTTATATGCATTTCTTTTTTAAATGACCCCTCTTTCTTATCTTAACATATAGAAGATAAAATATATCTTCTTAAAAAGAAGATAAAACTTTTATAAAGGATAAAAAGATATTTAAAGGAATTAATTAAAATAATATATAGTTGAATAAATAGTTAATAGAAATCTCAAGACAGTTACTTTGATCTACAAATGTCAGCATTGAAACATCTGTTTAGCCAGATGCTTCTGGTAGTTACCAAATTGTATCTCTAAAGTGTATCACCATGTTAGAAATAACAAGCTCTAGTTTGATTCTTCAGAGGTTTTGTTTTGGGCTTCTGCAGTACGCATTTGTATGTACATAAACAGACACACAGGAGTGTGTTTACATTTGTATTATTTTTTCCTGTCTTATTGAAATATAAATGGTAAATTAGCTGGGTCAGCTGCTTGGTCTTAGTGCTGGCACTTGTGTATTGAATGGCCTCAGTAATTCATGAAAACAGTATTAAATGTTTCATTTAGTTTTGAAGAGAGAATAATTTTCTGCAATAATCTCTGTCTTTTATGTGTGTATTGAAATAAAAGAAACAGAAGGCAGTCTTTAATTAGCATCCCTGACTGCTAGCAACATTGCCCAAAACCTTTTTATCTCTTGGAAGCAAGAACTTACTGGTTCAGGGTAGTGGGTTTTCCACTAAATGTTATTGAAGAATAAATATGTGATTGCCCAAAAGGGGATGTGTAATTAGATTGGTGCTTTCCACCTTAACAATTTATACAAACATATTTGTCAGGAACTGCTGAAGTCCTCAGTAAAACTACAATAAATATTTAATCAGTAAATACTAAACAACTTGTTGGTCCTGTAATATCAATAACTACTAATCTAGAAAGCTCTTTTTAGCAATTCTGGTTTTCTTATTGAAAAATGAGTTGGTAGGCAAAGCTACGAGGTCTTGGGATTTTGTGTTTGTTTTTTATCTGTACACACTGTGGAGAAATGCATTCTGCTCATCCAGTAACCGGCATAACAGAGATTTCCCTAAGAGTGGAAATGCTATGTATGGCATTCTGAAGGAAAGTTGTAGCCTGAAGAATGAGCCTAGACTGTCAAGATAGTGGTGGCAGCTTTAGATTTTCAGTAACTTACAGGGCTGCAAAAGATTCCTATTTTAAACTATTTAAGAGGACCTAGAAGTTTGACAATCAGCATTCTCCATGCAGACAGTGTAAGCTTCTACTGACCACCAAATAGTTGTGGATTTTTTAATGAAATTAAGTAAAGAACTCATTAAGTTACAGCAGTATTTTGTATTTTGTATATTGTATTTTTAAAGAACGATAAGGACTAAACTGAAAGAATAGAATAGTCATGTAAGATACATGCAGGCCATCAATCACTCTGGACTTTCATTTAAATTAAAAACGAATTATGTCTCCTTGTTTTCATAGCACCAATTCTGTGGTGTTACAAGCATCCTTACAGGAGCCACCCATGTCAGGTGATTCCTTACAAGATGTTAAGCCTAAGTGAGAATACCTCTTCATAATAATTTAATATATTAAAAAAAAAAGGTAGGTGCAGTTTGAATGTCTGGGTAGTGTCAGCCAAAATTCAGTGCTTTTATTGAGACAATCTAGTATAAAAGTAAAAATTCTGTAGCATATAAATTTGCTGAGCCGTGCGTCCATTGTGTCATATTTTTAAGACAGGTTGTTGCAAGTAAAATCTACCAGTGGTAAAAATTCTCTTTTAAAGAAAATCATTATATTTTTTTAATCAGTGAAATGAATTTCTCTAGTAAGGAAAAAACTGACTCCAGTGTGTAAACTTCCATTATTTATTTATTTATTAGCTTGGTAATGAAGGGATTTTGCTTTGTTGGAAAGTATATTAAGAAAAATCAAAAATGTGACCAACGACATTATATTGTTTTGTTTAACTCTGAAATATTATTTAAATTCAGAATTTTGTTTAGCTTTTGATTCACTATTTTTTTAGAAAAGTGAATTCATTCACTGATCTATAATGCTTCTATGGAAAACAGGAAATAATTTTCACATTTCAGCTGGAAAAGACAGATGGCTTTTTCTCTGTAAACTTCAAAAGGACTTTGCTGAACGAGGATTTCATTAAAAAAAATCATCCTTTATGCTTTGTTCTCAAAGACCTGTATTGTAATTAGGTTTATAGAAGTGATATTTTGAGGTGATAGTAAGGACTGGAAGACTAAAGCCACAGAAACAGTGAAACCTCTATTATGTAGAAAGTGTTCCCTGGCTATGTAAAGCAAGTGTACTATTTTATACTGCTTTGACTAGGTTGATTATCAGTCTTATATGATTATGCTCATTTCACAGAAAATTGAGGCAGTGTATTAACTTCTACCATTAAATAGGCAGCTGCACATGTATGAAGCTGACTAGGTTGTATATTCACAGCATCAAAGAATAACCACAATTTTAATGTGGAATGTTTTTACTTTTTCCCTTGATTCTGATGTTGGATTATATCAGTGCACTGTAGCATGTTATTCTGCATCCCCGAAGGATTGTAAATCTATGAGCCATATGGGGTCTTCTCATTTTGCTCATATTTGCAGCAGATCTTTTAAGTTAGCCACTAGAATTCATACCCAAAGAAATACATCAGTCTTTGGATTACAGCAGTAAATACTTGTAGTTTTGTCACCCAGTGACTGGAGTTTATTCTTGACATTCCTATCATAGAATGTCAAAACAGAGTCTCTGTGATGACCTTGTGCCTTTGGTGGAAGTGTGGAAAAGAGTAATCTCAGCAACTTCTGAATGCAAAAGATGATAATATATCATTGTTGAATCTGTGTAAAAATCTTCGGAAGGAAGAAGAGTACTAGTTTTATAGAAATACAGGAGGTCTTTGTATCTATAAGAAAAGTTTTATTTCTTAGTAAACCTTTAGTGGATTTCTTTGACCACTTCATTCACTCAAATCATTAGAGAATTTAAACTTTTAAGTTTAAATTATAGCAAAATTTAAGGATATATGTGCTATAAATGGAAGAATTTTTTTTATGCATGTATTTTAATCCACTGTTAATCCCTGTCTTCATGTTTAGAGATTCTGAATTCAGAGAGTTTACATACAGCAGTCGTCTTTTTATGACTGCTTTCCTGTAGCTGTTTTTATGTCTGACCTGTCAGTTTTACTAGACTGATAGCATTCTCTTTTAAAACTGTCTATTAACGACTTTTGTGTCTGCATCTTTATAAATGTTCATGATGGGGATTTTATTGACTTTGTTTTAGAACTATGACACCTTAGTTCAGTTGCTAGCTATATAAACTGGCACAGAGTCATTATCACTAGTTGCCTCATAGAATAAAGGAAGTTGGGGTTTTGATCATTTAAGGTTTTTTTCTCTTCTCGTTTAGGGTTTTTTTTTTTAAGAGGTAAGAAGGTGTCTGTCAGGGTAAAACAGATTTGATTTGGGGAATTTAATTCATTGCCAGTTAATATAAATGTCCAATAATTTATTCAGATATTGAGAAACAAAGAAGTACTTGAACACTTAGGGAGAACATCTTTCCTCCACCTTTCCCAGGTTCAGCTTCACTCCAGGCACTCCTCCTTCATCCTTCCTAGTCTGTTCCTCTGGCTATGGTTACAGGTGTCTCTTGGAGGGACAATAGGGGGTGCAGGAGATCAGGGTCAGGATGTAGCCTTTCTTTCTGCTGCTCCTTGGTTTCTCTGGTAGGTTGCCAGCTGCCATGTTACAAAAGAGCAAATGTACTTTTATTCTGTTTTGCATTTAAAGGTATCAGAGCACACGTTCCGTAAGCTGAAATGGAAAATACAGGTTTCATTTATGTCATCCACAAATACTGCTCTATTCTGAGCTGGTCTGCATTGTCATCTTTGTATCTTTTAGATCATTATTAAAAGTGACTTTCTATGAAGTTTAACTTCAGAAAGGCATATTTCATATTTTTAACACTTTCTAACTGGCACTTGTGTGACTTCTTGTGGTATGTATATCTATCTTGCATATTTTGTTGAAGTGTAGGATATGTAATTTATGCTTTAATTTGCATGTAGAACTTGTAGAACTCATTACCTTTTCAGAAAGCTCTGCAAAATAAATCTTAGAAAATGATTTTATAAAATTGTGCATAGGCTTCTCATCTCGTAGAACAAGCAATTGAAATGTGAAAGAATAGCTTGCCTGTTGCAGACAGAAGAAAAAGGCTTGTGTGTTTTTGTGCACAGAGCTGTGCTTCATCACACATTGTGTTTTCAGTTATTTGGGCTAATTATTGGCAAGAAGGGCCATACTTCAGATATTATTAAAAATAATAATAATAATAAAAAAAGTCTTTGAATAAGTTGTACAGATCATACCAGAAAAAAATTTGCCATGGTGGTGTTTCTCCCAAATTTGGTATCTGTATATTAATAATTCTGTAATGCCTGTTTCTCATCCAGACACTTTTTATATTTTACAGATTATTGCTCAGTTGTAACACTTGTGGACCCATCAAATGTGAAGTTAACATGCAGTCTTTTTAATGGAAACCTAGATTCTCTACCAAAAATTTACAAAGTTGGAGATATTGTTCGATTTCATAGAATAAAGGTATGTACTAGAATGTGGGAGGTTTATGTGCTTGCTTTTTCTGCTTTTCTGCAGAGAGGACCATAGGAATTTAGTTCTACATGTACAGAAATTAACTCTTGGAGACATTGGGTAGAGTAAGTGATTGTTAAAACAGATACGGTTATGGTATGGACCAAAACTGAAAGTAAACTGACATTTTTTTCAACAACAACAACATTTATTAAACTATTTGACAAAAAATCATGTTATATAACTAGATATTTAGACTTTGACATAAATTGGTACGTAAATTTATTCCTCTTCAAACTGATAGAATTGAGGAGTTTCTTTAGGTCTTCTGTTATGGAGCAGTTAGGTCAGCTGGAGAGTCACTGCAGTAAAGGGAATCTGTCTGGGCTTGTTAGTGTGCAGTGTGCTCCTGCTGCTGCTTCAGTGTTACCCTGCATTACTACCTATTTATCTCTATCAAAGGGTATGCAGGAAACTTGCTTATAGCTTTGGTACTGCTTCTGCTGTATGTTTTGTTTATGCCTCCTGCAACTGTATGGGGAAGAGGAACCCCACCCTACAGGGACTGAATGGAAGTTTTGTAATGCTGGACCATACTTAGAGGTGCATAATAGGACCAAAGATGTGATTTTGCCATTAATTTGCAACATAACCATACATAATTTTGTATTTATGTTTTGTATAAAATAATTATAGGAGAAATTAATAAATGAAATGAAAGTGGCCAGTGGGAAAAAAAAAAAACAGTTTGCATATCTGAGCACTCTTGAGAGTGTTCTAGGAAACTTGAGAGATATAGGAAATTTATTATTGTACAAAAGGATGATAAAAGGGATAATATCTGTAATACTAAGCATGTGCATTTTGATACGCTGTAGCAGCAGAACAAAGAAGAAAACCCCATGACAATAAATGTAAAAAGTGGTAAGATTTATCCAGTATTTGAGTTTCATACTGCTGAGATTGTTAAGAAAAAACTTTTTAAGATTCAGAAGCAGTCTTTTAGAGAAAAGAAGAATTTATTGAAGAGGATTCAGTTGGAATTGCTTTGATTATAGGGTAATTTAATTTGCTTAGTATTTGTTGCAGGGAAGGAAAATTTTAAGTCTCTTAGTGGTACAGCTGGAACATTATCTATTTTTAATTGCGTTTCTATTAATATTTCTTGAGGTGCATCTTTATGCACGTTATCTTATGATGATTTCTCATGAATTAGAGAATTTAGTGATTTACAGTACTGTACCTGGGCTTTCAGCCACAATCAGTGCTCTGCAGAGATTATGGAAGGTGGGCCCCCCCATCTCCCAGTAAAAAAGCCTGGCCTGTGAGCTGTTTTTTTTCTAGTCTCCTTCTATCTTCATGGCAAAGGAGGAGTTTTCTTAGGTGGATTTTTCTTTGGCCTTCTTGTTTATTGTTCACTGTAAATCACTGCTCTTAATATCTTAGAAATAATGCCTAATGGTACACCGTTAAAGAGAGGGAAGAGACAATCTGCTGTTACTGGCTAAGCCTGCAATATTTTATCCTCTCTTGACTTAGGAGTTTTGGCTGGTATTCTGCCTTTCTTAAAAGGCCTCAAACCCTGCCATGATGATAGAATTGTTAATTTCCTCACTGCCTTTTCTCTAGTATTCCTTATTATCTCTGAGTGATTCACAGACAAGAACTTAGTTCCTCACTTCCAGTGAAGAGAATTCAGATTTGATTTCCATTTTAATGTTTGAGAGTTGGAAAAAGTGAAGGACATTCTTATTTTGGTGTTCATCTTGTTCAGTGTACTGTAGTTGTTTAATGCAGTTGGGATGTCCAGGGTGTGTTCTGGTGGGTCTTTCTTCCAAATACACAGCATTGCAGAGCTGTGTGATTCATGTGCCACACTTAGAGAATGAAGACTGAGACAATGACCTCTGATCATAAATTTCACTTGTATGGCTTCCTTGGCATAATGCAAACTCGGTAGCAATTACAAAGCCTTAATTCTCTAACTTTTTGTCATAGTAATCTTGATGCTGTTCTCCTCTCTTGCTTTCATTAACCTTAACTTCTTCTGTACATAGGAGCCAGTTGTTGTAATAAATGAATTGTAAAGTTGTCGTCCTCTTTCTTAGTACTATTGCATCTCCACTGCACTGCACAAGTCACTGCACTGTGTAGAAAAAGGTTCTGTAGAAAAACAGAGTCCTGGGAGTAATGGAACATGATATCATAGCGTAATAAATCATAACATAACATGGTACATAAATGCACGATGCACAGACATCGATAAGTTTCATCTACTAACCTTGGGGTAGTTACAGATTATGATCCTATTTTTTTAGCTTTGTGGTTAGGTCACATAATCAGAGAATGATTAAGATTGGAAATTACCTCCAAGATCATCAAGTCCAACCTTTGACCAGATACCACCATGCCCAATGCAGCATCCTTGATCTCTAGAATAAAAAAATGGAGAAAAACACCAGGAAAATCAAACTCCTTAATTACGTATCCAGCTGATTCAAACTCTTTAGATTTACAATGTAAAAGCATAGTCTCTTTGAGGAAAAAAAAATTAATAGCCACAGTATAGATGGTTATTTCTTTCATAAATCAGTAGATAAGGTTTTGCTAGTGAGTTTCTAAAGTGTTTATCAAGAGAGGAGGGGAAATCTGAATGTCAAATATATGGAGCATGGCTTCATAACAACATAGAAGTATCACACTCCCTCTTTTGTTATCCTCACTAGTTCTGTCTCTCTTGTGCATCACTTTCCTAAATCTAGTAATATTTAATATAACATTTGTTTCACTGTGTTACTTTGATCTTTAAACAATTTGCTGTTATTTCCAGGAGCAATCTTACTTTTGCACTTAGCTAGGAGTTTCCTTGTCTCTTTATATTATCTCCTTTATTTTAATCCAGTTTGTCCTATGAGAGATGATTCATTTCTACTTGATGCAATATGGAAGGTACTGAGAGAAAGACACAGCAGAAGTGTCTGTCCAGGTTCTTTTTCCTGGGCAGCTCTAGCCGTAGCTGTCAGGTTAAGGCTGAGGGGGAAACGTCTGGAGCTTGGATATATAACATACTGAATGAACATTAAACATTGGCAGTATGGAGCTCCGCACTCTCAGTGTCTTCTGAGTAAATGTGCTTCAAATGTATAAACTTGGCCAAAATAAGATTTGAGACTTTCTGCTAAGAAAAGATGTTGAAGAGTATGTTGTCAGTTGAACTGCTACCCAGTTTTCAAATTCTTTTCCTGAAGAGTAGAAGGAATTAATTTTTTCTTAGTAAGCAATTAGGAGATTCTTTTTAATACAGAAAAAATTGACTTTTTTTTTTTCTCAGAAATATCAGTATTACTATTGTTTTTGGCTCCCCTTCAAAAATTCTATAAGGCATGCAAATCGCTTTGAATGGAATTTAAATTAAAAACAAGTATTTTTCCTATAGTAAATAACGTCAGGAGATACTGACTGTAGGCAGTGATTTGTAATTTGAAGTCTCGGCAATTAGCACATATGATTTTCATATCAGTACTTTTGGTCAAGTTACTGGATCAGGTTTTAAATATGTAGAAAATATTCCAAAAGAGTAGGTTTTTACTCTGTTAGAATTTCCTGAAATAAACTATGCCACTTTCTCTGAGGAATATTTCTAAATATTCCTGCTGGCTTTTTAAATTATTAAACCAGAAATAATTTCAACTGGATTAAGTATATAAACTTTTTGCATGGAAATTTTTCCACAAAATACTTCTATCTTTAGGTGAATTCAGTTGGTAAATAAAATACAATGTATGGCTCATTTTCGTCTTCAGTTTGTGTTTCCATTGCTACAGATGTTCCTGACAATCTTATTTTGTAGGCAGCAATTCAGGAATGCTAGAGAATATCATTTATGGTCCTAATATCTAGATGTGTTTATCATGTCTTCAGAAAAAATAATTTTATTTCCATGTGGCTGTCTTTGTTAATTTTCTTTTAGAAGGTGCCCACAGATAGCTTTGGTAGTTCAGTTTTCTTCTTGTGTATTTAAACATATTCAAAATGGTTTAATTTATACTTCAAATGACTTCTCTATTTTATTAGTACCTCTTTATTCATACAGCTGGAGGTACAAGTAAACCAGGATTACATTATTAAAATTTGTGAAAATATAATAAGCATCCTGTATTATCCAAATTTGTTTATACTATTTTCTTAAGATGAGAAAACACTTACAAAATATAATGAAATATACCAGATGCATTCTGATGGAGTTTATTTTCTGACAGGATACCTTCCTTCATACAAATATCATCATTGACAATCATTAAAAAAAAAAAAAAGTCTTCCTTCTTAGTATAAAAACATGTACATTAGTTCAGTATATGTTGTTTTCCGAGGCATTTTTTGATATTCTAAGATGATCTGTGGCTGCAGTGGTTTCATAATAGTCTTTTGCTTCTATAATTTAACAATCAGTTTTGATGGAAAACTACCGTGGAGATGCTATTATTCCAGCTTTATACACTACTTACTATCACACTTTTCCATTTAGTGAGATGAATAACACCTTCTTCAGTTAAAAAAAAAAAAAAAAAAAAAAAAACAAAAACCCCACATATTTTACGTTGCTGTAAATCTATTTATAAATATTTCAAGATTAGCTTCTTTTCAATAACCATATTCAGGATAGTGTTACACCCCATAGAAATCACTAGAGTTTATTGTCCATGCAGTTTGTTAAGGTGACATTTCACCTATTGTTTTTTAGTTTACAAAAATATGCCAAAGACTCCTGCAATATGTATTGGAATTTGCTTGCTTGCTTAGAACAAGACAAATGAATTTTATGTGCTCTGGTTTGTCCCAGAGGATATTTTTATTTAGCAACCATTATTTATTGAAATAATTTTAAATTATCAGGGAATTTTTAAAGAGAAAGCAGTCTGCCCTGCTTCCCTGTTACCCCTCTACTTCACTTCCCCCACCAGTTTTTTAAAAAATATGTCCATGTCCTCTAGAAATGACACAAAATCTACCAAAAGGGGAAATTGTCGTCATACCCAAAAGTCCCAGATTGGCTCTTTTATAAGTTTAATTCAATTTCAAAATCATTTGGAAAATACAACATATTTACAGTATCAATGCTTAAATTGATCTAAGATCAGAAGAGTGCCATAATGAAACAACATTTGTCCATACATTTTGTACATTTTACACTCCAGTGATACCTCATGACATTAGCAATGATTCATTTTTAAAGGACAAGCCCAGAGAATTTCTGTCGGCCATCATCTGTACTGTGAGTCTAACATAAGTAATTTTCCAGCTGTGAAATACCTTGTTCTGTAACCCATTCTGCATTTTCTTGTCCTCTTTCTTGTGTTGTTCACTAAATAACTTTGTTGCATTCTGGTATATATTTGAGAAGGCTCAGTGGCTTCTCCTCCTGCCTGTGTTTGGGGACATCTGGTTTTGCTAAAGATCGTTGGTAATTTTCTCATCATGATAGTTAAGATTATCCTTCTTACATATTTTCTTTCTTTCTTTTTTTATTTTATAATTGCCTCTTCCAGCATTAAGGCTGATTTCAAATTCCCTAATGAGGGTACTGGGAGATGTCAGAAGTACAGTATGTCAGCCTCCTGAATGCTTGAAACATGACTAAAGGATTTGGGAAAAGAGAAAAATAACTTATGGTGAAATATTGGTGGAAGCCCAGGGAGACAAAATAATTTCTTTCTGGTTTTGTGAAAAGCTTAGAGACTTCATAGAAGACTAGGAGAGAATTTTTACTAAGAGAGAAATCAGGATACCTTTATGATGATTTAAAAGAATTATTGAAGAAATTAATAAATAGGTAAATTCAAAATTAAAACACTTCAAGAAACGTTTGACATGTCAGACAAGATATGAAAAATACTCTTAAAGTATATTTTGATATGGGGCAAATAGGTGAAAGTGATGAGAGTTTTAATCCCCTCTGGATGTTACTCGTTTAGAGAAGCTATGGAATATAATGCCAGTGATAGCAACTAAAGTAAATCTGTGTATTTATATTAGATGACATCTCACAGGGGAACATGTTTTTCAAGATCATAGTTAATGAGGAGCAAATTGATTATGAAACCATATATTTTCCATATTTGTGCTTTGGCTTTTCTTGTATTTTCAATATTTAAATGTAAAGGTTAAAAGATTGAAGCTTTTCAGTGTTTCACTGAAGAAAAGCTACATCCTGAATTGATGTGCTCAGTTGGTCAGGTCTGAAGAATGCTTAAGTAAATAGAAGTTTATCTTAGAGATGACCCTTAATGCATTTATGCATTATGTCAGAGAAGCAGGGATTAAAGGAGTTCCTGTCACCAGGATTAAACTGCTTTGTTTATGAATTTCCAAGGTCAATGAATGCCTGATTTGTGTGCTTTTTAAATTTCACCATTTTTATAAAATACAGGCCTAAATCATTGGCAATGTTTTGCTGCTTAGAACTTCTGACACATATTGCATGCTCTGCACTTTCAAATCAGTGGGATTTTCAACCATTTGAAAATTGAGCTTTGGGAACCCCATACTAAAATGCTATGTTCATCCATGTTATCGCTTACTTGGTAAACCGACATTAATTAAAAAGGGATGGATCAAAACAGACTTTCAGATTTCTGGATAATGAGTCCTGCAGTGCTTTGATACAGATAAATCTATAATTGCAGGGAGCAGTAAGACTAGACTAGACATTGAAGGAATGCTTCAGGCTTTAAATACTGAGTTTCATATGGCAGCAGATACACAGCTAAATCAGCAGGAGCCATCAGCAGGGCAATAGACATTGAATAATTGTGATAGCTATATTCATAATTCAAGGAATGAAAGCTCATCACTGTTTGCTTTATGGGAAAAAAACCCAACTCCTTGAACTGATTTCTTTTTCAGTTCCATAATATTGGCAAACAGGGCTACTGTGAGGGGCCAAAAACCGGATTCCATAGTAACTTTGCCATTACTCTGCTGTGTAACCCCTAAAACTTAATTTCTCTCATGCCTTCGTTTGTCCATTTATAAGAGAAATTTTCATATGTTCCCCACACAAATATTTTGACATGTGCAAATAAAATACTCTGCAAAGGTGCTGTAGGTATAAATGTTACAGGTAGTTATTAGTCTGCCTCTTCAAAAATTTCTTGTGTGAGATTACATTTCTGCTTATACGTTTTGTTTTCTTATTAATATTAATTATACGTTTTTGTTTTGTTTTTATTTTGATTCTGTTCTCCCAATAGAACCAGGAACAGAAATGATCAATGGTCCTGTTTTCCATGCACATGATAAAGCAGAAATATATTTGGGTTTCCATGCAGTGCAAACCTTTTTTTTCTTATTCATATTTTATTACAGATCAGGGAATACAATGGACAGATGCAGGGAATTACCAGTGGGGGATTTGCATCCTTAACATTTGATGGAACTGTAGGAGCTCCGGTAGTTCCTCGAACTTCTAGCAGAGAGTACACTTTCATGGATGAAGAACAGAAAACAGTAGAAGAATTACGTATTTGGGCAGCCAGTAATATTTCCATCTCTGGACCAGCAGCAAAATTGTCCGGTGTTCAACCAATGCTGTTCTTTGATCTCACTTGCCAGCTGGTAGGAAAAGCAAAAGTGGATGGATCTTCTTTTCTTCTAAAGGTAGACTTCCTTTTTAAAAATAATTTATTAAGTTTCTTAAGACACTGTGATACATTTTTCAATAAAACATACATATTAATTTAAATAATACTATGAAGATAAATATTTTAGTGTAAGCAAATACATGATCCTTGGCTATTTTGTTTCTATGAAAACAAAATAGAAAGCCCAGTTGTCTTTGAAGTTGACCACCTAATTTGGTTTTTTAGAGAGGTTTATTAAGATGGCATTATATTGTTAGTTTTAAACTTTATCCTTGTTTTCTACTTAGCAGCATTTACTGCTCGTTTTTCTAGATTTGCTGGATATGATTAGTGCAGTAAGTAGCACTGCCTAAAAAAGAATGAACGGATTATGTTATGAAGGATTTCAGATAGCTTCTTTTAGTTATACATAAGCACTTTGGGCATCAGTGCTCACTGAAAATACAAAATGCAAAGTGCCATGGAACGGAGAGCAGATTCTAAAGGCGATCCTTAACATTAGCTATGTAAAAAGAAGTCTTCATAACATTCCCAGTTTTAGTTCAGATGTATCAGTCTGGTGTTATTCCAAAACTCCTCTAGATTTATTTTTTTACTTGATTGTTAAAACATGAGTAATGATTAAGCTGTTGTTTTCCACTTTATGACTTCATAAAATTATATATTGGTTCTACAGTGTTAAACTGTATTATTACAATATTTTTAGAAATAGCACTGGCATTATTCCTTCATGGAAGCAGCAAAGATTTTTCTCATACAGAACAATGCATTATTACAGATAAACAAACCTTAAATGCATGCTAGAACATATTCTGTAACTGCTACAAATATTTCCATTTAATTATGCCTTGTGAAATAGATGTCAAATGAGACCCAGTAAATTTTCATTACTTTGTGGACTGTAATTAAGTTGTTCATTAATTAGTGTGTCTTCAGCATTGAAGGGCCTTTTGCAAGGACAGAGACAAGTGCTTTCTCTAAATTATTATTTCTTTACACACTTTTCTATGTTGCAAGACCTGAAGTCAGTTTTGTCACTTTTGTATAGTAAAGGTGATGACATGGAGAAATTTTAGGGTAAACTTAGGAAAGTAAAACTTTGAGGTCAAATAATGGTAGATCAACTTTATAGCATAAAATATTAAATACTTAAATATGTATTACAATGCCTTGGACAAGCTTGAAAATGCTACATTAATATTCTGTTGCTAATTTCCCCCATTTTTCAACAATGGCAAAATCCATTTCAGATATCAAATACTGGTTCTGATAGAAGAGAAACCTTTCTTAAAACTTGGAGACAGATTTCTGATTCTTTTCTTGATTTGCTGAATTAAAAAAAACAAACAAAACAATTCAATACCATTTCAAATTGAGAGATAATTAAATATTATTTTATAATATTATTTCTGTTACGCATTTTATAATAATGATTTACATTTATTTTATTCCACATATATCAGTTAAATTAATGGCTGATTATACTTTGAAAAATCATGATTATTTTAAGCATTGATCTCGTGTACCTAGTGGAGACATCAAAGACAACTAAAATGAATTTCAGCAATTTTCTGCATCACCTGTAGCATTACTTTTAAATTACACTTCATAAATTTTCTACAGTGGCAGAGTTGGATACGGCATAAAGCTGGTATCACTGACCTGTTAGTGTTTACCATTTTCTGAGAATTTTCCTACTCAGATTGCTGGAGACTAAAAAATACACACTAGAAATTACTCTGTGATTTATGCCTTTCATAAGAGTTTTATTATTATTCTTTTTTTCCTTTCTGTCTGTCAGTTAAATTGTGTGCATTAAGGTAAGTCGTACAATGAGCATATTCTGCTGAAGATAGAAAGAAGTATTTTGTTTCTCTCATTCAGTGTTTTCCAACCATGGTGATCAAATGTTAACACTAGCTTCTTAGCTCCAGTCTGTTCATGACAAATAATAGAACAATTTGTTGTTTCTCATTCAGAATTAATTTAACCAGTTTTTGGGTCTTATTCCAGTATTCATTTTTGAAACCAGGACAGTTTGAAACCTGGATGTTTTTGTGTTTTGTGTAAAGTAGAACTGCCAAGCTCCTGAGGTAGAGAGCTTTATCTGTTTTCATATTTGTGCAAGAAAAAAAAAGAAGCCTAAATACTTTCGATTTTTTTTTCCCTTTTTTTAAGAAACGTCACTAGCTTATAAATTCCTGTAAAAGGTGCCCTGGTGCCAACCCTGTTAGTTCCTCTAGAGAAGGACATTTTAAAATTGAGTCATCATCCTTTTTTTTGAACAGGGAGCATACAGGTTATTTTAATCCATTTGTCAGATCGTTTCTCCAGGGTAGAAGTACGAAAGTGTCCCAAGTAAAGACAGTTGAAAAATAATGGAAAACTTGACTAACTTAAGATTCTTTACTTTGTCAGACTGACTAAATTTGTAATATATATGCAATAAATCTGTTTTCAAGCTGAGTTCTGGAAAAGATGTGATAATTCAAGCAGTAGACAACGTCTCTTTCAAAGGTGGTTTTAAGTATTTCATGGTGCAGGATCAGAAGATAACAGGCTTTATTTAATCTGTGGCAGCATATACCACCTCATTATCTGGGTCCTTCAGAACATACTCTTATTTGTCAACATAATTTGATGTCATGGGTCATTTTCACCGTGAACAGTTTTCCCTTTTATCTCTTGATTTTGGATGTGTATTCCATGAGTTATTCTTAGTGCATTTATACATGGCTTTGCTGATTCTTAGATCCTTTCCTGTGGGTCTGTTGATCCAAAGCAGTTATACAAAAGGGGTAAAAATCCTTTAAAAATTAGGCTTTAGTATCTTTTTTTCTTGCCCTCTGCAGAGCCTAACTCATGGGACAAAACACCTTGGTATCACAAACTGTCTGGAAATTGGAAAATCGGTTCTTATGTTGGACTTACATGTATGAAATCCAGTGAAAAGCAGCATTTCAGAAATACAGTTAGAATGCTTCTAGATTTTTGTTTCATTATGCCAGTATAGCAAACCATTATTTTTGAGTCTTTGAGAAGAGTATATTTTCAGAAACTCAGGAAACTATAGTTTACAGAATAATGGTTGGGTTAAGAAGTAAGATTTTGGGTTCAAGGTGTTAAGCCTGTCAGTAAACTTACCCTTTCACAACACTTTGATAGCTGAAAAATAACTGCTGATATTTCAGTACCACTTGGGAGTGTATCAAGGATTTAGCTTTAGGCAAAAAATTTTAGAATCCTTGTCAATAAGTATAGGTTAAGTACTGATATTTTTCTAGTAAGTTCTGGATAACTAGCAGAGTATACTGATAGAGGAGATCATCAGTAATTAAGTCAATATATACTGTGTACTCAGTCTTCACATACTGTACCTGGAGTGGTTAAAAAAACCTATAGCAGGCTTACAGTATTAAGTACAGACAGTTCTGCATATGATGAATTCTGATAGTTGTTACAGCTGACCCTAAGATTGTCTCAGCTGGTCAGAGTAGGGTTCTGAGAGCTCCAAGGCTGGAGGTTCAATCCCCATGTGGACCATTCACTTAAGAGTTAGTCTTGATGATCTTTGTGGGTCCCTTCCAGCTCAGAATACTGTGTCATTCTGTGCTGGATAAACAGCTCAGGTTTTGCTAGAGCTGTTCTTTCTCTTTTTATTTAAATATTAACAAATTCCAGGTTTTAGCACTTCATTGTGTTCTCTGGAGAGGTTATTTTATGCTCTGTAAGGAGTAATAACTTAAAAAATCCTGTGAGGTCTAATTCAAGTATTTTAAGGACTTTTAGACTGAGACTACAGCTAAGATTACTTGTTAATGATTTTTAATTAAACAAAATAATAAAAAAAAATTATTTAACGTCTGAATCTAAAGTATTCTGAGCACACTGAAATAGTTCATTTGCATTGCAGGTTTGGGATGGCACTAAATGTCCCTACCCCACATGGAAGGTGCCTGTGGAGTCAAAAGACCTGGAAGGAGAAAAAGTTCTTCTTCATCAGCTGAGAAATCTAGTGGTGGATATTCTAGTCTATGATAATCATGTACAACTGGCAGAATCACTTAAGGTAATGTGCAGTTTGGTATTTCACTCTCTTTTTGTGGCCTGTTTTCTGCTTAGAAATCACTTCAGAGAATGCATCAATTCAATTCTGCTGTAATTCGTTTCACGTGCCTCTTTATCTTTTGCTGTATTTCCCATCCTTTTATTTGAATGCAGAACTTCTTCAAAATGTGTTAAGCAGGCTCATTACCTGAAAATTGCCATGAAAAAAATTGTCCAATTAAGCACTTTCTAGACACTGTAATATAATAATACAATGAAAACAATGCACTCAGAAAATGTATTCTATGCTTTAGAATTATTTTTAAATTATACAGTGCAATGTTATACCTGTAGTCCTGTTAAAGACCCTTAATTCTAAAGTCAATAGAAGATTTTTCTGTTCTACAAGCTTTTGCAGTTTGCAGTGCAATCTTCATTTAGTATGTCAGTAATGTTGGTTATGCTTAGATAGAGAAAACAACAACATAATTAAACATTAGTTCTTCAGCAATACTGCCATCTTGCTTCTGAATACAGGAACTTGGCAGGGAATGCATCTTTCATTTCATGCCTTGCTCTCTGTACTCAAGATAATTTTTAAGAAAACGTTTACCAGAAAATAGAGACGAGTGATAACCTTTTTTTTATACTGGGTCTATGAACAGATGTGAAATCATTTTGATAAATTAACACCCATTCATAAGTAAATTACAGATAGCAAAATAAGCGTAAGAATTCGTGTAAGAATTCATAACACAACTGACAGAAGTATTTAATTTCACACGTTCTCTTCCAGAATTTTTCTCTTGCTAACTGATGTTCTAATGATATTATATGTTTTGAATATGAAGGAGAAAAGTATTTTAATATTAATAAAACCTATTTTCTTGAGTAGCTGATAACACTGCCATTATTGTTCTCCCCCATTTGTATTCAGGAATTGAATCACATATGGAGTATGTGATACGTGGGATGTCTTCATCCTATCTCTCAATTTTTTACTTCCTATCCACTTGCTCTTTCACATTTCTGAAGCATTTTTACCTTTGGTGTATACTCCACTGTGTAGAAGAAGCTTTAATAATTTCAAAGGAAATTGTTAAGAATCCCCACCTTGACCTCTTGTGGGTGTTTTTTTCCTTCTGGCTATGTCCAAAGTTGCAGTAGTTTCAGTCATGGAAGCTGTAGAAGTTTCAAATTAGATAATTTTTGTACACCACTTTTTAGTTGTTTGTCTTGGTGGAATTATCAAAGAAAAAGGGCTGATATGTTGACTATTAAATTTGAAAAAATATTTATTAATTTCAGATTGCAACATGTAGAACTAATTATGTTTTACAGAATAATTTTATTATATATATACACACACATATATTATAAAATTTGGGGGGAACTCTCTCCAAAAAGGGAGGATTTTATTAAAGGCTTTTAAATACTACTGGAAATCATGTCATATCAAAAAAAAGTATAATCAAAATATGTGTGATATTTTATGGAGTCTAGGGTCTTTTTATGCAAAATTTTTTTTAAAAATCATTTATGTAGCAATATAGAACTGGCAAGTTAAGTTTAGTCTATCCACATGCGCCTTCCCAAGTGTGATTAAATATTTAGCCAGTTTGTGATTTCAGAAACAGTAAAAAGTGCACTATTTTTCAGTCTTTTCTTCTACACTTAACAGTAGCTTAGAGTGGCCTTTTTTAATGTAAATTGTTACAGAATTTTTAGGTTACACTCGCGCCTGTTGTTGTGTACCATTTGCAACGACAGCTGCAGCTTGGAAATGATGTTTTATGTAGGGGCAATCTGTTTTACACAACCTTGATAACAAGAAGGGCAGACTTAAAAACATCAAACTGAAATACACGTTCTTATTTTAGAATTGTATCTATAGGCACATGTTCAGACAAGGAAGCTCTGAGTAAGTACTACACAAGAGAGAAAGTGGGTAATATAGGGAATTTTTGGCAAATCCTGGAGCAGTGTCGGATATTGCTGCAAGAGTGTGTTAAAGACTTCCTGTTTAGATCATCTGTCCAGAGAACACTGAAGATATGAGCACTATATCTCATTTTCTAAGACAATAATTGTTGAAATTTTCAATGGCAAGAACTTTAGTTCAAGGTATGTTGCATGCTGTAAGTAGATTTTTTCCCCATATATTTATTGGCCTCCCTTTCCTGCTGTGCAAGACTGTGACTTTTCAGCATTTGGTGCCTTAACAGAACACAGAAAGAACTTTCAGAAGTCTCATCTGTGAACCAGATTGTTACTTGGGGCATGGAAAGACCTACAACTAAGCAAGGAAAATGGTGTTCACTGCTTTTGCTTCAATTTCCCTCTTCCTCTGGCAATCAAAGTACCTGGAGTAGATGAGGCTTTCTCATTACTGTAGGAACCCCAGCCTACAGCTGTCTGGAATACAGTTGTTCCACATTCTTCAGCCTAATGCCAGTTTTCCAGAACTTCTCAGGGTTCACTGACATTGCCATGCAGTTTTTGGAAACTGTTGCATGAGTTTCTTACCACCATTTTGCTTAGGTGGTCAGCATCAAGGTGAGTGAATGTCAGTGGTCAGCACAGCAGGGGTCCAGCTGCCCACAGCTGGTCAGAGATTTTCTTATTTCTGTCTTTCACTGAATATGTGATCCAGTGCACTCCTCTTCTGGCCTGATACCATCGATTCTGTGTCACCATGTATTTTATGGATAATGCAATTAAAACAACCTTGAGCATACATACGAGTCCTAGTCCGTAGTTTCACAGTATTTGCTTCATATTACATATCTTCAGATGTAGAATTTGTATATTTTCAGCTGCTTCTCCCACCATATCATGTCATATCTTTCATGGTAGTAGTTTGGACTAAGCTTGCTTTCCTAGTGCCAGAGTCACATTTTCAGCATACAATTCAAATGAGTTACTACATAGCTGCAATATCTAACTACTTGTTTTTCAGACCTGGCTAACATTCCTTTGACGTGTGAGTTGTATTCTCCCTACTTCTGGCTTTTTACTCATTGAAAAGGGAAAAAACCCAAAAGATACCACTTTTGAGTCCTTCAAACTCTTAAATGGATTTAAGTTGGTATGTTTTACTGCCCAAGATGGTGCACAAATGCCATTTATATACTTGGTCTCCTTTGCAGATTTACTATTTACTCAGCAAAATTAGACTGTTGATGCAATAAAAATGATGGAGAAATCTCACTGAATATAATCAACTGTAAATAGAGGCAAAAAAAAGAGTACAGGTGAATTTGTTAGGTGATTGTTATAGATAAAGACAGCTTCTTGCGGCCTTTTTGGACAAACATGAATGTTTGTCTGCAATGACACATGCTGTTGTGAATTCAGTGAATTACAGTGTGATTGTGTACACAGCCGTTTGTGTTTTGAAATAATCATGAAAATTTCCTATACTAAAAAGTTGTTCTAGTTAACTGTTTACAGGGGACTGCATATATGACTTCTGCATTTCAATTCTCTCTAGCCTTAATATGTATTCTTTAAATAGTAATATTTTAATTAGACTGAAAATAGGGTATTAGTATATTCTATATTACTGCAAAAATGGTTTTATTCACTTTAATTTCGCTTTTAAATGAACTTCCTCTAAACAAGGTAGGTCGTAAACTACTGTAAAGTCAAGTAAGGAGCTGGGTTTGTACTAGATTTTAGTGATGGCTCTGTAAATCATGGTGTTTACTTTAATGTAGATCACAATTTCTTCTGAGTCTGAGGTATATAAAGAGCTCAGTTTGCAGGCGTTCTGTAAACAACAGAAATACAGTAACATTTTTATCCATAGCATCCGCATTTGCTCTCTGCTGTTAACAGTAAGCAAGGCTGCCTCCCAAAGGAATCCGTGGAAACAGCATTCTGTCCACCCAGGCATCTCTGGGTTGACATCAAACCCTTATAGACCTTTTCAGTATTTGCAAATGATGATTATTGTGCATCTCTTGTTTGTATTTCAAAGTGATATTAAAATATAATAATATTTTCAGAAAAGGATCTAACAAATGTTTAGAAGATTATTTTATAGTGATGATAAATCTTGCAAAGTGATTGTTGCACTAAAATATGTAGTTCAGCTTACTTTTTTGTGGCTTTCAGCACGCAAGTTTAGAAGTCAGACACAGCATTTTATATTCTTGGCTTCTGAGCTCTCCTCTCCCAGGTTTAATTTTTTGTATTTATACTTAGAGAAAATACTTTTTTCTGTATATACTATTTAAAAAAATATATAAATTTATCAATTAAAATCAACTTTCCTGATTAAGTGCAAATTACTCTTGGCAGTAGGGAAGTAGTTTGACACTTTTTTATTTACATAAGGTTATTCCACAAACAGAACTTAAGTAAGGACTTTTGAAAAAACTTCCTCCAAAAGCATGTCATAATCATTAGATTAGTCTTATGATATGAGAGTCCTTTGCTTTTTTTGAATCTTTATAATTAAGTGAAATCAGCATCTGGAAAGGAAAAAAAAATCATTTTTTTTTCTTAACTGCCATCTCAATGCACAAGGTGTCCTTTGAATGAACAGAACGAGCAGCCTACTAACAGTGCAGATCAATTAAAAGTCTGGTAAGAGCTCCATGCCAGAAGCAAAATAGCTGTGGGCTGAAGTGCACTTTTTATGTCCCTGCTGCCTCAGTTGGAAAATATGCTGCCTTTTTCATGTGTGATTATTGTTTAAAAGAGCAGTTTGATACCAGCATTATGTAGTCATAGTTTGTTCCTTGATACAGAGGATTCTAGATACAGGTTGCTGCTCCATCTGCTTTTATGCATATATGCATGTGTTTAAAAGTGTTGTACTATGACATGACCAATCCAGTGAAATAGGAATACTTTTTCAGTTTTCGACTGGTTAAATTTGGATCTGAAGCTGAAACATGACTTAATAAACTGATTGCTGTAATAACAATTTTAATTGAAGTAAATTTAAAATAATTTGTCATTTCTGTCAGGCTATTTAAAAGGTGTTTAGAATTAATATAAAACCAGATCGTTGAGTGTGTGTAGCTTTCCAGCTATTATCTGGATCTCAGATTATGTATTTTAAAAAAATACTTGGTAACTGTAATTTTGTAATCTCCGTTTTATCTGCCTTTGGAACATTCAGCATGGTTTTGGTTGTTTGATTGAGTGTGTGTGTTTTCTTTGGGGGTAGTGGAAGTGATATTTTGAAAAAAAGCAAAGTTATAAAGATGTGTTCAGTGTTCACCACTCTGTAACTTCCTTTTTAATAGGTGTTTGTATAAGTTAGCCTAAGTCCATTTGTGTAACTTGACAAAACTGTTTCAGAAAACACAAAATCACTCTAAGCATATTCTCCATGTACCTGAGGAGATCTAACAGAGATAGAAAAAGTGCCAAGATCTTTCAGTTTCTAATACATACTGTCTTTTGTCCTGGTGCTGAAAAAATATCATCTGTAATGTAAGAGTAAGATAATGTGCAGGAGATAGTTGCTGAAAGTGATCATTCCCAGGACCAATCACAGGTTGTCAGTCTCTGTGGGGCTGTGTTGGGAATAGAGAAGGCAAATCGTGCCCTTGGGAAAGGAATGTATTGTCTCGTTTGATCTGTCTTCTGAAGTCTGTTCGAGAATTACTAAGAAGGCTTCTTCTGTTTCTGAGTCACCATTTGCTGCCAGCAATGTTTTCTGATAAAGCAAAACAAACAGATCACATGGAAATGTTTTGCAGTTTCCATACCTGTAAATACTTAAAACCCACCTGGAAACAACCCTAAGAAGTCTGCTCTAGTTGACTCTGCTTTGGGCACGAGTTGAAAGAGGTAATCACCAGAGGTCCCTGCCAGCTTCAGCTGTTCTGTGATTGAATTAAAACAGGGAAGAAGCTTCATGAGCACTAGAATTTTCCATGTAAATAACTAACTTTGTGTTATCAAAGGGGTTTTTTTCTTCCTTTCAGATTGGAAGTTTTCTGAGAATTTACAGTATTCATACGAAACAAGCAAGTGCTGACAATGACGATGTCTCACATATAGAATTTCATCTTCATGGTGGCACCTGTTATGGTCGAGGAATAGGAGTCTTGCCAGAAAGTAACCCAGATGTTAAGGAACTAAAAGCGTAAGTACTATGTGTAGATGTTTGGTTTTCTCTAGATCATTCTTGAAAACTCGAAGCTAATATTACAGCTGTACAGTTTAGAATTGTAAATGAATCTAAGAATCAGAAACTTGAGAACAGAATATGTCTTTAGCACCACTAAGGTGAAGAGTATTTGGAGGGATAGGTAAACAAAGGCATTTTTTTTCAAATTTAAAATACAGTAAGGGATCAGGATTTTTATTTTAATTAGCTTAATTCTAATTATGCACATTTTAAACATGTATATATGTGCTACTTGAAAGTGGTGAGATTTAAAGATGTTCAAAATGAAGCAGGTAATTTACATTCTTTACTAAAATGTCTTGTAAGGAATCAGAATCATTTAGATTGAAAAAGACCTTTGAGATCATCAAGTCCAAATGTAAGCCTCATCCTAGTCCTCCACTAAACCATGTCTGTAAGTGCCAAGTCTAAATGACTTGAAAATACACCTAGGGATGACTCAACCACTTGGCCTGAGCTCCTTTTTCCAATGTTTGACAGCCCTTTCGATGAAGAAAATTTTCTTAATATCTAATGTAAACCTCCCCAGGCACAACTTGATGCCATTTCCTTTCCTCCTGTCACTTGTTGCCTGGGAGAAGAGGCTGACCCACCCCTCAGTACAGTATCCTGTCACACTGTTGTAGACATAAGTGATAAGGTCCCCCCTGAGCTTCCTCTCCTCCAAGCTAAACCATCCCAGCTCCCTCAGCTGCTCCTCACAGGACATGTGCTCCAGCCCCTTCACGAGGTCCTTTTCTGCTGAGCCCCTTTCCAGCCACTCTGCCCTTGCCTGTAGCGCTGCATGTGGTTGGTGTGACTCAAGTGCACTTCACCTTGTTAAACCTCTTGGCTTTGGCCATCAGTCCAGCCTGTCCAGAGTCCTCTGCAGAGCCTTCCTACACTCCAACAGATCAACAGTCCTGCTCAGCTTGGGGTCATCTGCAAACTTACTGAGGGTGCCGTGCCCTCAGTCACCTTGTGCTCATCATTGGTAACGATAAAAAACAGAACTGGCCCCAGTACTGAGCCCTGGGGTGCACCATTTGTGAGTGCCCACCAGCTGGAGGTAACTCCATGTACCACCACTCTCTGGGGCTAGCCATCCAGACAGATTTTTACCCTGCAAATATGCACCCATCCCAGCCGGTTTCTCTGGGAAAATGCTGTGGGAAACAGTGTCAAAGGCTTTACTAAGGTTCAGGTAAACTACATCCACAGCTGTTTCCTCATCCACTAAGCAGGTCAGTTTGTCATAAAAGGAGATGGAGTTAGGCAGGATGTGTCTCATAAACCCATGCTAGCTGTGTCTCATCACCTGGGCATCCTTCATGTGCTACATGATGGCGCACAGGGTGGTCTGCTCCATGACCTCCAGCACTGAGCTCAGACTGACTGGCCTGTACTTCCCTGGGTCGCCCCTCTGACCCTTCTTGTAGATAACCATCTGCAGTAGTTTTCAGTCTACTGGAACCTCCTCACTTATCCAGGACTGCTGATAAATGATAGAAAATGGCTTTTTGAGCACTTCTGCCACTTCCTTAGTACCTATGGGTGGATCCCAGCCAGCCCCTTAAACCTGTGAGTGTGTTAGTGGTGTAGCAGGTCAGTGATCGTATCCTCTTAGATTATGGAGGCTTCAGTCTGCTCCCCATCTTTGTCTCCCAACTCAGGAGTCTGGATACTTAGAGAATAATTGGTCTTACGATTAAGATGGAGGTAAAGAAGGCAAAGTATATTTGCCTTCTCCTCATTCTTTGTCACTGTTTCCCCCCACATCCAATAGAGGATGGAGATTCTCCTTTTCCCTCCTTTTGTTGATGATACATTTGGAGAAACTATTTTTGTTGTCTCATACAGCAGTAGCCCTATTAAGTTCTAGTCAGATTTTGGCACTTCCAACTTTCTACCTGCATAATATCCTTGTAATCCTCCTGAATGATCCACCCATTTTTCTAAGGGTTATAAACTCTTTTTTTCTTCCTTAGGAAAGGCTAAGTAACCAAAGTCTGTATTCCATTATCAGGAATTCTGTTTCCAGTAGTACATATTTCTTTTGGTACTAATTTGTGTTTTTAATGTTCCAGAAATGAACATTGGAAAGTGTCTTATCTGCATCATTAGTATCATCTCCTGAATGTCTGGCTAAGTTGAGTTTTATGTCTCTGCTGGAACATTATGTCTGAATGTTATAACCTGTGTATTGATAATCAGTGGGTTTCATGTGAGTGTCTGTGTAATCTCGTATATATATATATGTGTGTGTATATAATGCTATATAAAGGATTTCTCTAGATTATAAAATATTTAGCCATTTATCTTTAGATTCTTAGAATCTGTGGATCTGACAGACAGTCAGAATATGGAAAGCATGTGTTCAATGGACGTAGACAGCACCTGTGTCAATGTTACAGGTAAGAGCAACTGGAAGCTGATTTGCTCTTTCTTCTAATATGTATATATGGTTAGGATAAGGTCACAGTTGCTGCTTCTCTATGTGTGTAATGCTACCTTCACATTCAAAGCCTTAGAGAATTCTTTCAGTTTATTAGACTGGAAATTTACATTACTCTTTCTGACTTCCAGCACAAGCATTTCGTATTACATGGAAGGATACTTTTATAGGAGTTAGTGAATAAATTCTTAAACACAGATGGTGTTCTTAATCATACTGTATGAGTTTTGTGAGTGCCTCCCTCTAAAGGGCAATTCTACAGGGACAGGCACTGAAAATGCTACTAAACAGCTGCTTGTTGAGGAGCCCTTCTTAAGCCATTGGATGGAAAGTTGTGTCAGTGTAAGGTGTGCTTCCGTGGAACAGTGATATCTTATAGACAGGTCTACAGACCACATATTACTTTCTGAATGGTATTTTTAGCCCAGGATAAGAATAACTAAAAGGGAATTAAACTCTACAGCTGGTTGGACATAGTCTGTACCTTTGCTTCTAGCTTTTAAAAATCTGTGTTACTCAACCATTATTAACATAAAAACATTGGACATTTCTAAAAGGATGCAAAAGTCAAGAATAAATAAATGCTTCTTCATGTGAGGTCCATAACTGAAGATTTAGAAAAAAATTTGCAGTTATCTACTGCAGTCTCTGTGTGCAGTATAGGTTGTTCAGAGGAAGGGCCAGGCAGTTGTATTGGTCTTAGAATAATGTATTTATATTGTCCAGAAGGATTACAGGGATGAAGGTCAGCAGGTCATTCACAGTATACGTCTGGAAAGTGTTCACTTTGATAAGCATTCCTATTTAATGTATATGCTAACTTGCCCTCTAATATTTTAACTCTTGATATGCAATGTATATCTCCTGCTTACTTTTGCTGCTTTTTCTTTGGTATGTTGTTGTATCGTTTTCATACATTATGGGGATTTTTGTTTTCATTTGTTCAGCTTTTGATTTTGCGTGTGTATCTACCTGTCTGTCTACCTACCCGTTTGTATGTGTCCACATAAAAAGGAAAAGAAGGAAGGAAAATAATTGGGAAATTCTTCTTGATTTTAGATCTTGAGTTGCACTTACAGAGATGTCAGCAGTTATCTGTTACAGGTAGGTAGCATTTTGACCTTAAGGTGAACTTTAATTTTGCTAAAGAACAAAAGCAGTATTGAAATATCATCTTAAAGATAAGATAAATAGGAAGAGCTATTCTAAGAGTATAAATTCCTAGAGTATTAATTGTATGTTGTATTGGGTTTATTTGTTGTTTAAAGGAATAGATCATATTTGTATATTCTACTTTCATTTGGGTTTTCTACATTGTGTTTCTGTACCCTGAGGTACACCATGCTCCCACAGCCTGATGATGAGGTTTATTTTACTGACTGTAATAGCAAGTTGTATTGATGAAACTAAGGCTGCAGCTGAGAAGGAAAGGAAAGTTGGAAAATAAGGAAAAATGCATACTTGCAATTGCCATTTATGGTATTACAAATACTATGGGGGATGATGCATGGTGATTATGAATGGCAGTAGTGCTTTATTATTAAATTTATTAAATATGGTGCTTTTTCATCTCTCTGTATTGTTTTGCAGTATTAACGGATCATCAGGATTTGAGTAACACAGAACTGAAAACCATAACAAACAGCACAGCTCCTCAGCAGTATCGCATTAGAGCAAAGCTGAGAACGTATAAACCCCAGAAACTTCATCAGTCTGTTAAACTTCATTGTTCCAAATGCAACTCCTTGTAAGTGTTTCACACAGTATAATTGCACTCTGTTTTGGATGCTTAGATTTTCAGTGTCTTTTCAACTTATTTTGTGTAAAATTAACTGAATGTAAATGTATATCATTTTGTGAAAAGATTTGAAACTCACAGATAATAAGTAGGAAGTTTTTAATTCATGAGTTCCATTTACAGAATCCTTTGAGTGCTTTCAAAACAATTTTTCTATATTTGCGTATGCAGCAGTACAGTTTTTTCCAAATCATAGTTGTATAGAAGTACCTTAGGTATTTCTTCATTACAGTTTTAAAATAGGATATGCAAAGAGGTATAATAGTCTCCAAATGAATTAATAAAATATATTTGACTAAAGTACGTCTTCCAGACAAGGCATCTTTTCTGGATCCAAAAATATCAGGGAAATCACACAACTTGAGGCCATTCCCTTTAGTCCTGTCTCTGGTCACCAGAGAGAAGGGATCAGTGCTTGCCTCTCCTCTCCCCTCATGAGGAAGTTGTAACTGGAGTGAGGTCTCCCCTCAGTCTCCTCCAGGCTAAACAGACCAAGTGCCCTCAGCTGCTCCTCATATGGCTTCCCCTCAAGGCCCTTCACCATCTTTGTGGCCCTACTATGGAAACTCTCAGAGACCTTTTACAACCTAATTGATTCTGTAATATTTGTGTAATTTGGATAGCGTGCATTATTGCTTCTCTGTATATGACAAGTAGAATTCATGAATGGTGCACTCAAGCAGGACAGGATAGAAACTGTGGTGCAGAATTGCAGATTTTCCCTTGACAGTACTTATGTGAAGCTGTTTTGGTAGTGTCCTTTTCTTCTTTTTTTCCCCTCAGTTTATACAAAGTCAGACTAAAACATAAAACTTGAAATTATGTAAGTTTATGTAGTCTTTTCACTCTAGTGAACTGGTATGCAGTTTGTAGCCCTTTTAAGGACCAGCTGAAATCACATAAAGCTAATAGATTCGGTTTTCCATGGATTTTCTTTTGTGTGGGTTGTAGCCACTAGGCTGCCTCTGCTCTTAGGTAAATTAGCATATTACTTAACATATTTATTAACATGGAAAGTCACAATATACTGTACGACTCTTAATGTTTAAACTGATAAAACAATGAGGATATTTTCCTGTATGTGCTTTAATTCTCATGACTGTTATTCTAATATTTATTTGGAGTACTGTCATCCTTGATGGTAGATTGCCTAAGGAGAAGCTGTTAGAACATACTCAATTTGAAAATGGTTTTAGGCAAGAAGTTCCAGATAGAGATGACTTTGACATCATTTTACGTGGTTCTGCTGGTACTGCCCCAAACCCAGAATTATACAATGCATCCTGGTATGAATCTGTAACATGGACTACACAAGACCAGAAACAGAGGGAAATAGCTATCCACTTTGTAAAGCGTGATGAAATGCTTCAACATCCTGAAGACACCTTGCTTATGATAGAAGGTAAGGTAAATTGCAAATACATCAATTCTTATGGCACTGTATCCAGTCTGTTTATGTACAAGGTAAAGATATGTTGAAGTTGTATTCAGTGTAAGTAGTGATGATGATAAAGGCATCTTTAAAGTAAAGAAAAACTGAACTGGAGCTATAAGCTACTGTTGTGCAAACAGGAGATGGTTGTTTGTGAAGGTCTTGTAAGATGCTTCTGTCTATTTTAAAACTAGGTCAATATTGTTTATTGCTGATTATGGTAAAATTAACATCTGAATATGTTTTCTTTCCTAGCTGTGCTTGCTGTTTTTTCAGTTCTGATTTAAAAACTTACCGAGTCTTCTTAACAAGCCTAGTTTTAGTATTGATGTTTTGAAAGGCTTCTGGTAACACAAGCCTCCAATTAAATTTGCCAGCCTCTGGATGTCAGTGTTGTTTCAGATTAATAGAGCTTATCTCAGTGTGAGCTTTTTTGGTTTGGTGTGTATTTTATCAGATTTCCTTAGGAAAGAGAAATAACCACTGGCCTTTAAACAAAGCAGTTTAACAAGAATATTATTGAGGAATTTTTGTATAATAAAACTAATAAATTGCACATACCACCATTCAGAGATCAAAAGGAAGTCTTCAGTTGTGCTCAAGTAGTGATGTGAGTAAGCAAGTGTTAATCAGGTGGTCCTTTGTGTCTGTCAGGGTCAATGACAAAACCCCTTCTGTTTTCTGCTTTCTTTTATAATTAATTAGTTCTGATAGCTGCTTAATTTCTGATGTATTCCCAACTGACTTCAATATAACCTTTTCTTTCTGAAAAAGAAAAAAGAATCTATTCCTTCTCCGTTTTCCTAGAACAGCTGAGCAATATAACTCAGTAAATCTATTTTCAGATATTCAAATGTCAAGTATGTCTGTGTATGGATATGAGTATATAAAAGGTCAGTTTGGTTGATATGATTTTTTGCTAAGAAAGTGGCTAGTAAAATCATAGGAGTAATTATATGAAAGTTATGTTAACTGAATATAACCTCTTGGTTACAGTGTTAGCTATCAAAGCAAGGCGTCTGCTTTGATAAATGTCTGTGTTTGTTTCTTAATTGAGTTTGTTGAGTAAAAGTGAGAAGGTATTGGGCTGTTTTTTGAGTTTTCAGTAGTGGATATCAATTATTATTGAAGGTCCTGAAATCAGCAGAGAAATTTAAGTTGTTCAGTTTATTTCTGACTACTGTTTAAGAAAACATGTGTTTTTTTGTTTTTAATAGGTGGAACACTAAAAGAAATTTGGAAGCTTACAAAAAGATTTAAGTGTGTTATTCCTGTGAGATCCACAGAAGATGATCTTGAATTATTAGATCTTTCTGCTCCTTTTCTTCTGCAAGGGAATGTAAAATATTATGGGTAGGTTAAAAGTATTTGTTGATATTTCACTGGTTGCAGTAATAGATAGCATTTTCTTCAGTAATCCAGACTGCAGTGCTTGAAGGGATAACTTAACCAAAGATTCTTTGATGTAAAATGCATAGCATGATCCACAGTACTGACATCAGGGATGAAATGTCACCTCATTTGATACCTGGTATCAAAGGACTGTCTGCAGTTTGACTCTTGATCTGTAAATCTTAAGCCCTTAATTACACAGCACTCCAGTTTCAGTTTTGTCTGTGGTGCATGGGTAGGGCAGTGTGCCGTAGAAATGGAAATGCACATGCAGTGCAAAGTACTTAAATACCTCTTCTAGTCCAGATCTTACATTTTCTGGTCTCATTTAAATTAAAGTCAAAACATATTGTTTTTAAAATTGTATGCTGAGGAGTTTGCAACACAACACAACACAACAGATAATATTTAAATAGAGATCAAGAAAATAATTTCAGTCTATGCCTCATTCTCTGATTCTCTGTCTTAGTGTTGGGAAAGCTTGAGGTTTGGAAGCAGTAAGGGATTTTGGACAGCCTTTCCTTACCATTTGTAACTTACTGTGATGCACAGCACTGCAAAGTGCCTTACCTGTTTGTGGATGTCATTCACTGTAGAGATAACTTCAACAGGTTTCTGAATTCCACAGTTCCAAAGCTGTGGAATACAGTACCCACACCTAGGTCTGGTCTGTGTGATCTGCCCTGCAATGCCACGTTCCTGCTCAGTGAGAGCTGTCAGCAGTGTGTTCCCTCATGGTACCCAGCAGCATGGGCTCAGTAAGACCAGTCTCCTCCATGCAAGCTACTGAGTCCGCTCTCTCAACTGTTCAGGCAGAGCACAGTGCAGTGGGACGCTATGCTGGGTCTGCAGGCAGTAAAAAAATCTCTATGCAGAAATGTTCCATGTTTCATATGAACCCTGCAGTTTCCCAAAAGGCCCATCCATAAAATGAATACAGGTAATTGTTTCCCTCTGTCATATATAGTTTTGACCTTTCCAGATATTGCTGTCTACAGCTTTTTTTAAATAAAGGCGGTATAAGGGTACTTCTACTGGGACAGGATCTTCATCAATACAAAGTATTTCTGCTTGCACTTTCATAATCCTTATATTTCCCCAGCTACACACAACTCACCTTTCAGACATTCTTTCTTCAAATGGTTAGACTGTAAAAGTAAATGGTTTGTAAGATATTACATGATTGCTTATAGGATATTTAGGAAGGAACTTCACAAGTATGCTGACATTTCAGAGCTGTGTTTCACGCACCTTTTTTTCAGTGGCATATACTTAGCAAAGTCTAGAAAAGGTTCTGTATGGTAGAGTGAATTATATTTGTGTGCATTTGCATGTATATTCATTTATATATAAAAATAAACACAGAAACACTGCATATAAAAAGCAAATTTCACAGTTAAGTTACTTTATTGGAGTTTGGGCTTTTTAAAGGAAAAAAATTACTTGGCTTTGTACTATTTCAGCAGAAGTAGTTTTATTTATTTTTATGATATGCTTTGCATATAATTTTAAAAGATAATAAATGTTTATTTCAAGTTCTAACTGTAATGCTAATACAGAAGCTTAATTTGGAACAAATAATTATGTACTGTAATTTCATTCCTCAAGGCAAATGGGAGCAACTTTGAAAACAGTTCTTCAATATTTCCGTCCACTTGCAGCGTTAGATTACTATGTCACATGTAAAATTTATAACAATTGGTATAAATACACCATTAATAAAATAGATTGTTTTAACAACTCTTATTTAATATTCTCAACATAGGCAAAGCCAAATTTCTCCTGTAACTTTGTAATGGGTTTAGAGTGTGCTACAAGTTCAGATTCATTCCTACTTTTACAAAGCAAGCAGTAGTGGCATATGAACACGTTTAGCAGTGTAGTGATCTTAGAACCACAGAATTATTTGGGTTGAAAGGGACCTCTCATGATCACCTAATCAAACCCCCTGCCTTGGGCACAGGCACCTTGCACTACACCAGGTTGCTTAGCTCCATTCAGTCTCATCTTGAACACTTCCAGGTATAGTGAATCCACCGTGTTTGTGGACAGCCTGTTCCAGTGCCTCAGCTCCTTCTTTGTGAAGTGTTTCTCGTTTCTGTACAATCTACATTTACCCTCTTTCAATTTAAAAATGTTGCTCCCTGTTCTTCACTACAGCCCCTGGTTAAAAGTCTCTGTCTGTCTTTATAAGGCCTTTTATATACACTGAGAGGCCACCGTAGGGTCTGCCTGGAGCCCTCTGTTTTTCAGGCTGAACAACCCCAGCTCTCTCAGTCTTGATGTATGGTTTTATTCCCATCTAATCACTAAAGTGGTCTTTTCCAGATTTATTTCTCCTTGTGGATAGTTCAAAAACAGCATTAAGGGTTTTGTTATACTCTAAAACTGGTGTGTCTGGTAAAAGAGTTACTTCAAGCAGCAATAGAAATACTGCTGCACTTCCACTGTGTAATAAAATTTGTTTTTTTTTTTTTTTCTGTGCAGAGCATTTCTAGTACAAATACATCAGTGTTTGTTTAGTCTCAATATCCTGTTTTAAATACTAGGTGCAAGCAGTGTTCAACTCCAAAGCCTATGAAGAATCTAAGTTCCATTGCAGCAGAGCAGCAACCATCATGGGAGCCAACTGAAATAGCACAAGGTCAGCTGACATGATACTGTCCTGAAATACTTATGTGCCTTGATTCTGAAGTGTTGATGTGAAATAGTTTGGTTTGCAGTTCTGGATTGCAGTTACGTACAGAAAGCATGTGATTATGGTCATGTTGAATATGGTGCTGTAAAATTTATTCACCTTTTAACAGTTGAAATAACATATTTACTTTTGGAACTATTGCAGTATGAATGAAAGGATTGTATATGTTGACTAATTTCTTCTATCATTGATACCAGTAGTAACATTTATGATAGTACAGATGTCATGAATTTTTTTCTGTCGATTTTTGTTGTAGTTACTTTTAAACTATGTACGCACCTCCAGTCCTACAAAATAATCTTGCTTTTCCTTTTGTAGATAACTGTTTTTCTGACCTGAACTAATGACAGTCTTATTTAATGACTCATACAAGTTAGACTTCTATCTTCCATAAACTTTATGTTCCAGAGAGTCTGCAAGAAATAATATTCAAATGAAAGGAATTATACCACAACAATTATGTGTATTCTATGCTTCATGTGTTCCTTGTTTTGCTATATGCAGTCAACATGTTAAAATGATGGAATTGGAGTTTAAAACTTTACGACACATTAAGGAAAAAGAATAATTGCATGTGTATCAATTCATGTTCTAGCATATTAAATTGGACTATTTAGCAGCATGTAAGTTTGGTAAACACTTTCTAAAAGAAAACTATTTGAGCAATACAGTGATTTTCTTAAATAAACTTTCATAATTGTATCCTATTAAATAATTGTAAAGTAATATATAACTGGCAGTGACTGACATTTAATTCTCAAAGGAAAGCAATATTAATGCTTCCTGACGGTTACACTATTTTATGTATATTATTCTTCTATCAGCTCTATTTTCAGGCTAAATTATAAACTCGCAAGTATATCAGATCAGTTGAACATAAAATGACTACCGGTGTAAGCAGGTGTACCCAGGAAAGGCTGATGCAGAGCTATAGCAACCTTGTCTGCTTCAGCTATTTTATGTTTGCAGCATAACAGTTACTGCTGCCAGTGAGGAAGTGACTGTAGTCATTTACTTACACTGGAATACTTTCGGAACTGCCAGCAAAGTTTTTTTCTGAACAAGCCCGGTAGCTTTTACTACATCATATCAAATAAGCTGTTTCTCTCAGAAGATAGTTTTCAGGGGGAATTTTTATTACCACTGAATTAAGGGTACCTCTCCTTTAATCTTCCATGGATAAAAGAACACAGGAGTAGGAGGATCCTACTGAGGTGGAATCTAAGCAAATATTAGCTTTTTGTTTACTAGCATGGAAATAAGTACTTAAAAATCTTTGTGTTTTTTTAGGCTCATCTATTGTAGTGTTTCTAGGTAAATTGCAATATGGTCTCAAGAGATAAATGACATTTTGCTGTCAGACATCAGAACCTCTGTGTTTTGGTGTGTTAATTTATACTTCTAATGACATTATTATTTAAGGTCAGTTACTATTAAAAGAGGGATATTGCTAGCTCGAGTTGTTATAGTTTGCCTTGCATATTCTCTCAGAAATACCAATTTTTCTTTTCTTCAGTTTTAGGTATTGAACTGCTCCAGTATGTTTTTATTATGAATTTTACACTGGTTGATGAAACAGGAGCACTAAATGCATACCTTTTTGATTATGTAAGTAAATCTAGGTAAACTCAACAGATGATGTGAGTTTGGATTTTATTTGTTTTTAAAATGCCAAATGTATGTGCACAAATATTCATTCTATGTTACCTGCAGTGTTTTGTGAGAATAATTACAACGCTGTAAGGTTGTTAATACTGTACAGAGTATAGAATATTAAAGCATAAAACTGAAGCTTGAAGATAGATAATTTGGTATTTCCATGAACTTTTGTATATTCCTATGGCTGAATTTCTTTTTTATTTGCAATGTTAGATTATGCAGCCTGAATGCCTTGTGAATGATAGGAATGTTTCAGGACTTTTGCAGGTAACTTCTGCATCAGTTTAGAATCTCATTGCCTCTTTCTTTAACTCTCAATAGAATCTCTCCATTCTGTAATGCTTAATTTTTTTGTTTCACGTGATCATGAGGTAAGGAGACCCTCTTTCCCTAGGCATCTATATTTGTACTGGTATTTATCTTGGATTTCCCAAGCAGTTTCTTCAACTACTTGTCTCTGAAGCAACTTAAGACCATTCCTGCTACCCAAGACACTGAAGACTGGATAGTTTTCCTGTCACAGTAATGTGGGTGTGGCAAAATGGGACAAAAAAGAATTTAGTGTGATTTTTTTTCTGCACAGCAGTGTTGTTTAATGTGTAGCTATCTGCACATTTTCTGCCGTTATATTAAATTACTTTGAATGGGTCTTTAAAGAGAATACTCTTCCTCATTTAATTTTAAGACTAAGTAAAAATAATATCAGAAAAAATGTGTTTTTTCTTAAAATACATGGTGTTTAATGGCAGTGGAGATCAAAGACCACAGTCCCCATTTCAGCAAGTCATCTTTTCCTTCTGCTGTCCTTTTTCCTTTTTAAATCAAAAAACTAAACTGCAAAAGAAAGGGGGGGGGGGGGAAATATTTAAACTATCTCTTGATGTAGAATTACAAAAGATTTTACTTCAGGGTGACTCAGTTTCTTATCAGATACTGTTCAGTACTTCAGTTTAGCTGCAGGAAAATACCCACAGTTTCTTCTGAACTGCCAGCTGCTCACATTCCTGCTGGTGGTACTTAAAGACAATCCAAGAGTTTCCAAGCCTAAACGCCAGTCCTTCAGCACCACCTGGGAAGGAACTGGGCTGCTTTGAAGTGCAGCTTTACATTAGCTTCCAGTTGTACTTCCATAGGAACACAGTGCTTCTTTCCTCCCCTCCTTACAGGAAAAGTCAGTGAAGGAAAAAAATTTAAAAATTTTATAGTCAGAAGAAGATTGAAGAGAGAGAAGAGGAAGTTATCTCTGCCATTTTTGCTGCTGGATAATCCGCTAACTAGCGATCATTGCCATTAAACATGTCATACAAAAATTATACAGAGGCAGATTATTCTGTATTTATATCTTTTAACAAAAATTAGAAATTGCTACCAAAAATCTTAGCTCACTCTGAGATGTTGTAAGATGATTAGCCTTTAGAAATCCAAAATCAGGAAACAAACTTGGAAAGAATAAACTTGAGTGTTTTCAGTCATGCTTACTGTATGTTTATTTATGAAAATGTTTATTTAACATTTTAGTGTCCCATTTATTATTTTCTGTCTCCATTCAGAAGTATACCCTGCAGTATAAGCCTTTTTTCCATAGTTTCTTAAACTGCCAAAAAATTAAACTCGCACTAAGAGAGTTCCACAGATATAAATCCAGGTTGCAATGTCCCTTGTTTTCAAGTGAGTTCGTTCCTCTCCAGATGTGAGGGACTATTGAGGGAGACTGGCCATCCTCTCTGGTCATGACATTGTCTGATATTGTCTGGTTATGGAGGTTCATGAGGAATATCTGCCCGTTAGGTAAGAGACTGATGTGTGCTTTCAGGTGGCTGAGGTCCCTAAATACTCGGGGGTACTGAAAAACAAACAGATGTAATTTTTTTCAGACAGTTTGTTTTTTTTCCTGTATCCAGACAGTTTTTTGAAATAATACTATTCTTCTGTTGTGTTACCTGATCTTAAGTTCCTAAAAGAACATGCAGTCAAGGTTCTGGCTAGTGATTTCTTGCACCTCTTTCAACACCCCATATTCTTCTATTCTCTTTCAGGAGAAGTTTTTTCAAATTCCTGCCTCTGAAATCTTGACTAATAATTTTCTTCAGGAAAAGATGGAGATGACCATGAATACCCTCTGTCCTCCCGGAAAAAAATTAGGTCAGCTTGCTGTTATTTTAAAAGGGGGGTGGGAAGGGAAGGAATCTTTCAATCTGCTATTGCATATGCAAAGTCTTAGAATTCAACTTATGCACTGGCAAAACTCAATACAGAAAAATGCTGGAGCCTGAAAGCAGAGTTTGTATTAATTTTTTCTGAAACATGTCTTTCATATTAACTCTGCCATTGAGAAAGAAAGGAAATGGTTCAGTAAAATCTCCTGTAGCATGCAGTGGTGTGTGAATAAAGTCGTGCCTGTGCAGGCACTAACATGCCATCTGTATTCATATGGAAGTTAACCAGAACAACCTCATACTGAATGTCACAGCACGTTAGGGAAAATGGAAAGAAAATTCAGCGTATGGCACATGCTTTGGGTGATCCCTGCTTTTGATTGCACATGCTGACTTAGAGCATCCCTTGCCATGGGAAATATCCATGGAAATTGAGCAAATGCTTAAACCAAATCCATTTACAGAGATTTTTGTGCAGTGTATGTGTTGTGGCAGAAGGTAGCTCTGTCTAAACTGCACATATCCAAGGTAGATGAATGTATGATGCAGCTCCAACCTCCAGAGCATACTCCAGGTACATGGCTGTCAGTGACCATTGCAGTCATCCTGGGGTCTCTGCCATACTTAGAAAAAGTTATCCTGTAATAAAGATGTTGAAGGATTTTCCCTTTGTTTCCAGTAAAATTATGTCATCAAGACACATGGCGATGAATTTTTATTATTGGAAAGTTTTTACGTATATGTATTTTATACTGTGGCACAGCTACTGGGTCCAAGTGTTTTGTGGAGTGCTGGTGCCAGGAGGACAAGTCTTGGAAGACTGTCACCAAACGTCATTCCAGATCTTGTGGGAAACTTAAAAGATACCAGTTGTAATTTCAAAGTTAACAATTAATTTTTCTTATTATTAACTATTGTACACCTTTAGATATCCTAGTTAAGATCTTGTTCATGTTATACTTGCCTCATATAAAAATTAGAAATTAATATTAAACATAAATTTGGATTTTGTTGGTAGGTGACTTGCCGTGGCTGGAATGCTTCATCAGGTCCTATAATGTCAGAGATGCGATGAAAAATCAAGTTTGTTACCAAATTTTTGACACTACAATTGCTGAAGATGTTGTATAGTCATGTGTTGCTGATTGGAAGTATTCCACTAAGAATCAGTTTCTGTGGGGGGCCGGGATCAGAGACTATTAAAAAAAAATAGTCTTTGTTCCTTTCTTAGGAATTCAACCTGGATTTATGAATTTTTAGTTTATGTATGAATGGGAATGGGAATTATACTTTAATATGTTTGCTGTTTTCCTGGCACACGACTTTGTGATCTAAGGGCAAGTGGAGGTGCTGAGCTTTTCACTGGAAGCTGCTTGGCTTATGTTGATGGAAGTGATCTACTTTCCATCTGTTCTTCAAAAAGGTAGTGATGAGGTTACTCCAAATTTGTGAATTTTACTCAGAAAAATGTAGTCAGGATGATGCTGTATGTTGGTTTTTGTATTAAATTACATCAACAGAGACAGAGAAAAGGAACTCTTCAGTAAACTCAGACTACTTTGTGCAAGCCAGTATCACTGTTCTCAGTTCGACAGGGAGGTTGGTTTTTAGAAACTTCTTTGATTTTGTACTGATATGTACATTTAGACCTACTCCTCCTGTTGGTAATACTCAGGTAACTGCTACACGTACCAGTTACTGCAGATCCTGATGGGGTTGTGAACATGACCACGAAGTGGTTAATCACTGAAATTAAAGTCAAGCCATGAAAGTAAGGTAGTGTAAAACTGTGAAATGAGTATTGACTTTTGGTAGATGGTAATGATTCTGGGGTGGTCTTGTTGGGAACCAAAGTTGTTAGCATGTTTATTAGCTGGGTCTGTGTTTTCAAAGGCTCGATCTGCCTTTCCATCTTACATAATCAGGTTGTGTGCCTAAATTTAGAGATACAGAACTGATCTGGTACAATTAAGGATTGAAAATTCTGCTGGACTAGAAAACTGTGTGGTGGTTTGGCTTTACATTCAGAAGTTTCTAGGAAAAGTTCAGGACATGTTTCTGTAAGGATAATTAATGTAGAAATCCCTGTCAAATCAAATGCTTTTCATCAGCGCAAAATTGCTTAGTATGTTCAGCAGTTGTTTTTAAAGGATTTCAGAAGCAAGATGGAATATTTGTAAGTAGATTATTATTTTGGTAGTAGATGACTTTTTTTTTTTCATTTTTGAGGGCCATTTAATAGATTATTCAATTTGTCTTAAAATTTCATCAGACATCCTCTGGTAATTTTCTTGTACTGTAAAAAATTATACTGGATTTATGTGTCATATCCAGGATATTGTTCTTTGTATATCAGTGTAGAGGGACAACCAATATTAAAAGTGGTGAGCGCATATTTCTCTTAAAAATTCCTAAAAAATAAAAATATTTTGAAATTGAACCAGCAATTTACCAAAGAGTCTACTGACTTAAGAAAATTTTCTTGAATTCTTTCATAAATGCACAACAACAAAACATAATTACAACAAATGAATATTATAAAACTGTAGACACTGGCCATACACAAGTATTTTCACAAACTGGAAGTTAAATTGAAGGCAGTCTTCTTTGCTCTTACTCTATATAGGGTATGAAAATGTGAATTTCTATTACTAGATTCTTATTAACAACTCTGAAAGATATTGATATTGTACATTTTTTCTAAATAAGACATTGTAAAGTAATAAATAAAAAGATATTTTGAACTTCAGTGTAAAGTAAATCAGTTTCACCACATGCCTTGTCTGAGATACCTGCATAAAAAGTCTGCATATGCATCACGTGATTTTTTACTATTGGATATTGAATTAAAATGTTTAATAAAGATTTCTCCAAATGAGTTTTTTCTTGTATTTGACTCTTAATTGCTGTTTCATAACTGTGAGAACTTTGTCATCAGTAGCCTTCATCCAGCATAATGCTCCAAATGAATGTATATTTTGTTGGATTAAAAGGTACATGTTTAATTCTTTTTCAAAATATAATGTATATAAATAAATTAGTAATTATATATTTCTTCATACTAAATATCACTGTATAGAAAGGAATTACTGGACAGACATTTAAAAATGGCCTGCTTTGTATGGAGCAGTGGAAGTCACAGAGGTGGGACTGTCCTGGTCAGTGCTGAGAGCTGTGAGTGTCTGACTGGGGGAGAAATCCTGAGATTGTTGTGTCCTGGATGTGCAGCACCAGCAGGCTCTGGTTTCTGAAAGATGAGCATCTCAGGCAGCAATGACTTTAAGCCATTACATACAAATTTCTAAATTACAAATAAAAGTCTTATTTCTTTTGGTGAGTTTCTTGACTAGATGTGGGATTTCTGACTAGATTTCTTGACTAGAGTTTCTTGACTAGATGTGCGATTAATAAAAGTTCAAATGTCAATTAGTTTTTAAGTTACTGAAATATATATTTAAAGACACTCAAAATCTGAACCAATAGGAGATCAGGTTAATACTGGTACACTAAGATTCAGTGAAAACTCCAGGCACATGTCTTGCTGGTTTCATGTCTTTTTTCCTCCATGTACATCCCAGCACGCAGGAAAACTGAATCAGAACATCACCTTCCTACTAGAAAGGGAAACTATGCATGGAATGTGAAGGACATCACACAGCAACATCATCAAGGGTGAAGAATATCAGAATATAAAGGAGGAGCTGTGAGGAAAAATAATAGAAGTATAAAAGACCAATAAGGGAACATGAACCTATTACATGGATAAGTGCAAAAAAAGTTAAAAAGAATTGAAATTGAAAAGGAAAAAAAAATATTTTCAGGGAAAAAAAGGAAAACAAAATAGATTTGGAATAGTGTTTTTAGGGGTGCCTGTAATTTGGCTTCTTGAAGTCTGTTTTAATGGAATTTAAGAATTTAAGGACTTTGGATGTCTTTCCAAATTGAGTTGAGTTTAGGCTCTAGGACATGTTGTACTCTTGAAACTCCAACTGGAAAGATAGAATGTAAATAAATAACATATTGCAGAAATGAGGCATTCCTGGTCGGTGACCTGCTGTTCAGTAGTGCTTGAACTTCTCATCAGCTTTTGTAGTTACGGGATCCAGAGATTTACAGACAAGGCTTTGAAATGCTTATCTTAATGCTAATCCATTGGCTACTGAACAGCGGGAAATGGGATTGAAAGGAGGACAGTGGAGCCCAGAGGATGCAAGCTGAGGTGTGCAACAGAAGGAAGAAAGTTTATTGTCTTAACAGGGATGAGTGCTTGGCTTTTCAATACCACAGTGCTTTAGATCCCATGAATTTATGCACATTAGGTCTTTTGGCCAAGCCACTTCATTAAGATGTAAAACTGGCAGGAACTGTGATACTACTGTATAGGGCAAGGCCAGATACTGAAATGGAGTTGTGAAAAATGTAAGCAAATATATGTTCAAGTTCTTCCAGTGCAGTGAGACCACTGCAAAAAACATTTATTCAGTGGAGGAGAGGAAAAAAATCCAAATAAGAATTTACTTCAGGTGTTATTCAAAGTGTACAGTGAATGTTAAGAATTGGAAACAAAAAATCAGCATAAAACGGAGACAGAAGGAAAGAACAATTCCAGAGGATAGTAACTAAAACCAAGAAGTGATTAAGAGTCTTTATGAGACAGTTTGCTGCAGCTCCTGTTCACAGCATTTCCTATACTGGAAATTCCCAGTAAGAACTGTGGTTTGGGGAAACATTCATCTGATGATGGAATACCAGATCCAAAGTGCTTAGAAGATGTAGAGCAGAATTATGCTACAATTAATAAATTCGTATTTGTGATAAAGCTGTGGGTGGCGTTTGCCCCAGAACAATGTGCTACAATGTATTTTTCCATGTTTTTTGCTGCAGCTCTGATACATGCCTACTGAGGTGTCCATAAAACTGCTGTTTCAGTACCGTTTGTCTGTGTAAGCAGAGCAGACTTAAAAGTCTAGTAATAAATCTACATTTAGTAGATACTTGTTTTAATTTGAATTTTTACAAGGATATATGTTGAATGTGGAAATACGTGACAGCAAAGAAAAAGGTTTGGAGTTTGGGTTTTTTTTAATATTAACTGTTCTATTACACAAAGAATGTTCTATTAAGCAGAACTTTGTTCTGTACCTTCTACTCTCTGTGTGCACAGCCTTTGGACTGACACTGTAAACTGACACTGACCAAAAAATACAGTTTTGTAGAAGCTACACCTTTAGAATTGAGTCCATATTCAACTGTAATTTCAAAGGTCAGCTATCAGATAGCATTGAATTATGGAGGTGTAACTTCACTGAAAGAAATTCTCCAGATAATGGCAGTTTATAAATGCTGCTTGAATTTTTTGGTTAAAAGAGCAGCAAAATTGAAACTGAAATCTGCTTCTGGAACAGATTTAATTACAGATTTTATTTCTTCTGTCTACAAATGAGGCCTTAAGCAACTCGAAGCCCCTCAGAAGCAATGTTTGAAGTGACAAATATATATCAGTCACTGACAGAGTGCATATTAACCAAGGGGGCTCTTTATAGTTTTTAATGGGGTGGGTAAGGGGCTTTCACCACCCATCTGTCTTAAATGCTGTCACACTGACATACATTCATTTGCTACTGCGTCTTGAAGGATACACTTCTAACACATTTACTGTTCTAAAGGAGGAAAATCCCATTAATAAGAGTGGAATCATTGTAGTGATTGCATTTGACATAAGCCCGGGATAGAGAGATCCAAAGGCTGTCCAGACACGCTGCACTCTGATGTCCCATCGTGCAGAGGTGCCCTGTTTCGTGTAGTGCTGTGGTGTCCTGGTTCTGGTCAGGACAGGGTAATTTATTGCCGTAGCCAGGAGTGAACATGGCTGGGGTGCAGAGCTTATTCTGTACCACTTCACATCACTGCCAGGAGTGGAAAGGGACTCTCTCCTGAGAAGAGGTTCCTTGCAGTGGAGTAAGCATGGCAGAGGCTCTCTCGTCTGCTCTCAAGGATTCTTTTCCATGTACATAATTTCTTTTATTGTACCCTCTGTCAGTAGTATTGTTGCTGTTACTGTTCATTTTCTTGTTTCGTTGCTATTTCCAGTAAATTGTTTGTATGTCAAGTTGTGACCTTTGCCTTTTGTGTCTCCAATTCTCTTCCCCATTCTGCTACAGGGGATGGGTAGGGGAAAATGGGGTAGTGAGAGAGAGTGGAGCATGGTTTGGAGAGTCTCGGTGGGGGCACTGAACTGGGAACTTCTATTCCTTCACCATGACATGTGTGTAAGGACTCACTGCCCAGAAAACTGCATTTGACTTGAAGGGTAACATCTGCTTCCATTATTTGCTATTTTGTTGAGAGTAAACCAAACAGCCTTAAAAGCAAGGAGAAAGATGAAGAATTGCTTTTTTCCCTACAGGTCTGTCAGTACATTTGTTTAGCAACGTGCTGTGGCTGGGGTGCTTCTTGCAGGAAATAGAAGTAGAAAAGAAAACTTCAAAAGCTTTGTTTGAAGGGTTGGGAAAGGTCAGAAGTTACACGTGAAGGAACAATGAGGAATGAGGAGTGAACCTTAAATATCTAACATGGCAGTTCTATAAATCAGATATTGTACCTGGCAAATGCTAATGCAGATCTGTTCACTGCTGTGCTCTATATGATTCCATAATAAATAACATTTTGAATATAATTCCAATCTGTTGTAAGTGATTAACTAGACTAATTCATAATTATATTTCTAAGCAAGTTTATTTTCTCTGGGTACAGTTACTGAAAATTGTTTTTATCCTTTAAAAACTATATGGAAAAAGAATTGGCAAAATTGCAATATTTTTCATTCACCAAATTCCAGGACCTACTCAGATCTTTTTTTCTGGCAAAGATGGTATTCCACAATGATACCTTCTAAGTGAACCTTTTCACAGCAAGCTTATCAAGGCAGTTTAAAAATAACAACAATTTTCAAAACTCATTTAGCTCTGCTGTAAGTCCTAGAAAGATGTGAATGTCTGGCCTACTTTTCAGTCTGGGTGAAGAGGTAGCTGATGTGATGTGATGGAGCAGGGAATCCTGAACTCTTTTCTTGGGGGCTATGGCAAAGGTACTCAAGCCTCATCTTAAATATCGAGGTCATTGGCTAATACGTGTCAGGAAACCACAGAGCTGTACCAAATACTCCTGTCAAGAGCTCGTGCAACAAAGCAAATCAGAATTGAAAATCAATTATAATTGAAACTGACACATGGAAAATGGGCCAGTGATATATTCTGCTTTTGGTAATTCACCTTTGGTAAAGAATTTTCATCTGAAACTTAAACCAAATAGTAAATAAAAACTTAATCTGATGAAGAGCACAAGAAGACTACTTGCTCAAATAGAGCAGAGGCTCCAGAGGAGGCGCTGTATTGAAAAGGGAGTTTTTTCTTATAGATACCATACAACTGCTTTATACCATAGAGTAACTGATCAGCGTATACATAGCAAATTCACAGGTAACCAATTTTCATGTATTCAATATGTATTCAACCATAATTATAGATATGCACCTCTTTGGGAACCATCCCTTTACTGAGCTGAGTGTTGGAGTGCACCATGCCCTGGACTCTTCAAAGCTGCGTGCAGACTCCAAAGCTGACGGTGTCCATGGCGGGGGGGTCTGTACTGGGAATGCCGGCAGAACGCCGTGCCCCGTGCTGTGACCCACGAGGAAGGGCTCCCATCACCCTGCAGCAGCTGCACTCCTCAGCTCCAAAAGGGCCTCGGATTGCTGTCACCTCCTCTACAATTTCCATACTTAATAAATCATCTAACTAGCTCTGAGTGTCAGTGCCTTTCTCACTGGGAAACCCAAAAGAACTGGCACCTCCTCGGTATAAAATACTGTAAATTTTCAAAGAATATAGCGGTACTCTCCTGTTGGTTCTCAAATTGATTTTCAAAGGTTAGGTATTAAAAAATGCAACAGTTGGTCTGGATCTGAAAGAGAGCACTGCAAATTCAAAATAGAAGCAGCAGATTAAATCACAGTTTACAATAACTGTGTCTGAACAGTTTCAAAACACATATGGACAGATGTGCATCTGTGCCCAGTACAGCCTCCAACTCTGCAGGCTCAGGAGCAGATGCTTGCACTAAGACACTGATGTCTGGCCATTGCTGCCTGAGATGTTCTGTCTTAGTTAAAGAGAAGAGTGTGACAACTGACAACATAATAAATAACTTGGAAAGTTCTTAATCCAAAGATTCTGGCGTGTTCTCTGATTGAGCATCATCTCTTGATGAGATATGGGTTTTTGATAAACACAGATAAATTTGGTTATGATCCATAAATGATTAGATTTCCCAAATTAAGAGCAGGAATAACATGGGGCAGAAATGTGCGGTGTCCTACCCTTCTGTCCCCAGTTGTCTGACAAATACATTATCTAGCACTCAGGGTTGTATCCTTCCCTGTACTAGATACACACAACTGATAGTTGGTAATAGAGGTCTTGGGCATTTTAATCAAGAGGAGAACTTTACACTTAATGTCTAGTTGTAGTAACAATCCATCTGTTTCATATAGTGTGTTTCATATAGAACCACAGACATATTTTTAAGTTTAAATCAACCCCTCAGAAATTAAACAATCTGTTTGCAACTTCTACCCAGCTGTGCTTCAGGCAGTGGCACTATTATCTATTAATTCTTCTAGTACAAAGAGACATGCAAGTGGATGGAAAGGGCTTCCAAAACTTGAGCAAATGAGTATCACATCTCATATTTTAATTGCACTGGAAGTACTGCAGCCCAAATGTACTTTTTCATTGAAAGAAAATGTTTTATTTATCAATGTGTAAAAGAAGGAATTGAGAGATTCTTCACAGATTTCTCTTGTTCTGGATATTATTATTATCTGCAGATATTGGAAAATAAGTACTTTCCTTGTGAATAAGATCTTCATGACAGACCCTCTAGCCTGGGCCTTTTACTCGTCCTGTTTTGTGATGGGAATTTCTTTGACATATATCTGGAGGATGTTTAAGCTTTTCATGTTTACCCTTACTGTTCTGGCGGCATCAGGATGCTTTTATTAAAGGGCAATCCACTTAAATATACACAAATTGAGGATGATGACCAAAAATTTGCTCTAGAGAAGAGAAAAGCATAGATGCAAGCACAATAAGTCCTCCCTGAGCCCTGCACTGCTGTCCAAGAAAATGATGACATTTATTTTTTTGCATAAGGTTTGCCATAGGCTCATTCATTTGGCTAGCCATGTATCCACTTAGGCAAAATCCAAAGCTCAGCCTGAGCAAACATCTTATTAGAAGTATATCTGAAGTATTTAGTTTTTTATCTCCACGGACAGAAAATAATCTGATGAATACATAATTTTTAAGCTAGTCTAGGCAGAGACCACAGCCAGACTTAGAATCTTATGTGTTAATGTCTCTCCCAGACAGGCATATGGAGAGAGTCTTTGTTGTAAGTTGTGTGTGCGTATGATGACATGCAACTCATAAATGAAACAGATGAATGGAGGGCATGTGAATAGAAAAACATGACTTTTTTTCCCCTTACCTACTCTTATTAGGCAGGGTTGCCCTGAGAAAATACAGAGAAAGAGGTTTCATCTTTAATAAAGCTTGGATTCATTCCTCACCAAGACCTGCTGGATTATTTCTTGCTTCCAGAAGTCATTAAAGGCCTGGCAGCTGTTCCTGACTGTCCTGCTCTGGAAATCCTTTCTGAATGTTGAGAATTTCATCAACGAAAAATGCTAAAAGAGCTTAACGGAGAATTTTCAATTTTTAAATGATAGTGAGTTAGAGTGAAGCAGCTGTCCCTCCACACAAGCTGCTATTGTACTGGCAGCAAATCCACTTCCAGATTTACATTTGTACCCATCTGTGTTCTCCTACACCCCCTCTACAAAAGTTTATCATCTCCTCTGGATTTGAGCATGGCAGCTCTCCAAACAAACTTTAAATTGGCCCAAAATAAAAGATTTCCTTAAAAATGTTAGAAAGTGATCACTTAGTCTGCATTATTCTACACATGTACCTGTGAAAAGAGTCACATGAACAGTTGGGTTATCAGAGGTAAGAAGGAGTGGCAATAAGTGACAGAAATGGTGGATGTAACTTTTTAGACTAGATTTGCTGATGGGAAAATTGTGATGATTTAGTGACATGTAGCCACAGCTAAAAAGACCAAGTGGACAGGGCAGTCCGTGAATAGTGCATCACAAAGTATTTGTACTTAATTTTTAAAAGCTGTTGTATTGGAGGACATCTGGAGATCTGTTCAAGTTTCAAAATTGTCTCTCTTAATTTCAGACTACCTTTTTAATATAATATCCTTAGGTAACATCAGCCCTTCTTTTCAGACTGAAAAAAAGAGTATTGAACAGAAGTGTGCAAGCTATACACCACCCTTACTCTGAGCCACAGGAATATGAAGGATCAGACCTAGCTTAGAACTGTACTAACCATGCCAATGTGGATTTCAGCCAGCTCTGAGAACAGGCAGGACAAGTTTACATTTTCCTATGAAATACCCCAAGTGAAAGACTCAGTCCTCTGCTGAATAATCACTGCACTTGGTGCAGAGATCATCTTTTTTATTAGATGTGGCTAGCCTTGCCTTAGGAAATGGACCATGTTACATTTAATTCTGAAGGAGACAGAGTAAGATTTTGCCCAGATGAGTCCACATAAGTGAGACTTCACCCAGCCAAGTACCTATGAGGAGAACTAAACCACGGAAAGAAAAGGAACTTTCTTAAGGAAAACGTGTCCTAGCATAATTCAGTAGAATTTTACTGGCTAAACATCCTAGAAGTTTAAACTATGCAGACCAGAGAAAGCATAGGAGTTGGAGGAAAAGAGAATAGCATCTTTTTCATGCTTGCGATTCACCTTCCAAAAGAACTTGTAATTGATGACCATAGCCACAGAAATGAGATGACACACATTTTTGAAATCACTGGTTTTGTTACTCTTTCTCTTGTTGCAATTTTTTTAACTATTCAGAAGAATTTATAGCAAATCTCTGGTACTTTGTTAATTAAGTTTAGCTTGGCTACATTTTCATGTTTCCAAATTAAAATTTAAAAAATCTGTCTTTTCTTTCAGAGCAACTTAAAACTTTTTCCATGTCACAAGTTTTAGTCGTGTCTGAAGTATAAAGTCCTTACATTCCAATATTGCTATTAGTACATTGATAGGTAAATAAACATACCTACTTCCTAACACAGACCAATGACTTCTGTACGTGGAGAAGCACAAATGGGGTGAGTTCCAATCCAAAATGTTAACAGCCAGTTAAAAAGATACAACAGTTGCAGTGACCTCAAAATACATGTGGCAAAACTCTTACTCAGTGTACCTTTGGCTATTTTCTGAAACACAGGGACACATTTTAGAATTAGAGGGAGCAGTGCTTTGCAGGTAGCCCCGTATTTCTTCAAGAAGAGAGAAATGGACATAAGTTCTACTGTCAGTTATTGACACAGCAAAAATCTAGACCTGGATCTGGCAGAAGCAGTCTTAAAATTGTTTTATAAAATGAACAATTACAAGTCTAAATGCAAGAATTTTGCGGAAATGCATCCTGTTCAAAGCCTTCTGCTGGAATATAGACTATGCACAGCTGGAGGCTTGCCAGCTGCCTGGCAGCAGCAGATGCTGAAGAGCCTTGTTTTTCAGGCTCCATTGCTCTAGTGCTGTGTCACCATGTGGATGGCTCTGGGCCTCCAGGGCTCCCAGGTCATCTGCTTCCCATCATGGAGCCTGGAAATCTGATCCTGGATCTGAGATCAATGTGTGAAGGACACTCTTCTCCTCCCACTCCTAAGCAGGAAGCTGTCCATTCAGAGCATCTGCATTAAGATTCACTTCAGGATTTCTTCTTGGGTTTAAGTAATTGTTTCAGAATTACCAATACGTACAAAACCCCTCAATTTGCTTGTAATAAATAGATACTTGCACCAGATCTAGTCTAAAACCCAGATTTTTAAAAGAACATTCTAGCCCTTCTCCCACTCCCACACAGGACTAAACATTTCCTACCAATGTTTGCTTTGGGCAGGTGCAGCTGAACTTGCTGCCCGGGGCAAAGCCAAGGAAAGGATTTGGGCAGTGACTTCTGTGGGGAGAAGTTTTGCAGCATGGCAGCAGCTGCATGTACTCATGGCTGTGGGAAGCACAGCTTCTTTAGGTCTATCCACCCCTGCAGAGGCAGGATGAGCTACAGCTCATCCACACAACTTCACATCTCTGTCAGGAAGGACTGAAATAGCCACCTCATAATGCCATGAAAGCTGTGTGGCAGGGAGTCTGCAGTATGGATTTAAGTTTGTAACAAAGATTATCCATTCTTAATTTTGTAAGCAATAAGTACTAAGCAATAATTAGCTAATTAAAAAAGTCACAAAGATGATGGAAACAAGGAAGAGGGAAGCCCATTATAAAATACGAAGTGTTGAATAACATTTTAATAATCAGTGAATATTGCATGTCTGTTTCTTAATAAACCAGGATGAACTTAATAAACCTGGATGAACCAGGATTTCATTAACATGCTGTAAAGCTTGGCATATTATAAGACATTGTTTACAGAGAAAAAGCAGCCTTAATATCTCTCCCAATCTGTTGCTAACAAAAGTGGCTAAATCACTAAATTAAGTTATTTCTTGGGGAGCTTTGCTGGCTATCTAACCAACAATATTCATGACTGCCTCACATTTGAATAATTTGATACATTTTTTGTAAGACAAATACTACACATTTGGAAGTGAAAATAAGAAAAATATGTCTGTTAACAATTTTCATAAGCTCTCGTTTCAGACCACACAAAGCAAATTTATCATATATCATGAGAAAAAACACAGATTGACATGGATATTTTGGGAAAGTAGCAAAAAGCAGAAACATGACAAGATAAAGTCATACCAGCCATTTGTATTTACTTTAACTGTGTCAAACCTTCCATCAAGTTAGTAATAAGCATGCAGGTCATTAAACAGCTTAATTGAATTTGAGTGACATCTGCTTTTGAACAATTAGATGGCACAGCATATTTTCATAATGAAGGAATTCCCTTAATTTTCATCTTTCACTGAAGGGTTATTAAGTAGTTCAGCCATTAAAGTGCTTATTTATTAGTGAAGCCCAGATGGCCAACCACTATAAGTGTAAATAATAGCTGAGCCATGTCAGACCTTAATTAAGGGATTGCAAATTAGAGGAACATCGTCCAGATCACAGGGGTTGACATTACAACTTCACTGCTATTAAAATTCCATAATGGTTTGTGAAGAAAGAAAACACCCCCCACCCTAAATATGACTCATCCAGAATGCAATCTGAGGTAAGGAAAGGTAAGGAAAATGTGTGATATCCCTGGTGTGACCCTGTACCAAAGCACGCATTGATTCTGTTGAACTTGCAACCCCTGAATAGTCTTTCCTTCATGTATTTGCAAGGTGCTATTACTCCTGTATTTCACATGACCTCGATGGGAGCTGAGAGTTTTCAGAAGCTGAAAGGTTAGGTGAGAAGTCTGTCATACACATTTAGTTACAAATCTGTCTTGTTTTCTCACTCTGAAAGGAAATAAGCATGTAATTGTCACACATTTTTTTTTTTTTTTGTCTAAATGTAACAAGTGGCTAAGGATTGCAACACAATGTGAGGCAGGTATCTTTCTTCTCTGAGTCAACTGGTAAACTTAATGTGTACCAGCTGTTTTTTGGTTTCTTGGGTGAACACAAAAGTAGAGACCCAGAGCCCTCCCAGGACCCATTTCAGCAGTTGTTCTGTCCCAAAACACCTTATTTACATAGGATGAAGGAAGAAGTTCCGATTTAGACTGTAATGGATTTGAATTTTCTGATGATCCACAGGTACCACTCTGGCCTGTTTTCTGCCTGCTTCGCACAAAGCTGGTGGAAAAGACCTCAAAAGACCAAATGTATTGAAAAAGGATCATGGCAAATTTAAGCTCTTTATAAATATAGATTTGTGGTTCCCACAGATGTGCTTTACAGCAGCTGGGTTTTTCTGTGGCTCAGCTTCTGTTTTCATTGTTTCTAAGATGAGTACTTGGGTAAAACTATCACAGCTTAAATAGTAAAGGCAAGTTTTGCTTGATGTTTACAGTTCCAAATTAAATTCACCTCTCAGAACCACAAGAGTTTCCTTAACAAAACATAATTCTAAACCAGGAAGAGAACAGTTGCAACCCATACATTCAATTCTGCTATTTAAATAACTGTAGATACTAATTAGATCCATTGTCCAGGCCAGTGCTCAAACACTGAAAATCAATTTAAGCTTAATGTTGCACATAACTTTTCCCAGTGTAAAGACTGTGAAAAATCCATAACATACTTCATTTCTCCTTTAAAGATTTAGGAATTTTCTGGATGCTGCTATCAACCCAGCAACTAGAAGACACCAACTTATAGCTGAATGCACTCATGGCACAAGGCCATCATTCCTTTTACTCCCTGCACTGGGTCCTCAGTCTACCAAGTGCCACAGGGAATTATTTATTTGACAATGCACAAGGGGTGATATCATTCTAAAGTTCACCTCATTCCTTCTGGTTTTAACTCTTTTCAGTCCCAAAGGCCACAAGCAATGACAATTGCTTTGCTGACAAGGTGTGTGTTAGCCACTGCAACCACCTCACTGCAGGAGGCACTCAATCAATTGAGCCATGATTTTAGGCCATCGGTTGAAACTCTCAGTATTTTGCTCTTGTGGATTGAAAAAGCTGCTGGTTACACAGCCTTTCTAGCATGAAATAGGAGGTGATAGTCACACTATCATGATGCATGAGGGATGAGAGGAGCAAACAGATTAAGGAGAGACTGGCTGGTGAACTGGTAAATGATGCAGTTAATACATTGCCAATGCTGCTGAAATCAATAGGTGTGTTTTGCTTTCAATTTCAGGAAGAGTGGGATTTCACCAAAAGCTTCCTTGTGCTTAATTCCTGATGGGTTCTACACACACAGTTAATTGCTCAGCAGTTCCTACTTCCAGTCTATTCCTGACTAATTAGAAATATTGAATTATCTGGCACAGCATATCCCTAAACCACTAAACCACATCAAAGGACATTATTCATCAGTGTTATTTATTATACCTCAGTTTTGTCAGCTGAGAGACATTTTCCTAATGTTCAATCTGAACTTCTTTACTCTATTTCCTCATGTCCTGTTGCTGGTCCCCAAAGAGAGGAGATCAACAGCTCTGTTCCCCTGAGGAAATGTAGACTGTGATTAGGCACCCTCAGCCTTCTCTTCTCCAAACTGAACCAACTAAGTGACCACAGCTGCTCCTTGTAAATCTCCTCAGCATATTTCAATATAGTTTAAAATTGGGTCTTATCATGAAAAAGAAGGTAATAATCTTAATGGGATTTTACTCTATTTTTTTCTTCAGACTATAGTGTACTAAGCGTATAGTTAATAAACTAAGTGGATATCCACATATTCCATCTTTAAAAGTCTTGCTTTGTATTATAATATGGGTCTGGATTCTTATATCAATAACTATTCTTACTATTTTTCTTTGCTAATGAGTTATCTTTGAAAGACCAACACTGCAAGCTATGTGTACATTTATATATTTGCACACTGTCTTCAACTGTGGGCTGGTGTGTAATTTGAAGAATCTGGGGCAGCATAATCAGTCTCAGTAAGGTTACGCCCTTTATTGTGGCTGAAAAATTAGACTACAGAGTATGAAGTGAAGCCAAACAAAAGAGTGCCAAAACTAACCAAAATGTAATGGCAGGTTTTAAAATATATGATGAATGATAAAAAGAAAAAGGAAATACAGGACAATGCATCCAGAATCCCATGTTACTAATTCTGCCAGGTTTATTTCTCATATTCCAGGAATAATTTGGTAATGACTGTGATCTGAATCTTTATAAAGATTCATCAGGAAACAAAGGAAAGGCTGAGAATGGTAGATGTCAGCAGTGACAGGTGGAGACCTGAAGTGCTCTGTACACTGTACTGTGCCTGTAGCCAGTTCTCATGGAAATGGGAACAGCCATGTAACCTGTGAATGGCTCTGGCTAGGATGGAGGTAATTTCCCTCCCAGAACCCCCAGAGTGCTGTGCTTTATATTGGGACTAGAAAGGTTTCTGGCTACTGCTGAGCAGTGCTGGCACAGCATCCTTGCTCTCACTCCAACGTTCCATCACTCCACTGCGAGGCTGGGGGTGGGCAAGGATTTCAGAGGGGACAAGAACAGGATGGCTGACCCAAACTGACTGAAAGCATATTTCATACCTTATGATAAATATAAAAGCTAAGAGAAAGGAGGAAGAAAGAATGGCATTTGTTATTTACATTTATTTACAATGTTTGACTTCTGGAGTAACTGCTATGGATGCTGAAACCTTTCTTCACAGGAAGAGGCCAGACATTGTTTGCCGATGGGAAGTAGAGAATAAAATCTTTTGGTTTTCCTATTGTGTAATCTTACATGTGTAATCTCCACTTTTTCTTTAGTAAAGTACTTTTTTCTCAAACTACAATTTTTTTTTTCCATCTTATTTTCCCCCTCTGTCCTGCTGAGGAGGGGAATGCTGGAGCAGTTTAGTGGGCACCTGGTGTCCAGGCAGAGTAAACCCACCACAATCTGTTAGCACAGCATCATCTTTTTATTGTTCTTACAATAATCAGTTTCCTTCTGAGAACTTTACTTACACATGTATGTTTTACCAGCTGACAGAGTGAGTATTGCTAAAGGTAAAGACATGCCTCTTAATAATCATACCTTCAGAACCAAAAGAAACATTAATGGAAGTATAATTCTGGACTCTTCAGTAGGTTCTATAGAGCAAGATTAATAGCCTGTTCTACAACTGTGGGCCTGAAAAATACACAGGATGTGAACATCTTATAATATATTGATTTCTAACTGAAGTCAAACATAAACTTCATCCAGTTTTAAAATCCAAGTGTCCTACTCCTTCTGCCCACACTGCACCAGAAGGGGACCATTTTGCTTCTGGGATGAGCAGGCTTTCATGCCACCACAGCTGGGCCTGCCCATTAAAAAACCTTTACAAATTTACTGGATAACAACAGAGAAGTTTATAATTGCAAATATTATCTCTATTTTTTAAAAAATTCTATTCTAATATTTCTTATCATTTCATACTTCACATTCCTAAATACCAGTTAAGCAAATGCAAGCAGAAAATATTATCTAAATCACTTTTCATCTTTGGTAAACCCACTAATTTTCTTCTTAGGCCATACCTCTTCCAGAGGTTATGTAATGTATTATGGTACTTCACACATTTTCTTGCAAAACACCTGACATATTACAATTCATGAAAAATAACTCTAAAGCTTTATCCTGCAGGAAAGTGGTGGTTTGAGGGCTTTGGGGTGTTTTTTAATAATGAAAGGATTGCTCTCTGTTTATGCTAATCTTACACTCTTCTCAAAGCTTTGGATATCAAATACTTTCAAAGACTGACCCAGCATCTGCAGTTCTTGTGGTATTTTTGTGGTATTTGCATTCTGACACTATTATGCTGTCTAAATGATGGTTATGAAACAGATGCTTCTTTTATCTTTTTTTTTTTTTTTTTTTTTTTTTTTTTTTATTGAAAGACTGTATAAGCTCTCCAATCAGAGAAGAAAAGTCTAAAAGGAGTTTGTTTTTTTCTGGAGAAAATTTCCTTAATGAGCTATTTCTATTGTGTTTCTTAAAGAATCTTATTATAGTTGTAAATTAATTTACAACCTAGATGTCTGAGTAAAATTCACAAATTACACACTAAGCATAGTAAATATTGTACAAATACATCAGTAAGCACAATTTAGCACTGCAGCCCAATTAAATGGGCTGATTTTCCCTTTAACACTTAAGGAATTGGTGCAAGATTGGTTCCCTTTGACTTGCAGTAATACCTTATATTTTGCAGGGGAGGGAGCTATTCCCTACAAGTTTTAGGATGTAGATCTGTAAAATCAGTGTGCTAAGGAGAAACATGTGGCAAGTGCAGCTACGCTGGGTAGGTTGGGGTGCCTGGGAAACATTTTATGCTGTCTCCAAGACTAAAACAGATAAAAGAGATGATGATAACAGAGGAAATTGTCTTTCCTGCAGACCTTCACCTTAGCAATAAGTTCCAATCTCTTGCTTTTCCCTATATCCCCACCTCATCTAGGGAGTAAGGAATATCTAGCTGAGGATTCAGATCTCTTTATAGGTAAAGATGTCTGCACATATTTGATGACATTAATACTAAATTCTTTTTCTGTCTATATAAACAGAATATAATGTTAAAACAGGATATAATACTTCTACCACATCTTGGCAAGCTTTGACATCTGTCAGATTTCCATCCCAGCTTTGTGCCTGCTCAGCTGGCATGTCCCCAAAGGGGAAACTGCACTAAGGGGCCCTTAAACTATGAGCTGGAAAATCACAAAGGGCTGAAGGAGATTCTGTTTGTGTGTTGGTAATGTCTCCATTTGCAGCATCAGGAGCACACAGCTCTGGGCATATGACAGGTATTTCCTGCAGGGCAGGCAGCCAGGGCCTTCTGGGCAAGTCAGAACCTGGCATCCCTGGTTGAGCTCTGTGGTTATACCAGCTTATGTGCTACCTGGGTGAGCAAAATCTGAGTGAAAATGGATTCCTGATTTATCCATACATAGTCCAAAACTTGTATTTAAAACTGGAGATGTATGAGTTAAAAAAAAAAAAAAAAAAAAAAAAAAGAAATATTAATAGTGACAGCTGGAATTATCTCTGCATCTGCTCATTTAGTTGACAATTCAAATTTCCATGCAGGCTCTATTTATGCTGCATAACAGTTAACACTGTAAATTGATGCAATCTCAACACAGCCTAAACCACACAGATAAAACATATACAGAAACATATTCACTACATTAACAAGCAACAGCAGTCAATCACTTGCACTCTAAATTGAAAATCACAATAGGATAGATTGTATCAGCTAAACACTTTCTGAAAAGCCCTGATCAGCCCCTGGATGGGAGGCAGGGGAATGGAAAATAACTTCTTGGTGTTTATAAACATGCCCCACCTTTGCCTTATCTTCCTAAGGTTGTGTTCATTAGTATGACATGTACACAGGGAACTGACTATTCCCTCACACCTGCTTCTTTCTACAAAAGGTCAAGAAAAAACTAAAATGTGACTCAGGCTCATAGAACCACTGCAATTTCGAATTAGGGAAATACAGTTGAAACTGGCAGGCCTGGAATGTAACTTCCTCTGTTCTCATTTTTGCTTTGTAATGTTAAAGCAATTTTACAGGATTTTTTTGCTGTTTTGGGTTGGGGTTTGTTGTTGTTGTTGAGGGGGGGTTGTTTGTTTTTGTTTCGTTGATTGGTTTGCTTTTTTTTTTAATAAATTTATATTTTTTCAATTTTTACTTTAGGTTCCAAAGGGAAAATGAGTGCCAGAAGCCCACCAGTTTATCTCAGCAAGCCAACTTGGACACAAATTGGAGGAAAATAATTGTGATAAAGATCAGATTCACTTTCACACTGACTTATGGTTATGGAACACACAGAAATAACAAGTTCTACAGTAATAGTCATAATTTGAATGGCATCCTACTCCTCTGTCATTTTTCTCTCTTGGGCAATTTTACTTACAGATGTTAAAAGGCTTTTTATTTCTGGGCAAATTCTCCACATGCAAAAACAGCTACAAATACCAGTATAAATTGCCTACAGAATCCTCTTTAAAGCTCTATTTGTATCCATATTGAACAATATTGTTAAAGAGAAACATGAAGATTACACTTGTTATTACACAGGGTACAGAAATAGCCATCCCTTGCTTCTGGATTGGATTCTAATATTTTTCACCACCTGATAATGCTAATTACCTATATACAAATAATTACGATTTAACCTTACATTTTAAGGCCATTACTGAGAAAAAAAAAGTGTTATATTATTTTAAAAGAGATTCACGACCAATATTTTAATTATAAAACTTGTATTTGTACCATTTTTGGTACAGTAATTTTCCTCAAGTATTGTTTTAATTCATGATTAATATGCTTTAACAAATTCTGCATTTCACTTTTGTATTGGAGTTTCTCTTAGCTCAGAAAAAGGAGTTTCAGGACTTCAAAAACATGGATCCTTTTTTGCTTGATATTCAAATGAAGCTCTATTTATTCCCTTCTGTCAATTGAAGCAATAACAGCAAATAGAATAAATAATCATAATATACATCAGGTTCAGGGGTCCACAAGATTGATTAATTACTAAATATCATTGAAAAAAACACATCCTTTTGGCCAAACCTCAACATCTTGGCTCTGATTTCACTCATGGTTATTTGCCTCAGGAAAAAAAAAAGAGAAAATAGCCTGAAGGCAGTGGAACACACAAGTGTCAGTTCAAGTGTCTGATCAGTCAAATCCTTTTCTTTTTTGTATGTTTCTTCTGGGTCAGGGAAATGCCTATTTAGAGTAACAGGCTGAGTCCTGAGTTCAAGCTAGAAACAAACGCCTGAATCTTTGAATGGACCCCCAGGAGAACACCAAGAGCTCATCAGACTTCCATCATTCCCAGGGTTTCAGGACTGCCAGGATTGCAGCTCCCCATTTCAGAGTCCAGCTGAAAATGTTTTTCATATGCTTCATCCCAACTAATTTCTCTTTCCCATCCACATTAAGACTTATATTGTCAGCGCTGCTCAACAAGGGCCTCCTCTTCCCAGTGGATGGATAGGTAGTGAACTGCTCAGCCACTGCTAGGTCACCAGCAGGTTTCTATGGCAAAGGTTTTGCCCTTGGTGCTCAAGATCACTCCTTAGTGAGTAGAGAATGGAACATGCAGGAATGCCCTGGGTGGCAGAGATGAGGGCTCTATTCACTGGCTTCCCAGGAAAGTCCTAGCCCTAGGATGTGAAGAAAGCGGGAGGCAGGTGTCTGAACAACTCCAAGCAGGGAATGGAAGGAAGGTTGTTATTTCCCCATGGAAGCTACTAGTCTCCAACCTGTAATTCAAAAGATGAGTGTCTAAGCCCTCATTTCTGGAGCTACTCTTTCTTCCTTTGCGTTCCTGAAATTCCCACATTCCTGACTACGCAAAGGAAGAAAAAAGCTACACTGGTCTTGAAATGGTCATCTTCTGGCCATTGAGAATATAATTGAAAAACTGTCTGCTACTACTAAAGTATCATCAACTTCCATTGGTTTGGATAAGTCATTTAATGTATTGCTACCTGTCAGCTTTGGAGCTACAAAAATCTCTTGTCCTTTCAATAATTATTTCTCTTTGCTGCTTCATTTCTTCAGCCATCCATTATAGCCACCTTAGCATTCCCACCACATGCTTCTCACTCATCTCTCAAATACCTGTTGTTGCCTTCTGTTAGTTACAGCTATGAATTGCTATGCTACAGCAAATTTGAATAGTTCACTTGATATCTCATTGTTAAACATTTAAATTGCAGCTCATCAGTTTAATTTTTATGCCGCTACAGCAGGATTGCTGAGTTTTCAATGGCAGTAATGGTGGCATCCTTAGAAGATTTCCAGAGATAATTTTGCTAATGGTACTTAAACTTCATCAGTTTTGCAATGAAGTGAGTATATTTCTTTTGAACTGACAAAGCACAAGAAACATTTCTCTGGTTAAAGCCCAGGTCAGCAGACATGGTTAAAACCTCTCACTCTAATTCTGACTAAGGTGCTGTGGTATTCAAAAAGCCCTTGTGGATTAACTGGTCTGATCCCAGGGAAAGAGATGAACACATTACTCCTCCCTTCACATTTTACTAGTATTTTTATGTCAGACTTTTTTTCCTTTAGTTCTTTTCCAAATCATGACAAAAGATTTCAGGCAAAAAACTCAACAGCATAATCACTGAAAGCAGGACCATGTTCCAGTAGCCCTCGAACATCCTTGAATACTTGTTAAGAGAAAGGTTATCTCTTTTCAACTTACGGTTTCCTCAGGTAAAAAAACAAAAACAAAACAACAACAACAAAAAAACCAAAAAACCAAAAAACAAAAAACAAACAAACAAACAAAAAAACACAGGTAGGATGGAAATACTTTTCTGCAGGTAGATTCTGTTCTCTCACAATTTTTCTCTGTTATGATCTGACTATTCAGAAATGCCTCTACACAAATTAAGGTGCAAATGAGACCCTATGGTGAAATCAATAATACAGAATTTATTTAACAATACAATGTGGTTTAACAATAAAATTTTATTTTACCTGGTCTGGGCTAATTTCAGCAGTTACTGAGCTGGGTTTCCTTGTGTCCCATAAATTCTGCTATTATCAGTGAAACATCCTCTCCCCTAGCTTCGTTAACCTCCTCCTTGGTCTGAGATAATACCTGGGCAACAGCACCACTTTTACCTTTTCTCAAGCCCCTGTCATGGTGGGTTAGCTTACAGTCCATGTTTCAGGTATACTCAGGGGGCTTCAGTGGTCTTTGGTATTCACAGGTGCTACCTGTCCCATGAATTGGGGTGATCTTGGTTTAACCAGTGATATGTGTACCACCAGTTGCTTCTTTACATGGTTTGCCACAGTGGGAGTTTTTGTCTGGATGTGTTACCCAGGATGTACTAGGCAGACCTCACCAGACCAGAGCCAGCACCATCCTGCCACTCCATTCTGTGCTTATCCCATGGCAAAGTCCTTCTGCATCCTAAACAGATGTGAAACATCAAACAGATGCATTTGAGAAGTGTTTGTGGTCCTTAAGTGCTTACACTCTCCTGTCTCAGTCATTACCTTTAAGCAGACTTGAACAAGCTCCCTTAACATCTCAATCTAAAGCAAAAATCTTGTTTTCTGAGGCTGTTCTCATAGAGGCTGGGAGAGCTTTGCTGGAGAATTTTATAAACATGCCTCACAAGTATCTGCTGAAGCCAGTTGTTACTTAACCCAGAAAATTGCTGGAGAATGAGGTTTGTTTGACGATTTTTCTCCAGTCACTAGATCTAGAGAAGAGAATACTACAGTGATATCCCACCATGGCAGTTTAAGAAAGAGTGCTGTGTCTAGTCTTCTCTTACACTGTCTAGATATCAAGATTTCAGATATAGCAATATTCTGGCAACAGGAGACAAAAAAAGAGCTGCTCCTTCATTTGTTATGATTATATGTGGCAGGGGAAAATCAGCAAGAAAAACTAGGAATTTGGGTGTATCAGTTATGCAGAACCATTTACCACCACCCATGAGTGACATAACATGTCACAGCAGAAATATGACAGACATATTTCTGAAGAGGAAATGCAGCATTCATAATCTTGAGTGTGTTCGTGTTGGGTGTTCCTCAAAACAGAAAGCACTAATGAATGTTAATGAAAAGACATTTCCTTTCCTAAAAGTCCTGCCTCTCTGAGATGGGTTGTCCGACTTGATAGTGACTCTCTAGGAGAAAAAATTACTGCAGACCCTGCACAGTTGGTACTAGGATTTATATAATAACCAAATATAATTTTAGAAATTTTCTGTGAAGCACATAAGTAAAAAAGCACGTGTTCTGAAAAATATTAATTTAAATATAATCAGGAATAGCTACAGCTGAAATACTTTCTTACATGAAGGTACAATATATTTGCCCTCTGGCTCTTCTGTGAATACACAATTAATAGAATTCTTATATTAATAGATATAGATAATTTTCTCAGTTGTTGTCTACTTCCTCTGATAATCTTCCAAGCTATTAGTCCGTGTCAGTCTGATATAGCAGGCATTCCAGAACAAGTGGACAGAAACACATTAAAAAGTGGCAATCAGAAACATTAACGTGTTAGATTGAAATTGCAGTCACGCATTCAACTGGCTGGTCCATAATATATTAGCAAGGCTCCCCTTATTTTATCCAGATGCTGTTTCAAGGAAGTGCTGTAGGAGATGCTAGCATTCAGACTTTGAAACACCTCTCGCTGCAGCCAAGGTCCTGCTGCTTCTCCTTCGTGCTGGCAGCCATGAACCCTCCCCTCTCCTTCACTGTGTGAATGCCCGTCATTTAGATCCAAGGAAAAGATCTTTAGCAGCATATATGGCTGAGATCAAGAGGCATTTTGCTCAGAAGGGACAGGACCTCATATCTGACGGCTCACAAGCTATTTCAGTGTATATTCGCTGTACAAAGCAGGTACAGGCTTAGGAGTCCCTGCTAGTGGAGCCTTTGCAGTCCCAGCGGGGCACGTGGAACAGCCCACACACCTGTGCTGCAGTGCTCACCAGCATCGCCTCCTGACTCCCGCTGCATTCCTCCCTCCCCTGTCTCTGCTGACTAACAATTGCTCTCCTTACCAGCAGACACACAGAGAGACTTCCTGGCAGTGTCAGGGGCAGGATACGATAAACGACATGTGCGTGTGTGTGCGTGTGAGACAGGAGGATTCCAAATATCGAAATACAGCCCTGTCAGAAGCTTACACTACCTCGAGGTCCTGCCCTTACACCATCGAGAGAGAAGGGCACAGCTTGTCACTTGCGGAGAGAAAAAACGGCTCCAGCGGAATAAGATTTTGGGGAAACAATAAAAGGGAACCTCCTTCCTTTGCCCTGTTGCAATACATTTCAAGCTGCTGTTTGGGAGCTTCCAAGGGTAACGTGTCAGCATTTTATAGTGATGAAAACAATAGAAAATTTCCTTAATGCTCTATCCAGAAACTTTTCAAGAAAATTATATGAAAATTCAGCAAATAATCTACTCTATTTTGCTAGTTTCTAGAAAATGGAAAAACTCTGGAATTAAATTTGAGGGAAGCATCAATTACAATTGTCATTACCTGTTCAGTCCCTCAATAAGTTCAGTATTGCTGGGATTCTTAAATAAATAATTTATCTAATCCATAATAATTCCTTTTAGCAGGCAGAGAAAATGGCTGTTGTTTCTAAAGCAGTTCTCCATCAGTCTTGTTCACTGTTCATCTGAACCAACTGCATGCTTTGCAAGAACTGTGAGCTTGGAAGTGCATGCAGGTCCAAATAGCATTGGAACATTGTGTGTCTGATACATTTGTAGGGGATTGGTGTCAACCCATGGGCCTAGAAATATCAAGAAAATTAGAAGACCAGAATTATTAATCCTCTTGTAATTAAGAAAAAGAGTGGCCAGCTGAAGAACTTATTCAAGGGCACACTAAACAAGCTCTCTCAGAGCCAGCTACAGAGCTTGTATTTCTGAAGATCTTACATGTAAGTGCATCCTTCCTCTTCCAGCTGTCTGAATAATGGGAGGTAACTGCCTCTGCTGGGTAATTATGTGCCAGAGTAAAGGAATTAGAAATGTGACAGCCTTCAAAGCTCTTTTCCTTTCCCATTTCCCATGCTGTAAATACAAAATCTCTAGGTGAGATCATTACTGAACACACGACAGGACAGAGTATTACCATTATGCTGATGATGCAAGATCTTTTCCTGGCCTTGTAACTGCAGGGCCTGGTCCAGGGGAAATTTTGAAAGACAGGTAACAGAATGCATCAGAAGTTATTAGTGCCCAGACCTGAGAAGATTGATCTGTGTTCCTGGTGGAGGTCACACGCCTCAAGAGGGTACTCAGAAGTCTCCAGCCTGTTGCCACACTGCACACAGTGACAGAGCCTTTGTTATTATTTTATTCAATTGCATCATTCCAAGACCCCATCATAGGGCTCTCAACAAGGCAGCTGACATCATTGCAGCTGTACATTATCTCAATGTGATGGGCTATTGTGACACATTATGTCCACCAGCAATTTTTTTTTTTTTTTTTGCATCAGCTGCTGCTTATTATTCCTAGATCTTTCATCAGGCTGTACTGTAGCTATATTTAAGAGATATTCATTGAGCTCTAAACTGGTGTGACTCTGTGCTCATACACCACCCACTGCTGAAAGTTTCTACCACTGAAATGAAGTCAGCTGGATAGCTTAATTCTGTTATGACAGCCCTCCAGAATAAAATTCCTTCTACATCACATCTGTTCCCATTACCCATTCCCAGTGTTATGAATTTAGACGGAAAATATGCCTCTTCTTTCTTGGTTCTAACATTAACATACAACACAAAATAGAAAGTGTGACATATACTTTAATAAGTGTATGACAGAATACATGTTTATGTGAAACAGTGCATGTGTGCACTTAAAACATACAGGTTATAAAAATGTAATTAATATTAAATTGGAATGCAAAATATGTAAAGAAATCTATTTCAGTGTATCAGTGTTTTGCATTTTTATATTCCCATAATAATTTTATAAGCACACTATGAAATACTGTGTAACTTTTCTATTTGCCTCTTTCTTATGTATTCCAAATGCCATTCAAAACTAAAGACTCTTGCACTCCACAGATGTCACAGAACATGCAAATATTTCATTGTACAATGCACATACTGTAACTTGTGCCCCACAGGGTATTCCCTTATTTATAAGGGCTTGATGAAGATGTTTAGATTCCATTTGATTTTATTTATTTTTGATAGCATAGCAAGAAGGCTAGTGTGCAGGACATAATCTTGATGGATTTGCTATGACAGATTTGGTGCTTATAAAATCTTCTACCCCACAGAAGTTGTTTTTCCTGCAATGATGGCTCGTGGGAAACACAGATCACTTCCACTAGCAACGATGCTTTGGTAACATTACTGTATTCAGATGTGGAGAAGTCAGATTAAGATTTTTACAGCAAACACAGATAAAGGAGGGTGTTTTCTTGGACGGACGCAGAGCAGCTGCTGTGCATTACTTTTCAGCACAAAGATACCTGCAGTATTTATATTTTCCCTTCCATTTTGCCAGTCTTCCTTCAGAGTTGCTCAGTCAACACCCTGTATTTTTCAGGGGATAAAGCTCCTCTCATCACCAAGAACACTCCAGGGCCCTCTGACAAGAACCCCCTTCCCCCACACATGGCCTCTGAGTCTCACATCTGCCTGTCTGAAGTCATTAATCCAAAGACTTCTATGGAGGCGGGATTCTCACGCTAACAAGCTGGCAGATTGGGTTGTGCTCTGTTTTCTGGCTCTGGCTAAAGCCTTCCTTGCAAGAGGTTAGAAAGAGCAGCCCTTCATTCTAAGCAATGTTCCAGTGAGTGACTTGAGCTGAATGATGAGTGCTTTTCAGACATACTAAGCCTGAAAACAGGAAGATCTTCACAAACATAATAGCCCAGCCCTTTCCTATTTAAAATATTAATTACATACATTTTGAAAATTCTTCACATAAATCACTGCTTTATATTACCTTTATAATGAGGGAGGGGATGAGGCAGAAGCATTAGCCACAGCAACATACAATTCAAACAGGCCCATATATGATACATGTGTCCAACATGAAATGAATGCTTCACTACAGGAAGCTAACATTTTGCCAGCACACAAATAAAAAATACAGTTTCACAGAGGACACTAAGTAAAAAAAAAAAACAAAAACAAACAAACAAACAAACAAAAATTATTGAAAGAGATTATATTAATTTCACAATTAGATTTTAATAACCCTTAATTTTCATTCTGGAAGTAAAGGCAGAGATAAAAATAATTGCCATTAGTTTTCTTCCAAACCATAGTCATTTGGAAGGGGATTCAAGATTATTTTATCTGGAAATTTGAATTACTATTTTTAAAAACATTTGTAATAACCTCTTCCAGCCAATAATATTTTTTTCTTCTAGAAAACATATTTCTCTGCTGTTCAGGCTTCCACGGAATTAAATTCTTTGGGAGGTCAATAACAGATTTCTAAAGCTCTTTACAGTGACCAGACTGGATCCTGGACCTTTTTTTTCTGGTCTCCTTGTGCTATGAACTACACATATTAAAAAGCAGCTAAAACAAGACAAGTGAGTTTTCCCTGATTTAAGAAATTTGCTGATTGCCAAACATCATCTAGCCTGGCTCTGTGACACCCCTCAGAAGGAAAGAGGGCTGCAGATGACAGTCCACTATTTCTGTGAGCATCCCTGAACCTCAAAGCAGTTTTTAGAAGCTTTAGAGTCAAAGTAGCTAAAAGAAAATTCACTTTAACTCTGCATTTTTGCTGGCCTAGTTAGCAAAGAACAGCCACAGCCAAAAATGTGTCCCACTCTACAAGTAATTTACTTACCACTCAAGTGAAGAGATTTCTGCTACGGGAAATGACCATGCTCTCAGTGTCAAGATATTTTCAGTCTTGTAAAAAGTATCCTAGAATTTATTACTGGACAAAGATAGCAAGTGCCTCCTAATGATATTTTATTTGACAGACATGTTCTGGTACCAAAGGACATTGCTTAAATCAGGGTATTCACTGATGATTTTAAGAGAAGAATATACTAACGCATGCAGCAAACTGCAGTTTACACCTATACAGAGATAAGTGCTGATGCTATTTGTGTAGAAAAAGCACAGCCTAATTTAACATCACCGCAGGCAGCTTTTACCAACACCCTCAGATGCCTTGTGTAGTCCTGGACATCTGTGATTCATAAGACAGAAGTGACAGAAGAGCTGGCATCACTGACTGCTTCTTTTCCTTAATGACCTGCTGATATTACCGGTGACTTTATACTATGTCCTCATTAATAGATGCTGGTAAATTGGAAGAATGCTGTAGAAGGCAAGGATTTCAGCCATTGAAACAAATATAGAAATTTTTCTAATACAGAATATCTACGAGAAGTTGCAGAAATATTTCTCACAAGGTCATAACATAAAAATGCACAAAAAGTAACCCAACAGCTGCTGAGATGCAGTTAGCTGATCTCCTTATTCCCTGTCATCCTTCAGAAGATATCAATTCATCATGGGATACAGAAGTGGGAGAGGGGAAAAAGAAAATTGGAAAAACACCCAGCAAACCAAAACAGAAAAGAGAACCCTAAGCCAAAATATTACATTTGACAAGTAAGGGTGTGATAAAAATTAATTGTCTACAACTTTAACAAACTCTGGATCTGTCCTTAATCAAGAACAAACAAGTCATGAAAGGGAGAATGTGTATGACATTTATCATACAGTTTTAAGTAACTCTTCTCCCTAGGGTGTTGTGCTTATTTATGAAGACAATTCATACAGTGGGCTACTCTTCAGGGAAAAGATGAACTGTAGAAGAGAACTTGTAGGAGCAACAGCAAAGCATAAAATCTTGTGCTTAACCTGAATGTACAAATATTCCCAAAAATGGGGAATATCCAAATTCCTGCAGAACGACTTGAGCAATGAAAAGGAAATATACTCTTACAATTCCAATAGACCTTCATCAAAGTGTTCAGTGGCTCTCAAGATAAAGCCAAGAACAGGTTAAAGATACCAAAGGGAATTGTCAAAAGATATAAAATAAATGCAAACACGTTTCAAATGTAGGGCTACTTTGGCAGGAGAGAGGTGGGCAAAACTCATGTTTCCCACATACATGTATTTATTATTTGTTCCCATTGAAAGCAGGTTCAACTGAAAACAAGTATCATGGTTTAACCACAGCTGGCAACTTAGTACCACACGGCCCTTCACTAACTCCCCACCCCTCCTTCTCTGGTGTGATGGGAAAGAGGATCGCAAAAAGGTACAGCCTGTGGGTTGAGATAAGAGCATTTTGTCAATTAAAATAAAGTAAAATATAATAATAGTAACAACAGTAATAATAATGATAATAAACCCAAGAGAGGAATAAAACCCAAGAGAAACACGTGATGCACAAGATAACCGTTCACCATCCACTGACCAATGCCCAGCCCCTCCTCAAACAGCTCCCAGGCAACTTCTCCCAGTTTATATAGAGATGATGTTCTATGATATGGAACATTCTCTTTGCCAGTTGAGGTCACCTGTCCTGGCTATGTTCCCTCCCAGCTTCCTGTGCAGCTCCTCACCAGCAGAGCAGGAGACAACTGAAAAGTCCTTGACTTAGGGTAAGCAGTAATATGCAACAATTAAAACACCAATGTGTTAAAACATTCTTCTCCTACCTAATCCAAAACACAGCACTGCACCAGATGCTAGGAAGAAAAATGACTCTATCCTACCCAAAAACAGGACATGAAAATCAACTCTATCCATAGCCAAAATCAGGGCAAGAAAGAAAAAATTGCTATGAATAGCACAAAATTAAGAAAACCCATTGTATCCAGTCAATTATCCCACATTAAAGCATCCCTGAGTGCACACTGAAAAGAGGAAGCCCTCAAAAACTATTTTTGAAAAGTCATGTAGCATAGGAAATATAGCCTCAAACATCAATAGAGGGGAAAAGTGTGGTTTATTAAACAAGGAGTTTAATTTCAAGCATATTCTGTAATGAGAAAGAACAGAGCATTTGCTGAGGAGAAAAGAAAATAAACAGAAAAAGAAACAAAACTCATGACTCCAGAACACTGCTCCAAACATTCAAAAGATAATGGTACAATGAGCAATAAGCAGCATAGGTTCATAAGGAACATGTCGTGCCAAGGAAACGTGATTGCTTTTTTGATAGAACTGCAAAAATCCTGGATGAGAGATACACAGCATGATTTTAATAAAGGATTTAATACAGTGTCTTACTAAATCTCCCAAAATGAATCCAAATTACTTTGGACCTAAGCACTGTCATGTAAATTGAAAACAGGTTGAAGGATCACAAACACTGGCTGATGAGAAATTGCAGCAGATTGCACGAAGTTGTGGGGAAGTAGGCAGTGGGTCTACTGCAAGGAATGAAGTTGTTTATTTTACAACTTCATTAATAAGCTCAAAGAAAAGGTAAACAATATGTAAATTACTTCGGCAGATGAAACTACTGAAAGTAATGGTAAAGTGGCAGAAAATAAAAAACTAAGGTAAAAAAAAAAAACAACAAAACAAAACTGAAGTTTCAAGCTACTGCATTGGAGAAGGGAGAGCCCACAGCAGAAAAAAACTAAACATCTTCTACAGTCAAAGAAAAGGCCTATACTTAGCCTAGCAATGAAGGGGTAATTAATATATCTTATTTATGATACACATGTTTGGAGTGCACTTCACTGGACACAAAAGTTAATGCATGTCCAAACCACATATTTAGTAGTTTAATGTAGCATGGGAAAGGAGAAAAACATCTGCCTGTAAAAAAACATAGGGTTTTGTTAACTATTAAGTACATTTTAGCATACCAAAGTGTTGTCCCTGAAAATAAGCCTTCTGATTTGTTTTAGTATAGTGGAGTCAGTTCTCATGAATTGTAAGATAAACAACATCATGTTTACATTCCTTTGTAAAAGATATCACCTGATGGACTTCTCAAGTGACCAGTGAAGATGGAGAGGTGGTAACCTCTCTGTCCAATCTCTGATCAGTGTCCAGAAACTTATATATATGAGGTCAACAATAAACGAGAGACTTCCTTTCTTCTTCTCTGCCTGAACACCTGTTGTGTGTGTTACTGTGTGTTTCTATCTGCATCACAGTAACACCGAAGTACAGAAAAATCTTGAAATGCACATGTAAGGGAGAGACAGGGACCATAACACCAGGGGATAACAACAGGGTCTAGGGACAAAAATCTAAAGATGTCTGCTCAATGATTTCAAGGAATGAGGCAGTGTCTATACTATAGTCTCTCCCTTCTCCACTCTATTATTTAAGCTCTTCTTTTCCTCATATTCTCTCAAGAGAATCCCTTATTCCTCACACATTTTTTTTTTCTGCCAGCCTTCTTGACTTCTCTCCATCTTTGTCTTTAAGAGTCTTTCTCAGCTCCCCTTCCTCTCATTTTTTTAATTTCTCTTATAGCTGCACAAGGCTGCTTAAAACCAGCTACTGAGATGCCACTCTGAGATGCATGGGATCCCATGGCTGGACTGCAGGCTGGATGAGAGGAGGTGCTGCTGTGCTGGGCAATGTTGGCCATCCCAAGGACAGCAGTGCTTCTAAAACCTCTTGAAATTCTTTGGAATTTCTCAGTATGGTTGCAACTGGAAATAGTGGAGCTCTCTCTTCCATCAGTTTCTCCACAACAGCTGTGAAACCTTTGTTATGGCCTCAAAGATCTTCCACAGTTCATGGAGCATAACTAAGAAATCACCACAGTTCAGATCTTAATTTCCCTTGGACTTCAGGTTTGCAGTAAATAACAAACTAGGGCAAGAAGTGACTCACAGGAGCTATGTTCATGCTGAGTAACTATATTACAGTGGCAGGCTGACTTGAAACTTTGAATATCACTTTGTGCTTTTTAGCGTTTATGGCTCCAATTCAAAAGAGCTGAAATAGTCAAACTCTGGTAAATATAGAAAAAATTTTGTAAAAAGCAGCTAGCAAAATCAAACAAAACCCCGCACATACAAACAAATTAACAAATATCTAAGGATTCTCTGAAACACAGTGATCAAAAGAATTTCACCATGGTGGATGCTTAGAGAAAAAACTCTCAGGCTGAACATAACCTAACACTTTCAAAGTCTGTAAAGGTTTAAATTGTTTCCATGACTCTTATTGCCTTTCAACACTTCTTACCAATTACAGAGCGAAAAACTCAGACAAGCTTTTAAGAAGGAAAGGTTTCATTACTTTTTCCATTGATCTAAATTTCATAGCCAGGCAAAGAAAAAAGAGAAGCCTTTGCATCTCACCTTTAGTATCGAGACCTTTACTGTTTGAGGTACTTTCTGTACCGAAACTTGTGAAGATGATCATAAGGGTAAAAGGGATGATGCTGCTAACAGAAGAGGCTTAAATGGAATGAATTTTTGTGGATGGACATCCCACAGTGGCTTCACCCTCATTGTCTTAAATTATGTTCTATCAAGGATACCCATTAATAATAGATACTCTTTCCCACAGCTCTACAACATATAACTTATTCCTCAAGTCATTCACTTTAAAAAAAGAATTCATGGCTTCTCAATCCAATGATCACTGTTGGTAAATAATCAATATATCATTCTGCCTTTTGGACAAAAAAGGACAGAAAAGCAGCAATATGAGTATCAACCACATAAGTTTTCTATGTAACATTTATACTTATTTTTATTACTGATTGTCATTGAAGAGTTGCTGAAAGTTCTCTTATTAAAAAAGGATAACTTATCAAACAAATATATTTGGACTGTGTGACATGAGCACTGATATTTATCCTCTAAAACAGAATTCAAACGTCAGCAAATGAGAAAGGTTAAAAGGAAAAGCATTATAATTTAAAATGTGAAACTAGACAGGAAGAGCAATCTATACTCAGAAGCCATCAGAAGGTTTCCTAATGGATGTCAATAAGTGCACAATGAAAAAACTAATTACAAGAAACTTACAATATTATCATTAATCTTCAAATTCTTTTTAAATTTCAAATTTTTCAGCATTTGTTCATTGTTATAGAGCCTGGCCCAACCATACAGGAAACTGAAATCAAGAAAAAATTCCTCCTGCTCATTAGAGTATGTTCATCTGTCTGAAATGAAAAGGCCAGTGATACCGCATCACAGTAATTATGCTCTCTTCAAACTCAGATTTTTATGACAGAATACACAACAAAATCCAGTGAGATGAAAGAAGACAGCATAAACAAATCTACCTCTAATACAGACAAAAAAGTTGTCCTATTAAATCTGCCTAAACAAGAAAGAAGAAACAAGTGTTAAGTAGCTGAGCACACCATAGTTCAAAACCATAAAGACAGAAGCTGTTTTGGGAGATATACTCCTTCTTCAGGGATGAACATTGAACACTGGTAACAGTAATCTGGGCTGCACCCACAGTGTGGCCAGCACGTTGAGGAGGGGATTCTGCCCCTCTGCTCTGCTGAGATCCCACCTGGAGTGTTGTGTTCAGCTCTGGGGACACCAACATAACAAGAACATGGGCCTGTTGGGGACAGTCCAGAAGAGGGCCACAAAGATAATTAGAGAGTTGGAGGACCTCTCCTACCAAGACAGGCTGGACAAGAAAAGGCTCCAGGGAAACCTTAAAGCAGCCTTCCAGTACCTAAAGAGAGGTAGAGACAGGTATTTCACAAGGACAAGGGGGAATGGCTTCAAAATGAAAGAGAGTAGTTTTAAAATACATATGAGGAAGAAATTCTTTATTGTGAGGGTGGTGAGGAACAAGTTCCCCAGAGAAGCTGAGGATGCCCTGTCCCTGGTAGGGTTCAAGACCAGGCTGCACGGGGCTCTGAGCACCCTGGTCTATGGAAGGTACATACCAGGAGGGCTGGAACCAGGTGATCTTGAAGGCCCTTTCCCACATAAACCATTCTGTGAGTCTATGAAACCTGAGGAGAGGTAAAAAGAACAGCAATAATCCCTTGCTGAAACACAACAACATGTTCAGTATTACTTATTCAGGCAATGAATACTGGAGATGTAAAAAAACCCAACAGTGCAGGCACTGAAAGCCTATTGATTTTTTTATCATAGATGAAGTATTGTAGAACACAAACAGAACAGAAAAAATGTATTTGGAAACCTTTCAAATTATTTTTTTTTCTTCATGTAGGAACATGCTTACTGGTGTTCCTTTTATAGATTTGGCTGCAAAAACATCTATGAATTTTAGTTCCCCCATCTAACAGAGAAAAATGTTTTGGGTGTTTCTTTAAACATGTTTTAAATATAAAAGTCTGCTTGTAGTTTTCGAGATAATTTCTAGGCTGATGCATGAATTGGTAGAAAGACTGTCAAAACATGTACAACTTCTTCAGTAGAGTTGTGAAAGCCTGAATGAACTGTAGGCTGTATCAGAAAATAATGGAGTAGGAGCTTTACCCTGAAGGAATAATCTTATCATAGGAAGTAACAGAATTATTTGAATGCACCATCAGCACCCCAAAAAACCACAATGAGCTCCTTCTCTAAAAAAACCCAAACAAACAAAAACTCAGAAATTACATGAACTGCAACAAAATTTCAAATAAGTATTTGGAACTAAAGATATTTGAAAAATGCAATTTTCAGACACTAACTTTCAGTATTTAACAGAGCAGAAATAGTAAACAGGAGCCTATCATAATGGCAAATTAACTGTTTTTAAAGCCAGCAAAAGACCTTTTAAGTTTGGCTGAATACAATCAACAAAACCCTAATTTTCTGTATGTGTTGTTCTTTGTGACAAGCAAAATACTTAATGAATCAAAAGAAATGTGACTTTTCTTTGTGTTCAGAAATAATTTTTTGTTTGAAATAAGACTTTTCTTTGTGTTCAGAAATAATTTTTCTCCATTATAAGGCAGGTGAAATGCCAACAAAGGAAAACCTGTGCACAACTCAGTTCCTATCTCACCATTACAGGATCAGTGACATCAAACAAACACTGCTTAACCTTCTTCTTGATGATCCATATTTCCTGCAGAAGTATGTAGAAGGGCAGTATGTCTGCTAGCTCCTGCCTGCTCCTTTCATATAAAAGCCAGCAGCAATAGTCCCCAGTACCCTTTAAGAACTAGCAGTGAATTTATCATATCTGTTTGTAATGCCCTTTGGGACTCTTCAGGAAGAAAGGCACTGTAAATGTAAGCTCATTATCATCATTAACTCCTTTTATACACCAGCTGAGCTCCTAAGGAACAAATGGGAGAAAAATGTAAGGGAAAAATAGGTTAAATACATTTGCCATTCTCTTCTTTTCCTGGTAGGTTTTAACACTTCCTAGTTAGTTTTTAACATTCACAGACACCTTTACCAGATTAAACTCATTATTTATAAGGAATTCTTAAAATTACCTTGGTCATTTTTTTCCATGAGATTATATTTACCTTGCTAAGGAAGAAGAAAATGGCTTGGCTTATATTTAGGGATATGCAACACAGCAGTGCCTAACTTACTACACACTTAAGCGCAGAAACACCTTACAGCTTCCACAGTTACACCTCACCTAAATGTGTGAGAGAATGATTTGAGAAAAGGAAAAACTCTCCTGTTTGTGTTTTCTGGGTAATTGTCAAGGATATTTTTCAAAGGAAATAAAGCACAACATCTTCTGCTTTATGGGAAAAATATTAAACTTTTAAACTAGTTGAGCATACTTTACACAAAAGCTCTATAAAATCGCAACTGGCAGGGGTGATGGTGAACCCCTAAAGAAACTTATTATTTTACAGAGTTATTACACCTAGATTCGGCAAGCTGCCACCTGAAGGAAATAAAAATCAGAGAAACAAGAAAGAACCATGAAGTTTATCTGACTGTACAAATGCAAGAAGAAAAATCATACACAAATGCCCACAGCAGGAAAGACATCTGTGGAGACGCTTCCTATGCTATTCCACTGCGGGATGATGTGTGAACACCATCTCCTCCGTTCAGCCTGCTGCTTCGTTTTGAGCTCTGCCAGGGGAACACGCGCCCCTTTCTCCCCGCCCGTGGTCTCTGCCCCTGCAGCAAGGTGCCCTCACGGTTCCTCTGCCGTCCCGGGGCCGACAGCTTCCCGCACGGCCTCCAGCCGCGCTCCGTTCCCACGGCCCGCGGTCCGCGCCGGGGCGGCACTCCGGGACCAGCGCAGGGCGCTGCGCTCGCCCGTCGCTTCCCTCGGCCCGAGGAGGGCGGCCGGACGCTGAGACCGGGGCGCGCCGGGAGGCTGCGGAGAGCCGGGGCCGGGGACGCGCCAGCAGGCGCCGCACCCCAGCCAGGGCCAGGGCCAGGGCCAGGGCCAGGGCCGCGAGGAGAGCTCGGGGGCCGCGGGGCGCGCGGGGCCCGGCCCGGCCCGGCCCCACACCCGCCCCTCGCCCCGGCCGCCCCGGCGGGCGGTGCCTCGGCCCCGCGGCGCCGCCGGGCGGCGCTTGCGCACTGCGGCCGCCGCGCCGCTCTCCCGCCTCTCCGGCGCGCCCCGAGAGCCGCGGCGGAGCCGGTCCGAGCCCGGCGAGCCGCATCGTGCTGAGCGGGACCGGGGCCGCGGGGAGCCGGCAGCAGCAGCAGAGCCCGCCGTACACCGGCCCCTGCCTGCGCGGGGGGCCGTGCCTGCCGCCCCGCTTCCCCTGGTGCCCGCACGACTCGGGAGGCAAGAGCAGCCCCGAGGGGTCCGTCCGGGGCTTGCCCGCCCGGCGCTGGCAGCACCTTTGCCGCCTCGGCCGCACTCGCCGTCCCCTGCCCGCGTGCGAGTGCTTGGGGGTGAAATGATCGATCCCGGCAAGAGTTTTGCAAAGCTCTGAAACACCTTGAGGTGCGCGCAACAACCTGTGTTCTCCGAGGTACTAGAGATGTGGAGTTAGTGTTCGCGACCGCCCGGCGAGGGGAGGTGTCTTCCTCAAGGGACCTTTCCTGACCCGTAGAGCCACTGGCTGCCCGCGGCGGCGAGAGGACGCAAATGGGCAGCACGAGACCAGTGCGGCTGTTGGCGAGAAGGCAGCGGTCCCGGGAAAGGGCGGAGCGCCGGGAGGGCATTCTCCGGGCGATGCACTTGCTACATTAACTCGGCGCGTCGGAGGCGGTGGCACAACTTTCCAGGTCTACCCCGCGGGTCGGCGACAAGAGGCTCCTCGCCGCTCCGCTCGTCGCGCCCCCACGCCGGCCGCTGCCTGCGGCGGATCCCGGCGGCAGCGGCGTCGCGGCTGCTCCTGACCCGGCCCCGGCGGGGCAGCCGAATGGGCATGCCTCCCGCTCCCAGCCCCGCCGAGCGAGGCGGCCGCCGGGTCTGAAGGAGAGCGGGTGAGCCCCGCTGCCTCCCGGCCATGCGGCCCCTCCGCGCTCCCCTCGCCCTGCTCTGCCAGGTGCTGGGCGCGTGGGCTGCCTGCGCCCTGGCCCCGGACCCCGTCGCAGCCTCTGCGCCGCCGGCGCCTCCGCAGCTCGCCCGCTCGCCGCCGGCCCCGCCGCCCCTCGCCCCGGGCCGGCGGGCGGCCGCGACGCTCCCCGGGCGCCGAGCCCTGCCTGGCGGGGCCGACGCCGCACCCGGCGGAGCGGCGGGGCCGGGCGGCAGCTGCACGCCCCACGGGGCGGCCCGGACCGGGCGACGGAGGGCGCGGAGCAGCGAGCCCGGAGCCGGCGCGGCGGCGGGGTGGGGCGGGGTCGGCGGCCCCCGCTGGCTGCCCCTGAACGGCTCGGCCGGCGGCGAGGGCAGCGCCGGGGGCCGCGGGAACGCCACGGGGCGCCGCGCCCGGCTCCGCAACCCCTTCTATCCGCTGACCGAGGAGTCGTACGGTGCCTACGCCGTCATGTGCCTCTCCGTGGTGATCTTCGGCATCGGCATCATGGGCAACATGGCAGTGATGTGCATCGTCTGCCACAACTACTACATGCGGAGCATCTCCAACTCCCTGCTGGCCAACCTGGCCTTCTGGGACTTCCTCATCGTCTTCTTCTGCCTGCCGCTGGTTATCTTCCAGGAGCTCACCAAGAAGTGGCTTCTAGAAGACTTCTCCTGCAAAATCGTCCCGTACATCGAGGTAATACGCGGACTCCGAGCTCCTGTCCCCGCCCCAAGCCTGAACCGTGTGCGGGGCCGCAGTTTCTCGCCGTCATTGCTGCCGGCCCGGGGAGGTCCCGGTGCGCCTTGGTTCGGGTTTGCTGGGCGCTCCTGGGGCGCGCCGGGCCGCGGCCCGGCCCCGCGGGGACCGCAGTCGGCGGTGGCCGCACCGGGATTTCTGTGGCTGCCGCCGAGTGCGTCCGGCTCTTCCTGACACACGTGCGACTTCTGCCAGACTTTCCTTGTTCCCTGTGACCCTGAAAAACAAGTGATCCTCTCAGAATTACATTTCAAGTTTTTTGCTTTGTTTTTTACTTTACTTTGTAAAGTAAAGATGAGTCAGGAAAGCGGATGAAGGGCTTGAGGAGGGGATCGGTTGAAGGAGGTGATTGTGAAAAGGACCGTCAGTGGGATGTCTGGGCTCTGAACAGTGTTCAAATCTCACGTTCATTTAGCTGCTTTTTTTTTTTTTTTTTTTTTTGTTTTTTTTAAGATACCAGCTCCGTTTGAACTGCAGCTTTTTGGCAGTTGTTCAGAGGCTCTGTCAAAGAAGCTCTCAGACAGCTCGCTCGCCACAGTCCTGCCGGCAGTGCTCAGGTTATCCGCTTTATTTATTTACTGGAACTGAACACTGAGGCTTGCTGCTAAGGTGGTAGCCTGGAATTCTGGCTGGCTCTCCTGTATTCCCGAAACCTTATGTCCAGCTTTATTCTGTAACTGAGAACTGAGGAAGCAACTGGTGGTTCTCTTGTCCTAAGAACGAGCTATTAAGAAAATAACCCAACCAAACAAAAAAGCAACCCTCTATCCTCCTCCCAAAAAAACCCTTAAATACCCAGCCTGTCATTAATGCAGAGAGTATCCGTTTCAGCAGCACATTAGTACACAGTAACACAGAATTAACGGTCAAATGCGGTATTTTAAAGTTTTAAGAAAGATGTGTGACCTGTGTAGCCATAGAATTGCCACTGCTTCTTTCAACTGTTTAGTTTATTACTGGTGGTATTGGACAAAGGGTGGAGCTGTGCTGCATTTAGTTGAATTCTACGCCAGTTCTATACCACTGCATTTAAAAAACTCAGAGTCACACTTAATTGATTTGCATTTCAGAAGACTTGATGCAGTAAATATTTATTTATTGAGAAACTGATTGTGCTTGAATCCTTTAAAATTCCTGAAATGGATTCTGGGGTGCTGTGTTAACCAATAAAATAAGTAGTAGTGTTTTTAAAGTTACAATTTTAATGAAAATAGAGAGTGTAGTTTGTGTTTCAAGGACTTTCATGTGACATTTCATGCTTCCTAACCCTTTATTGGTACTTCCACATGCAAAGTTGAAATAATTCTTTGTAATGTTGATTCTAATTGTAGATCAGTAGTTTAAATGATTTGTGTGGCCACACTGTTCCTCAGAATTAGTTGTGTATGATTTGCAGCTTTGGGCACTAAAGAGTTTGTCAAACTGAAAGTAGTTTAGCTGAAAAGTAGTTGCTAAAATTCAAAACTATAATCTCAAAAAATATTCAGCTGCTGTATACCCCATTAAAATTTAGCGTTACCTTATTTTTCCACTTAAAGTTCTCTGGGTGTCTAGAGTTGGTCTTATTCAAGAACTGGCACCAGTCCAGTCAGGATGAACCGGTAACTTGGTCCCTTAGGACCAAGTAATTAGGCTTAATTATTACTTGTGTCTAAAAATAAAGCATTTTCTTGTCCTTCAGGAGGTATAATTAACTTAGTTCTAAGGTACAAATATAAAGAGGTATAGCCTTATGGTTCTGTGTGGCTCCCAGAATTGTGTATTTTTCATTCAGTGGTCATTAAATATAATACTCATGTATGTAAAATATATTCATCACCCTGAGAGAAGTAAGAGGCTGGATTTCCCTCTCTGTAAACTGTGGCAATAAGCGGCAGATAGTGATCGTGACTCTCCACAGTTCACCTGGAACCTGAAAAGAAGGACTCTGTCCTATAAATCACTATTTTACCCTGCTGAGGCAGAGAAGGCAGTAAGAGCAAAGATTCACCACTTTCCAAACGCTATTCTAACCTTACAGGCATTACACAGTGACACTGACACCACCAGGAGCAATGCAGATGTGTAGCATGTCATGAAATCCATCCCATGTGCAGCTGCTGCTCCTTGTGCTGTCAAGGATTGCTAACAGTGGTGCGTTCATCTGACAGCTGAACAACACTCCCTTTTCCTTGGTAACTCACCTGGGCAGGCCCATCTCCTCACACAGTAGGAAAGGGTGAAGTCTTAGCTCTTTGAGGGGAAAGTTTAGACAGCTCTATCTTCAGGAGGGGTTTCCAGACATTTCTGAAATACAAATAGAATCATCTTCCTGAACATGGACACATTTTAACCTCTTGTCTGTGTTTTCTCTAAGTTTGCACAGTGTTTAGTTCTTTTAAGTGTCTCTTGGTTCCATCTCTTTTCATCTCTTTCTTTTGTTTTGTGTGTTGTTTTTTGTTTTTTTTTTCATATGCTGTTTAGAGAGCTACATGTCACACCTGTGTCTCTAGATGCAGAAATATCTCAAACATCAAAACCCCTTATTGGGCTGAGTCTTCTGTCATACCAGCTTTTACTTTCAGAACTAGAGAACAGGGGATGGCTGTTTATCCACAGCAAGTGATGAGGTGATTCCAGCATTTTAACATAATTCAAGCATGCTTTGTGTTGTTTGAAGGTTTCAAGTGATCCCAGGGAAATACCGTGAGTTTTCTTAGTTCAGCCTCTTGTGGCCAATTGGTTTTTATTTGTGCTGTTTAATGGATATTGTGGAGAATTCCCACAAAGCATCTGTTGCTAGTGATAACACATATGCACACACAGTCTGGGGAAGATGTTTTATTATATTTCCCTGCACATTTGTATAGGTAAAGACTGAGCTTCCAGCGGTGGAATGTCTCCACAAACTTACTTTAAAGGGCAGTTTTCACATACCTAATAAAGATCTTCTGTGACAAGTACATTAAGTAGTCATTTCAGCCATATATTTTATTACATTATGGTCACTTGTAACTACTAGTTTTGAGTGTACTGAAAAGGGATTGAGAAGGGAATTAGAACAATTGATGCAGCTATTCTGTCTGCAAGGATGTGTGGAGATGTGCTTCTCCTCTGCTGTTTTAATATTTTGCTCAATTTTTGCCACTTTTCTGCTAGGTTCAGAAGTCTAGGTTTTGGCATGAATGTCTGAAGTGTTTACCTGCATACTGTGTTTATTTTGTCTTTCATATACTTGTGTCAGTATTACTCAAAATCAGGACACATGAGGTAAATGACAATAGAAAGACAATGACTTTGGCTAATTCCTGCTGATGTAGAATCCTTCTGCTTTTGTTCAAAGCACACACAGTCTTTTGAACAATATAGTTCCAGTTTCCCTACTTACAGATTTATTCCAAGCCTTAATAGAAAGAAATATAAATGTAGACAAAATCCGTACTGTTACTGTGCTTTTAAATATTTTTCAAATGTTATGTGAAGGTGCAGGTTTTATTTTATTTTAGTGCTGAAAGCCAGTAATGAAAAAATTAAATAAGTTGTTTAAGGCCCAGAGCAACTTGCACAAGATGACAAATGGATTCTGTCAGGTAGGACTCTAGAAACCTTCTTTCAGGTTTAAGAAGGAGCTTTGCCTGAGTTGGGTTCATTTTGCTCTTGGAGGTTACACCAGAAGTTTTTGTGTTTTGAGTGGGTCACATTCTATGCCAACAGATTGAATCAAGCTACTTATAGCTAAGAAAGGATTTAGAACTGAGGAATGGTCTACCATGAGGGTTTGCAGAGGCTAATTTACCGTCCTGTGTAGTCCAGCAAAGAATAAGAAGTTGTTGAGGCTGGTGGATGGTACACAGCCCTGCATTCAGTTCTACTAAATATGAGGCATTCTGGCTTTCCCATACACCTCACAAAGAACAGAAGGACAAAGTTTGTGGTGTCCTCATCTGGATTATATCATGCATATAAGACTGGTGTGATTCTGGAGCAGGATGACAGTAAAAGCCTTTGAAATCTGGTGCCCAATCTCTGCATTTGCTTTTGGCAATGAATTTTTTCCATTACTCCTGTTTCTGGTGGACAGGTTCCAGCTCAGGAAAGCTATCACAATTAGTATTCTTAGTGGAAAGCATAAGGATTGATTTGGACTGAAATACGAATTACTCTCGTTTCCTGGAGCTGATCCTCCAGGGCAATTTGAGGTGAGGCTTTTTTCCCATTTCTCTCTTTCACTTGACAGAGGTAAGTAAGAAGCACAGAGAAAGTGGCTGTTCTCTGCCTGTTCCAAAGCTGTCAGGAGAGATCCCTATTTTGAGTTTCACTCTAGGGAAGCAAATACATTTTTAATGGGAGTTTATAAAAGCTGTGTATTATTTGTCTTTTTCTGTGTCTTTTGATGTGCGGCATTTTCTTTATGTCTCTTCTTTGACTCTAGTCAGAGATGTGCTCCTGAACCTCCAGTGAGTCCTCTGGGTCATAGAAAAAGACACTTAGAGATGTTGGCAGTTTCAAAGCTTCATCATGAGAATTTTCTGGGGCAGTGGCTGGATGTATCTTTAATTGAATAGAATATCTTCAGTGCTTACCACACATTAAATAATTGTTTAAGTGAAAGTGTTAAAATCTCTGCCCTTTAGGTATTAATGACACGATGATAGTAGCTGCCATGTTGGTTGTTCTTTCAGTCTTTCTTTCCTCTGAAAGTCCTGTCCTTAGAATCGTCTAAGTTTTTGCTTTTGGCTAAACTTTGCATGTGGCATTTCAACATGGAAATGAATTTGTGTCAGAGCAGGTTTAAAATTGGGTCAGTAATATTTAAGTTATGTATATGTGGAGAGGAAAAGGCAGCATCTGTGATCCCAGCACTGTTGACTCTGCTCTGAATACTAGCAAGTCATTTCTTCATATGACAGGATTTTTCCTGCAAAAAGAGTAAGAAGTAAATTTCTAGCAGTAGTTCCATATTGCTACTATTAAGAATTAGTAGAGGAGTCCCTTGTTTAATGATGAGAACTTGATCCTCAGTGGAGAATGAAGCAGAAAAAAGAAAAAAAAATTAAATTTACCTATTTGGTAGTGTGGTAGATTGTGAACAGGAAGATGAATGAAAATGAAATCCTTTTGTGTTTTGTGGGATTTCCAAGCTCCTGAATAAGCATGTGGTGTACTAGTGAGTATTTCCAGTATTTCCCTGATAGTCTTGACTTTTGCTTCCAGCAGAACTCAAGAGTGGCACATGGAAATGGATTCTGATCCGAAGCAGTATATCTTATGATATAGAGAAGTATATCTTAGGATATACTGAAGAATAAATATCACATAAAGCATGTGTGCTTTGTGTCTCCTTGGTGTGAATGTTGATAGTACTTCAAAGGAAGCAAGAGTATTGTACCTGTTATTCCATGTGTGTAGGATCATCTCCGTGGTAGTAGATTTCAGAATTATCATCTTGTCTTTTAGATAGGTGATGTAGATTTTTATTTGGGATATATAAGGTAATTGCTAATGTCAGAGCTGTGCCCTGCCCCAGATCTTCTTAGCCACTGAACTATTCTTGCCACACAGTAGTGTTTTCACTGCGTGACTCTTCCCTATTTTAATGCATAAAACGATTACTATAATAATGACTGTTTTTCTTGGTTTTGTTTTTTGGGTTTTTTTTTTTTGGGGGGGGGAGTGGAGTGGGACATTTTTATTAAAAGAATAGAAATCTAGATAAATATTACATTATTGTTTGCAGTGGGTTGATCTTTTATTTTGCAGTAGTCTGTTCTTACTGGACTCTGTACTGTAGATGTAAAGTACCACCAAAAAAAAGTATTGCAGTCTGCGCTAAATTTTTTTATTTATCTTAGGCAAAACAGAGAAATCTACAGGAGTCCCTCTGGTATGTTGCATTAACATGTTTGAAAGCTATGAAGTTTAATGTGGATGTGGAACAGCCATAAGAAAATTATATACTATAATGGCTTGAGGAATAAAAAGTCATTTATATAATATAACAGGAATGGATATACAGTCCATGGGGTGTCACTGATAGCTCAGAGGTGGCTTGGATAGTTGTCATCAACCTCTTTTGTAGTTCAGGTTTCCCATTAGAATGGGAAAATGTTTTGAATACCCGTCTCATCTTGTAACAAAAGAAGGAAGAGTGCCATGTAGTTTTAAGAAATTATTTGCTTTCAACATAAAATATATTCTGTCTTAAAAAATTCAACTTCAGCTGGTAGAAGGGCTTCTATAACATCTTTATTTTAACTTGTTCAGTATAAACTTAGTCTACATTGCTTCCACTCACTTCTCCATCAGAATGGTCACACTCATTTCCAGCCTGGAGTTGCTCATAGATGGTTGATTTCCATTCTGTTACATTCACTGTCTTTTGGCTTAAGTAACTTCTGTATCTCATAATAGATTTTTTTGCAGATAGCAGCAATATCACTTTTTGCTCCTTGTCTTACTGGATGGAATGACCCAACCTTTCTTTTATATTCACTTACAGAACTTGGTCTTTTCACCCAAGTCTTCTTTTCTGATTTTGTTTCTGGTTTTCATTACTTTTGAGTAGAAATTAGTGTGACAAAGTTGAGTCTTATTTCCACAGCCATAACTCACTGTAAATACATCTGCACTGCTCTGCTGGTCAGCCAGAGGCTCTGCTTCTGGAGGCCACGGCCAAGAGCTGTGGGACCACAGCCAGGAGACAAGTAGGGCAGGCCAGGAAAGGCCTGGGAACATTTTGATAATTGTTAAAGTTTGTGAAAGGGGAACTGGTATGTTGGAAGGATGGTCAGGAGAACAGCAATTAGGCTGAGCATTTCATGAGTTTGCTATTGTTCTCTGTGGCCTCAGTTCCCCAAATCAGTTTTGACACAGTTGACTCACAGCTGGTGAGCTAATGACCTAAGGTTTGCACAGTGTCTTGAAGGGGCATCACAGTGCCTGCTAACCCTGTCAAGGCTTTTTAAAGAGCAACAGTGTTTAAAGAGACAACAATGTCTTCCTCTGTGTGTGTATGCTGTAGCTGATAATCCCTTCAACTGCAGTTTGCTGTCCAAATGGTGTGGGTATCTCCTCAAAGCAGATTGATGGTCATTCAATTGGAAATTTGGGGACTTTTCTGATTTCATGTAGTAAGAGAAAGTTGTGAAATTGTGTCATCCTAAATGTCTAGAGACTGCAGGAGAATCTGCAGTGGACAATACGGAAATAAATGAGACAACTAAGTGATGATCAAAAACTACTGAGCCTGAGTTGCCCTTACCTTGCCTCATTTCCTGCTAGGTTTGTGGAGTTAAGATTGCAACAGCATATCAGACACTCAGCTGTTACAACAGGAAAAGCACCATTAAACTCCATGCAGCTTTGCACCACTTTATGATTTGTTAATTTGTGCTTTTCCTTTTCCCTGTCAAATTAATGATCTTAATTCTGTAGTTATTTCAAGGCAATATGACATTAGAAAAGTAAACTTCTGAATTCTTAAACACTTTCAGCTTAACTCTATTCGTATGACTGGTATGAAGAACCACACCTAAACTGAAATTGTGTGAATGACGTGCAGAATGCATGTCCCAGTTCTCACCCATAGGTTTTGAGCAGCACCCATGGATTTTGCTGGCTATTACTCATAGTCTGCTGTGTGGAGTAAGTAATCCAGCCCTTGGATTGCTCTATTGCATTTAAGCAAGTCAGCTGGAGTGAATCCATGATCATCTGCTTGAGTGTTTTTTTTTTTTTGTTCTTGAGAGCTTTTCCATGGCATCACTAACTCCGCTAATCTACAGAAAAGAGGAAACTGTTGCTTGTTCCAGGGAAACACTGGCTTTGTTTAGCTCTTTTCATCAGTAAATCCACGGGAGGGTTTTCAAAGCTGCCTTCCAGTATTCTTAGTTGTTTCCTCTTGCTCTGTTTCCCTGTTTTAAGCCTCCAAGTTGTTGGTCAATTAATGTGACAGGAACCCCGTAGGTTATGTTTGTTCATGGCAGACGTGTCTTCTTTCATTAGTCCAGCCCTAACAGCTGCAGAGTTTTACTGTCTCGGCCACTGTGTGACAGTCTGTTTGCAGTGAGATGCTGAAGCCATTCAAATGTCTGCGTTGGGGTGGGGGGAGGCTCACGCCAGAGCTGAAAGGGAACATCTTAATGTACAGAGACTCAGGTTTTCTTCTGTTCTGCTGATTTTTACTTCACTCCCTGTTCATTTCCAGATCTCAATTATTTCCCTGTCTCTTGTAATTGTAGCAAGCTGACTCCTGACCCTTTTGTTGTTCATGTTGCATGTTAAGGTTAAAGGTTTTGCTGTCACTACGAGATTTGAAGATTGCAGGCACATTTAAATGTCTTGGAAACAAAGTTTCTAATCTTGAATTAAATATTCTGACTCTCAGCTGTGATACAGGAAAATCATATTTCATTAGTAAAGTTTATCACAGTTCATTGAGATTTCCCTGTAACTATTTTTCTTTAAATGCTTTTAATTTTTGCTGTATTTACCAAGGTTTTTTTGAATCTTGTCAGACAGTTTAACTTCCAAATTAATGGTTGCCTATTAAAAATGTTTACAGTAGTCCCTTGTCATTATTAAGTATTCCTGCACATTAATTAGTAAGAGATTGTATCTTACTTATTCCATCTTTTAGGAAGCTTCTTCAAAGAATTCTCCAACCAAGCCAACATCTTACAGTTCTAATCCCAAGTGCCTAATATTTTTCCATGATAGTCAATTTTAGCAATCTGATATGGCCATTAAATATTGAAGGCCAAAATTAATGATACATTTATATAATTGTGCATAATTGTGCTATCTATCTTTGCAGAACTTTTTTCAGAGCTGCATAAACAGTATAATTTCAATATTGTGGAAATCAGAAAGTGTTTCTTAAAGTCTGCCTATATGAAATTTAAATATAGCATTGCATCAACTTTTGATAAGCAAAATTATGGTGAACAGCCTAATATTACTTTAGATTTCCCATTTAATTGCACAGATACAGTTCATTCATTATAAAAATAAGCTTTCTTTACATTTATTAGAAATATTATTTAACTTTCTTTTTTCCTTCTGCATCAACACATTTCCAGCATAACACATGCATGCAAACCCAAGATAATAAGTGAATTAAAATTCAACAGGGCACTTAGTCTTTCTCCAATTGAAGTTAATGGGTGTTCTGCTTTAAATTTGAACTGAAGTTGAATTTATTGTTAATAGAATTAGGCCAAAATGTATATAGTCTTCTTGCAAATTTCTTTTAGGAAATTGAATTATAAACAGGATAAAATGATAGGAAATGATGTTTCGTGACAGCAAAGATTTCTGTTCGTGCATAGAATAATGATTATTAAAGCTAGTGAACATAGGCATTGCTCTGTATTTGTTCCTCACAGTGTATAACTGACAGCTCTCACCAATCCATCTTTAAATGATTTAAAGAATGAAACTTCTTCCGTTTCTCCTGGCCTACAAACACAGAACGTTTCCTATAAAATTAAGCCTGGGTTTTCCATGATTTTTTTTCTAAATGAAATATTGACTCTTGGTTATATAGAGCCTAACTACTATAGTGAAGATAAGTTTTGCACAGGCTCAGGAAGTCTGGGGACTTCAAATAAAGTTTCTTTGAACTCGTGGTAGGGGATGAATTTATGTGCCTACTTCCCATCAAAATTTCATTTAAAATCCTAAGTCCACAAAAAGAGTTGTTGGATCCTACTCAATTCAGTAAATGCCTCATCCCCAGGGTTTCTAAGTTTTGTAGATATGGAAGGTTTAATGTTTTGATCCCCTGCATGCATGATGTAACTTGTTACGTGGTCATAACTTCTGCTGAAGGAAGATGCTCCTATCTCTCCCATTTTGACTTAAAATTACATCCCCTGTTTTCAGTGTTTCTGAAAAACACCCCTTAGAAAAAAAGTGGGGGAGGAAGCAGTTTAGTTTTAAATTTTAATCAATTCCTCTATTTTTTTTTTTCCACTCAGTATTGCACAGATGCTTGCTTGGATCTCCAGGAGAGGTTGACATCAAACCGGAATAGGAATTAATTGGCAAAAAAATATAAGCGTGTACTCTTTTTGGAATGCATGCTGGATGGTAGCTCAGCAAACACTGGAAGTACTGTCTGTGATGCTTCTGACAGTGTTCAGCACCATGGTGCTCAACTGCTTCTCTTCCTCCCTCCCCTGCCCTTTTTTTCCTTAATTTCTTTCCCCTTTCTCCCCCACATCTTCTTTTTCCTCCCCCAGACAGCACCTGTACTAATCTGTGTTGCCTTTCCTCCTTCCCAGGTGGCCTCCCTGGGAGTCACCACATTCACACTGTGCGCCCTCTGCATCGACCGCTTTCGTGCCGCCACCAACGTGCAGATGTATTACGAGATGATCGAGAACTGCGCCTCGACGACGGCCAAGCTGGCGGTCATCTGGGTGGGCGCCCTGCTGCTGGCCCTGCCGGAGGTGGTGCTGCGCCAGCTGGCCAGGGAGGACCCCGAGCACAGCGGCAGCCCCCCGGGCGAGCGCTGCGTGGTGAAGATCTCCACGGCGCTGCCCGACACCATCTACGTGCTGGCTCTCACCTACGATGGGGCACGGCTCTGGTGGTACTTCGGCTGCTATTTTTGTTTGCCTACCCTGTTCACTATTACCTGCTCCTTGGTGACAGCAAGGAAAATCAGGAGGGCAGAAAAAGCCTGCACAAGGGGGAACAAGCGACAAATTCAGCTGGAAAGTCAGATGAACTGCACAGTGGTGGCTTTGACCATTTTATATGGATTTTGCATCATTCCTGAAAACATTTGCAACATTGTGACAGCCTACATGTCCACAGGGGTCTCTCGACAGACTATGGACCTCCTCCATCTCATTAGTCAGTTCCTTTTGTTCTTTAAGTCCTGTGTTACCCCAGTTCTCCTGTTCTGTCTCTGTAAACCTTTCAGCCGGGCCTTTATGGAGTGTTGCTGTTGCTGCTGTGATGAATGCATCCAGAAGTCTTCCACAGTGACGAGTGATGACAATGACAATGAGTACACCACAGAACTGGAGCTCTCCCCGTTCAGTACCATCCGTCGCGAAATGTCAACTTTTGCTTCTGTGGGCACTCACTGTTAATTGACCTTAGGACTTAATTTCCTGTATCTTTTTCCTTTTTTCTTTTTTTTTTTTGCTTCATATTTTTCTTCTTGAAGCAAAATGCAGGAAAAAAATTCACTGTTAAAAACTACTCTTGAAATCAATCTGTATTAACAGTCATGGTTTGGAAAATAATATATTTGGTTATTAAAAGGAAATAAAGAGAGAGAGAAGGTGAGCCAGCACTCAGTTTTAAATCATGAGATTCTGTATGGTGCTAGGATTTCATTGGTTGAGGAGGAGAAGTGGATCAATCCACTTCTTTTTAATTCTGTAGTATTTTTTTTTTTTTATAATCTCTGTAAAATGATTATATAGACATTGTGGGCTTTGCAAGGTGTTTTCATGTAAATGATGTGGTGGAAAGTATTTGAAGGTAGTTTTAATCCAATTACTGTACTCTATTTTGAGAGGACTTGGGCTTCAGAAAATTTATAAAGTAGCATAAAAATAAATGAGGTTTTATTCTTTAACTTGATTGTCAATCTGCATTTAACAAAGACCCCTATGAGTAGTTTTAAATTCCTTTAAATAAGTAAAAGAAATCTTTGCATATTGTAATTTAGGTGGCCATATTTAATTAACATTTGGATACTTACACTTGGAAGATATAATTACAGTGTATAAGGAAGATGGTTATAATGGTATTAGATTTATAGGAGTGGGCTTTTTTAATGCTATATTATGAAGGTTCAATGTGCCTCATTGCAAATTTTCTTCCTAACTGCAGATATACAAAATCTTGAGTTATTTTATACTTCTTACAATGAAACACTGACTTTATCACTGAATTTTGTGTCATGTGGTTTCAAAATCAAGATTCTTTCCAGTACACTATTGGTTTTACTTTTGAGTTTATGTCCTCCATCTCTGTATATATGTCTCCTACTGGCTTCAGTGAGAGTCTCATTGCAGAGAAAGGCATTTTTTTGCCAGAGGTTTGCTGACAATAAATGTGAGGGACTGAAACATGTGGAGAGTGAATTCCTTCTCTTTTAAAAGGTATAAACACACTTGGACACTTGGGGCTTGACCCAGAGCCCATGGCAGTCAATGGAGAGGTTTCCATCATTTTCAGAGAGCTTTGAATCAGACTGGCGTCTCCTATTTGTTCTGGGATATGTAGCATGAATATTAATCACAGGGGCTCTGTATGCTGGTTCAGAATCATGCTGCTCTCACAGAGGCTGCTATTCACTAGCAGCTCACAGCTCTGAAGCTGGTTTTGAGAGCCACAGTGTGTTTTGCTGATGGCTTCCTGCTGTCCACAGAGTTGTTAAAATGAGGGTATGTCAACACTGCCAGCAACAGTGTGATACAGTAAAATCCAAAGTTGTTATAAGTAAGCTTATAAGAGACTTGAAAGTGCCTATCCTTACCAGCAGAGCTTATTTCCTCATTCTTGGCTGAAGCAGACATTCTGTTCTTGGCAGGCAAGCCAGCTCATATTTACACTGGGCAGCAGGCTGGAGTGTAGACACATGCTGAGGAACTGAATTTTTTATAGAGAGCTTGTATTTTAATACTAATTAAATAAATAATGCAGCTGTATTGAACAGAAGGAAAATCTCATGCATTCATGCCTTGAAGTTAACAGTGGATGTAACTGATGTAGTCTTACCTCCCTCATGATACCTGCCCCTGTATGTGTTAAAGAACTTGCTGTAACTTCTGGAAAGGACTCTATTTTTTGTTTATAAATTTCAGACTTAATGTGTCTAATCTTGGTATCTGCTTGAGCAAGCAGTATTTCTTTTTCTTTACCATTCTGACCTATCATAATTTCAACTGAGAAAAACAGTTGAAATTAATTAGTATGAATATGAATCCAAATGTATATGCACTTCTTCTGGCTCATGAATCAGGTATTGGGCAGTAGCAAGGCAGTCTGCTTTAATCACAGGTATTATCACAGGTATTCGTTTCTGCTCGGAACTTGACAAATTATCTAAGTTTTTAAAATCCTGTTTAACATGCTCAGTCACTTCTGAAGATGGGAACTGTTCCTCCTTTACAAAACCTTTCATTCACTTGGCTTTGCTTGATTACATTCAATAAAGTGTGAAAGGGATTAAAAAGAAAAGATAAAAACAAAATCTTCCTCACTTTGGTGCCTGTGTTTCCTCAAATACATATTTCCATCCCTGCATTTTGATTTTTACCAGTTTTTTTACATGCCAATATTTATAAAGAATGGGAATAAAACTCTTTTTTTGTTCCTTGCTGAGAGAATTTTTCCCTCAGCTGCCTTTTCTGTTACAACAGGGGCTCAAGGATCTTGGAAAAGAACAGCAGAATGGGAGGAAGCAAAGCTTTTAAAAGAAACAAATTTTAAAAATAGAGAATTTACTTGGAAATATTAAATGATCACATTTGCTATTTTAGGTGCAAGATTGCACCAGGACACGAAATCTCCCCATTGCTTTGGATATAAGGTGCTTCCAGCTTTCCACTCAGCACTGGGCATGTGTCAGCTCTGCTAAGGACTGTTGCTAGCTCACAGTATACATGTTCTGTGTCCCAGAGAGGTGCAATTTGCTTCTGCATTTAAACATTTCCACATTATGTGTATGGTAATCCGGGAAAAATAACCAGCCAACCAACCAAGCCAAACAAAAACCCCAGCAAAATCAGACCAAACCAACAGCAACCCCAACAACAAACCCATACTCAGCAAAAAAAAAAAAAAAAAACAGACCACCACACAAAAAGATGTAATAAGTCATTGGAGAAGATAGGATCTGAAGATCAGTAATGTTGTGTTTGTAAATATATTTTCCTACTTGTGTGGCTGAGCATTCTACAGTGTTGTATTCAATGGGGCTATTTTGTACCCTGTGTACCCTTGCCTTTTCTGCTGCTGAAAGAGCATTCTTCACAGCTATTTCTCTGCCTTGCCATGGATAACGTGCAAGACATCCTTTTCTGATTTGTTCTCTAAATTGGTTTAACTAATACCACATTAGCAATTTCTATTGTCACAGCCATTCAAGTGTCATGATAAATGATCCCTTATGTTAAATGTACAGTACTGCATTGCATTTCTTCCAAATTTTGGGGTAGATGCTCTGAACTCTTGAAATTTTCTTGTGTTTGCTTTTCTTTATGTTCTTCAATATTAAATAATAATCTTTATTATTTTAATAATTAATAAGCTGCTTATGTCTGATTTGAATCCATTTCTGTCAGACATTTGTCTATTAACAAGAGGGCATTTGATGACTGATGAAGATTTGCTTATTGCAAAGATTTACTTTTTTTACTTAAACTAGAGAAATTTGAAGAGCATGGTGATCAAGACAAAAGAGTGATGAAATGGAAAATCAGATTGTAAGGGAGGAAAACCTTATACCTTTCAGGTATGTAAGCCTTTAATACATTAGCACTAATTTTGAGAAATTAAAACCCATGAAATTCTAGTGTTTCGGTATCTCCAATGAAAACGTTTCATGACCTGTATCAAAATATAATTGTGTAGGCCAAAGTACAAATGGTAAATTATTAAATAATATCTCTCAGAAGAGATCTCTTATTTTACCACTTCCAAGATAAATTCCGACATTCAACCTTAAATAAATCCTACATTTAAATGCTGTCAGCGACTTGCTCAGCTCCTGTTCAGTCATTGAGACCATGATGTAAGCTTCCACAGCTGCTGCTCCAGCAGCTCTGGGAATGGCTCCTGAAGACGCTGCAGATATTTGCAAGCATGTTGTCCTGCATCTCTTCATAAGAAATTGTTCAACGTTAGGCCCATGGTGAGACTGTTCTGTCGTGCCCATGGCACTCAGAAGCAAACTAGATTCTATGAAATGTGAATCACTATTGAAATTCTGAGTAGCTCACCCAAATTCATTAAACAACCAGAGTATTCAAAAGCTCTCCTAGTGTCTGTGAGCCATTGTCTTAGACACAGTGTAAATACATGCAGCTTGCCCTGTGGGTGCCTAACTGCTGTTGGTGTGCTCAGATACATCACTGAGCTGCTTCTGGGCTTTTTTTGCCAGGTGGCATTAACAGAACTCCAAAACCACTTAAATCATCCCCTTGTTAGTGTGCTGGAACTAAGACTGAAGGCAAAACCTGCTCAAAGTTAGTCTGTCTCCTTAGCTAGACTCTCTCTTTTCTGTGCATGGAGAGCACATCTAAGGTTACAGGCTGTCAGTGGATAAGGCTTAGCACCATAACATCAGCATGTGTATGTTTGTGCACATTTTGATGAATCAAAAATTTAGATTGTTATTTCTAGGATGGAAGATCAAGATTCAAAACTTTGCTCTGCTTAATTTATAGGTGAGACTTGAAATGTGGTGGTTCAACATGCCATCAGAAAGGCATAACTGCTGTAGTAATAGACATGCTGTTGTTATTACAGAGGGGAGAACCTACAAGAAGTAAACTGTCTGCAGAAAGCTGACTCACCTTAGTTCCTTAAGAACCTAGACCTAATGATTCACCCAAATTGCAAAGGCAAACAGGGGCCTTGAATCTGCTATGTCCTGACTTAAGTCTGCATGTTGAAAGAATCCTTCTTTCCTCGTATCACTGATAAATGTGATTAGGAGGAGTTACAACTTTCTTTTTCTATGAAAAGCTCAGCCAAAGTCAATGTGAGCAGACGATATGAATCATTAAGAATGGTATCCTACATGTACTGTCTCAGTCTTCAGGAACTGTATTTTTTCACTACTGTTTTGTTTTTGATTGAGTCATTTAATACCTATCCTTGGCAGATGTCAAATTTTCAAAAGCTGGGTATGCTTTGTAATGAATAAGAAACAATGAAAAAGACAGACTGAGATACTCGAGGGCACCCAGGCATTTCTGCTACAGAAACACCGACTCGTTGAGAGCTAAATGTTCACCAGCCAGGAGAGCTGTGTTTATCATGCACTGCATATAACCCCTAAAACTAGGCTACTTGCTTTCCCTATGATGTAATTTGTCTGGTTCAGTTTTTGGGTTTCAGACAGATTCCCTGGTATTTTCAAAATGACAGCACAGAAAACCAGTGCTCTGTTTCTACTGGTGACACACTCCCTGTGATACCTGGAGTGCCAGGATCCTTATGCCTGGATGTCCCAGCCTCTTTCAAGGAAGAGGTCAAAGATTTATGTCCTTGTGCACATGTTGTTTGTCACAGCTTCTTGTTACTGAAAAGCAGAAGATATTATCCTGACTAACGTGTTTCTGGAATTTTTCTTCAAGTAGAAATTAGGCCTGTCAGAGTTACAGGATTCTCAGTTTAGCATATTTAATATAAGTGATAGTGGCAACATTATTACTCAAGATAATAGGTAAGTTTAGCCAAAGGGAAATCTTTTTCTTTTTTAATATATGTGTATTTTATCCTTTATATTTTATCCCTTATTTTTCTGTGATCACAAAGGATTTTTTTTTCCTAAACAAAATGCAAAAATTCCACAAGTACTCATTCTTTTTCTAGTTAGAGAATTTCCATCATTAGTTTACATCAGACATCTTCATTGGTATCTACAGTGAATTTAGCCCATTGTTCTTTGAGAATAAAACCCAAAATATTCAATTAGAGACATGGTCATGACTAACTTGATCCTGAAATGAGGAGATTTGATTAAACTTCACAGGTTGGGATGGTAACATTTTTTTTTTTTAAGTAGTTATGGTCTTACCAGCCTAAACTTTTTGAGAGATGGGAGATACATACAGTTCAACAATAGCTTGTGGTTGAATTTTGTAATTGTCACTAGGAACTCCAGAATACTTAAAATCTAGAATAAAATGATCTAATAGTAGCTAGATATGCATGTGACCCTACTGAAGACAATGCAAGTATTTAAGTAAAGATTTTAGCCTCTTAGCTATTACACCAGATAACTAATTCTTCCCTAAAATGTGCTTCCAATTTGATTTAATATACATGAATACACATATACATGCTAGATTAATCTATTTAGTGTTTTTAGTGTTGTATAGGGAACACAGAAGCTTAAGAAAGGAGGTATCCTATCTGTAATTGTAGCCAGCAGTTATACCTCACATTTTTTCTTAAATTCTTTCCTCTGTCTATTCTGAAGCAATTTTTACTGACTGTTCTTATCAGTCTTTTCAGTGTCTTATTCCATTTGTTAACTCTCCCCCGAGCAAAGGAAAATCCTATTGTTTTTCTGAAGATCAATTCTTTTAAATTGAGCATGTAAGTAAGTCTCATTCATTTTGCACAATCTATCCACTGTAAGACTTAAAGGTGAACAGTCCTTCTCCCTATGGAAAGTATTCACAAATAAGGAAGCTGCAGTCTATCTTTCCCTAACCTAGCAGAAATAGTTCATCAATCTGTACAAGACCTGTGGCCAGAGTATCCACACTACAGCATGTGTTTCTGACTTAAAACTGGCTTACCTACATGCAAATCATGATACAACAGACAACTCGCTAAAACATGGGAGGTTTCTACAAGAAACTGGCTCAGGTATCTTCATTTCATGTAGTGATTCTCTATAGAGTCTCTTTTTATCTAAAAAAATCCATCTAGATTGTTAGGTGCTTGTGTGACCTCTGAGTCATTTCTCATTTAGGGCTTCCTTTAACAGGTATCATTCATGAGCCTTAAGTTAAGACTAGTATGATTGAGCTGGAGGTTGACATTAGTTGCTGACCTGTCTATGATACAAGACATGGCTGTGCGCAGACAGCACTGCTGGAAGCTGCCTCTGGAAGGTGAAAGGACAAAGATCCCCAATAAGCAATGCAGTGCATCTGCATCCAGCCTTCTGGTGCCCCATGACAATTTGGTGACAAGTCTGTCAAAAGCTAGGACTAGTTTTTAGAGGTTTGCATAGTACTGCTTTTGCAAAGCTTTACGGGGTAGCCAGTCTCTTAAAGTATTAACTCCTCCTTAAGGCATCCTTGTTTCATATGGAGGAAGTCTTGCCTTCGGCTTTTAACAATAGAAGAGGAAGAAAGAAGGTGTGATAAAAGGAGAGAATCTTGCTCAGATGTGGATAAGCTTGACTTCTGTCTTTGGGGATAGAATTCTGTAATTATAGTGGTTTCTTAACTTCCCCAGTAAGCTGCTTCTGGTAATTCTTCCTGCTGCTGAGGATTGAGCCAGATAAAATGAAGACCCTGAGAGAACACCTGACTTTTTTAAATCTTAAAACACACAGGCTTATTTGAGCGATAAGTCCATTCAGATAAGACAGCATGTAAGTCAGCCTCCTTTTCCTGATGTCTTCCCTTAGTGATTAAAGGGTTAACAGCTCTAGCATTTAGTCTAGCAGAGTCTGGTTTCAGATGAATAGGGTCAGATTTTGCCTTCTCAGTGCCTGTTTCTGTCTGTCCTCATCCTGCACAAGGCAGCACTGTATGCTGAGATCCTGAAGATCCTACTGCCTGTAGGGCTTGACTTTTTTTAACCTTTCTTTGGTAAATAAAAGGAAAGAGAAAAAGTAATTGTTAACTGAGGACTTTGCTTTGTTTCCTTCTGGAGACCCACTGCAGTAAAAATCAGAATTCGCAAATATATCCATGCCTAGCAGCTATACTGAAAAGAAACTGTAGAAACTTGAACTCTACAAATCATATAAAAAATCCTGCAGAATTGTGGGATTGAATTCAATATACATTGAATTTGACAGAAGGTAGTCTGCCAAGTGAAAACACAACAAAAAAAAATCTACCTTTTTCTACTTTCAATGTACCACTCTCCAATTATAGAATAATATTTGTTACTGTCAGTCATGGTATTACTGCTTAAGAATTCTTAAAATGTCTTATTCTTATTTTCTGTTTATTTTATTTTCCTTTGTCATCTTTCATTCTATTCTCCATCTCTGTTGTTCTTTTCAGTGGAGAATTTTTATTGTTTGTGCTGTCCTCTATATATCTCAAAGTGGCCTTTGTTTAATTAGAGTTTCAGTTCAGTGAGTGAAAAGTGAGTTAAAGAGAGTAAGCACTTCTAGCTTGCTATGTGACTACTAGGTACCTATGTGGTTTTGCCTTAACTCAATATAAAAGCCAAAAAATAAATGAGCCTGCCAGTTAACCAAAAGCTATCAGAATCTGGAGGCTGGTGAAATGATCATTCCTTTGGGCTTCTCTGCTACCACTCAGCAGCCAGCTGCAGAAGTCTGCCTTGGGATGGATCTGCCAAATCAGAGATGGGCGTTCCTTGGAACTAATCTTCAATAGAGTCAAAATTAAAATATGAGGTATTTTAAATGAAATATGCTGTGTTCAGCAGAGTAGCATTTCAAACACCAAGGTCTATTCCATCAGAGCATACCTGACCTGCTTTACTCCCAAGTCACTGGAGGGCTGTCAAGATTTTGGCCCTGCTGAAAGAGAAAATCTATTTTGTTGATACTGGCATCTAACTCAAATATTAGTGTCAACCTAAAAGTATTAAAATATGAGATTCCTTATGGGCAAAAGTGAATTTTTATGGGCAAAAGTAATTCCTTCTTGTAATATTTCACAATCACTAGCTCAGGAATGACATCATGAGGTAAGACTTATGTTTGCCTCTAGAGAAATCTTTAATCAAATTAAGAAAGATGAATTTGAATCAAGATTTGAGCTTATATCTATAATATGCTAACTGATTTATTGTATGTTATATAGGAAACAGAAATATCTCTTGCTTTACAATAGAGCTAAATATTCATATACTGATACAAAAATGTAAGGACAACAAAGAAATAAACTAGCCTAAATTGCTTAACAAGCCCTCGCAATTTCATCCAGTTACTTCAGTGCAAAAATCCTGTTTTGGTTTTGGATACCAGAAGCAGACCTAATTGTTCAGTCGTGATCGAGACTCCTGCAATTCCATTTGCTTCTAGTGCTAATTATGCTCATTAAGAAAACAGAAATCCTGTGACTTCAACAAATCTTTCATAATTTTGATAGTACATGTTCAAATAGATCTAGTTATTTAATGGAATTGGCTCTGGAATAGCTGAACATAAGATTAAATCTCTTTTACACTCAATTTCTGAAGCTGAACAGTTTTCTAACCTCAGGATCTAGAAGTTCATTATTGGATATTTACATATGGGTTTTGGTGATAATACAAGATAATTACCAGTAGTTCCTTTCTCAGCTGAAGCTCTTTTAGTGTTTTCTCCTCCTCCCACATAGTCAATACTCTTAAAAATGCATGAAAAATATGCACATTGCTCCATTTAGCATGGGGGTTTTATGTGCTCTCAGAACAGCATATTATTGTTATTTAGGCAAAGTATTCAATATGACATTTAAACTATCATCTAAAGTTAGTCCTGATTTTTTTTCCTCACCCATTTTCTGGGTATAGGGTTTTATTTCTACTTCAAGTGTTTACTTTTTAGATGAAGTTCAAGTGTAACTTTTCTTCAGTTTCTTGCAGGAAATTGTTTGCACACCGTTAATTAGCAAAAAAAAGCTCTAGTTGTCAATGAGCAAGTTAATATGAATTTATCAGGGATACTTAGTTTTTTTAAAAACATTATACAGTCTAATGTCTACTTTCTTAAAGATAAAATTTACAACATTTCAGCTATCTTTTATGCTAATACCAGAGATTAATGCCAGAGGCTGATCTCAGTTGTATGGGTGTCCACTGTAGGGTTATTCTCCAAGAATGTTATGATGTAAAAATACACTGTAGGTTTGTTATTCCAAGATTCTTCTGATGTAAAAGAAGCTTCATTTACTGAGGGGTCAGCACCAAAAGCCCTTTGCAGTCTGGCAAAACCTTTGCTGCAGTACTGGGTGTTGCATTGCATAGCCTTTCCAGGCAACATAGGGTTGTGGCACCTGCTGATGGCAAGGCTTCCTGCAAATACAGCAAGTACTTCTCTCAAAACCAGAAAATGCTGTTTGTATGGGGTGAATATGATAAACCACAGCAAGGACAAAAACCTCAATTGTGCCCTTCAATCTGTATGATTGTTAGGGTTTTCTGCTTAGGGCCTTTTCCAGCCCCCAAACACATGGAGATTTATTTTAGGGAAAGAAAGAGAACTGGCTGACAGAACAAGCTGAGTAATTTTGGGGAAAGAAAAGAAAGCAAGCTGACTGAACAAGCTGAGTAATTCTGCAGTTGTTATACTTCAGCAGTGCTGGGACCTTGGTGGAAATATGCATTCAATCCTTTTTCTTTGACTTCTGTAATCTCCTTGGACTGTAATGATTCAGACAGAAGGTGTCTAAGAAAAGCCGACGCCTTGTCACAATCACAAAGAGCAGCCATAGAAAAAGTGAATACACTTTCCATCAAGGAGACCCCAGGTCTCAGAGGAGAAAAAGTGATGCAGGTGATCAGGAGGAGATTGGTGCAGTGGTTTTCTGCCAACCTTAATTTGCATCATAAACCCATCATCTTCCCAAGCACAAAGGAACAGCCGGGCTGGCAGCCTGCTCAGCCCCACAGTGATGGGGGCCGGGAGCGCTGCCGAGGGAGGGGTGCTTCATACACTGCCACCATCTCTGCAACACTTGGTTCTACACAGCTCTGTTCGTCTCTCACTTTTAAGAGTGCTAAAAGGTTTTCTCTCCTCTCTGTGTGGGTAAGCAAATGCAGTGTAAGTACGTGTGTTTCTGCTGAAGCACCAATATTCTTTGGTTGCCATTCGTTGTTCTCATTACAAAGAATGATCTTTCCGTTAACCTAATCTAAGTGATCACTTGAACACTGCAAGACTGTGTGTCACTTTTAAGCTACTATATAGTGATAGCCTTAGGGAAATTCTACAGATGCCTTGCCACAATCCATTTCTTCCCCATGAGGAGCTACCAGATTAGTTGCTTGGATTCATTTTCCACAGCTGTTCTCTTCTTTGACCTCAAAGCTACAAAGGTATGGTGCCAGGGGAATAAAGAAGAGGCTGCCTTTTAAATTACCGATAATAAGAATTATTTTCTAAAGTAAAAAGGGACAGGAAACAGTGTTCTTATAGCCTGTGAGTATTTTGCCTTCACCTTTTGATACCTTTTTCCTTTCCTTTTTCTGTTAACCTGTAGACATAGATACATGATCAACACAATATTAATGTGCTTATTAGTCTGGAATAATTTAAAACGAACTAATACCTCCCTGACATAAAATCGTCAGCTCAGTTCTGTCATGGCATCAGTCATTTCAAGCTATTAAATTTCTTAAGCAGAGCTACTAGGTAGGTTCCTTATATTATTTATTTATGCAGTTCAAACATATCCCATTTCCTTTTTGACTAGTTATTCCTATCCAGTTGTGCTTATTTATTTGAAGTTATTTATAGGTGATATTGTCCAAAGCTAAATCCTCAGCATGCAAGAGATTATGAATATGAAAATATAATTTGTCTAAAAACCAAAGGCAACAAATCTAGGTCAAAGATATTGCCTTGGGCAAAGTCCACACAAATTCTTTTGCATCACTGAGTATTACAGCTTCTGTCTTTCTCTGTAAAAATGTTCGTACCTCATCAGGCAGGTGCCTTTCTACGCAATGGACATACCATTTAAAAGCATCTCAAATACTAAGTGCGAAAATCATGAGTTATGTGTTGCAGAGAAAAACAAAACGCTACCATGTATTATACATCAATATAATGTTTGAGATTTGGGTTTGTATTTCCTGCTTTTCCCCTTTTAAGGAAAAGACTTGCCCCTAAACATAAAGTGATTGGTATAAACAAATAACCAGGGAAATTTGAGGAGCTCCTCACAATATTACTTGTTGAAGGTGTTCATTCATGTAAAAATATGCTAAATGGCTCTACTCTGACATTTTGCTTTTATATCTGTTTTGCTGCATAAATCCTAGCTTTCTGGTCAGTTTCCTGTGTTTATGTCATTCTATTTGTGGTCCCTTCTCTGGAGTGATTTAATTCTCTCCTAATAGAGGCTAGTTTTCTTCTGGGTCGTCAGATAGTGTGACTGAAGGCAGCTTTCTGTGGGAGGTATTAGCTTTGAGCAGTAAGAATGTGGGCTCATACACACCAGGTGGCTTAAGAACCAAGGTTCGTTGTGTCACAGTCTGCAAAGACCTTGTAGGCACACCCAATGAGCATAAAGTGGATAATTTCAGAGCCTGATGACAAGGATAATAACGTGGAAAAATGAAAACTGAGGTTCAGATTTTTCAGATGATATTGATCAAGTAGGAGTGTGTTGCATTAAGGGTATAGGAATTTAGCAGGATCGAGCCAGGGGCAAGATAAGCAAGAGGCCCAGCTCACATTTTTCTCTACCAGTCTCACCAACTCTTCACTGTCTTAAAGCAACACTGCAAAATTATGACACTAAAATATTTACCACAGAGAGCTACAGCAGGAGAGAATGCCCACTGCTCTCCTCTCCCTTTCCATTACCAAAAGAACTCAGTAGATGTAGTTCTGGCATTCGTTTAAATGGAGAAGAAACCTGCATCCATGCAATGCATTACTCTGTTGCAAGAGATGATCTTTGCTTCATGTAGGTGAGCTGAAAAATTAATGCTACAAAGAGAAAATCTTTCTGTTCCCCAGCATCCGCCTAAGTAAGAATATGTCCATGCCCTCATATTTTATTATGAAATCGAGACTTTTCTTGGTTGCATGACTTCTATAGTAATTCACAATACAATTAACTCCCTATTTTGAATTCATAGCATGACTAAAAAGCAGACAAAAGAGATACAGAAAGTGTAGTTACCAATGTAGTGATATTTTTATGTTGTGGAGCATTGCAGTGTTGAATTGTTCTCTCTTTGCTGAAAGGTAGGGGAATGTGGTAATTGAATATAGAGTTGGTTAAGCTGTTTACCCTCTAGTAGTATCTCCTCATTGACCCCCCAATAGCTTGGTTTATCCCTAGCTAGCCACAGCCTGTCTCATTGTAACTATTCCCGGAGAGCAACACCCTCAGGAGGACTCGGGATAAAGGCTCGGGCTTTGGGGTTCTGCCTCGTCTTTTGCACCCCCTTCAGAATAAACTTCCGTTCAAAAGTGCCTTTCTCTGATCTTTGCTTCCAGCCTCGGCTCAAGGGATCAGGAGACCTGTGGAAGGCAGAGAGCATCATCTGCTTCCTGTCATTCCAGACTGTTCTCAGCCGGGAACAGCTGCCCCTGGCGCACGGCCAGTGGACAGGGACGGCCGGGCTCCCCCGACCCCCAACCACAGGGGGAGACAATAATTTTCTTGTGCCTGAATTATGTGTTGCTGCCTAGTTAAATAAGCAGTAGGGAAGTTCTGCAGGTTACTACCATGACTTCGTCTTGACAATAAAAATAAAAGAACTGCAGGGTTTACAAATATCAACAGACATTTTTAAGCATCAAAGTGTCTTACAGAGTGTCATGTAGCATGTCACCAGGTGGCACACATTGCCACGTGTTTCATTTTCATCCCTTGAAGAGTCATTGATTTCCAGTAGCTGAAAATGCTTTTCAGTGCTTACAAGGAAATCTTTATTAAATCATAGACTAATTTAGAATGGAAAAGACCTTTGAGATCACTGAGTCCCATGATAAACCTAAGATTGTGAAGTGCATCACTAAATACATAGATTTATAATACATTTATATAAAAATATTTATATTTACTTGGTATTTGTTATGCATGTGCTCCAAACAAAATCAGCTTTCAGTTCTGTGTTTAATTTCTTTTGCTTCACTTCCCATACAAGAATTCTAGCTCTGAGCTTAACAAGAGCTAAGAATTCATTCTGCTGTTTCCCATAGCTTTCAACTTACACCTTGTAACTTTTTGATTTTTTGATGCTACTTTTGCATGATGTTTTCTTGCTTGGACATTAATTTATTCTTTATAAATTTAGCCTCACATGTGCCAAACTAATGTATATTAGCATCACACAAAGTTCTACAATCATATATATCTCAGCACAGATATGGAAGATTCTTATACTACCTGATTTTTAAACATATACATACATATATGGCTAATACAGAATTAGGCTAGAGCAAAATATACCAAATCTGGTCAAGACCTAGCCTTGAGGTAGATTATGTGAAGATGAAGAAAGGGATTTTAAGTTTCTTTGTGGGGAAGCTGAAGTCATGGGATGTAAAGAAGATGACTGGAGTAGATAGCTGAACTATCCTCATGTCTAAACAGAATCACTGTTGTTTGCTCATATGGCTTCTGATTTAAGGTAGACAGAGAAGAGAAGACAAATTAGGACACCTCCAAAAATATGAGCTGTGTGACCCTAATGCATGAATCAAAGGCTCAATGCTGGTAGTGACTAATACTAGAGTGAATGCATTTGCAGAAGCAATAGGTTAATTCAACAATAATTGATACAATGGAAAAAAATCTCTTATGGTGTCTAAAGAATTGAAAGTGAATGAGAATTGAAAGTCATGAGTATGTTGCTGGGCTGTTGGATGGCTTCATCCCATTCTGTGGCCCTCGTTTTATGCTGGCCCTTCCTCTGGTTTATCATAAATTGGGGGTTGCACATATTCTGTGGCAGAGAAGAACTGCTCTCACTTGCTTTTCCAGTGTTTGGCTGGCTATTGTGCTAATGAGAGCATGTTTTCCTTTTAAATAGTATGTTTAAATAGTTATTCAGAGTGACATAAAACCATCCATAAAATGTTTTGTACTGCAGATATTGATCTCCAATAGATGAAGGGCATGTTTTAAGATATTTGAATATTGCTTATGAATGTTTGAACTTGACTATGCATTTCTTAAAGTTATTTTTAATATTCTAAATCTCTGCTGAAAACAAAATTGCATCTGTTTCTTTATAAGCCCATTTGCTAATGACACCTGTCAAGTCTTCTTTCTTCTCATGTATTACTATGGCTTTTTCCTCATTAAAACTGAATATAAAAACCCAATAATTATGTTGATATACTTATTTTGATACATTAAAAACTGTACTTTGGATAGTAGATATGACTTTCTAGCATATGCATGCTTTCCAAGCTGCAACTGCTCTACAGCTATGCCCATTACCATTATTTACTAAAGCATATATTAAATTTAATGTCCCAAAGAATTCATGTTTTAATAAATGAAACATCATCATGCGACAGAATAAGGTTACATATGAAAAAGTTTTATTATATTAGACATTATGTGCAGAGGAGAAACATGTAGTATCTAAGCATTTCAGATGTTGATTCAACCATGCAGGAGAGTTATATCTAGTGAAAAAAACCTCTTCCTTAAATCCTTGCTTGAATAAATTTTTTTTTTAATGTGATAAAAAGCAAACCACTCTTAGATAAGCAATGTGTTGATAATACTAGAAGGATATAAATGCAAGTAAAAGAACTATTTCCTTTTACCTCATACAGGTGTAGTGATTTATTTATTTTTATAAATCTAATTTTTGCATGCATAATTCCTGTTACAGACCGTCATTCCCAAATTGTTTAAGTACATGTTTGATTACCATTTAAAATTGAGTTAAATATTTTTAAGTGCTTTTCTTAAGTCAGATAAAAATATTCCTTTGATAGAAAATCAGAACATTAACATCTCAGTGGTTTGAGTGCTTGTTCCTCTCCTGATTCTTGGTTGTATGGATCCCCTTCTCCCACAGCTGCAGCAGAACTTCTGCTCACCCTGGTTAGACAAGATCAAGATTTTACCAGGATGAGCACATTCCTTAAGAGCTTACCTGTTTTGCCACCACACACAAAATTATAGTAGCTGAAGTTATTAACCCATTGATATTTGGCAATTGTTATGTCAGGCAGGAAGATGCAAATGGAAGATTTCTTCCATTCTATAAGAGCTGCCAGAATTCTGTGCTCTGCTGGATTTCATGAGCAGGGAGCTGCACACCCAGGCCAGTAGGTCACAAATGACAGCAGTCAGCTGTGGCACAAATAGATAGTACATAAGCATGTTTTCTTATCCGAGTTTGTTTGTACCTAGACTCTACTCCCAAAATTCTGAATACAGAAAACTTTACTAATTCAATTCCCTTAACCAAATTGCCTGATATTTTCAGACAAGAAGGACTCTGTATGCATAGACATTTACAACTACAACAAAAGATCAGTACACAAGTTGTTTGAATTAATGATTTTTAAAAAATTATTCATAGACTTTTAAAAAAAATGCAATTTCACTGAGAAAACCTTTGAATGGGAAATGTAATTGAAAACATATAATTTCCTTTCATGGATGCTTTCATTATAAATGGAAAGAAAATTTTTACACAATCATGAAGAACATACCTTGCTTTAAAAAATTCTGACTTTAAAAACAGGTCTAAAGAAAAAATGTCCAAGAACTGATCACACAGACTTATTTATTTCTTTCTTATTGCTGGTAACATCTGTACATTATCTGCTATATGCTAAAATATGCTATATTTTATGCCAGATAAAATTATTTAAATTTGAACTTTGTATACTTAAAATTGTATTTCTGAAAAAGTGGCTTGAAGTTCATCAGCATTAGAAATCTTGTGACACTGATTCACCCCTCTGGTACATAAAGTATTTTCTTATTGATGATAATATGATTTTTATTTCACCCTTGGAACATATTAATATTAATAATTGTCCATTATATTACTATTCAATATTGTTAGAACTTATGCTATAATAATACCATAATATTCAATAATGTTTGGTGACATGAAGTAATATTATAAATAAACAGCAATAGTAACAACGATAATTGATGAATAACTTCTAGCATTTTTATAATAACTAAAGTCTACAATCAGAAGTGAAGTTTTACCAGATTCTAGAAGCTCTTAGAAAGCTACAGTCTTTCTCCCACAAAACATATATATAAATTCTCCTAAGACAGGGAAAAACATGCCTATCTACAGAATTCCTAATCAGTGCAAAATGTAAATTCTTTCAAGTATAGGCTTTTTAGGGAAAAAAATATCTCTGATGTGATTCATTTTGTTGCTTTTCTCGTCTTTACCTAATTTGGTTTTCCTAAATGACATTAATCCTGCTCTGAGGATGAGGCAGCACACCACAGGGGAATTGCTCCTCAGAGCCTTACTGGAGCATTTCTTTCTCCTGAACAGCCACTGCCAATGGTTTCATATAGTCTCTTTCTCCCAGGGAGCCTGTTTGGCTTATTGAACAATTCTGGTTGCTTTCCTACTACCTCTTCCTACCAAAGATAACTGCAAACAACCACATTATATAGATGTCACCTTAGCAGTAAATATAAAAGCCTTTAATTGGAATTCTAGGGAATTTTAAAAGCCTCACAAAGTATTCCATGTCTCCAGGCAACTAAGAAACAAAAAGCTCACAGCTTTCCTAATTGGAATACTAGAATTATTTAAAGTGAATGTATCTCCTGGGTTTGTCCTGCCTCAGAATATATTCCTTTGAAAACCTCAGTCAAGGGTGTAAATAATTTAAATACCGTGTTCCTTCTTCTATCTCTTGTAATTCTGGGGTATAAAAGATATCCAATATCAAAAACAGTGACAAAGGCCTGATGTATTGTGGACAAAGGAGTCTGCTTGACTTTTAACCTTGCAATTTAACATTTCCTATATGCATAGCATGTGAGGAGGATCACTTTTCCCCAGTATAGCTGATTGCAGTGGCCGAATGAGGAGAGGCAGGAGAAAGGGGTGGTGTACCTGTCTCAGGTCATTAGCTGCTCTCTACTTCACCTCAATCAGAGCTCAGCTTTTAAAGGAATTGCCTTTACAGTGAGCTCCTGTGTGAGTGTGGGAGCACTGGGGATAAGCAATATGCACAGGAAGTCCTGCTGGAGGAGCACCGCACGTCGGGGGGTGGAAAAGCCTCAGGTACTGGGGCCATGTGCTGTGCTGATGACTTGCAGAGGACCTCCAGGACAACAAGGTTAAAAATGAATGGTCTCACTTCCTTAACAACTCAGGCCAATAGGGAATCCTAAGCCACAGCTTCAAATCTTGACTGTTCAAAAATCTTGGTAAACTTCATCCCTGGATGACAAGACTTGGGGCTCCAGGTTTCCCCAGCCCACAGCACTGGTGTGAATAAGAAACATTGGCTTTCATTTGCATGTCAGCCTGGGGAGTCAGCTCTAATTCAGATAAGAATTTATAAATTACAGAAATTTACAGAAATTTTTGTTACAACCCAGATTCTGTCTTTGGAAAGAGAATGTGCTTCTATGATGGTCATGATCTCTCTCCACCCCCATCCCTTGTCCCTGGCCCATCTCTTTTTTCTGTGCCTGTACCAGCTGGTTAGGACAGCCATAAGGTGCAGCTTAGAAATGTTGGCTCAGATGAAGCAAAGTAAACACATTCATACCTATGGGAATACTGTATGCTTTCTCCAGGAGCTCTCTAGGCTCTAGTAACCATATGTTATGCTGTTATGTTTTCAGAACAATCCTGGTCACAATTACCTTCCAAATGTCTCCTTGAGATGACTAGGGAATACCATTCACTGATCATTCCCAGATGCCTTGCACAGGTTTCTGCTCAGAAGATTAAGATAGTTAATAGTACCGAATAGAGCCTGTTCTGTGTCAGCTGGCATAGTTGCCAGGGTGTGATCATCTTTGGTGTTTTATTTTATTCATATTTAGTGAAGAAGGCTTGCTCGTTGAGCTGTTCAGGAGGCAGCTACATCAATACAACCAAAGATCTTGGTTGGCAATATTTAGCTTTGTGGTCATAGGTCATGATCTATGGAACTGTATCTGAATGAGGAACATTTTTTACTCCAGCTTTCGAAGTTTTTACAAAAGTACAGGTGAAAATGAATAAATATCTCTAGGATCCTCTATGGCTTTTCCTTTTCTTATAACTCATTCGATCTTGCATGTACAAAGCAATGTCTGTCAGCCTAACATGGGATTATGTGATGTGATTGTATTTTCTCCTAGCTATTTGTGATGAATCTAGAGGGAGGATCATTAGATAAAAGAGGAGTGGCATTATGCTGTTTTATTGTAGAAACGAGAAAGACTGTATTTATAAAAGTGGGAGAGAATGAGAATTCTTTCACCACTTTCGATGTGAATGTCTCTCAGCCTTGCAGTAAAGAGCAGAGGAGAGAAGGTTCCTCACAGCCCTTACACAGCTGGTTGTTCTTCCACACTGAAGCCCTCTGGAGATTTCAGTTCAGAGTCAATTCCACAACATCTGGATTAGTTTGGAATTCACTTGGATTCATTTTAGCAGCTTTAACAGTTTGCCTGGGGAGGATTAGGAGTCTTTGTCATTGGAAGTCACCACCACAGCTTACACCAAATATGTGTTCAGGACTGATCAATGTGTATCAGTCTGTCTTGGTCCAACAACTGGACATCTGATAATTTGTAACCTGTTTCAGCCCCATTTTTCTAATTTTCCATGAAATAAGAATATGAAAAGAAGACGTCCCTGACTAAAATCTGAAGAGCAACTGCTTTCTTATTCATTCTGGAATCCAAACAGAGTCAAATGGATTTTTATATACAATCACACAGTATTGTATATAACAATATATATAATGTATATAACGGCAGACCATTTTTAGAACACTGACATTTTGTGGTATCAAGTCACAGAGATCTGAATTGCTGGAAGACAATTGCTTCAGTATTTTTTTCTCTACTTTACTCCGGTAAAGAGCATGCATGTGGAAATTAAGATAATCACATAAATTTTAAAAACACAGTAAAAATAGCTATTCACAAAGATTCAAAATTAGTAATTAATTAATCGGTAATTAATTTGGACACTCCCTTGCTTGCTTGTTTTATATACAGACCTACTTTACCTCTATTAGATTACCCTCTCCTAGTAAGTGACTTTAAATGTTAATTATCTAAGCACCAGGTCATGTGCTTATCACCTGCCTTACAAGACACGGAATTGAAAACATCAGTGCTGTCAGCTAAAGGATGTGGGGTAGGGATTGTGTTGAGGTTCACAGAAATCTATTGTAATAGTAAGGAGTTAAAAAAGTTTCTGAATGAAAAGATTCTGAATACAGTTGCAGATTCTTCCTATTGTGAAAGTTACAACCACTTTTGACAAAGCTCTACATCTTCGAATAGACAAATCTGTGCAAGCCAAGTAAACAGGCCACAAAGTCAACAATCACATTATAGTTAAATAATTGGAAAGCATGCATGTCTGTCTTCTTATCTGTCTTGTGTGCAAATATTCTGTAATAGCAGCATTAGAATTTGAACGCAAAAGAACAAAGCTAGCAGAAATGTGATACACAGAGAATGTCTGCCCAGCCATGATCCGAAACAAAGGTGTGTTTCTGTGTGTGATAGACCCAGTCCTAAATCACATAGGACCATGGCCTCACAAATGCCATCTGCCAGTCTCCACAAGTTACAATCGTTATGACTGAAGGACTTCATGAATGACCAGGGAGCCAGGAAAGCCCCAAAGAGCCGTGGAGAGCGACCAAGCTACATGTAGTATCTTTTTTACTTCAGTTTTAAGACTCTTTGTGTCCTGATAACTTATAATATGATTTCTGTCCACTCTGGTGTGTGTTCCAGGCCCATAATATATTTTTTGCAGTCTGAAGTTGAATAACTATCTGTGACTGAGTGAGCCAGTATAGAGAGAGCTTGGTATGCCTGCATGAAATCCACTCGGATTCCAGTGAAGAACTCAATCAAGCATAGCAGAGTTGCATGACTCACTATTGTGAGTGTAAGAGAAAAGGATGAAAGCTCCAGTTGCCCATGAGTCCTGTTTTTATTATATGGTTTGAAGCCCATTTATACAAAGGCAGAATCTATCAAAAGTAAAGTGTTTGGAGGATAATTCTTAATCCTGGCCTCTAAAATTTGACATGCTAAAAGTCACAAACCACAAAAACATTTAACTCATGGATATGGTACTTGATGCTAAGAAGATGGAAATTAATATATATGGATGTACATAATATACATTATATAATATATGAATGTATTACAAAGAGATTTAGCTAGTAGTGCTAATATTCAAGGCCAGCATGCTGAACAGCCCTATATTTAGATTTATTTTATGTTATATTGATTACCACAATGATGATGTAAAAGTCGTATATAGCATTTAAATATTTAACAATTTTTTATATATTTGTTGACGCTAATAATAAAAGAATGTTTGTCTCCAGAAACAAGCCAGATTTCTGTCTTGTTTCTCCATTCCTTGCTTCATTACAATAATATTGCCAGTTAGGTTAAGTGAAAACATAGTTTTTTCAATCCAGGCCAGATTTGTTTTAAATTATGACTACAAAAGCTGTCATTGGTTAATGTACTAGGAGACAGATAACTTGAATTATGGGTAGCAAAAGTCTAAATAGTCTTAGAAAGATATAAAAATATTTGCTTCCTTATGGGGTAACAAGAGGTAAATTCCCTGCTATTTTACTTATCTGTCAAAACAAAAGTGACTGTGCATCTTCAAAGACGTTCAGTTGGAAACAAAAACTCACAAATTTAGAAGAAAATTTAACCAGTGTGCGTCCGCACTGGAATAGATATTTCCCTCTGGGGCTAGTACAGTAACACAGCATTGCTGGAGGGAGAATTATTGAAGTATAAAAGTTCTCCTTTATTCACCAGTCCTGTTAAAGTGAAGTGTGAAAATGGGATTCTTTTAAATGAAAAATCCTGATAAGATATTCAAGTACGTGGTATGTGGAATAGGAATAACTGTTTAGGAGCAGACAAGGCAACTCCATTTTAACAAAGCATCAAATATCATATTAGAACACCGCAGCACCAAGAAATTCAAGTTCACAATATTGCTAATATCTTAATATATTCAGTGCTGTATAACTGGCTTTTCTTTGCTGTGAGTCGTGGCTGAGAATGCAACATGGGCATTAAGCAAATAATGGGAATGTTGCTGTGGGCTTCTGTGAGAGCAGGCCTTCGTTCAATGTGTTAAGACATCATCCAAGTAATTTTCCTCTTGCCATCTTCAATTTGGTGTAATACATTATCATAATAAAGGGAGCTGGGAGAAGCAAGACTTGATTAAGTGTCAAAACACTCTCAGGAACTCAAAAAAATTAGCGTTTCAATGACAGTTCTTTGGTTTTCAAAGCAGACAGTATTCTTACAGGACAAAAGAAAAATGGACAAGAAAAAGGTTTGGATCTTGAAATTTAAAAATGCACAATAAGGTCCTTGAATTCCTGGTAGTACCAGGTAGAACCTCAGGACTGCGAGGGATTGATATATCCAGTGTACCCATTTGTATTGTTGGGTCTTTGGTCAAGTCTCAAAAGTGCACAGGGGTGGGTGTCAAGCTCCTGTTTATTTCAGTATTGCATTAGCTGAATGCAAGAGTTGGGGCCTTCACAAGTTCATGCTTTTACTTTTACATATTAAAAAATAATCATTTGCTCTAAAATTGTTCTGACTTCTCTTGGAAGTGAAAATAATTATTCATAATAAAATTTTTGAAAATTACTTTATTATTTTATTTCCATTTTGGTTTTGAAAAAAATCAAGCTATATAGCAACAGTGACTTGCTGAAAGTTACATTGTTTTGTTTTTTTCTTATTTTACCATTGCCTCTCCTGAGGAATAGTAATATTCCCTATCTTCAAGTACCACTGGAAGGATAAATTAATTAATATTTGCAAAGAGCTTTGGAATCTTAAGCTGAAAGGTGCTAGATAAGTGTAAAGAATTATACTGTAAATTATGCATAAGCATTGTGAATGCTGCTTTTTCAGATGTGTCTGCTACAAAGATCACTCAGTAGTTCAGACATCTAAAACATGGATGAAGTAGGACTGTTTAAGAATTGATTAGTATACCTTTGGGGGAAAAAGAATGGCAGTCTGCAGCAATACAGGAGACAACATCTCCTATATTATGAGGAGAATGACATTTTGATACCATAAGAAGTTCTTACACCTTTGAAGTTGTGTCTTAATTCAAAGCCAGTCAGTATTCTTTATTTTTCATATAATTATGAAAGCAGTTTCATGTCAATGAGTGGATGTTTTTTTAAGTGAAAACAACCTAGATGGAGCAGATAAAAATTCAAGGAAAACACTCTCACTTCTCTGTTGCTATCAGCCACAATTTGAGCTGATCTTCTCAGCCCTCCTGGAAGAGGCTTAGGAAGCTTCTTAACTGTTCACAATTGTGTTGCTTTAAAATTAGGGCTGAATTTGAGTCATAAAATATTCTATTCTTCAAAGGCACAGAGAAACAAGAGTGCTAATGAGACAGAAATGACAAAAGAAGGAGCAAAATGTGCATCTGTGCAATTCATAACCGAGATTTGTACTATGGAAGGGGTCAAAGAGCTCGGTAGAAGGTAGGAGGTAGGAGGGAGAGGTTTTTTCCTAAGCCCAGGTCGATGCAATTAGCAAACTGTTTTTAGAGAACCACTGAGTACACTGACTAGTGACTAGACCAGACAGCCCAATCAGTCTGACTAGGCTGACTTCAGTGCCTCTGTTGGTACTGGCTGGTACTAAAATAGAATTAAAGGGTCCTGGTGTGGAATTTTCATGCCATGGCAGGAAGCAAGGAACTGCAGGTCAATTGATAATTCCAGTAGCAACACACAGTTCAGTAAATAATCATCAAAAACTGAAAATATGACACAAATTAAGAACAAGGAAGATGAAGATGTTTGCCAATATTCTCTTTTCCCGGGACTGAGTGGGTGAAAATACCCAGTTGGTTCTTGAAATGCATCTTTCTTATTGAAATATTATAATATATGGTAAAAATTTAATTCCAAAGCATTTGCCACCAAAACAAGAAAAAAGAAAATTCTCCAATTTGAACGAATGTGCAGCAGAGCTGTCTTGTTCCCTTGACAACCTCAATCTTTCCTCTACTGGCCATGAACTTTCTTCACCTCCCCAATTACCACATCAGCTCCTGTGCCTTCAGGGCTTCCATCTCCTGCCAGCAGAGTGGCACAAATTTGGTGTTTCTAGCACAGTCCTAATGGCTGTATTCTAGCTAGTAACAAAAGGTGACCTATCACACAAGTCACAGAATGTATGCAGTCTTGGAGGGTTGTGGTCTAAGCTGCAGCTAAAGCCTAGGTTTGAGTAGGAAAATTAAATATGTGAAGCTAAACTTGAAAGTGGGAAAGAATTATGCGGGTCAGAAACCCAAAGCAAAAGGCAGACAGAACATTTTAGCAAGCCTGTCAGGTTGAAATAAAATCTTTGCACAGGATTAATATTTAGGTGGGAAGGGAGGAAACAACAGAAAATAATTCCACTGAGAATGTTGAAAAGAAAAAGCCCTAAAAAGTGTTGAGAAAACTGGAAGAACCACAGGAGTAAAAAGCTTTGTGCTTTCCTTTTTAATGCTATATTCTTCATGTAATGATGTGTCGCTCTGCAATTTGAAAAAGAGCATGTGTCTTGTCAGCTCTTTTATTTCAAAAGCAAAGAGAGAAAATCTCAGAAATGTGACCCTGTCTGTGAGGTTGCAGCAGCTCTGTGGCCTGCATGGAAGAGATCACCAAGCTGAGAGCGAATTTCTCGTTATGCCCTGCTGTGCCAAATAGTTTTCCACCAGCCTTACATCAACACTGGCAGTGTGTAACAACCCTTCAAATTTCTCATCTCCTACCTGTGGTGAGGTAACTTCTTCAGAGGATTTAAAGCCAGCCTAGAAAATGAGAAGCAGCCTGAGTCCTGGGTCAGCCTTTCATGCAAACCTTGTGTGATCTCCATGGCAGAGGTGAGTACAGGTTATAAAATCATCTTGTAAGGGAATTTGGGACACAGCAGCACTTCCAACTCAGGAGACTCAAATTAGTGCCTAAATAAGAAGTTAGGTTCTTTCTTTCAGAGATGCCAAGCAAAGACAAGGTGGTGGAGCATTATATTCCTGACAACAAGGCCAGTGATATTTAGTTTGTTAAAGGGAGGATGTCCACTTCTTTGAGCCAAATTCAAAGTATCAAACTTTAGCAAATAATTAAACGTTTTCAATCTGAATATTTTTAAAGTAAAAAAGAAAAAAATGTGCAATATTTTTTGCCGTGGCCTTTCCAAATGAGAAAATAATTTGTCCTAGAATCAAATGGGCATATTAAGTAAAAATTTGCATAATAAGAGTGTTCCGAAGGACTTTAAAAGGGAAAAAATGACTGTGCAGGAAGTTCTTTCAAAAGTCTTTGGAAAGTAATTGGGACAGAAAGAACTAATCCCTCTTATTTTTATTTCTCTTCATGAATGGGTTGTTTTGGATTAAATCTAACTGGACTAGACTAGGCAGAAATTGCTATTTCACACAGCAAGTGTATCATCTACAAATAAAAATTGGTTGGAAAAATTAGGATTATTACTAGCATGCTTTACTATGATGCCAGATTTTTTTATACATAGAAAATTACTCACATTAGTGAATTTGTTAAGAATTTACCTGCAGATGCAGCCAGAGTGAGAAAGATAGTTTTTTTCTCTTGTGGCAGATACTTCATTGGCCTTAAACTGCAATTTGTTATTGGAGTGATACATGTGAACTGGAAAAATCATACTCCCTTGCCACTAATTTACACAGGAATTTAAAATTAATTTTTCATGCAATGCCAAATTCCTTTTTGTGATCAGAAGCTATTAGGCCATATGCCACACATTATTTTGCCAGGTGTTAACATGGTACAGACAAATTACATGTCCCCTAAAATATCTGAGGGATTTTGAGAGACAAAAGTGAAGGAAAAATGCAGGATGAAAAAAACAAAAACCTTTGCAAATTGCTCATAAAGACTTGACTAGACTTCAAAAACTGTTCTTATGACTTCAGTAAGAACCACCATATTTATCTTAATCCATAGACTGAAAAAGATACAACAGATGTATAGTTGTATATGATGTATAAGATATAGTTGTAACAGATGTATATGATGAAAGATCTCATTTGGCCTAACTTTTCCAACAAAGTTCTCAATTTACTATCTTTGCTTTAAAAGTCCATCTTTAAATACTTGAAATGAAAAGTGTAGAAGAGAAGATAGTCCAAATAGATTGCATTGGCACAGTGAAGTGGTATAGTCTCTTCTCCTATCTTGTGGGTTTACCTATTTAGTATTACTGATGATTTATTCAGGAGGGAAGTTAATTAAATAGTTCTGCTATGTGTTAGAAATTAAGTGCAGTTCAGAAGAATATGTCCAGTCCTAAAGTGTGACTATCAAATCCCCAGTTCTTACATAATTTCTAAATGGCAATGTCAAGAAAATTATTGTTTTAATTCCTCTCTGTCTGTAGGTCAAATAAAACTATGCTCGCAAAAACAGTAGGCAGCGATATAAAAGTGCCACACCTCTATTATTTCCTCTTAACCTTTTGATCATTTGAAACTCTTGCATATTTGCATGAGGCCTTTTTAAGACACTAAGATGAGCACAATAGCATATTGTTAAAGTAGGAAAACAGATAAACATATCCTTCATTCATACAACTGGTAACAGAAACAAAACCCATCAGCAGAGGTATTAAATAGTTCACTCATTTGAACAGATTTTCATCCTGCTTTAGTACCATTCTCCAGCCCTTGCCTAATCTGAAATTATTGTAGTCATTAGCATACAATAATTTAGTTGTAGCATGCTGTATTTGTCTGCCACTAAAAAGCCGGAGAACTACCCCAGGAGCCGAGAATTATTAGGACACTGATTCCCTGTTCACTTAGTAACGTCTGCTGTCAGGTTTGAATCTCTTTGTCTCCAGGCAAATATTAGTAGTTAAAGGTAATATTCACAGCACTTTCAGTGTAATTATGAAGGCTAAAGGACACTAAACATCTCCTTTATATCATTGGCCATGCTGGTATATTATCAACTGCTTCAATGCTCTTTAGGCTGTGATGCTGGGCAAATTAGTTCAGCTCAAGCAGAGGTTATGCCTATGATGCAATTTTTTGTGTATGAAATTCTGTACACCGTGTCACTCTAGGGCCTTCTGGGTTTGCTTCTGGCAATACCCATACAAAAAGGAGTTTCACAGCCCGAGAAACACACCCTTGTGAGCACTGCTTCACAAAAGCTCCTCTGTGTGGTCCAATGTACTGCTATAAATGAGTAACAAGTTGCACTGTCAGACCCTACAAATTAGAGCAGCAGTAGATAAAAGTGCTCCACAAAAATACTTATTACATGATGTGTTTTGCTCTTGCACAGAAATTGCTTGTGCAGGTTGATGCAGCAGATGGTATTAAACAATAGTTATCAGATAAAAGAGAAATCAGCAATGGCATTTATTTACTAGGAGTCACAGAGGAGAGGATACATTAAAACCTGGGCATGAGTTCAAGACAATTTTTACATGGAATTTGGTAGTGTTTTACATGATCAGAGGCTGCCACTGCAAGTGAGCCCAAGAAGACAGTTGTTTGCACAGGCATGGCTTGAGCAGTGGCGTGGCTCAGCCTCTTTACTCATCCTGCCTTCTTGCTCTGCCTTCCCTTGTGGGAAGTTCAGTTCAGACCTGGGAGCAGATGGCAGCACAGGCACCTTCACTATATCTGCAAGGAGAACTGGCACCACAGAAACTTTGTGAAATTAGATAAGGGCACCACCAGGTAGGCAGGGACAGAAGGGGCATACAACCTGGCCAAGATTAAATCTGTTAAATTAGGGGATTATTATCAATCAGTGGAAGTGATTTTCAAGAAAGCATGAGAGGACAACTCACTTCAAATCTTCTTTTCTTTTTCTAGCACTGAGACTAGAAGCAGAAGTGCTATTTTTGTGGTGTGAGGTTCAAATCTTTCTACAGCTGGAAACTTAGAGGAGAAAAATATATCAAGATTCTCAATCACTTCTTATTCAAACCTTGATAGCTATTGCCTGTCATTTTTTCAACCTTTAATCTCTCAATCTAATTAAAAATTCTGTTAAATGATAGATGGCTTTAGATAAATAATAATTTACCAGAGAGAATCCCATTGCTTTCGAAGAAGACTTGGTATTTTTCTTTGCAGTGCAGTTTTGATCTCAAATATGCACTTCATGAATCATGAGTATATTATTTATTTGGCAAAAGTACAACTGATTTTGAACGGGATTTCAAGAGAATCGCTGGAAAAAAAAAAACTAGATCACGTTGAAGTTCTCTGCAAAGAATGAAAAGTGTTTTCCCCATATTTCATGTTTCAAATTATGATAAAAATAATCGTATGTCACATTATATAGGCTTTATTCATAAGAACAAACTTTTCTGGGAAACCTCTGTGCTTTGATGTTAGTAAGGTCAACATAGGTATATGTCAAGATACAATTTGTGTATAGTATTTACCACTGAATTTTTCCACTACATTTAATATAATCAGGTTTAACGTTGCAATATCTTCATATCAGCAAGATGTCACAGGGACCTTAGATCCCTGTGCCCTTATGTACTTAAAACAAAACAGATACACTAGTACTTGTTTTAAAAGTAAGGTACAATCAGCTGTACAATCAGCTGTGGCAAATACAAACATAAGGTTCAGCCTTAGAACCATGCATCAGTATGATTTGTCTGAACATGAAATTCATGCAGCTCAATAACTTTCTTTAGTAAAAGACCTCTTGGCATGTCATTACTTCCAGACATTACTGTTGAGAAAAAAAGTCCATTATTTAATATATACTGCTGTTGAATTATTGGCATCTAGAATTCAGCTCAAAAAAAAAAAATTAGTGATTGCTCAATGTCAATGCCTGAATTAAATTTGAAGTTGTTTTTTTGTTGTTCAATACCTTCTATTCTCAGAGAACATTCAACAAATAGGGTACCCATTGTTGATGTTATCCCATTTCTGTCACTACAAAAAATTATGCATATACTACAAACCATATTGTAAAACAGCTGGTTCCACAACCAAGAAAATATATTTCCTGAAGTTGATGGAGCAGAAACTCTAAAATATAAAGTTCTGTGCTTCAGGAGATGACAGCCATCAGCTGGCATTCTGTTAGGTGATTTTTCTGTGTGTGGTTTCTTGTTATTCTCTGGTATTGCCTGTACTCCTGACATCCAGGTTGACTAAATGGACCAGAACAAAGCATTTTTCTGTTCTGCTTTGAGAATTCTTTGTTCTTTGGAGAATCTTATGTCTTATGCCTTATATGTCCCATATCTGACCTTGCACCTATCACCAAACTGCCAATAACTCTGGGACTACCTTGAGGATTTTACTTGTGATGGTCATGTTAGGTAACTTTCTGAAGGGGACATGCACTAAACAGTACAAAATAGTACAATTTTTTTTTAATGTGAGGCATTACTGCAGGGCTGGTCAGTGACTAAACTGAAATTTAGTTTCCATCTTGCTTTTAGAAACCAGTACTTTAGTCCTTCATTGGACAAATCATTTGCCTATGTGTGCCTACTCATTGTTTCTCATTCCTCATGGAGAAAAGCTGCTTTTGCCACTTTCTACATTATTTAAACAACTTTTATTCTTTGTGTTCTGTGTTTTTTGGTTTTTTTGTTTTGTTTTGTTTGGTTTGGTTTGGTTTTTTGGGTTGTTTTTTTTTTTTTTTTTTTTTTTTTTTTTTTTTTTTTGAGGGAAGGTGGGTGGTGTTGTTGGGTTTTGTTTTGCTTTGTTTTGTTTTGTTTTGTTTTGCTTTGCTTTGCTTTGCTTTGTTTTGTTGTAACTGGTATCCAGAGTAAGGAAGTTCATTACATCTCTGTGCCTTAATGGATTCAGTACCACTCTGCAAAAAAGCTTGCTCAGGTGACCTGCAGAGGCCAAGAACAAATCAACATTCATTACCAGAAGAGCCTGCCTCTGAAACCTGAATATTTCTGACTTTAGAAATTCTTAGCATTTAAGCAACACTCCCTGAGAAGACTCTTGCTAAAACTAGAAGTGGAAAGATGGAGTGAGGCATGATTTTTGAAAGATTGGTACTTGATCTCAGTCCGTATGTTAGCATAGATAAGAAGGAAGAGATATTCAGAAAATGAACATGCAGCTGAGAAATCCTTTGTGTGAACTCAGTTGCTAAGTGGGTTTCAGAAGCAATTTTTTGTGAAGTTGAAAAATAAGAATCCTAGCAAATGGCAGTTTTCTTTTGTATGGGTTGGCTATTCAATAAGACAGCAGCAGTGTGAGGAACAAGAACCGTTTTTAGACAGTAAAAATTTTCAGAGGCAGAGATAATTTTGTGTATGAGTAGGGGGAAAATAGAGAACAGCAGGGAACAAGAAACTGGATGTGATCTTTGGTGCACTATGAGGAAAGGATAAGGAATAATGTTGATGTTAGTATGGTAGGGACATTTTTACAGTAAATTCAAGATGTTGGGAGGGATAAATATTTCTTAGTTTTGCACTGACATTCGAAAAGACTCTGGCAGAGAAAGGTTTGGCTGAACAGGAGGATGCTACTTATTGCTCCTTGCATGTTATTCAAAACATCTCTTTCTTCCTTAAATATTTGACTGTGTAATTTTGAGGGGAAGGAAATATTACCTTTTGATTTCAACCTATTTAACTACTTCAATCCTGAACACACTTGCTAGGGAAAATATGAAAATTTTATATGGTTGTGGGCCATACAGGAAATTAGTTAGAAAACCTATAATGTAAGCATTGTAAGTAATCAAATAAAATAGTTCTGATATTCCAATGATAAATTTGAAAGTTTGCTACATTTTTCCACCATGTAGCAAACTTTCACTGAAGACTTGGAGGGTGCTGTAAAACATACATAACTTTTATATGCAAAAGTTGACATTGAAAAGGATCTAAATTATTTTGGAAGTTAGGATTAAAACATGGAATATTCTTAAAATGGAACAGGTTTCTAAAATCAATGAGGAGAATCAGTTAGGACATATGGAAATAAATTCACACAACTTCAAGAACCCACTTAAACTGGGCTCATCAGGGAGTGTGTAAAGATTAAAGAACATATAAATCAGGAATGAGTCAGCAATCATAAAAAAAGCAGCTCCAGTGTTAGGTTGTATCAATTGGATTATCATAGTGAACCAAGCGTGCTGGGAATGCCTGAATAAGAGTGGCTGCTTTGGATTTACGTGAAATAACACCACATTTTGGGATGCTGCATTTCAAAGAGAATAGAAATCTGCAGAAAATCAGAAGAGCAGAAAGCTTCTTAAGATACTTAAAATTTTGATCCATGAAGATGGGATAAGAGAACAAAGCTATATTAAAATGTGAATATCCTAAAAAATTAATTGCAAACCCCCAAAATACAAATATTGGAATTTTAGAAGAAGGAAGAATTATGTCACAAAACAGTATCTCTCATTAGGAGAGACTGAAGGGAGTTGTGCCCTAGCATGGGAGAACTTTATTAAGTACTACACCATTACTTAACAGTCGTTTCTGGCAAAAGAATCAATCACAAGGAAGCTGACTAAACGAATCCGGAGTAAGGAAGTACATTACATTTCCGTGCCGTAACATATTCTGTAGCACTCTGCAAAAAACCTTGCTCAGGTGACTGGCAGAGGCCAAGAGCACTAAGCACACCCTCAGGACCATGTTCTTTTCAAAAATACACAGGCTGTCTCTTTTCTTTCAAAACTTCCCTGGAAGAGTATTCATCTTCGCTGCATTATAAAAATCAGTATTACTAAAACTTTGGAGAATGATTCCTCTGAGGATTCTTTCCTGTTCTTTCCAGAAGGCAGCTGTCATGGAAGTGGATGGGAAGAACTAGTGTTAAGGAGCATGATTTAGTGTACAAATAGGTAAAGCATGTGGCTAAGAGAGAGGATATGTGTTTCTATTGCTCTTTAAAGTCTGTTCACATTATTGGGGTGAAACATTTTTGGGAAGAAACTGAATCACTATTAGGAGAATGCTTAAAAAATATCAAACAATCAAAACTAACCAAACCCTCTTCAGTGAAGGAAGTGGGTAAACCAAAAGAGAAAGTTAGAGTTACGCATTCCAGATATGCATAGATATCTTTCTGTACTTCTTTACACTCATCTTTGAGTTTTCGTAGTCTTCAAGTGAAGGTGACAGTTACACTGTCAGACTGGTATATATAAATCTTGCAGGTCCTTGATCAGTGTTTCTTGTTTTGACTTCCCTTGGAGTTGCTGCTCTGACCAAGCCTAAATGTGGGAGAATGTTCAGGAATACTCTCCTCCTCGGGAAGAGGCCATGCTGTGCCTGCACATACTGTCTTTCCTATCCTTACAAATGCATCACAAAAGTTCTTACCCAAAAGGAAGTTTGTCTGACATATCCCTGAATCCAGACCATGCTATGATCTGTCATTTTCCCAGTGTTGTCTCTGCTCCACGCAGAAAGGCTCATCTTAAAGGCAGCCCACCTTTAAATAAATCTACAGATTTTTATTTCCTAACTCCTCTTTAACTTCTCTATTCAACAGTACGTGAAATTAAGAATTTAAATGTGAGTTAAGGGACCGTGCATCTTCAATTTGTACCTGAATGGCAATGTAGTTCTTAACTTTCAGGTCCACAAGGCTTTTATTGCACTGATCTGTTTGAGTTTTTCTTCAGCACTATCAGGCATCTTTTCTGAATTAATTCTGGAATATTCTGAAATGAAAATATATCTTCAAAGACCCTGCAAGAGGCAACTCTTTTATTCTACACATTGATAGATTACAATTAATTTTCTCTTTGGATTTTCAAAATATTTTCCTGTTACTGAGTAGAGATCCTATAATAATTTTAATCAAAGGTATAATAGTTTACAGCTTTTTATAATGTTAAAGATTTTTCTCTAGAACATATCAGTTCTCTTGTCATTTACAGTATGTATGAGAAAATGAGTGAAATATTTGCCTATTTTAATATTTGTCTAATAAATAAAATTTTTTGTTAGAAATTTTATTCCAAATTAAAAATAAAATTTCAGGATTCATAAAAAATTTGTTTTAATATTCAAGAATAACAAAATTCCTTTCCAATAAAGGCTGTCAATGAGTTATTTAGAAAGAGCAACACAGTAAAATATTTCAAGCCAAAGGAATTTATTACCTTTACTGTCTGACTGATGTACAGGAAGGTTGATGTGTATTTGAATGCAAGAGTCAAGATGATGTGAGAAGAAAGGAGTTCAAATATCAAAGTTTTCCATGGGAAAAAAGAAGGTATTGCTTTCCTCAAAGTATTTGTTTCATTAAGGTAGCACAAAAGTAGTATCATTTAGTTCGATGACTGTTTTTATAGTCTTTGAAACAATTTTAAAGAGTCAGACTTGTAAGCATCAACTCTATCACTGAAATTGAGTTGATAATAATGTAATTCTCCAATTTAGTCAGTCACCCAAGTCCCAGTGTTTCATTATTTTTGCTAAATTATAGGTTTGGATAGCGAGACAAAGCTATCTCACAAATCTAATTTCCTTCTGAAACTAACAGATAACTAAGGACTTAAATACTTGTATGACAACATCAAAATTTTCAAATCCTTAATCATTACTAATGGCATTTTTCCCAACAACTGCCCTGTGGATAGGAAAATAATATCCTTAGGAAGTAAGGAATCAGGCAAAGTAAATGACACCCCCATATTTATGAAGGAAGCCAGACACCTTGGAATAATAAAACATACTAACACCCTTTCTGCAGATTGCTTTCTTCCTTGGAAAATTTTATGGTGTTCCTATGAGCACACTGTACAAAAGAGTATTTAAATTCTTGACTTTTAATTGCACAGTAGCTATCATGTCTGTTTTACCTTTCACCGCACCCCATCTCTAGCTAAAAATGCTTCCAGTTTCTTCTTATTGAGTATTTATTAGCTATTAAAATTCCCTTTTCAAACTTGTGGGTCTAAGAATCTCAGGTAAGTCTGCACCTCAAATATTGCATTCAGTTCTGGGCCCCTCACTACAAGAATGACATTGAGGTGCTGGAGAGTGTCCAGAGAAGGACAGTGAAGTTGGTGAAGGGTCTAGAGAACAAGTCTGAAGAGGAGCAGCTGAGGAAGCTGTGGGTGTTTAGCCTAGAGAAAAGGAGGCTCAGGGGAGACCTTATAATTCTCTAAATGTACCTGAAAGGAGGCTGTAGTGAGGTGGTGGTCAGTCTCTTCTCCCAGGTTACAAGTGACAGTTGAGAGGAAACAGCCTCTAATAAAGCTTTAGATTCATTATTAGGAAATATTTCTTTATGGAAAGAGTTGTCAAACATTGAAACAGGCTTCCCAGAGAAGTGATGGCGTCACCATCCCTGGAGATATTTAAAAGATGTGTAGACATGGTGTTTAGGGACTGGCTCACTGGTGGACTTGGCAATGCCAGGTTAACTGTTGAACTCAATGACCTTAAGAGTTTTTTCCTATCCCAAATGATTCTATATATCTATAATTTTCTTTGTCCATTAACTTATTTTTAAAAGTTGTGTCCTAGTCATTTAGTTGGTATAGTTTTGGTGACAAAAATTGCATAGTGTCGTTTTCTGTACGGCATTCCGAAAGAATTGTGTTAGGTGATAGCATTATCACTTTTTCTTGCTGCAACATCTATCAGCAAGAAATACATATAAATTACAGGAAAAATCAGACAGTCAAAGCATGGCTTAATGCCTCATGCTGAAAAGTTACTTTTATAAATACTGCCACCTGGAAAATAAGTCGATTGAAACTATCACAGCTGATCTCTCAATCCAACTAATCCATCATTTTTTCTGTTCTGTTCTATTCTTACATTCTGATAAGGTGTCAGCTGTTTATTGTGCAGATACGCCTGCTTGGAGTGATGTCTTGTTTGGAGGTAAACTAAACCACATTAGCATGGGGTGAAATCTGATTAAAAGGTGACTTTACACAACTTTACATTATTCTCTATTCATTACATGGCTCTTATGTCAGTCTGCTAGCAACTTAGGGTAGTTTTCTTTGGCTAAGGGCACCAGAGAACACTGCCAGACTCCAAAATCTTCACACCAGATTTTCACCTTCCACCTAGTGCAGATGCTTCATTCTGCTTTGAAAGAGAAAGACATACAAGAAATCAGACCTGCCTCTCAAATGAAATATTTTAAGTCTGAGAGGGAAAGTCTCATTCCAGACTGGAATTAACAAAGCTGAAGAGATGAAATACCAAGAGCTATGAGGAAAATAATCAACAATCTTTACTATATGCTATAATTTTCTACATACACTTCTGTATTCCTAAAGTGAGACAATAGAAATAAAAGAGTGAGTTTTGTGATAAAAACAGAAGCATACTTTTATAAAGCATTTTCTTTAAAAGAGACTACATTACAATTACTTTGTAAAATCTCATTAACTCTTTGATGACCATTTTCAATTGCTATTTCTACTCCCCATGCTGTCACATTTTTCATCTGAAACATGAGTGCTGAAGAAAGAATCATAATTAGTGAACATGAAATGAAATGTCCTGCCTTGAATAATTGTATACTACAATCAGTTGTAGATTGCACAAATTTACAAGTTCAGCTTGATAAAAACATGAGCAGGAAAGAAATATTTAATGGGGTTATTTGTTAGAGAGATAGATATCAAGGTGTCAGACAACTCCTGGAAATAAATAAGTGTCTAAGGGAGATGTAAAATTCTAGACACAACTTTAGGCTACTTACCCATATCATTATTACTGGCCAGGAAATTCTTAGCTGGGATGTCCTGACTGTTATTTAAATATTTTATTATTTCTTTGAAGGTTTGCCTCATCTTTGAAAGAAGACTAAGTCAGAATTAGGTACAAATGGAAGGAGAATTTTAATACAATTAAAGCATCATTAAAAGGTTTTATAGGGATGTGGGCAAATAGAAATTTTTACCAAGATTTCTCCTTTGTTACTTCAGGGTCAGGGTCATTCTCACCCATTCGGTGGGGATATCCTGATTTCTAAAAGCCATGTAGGTGGTTGCAATATTTTCAGCATCACAAGTTAGCCTTTAAAACCATTTGTTAACTTAAATCAACAAAAGACATTAATTCTGAAACCTAGGAACTCTCCCTAGCCCCATATATCAAAGTCTTCCATACACCAATGATTCATCTAGTGCTTCTATCCCTAAAACTCCATGAGAGTTTTATTGACATTGCTTTATTGACAGTTTACTCAGACTTTCACTTAAATATCAGTGTTTTTACAACTATAATATAAGAATCTCTTCATTGACAAGACTATTTCTAATTAGTCCCTTTTCATTATATTTGAAATAGGAATTGAATTTTTCCACATGGTTGTGTCTGAAAAAAAAATAGGGTGCATAAGCACAAAGCTGTTAGGAGAGTCAGGTCCTGTGAGCATATAACTTGTTGCTCTAAGGGTTTACATTTAAACATTCACAAATTGCCCCAAAATATTGTTATCATTAAAGCAAGAAATCTTCTGCTATAAAAAGCCTTATTCTGAGTTTTATCATGCATTACTTCTCTCCATATGCTACAATGGAAGAAAGTGTGACAGAACTTTCTTATAGTAACTTGCATAAAATAATTACCAAGCCTTTCTGAATTTCCATGGAAAATATTAGCATTTTTAAACTACCTCATAAAGCATTAAAGCAGTCTCACTCAGAAATTTCAAAATGAAACCCAGGGGGATGTGGTTAATCTTTCTTCTTATGTATGAATTGCAAGACATGGATTTGATTTTTAAAAACACCACAGTTTGCAAAATCAATAATTTACCTTGAAAAACTAAGTAAGCTACCAAACCATAATATTCGACTACTGCTGTACTAGCATTATAACCTGCTTTGCAAATGTCATCTGCTTCTGCTGGTTAGTTGTCTACTGAAAGACAAAATCATTCTCATACAAAAAGAAAGAGAAAACTGGAGAAAATCGGTTAAAACTTCCTTCAGGTTGTAGAAAGATGAGCAGCTGACAGAATAATACAAAAAATGTTTTCATGGGAATTTTTGTAAAAAATTTCAGTGGAAGTTTTTCAGAATTTCTTTATGACAATCTGAAATCAAAATAGGGGTTTTTTTTAGAAAAATAAGATGAAGTAATACAAAACAAAATACCTATAACCAAACCAAGAAACCTACCGACAGTTTTCTTGTTTATTTGTAAAAGAGGGAGGTAAGAAATCAAACTAAATCAAAATTCCTTTTTTCTATATAATATCAAAAGGACTTATTTGGATTAACACAATTTTGACAGAACATTCACCAATCATCCCTATTTATGCGGAAGGTTAACTTATTTCATTGCTGTTGTTCTGTGTAGTCCTCCATGGATATTCAACCAGAGGCATGTAATGTTATGTTATGTGGATTAGCAATGCATCTGCCAAAATGATTTTTTCACTTATTAAAGCAAAATGCAGCCTGTAATTGGCACCCAGTTTTCTGTACACTGCTATGCAGATATATTGCAGTGAAGTCTGAATGATTTTTGCTTTTGTATTTCCTTCCTATATATTCATAGCTCTGTAGACTATTGTTATATAGTTCCTAGCTAGCTCCAGTACTTTTCCATACATTTTCTCTACCCTCAGGCAGAAGGACAAAACACATTCCAGAGGCTCCAAACTCCAGGGCCACAAAGGCCCCTATCCTATCTTGTCTCTTCGTGGGAGCCAAGGTTGAAACCATCTCTTTGAGACACACTTTCATAAACAAAGTTTAATTCCTATCTAAAGGGGGACTACAGGAGAGGTGAAACTAAAAGGAGGGAATTACCTCATCACTTGTGCTTCTAATTGAGGATTCTTGTCAATTATGCTAATTTGCTAAATTTGGAGGCCTCCAATAAAGACCAGCCTTTATACCGCCTGCTACACTAATATTGTCTCAGAAATGTGTTGTTTTATTTCTAGGTTCTTTAAGGCATCAGCAGGATAGTAAAAGTGCTTGTAAATGTGGTGTTTAAGTCACCTGAAACATATCTTAAAAATTAAAACTTTTCAGTAGTGTAGGTATTCAACCAGCCTACTTTCTTTAGGTTGCATGGTCCAGGTACTTCATGGTTTTCTTCACCTTTCAAAGTTTTTTATGCAACATATTTTAACAGAAAGGCATATAATGAGAAAGTATGAATTCAATATTTGACCAGGACTTCTTGGATGTATAGTGGAAAGCAATATAAATATGAATTGCTCATTTGCACTCATGAACATTATAGAAATATTTACCTCTGTCTGTGCCCTCTCTATGATACAACAGACAGTAGGGACAAACCCTTCTTCCCTCCATCTCTGTCAAACTGACTGTGACTATGCCAGTCTTCTCTGAAGTCTGCAAACATTTGTGCATTACTCTGAATGACTCAAATAAAGTATCTATGTCATTAACTTCTCAATAGTATCCTGTGCATTCCATTTTCCTATTCAGGTACTGTAGTAGAATAGCTGGGGCTTTTATGAAAACTAAACAATTTTGAAGTTACAGCCATGCATGCAGGACACTGTTTAGTATCAGGACATAAAAAAAGCAATTTACTCACTTTTTAAATTGATCTTGACACTTATAGCACACATTTAGCTCACATACTATCTATAAGTAGGGAAATAATTGAATACCTCAGATAAGTGGGTTAATGTACTTTCATGAATATGGATGGTCATATTTTCCTTATTCTTTCACAGTCTACATAGCTTTTGTTGAATGTCTTTTGATTGCAGGTTATTGAAAAGTTGCATTTTCCTACACTCCATTAGAAATCAATAAATCATATGCTGGAAGACTGCTTCTCTGCCTCTATATGCCAATATGTTGTCAGTCATGGATCTGGGACAAAATGTTTATAATAAAGGTACAATAAATTCTCCAGCAGAGACGAATTATGGAGGAATAATACACAAAGTGAATTGTCATCAGTTAGGGGTTAGCTTCTGCCTTGAAGCAAATTGAACTTATGTTGCTTTCAAAATAAGTTTTGTATTTTTTTAACCTTAACTATTGTAGAAAAGGGTGGTTTTATTATCTAAGTAAATGTCTAGCCATTTAGAGACTATTATTAACTTCATAATACCTTACAGCTGGCTTTTTAATGTATGCCCATTAGTAACAGAATTTAATGGTCGATTAGAATGACAGGGGTCACCAGGAGCCCATAGCATTGTAGGCAAATTCAGTCTCTGGGCACAAACTTCCTTGACATCTTATGCAGAGCACATGTTAGAAAAAGATGATGTCATTTAACTTGGGCTTTGGTTCATGCATTGAAAGTAATGATTTTCAGTTAAAGGCAACAAGTTACTTTGTTTTAAATAACCTTTTTCAGCTAGCTTTACAAGGACTCATTGAAATTGGAAATAATAATCTTTTATTTTCCAGTTTCTATGTAATATAATTCTTAGGAGGTGAAATAAGTATCTTTTATGCCTGTATTTCCAATTTTCCTGAGTAAACAGAGGAAGAAAACGGTGCAACCACATTTCCTACATTCAAAATTCAACCAAAAATTTCCAGTAATCTCTGCAGAGTCAGAATCATAGGCAGGAAGCAAAGCCATGCAGGAGAATAACCTTCATGAAGTCCAGTACTGTGACTGCTAAGGATTATCCTTTGTTTTCCTGACCAGCTTCTGGTTTTCTCAAGGTTGACTGACAAGATTTTCTGTCTGATTTTTCTATTTTAAGACAAATGCTGAGAGAAATGGTATGACTGGAAAGGGCATCAATGGGCACAGAGGAAATAGAAGTCCTTGGTTTTTGTGCAGGTGTCCAGGTGGAATACTTCGCATGTATTCTTGTGTCAGCCTGAAACTCCTGTCTACTACAGGATGGCCACTATAGCTGTCTATACAACATGCTTTGGAAGGCACGCTGTCGTAGGTTATGACCTGAAGCCCTAGATCATAGTCTGGTACAAGCAATAATAACAATCTACACTTGATCTTTGTCTTATGACAGAAGATGAATGGATGATTAATGGAATTTGTCTTAAGTACTAATCCATCATGAGTACATCTGTGTACCCCTTTAATTTTGTGATTGCCCATTCCTGTTGGAGACTGAAGAGTACACTGACTGATGTCACAAACGGGCTATAAGAATTTGCATGCTGGTACATATGCAGCATTTAAAAATATAAACCATATTATCTAAGAAAATAATAGCATATGCAAAGAACTATTTTTTTTTTTCAGTTGTTGAATCCAGATTATCTGGACCTGGGTCCAATAATTGTAGGAGCTGTGATGATGGTACTTTGGAATCTTTGTGGCAAGTGATATGCTATCTGTGCATGCCTGCTGATAAAAAAACATGAGTTTCTGTACAAAATGTTTGCTTCAGAAGCACCCTTGCAAGCTGTAGTGGGATTCACAAGGGACATGCATAGGATGCCCAACACAGAGAGAAACAACCATTAAAACATGTACATAAGTTCCCAGAGGTCACACTTTTTAAAATTAAATGCAGCAGAGACCTCTGAGTACTTTTTCCAGTGCTGAAGGTTAAACCCCAAAGAGTACACTAACAATAATGACGATATGAGTAAAATTTTAAAACTTTCAAGGTATAAACCCCTGCCCCAGAATTTGGATCCTGTATTCTGTAACTGATAACTTACATACTTCTTTTTCTGTTCTTTCAGCTTAATTACTGGTTTTTGTTAACTTCTTGCTTTGTACCACAAACTGTATATGTACAATGCCTCCTCACTATGTAAAAAACCAAGTCTTCTTGTGTTTAAGAATTTATGAACCAAAAAGGTGTCCACTGAAATGCTTTTTTTAAAGTGGGCTTGTAATGCATAACACAGAAAGACTTGCAAAGAATCAGTGGGTCTTTTCTACATTTATGTTGCTTATTAATAGAATAACAACAAAATAATTATTGTAAGTACTGTGACTTTTATGGCATGATGGCAATTAGAAACCTTGATTAAGTTCAGAAATCTCCTTCTTAAGAGCTGTACGTGCACCTAGTAACAAACACTAGCCATTCTAAATTTTTTGGGAGCTGAGAGGTAACTCTTTGAGAAGAGGAAGCTGGAAACCAAGGACTCTGAGAAGAAACTAAGAAATAAAGAATCTATGGTGCTAAACTACAATCTTTTGGTGGCAATATAAAAATTTATAGACCAGCAGTATTTACTGATGATTTTTCCTCAAGTTCAGACCTTAAAAACTAAGTATCTGCATCAAACATATGCTACCTGTGCACCTGTTAGATAACTAAATTAGACAAGGAGAGAGAAGCAACTCTGGAGAGGGAGTCATCTGGCCCATTTTAGATGTCTGTCCACTACACACCATTTTACTTGAAAGGAGCCCAGGGTTACAAAATGAGATTGAAATTTAGGAAAACCAAATCCCTTAAGTTTTAATTACTACTCATTTCTTTAGAAATGTGACTTGCCCAATGTTGATAGAATTCAAGCAGCTCACAGTCCAATGCTGGAAGCATTACAGAAACCTTCTTCTAGGCACACCTTAGTGTGAAGCACAACAAAGATGAGACAATCTAACTACTAGTTAGCTTCATAATACAGATTTTATAGATATTTTTATTCTGTGTAGTGCTTTTCAACCGTCACAGCTCACATTTCATCTGCAGTTTCAGCTAGACTATGGCTGTATTCATACAGTTAAGAAAACATCTCTAGGATGGGCTCAAAGTCATATTTGTTTCCCATCTGCATTATCTATCTGCAAAGAAAACTGCAGGGCTGGCTTGAAGTTGATCCAGATGGAGTGTCCCTGGAAGAAGACTGTAGATAAATCAGGAGCATTAGAGCACAGAGAAAAGCAATTTTCTTTCTCATACAGAGATAGATTTGGAACAGCTGGGGAGACTGCTGCTGCAGCACTGTGCAGAGTAGATGGCCGTGGATGCCTGTGCAGAAGTACTCTTGACATTTTGCCTGAAAATGCACCAATTCTACCTGCCATGAAAGCAGATGGTATTTACAATCAACAGATTTCAAGCTGGTTGCAAGCTGCCTGTAAATCCATATGGATTTACATAAAGTGCTCCCCTACTTGTCCAGTGTCTGTACAGCTCAGACATATTTGACAATTTTGATTCTTTCTCCTTTTATTCATATATCATAAACTTGTCTGAAAATGAAATTATTTTGCACCTCTTTTGCACTGGAAAAGATAAGGATGTCATTGAGATTATATATATGACTTTGGGACATGTATACATACCACTCTGCCTCCTGCAAAAACCAAAGTGGCAATGTAATGCTTAGCCTTGTCAGTTCTTGCTTTTCACCCTTAGATTAACTTAGAGTGGGGAAATATCAAAAGTGTGTGTCATGACATGTTTTTGAATCAGAAGTTTGAAGTCCACAAATCTCAGCAGCAGCTGTATTTGGGATTGAGATCTGAGCCTCTGCTAACACAGTGAACCCAAGAAGCACCATGGAGATGAGAAACTTTTCATTTTACTGTTGGATGAACTTCTCTGCATCAGGTGAGAAAACAGAGCAGAGCTCTGCATGTTTTTCTTGTAATAATAGAAGAGTGCCTGTTTTTGCCTGGCATTCTAAGCCTGGGATAGATAACATTACTGAAGAGCCTGAGACAGTAATTCCCAGATCTTTTAACAATGAAGATTAACCTGGAAACTGATATACAACTATGCTCTCCTGCCAGGACTTTAAGAGCATTTCAGAACACACTTTGTGACTAATGTGGTAATGGAAGAACCTCCTCACTGTCATTTTGCATCAATGAGGGTGGCTGCAGACAAATGACATGTGCCTTTTGTGTACTACATCAGCCTGTTGGTCAACATCTTTCCCAGCAAAACTCTTCAGGGAGAAGCTTTAATTGGTACTGTCACAAAATGTGTTTTGCTGCCTTTCTCATTCAATAAAGCTGCAAAAAGCACTAAAAAAATTCAGAGTAGCAGAAAGTCACACTATCAAGAACATGGCATTATAAAAAGCTGTAAATGCAAAATAAATCAACCATGTTCAATGTAAACTGAGTATTTAATGCAATGTTTTTCATCTACTGCTTCTGAGGGACTAAATAGATCTGTCTATATCTGCTATCAGTTTCAGCACTTTCATATCCTGTTTTTCCTTACCTCACATATAAGCAATAATTTCTCCTGTGGCATTTTCCTTCCATTTCAATTTAAAGGCCAAATAAATTTCAAATAATTTCCTATTCAATTAAATTTTTAATGTTAAAGAACTGTGGCCAAAGAACGTGATTGCTGTTATGTCCTGATGAAAGATCAGTGAAGCATCCCTGGATTTTATAAATGTGCTTGCATCCAGGTCATTGTTTGAGAGCAAATTCATGTCTTTGCAAATATTGATTCTTTAGAATTTTCAAAGTCCCTGAAACTCAAGGTGACCTGGTGCACCAGAGATGTAGGTCAATAAATTTCAGAATGCCTGAGGAGAGTGCCTTGTGTAACTTCCCTGTTGGTAAAATTCCTCTCCTATATCTTAATGTCTTCATAGGCCAGATGGCAGTTTAATTTCTAGGAGTCTATTAAGAAGAATGATAAAAAGACTTATATTATTTGAAAGAGTGGTGTGTGCTGAAAGGTAGACTATACCTTTCATTAAATAAAAAATATATTTAGCCATTTATTGGTGAATTCAGAGCTCAGGACAGAAAACACTATAGGAATTTGGTTTGAATAATCCTACTGTTGTGTCCCACATTCTGTAAATTCCAGCACCTTAATTTTTCCTGACTACCCAACACTCATGAGTGAAGAAATGGAACCCTTTTCATCACCCTTGCAGCTACCTACACTCACTCAAACTGTTTGAGCTCCATGGTAGATTTAGAGGTAAACTTCTACTTGAAATTATTTTCCAAGATATTTCCTTTTAAAAAAATTTAAACATGGGATTCATCTGCTTACTCATAGTTTGTGTGTTTGGGGTTTGTGGGGGGGGGGGGGGGAGTGTTTGGTTTGGGCTTTTTTTCTTGGTTTTGGTTTTGTTTGGGATTGTTTGTTTGTTCTGCTTGGGGGTTTTCTTTTGGTGGTTGTTGTTTTTATCGTTCACAGAACAAAACCAGACACTACTTTTTAATCTCAATTGTAAAAAACACCACACCATATTCCCTCCCCAACTCTCCACTAAATTTGGGGATTATTTTATAGGGAAAAAAAGTAAACTGACTAGCCATATTATTTACTCTCACACAGAAAATGTGCTTGGGAATTTATCCTGATGAAATCATCCTATCAAGCTACTAGTCAGGAATGTATCAACAGAATAAAGTAAAACTCACAGTATTCAGAATTTAATTCATGACTTCTTCAGCACTTCAGATATATATCCAACGGCTCAGGGTTTCAAAGTGATCCTGCCTGTCTCTCTTCATATGCTGTCCTGTTAAAAGTAGGCAAGTACCCAGAACATTCAGTGGTGTTGGTAATGGCAGTCTGCACACTGATTGTACAGCAGGAGCACTCCAGGAGCACCACATAAAGGTGATGTGGTGTTCTGCTGCTGCTGCTGGTGTACACAGAAAGAAGAGTCACTTCTAGAAAGACTATTTTTAAATTTTTTTAATTAAGTATCATGTATCCTGAATTCAAGCAAGTATAACCAAGACTACACTGATACGTGACATAGCAGTGAGCTAATATTTAACAAAGAGCTTCTGAAAGCATTGTCTCTCCTAGTATATTTATTTATCCAATGGACAATAAATTAATGGTTACTTTTTCTCTCTGGAAATAAGTAAAGGTTTTTTTCTGTTTAAATGACATTACAATGAGCCACTTATCAATTTACTCTTAGGCTTGTAGCAAATAGAGCTGAATGTATGGCAGTGACAAAGACTGCCTTTGAAACAACTTGTTTTTACATGGAGTATTCAATTACTAAGAAATGAAAAGATTGAGTATTCTGACTTTAGTAACAAAAGTAGAACTGCATTTTTTTTATATTGGTAACTGTAGTTTTCTTCTGTGCAGAAGAAAAAATTTACAACTGATTTTTGATCCAAACTTATGACTACCTACAATCTTACACTTGCAGGAAAAATTGCTCTAGTTAAAAATCCTAACATCTTGACTGAACATTGTGGAAATGAACATCCCCATAATGTAAATAGGACCCTTGATTATTTCAAACCAAAATCACAATGTTCAAAGTTCTGTTTCTATTCTCAGAGAACACACAAGTGGAATAAAATATTTAGTTTATTCTTAGGTTCCCAGATCTAATATGATATTTTGAAGTTAAAAGGTTCCTTACTGCCAAATGAGGAAACTACATCTCAGAGATTTATGAAACATCTTTTAATTTTCTCTGATTCCAATGAGCAATCTGCTGAAAATAGCTCAGACACAGCTTTTGTAGAATGATAATTTGGAAGCTTTCACTACTGAACTGGGAATCCACACTACTGATGCATCCCCCAAGGAATACGCATTCATGTCAGGAGCTATAAGGCTGTAATTCTTACTCAGTTCAAATAGGGCTGAATCACAATAAGTAACATCTACCCTGGGGTGACATCTTTGCAGGTGAAGGCAACGAGTTTGGCCCTCAGGTTCCTGACTGTGGGAAATATTACTAGTAATTCAGCATATTTCATAATAATTACAGGTACATAAAGTAAACAATTGCTTTGACCTAAATGCCTAACAGAAGCAGAATACACTTAAAAGGATAACTTGATATGTCTTGACAAGTCAGAAAAGAAAAAGAATTCTGAGCGTTCATAAACCTCTTGATTTGCAATTCCATTAGGGAATTAATCTATTAGCTAAATAACTAAATGTATTGTGTGCCAAGTCCTGCATAGGTTATGACAGCAAACAGGCCAGTAAACCACTTATGCTCTTGGTTACACTGATAGAGTTGCTGCAATAGGTTGGTACCCTGAGTTTGCACACTGAGCCATGTGTGGGGTAGGGTTCGTGCTTTTACAGGCTGTGTGCGGCCCATTGGCAAAGCTTTCCACACTGTCAGCGGGAGCAGAAATAAGTCATTAATTTGAATACTAATGCTTGCATACTATGCGAGGACAGAAAAATAAAACCTAAACCAACCCCCAAACAAACTAAAACAACACAAACACCAAACCAACCCAAACAGATAGAAATATCCAGTCTAGGATATTTCTATCTAGCCTAGATGCAAGAATAAGGCAAAGTAACTGCTTGCCTTGGGCAGCAGCATATGAAAATGTGCCCATGTCCCCCATTGATTGTGCTATGGGAATACTGCATCTGCTGGCAGAGGTGAAAGGAATATGGGCGAGGGGGATTAACCTGTTACTTACATGGCTGCCCTCTACCTCATGACTACGTATTGCACTGCATCGAGCTTGCAATTCTGGCTCACCAGGGCTGGCCCCTTCTGTCTCTGATCCCATTCTGCTCCATTCCTCTACTGCATCATTTTCCCTGGCAGGAGTAACCCAGTGACCTGACCCCTCCACAACTAGCATAGAAAATTCAATTTTGTAACACTCCTGAGAATGCCTAAGCTATCCTTGAGGAGTTCTAAAAATACAGCCTAGTTGCTGAAATTATGTTTGTTCATAGCATGTCCTAGAAAGTCCGGAAAAAAGTAGTAAAAGCTGAATAAACAAGTCATCTTTGAAAGGCAACAAAAAACTTTCTAGCACTTCAGCCAATCCATCTAATTTTAAAAAGAAGATTGAAATACTTTTACATTTTATTTATAATTTTAAAATTCCCAAAGAATTTAACAGCTAAAAATTTTTCATGTACTAAGGACTTGGACGCTTATCCCAATCGCGATGTTATGATTAAAACAGTTTAAGCATATTCCAGAGTGTTTATTTAACAGTTTTCTGAAGTAGCAAAACATTGTAAGGTCTGAAAAGAAGGAGACAATCCAAACTGCTCATATTTGCCTTTCGTCATCTCTTGAAAAGAATGCAACAAAGTGTGGTGGAGTAATTCTAGATGCCAATAAAATAATGTTCCATTGTTCTTCATGGAAATTAGTGGGCATAACAATGAATGTCATTACTGCTACTGAAAGCCATTGGAGAAATCATTATTGAATTTTAATGAATGAGCTAACTGCTTGGGATTGTCAGACACATAATTATTGGAGAAAAATTCATTCTGGCATTCTGTAATTACTACTTCAAATATTATAAGATTTACCAAAAGGACAATATTAAATAAGTCATTTAAAACCCCCAAAGGACATAATAGGATACACTTTATATATGCAATATGTTTGATTATAGTTGTATGGGTGTCATGGAAACCTAGTACACAGACACACTTGGAGAATAAATATTCACCTTCTTGAATCTGCAGCTCTTTTAAGACAATATGAGCAAACACAGTTGAATTCTGCATCAAGATTTCTTAACGTCCTATCTTAATGCTCCAAATTTGCTGTTATACATAAAGAATTCTGATTTTATAGTTGGTACAACCCTTTGCAGGCTAAATTCCAGTCCATAATTTCCTTATGTGCATACTTCTGTTAATTCAAAGACATTAATAGTGTGCTTGGTTCCAAAGCAGAAAAGCAGGTGTTTGGAGGATGCTCTGTCCTGCAGGGACAGCAGTGGGGAAGAGAAGCAGGGTGAGGGTCAGGCTGAGGAGAAGCAGGGCATCCCATGGGGCAGGCTGATGCCCAGGTGCCAGTGCCCTGCGATATGGCACTCTGACTGAGCACCAAAGTTTGCCAAGAGATCCTGCCTACATTAATGTATGCACTACTGTTTTAGAAATATGAAAGCACGACTTTATCTGAGAAGCCTCATACAGTAATCTCTGCAGAAGTGACTTCATGCATAAGCCTCAGGAGTCAGGGAAGGTGGGGTCTTACAAGAGAGGGCCAAGGAGCAGTGGGAACTGCTGGCAGCACAGTCAGTTCAGAAGGGGCTGTTTCTCCACAGGGAGGAGAATAGCCTAGTGACAGAATGATGGGCCAAAGGGACCTGCAAGCAGAACCTCAAGCACGCTGAACTGGCTGTCAGTCTGTTCAGGAACAGTGGTGCCATGATGTGCCCAGAGCCCTGACCTGGGCAGGTGCAGAGAGCACTGACAGTCCCATCACATGCAGCATATAGCCTTTCACAGGATGTATGCAAAAATACAACCTTTTTTTTTTCACTAGACCATCATCTTTCTGCTAAAAAGGATGACTTTCATCCTTATAGCTGTTTCCTTCTGGCCTGCCACTATAGTACTGTGTTTGTGGTTTTTAGCCCAGAGGTCTTCAGTGTGGTGCTGTGGCCTTTAAGCTCACCCTCACATTTTTTTGGCTGCTTTCCTGGCATTTCTGTATGAATGCCACAAAAGAGTTGAAGGCCTGAGGTTTGATTGGATTAAATGTAAAGCCATGAATAGAGCAAATCTGCTTTAGGACACTTCTACCCTCCATTTAATGTCAGGCACTATAACTGATTGCTTATCTAAATATACTTAAGTGCTATGGTGTTCTGAAATCACAAAAAAGGAATTGGCTCATGAAGACATCCTTCTTCACAGTGAATGGGGCTAGGGAGTTGAAAATCTGACCAGAACTGGTCAGAAAGCCTCATCCTCATTTTCATCCAAAAATACTGTATTTGAATTTGATTGCTCATGTCATGCTGCTTTTAAATGTTTCAGCTGTCATATCTTAAAGCTGACAAGAGCAATAAAAAATAAAGGAAATTTTAAGGGAAAATTCATCACAAGTAGCTGATGTTACTGGAAGAAATTTGGTTTCTAAAACATCAAAAAGAGAAAACACTCTATGTAATTTTTTGTATCAGAGTATGTCAGCAGTTTTAGATCGGTTTTAGTCCTTTGGAAAAAAAATATATTTCTGTGAAGGTGGTATTAAAACTGTAATAATATCTTGTGTAGCTGTAAGAGCAGTCATAGGTGCATATTAATGCCATTGCACCTGTGTTTCTGCACTCTGAGTTTTCATCAGGTGATCTGTGTGACTGTAAGTAGTTAACCAGAAAATGTACATTTATACATAGCATGAAGCTGATGATCCAGGTGTAAGAAGGCAATGTTACCCTTTGTTACAGAAACTGCCTTCTCATTACTTTATTCCCATGTATTTCTGGTGACATATCAGTAATTGGATGCATAAGCTGTTAGATACCAGTGTTCCCAAGCTCCTTTTCAACTTTTTGTTTCATAAAATTCAAGGATTTTCTCTTTTTAATAAAATATGGTCTTATATACAACACCATTTCACTCCATTCAGTGTCATGCTAATATTATTCACTGAATCGGAATTGAAAGTGAGTAAAGCCACCTTCCTATTTTGAAGGTGTAATAAGCTCAGCTAATGTTGACATTAGTGCCAAATAACAACATTCAAATGTTTATAATTCAGGAAATATTAGAAAAATAGTCTTAAAATCAACAAAATTGCAAACTGTCTCTAACAACACTAAAATCTCACAGCAGTTTCTTTCTAAATAAAGAAACAATTAAAACAAAGGAGGTCTAAAAATGTTAGGTTCTCTTACTGTGCCACTGCATACAAGAAAAGCAATGCTTTTGTTATGAATTAGGTAAGAAAGAGGCCTTTTGAAAGAGAAGCTGATTGTGTTTACAAACCATGGAGCTCCTTCACAGTGGATTTCTTTCAGGAGATGGGTATTTACAACTGATGTAAAGTGACCTTTTTGCTCATTCATTTCCCTTGAAGTTTGTTTTGCAGCATGAATAATCAGAAGTGAAAAGTGATAGTCTCAGGAGGAGATTATCATTTCAGTGTAATACACTGTAAGTGTTTTTTTTAGCACCTTGGAAATAGTCAGTTTTGTAAAAATTTGGACACTGATGAATTTGGAGCATGATCTGCAAGCTCTGATTCACTGACCACTCAAAAATTCTTTGGAAAAATCCTGCCATACACTATCCCAGGTAGAGAAGGGAAGTTTCACCAAAGGTCACACAATTTCATTATATAGTTTTTGCGTTTGGACCAATCCTTGTGCTTATTTGACTTGTAAGCTACAAAAAAAGTAGCTATATTCTACATTCACTTGTTCAGTTTACTCAGAAATTTACTACAATTACATTTATAAGTAAGAACAGACTACCAGTTTTGTGGAAAACTTGGAGAAACTTGACATAAAAGAAACAAGACAACTTTCTTTCCTGGTCTCAATTAAATCCACTTGGGATATTTCAGCTTTAAACAGAAACTGTGATCATGTTCATGGAAATTTTATATATTGGACTGAATAGTTTTTAATGAACTGAGATATTAGTCTCATTATTTTTAGTTTGGGAAAATACTGGAGAAGTGGAAAGTGGGAGAAAAGGAAGCCTGCAGCCCCTTCAAAAGTCCATAAATTCTCACCAGTCAGTGAAAAAGGATGTTATCTGCCTCAAGGACACTTCAGAATACTTTATCTTCCAACATGAGTTTCAAATGAGTAGTTTCTTTTTCATTTAAGAAACATGAATGAAATATCCAAGAACTTTAGATTTATCTCATTAGTTTTAAGCTTTGGTGAAGGATATCACCCAAAGGAACTTCACACAGCCAAAAGGGTGGATGAGAACTATCAGTTACACAGATCTTCCCTCCTGAAAAAGTACAGTCTAACTTTTACTTTGAGGAAGAAGGAAACTTGAAGCTCTGCTCCAGCAGTTGCTGTACTGTCTGATTCTGCAATAGTCCCTGCAAAGAGAGTGAACTAGCTATGGATATTAATGGTTTGGAGCCCTTGAGTATAAATTACTTTCTTTAGTTGCACAGTATGTAATGCAGGAGTAGCAGGTACTTGCAGCTTTCTCAATCCTCACCAAAAAGGAATATCTTCAGAGCTAGAATACTGGCATGTTCCCATAGCTGTGCATGAGACAGCCCTCTTCTTCCACTGCCAGCAGCCCACTGAGTGCCTATCAGCCTTTCTCACTACAAAAGTATTATACACCAAAGAAAGAATTGCTCTTGTTTTTTTTTTTTCCAGGCAATATCACCTTTAGGAGGACTGAAAACAGACATAGAGGTGAATGGTCTTGGAGAGTATTAGCAATGTCATTTGTCATTATTCTGACAGAATAGTTATTTACTTATTGCTGAGGCTTTGACAACAGCTCAGCAAATTTTATACCAAAAATGCACTTTTAGGGTGAATAATTCATGCCAGTACCCAGCTTCAGCTACAAGAAAACACCAAGGTCCCAACTGTAGCATTATCCTCATTTGTCACAGATGAATGTAATTACTATACCAGAGCTTGTAACTGTAGTGAATCTAACAAATTAATTTCACACCATGGTTGCTCTTCCACACAACTGTTAAATTTTCACTTTTTCATCACAAAGCATCTTCCAGTTGTTCAAAAATCATCTGCTTCTCTTCTGCTAATGCCCTCCCCATACTAGCCTCACCATTCCAGCTGGAATTTTTGTAACAGCTCTATTTTTATAACAGAGTGCAATTTTAACCATAACTCTGATTCTTCTTAATGTATTATTTACTAAGCACACATAGTGATGTGACACACACATACAAAAGGAAAAGATTCTGTTCTGTGCCAGAAAATTTGTCACTTTCAATGCCAATCCAGCAAATTATCTCCCACCATTTCCCATGTGAGCAGATTATGGAAGAATTTTTCCTTTGTTAAATCTCAAGATTAAAGTGTTCATTAAATCATGCAGGAAATTCCCATTCAAATGCTGAAATACTGGTAATGTTGAATGGAGCCTGTGAGTTTGGCCAATGCTCCTTTTATGTGTTTGTTTAAGCCTAACCATTAAAGTATCTTAGATTAGAATTGTCCTAGTTTTACGGAATGCCATTCCCCTTAAAACAAGATGGCAATACACAACACAAAGAAGTTTGGGCTTCTGTTCTTTTCAAAGAAATCAGACAGGGAATTAGAAAGCTAGATGATTAGGGGAGTTCCTCCTATGCCCCTTCAGAGTATGTGGCACAAGACTCTAATCCTTTCCCTTCTCTGGCCCTCTGTCTTCAGTTGAATTTTAGATACAGGAATTTTTTAAGGAAAACTATTAAATCCTCCATATTTGATTCTCACAGTGACTCATGCAGATGTAAACTACGGGGTAGAAATTAAGCCCTGTAACTGGTTCTTGTCATCTGATAAATGTAGGGACAATAGGAAGAGAGATCATTTCCCTCCCTCCTCTTGCCTCATTGTAGTACCCCTTCACAACAAAAGGGTCCTGTCCTTTCCTCCCCTTTTTGTTCTCCTTTCCTATGAGATATCCAAAAGGGATATGCAGAGTACTTTTAGTCCTCTTTCAGGCTACATTATTAGGGGAAGCTTGGCTTTGTATGATGCAGAGGAGCAGAAAGCAACTTTTCACGAAAGTGACCTGGAGTTCTAGTGCTGGAGCTATACCTTTAGTGTGATTGCCTGTAGAATATTGGTCAGTGACCTACAGAAAAGTTTTGTAAGGAATGATAACAAAACTCTGTGCACCTGTTCACTGCTGATTGACTGAAGGACAGAATGGAGAAGGAAAGGAAATGAAACACCAGACTATGTGAATCTCTACAGGACCTGAAGCATTTGCAGACTGATTGAGTTCTCATTCAGTGGCCAGCTACCTGGTACCATGCCACAGCTGTAGGTTGCCATCCCAGCCCATTCATGGTGCTGTCCCTGGCCATATTCCTGACCTAGACTGGCCTTGTCCCAACCATTTCCATCACAACAAAAAGAGCAAAAGAATAAACCAAGGTCTTGCAAAGGTATGTCAGTGGTTTGCTTTTGACCTTATTCCCTCAAGATGTTGAAGTATAAAAGGTCCTGTTCAGATGACCTTGTTTGAAAATACTCTTGACACAGAGTCCCCATCTGGGGAAAGAACATCTCTTTTAAAAAATTACTTCTTATGGATAACTTAGATGCTTTGACAAGGAGCCAATTCAGTCTTGTAATGTGCATTATATAGCTCCCATCAACATCACTACAGCCTATGAAAAGGAGGATATATTTTTCTCAGACTAACTGGGAAAGAAATAAGAAAAAAAATATTCTTATTATTAAATTTATTTTTAAAATTTATATATATTCTGAAACTCTAAATTCCAATTTAAAAAAAAAAATTCTGTTTAAAAGATGTTCAGGCATGTACTTGAGGACAGAATTTACCCTGATAAGTTTTACAGTTTTGGGGCTGACTTCAACCTAGCCAAATAATGCATTCCAGTGCATAGCGCAATTATTTAAAGGAGCTTATGACAGCTGAATATGCATCCAGACCAGGAAACAACAATCACATGATCCTTGGGTGTTTAATTTTTTTCTTAAACGTAATTTAAAATAAAATTAAATCGTTTCCTACAATTCCTCTGATTATTCTGGACCATGTTTTTTTTCTTCACTTCTCCAGTGTTTTTCTCTGTCTTTTGGCATTTTATTTTAACACTGTTATTTCAAAATAAATGTCTCCAGTCTTCCACTTCATCAGTTTCAATTATCCAAAATACGACAGGGCTAGCTTGTTCGCCTAAGGCGTTATGAATTATTTGGGAATACCACCACATTTTTATGTAAGCTGAAAACAAATACAGTGACAGGTAATTAGCAACTTAGCATGGATTCCTTTTATATTCTTCAACACTCCCATGTTCCTAGCCTACTTCCTCCAAGCTGGAAGTGCTAAAAACAGATGATATCTCTATTATTGCATTTAATCCAGAAAAATGAATGCACTAGGGATTAAATGTGGCCCCCCTCTGAGTGAAGCAGCAGTTACAAAGCACCTGCTGGAGGTTATAGCTAGAGTTTTTCAACTACCATTCAGCACCAGAAAAGAATGAGAAAAGTAATGTGGGAAGAAGAGGTGTATGAGATGCAAAGCATCAACAAAGGCAACACAATGCACTTGTAAAAGTCCTTTAATGCACCAGTGAAGCCAGTGTGGCCATAATTTTAAATTTTGTGGAGAAACACAAAGACTTATTTTGGTAGTGTGTGAAAACAGTCACTTAGGTTAGTCTTCATCTCAGTTTTATTCCAAATTCTCTAACCCTAACCCATGCATATTTTATTCCTCCATTTAAGCAGAAGGGAGGGAACCTTGCAAATGTATGCTATTGGAATCTTCTATCAGATTTTACTTTTAAACATTCATGCTTTTGTGACAAAGACTTTTCTCAACAAAGCTGAGAATATTCCAAGAAAGGAAGCTTATATATATGTGTATGTGTGTGTGTGTGTGTGTGTAAAGTCATTTAGTCTTCATCTTTCTATAAAATATCTTGCCTCTTTGATTCCTGCTTTCTCTTTGGTGTAAAAGGGTTTCATATTTGCTCCATCAAGAAACCTCCCTCTACCGTTTTCATTCACACCCTTTGATCTCATTCTTCCACCCAGCCCACATTTTTCTCACACCCATAATCTGCCACACATCCTTTGATATTTTGTCTCTTACTTACCTTTTGCTGTTGCACTTCTCAAGACTAGCAAGCCTTTCCACCCCAAACATCCTGATGTGATGTCATGCATCTCCACTGTCTAGCTTTTTTTTCTCCCTCCATCAAATGATGACACCAGCTCTAGGACAGCATAAACTGCCCTCAGAAGGGACAACTTTGACCCTGTTGTTTAGAGAGGGACTCTGACTTAAACTGCTGGCTTACATGCTGGAAACTGAGATGCTTGCCATTTTCAATGAGACCTGGGTATTCCAATAAATTCCCAGTAGTTCTTTCCCTATGTTTTCTCATTCTGGCATTCAGCTTTCTAAAAATATCTTTATACACAATGGAAACATCTGTAAAGAATGCGAGGTTTTTTTACATGCACAGGGAGAAATGTTTTATAGGTGTAAACAAATGCTTTGCATGCTCAAAATGCAGCACTCTTGTGGTTTTACAGCAATATAAACTATTGACACCTCATGGTGCACTTGGTTGTGTTCTTTTATCTGTGATTTTTCAGTTTGATTAAGTACACAAGTGAGTTGTCAGTGAGTCACTGTTTACAACTGTGAATTTCACACTATAGATTTAATGTAACTATGCTAATATTTACTGATCTTCTTTTTGATTTAGCATGAGTTTTAATTTATTTTAAGTGTTTCCTCCATGCAGACTGCTCTTCATCCATTCATCACATCTATTATACATGGCCAGCCAATGGTTTAAACATCAGTGGGAAAGCAGTTTGCAGTTTTTAAGAAGATTTAAATGATAGCACACTGCGTTGTGACTTGTGCAATGCTGATTTCCTCTTGGAAACCAAGAGAGCAGCAGTACATTCACAGCTACTTGTTGAAAACCATGCTCGTATTGTCAGAAAAAGCACAGACTAAAGCTCAAGTAATGGATTTTATACGTTCTTTTTTTCCTGAAAAATCTGCCAAAAAGGAACTCGAAGTTATGTTGTGTACACTTCTGCACTTCTTAAATGGATTACTTCTGGTCAACAGTCTTTTTCAAGTGTTAAATATTAAAATATTTAAAGGTTGCAATTCATTGAAAGAATCATGTAGGGCTCTACTACATGTTTCTGCACAGTAAAATGTGTGTTGCATGATGCCAATGCTTTCTGATGGGTATAAAAGCTTAGAAGGTCACTAACATTCAACCTTTTCTAAGTTTTTACTTAAAAGTTGGAAGTGGAGAGATATTGAAGAGCTTTTTATGCATTGTTGCATTGGTAGTTCACCCAGAACTACCTCACAAAGATTAGGAAATTCAGCCTAAAATCAAGACTCATACTTGCATAGCTTTTCTGACCAAACTGTGGTACTGTAGTCATAATGAATGGTTCTTCTGAAAACTCAGAGTGTTCCACAGAAAGCAAAATGGAAGATACCACAGAAAACAGGCCCCAAGAGATAACAAAGGAAGATGAGCACAGACAAATGCTGTCAGTTTGTTCCTCCTCTTGCTAATCAGTTATTTTTCAAGGAGGAATAAGCTTAGAATTCTTCCTTTGTGGAAAAGAAAACAATGAAACAACCTGGAAACCTAATGTTATGGAAAAAAACCTGAAACAATCCAAAAAACATATTATCTGAATGCTTATTTGAATGTAAATCGCTTCAAATAAATATAAGTGAGGCAAATTATGAGCCTCATGTTAACCAGTGTAACTCCCTTGAAACCAATGACAATTGTGGTTTAACCCCAGCCAGCAACCAAGCCCCACACAGCCACTTGCTCAGGCCCCTGCCCATAGAATGGGGTAGAGAATCAGAAGAGTAAGAAGGAGAAAACTTATGGGTTGAGATAAAGACACTTGAACAGGTAAAGTAAAAGCTGTGCACACAAGCAAACCATAACCCCTCTTCCCATGGGCAGAAAGGTGTTCAGCCATCCCCTGGAAAAAAAAGGCTCATCGTGAATAAAGAAGGCTTGGGAAGATAAACTCCACCACCTCAAATGTATCCCACTCCCTTCTAATTCCCCCAGCTTCATATGTTAAGCACGATACCCACATGGTCTGGAGTATCCCTTGGGGGAGTTGTTGTCAGCTGTTCTGGCTGTGTCCCCTCTCAACTCCTTGTGCACCCCCAGCCTCGCTGCTCATGGGGTGGAGGGTGGTCCAAAAAGGCCTTGACTCTGTGTAAACGCTGCTCAGCACTAAGACAAGCACCCTTATGTTATCATCTCTGTTTTCAGCACAAATCCAAACCACAACCCCCTCCTAGCTGCTATGAAGAAAATTAACCAGTCAAAACCAGCACCCAATTTAAATACACTAAAAGTCCCAGGAAATTTCTTCCCTTTCCCATTTCCAGAGAAGATATGCCACTTGAAAAATTTTGTTTTCCCTTTCCCCACTACACAAAACCCTCCCCTCCTTCTCATTTTTTCAGAATTTCAAAAACTAGAAAGCAAATGAGTCTTAAATGTTCTCTCAAATATCTCCTTATGAAATCTCTTTATGAAAGGGAAAGTTTATGTCTTTCACCTGCTCCTTCAGAAGATAACTTGATGACTTACTCTGGAAACCTGTAAGCACTGAGGAGAGAGGATGATGATCTTGTATGCATAGCAAATGACATGTAAGGACTTAGGTGCTCGGTTCCTTACTAAGTCAGGCCTCTGTGTCTACATTTTCTGTGCTATTTTCTATGGTTCCTGGAGCTGTTTGGTTTTTTATCTTCTTTAAACCATATAACAAAAATATCTGCTGCAGTGTAACATTTTTGTGTACAATATGGCATCCGCCACAATGCCTTACTAGAAAGGAAGCAAGGTTGCCAGGTAAATATGTTTTTTATATTTTCCTCCACAACTCTTGTGCTTTACAAACAATCACAAGGAGAGATACGAGAATATAGTCATTTTTTCCTTTTGGAAATACATTATGGAAAACTTACTTCTCTTAAGTCTTCACTTTCTCTACCACATTCAGACTTCTCATAGACTATCCAAATACATTGGGTGTGAGAAATGCTGAATTGAAATCTTACCTCTCTCATGGATTTAGTAATGGCCGCAACATGATGTTACTGACAGCTTTTATAAAGAATCCTCCTTCAGCCTTTAGGTAGAGATACCTGCTTCATCCTTTCCTTATAAATTTTTCAGTAGAAGTACTCAGTTTTTATTTAAATGTCCACACTGTCATCTGTGTCCCTCCTTTCCCAGAACAGTGCCCTACAGCAACAGGCTTTTAAACTACATAGAAGTGAAGGGAGAGAAAGCAGAGAAAGGGAGAGTGAGGAGCTGACTTCCACAGCTCATATGCAACCCCTGACATTTCACAGGAGATAATGAACATTTTTTGGGGTCATAAAAATTGCTCAAGAGCAAGGAAGGCATATATCTGTGGTTTAATCATTAATTCCCCCTCAAAACCCATTGATTCCCAGAATCCCACTTTTCCTGGATGCATTACGCTTTTTTTATTAGACATTCATAGGATGAAATGTAAGCCAATCAAAGGAACTGGTTATAGTCACCTCTGCCACGGACCACCTTGCTCTTTGGGTGTTGTTCTGCCAGTTGTACAACTCTTTTGTTCCCTTACTTTGACCCTCTGACTTTTTTATTTTTCTGATGTCTTGTATAATAGGTATTGATAAGGGACACAACCCAACCCTGTCTCTACACCTGTGATTGCAGCACTCGGCTGTAAGCGTCAGCTGAAAGATATCCTAAGTCAACGATACTAAAGAAATGCTTAAAGAGAGAACCTGAATTTGTCTGGGTTTTGCACTGACTTAAACCTATCAGTGATTTTTCCCTCTTGAGATGACATGTGAGTGACTCATTCATGCAACCTTACTGAGCTAAATGGGAGCTAAGCACTAAGAGGCTCTGTTTTTTTCAAACAGAGGACTGTTCTTGGCCATAACAGCAACCTGGCAGTACTTTGCATTAACAATAACCTAACTGTAACCCAGGCAACCTGAGAACATTGGTAGCCCACTAATTAGTAAATAATAAGCAGCTCTAGCCCTTTCAGGAATCCCAGATTGGCTTGAATCATGGCTTGAATAAATAAAAAAACTTCACATACTGGGTGCTAAACTACAGGTTTTAGTGAATGTGAGACTGAGGGCTTGTCTGTTAGGAGATTCATCCACAGTGAGACAGGATGGGAAGAGATGCTGCTCTGTCTTGCCCACACTAAAATGCCCTGCAAATTCTCTCTCTGAGCTCTGCATCCTGGATTGGTTCTGCACATCACTTGATGCCTGATGAAGGTGCCTACAGCAGGAGCCTTATTTAAGCTCAGTCCCCCTGACTCAGCACAGAGACAGACAGGATCAGGTGAACCAGGCGACATTTCCAAATGGGATACAATTTAGAGTTACAGTCTAATTAATCCATAGTCATTGCTGCTTTTGTCTCATTTCCCAGTATTAGGAGGAAACATTACATGCAACTTCTGAGAAAGTTTGTTGAGTATGAACTAATATTTGGTCTTATGAACTTCTCTTAATCAAGTGTAAATCAATAAATTCTTGAATGAATTTTAGTGTGATTTATGTAGAATTTACCCCACCCATATCTGCTCTGCTCCAGAATACATTTGAAAGTTTTGACTAGTTAGGCTACAGTGAGCCAGCTGAAGTTTTCCTCTGCTACTTAAAATGTTTCTGGTTTGTTTTCAAAATACATTATAGAAATATTCCTAATTTCCACTTCTAAGAAGAGTCTTTATGCTTTGCAGTGTTTCCTCATTTTTAAAGATACTGTGGAAAAATATTCCTTTAAATCAAGAAAGTTCTGATTTTCAGTTCTGGTTTTTTGTTTGGTTTGGGTTGGTTTTTGGGAATTTTTTTGGTTTGTCTTGTTATTGTGATTTTTTTTTTTTTTTTTTTTTTTTTTTTGTGACTGCCGTGTTGTATGCAATTACTTCAGACTTGGGACAACAGGGCTGTTTCTCTGAGATGTTGGTAAGCTGATGATGTCAAGTGAATATTAATTGGGCACTGAGGCATAACTCTTTAATTGCCTCATGGAGTCCGTGGAAATCCTGTAATGGATCATAAACTGCAAAGGAGGGAGTGGCATCTGCTTCCTCTCTTGTTATATTCTTATTATTGTCATGTCTCTTCCCCTTCTCACTTCCATGACTGCCAAGTTACTCATTGCTGCTGAGCAGAAGATATGTGGTCAGTAAGTAGCAAACGAAATGTGGGTTTCCTTCACGGCAATCGTGTGTTGTTTTTTCTGTCTGTTTCCTATTGCCTTGCTGATGAGGCAGTGTCCAAGCGGTGCCCCTCACAAATGAGAGCTGGCCTCAGGCAGCTGCTTTGCCAAGTCCTTGTGTCTCCTTAGGTCACTGTTGCATTTTTTGTCTGCCCTTTAGGGTTCCTTTCTTCAGATATCCCAGACTGACTGTACACCGTGTGCCCCTTAGATCATCTTTTGTGTCAGGGAATATAAAACACTCTTACACCAAATTAACTGTAAAATGCTGCTTGCACTAGAAGCAGCATTTCCTTGCCTTCCTTCACTTCTACCCTTTCTCTTTCATAAAAAGAAATGATCATACTAAATTATGGTACATCAAGAGGCAACTCACAGATTCTGTTATAAATGCAAGACTCAAAGGAGCCAGACAGGAAGGAGAAGCAGAAGCAGGAGTCTGGATTCTGCTTCCTGGATTGCTTTTATGCTTGGGCAACTATTGAATATAACTTGCCTGAATATTTTTGAAAGCAGATTCTGGAACTCCCTTCTCTATGGGACCTAAAGATAGAACAGAGCTGCTGTTCACTGCTGCTGCTCACTGCTTATCTCTGTAGCCACATAACTTCTGTGCTGTAATTCAGCTCCAAGAAAAAATAGATTGATCTCTTAACATACTTCAGATTCCAGCAGCTGCCTAAGGCACTCTTCTGAGCAGGGTTTAGGTCAAATCCCTTTGGCTGACATGAATAGAAACTCCCCACCTTTCACACTCTACATATTTGGATATATCAGCAGTTTATTATGACAGACACAGATAGGCTCACCACTGTTTTTAGACTTATGTTTTATTTCTGATCTATTTTTCATGCATTCCATTACTTTTCAAAAAGTCAAATGTGGATATGTGTAATACATAAACAGTCATTTTTAGCTCTTATTATTTTGTCTGTTTTTTTTCCTGACATAGTTTGCTGTTCTGTTAAAAGTTGTCTGAATTGGTTTTTGCTTCTGTATTTTATCGTTGATATTTAGGAATCAAGCTCATCCAATAGTGTTCAGAAATTTCAGATTAACTTGTTTAGGAGTAGCACTGCACCTGACAGTATCCTTGACCACAGTTCATCTGTCACACAAGTAATGCTTCAAAGGGTTATAATGCTAAAATTTGATGGATTCTGTTGGAAATTTTGTCATGGCATTCCTGATATGGAAGTTGAAATATGTGAAAACTCCTACTGTAGGTTCAATTAAATTATAGCATATTAATAAAGTGCCACTATAAAGACCTATGGACTAAACTGAAATAAGTATGGGTGTGCAAGGTTAAAGTTCTGGAGATGCATTTTTGAACACAGATTTTTTTTTTTATTTTTTTTTTTTTTTAGAAAGGGAAGAAATGAAAAATTCCAGAACAAAGTAAAGAAGATTCAGGGTCACATATTATCTCGTACATGAACTACCTGTGTATTTCATGCTCTTATCTAGCTGTGTGCTAGAACATTTAGTTTCAACCAGGGTTCCTTCTGCACCCATGTGACTCTTATGTGACATAGGCCACACAACAACAACAAAAATATTATTCAAACAACTTTGAATGGCTCCCAAAAGTTGTAAAGTAGGTAAAATCTACATTTTGATTTCTTACTATGGTTGCTAGAGAAGCCAGATTGTGATCAATTCTTTTAAACACTGTTGTAGCAGATGAGTATGGAAATCAATGACCCACCTAATCCAACCTCAGGATCCAGGATATCACCCCAAGTTTTACCATGGTGTCATTTGCAAAAGATTTTGCATTTTGTTAAGTCAACATTGTTGCCCCTGAAAATAAGCCTTCTGATTTGTTTTAGTATAGTGGAGTCAGTTCTCATGAATTGTAAGATAAACAAGAATCACGTTTGCATTCCTTTGTAAAAGATATCACCTGATGGACTTCTCAAGTGACCAGTGAAGATGGAGAGGTGGTAACTTCTCTGTCCAATCTCTGATCACTGTCCAGAAACTTATATATAGCAGGTCAACAATAAACTAGAGACTTCCTTTCTTCTTCTCTGTCTGAACACCTGTTGTGTGTGTTGCTGTGTGTTTCTATCTGTGTCACAGTAACACAACATCACAACTTTTTTAGGGGAGAATTACATCAGACTTGCTTAAGAGTCTGTTCTGATGAATTAGCAAATGATGTGATTCCCCATGAGCATTGAAAGTAGCAAAATGTATTTTCCATCTTGGCAAACAAACCTGCGTCTTGTAAAATGGGGACTTCAAAGTCCTCACTGCAAGTTTTTTTTTTTAGATAGGTTTTGCACATGAAGTTCCACAGGAGAGACATATTTTCATAGATCATCAGATTTAATATTTTGAAACAGTGGCTTAATAAATATTTATAAGAGGCTAAAAAGGAATACTGTATCTCTGTTATCTTTCACTCTTTAAATTAAGTGCCATCCTGTACTGTAATCCACAATTTTTCAAAAATTCCATATAGGAGGATTGATATAAAAAATACATACTCAAGCAGTTGCAGTATTGTATGTATGGTCTCAAGAAAGTGATTCTGGAAATGTTGCTTTCCTTTGCTCTCTTTTCCTTAAAAGTAGTGTTGTTTCACAGGTTTGTCTATTTGATTTTTTGTGTTTCATATAATTCAAAGAGGAAGGAAGGGAATCAAACCTAAGAAATAAGAAAAACTAGTTCAACAGAATGTTGTTGATCAGCTTGCTCAAATCAATTGTTCAAACTCCTTGGATTGTTTATGCAGGACATAAGAGCTAACAGCAGTGTCTGTATAGATCTTTAATGTGTGAAGCTTCTCTGAAAGGTCTGGACTGTGCAGGAGAGTCAGGTCTACTTCTTACCACATTAGGTATAGTGTTTATTTATAGAAACAGAGTAACTGAAGTTTGTGTTCCTTCCAAAGCAATCAAACACAACTTTAAAGACAGAAACAATTGACAGGATCGATTAGCTGGTTTAAGAAAGGATTTGTTAGATTCAACATCATACCACCTAACTGTAATAAAGCCCTGCTGGAACTGGTATTTATGTGTATCAAATTGACATGATGTTGAACTGAATTTGCTTTTTATTTGTTTTAAAAAACCGCTTGAGCTGACCATGTCCAGGTCTGGATGTAATAACATTCTTGACAAATCTGAAAGGAAAAATCAAACAAACCCATAAATGGAATTACATTTTGTTTATAAATGCAACAGTAAATACTGGGAGCATGTTTTAGTTTGCCTTTGTCTTGTTAATTTGTAATGATAATGGCAAAAATCTTTTCCCATCTTTAGAAATCTGTGAAAAACAACTTTTCTTGAGAAGTACATCTTCCTTGTATATTTTTCAAAAATACATCCTTCCTTCTTCTGATAGTCCCAACATCTCCTCTTATTTTGCATGTGAACACTATGGGCATGACAGATGTCATGCAATACCCACTCAAATCAGTGGAGTGTCTCTCACAGGGGATGCAGTCGCCCAAGCACAGACCCCGTGTGCCAGGTGAGAGGCTGTAGGGTGCCCTGCAAGCTTACAGCCACTGCCCCAGGAGGGTAGGAGTCTCCAGGGGATTCATTTTGACTGAGATTGGCTCAGCTAGTCAGAGCATGGTGTTAATCACACCAAGGCTGTGGGTTTGATCCCTGTATGGGTGATTCAATTAAGAGTCGGACCTTGATGATTCCAGTGGCTCCCTTCCAACTCAGAGCCTTCCGTCATTCTGTGATTTTCCTACTGCAATTCCCCCTTTTTGGGGACTGAGGTTTGCACTAGCTGCCTGTCTTGACACTATTGACCCCAACCCACTGATCAGTAAATGGCTGTGGGGGACAGAATTAAAATATCTTACCTGTACGTGCATGTTTCCAGCACACCTTTACTGAAACACTGCTGAATTTAGTGAGAACAGTTCATATATCTATGCAGCAGAACTGAATTTGTTAAAATTGGTATATCCTGTAAATCCCCAGAATGTCCTTGGCTCAGTTCATGAAGCTGTATGTCTCAGAGAACTACTTCAGATCTGTGTCAAGGCTTCTAACTATGAAAGCCTCATACAATTACAAACTGTATAAATTTCAGATAAAATGATGCATTCTGTTTCTGGAGGGGTTTTTTACCTAAATCCCATGTTTGTGAATACAGCCTTACAAGTCAGCAACCTTGATAAGCCTTTGAAATTTTTCTGCAACTTGTTATTCTACATCTTGGCCAGAAAGAACTTCATAATTCAGAAAGAATTTCATAATTGATTTTTTTTTTGGTTTTTTTTTTATTTAATATCTTCCCTATTTCAGATGGTTTCTAGTGTCCGGTTTTGTATTTCAAAAGAAGACCAGAGACTGATGATGTAACCAGCCCTGCAGATGTCAATGTTCTTGTCAGACTCTAGCTGAGCTTCTGCTGCAGAAAGGAGTAGGTGGGACAACTCTCAAAATGGCCCCAAAAGCAGATATGTGGGAGATGGTGATGCCTTCCAAGGTGAAAAGAAGAGGTGATGCAATTGTACTCAGCTCTAAACATCAGCAGGAAAGGCAGATAATGTCCTCAGAGACTGCCTATGGAGACATTCAGGAAAGTTCAGATAGATTAACTGGAGCCATAAAGTTATATCTCATAAGTAGAAGACAGAAATTAAGGGCAGGTTTTTTGAGCTGAAAAAGCACATGGGAAAGCAGGATACTTGGCTTCTGTTTCTGCCTCTGGCACTGACCTTCTGCAAATCTAGCTGGATCTTGTCACACTTTTTTCATAAAAATGGAATAAGTATATTTGCCTACTCTGAAAACAGTTTGAGATATATCTAATATTATTATCGACTTGTTATTTTATGTATACTCTATTCAAAGTAGAACTTATTCAGTGTCTTGGAACTTCATGGGAGGTTCTTGTCTCATATCAGGCAGGAAGGACAAGAAATCTGTTTCTAAAGGAGATATTTACTTCTGGTTTAGTGTCTGGGTTCCTGTTTATAGATAATGAATATCTATAATAATTCTATGGTTCAGTTCATCTGCTCTGAAAGCAGATGCCTTAAAGCCATTGCATCAGTCATGTCCTAAAATTACTTTTTCTTCCCCCATTGACTATAAAGAACACCTCAAATAGCCAGCTTACAGCTGACATTGCACATTAGGTGAAATGAATTCCACCTTCTGAATTAAATTTACCAAGCATGACAAGACACTGCTAGTTCACATAGCACTAGAATTAATGTATTTTCCAGGAAAATTTTGCTACCCTCTCTATTAACTCCCCAATTTTCCCCAAAAATGGGGCAAGATGGGTAGTTGTTCATCTTAACTGTTTTAAAATTAGCAGTATTAGCCTTTTGAGCTGTGTTTGCTTTTTGAAATTTGTTTAATTATGTGATAAACCTCTTCTTTCTGACTCTCATGCAAACATTTTAGGTTGCTCACTATGGCAGATTTCTATGTTTTGCTTATCCCTAAACCCTGGTAATGCTGGATTAACTAGACATCAGTAGTATGGGAAATATTATCATAAAAACAAGCATGTTTCATTTTTTCTTTAGCTTGATCAGACACTATTAAAATGGATCAATAAATAGTGCTGCATCACTATATCCAAGCCATATACCAGGACATCCCTACATTGCAGTGTTTGAAACACTAGAACATAGTGACATGTTTTTGAGAATGCTGGTTGCGAGAAGGTTTTTTGAAAACGATCAAATCTCCCCATGACATCATGGACAGATAAGTCATTTTATTCTCTGTAGTTTTTCTCCCCATGCTGTCACAACATATACCTGAGTTTTGTTAACAATGCTTTGGGCTGCAGAGAAGGACTCTTGGTCACATGCCTGTAAACATGTTTTCCACTAATTCTGTGCACCTTTAATCACTTCTGCTGACATCTCAAAGTTCAGCTTCAAACGGGATGTGGAGGTTCTTCCTATGTATTTTAGTTATCACTTATGTTGTGCTGTGTCCTCAATGAACAGGATTAGTAATGTTGCCAGAAGGAGGTGCCAGTTTCTACCTGGACTGTCAGACATACTTTAAAAGCAGAGGAAACTTCTCAGAAGTGCTGGAAGTTTTTTTTTTGTGTTCTGTGGTTTATCAGATTCTAATACTTTTACCATTAGTAGTTATGGGTTTTATGCTGTTTGAAATGAGATCATAGAACTGAATTATTCTGTCAGTTATAGTCTCAATATTGTATTCTAGGTACTTAAACATTTTTTTAAAAAACATTTTGCAGCATATGCTGTTGAAAAGGTTGCATTGCAGAAGTTCTGAAACATAGAAAGAGCAAAGCTGGCAGCCAAGCTTTCCAAAAAGAAAAGGTTAGCTAAAATTGCAAGTTCCTCTTACTGGAATATCTTGCCAAGAAGACACAGATGTAAAACACATGACCAAGTGAAAAAGTGATTATGAGGGTTATAATGGCAGCCCTGAATCTATAATGCTTAATGCACTCATCCCAAGATGCATTTGTGCATCTGTTAAGGTATTGTTACTAGTAGTATAAGAGCTTTTAAAACCGTTTTCTGAATTGTTTAGCTCATTTTCAGTGCTTAATTGTTATTTTATAATTTTGTCCTTGTAACTTTTTGACATTAAACCACGACACAATGCATGAATATATTGTAGTGACAGTTGTTCCAGTTCTGTTTGTGATTCATCCCTTTGAGCCCTGTCATAATTTCTGCATATTTCTTTGTGCCCTCTTTTGCCTTTGTGGAGTCCCTGTGACTCAGTTTGCCCTCGCTAGGCACAACAATATGTTTGAGTTTGGGATTTTTCCCTAAAGGAACACATAATCCAGAAATTTGACTTATATCCTTTGATGAGAAGCAATTTCTTTTCATTTCTCTTCTTCCTCTTGTTGTATGAGCAGCATTCTGTACCAATTTGTTTTTGATCTCTGTGACACTCAAGTAATACCCAAACAGTTCCTCACTGAGTGTATTTCTTCCCTTTCCAAATTTATAAAAAATTAAGATAAAGATAAAAAATCAGATTTTTCTTGATCTCCAGAAGTGGGAATGAAAAGAGATCCTGGTTCAGTGATCCATTTCCACCCTCATCTAAGTGCTGCTCATGCTGATTTAAATGATGGCTGAAGCTGCTCTTTTGCCATCTGAATTCTAATTGCTCCTCCAACCCACCACATCTCCCTGCTGTATTTACAGAGAACATCAAGTCCTACCTGTTGCATTTGGCCTTTAGGCCTAAAACCTATCTCAATTTCAAAATTAGTCTTTTTATTTGTGTGTGTATTTTTATTTTTCAAAATGCAACAATTTTAAATTGTCAAATTCTTCCCACAGCAATCTATACCAATGACACACAAGAATATAATGGATGGGAAAAGCTGAGTTATTAGGATGACACTTGCTTGGCTCCTGTAGAAGGTACTCTATATACGGTGGAAATTAGTGGAGATCCTGTCAGCATGATTAAGCCATTTGTAAGTGGGGAGAAAAATAAAGCTGTATAATTCGCAATTTATCATCTTGCTGAGCTGTTTCCTCCCACAGCAGTGATACCACCAGGACAAAGCCCTTCAGAAAGATCTTTATCCTCACCAGAACAATGCTATCTGAGCTTGTTGATAACTCCTTGTTTCTGTCTCCTCTGAGGTACAGCATGGGGGTTTTTTCCCCCAGTCAATGTAGATTATGCTCACTGCTTCACACCTCTCAGCTTTATGAATTATTTCCTTTTAAAATAGCTCCAGAAGATATGTCAGCCATGATTTATTCTGTATGATATTATAACAAATTGCTTTCATGAGCTGATACTTTGCCAGACATTTCGTGGCCTCTAGGCCCAAGTCTCTCTGTGTTCATCCCAGTGTAAAGCGAGCAGCACTGGATTCCTGTACCACTGATAGGAACAAGGACAAAGCCAGCACCTTTGTAAACAGAACAAGATCTAAAGCTACCTTTTTGAAAGGTGATCAGTGATTTGAAGAATAAAATTTGAGGATGCATGAAATAAAACTTCAAGGAGTCATGATATGACAAAGGACAAAAAGTGTATATTTTCTGGTGGAGTAAAAAAAATACTAGCTAGTCCATGACTTAAATTATTCAGTGAAGGAAATGGTTCCTGAATAAAATACTGGAGAGCATGACTGCAAAATGCCACTGCTGTTCCCAGCTGTTAATATTTTAATATTAACCATTTTCCAGGATTGAAACCTTTGCTGACCTTGAGAAGAGCAGGTTTCTACTCTGACAAGAACTGCTTTGAACTGTTTGAGTCTAATTTACCTTCTTTATTTCACTGCATTGGAAAGAAATATGTACTTAGAAGTCTAAATAAAACACCATACTTACCAGATTAACAAAAATAATTGATGATTGATTGATTGATTGATTGATGCATTAATTATTTCCTAGTAGCAGATGTACTTGTGGAAAGTTGTGCATGCTGGAAGGGATCAGTTCAAATGTTAAAGACACAGGGACAGTAGCAGTTCATAGGAGCAAATGTACTGTGGTAAACAAGAACAGAGAGCAGAGAGAGAAACTGATGAATGTCATGAGAGTTCCCTTCAGTGTGTGAGGGTTTTGAACCTCAAAAAGAAGAACACTCACAAAGCTGGTGACACGTGCACATGCAGCTCTGACAGCCCCTACAGAAAGTGCCTTCATTGTGTTATGAGGAAGGGTCTTTGCATTGGGTGACATGTGGGCCATGACTGTATCACGGTGCCATAATGCACCTTCTGAGCAACCAGCCTCTCCAATCTCTGCTACTGAGGGAACAGAAGAGGAGGTGGGAAGGGAAGAGTGTGAGAATGAATGGGTCGACAGAACTTCCCTTGGCCTTCCTCATAAGTTTGTTCCACACTGGAAGCTCTTAGCTGCCAGACTGAATATTAAGATTACCCAATTAATATACGTTATTCTGTTGTATAGAGTGTGGGGGATGCAGAAGGACTATGGGTTTGATTAATTAAAGTAATCTCTACCTTTAGAAATCTGCATTTCTGACAACAAATTTCCAGGCAAAACACAAATAAGTATCAAATTACTCATTAAAGAAATTTAAATACATATTTATTAGTATCTATATTCCTGTCATTCTTTAGCATTATTTGAATGATGCTCTCATTTTCCTAGGTCTAGAATATATTTTTAAGGAAATTTCCCATGTCTGTTTCTCCTTACATCTTTATAAAATTGCAGTACCCTTTCATGCTCAAAAACTGTCCAAAATACAGGTTATAGCCCAACGACCTTTGAGTGAGTCCTGATCCTTATTATCTTGCAATTTCCGTTGCTCAAATGTACTCCTCCTATCCTCTCTGTGACCAACAGCAGTTTCCTCTGAAACCTGCTCAGTTGTTTCCCTCCATGTATCCCTTTATTGTGGCAGAAAACATGCCTGTCCTGACCATTGGCACAAACGGCGCGGAGCTGCTGTCTGTGCTGCCCCTGCTGTGACTGAGGGATCAGGGCCATCCCCCCACGCTGGCTACCAAGTCAGGAATGTTCTCCCAAATCCCCTGGCACTTCTTGACTCCACAGCTGGGAAGTGGAGAATGCTGTAGTGTTATTTGACATGCTGGCATAGTGCCTTACTGATTTTAAGCCACCAACCTCTGCCCCATAGCACCAGGAAATTGTTTCAGGGAAAACCCCAGACATTTCCAGAAGAGCATTTACAGTAAATGCAAAATCCTATCCATCCATCCATCAAGTCATTTATGATTTGAGGAGCAGTTATTGCTCAGTTGGCTTACCTGTCACTCTGAGAATGCATCTGTGCTCGAATAGTTTTGACCCTATTGTTTGCTGTCTTTATTCCCCTTTTCTACCTGAATTCTTATTGAGTGAAATCTCTAAAGAAACCTTTCCATCTTTTCTCACTGGAATCTTTGAGATGATTTCTACAAGCTTCCTGTATGCAACCATTTATTATTAGTACCTTTTCTCCTGTATCCCTTGATCAAAATAACAAAAAATAAATAGAATTAAAAGTGTGGATGCCTAGATTAACAGGGGAAGCCAAGTCAATTCCATTGTTTCAAAGCACAGGAAAAGAGAGATGCCAAGTCCTAGTAAGACTGATATTTTATTGGGTGCTGGTAGAGTACAACATACTGTTAATAGGTGGAAACAAATCCTGTCTCACAAAGCTAATTTTGCTTTAAGCAGAAGCTAAGGAATTAGCCCCCTTTTCTCTATGCAGCTTTCATGAGTCTGGAATTGGCACAGCCTCAAACTCTACTTCTACTCCCAAAACAAGATTTTGAAAGCAACGTAGCCTTTCGGTTTTTCATCGTCAAGGAGATCAGGCCACTTCAGGACCCATTCCATAACAAGTTACTGCTAACTGCCAGCTGTTAACAAATTCAGCATTGTCTCTCTTCTGTATAAACAGCTGTGTTACAAGAATGAAAGGAAAGGGAAGAGAGGAAAGGGCTTGCTACAGCCTGATGGTGCCAGTGAACTTGGTGTGCTCTGATTTGTGAAGAACTCGGTGACTGTGTTTTAACAGAACATGAAAGTATTGGAGCAATGCAACATTAGATGACAATCAATATTACAATATGATATCTTGTTGCATGGCAGAACTTGGGCACTGAGATATTTGGAGAAACCTTGTTGGATCCCCGAAGTACATACAGACTATGGCAGAGTGCACTGCTCATTGGAATAACTCATTTAACCTTTTAGTACTCAGAGTTTCAAAGTTTGCTAATAAAATATGCATCAATACAATCAATGTACCCAATGCTTCTACTGAAACTTTGCTGCAACCATCCATCAGCATATTAAAAATGAGTAAAAGGTTCCCTAAGCTGCCTGTATACTTCAGTAACTCAGAAGTGCTCAGCTCTAATGCAACATTTAGTAACCAGATCAATTCAGTAACAGTCATTTACATATGTGCATCGGTGAACAAATTTAATGATGTTGGATAGCATGATAATAAGAAGTTGCTCCAAATGTTTTCCTAGAGACTACAAAGAGCTAGGTTGGAGATAAAGCATGAAAACACATTGGAAGTATTGAAATTAGGCCTGAAAAAAAGGGGTTTAAAATACAAACCTCCTTTGTGCCACTAGAAATGTGCTCTGCTGGCAAATCCGGACACAAAGCAAAGCATTTTGAGCCACTGTCAAGGGTTTGTTAAAATATGGCTGGACACTGAAGCAAAGTCAATTTACACAGTACCAGTTGGCAAGCAGAGGGGTGTTTATTCTGCTTGATAAGCATCTCCTTAGTAACCCTATGAGTCAATAAATTGGGTTGATGAGTAGCATGTGGGGGAAGAAACTGAAGTGCAATCATAGTGCAACATGTAGAATGTTAACCAAATGGCAGGGAAAGAAACTTGAAATCAAGATTGCAGAGGCTGCTTTTTGTAAGAGGATTCAAGATAAATACATGAAAGTTGAATAACAAGCAGTATGCAAGTGAAGATAATGGGCCAAATTAGCCTGCAGCTCACATTCATGCTTGTTTCCCTCTGTTTGCCTAAGCTGGATTCTGAATCAATTCTCCCTGTTTGACAGTTCTTTATTTGAATTGTTATTGACTGAGAACCAAATATTGTGAGTGATAGGTAGGGAAAAGGGTCTTTGTTCATGTGGGGTACATCTGACCCATAAGGCAGCTAACATTTGTAGTTGTAGTTTAAAGCACATCTTTACATCCTAAGGTTAGTTTGCTTCCTGTCTCCTACTAGAGGTGACACCATTTACACCAATGAATGACAAGGGATACGTAAGAGAAAGATCAATTGATAGGAATCCTGATTCCTGGGACAAAGTTGTGTAGGAACCCCTTACACTACCAGGGCAGGCCTTTGTTATTAAAAAAAAAAGTCTATAAAAACCTAGATTCTTTTTATGTATGTTCCTTTTCCCAACCCTTTACTTCTAGGCTAGCCCTTCTGGGGAAATTTCAGGTTACATTGAGGTTACATTGCCTGAAATGATCAGCAATAGTAATAGCATAGAGAATGGAATTTTAAATCTTGGACATATATTTAATAATCTCCATTGCTACCTAGGGAAGCCAAGCATATTTAAAATCAAATGCAGAAGGCCTATAAGATGAATAGCCTATGAGGTCACTGATAACAGTTATTATTATCTAGTCTGACATTCTGAATAACTCAGATCCTGCAGTTTCACCTAATCATCCCTACAACAAACCCATAACTTTTGATTACCCTATGAGGAATATTTCAGAAACATATCCTAAACAGATTTAAAGAATTAAAGTGATGAAGAATCAATTGTATCATTAGTAGGCTGTTCCTATGGTCAATTACTAAACCTGATTTGCAAAGAATGTTGGTGAATCATTTCCCCAAAAGAAGCACTCTCTGATGAAACAAAACTGCTTCACAAAACACTGTGGTGTGATTTTGATTCAGGTAAGAGAGATGCTTCAGGCAGACACATTTGAAGTCTTCATGTTCTGAACTTGCTTTGCTAGAAATTCTGATTTCATGTTATACTAAAGCAAAATAAAATAAAAACATTTCAAATTCCTAACTTTTCTAAGAAATTTGAATTTTGGGACTTCATCCAGTCAAAACACAGATAGGCATTAAAAAAACAGATTTTATACTCTTACTAGTACTAGCTATTTTATTAATTATCCTCAAAAGTAAACTGTTTTAAAACCCAGGCTTTCTTGAGCTGAATTGATTTCAGCTCTAGACAGAGTATCTTATTTTTTATATAGTACCCTGTCTGAAAGGAAGTCTTGCAATTTTATTTCTCTTTTGCGAACAAGACAAATTTTAAACTTTATACTGCAAAACTGGATAGAAAGAGATTCTTTAGACTATCACTACAGAGGGGTTTTTTTTTGCACTTCTAATCCTTATGGTGGCGGTTTTTTATCTCTTACCAGTTTTCACTACCCCTTCCAAACACAACTATATTATTGCTGCAACCACTGAACTGTTGGTACATTTTACTTTCTGTTTATAGTCCCTGTGATTAATTTCTAATAGATCTGTTAGCCCTCTTAAGTAGTGCATTAAGATTTATGTGATCAGACCTGGGGAGCATTGCATCTCATCTAGGTATGCCTAAAATATGGTGGATGAATCATACCCTAAAAGTGCTGACTTCTTTTCATTGACCACCAGTGAAGCCTTGATGACAATTCTAAAGTAGACATCAGCTCTGTAGATATTGAAAGTTAGGTGGAATTAATTCCTCTGTAAGAAACCAACAGTCTGAATTGGCTTGGAGACACACATTTTTAAATTTTATTTTTTTTTAAAATTATATTCACAACTGTTTTTCTTGCCTTTGTGTAAATAGAAAACATATTCCAAGGGAAAAATGATGACTCAATCCACCCAGAGGAGTTTCCACAATTGATTTCAAGTTGTTGGGCTTTTTTTCTCTATTTCCAAGACTGACTGTACATAGAGACCTTCAGGCTAAACAGAGGTTAAATGATGAAATTAGTATGGAATTGCATTTTGAATTCAAGTCTCACTAAAAGAGACAAAAACAAAGGGAGGGAAATAAGTTTATGTATCATTGAAAATTGTAAGGGCACCCATGAGTCGCACCTGAATGGTTAATGGGCACATTAATTATTTTGTCTTATTTTTGCTGCTGTCTCCCACTATCACAGTATTTTGCTTCCTGAATGTGAACATAGCGTATTTGCTTCACAGAAAAGAGACTCCTTTCCCTGATTCATAAGAACTAAAAGACTCATCTCAAGAAGGGGTTTTGTCCACTCTAATTTTGGACTATCTAATGAGATGGTCAGTAAACATTCAGGCTATATGGCAAGTCAGGACTTTCTTCCATAGAGTCATAGGATTATTTGGGTAAGAAAGGACCATTAAATATCACATAGTTCCACTCCCCATCCACAGACAGGGATACCTTCCCCTAGACCAGGTTGTCAAAACCACAGCCAGCCTGGCCTTGAACAATTCCAGGGAGAGATATCTACACTGTACTACACTACACAGCTACACTCTGAGCAGCCTGTTCCAGTGTCTTATCACTCTCATCATTGAAACTTATTCCTTATGTCCATTTAAAATAACTCTTCAGGTTTTACGTTAACTCTTTCAGGTTAAAACCATTGCCCCTTGTCCTGTCACTACAGGCCTCAGTAAAATGTCTGGAAGCTCTTTTTAAGAACTGAGAGGTCAGAAAAAGGTCTCCTCCAAGCTGAACAACCCCAACTCTCTCAGTCTTTCCTCATAAGAGAGGCATTACACCTCTCTGATAATTTTTTTGTTCATGGACCTGTTCTAACAGGTCCATGAATTTCCTTTGCTGAGAACACCAGAGCTGGGTGCAGCACTCCAGGTGGGGTTCTCACCAGAGCAGAGTAGAGGGGCAGAATCACCACCATCCACTCACTGGCCATGACTCTTTTCATGCAGCCTGGAGTACAGTTGGCGTTCTGAGTGGCAAGCACACTTTGCCAGGTAACATTCAATTTTTCATCCACCAGAATTCCCAAGTCCTTCTCCTCAGCACTGCTCTCAATAGATTTAATCTTAATTCTGTATTGATACTGGAGATGATCCTCACCCATGTCCAGCACCATGCCCTTGGTTTTCTTGATCTTCATGAGGTTCATATGGGTTCACCTCTCAAGCCTGTCAAGATCCCTGTGGATGACATCCCTGCTCCCATTGTGGTGACTGCAGCATTCAGGTTGATATAATCTGTATACTTGCTGCAGGTACAATTGATCCCACTATCTATGTCACTGATCAAAACAATCAATAGTACTGGTTTTCACTTGGACACCGAGCCATTGACTGTAACTCTTTGGATGTGGCCATGCAACCAATGAATCACTAAACTTCTCAATTACATAATTTTCCTTAGAGGTCTCTGAATAAAGCAATCCATCACTTATTTGCCTTCTCACCTTTTGTCTCTCATCTGAAAACAAGATATATTTCTCAATACATAAGTGTCTAAAGCATCTGGACTTTCTTCTGGGACTTCTGAACTCACTTTACAGTCATAATGCTCTTATTTGTCAAAAAATCAAGAGCTGAAATCCAAGAATAAGTTAACTTCTGTGAAGAGAATTTCTCCTGGCTTTAGCAGTACTTGTCCATACATAGAGGAATTAGAAGGCCTTGGACAGGATCTGAGCTGGCATCAAAAGGGTAAAAATCCATACAAGTCACACTCAGTTTGCCATACAGGCACTGTATTTCTGTCACAAATCCTGTTCGGCTTACAGAAAACAAGAGAATTATTATTTTGGTCTATGAAAAAAAGGGCTAGATCATATAGTAATAATAAAGTTATCTTAAAAATATTTAAAATATTTTAATAATTTCAGACATGGAGAATAATTTACATTCTTCCATTTAATTTATTTTAAATAACTTACTTTCAGGGGTTTTTATTGTATTAAATATATGATAGCTATGGAAGGAAACAAATTATTTGCTTTAGTCTAATGTACTCTTCAAATGATGTTTAAACCCTAAGGCATGGATTAAATGGAGTTTTGCAGTAATTTTTTCTTCTTTGTTACATAATTTCTTATGGTATAATCTAAACTATTCATTCTTGTTAGATCAGTATATTATTCCATTTTAGATAGAAAAAATAGAATTTTCCAAGTTTTGGTGACAATATATCTTGATAAAGGAAATGAAAGACTGAATCTTATCCAGACTAACTCAAGCTGAAATAAATTAATAGCTAAAGGTACAGAATTTGCTACACTTGGTAGATATTTTGTGGAAAGTATTATATGCTAAAGTTATTAAGAGCAGGATTTCGAGACACTATTTGAATGATTGAAGTATCCAATAGCATTGCAGAGTATAACATACCCAAATCTGACAGGCATAATTCAGGACTTTTTACCTGGGCATGGTGGGTCAAGCAGAGGGTTACAAAGATAATTAAGGGATTGGGACATTTCTGCTAAGAGGAAAGACTGAGGGGAATGGGCGTGTTCAGCCTCGAGAAGAGATGACTGAGAGGGGACCTCATCCCTGCCTGTCAGTGCCTGAAGGAAGGGTGTCAAGGGGATAGAGCCAGGCTCTGCTTGGTGAGGCTGAGCAACAGGGCAAGAGGAGAAGGGCAGAAACTGATGCACGGGAAGTTCCACCTGAATTTGAGGAAGAACTTCTTTACTGTGCAGTGACTGAGCACTGCCCAGAGAGGCTGTGGAGTCTCCCTCCCTGGAGATATTCAAGAATGATCCTTGCAGTCCTGTGCCCTGTGCCCTGTGCTCTGGAATGGCCCTGCTTGAGCAGAGAGGGTGGATCAGATGACCCATTAGGGTCCCTTCCAGCCTAACCCAATCTGTGATTCAGTGCCACTGTGTTTACATTGAGAAGAGACCGGACACCTAATGGACAAGGAAGCATCTACATTTAAAAATCTTAATCTCCAAACTGAATTCTATCCTCAGCCAAAAGCAGCTGTCTAGGCTTCCATTGTTACCAATAAATTAGCTTTTCCTTAGGTAATTCACCCACTCTAGACCCAGTTACCTCCTCCAGATGCTTCGTTGATTTACACCTACTTGATGTGTAATGAAACAATATGTACTCATGTCAGCAGAAAAAAAGAGCATTTGAGAAGAAATACTGTATCTGCCTTAGAGAATTTTCTTTATGGCTGTGCCCAGTAAGTAATCAGCTATGTAGGCATATAGGAATGACGATTCCCCCTACAATAATCCCACCCTTCTGTGCTTTTGATTTATGATGCTGCCTTCACTTTTTGAAGGAGTCCAGTGGTTTTTGGTGCATTCTGAGGACAGACACAAAGAGGGCCTAGATCTTCAGGGCAGCATTTTGATGCCCTAACTAAAAAGCCATGCTTTCTCTTTAGATAGCTTGTTCCTCTTATTTTTTCATTACCTCTACAGTCCCTCATAAATTAAAGGTTTGTAAAAAAATACTTTTCACTGTGCCACCTTATTGTTCTTGAAAAGGATTTCTTTAATTTTTTTTTAATTGACCCTTTAAAAGGTAATAAAACATATAATTTTAAACTTTTTAGCAATAATTATGATGAGTAGCTTATGTCAAGAAGCGTTTGTAACTATGCTTACTGTGTTTACTGCAGTTTCAGTCCTGTTGCACTCACACGAGATGCTTGCTATTCCAACAAAACTCTTTGGGAGAAAACAGGGTAGATGGATTATATACGTTTTGAAATTGATACGTGCTTTGTCACTCCTGAATGTAAGAAGCCTGAAGCTGGAATTGAATCACACTGAAATGTACTTAACATACAGTTTCAGTTGTAGAAATATGAGCATAACCTTTTAGCATCTGCTGGGTATGAATTTTTAAATTTGGTACTAAAGAGTAGCAGCACATACTGAATGAATACTATTCAGTCTCATCACACAGCAAATCTTGAAATATTAACTTCTTTCCAATTGCTGAATGCTCATTTAAATTTTCTGCAGCATACTGAGATTTTACACTCTGAAAGTGTTAACTTTTCTTACAGAAACCAATACATCAGTGTTGGATGATAAGGATTGGTGCTGCAGGATGGTTAATTGTGCAAATGCCTGAATTTAATAAAGGCTACTTGTTCTGGTTTGATTTTTTTGCCAATTTCAAAGTTTTCAATCAAGAGCAAAGTAGGCTTGAGCTTAAAAGTAATAAGACTTTATTAACTAATATTAAAAGAAAGAAAAACAAGAATGAGGATGGAACTTACAAAATACTCTTTTTCTCTCCCCACCCTTTCTTTTCTCCCAGCTGACAATGTAAAGAAAACAACACTCAGAAATCTCAGTTAGTTTTCTACTTCTAAAACAGTCTCTTTCAGTTCATCTAGGGAGGGAAGTACTTCTCGTTCACTATGGTAAATTTTTCTACAAGAAAACAGTTCTCTTGTAAATCCATTCCTCATGAACAGCAACCGCCCAGATCCTTTGCGTTCATGAAATTCTTCCCATGTTCACAATTGTGTTTCTGGGCCACATCGATGTATAGGGTCTAGTTTACAGATAAATATGTTCAAAAAAAAAGGTTTTCTTTGTCTTTGGGACCACTTTCACCTCCAAGGAACAGAGATTCACTTCTTTTTCAAGGACAAAGAGTTTTTATCACTTCATCACTCTGTTCAACCTCTCATGAAATCAACAGTTCTTTCAACATTCTACTTCTTTGCTCAGATCTACAACTTGAACTCTTTTATCTCCCCCATACTTCTTTATGGTTTAAAGGAAACATTTCAAAATGTTATAACCAACCACCATAGAGTTTTTTATAGCTCAAAAGCAACTTCCCACAATCCTTCCACCTGGACTTTCACTCTTTCTTGACTGACTTTGATACTTCATGTGGTCTTTACACATCTACATTCTAATTTCTCTCACTGGAGAGAGGATGGAGGTTTTCTAAGTTCCATCTGTGCACCGATGCACTGAAAGAGTTAATAAGAAACAGCATCTGGCCAGGGTAGTCCATGGTGTCATGTTTCAAAACTGTGCTGGGGGGCTCTCAGAGGGTCCAGGCCCAAAAGGCAGCCGCGGGAAAGTTGGACAGATTCCCAAAATTCCTTTTCCACCCCTCGGTCTCATCAGGTGCTCCAGCCTCCCTCATCGTGCCTCCCCCCTCTCCCCAGGCTCAGCAGAGGCAGGTTCAGCTGGGGCCAGCAGCAGAGCAGACTCTGTGCCCAGAGAGGGCAGAGGGGTGTGCTCTGACAGCCGGGAGGAAAGAGACCTGCCCGGGCTGCTTTCAAAGGGAATAACAACTAGAAAATGCTTTCCCATTGGTCTAATAAAATGCCAGTCTCCTACAAAGCCAGCTCACTTCCCTGGGCTGGTCAAACTAGGACACTACTGTACAATCTTATGGAAAAAATGTTTGATTTCCCCATCTTACTTGTTAAGGGTTTGCTGAGCCACTCTGCTGTCCAAATCACCCAACAAACTTGCACACAATTTCATCTTGGTAAGAGGCATCCACTTACTATGAGAATGGAGAATTAAGGAATTGCATGGGGGAAAGGGAGGAAAGTAGCACAGTAGCAGTTTGGAGTTTTGGAGTATCCAATAATTCTAAGATGTGAAATGCAGGCTTTAAAGCAGTCATGCTGCAAAGGGGTTTCTTTAAATGCTGATTTAATCCTTGGTCCTCTGAAACCAGGCCCTCTTCTCATCATACCTGTCTGCTTAAGCCAGCTATTACCTGTCATAAAAGGTCATTTTAAAAAGTCTTCCTAAATGAGGTGATGCACAACAATCTTGGTTTTATAATCTAAGTGAACTAAATATTATCTGGCTATTAGTTGCTGAGATTGCTGAGTCCTGGCAAAGCTTATGTTGGGGCTGAACAATTTATTTGGCATGAAGGATTGGCAAAATAAGAACATCACTAGGGAAATACACATTCCTGTTTTTTTACAGATGCAAATGATTACATATGCAAAAGAGAAAATCCACAATTAAAAGTCATTGGTGTTGAGCAAAGGACTTGAGGTTGAAGCAGAATGCCATGGGAAAACCCACTGTGGTTATGGAAAGAAATCCAGCATCCCCTGAAACCTCTATGCAAATGTTTCTGGAAAGTTCTTCTCTCTCTGTATGGTTATTAGTTAAAAACCCCTGCAGTAATTTGCATATTCATAATCCCTTGTTCCTATTGGACCCTCACCCTCAGACTCCACTCCTATTCCATGCTATATACATTGTGTTCATCCTGGCCCTTGACCTTTTGGTGCATCCCTCGTATCATGAACGCCTATGCCACTTTCTTGGTTTTGCATTAATAAACTTCTTTTATTTTTGGTGACCAAATTGTGCCCATCCCTCATTTTTACCAGCGCCACTGAGATTTCTTCACTGATCTCCCAAGGTGGTCCATGGGTCTGTCCATCCGGGCCAGACCCCCTGTGGCCACAAAAAGTAACTTTGAGATATATGTAAACCTTATCCTTATGTTAGTCATAAAATTAACAAATAAAATCTCCTGAATTAGTTTCAATATTAAAAAGTTGTAATGTAATAGCATTTTATTGGTCTATGGTCATAATAGCATCCTACCAAACTACACCACAATTGGCTTAGAACAGAGGCTTGAACCAGAGCCTTCTATAAGGGAATACTTCTGTTTCTTAGAAATTATGGATTTTAATAAGAATTGATTTTCCTGACTCCTCTCTATGCCTTTCATCAACTGTGCAAAGCACTTGTTATAAACACACTGAAATACTCTTTAGAAGAGCTTTCTAAATACTCTCTGCAAGAGCTTTCTAGAGCTCAATAATTTTTATTTGATGTAGGAAAATTTTAGAGCCATATAAATATTTTAGCAGTTTAAAAAAATTAATTTGAACATATTTGAACATATTTATATTTTACTTTGAATATGGCTTTAAAAATTATTACCTGCAAAAACATGATGATTCTGTCCTATTGAAGTAAAAAATCCTACCTCAGAAAGCTAATGTTAATCTAAAAACAAATAGCTCCTGTGCACAAATGGACATTTCGAAAGGCTAAGTAAGCATTGGCTAAAAAAGAACCATTAGTTTATTATGAAAAACATTTTCATCTCTTTACAGGCTAGAAACGTTTCAATACAAAAAAATGCAAGAAAGGAGTGAGAATAGTAGGTCCCTTTTTAAAATGCATATTGTGTCACTGCTGTTGCACACCTTTGATCTGTTGCTAGTTTGTTGTCATCTGAAGTCTTTCATTGTTGAAATAGTATCTCACCAATTACTATTTTCAATAGTGTTCTGCCATGGTTGACGGGATGGTCCAAGACCAGATCACATTAAGGAGCTTCCTCTGTCCTTATTTTTCTGTACAATTGCCTTGGGGAGACACTGTATTTATAACCATGTTATTTTGTTACACTAAAATGTCAAAAAAGACAATGCATTTGCAAAATTAAGGCTGGCAAGGAGTTAAAAACTAACAGGAACAGGGTTGATCCCCCAGACACACCACTCCCTGCAAATTTTAATAATCAGATTATAAATTCCTGCTTCACATGTGAGCCTTTATATATTTTCTTGGTGAATGTTTAATATTTATTTTATGCTGTCTCAGTAGCAGCCTTACAGAGTTACTGGCAAAATGAAATTGTTTTTGTCAGCAAATAAAATTTCCATTCTTTGTAAAGAAATCAGTCCTAGGAAGCTTACTAAAATTTATTTTGTCATGCTAATGGAAATTTTTTGAAGCTTGAAGATATATTTTCATGAAAAATGCCAAATCTAAGTTTCAGTTACTTAAGTAAAAGTATCTGAAAGGATAGAAAGAGTGTGAGAAAGCTAAAAGAGCTTTGAAGACAAATAACACATATGTACAAAGGAGTATTTTATCAATAGGGAAGCTCTGTGTCTGCTTAGTTCAGCTCTTCTTTTCCCAGTGATGGGTCATATCTTATCATGTCATATATATTACACAAGACACAGATTCCAGAATGGAGTGGTGAGCGCTGGCAGGGGCTCTGCCTGCATGCCTCGGATTCCCTGCATGTGAGCACCCCAGGACACTTTAAGGTACAATTTAATTCTCCTGCGTGATTTGGAAGAATGACCTTCCTCCTCCTCCCCTGCCGAGGCTGATATCTGCTCCCTGCACTGTCCCAGCCCACGCAGCCAAACCCTGCCGTTCAGCAGCCCCCACCCAGTGTACTCACACCCAGCTGCATCTGCTCCTGCTGCTGCCCCTGTGCCCATCGGGAAGGGTCCTGCCCTCTGCCCTTGACAAATCCTATTCTTGTCCTGCCCACGAACTGATGGCAAAGATATCTCTCTTCCTTTCTGAGCACTGCTTAGTTTTGAGTGAACATAAATGAAAAGAGGAAAAAGGAAACTTCCTGACAAGCTGTGGAAGGGATAAGCAAAATCTGGCCTTTAGACTATGAATCTGACTTATGTCTTGCTAGATCATGTTAATTATTTGGCATGAAAATGCATGCCAGAAAGGAAGTACAGGCTGAGCCTGTGTACAAAATAAGATTGAAGTGAGGAAAAAGCCCTCAATAAACAGGTGGTGCATCTGTTACTGCTAGGGTATGGCGGATGCTGATTTTCTACAAGTCTTTTTCATTGTTGGAAACAGAAATAATTTTTGAGAGAATCTTGTATCTGGATGTATGGATATACAGTGTATATCCATATATGAACATATGGGTATATATCTATTTTTATGTATTATATAAACATATCTTTATACATATATACAGTGTGTCTGTATATGTATATACATGTAGACATCTTGTCATATGGCCTTCATGCTTGTAAACTTAAATGCTACGTACATATACAATAGATAATATTGTGGTGCTCTCTGTGAAAAAATTCAAGAGACTTCCCTGCAGAAAGGATCTTTTTTAAATAGCTAAATCTGTCTTTTTTATCAATTACAGCACCTTTAAATGTATATACTTGAAACATTTAATTCCATCTAAACAATCACATGGCTCCTAAAACAACGGTAATGATCAATATCCAGGCAGGATTTTTCAATACCTGCTTTATATGAGCTATAGATGCAGCTGGGCACATTGTAATATCATCTTCAGAAATAGTTTTCATTTTAAGTATATCATACAGGGCAAAAGCTAATAAAATAAAAATTTGTGGTAGTCCAAATGGTTTCCTACCTGATTCTACCTATGGAATAAAAAATATCCTAGTCTCAATCATGTTTAATTTTCCACCTCTCCACCAAGCTAGATATTTCTGCGAGGTGCATTTCACGTTTCATCCTTGCTCAGCAACACTGCCACCAGTAAACTCAACAGTTAGAGAATGAGAGGGAAACAGAAAGGCAGAACATCACAAATTCTGAGCTCAAGGCTGTTAAAGTCAGTATTTGCTTAGTATCTGGCAAACAAAGAAAATACTCAAAAAAACCCCAAAATGAAACTAAACCAGAACAGAACACCTATGGCTGAGAGACAGAATATTTGGTTTGGCATTTTGTTACATTGATAACAGTTTTGTATTTACAATTCTTTGCTGTATCTGGCAGCCTGATTCACCAAATCTATAGGGACACATATTGCTCTTCCTTTTTCAACTGAAAATCTCCAGTGAAATCAATTAATTTCCACAAAGTTCCTCAAAAATGAAGATCTGAAGTTCTGTGACCTCAACAGACAGTGGATAAGACTCCTTTGACAATGAAAGACAGCAAAAATGAAGATTACTCTGAAGATACTTCTGTTACTGTGCTCTTCAGATATTCTTCAGCCATTGGAGTACATATTGCAAAATCATTTCCCATTAAACTTTGTTTCAGTCTGTAATTTTATCTTATCCTGTGAGAAACAAGATTCATATACCTTTAAAGGATTTGTGAACTCCTTGGGGAAAATGAAATCGCTCAGAATTCTATCTATTGCATAGATTTCTTCAGTTAGTGGGGAAAGAACTACTACTGCACAGCAGAGTGGATAGCTGAGTATGAATGCCAAGTAGAAAGCAAATCTATGACTGCAGCTAAAAGGAAACAACTGTTGCTAGCCACAGCTGCTGCTTCCTTACTTTTAATATTTTAAAATTTCTTTTAAGATTCATAGTCGATTCTTGTCAAGGAAATGTTCTTCCTTAATTGCAATACTCAGTTACTACTTTTCTAGGCTGGAAATGAGAGCTTTCCTAAATAGTGTATTTGATATTTTTCCCCTCAGAAGCTAATGGAGCTAAAAGTCATGTTTGTTTGTGCTGCATCTTCTTCCCTGCTGATGCAGTCTGTTTGAAGCAGCTGATTCTGCTCCATGAGTGTCATTCTGTGTGGCAGCCTGGAACCCAGATTTCCTTGGGAATTTATTGCATTCTGCAGCAGTGCTGTTAAAGCTGGGTCTCATTTCCTAGAGATTGAAAGAACTTGTAACAGACTCAGAATGTAACAGACCTACTGAATTTTTCATCATTGTAATACATTGTCTATAGTTTACAGCTGCCTTCTTGATCAAGCTCTTTCCTTGCAGAGTGGTAGATTTCAGAATTTTTGTAGTAAGCCAAAAAGTTCTTAGTTTGCAGGGAGGGAGGAAAGATTTTACAGACAAATCTCACTGCAACAATCTATACTTCCTGGGGTAATGTTTTCCATAAGAATTTTTTTCTATTATTTGTAATAAGTATTATGCAACTTATAAAATTGCCAGAAATATGATCCAATATGAACAAGCAAGCCTTTATTATGTGTTGGAACTAAAGCAGGCTTAGTGACATGGAATTTCACCATGAAGAAAGGCTAGTGTAAGAAAAGCTGGCTGAAGTTTAAGGTTAATGAGAAATATCTCAGTCTGATTTAATTATTTACATGCCCACAGAGTGTATCTAGTTGCACATCATCACAATCTTTTTTGTTTTTCTTCCATCCAAATTTTTCAGAGCTTTTGCTGTTGCCGTTCTTTTATTATTTTATTTCAAATGACACAAACTGTTCTTAGGTCTATTTGAGGAGAAACATTCTGTATGTTTTTTCTTTATTGTGTATTCATCCAGTGACATTTTTGTCCCTACAGTAGCAGCTACCCAAGTTGATTCTTCACCTGACAGTTTCTGCACAGGCCTCTACAAAAAAAAAAAAAAAAAAAAAAAAAAAAAAAAAAAAAAAAAAAAAAGAACTGATTTTTAATTCATATAGCACTTAGTTTATCATTATGGTATAGAGTACATCACAAATTTATCCAGCTTTAGAATTTTTTTCTGTCTTTTAAAGCTGCAGTATCAGGCTAAACATCCCCACTTAAGAGGTTTTCCACATGACTGTACACCTTAGAGCCAATTCACTTTATCTGAGCTAACACACAAATCCTGTGTAGGACAGCATTGGCATTTTTCAGGTTTACTTTCAAATAAACTCAACGCAAAGATAACTATAGCTCTCCAGGGGACTCCACAGAAAGAGTTATCTCAGTCTTCAGATCAAAGCCAAACATAAGAACTGTACAAGAACCGTTTTTATTGTCTGCTGTTGCAGAAGCCACCAAAAGGCACAGGCTACTCTGATCCTTTTCTAATTCTACAGAAATAATCAGAAGAAGGTCTTCACCATCCATCTCAGCGCTGTAGGTTTTTTTGATCCTCATTTGTCTCACTCACCTGCTAAAAAACTTGTGAATGTATAAGATTTTTTTTTGCTGTGATTTGTGTGATTAAGATTTTGGCCAAGGCAGATATTAATAATTCCTGATAGAGCTACAATTTACTCATTTCTCAGTGGATGATCTTTAGACTTGATGCTAGTCCACAATTTAGACTGTTCCATTTTACATCCCATGCACAGACTTAAACATACCCACTGTGATTTTTCCTCTCAGTGTCCCAAAGGGATATTACTCCAGCTTACCAATACAAGTATCACACTAAGCATAATTTTTCAGGATCAAATCTCTGTTCAATACAAAATAAATTTTATGTAAGCTTAGCTCAGATGATAAAAACTCAAAAATATCCAGTGAATTTATAGTAATTATGTTATCAGAATCTTTAATATTTCTAATACATAAGCTGATATCTGCTTCATCTCCACCACAGTCAGGTATTTTTAATTTACTCTTTGAGATTTTCTACAGGTAGTGGGGATGGTGTTTACCATGGCATTGTGAAGGGATACATATGTATATTCCAGGGGTTTTTTTCAGTGTCTCTATTTTGATATCAGATTGTCCTCTTCAGTATGCTACCAAGGTTAGTTTAGAGTGTCATAATGAGGATGGAGCAGAGTACTCTGCTATCATTTGACAAAAGATATGCTGTAGCCTTTTGCTCTGAACTACCAGAGTAAAATTTGACAATCCAGTTATAATCTTGCAGAGAGATTTTTATAGATTTTATTCTGCTACTAGCAGAATTAATGAAAATCAGTCATATTGCAAAAATATTCTTCAATTTCTCCATTATGGGCTATGGCTTTTAGTTGCTAAGGCCACCAAAAATCAACATAGAAAACAAAAAAGGAATTCAAGCTGATTGAAGACAAAGAAATAAATTTTCAATCCCATTTTCCGAGTCTTAGAAAGAATGGTGAAATGATTTTTTGTGGGTTTGTTTCCACCAAAATAGCTACTTGAATATGCTTAGTAAATTCTCCTTTTCTATGCTTAGCTTATCACAGGCATTGAAGGCAGAACCTTCTGCTTCTCAGAATAAGAAAACAAGAGGTATTGAAGATGAATATCACAATCCAGGACTGTAACAAATCTTTTTTTTTTTTTTTTTTTTTTTTTTAATACCATAGATTTCAGATTGAATGCTCCAACTCTGTGATTCAGAATGGCTGGTGACATTTTTCTTATAACCTATGTACAGGTATACACACCAAATGAAATCACAATGTATTCTCTTAGTGGTACCAAATGGCTTGCTGAAAAAAACCCCAAACAAATCAAACAAAACAGAACAAATAACCCAAAACCACATAAGCAACAGCCTAGGTGAGGTACATAACTTCATCAACAGTAAAGCAGATAATGACAATGATTTATGCCAAACAAAAATATGTGCCTGAAATGGACAAAATTGATAAACACACACATCTTTTTTAACACCATCTGTATACATGCATACTACCTCATACAGACAGAAAAAGAGAAATATTTTTCCTAAAATGTTGATATGAAAGGCAAAAGTAATCTGTAAATACCTATTCAAAGATTGGAGAGTGTGTGTATTTGCAATAAATGTACAAATAAGCAAATAAATAAATTAAAAATGGAAACAACTTTTGATTTATAGAATTGTTGTATACCTTAGATATACTGAAGTGACCCAACAAGCTGTTGCTGAGATCAACAGTGGCAATTGTCTTCATGATAAAAGAAGTGAAGAAATTTTCAAGATGAAGTCATAAAACAGTGTCATAAACATTTAGTGTCATAAATATTTATTTCAAACCTCGCACAGATATACCATAGATTTTACTTGCTACTAATGCAGGAAAGATGTAAAGTAGAACATCATGGTATCAATGCCATCTTCACTCCAATGACTTTTCTCCAGAATGTCTTTTCTTTATTTCCTTAATTTTGATTTTGTTTTAATAATCAAGCTACTTCTGTGCAGGCAGATAATGATTCTACATGCATTGTACTCTATGAGGAAATATTATTTAAGGAGGATCAGGGTATGACTACTGAGAGAATAGAGACACACACACAGACTGTAGCAGTTAGACCAGAGTCCTTGGCTTACCTTGTTTCATACTTTTAAAGGAAGCATTCACATTAGGACTGCATTTCTCTCATGTGGTCTATGGAAGGAGCTAGATATACCATATAGTCACCCACCTTAACTGTGGTCTAGGTCACTCCATGAAAATAACCTCCTTTCTCCACTCAATTTAGCTAATGTTACATGTTCTGGAGTCTGTGCCTAAAGTAAGAGTATGCTTATAAAGTCTTCCTGCATATCTTTAGTATTTTATTACAGGGCAAAAAAAGAAAGGAGTAATAGCTATAAACTAAAACACAAGAAGCTCTACCTCAACATGAGAAAGAATTTCTTTACATTGAGAGTGGCAGAGCATTAGAAAAGGCTACTAGGGAGTGGGAGTTTCCCTCTCTGGAGACATTCAAAATCCACCTGGACTCATTCCTGTCACCTACTCCAGGTGACCTTGTCTTGGTAGAGAGGTAGCCTAGGTGGTCGCCAGATCTTCCAACCCTAAAAGTTGTGATTTTTTTTTTAATTCTGTGAAATGAGCCTTTACCCATGTGACTTTATCTGAATTTATCATATATAAGTTTTAAACCTAAAAATAGATTTGAAGTCCTTCAGCATGAAAGTTACTCATTCATTATTTATGGCATTTTTTAAAAAATAGCATGCAACATTTAACAAAGAAGAAAGGCAGGAATGCAAAGAAAACGCATCAACCTAATAAACCTTTAGACTGGGTTATGCACAGCTATTGGATTTTGTAAACTCCACTTCATCTATTAATGGTTTTGTTTCTATCTTTTCCCTTAGCTACTCTGCTTATTGTCTGCACAAATTTCTCACCTTTTGATCAACAGAATTCCAGGGGTAAAACATGAATTTTCTTTATATTTAATTAGATTCATTTGCTGCTTATAAAACCAAGAATGCATTAAATACGCAATAGATTTTATAATTTACTCACAGAGAAGTTTATTGTTATTGTTTTCTTATTGTTATTGTTAAGGAATGGCTTAGATAATGCTTTTTAACTATAGGTCATTTGGTTTATCCTCTTTAACTATAGGTTGTTATTAGCTACTAACTCATATAGATTAAAGGAAGAATATCACAAATATTGTGTTGTCAAAAATGTACTAACTGCAAAAACCTCATGCATAGCTAATGTTTATTATTTATTTGCCTTATGAATGCATTACATTCCAAGCAGAATTTGGTTTCAGCAAGATGATGAGAAACTATATACAGAATAATTGGCACAAGAAGGCCACCAATAGCTCAGTCTGGTATGAATGAGGCTGAGTTATAAATATGGTTTTTTCTTAGCTTTTCAGCTGAGAAGCAACCATACAAGTTTTGCCTGAGGCATAGTCTTAGAAGTGGTAGCCTGCACTGTCTTACCCTAGTGGGGTTTGTCAGAGCATAGTCATGTCTAACCACACTCCCCCCCCAGTTCATAGTCCCAGGGTATCAGCAAAGGAGATGCTCTGGGACAGCCAGAGTTTCCCTCTGGTGTGGTTTAACCCAGCCAGCCAGCAGGTGCCACACAGCTGCTCACTCGCCCACCCACCAACCACAGGACTGGAGAGGAAACTGGAAAAATAAAAGCTGCACAACTTATGGGTTGAGATAAAGACAGTTCAATAGATAAAGCAAAAACTGTACACACAAGCAAAGCAAAACTAGGAACTGTTTCACCACTTCCCATGGGAAGGCAGGTGTTCAGCCATCCCCAGGAGAGCAGGACCCTTTAACAGGTAACAGTGACTCAGGAAGACCAACAGTGTCACTTGAAACATTTCCCCCTTCCTCCTTCTTCCCTCCACTTTATACACTGAGCATGATGCAGTATGGTCTGGCACATCCCATGGTCTGGGACAGGGGTCACCTGTCCCAGCTGTGTCTCCCAACTTCCACGTGCCCCCAGCCCCACTGCCAGCATGGCAGAAAAGGCCTTGGCTCTTCACAAGACATGTCCAGCAATAAAAAAATCTTCCCTATATTATCAACACTATTTTCAGCACAAATCCAAAACACAGCCCCAGACTAGGCACTGTGAAGAGAATTAACACTACCCCAGCCAAAACCACAGAACACAGAAAACTACAGAACAGCAGCAACCCCAGAGTCCCTCTGCTCCCGTACACGGGGTGTGCTCACAGCTCCTGACATCCTTCCGAGGCAGGAGCCAGCGCCTTCCCCAGTGCCACAGGAAGGACCACAAACCCTGGAGCTTGCAACTGCAAGAGATCTGAATTTTCTGCAAAGTTAATATTACTGACAAAGGCTCTTGCATTAAAAACAGTTTGAATGAAGGATTTGGCATAACCCCTGGCACAATGCAAGTCATATGATTTCTCTCAGTTGAACAAAGTGCTGACACAAATATTACAAGGGGTAGAACATGGCCCAATAATAGTGTCTGTCCTCTCATTCAGAAAATGCTATGGCAAATCTCTTACAGTGGCAAATCAAAATGAATTAAGGGTTTATGACCTGACAGTGCACAAATGTGAAAACAGTCTTCTACCCCACACAAGCACTGCATTCAGCATCATGGCAGTCGCACAGCAGATAGATTCACTTTTGAAAAAGTGCATTCCTTGGTAAAGAGGCAAAGCTGATTATTTGAATTGTGACAATTTCTAAAACACATTTACCAACTTTTTTTTTTTTTTTTCCATTGGAGTAATAAATATTTAAAATAAATGTTTCACAGTTCACAGCACAGAATTCCCAGCATTCAGCTGAAAGCATTCTGCTAAAATACTGCCATCTTGCAATAAAATCTGAAGGTAAATGGACTGTTATGAACTAATCTAATGCATTATAATTTTGTTCTGCAACTTTCTGCTACTTTTATTAGCTCTCTCTCTTTGGCCTTTGAGGGAAAGATGTGTGATAATGAATACCAAGAATATGTGCGATGTAAAGTGAGTTTGATATATTCATTTTATTTTCATAACATCCCTTCTTCCTTGAAACAGTGACCTCAAATTCTATCAGCCTTCACGACTGATTTACTATGACTGGTTTAAGATAGTAATAGCTTAATAGCCAAAGTTTTACAAATTCGGACAGGAGAGAAGGGGATTGGTGTCTAAAATGGTATTCATATCTCCACTCTCTCCAAACTGGCCTAGAAAAGTTTTGAAAATCATGATTCATCATTGAAAATTCCATGATTTTTGGAGAAAAGGTGCCATTTAATTCTCTGCATTTCTGCTTCAAAAGATCCTGTCCAAAAGAGATGCAGACTTTATGAAGTAAGGTTAAAATAACTGTATTTTTAAAAATGACAAATCTCTAATCCAAGTTCAATTTTGCAAGATTTAGGTCATCCCTATTGCTGTGTAAAATATTCACAAAATATTGCACATTTATATTTTACATTAACTTTCATTATTAGTTTTGCAAATGCCAGTGAAATCTCCTAGTTCAAGATGCCTTCAACGAACCAGGCTAACAATCTGTCCTTGAGCTGTTCTCTACTGTCCTATCTTTGAGTAAAGTTATTCTCCATGTTTTGCTGATGCACAGTTTCATCCCTTCACAGAAAGTCTCACTGAGTAACCATCTTAGATACTCCTGTACTAAGATGCGAAGGAGGCACAATGTCCCTAGAGTTCTCCACTGGGCACAAACAGCAAGGTTTTAGAGCTCTTTACTCAAAATATTCTTCCCAATTAAAACCTTACATTTTGTCTGTGGTAAGATATGTGTGAGATCTCCAGCTATACCCTGAGAAAAGAAAATTGTATTTTCATGAAGCAAGAAGAGTGAGTTATCTGAGTGAGGATCTTGAAATCTGCTGCCATGTTCAATCTGAAAGTCTTAGCCTACAAGATCATCACCTGGAGACATTTTTAATCTTTAATAGACATAGAAAACAAATACAGATAAAACCATCACTTAAATAATTCAGCAAAACCACATAACCTGATACTCTAAAACAAGGAGCAGAAAAAACATAGAAACCATTCTCTGAGGTATAAGAGTTCCAAAAATTTTCTTTTTTTGGTACTGGTGAATTTTGCAATTTGAGAAAATTTTGTAAGTCAACCATTGAGCATGATTTCTAATTTTCAAAAGCAAACAGCAAAACTAACCAGAATTAAATGGAGTAATAGCTACTGTCTAACTAATAACTAATTGTCAATAACAATTAGTCAATTGTTTGACTAATTGTCAAACAATTGCCATCATAAAAATAAAATAAATATCAATGGGATGGTAAGCAGTTTCATTCTGTTTTCCAAGAGATATCAACAAAAAGAAGTGACATATGTTCAAAACATACAGAGCAGAAGCAGTGTAAAGTCAAATGTTGCAATACTTGAGTAACTCACTCTTCATACAAACATGAAGAAAATATGCCAAAGCCTCTTCACAATTAGTCTGTGGTTTTGATTTCCTTCTTTTTCCTATTTATCATTTTTTCTCCCCTCTGCTAGTATAGGTAGACTTGTTTGCGAGCAATGCACTCATAAGAAGACCACAAACAAATATTTATAGACCAATTCCTTTCTAGTTTTTTTCTTTCTAATAAATTTCTGTCTGTTTGCATTTTTCTGAGTAAATTTCAGTCATGAAAATCTACATATAGGCTTATGTGTCTACTAGCAGTTAAGAAGTTACTGTTCAAATAGATAAGGTTACTAAAATTAAATGCAAAAATCAGGTTTAATAAATACTCCATGTTTTACATATTTTATAATCCTACAAGCGATGCTACTTCCACTGGGGAATGCTACAGTGCTTTGTAGAGTGTAGAGTACAACTCTCTGGGGTTTGGTATTTTTGCTCCTTCTGTCAGTGAAAATAAAATTAAAATTAGCCTGCACAATTAGTAATTCCTCACTTCATAAATAATAATACAGACAGAAGAGGAAGAAACTTTCTGTTCATTTCTCCAAAGAAGCACCAAATGGAAAAAAAAATACCAACACCAAATAATATTGACAGGTTAATTGTTTAAACACATAGATTAATTTGGGATGACCAGAGGGAATAATTGTGATCACCTGGTGGAAGCACCATCATCTTTATTACTGAATTTTAGTGAATGAATAAATACAGTCAAATCCTGCACTGAGCTCATTTCAGCAGGTTTTTGACTGAAGATCCTATGCACGGCCAGAACAAATGACATCTTCAGAGGTACCTCAGTGAGCTTGGGGATGGATGAAAAAAGTGTTATATCATCTCAGACCAATTTGAAAGTAAAGTGGTTAAAACCTTGTTGTGTGGTGTTGGATTGATGGTGATGGATTCAGCTTTAGCAATCACCATGCCCTTTGACTTCACACCACATCTATCTTCATTCTGGTCCAGTCAACACTGGATATTGAAACCATCCCAGCATACCTGTCTTTAATTTGCCACAGACTCCCTTATTCCAGACTAATTGTTTTCAATCTTCAGGTCAGCTGCCTTATACATGAATATTAAAACTTGAAATTATGCCCTCCAGTAAGAAACTTGCATTACTTTCCAGAATAAGCAACATTAATCAGACATGATAATTATTATAATAAATGTGATACTAACTTATCATGTCACATAAATTCAGCTAAATGGGCTCTGTGGCAATAGCAGTTAAGAATTGAGAGAAAAGGCAATGACAAGCTACATTATTGAAAAGAAAACCTTCAGCAGCTGAATCAAAGCCATTTTTTACAGTCTATATACAGTTGTCTTCTTATCTATATGTCTCGTGTTCTTGGAGGCAGCAAAAATACCTGAATATAATGCCTTGGCAAGTTAACCTTAAGAGATTAAACTTTGACACAGCATAGAAAAATATAAGGTAGGGAATTATTCTTCTGACTTTCTTAGAGTCAGGTATGGGCTTTTCCTGATAATAGGGTAGTAAATGCTCCATTAGAGTTCTGTTACCTGGATTATGGTTCAGCCAAAAGGTCTCAATTAATTTGCAATTTTTTTCATCATTCTGAATTGTTTAGAACTATGCCATTCCTAATTTCAGTTTCCTACATGCATTTTAATGTTTAGTTTGTCTACTAGAGGCTGAAAGAGGCACACTGTACAAATACTGTGCTTGTATGTTGGCTAATTGATGCCACTATGAGAGGCTATTTAAAAAACTGAAAGATATCTCCTTTCTGGCCCTCATAATCCTCTCAGAAAAGATTAGCTCAGCTTTTCCAGCCCTCACACCTGATATTCCTTACTCTAACCTTATTTTCCAGGTGATCAATTCAATTTCACAGCATTCTACAGTCTTCTTTGGTATTCTCAGTCAGAATAGACTCTGTCCATCAATGGTTATCTCCATGTCTTCAATTTCTATCTCCATTCAATTTTACAGTGGAGCTTTCGAAATTCTTTTCACTTGTAGCTTGTCCAGCATTTTATTAATCTCTGTCATGCCCTTAATAAATTAAATCTGACATTGCACAATAGCTCAACATTCATAGATTGTGAAAACTTGAAAATTATGAAAACTGAAAAGAAAACACATGAGAAAGTTTCAAAACACAATTATTGGAAGGTGCATGCAAACTCCTTTGAGCAGTTATATTTATTCACACTATCAATGTTAGATAAAATTAAATTTAAAAATATCAAAATCAAACATCAAATATTTTTATTTCTAAACTATATTAAGAGAACTAAAAATAGTTCGTCTTCAGCAATGTTGAATTTATCCAAGTAATCTTTTCATACAAATTTAATTAACAGAAAAAATACAATGTAAGAGTCAATATGCCACAATTTTTGTTTGCCTGATTAAATATGTCCTCAGTATAGAAAACAAAATGTGTTGATTTAAAAAATGTTTTCAAAATGACATATTTGAATTAATTAAAATTTGTATTCATTCCCTTGATTTTGCTGTAAGAAAACGAGATTAAAATATTTTGAACAGACTGTTTGGAATTTTATGGAAATGTCATTTTATTTGAGAAATTATTATTTAAATCTTCTAGACTGAAAGTTCTGAGCAAGATAAAAATTACATTTTCATATCTTGCTTTTTTCCTCTGTCAAAAGTTTTGGAGAGTATCTAATTTTGTTTCCCCTTTAAAATACATCAAAATTAAACCGTGAATTCATGGCCAGACATCAGTTAACTCAGTTTGCTCAGTTTCTTCCTCAAGGCAGATCTGCTGTAGGTTAAAAAAAATGGAGACAATGATTTGGTTCACAGCTACCTCCAAAACACAAAGAGGTTTGTGGGTCCGCTAGGCTCTGCTGTCTTGCCATGGTCCTTGCCCTCCTCTGGCAGCAGGGAAGGGGCTGGGCGGGAGTGTGGCGGGGCTGCTCCCTGCTCCGGGTCCTCACTGGCTGTGCCAAGCCCCAAACGCCTCTGCCCATCTCAGGGGAGAGGTGTCGCCAATAGCAGCTGAGCAGGCACTTCCCCCTGACAAAGAGGATGGCAAACAAGGTCAGAATATATTAGATGTACAACATCATCAAACCTATTATTCTCTGACTGAGTACAGCTACTCTGTGTAGGAACACTGCATGTTAGCATGCTTGATTGATCCATCTGTAGATTGTATGTTGGCCCTGCAAACTGTGTGGTCAGAGGCGATAGATCAACCACTTGAGAAAGCTGTGGAATGGTCTTTGCCTTCATTAATATAATAAAACAATATCTGCAGTCCATTACATGTACCAGTGAACCCAGAAATGTCAATATTAATGTTTTTAAAATGCAGTATGTTGAAAGGATGTCACACATCAGTTTGTAAAAAAAGGGGCATTGTATGCTGTACAAAACAAAGACTATGCTACAAAACAAGAGAAAAATCCAACATCAGTGGTGTTCTCCCATATGGCTGTACTTCTTAGGAGCATCATTCTTCTCTAATGAGGGAGGATGTTTTTCAGGCTACTCAGGGCAATGCAGCTTTCCTTCACCCTAAAGGAAACAAGCAAATAGAGAAAGCAAAAGTAGTATCCTGGAACAATTAAATGCATCCATGTTATTGTTGTTTCTACTACACCATTTTTGTTCTGCTTCTTCCATCAAAATTTTGGAGATGAAAGAGTATATATGTTTTTACCTATGCTACCTACTTCTTAAATAGCCTGTGATTTTAAATTACAAAAAATTCAATGAGGTAGGCAACACCAGCCAACGTCCAAAACAGGAAGTACTTATAATTTTGTTAAAATACCTCTGAAAAAGATTTTTATTATTAATTTCTAATGTCATCATTGCCACTTGAGTGGAACAAAAGAGACAGGTTAGTTTTCTTCTCTGAAATATAATTTCAAAAATTTAAAAATTTCACAAGCTTTGACAAACTAATAAACTTCAGGTTCCTTTGCTCTGAGTTCTGTCCTGTTCTGTGAAAGTTAAAGCAATATATAAATATCTAAAGTATTTTGTTTTAATATTTTGCAGTTTTAAAAGGTTCAGTATTAAAAAAAAAAGCTTCTCAGTTAATGTCTTTGCAATCACTAATGCATTTGTTTCAAAGAGCACAGGATTTAATCAATAACTGTCTACACAAAAAAACTGTTTCTGCTCAACAGAATCTGTGGAGCATATAAGGACAACTGCAAACCAAAGGAGCTGTGCAAGAAAACAGAGTGGTGGTCAATCAAATGATTCAAACGGTCTCTCACTTCTTGAAGACAAGAAAATCCATTTCCCTGGACAAGAACCATTACTCCTCTCACATGCATGAAATACCAGTGTGAGGTGTGGTATCTCCAATCTCCATCCAGCCTCAGGCACCTCTAATGCCAGAGCAGACCAGAGGGGAAACAATAGAAAGCAAGCAGTATTCATCAATATCAAAACAACTGTGAAGGTTTCAGAGCCAGGGGAATAGCTCCAGATTCAGGAATGTCATGGTCACTTTTGAAAAAGAAACAAACCAACAAAACAGATCTTGAGGACTAGAGAGGTGCCTGAAGCTAGAAATTCAGTGAAAGAGGAACTGCAGCTAGCTACTGGGAGCCAGAGAGGAGACTCAGCCAAAACAGAACACCAACAGCTTTCATTCAACTAATACAGGCTCTTTTCCAACAAAATAACCTTTTCTGCTCAATTTAATAATCTAAATTAAATGAATAATAAGGGTGGGGGAGGGGAATTGCCTGGGTCAAGAACATCCTGGACAATGGAAACTTACTGGACTTAAATGCTGTTTGGTTTTTTTTAATTGCAATTTTCCTCCTTAAGGCAAGGATGGAAGAAGAAAAGGAAGGGAATCAATGTAAAGTGTACTTAGGAGCAGACAGTTCCTTGCCGTTGGGACACTTGTGTGTCTGTGTGGCCAAGAGAATGAAAGGGTCACATTGAGCAGCAAGGAGGGGAAGCAGGGGAAGGACGTGATAGCCATTAGGGCCATTATTTCCACCTTCATGATGAATAGTCAAACCCAGGAAAAGGGAAAATAGTATGAAACCTATTGTGCAAGAGCAGAGCAGCAAGATGGATGAGCTGGCAACAGCTAACTCCGGCCCTGCCATCAGACAGTGAAATTGGTACACAAGTGTTCCCAGCTGTTCAGAAACATCATTGCAGCAGCAAGAAAAACAATAGTTACCCCTTCCATCTCTTCTGTCTTAGCTACTGACTGTGCAGACAGAAATAACACTGAAGAATATGTGTAGAACAAAAATAAAGAATTACTTCTTCAAGGCAGGTGTTGAAGAGTTAATGCACACCAAAATATATGCTTTATTCATGCAAATATTTTTAGTGGCAAGTTCTGAGGCTGTTGGTCTCACGTAACCTTACAGATTATTGTATGACCTAAATAACTCTTGAAAGGAAAGTCTAGATACATTGTACTATTGTGACTATGTAAAAATCATCTTATCGTGGATTCATGTTTTTTCACGCTTTAAATTAGTAAGAGGGGAAAATTTGAAATATAAAATGCGAAAGTGTGTAGAATAAGAAAATAAAAAGCCCTCTTAAGCCGTAAGAAGGGATTCACCTCACTTAAATTTGTATGTTTGAGAGTCTGAAATATCAAATCCCTCTATTCTCAGAGGTACCACTGTATGATAAAAGTTTAAAATGGTTCAGATTAATTTAGATAATTTTTCTCCTGGAATTACCCCCATTTAGTGAGTCCAGAGGGAGAATACACAAGAAACATAAATATCCTTTTAAAAGGATAAATTTTATGAGTTTGTGAGTTCCATCATAAGCATCAGCTGAGTGTTGCTTCAGTGGCACATCTCAAAGAACCTTCTTATTAACTCATATACATGATCTTCTACTTCCCATAGAAATGGTAATATACTAGTTCTCTATATAAATATTTTTAAAGGGGAAGACGGGAAGCAATCTGCCTTTGCAACAACAGAACTAAGAAAATAAGGAAGCAAAGTTTGTTGTACTAAATAAAATATTCAAATGAGATAATTCCATAAGTGTTTTCTAACATTTATTTAACAGGGCAACCTTTTGGCATAAAAATCATTGACTTGAGGAGAAAATTACTGCGTACTGCCAAACTGAGCTCTGAATTACCCAATGTGCAAGCAAACACTACTATGGGGTTTTCTGGGCATAGGAGCATACAATACCATGGCAAAAGTGGCATGCAAACATGTTTTATTCCTATAAATAATATTATTTCTTCATCTTAGCAAAATCCAGTGTGGAAGACTTTTGATTTTATTTTTCCTTGGTAAGACCCCCTCTGCTCCTCTTACAGCCAAAGCAACATGATTCATCTGTACTGCTGAATTATTTCTAGCTCACCAAACATAGTCACTGCTTTTTTTCATGTTTATAAAGTCTTCAAAAGCCCCTGCAGACCACTGAGAGCCTTCTTGAGTCTCACAGTAGTAAATATGTCTTTTGTTTGAACAAAAATACACAGTCCTGATTGTCACTCTGGGAACAGGCATCCCTTTCTTTATCAGTGTGCCCAGATATTATTGCTCATCTTTTCCAAAGCATTTTGATCCAAAGTACCATGTGGGAGGAAATAAAAAGGCTCAGCAGGAGATGGCTGTTAAGTATGGGGTTTGCAGACTGAATTTTCTGCCTTTTGTAAATTTAAATAAGATTATTTATATAGAGTGATCAAATGATGGTCAAACATGGAAGTACTCTGATGTTCAGTTAGGGTCAGCTCCCAGAATTTGCTTAACCAAATGATAGTAATTCTCTCCTCCCATTTGCAACCTTGTGATTCCTTTCTGAAGTACTGTACCATCACTTTTCCTCTCAGCTTCAAAATTATTTTCTTTAAGGGGACCTTTTAAATGTTTCTATTAAATCTTATTACATCTCTAGTTCCAGGAATGCTGTCCTTTATAGTCATGGTTCCCAACTCCATACTCTGGACAGGCAGGTTTTATGTGTGACAATCCTCTTCCTTCACTGCAGTCTCTACACCTTCTCTGCTCCATGGGCTACAGCAGTGGCAGCTGCTCCCTGTGCTGGAAAATCACAACCTCTCTCTGTTCCAATCACACGTACAAGTGCCTTTTTTACTTCTTCTTCAGGGAGGATCACCACCCACCCCAGTAACTCCCAGAGTCCCTGTGCTGTGTAAACTCACACTGAAAGAGAGGATGGGAAAGGAACTGGGGATGGGAACTGAGGTGAGAGATGTTCTTGGTCTCAGTCACTTTTATATAGCCCAAGCATGTAACACAGTTCAACAGACAAAGGTCTGTCTTGATTATTTGGAAAACTGTATTTTGATATATATCACCGGAAGTTTGCCCATATAAAAAAATCTAGTAATTCAGCAGCACTGCAAATTATAGAGACACGCAGACAACAGAGGGAAAATTTTAGTCATTCTTTTGTTCCCTAATAGTTTCCTCATTTGTTCTGCCCCCCTCTCCCCTCATCTGGAACTTCTTCCTTGGGGTCCTTTGACATGTATCTACCTCTGAACTCCCGAGCTCATTCCTCTGATTTTCTATTAACATACACAAGAGCTACTTGAACATTTATCTTCAACAGAGCAGTACTTTTGAAGGAAGATCTTTTGCCATGAGGCTGGAGCCCCTCTCTTATGAAGACAGGCTGAGAGCTGGGGTTGTTCAGCCTGGAGAAGAGAAGGCTCCAAGAAGACCTCAGAGCAGCCTTCCAGAACCTGAAGGGGCCCTGCAAGAGAGCTGGAGAGGAATTTTTTAACAAGGGCACAAAGTGATAGGACAAGGGGGAATGGCTTAAAACTGAAAGAGAGTAGGTTTAGATTAGACCTTAGGAACAAATTTTTGACTGTGGGGCTGGTGAGATGCTAGAACATGTTGCCCAGATAAGTTACGGATTAAGTAGAATCTGTCAGTAGAATTGTTTAAGGTCAGAACAGATGAGCCCCTGAGCAACCTGGTCCAGTGTTCCTGATCATGGCAGGGGATTTGGAACTAGCTGATCCTGCAGGTCCCTTCCAAACCATTCTATGATTCAACAATTCTACAAATGCAAGTTACCTGAGGGTCAAATGATAAAAATGAAAAATCATATTAGTCTCTCAATATGTAATGCCTACCTGTAGTTTTCAAAAGTTATGACTCTGAACAACCTCACCTAGATTTAGGCTTCCTTTGAGTATGGTATTGGAATAAATCAGCTCCAGAGGTCTTTTCCAACACAGATTTTATTTATAATTTTAGAAATAGAGGTTATCACTCTAATAAGTAGTTGCTTGGCAATATAATGAGAACAGGAACCTCACCATTCTCTTAGCAGTGGCTGTAACACTAAAGACATTACCTCAGATTTATTTTCTTTTTTAGATTGACCTGCACAGAGATTTCAAAATGGAAAAATAATATAAATTTGTCATTTCAGAACAAAGCAATCATTCACTTGCTTCACTGTCCCAGTTACAACAATGGCTACTAAGTATATACTAGGATGACAACATGAAAATTACTTCCTAGCTCTATTTAAAGGTTTTGTTTTCAGGTTTAAACTTATAGAAAATTTTCTTGCGTCTTGTATAAATTTATGTTAATGGTTATCCATTTAAAATCATGTAAATATCAGTAGAAGCCTCATGTCTACCTACATTAAAATAAGTTGTTTATGTCAAAAGCCAATACAAGATCCAGTAACCCCCTAAATAATTCAACAGTATATCCCACATATCCACCATGTAGATGGCAAAAGTTTCTAATTCAGCAGAAAAATACCTCCAAACTCCTCCAGACAAGCTCATCAATGTGATGGCTCTATCTCAGAAAACATGAATAGATTTTGCTCCTAAAGCACTTGTCTTCACTTTTCTGTGCAGGTGTGAGGAGAAGCAACCATACTGGTGGTTTTTCAAAAGCTGCAGTCTTATAAATGCCAATCTCAATGCTACTAAAGAAAGGTACAAAATTAAACTTCAGAAGATTTTACAATGAAAGGCTCATTGCATTTGCCTAGGAAATCTCATCAAATAAGCTCAGCTTGTTTTAAGATGAGGTGCTTCATTTGTGATGTAGTCAGGCAGCAGGTGCTCTGCCATCTGAAGAGACCCTGAACATGAGCTCAGAATTAAAAAATAGACTGAGAGCAGAGAAGGTAATACTTCCATGGAAAAATTATTTAGGAAAATCATTTGTAATTTCTATAACACCTTGATATAATTCTTTCTCCTCTATGTGTAGTAGGTAATACTGCCTTTTATTTTTATTTACCCAGTCCTTTGACTCTGATAATGGTACCTTCAGTGCCCTTTACACTATGTGGGCAGGCTCACTTCTTTATAGAGAGTCTCTATATATTAAGTCTCCCCTTCCAAATGTTGTAAAAAATGTATCACAGATTCACAGAACCACAGGATGATAGGGGTTGGAAAGGATGTCTGGAGATCAACTAGTCCAACCCCACTGCAGAGCTGCTTTCCAGCAAGTCAACCCCTAACCTCTACTGGTGCATGGGGTTATTCCTCTTTGGGGGCAGGACCTTACACTTGCTTTTGCTGAACTTCATTAAGTTCCTTTTTCCCAATTCCCTATCCTGGACAGCTCTCACTGAATGGCAGTACAGCCTTCTGATCTATCAGTCACTTCTCCCACTTTTCTATCACCTGTCCTAGAAGCAAAGTTGGTGGCTTTGCCCCATTTGAGGGTGATTTTAAATACTTAGAGTTTACAGCCAAGTAGGGTCTGGAGAAGGCAGCAGAAAGCTTTTGAACTTTTCCCTTGTCACCAAAAAAGTCCATATTTATGTCTCTTGCTTTCATTTTTCCTCATCAATAGTAACAATGCATTTTTGTACCCAGGAGGTTTCAACAGATGGGAGTCAAGTGTTCTGGGGAAGCTGATGAGGTCTTACAAGCTCTGTGTATGAGACATCTGGAATACCTGGCCATACCACTAAATCACATCTGCAGTGAGAAAATTAAAGATTTTTTTGTTTTTTAAGGACAGGTGTTAGAGAGAGAAAATATGGATGGCCTTAATAAGCACTTTAAAATGCTTCTCATCACTGTGAAATTTGATTAGTACACATAACTTACCCAGTCCTTATAAGTGTAACATCTGTACAGCTTCAAGCCTGAAGCTGTATTTTTAAAGGAATTAGTCAAACTTGATAGAAACAATAGGAAACAAGAAAAAAACCACTTTCATAACTGGATGCCAACCCATTTTTATAACTACCAGAAATATCGCTCTCTGTCAAGTTATCTGTTAGAGACTTAGAGGGGGATAATATTGCCAAGCTAAAAGCAAAATGTAAATGGATACACTGGTGCTATTTCCTATTTCTTTTATGTTCCATGTTGTGTGATTGAGTCACGCAGATATTTTCTCACTTTCATTTCACATGAATGGGGTTTTAGAACCTCACACAGCCTGTGAAGGACAGCAATGTATTGACTCCTGCAACCTTTTACTTATTCTAGACTTTAATTATCTGATCTCCTCTGTTCTTGCAAAGTCGGCAGCTGCCATAAAGAACCACAGCCTCAGATACTCAAATTAGTGAATTTTGAAAAGGTGAAAGCAGCACAGCTTAGTTATGCTGTGATATCTCACAAGCCCATGTTGGGCATTGAAATTCAGAAGTCTTTTTCTTGTGACAAAAGACAAGTGCAAGAACAGGAAGATGAGCAAGAACATCAAAAGAAAGAATACTCTTTAAAAAGGACTTTAACAAAACTCTGTGATGGTTCAAATTTAAACCTGCCTTGTTACAACAGTGTTCTGGCTGATCTCTCATAGATCCAGAGTCAAATTCTCACTTTTCAACACTGGTATTTTGTGCAACTCTTATATGAATATGCACATTTATCAAGTCAATAGCTACAAATTTCTAGGAATGGTCATATGGAAAAAAACCACATTTTTAACTAAGAATGGATTATTATGAGAGTCCCTATCCCTAATTTTCATAAATACTTAATTTATTTAAACTCTAAAGTAAGAGAATATTTTGAAATTGCTGGAAATCTTCCTTTCCTTTGAAATGTGTCAAGTTCCAAGTGTGATTATTGAGGCAGCGCAACAGAGCTGTCCCTAACTTGGGATTCATCAGCAGAAAAATCTCCTCAACAGGTAGACAAAAAAAAAATAAGTCTATTCAAATGATCCCATTGGTATTTTTCATATGGCAATCTGCAGTGTATTCCAGCATAACATGCAAGATAAAGGATTATTTAAAAAAATATTTAAACAGGATTCTTTAAGAGTCTGAAGATGATATATAATCTACAGCAAGGGAAAAACCTGTAGAAAGGTAGGAACACAGATGTACGAAAAGAGACAAATTTTGTAGCATTCCAGTAATGAATCTAGAAAGATATTTTTTAATAACATTGGTAAGGAAGTCTGAACTTTACCATCATTGCAAATATTGTATTAATAAAATCCCCATAAATGTACCAGAAGGAACAATAATCTGTTGTCCCTGAAAATAAGCCTTCTGATTTGTTTTAGTATAGTGGAGTCAGTTCTCATGAATTGTAAGATAAACAAGAATCATGTTTGCATTCCTTTGTAAAAGATCTCACCTGATGGACTTCTCAAGTGCCCAGTGGAGATGGAGAGGTGGCACCTTCTCTGTCCAATCTCTGATCACTGTCCAGAAACTTATATATACGAGGTCAACAATAAACTAGAGACTTCCTTTCTTCTCTGCCTGAACACCTGTTGTGTGTGTTACTGTGTGTTTCTATCTGCGTCACAGTAACAATAATCTCCAACCGAAAACCAGCTAAAGTCTGGACTGGTGCTGAGGTGTAGGAAGCAGGGATGGATGCAATCATGGCAATTCTGTGACATCCTAAGTGGGATGATCTAATTCTGCTGATCAAATTAACCTGTGTGTGAACTTCACCTTAATGTTGATATCTAGATAGAGAACACTATATAATAGAAGAACAATTAGCAGGTAGAGAGGTAACCTTGAGAACATTTTTAGTTTACATAAGTATATACTCCATCGTATTCGCCACCAATTACTGATTACTGTTTGGCATCTCATAGATAGTTATTTGCCTTCAGCTCCTGTATTCCCTAATCCTTTTCTATTGAAGGAAAGTTGCTTATTAAAAACCCTGCAAGTTTGAGAGTTTCATTCTAGTATATGTTCTTTCTGCTCAATTACCCTAAGTAAAGAGTTTGTCCAGCAGCTGCTTTTAAAGGCCAGAATGCCCCCAAAACCTTCTAGGAAATACTTTTGATACCACACAGTATGAATGAAAAGTTCAGAAGCTACGACTGTAACCACAGATTTTGCACATGTACAGTAAGTAATCACTGAGGCCTGTGGCTTAATATTTGAAGATCAAGATGTTAGAGCGAGACCTCCAAAAAATAGGCATCACCTTCCTGGACTCCTCTAATGAAAGCAAAGCTTTGTGTGTGTGAGCATTTGGCTGTAAAGATGATAAAATAACTTCAAAGCTATAGGATTTTACATTCTTTACTGATAAACTGAAGAAAGAAAGGTGAAAATAATTAAATAAATATTTTTAAATTACTCATTCCATAATGAAGCTTGGATACCTTCTTATTGTACTTTGATATCTGTGTTTATTTTGTGTAAAATTATTGACAATAGTAACAACATTAACTCACTGAACAATTAGGCCGAATAAGAGATATTTCCATGATTATGTATCTAGGAGTAGTTTGCTCTTCCTTATTGACTTTCAATGACTCAAAAGATAAAAGACTGGGTATGAGGAACTTGGATATTCTTTGGATCATTCTTCAGCTGGATTGTAGCAAAATATAATACAACAGCACTAAGACAAAAGTCATCCTTCATTTCTATGAAAAACTGAGAATGGGTATACATAATACACAGTGTCAAGCAAATCAATGCTCATTTTATCCTTTGTTTTGACTGCTGAAGCTTGTTGAACTACAAGACAGAGAGTTAGAATACAGCTAAGAAAAGGAAACCACCAACGTGGACAGTTATTAAGATGCATTTCTTTGTCTACATATCTTACTTGACAGCTTTGTTTTAGAGATTTTTTGCAAAGGCATTGGGGATGGGTTTCAGCTATTAGAGAAAGAAACCTACTTTTCCTTACTTAGAGGTGTGTAGGATGCTTCAATTACCACTACAGTCACTAAGATTTCGTCAATATAGCCATGACATGTAGAGAAGTGGCTGCTCACTCAGAGAAATGAGGCACCACTTTTGGTCATCTAAGTACTTTCACAGATTTCATTGTATTTACTGTGGATAGAATTGATTCAGTTGCCTGCAGGTAGGCATCTAGGATTTGGCATCCTGCCCAAACTCCAGCTGCTTCTGCAGGAGGAAACAAACTTCCCAGCTGAGTGTGGGCACCCTCACAGAGTCAAAGTTCTCCACTGAGTTAGGGCACCTAAGTTTAGATGTGTCATGCCATGACTTGAACCCCACCCCAGACAAAGCATACTCTGAACTCGGAATGTCATAAACTGACCAGACAAAGACATGAACAAGCAGCATAATTTTCATTCTGTTGAGAAATAAACTGTTGTCTTATTATAAGCCTAAAACCAAGAAACCATGCCAAAAAGGCTGGGAAACAGCAGAGATTTCTACTGGAAGAGGGAAAGTTCTTCAATTGCTCAAATCCAGGTACTCAAGGAAAAAATGAAAAAATTATTGCAACCAAGGCTGCATTATACTGTCATTTATGTTTAATGTCTTTCATAGTAAAGGGTTCCTACATCAAAAGAAATGCACGCCTTACAACTGTAACACAATTGCCTCTCTATAGGTACTATCTCAATCAAGTAGAATATAGGATATTGCAAAGAATCTGGAAAGAAAGCAAAGTTTGACAGAGGAAGCTTGGATATACTCTTATTTTCATCAAAACTGTGCCTTAAGGCTGAATTTTTAAATAGACGCAATTGAATAACTCTAGTAACTACACAAGACACAGTGATTTGAAATGTCAATCAGGTAATTTCACATAAAAATGCAGAGTTCAGTGCTATTTGCATATGTATAAGTTGCTTTCCCTGCATAGCTGTGGAGAGTGAACAGCATCTATGAATAAACATTTGCAGGCACTTTCAAAAAACACTTCAGCCTTGTTGTCTGCCACTTGAAAATTGTCTTTAAATGCTCATGCAGTGAAAATACTTCAGTTTTTCAAGAGTCAGTGGCCTTTTACCCCACCATGTGGCATTTATTGCAATTTTTCCATCATTCTTGGACCTCAGCAGGGCCATATGTTCCCATCATTATTAAAGTAAATGTAGCTTAAATCTAGGTTTTTATTTATTTTTTCTTAATCCAAATAGGTAGACACATTCCTGGAGCAATCACAAGTGCAAATATTTCCAAGAAACCATCTAATTCCCAAGAAATTAGACTAACACCCCAGTTCTGATTATCCTCTTCTTAATTTTCCCCTCATTTGTCCTCTTGTCATTTATTTTGTGGAAAGGAATAAAAATTGGTACCCCCATAAAAAATGTATAGTTAGTATCAGAAGGTTTTGTGTCTGAAATAGTCTTAAAAGGCTAAGGTTTAGAACCAGAAATATTTGATTTTCTTGTACGCTTAATAAATAAAACCATATTAATATTTACTGGTAGTGTGAGATAATAAACCAGTAAATTGTAGGTTAATTAATGATTTGCTTTGGAATCAGCCCTTCAAGACTACATAAATAAAATTCAAACATATCTCAGTCAGCATATATCACAATCCTTAAATCCAGGAGCCAATTTACATCGATCTTCAAAATCCCCACGTAAAAGATTAGGTAAAAGAGTGAGGCTGGTCAATTAAGAACACAAACAATTATTTTTTGTTTGTTTGTTTGCTTTACATTTGTCAAATTCCAGGATATTTTAAAGTTTTTGTCAATGTTTGAAATGTGTGTGAAAAATTGAACAGGTTTTGTCGCTGGGTTTCTCAAAACTAAAAGGCATTTTTACTATATATTTTCTATTGAGAGCTTTAGAATTCTCCTGCAGTGAATAGCTTTTTCTGACTTTATAATTTGTTAATTTAATTTCCCACATAGAATCTAAAAAATGTAAAAGCAAGTGCCTACAGTAGCACCTGAAAAAGCTAAATGAAATACAAAAGGAGACACTTTACTGCACAAACCAATACATCACAAGAAGGTGTTTTAGAAAATTCACACTTCGGTATCTTTTAACAGCCATAGTTCATGTTTCTTTTTCAGACATATTCTATCTTTTCAGCAAGACTTTTCACATGCATGATTACTTATTTAAGGAAGAAATTTAAATGGCTCTTTCAGTGACCTTCATCCTCCTCTCTACTTCTCTATACTAAATGTGATCTTTAAATGTGATCTTCCTTCTATCTAAAGTATTACACATATTTCCTTGGTTGCATGTGAATTATGGTATCAAGAGGGTGAAGACATTATTCTATTATTCAAATTTCCATCCAGGCTCTCTGCAGAGATCTTCATCAAATTCTGTGCCAAACTTCTAGCTTTTGCAACAGCCCACAAATGCAGGCTTGGCTTAGATTAACTAAAAATTAAAGTGCTCAGTTGAACATGTGAGTAATATACTGAGCAAAACAATCATATGGAAATCTTTTGAGACAAAACATCACTCATGCTTTGTTTGGGAGCCTTTGGCTGGGAGAATCCATCTGCTTTTTCAATGCTAAATGAATTGTTAAAGGTGACTGTCTTTTAATGGAAGATTTTCTCTACTATCTGTGAACAACCCCCTCCAAATTTAAAGCTGCCATTCACAGGTAAGTTTTGTGACTTTATTAAAATGCCAGACTTAGAGTCCAGTTTGCTTTTAGAAAGAGGGGAAACATATTGGTGAACGTATCCTCTTCTTTCAAACAGCTATAGCTGCTGATATTCACATTTCGTAGCTTCCTATCATTATGTTTCCAAAGCAGAAACAGCATAATAGAGTCTCAAACCTTCTGAACATCTCTTTTTCTCCTTCTTGGCAAGCTGCATGGCAAGCTTTGTCAGAAGTGGTTTATACATTAAATTTCCCTTCTTCTAAGTACAGTTATTGAAGAGTACCAAACAACACCATAGCCATGACCTGGAAGAGTCATTCTCACATTCAATCCATTGTAAGGAAAATTCAAACCCACCACTTTTTCTCCTACACAGACATTGACCATGTCTCGGCTGGTAAACAGGTGTTCCTGAGTTACTTCTCTGGCACCAACATGAGGCAGAGACTGTGACAATTTCATACTAAATCTCTTTATATATAGCTATATATAGTTATATAACATTATTATTATTATTATTACTATTACTATTATTATTATTATTATTATTATTATTATTATTGTTGTTATTATTATTATTATTATGTAACGATACTCTCTAAAACCATATGGCTTCATCCACCAAGTCTTTGGGGAATGGTTCCTGACCTGTTACAATTTCCTGAGACATGTTTGACAAAGAGTGAGCAGATAAACAAAATCCATATCAGAAATCTATCCAAACACTTGGAGATGGTGGCAGGCCCATGTGTGAAGCTGTTTCTTGTCTATGATCAATTTAGTAGCATAAATGTTTGGAGGTTAATATTCCCAGCAATGACATAGATTTTTTTTTTCCTCTTTGATATATTTCTAATTATTCTTTTATTCCAAAATAAGCTTTTTACCTGCTCTGCTACAGTTAGCTACTTTGTAGGAAACTGGAAAGTAACATAGTGAGAAGAGTGTGTTATGTTTACTTTGAGAATCGCAGAACCATATAATCAGTGATTAAACCCTAAATGCTCCGAGATCAGGACATGATACAAATGCAGAACAAAAGAGAGAGCTCAGCCCCCTAGGTATCTTCAATAAAAAATCTGGTGACCATTTTTTAAAGCATCATAAGGAGCACCATATCAATAAATTATCTCTACAGTGCTCTAAGTCAGTGCATCTCAAGGATGACTGAAGGGCTCAGGTGGGTATCAGAAAATGGGTCATGAAAACAGAAAAGAAAGTGGCAACCTTACACAAGAAAGCAAACAATGAGTGAAATGTAAAAATAAATAAAATTAAAATTAAATAAAATAAACTCATATTTGGGCAGTAAATGAGAACCATGGTGGTAACAGTAGTGGGATACTCAGACAGACGAGGTGACCATCATTCAGATTTACTGTAGGATCATTCAGGATGTGTACAACAAGCATTAACATCTCTTGCTTACTATGAAAGATTAAACTATGGTACCTAAGCAGCTGTTTCCTACTGAAAATCTTAAGGGTCAAGGTGGGTGATAGTCTGCTGAACAATGTCGAGCACATGTGATCTCACTCCAGAGAATTAATATACACATATGACAGTGCTGGACAGCTCTGTTCAGAGATACTGGCCAGGCTTTCAGAAACACCTCTGCTACACCATCTCAGGAACCTATCTCACACATTATCTTGCAGGGGAGACAGATATCAACACTCTTTGAAAATCTACCAGTCTGTGACCAGCTTGACCTTCAATGGATATGTTCTCTTCTGCTTTTTACCCAGATAGAGGCCTCTGACAAACATCTTTGAGGAACTTCAGATGCAGGAAATTTTACATGCCTCTGTATTTTGTGCAGTGTTATCTCTGAGTCACATTCCCAGCTTCAAATACTCCCAAGTTCAAAATGAAAAATAAAGATAAAATAAAGTCATTGAATCTACTGCCAGTAAATACACATGCAATGGAAAAGGAACTTCTGGGATTTTCTTTTCCTGCAGACATGGAGCAATTGTACTGTTCATCAGATTTTCTGAGAGCATCATTTTCTCTCCTGTTTCTTGTCTTCATCTATCATGCTAACTGCTGCTTCAAGAAACATAAAAAAACAATATTATACTAGTCATGATCAGTTAGTGCTGAGAGGTAAAGTTCTTTTGTGGAGCCTTAGAAATAAAAGCAAATTTCAGTGTCACTCTTGGATATCATTAATTTAGGAAATAAATAGATATTGATATCATCTTTTCTGTCAGTTAAGCAGACATCTGTAATGAGTGAGTGGCAATTTTTCCTTTGGTTACAAGTACTTACTTTACATCCGTTCCAGAAAGACATGAAAAAAAGAAAATCTGTATTTAGTTTAGTTTAGGATAGCAGAGGGAGGAAGGAAAGGTTTAAGAAAAGAAGAAAAGAAGAAAAGACATATTAAGGAAATGCAAAGTTACTAACCAATTCTTGGTCTTTTTCCCTCTGAGTCCTGAAAAACAAATGACTTGAACTATTGTGAGAGACAAAAAATTATGTTTAGAACAGAACTCTTATCTTGTTTCTGTAAGGAACTTACATGATGTCATGTAATTGCTGATATCAAACTAACTTATCAGTTCATTTTTACTCTTCTTTTAAAGTCTCGGATGGTATTCAAGCTTCCTGGGTTTATATGGCTGTCCTGTAGGCTTGCAAGGAGTCACTGAAGTCTCTTTAAAGTCAGCAGAGAGGATTGCATTTACTGGTCCATGTCAGTCACAAAGTTACAGAGATAACTGGTGATTCAGCAGTTTGGCTTCGGTTGGAGATTTTGTTAGCTCCTAACAGCTGACAATTTCTTTGCCACTTTATTCCTGCATTACTGAAGTCTGTATCAGGGCATTGTTGCCTTGAAAGAATTAAGATGTCTTTCTCCTACTCACATGTGATGCAGTGACAGTGATGAAAAAAGTCTTCTTTTTATGAAGACTTACTGTCCTTTAGACTGCCTGTCTGTAAAGTACATCTCTATATTAACCTTGCAATGCAGCCAAAGTACAGCAAATGCAATTACACTTTGATACTAAATAATATAAGAAAGACATTTTAATGCTGTACATGAGAATAGAAAAGTATTAAGGGAAAAAAAGAGAGCGATTGCAATGCTAAATTTTCCAGTTATTGATTTGTGGACTTTAATGTGGTTATTGTTTAGCACTTTTCTTTTTTTCTTAATTATTTCCCTAGCTGAGGCAGTTCTACTCAGGTATCCAATTGATGAGATCTCCTTTGTAGGGATGGGTATTTAGCGTCTTTCAAACCTGCAGATCAGTAGCCTCTTACACTAAGCTGTTAGCGACTACACAGCTCTCCTTTTGCATGCCTGTCAAAGACTTGCCTTTTCTTCTAGCGAGGCTTAAGGCAGCATGTGAGGCAACACGCTTGACAGGAATTATGCTGGCCTGTGTGGCTCTTTTGCTTTTGTTTCCCAGTTTTTTTGACAGGTTGTGGTAACCCTGGCAACCACCTTACTCCATTGTCGGTGCCCAAGTACAGCGGGCTGGTGCACGTGCCTGAGGGATGTTAAATGATGTGAAAGAATGCACGAAAACACTGCCTTGGATTCCCTCTCCTGCCTTGTATTGTCCAAGGGAACTGCAGAAGTTTGGCAGCAAAACATTCTTTATTCAACAAGGGAAAGTCTTTTCACTTCCTAGTCAATGAAGCACAAAATGCAGCTCAAGGATTTTGTAGTTTCAGCTGAGACAGCTCGTTTGCATAAATTTTTACCCCACTGCACAAGCCTCCATGACAAAGTGCCCATCCTTAATCATTTTGATTGAAATTATCCTGCCCAAGAAGTTGTATTATTGACAGTGCAGCAAGCATGGTTATTGCTCTCCCATCTCAGGATGCTTTGAGGGACTCTACGCCACTCTGCCCAGATAGGTTATATTAAGAGAAAGGCCATTGCTGAAACTGCAGACCAATGGGTCCTTCCAGTAACCTGGAGACCCAAGAGAGCTGGAGCAGGGGAGGAACAGGGCAAAACAACTGTGAGTTTTGCTATTATTATTACGTGTTTGAAGAAGAATGGCTTTATTGTGCATGTTATTTTTTATCCACTTGTCTGTTTGGAAAGGGATTCCATGAGTCATAGCTGTCTGTCTTCCCTCACAACAATGAATGCAATACAGAACAAATTGGGGCAATTTTCTTAAGCAGTGGGGAGGTGGACAGGCCAGGAAGGACTAAAGGCAGAAAGAAGGTTTTGTTTCCCTTTACAGCATGTGTGGGTAAGACTGCCCATCCTCAGAAAACTTCATTAATCATGTGTGGCTATAGCAACCCACCTACAAGAAACAAAACTGTGTCTTACCAAGAGACATTTTATTCTTTGAGCATGGACACAGGTCATCACCATAATATGTACTTGGAGAGTAATTAAGGTATTTATGGTCACAATCTCATTGTTCTTCCTTAACAGGACAACAGTATATTGAAAATGAGATCTCTGTTTCCTTTTTCCTCATTAATTTTTCCAAACAGCATGTTTTCTGTATTTTGAATATTAAACTGTTCTGAGTGCTTAACTGCTTCACTATGTTTTACTTATGTAACTACCATGGTGGTTTTGAGCTGCTTTTTTTTTTTTTTTTTTTTTTTTAACTAGACAGGTTATTTACAACAGGTTATTTAATCTAATTTAGAATTCAGATCTCGACAGTGTATTACACATAATGGAAAAATCTTAAAACAGATGTGCCACAGAGGCAGCACAAGGTTCACTAAAACATGCAATGACAACGGTAACTAGTGATATTTTAATACAGAAATTCAAGACTTGTGAGGTACAGAACCAAATGCATCTCAGAGTGCTTTTTGTGTGCTTAACATCAAATCCACATTTGCTGTGATCAGTAGTGAACAACTTATTTCTCTAACTGATTTCACTGGGGTAGACATGCCACTTTCTGAAAATAAAGTAAGTTTCATCTTTCTAAGAACATAATTTTGTGCACTAACAATGCCCAGTAGGGGCTCCAGACCTGCCTTGCCAAACAGAGATAGCAGGTAAGAGAGGCAGAAATAAATGTTTAGCAGGATGCCTGCACATACAGAAAAATGATGGTGTTGTTGCTAGTCTAGGTTAGGGAGTGTATCAATCTTGTCAGACTGGAGTGAGTCTACTGGTGCACATGGGGAAAGCAGAGCAGTGAACCTGCCTCCTGCAGGGTCATGGCAGCAGGGAACAAGACAATAAAGAAATTATTTACTTCATGGACTGCTTGAAAAACTGGAGGATCAGGCATATAATAAACCCTAAAACTCTGTGTTCACATTGTGACCATGCTTAAAGTGAGTCTTTAGTATATGCCTGCAGCAATTAATAAGCAAACAAAAATGGGGAAAAACCCTAACAAATTAATTAAAATATTTTCCCAATTAAAATAAAATTAGCACTTACGTGTTTGCTTTTCTTGCTATCCCTGAAAAGTGCAAAGTATGGCCATTTCAGAAGCTCTGTCTGTGGTTTGCTTTTCAATTCTTCTGTGGCCTACTCTGGAAGTAGCTGTTAGAGTGCTGATCATTTAATCCAATTTACATGGGAGTCCTATTAAAACTTATTCCATTTCTCTGGACAGAATACATTTTAAAGCTTTTCCAGCACTCCTAACTGCATGAGTCAACCACTCAGAGAATTTTAGCCAGGTTCTTGTTTTTATTCCATTATAGTAGAAGAATTCAGTGCTAAAATTTTACTGAAATTCTGAAGAACTTTAACAGCAAAGTATCAGTCAAATGTGTGTGTAAGAACATGCTGCTTTGATTAAAAGAAGAGAAAAAAATCCCAGCAAGAGACTCATAGTTGGTTTGGTAGGAAAACTCTGGCTGGAAAGGTGCAGGTAAAGCTAAAGCCTGCCACAGGCTGTGGCCAGTCACACATGCTGTCCTAAGTAGTGTCTTGTGCTAAAACTGATATGGAGAGGCTACAGGCTGGGCTGTGTTAGCCTTCAGAAACACATAATCACAGGTGGATTACATGCAGGTTCTTTATTAAGAGCGCTCAGGAACTAGGGGTACAGCTACCCAAATCTTGCTCAGTCCATCTGCTCAGAATGCACGTATTTATACCATTTTAGTTATGATTATATAACTACATATTTGTTTAAGCAAAACAATTACTACAATAACTGTACTTATATTGTCCCATTGTACAAACACGCTCTCATCTACAGGTACCTGGAAACTCTAAACATTGATTCTCCTGATCCCCAAAGCAACAAATGTTTCACCCCCACCAAATAATAATTACATCGTTTGTGTTTCTTATCAATATGCTTAACTATAATCTTTGCAGGCGCAGTTTTCCATGGTCCACTAAAAACAAAGCACAGCATCCCTTTCCCATGATTTTCAGAAACATTTTAACCCTATACTAACAGGGTATTACTCTTTTGTTTTGACTAATGAAAGTTAAAAATATGAAGATTTGTAAGTCTCAGATATCAAATCTAGAATTTACAGCAAGGACCTTTCGTGTCTTCTCATGTCCTTAGATTTTCTCTGGAAAAGTGGTGTGGGCAGGCTCTGAACCATTATTTGAAAGAATTGTGAGGCACACAGAGAAAGGGCAGCAACCAAAACAGTATATTTTTGTAGCACTTGTTGCATGGAATGATGATGTACTATAAAACATTTTTGTCATGAAATTTCATGACAAAACAAATAGTGAGTAGACCTTAGCAGACATTGATTACCACTCATTTTGTGGGGATTTGGCCCAATACTAATCCCTACAAAATGGGATAGTAAAATTATAATTGAATTTTTAAAAAAAGTTGTCTGATTTATCAGCTTAATATGCCTCATTTCTACACCTATATGTCTAATTACTGCATCACAAAACTCTTAGAAAAATGCTGTCAGCCCTTGTTCAAAGGAAGAAAGTTTTCCAATTATTGTGGCACATGGCTAGAGAAGTACAAGCAATCAAGAACTGCTAAGATGCATGGACACTATTTGGAAATGATAATTTGAGAGTTGTCTTGGATGCCTCAGAAGATTAACCTTTAGATAACTAAAGTACAGGGCTTGCCCTGACTTGTCCGATCCAGAAAACAATGCAAGAGGTAAGGTCGAAATGTATAATACATGAACCCACAAGAACCCTGCTACATTATGGGTTGAAGGAAGAAATTGCTTAATTCTGTGTTTTGGAGTTTTCATGGACTCCAGATCATTTAGTGCTTTTCTGTGTAAACTCCAGAATAGAAAGGTAGTTGAGGAAAATATAGCAGACAAAATTTTTCATCAGATGAAATTATCAAATAGAAAGTTTTTGAGGAGAGTTAGTGTCTCTTATTCTGACTTTGTTCATGTGTCCATGACAACTGCTCACAAGCACTGCAAATGTACCAGTAGTTCCAAAATGCCAGCAAATCTTAACCTGCAAAAATTAGTTCACTTTTCTAAAATATTTTTTGTATCAGGGTGGAGGTCAAGACACTGGTGTTTTTTATAACCTTCTACATTAAGAGGCTGTCCTGTTACATAGAATGGAAAAAAATTCATGCATTTTGTTGAGAAACAAGGTGAAGGGTAAGAAAAATGATCAACTGAATTTCATATATGCACATAGCAAATCTTTTTTGAGCACTGCTTTTCTGCAAATCACTGCTTGCTGGAATTTGCATATATGGTATAGTTATATAGCTTTCTTTTTTTTTAATAAATGTTTCCTTTTTTTTTTTTTTTTTTTTTTTTTACAACATAAACAAAGGTGAACGGAATTATCATTTCAGCTTTGGAAACCTGTCCAGAATAAAGTTCACAACACAGAAGCATCATAATAATCATAGCAGAAAAACCCGTCAACCTTTTGCCTCATTTCAATCAAAATGTGGCTGAACTATACCAGAATATAATAACAAATATTTTCAGTGAAAATAGACTGTTACCAGAAAACTATTATAATGTATAATTTTTTTAGAATACTGTGTCAACATTTGAATAGAATTTAGTGTAAAATCTTGCCAGTGAAACAATATTTTTTTTCTTTTTTAAGTGACAGTGAAAGAAAGCATGCACAATAGATATAATTTTTGCAGTATCGACACAATGACATATACCACAGCTGCCAAGAATTTGAAAGTTTCATGTGACATTTTTGCATGCACTAGCATCAGTTGCCTACTTGTCCTCCTTCATATTTAACATTCCGGATCCTGAATTTCCCAAGCTTGCTAACAATGTTTGGAGTTTATTAAAGTTTCACTGCCTGAAGAATTGTGTTTAAATACTGTGTCTCAGGGCGCTGAAATACATGGATCTTTATTGCCCCCAACTTGTCTCAGCTGCTCAGGATGGGCAGATCCTCCTAGATTAGTTAAAGGCAATGGCTCTTATCTCTTGATAGTGGCAAACACCCTTTTTGTTTTGTTTGTTTCCTTTTCTGGTGCAAAGGAACAGAAGTGTTAAGGGGGAGGCAGCATGAAAGGGAGGGGATAACAAGGTTTTAGGATAGAGTAAACCTCCCGGGCTTGAAAACAAATTTCAAATTTAGAATGCAATAGATTTTGGAAAAACAAACTGAGCTTGAAATACAAACGCATGCTGTGGTATTTATAGAGTTACAGACTTTATCTGTTTCAGGAAAATACAAGAGGCCATTCTAGTCACTTGTTCTAGTCAGAGAAAAACTCTGGGTGACTGAGAGGTCACAGTCATAGCCTCCTGCATCGGATAGAGTATTCCTGCCTTTTAAAGTGCCTCCTGTTCCCCAGTCTAAGGAATTACTCCCTGGTGCATTAGATGCAGCATGGCTCACTCCAAGTTTGATATTGATAGCTAATCTATCACCTGACTAATAGGGGAAGTGTGGGCATTCATTCTTCAAACATTGTCAGAAAACAAAACATGGAAACTGGCAAAGAAATGCTGTTTTGCTTTGTATTTCCCTCTCTATAGCAATTAAGGGAGAAATTTTCAGGGACACAAAGGGAACTAGGTATCCAAAGGTCTAGATTTCCATAGGAGACAAATGCTTAACCATCCTTTTTTTTTCCCCTTTAAAAATCACACCTAAATTGACAACCTCTTTACATTTGGCGACAGTGGCTCAATGACTGAGCGCATCCAAAAATTTCTTCATGCTAGTCTCTCCTATCACTGACCTGCACACACCTCCCTAATAAGCGCCATGTCCACGGCATACTTCTTCCAGCCCTTTTGGTGAACATCTCCCTCTAAGTGCTTGGCTCCTGCTATGCAATAGAATCATTACAGTGTCTACCAGCACTATCTTCTTCCAACAAGAGCAAGGAGCTAAGGAACAGTCAGTGTAAATACAGAGAAGCAGTGCAGGTGCAAAATATGGAGAAGTGCATGGAGACATGGGGGCTAAGAGACGGAGGCTCTGAGTGGGGAAAGAAGAGGGAGAAAGAGAACTTCAAATGAGACACAAGTACTGGAGTGAGCAGAAAGAGGCTGGTGTTAGTGTATTGGTTTATGTGGCCAAAGGCCGGGAGCTGGCTAAGTTGATCATCTTTTTTTTTTTTTTTTTTTTTTCCAAGTAAAGTCTGATTTAATCTCAAATCCTTTGCTGTTTTCCCTACTCATTTTTATTGCCTTCCTGCATTAAGTCTTCGGTTCACTGGTCCTGGATTTCCTCTACTCCCAGGTTCTCTCTTTCTCTCCTTTATATATTCACCTCCTTCGCCCTGCTTAGAATTGCGATCTTGGTTCTTGTGCTGCTCCTTCCCACCCCCCTTTTCTTCATCCTGCTAAACTTCCAGCTGCCAGATACTCTTCTAGTCTTTCACGAGCCGTATGCAATGATTAATTTTCACCCCTGTGTTGAACAAACATGCCTCTCAGACAGAAGCCATTCTTTCTGTAGCAGCCTGGCGTGCTGCGCGCGAGAGCCCGGCGGCTGCCGCGGAGCCGGTGGATGCGCTGGGCAGCCCCGGGAGCGGCGCCGGCGGGATACCCCGCCGGCCGGAGGGCTGCAGGGCGCGTGGGCGCTGGCAGACCCCCGGGAGCGGCGCCGGGCGGGATACCCGCCGGCCGAGGGCTGCAGGGCGGCGTGGGCGCTGGCGCCCGGGAGCGCGCTGAGCGGAGCTGCCCCGGCCGGAGGGCTGCAGGGCGCGTGGGCGCTGGGCAGCCCCGGGAGCGGCGCTGGCGGAGCTGCCCCCCCGGCCGGAGGGGCTGCAGGGCGGCGTGGGCGCTGGGCAGCCCCGGGAGCGGCGCTGAGCGGAGCTGCCCCCCCGGCCGGAGGGGCTGCAGGGCGGCGTGGGCGCTGGGCAGCCCCGGGAGCGGCGCTGAGCGGAGCTGCCCCCCCGGCCGGAGGGGCTGCAGGGCGGCGTGGGCGCTGCCGGGCGGCTCCGCACTCCCCAGAACTGCCTGCCCGGTCAGGGGGTGCGCTTCTGCCCCGACCTGCTCCAGGGAGGACGGCGCACTTATTTTCTGAAACTAATGATTAACAGATTGAAGGTTACATTTCAGCCTTCTCCTGCCACTTAGGGGAGATAATGCCTGACATTTTAATGGGCTTGCCAGCTGATGTCTCAACTCTTCCTGCCCGCGTCTTTGAGCCAATTATTTTCCTCAATCCTCTAGCAGAGCGTTGAGGCAAAAGTCGGTCTTGGCACAGACCCCTCGTCAGTCGGCGAGCTCAAGAAAATAAAATAAATCACATCTTGGACTAATATAGCAGATAGAAAATCTAGGGCATGCTTGTTAGGATGAGAATACCTGTCTCTGCCTTTATGAAAAATCACCCTTGAAGTATTTATTTATTTAAACGTATTTAAAATATTTAACCGAATATTGTCTACTGACATTTTCAAAAATGGGAAAGCTAAGACGAGCAATGACATGCTTTGGTGTTGCGAGAAAAGAATCACGCAGCAGTTGGCTGAAGCAACAGAAGATTGTGCAGTTTTCCAGAGCCTGAACCCAAACAAAAACTCTGGGGAAGCCTAATTTCAGAAGAGATAAAAAATCCTTTTATGGTTCCCTGCAAACTATAATGCTGTAGGTATATATCACAGTGTGGGGCATTTTTATCTAATCAAAAACCTCCTTCATTGCTCAGTACTGGTCACAGATCACAGGTGTCAAACAGGAAGATAATAAAGTAGAGAGTAGACCACTAATCCATCACACTTTGTATGACCAGGGTGCTTTCAAATACAACATTAATCTAACAACAAATCTTTCACCACTGTTCTTTTTGTGTAGCCTTTCATTTTCCTAAAATTTACTTTCTGGAGTTCACATTTCACTTCTTTGATTTGAAAGACAAAGAGTTGTGTCAGATTTCCTTGATTAATGAACATTTAACTTTCTAGCTTGTTAACATACAAACTCCAGTCATTTATTTATGTACCATGAACAGTGATAGAAAATCTAGGACATGTACAAATAGTTTGATAGATTATTATTTCAAAGGAATATTTCCAAATGGTTTCAAACTTCATAGCTGGGATAAATCTGAAGGAAATCATGCATTTGCTTGACTTCAGATAACATTTCTTTCACAACAGCATTGTGCAAGACAGACTGGGCTTGAGCAGTAGAAAATCATATTATAAATTTACTACCAACTGCACATTTAATACAAAATTCTTTCCTTCTCATTGTACAGAAGTGCTAAAGGCATTCAAGGTTTGATTACACTTGTACTGATAGTGTAGGAATGACAGCTGACTAGCTTGTTCAATCGTCATGGTTAAAAAAAACCAATAAAACTGCTGATGAATTTGATGAAAAAAAAAACCCTAAACCCACATACTTCAACAAACAGAGGGACAAATACTCTGTAAAAAAATTGAAGCAATATTTCCCTTAGATTTCACACACAAAGGGGTTTGCACTTCTGGTAATATTCAACAAAAAAAGATAAATAAATGCAAATACTGACACAAACATACACACATTCATAGTGACGTATAATTGGATGAGACCATACTAAAAAAATTACTTCTGACCTTGATATGTAATTAAACTGGCCAATTTCCTTTCCTCTCTGGCTTTTGGTTTGGTTTTTTTTTGTTGGATTTTTTTCTTTTTTTTTCATTATAAATACAAGCTTTCATGTGTTATTTTCCATTTCTGCTGCAAGGTATAAAATATTCTAGGTATAGAGTGTGATTGCTGATAAACAAAGAGAAAGAAATTCTAGTTTATGAATTTTTAAACAAATGAACAGGGAACAGTCACAAGGGCTTTGTACATGGCATGATTTTTGAAAAACTGCATAAGGTCTCCTCATCTTGAAAAATTGTGCACCTCTTTGAACAACTTGAATTTTTACTAAATGATTTTTTAAATTAAAATCATGTTTGTAACTATTCATTGCAGAGTAGGTTTTTTTTTTTCACTTTTTAATGTGTATTGCTACAATTACTTCTTAGGTATTATTTTTTAACTGTCATCGATCCTTGTTAAAGAGGTTAGTAAATTGACCTCAACTTCATTAATAAGCAATGTTGTCTTGATATACTGAGTGACATTAAAGAATACCATTTTCCTTTGCACTCAGCAAGGTCCAAGAGAGCTTGCCTGCCTGTGCCTATAATATTGCTCTGTCTCTGATACAATTTATTTCTGATTAATGCTGCTCTGAATGGGCAGTTTGGCCATCCTGTTCCACAGCATCCCTGTACCAATGGTCACCACTCCTTAGGAATGTACATATCTGCCTCACATTCACAGCCTGCTGTACTGTTTAAGATAAATGTGTACAAAAATGCTGGTGGGATGGGGATCCCACAGAGGGGACATTTCGCCTGAGGAAAATGAGAAAATTGTAACACCCTGAGTATGGCTTGGTAAAAACAAGTCAGATCTGTAATAATATAGGGCCCCAAGCATTCAGGACTGGCACAGATCCGTAAAGGAGTACCTTTCTAGGAAGAAACATTATAAAATCTATTGTTGGATATACTTATTTCAGCTTTATTTCAGAAGAGTCTGAGAAATTATGAAATGTCTTCATTTCCTCCCCCCCCCACCCCACCCCCCCAGGGTATGATGGTCTCTTGCAGTCTCTGTGAAAAAGCCTGGACCAAAATGACTCTTCTCTCAGCCTGACTTCAACAAGCAACAATCTCAGAACTGAGTCAGTAACATCATATGGATAAAATATGCCCCAAACAGCTCCTTTGGTAGCCCATATCTCAGTAATTCTTCTTAAATTTTCTAAATTCCTTTGTGCTCAACTTTTTTGGGGAAATGTAACAGAACCCAAATCGTACTTCTTATTTAAGTCTAACTCACATTTTTTTTATTATAAGGATCTATATAAGGCTTGCCATGAGGTATTGAAGTCTACTCATGAGGTAGATGGGGGTCAGTGAGGGGAGAGATGCTTATGGGTAGAGTCCACTTAAGACTTTGTTCAGTAGAAAGAGGAGTTAACCAGAATGTTTTCACAACCGTTTCATCAGTGCCAGCAGTTGGCTTAAAGAACAATTGTGTGTGACTTCTTCCCTGTCCCATCTGCTGGTAACTGAGTAGATCACTTCTAATTCTGTTCTTGAGGGTTCTTGGAGGAACTAAATCATATAACTTCTAAATGTTGTAGAGAAAAACATAAAGAATTCCAAATAATTTCATTAATCCAGTCCTTGATCAGCTCCAGGACTCATTCTTCTTGGCATAGCCCTATCAATGGTCCACAAATGACCATCCTTTTTAAGACAGATGGTCATCAACCAAAACATGACTTTAAATTGTCTAATAAAAGTTGTGGCAATGTACTTTCTGATAACTTACTTCAACACTAGATACAGCTCATAACTGACTACTGAGAAGAAATATTAATATAATGAATATGTGTGCCCCAAGTGCATGTACATATTTAGGAATATTGGTTTACTAATCCGTAATGGTTTCCTCCATAATGACTATTTTCATGTGATTACATGACCCCTTGTGATATGAGCTAGTAGGAAAAGTTTTAATAGAATTAAATATATTTTAATTCACATCCTGAGAGGGCCATGTATGATTCAAAATCCAAACTCTTTCAAAGCACATCATGTGCTTCAGGAAATTGGCTTAGTGCTGAAATCTACTAAAGCTGCTGTCCAAGAGAATTTTGTGATCCCTATTGATCTGTGTAACTGGGAAATGTCAGTTTGTAGTAGTTAATTTTATCTCTTCAACAGTTGAACCCTGCCTCCACAAGGGCAATGTATTTTTAATGCATATGATGTTATTATGTAAATTGGTTTAGCTGTGTAATCTACTAAAGGTGATTTCTCTGTCCCATGTGAACCACAAAGCCAATGATCACATAATATTCATTAAAGATAAAATTGTCTTACTTTCCATAACCAATTCCCAAGTGCATTGCTCTGACAACTCCAATTTCTGTTCAGAAGTGAACCTGATGCTCATTTGCAAAACTTTAATGAATATATCAAATAGAGGTAATGCATTTTTCCAGTTTACAGTCCCAAGCATACTATAAATAATTTTCTAAGGAGCAACAGACACAGTAATTAAAGAACAAGTAAGGTCCCATTGGAAGTTTTATCCATTTTTTTCCTGCATCAACCTGGATAAATCTATGCCAGCAATGTAGCAAAAACCCATTCTTTGATACATTTCTGAAATTAGGCAGCATCAACTTTGATTCCACCTATAAAAGGAACTGCAAGGTCATGTCCATGCAATTGAATCTGGAAAAGTTACCCCTTACACAAATGTACACCGAGATTCAAAAATATCTTTATAATCTATATGGAGGAGTCCTGCAATTAATGCATTAACAAGGGCACTAGACATGCATGTGTGGAAAAATTAAATGACAAGAGGAAAAAGAAAAACAGGTAGCACCAGTGACTATTTCAGTTCTATATCTAATTGCTGTTGGCTGTATACAGAAGTGAACAGGTGCAAAGTAAATGCATGGATACACTCTCTTTAAAATCTAACATATTGGGTTTAACTGTAATTCATCTCCACTCCCAAGGGAATAGAGAAGCTCCTAAAAATAATTAAATATATTAATGCATGATTTTATATCTCAGAATCTATGCACTTTTAAAAACATAAACAGAATCTTGTTAATTAAATTTTCACATGACCATCGAAAGATTACATAGTAATAAAATAAGTATTGTCTAATATAATATTAGATAGAAATAAAATATATTCAGTGAAGATTGAACAACTCATAGGTTCAGCATTTCAATAGATATTTAAAGGCAAGATAAAATATTTTATGAATAGTGGAAATTTACATTCCAAAAGAGTTGTCCAAGCTTAAGTTCTCTCTTTTCTTAGGTATTTTATAAAATGAAAGCATAATTTATTCTTAATGGGAGGTTACTTTAAATTCTGAAATTCAAAGTGAATTCTTGACATTTTTTATGTTATGAATTATGTTTTGCAATGACAGAGTGTGAACATAAACATTTTTATAGGAAGTGATTCATATAATTCCTTTAACCACTGTCATAAAACGACAATATAGCTGTTGTCAGAAATGGCTATCCAGAGAGAATTTCATTCAGCTTCCACTGATTTATTCTAGATAAGTTAAAAATTGAAAAAAATGAGAATTGGTCCTTGTCTTTAATATCAAAAACTCAGGGGCTTTTTGTTTGTTGAAAATATTTGGAGTTATGTGCTCCATGTGAGATGTAGACATGGAATAGTTTAGCTAATAGTTCTTATGCTCCTGAACTTTTTGTCCCTTTGTTACTAAAAGTCAGTATAATATTCAGTGATGCATAAGATAGAAAATGAGAATACAGTCACAGATATTGTTATAATATAATCACATATATTACATTGTATTGGGTCTGGCTGAGATGGAGTTAATTTTCCTCACAGCAGCACTCATAGTGCTGTACTTTCTGTTAGCTATAAAAGTCTCAGTAACACTCCAGTGCATGCACAGCATCAGGGCTGTCTCTCCAACATTCCTTCCTTCTACACAAATATGGGTATGGACAAACAAAACTGGCCTCCAGTCAGTAAAGGGCAACTTTGGTCTTTTTGTCTCAAAACAGAACAGGAGTTTTGTATGCTATATTCATATGTTTAGTCGTGCAGACACTGAAGACATTTAAACATCAGAGACAACTTCTAACTATCAAGTCTCAGTAGCCTGAGAGGTAGATTTGCTGTCCTCAGATTGCAGTTTCATTTCTGATTTGAGCCAAACACACAGGAAAGCACAGACACTGGGCTTTTGGTGTAGATTTATTTGTTCGGATTATTCTTTTTTTGTAAGGTAACTGAAATACAGAATCTACATGACTAATCTTTCTCTATGGAATTACCGTGCTTTCCACACGTTGGGAGCCTTTTTGTGCTCAGTATGTTTGCATTCCAGCATGGTGACAGTGACTAGGCAGTGGGGGCATCTGAAGCCAGGAATCAGTCACTGCTGGTAGCTGGTTTCCTGGGAAACATATGGAGTATTTGTCTTGCAAGCTCAAGAAAACAAATAATGCTCAGAGCATCATTAGCTTTCAGTCTGTGACTTGTGCATCCCAAAGGGCTCAATTCAACAACTACCTCTCCAAGAAGCACTTATTCATATGAATAGGTCAATTACTTTCTAGCCTCCCAGACCACTCAGCTGAGGAGACAGATATTTAAAGCATGTTTTCATACGTGCCAGTTATCAGTAATGTGTAAATCATAAAACTTGCAGGTCCTCAAACTCTTCTCAGAGACAAAAATATCTTCCCCAGTGCCGAGACAGAGAACCCTTACTTCTTAGCTGCCTACTCCCATAAGCAGGTACACCAGAAGATCAGGGCAGGAATTTATCTGCATTTACTCATTTCAAATTATGTGGATTTTTTTTTAACTGGGTTTTAATCCTTTTTCAAATTTTATACAGAAAGTAAACAATGCTCCTCTACTATTCCATGTAAATCCATTAATGCCTGGAACAAGAAATAGCCAAACTAACACTTTACCCAACTCGACCATTTTCATTAATTAACCAAATTACATTATTAAAGTAATTAGGGTACTCTTCCTTTCCCATTATTCTCATTGAAGCATAGAGCTAGAATTCCAGCAGATGACTAGACTTTGCTTGAAGTAGTTTGTCTTTATTTTTTTTCCCAATCATCATGTTCATTTAAAGTCATATGACATTTGAAATTGCTTCTTACATTACTTCAAGAGGTGGGCTATTAACTGAAATCATATGCTCAATTAAAAATAAAGGGGAATTTTTAATATGCAATCTCAAGGGTGAAAGCTGGAATATGCTACAAGAATTAATTTTGAAGACTCAAAACCATAAAATAATAAAAAAGTACCCAACGCCACATTATTATTAAAACCTAATTGGATTATTTCTTAGGGCATGTTTCTGAGTTGTATACCTTATTACCAGCTTTGGAATTGCTGCAGGGAATAACTGTGCATATGAAATACAAGCATTTTAGGCTTTTCTCTTCAAACCACAGAGCTGCTCAGATTAAGCCAGGATTCAAGGTGGAGTACATTCCTGAAGCCAGTGATGAGACTCTTGAAACAGCCTCTGTGTTGGAGTGCATATATCCCGAAAGTTCATATTTTGTATTGAATTATCCTTGCTAATTTGGGTAGAGGAGTGTCAGGATAATCAGGATATCAAGAGGTGTCAGTATCTGTCCCCCTCCAAGAGCAGGATGCAATTATGATGCTAAAAGGAAAGAAGAGAACACCAGCCACTTCAAGCTGATGCAGCTTCTCATCAGACAAAACATGCTCCACATCAGGCTGTGTAAATGGGGAAGAAGATCCAGTTCTCTTAGACCATTTCCCTCCTTGTTTAGTTCATTCCTGCTCCTAGGAATTCACTTGTTTGGGGGAAAACTGTTCCACCATAACAGTTTCATAGCAAACAATGTCTAGAGTAGCTCTAATGAGTTGTACTAAATATACAGCTCAGGAAAGAAACTGCAATCCTGGCTAACAATGGAAGTACAAATGACACTTTTAGGAATATCCTTTCTTTTTTTGTCTGCTCTTGGGCATTGAAATCATAAGGATTTTCAGAGAACTACACAAATGTCACTCCCAATTAAGCTTAATGAATTCACTCTTTACAATGGAAAGTTAGAATCCCCTTGGACTAAAGCTTTTACTTTCAGAGGAACATTTAAAAAACATGCACGCAATTTCCTTCCAGAGCTGTACCTCAAATACTTCAGTGCTATGTAGGAGTCTGAGAAACAGACTGGCATGAGCATGTTACTAATTAAATAATGAAAGGGAGGAGGACAAATCTTATCATCTGCAGACTTGGAGAAATGCCAAACACATTCCCAATTAAAAATGAAAAAAAAAAAAAAAAAAAAAAGCTTATTGGTAACTTGCACGGAAATTTTAATTTATGCCTGAAAGCACTGATGGCAATAAACACAGACTTGCCTGTTTATCTTGTGCTGTTTCTCAATCTATGTCTGGTAACCACAGAGTTGTTTTGAGATTTTTGTTCAGGATTGGGAATGGTTGGCACTGAATTCTTTGAGCCTCCCACCATGGGGGTCACGGTCTCTGCATTCATAAGTACACCCATAGCTCCTAAACATCTCTGTTCAGCCTTCTCTGACATGAAGAGACAGGCTTTTAGGTGGTGTATCACTGTTTATAAAGAGAGGAAGCTGGTGTTTGAAAGTTCTTTACATGTATCTTAATCTATTTCTGAAGAACTTAGCACTGATTTCTTCATTTATCATTTATCTCCAGAAACCAAAATTTGGAAGAACAGGAAAAATATTTCAAGAGAGGGAAAAAAAAAATGTAGAAAGATATAAAGAAGACAAGAAAACTTTATTTTCTCTTCTGCTTCAGAAAGCAATGAGAAAGGAGTTATGACAGACCTTTAGGTGATGAAGGGAGAAACAACCCTTTGCTTTTTAACCTTCTGTAGTCTAAAAGTTAGCAGAAGAAAAAGATCCAGGTAACCGGACACCAAGAAGTGAATTGAAGCATGTACAAGTTCTACTACCCTCCATTGAATCCTTTTATTCCCTTGAAACTTTTAGGTAGGAAATGTGGGGTCTAAAATTTTGTAAGACCATCTCAAATCCTTGCTAGGTACCCTTGTGCTATAGGTAGAAAGAGGCACAAGCATAAGCTTGCTTGAAAGTGCCATTGGACCAATGCAGGCATGCTGGAGATGGACATGCATGATAAGAAGAAAATCAATTTTAAGTTTCATTTCTCTTTATGCTGTCTTGAGAAGCTTGATCTTCATTGACCCAGTACCCGACTGTTTCTTACAGTCAGAAAACCAAAGCATGGGACAAACTCCTAACAGAAGAAACAAAAAAATCACCTTAAGCTGTTAATGAATTCCCTCTTTAGTGTATAGACTTGTTTAAAAAAAATAATAAAAAAACAAACAAAAAAATACCCAAAAAACCACTAAACCACTACATTCATTTGTGTTCATATTTTAAAAGGTTTGTGATAAACAAATATTGTCTGAGCCTACAGAAATTTCAGTGGAAAGGCTTGAAGGCTTTTATATGTGTTGATGACTCAGGAGCAAAAGCTAACATAGTCAGGCTGAGCCTGAATGCTAATATTCTCTGGAAAAAAAACATCTAAGGCTTCCATCTAAGTCTCCAGTTTGTGTTGCGTTCCTTGTGTAGTTGCCAAAGCCACTGGTGAATTGCATGAAGAGTTCAGGTAAGTGAGAAATGCAGATCATGTATTGCTTGTCAAACTACCAATGGAAAATGAGATTTCATGCAAACTTAAATTCAATTTGGTAATACATTTCTGTCTTCAACAAGTTAAGAAATGAAAATAAAAAGTGGAAAAAGGAAAGGCAGGATCCTTCCCTTGTCCTGGAGCAGACAGGAGCTGCAGAGATAGGAATACTTAACTTAGATGTGAAAAAGTGAATTTCAAGTCTGGGTCTCAATCAAATCAATCAGGAAAATATATTTCAAGAAATAGATCCAAAATTCATGATGCATAAATCTGTCCCAAAATAAATAATTTAGGTTTAATATGACAAATAATCACATTTCAACCAACCCAGCCTGCTGATTACATTTCCCATGATATAAAAAGGCATATGTAAAAATAATAAAATGAAAGATGTTGAATTTAGAGAATTCAAATTTCAGATGAACTGTACTTTCTTGGAGTACTTTCAGCTTGCACCTATGTATGGTACAGCAACGTTTTAAGTAAATCATGGGAAAAGAGCAAACAAGAATAGCAAGCAAATCAGAATTTAATAGATACTCAAAATCTCCCTTGTGCACTTGTGGTGCTCTAATCTGCATATCCTTCTATATATGTTTACCTCTACATGTCTGGGCACTCAAGTTTCATTAAAGTTTCCTATTGGCTCCGTAGTGCATGTAAGATCAGGTTTTAAATGTATCTCAAATAACATAAGCACTCAGTAGAGCTATTAAGCTGCCTGGAATGTGGGACTGAAGTCTTAAATGACAGCTTGTGCTCCCTGCTTATGTTGGAGTAAACATGAGCTGGGTTGCCAGAGCCCTTAAAGTTGAGCCCCAGAAATCTATGTCAAGACAATTAAGCTTGCCTTTCCCTGTATATGCCATTTTACTATCGGGTTCAAAGTATTAGAAATACTCTTTAGTTAAGGAAGCAAAAAAGAAATACAACTTAAGAACTAAACAAAGACATAATTTTGGATTAATGTAGCTGTTCTTAAAGGTGGCTTGTTACAGGACTTAATATTCATAGTCACTTAAGAAATTACCATTAATGCAAAAATATCATGTAGCTCTGAATTTTAAAGAGCAGGCAGAAAGTCATCAAAGGGTTATGTTGATTCCCAAGACATCTATGACAGAGAAGATGCAGAAATTTAACAGCTGAAAAAAAATGGTATAAAATCAAAGAGAAAAAAATTACATAGAAGGTGACAAACAATCACCTTTGCAACCATCAAGTTCACAGACTACAGAGCCTTGAAAGCACATTGGGAGGGGGAGATGTCTGCATACATTTCTTTATCATTAGGATAATATTAAGATACCGTATATAATATATTCTTTTTATTTTTATAAACAAGTAAATAAATTGGTAGAAGTTTTGATGCTTTTGCAAAAGCCTTCTGCAAAGTTCTCTCATGTCAAAGAAATGGGGGAGTGGAGAAAGAAGAAACATAAGAAAGAACAGATTTAATGATCTCCACATAGCGGGCTGACTTTCCATTAAACTGAAAAAGCAGACAGCTGAAAAGAAGCTGATTGGCAAAGCAGAGAGCACTTGTCAAAATAAGAAGTAAACAAGGTTATAAGAGGCCACAAATGCCATTGGCAGTGGGAAGAGATGGGAAAACCAGTAGTTTTCATTAAAATGAAATTTACAGATTCCCTTTTCCCATTACTTTCTTTTTAATACTTTATACACTACAAAATCTAAAGGCGTAAATAGAAACTACATCCATCAACAGAAGGGTGTGACTGATGAGCATGTGAGAGAAAAGACAGCTCGAGTTAAAAGAGAAGCTCTCATGCTTGTGAGACTTCTGCCATTCAGCCAGTGCAGAAAATCAGGCACCTGAACTGTCAGCCAGGCAGCAACACCAGGCACAGGGTAAAGCAGCTGCTGCACTGAGACCTCAGGTCCCCAGCTGCCCACCATCTCCAAGGGGTGTGTGGGTGGTGCAGAATGCCAGGATGATTTGGTACATTGATTTTCTCAAGACAAACCTGTAGGTAATAGTGGTACTGCTCACCTTTCCCACATGACCTGACTGGCTGGAGCACTCCCCTCGGGAGAAGGTGAGCCCCTTGCCTGGAGGGATTAAAATCCATGTAGGACATGACCCTATTTTCTGTTGAAACTGGACTATGGCCAGCCAGGAATATAAAATCACTGTGGCTAGAAAGCAAGGGAGGAGAATGACTTTTGCACTTTAGGAATTTCATCTGAAGAACTGGTGAAGTTATATTAACCACCTAAGTATAGGGATAATGCTGTAGAATCTACTGTGCTTGCAAGTAAGAATTCAGAAAATAGAGCTCCTATATGTTCTTATTAATACCCCCAAGAGGGGAATTTCTTCCAAACAATGAGCCTACAGACATCCACCTGACTTTAAAGATTACATCTTCTTTAACAGTAAGAAAGATATGTAAAATTAACCATCCATCAAACAAAGGCACCACAACTGGAATTAGAAGGAAAATCTTTGGAAAATTTCCAAAATACAAGCATCATTTCAAAATACAATAGGAAAAATAACAATAATAGAATTTTACATTCATAGTACCCATTTCTGATGCAGGTTTTCACAAGAGTGGGACTGAGTTCAACACACAGTCCCCAGTCTCTACAACACTGCATAAGGTGTTCTAAGATGTCAGAGCTATTGAAATTAATGTTAATAGATGGTCTCCTGCTGCTTTACCAGCATCTGTCAGGGAACAACCAACACTATCCAAAATGGTGGTCATGACAACCAGAATACTTACCCTTGCCCAATTTGTAAGGCTTTGGAACCTAATGCTGTTGAGCTGATATAAAATGCCAAGACTGATGTGGCCATTTGTTCTGGTTGTCAACAAGTCTTTTCTTCAAACACATCACTATAGCTGACTCATGCTCCTGCTGTAGTTCATTCTGCATTATGTGCTTTCGAAAGGCCTAGCAGAAAGCAGCAGAACGCAGAAGAGCTCAGCAAAGGCTTCAGGAAGAATTGCAAGTGCCATGCATATAGGATGCCTATTGTAGCACAGAATAAACTAAAACCTTGGTTCTTTGCCAGTCCTGAAAATAGCAGATACATAAAAATTCCATGTCTCATTAGTAAGTCATAAGGCAGACTGCTCTTACCAAAACTTATTCACTGGAATTTTACTGGGAACTGTGTCTACACTAATACTTTCTAGCTATTTGTCTTTAAACTTTGCTGAATAAAAAAGCCACTTGAAATATTTAGTACATATGGATTCATACCTAATTAATCTCTGGCCATCCTAGTTAGGAAGTAATGCATCAGTGGTAATTCCTCTAATGCATTTCAGAATTCTGATGTTTGGACCCACTTCTACTTGAAGCTTAACATGTTTTTTTCAAATTCATTTTAGTCCTGCTCAGAGAAGAGTCATAAACAGTGAATAATCACTGGGTCAAAAGGAATGCTTATCCAACCTAAGAAAATCTGGTTTATACTGCTCTTGATAAGAAGTTGATCCAACACAAATTTGACGAGGTTTTAACCATGATTTCAGCTAGTACTGTAGTATCTGCTACATAAGGGAAATCTTCTTTCTTGTCAATATATAACCTAACAGTCAAAAGAGTAAATGTGACTAAAATAAATCACCAAGTAATTTTCAATGCCATGTAGGCAAACAGACATGTTTCATGTGATCCATTACATGCTAATGACATGTAACAATTTCTTACTTGTATGGTCACCTTTTGCTATAAAAAGAACTTTTATGGAATTTGTGAGTGTCAGCATGCACAGATGAAGTCAGAATATATTAAATGAAATGTCTATTCCTTATATGGTAATATACATCCTAGAATGAAAAAGACAGCTAATTCAATATTTTTCTTCCAGAAAGCTCACCATTTAACACAAATATTCGATACTGAGGGACCGATATTCAACTCCAGGAAGCATAACAGAGAGCAAGCTTGGCTGTCACTGCCTTAGATTTCTCTTTCCAATAATCCTTTCTACAAAAACATTTGTGTCCCCTCATCTTAGAGTTTCTGGAATCCAGGTTAGACTGAGAATGTCCAGTGTAACATGCTGAGCTGATTGCAGCATCAGTTTTCAGTTCAGAAGACACTCACCTCAGGAAGAAGTTAAGACTCAATCAGTCTCTTCATCCAGGACAGAGAGTACAGAAGCACTTGATGGCACTTTTCCAGCCACACTCTGATTTTGAAACTACTACACAAATTCTCTCAATGACTCCTTTAATTACAGATTACTAGCAGATGTTGTGACAGAAGCAATGACTTGGATGGAGGACAGACTTCACATCTGGCATCCCATGAACCATGAGGACTGATCACAGATGTAGCAAACCTTTGCAAATCTGGAAACCTTTCTCTTTTCTGAGCTTAATACATTCTAAGGTAACAGACGTGAGATGTTGCATCTACATATATATAATGAAAAATTACATATTTCATTGTCAAAGTGTATTAGTAGATAAAGTTTTTCTCTCCCATGTCTGGTGTGATTTCTTGAAATTGTAAGGGAGACTGGCAGAAGTACAGGATAAAAAGTACAACCAAGTATTTAGAAAAATATTTTAAAAGCTTCTGTGGCACCTAATTACAGAAAAAGTATTATTAAACAATAATGTGGAAAGGGGCTTGGTGGCATCTTCCCATGGAAACCCATATCATTCCCAAGGTGTCAGAAATATTAGGCAATTTTGATAATTTTGGGCTTTTACAGCATGAGAATTTCTTGCAGTGGTTCTCAAGTACTGCCCTGGTACATCTAGAACACTGCTTACCACCACAGAACTCGAGCCCTCTCTCAACAGCAGCAGCTCCACAGGTTCCTAAAACTTTGAGGTTAGCCAGACACAGCACAATTATTTTACCACTGTCGGTAATCTGTTGCTCTACATTACTGTCTATTGCAACTTTTGAACTTTCATTCAATAATTACTGAAGTAGGCTCTGTTCCTCAGGGCCTTCTCCACCTTTTTAAGTTTTCAAAGTTATTCACATTTAAGTGGTCTAAAAAACAAGCACAATTGTAAATTTCTGCAGGACTGGGATCTTTAAATATCACTTCCTCTCAGTGGAAATGTCACCCTACATAACACAGTGTAATACAGCAGTCTCTTAGTCAGAATCAGGTCTCTGGAAACTACCACAGGGAAGATATAGTCATCCAGGAGGCAATGAAACAGATAGTTTCACTAAAGTATAACTGGTAATATGTTCTAAATTCCACTTATTTTACAACAGAAAAAATATGCCTAGCAAACTCTTTACCAGAGAGTGAGACAGTGCAGTACATTCTGTACCAAACAAGATATTTCTAGGAGCCATAGTGTTCAGTTTTGCAGTGAGAATAGAGCTACACCCACCATTAAGAACACTGAAGGTTGTGCTGCATTATAAGACGTCTAACTCCTGCAGTGGGATGACTGGCTGGACCCAGGTGGCCACCAAGCCACTCTATCATTTCCCCTTTCCAGCAGGACAAAGGGAGGAGAACACCACAAAAAGCTCATGGGTCGAGGTAAGGACAGGGAGAGATCACTTCGCAATTACCATCATGAGCAAAGCAGACTTGATTCAGGGAAATTAATTTTATTTGTTGCCACTAAATAAGAGAAAGGCAATGAAAAAATATGAACAAATCTAAAAACACCTTTACTCCCAAGTCTTCTACATCCTTCGTTTATGAGCAGGAAAGGAGGTTGTAGTTAGTTCATAACACTTTGTTTCTGGAGCATATTCCCCCTCATGCTCTTCTCCTGCTCCAGTGTGGGGTCCCTCCCACAGGATTCAGTCTTTCACAGCCAGTTCCAGTGTGGGTCCTGCCAGCAAACCTGCTCCAGCATGGGCTCCTCACTCTATGGGGAAGCAGTTCCTGGCAGGACCTTGCTCTAGTGCAGGCTCTCCTGCACTGCAGCTTTCTTCAGGGTTCACCCACCTGCTCTGGAGTTGGGTCCTCCACAGGGTGCAGGTGGATCTCTGCTACCCCATGATCCTCCATGGGCTGCAGGGGAATCTCAGCTCTGGTGCCTGGAGCACCTCCTCCCCTCCTTGTCTAACCTTGTCATCTGCAGATTTTTTTCTCTCACATATTCTCACTCCTTTCTCCCAGCGGCTTTTGAATAGCCTTTTTTATCCTTTCTTAAACACACTACCACAGCCACTACCAGAATTGCTGATGGGTTCAGGCTTTGCCAGCGGTGGGTCTGTCTTGGAGCCAGCTGGAGTTGTCTGACATGAAAGCAGCTTTCAGCCTCCCCTGCAGCCTCCCTAGGGAAAAAAACCTTGACCTGATCCATTGTTGTCAAACTCATGCTCTTCTACCAAAATGCCCAAGCCTTAGCACCCTGTCTCTGTAAAATATCCCAACAAAGCTTTTTCAGTGGGAGCTGACCACTACTTTTTTTTTTTTTTTAACAGAAGTAAACCTGTATAGACCTAGTGTAAAAACAATAGGAAAGTGTCACTTGAATGTTGTCTATTACACTATGTAATCTGTACACTGCCAATGAGTGTCTAACATTATGTGAGTATGCACAGTCATCAGATGCTCAGTGGGGGAAGAATGACACACATAGTACTTCCATACTGCTGTTAAAAGAATTAATAAATAAAGTAATCTGACATGTAGGCAGTTAAGTGACATATTATTCTTTGATGCAGCACTCTTACACATCAAATAATTCTAAGTCTATAATGGTGTGCTGAGCATATATATTACAGTCACAGTGTGAGGTGTGAAATAGTACAAGTAAAATGTTGGAGTGGAAGTGTGGGTGAATTTATTTCCAGTTCCAGTTGTTGAAGCATGTGTAATTTACATATCAATTGGTGATGCTTCAAGATACTGGCATAACCTTTAATAATTCTTTAAAAATTTAGGTGGCCGAAAGAATCACTTCATCCTCTTTGATGTTTTTTTTCTCCTCAGATCTTGAAACAAAACAAAACAAAACAAAGCAAAACAAAAACCAACCAACCAACCAAACAAACAAAAAAACAAACAAAAAAAATAAAAAGGGAAGGAAAAGGACCAAAATTTAAATAATTTTTATTTCTTACATACTTCAGTGTCTTTAAACCTCAATAACATGTTAAGGTATGCTGTGAGGTATAAAACCTAGTTTGCTAAGATCTGAAGCACCCTTCATAATTCTTGTTTTATTTCTCTGATCATGACAAGGGTTGACAATTGCTGAATTGAAGTAATATTTCATATACATTGGGAGTATTATGCCTCTGATTTTATTTTCATTTTTTTGGTAATTTATCATTTTTCATAGGTTTGCTGATACCCTGTCATGCCTACAGTTGAGCTGAAAAATAAACCATTTACAAAATTTTACTTAAGCAGAAGTTGGTACACAAAACACTGTCAGGAAATATAGCATAGTTGCTATCAACTGTCCACTCACATTTTTCATGGAATAAACCAAACCTGTGCAAGTTTAGATAATGCCTCTTGTGTCAGAAATAGAGAATTCCTCACACCAAGAAATACCAATTCTTTTGGACATGTTCCAGATTGATCACACTGTACCCTAAACACAAAAATTCTCCCAGCCTAACATTTAGAAATATATTACAGGTGACAATAATTTCAGGGCATGCTGTGGCACACATGAAGGTTACGGCAATAGATACGGATGGAGAGTTTAGTCTCCCAAATTGCCTTCCATTCACAATGTTTTTCTCCTGAAAACTCTCTTGTCTTCAAGATAGAGCAAGAGAAATAGAGGGGATGCAGATTTTGTAGCAGAGGACAAAAGATGACAAATAGACACAAAAGCCTTTAGAAAAGTTTGAACCATTTATATGGTCTCATGCAGAGATGAAAGTAAGTGTCTTTTTGTTTCAGGATTTTTCAGGAGTCCATTCTCAGTGCTTTTTCTGTACAATATCTCTGTAGAAAACAAAAAGATTGTAAGAAATCACCTGTAGTTCTGTATTTATAGAAGATCTCTCCAAAATATAATAATTCATACAGTTCTGTGATACTTGTACCAGACAAATCAAGGAGCATGGTCAGTATTTGTATGGTCAAACCAAAGAAAACTTCTGTAATTAGTTCTCACTGACTTTCCAGAGCAATGGCTTGTGAGCACTGTCGTTTGACCAGCTGTCTAGTAGACTTGGCATTAAGTTAAAATAAGAAAAACAAATTAGCACAAACAACAGCAAAACAAGGCATCTTGCCTGGATCTGTGCAGTGAACTATACATACAGTGCTTGTATTAATCTGCTTGAATGACATCATATTTGTTAGTAGGATATGATCATGGGTCAGATTTTTTCATTCCTTTTCTGTTCTGGAGAGGTGCCCTCCTTTTTTTTAAAATGCAGATTATTTTTTCAGCTTCAGGGATAATACTGAAATCTGACAAATCTAGTGAACATGTTCTTAAGTTTGTTGAGAGCCAGAACATAAATTAGCAATTATGTAAAGCATTAGCCCTACTCTGTACCACAGGCACTCTGGTGCCCTGCATCTCATACCTTGTTGAGGCATAAGCAGCACCATGTGAGCAGAAAGAGAAACTTTATCAAACTCAACGAAACTAACCCAGTTGTGTAACACTGCTTCATAATTACTCCAACAGCAAGGTAATTAACATACACTATAAGCAGGAAAAGTTGCGAACCTTGTCATTCTCATCATCTGCCAGGTACCACTTCCTTGTTGAGTGTGTGCTTGACAATATTGGGTAACTTCAGTTCCAAACCAAAAAGACTTCAATCGTATCTCACAATCAGGACATACAGGGATTGTGTACAACCATCATACTTCCAGCTCTTATGGAAGTAATGAATTTATTTTGCTTTGCTTCAGCTTTTCGTTCACTAACTTGCATTCTCTCCCCTACCTGAAATGGTTCTCATTTATTTCTAGACCTCCATCTCCTGAGAGATTTTATTTTGAATTGTGAAACTACAGTAGTAATATCTGTATGTGCCAAATCCATCTGCTACATCACATCAGCCAGAGTTCTGTCCCTTATATTTCAGTAAAGTTTTACCTCTTGATGAAGGTGAGGAGAAATTGCAGCATTCTTAAGTGATAACCCAGCTCACCTTTTAAGTGCTGGCCCTCAAGATCAATTTCATTTTCTGCCAAAGGTTAGCTGCAGAATATCTACTTACCTCTTGCTATCCAAGTTCTTCATGAACCTGGCTTGAACAGCATTCTCAACTGCTTTTAGAGGAAAAATCAAGCCAACAATTCACAATCTTTTTAATGCTGAAGCAAGATAGAATACTACTTCTGTCAGTCTAAGACTGAAACAACCTGAAAAACACAATGAAAAAATGCATGCTCTACTCACTTAAATGAAAACACCTAAAACAGAGCTAGTGAAAAGCTGAATTTCAATTCAGCAAATGTCTTCTTGTATATAAATAATGGAGAAAAGAATTAATATACTGAGAAAAAGAAAAGAATTAGTTGCCTCCTCATGGCTGGACAGTTTCTACTGCCTAAAGTTGTCGGTAGAATTTTTATTTCAGTTTATTTTAACATCCCATTAAAATTGTCATCGCACTAGCAACACAAGGGCATTGCTTCTACACAGAGCCCACGATGCAGCTTCCACTTACAGACTGCTCCTTGACACTTAGTTTTCTGGGGTTTTTAATCACTTTGCAAAGGCTGGTTGTACATCAGCAAGGAGGAAGACCACAGATTTTGCAGTTCAATAACTGCATATATGGCAAGCACTTTCACAAGTGCCTCCTGAGCCTATTTTGACTCCTTTTCATTTCAAATATTTCCTGGTTTAATTTCTTTATTGATCATCTAAGATGAAATACTTTTGAAAATTTCTTTGCCCATCCAGCCATTTAGTCTCCTCTTTGTAATGTTACCTCTCTTTAAGGTACAATTTGAATGCAGAAAACCTCCAAAACCCATCCTATTTAGGTCTGAAAAATTAAGAGATCTGGCATTTTTGAGCACCATTCTTCCCATCACAGGTATGAGTCTTCCTTCAGTTGTCCCAGAACAGACTCACTATTCCCTTCAAACATAGCCTTCCCCTTTAGTTTTGATAAACCTAATTAGAACAGGCTTCAAAGATTTGAAGCACTTTAAAAGGAGAGCTGCAACCTGTGCAGAACTTTGTCCTGCTAGGCTACATTTCCTGGATGTTTTGAATACTTACTCCTAATCCTGTCTTTTAAACCTAACTGTGTTTCACCAGGGAAATTCTTTTCTCACAGGGTATTCTTGGTTTTCACTTCAATTAAGCTAGTTGTCAGCAATTTAAATACCCTTCTTAATTGAAAGTGCATGTTTTTTAAGGAAAATAATTAAAATTTTTAAAACAAACCATCTAGTGACAAAAGAAATAAAATACCAAAGAAACACTAAATAGCTGAAACAGTTTCAAATGCATTGCTTACAGAATATTCTTTCAAGTCAAATGTTATACAAGTGTTTATAACAACCCTGCTTCTCCTTTTTTACTACTAGAGTTTATTTCAAAGGTGACATCTCACTCTCTCAGAAGCCTATTAATAGTCTGTACTTCGGCCACCTCTGAGCTCCTTTCTTCAGGTTACCCCTTTCTGTGCTTACCTCTATCACTTCTTGCTTTCACAGTTCCCTGACTTTAATGAGCTCCTGTCAGTCTTGGAAGCTGCTTAACTTAAGGAAAATCACTCAGGGATGACTCAGGGATTGGGGTGGTGTTCGGTGTGTGTATGTTTATTTTTGCAGAGGACTGTGTAACTCCTTTTCGCAGTGTTCTTGCTTTCACTTTATCCTTCCTTAAATACAGAAAGGGCCTTGGAGATCTGCTCCTTCCAAATGTGGATGTCATGGTCTCTGGGGTCATACACTGCAAAGCACACTGCATGTCAGTAGCCTACATAGCTTAGTGAATGTGCTGCTTGAGAGGTGGCAGGAGAGATGCTGAGGATGCTAAGGGACACAGAAAGATCAATGATAGGTCAGGAGAAAGCAAGAGAAGTAGGTTAAAATGCAGATACCCTGTGAGTCCCGGAGGAATCATGATCGTGGATGATTACTGCTGACCTGGAAGAGCCAATGAATAAAGAAGTGGAAGAGATAAAGAGAATCATAAATTATTGAGGCTAACTGAGCAAATCGAACTGGCAAAATGAAGAATATCAGAATGATTTAACATAGTTTAATGGAAAACTTTAACAAAAGAATCTGTGTTAGGATAAATGCAAAATGTTCACAAAAATGTGAACTAATCATGCATAGAGATGGTTGACTTTTTGACTTCAAACATTCAGAGAAGTAAACACTCAGCTGTCAGTAAACTCGCTTTCATGCTGCAGTAAATAAACATACATATATGCAGGGTTTTAATAAGAAAAGAATTCATTGTAATATGCTAAAAATTATTTACAAGCAAGAATATGGTACTGAGGTATTTAATTTTTGGTTAAAAGGTTGCCATAATATAGAAACAATTGCAAGAAAAAAAACCACATTGGACGACAGGTGCAGGGTCTAACTAGTAGTTGTACAAGGAGATGGCTGGATGCTTAAGGGCAGCCATTCTTACTAACCCCAAAGAGGAATTGGAAGACATGGACTGATGACTGGTCAGACAGATGCAGAACTTCAGCAGAGCTGAAATAAGGAGTCAAGACAGTAGCAGATTTCTCGTATCTGAATATAAGACACCGAGGTGTAGATCCACAACTTGGGTATCAATAGGCACAGTCTGCCCATCTGTTATCAAGACATGGCTAAAAATTGTCCCACTGGAGACAGCAGTTTGGATCATGGTCAAAAGACAAACCTGAGTTTCTTAAAGGCTGATGAAAGCCCCAGTGAGGAGCAGGATTGATTCTACCTTGAGTATTCCAGACTGTTATACGATTATTTCATACCATCACTCTCTCCCTTTTCTTGCCTAAATTTGGAATTTAAATCTAATGGAAGAATGAAAGTTCCTTCTATTCCTAATTTAATCTTATTTGAATATATACTTATTGTATCTTATATTCACAAGTGAGTTTTGCCTTGTGGAAATTTAAACAACCATTCCTTCCCAGCCATTTGTGAGTCTGGGGAAAAAACACACAAAGTTAAAAAATAAAGTCTTTTAATGAGTGATCACTGTTTCCAGTCACTTTCATTGTAAAAGTATTTTTGTATGCCTGGTTTTTGTTGCATTGCTATGTAGAAAGTTCCCTCAAGGACGAACATCCACCTTTAAGATACCTAACTGTGCTTCTATACAGAGAGGTAAATCAATCTCAACACAGCAATATCCGCTTTTGAGTTATGGGCTGGCCTGCCTGGAGTTAAAAACCTGTTCATTTTCTACAGTACAGAAAAGGGGACAAAAAGGAGAAAAGGAAAATTCCAAAAATTTTTATAATGTCTATTGGGGGAGTGTTTTTTACAACGTATGAATGTTCTAGGCCCAGTTAGCACTTGTGTTTGATTTTGTTTGAAAATAATCTGAGTTTCAGCAGTACTTGATTTAAATTTATGCAGCAGAAAGCTCACCATAATTTTTAGGTTTTCTGATCACCTATTTATTATTTTATGATGAATAATCTTTTCTAATGAAATTTTACAAAGTGTGATGAATAGAAATCTTGGATTCTGAAGCACATGCACTATTTACTTTCAAAAAGTATTAGAAAGCAAAACACATGAAAGGTAGAAAATGGCTGTTATGTTATCAACTATTAAATGTTTATATAATTAAAAATCACTCTTTAGTTTCTGTGAAACATTTAGATTCAGTGATGAAAAGCCCCTGACGATACTAATTCTCTTTATGGAAGTATGCAATGAATTCCCAAGGGGTCATAAAATAAATGACTAAACATAAAACAAGTATCAAGTACTATTTTATTAAGTAGCTTCCATCTATCCGGTGCCCTGGATAAAGCTGAAATAAATAGTGAAATTAGAGGTAATTTAAGACTGCCATAGCTGGAGCTGGTTAAAGGTCAGACTTTAAATAATAAATTACCTTCACCTTTCTAAAATACTTGAGTTTTCAAAATTTCAACGAATGAGAAAATCTACAAGGTAAGAAAAGCATTTAATATTAAAGCCTTAAAGACATTTGAAAATACAACGATGCAAAAAGAGATCCCAAGGTTATCCCTGGAAGCCTCCACACTGGCAGCAGAAGCTTCTCAACTCTTATTTAAGTAGCAGAGATACTTCTACACCCTCCCATCTAAACTAAAGGGCTTGTAGGTGGAGGCTCAGGGTACCCTGAAAAAGAGACATGGGACCCTAATTCTGCATGAACAAATGGGGAAATGACAGATGTGAGGAGACCTGGGCATGTAGGACTGGGACAAGTTGCACAGCTGGCCAGCTGCACATGCTTCTGGTGTTTGACCCCAGAATCCTATGAGCCTGTCAATGTAAAGGGCAGGAAACATTCCTGACTGCATCTTAGCTTAATCTCATTCAGTCTGATTGAGCTCTGCAACCCATTTCAGTCTTTAAAAGACCAGCAGTTCATTAAGTTAGTTTGTTAATCATATGCTGGAAAACTACCCGTCTCCTTTAATCCTATGTTGCATATGCCCCTTGGGGTCATTGTACAAATGCCCCTGAACATCTTTCCTAGATTCTGAGCACTTTATTTTGATAAACTTTTATAGTGACTTTAGCAAATTTTTTTGTGGTTTTAAGTGTATTTGTGTGCTTCTGGTTTTCTTTTAAAGAATAAGAAAAATAAACCAACAAAGCAAAAAAAATCCAAAAACTCAACCAGAAAACAAATCAAAAACTCCCACCAAATCCACAACATAACAAATGATACCAAAACAAATTAAAAAAAAAAACAAAAAAAACCAAAAAAAAACAAAACAAAAAAAAAACAGGAAGGGAAAAACCCCCAAAAATACAACGTAGTCCAGAAACTGGAGAATTAGGTGGAGAGAAACTTAATGAGGTTCAACAAGGGCAAGTGCAGGGTTGTGCACCAGGAGAGGAATGACTGAACCCAAGTTCCAGCACAGGTTGGCTGACATGATAGAGAGCAACTCTGATAAGAGGGACCGGGAGTCTTGGGGGATCGCAAGTTGGCAGTGTGTCAGCAGTGTGTCCTTGTGGCCAGGAGGGCCAGTGATATCCTGGGGTGCACTGGGAAGAGTGTGGCCAGCAGGTTGAAGGAGGTGATCCTGCCCCTCTACTCAGCCCCAGTGAGGCCACACCTGGAATGCTGTGTCCAGTTCTGGGCTCCTCAGTGCAAGAAAGACAAGGAGCTCCTGGAGATGGTCCTGCAGAGGCCACAAAGATGATTTGGGGACTGGAGCATCTCCTTAATGAGGAAAGACTTGTGGGAGCAGGGCTTCTTTAGTCTAGGGAAGAATACTGATAGGGAATCCCATCAATGCATATAAATATCTCAAAGGCAGGTGCCAAGAGGATGGTGCCAGACTCTTTTCAGTGGTTCCCAGTGACAGGATGTGAAACAATGGCAAAAAACTAAAACACAAGTTTCGTTTCAACATGAGGAAGGAGTTCTTCACATTGGGGACAACAGAGTACTGGAACAGGCTTCCCAGGGAGGGTATGGAGTGTCCCTGTCTGGAGACATCCAGTAAAAATGCCTGTGTTGCCTGTTCTAGGTGATCCTGTCTTGGCTAGGGGATTGGACTAGAGGATCTCCAGAATTCTCTTCCAATCCTCACAACTCTGTTATTCTGTGAGTTTGTGTAACTACAGGTTTCTTGCCAAGCTCTGGGAGACCATGTTCTTTAATGACCACAGGATCCTCCCAGCCGGTTCCCAGCAGCAGCCTCTTCTGCCATCCTTTAAACCTGTTTCTGTACAACCATCTTCATGCTTTTCCTTTCCACTCATCATTCCAGTTATGGTCACTTTGCCCAACCAGTCCCAGCCAGCAGCCCCTGCGTGGTTCAGCTCAGCTTAACTGCCCCTCCCTGCAGCACTACCTCCACTTCGGACATACCCACACCTGTCTCACTCTGTTTCTTTGGAAGGACTGGTTTTTGTTGGAAGCAATTCACCTGTTTTTACATTAAAACCTCTCATAAATCATCAATAATACAGTAGATAACTAAAACAGCAGCACGTTTTATCCTCAAACAAATCAACCAGTCATATGAACAGCAACCTTTTGAAAAAAAAATGAGAGGTGAAAGAATGAGTGTTAGGCAGCCAGAATGTGTAGCTGGACACTTTGCTGCTGCCAAGACTGTTAGGGGATCTGCACTCTGGATTCCAGAGTTCAGTATTTATTCAGAAGAGGGTGTCTCCAGCAGTGGAGCTTTATGCTCCACCTTGCTGGGGTATTGTTTGTTCACCGCAGACACGCAGCACCGAGCGCCAGCCATCGGCTCCTGAGGAGCCGCAGTTTGCTTTGGACTTCTTCCAGTCCCATCACAAACCCAGCTATTCTTCACTTACAGTACATGCTGAGATTGCAGATTAGGGCTGAATCATTAGTGTACAAGCAATTTTATCAACTTGAAGTTCTGTGAGCCTAGATAAAGATCCAGATGGACATCTGGATTAAGCTAATTGTAGAATCCCCTACATAACATGCATTTTCAGACAATCCTGAGGAGATTGCTATTTGTACCCTCACTATCTTAGTTTACATGGCTCAATGTCTGAGGCTGCAGTAAGAGCTTCTTTAGTTAAGGAATGATTATTCTAGTTTTCCATTATTCTAAATGGTGCTTCTCTACCCACCACTTTTCAAATCCCAGACTACAATTCAAGATTTCCTGAACAAAAACATATTGATGGAAGGACTTATAATTATTAAATAGAATTAAGTTATTCAAAATAGATTCTAATAATTACTTTCAAAATCTAATATGAAGTTGTTGGTTTTTTTAACCATAAAGGCAAGCTCAAAATGTGATTGAAAGGTACTTTTATGTTGAATTTCAATGGGTACTTAACAGTATTTGGTTTCTCTTGCAAGTTTCTTGTCATATCTAGGCAAATCAAAATGCCTTTTTGCACACCAAAGTTTCATTCTCACTGATACATTAAATTTTAATACAAGTTGTTATAATCTGGTAGTGATTTCAGCTGAAGACAGAATTTGGGAATCTCTGAGGCACAGAAACTCTGGCAACTACTAAATTCAATGTGATAACTCCTAAAACCTTTCAGTGTAAGGTCAGTAACATAGCATGAACTGTATTTGGTATGGAACAGCATTTTAACTGGAACACACCAGTGGTGTCCAGCCATGGTCCTGGCTAGGCTGGAGCTGGAAGAGAGCCAAAGGTGAGGTGTGATGCTGAAGGACTGGAGCAGCCAAAGACCCTTCCAGTATAAGGTCTGGACTGTAGGTGAACTTATGAGCCAAGCAAAGAAACGAGAATATGAGTCACACTGAAGAACAAGGTAGGAGCATGATCAAAGCCACACTCAATACTGTGAAATTAAGGAACCCAGGGACATTTTAAGGTCCAGGAAATATGGATATCCTGGAAGAACACCAGGACTAGGAATGAAAAAATAGGCTTGTGCAATAAAATTTCTCAGAAGAAATTGTCAAAACTCAGAAACTGGACTCTGAAAATCTATCCAGGCAGCCAGCTTTTTGCCCTTGTGTCATCAGAGGCTGTTTAATATTAAACCCACTTTTTTGACAGCAAACATATTGCATTGTGCTCCTTTATTTTCACACAACATAGTTGGTTGTATGCACTGATCACCTGGGGGTAGCTGTTAACTGAGTGACTTAGCTAAAGCTGATAAAAATATAATTAGACATGAGCTGTAGCATTCTAGAATCCAAACAACATAAATTAGAAACTCATTACTCAGTCTCTTGCTTAATATGCTTACACTCGATTTTAGCATGCAAAATTTTTCATCCACTGCACCAGTGAGACCAGGAGTTAGAGATGGACCATAGCCCTGGAGAGTGACAGATACCCCTACATCAGACCTCTTGTATCTAAACAGCTTCAGGGAGTCCTGAATTAGTATTGGTTGCAATACTAATTAAAGTACTGAGAGTATAAATATAAATTAAAGCAATCTGAGCTTAAAACTGTTCACAAGAGTAGTGACAAATGAGGGCAGATTTAAGGGAGTGCTGTCTCTGAATTTGGCTAACACTGTCTGGTGATTATTTGTGAAGATTTTTACTGCCTGTGTCCAGAATATAGTCCTGGTTCAATTTGTATTGTTTATTTGGCAAGGGTTCTAGCAAGAGGTTTTTTTCTAATATACATAGCAAATTTTCCCGTTAATTAAAACTTCTTCTACCTTCTAATAAAGGTAATGACGTTTTAATTTGATTTTTTGACAAGCACTAGCATAAAATAAAAATTATTATTTATAGACTGCAGATCCTTGTTTTGTAAATACCCAACTATACTGTAGTGTCTTGAACAGTTTTAATACTCACCATGTCAGAATATGTGAGAAAATTGGAATTCTCTGTCTCTACAATGCTTGTAGGTGATTATGCAGATTTTTTCTTATGTTTGTTTTATTTGCATCCCAAGACCTTTTCAGGTCTTTATTGCAGAGGTGCTTATTTCCATTTTTCTTATATTAGTCTCAGATATTTTTATGATTACTGTCTTGCTCAAACACTTATTAATGAAAAATGTAGATCTTCTAAAGTAATAAACCAGTAAAAATGACAAACCATGTTTTCAGAATATCAAACAGAAAATATACAGCAGCTGGTATTAAACTTGCAGGAGTAATCCACTGATGTTCTTAGTGCTTAAACTTTTGTTAAATTTGTTGGGAATTTTGAAAAATAAACATTTAGTTGGAACTACTGAGATAGCTATACCCTTGTACAAAAAACAAAAAAAAACCCAAAAAACAAAACAAAACAAAAAAAACCCAAAAAAAACCCAAACAAAACAAAACAAAAAAAAGAATCAATAGTACAATTTCAAAGTGAAAAATAGTATAGGACAGTGATGAAAACAAGTTTTTCTCCTTGAGTTTGTCCTGTCTTAAGCCTTCAAAAATGCTTTATAAATCAAAGAATCATGGAAAAGTTTGGGTTGGAAGGGACCTTCAAAGATAATCTAGAGCAACCTCCCTGTCATGGTCAGATCTATCTTAAACTACTTTATGTTTCTCAGAGCCCAGTCCAGCCTGGCCTAGAACGTTTCCAGGGATAGACTATCTACCCTCTCTGTGGCCAATCTGTGCCAATGTTTCACTACCATCATTGTAAAAAAATTCTTTCTAACATCCAGTTTGAATCTACTCTATTTTAAAACTATTATTTCTTGTCCTGCTGCAGTAAGACCCACAGAAATATTTGTCTCCTTCTTTTTTTAAGCTCACTTTAAATATTGAAAGGCCACAATAAGATGCCCCCTGAGCCTTTTGTTCTCCAGATTGAATAATCCCAGCTGTCAGCCTGTTTTCTGTGGAGAGGTGCTCCAGCCCTCTCATCATGTTTGTGGTCTCCTCTGGACCCCCTCAAACAGGTCCATGTCCTTCCTGTGCTGGGGTCTCCAAAGCTGCACTCAGCACTCTAGGTGGGTTCTGCACTCACAGAGCAGTGTAGAGGGGAAGAACCACCTCCCTCAACATGCTGGCCATGTTTCTTCTGATGCAGCCCAGGATACATTTGGTTTTCTGGGCAGTGAGCTCACATTGCCAGCTCACATCCAGTTTTTCATCCACCAGCATCCCAAGTCTTTCTCAGACAGTCGCAGAATATTCTGAGTTGGAAGCAACCCACTAGGATCATCAAAGCCCAACTCCAGAACTCCAACTTCCTCCTTCCTCTCACAAGCAGTGGTGATTTTAGCTCTCCATTTTGGATTGTGGCTGCATCCATCCCTGATTTTGCTGAATTCCTTTGCTCTATTCTGATCTCAGGTCAGTTATCACATTCAGTGTTACTAGAAGAGAACTTCTAATTGGAAATTCTTTAGGCATCATTATTTATATGCATCTGCTGGGCTTTATCCCATTGTACAAACAATCTTGGAAAGTGACAACATATGCACAAAAAATTACAGCGGAAATCTGAAGTCTTAATTTTTAAGAGTTTCTATCTGACTCCTTGCGGCATTCAAACAACCAATATCAGCAGATATTTCTTCTACTACTGTGCTGTAATACCTGCCTAGTACTGCCTACCCTTTAGGTCAAAAAAAGGATTGGAATGGATCCAAAGGAACTGTGCAATTTCTAGGGAAAATGTAATGATATATCTGAAGAAAAGTTATTAACTGGTGTTCAGAAATACCTGCTCTCAGTTTCAGTGTTTCAACAAGAAAAAAAAAAGTGCTTTTGTCAGGATTTTCTGCTTGTTATTTTTGCAGGTTTTAAAAGGGTTTTATTAGGATGTTTCATTTTGAGATGTTTCCTCATTAGGATATGACTTTTGAGGTGTTGCACTGAAATATTGATCAGAATCTTATTACCTTTCCAAGTTATTTTCATCATCTAGGGGGGAATTGGTGCTGAAAGGAAAGGTAAAATGAACTTGGTCCAGTGATGAGCTCTGTGTGCTCTCCACTGAAATGGAAGCAGTCCCATAATGGCTCCCAACAAGGTTCTGTTACCAGACTGGTACCATGTTAGGTACCTGTCATTTCACTGGGCAGCAGGACCTACCTGCACTACAAATTAATATAGATATAAAATTGTTAAAATATAGAAATTTAATAATAACAAAATATGGCAATTTCAAGAAGAGAGCCCATGTGAAACTCATGAGATTCTGGACTGGGCAACCCCCAGTGTCAATACAAGCTGGAGCATGAATAACACAAAGAGGAGTCAAAATAATTCTTTGAAATTAATTTTTCAGATTTGCTCTGTAAATTTTCATGCACATATTGTCAGTCTCCAGGGTTGTTTGTACAATATAACAAGGTCCAGCAGATACATATAAATTATGATTTGCAAGGATTTTCCAATTAGAAGTGCTCACCTAATGCTTTACCTACTTGTTAAAATGTACTGTTCAGAAGAGTGGTAGAATGAGTGAAATATCTATAAGAAAGTTGGAAGATATGACAATGAATATGAAACTTCAGAACAAAAAGAAAAGCATAATTTTTTTTCAGAAAAGCATTAGTGAAATAAAAGATTAATGGGAAATATAAGCAGAGTTGCTTTCTCTCTTGGAAAATTCTTTTTATAGTCAGGCTTAAGGGCATCACTGCAGGTATGAGTAACATACAAAACTAGCCCTCTAAAATTTATTGTTAACACAGCAAAGAGTATTAAATGAAACTGATAGTCTGAGAATTGTTCTCTATATAATCATCAGCCATTCAAACTGGCAGGACAAATGATGGCATATTGCTATTCAAACTCAGGATGAGCAGAGGAAAACCACATAGCAAGGAGTAAATTTTGATTAACTGATAAAACTTTAAGGGTTTTGCACACAGCATTTGCACACCTCTAACTACAAACAGGAGCACATTTATAGACATATGTGTTACAGACAGTTCACACATATACAGAAATAAGCAGGGTGTATTTGTTAAATAAACTCTCGTTATCAAGTTGTAGAAGTGATGATGATGATATCTGTAAGTTTGGAGTTGTTTATTCCAGACTAGAAGGAAAGAGAAAAGATGTTAAGAAAACAGGAATATTTCCGAAATTGCTGGTTGACAGGCATCGATATCAAATGTCATTGCATGAGTCTTTTTTTACTGATCTAATACCTTTTTAATTACACCTGCAAGAACTTCATGGTCCATTAGTTACATAACTTCCAATCTGCCAAAACCTGAGTATGGGTCAAAACATAGCATAGGGAATGTGAGAAAAATATGACAGAAATAAATACAGAAATCTTAGCTTAGTAGCCTGAACATCACTTTACAGGATTTTGAGATGTTTCCACTTTTTCTGTTCATGCTGAAGAACAAGAGAAAAATTAGTGGTGAAGGTAGAGGTTCACAGTTCAAAAGTTCCCTCTTTGCATTCTGGGGGCTCCCTGGGAGGCAATCTGAACACTGCCCTTCAGGCTGGCAGAGAGAGGATTCACAGCTTCAAGACCAAAGTCTTTTAAATGGAGTTGTATTTGACTGGACATAAAGGAGCCCGAAAACCCCTCAGTTACTATGGTTTCTGCAGAACTGTCCTACTTGGATTGGTTCCTATTGACTGGAGGAAAGGCATATATGCTGCAAATCCAGGCAACAGAGTCTGGCATGAGCTTTCCAGTAGGGCTGCTGACATGCCATAAAGCAATAGCTTTATGGAGGAAAAAGTGGGGAGGAATTAATTTCATTTTTCAGGTCCTCCAATTTTACAGGATCTGGTTGAGTAGGATGAAATGGGAAGAAAAGAGAAGGAAAAGGTAGAAACGACAGGTAAACTGAAGGACCTTTTAGTGCTCTTTGATGGTGATAAAGGAGAGCACAGGTCTGGGAATTAGTCTTTATGACCAAGATAAATTAATGAACACAGGAGAAGGCTAACACAAACCTCTTTGTTTCCCTCCTAGCAGACTGACAGCCAAAATGATAAACAACAGGTTCAAACAAAAATGTTCCAAGGGAGTATTGCATTTCACCCCATCTTCTTACAGGGCCTCCTAAACCTTTCAAGCAAGCAAGAAATAATATCCCTTTGCATTTTCAAATTATGAACCACCAGAACAGCAAATACAGGCATTTATTTAAAGGCGGCACTCCTTACCCTTGGAACCATGCTTATTTCAGCTGCAAATGGCAGACAGAATTATGTATTGATAAACTAAGCTCTTTTCCTTGCCAAATTTGAGCAGCATCCGTTCTATGGAAGAAGCTCACAAACAGTTCACATCAGCTGTTCAGCACAGTCCTTTCAAAATTCTCCACTATATACTCCCCATATATAGATACAGATTCAGATATAGATATACACATACACACACAGACAGCACTTTGCTCCCACCCCCTCACCTGCTTGCCAGAAATCTGTAGCGGCTTTAAAGAAGCTTTGCAGCAGCCTGAGACTGCTGCTTTGCCACAGCAGCTGCTGAACTGACAGCATGAGAGATAGTGCATAAACACCAAAGCTTGTCAGTACTAGCATTTAGTGCAAAGCCTCAGTATCAAGGGTATGAGCCTGAATTCCTGGAGCCTGTGCAGCTGTCAGCCTTCAAACATGAAAATGCAGATTTCAGTTTTAAGGCTTAAGCACCCAGCTAGGAAATGTTATTCCATTACATAACAAAATCTATATTTGCTATATTTAGAAGAGTCAATGATTGCGCTGCATGGAGTAAAATGATTTATATGTCACAGTCAACACATACTCTAACGCAGATTTTGATTTTAAAACATAAGCACCCAACTGGAAGATTATATTATTCATATGCATATTTAAATGGCCTCTGTGTTCAGGGAGGTTGGTGGCATTGAGACATGAATGAATGAGTTCTCTCTTTGAGATAAGGAATTTTTCTGTCCTCCTGAACACATGCTTTGATCACTTATAAACTTAGCAATAGATTGGGGTTATTTTGGGTTCATTCTGAACATTTTCTCATCTTCCTTTCTTTTTATCATCTTAGAGAGAGAATACCATGCACGTATAGTTCTGTCTCTTTCTGTTTCTTGCATGCATTCTTAGTGAGGGTATTAAGTTAATAAGGTTTAACTTTGATCATTATTCTGAACAAATCAATCTCTGTTCTCAGTTCCCTCCCATTTGATGCTTACTAAATAGCTTCAGCACTATGAATAAATTTATTACCTCCCCAGTATACCCCTCTAGCATTTATACTGCGAAATGTAGCGGCACTGACCAATGAATAAGCTTTTCTAGCTCCTTTCCTTATAGTCTTTTTTTTTTTTTTTTTTTTTTCTTCCTCAAGAAAGAAAAATAAAAGCAGTATGATATAGTATCTGTCTCCTGCAATGAGTGCTTGCATGGATAATACTTATGAATTCTAATGTGAGTTACACATTGTATGGAATGATGTCAATAATCAAAAATGCATCTGACAGAGATCCCGCTCAGAGCACTGGTCTCTGTTTAACTATTAAAGAGAAAAATGCAGTATAAAAGGAAAGCTATTTATTCTTAAAAACATTTTATAATAAATTTTAAAATGTTTTTGTTCAACAGATAAAATATTTAAATAATGTAGAACTTTTATTATAAGCATTAAATAAATTCTCTTTTGTTTTAAATAATAATTCCACAGATGCTGGAAAGCGTCTTTTGCTTGAATAACATTGCCTGCTTCCAACTGTACCTATGGTTCTTTACCTGGGGACATTTTGGGGTTAAATTGATGCTGTCCTTCCTCATTTGGAAGATTTTCTTTTAAGCCCCATTTCTAATATCAGCTCTCTCTATTTTGTTTATGCAAGCACTTTCTTAGGCAGGATAAAGCAAATAAGAAGGTAAAGAAAAGAGAAAGATACTGCTGCTCAAAGGAAGCAAACATTCCAGAAAATATTAGAAGAGACAAGGAGAGAAGTAAAAACAACAGAAAGTTAAGCTCTCAGTAAAATTTGAAAGCTGGTCTGAAAATACAGTTAACAAAAATGCACAGCTTACAACACTGAAATTATAAAATACATCTAAGTATTTTGAATGGGGGTTAAATCCTCCTCTTTCAGGGCTGAACTTATTTATTACAAAGAGGGGAACTTAGGTAGATGCTTGTCCAGAGTATGCACTTCTGTTACTGCCTACTGATGAGATCCTTTCAAATTCCTCTGTGACAAAAAGCAGTGAGAGACAGTATACAAGACTGGCTGGGCCAGCTGTCTTAGCACAATAAAAACACCTACTTGCTATGGAGTTGATCTGAAGTAACACAGAAGCAATGAAAATTAAGAATATAAAATAGTCTTTCACAGGGAAGGGATAGAATTATTTCAAGGTTTATTGCTGAAGGGCAAAAATCAGATAGCAAATATTTGTAGGAAATCTAGTTTCTAACTCCCACTGGGACATGTGACATGGGAAGTAGTGTTTCTCTCAAAATGTCAGGATTACTGACATTTTCCACAGAGTTCCCAATTCAACAGAAGCTGTGACTTCACCCAAAGGCAAGACAGTATTCTAATGCACACCAGTACATGAAAAGAGCTGTACCATATAGCTCAACAGCTCAGCTACCCAGTGGCACTAGCTGGTACCTGGAGAGGAATGCAGGAACACAATACAAATAAAGTAACTCCTCTTCAGAGCATTTTCCCCCTTCCAGTGATTTACGACTTAGGAAATTTCTGAGCCAAAATGTTACCTTTGTAACTGTTCCCAATGTGCATTTTCTCTCATGAACTTGTCTAATTGCTTAATCCACATCAATTGGAAAGTTGTTCCACAATTTTCTGTCATGAAGTTACATTACCTTTTGTTTTTTCTGGGACCTAGCAATCTGCAAATTTTGCACAGTAAATAATAGTAAATACAACACTTTTTAATTCTCATTTGGGAGCAGGAACCACAAGACCCTACTTACCAGGTCCAGCTCTCCTGTTGCTTAAAAACACCCCCTTCCAAAAATACTGTCTTCCAGACATAGCGATTTGCCATGGCTTAGGAAGAGAAGTAGCTGAAGAAAAAGGTCATATAAGACCTCAGAAGATCTGACACAAACAGACATTCATTTTGAGAACTATATGGAGGGAATAATACAGGAATGACAGAATATATCAAGAACTAAATTCAGCAAGTGCCTATATGGTCTATTTTGAACCAAGTGAAAAGTTTCTAGAGGGGAATGAAACACAGACAGAATTTTTTACAGATTTCTTTTTTGGAAGATTTTCTTTTCTCCATAGAACATTCTTTTTCAAGAGCATGAAGGGTGTTGTGTCATGTTATATCCCCACACCACATTAGCCATGTTCCTGCTATTGGCCTCTTCCTCTAAGGTAGCTAAATCCTTTGTCTTTTATAGTCCTCAGTTATAGATCCTTGTTGCTCATTATCATCATCTGATAATCACCATAACTGTTCTTTTCCAAGGTTACCTCATCCTCACTCCAACCTTGGGTGCTCAAAGATAATCAATGCTTTTTCCACTCTGAACTTTAGCTTGCTGTTAATAAGAAAAATTAAATCGGTGGGTAAGTAGGCCTCCACTCAGAATGAAGCTTGTAATTTAACAATGATATGGGAAAAGTACTAAATGACAGCTAAGAGATTTTTCTAGCTGAAGATTTTGCAAATCACTGCAAGTAGTAAGCAGTTAGATATTTATGAGTACTCTATTGACCGCATTGTCTCTTGTATTTTGGAAGATAGAAAAGCTGTTGGAGAAGCAGAATATAAATGCAAGTTTTACAATTTGAATTTACTTAGTAATGGAATTATTCTGAGTCCTCTTTTAATTCTGTGTTTCTTTCCTAACAGAAAAAAAAGGAGATAATTCTGAGATACTTAGATATCTTGAAAAGGAATCCGAGACATATTGAAAATAAAAGAATATGAAGCCTGCTGCTGTTAGGTTCTTGAATAGCCTCCTGATGTAAAGATGTTAAACATAATTAAGAATATCTGGGCTTGGAGAAGGGAGGACTGAGAGGACTCCTTCAACAGCCTGGCAGAGCATAAGCTCATCTAAAATGAAGAAATAGAGCAAGATTTGGTAGCATACAAGGGAAGAAAAATATCTTCAAAAACATAATTTGTTTAGCTTAACAACCTCTTTGAAACCATAATAAAAATGTCAAGGACCGTGGAGATTTCACAGAAACCTTTTTCCCCAAAAGGCAGTGATAAATACCCACATCATTCTAGTTCTTTCTTTGCTCTGCACTCATTGCCATGCATCAGCTGTAAGTGCCCCTCTGCAATGCATTTACTAAGGGATGGACATTTGCCAAATGTATTTCATTTCCCCTCTCCTACACTTGAAGATTGTCATCTTTAGGCAGAATTTTATTCTAAGCCTTTGTGCTCTTTCTTACATGTCACTATTTGCAGACAGAAGTCTCAGGAACAAATTCAACAGAAATAGAGAAAGAAGACTTTCTCTCCTTCTGAACATCCTCTCACACTAGTGTGCACTTTTCACAGGAAAGATCTACCAGAAGAAGGACTAGCTAGAGTCCATGGGACACAAGTTTTCCTTCAGGACAAATGTATCACTTGCTCCCCGAGCATGACATAATACAAGAATGGATTTTTTTGCATGTTTCAAAATTATTTGAACCATTAGAGAGAGAAACAAATGTTTTTCTAAAATGGCATCAACCCAACAGAGTTTGGTTTGTGATGTAAGTTTGGTAGACTGTAACTGAATAATTAAACTCTCTGGTCTTCATAATAAAGTTTCAGTGCTGAAACTCAGGAAAACAAAAACTGTGCTTGGAAAGAAAATTATCACAGTATCACAGAATCATAGAATATGCTGAGTTGGAAGGGTCCAACATGGATCATCCAGTCCAACTCCTGGTCTTGCATTGGACAGCTCCAGGAGTCACACTCTGTGCCTGAGAGCACTGCCCAAACACTTCTTGAGCTCTGTCAGGCTGGTTCTGTGACCATTGCCCTGGGAAGCCTGTTCAGTGCCCAACAACCCCTGGGTGAAGAACCTTTTTTCCAATATCCAAACTAAACCTGCCACAACATTCCCTATGCACATCTTGAAAATCTTCACTGTTACTTTCTGTATTGTGTTCAAATGGAGAAGTGGAACTGAAACAACACATAGACCCCAAATTATGTCTGAGGTAAACTGGAGAGAATGACAACCACTGCAGTTACCGTTTAGGAAGACTGAGCTTATTTGTGTCTCTGGTTTCAAAGTTCGCAACAACCCAGCATTGCCTACAAATTCGTGACCTCTACCAAGAACAGAGGATGCATTTCCCTCATTAGCTGATGGTAAAAATGATAAAAATGTACACACTGACATAAGTGTTTATTTAAATATAACAAGCCAGTGTTAATGATCGTATTCTAATCTGCAGTTTGTGAGCTAGCTACGGACCTGCTTTAGAAAATATTTATAGTAATCAATTAAGACTTGACTACAAGATAAAAATGTGGAGATAAAAAGGCATCAGGAAATAAAAAAACTGAGATACCTCATAAAATTACTTCACATTCAATAGCACACAGTATCTTCATCCAAATAAAAAAACTGGCATGTACCTGTTTGCCATCTATGTCCATTTTTCATGCTGAGCAACCTTGATTTCCCTTCAACATAGGTATCACCATAATCACCAGTATAAAAAAAAAGTAACAGTTATTTATTTTAAAAGTATAAGGAAATGCTTTCTTTCCTGTCTCTGATACTTGCCTGCATCAGAGGTTTTGACACTAACCACACTCATTTGATGCACACCAGAAGCTTCACTAAAGAAAAATTCAGATCCTTTTTATTAAATAAGTATTGATTTACTACAAACTCACACAGCAAAACCAATGAAGAATTCAGTAAAGGAGAAGCAGAGAATAAGCAATCCTTAGATGACCTTCCATGTGAAAACCACTTAACTATGACTTTTTCTGATATTTTTTGCTAAACAGGTACCCGTTTATTCTATCAGCATGAGTGTAATTTAGCAGTGCTGGAGTTTCTTTACTGCACTGCATCATCTTTAATAACAACAGTAATGCAGAGACTGGATCTACATGGTCTCTTCCTGATTTTTTTTTTTATTTTCTCCATCATATTCATATTAGTGGGACAACACTTATTTAAGGGAGAAAGAAAAAATATTTTTAAGTCCTACAATAATCAATTTAAAACTAAAATCTGAAAAGTATGAATTACACGTATTTAACACCCAAATATTCTTATAGACTTTGACTTTGAACTTCAATGCCCACCTTTAATCAGTCTAGATTAAGATTATTAAAACCCAAATCCTCTGAAATAAACTTTGTGCAAAAGCACAGTATCATTAACTTATTTTTACTGCACTTACTACAGTGATCTGACACAGCCTTAAATGTATATGAAATAAGAATTTCTTAAAATTTAGAGCAGTTTATTGATTGTTGATTCTGGTGTGTGACCTTTTTTAACTCATCTCTGCACTGAGAGCAACTACTTTCATATTTCGTTTTTCTAGAAACAGAAATACAGTTTTGGAGACATGTTTGTTTCCTTCTCAAAAACTATTCTGACTATTCTGATGGATTGCTAGGATGTTAGCCCTTCACTCAAAGAAGTAATTAGTCATAAATAGTCTATAGTTTATAAATAATATCATCACTGCTTTATATTGTTGTTGTTTTTTGTTATTACTATTATTACTTTTAGAGAAGAAAGGTGATACTAGGTGTAGTGAAATGAGAAATTCTGCAATGTGTTACTCTGATACCATGCAATTCCCTGAGGCTATATAGAGAAAGAAAGACACAAGATAGGATAATTAGAGAATATGCAGTCCTGACGCAATGCAGGGCAAATTATGTAGGTGTGCTGTCAAGAAGGTGTCAATGCCTCTAGTAACATACAGCAGGCTTTACAGGAACTTGGGACAGTACCCCGCCAAACTGCATTATATGTTAGAAGTTAAAGTTCTGTTCAGCCCACAGGTGTGGAAGACGAGTCATGCTAAGCCTGTAGGAAAGTGAGACTAAATGAAAACATTCACTTTTGAAACCTTTTCAGAGCATAGTCTTATTACTGGCATTTGCTTTTGATGACAGGCTGAAAATCACAAACAGCGGGGCCTCATTAGCATGCACACATTGTAATTTAAGAAAAAAAAAAAAAAAAAAGATGAAAAATACAGGGAACATTTCTTCAGACCAAAGACTTAACAACAAGGCGCTGCAGATTGAGATACTACTCTATCTACCAGTACTTCCTACTTTTTTTGTACAATTGCCAAGTTAAACAACTAGGCAATTCTGTGAGGCCATATATCTGCTAATATAGCAAACTAAATTTGTCATTTGGGGTTCACACAATTATACCTGAGGAGTGAGGATTGTATACCAAACCCTGCTAACAACTTTGGAAAGCTCATGTATTCTGTTAGCATACCAAACAGAAGACAACCTAAAGGAGTAACATACTGTCACACTCCTAATTGAATATGTATTTCTATTTCCTAGTTTCTATAGTTAGTTTGCAGCGCCTCTGCAAAGGAATTTTGCATGCAGGATGCTTAGGAATTTTGTATCTAGCAACAGCTCCAGCAGCTGCCTTGTTCTGCAAACTCCTCCTCATGTGAATCATCACAGTGAATCCAAGGAGACTGCTCTCATAAAGACTATTCTTATAATTGCGTGGTTTCACATTTTGTTGTAACTGTGTTTTAATCTGTGCAGCAAACGCGTTACTCGGTGCTTTCTTTAACAGCCGTGTGGAGTCTCCGTTACCGCTTTACTATTTATTTAAGTGTTGATTTGTTCAGAACAGTAGTCATCGTGACTCAGATAAGTTTTTAGAAACTGATAACTTCTTTGAAATGGACACTTCATACATTTCATTGACATGAGGCATGCAGCCATAGAGCATGCTGGAGTTGAGTTTGTAGACTGCAAAGGAATGTATGAAACTTCAAATGGTAAAAATGTGAGCTCAGAAGAAATTTGTTTTGCTATTAAGTCTGAAACCATGGCAGTCAAGAGTACTCTTGTAGGTGGAAACTTTTGGGGTATTTTTTAATACAGTTTTAAATTACAAAAATCCCAGGAAATATATAACAAACACAGAGAGACAGAGGCAGAGAGAGTGTTCTTACACTTGAACTAAATGTGGTTTGTCAGGATTATAATCATGTATGCACTGTGTTGGAAAACACAGTGTTAGAAGATATTTTCAGAATTCAAAATAAAAAAGATTTGAAGGTCAGTCTGAATTTACAAAAGCTGGAAGAGACAAAGAAAATCTGCTGGTAGCTCACAGCATGTCAAGAGGAGGAAGAAGTAGCTTTATGCACTCTTCTCCATTGAAGGCAATTCTATATAGTTCTGTACTGAAAAGCCCTCTGGGTTTCCCTTTCTGCCTGTGACACAGCAAAAGTAGCATTTCAAAGTACAGGGAGTAATGCCCCTGAGTTCTCTAGTTACAAAGAAACTTTAGCTATTTCTGAGTTTTTCATTAGTTCCTACTTTTTCCCTCTGTAGCTCCTCAGCAACTCAATAATGACATTTCTAAGGCAAAATGCCTTAAACAGGCCAGCCCACAGCAACCAAAAATGTTGCAAACAGCAGAAAGGACTGCTGAGGTGGGGCTTGCTTTTACTATGCAGTACTTCACAGGGATGTTTCCATGTGTTGTAAACGTGATATGTGCTTTGCAGCACTCCTTCTGAGCACAACTGAGGGACAGTTAATCCCCAACTAAACAGGAGAAGAGGTAGCTTTAGCAAAGCAGTTTTAAAAGCCTTTCATTACAGCAAATAATTTCCAATTCCCTTTCAAAAGCAACTTTCTCTGAGCTTATATATGCTAAATATCCCCAAGAGATTAGAAGATCAATGGAAGTCTTCTCTGTACAGTCAAATACCGTTCCCTCGTCCTCCAGACCACTTTATCCATATTTGAATACAAAGCATGGCTAGAGATTAATTGCTGCATTCTATCAGCAAATAATCTTTAAATGTTTCTTGAAGAAAGTCTATTAGTATAGAATAATTGTATATTCTGATTTTCCCAACAGTGTGCCATGGTGTGCTTCAGCACGTCCCTTGGACTTGGAACCCACAACAAGCAGCTGCTTTTCCATAGTTTACGTGTGACATTTATTCTGTTGAAATTGCCTCTTTCGGAGCTATTTTTCTTGAGAAAAATACTGCATGGTGTAGCTCATACACGAAATCAATACTTTAAAGTCCCTGCTTCATTATTTTGCCTTATTTCCTGTCCTGATTGAGTGAGAAGGGCAAAGGGCAGGTGCCTGACGGCACGCGATTAAAGGCAGGCCCCAGCCAGCCGTGGTGAGGAAGCTGCTCAGAGGCTGTTGCTAGAGAATGAATATTTATGATTTCTTATCCTGTAACCTATTTCAAAGCCTAAAACCTACAGCCCAATAATGCTCAGGGCTTGGTGAAACCCACAAAGCAGTAAAAATCATTTATTCCGTTAAAGGGGTAGAGTTGTGTGAAGGTAATTGAAGGGAGATTTTGACCATGTCTTTGAAACAGACTCTGACTTAACTCTAAATCTGAGGGCTAAATTGTATCTGCAGCTGTCCCTGTAGTCATGAACCGACAGTTCTGGGTGGGTGTAGATAAGAATAAAATCTATTTCATGATGGGAACTTTGGAAAGTAGATTCATTTCCTGGGAGAAAAACATATAGAAATTTGTCTTTATGTTTCCATCAACACCTAATTTGATTTCAGTTAAGAATATTTTAATTTAGAATAAATTCTTCTTTAAAATTGAAAATAAATTTTTTTTTGAAGAATTTCTATTTTTTTTAAGTCACAAGGACTTAGATTACAAGGATGTCTTTGTGGCAAAATGTTCTGTTCCATCCCTAGAGTCACTTGTCATAGAAATGCAGCAGAGCAAAATTGATTCTGCCTTTTTCCCAGCATCTCCAGTCTCAGTTCTCAAGACCAGAATTATATTTAAAGAGTTCTAATCAGAAGAAAACCAAGTGCCTCACATGGGAATTTTGTGTTTAGAGGAAATGTGCAAAATCATCATGGATGAGTTGCTGTCTTCAAACTACTCTTTCCTGTACCTCTGAAGGGGGCCTGTCATGACTGAGACACACTTTGGTTTTAGCACTGTTCACCTCTTCAGAATTACAGGTATGTCAGTATGGGCACATCTGTGCAGCCAAGCACAGCTCAGGCTAGGAAGGCAAAATCCAAATGTCCTTCCACCTGACTTCCTCCATGGCTTACTCTACTACAAATTTTGAAGAATTTACAGGGAGTTATATGCAGATCATCCTCTAAAACATCAAGATCTCTCCTTCAACTCTAAGGTCAGAACCACAATACCTATGGTCTTTTCTGGACTACCTGCTTAGGTGCATTACATCATTCCTCTTTCCTAGGTACAAAAATTATGGGACTGCTCCTTGTCAACTCAATGGTAGCACTGCAACAAAGGTCAATAAGGCAGTCAGGCTATGTTCACACAACTCACCTCTCTGTCTTTCTATCTTTAAATTGTTAATCCACTTGAGGTCTCCTAGAGTCTTTGACATAAATCTTGCCCCTGGGGTCAGCTACTTTGTGCTTCTGGGTGCAATGAAAGTGATAGATTTGAGTTGAATTCTTGAAATTTAACAGAGAAGACTTGGGGAATATGCCTTTTCTGAGCATCTATATATACACTCAAGATGACACCACACATTTGAATCTTGGCAGCCTGGAGTTTTGCACTTTGCCTTGTGCCTGGAGTATATCATTCACCTGACCTTCATCCTGGAAAGACAGGGAAATGCAGTAACTAGCAAATTTAAAACTGGTAGTACTTTGTTTTCTCTCCTTTTTCAAATGAATCAGCTTTTACATCTGCAGTGTTCGTATGTCTGTGTGTGGGGGGATCAGGGTGTGTGTGGGGGTGTGTGTGTAATAGATGACTGCTTCCAAAAACACAGACAAATACAGAGCTACACAGGGGAAGAGAGCAACATGGCAACATGGTTTATAAAATTATTCTAACCCATCCAAAATGAATTTTTGCATTTGCATCTAGCAGATGGGACATAATAACATAACCTATCCTCACAGCCTGTCTGGATGCTTATAAGATGTAAAACCTTGGTAAAAAATCCCTGAAAAACAAAACAGAACAAAACACCCACCCAAAACTAAACAGCTTATTTTCAGAAATAAAAGCAGCTACCAGATTAGTATTGTTTCTCTTCCTCCTTTTCTTGCTAGAGTGTGTGCCATTGCATGCAGTCCTGGTTCTGCTCCTCACCACCCACAAACCAAGAGATTAAATTCATTTGCTCTGGTTTCCCCATGAATCTGTATGAGTTATCAGGCAACTCCAGCTACCCCTTCTGCATTATTTTTCACTGGAGTTTTGATTTTCTAGAGCAACAGTAAATCTTTAGTTCATTTCTTTCCATATCCCCTTGTTGCTTGCAGGGTCAGACAGAGGGAACCTCCAGCCCCACCAAACAGAAACTACTCTCAAAATGACAAATGCCCAGGCATGAACATCCACACACACTCAAGTGTTACAGTGGTTACTGGATCAGCCAGGATACCAATAAGACAATGTAGTCTTCTGGTTTGTTCATTCAGGTGAAAAAAAAAGGATGGTTTTAAAAAAAGACATCTTTATTGATCTGGGGACATTCTTGACAGTAATTAAGTTGAAATACCTCAGATTCCTATAATAAAGTGTGTAAGTTTTTTTTTTTTTTTTTGGTTTTTTTTTCAGTAGCAGGAAGGCATATCCCTCCCTGCATTTCAAGCACCAGCAATTCCAGAACAACAAGGAGGTATTTATGCGTGTGTAAAAGATCTCCTAATGTATTATAGGCAATGACACTTCAAACACTAACCTCCTTAAATCCAAAGTAAACCAAAACTGACTCAAAACTAGCCTGTTTTTTCAGATCTGCTCCAGTTGTCACAGCACTGGGGGTCTCCTACTCAAGCCAGGGCATCTCTACTCAGTTTCATTTCTGTTCTGCACTCTCTCAAGACATCATGAAAATGACATTTACTCATAGTTATACCTCTCTAAATCAAATTTCTCTGATATATCCATTCAATATTCCAGTCAAAAAGAAATTATCTCTGCCAATTACACCCACCTGAAGAAATGCAGAGAGTAAGAAGAGAAAGTTCATTTTCTAACTGTGGTGGCTGTTAATGAAACAACAGTTACTGAGTGTCATGGGCACTGTATTGTAGTGGCCACACACCTTTACTGCACAAATCTCAGGTAACTGCCTGTACATTTTCAGCACAGTTCTCCATGCTCTGTCAATGGTAACTGTGCTCCTTGACAGAGAACTTGTAAATCTTAAGGAGTCAAAATGGTTCACCAGGTCACTTAAAGGATATACAGGAAGTCATTCAAGCAAGGAAAGTCTTTGTATATAGGTGCCTTCATTTATTCTAAGCACTGGGTATGACTTCCTTTAGAAGCTGTGAGAGCTTTCCCTTCAAAATGGACTTAAACAGAGAGCAAACACCCCCAGCAGAGTATAGCTGTACTTCAAGGTAGCAGAGCAAGGGCAAGTAGCAACTAAAACCCTGGCTCCTAAATCTCTTCTTTTCTGTTCCATAGAAAAACTTTTCCAAACAGAAACGGTCAAGAAGGAAAATTGTCCCTGTCTCTGGAGATGTTCTGCTTCCCATTGTCTAACAGACAGAGAAAACAACTGGTATGAAAAGACATGAAGAGTTCAAGGAAAGGAGCAGCCAATAGCAGTACCAGAAACATCCTAAATTTGTAAATGTTCTCTGAAAGAGCCAGAAAACAAATGTTTGTCTGCAGTCTCCTTCTTTGACAACAAAGTTCATAGAAAGTCTTACCTAGTACTGTCCATATATTTTTATTTGGTTTCATTCCTGGTGCAGGGTATACATCTTGCAAAACATATATTTTAGCAGGAAGTGCTGGTTATACAGCTCACATTGTTTTGTCTTATGAACATGCACTAAGATGGCAGAAGATGCACTAAGACCAGAAAACCCCTAAGTGTCTTTTCTAAGTAGTTCAGTTGTGGGTGGTTTTGTTTGGGTTGGGTTTTGTTTTTGTTTGGGGGAATTTTTTGTTTGTTTGCTGGTTTTTTAACTAACATCAAGCGATATCTTCGTATGTCTTAGAATACGCAAACTACGTGTGTTCACAAATTTGGGTGAACAAAGAGTCTCCCTTTAAAGCAACAAAAATCACAATTAAGCAAATGTAACCTTAACCATGCACTGTATTTATACATTTATAGCATATTAGATTGGACCTAATAGACTCTAGCAGGGGTGCAATTATTTCCTGCAAAGTCATTTGCAATATCAGATTAAGCCAATCTACACCTTTCCCAGGTGCCAGCTGGGAGTTGCTGGCTCTGGTATGAAAGTGTTTACTCAGTCAGGGACTTGAGAATTAATCACAACTAACTGAGTGAATGATATTTCGGTTGGGTAAGGTTCTCCCAGAATTTCTGGCACTAATGGGGCCATAAGGGAAGAGATGACACTGTGTGGCTGGGTTTTAGCAGGTATGGGCAGAGATCAGCCCTGTGGTAGTAGAGTGAACTTAGATCAACTTAAACTTCTGGAAACATGACCATAAGGGAAGAAAAGGCAAAACTCCACTCCAAAGGAGATTAATTGGGTGTAAAATGAGTGGATTTGGATGACTAAGAGATTTTTTTTTTTTTTTTTAATTCATCTTTAATTAGATGAAAGACAAATAATGCATCACATGCTGTTAGGACTTAACACCAGGCAATCAGCAATATAAAGTTCAATGTTATTTACATTAGTTTTCTCTCCCCCTCACTCCAAAGGATGCTCTGGTTTTCACACTCATTAAATAGTCACTTACAGAACTGGATTTGGTATATTAAAATGAAAACGAAATTTCTCCCTTTATTCCTTACATAAAATCCTATTAAAATTTTAGGATTTGCCTGACCTATTAATATTGGGTATCCCTCAATATCATCAACATCATCACCACATTGACTCTCAAGTTGGCTTATTACTCCAGTAATGACAGAGAAGAGGTATTTGCCAGCATTACTCATGAGATACAGGATGTATTCTCTGCTCTGCCTGTAGCAGCCTATTTCAGACATGAAGTACCTAAGATTCATGTAAAATCATTTTGCCCTGAGATGCAGAGCCCAGAGTTAGTAAAAGCTCTGCAGAGTGTCCCAAAACCAAATGGTAAATTGCACTTAGGCAAAACTCCTTAAGTGGAAATAAAATTATTTTACATTTATCTCCTAAGGCATATATTTTACATGGAAATAAAACAAAGAGTTTAACAGTGTCCCCTGAGCTGATGCCAGCAGTCTCTTGGTGTGTTTTGGATATGGATAGGAAATCTTTAATGTTATTAGAGAGAAAATTATTATGACAGAAATATTCCAGAGAGAAGATTAGTAGAAACAGCTTGGAAAACATTTTCTTGGGTGTGATAGAAGATGTCTTCATTGTAGTCACTAAAATAAGAAAAAGGATGCTTTTTAGACTTGATTTTATTAAGAAAGAAGACATTTCAGGAGCTTGTTGTAGAAAACAGTCTTGGATTGTGAAGTAAAAGGTTAATTCCGTTCAAGTAAAATCAAAAAATATAAACATAGGTCTGCAGCTAAAACTTTTTTGAATAACCAAGTGTTCGCAAGTCAAAGAAACTTCATAGTAAAATCAAACAGAGGGCCAACAAAAGCCCTCTTTCTTCATATCAAAGGACCTAACATGATCCAGAGTGTGTATTTCTCAATGAATTAAAACCTTGAACAAAGATCTGCCTGATCCACTGGAACATTTAAGAAAAAAATCTGAGAATAAAAAGGGTATTAAAAATAAGAACAGAATCAAAAAAAAGAGAGCACAGACATCGATATATCGGATGCCAAGCCAGGCAAAGTTTGTTATAGTAATAACCAAAAATAACCAAGCTGAATTCAGTTTCCTGAAGGGAGGCAAAGAGAAAATTTGTCCAGCCATATAAATATAAAATTATTATAGAACAGGGACACAAGAATACTGAAAAGGTAAAGCAAGATATAATGTTGATGTAGTCCAAAGCTAAATATACATGGGTTAGCTTCCAGGACTGATGATGTACAAAACTAATGCAAAATGAAACTAGATAATGAGAATGCATATTTAAAACTAGAAATTATCACTAATGCAAAGGAGAAAAAGCATAATGAACATAGGGCAGGTAGTGAGATAATTTGCACAGAATTGATACTGAATTTGTAAATCACACAGCAAGTATTTTAGCAAATCCTTCTGTATAATTGAAGGTAGAAAATGAGGTATCTATATTTAGGAAAGTGATGTGAGCAATTTCAGTCTAAACTCCAAACTAGGAAACTGGAGAACAGACTTTGAAAGAAGGAATGACTGAAAAATTAGAGGTAGCCAAGATGAAATCCAACATATTTTCCTAAGGAGACTTCTTAAGAGATTGACTTCGTTGATAGTCTTTAGCCAAAGTAAGTGAAGTATGTCTCATTTATGTAGATTTTAGTAAATGTTTAATGTTCTTCTGTATTTATGTAAACATTAGTTAACATGGAAAATTTAGAGATTAATAAAGGAACCACAAGGAATACATTCAAAGTATCACTGTATGTGATTTGTTTTAATTGCTTGTTCTCCATTTATGGTATAGTCTGTTAAAACAGTGAGTACAAGGTATAATACCTGGGAAGAGCAGAGGCTTGTTCCTTCTCCTGGAGGCAAATAGATTTGCCTGAAGGTCAGCAGCTTTGGCAGAAAATAGGCAGGGCTGGGAGCTGCAGCCTAGGCTTAGAATCTCAAATGTTCCTGTATGGACAGGAGAAGGCAGGGAGGTGTCAGAGGGGACAGAAGGAGTTTCCAGTCAGCCAGAGATGACTGGGCAATTTCCTGCAACTCAGAAGTCATTGAGCTAACTGAGGGTAAACACTAAAGGAAAGAGCTTTCCACAAGGGCCAAGTGAGTAAATATCAGGTAGCACTTTTTTACTAATGTCTTTTGCCTGTGTACATTGTATTTTCTTTGTTTTGGGAGTTAATTATTCATATTCTAATTAAGGCTGATTTTTTGAGTTCAGAATACTGGGGCACTTTCCAACACGTAGGCCTTACCTAACTGGTTTCAAAGATGTAGGTGACTCAGGGTCTTGACAAGTCAGGGAAGAGAACAGTATAAACAGTAAATGAAAATGGGTAGAAGAGAAGGGAGGGATATTTGGCAGACAAGAAGTAATCAGTGCCTTTCATCAGGAATCATTGTTTACATTAGTGACTATAAAAACACTACATGCTCATGAAATCCATCTCTGGCATAACACTGGCAGGAAAGGTTCAAGTATCATACATAGAGAAAGACATAATTAAAGGAGAATAAAATATAAAGTAATGAAATAAAGTTAATTAGCAATATCAGTTCTGAACACATAGGGAAAAAAAAACACATTAATTTAGGAGCTCTTTATGTTGAAATAGAAGAGAAAGATAATCTGCTTTTGAACTCAAGATTAACTCAGTAATGCATGTAATGTGACCAGAGTAAAAGTGACTCCATGATGTTTTAAAAGAGTGGTTTCTAGTAGAATAGTAAAACTGCTGATACCTGTCTCATTGTACAAGGAATTAATAAACACTTGCCAACAACACAGAGAACTTGTCTGATCCTCTATATTAAATAATCATAGAATCAAAGAGTGGCCTAGGTTGGAAAAGACCTGAAAGATCATCTCATTCCAACCCCCTGCCATGGGCAGGAACATCTCCTACTAGACCAGGCTGCTCAATGCCCCATTCACCCTGACCTTGCAAAGAAAATATGAGGTCAAACAACAAGAGATAAGGAAGAAGAATACAGGGCTGAGCTTCTATACTTTGTGAGAAGAATCAAAGCAAGCTTGGCAAATTGAAGTCTTAGAGGGCAATTTGTTCCTTTCTATAAATATATGAGCCAAGTAAATGATAAGTGTTATAAAAAAATTCAGCAAAGGGGTGAGTGTAAGTCAGAAGTGAGAGTTATGTCCAGAGTGTTCCCACTAACACATTTACAGAAATCAGAAGGTTTCTAATGCAGCAAAAAATGCAACTTGTCTTCTCTTAAATTGTTTCAACATCTTCCCTGTCTTACTGTAGGAGATAACATGGCATTATGCAGCAGGTGCTAGATTATATCTACATGAAAGTCTGAGGAAAGAAAAAGTGTCTTGGCTTAGTAGTATAATTTTCCAAAACATCAGCAATATTGAATAAAAATGGTAAACAGAAGACTCCATAATAGCAATGAAAGTGATGATTTGGAAGAGAAATACAATTACATTTTCATACCTCTCCTAACTGTTTTCCCACGTATTTTTGCTTTAATGAGAATATTATTCATGACCAAGTCTATTAGGTATCAGATGTAATACCAAGTGCACTTATAAAATCCTGTAGTTTGCCTCTTATTTCGTTCTCAGGTTCTTGACCAGCAGAACATCCCCATGTTCTTGTCCTCCAAAGGCAAGATACATCCCTCAGCTGGGTTTTGGCCAGCAGCTGGAAGTATATATGAAAAAAAAGAAATTGCTATGAAAAATCAGTGCTTTTACTGCATGCATGAGAGGATGGAGAAGCAAATTTACTGCATGAAACAGACAGTTGTCGAGCTGTTTAATCAGCTACTACAAAGTCCTGAGATATTATGAAGGGGGAACTATAAGAAAAGTTACCCCAAATGGCCAGGACTGCTATTTAATGCTGAAATAAGAGATTAGTTACTATCTTGAGCACATCCACATTTCATTGCACTTTAAAACACGCCTTGTAAATTCCACATATGGCATTATGGCCTAACAGCATTCAATTAAAAAAATGGTGTGTTATCATCTTTGGGCTGTCAAATCTGAATCTGCAGCATCAAACGGTACTACAAGCTTCACCTCAATTATAGATTGTAAAAGAAAACATGATTGATTCCCTAATTTCCATTTTAATGGCACTACAAATGGTAATATTTACACCCTTTTTGGCGTTACACCTCATTTTGGCACCACAGAGACTGATAAATAGCATTTTATGTCCATTACCAAGGACATGGATTGTTTACAATTTACTTATTCTTGACAGTTTAGATTTACATGTACTGGATAGAGAATAAATTTATCTTAAACCTAATATTTGTTTTCTACAGGAGTTCCATCTCCAAAATTGTACTTGGATCACAAAAGTAAATAACCAAGGAAGAAAAAGTAGATGACATTTTTAGGGGGCAAAATCCTGTTTGCTGCAGCAGAAACAGCACCAAATCCTACGAGAGGAGATTAATACACAAAATAGAAGAGAACAACAATCTTCTGCTGTTAATGTTTACTTCTGAATGGCTATTTTTACTACCTTATAGAGACAGAGGATCCAAAAGAGATATAGGGACACAGAACAAAAGGCCAAAGCTTCTGAATTTTTTAATTAGTGATACTGACTTTGATCTAAGTTTTTAAGACAGCTCTTTTACAAAGTGAGTAAATTAAATATTACATAAGCCAGAGATTGTGATGATGAAGAAAGCAGGATTCAATGGCAAGGTGGCACCTTCTTCCAAGGGTGTTCCTCGTCAAACAGAGAACTCAACCTAGCACAACTAACCATGCAATTCTAGGAGTTCTTTTAATATCTCTTATGATCTAGGTACTAAAGGTTCATAGATTCATAAAATATACTGAGATGGAAGGAACTCATCAGAAAAATTCAGTCCAAATCCTGGTCCTGCACAGAACACCCCAAGAATCATACCATCTGCCTGAAAGCATCATCCAAACATTTTTTGAGCTCTGTAAGGCTGGTGCTGTGACTGGGGAGCTGTGATCAGAGCTCCCCACTTCCCTGGGGAGCCTGTTCCAGAGCCCAATCACCCTCTAGCTGAAGAAACTTTTATTAATATCCAACCTAAACCTCCCTGACTAGACTTCAGGCCATTTCCTTGGTTCCTGTCACTGGACACCATAGGGAACAGGTCGGTGCCTGCCCCTCCTCTCCCCCTTGTGAAGATGTTGAAGACCACAATGAGGTCTCCCCTCAGTCTCCTCCAGGCTAAACAAGCCAAGTGACCACAACCACTCCTCATACAGCTTCCCCTCAAGGGGAACCCTCGTGGCCCTTGTCTGGATGTTCTCCAACAGTTTAATATCTCTTTTAAACTGTGGCACCCAGAACTGCCCCCAGTACTTGAGGTGGGGCTCTCCCAGAGCAGAGCAGAGCAGGACAATCCCCTCCCTTGCCCAGCTGGCCATGCTGTGCCTGATGCACCCCAGGACAGGGCTGGCCCTCCTGGCTGCCAGGGCACTGCTGGCTCAAATTCAACTTGCCATTGATCAGAACCCCCAGGTGCCTTTCCACAGTGCTGCTCTCCAGCCTCTCATTCTCCACTCTCTATATATAACAACAGTTTCTGTGTCCAAGGTGCAGAATCCAGCTCTTGCCCTTGCAAAAGGTTAAAGTAAGCAGCTGAGCACCATGCTAAAGATAATTATTCACATAACAAAAACAAAACAAAAAAAAAAAACAAAACAAAACAAAACAAAAACCAAAACAAAGTGAAATCTGGGGAGTTTTAATTTTCTTTTCTAATCATACCAATTTCTATAAAGATGCAATAGTTTAAGGGCTACTCAAATGAAATTGAAAACCTTCTAGGCTAATGCTTTTGTTTCTTTGTTCCATTGTGGTTTTCTAATTTAGCCTCCTTAGAAGCTGTTTTTAGACTGGTCATGTCTCACTGAAAAACACTTCTCTGTGTGACATGATCTTCATAGTTAACACCTTTTCCTTTTTCTGTATTTTCTTAGGGAAGATGACGAAAAATGGTACTAAGAGCAGTCATTTTCCAGTATTTCTCCATAGGAATTATTAGTTTCATTTTATACATTAAAATGTCCACAACTTAGAATTACAATGGAGAAAATACATTCAAACATTTGGTTCTTCATGTAAAGTTTTTATAAGAATTTAATAAGAGTCCCTGAACCCATTAGGAACTAAATAAAGACAATTCTAGCTACAGTATGAAATCCCTTTCATTGCTTTGACTACCAAAGAAACACCTTCAGGTTTATTGAATAGCCAGTAACACATAAGGTTTTCCATATTGCTGCATGACTGAAACTTCATAACATCTGGAAGGGAGAAAATAACATGACAAATAAACACAATAATGTGCCTGTTACCTAGAACCGGTACACTATACATAGGATATTGAAAATGGGGAACAATAACAACTCCTAGCAGGCTTGTATGCTGAAGCATTGCACAGACACCTGTCAATCCTCTTAACACCAACCAGGCAAGAGGGCAAATACAGCTATTGCCATTTGACAGATGAGAAAAATTGATTTGCAGCTTGCTGAAGACTATGTGATGAGCAAGAGACAGAGTGGCTGTAGATTAAGGACCAGAAGATATGTGCCCTATTGTGCCCCTTAGCAAGTCCATACAATAGGTTATTAGCAGTCAGGCTGTAATAGCACTGGACAATGAGTGGTTATGCCTGTGCTGTAACTGGACTTTCTCGTGTTGTTTAGCTTCCATAGAAATCCCTGCAGGACCGTTAAAAATGGACTTGGTTGAGGAAAGTGATTGGGAATGCCTGTAAGCTGATCCAAAATCCTTTAGTCTGAAGTCTGCCTTCAGCTAATCCATCAAACCTCTTATTTTCTCATGCAAAACAAACATGTGCATTACCAGCAGGGTTGCTCAAACCTAGGCAAGTGTGACATCCAATTTTTACCTGTCCGTTCAAATCATGGTGTGTTAAAGCTGTCACAACTGCATTAGTGGGCTGCCAAAGAGCACAGCCTGCCTGCATTTGGGCAGCTGAACTCAGCTGCATGTTTTCAGCTATTTGGCTCAAGCAACATGGCTTTCACTCTCCTGGGTTTTATCAACCTGAGACTTGGACAGCTTTGTGTGGAAGATGATGTTGTGCAATGTCCTGATATTGCTACTAAGCCATGGCTTCAGAGACTTAACCCCACTGAGTCGTAGGAAGAGTAAATTTATTACAAAACACCCCAAAACCCCAAACATAAAAATATTTCCCCCAAACTCCCCAAAACAAACAAGTTATTTTCTCTTCTGTAAAGGTAATTAGAAGGAAGAAATCCCAGTTTTCTGAAACAAACTATGAGGTCCCTCAAGGTAACTGAAGTATGAACCTTCACTGGTGTTTGTACTACTTGATTTCTAGAAGTTCCTTCCAAACCTAACTATTCTCTGGTCCTGCAAAAGAAGCAAGCATTCAGATTTACACAATATTTTTACTCCCAGCTCAATTCCTTGTAAAGTATTCTTTGCCTTGCCCTGCTGATAGCAAGGGAGAGAAGGAAAGCAAATGAGAATAAAATAACAATGGAAAGATCGGAATGGCCAATTAATTTAGTAAACCTATAAAAGTTGTCATCTTTTCTGAATCATTGGACAGATAGAATTTGGTTCAGTACTTGTTTTTATGGTTGGTTTTAGAGCATCACTTTCATCTAGTGTAGGCTCCCCAACACTTGCTTTGTCTAAATTCATTATTATGGATGAGGTGCTGCTCTGTGTATATTGTCATCAATGCATATAAACCTTGAAGTATCAGTATGGAGCATTTGGCTTTATTGCTTTAGCATTGTTCATTGTTATCTAACTACTGTGAAGTGCTGGACCTTGGCAGGTTTATCACTGAAGTATACAACAGTACTTTAAACTTATCTGCTTTCAACATATTCACATATATGGAATTCATAGAATACCATAATTCAATTGAAAATGGGATTTTATTGTTCAGAACAGACAAAATTTACCTCACAGGAATAAAATAATTTGTGCAAGTCTGTGAGTGTCCAATTTTTGTGATTTTACTTTATCTCTCTTTTTTCTCCTTTTAACATTGTAACATTGCTATTGTTAGGGAATAGAGTAAGGAAGCTATTTACTGAGCAACATAGTTCTCAGGTGTTACGTTAGACATAGTTGAGTTTGTGTTTGAAGCACCATCTGTTTTTGTTTGAAGCACTATCTGTTCCTATCTTTTAAAACTAGAAGCAATTATTACTAGCACCATGGACTGGCTGGTTTTTGTACTATGCGACATCTCCAGAACAGGAAGCTGTTTTTTCTTGGTTTTGTCACATGCAAATTTTGAGCCTCTCTTGCACTGGTCTGCAGTGGTGTGTGATCCATATATGTCCCTTACCCCCTCTTGCTTTCATTTGAGAATCTGATCTGAACCATTTCATGTATCTTTGCACCAAATTTGATGTCTAAAGTCCTTCCAGGACCAATTTTGGGGGCTGGAACCCACCACACCACATTTTTTTTCTGTCTGCAGCTCCCCGATGAGGGCAGCAGTCCTGCCCACCTCAGGGCACTTTGGGATGCAGCCTCCCCGTGTGCAGGGCTGGTGGGACAGACAGATGGACGATATCTGCAGCAAGTCAGCACGGGGAATGTGATGGGAGGGTGGTGGTATTCCTTCCTGCTGTCCTGTGGATGAAGTAACTGCACAGAATAATAGAAACAGGATAAAATCCAGATAGAAAAAGAGGCAGTAACATCCAGAATCTCTTACCTGCCAGTTCTGAAACTGAAAAGTGTGAAGGAGGGACATATATGCCCCAGGATATAATCAGTGAAGGAGTACAAGTCAAAGGTGGTTAAAATCAGCAGAAACATGTCTTCCATTTCTTATATTGACTCTTATTCATTAAACAATGAAAATTTCCATTTTCTACAGTTTGAGGAAATACATTGCAAAAATTGACCTGCCCATGGGAGCAACTCTCTGCCATTATTGTGGTTTTTTTTATTCTTTGATTGTTAGTAACTACAGTTCTTTAAAAGTATCAAAAATAATAAGTTCTCATTAAAACTTTAGCAAAAATATATGGAACATATACCACTGTACTTTGGACAGACGCCCAAAACATTGCTTATTCAATCATTGTTATTCAGTGAATATGATTCAGAAAGAGAGTGGAAATAAGCTTTTCCCTTTTCCAGGGTAATTTCTGTCTTGGAAGCTGGCTTTTCTGCTTTTTCATCAAATAGTAAAACTCCCAAAATAAGCAGATAACTTTGCTTTCTATCACAACCTACTGAGAGTTCCCACTGGGCCTACCAAACCTTAATTTAAAACTGAAAAGCTCTCTCGTTTACCCATAATTTGCATTGTAACGTGTGAAAAGCTAGAAATCCCAGAGGGCAGAGCCATATCTCCCATCAGTTTGGATACATCCTCACAGACCTTGCAAGTTTCTGGGATTTTATACTGCATGCCTGAAGGCAAACAGAAGGAAAAAATTTTTTTAAAAAAGTCACAACTAAAAAAAGAAACCCAGGGAAATTACATTGTGTCTGTAACAGAGGTTATAGCAATGTCTCTTGTTATCAGATTTTTGGATTTTCACTGACACCACAAAGACACATCAAGCTTTGAATAAGCCTTCCTCTGGCCAGCACCAGAAAAGTCCCTCTACGGGAAATTTGAGTAATATTAGAGAGGCATTACATGTGTACCAGAACAAAGAACTTAAATGTTCTCTACTGTCTCACTTGTGTACTTTGGCAGACCAACAACAATAGAACTAACTCCTTATAATAACAAGTAGATGGGGGTTTTGATCTTCATTTCCCCCATTCTCCACATAATTTTATGATAAGTGAAGCTAAAGCGACAATAATGAAGATGGAAGAGGAAAACTGTCATGCCATGCTTAACAACAGCACGGCTTCTCCCCTACTGCTTCATCCACATGGCTCAGAAGTGAAATGCAGCAACCACTTCTCTAACACAGTTGAGTCTATTCCATCTTTTTCCTCTATGTTCAGATGTTTCAAAGGCCCTGCCGATCAGGTCCTGGTGAGAAAGGCTTGTCTTACACAAAAACATGCACTTAGAAGGCATGATAAATAACCAAAAGATTTTCATTAGCATTTAGGCATAGGAACCTACAGGATGCTGCAGTAACGAGTTCACAGGGCTTTTCATCAGAGAAGTACATATTTCAGGAGTTCTGCACAAGACAGCAATTGGTCCTGTATCATTCAATATTTTCATTGCTGGTCTGCAGTCATACAGGAAATAACTGCTGATACAGAGTACTGATACTACACAGCAGTGGGGAAATGATCTTTGATATCAGAGAAAGGAAGACTCATATGCAGTGATCTGAATCATCTAGCAAGATATAGCCCTGAAACTAAACATTTTTAACACAGAAAAGACACATTGAGATCATGTATGTAACTGTTTCATGTTTCCTTTTAATTTTTATGTAACTAATTTTGCATTGAAAAATTGCTTCTTTCAATAGATATTCTTCAGGAACTTGGCCCAGTTTCTCCAAATGTTTGTAAATATTTGAGGGAATGGTGTTATTACCATTCCTTTTCATCCACTAGCCCAGGCACTTGTTCACTGCTTGAGAGACCAGGGATCAAACCTTTCTGCCTGAAGGGATCTGAACTCACATCTGCCACACACCAATAAAGTACTGGCAGTCTGTTAGTGCTGCTATGCTCGATGTAAACTGTTTAAAATTCAGTGAACCATCATGTGAAGGAGTGAGTTATTTCACTACTTAGCTTGATCTGCAGGGCACTCTCATAGGATGTTGGACATTTTCATTCCAGTCCCTGCTCCAGTGAGTCTTCAATATTAATATGAAAAAACATATGACCAAGAAGACAGAGGAAGGACACCCTAGCATAGAATGATTCTATTTATGCTAGCATGGTATATATTTAGGGAAGCTTCCTAGATATAGTGGTTCAAATCTTCTAACGTATAAGAGAGAAATGAACGTGAGCCTTTGGTCTTGCTGAGGATTTTGCTAGGCCTTAGAAACTGGATAAAAGAAATCAATGACTAAAATATCATTAATTCTAGCTGCTCATTTTTTGTCCTTTAAGTGTCTGAAAGTCAAATATTCTGTAATGTCCAATGTAATGCTTCAGTAAACACACGCCTATTTCTCACTTGTTTTCTAATTTTGCAAAGACAAAACAAACCAAAAAAGAAAATTTGTTTGAACTAAATGAGTTTTCATTGATTACTTTATTCAGTTGGTGAAGAGAAAATAAATGTTCAGTGATCTTTAATTGGATTCATTTTAGGGTGGAAGGTCCTTAGCACTGGATTCAATTGTCACCTGAAAACTTTATCAAGCCTTTAATGTGCACTTTCTGAAGTCTGAATAATTGCTTTGGTGGTGACTGAAAACTTATTATGTGATTTTAATTACTGAGAGGATAATCAATCTATGTTCCCTGCAGCTATAATTGTGCAAATTTCTATTTAATGCCCATTTCCCTCATTTTCTCTTTTGGGTAAAGGAAAAATTACTAGGATGAGTTTTTCCTCTACTGATAAAAATACCTATATTTCATTTTGGGGTTTACTTTTATTTGCCTTACATAAGCAAAAGAGCACCTAAGTACAGTGCATTAGCCAATATCAGTTAAAGGAATAACACTTGGCAATAGCTCTCTTCTTGCTTGTTCAAAGCTTTGTTTTGAGCAAGCAGGTTCACTGGCTGGGTAGCTTCTTGAATAGTTGATTTTTGCAGCCAGATAATTTAACATCAGAAGGAAGTTGCTTGCTGTGACCTATCTGGGCAGAGAGAGGTAGGGAGATAAATGTTTTTTCGGTTGTAGATTCTGAAAAGCTTATCCCCTTTACCAATTAGTCATCTACAGCGAGGACATCAACAGGAAAAGGATGGGAAGGCTGGAAGTCATCATAAATGTCTCTGGCAGAGTGATATGTGCTGTATGACTGTAAAGCAAATGTAGACTGAAAACAGCCTTTGATTTTCTTCGGTTCTACTTCAAGTTGCTCTGCTGTAAACGAAATCAGGGCCCAAGATAACCCAATTATTTCCCTACATCATACCCTTATTGCCACTTATTCTTTCATGCCCCTATTCTGCACCCACTTTCAAAAGTACCTAACTGAATTCAGTGGAACATTCTTCCCTAAATTCCCTTTTTTTTTAATCCTCAGCTAAACCAGGATCAAAAGGTCATACAACTAATTCCTTTTGCAGTACTATCTCACTGCCTTGAAATAATGTATCCAAATCTTCTGTCTAAGCTGATTCCTGGTAGTTATTTGACATGTTCATTTTTGTAAGACCATGTAGTGTTTAAACCTACCAACCAATTTATTTAATCTGAGCAAGTTTCACTGTTCCCACTGTAGTTAATGAGGGAGCGTAGCAGTGAAAAATCTTTCCACATGGACATTTTCTCTGGGCTATGATCACAAAGAGGACTCAACTAATACTAGTTGAGCTGAATTCCATATGGCATTTGAATTAATGAAGCCTATTTCTAATCAGAATTATGATTTAGAAATTTTGCTGTTCTTCAGACTTCATGATCTGACCATTTTTAAACTCCTATATATTAACGAAAAAAACTCCACCAATACCTGGCATGGCTGCATTTAAAATGATAAGCAGCACAAACCCTTTGGTTTTTATAGATAACAATAATTTAAAGAGTTCCAAAGGCCATAACTTATTCTTTCTCTCCAGGGGATTACTTGTGTAGTAATGAATGAATAAATAATAGAATGAACACAAGAATGTTTAATTTTTCCGTACTGGGAAATCTCCATTGCCAATTTTATATGACTTGCACCTTTATTTTTATCAATTCAACACATAAAATTTGTTGAAAGACAAAAAAAGATCAAAGGCCACTTCGACTTAGGAGTCTCATCAACATATTTCTGGCTTCATTTTATTATAGAGAATATTTCAAGGAGCAGGACAATGCAAAATCCTATCAAAAGTTTTGTGGAGTTTTGAGCTGTACAAAAGTTAGTCTTAGAATCACTAAGATTTATTTCTTGTTGGTACTAGTTGCCTTTCCAAGGAATGATTACATAAAAACACATCCATAGTAAAAAATGCAGTTACTGATGTCCTTTCTTGTGAGCAGCAGAAGAGAAAAAAATCATGAAGAATCAAGATATATATGCAGAAAACTATTCTTCATATGCTGATCTTTTTGTATTAATGGGCAACTTTTTAGAGGATACTTTATATACAGTACTATCATAGAGTTTTTCATTTGTACTTTTATTGGCTGTAACATCACAGTTTTTCCAGTTTCATCTCACTGATTTTCATTTCCAGCTCTTGCAGGTGAGGTTATTTGAGAATAAGTGAGGAGGAAAGAGAAAAGACAGTGTAGAAAGAAGTCAGCTGATGAGAAGGTGCAGGAACATAATCTGAAAATATAATCCAAGTTGTCATCATGATTAATATTTCTGGCCTTCCTCCCATCTTCTATTCATCAAGACTCCTTTTGCCTGTGGTCCTGAAACCAGCCATATCACTTACTCTTGATTTTACTTTACCTCCAGGTCTTCTACCCTTTTGCTCCATTCTTCCAAAACTTTGCCTTGATCTTTTTTGCTCTTATGTTCTCCCCCTTTCTCTTCCATTACTCATAGCCCACCCTGGTAAGTTTGCTCTTCAAGCCCATCTACCTGAGAGAGGAAGGTGCATTGATTTAACCACTCACTATCACCAAAGGCCCTCTGCTCAGCTCAGCCTCAGGTGATGATTTCCCTGCTTATGCACAAACCCCACATCTCTTTCCCTGACACCATTTCTGCAGGAAGTTGTCTGAAAGTCTCACCCCGCTCTGAGTAAATGCACTCTCATTGACCAAAATAGACTAAACACAAACCTGAACAGTGACTTAGCGGGGAGGGGTGTATTTAAATCTAATTTCTCTGATTTTTAGCTAATTAGTTCTACTTTGGTAAATAAGGAAGATGATAGAAAAAGAGAGATTCCAATCAAATTTAAGTAATTTGCAGATTTGCTCTACAGATAAAACCCAAATCAGTTTTATAGAAAGACAATAGCAAAGTTCAGACTTGCTCTAAGCACAGGACAAGAATGTAGAGTAGCTTGACTGACAGAATATTTACTAATGTAAATTTTTAAGTTCAGTCAGTTGTAACTTTTATATTAGAATGATATGTCAGAGCTTGGACATAAAGGAATCTCAGCTGATTATTACATTCCAAACAGCAGAGTGGAGAAATGCCATCTGAGGGATTTGCTTTTTAAATATACTATTTTAAATTTTCTTAAGTTATTTCAACATTTAAAGCATGAAACTCAGCAATATGCCAGCCTGGTCTCCATCAGCTGTTGTACCTTAAAATAATTTCTGATCAAGCATGATACTACACACCAAAAAATGTGGGTAATCCCAAAATTTCATCTACTTCCATAATTAGTAAATTAGGAATTAATCTCTTAAATAATTCAACCTATAACTAGACATAAATACTTATCAGAATTCAGTATTGCTACCAATCACTACAGGGGTCTAGGAAAAAAAGAGTGGAACAACATACCTAAAGGACAGAAATTATGACTAAAATAAACTTCTGTTGGTACTATGTGCTTCACACAATCAATTTTTGCTTTGTCTCCCAGAGATTTTCTTCTTGAAAAGTCTGAAGTGTAGCAAGTGCTAGGTTATGTCCCACAGATGAATTAGCTGTGTCACCAATTCATCACATCTGGAAGACTGTTATACAGTTCATATCATTTATCTGCTTGTTAAAGTAGCTAAACCCTAAGTTTTTACTTGAAGGGATTATTACAGATGTTCCCTCTGATAGAAAACCTGTATGTGTTTCCCAGGAGCCATCTCATTACTTAAACACGGCCGTATCGAAAGCTGCATGTTGAAATCTGAGTGCTCAGCAATAGCCTGTCATGTCATTCTGGCTGGAAGAAAATGCTACCAGCTGTGCTGAATAAGACTGCAACTGAATAATAAGCAGTATAAGAAAATGGGAATTGTTTTTTTTTTCTTTTTTTGTGTTTTGGGTTTGGTTTTGGAATTGATCTTTTTTTGCTAGAAGTCCAGCCAAAATAAATTTCTTAGATCTCCCTATATTAAATATACTTCCTTGACACTATGACAACAAATAACTGGACTGATTCCATAATGTAGTATTTTCCTTGTGTTCCAGGAAGATACTCTATTCCATGAATTCGTTGCACAGTTCATACAGCACATCCATCTCTCTCCATATTCTGCAATCACACTGAACTGAGCACAAGCTGGCATCTCCTGACAGGGTGGGAGCAAGCAGAGGATGCCCTATTGTCTGCACTGCCTTTTATATTTCAGATCTTTAAGTCAGGAAAATTTGGGATAGGATTCTATTCGAGTAGTTCAAGTCTTGACTTTCAATATAGCCTCATGTTTGTCTGGATGAGGGGAAGCAGAGAAGCTGCTTTCCAACCCTCCTCAGTAAATGCCCAAATTCTTACCTAGTTAATGGAGAAAAAATTTAGCTACAGAAAGTCCAATCTGCTTTGTTGACATGGTGCTTAGGGACATGGTTTTGTGGTGGAGCTAAGATTGTTAGGTTAATGGTTGGACTTGATTATCTTAAAGATCATTCCCAACTGAAATGATTCCCAGTCTGTGAAAAGTATCTCCCTTCTCCAATGAGTTACAGAGCAGAAAAGAACAAGTCCTTTTGCTTTGATTTTCAAACTACCACTCCCACTAAGAGTCCAAGTAATTCAAATGGAAATACTAAGCCTTCATCTGCCCAGCATCCCCTCCGAAGGCTCTCTTACAAAGATAACTGGAAAAGAGCAAATGGGATGATGGGAACACTTGAAAGACACACTGCTTGAAGTCTCCCCAAAGGAAGAATATCTTTGGCCAGTCTGAGGAAAATTCTGTCCATGTGTCTCCAGTTCCACATGACCTTCACCTCTGAGGCACAGGATACTCAGGGTGAGAGCAATGATTCCCTGTATCCCTCAAGTGGCATCACTAGGCAGGGAGGATGACATGCCATGAGAGCAAAATTCCAGAGAGAGGGAAGTCAAATTCAGTCCTATGGAAAGTGTATATGATTACAAAACCTTCATAAGTTTTTTAGAAAAAAAAAAAAAAAAAAAAAAAAAAAAAAAAAAAAAAAAAAAACAAAAAAAAAAAACAAAAAAAAACAAAAAAAAAAAACAACCAAAAAAAAAAACACCTAAACCTTTTTTTAAAAAGCAAGAATAATCTTTATAAAGGAAGGAAAATCCACTTTTCAACTTCCCCATCCCTTTCCAAGTGAGTCTTAAACCAGCAACATTTTACCTCTTAGCTGGCCTCCCTTTGCCATATTTTTCAGTATACATTAAAGGATGAGAGAAATATATAAAGTGTAGGAGAAAAAGAACTTCAGCCTGTAAAATCTGCCTGGCAGAAACAGCCTTGAGACAAACATTAGGAAAGGAGAAGAGTAGTACCTGTTGTGCATCTGGGCTAGAACAAAAAGGAGAGAACAGAAGTTGTTAATGGTTTGCTTCACGTTAGTGCTGACACCTCTGGCCAAAACAGAGCTGAAGAGATGCCTCTTTTTTAGCAGGTTACCCATCTTTTCACTTCAAATATGCAGCTGCATGCACATTTGGTTATAAATGGATGGCCATTGATTCTTTTGCATTTTCCATTCTAGGCCTCTTGATTAGTTATTTGAAACTCCTGGAAGCAAAATATCCTCTAACACCTAAAATATTTTAGAACTTAGAGAGCAGGAAATGGCAGCACTTCATGCTTTCAGACTAAACTACAATGAATGAAAAAGTAATAATCCTTTAAATAAATGCCAAAATCAAGTGTACACACTAAAGAAGTGAAAACTCTCTCCATTAATATGATATTCAGTTTTCTCTCTCCTTCGGTTAGGTGAAATTATCACCCATTTTGCTTTTGTGTTCAGATAAATAAAAATCCTGGTGCTCACTACAGCTATTCACCACTGCAATGTCAAGAGAGACCTGCAGGTCAATGAAAACTGAAGAAAAAAAAAATGGGAAAAAAAAAGAAGAAAAGAGTCGAAATGGCCTTCAGTAGAACTGAAGTATGTAAAAAGTATTTACGAGAGAAGCTTTTGAGCACTTTCATTCAGCATGACAAGACAATTGGGAACTGTAAGTTTCAGCTGCCCCTGGATTATAGCCCTTGGCTCAGCTGTCATGTAAGAAGATGAGACAGTCTTATGCCAGTAGGGTTAAAACTGTCAATTCAATCACCTGTGCCTTAATGATTTCTAATGCATAATCTATAGGCCTAAAATGCTCCATATTGTATGTCTCTTCCCCTATCCTTTGCTTTCTCCTCAGAGGGTGGGTGCTTACAGGATGGAGGTGGGAGAGGGTGGAATTATACAGATAGACCAGCAGATGAAAAGAAGAAGACTTAAGGGGTATAAAAACAAATCACAGTGTTCTTATGGAGCAATGTCCATTTTTTTCCTACGGAAATCATGAATCCCATATAATGGTTAAATACCAAAGTGAAGCCAGTGAGATAAAATTGCACAGACTCTATTAAAATTCTGGTCTGAAGACAGCAAAAGCACATTGAATGCACATTGGTTTTAGGTGAAATGAATTAAACAAAAAATCAAGGGAAAAGGATGTTTCAAGAACTTCCAGGTTTGAAATGCTCATCCAAATTTCCCCAAACTCTTCAGTCCCATACACATTCAGCTCTTGGATGTTGTGAAAAATAGTGTCCCTTAGACAGTGTGATTCTTTTCTGACAGGTTTATGAGATCTGCTTTTCCTTCCATCTACAGATGGTGGAAATATTGCTCATTCCTCTCCTGGCAAACCAAATCCAGCAGAATGCCATCAGCCTTTCTTGCTTCTTTAATATGATGATGAAGGTTTCTTCTGCCACTTAGATTATAGCTTTACTACCATAACCCAAATCCAGTGATTCTGTGACTCTGTCATGCTTCTTTCTCTCATCTGCTAAGCAGAAAATGTCTTAATAAACCTCCAGATTTTTTAATCATGCTACTTTATTAATATCATACAGTAAGTATTCTTATGAGATTTGGTGACTTTTCTTCACTGAATAATATGAGCAGATGAGATATTTGAGGTATCAAGCAGCTTGTATCTATTGGGTTTTAGAAGGTGAACTTTTCAGTTCCTTGAAGAGTTCAATTTCAGCTTATTCATAGGAAATGAGTATTCTAACCAGTAGCTGACTAAATCAATAGTCGAGCAAAACCAGTTTGACAGTAGCTGAATAAAATACCTATGGTCCTTCAGTAATGATAAAACCAGCTTTGTCACTATTACTGATGTGAGAAGTGCTTGCAAACAAAACATTGAGGAGGAGAGCTGACTGAACAGACTATTTCATCCAGCATTAATTAGTAGATTATTGTACGTTTTACTTTTTTGCAAGGAGAAAAAATTAATTTCTTTTTTTCCATTCAATTAGAATTGAATTATTCACTTTCTCTTCTCCATTAAATTCAAAATAAAATTGCATAGAAGGTATTATTTAATGGGATTATAGATTTAAAATAATAGGATCATTTTTTAAAATTACTTAGGTCTGGTCAGGCACAAGTGGAGTGAAGTCCAGTACAAGCACATGTGGGGGAAGGAACGTAGTCTGTGAGGATTTGAAGAAGCCATGTGTAGCATAAGACTGAAGTGAAGTGTTGTGGGATTCTATAAATACCTGAGCATTTTGTAAACAGTCTGAGAAAGGACAGAAATGGCATGAGATCTGAAGAAGGGGCAGTTACCAAAAGCTGTACAGATTTAAGGAAAACCAAGATAAAGACATAAGTGTTTTCAATGGGTTGAAGACACTAATCTGTGTTTTGTTAGAATAACCTGGCCACCCATTTCAATATTTTCAGTACATATGAAGATTTATTATACCATAGATTTTTTACACTTTAGCTATGACAAATAGCTTTCCTCACATTATACACTGCTATCTGCTAATGTAACACAAAAGGCAGGTTCTTTGATTTTTTAAAACACATTCTATATAACTAATTTATTTTATTATTTATCACAAACTGTAAGAACCTCTTCTGCAGTATCACTGTTTAATTGGGTACTCCAAAAGCTATACTTGTCTATTGACTCATAGTACTCCCATGTAAAATTTTCAGAAAGAACAATTCCTCTGCTAAGATGCTGGTATGAGACGATGATCACACAGATGACTGGAGTCAGAAAATAATTCTCAGTTAAACTTTACCCTGAACACAGTTCTTCTATCTAAGTCACTTCTGATTTCCTTTCATTCCACAGCTTTACCTGACACTCCGGCAGTATGACTATGTGCATCAATGTACACTTTTAAAGTTCAGTGAAGTCATGGGACTCTACTCTAGCAGAAACAGGCATTGGTTCAGGATTTACATGGGTCAGCATAACATCACCAAGGGATTCTTTTCTTATGTGAAGACTTCTACATCATGATCTGCCAAGAGAAATGAAGAATAGCACTTATGGGGTAAAGTTTTCCCTGCAAAGGAGATTAATACTTCTATAGAGCATGGTGTTAATAACAACAAGGTTGTGCATTCAGTCCCTGTATGAGTCATTTATTTAGGAGCTGAACTTGATGATTCTTGTGGGTCCCTTCCTTCTCAAAATATTCTTTGAATCTGCTGAGACTTTATTTTTAATGGAGAGGGCACATCAAATCCAGCATAAATAACATGGAGCAAGTGTCCTTACAACACTCAGTTAACAGTCTTTTCTCTCTGTTGCAAAGGCTTGTTGTACGCCCCCATAACAAAGTGGAGATGGAAAGTACTCAAAGTGCTTAATGGTACCGGGAAGGCTCTGGGACTGACTGGTAGGCTACACACAGTACCTGTGCATAAAAGAGGCTGAAGGCTGGCAGCTATAGGAATGGCATCCCATAAGCCATAAATGTTTCCATTCTTTCTTGTTTCTAAATTGTTCTTTATTCTCAAGACAGTTGAATGCTATCAGTATATGTGCATGATGATCTCTGTCAACTCTAAAACTGGCCTGACTTGCTGCCCTGAAAGAATGGGCAGTCCAAAGAGATAAAAAGGAGGTAAAGTGCCTGGCCAGAAATCCCCTGTGAAGGTTGGTCACAGGATTCAGGTTGTCTCAATCCTACACCACTGCCCAATACAGTTTTTTTGCCTTTCAACATTTAAAAATCTTTAAAAAATGCTGTTCTTCTAATGAATTACCAAACCGCAGACTGCACGATCCTTAGTGCCTTTACGTACACTTCCCTCTAGTGTTAAAAGATTGCAACTCAACATGCTCCTAGGAGCTATTAGCTTGCCTTTGATTGTCACAATTACTGTGAACATCAAATTCCTCTCTGCAGTAAAATAACATCAAAATAAATAGCACCCTAAGTATCACAGGAAAAAAAAAATCCTATAATTTTCTGTCCTTCAAGAGATACTGCAAGTCATGAGAAGAATCACAAAGTCAAGGTAAAAGATTCAGAGCCATAACATATTCATTAAATTCTGTCAGGTATTCGTTCTCTACAGCTGTGTGTTAATATTGGACCTGACTTTCAATCATTACCTAAGACAGTACTGCTGATATTAGGAGTATTACAAAGTAGAATACATTTTTGTCTGGGAGTGTGAAAGCACGTACTATTATGCCCTTCAGCATAATAACTGTGTCAAGCCAAATTCAGGGGGCACGCTCTGAAAGTCTCTTAATCTAGCCATGGTCAAGAAAGTCACTGAGTTTATTAAGCCATATATTGGCTTAAAATTTGAAATACTGTAAGATAGTCATGCTAAATTATAAACATGAAGAAAAAAATCCTTGTTAACCAGACTGCACATTTAGAGAAATTTGAATATTGTGAATACAGCCGTAAAGCTAAAGGAGAATCCATCTGAAAGCAGATGAATCAAGTGGGTAAAAAAAATAATTCAATAAGAACAAAATTTTCCCAAGATATATCAAAAAAGAAGTCTTGGTGCCTGAAAAAGTGGGTATATTTTTTCTGGTCACTTTCTGAAGCCATTTCCACCTGGGAATCAAATTTCAATTAACTAACACGAGACAGGTATTACCTTAGCTACTTTAAACATTATCCCGATTCAGCTTGTCCTATCTTTTTATGTGTTAATAAAAAAGAAAAATTGTTCTAGATAAATGCTTTAAAAATTGTCCACAGATGCCTTTATAAGCAATATGAAGGCTCCTGAAACTTGCCACAGTGACATCAGCATGAATTTTCCAGTGTTCTCTTGCTTCTTCCTAAATAATCTTTTGTGCTCCTATTTGGGTCCCCCATCATCTTTCATCCCTGCAGACAAAGGTGCTGATGCAAATGAGTGCAAACTGTTACTGTTTTGGTTAGCTAGTGCTTGCTCCCATTACCTCATAGAGGATAAACATCCGAAGGCACAAGAGATTTCGCTTCCCTATTCACAGGGCTGTGCTATGTTGTATTCAGGAACCTGAACACAACAGGTGACTAACACAGCCACAGAAAACGTCTACTGGGATTCATTTAATGAACAAAGATGTGACCCTGCAATTCTCCCTGCTTGGATGTGCTTGTTGCAACTTTAACATTTTGGTAAGTCACATACATACCATTTATTTTGTTCACAGTTCCAGCTGGGTAATGAAACACGCACGACCAGGTCCCAAGTTCAGATGATTTAACTCTTGAAAAGCTGAAATAGGCAACAACTTAATATGGATGTTCTGAAGAAAGACCAACCAACCCTTCTTGGACTGCTAAATTTTTGCAAAAAATTTAATTCAGAAAAACTTAACCTGCTAGGATTGAATTAAGCAAATAATTTTGCTTATAGAAATAAGGGAAGGGAGTTGAAATACTCGAATTCCCAAGTTAAACATCTTGACAGCAACATGTGTCACAGTTGGATTCCTTAAAAAAAAAAAAAAAAAAAAAAAAAAGCTGAAACCTTGTTATCTCCCTGTCACTTTTCCAGATTTTTCCTTTAATCTCAGAGCCAAAATTCAGTCCACAGCTGTAACTACTGTAACTACACAACTCTTCCTGTTTCTTGCTTTCTTCCTTTCATGTGACTCTCTAGACATCTTTTTTACCTTCAAACAGTTGTGGTTGTGTGAATTAAAAAAAAAAAATAAAAATTCTCTTGAATACTACAATTGAAGAATGCTGCTTAGAGAAAGGTGGCAGAACTAGAAAAAGTATAAGAAACATTTATACTTTCATATGCATATTTATACATGAAAGTGGAAAGGAACTACTTTACTAACAGAGGAGCTGAAGGAACATGAAGTTGTTCCCTTCTAATCCACTTTTATGAATAATGTCTAAAAATGCTGCTATCATTCCATAGTTTTTTCTCCATATGCAATTTGTGGGGCATTTTACTTCTTGAGAATTATCTTCAGAGAGGTATAACTTAGAATAAAACACTCAGCAATATTACCCAAAGCAAAACTTAGTGACCCACTGCACATATACAATAAGAGTCTGTCAAGAATCTCCCATACTTAAATCTCCTGCAGAGCTGAAGTCCCTAATTTTAAGTTTAGTAATTAAACAAAAACAATTTGTGTGGGATTCCTGCATACTCACCAAATCCTTTAACAGTTGTGTATTGAAGCCTTGCTCCCCACCCTTTGCTCTGTGTAGTCAGTCAAGGGAAAGAGCTCCAGGAGAGAATTACTGTGTGTTGTCTTCTTTATGAGAGCTGCATAAAATTACTTTCTGGAGGTTAATATTTCTCTACATTGAATGTAAAAATATTTAAGGGTAAAATATTCTGATATGCAAGTCTAATTGTTGGATGGCTACTTTAGGGCCAATGAATAACTTTATTGTTGACTGAAATTATTCATTTTAATTACACATTATGCTAACCAAGCTTGTTGGTATTGTTCTTGTTTTCTGCCTGTGACTAAACCTTTTTTCATGTTGAATAATGAATAATGAATGACAGGCACAAGTCCAAGTTTTTAATCACTAGCAGAAAAATAACACTGAAGTGTTTGAGGGATTCTCAGCCATTTGCACACAATAGACTCTAGTCACAATGATATTTATGCATAAAGTACATGGACTCCACAAAATGCCACAAACTCAGTGCAGCACCACATATTATTGGAAAACTGCAGTCTCAGCTACTTTGGAAAAACACATTTCTTGACATATTTAGGGAGTGATAGTCTTCTTGGCCACTGCTACCTTTTGGATCTTTTTAGATCAGTGAATAGTATGAATTAAAATATCAGTAGTACAATATCATTCTTCCTTCAAACCTCTCATTTAAAAGAAGCTTGCTTCTACAGTACCAGAAAACTAAAACCTCAAAGAAAAGTTATTGTCATTTCCATGGTTATTTGTTACATTGCACCTGGGTCATGCAACTAGCATGATCTGTTCTCATTCATTATCTGTCGTGCAGTAAGTTCTCAAGGCTTGGAATAAGAGCATGATGCCAGGGAGCAAAGCATAGCACAGAAACAGAACACAATTGTTTCACTGTAGAGCTTACAATATAGAAAGGAATGTAATTGTAAAAAAATCCTCTACAAAGTATGATACAGTCAGGCTTAGCAAAATGAAATAACAAAGACTCTTAGAAGCTCAGGCAGCATAAAATCAAGGAAACATCAAGTTTTTAGTTCTATGTTTTTCTATAGAGCAATAGCTTTTGATTTCCTATATTAGAAAAATAAATATTTCAATAATAAGAAATTCCCCTTTCAAGAACCTTGAAACTTCAATGCCTAGAAATTTTACTTTAAAAACCCAAACAAACAAAGAAATAAACAAACCCAGAAAATACAAAAAAATCCATGTATGAATATACTACAGGCCATAATATGGTCTTTTTCACAAAAAGAAATGTAAAAAGTTACAGCTAAGGTCTCAGAAGAAACACTGTGACCAGTGTGGATTTTCTATTACTGACACAATGAAGCCACAGAAAACTGAGAGTCCAGCTATGAGCAGTCAGCATGAAAAAAAGGTCTGGAAAATTTTTAGGTTAGCTGATTTGTTTAAATTTACACTGATAATCATTTGTACTGTCAAGATATAAGAAACTTCTTTGTGAATTACACACAGGCCAACATACTATGCCTTACATAGTGACTTCCTTAGACTGAGAGAGTACAATGAAATAAATGCATATAGGAGAAGACCAGGAAGGCAGCAAGTTGTTTCCTTCCAGAAGAGAAGGACTAGGCAAACATTATGTTGTGAAATCCTGGTGGCTCAGTTTGCCTGCCTGAGAAATGCAGGAATAGGCTCTGGAGACTGTTGCCTTGTTCTTTTGCTGTTCTTTCTAGCCTTCTGATTGTTTACATATTTGGGAGTCAGTTTTTCACGAATTTTCTATAAACAATATTATTGTTGACATTCCTTCCAGTTAGGAAGGACAATTGATGGACATTTTCTATGACCAGTGGAATTGAAGAGGTTGAACCTCTATTTTCTAATGTGGTCCCTTTCTGTGAAAGGTATATAAGGTAAAGTCAAAAAGTAAACCTCTCTTTCTCCTCTTGCTCTGACTTTGTCACCTCTGTTGTGTCTCTCCGTGACATCACAGCGTCAGGAGACAAAAAGTATAACCTTCCTAAAAATACATTGAACTCTGACATTAGAAGAGGTGAAAGTGGAAAAAGATTAAAAAGCAGAGGCAAATAGAAAAAAGAGTTTTCTTGCCTGCTGTTCATTCGTGAGAACATACTCAGGTAAATTGAAAGTCTATGAATTCCAAATATATTTTTCCTGCAGAATTGCATACATCTTATGCTGAATCAGACAGTAATAAATGATCAATAGAATAAATGTAGCAAAGTAATTAGGTTGTTTGTAAATCTGAGTTTCTTCTGAAAATGGAAGAAGGCAGTCGATATGAGCAGAGTCTGAACAGTCTAGAATTTGGGCAGTTCCATCTGAGGCTGAATGATTTCTTTCTGAAAATTTTGCTGAGGATGCTCTTGGGTGGAGAATTAAAAAAAGAACAACATTGGAAGGGACCTTGGGTGGTCATTTAATTTTCCCTCTGTCATCCACAATGGCAGGCTTCACAGTACCTTGTTCCTCACAGAGATTGGTTTAACCTGTTCTTTAAAATCCTCAACAGTGATTTCACAACCTCTTACACATTCTATTGAGTTCTTAACTCTCCTGCCTGTTAGAAGATTTTGCTGAGTATCTATCCCAAATTTTCTTTGCTCCAGTTCAAGTTTCTCTTATTTTATTACATCTGCAGTATGTATGACAACAGCTTATTTACTTCCCTTTTGCAAAAATCTTCTTAAAAATTTGGGATATTCAAATCTGTCTCCTGAGTTAGTCACTGCTCCATCTTAAATGAAAGCACCTTCTTCATTCTTTGCCCACAAGTTTTGTTTTCCTGATTTTTTTTCTGATGTTTGGCTCTAAAATTTTATCTAGCTTGTCCATGTTTGTCTTGACATGCAATACCCCACATGGATATTTATTCACATATGGAATATGAAATACACATGGAATTCCCCACATGGAATGATATTTCATTTGAGGTGCTATTTGCTACTGGCTATAATGAAAGAAATGTTAAATAGGATCCACCCTGCTTCCTATCTATGTATCTTGCTAGGAATCACTTTTTTCTGAGAGGTCTGAGATTATTTTCCTGTCTTGATTTTGTGCCATTGATTATTCCTATGCACAAATAATATTTTCCACTTCTCCCTGTTCAGCAGCCTTCTACATTTTAAGAACATAATCTGAATTTGTTGATATAATGTGGAATTCTAGACCTCTACTCTAAAGTAGAGAACCTTAATAGTCTGAATTTATCTGCAGATTTAATAGAAAACTCCAGTTCCTACTTCCAGGACTTTAACTAAAATATTGAATGAACTCATGACAAAGCTTCATGGAACTCTACTCATTGTGAAACTTGCCAATCTGACAGTTAAGTATTGATAGCTGCTCTCCAGTGATCTAAATAATTTTATTTTAGACAAATTGCCATTGTCTGGCCATTATAGGAAGAATTATTAAGCAAATGCATTGAAGAACATACCCAAAAATTTTAAGATATAGAAAGAAAGTTTTAGCAAGTTTTAACATGAGGTTTTACTTATAATGTTCTGTAATTCTCATTTTACCTCTCTAAGGTGTATTATTTGTATTACAGTTAATAAATAGCATTTTGAAGTACAATTTCTGAAAAGCTATTAAGTAACCTTAGTTTTTATGCATTTGTGCATGGTATATGTGATAGCCAGATATTTTTGACTCTTGGCCTTTTCTTTGTGTCCTGAGTTAATACTGAATTGTATCCCCATTCATCTGTTTAAATCAAAAAGGAGTTCTGCACCTTTAAGACTGGATCTAAGAGTGAAAAAAGCAGTGGAATGTCTGAGGCGGGTGTTTTCAAAACATCAAGATAAGAGTTTGCAGTTTTGGAGCACACACAGGGAGTGTTGGCTGCAGTGCGGACGGCGGGAGAGAGCTCTCCTTTGCTTTCTGTTAGTTCGTGGCTAGCTGAAACAGAGAAGTTTTCCGGACTGTGAGTTTCTTTTCCTTTTTTTTCCTTGGAACTGTTCAAACCTGCTCTGGACTAACCCCCAGCAGAGCACCAAGAGCTCATCCCTGTGGCCCACCGGGCCTGGCTTGGGCCGGCATTTCCCAGTGCCAGGGACTGACACAGACTGAGCGACCGAGCTGCACCCATGGCACAGACTGGCTGGATTTGTCATCTCTGCGGAGAAGCAGGAGGTTTTGTTCCTTGGTGTTCATTTGTTGTGCTTGGCCTGTTAAATAAACACATTTTTTCCACTTTCCACTAAGGAATTTTTTTTTTTTTTTCCCTCTTTTCCTTTCCTGAACCAATTGGAGAGAGGGGCCATTGGATTAGTTTTCTGGAGGGACCTATTCAGAGGTTCCTTCCCAAATTTACCTTAAACCAAGACACTTTGGTAGGTGCAAATTTGCTGAGAACAATGGCCACTGGCTCTCCTGTTACTGTGCCCTCTGTCACAGCCATCCCCTGCAACCCAGACTGCAGCTCTGACCAGTCATTTGGAAGACTGCAATCAGTTTACACAGAAAGAGCAAAACTTTTTGTAGAGAGTGATTTCTACATAGCCAAAATCCTTACCTGGGTCTCTAACTCATATGGAGATCTCTCTGCCTTGTTACAGTTTGACAAACTGAAGGATGCAAAATGAACGAACCCAAAAATGGTGGAAACAAAAAAGCATGAGTGAAAGTCTTTCAGTATCAGTAGAGAGCATTCAGCCCAGAAGGCAGTACTTTCCACAGGTTTCAAATTGAGTGCTAAATACCCCTCTCCTTCCCAATGTAACAGCCCACTCAGAGCACCAGAATTTTGAACCTCAAAACTTTATGCTCAGAAAAGGTACACAGGGAAATGCAACTCAGACAAATAAGAGATTTTGAGCATGTATTATTCTTCTGTGAGGTTTTTGTTCTCACTAGGAGAGAGCACGACTGAACAAAATTGATCAGGATTCAAGCTAATCTATTACAAGTCCTACCCAACTGTTCCTTCCTTTCTTTCATATGGCTTCCTTTGCTACAGCATCTGACAACCAGATAGCCTTTTTTAACCTCCTGACACTACTCCTCCTCCAAGGTAAGTACCATTCCCACTAACAGATAGGAAATGAGATAACTATCTGGAAGTGAGCTTAGGCATTGCAATGTTGAAAATTCCAAGGCTTTTGCAAGGTACCTGGATCTGAGACAGGAATTTGCTGCCCAGAAATTCCTGAGCATTGTGTGGGGAAGACAAGCATCTCCAAATAGGATTGACAATAATTCATTATACTGAATAACATATCTTAAGAGCTACCTAAGACAGCTATTAGGAAATGCTAAAAAGAAAGGCTTAGATAAAATCCAATGCCAACTTCCTTTCTCCAGGATCATGGTAAAGACACAAAGTCCCTCCAAAATAAAGTATCTATGTCAGAAACGCATTTTGCATCTGGAGTCTCAAGAGACAGTCTTGAAGATAAGACAAAGGAGACCTGGAATTTATGTCCTCCTCAACAAAGGGACATCAGTGGTTTGGGATGAGTGCCTGCTAGAGGGGGACTGGACTGCAGTAGCTTAGGAAACTTAGCAACTGAAATATGAACTTCTGAGGACTTACCTAAAAGTTTTGTGGCTCACAGTCTTAGACTAATGTTGAGGATAGAAGAACCTTGTGTGAGTGGCAGTGGCGCTGATGTGATTTGGTGTTTCACGATGTATGTGACACAGAACCAGAATGGTTTGAAGTGAGTGTTGTAAGACCAGAGTCCATCACACTGACTGACGTCTGCTATTCCAGGAAGCTTTTTCTGAGCAGATTGCAAGACCAGTGACACACCCAGCACCTGCCATGTCAGCACTGAAACCGTGGCTGGGCTGTGTGGCACCAAGCTGTCCACCAGAGATGGAGAGAACAGGAATTTCACAGGTCTCCTGTCATAAAATTACTCTCTCTTAATGGGGTTGGTTTGTTTGCTTCCAGATGCTTTTGAGTATAAGCCTAATTGACTAAATAACAAAAGGTGCATACATGAAACATAAAGGTGAATAGTATCAGTACAGTTCATGCAGCACCAATTAATGTGAACACAGCATCCACAATGCATGGCTTAACACTGGCTGAAAATAAGCACATCTCTGAAAACTCATGTTGGTGGTCTATCTCCAGGTAATTCCCCTCCTTAATTATCAGTATAGTGAGATATATGAAAGTACTTCTGATGTCCAAATAGATTCCTGGTGGCTAGATGAAGGTTAAAACTCCTGTTGGCTAATTGCCTCAATTTAATACTGTTAGCAGGTACATTTATAGTTTTAAAACTCTTTTTATGATGTCTAAGTAATTGCATCAATTTGGCAACCATCTACTTAATTTTAAACAGCTTTAACAGAATGTCTGCAGTGGAAAACAATTCTTGTCATTGCTTACATAAATTGGCTCATTTTAACTGCTCTTTTTTGTATAAGGGGCAATTTGAACAATTACTCTGCATTGAAAACAGCTTTTGTCACTGCTAAATTGAGCCACTTGAAATGTTATTTACATGCGCTATAAAATTTTATTTACTGCCAAAGGAATTTTTGAGCAATTGAATTTTCACTGTGATTCTTAGATTTTGTTTAGACTGAAATGGTTAATTTATTGACTTCCATTATGCATTCATAGTTGGCAAAAAAGTGATCAAAACCTGACTTATTAAAATACTATTAATCTCCATCCATCATTACTCAGGTAAAAAACATTACCTTTATTCACTTCCAATATTCATTCCAGTTTTCATCATCTTCCCTCTCAAAGTCCAGCTTCTCTCAGCATTTTGTAGCTGTTTCTATTACACAGCATATGCCAAAGTAACTGTAAATGCAGCAAATAATCCCAGACAAGATGCAAAATATCAGCTGCTGATTAGCAACTAGCTAATCCATAAGAAAATACTCATTACAATGTCACTGATATCTCCCGTTTTCATGAATTCAGGTGGTTGTCAGAAGTGCCAGCAAGGTGAGTTTAGGCTTATTTGACCAGATCAAGATGTGACACAGGTTGCGTTTCCTGCTCTGCCCTTTCAGCCTGCTTTATGGGTCAGTAGAGAGCTCACCTGAGGAATGGTTTGTCCTCTGACTGCTTGCAAAGTCCCCTGACAGAAGGAATCAGCTGGTGTAACTCACAGAGGGGCTGTACACACGGGCTTGCCTGCATTAGGAATTTGTCTGATGAGTAGTTACTTTTGTCTGACCTCAGGGCTGGTGGTGAATTGATAATTCACAAAATGAAAGGTCTTAATGAAGAGAGGGACTGCAGTGGCTGTTTGACATTTTAAAATAGCAACCAGTCTCCACCACAGCAATGCAAAGTGATCATACTTGGTTCAGTGGTGGAGTTGGGATTTCCTGGGCATTTCAGCAACCTCATCCCTACTACAACGAGGACTTCGTTGCTTTTTCTGGACAATGATGGGAGGAAAGTTTTGTGTGTCTTTGGCTAGTGATTTTTCAATCTGATTTTCTCTGATGATTCTTCAGCTTATTCTACCTCCATCCTCTGTATCACACCCTGTCTCCTTCAACTTTTCCTCGGTTCTAGGAGTACACTACCCACTTTGCCCTGGTTGTGCTGTAAACCCAGCCAGCACACACATATTCCACCCCTTCTGCTTCTGGCTGGCAATTCCTTGGTTTTCTACTTGCATAACTGCAGGCTGTTTCATTGGTTTTCTGATCACACACACAATGTTTTCACTCATATTATAGGTGCAGCTTGTGGAGGGTACTGTCAAGGTCCTTTGTCCTCATTTTCTTGAGCTTGCTGTCTCAGGATTTCACTGCAAATTAACTACAGATCTCTGTTTGTTTTCTTCAGTGCTATGATCTGAATGATTCTCTTGTGCTAATGGCAGAACTGTTGCAGGCAGAAGAATTGGTTGTGTTTAGTCAACAGTAGTGGTAGCAAATTGCTATTATTCTGGACAATTTTGTATTCCCTTTAACGCCATTATTTCTTTTGCTTCCAGAATCCCAAATGTTTTCTTTTGTTTTGGTTCCAAGAACTTCTTTAACCTTCTTTTGACTTTTTTCTCTGGTTTTGCAGCTGTCATCAGGAAAGTCAGATGCCATCTCTTCCTTGCAGTTTAAATGGTTACACCTTTTTCCCCTGTGCCTGCCTATGCACACTCACTACTAGGTATTCAGAGACAGGTTATATATACAACAATATAATGACTTGTTTGGCACATCTGGGCATTTTCAAATGAGTCAGAATGATATAAGTGGGCTTTTTTATTGTTAAATCTATGTTTACTAATTTTACTCTGATCTATTTTACTAATAGATCAAACCTTGGTCTTTAGCTGTATTACTTATTAAAAATATTCTCTTTATAGTCATCCACAGAAGCCACTCTACACCAAAGAGAGAAGCTAGCTGGCATGGTAAACCAGTGCATTAATTCTTATTCTTTAAAATGTTTTGCAGTTCTAGACTTCTTCCTAATTTGCCTAAACTTCAATGAAATTTTGGGATCCTTCCTATACATCACAAATCTGCTGTCTATCTGCAGATATTGTGCAGACTCACAATGCAGCATACATACAGTTCCTCTAAGAATAGGATATCATCCTGTAATTCAAAGACTGAACCATGATATCCCTGAGCAACCAGGAGTGTATGGGTACTCTTGACATTAGCCACTTTGGAGTGCTTAGTTTTGTAGCTTAACACTATCAGAGTATTTCTTTGTCTTTTATTATTAGATCTAATGTAGATAAGACTCTTGAGGTGTTTTTTATTATGAGATGCTGTGACTATTTAAAATCTTTAAATCTTTTGTGAAGTGGTGGTTTATATATTTGTAGCAGGTGCACTATTTTCAATCTTGGCAACTGAGCATGGAGCCCTTGTCAGAGCCATGAGGCTGCATTTCAAAAACTGCAGATAGCTGAGAATGGGAAATGAAGGACTTTCATAATTGAATGGTTTCTCTGTAAGCATTTCCATTTGGAGCATCTATATTTGAAAGCCACTTTAGTCAAGCAGGTAATCTAAGAATATCTTGAAAAATTCAGATGGTCACTGAAAAGCCCAAAGTACAGGGAAAAAAAGTTACAGGAATAGAAGTCCTCTCTATGTCCTTTTTATAGTATCCTTAAATGGTAAATTTTTTTTACATCTGCATGAATGGATTTTAATTAAATGTATTCATAAATAGAACACTGAGATGACACATTTTGTTGCAAATACAATCTGTCAGCAAACAGCATCTGGAAGAGATGGTGCTCTGTCAGCTAAACAGATAAAGGAAGCCTGACCCCACCTCTTATTTCTCAGAGTTACAGTGCAGGATTGATCTCTGATCATAGAGCCACCCTGACTGTTTCCAGTAACAAATTTATGATACTCATCCTATGTCAAAAACTGCTCCAAGAGACCATCCATCTGTAAGCATTCAACAGCAGAGAAAGCTTATTCTTTCTTCAGTGCCCACTAGAAATATCTTCATGGCAAATAAATAAAAGATGTGCATCTATGCCAACAGAAAAAAAAAAAACAAAACAATGCAGGCATCTGTTATGGGCCTACTTGCATTTTAACATCATGGGCACCTGTTAAAGCATAGGATAATTTTGAATAATAAATTTGAATAAATGAAAGGGTGGTACAAAAGAAGGACAGGCTGTGTGTGCCAGTACCATCACTGACTGCCGTACTGTGCACACACAGCCACCTGCCATGTATAATGGGGTTGTTTTAAGCTGTGCCAAAAGCAACTTGTTTTCAATTTTTTTAATATTCTTTTATGAAATAATTTCCTTTTACTGACTGCTTTAAATTATCTCCAAAATGTAGAGCCAGCCACTAAGGGTCATTACTTCTGAAGCACAAATACTTCAGTGAGATTTTTCCTCAGTTTTCATATCTGAGGCAAAGGCAGTACACATATCAGTGGCTGCAGGTACTCACCATAGTGCATGGTGTCATCCAAAGTGGACATTATCACAACAAGGCTTGCAAGCTGAGGTCTCTGAACCCTACTGCCCTGCAACAATAGCACACCACACATGCATGAGTATGGGAGAAGGGAAGAAAAGCATAAACATGGATCCAGCTGGAATCTGGCAGGGTTTTGCCACAGATAGTAAGAAACTACTGGTGACATAAGGGTTTCAGAGCTTACTTTGGTAATAAAATAACTACAGCTTTTGGTAGGCATACTTAATTAGCACAAGGTGACACAAGCAATGATATATGTTTTCCAGGAGATATCTAGGCACACCAACTGTTTCATGCTATATTAAATCTGAGAGGAAGTTGTCCAGACTCAGCGTTGCACTCCTGCATGAAGAAAAAACAAGGCCCTTTTTGAAATCTATTTTCCTTTCTTCCCAAGACAGTGAAGTTTACTTATTATCAGTGCTCACCGCTTCTTAGAAACAGTTACTCTCTCCTAAACCCTTTCAGATTTTATTCAGCTGCCCAGCTTTTTGGAATTCCTTTCTTAACAAAACAAAGCAATAACAAAAATTAATTTTCGTAAACTCAAATACACCATACATCCATGTCAGGTTTCTAGAAAAATTAAAAATAATGATTTTTGTTGTTGTTGTTTTACCTGACTTTACTTTGTCTCTGTTTCTGTGAAAGCTTCTGTTTCCCCCAGCCCAGCATCTAAAGAAGAGATCGATATCGTCTGTTCTCTTGTTGTTTCAAGGATTTGTTTATTCTTTGTTATCTTAGATTTGTGGCTCTGTCCTGCTGAAGTCTTCCCTGCAGGTCAGGATCAGGCAGACTCCCCACCCTTTGGGACGCTGCTATCTCTTATACTAAAAATTATACATATGCTTTATTTACAACAACTCTCCAATACCTATCAACTACATTGAACAGTGTACCTTTACTCTAAACCAATTAGAAAGTGCCACCACCACAGCAGAAGATGGAGAACAAGAGATGAAGAAGAAGGACAGGGACACACCCAATTTCCTCCATCTTTGTCCCATAAACTCACATTCTAAAATCCCCAAATTCTACTTTTTTCACCCTGTGATATGTTAATTATCATTCTACCTAAATTCTTGTAACTTATAAATTTCCCAGGACAGTCAGAGGGATGTCCTGGTTTCCACACATCCAGACCTTGAAAACATTGCCATTTGTTTTTGAAAGCATACACAGACTAATAAAAACCAAAGCCAGTTCCATAGAAAAGGGATGGGAGATCTCATTCTGTTATCAGTGTCAGGAGAGATGAAACATAATCCTTAAGACTGTGATGCATTTTTATGAAGAGCAATTCTTAACTTATAATGCCTGACTCCTAGTCCTTTATTAGTCTTTTGTTATCCACCTGGAGTGCTAATTACTTGTTACATTACCTTGTTTCTTAAATAATTTCAGCTTCTCTGTCTCAGAACATGTTCTTAAACAAAACAAAGCAGAAAAAAGCAAAACTGGGAACACTGAGAACGCTAGGAACACGAGAGTGGTTATGTGTGGTTATGATGTCTCCATCCTTCTGGCACAGTGCAACTTAATGCTAGAGTAAAATGCAAGAGTATGTGCTGTAACTTTGATATGCATCACTGCTTAGGCCCTGCATTGCAGAGCTACTGACCACATGAAAATGCTGAACTCAGCTACAAATTCAGTATTTATGAAAGCACAGCTATAGAATGCATTCTTATTCCTAGATATCTAGGTATATCCTTGGGGAAATGGTATTTTTTTATATCCTTTGTTCATCTGGTGAGCTGTCAATTAAGCTTATGGTTTCTATTAACAATTGCTAAGTGGCATATGTGATGTTTCTCACAGAAAAGGTTGCATCAAATACAGCCTGAACAGAGCAGTTCCTTTCCACAAATTTTACATTCCATCAGAAGCCACAGATTTGCAATCATATATTTCTGTTGTCTTTAATGAAAGACACAAAAAAGATGTAGTGGAACAAAACTTGCTTTGGGCATTAACAGAAGGGTACAGCACAGACAGGCTGGGGGGTTTGAAGGGGTTAGTCCAATGTAGGCTTCAGCATAACCAGAAGCACATCAGTTTCTTAATGTATACAAAACTACAGATCTTCCGTGCAGAGAATTGTCATTTCCATTTCAGAGACGGAGAACACCTGCACAGTGAACCTAAGTTGGATTCCACCCTACCCTGAGTGTACGTCCAAACTAAGCTCAACTTAAAATCAGGCAACCGTCTTTTTACCTGTAGCGCAAGTTTGCAGGAAACATGCCCAACTGCTTTAAATGCACATGACAGCTCTGGACACCTCCAGAGAACAATTTAGGGAGCCTAAATTAGGAGTTTGCATCTCTTAACTTCTCAGTGTATGCAGAGACTAAAAGGGACACTTGTCCCTGCACAGGTGAGCAGGCAGCCAGCTTGCCCCGATCAATATCCAGCCCTTAGCACAGGCTCTGAGCCCTGCTCTCGCCATCTGGCACACAGCACTGCTGCTGCCTGCCTTCCCGCAGGCAGCCTACTCGCGGGGACCCCTGCCAAGAGAGAGCGAGCCGGAATGTGGGCCATCCACAGCCTGGAAGGGCTGCAGCCCTCAAGCTCCCTGGTCCAGGGAGGGTAGCCATGCATCAGAAGAGGAAGGATCCATGTGGGAATATTCCTCCATTCCCCTGCTCAGTCCAGACCACCATAAAGCTGGGGAACATAGAATCTGTACTGGGAGAATAGTAGCTTGAGAAAATCTGATTTTTACCTAAAGGATTATGCTCTTTTTAGAAGATGGTGAAGTCATGCGATATCTTTGGGTTTTCTACTTTTGTCATATAGACATCAGATGCATAAATAATCCTAAGGGACTGACTGACAAACATATGCATCAAGAACCTTTTCACATCCACTTGTTTCTGCCTGATAGTTTGATAATATTCCTCAACATGCAACATGACTTCATTAGGCCTATATTTGCAGGATCTGGGACTCTGTGTCTAAATAGGTTCCTTCTTTGTCTCTGCTGTGGTACAGCAAGACCAATAAGGGTAAACAAATCTGAGGACACTAGAGAAACTTGGCTTTACAATCAACAGTAGATGAGGTAAATGCCTCCTCTTGCAGGAATAAATTTTACTATATCAGTAGCTATTATAAAACTAGTGAGTGGAGACGTGCTTTTCCTATTCCAAAAGTTGTGGTTCTACTACTGAAGTGATTAGCCCAATAAATGGGCACAAAAAAGGAAACCAATACTTTGCTCCTTTTTCTCAGACTTCCATAGCATTGTGTTCTTCCCTTTGCCACAGAGTAGAAAGCAATTCAGATCTTTCAGAGGCTACATTGGCTTTGTTTTCATTTCTACACACTGTATTGCCACAAAAAAACATCAAATTTTAGCAGAAGATGTTCTCTGTTTAACTTGTAGCTATAATGTTTCTCTGGAATTATTTCCTGAATACAATAGAGCATTTGACTTGGCTTTTTAGAAGGTCCTCTAAAGATGGAATTGAAAAGAAACCACTTTGATTAAGGCAACATTTACTGATGATTACTGCAGTTAAAGAGAGGGAAAAAAATCCAGCTATGATTATCACAGAGGAGCTGGTTAGCTACTGCTTAAAAAGCAAAGATGCAAAATAAAATTTTCTGGGAAAATCTTCAGCGTCAGGTGAGAAGAAGTAGGGTTGCTTTTCATGGGAAAATCAGTGTATTTTGATTTAGAGATTATCCCTATATCTATCAGTCAATCAATCAATAGAGAGATGTTTAGAAGTCTACAGAATGGCTGAAACTTACCAGAGAATCTGACTTAGTTAATGATCTAAAAATGCATTTATAACTTTAATAACTACTTTATTATTATAGTTAGGCTGGAGAATTTAATTTATTTTTGTAGTTCTTTAATGGTATTAGTTTACATAATTAATGGCAAACCTGTGAACTTTGTTGTATACATTTTTGAAATCAGATTTCTCCCTCCTTGTAACATTAACTTAGTGTTACTGTCTTCTTAAATAAAGCAGAAAAGTTACTTACTCACAGAACTTTAAAATATAGTATCACGTCTGTTATTACTGGCATTACCAGGTAATCTCAGCCAAAATTAACTGTGGTACGTACTGTATTTTCTGTATTGAAGCTCAAGATTTTGGAAACCTAGAAGAACTCAAGTCCTATCTTCTAACCTTAATTGTTCTCTAAAGTATTAGATTATATGAATTAATTGTAAAGAGCAGTTTAGGTTTTGTTTCAACACAGACTGATGTACAGATTAAAGAAAAAGGGGACATGGTGATACTTTAATAAAAGTCAAAATTTCAGCAGTATTTCTGACAATGACACACTGGCTGATTTTATATCACAGTCTGAGTACTGGATATACCCACTAGGAGAATTGTTTTTTCTTCCTAGCTAATTAGCTGTGGAAGACAGGAAACATATTTTTATATACATGGAAGACTAACTGAAGATGTTTCCCAGATGGAAGCTTCTCAAATTCCCTGATGTCTTTTAGTTACTGGCAACTTGTCCATTTTCCATTTTAGAACAATTTCATGTCTTCCTACTCACAGCAAAGAACTGATCTCATTTTGACACAGATTATTAAAGATGTCGTGGATTAAATCCTGGCTTTATTAAAGTCAGCAGACATTTTGCCAGTGATTTAAGCAGAGTCAGGATATTACCTGGGTGTCTATAATGCCTACAGCTTTACGTAAAACTAAAGCTGTTCATTTCTTCCACTAGAGAGAAATCTGATGCCCCACTCAACAGTATAGGTCTTTGAACCATACAGTAGCTTTTGAGATAAAGCCTCCCATGACCAGAGAGAGACATATAGGTTTTTAAGGGCTTTTACACAACATACAGTTTGTGGAACTTAACTTTATATGGCTTTGCTGAACTTAAGGAAATCACTGAAAAATTGAAGAGTTAGTTAAAGCATATTAATTTCATTTAAATATGAAAATGTTAGAAGATCTAAGTTTTCAGGTTGTGGATTACAAAGAATATTTTCAAGTGGTATTCAATCACAGTATAATGCTATGATTAGGATATGGTTCCTATTATTATTCCTAAAAATATATTCTTGACTTCTACCCCGATAAAAGTATAAGGAGATACAAAGCTCTTAGCCCAAGGTGGAAATCAGAGGCAATTGGAAAATGGTTGACTAAGGCATCAAAAGAAATTACTCCTAAAACAGCTGGGATCTCATCACAGTCTACAACTTCCTTGTGAGGGGAAGAGGAGGGGCAGGCACTGATCTCTTCTCTGTGGTGATCAGTGGCAGTACCAGAGGGAATGGCCTGAAGTTCTGTCAGGGGAGGTTTAGGTTGGATATTAGAAAAAGGTTCTTCACCCGGCGGGTGTCTGGGCACTGAACAGGCTCCCCAGGGCAGTGGTCACAGCACAGCCAGACAGAGCTCCAGAATTGTTTGAACACTGCTCTCAGGCACAGGGTGTGACTATTTGGATGGTGCTGTGCAGGGCAGGAGTTGGACAGGCTGATCCTTGTAGGGCCCTTTCAACTCAACATATTCTGGGGATTTTTTTTTGATTCTTCAGTCTCTTAATGAGACTGAAAATCTCCAGCAAGATTCCCAGGACAAAACTTGCTGAGACACTGAAAGCAGGCTCCCATGACCGGGTAACTTTCGAGACTGAATACAAGTTAGTATTTCCCTCTGTCTTGTGAACCTGGCTCAGGGTACCTATTATGCTCAACATCATACAGGCAGATAACAGAGTGCTAATGTCATCTTTCAGTATAAGGATGAAAGCCTGCTTGGACTGGCCACAGGATGCATTAATCAGTACTGGAACGGCTGTTCATCCCAGCTAGCATCTTACATGTTCCATGACCATAGTGACTGTGGTCTGGCTCAGAAGCTGCTGCTGCACATGAACAGATAAATCACCCCATTCACTCCATCTGTGCAGGCAGACAGTTGTTGCTGTGCCATATGTTCAAAGACTCTGGCTGGATTTTACTGTGCATGTCATATAACCAGCCTGTGCACATACAGTACCTCTCTGGAAGGATGGAGACCTCTCCAGAAGTATTGTTGCCATGTCCTCCAAGATCCTGAATGTAGTCTATTCAGAGAATTTGCAGCTCTCTGTGGTAGAAAGCTGAATTTTAAAAAAGCAAAGGAATTTAATAAAAAAAGGAATCTTTGTCTGACTTCTTACATAGTTTTATCATGATACAATAGGCAGAGGGAAAGTTGTTGTTTGAATACATCACTGATTGTAGTCTGCAAAATAGCAATAAAGAAGGTACCCAACACTTTCATTTGCGTTTACCCAACATATGCTAGAGACATTCTAAATTACCAGCTTTGTTTGAAATGGAATGAGCAGAGACAGTACTGATCCATCCCAAACCTGTGTGATCTTTCATCCTGTTGCACCTGAAGTGCCAGTAGGGTCTGCCTGGTACTTACTCTATGAAGTCTATCTCACAATCAGTGACATCCTACACCAAACTTGTGTGTCTCTGTCACATTGCAAACAAAGTCACTTTATTGGAAGCTGTTCCTGCTCTTTGGGTACTGCATCATCCTAGTTTGTGTTGCAAAGGATAACTTCATTTTATAAAGGTATTAGCTAAAAGCCACTATTCTAAGAATTTGTATTTAAGTCTAGTGTTTTCAAGGAACAGTGAAGAATGAATAAAGTCCCTTCTTTCCCTGCATTTATCCAATTCAGTTAAGATAGGAACAGGCTTTCAATGGAGTAAACAGCATTCAACTATTTCTCAGTATCTCCCAAGCTATGGAGTGATGGTTGTTGCTCTTTTCAGTGAAGAGGCTGTATTTCAGCAAACTTACTGCTCTGACCAATAAGAAACACAGCATTCACTGTAACTCATAGCCAAGCAGGTTCCAGGAAAGCCTACAGGGAAAAAAAAAAAAAAAAAAAAAAAAAAAAAAAAAAAAAAAAAAAAAAAAAAAAGAAAGAAAAAAGAAAGCACCAAATCAGTGATTTATTTTGTTGCAATCCCTTGAATTCAGCTCAGGGTCTGTCACACACACAAAGACAGTGGAAAAAATCACTATTATTCTCAGGAGAGAATGATGAAAGTACATCAGCTGGTGGCAAACAATATGCGAATGATTCTGGAATCAATTTATCTTTCTGCCACTTAATCCTCCTTGTTTGCAAATATATAGCAGTAGTATCCATCCTGAATGCTTACTTCGTTATGAAAAGCAGGATGAAGTTTGCTTTGGGCAACTACTGTATTCTGACACCAATATGTATGTATCTCAAAATACCTTAGTTTATTTTTCTTCTCCTGAAAAGAGAATGGGGAGCACATTGCACTGCTTACTGTTTTTGGCATAGTGCATTTCTGAGGAGAATTTCTTCAAATTAAATTTTATTTCTTATTCTTTACTATTCTTAAATAGTAAAAGAGATTAGAAAAAGAAGAAAAGCAATAAAACTAGCAGTGTGCTTCATTTCTCTGTAACTTCAAAAGAATATACACCGAGTTTTTTCATTCACTATCTCTACATGTAACCTCAGCTAGACCAAACTACTGGCAAAAAATATTTTTGGTACGTACATATCTCCCTGTCAGCCCAAAGCTACCTATTTCAGCAATATCTAGGCCAGCAGTTTAATAAACACAGCAGGACACAAATGTCTCCAGGTGGCAAAGAAATTTCTCCCAGAGACAGAAAGGAGTTCTTTGCTATATCAACTCTAAGTCACATGTATGTTACAAGGATGATCACTTGTTGCAAGATAGATTGAATCAAATTAGCAACCAGTCCATCATTCTTAAACCCTTCCCAAACAAAGAGCAATGCTCTAGGGAGTCAAGAAGTTGTCAGGTTTCCCAAAGTCCTGTTTCAAAAGATGAAAATGTATCCAGGAAAGGGATGCCTTGACATTTGAAAGTAACTTTAAAAATAGCTTTGTATCATAAGATGAAATCTTTAAAATTGGCTTTATTTCATAATATGATCTCATTTCTCTTAATGTGAAATTAAAAAAATGCTTATTTGCTAAACACAAGGCAGAAGACACATTTGCAAAATACAAAGCCACAAATGCACAGAAATGAAAGTAAATGAGCATGTTTCTGTAATAGTTCTCCCATACTTGAGTAAGGAACTTAGCAAGTTATCTAATGCTGATGGTTTTTTGCCAAAACAGTCCTTCACATTGTGCTGCGAAAAGCTCAAACTTCACATCAAAGCTCATTAATTCATTATATCATATATTTAAACAAAAAGTGCATCAACTATCATACTATATAAGCATGTGTACACGTGTGTGTGTGTGAGCACTTACACATGTATCTTGTACATATATTCTGCTACTTCAGATTGAGAGCAGATACAACAGTGAACCAACTCACCTTCAGGGTGAGCTGTTCTTGGCTTTGAGGGACAAGAAGGCAGCAAAGTGGTTTTCTTCAGTTCTCGTCCCTTTCCCTCCCTTATACTTCATTCTGTTCATATACAGACCCTGCTCAATATCAATATCTTCAGAGAAATCCATGCATCTTGCTTCATCAAGAAAGCTCTCTTGCCATCTGCCTCTCATCCTCAGGAAGTAGCCAATAGTTCATTCCCAGAAGGAAGGAAAAAGACCTAGAATTAATTACTCTCCAGCTAAGTACAGAACATAGATTTTCCATTACACATTTATCATATCAGAACATTCCAAAAAGTCTAACATCTTGCATTTTAAATGGAAATCCAGGGACTTTGTTCTAAGAAGCCAGAATTTAATTTCAGATGCACCAGAGCAGAGACAATAGGGAGAGACTGTAAGGAAGATGGAAGTAGAGAAAGGTAATTGCATTATTTCTCAGCTGAGTTTAGGTGCAATATGGTAGGACAGAAATGAGAGCTTTACTCATTCTTTGCTCAAGAGGATCTCCTAGTTCTTTGTAAAAGCCTCAGCAGGCTTGAGTCTTGTGGGTAATCTAAAGCCAGGGTCTTATTTTCATTAAAAGTAGTAGGAATCCTGATGATCTGCACGGATTTAGGCTGCTGCCTCAGCAGCCCAGCCCCACCTCACTGCTGGCAGGCAGAGGTTAACCAAGGAGGCAATAAACCAGCTCACTCCTAGCTCAGCAACTCACAGATTGCTAACTAACACAACACCAAGGCTACAACCAGCTGAAGCTGCATTGCAGGGCTGCAGCCCATCCCAGCACCTGGGCTGGGAGGAGATCAACTCTGGCAGAGAAGCGGCATGAAGAGATGGGCTAAGGAGCTTCCTCAGCTGCAACAGCTCGACTGCCATCAAACACACCTCAGTGGGGACGGAGAGAGACCAGGAAGATGCAGCCCGTGTCCCCCAGCAGTAATAGAGTGGCACGGGAGGAAGGGGAGGCAGTAGTAAGTGAAGCAGACAAATGAGCATCATTAGGAAGCAGCACAAAAAAAGGAAGCCAGATGAAAGGGATGCAGGAAACAGCCACATAAATCTTCATCCCCTTTGTGTATCATATTAATTTGCATGGTTGTTATTTTTGTGAGGAGATTTTTTTTTTTCCTGAGGAGTAATCTGTCAGTTTTCATTAGCTGCTGGACCAGCAAACCTCAGTCAGCAATGATGACCTCCAATTGTCCTCCCCAAAAGATGTCATTCCCACTCCAGGTTTCACACAGCATGTTTTCCTGTTTCAATGTTTGATAGTACAGATTGGCTGCACTTGATGTAAAATAAGGAACTTGAGCTTCAGTGTATCTGTGACTCCACTGACTTCACTGATTTATACCAGTTCAGCATCAGGCATTTAATTTTATTGAACTGAAAACTAATGGCAAAAATTTTACAGTACCCATAAAAATCCTCTGTTTAAGACTTAAAGTATAGAAATTAAATGTCATTAAAAATATCCACTAAAATTATTAATACCTTTTGTTCTGTGCAGTATGAAAACATCTCTTGCTGTTCCCTCATCTTTCATCTCATTTTAAAGACATTGATTTATTAGTTTACAGCTCAAGTAAATTGAGAAATTCTGATGCTCGGATTTCTTACATGTGACTTTGGAGTCTCATTTCTCAAATGTATTGCACAGTTATTTTGACAGTTATGCCAGATTTAATTAGCAATCAATTTCCCAACAGTTTGACTACTGCAGCATTATTTTGTTTGTGTTTTCCTGTATGCTTAGTTCAACATAGACAGGACTACAACGTTGAACTTTGTTTTGGTACATGTAAGGCAGTGTGACTGCTTGACTTTCTTTTCAACAAAAACCAATTAATATGCACCAGTCAGAAAATTAGTAGAAAAACAAAGTTCTTATGAATGATGCCTTGTTCCTCAAGTCTTTTAATTGGTTGTTTTTTGTTTATAGAAATCTATAAACCCACTCATTAAATATTTCCAGATGATCATATAAACATAGAGGAAAAGAGGGCTTCAGTGACCTTACTATAACGTGATTTCCAAGAAATACTCCAAGCAATGAAATTGCAAATGTGTACGGAATTAATTGCTAATCTGTTTAGCAATATCTTTAAAATATAAGTCAAAAGTGTATTCCATTCCCTTTCTGTTTTCTTATATTCCCAAAGCACAGTGTTTTCAGAGAGAATGGTTGGTGCTAGGACGATTGATCTTTCTGAGTATTCTTTACTAAATATTTCTTGAAGTGCTAAAGGTATCATTCTATCCCCACTTACAGGCCATTCAGTTCTGCTTTTCGTGTAATTGATGCAAATGAAGAATGTAATAGTGTTTTGTCAAAAGCATGAAAAACAGCTTTTAGGACTTCCTAGTTATCAGAGAAATGAGAATGAAGAGAATTCGAGAAGTTAAAGGTTAAGAGCACATTAGGTGATTTCATTCTTCCACTGATCAAAATGTCTTCCAATTCCTCTTCTGCCTCCAATCTTGAATAAGTCCTGCACCTGAGAAAGAATAAACCCAGGTTACCAGTACTGGCTGGGGAACAACCTGCTGGAAAGCAACTCTGCAGAGAGGGATCTGGAGGTTCTGTTGGATAACACACTGCCAAAGCCACAGCAGTGTATCCTTGTAGCCAAGATGACCAATGGAATCCCCAGGTGTGCTAGAAAGAGCATTGACAGACATCAAGGGGGGCAATCCTGCCTCTTTACTCAGCCCTGGTGAGGCCACACCTGGAGCACTGTGTTCAAGACTGGGATCCTCAGGACAAGAGAAATGGAGCCCCTGGAGTGGATCCAGCAGCGAGCAACAAAGACTAATTAATGGACTGGAGCATGTCTATTAAGAGGAAAGGCTGAGGAAGCTGGGCCTGGTCAGCCTCAAGAAGAGACACTGAGAGGTGGCCTCATCAAATACCTATAAATATCTGAAGGAAGGGTGCCAAGAGAATGGAGCCAGGCTCTTGTCAGTAGTGCTGAGCAATAGGACAATAGGCAATGGGCAGAAACTGATGCACAGAAAGTTCCACTTAAATATGACAAAGAACTTCTTTACTGTGCAGGTGACCAAACACTGGAAAGGTTGCCCAGAGAGGTTGTGGAGTCTCCCTCACTGAAGATATTCAAGAAGTGTCCACACACAATCTCATGCAATGTGCTCTAGGATGACCCTGCTTGAGCAGGGATGTTGGATCAGATGATCCACTGTGGTCCCTTCCAACCTGACCCATGCTGTGATATGCTAACCTTAATTTTTCACAGATAAAATACCTTTACTTGCTCGACCATGGAGCAAACAGACCAAGGAGATTAACAGCAATATGAATGGGATGTAGAATAAGTAATGCATTTTCTGATGGTCGTGGGCAAAACATAAAGAGCTTCTGGATGTTAGGCACTTATTAAATTGACACTATATTAACTAAAATAGTATTCCCAACAGAGATGTTTTATGTTCTATCCATTTTTTGTCACTCAGTGCATTAACAAAAGAGACAACTTGCTAACCCAAAAGGTTGAAACTCACAATTCATAACATTTCAGAAGCTCACTACATGTTGGGTCATAAACACTCAAAAAATCTCAGAATGCAGAGAAGACTGCAGGGCAAAAGAAATAGGGTCAGAGGTGATAAAAACATTAAAAGGCTCACTGCCTGGAATATCTGGCTTCCCTACAAGCAAAACTAACAAAATCAAACTCTTGGGTCCTGGAAATAGAAGATAGCCCTCTTGAGAATTTTATATTAAGAGCATATTCTCTTCCATTTCATTTCATGGGAGACTTGCTTTACAGCGACAGTAATTCATCTTTCTCAAAAACGATGCAATTTTTCAAGGCAAACGAAACTTACTTTTTGACCAACCCATTTCTCTGCTCCTCAGGAGGTCCTCCAGAAAACCAGTGGATTTTTCTGTATAGCACAAGGGATAAATCAGATGATAAATAGGTGCATGATAAAAATTATTTCCTTCACTCAGTGTGGAAGCTAAGGTTGTAGAAACATGAAAGTTGTTTTAATGTGGCAGTCATCAGATTTACAGTCAGACCCAGAAATGCTCAGGGCATTTTCCATCTGCTGCATACCAAGAAATGGGCAGAGTGGTAGTTTGGGAGCTGAACTCTGGGGTGCTGAAAAATGATCCCAGATGGCAAGTACCAAAGGCTGTCAGATGTGGAGTGGTATTACAGACTCTTAATTCATCTGACCTGGAAGCTGAATTAATTGGTACAGTGTATAATAAATATCAAAATTGACATGGACTATCTTGATAGATTCTTTCTGGAGCACTTACAGACCTCCATGCACCATAAGTACACCAAAAATGCTTACAGATAACCCACATTAATTTCTACAGAAGAGAGTTCATGTAGGGCTCTTTCTTCCTTGTGACTGATGACCTTTCCTTACAAATATCTGTTAAATTTGTACCTTAATCAAGTAGGCAGGTAGCCAACTACCTATCTGCATGTAGAACTACACATAAAGTACATGGAGGTACACTTTTATATTCTGTCAAAGTTTGTGTATGTGTGTTTGAGGTTGTGAATGGATCAAGACCTAGGGTTTAGATTTGGATTAAAAGTTTAAAATAAAGGTAAAGCCTAAGCCTTCAAAACACAATTTACTACTCTCTAGGGACTGAAAAGGAGTGACTGCTTTCCTAAAAGTCTTATTTTAGCTATTTTTTGAAGAATACACTTACATATTGTCCAACAAATGCCAAGAAATTCTCTTTGTCTATGTCTGATATACATTCAACCACTTCATGCACTAATACATACATATATATATACACATTTCTATGCCGTGTTGTGAACTACAGAGGCATCAGATCACCTCTTTCTTAGCCAGAAAGTTGCATTTCTGGTAGCAGCAGTTTGCTCTGTGAGATCTACTCATCCGTAGAGTTTCTGTGTCTATATGTGAGCAGAAAGGGGAAGCTGACTCAACGTATCATACCACAAGACTTCGCCACATCTGCCAAAAATAAAAAATACAGCTATTTGGGTGTTTTAAAACACTCCATTCAAGTCCTACTGCTATAAACTTTGGGAAGAAAAAGAAAAAAGCTGAAAGAAGGTACAAGATGCTGAATAAATGGTTTTGGCTGCCTTAGGATCTGCTCCAGTGTCTTTTACAGACTAGAGGACAATTTCTCCATAGCATATAAGGAGGATAACCTTGCTTAGGTAACGCTATTAACATTACAAGGAACAGGCTGTTCAAAAACATAGGAGATCATTTATTCTTGGATCTTTGCAACACAGTTCTTGATCCAATATGGCTGTACCATATTCCCTCCAAACAAAGTGAGATGCTGCAAACTTGGATCTCTTGTCCTTTAATAGGTAAATAACCTTAAATACCAGCAGTGCACATGCCTGATTTTACACTGAAGGATGGATTAGGGAATTATATTGACTTGCTTTCCACTAGAGTGAAAATACTTTCCCTAAAATCTTTAGCTAACAATGAGCAAAGAGTCAGGCAATGCTGCTTAACAAACCCACTTACTTCAAGTGCATTTACCTGTAAATAACTTATCCTGACAAAGTATACTGCCTACAGAGATGCATCATAGTGCTTCAGTTTTTAAAACTCAAAGGTAGACAAGCTACCCTCCTTGGGGACCATTTTGCAAAATTATACGCAGTAGGTGCAATCTGGTCCAACTCAGACAAAAAACAAAAGCATTTTCTAAATGACTGCCTTTGAGTCCCAGGGAGAAATTGCCTCTATTAGCCAGGATTAGATGTTCGAAGATTACAGAGAAATCACTTGCCTATTTCTTCAACTCAGTGGAGCTTTGACTCCATAACAGGATGTGCTGGAAACATGAAAAGCCCATGAAAAGTAGACTCATCCAGAGCAGCAGCTCTCAAACCAGATTATTAAAAGGCTACAAAGCCTGTTCACACTATCATGGCCTTGGATAGATATTGGGAAAATCTATACAAAGTGGCTAACCCTTCTCAATGTTTTATTTCTGTGCAAATCTAAACACTTCTGCTGGATGACAGTCACCTCCAGAGGGACCAAGGCCACCAGTGCATCCCAGCAGCAGCTGGACAAAATCTGTTCCACAGGATGTCACAGGACTGCCTGTCCACTCTATTAAAAGCTGTGCTTCAAAATTTCTCAGACACAAAAAATGATCCCAGCCCCATCCTTCATCAGAATGAGTGCACTTCCAGGTGCCTGCAAGGAGGATTACCTAATCATGTCACAAAGAATCTGGCACCCAACTGATCATGGGGAAACTGAACAGCAGGGCAGTATTCTTCCTTATCCTGCTCTGCAGAGACTCACAGATGGCTGCCAGGAGCTGCACATCCCCTGTCCTTTTTCATTTTCAAGCCATCAGGCCTGCAAGGCTCAGCAAGCATTGAGCCTTGAGGAAGGTGCTGGCAAATCCCCTCAGCTGCCACATGACTATGGCAGTATCAGCTTTCTTCCCTTCCCCAGGAGTTGGTGAAGACCTGCTCAGCAGCCACACCTGAAAAGGCAAGAGAGGCAGTATTGCCAGCAACAGAAAAACACAACCACACAGGTAGAGAAAAGTTTAGGATAAGTGAGGAGCTTGGACACTTCATGCAGCACTCAAAGGCTGCCATTGCTGCTTGGCTCTGCCACAGCTTTTTGCAGAACTGGGGGCTGGTGAAGGAACTATCCCTGATGGTAGCACACCACAAACTCATGTTTTCTCACACTGACCATACAACTTGGACTGCATTTCCCCTTCAGCTTTTCTTGTTAGCCCAATTCCAGATTTCCTTTTCTTTTTGGGATCCTGTATGTGATGCTGCTATGAAGACAGTGTCCTCAAGAAGTGGGATATGATGTTTACTTTCAGGACAACTTTAGTACTGAGAAGTCTCTTCGGATTACACCCATTTTGCCAGGAAGCAAAGTGTAGAGAAACTGGAAATAATCAGCAGCTCCTGAAAAGGGTTAAATCCAGAATGGACAACGGTCAGGTCACCTGTCTGAGCTGCAGGAGAAAATGCCTGTCGTGGCAGGGGGCCAACCAAGAAAAGCAGAGCTCGATGCTTTTGAGGGTAACACCATTGCCAGTATGTTACAAGTAATCTGGAAAGGCTGCTGCTGAAAGCTGAAAACACAAGAGCATCCAGTCTGCAGTCTGTCATGGAGTCCTTGTATCTGCTGAGGGAACAGAGCATGACTCCTCACAGATGTCCTATTTCTTCTGCAGTGGAGGAAAAAAAATAGCTCTACCCTGTCCCATGCCCTGAGGCTTTTAGATGACTGTGTCTTCTGAGAGCTTGGAATACTGTTTTCTTTTAGTTTACTAGTGATGGGTAGCCTATGATGACATTAATCATTTGATTTGCATAGTGCAACATTATCTCTTGTCAGGGATAAAACGTGATCATATCATATTTGATGTCACATTATGTTTGTTCTTATTCATTGCCCCATAGATCTTAAAACCATCCTTCTCCAGAAGTAAGGAGGATGTAAGGACATCTCATATTTACTTCTTTTCAATATCTTGTCCTCCACCAACCACTCTGTGCTGTTGACTTCTGGCTCTTGACTGGATTTGCAAGCACTCCTCATAAAAGAGTATGTCTGTTTCTTAGGTCCCAAGCATAAAAATATAATGGAGACATACTAAGGCTCTTGACAGTGTACCCTGGGATCTTTGAAGGGAAATGTATAAATGTGTCCTGCTCTTTGAAGGCATTTGAGTACGACAAATCCATAGGAACAAATGCTGCAGAGGTACATAAATGGATACTTATTGAGCCCAAAGCATGAACTGGCCTGGAAACCACAGCACAGAAAATAGCCAGAAGCCAGTCCTTCTCCCAAACCCCACTCCCTTACAGGTTTCCAAGTGATGATATTGTGGCCCGGGTTAGGCAGTTTGCTATGCTGGCCCTTGCAGGATCACAGTGTGTGTGACACTGACCAGGCTGGGGCACAGCCAGAGGCAGAAGAGCCTTTGTGGAGACATGAGCCAAAAGTACAATCCATTCTGCTTCACAAACTTTAAAATTTTGGGGTCACTATACAAAATTCTTGATGCTCCATCACCTGCTCAAAAGTCTTGTGACACCTGGTACATACACCCTGTCCTAAAGCAAAGAACAGAGGAATTCAATTTAAAATGCTGCTCAGGTGACTGAAAAAACAGCATCTTATAAAAGAGCTTATTCAGGAACAAATTACGTATGTTCTCTGTTCATCACTGCTCTCTGCAATAAATGTAGAAGTTTTATAGTGCATTTTTTAGAAACTTAACTTTGTTTTGTTTTTTTTTTTTTTAATATCATTTAACTAAAATGTTATGTTAATGATTGCTTCCTACAATACACAATGCAAATGGAAAAGAAATGTGGGGAGATTCACATCAATAGCAGGAAAAAAAATCATAAATAAAATGTGCTGGAAGTAAAACAGATGGTTGGCACCTCATGGTCCTTTATAGCCCTGGGTGACAGAACTGTTCCTACACTTGGAGAAGGAAAAAAGGGAAACAAAACTTGTCTGTATCACTGTTACACTTATGCTGCTTTAGGATTCTTGATATTGTAGGGAGTGGGATTTCTAGCTGTGTCTAAACTGAAGGTCAGTCCTAGCTCCTTAGCTGTCCACATCCACCAATGCTGCTCTTTTCCCAGAGCCTGGAGGATGTTGTGCATGTAGATCAGACTACCAGCACCACACCTGCTGGGTGGGCATCAGGGCCTTCAAGCACGGCAGCATACTCACCACCTCCCAAGCAGAGCCAGAGCACAACAGCAGCATCTGCTGCACTGTCCTGCAGTCACCTTCTCAGAGTGCTGAGAAGCAGAAATCAGCACGATCACTCCTTGCCTCTGCACACCCTCCCTGCTCCTGAAACACCATGCAGATCCATGCAAGACACTGCATTGTGTATTGCTGCCTGAGCAAGAGGACACTCCCTGCAGAGGCTCCCTGGCAGACCAGGGAGCTGGTTTTTGTGTTTGTGACCTCTCCAAATGGTTTTACTGCAACGTCTCTATCAGTCTAGATCTCTGTAACCCTTCCTAGCAATATGGTCTCAGAAATAAGATGCCACAGCTGTCAGACATCTACAATTCATCTTTCCCACAAAGCTATTGGATATGACAGTAAACATTCACCTTCAGCTAAGCCCATTCTGAAAATTTACTGGAAGGCAAATTGTTGAAAACAGACAGGCTGCTGCAAATGGGAACAGTGAGACCAGTGCCTGTGCTGATTTGCCTAAGGTTTGGATACAAGGTCACATACTACGAGAAAGGAGGAAAAAAATCAGCATATAGTCCATAATGGGATAATTTTAGTAACATAATTTCTAATCTTCACCTCTTATTCCCAAAGATTCATTTGGCCAATCTGGAACTTGACCTTCTCCCTCCACAGGTTGTACCAGCACTTGATACCACACAAAGGAAAGTCGCTCTGTTGGTCACCTCCCAGGGAAATACCACACTGAGCAAAGCAAGGGAAGGATAGGAGCTCGCATTGCTTTTCTTGCCAACTGCAGTAAACCCACAAAGAAGCTGTGTTCACTCCCACAAACCTCCTGCTGCAATGGGTGAGAGTAGGGATTCAGATTAAGGAGGGATTCAGCGAGGCAGAGCTCTTACACCAGAAGCATGACTTTCCATGCCTGGATGATAGTTCTGAAGGATGAGGCACTATTGCCAAAAAGTACAACAGGGAGGATATTGAGACCACTGGTGCAGAAGTAGCTCTTCTCATGTGTTGCATTCATAGTGAGTACAATTGCAGTATATTTTACAATGGCTCTCTTCCATCAAAAGTCCATGAGCGACAAGAACATTTGAAAATTCGTCACTTTTGCCACCGAGTGCTATTTTGTCACTAGATGGATTTACATGTTGTCTGATTTTGGAAGGTCATTTGCAACATCCCCTTACAGGAGCATCCACCACTTATTTATATACTGAGCACTCAGCACTCAGTCAAATTATTTTCATGTTACCAGAGAACAATGACCCGCCGTGGCCAGACTTCTGCAGGTGAGACTGTAAACATTATCAACAAGTGCTGTAATGTTTATCGTATTTGTAGTAGTATTCCTATAACACTCAAGAAAGATTTTATCAAGTCTGTCATATATTCTTAGCAGCTTATCAGAGCCACTAGCCTAAAAACATCCTTGAATAGAAGTGACAAAATAAATGTTGCTATTTCTGTAGTTCGTGTACTTAAGTGCAAGAACTGCATAAATGACTTATAGCCCTTTTCAGTACTATAGCAATGGATTGATTTACAGCATCTTTAGAATACCCTGCCTGAACTCCTGCCTCTTGGATCTGTGAGTGTCCTTGAAACATTTGGTCACTGTCTGTCTACTGCTTTCTGACATGAACTTGCCATATGTAATAGAATTTCCATATTCACAGAAAAGTTCCCATCAGAGCTCTTTTTAAACGAAGCACTTGGAGATGGCATCTGCAAGATATAAGTGAAGCATCAAAATTTAAAACCTGAATTGCTTCTTTAATCTGTTTCCAAAGGAGTAATCCCACTTCAGATCTCAGCTATTTTATGTTGTATAACTGAAAATCCTAAAAGTTTGGGAATGGACAGAGTAGTCCACAAACACCATTTCATTTACAGTAAAAATGCTTAGGAAATCCATGAATTTGGGGGTTAATAACGTCAGAGAAGATGCACATGATCGCACCTGCTATTTCACTCTCTGTTTAAGAAATAAAAATATCCACTAAAATTCCAGACTCTTTCCTTTCCCAATAAAGAAGGACAAGATTGTCTAGAATGTTTTATTTTTCAATTCCAAAAGAATATTCATATGAATAATTCACATTAATGACTGGAAAAACTAAGTAACTACATATACATAACTTTGTAAATAACTTTTCTCCACAGTATGTAAAAGTGTTCTGACTATCAGCATTTTGTTCAAATAAGAAGCTCTTAATTATAGTTTTAATTGATTATCAGTACTTAACTATATGTGTTCAAAAGGAAGACATTCTGTGTGAATAATTATATGCTACATTCAAAAAAACCCAGCCATTTGTTTCCACTGCACAATTTATTCAATTTCAAATTAGAAAAAAATTACTATGTACTTGACAATTGCATGCATAAACTCAAAACATTTCAGCTCAAAAAATTGATTTCTTCCAGTCTTGTATTAAGGCGTTCAGGAATTTCACCTAGGCAGACAAATATCTGAATAAAAAAAAAAAAAAAAAAAAAAAAAAAAAAAAAAAAAAAAATGGACAGACAAGTTACAAGTCAGATGATTTCCTTCTGTTAACAAATATGACCACAGTGAGTCCTGGTAGTAGACAGTTGCATTCCTTATCTTAGTGTGTATAGCTGATAGGAGTCAAAGTGATTGGAGAAAAGTTATCTCAGCAGAAGTTTCTTCAACATTTTCTTGATTTGGAGTGCTGAATAAGCCATTGTAATGTTATGTCTGCCAGGATAGATGAAACAAAATTAAAAACTCAACAGCCTGTTTGCAGACTGTAGAAACACAACAGAAACCCAGCAGGTTAATACAAATACAAAAACCCCAACCAAACAAAACTCAGAAACCACAGGTTCTCATTCACACATAATTAAAGTTCAGAACTTCAACCTCCAGGTGGCCCTTTTCTAGTTAGTTTTTGCATGTTTTTAAATCATATGCATTTTGTATTCTCAAAATATAATGACTGACATCAAGTTCTCTAAGCCATAGATAAGGAACTGTTGAAAAAGCAAAGACTTAAGATGGCCATAAACTGTGAAATCTAGACTAGAATGAAATGCTGAGTGAGAACAAAGGCAAATACACAAACAGAAGGAATGAGAAGGGCAAACATCTGACAATACATTAAGAAGCTATTTAGGTAGGATGTAGGAGTCCAAGGTCTCTGAAAGACTTGCAACATTAGACTAAAATTTAATAGCTGAAATTGGCACCCCTCCTGATGCAATCCAATGCATTGAGTTGAAAATTGCAGCAGTTCACAAGCTGATTCATGAGCAGATTAGATGTTTTTGCCTCAAGGCAGTAACATCTGTCAGGAAGGATGTCAGGGGGCAGCAGCAGCTCTAGCCCTCAAATTGAAATTTGTTGCCATATTTGTCTTAAGTTCAAGACAGCATTCCATGAATATCCTTGCAGACCAGCTCAGGCATTGAGACTGCAGAAAAAAGCAACCCACTGCACTTATATCAAAGCTAATAACTATACAATTATCTTCCACAGTCTCTCAGGATGCAGTAACTGGTAGCCTTACACTACACCTCCTGATGAGACCAGTTAGCTAGGCTGCAGTTCACACTGAAACACCAGGATCATGTCATTCAACTGCACTGACATCAGTCAAAAACAGAGGAAGGAGACTTCTCAGTCTTCTCCTTAACAGACTAGTAGTTTCATCAATTCAATAAGCTAGCATAACAGTCTTTCATTATAAATGGTAGTTTCCAGCCCTTAGGTCTCCCTGGCTTCCTCACCCAACCTCTTTTCTCAAGGTCTTCCTCAAAATACACAGGGTACTCCAACAATGCCCACATAGTCCCAAACAGTATATGCAGTGTGCTCCCATTTTTCATTTTGTTTTTGGCAAACATTCAAGAACCTGGCTACTCTTTCTAGGCACAATATTACACTGGAAGATACCTGATCAAGTCTCAATTAGGATTTAAGTCTTTTTCATCCCTTCTCCCAGAACTTCTACAAGTAAGTGATCTACACTGTTCTGCATTAATGATCATTCTTTCATGGAAATTTTAGCATGCTTTTTGTCGCATGCCTTTCTCCTCCAGGGCATCAAGCTAAATGGACTGGGATCAAAATCTATTTCCTCCATGATTCTTTCAAAAATTAAGCTGGTTTTACTAGTTTCCAGTCACAATCCCACTTTTAAGAATCTCGACTGCAGCCTTGCCAGTTTGACGAGGATTAAGCATAGCATTTCAAAAACCTTGATCACACTCACTGCCCTTCAACTACTGAGATTATCCTGTGTTGTCTTTTACAGTCCTTATCTCCTGAAGTCTAATGTTCCCCAGTATAGCAGCACCTTCTGTGCATCTCACTCACTCAGAGATAACAGCTGCACCCCAAGCTGCAGCAAACATGGGTCTGGTCTCCTTCACACCAACATACCCAGGTCATGTACACCACTTCCAGGGAAGCCCTCTCTGCCCAACACAGCTGAAATCTCCCCCAGCTCACTGAAGTCCAAGTGCTATGGTGGAGTCTCCTCGCCATCTCCAATATCTGTCTCTCTCTCTGTAAGATGGAAATTTCCCTACTGTTGAGAAAAAGTGGCTTTCTTCCCATTCCCACTCTCGGTTTCTCACTCAGCTGAGCCCTACAGAGCTGCCCAGCTCTTCTATCAAGTCTGGCTTCCTCATGTAGCAGCTGTAAGTATCCAGCCAGGCTAGATCCCATCCAGCACCACTTGTCTCAGCAACATGCAGAGAAGGGTGGCAAAGAGGTAGCATGCCCCTGGACAACTGCTGCTGCTGCTGCTAGCTCAGCCTGTGCTTCATCCCTTCCTCCTGCCCTGTGGAGGAAAGGGAATGGGAGGACATGACAGAAGAAAGGGATGGGAAGGTGGAAGAGAGGAGAGAGAGGTAAAGGCAAAAAGCAAAGGCAGATGGAAGACAAGTTCATGGGGATAGACCTTCACTGACTACAGGATACACTCATTGCATTTCCACTTGGAAAAAAGCACCATCCCTCAGTTCAAGGAACAGCCACATGCACATAAAACCTTGTAACAAATAAAACCATGCATGGAGTAAATCACCAAAATTTTTTTAGGATCACCTAATAACTGGAAGGCCTTCATACGGAGCTACTGTTTTTTCAAAAGTAACACAGGTTTCTTGTAAAGGATTCAATTACTCCAGGCTTTAAATATGCTTTTCCAAGGTCCCTGTCAAATTAACTTCTCATGGAACTAAATATTTCTACAAGTTTGTTTTTTTTTTTTTTTTTAAATTACACATAATTCTATGTTGAAACAAATACAGTTGTTTACAATATTTGCAAAATATCTTACAATGTAAATTGAGATCTTCAATAATATAGTGGAGGTAGATATTCAAACCTGATCCGATCCAATCAATGTACAACACATACACTGATGACACTAGAAGTAACTTACCTATGTTGTCCTTCTCTTTACAGGAAATAGAATAGCAACAGATTTCTCTGTCTTGAATAGCTGAAAGGTTTCTACAGAAACAAAAACAGTAAGTACTGTTATAACCCCACAAACACAGAAAACAGAAATTTCCATTAACTTCTATGTTTTCTGCTTTTTACTCAATGGGTTCAATTCTATTCTCAGATGTTAAATTCTTAAAATATACCATGGCACACAGAAAACCACACATTCATTAAACTATAAGGATTAAAAGGTTATAAAGTCATTTCACAAAGATGTGAATTTCCCATTATGCCAGTGTAATAGTGAGAAATAAAACCACAGAAATCCAGAAGCCAAAAACGTTTTGTGGTTGCAATCAAGTATTACCTATGTCTTATCATTCACCTTTTACTATTTTCATTTAGAATTCCAAGGTTTTTCTCCACTAAATCATAATAAAATAACAGTACTCAAATGATCACACCATTTATCTTCAGGATGTTTACAATATCATACTTAATATATCAGATCTGACTCCTACTGAAAGGATGCCTTTACATTTAGGGAGAAACTGATTGTTAATCAGCTTCTTTCTGGGAATTCTCCAACCCCCTTCAGAGCTTTTGAACACTTGGTTATTTTTTCATTTATTTATCCTCACACAAGTGACACAGACATGCACAAAATATTTTCCTGAAGCTGGTGGGAAGTGAAGGCACTGAGAAGTCTAAAGACTATACAAGAGATTCCAGTAAAGAAGAGAATTAAATAGGGACCTCCCTGGATTACAGGAGAGCAGACCTATCCTCTTCAGGGATCTGCTAGGAAAAGGCCCATGTAGTTAGGCCTCGTAGCAAAAAAGGGCTTAAGAAAGGTGGTTAATATTCAAAGTTCATCTCCAAACTGAAGAATAACCTATCCTAACTAGTCTGAAAAAAAAATGTCAAAAGGCATAAAGTGGATGAACAATAAGCTCTTGGCAAAATCCATTAATAAAAAGGAAGCATACAGACGGTTGAAGCAGAGACAGGTAACCTGGGAGGAATAAAGAAATGCAAGATGAATGCAGAGAAACCAGCAGGTCAGACAAAGCCCAGATGAAGTCGGATCTCATGAGGGATGTTGAAGAAAACTAGACAGTGACAAATGGAAGACAGGAGAAAATGTGCAGCCTTGCTCAATGAGACAGGAGACCTGGTTACAGAGGACATGAAAATGCTGCCTTTGCTAGCAAGATTAGCTTTCAGAAACCGCAGGACCCAGAGACCATGGGTAAGTTAAGAGCAAACAAATTGTATGCTGGATGGAAGACGATCGGATCAGGGAATAAACAAGCAAACTTGACACAGAGAAGTCCATCCCTGGTGGGATGCACCTACAAGTGATAAAGGAACTGACTGATGTAATTGTGAGGCCACTCTGAACAATCAAGATGACTGGGAGAGGTGCCTAAGAGTAGAGGAAGGCAAATGTCACTCTTCAGAAAAAGGAGGACCCAGAGAAGTACGACAGTCAGCCCCACCTTGATTCCTGGGAAGGTAGATTATGCAACTAATGCTGGAAACTATTCCCAGGCATTTGACAGACAAGAAGGTGACCAGGAGTATTCAGCACAGATTCACACAAGAGAAATTACGCTTGACCAACTCAATAACCTTCTACAATGAAAACTACAGTTTGGCAGACGACAGGGGAGCAACAGATACTGTGCATCTTGACTTGAGTAAGGCTTTGACAGTGCCTTCCATAATATCCTCACAGGCAAGCTGAGGAAGTATGGGCTGGATGCACGGATGGTGAGCTGGACTGAACACTGGCTGAACACCTGGTGATCAGCAGCACAAAGGCAAGCTGGAACCCAGTGATACCAGAATACACCAGAACCAATACTGGGTTCAATCCTGTCCTACATTTTCATTTGTTGCAAATGATGGGGCAAAGCACAGATTTGCAGATGACAGAAAATTGGGAAGTGTGGCTGATAGACTAGAGGGCCATGCTGCCACCCAGAGGGACCTCCACAAGCTGGAGGAACCTCCACAAGCAGGAGAAAAGGGCTGACAGGGACCTCATGCAGTTCATGAGGAACAACCTCAGGCACCAGGATGTGTCAGATGCCAACTGTCTGGAAAAGAAGCTTTGCAGGAAAGGGCCTGGGAGTCTTGGCACGTCACCAGGTAATCAGTGTGGTAAAAATGCTAATAGTATTCTGGGGTGCACGAGGAGTGCTGCCAGCAGGCTGAAGGAGGTGCTCCTTCCCTTTTATTCAGCACCAGTAAGGCTGTACCTGACCAGCTGTGGATCATCAGTACAAGAGGGATATGAATCTATGGGATAGAGTCCAATAAAGGATGACTAAAACAATTAAGGAACCAGAACAACTCACATACTAAAAAAGGCTGAAGAGCTGGGACTGTTTGTTTAGCCTAGAGAAGAAAAGGCTTAGGGAACTTCTTATTAATGTGTACAAAAACCTGAAAGGAGCCTGTAAAGAAGAAGCCCAGTGATGGGACAAGAGGCAATGACTGTGAACTGAAACACAGGAAGCTCTCTCTAAACACACAGAAACTTTTTACCTCTGAGTGACCAAGCACTAGCAAAGGTTGCCCAGAGAGGCTACAAAGTCTCCATCCTTGGAGATGTTCAAAAGCTGTCTGGACATGGGAGAGCAATGGAGCAATCAGCTCCAAGGAGAAAAAGTCTCTGCTTGAGCAGGTAGATGACCTCAAGGTTCTTTCCAATCTCAGCCATTCTGTGAGTCCCAGTTTAGTAGCCTAGACTTTGGTCCATCCTTACTATACCAATACTTCACTTTCTATTAATTAAAACTATGTGACTTGTGAATCCTATTTTACAAAATCAATGCTATACTGGTCATTTTTATAAAATAGTTTATTTTCTTTCAATTACATTCACTATGCATCAATTTGTTGGTTTCAGTAATCCCTAAATTATGCTTTGGATATATGGCAAAAACACCTGACTTGCTTAAATTTACCAACACTAGATTGATATGGTTCTGTTCTAATGCCATTCAAGCATTAAACCGATACTGCATTGTACTGTGAGAAGTCAAAATGACCCTTTCAATACCCATAGCAGTTCTATCCTCAGTGATGGGAAAAGAGGATTATCTGAAATAACTTTACACAATCAAAAAACAATCAAGAGAGGTTCAAATCTACTGCAGTCAATTATCAGCCTAGATCACAACATCAGGTGCCAGCAAAGCTCAAAGTAGAATATCTGAGAATAAAATAGCATCTTTTATAGCCAGTTATTGCCATAGACTACTAATAATTTTGACCTGCATACCAAACTTCAGAGTGTCACAGCTATTTACAAAAGACAGCTACTTACAATTTCTCAATTAACTGCTTCTCATCCAGTGCACCTGGGAGGTCTCGTTTATTTCCAAGAACTAACACCTGAAAGAAATAATTCACATACATATTAAATCCAGGAGCAATGGAAGTTTATTTTTGTCTGTGACTTTTTGCTGGCATTATTTGAGATTCTGCAGCTATTTACACTGTAACAGAGGACATATTCAAAATGACCAATGACTGTGGGAACATCATGGAAATTCCACTCCTAGTCAGGGCCATATGCTGGATGTATACTGTCTGAAAACTGGATTAAATTATTTCTGGGTGTACTAGTATGAGAAGTCTCCTGTGGAAGTGAATCTCTCCATTCTGGATGGCATTACAGGATGGTATCAGATCGAATGCAAAGGAATGTGGAAGAGAGCTTGCATCAGGTGCATTCAAGCCACTGAACGATATTCAATTCAGAAGACCAGACTGATGGTAATCAAAAGTAGGGCCCAAGCAGCAGAGGCTGCTGCTAAAGACCCAGACACAATTCTATGGTTTTTTGCTCCCTTGCTTCTTTAACACTGACACACTGAACAGCTCAGCCTCTGAACCAAGTATCATCTAAGCACCAGCCACCTTTCTCTCCAATTTGAGTATCCATGGTAGAAATCTGAAAGGCAGCCATCAGGAATTAAGTCCAAGAAATGCAGAAAATTTACCAAATAGATGCTGGAACTTCAGTTCCTATTTAAGGCCTCAGTATAAATGAAGGTCAGATAAATGAATTGAGCACATTCTAAGATAAAGTAAGCGATGGAAAGTTTTTCTAGTTATTATTGCATTATTGTTTTCCAGATGTGCTACAATTCTATGTCAAGACTTTCCCATTATATCCTGTGAATCTGGAATACATTAAACTCGTTATTTGCAGTCCAAATTAATAAAGCTGCTCTAAAATCTATAGTGCCAAATCCTGAGCACAATAAGTTGAATAAGTTCAATACTAGTTACTACACATGAAATAAAAATAAGTAAAAAATACATCGCCGCACCTTGGAAATTACTGTGCGGGTCAGGCTGGGCATTTAGAATGTGATATTATAACATATAAAGGGTAAGGAACCTAATTAAAAGCTACTGAACTTATGAGAGACCAATCATTTCAGTAAGGAAAAGTGAGAAGTAAAAAGACATGTGAAGCGAGTGCAAAGGACAGGCAATGTCACTCCCCACGAACAGCATAACTGTAGATTTCTGTAGGATTTGTTCAATAAATAATTAACATATAAAATCACAACAACAATAGCAAACCTTATAAAAGAGATGGAGAATCACTTGAAAAACTCTCCTTTGAGAATAGTGGGAGGAGAGGAGGGAGAGAGAGGGAGAGAGAGGGAGGGAGACTGACTGTATACTGGAGGTACTGTTTTTATACAGACCAAGTCCCAGGCATCCATGGGGTGTAAATGCCATTCCCATAACTGATGGGCATGTGTACAAACACTTCCTTTCCCACAGTTTGCCATGGTGGCAACGTCTGGATGGGTAGCATGTCCAGATCCTAACCAAACCTTCAGCTCCATTAGGCCTGGAATTAGCTCCTGCGTACTGTGGCATCTGTGCTTATCTCAAGTTCCTAATGAGGTGGCTTATCTTATGGGAAGTTCCTTCTGCCAGTGTTTTGACACACTTCAACTGTGTTCTTTAAGTCCTTAGACTGTCTACTCAACCTCAGGTAACTTTAACTACTTGTAGTGGCCATGTCCAAATAACTACTTACAAAAAAGGGGCCAAGGAAAAGCCATCAAGTTGTGTGCAACTTCTTCCTCATTTGTATGTACTATTGTTTTCTTATAATCAAGGCATGAACTCTTGCTTAGTGGGGTCAACATAAGGACCAATGATAACCTGATGGATTCCTAAATTGGCAGATTACATTTAAATGAACAACATTAATCTTCACCTTTGTTTTCCTCATTGGAATTTCAGCTGAATACACTATTCTTTCACACTTCCAACTGGAGGAGAGATGCATATTTGCATTTTTTCCACATAATTTAGTTTGAAATACTAAGTCAAGAAAAAGTCAGGACACATAAAAAGCCAAGCTCCTACACCATGTCTGGAGGCAGAGGACACTACTTGATGTTACTGTCTGCCAACCTGCAGAAAGATTGATCTCACATGCCCTAAAATACTGCCAGAAACATATCTGGGTCACGGGCTGAATCCCAGCCAACAAGGGACTGACTGTAAGTAATTACTGTCTGATAATGCCACACATGAAAACACAATTTTTAAAAATCTATTCTGGCCTTCAGACAAGAAAATGTACAAACACAATGCAGCACTGGCAAGTTGTTGAGTAGTACCAAAAAAAAAAAAACCTCACAGTAATTTTCCAAAGAGCGCTTAATATATCAAGGCTGCATCATATATAACCTAGTATTTTTAAGAGACCAGAGGAACCAATTCATGAGGATTTAGGCCACATTGCTGACATTCAGGTAAGAATAATAATGAAAATACTTACTGGAATTCCATGCAATTGTGGCTTATCTATCAAACTGTGTAGCTCATTCTTTGAAGCTTCTACTTTTTCTAAGTCTGCTGCATCCACCATGTAACTGCAATGAAGGATAGTTATTTATAATATTGACCATTACCTGCAAAAATTTGCATTAAAACATCTGAAATGTGACAAATGTCTTGATATTGGCAAGAGCATTAGAAAAATCCAAAGTTGTATAAGCCCTGCATTTATTGATATAGGAAGGTAGAGTTAAATATACACGGAGGGGAAAAAAATGGCCTGGAACATGCAATTACTTACATGCCTGGGTTGCTGCATGTGCAAAACACCCTACTTTTATTGTATTGGGTCTTCTTATGTGATGGAGGTGGACAGAAAAAATATTTTATTTCTATATAATATAATGTAATACCTAATTTTATAGTAATATATATTGCAAAGTACATGTGCTATGGACATACAAAAGAAAACTTACACAACCGCATTGACTCCTCTGCAATAACGCTCCCACATGCTTCGAAACCTTGGCTGTCCTCCAATGTCCCACACCTGAAAAGGTAAGAATACTCCAGCCCCAAAATAGCTTTCAACTATGCAGTCCTAACCCAAAAGAATCTTTTAACTCTTATATGCAGCATGCAGGTTGTATTGCAAATTCCAAAATTTTACTAAAAGGTCTTCTTGGCCCCTTCCAGCTAATGGAGGGGGACAGGCACATTCACAGAGTAAGTCAGGCCCGTGACACCAAAAGCTCAAAAGGTTCCTTTGCAGAACGTTACCCTTTCCCACTCGTTGAAAGAAAAGCCTTACTCAGATACTGAAATGAATTATTGCAAATGCACAGTCTCAAAAAAAGGAGTATCAACATTGTATAAAACAGTTATGCAGGGTAATTTTTAATGTGGCTAGGGAGACCTGAGTTAAGAATATATCAGAATGAACTAACAGTATAAAGATAGTAAAAAATCAAAGAGTTGGTTGGAGAGCAGACTGAATCCACATAAGGGACAATACTCCCCACTCCATGGAGCTCCAATACCTCCACAACTCTCACACTGGTTCAACAAATGTGCTTTAAAAGACACATGAATTAATTATCAGAACCAGAAAGGAAACAGTAGTATAGGTATGTGGGAAACCAGGACATCCTTCTGACTGTCCTGGGAAAATTTACAAGAATTTAGGTAGAATGATAATTAACATATCACAGGGTGAAAAAAGTAGAATTTTGGGTATTTTAAAATGTGGGATCAGGGGACAAAAACGGAGGAAATTGGGTGTGTCCCTGTCCTTCTTCTTCATCTCTTGTTCTCCATCTTCTGCTGTGGTGGTGGCACTTTCTAATTGGTTTAGAGTAAAGGTACACTGTTCAATGTAGTTGATAGGTATTGGAGAGTTGTTGTAAATAAAGCATATGTATAATTTTTACTATAAGAGATAGCAGCATCCCAAAGGGTGGGGAGTCTGCCTGATCCTGACCTGCAGGGAAGACCTCAGCAGGACAGAGCCACAAATGTAAGATAACAAAGAATAAACAAATCCTTGAACAAGAGAACAGATGGTCTCGACCTCTTCTTCAGACGCTGGGCTGGGGGAAAACAGAAAACTGGCACAGAGACAAGTAAAGTCAGGTGAAAGCTCAGAAACAAACAGAAAAACATTATTATTTTTTTATTTTAAAAACCTGACATAGGTAGGTCTGAAGTGATTAAGCAGTGTTTCTTGAAGGAAGAAAGCTCAAATTCTGCTTCCGATGCTATAAAAGCTGTAATCCCATAAATACGCATGCAATTAGTATCCAGCAATCCCATGGAATTCCTATTTGTTAAAATATTAATACACTATTTTTCTGTACACGAGTTATATATTCTGCTTTACTTGCAAAATAAAATGGTGGATGACAATATCTTGTTTCAAAATTGTTTCTCAGCTCAAAATATAAGGTAACATATCTACATCATGCAGGTCAGGGCAATGTGAAAATTTATTTGTTACAGCTACATCCAAAGACAGTTGTGTTACAAGTGACACACAGATTAAGACAGTGATGAACACTGAAAAAATAAAAGTAATGGATTTGTTCCTCTGCCAAGGACAAAGAGATGTAGTTATTTCTTATTTTAAGCACATTTAGCTACCAAAACAATATATAGCATATACCACATCTAGGAGGCATATATATTACAGAAGAAACTAAATTTGGAAGTAATATATACAGAAACAAAATTTTTTAAAAGTTGTCCTCACATTTACACTATAAATCGAAATGAAGCCTGCTGTGGCAACAAAGCTTTGCACGACATAACAAGACTTCACAGATCCATGGGATAAGGCCTTTTTCAATTAATGTCTACTATTTTTTAAATTTCACAGCCTGTAAATCATGTTTATGTATCAATTTATGTATCATTTTCAATATCTTATATTCATATTTTAGAAAGAAGCATTTCCCAATTCACCATTAAAATAATTTCCTGATTGATATCTTACCACTCCTTCCAACATAAAATCATTGTATCACCTAAATGTAGACTGCCTTTTGATCCCCAAGTAAGATAAAAAATTTTACACATCAAAGAGCTTCTGACCATGCAATTATTATCTATACTGACATTTGAGGCACTGTATCAAAGGTCTCTTAATAAAATAAACCTTTAAACTTTAAAAGCTTGAATGTGATGAGTACATAGTTCAGCATTATGTTTAGGTGACAAAACTTATACCAACATTAATTACCCCAATAACTCATCAAGACCTTGAAACTATCCAAAGCCATCTGGTGCACATCTGTGTGTCTCCAAAAAGAAACTAAATTATTTTCTTGGTAGACCAGAGGAAAAAACAAAAAAAGGGAAAGATAATAGGGCAGACTAGTAGTCAATTAGATTTTTGGAATGCTGAAAGCCACGAAAATCTAAAAGACAAGGTAGCCTGGACAAATCACAAAATACGTAATACAAGATAGAAAAATACTGGGTTTGTCCTTGCTTGATGATATACTATATGTTACAGTATTAAATTGCACTTCAGAACAAGATTACTCTCATTAGGAGAAAAAGTCACCTTGAAACAATGGAAAGATAAGTCATTTCCAGTCAGTTTCCCTAATCAGGCTTACAGCTATTCATTAAAGTACAACATGAAGGACACAATATAGACTAGGTGTTTTTAACAGTGCTTTGGAATCAAGTTTACATCCATATAGTAATAATATACTGAAATACAGAAAAAAAAAAGAAAAAAAATCCCTCACCTCTTTCCCTTTGAAATCAAAATGGTTTTAATAGTAACTTTCTAATACTCTTTATTATATTGAATAGCCAATGAAAGATTTAACTACATAATTCAAAACACAAATTGCTGCACCAAACCATTTTCATAGTACTCAACTGAACAGACAAAACTGTGAGAATACAAGAGGTACCTGGGAAAGGGAAGAGGTCTTAGTGTTAAAGAAGTTTTCTTGCACGGGCCTTGCATATTTTGTATTTCAACTATTTTTGCACCCCAGTATTTAATACACAGGTAAAAAGTATGTTCTGGGTATGAATGGGGATAGGCAGGAGACTAAAACTTAACAGCTGAACATATACCTAGCTATAAAAAGAAGTTTACTTTGTCTGGTTGTTTTTAAAAAGAAGCTGGTCTTCAAATTTCTCTCAAGGTTTTTACTAGCCCCTCAAAAATAAAAGTTTCATAATATTTAAAAGGTAATTTTACCCTAGAAGACCAGCTGATTTTAAGAATCAGCAAAAGCTTACAAAATCACCAAACTGAGAAAAAGTTTGATATATGGTACCACTGCCTCACAGGACATTAAAATCTCAAGGATTTGTTGCTCAGGATCAATCTTAAATGCACATATTTGTTGGTATGATGTATTTTATACATCACTGTTTTATTCATTCCTATCTACTCCTATAGTGTAGTAATTCTTATTGCGCTTGCAGGTCTACACTGTCATTAATTAGTGCAATGTTTTAATCTGTAAACTAGATCACCATGATGGAACCACTGTTTACCATATACTTATCTGAGATACATCGAATTCTTCTGAAAGAGGAAACTTTTGATTTATCTCTTTCCAGTTTCTTCAGGAGGATCTAAGGCTCCATCTTAAGACATTAGCTATTACCTATGTTTAAGGATCAGATCCTTTTCTTTTGCACAGAGCTGTATCATGACAGTTAAACAAAAATGCACATGAACAGGTTCAAAGATTTCTGAAAGTTTTCAGTTACAGGAAGGTTCATTAACACTCTAGCTGTTTTTCTTTAAATTAGCTCATATTATTGGGAAGGCATGATGGTTCATGAGAAAGTTGCAGGAAAAGTGTTTTCTAGATGTCATGTTACACGACTTTTATCAGACACACTGTGTAGGAGATTTCTTGTGGACAGAGATTACAATTACAAATTTGTATCTTGATGTCAATGTGTAGGTTCAGTACATACAATCTCACAGTAGTCAGCAAAGTCTAGACAGCCTTTCAGCTGATCAGATGAAACATCTAGTTTAGGATGACAGAATTACGTACTAGGCTTGACAGCACTGACTACAGCTCCTCTGACTATTATTAAAAGAGTCTAAGCCACACTGCAGCCATTTAGCTGTTTGCAGGGAGACATCTTAACCTGCAAGGTGAATCCAACACTACAAATACTTGAACTTGGAAATTTATCTTTCTTCTTGGAAGTATGCAGAAAGTATTAGCCATAAAACCTAAACTGAACAAACAGGTGAGGAATTTGTTAAGCAGAGAGGAGTATTTGGGCAGAATAAGGCAGCACCAGTTACATCCACCACCACAATGCACACAGACAAGCCTAAGATGTGACCAATGAGCTCAATCATACAGCAAGCAGTCATTGCACTGGTAGCCAACTTGGTGTGTAATGATAGGGAGCAACTGGAAAGCATGGGGCAACTTCAATCACCTAAAATTTAGACATTTAATCCAGGTGACCAAAATTTCTCTTTTGCTACTGAAGTGCTCAGAGGGCAGGAAATTATTCTGTTTGTTTCACCCACCTTGCCTACCAGGTGAACCATTGTAGCAAAGCACCCTCTGCTCCCCAGCAAGTTCAGACAACTGGCTCAGGCTGGGTTACTTACCACCCAGCTACACTCACGAGGGACAAATCCTAAACAGTCACCTATTCTAGACAGGAATCTTCAACCAAATATAACCACCTTTTTTGCCTAATAAACAGAAGAATAAAAAAACTAACCTTAAACTTTTTAATAAATTGCCCTGTATATAAAAATCTACACAGCCTAACTTGTAGTACCTACCAGCCATGTAACTTAATATGGAAGTTAAAATATCTTACTACTTTAGAATACTTACTACTTATTACTATTACCCGGGATTATATTGGCATTATATTGGAATAATTATATTATACTGGAAATGCCTTCACAGTTACTCTTAGAATAAAAAAAAATGTGCAACATGGTTACATTTTCTGCAGTAATATTTTTATGTTCTTCGAAATCAGTCTTGGCCCTTTAAAGAACTCTGTTCTCCCTCCTCACTGGTGATAAAGTCCAACTCTTAAAAACACCATTAGGCATTTTAATAACATCAGATAAAAGAAAAAAGCTGTATGTGCATTTTAATGTTCATAATGTAATCATAATATTTTCACTGAAGAACTGGAAAGAGACTTGCAACACAAAATGTTCACAAAGTATCTTCGACTCCTGACAACAAGCACAGAAGCATTTTAATGTAGAGTATTTCTAAGTGATATCGAGCTATTTGTCATTTTATTAGAGACACAATGGAGATACAATGCTAGAAAGACCAACAGGTGGGTTTTAAAGAGGACACAAAAGCAAAGTCATTGTATTTAACTTTTTAAGGGTTTTGTCAGTCCATTTCTCTAGCCTGTCAAAGTCCTTCTGGATGGCAGCAGAATCCTCTGCTGCACCAGCCATTCTTCCCAGTTTTGTACTACTAGCAAACTTGAAGGTGCACCCTTGTCCCACCACCCAGGTCACTAATGAACATTAAACAATCCCTGGGATTTAGAACTAGGAACTGGGCTTCCTGCTGTCGATCACAGCCCTTTTAAATTCACCAGTACAGCCCTTCCTTACAGACAACTATCATAAAACATTGGGACATCCTGCAAAAATCCTTTTTTTATAGAAACAACCGCTTTGACTTAAAATCAGGCCAGACACAGCGTAGCTTTTTCAGAGTGATCCAAGTCATACTGAATAACCAATATGTGCTGAAACTCTGCTGGAGCTACACTCAGAGTACACACACAGGGTTGTAATACTGCATGACATTTGAAATGACAATATGACAGGTAAGACAACCTGAATAGTACGAGGAAGCATTACAAAGCCAGAGGATTCTATGAGGATGCGTAGAGCCGTGACAACACAACTGTCCAGAGCACGAGCGCTGCACCAAAGGCAGCTGGCAGAGGAATGCAGAGCTGGTATCCTTCTCCTGCCTCTCTGCCACATCAGAGCCCAGTGCAAGCAGCAGGAAGGACAGCTTTGCTCGCCCGCAGGCAGGCTGTGCAGGGTGTGGTGGAGGGACACCGGCACCTAGCGGTGACAGCCAGGGTGAGCACAGCCCACCCCACCAGCTCCAGCCCCCGAGCGCCCGCGCTCCACGGCCCCCGGAACACAATGGCCGGGAAGCGCGGATCTGCCTGGCCATGCTATTTTAAGGAAAAACAAATGCAAGAGCAAGGGGAATCAATCTGTGGCATTATCTGTGTGTATACATGTCTGTGGTGCTCTATTTCCTTTTAACTGAGAGCATCACTGCAAGAACCAAAGTTTAGAACCAAACATCCACCCTTAGCTGGATGTTCCCACTCACTTTAAACAGCAGTTCACAATTCAAGTCTTTTGAGGTTGTTGAAACTTGGCTTGGCTAAGGTAAATTTTATTAATTGCTGTCTAGCTTGTTGAACAATAAATCCCACCACTAAGCAAAAGGACTGCTAATACTAAGCAGATCAAAAAAACTCCAGAAAAAACATCAAAATCAAATCACTCAGAAAACAGCAAAACTTGTTTAGAGTTAAAATCTCAAAGCAATTCAGTCAGATATTTTTGCCATGGAAAAAAAAAGTTGTCAATTTTGCATTCAACTTCAACAGAATAGTTCTAGCAGATCCCTAAGTTGTAGTATATAAAATATGTCAATGCTAGAAATCATCCTGTACTTTAATACCTCAACCAAAACCTCAAAATACAAAGCTGCTTGCTTAGATTTCAAATACTGTGTGGTAAAATCCTTCCTTCACTGCCTTCTCTTCTTGGAAATAACGGGAGACAGGTTATTAAACATACTGATAAGTCAAAATTTGACAATTCATGGTTAAAGCTGACAGACTTACATTTATAAACAGGTTTAACTTCAATTCAAGAGCATCTGAAACTGGCATCTGCCTACAAAATGTTCCGACTTGCATAAATCAGTGTTTTTCTTTTAGTGTGGCTCAGGTAAATACTCATACACACATGCATGCCAGTGACCATACTTTTACATATTAAGATTACAGACTAAAAATGAGAATAAATCTACCAGCTTTTGAAAATGACTGCCAAAATCAGAAGAAAGGAAAGAAGACTATGAGTTTCAATTCTTTCTGCCTTCTGGAACTGTATGGAATCTGCCGATGGAACTGAAATAAGGAAACCAGGCAGTGACACTTGCACTAGCATAGTGCTTCCTTCTTAGTGGCCTATCCCAAAATACAGCAAAAAACAGATAAAGGATTAGTATCATCTAATTGCTGGGTTTGACACTTACTTTTTAAAAGTGATCAATATTATACTTCTAGAATGCAAATTTTTCACTTGATGACTTTTTGACCCAGATGATTTCTCAGCCTCAATTTTATAGTAAATTTAATTGATTCTGTTTTGCAGTGTGCCCTGAGACCTTTGAATAAGGTCAGACACAATGTCAAGTCTTTGCTTAGCGTAAACATCATTCCTGTCATCTTTAAAGAACTTCACGGGTTTAGTAAAATAACAATTCACCCATGAATTTTAATAGCTGACAGTTGAATAGCATAATATTTCTATGAGAAGGGTTACCTGTTTCATTGGGATAAAAAGGTTAAAGAAAATTATATTCCGAATCCTTGTTACTGGGCTGCAAATAGCTCATAAAAAGATTAGAGCAAGAGGCACCTCCTCATCATTCTTGAGTCATCAACTTATCATCAGATGATGCAATTTTTCTCAAAATCATTTTGGAAACCTTATCTAACAATAAACTGTAAGATTTTAACCTAGATACAGGAATAGTGACATACAAGTAGCTTATCTTGACAAGACTTTTAAGGAAATAAGCATTTATATGTAAAAGTCATATTCCCATACAACCCTCACTTTTACTGAATGCTGCTGTAGCAGAGAGACTGTGAGAACCAGCCAAGATATATTCCTGTGCAGACTGGCTTCCAAACCAAGTATCAATTTTGAAACTAATAAACATATTAATTTTGGTAGCATTATCTCCTTATTCTTAAAAATTGTATTATAGCAACTATATATAAAATTACTTTGAGATCAAAGAGTAAAACAAGGCAAATTCCACAGAAACTCACCCACACCCTCTCAGCACAATTAAATCTTGCAACATCATTTGTTTGGACAGCCTTGCTATAAACTATTAGTCAGTTCCTTCTTGAACTATCCTGGCTCAAAAAATACTTTATTTTGATGACTGCTTATTAGTACAAGATTTTTGCCTAGTTTAATGAACCATCAACTTTTTTGTTTTCTTCTACATCTGACAACACTGCAGCAGCATCAGTACCACCCTCCACCTATGCCTGTTTTTTCTCTATCAATCATGGCCTCACTGCTTCTGTGCAAAAAGAAAAAAAAAACACAGGAAATTCCTATTCCTGTGGATTTTTTATGAACTATGGTTGAATGCAGTAAGTTTTTTATTGACTGTGGCATCTCTGGAATTTGATCAGTAGTTTAAGAGTCATACCAAACAAGAGGAAGAGTATCTACAGAACTGAGGGAGAAAAGAACTTATGTGTTATGGAAAATGGGGGAAAAGTCAAGATAAAGACAAAAATCTAGATTCCTATTGACCTAATTCTAGCTAGAAGTTGTGAATTTCATCTAGACTAATGAACCAGGCTCCCCTAATAATCAAACAATAGACAGTGCCTTAATGCCACTTGAGTGATTATCTCTATTTTGATGACTATGCATCTCTATAGCTCTAAGAGATGGTTCCCGGATAACTGACTTAAGCAAGGTGTTCTATTTCAGCATAGCTAATGTGAGAGCTAAACCACAGTCTCTACTGAGACACCTAAGTTAGGAGTCAAGTCACTCCAGATTTCACTTGCAGTTGGGAGGAGGGGAGAAGGGGAAGACAGAACACAGATAAACCCCCAGGAGTCAACTCAGCTACCTCAGTACCTCCACATTTTATGACCTTCCTAAGCCAAAAAAGTGCAACAAAGCTTCTGCCTAGCATGGAATACAATGAAATCAAACAGATTAATGTAACAGAGAAATATATTACTATTGCTCTAAAAAAAGTTAGTCTGGAGCTAGAAAAATAGGTAAGGGACCTCATAATCTTAAAAGAAATTTCCTGTCTTTCATTTTTCCACTTGAAATTACTCTATTATTTGTTCCCTCTGTATTAATTCAAACATGCACACCTACCTTTATGGTAACATTTCCTTTTGTTATTTTTCTCATATTGAAGCCTACTGTAGGAATCATATCTTCTGTGAACTGCCCCGACTAGAATATAAAACCAAAATTATATTTATTATAAAACAGTTGATACCTACAAGAAAGGTTTTCATTTGCAATCTAAAAAATGTTACTTTACAGTACTGTAAAATATCACATTAATTTTCAGCAAGAGCATTGGCCAGCACTTCAATTACTGCATTGTCATATCAATGAAGACTGTTCATTTCAGTCCCTTTAAATGATCTTTTATTCTCCTGGGCAACAAAGATCACCCCAGTATCCACGAGACTTCAGATAAATCTCCATCTGATGCTTTGGCAGCACAGCCAAAATATAAAATTGTAAGATGATTTGAGTTGAAAAAAACCTTCAAAGGTCACCTAGTCCTACCCCCAATGATAAAATATTATAAAACTGACTATACCATGATTTTTTCCTGTAGTTTCTCACTTCTGTTACCACTATTTTAACTCCAAATATAAAAACAGTGAAGGACTATCCATGCAGAGAGTACTAGATGTAGAATTGTTTCTTCTTTGTAAGTGACAGCAGAGGAATCACGGTGCAGAGCTAAGAGAATGCCATTAAGACAGAAAAGTACAAGATACTAACTCAGTGTACCATAAACCCCCAGCACAAAAATGCTGCCTTCTCCCCCAGTTTAGAGAAATATTTTCACAAGAGACACTTCTCATCACACCAATGGGAATCTTACATACTTCTACCCACTACAGAAGACACCTTTTGAGAATAAAGTCAAAACTGAGATCTGAGTAGATAACTCATTCATTCTTCCTTTTAGAAAAGCATCATTAACAAGCTATTGTGTCTCCTGTACACAGTACAATAAGATAGGAAATTCATTACTTAAGTTATGCCCACACAGAGGTCCACGTGCTTTCTGCAACAGACACAGCAATGCTGGTTTTCCAGTCATCCAGCAAGGAAAGCAGCACCTTCTGGGCCTGCCACTGCCCGTCTGCATCCATCTGTCCATATTTACCCCATCAACCCATGTGCCCTAGGGTTTCTTTGTGAGTTTTGGGTTTCTTTAAGAAAATATGGGTATATAGACAAAGCAGGGTGCATTCATGTTCCATCAGTTGCCTCTCATCTGAGAAATGGAGGATGAGAGCTTCAACGTGCACTGGAACAGCAATGTGTCTCTGTGTCTCCCAGCCTACCCCTCCAGGGCTATTCCTGGGATCTGCACAATTTCTGAAGCTTTTCTCTTTCCTGTCTATGGTGGAGTGAGAATACACTCTGCCTCCAGTTTGCATTTAAAATATCAAGTTAAAAATTTTTAATCTAGGGCTTTAAAAGCTGTGTAATTTTTGGCAGTTACAGACTGTCTCACAATATTTTTGAGTTTGGAATTAGATCCATTAGGCAAGAAACGACTTCCATCAGTTCCTTGTTGGACCTTACTATGGGAATCTTCTTGCTAAATTCTGTACTACACATCTTCACCATCTTTTGTCTCCATTTTTTTCTCTTCTTCCCAGCTTCAGTAACTTGTCAACAGCAGTAGGGAAAAAAATTGAAGACAAAAGAACCCTGCAGTTTCACACAGATAAACACAACCAGCACTGACAGAAGTTTTTAACTGGATATAGTAAGACACAGCCAACCAGTAAACCCTCTTGTGTATTGGGTACTGGTCTGCCCAGGAATGGTGGAGTCACCATCCCTGGAAGTGTTCCAGAATGGACTGGATGTGGCACTTATTACTATGACTTAGTTGACAGTTTTTTATTTTCCTACACAGTGAAGAAAAGAAAGGAATAGATTCAAACATTCACCCACATTTGCCCAAGAGCTCTGTTTACTGTGTTTTAAGTGTTGTAACAATATGACCACCAGAAAGTAAAAGGTCTGTACTACTGTGCTTGCTAAGGAAGGTTTACATGACAAAGTGCCTATTTTTGTGGATATTTAAGAAGTGCAAAAAATTTTACTGTCATATTCCAATAAAAAACAGATTATCTCCCGACACAAATGAAAAATATGATGCTAAGAAGTTTGTAATGTCCTCTAAAAGTTTCTAAATATTGAACTTATAATGAACACTGTCATTACCCCCTACCATATCAACAACCATGGACCAGATTCTACTCCATTACATCAATATGCATATCCACAGTATAAGGCAGTGATTTTATCCAAGGTTTCCACTGGTACTAAGGACTAAATATGGCTCAAACTCTTGAGAGCGGACACTGTCTCAAATGGTACTTATTCAGGCTAAGCACGATATGAACTTTGAGTGCTCTTGCAAAGTGAAAAAAAATTGTAATTTCCAATGTTTTTTCTTGATCCAATGCATCTTTCACTTTTAAGTAGCCACTATTTTGCAACAGCTATTTTCACCATCACACTCTAGCCACAAACTCTGTGATTCACATACAGAGAGTTCCCAATCTGTTTTCAATAGTATTCAAGAGTAAACTGTTATTCACTGCCTTATCCTATTTTTTTTTTCAAAATTCTCCAACCACTTTTCTTTGGTGATTATCGAGGCATGTCATCTCCAGACTGGAGGATACAAAATCTACAAAACCTGCAATGTGTGACCCTCCCTAAGTCACAAAAAATGAATGCCCTGTAGAATACTCTTAAAAAATAACATTTGCAGGGAAAATCAGACCTGCAGTAAGAGGAGTGCTCTGGTGTTGAAGATAACATCACAGAAACAAACATATGATGCCATTCCATTGGTGGTATAGTACAAGGGAGTGGACAAACAGTTACCCACACACACGACTGTGGTCTCTGAACCGCTGTGTTCTTCTTTGCTCTGTTCATTAAAACAATCCAAGAAGCAATGTAATTTGTCATGCCTTTTCCTCATTCCCCGGCAAGGCCCGCCCTTGGGAAATGAATACTTCCAATGGGCGTAAGAAGCACCAAGGTCTATCTTCAAAAGGTTACCTGAGTGCCTGACAAACCAACTAAAATACCAGCTACTGGTATATTCCCTTGATTGTTGATGTCACACAAAATATACTTTCATTGGGCACCTGCCACTCATTTTTTCTCCTGCTCTCTCTGCTTCTTCATTCACAGTAATGCATAATCTCTCATTTTTCCCTTAATCCACAATCATATATGAAAGCAAGTAACAAATATCATATACTCAGGTCTTCATTGCCTCAATCTCTCTGATTTTAACCCACACACCTCCCGGTCCGGTTTTGATTCATGATCTACTAGATTTTTACAGTAATGACTAAAGAACATCTAGAAATTTTCATCTTGCAGAAGCTGAAGCTGAGATACATTTCACAAGTGATACCACCTTGCAGAAGAGCTTCACTAAGCTTCATGATTAGTAAGCAAATGTAACATATCTATATCTATATCTATATATATATATATAGATATATAGATATAGATATATATAGATATATTTCCTCTGACAGAAAGCAAGTCTTTGGGAGAGACCCAAATGCAGTTTGGAGGGCACAGCAAAGAAAGACGGGAAATGTATTTCAGCATGGTGACAGAAGAGAAAATGTCATGGCAGGTGTCAGCATTAGAGAGGCTGCAAGGCCATCACCAGAGGGAAGAGAATGCTGGAATCAGACTCGAATGCTGGGGAAGAGCTATGGAGGATTTGTGGAAGGCATTACTATTGCGGCAAGCGATGGGAGGAGAGAATTCACTAACGGGCAATTTGTGGCCTTGAGAGATGCACAATATATTATTCTGGGATACACTGAACGTGGAAAGCCAACCTAACTGTGGCAAGAGCCCATGCTCACGAATCTGCTCCAAGATGGGCACGCTTTGCAGTCAGACCCAGAAGACATCTTCCTCCCTTTGAAAACACTTTCACACACAACATAGCCTCCGGATGGGAAATTCTTGAGGTTGCAAACGATGCAAAAGCTGCCTCATGCTCACTCCCGCCCGCCCACCCCTTCCTCCCTCCGCATCCCAGCACATCCCACCGCATCGCCGCGGGACCTCACGGCAGGCGGTGCCATCACCGCAGCGGCACAGCCCGCACTTGTTGCGGGGAAAGGCCGCGGGCAGGGCCCCGGGCGGGCGGGCGGCCCCTCCAGCCCCGCCGGGCGGCCGCGCCCGCCCCACCCCGCGGCCCTGCCCCGCCGCTGGGGCCCGCACCGCCCTGCCCCGGGCCGGGGGCCGCGTACCGCCAGCACGGTGAGCAGCGTGGTCTTGCCCGAATACTGCAGCCCCACCAGCGTGAGCTCCATCTCCTCCTTCCAGAACAGCGAGCGCAGCCACTCCAGCAGCCGCGCCACCAGCGACAGCATCCCACCCAGCGCCCCCGACCTGCGGCAGGCGCCCAGCCCCAGCGGCACCGCTTCGTTGCTGGGCATGGGAGCGCGGGGAGCGAGCGAGCGAGGCGAGGCGAGGCGAGGAGGCGGCGGGGCTCGGGGCTCGGGCCGCGCTGGCGGCGGGGCTGCGCGGGGAGCCGAGCGCCAGGCAGGGAGCGCCTCACGTGACGGCGCCGCCGCCCTTCGCCCGCCGCCGCTCGCTGCAGACGGGGGCGGGGCCGGGCCGGGCCGGGCCGGGCGGGGGGCGGCAGCGGCAGCGCCCTGCGAGGCGGCGGCGCTGGCCGGGCACCGGCGCTGGCCGGGCACCGGCGGCTCGCAGCGCCCAGGGAGGGGAGGCAAGGCAAGGCAGCCGCGGCGGCGGGAGCTGCAGGGCGGCTCCGGACTCGCGGGGGTCCTGTGCGGAGCGGCTGGTCCCTGGGGTGTGGAAGGATGGGGCGGCCTGGCACAGACCTGCTGCCGTGGGCGGGCTGTACAGCATCCCGCACCCAGCAAAGGGGGCCGAGGCTGCGCTGGCGGCACTTGGGCTGCTTGACAGCTTCGATTTTGTAGGTTCATCGCTTCTAGTACTGGCAGTTCTCGCACCCCTAGGCAGGACCTCCACTGTTCCCAGGAAACTGCTTAAATTCATTGTGTAGTGGCAGGCTTCCAGATCCAGGGCTTACCGTGGTTTTATTTTGTTTCTCCTGTGATAATTTTTGGAAAATCATCCGTAGTATGACTCAAGAGATGCTTGTGATGGTGATTTTGTGTTGTGATCAATAATGAGACATGCCACTTCACCACGAATCTTCTGCCTGCACTGAATAAGCGACATATATATATATATATATATATATATACACAGTCTTGCCATAGAGCATTAGAGAAAGGCTTGTTTTACGATCCGTCTGCCAGTCTCAAAACTTACAGCTGAAATTTGATGCTCTGGAAAGATTACAGTGCTGGTGGTATAGGTTGTTCAGGGACGTTCATACAGGTTTATAAAAGTGTATCTTATGTTTCAGGTGACAATGGTGGGGATGCAATAAACATGTGGTCAGCAATTTACTTGAACCAGCACTGCGTATCCAGATCTTTCACATTTGGGGAGAAATGAGGTATTCGAGACTCATATTTGTAGTTCAGACACTACCAAAGAGATTTGATCATATTATCTGTATTTTAAGCATGCATTTTAGTGAGAGTTGAAGATGATAGAATCATTATGATTGGAAAAGACATCCAAGACCATCAAGTCCAACCTTTGAGTAATCACCACCTTGTAAACTAGACCATAGAGCTAATTGCCACATTTAGTTGTTTCTCCAACGCTTCCAGGGATGGTGATTCAACCACCTCCCTGGGTACATCTTAAGGAGAAGAAGCTTTCAGCTGAATGATATCTCCAGAGAAGAGAGCATGAGAAGAGGTAATGTCTCAGTGGTTTATTCAGGTTTGTCCTGATATACCAGATGTTTGGGGGGAAAAAAAATCAAAATCAGTAATTTCTGCTTGTGAGACACTACATTAGGGAGTAACTTCTCATCTCTTCTGCTTTGTAGGCCAGAGTCAAGCAGCTGCATTGCTGAAGGGAGCAGGAAGACTGTGTTGAATTTCTCGGTGAGGTGCCCACCTTTGTAAGGTACTCACCAGTAACTGCATGTGTCATCTGTGCCCTCTCCTGACTGCAGCTCCAGAGGCTCTAGCATGTGCCATAAATTCTTGTCATATTCTGGTTTGGGAAAAGGTAAAGAAGGATTTCCGTAAGGACTGTTAAAGTAGCAGATTAAGGTTTTTAACTCAAAAATGCTGTGATTTGGAAACTTAGACTTGGTATATGCCGTTCATGCTGAAATAGTGCATAGGATTTACAGACAGCCTAAGTCTATTAGTCCAGTGCTGTTAATTACCGGCTGCCCCAGCAATAAGATGCTTTGTGCTCTGTTGTGACATTAACCATATTATTGTTGTGGGACTGCAGGGTGCCCTTAGCCTCCCTTTAAGCAGGTGGTTGTTTTGTTCCTGCCTCAGGAAATCATCACTTGACATAGGCAAGCTGTCATCTTGTCTCAACCTGCTAGTAGCCTGAGGGAGCAGTGTGGTCCATGAGAGCCAATATATGGTATATTTCTTCTGCAGGATCTTTAAGAGTTCTGTTGAATAAATAAATTTTCTCATATAAAAACAAAGGCAGAGACAGGTGACTGCATATTGTCTAGAGCCCACATATATATGGTGCTGAACACCACCCTCTGGAATTGTGTACACAGAGCCAAAATGTTGGCTGAATATATAAAGTAATGATCCACATTAATTTTCATGTAGTCTGTTTGTGTCTGATTACTAATCAATAAAATACCTTATCAGTTATATACAAGCACACACTGAAAAATGTCATCCAAGTACTACTGACCAAGGAGGACTATAATCAATATACCATGATGGTGATAACGCATTAGTGAACATAATTCAATCCAAAGTTATTCCCATAAGGATGTTAATATTGATGGGTGCCCTTTACCTTCTTGCCCTTTACTTTCTTATATATAACAAGGGGACAACAAATGTGGGAAGTTTTTACAGTCCTGAGTGGCAGTGACAGTGAAGAGTAGCTGCAAGAGTTTTGGAACAGCTGTGTGAAAGAACTGTTCTGTAAAGACCCTGATCCTTGACTGGTATACTCAAAAGCTTAGAATTTATCTTGAATACAGCACATTTACATGATCATCATCATAATGAAAAATATTGTGAAGCAGGTTTAATATTCATTGAAGTATTTCCAGAAAAACAGACAGGGAGATCTGGGATACCCTCACATTGGGAATCTTTTAGAAGTAGTAAGGGATGAGGTTAGACTAGTAAGCTTTTTGAATCTGCTTCCAGTCATCTATATAATGGCTTTTTGTAGCACAGGAGAAAAAATGACAAGAACAAACAACAAAACAAAGTCTTTAGGAAAGATGAAATCATTAAATAAAGAAGTAATTTTTTTAAGACACGAACCTTTTTTGTATCAATGTTTTTTTATTTACATTTGATACAAATTTACAATTGTATCAATGTTATTTTTTTTGTATCAATGTTATTTTATATTACTCCAGCTTGAAGTCTCAGGCCCTAATTTTGCTGGCTCTCTGCCAGGGCAAAAGAGCTGGCACAAGCACAGCGTGAAAAATCTTCCAAGTAATTTTCAGGTGTGTATGCTTAAACGATGGAATTTAGTTGTCATCTTAAAAAGGTCATCAGTGCTCCACGACTGAATGTGTTTTAAAATTATGAAACTGTCTCTGCTGTCTTGTTGTTTGTACTGAAAAGTGATGGATAGGTACATGTAGAAATCTAATTTGTCTGGGAGTTCTCTGGAACATATTGCACAGGTATGAAATCTTCCATACAATTCTTTGCTGATATATATATTTACAACAAGGTATCCCAGTGTGATGCACGGAATGAAGCAAATTGTGCTGAATTCTGAGATTCTAGTCACATTCTAGGCTGTCTACAAAGTGATCTTACTGTCCTCTCAAAACATCTCTCCATGTTGTTATTTTTACCAAAAAAAAAGCAAAAAACCTGTAAGGTAATGACTAGACTATGTTTTTATTCTGTTCAGATTCTTTAAGTGCCAATTGCCTTTGAAGTATGAATATCCTTGTATGTCCCAGAATGAGCAACACAATCCAGAACTAGATCCAGATTGTTCAGAAAGAGAAGCAGAATTTCAATTAAAATTTTAGCATAATGTCAGAACATTGAAAGAGGGTATTTAACGGCTTTCACTTAAACAGACTCTTTCATCAAACCCACTTCATCATTTCCCTGTCCCTAAGTATTACCAGCCCGAGGTCTCTATAGAAAGGAGAAATACAAAATAATGAATGCCAATCAGAGTGAAGTGTTCCTCTAGTATTTATTTTTTTCAAAATTACAAGAATGCAAGAAATGAAAACTATAAGGCTAACTAATGACTACAGGCAATACAGTGAATAGAAGAAAATCTCTTTGGAAAGGGATCCACTTTAGGAGAAAATAGATTTGGCTTTGAACATATGATAGTCATCAGCAATGCAAGGCATAGCACCCCTTTCCTTCTTTTTTCTTTTTACTCTGTGGAGACTCATTGACTCCGTAGTGACTCTTTATCATAGAATATAGGTAAGACAAATATAATACAGAGAAAAATAATACATTTGGAAAATACTGTAATTTAACACATAGCAGACCTAAATTTTGAAGTCTGTAAGATTTAAAGCACGAATTGCATATACACATAGGTAGCATAAATAATCCTGAATGAACATTTGAAAGGTGGTTGGCAAAGCATTGTGCATGAGAGCACAAGGGAGATAGCTACTTACAGGAGCAGCTTAGGAATGCACAGTATATTGCAATAGACTGCTTTCCTCTCATCTTCCCTTTATTTTCTGGTCCTTGCTATTCTCAAGAAAAAAAAGAGATGGGATGAATATGTCTAACATATCAGTTAGTGTGTTCATTTATCTTTACAGTGAGCCTTGGGGAAAGGTTGTCAGTATTAAGTAACAGGTAGATAAAAATGCTGAATGGGAAGAGGCTGGTCTTTCCACATTCCTCACTCCTTTACTCTTTCACTTCTACAGTTCACTTTCTCTGTATCCATTGGGAGGTCCTGGGTGCTCTGTTTCAACTCTTCTGTGATTTTATCTTCTCATTCCTCCTTTTTTGGTGATTTCCTGCTTGAATCATCATAAATGTTCTGCTTGCTATGACCTGGCTGATAGTCAAAAATATTAATGAAAATACTTTCAGATTTTGTAAAACTGCAAGCTGTCTTACCATAAAGTGCACAAATTGCAGATCCAGTATCTCTCAGTTTAGCCTTGTCAAAGTGTCATGAAAAAAATAGAATTTTACGTAAGTCATACAAGTTCTGCTAAGGCATTGCCAGTGATGTTTATAGTTTTTAGAAATGGTTTAATAGTTACCACAAATTTAGTGTGAAGGGAGTCCAGGCTCAGGAGTTATACCATGCCTTTTCTTTACCCAAGATGAAATAACCAATATCAAAGCTGGAGTAGAAAAAAAAAGCATGTTTTCACACAGGTGATCAAAACCAGATGGATTCTTTTGTGCTGAACAATCTGCTACATATATATATTTTTATTCATGATCCTACTTGGAACATTAATGGCAGAAACAGCTTTGACTCGTGGACTTATTGCTGTAACTGGGATGAGAAAATTGTCACTTCCTCTTGATAACTTGCTGCTCAAAAGCCATAAAACATAATTTCTCCATGTTAAGTCTAAAGACTTCATCTATTTTTCTTCATCTCTGTTATGACCAACAACCTGAAAATTCAAAGAAAATGGATATAATATGTGTTTTCTGCTAGATTAAGGAATTAACTTCTTATAAGTAAATGGCCACTATATTGAAGTCGTGGTTATTTTCATTTGTGAGGCAATATCTGTGGGAGGTGGTGAATTATTTATGCAGATCATGCCTGGCTCTAGGGAGATTTTTAATGTATCCATGCCAGCAGCCACTCTTCGCCCATCAGAAGGCCAACTGTCTATTAAGCATCTAACATAATAATTTGAAAAGGTTATTTTATCAAATAAACTGCAGTTAATTGCTTCTAAATGCTTAAACTGACTATATGTTAATCATAACTAGACTCCTGCTATGATACTGGGAGTAGTTTTCTTCTGAGGTATCTCTACTACTTTCACACTGCTTTTGGCAATGGAATAGTATTAAGCAGGTACTTTCAGTTCTGTTAGCAAACTGAATCAGAAAGGTGGTCCTGAGATTGTCTCAGGTCCCCAGTGACACTTACTTTTCTGCCTCCACTGCTGGGTTCTCCTAAGGAGCAAACTGGTTTTCACCAAAGAGAAACCTCAGGAAATAATGAGGCATACAGTCCCATGCACAGACTTTTGTCCAAACAGCACATACAGCCCTATCCAGTTCCTAGGGATGGCTGAATGGAGAAACTAAAACTGGTGACCTGTGCTGGCAGGGAATGCACGGGCAGAGCAGATGAGTTGTGAGTATTGGCAAGACAAAACAACTGGAAACCAAGTAAGGAACATTGAAATAAGGGGAGGGTTTGTAAGAAGAAAGGATAAACTGCTACAGCTCAAATTTTAAATAATGAAGCTGTAATATTCAAAGTCAACATTTACACTGAAATTAGAACCTTTCAAAGAGTTACAAATATATTCAATTAAAAGAAAAATTGCAGGATCCCTAAAGATTTTGTGAAAAGTGGAGGAACATTACATTAATCAGATAAATTTTATACTACAAAGTTCCACAGATCTAAAGTTAAGCCAAATATTTTTAAGAGCTAATTCCATTCATATGGAATAAAAATAATTCTTGCATAGAGCATCAAACTTGATGACTTATTTTATATCTTATATATTTAACTGTCTTAACTTGAAGTACACAAAAAAGGATTGTCAACAATTACTTTTTTCCAAATATAATGGTTAAAAATGTAAACTGTAAAAAATGTTTCTTATTCTAGTTTATCTCATATAGCATAGTCAGTATATATAGACCATTATATATTTGGCACAAATAGTAGTTTATAGAACTAAACTGAAGAAATACATTCAAGCTGAAGTGGCACCTATGGATTAGAAAAAGTTACCTGATACAGATAAGACCATAAGCCTTTGAGGAATTATTTTGTTTGCTTTGTAAGTAAAACCTTTAGAATTTCAAATATAGTCAGGAAAAAAGGATATTCTCACTTTCATGGGTCATTTCTATTAAGGTTCTCAAAAGTAGAATTAAGTCAAGCAGATTAAACATCCTTATCTTATAGGATGAAGAACTACTGAAAGTACGAGTATCATTTTCTTCTAAATCATAGCTACTGGCAGCAGTGTTATATTCTTCAGTTGTTATATTATTTCCAAAGGTAGATTGGAAATCTTCTATTTCAGGATGTGTAGATAATGTCACCTTACTCTCAGACGTAAATGAAAATGCTGTTCTGTTAGACAGGATCTTTTCTTCAGAGGCTTCTATGTTAGAAAGTGAATTTGAGGATATCTGAATGCAAATATCTTCTGAAATGCAAGCATGGAGGTAATGGATGTCATTTATATCAGCTGTAGGTTCACAGTTGTGCCCTGCATAACAGTGGCAATCAAATTTATCTATGAGTGTTTGCAGATCCTGATATGATGGCTGCCCTTGTAAAGTGTACTTTCCATCCTTTGTCATTTGAATTGCAATATTCTCAGGGTTCAAGTGAAGATAGTCACTGGAATTCCATTTTTTCCGTGCACAAGCACCAGAGTCTTGGCATAGCACTTGGCTACATATTCTGGCTGCCATTGTGACATTAATGAGGTATGGGGTCAAAGTCCTCCTGAGGTAGTTGTCCAGAGTTCTGCAGGTGTTCTGTGAAAAGAGCATTATACCCCCACAGTTTAGTATGGAAATCATTACAATGCTGTCATTCTAATAACAGTATGACAGTATATATCTATAAATGTTTCCCCAAGGATTTGGTAATAGCTATAACTTACTGCTGGAAGCAAGTTTATCTGAGAAGCTGTTATAAAATTTGAGGATCACAGCAAATTTATGTTGTGTAGTTGCTGGAGATGTTACAAAGAGCAGTTAGATCAGAAAGCAATTGTCTTTAAGCTTTCATTTTATATCTATATTTCATGTAGCTTTTTGAATCAGATGCATTTAAAGAAGTTTCATGAAGAATTGAAGTTCCTTTTTTAAGTCCTAAATAGTTTGAATAGATCTGGGGAAAAAGCCTCACTTCTTCAGCCTAAACAAATACTTTTTCTATTAAGTAATATTTTCTACCAAATGCTATTTCTGTCTCTCTCTGTGAGACTTTTCAGCTTTCCCTGACCTGAACAGCTTGGCTACAGGGTAGGGAACTTTCATGGAAATTTTAAATGAAAAGAATTGTGGTCAGATGATCAAACTGAAGATATGCTAAGATAATTGATCATTCTAACTGATCATGAAATTGGCATAGGTTCTGTACATTCTTGGCACAGTTTAATAACCAGAAAGTTTGGGAACTCTCTCTTTGTTTCTGACATTATGGGCATTTTCCCAATACCACATGTAGATACGCCTAATATTTATACCCACGGAGATTACTTTGGTGTATCTAAGATGTATGTAGGGTTTTGGGGGTTTTTTTAGGTATATATAAAAATACTTCCAAGAAATTTTGGTTGATGCAGAAGTGAGGCTTACAGTAATATTCCATTGCTGAAATGCTAGTGACTGTGAAAGCTGTAAAAAAATCAGGTGCAATTAGTGTATAAATACATAGTCTGACTGGGCTGTGGAGAGTTCTTTTTTGTCACAGGAATCTCAAAATTAAGGCAATAAAAGTTGCTGCTAGTCTGTGTTCTAATATTGAGGTAACAGGCAGCAAAGTTCCAGGTGCAACTGATATCCTTTCTCAAAGGCAGGCAGGCACATACAAAAAAGTCAAAGTGGGATGCTTTGGGGAATAACAACCTTACAGAGCTGTGGAGGTGTTTTTGCCATGCTTTTTGTGACAGGAGGTCTGGCAGAGATGAAGTGGTTTTGTTCTTTTCACTCAGAAGACTCCACAAGAGTCTTCCCATACAATAGTTTGTTAACGCTAACTTGCCTGGTTCTGAATGAACTACCAGGAAAGAATTACGAGAACATTCTTGTAACAGTTTCTCAAACTACGTATTTCCCCTTCCTAAAACAAACTAGAGTTTTTTTCTCCTGACTCAGATGTTTCATATTAAGAAATTAATAAAAGTAGTATTTACTACACACTGAACAGGCTAGGGTTGAACTTTTACAGACTGACTTCTAGTGCTTGAAATATTGTTGCCAAGTTCACCACTCCAAAAAGCAGAAGGGTATTTTAAATATTGTTCTGGGCAAGCCTAAGTAATTTTTTCTTTACCTCATGACTAAAATGAAATGAAGATACAGGAATTCTTTCTTATACTAATTAAACAAGTGCTAACTTGCCTACAGTTATCACAGTAACTTGTCCAGTTACCCAGATTCAACAGTACTGATACACTGAAAGACTGAACTCTTGTTCTGCATAGTCAATGGTGACCTTAATAAGCCTCAGATCTGCTTGGGTTTTGAAACTACAAGAAACTGCTGGCAATATGGAGTCATCAGTTTAAAAGTAGAAGATACAATGTAAGTGATCATAATGCTTTACATACTTTTTACTTTATTTCTCCTTAAAAATTTCATATAATAATTAATCTAACATACCTTATTTTGTGTTAAATTCATATCACCCCAGATCACAATTCCAGAAGCACCCAGCGCAGCAGATTCTCCAATGGTATGTACCAGGTCAACCTGAAGGAAAATATGCAAATAATCACACAAATATAGGTAGGTAACTTATATCATAAGGGGAAACTAAAAAAAGCATATAGTAAATGACATGTCTAAAATAACTACTTTGAAGACGGCAAGCAATGATACACAATGCAAATTTCCTGCTCTCAATTGCAGAATTTTATCCTGGGAATTTTTTTTTTTTTCTGTTCAGTTCTCCTTTTAGGGTCAGTTATTTGCTCAGTCCTAGAAAAATGTTAAGGCCTATATGGGATGGGAGAGAACTATGATAATGAAAAAACCCAATAAAAATGCAAGTTTCTATAGGGCACAACACATACACACAAAAAGAATTTATGTAAAGATTATAGGATTTCAATTATTTATTAGGATCCCATCAGGGCCCCTGACAGCACCCATTGCTCCCTGAAAGTATCCACAGAGCTGGGGACAGCACTCGGTAATTCTCTGCCCAGAATGTGGGCGGACACCAGATAGAATTCCATCACTAGGACTCTAACTTCCCCTTCCTCATGGGCTGGAACAGCAACAAGATTCCCCAGAGTGGTGGCATCTCTGATAGGGTGGGTGTCTCTAAAAATGTGAAGGGAAAAATATAGCCAGAACTGCAATAAGCTGACTGGATTTTAATCACAGCCTAACCTTAACTAATCCATGACATAATCATCATCATTTTAAAAGCTGCTTGAGTACAACTAAGGACAGAATTTTCTCACTAGCTTTAAACACTTTTTAAGAAAAGACTCGTTTTTACTGTATTTTTTTTTATAACCTAAAAAGCAGGCGGTAGGTGAGCCCAGTATTACTAATTCTCTTTGCAAGACTTTACTCAAATTTCTTTCCTCTGACTAAGTGTGCTAAATATGTTTTCTAGTTTTGTGATGTTTTGTTACATGTGAGGCCAGCTCAGAGAATAAAACACTATCTGATAAATACAATGAGAAAGGTTTGAAAATAGACCTCTTAGTGTTCCATTTGGTCAAATTTCTGTGATGGATTAATTTAATTTTTTAGATAGAATTTCACACTTCTTTCTGATGCAAGTTAGTATATTTGCTAAAGAAGTGTCACCTGGTAATTTCTTGCCATATAAATTTGAACTATTTAAATCTAGCTTCACTCACCTCAGAGAGATATTCCTCATAGACATCTGTGAATACTGGACGTGTATAAACAAAAACTGGAAGGGGATGACTAGAGTTAGAGACGTAGGAAGTTCTAATAGCTTCTTGAACTCTGTTGCGAACAAAGAGTTGAGCATTTCTGGAAGATTTTAAGGCTGTCTCTAGATAGATAGATGGATAAAGTGCTGTGCTTTTCTCCCACAACCAGTTAAGCTCATTATTTCTTTCTATTTCAATATCTAAACAGGTTCCTGTATAATTGGTTGGGTTTTGTTTATAATCATAGTTATAACAGTCTGGATAAAGGTAATATCCCCACAGACGGTTTGGTTTCATTTCTATGCCCAGCTTCAAGGTTTCCAACATAAATGATTTTGCTGCAAATTCAAATTCCATTTTAGCTATAGTCCTGGCTTCAGATTCTGGTAGACTGAGGTCTCTCTGCTGAACTAGCTCAATGGATTCCTGTCTGTAAATATCTTTTGATCCCCAGTTCCTTATCCACACAGGTCTCCAGTTTTCCCAGTCAATGACAGCCAATCCAAGCTGTTCATCTGAAGGAATGTAGAACTGGATGTCCTCTTTGGCTTTTTTTAAATGATTCTCCAGCAGTGATAGTTGAGGGAGTCCTCCATTGAATGCCTCTCCTGTGACTTCATTTTTGTAAGGGTAGTAGCCAAGCCTGTCTGGATAGAAGAGAGTGATGTTTTGCCCAATGGATGTCTTTAGTGTGCTTCCAATTAGAGGAAAAAAATTCATGTCCAGCTGCACTCCAGTCCTTTCAGTACAAAGTTCTGTAGGAGCATTCCAGATAGAAAGGAAAGGTGAATTAGAAACAAGTGGACGAGCTCTTATGTTCAGAGATGAGCAGCAAGAAGCTAGAAGAGTGGCAAACACCACACCAGATGCTACAGAATATGTACAGGTAACACAGATGCCAAAACTTTGTGTTTGTCTTATGGTTTCCATTGTAGCATGTGCAGTGACATTAGGTGCTTCTGATCAGACAAAAATTAGATGCTCTCTGGGTGTTCAGAAGGTTGGTAGTCCGTCAAAAACTTTACCATACAATATATTTCTTCAGATTAATACCTATTAAACAATATTCCTTGGGTGTAAAATAGGGGTGTCCTTTTTTCAAGGCTCTCTGTCATTTCAGGCTGCAGGAAACTTTTCAACAACTTCTCAGACCTAATGCAGAAAAAGAAGCAAATGTAAAGGATGAAATCATAAATATTTAATTTCTAACCTTGAAACAAATATAATTTCTGATTTTGAATATATTGTAATGCTTGAATGAAATTCCCCTTTGAAGGAAAAGAACAATGTACAACCATGGAGAAATATACTATACTATTCCACTGTCAGTTTTCCACCTAAAACTTAGATGTAAAAAACCTAGATTTAAGCCACACCATGGAACAGTATTCAGTAGCTCAAAGATCAGAGTGAGTGTGCTCAGAAGTAGTCCTGATTGTCAGTTACTGATGTCTGTAAAACAAGCAGTTTCACAGTGACCTCTCTTAATCAACAGCAATGTATATATAATATTTCTCACCTACATCAAAATAAAGTTTTAATCCCTCATTTGTTAATTTTACAGAGCCCTTAAGGGAAGATATAAGATAACACAAAACAAACCTGGAATGTTTTGCACTTGCAAAAAAATCAATGGATACTCATTTACCTCAGTGAGGTAGCTGAAATATTGTAGGCAGTCTATCTGCTGTCCAGGCCTCTTTTAACCAGGCTCAAACACCTTTGTATCACTTTGGTATATGGCTGGCTGTATGTTACTTCGGGCCATTTGAGATGTACAGATTAAGTGGCCCCAAGTCGAAGTCTGCCCAGGGGTGCAGTTCATTAGGAAAGCTGAGGCTGTCCATACACCCACAGCAAGCAGTCACATTTAGTGGTAGCCTCAGTACAGGCATCATCTTTTACATAGAATCCCACTAGCTAAAGCATTTTCTGTGCAGTAACTCCTAAATCTATGTTCCTTCTGATTTTGAAATGGTTCAAACCTGAATCTGTCACTTTCTGTAGAGGCTTTATGATGAGGCAATAGAGATTGTATGGAATATATAAGAGTGTACATGAAAACATAGGGGTCATCATGAAGTTGTCCATGGAATGGCTGACAATGTAAAATCTCTAAGGGTAGATTCAAGAAAAAAGCAAAGATTTTAGTTTGTATTTATTGAATTCAGCCAGGAGTGGAATCTACAAATCTTTGTATAGAATCAGTGGATGGACTGAAATCTAAACATTCATGCAGGTATTTTATCATTCCACAGTTGCTGATGTGATTGCTAAAGAAACCCTGCCAAGAATCAGTTTTATAAACTAGACTTAGATCGTAGATCTGATCACCAGGAAAAATGTGGCTCTGTTCATTTAAATTACTTCAAGAGTACCTCATTTGCATGGCATCTGCTTGATGAAACTTGTAGAAAAGAGGTCTGCATGCATTTCCCCCAGCTGCCTAGAGGTGACAGTGGGAAAAAGCCATCTCTGCTCTGAGCTAAAAAATTTTGACTCTCTCAGCCTCTCCTCATATGACAAAGGTTATAATCCCTTATTCATCTTTGTAGCAATTTGCTAGATTTGCTCCAGTATGCCCATTGCTTTATCGTACTGGAGAGCTCAGAGGTGGACACAAACACTCCAGCTGTGGCATCATCAGTGCTTAATAAAAGGAATGAACACATTGCTTGACCTGTTGGTTGTGTATACTCTTGTTAATGCCACCCAAAAGGCTTTTGGTCTTCGCTGCTGACAAGATGCATTACTCAATCCAGCCATTCAGCTCACAAGCCTGTACTGGTGCATGGGGTTATTCCTCTCCAGGGATACGGCTTGATGTTTTCTTATGTTGAACTTCATGAGGTTCCTGTCAGCCTCTTTCTCCAGTCTGTGGAGGTCCCTCTAAATGGTAGCATGATGCTGTGGCATATCAACCACTCCCAAGTCTGGATTATCTGTAAACTTGCCATGAGAGCCCTCTTCCCCATTGTTCAGATAATTAATCAGGATGTTATATAGTATTGGACCTAGTATGAAGCCTTAGTGTACATTACTAGAAACAGGCTTCCAGCTGGACTTTGATGGGCCTCCAGGTGAACATCCTGCACTGATCACAACCCTTTGAGCCTGATAGTTCAGCCAGTTTTTAGTTTCACTGTCCAGTTATCTAGCTTGTACTTAATCAGTGAGAAGGTTACAGGAGACTATGTTGAAAGCCTTGCTAAAATCAAGATCAGCAGTATCCAATGTTCTCCCCCTGTCCACCAAGCCAGTCAGCTCTTTGTAGAAGGCTGACAGGTTGGGCAAGCCTAATTTCCTCTTTGTTAATAATCCATGCTGACTACTTGTAATCTCATTCTTGTTGCTAGTGTAAATGTTTTCCAGAATTATTTTTTCTCTCAGCCTCCCAGAGTTTGTGGTGAGGCTGGTCTGACCAGCCTACAGTTCCTTGGATCTCCTTTTTTTAACATTTTTAAGAGAGGAGTTACATTTGCTTTATTCCAGTCCTTGGAACCTCCCCCAATGACTGTGACAATTCAAAGATTATCAAGAATGACCTTACAATGACAACAGCAGCTTCTTCAGGACATACTGCTCCTTGCAGGCACATACCATTATGTCCCATAACCTTGTGTATGCCCAGTCTGCATAAATGCTTCTGACCCTGCTTGTCCTTTGTTACCAGATCTCCTGCCAGCCCCACTCAGCACTAGGTCCCCATCTTCCCTTGTCTTCTGCTGCTGTTGTACCTCCAGAAGCCCTTCATGTTGCCCTTCACACATCTTGCCAGATTCAACCCCAGGTGGGCTCTGGCTTTCTTAACCACATGCCAACAGTTCAAATAGTGTTTCTTGTTCACTTGTCCCTGCTAGCACCTCATACCTTTTTATGTCTGAACTTGGCCAGGAGCTCATCCTGCCATTTTTTCAGTTCCCATGTGTAGAGATTTTTGAGCTTGAAAAATTCTTAAAAATCAGTTGGCTCCTGGACCCTTCTCTTCAGGGCTGTCTCCCAAGGAATTCTTCCAAGCTGATGCCTCTATATGCCAAAATGTGCTTTCCTGAAGGCAGTGGTTATGATTTTTCAATTTCATTTGTTGCCTTTTTTTAGGATCCTGAGCTCCACCATCTCATTATCACGACAGCCAAGATCCAGCCTTCACCTTTCCTGTTTGTAACTATGAGGTACACCACAGCATCTCTCTTCCTGGCTCCTGCATTATCCTGAGTAACACTTCCTGAGAGAATGCAGATGGAGACTTCCAGGACAAACTTAAAGAATTCCAAACTTAAATTCTGGAGAAATACTTTTTCCACTTAGGCAAATATAATTTATTCAAATTAAATAAATTTTCACACATAACAAGCTGATACACACCAGCATTTGGTAGGACAGTGATTTTTACGTGATTGGTTTGGTCATAAGAAATTGGGAGGGCCTCAGAAAAAGGCTGTAGGAGTAGTTTGGCTTTTTACTGTTCCTCTGGCTTTGGTTATAAGAGATTTCTTACCCCCATAAGTCAGAAAACTACAGAACACAAATTTTATTATTTGTCCCTGTAAGGTTTTGGGTTTTTTTTATGAGTGGATTTTATTAACAGGCTGACTTGATGTAAAGAAAAAGAGGAAAATATAATTTTGAATATTTCATTTACTGGTTTATCTAGAATTCATTTATTATTGGCTAAACTTGCAAAGTTAAATTTGACTGATTGTTGGGAAATGGTTTTCCTCCAAATCTTGCTGTGGTGTACTCTACTGGATATGAGTTAACAGATTATTTTATATGATAACTTCCAGTTAAAATGACTGCCTTCATCTCAGACTAACAGTGCCAGCTCTGATAAACATTACTCTCTTCAGTCTCCTTGATGTTGGTTTAAGTGAAATGAGTCATAAAGCTGCCCTTCCCCTAGTCAAAAAGTCAATTGCTTCACAATATATTAAGAATGATTGTTCATGGGATACCTGACTGGAAGTACATATGGATGGAGCTAAATGTCTTTTGTCTAGGGAAAAAGCTTTGACTTGAGATCTTCCCAAATCTGGCATTTGTAAAGGTCAAGCCTTACAGGAAATCATATTAATTTTCTTGGCTTAATTATTGCATCATTTTTCACAGCATAAACTGGAATGCAGAAACACACATGGTTGAAAGTGCAAGTGTGCTCTTTTTTGGTAAATACACAGTCATAGATTTGGTAACTGCATAGTCATAGATGCCACATGTCCCTGAAAAGGTGGACTCTGAAAATGTTCCACTTGACCAAAGACAGTTTGAAAACTAAAGGGAAAGAATTATTGTACATACTCTTGAACTTCACACAAATCGATGTTTGTTATTCCACAAGTGGATAGTGTACTGCATTAAAGAGCATTGGTTATACTGTTTGGCTTGTGTTCAAAACCTGCCACCAAATATTAGAGGAATTCAGCTTTGAGGCTTTTTATGAAAATTAGACACAGGAGTCCACATTCAGCCTTGGTATAATTAGATATTGCTTAGTCAAGTCAGATCTGCTAACATTAAACTTAAGCAAATGAACAAAAGAGTATTTCTTATGTTAATAGTGTTAGTTACACTTACTGAATTTCAGGAAAAAGTCTGTAAAATCTTGCACGTTTGCTGTTTTAGTTTGAACACATGAAGGCAGGCATGCTCTTCATGACTTCTGAGGCAAAGGTGACTGTTACTGAACTGTGCTATTTTGTTGAACAGCAGCAGGTAAGAACACTTGTAGTGCCAAGATCAATGTAGTTATCATTTTAGATTACAGATTACATACTTCTTATATGTTTATTAACTGTTTCTTTCATTGCCAACAGTATAATTAATTATTATTAACTATTAATTAATTGCATAATTAAAAAAAAATGTGAAAATTGTCTGGTCTTTTCCCTATGCCAAAGAAAATATGGATACAGAAGTCAGCATGCAGAACTGCAGTTTTTTATTGCATTTAAGTTTTTAAATGGCTGAGGCTGTGATGTAAAGTATATGGTCAAATATGCAGATAGGACCAGAATATTAAGGATTTATTCCTTATGCTTTTTGTCTTCATATAAACACTAGCTACTTCAGTGTAGAAATCACTCTTAATGTTACAGACAAAACAAGGTATTAAACAGTGTAACTTAAGTTGCTTTGTATTTTCCTTTATCTGAAGGTTACAAAAATGTAAAGTTGTACAGATGGGTAAGGACTCAATTCTAGCTTCAGTGAAGAGGTCAGTACTGATTAAGTCCTAAGAAGAGATAGAATAGGAGGAGCAGACTAAGTATATATTAAATTAAATGTTAACATTTAAACTTGGAAGAAACCTGAAGGAGAATCCAAAGCATTTTTAAAGTTACCAACAATACTGATACAGGCATACACAGTTTCTCTAAATAGGATCAAATCAGCCCACACTGCTGGGAAAGGGCTGTCTGAGGTTAGCACATGTATTTTTCTAGATCGGTGGAAAACAGTCAATGTATCTGGCATATGTCCTGCTCTGTCCTTGGGTGCTCCAGTGGTGCTGCTGAGGGACATAGCTCTGTTCCCCTCCATTCTGTTTTGGAGGGGTCTTTCTTTTGCTTGAAGGGGACAATATCACTGTTGCAACTTTAAATTAAACCTTCCTGCTCTTTTTAGAATTGCATGTTCTGGCTAGAGGCGGTTTGTTCATTACAAATAGGTATCAGAGTCATCAAACAGCCACAAAAGAAAGGGAAGAATAATGTTTTAGTTGTATCGCAATCCCCATTTTGTGTCATTTTGGCATTTCTTAAAGAAGAGGCAATGACATTCAGTTTACAGAAACACACATGGGTGTTGTGATGATAACATTAACTTTTGTGAGGAATAGAAATCTCCACAGAAAGATAGGTCCACCTCTATCTGTGAAGTATAAGCTATCTGTGCTACACAGCTGATGGCAGGTTTAACCTGTGATGGGTGATGTTTGCACAGAGGATGTGGCCTCATTGTTACCAGTGCACTAAGCTTCACATCTCTGTAAAGTCAGAATTTGGTAAGCACTGATCTTGACAGTGGTTTTAAAACTCCACCCTTATTTTGGTAGATTCTTCTCAGCTGGGCTAAGGCAACTGTTAATGATGCCACATAATGAATTGCTGAGGTTGAAAATGCCTCAGCTGATACGGAGAGGAAGGGGTTTTTATAATTAGTTACATGAACCAGCAAAACTGACTAGTTTAGTCAGCATGTCTGATTTAAGAGATGCTTGTCAAACTACACCCCAATGCTGTGGCTGTCCTTATCAAGAGCTGCCAAATCATCTCTTTCATCATTGGTTACTCCCATTCCTGAGTCCCATTCCTGAGTACAGGACAATGAGTGCATGAGGACCTGAAATAAAGCTCCACAAATTTCTGCCAGCATTCCTGACTGTTTCCTGTGGAAAAAAAAAAAAAAAATCAAAATATGCCCATGTTGTAAAGGTCAGGAAATGAGCATCCACATTCTTGATGACCTTCCTTAGAAATACCTATGCAAAAGTAGTCAAACAACTTTTTAATTTTTTAAAATTAGTTAAATATATGGGTTTAAGTAATTTTATTTAAGTTAGTTGAACTATAAATTTTTACTAAATTTATCCAATTATTTTCATTGTCTTATGATGACTGCTGCAGTGTTCCAGGTTTACTTTCATGTATTTAGTAAGTTCGCTATTTTTCTCTTGCAAGTTCTTATTCTCAATTTTACAAAAGTTCTTAATATCATAAAAGCCTGTCAATTGATGTTTTTATTTGCTTTTTAGCAAGTTAGCCAAATAAACTATCTGAACACATTCCCAAGAATACTTGGAAAAAATTTCCTTTACTGTATTATGTATAAATAGATTTGGCAGAACTCAGATTTTGTAATGACAGTTTCCATTGCAGAGGAATCAGGGACAGAATAAAGAGCCGATCATGTATGACTTTGTAAAGTATTCTGTCTCACTAAGATTACCCTGCAAAATGTTCACTGTCTGCTGAATCTCCAGTATTTTGTGGCAAAACAAGCCCAAACATATTCTCTATAGCAAGAAAATGCATTAGCAGTCAATATAGAATTTTAAAATAAAATTGTATATTTACCATGCATATAGATTATTAATATATAGCTAATTAAAGGTGAGAACAACCTGGAAGCATATTTGGATCACTGTACTACACCACTGCTATCCTAACCTAGAATACCAGGCAAATCACAGCACAGATTTTAAACGCATCTAGTGGTTTTCTTTGGTTTGTTTTTAGTCTAATATATTTTTCACTATATTACTCTGAAACCTCTTGAATAATTCTAATTAGAAGCCTTCGAAAAAATAAACACAAACAAATGGCCCAAACACAATTTTCTTTGGGCTTGTATATTCAGCCTCTTTGTTCTGACTACTTCTTGAAGCAGGAGTTCAAATGTCATAGTCTTAGAAGGTTTGAGTTAGGAGAGACCTTTAAAGGTCACCTGGTGCAACACCCCCTAGGGATATTACTTATGATGCCCAGTGTCATCTTTTCTGCAGCATCATGTACTCCAGCATAATTTTAAATTCTTTTAGACAGCAATATTTACAAAAGGCTCTGGTGTAGATCATTGTACATGTTGCAATACAAGAACAGGCTTCCTAAGCAGTTTATTAGATCTTCTCAGGAAGCTCTTCCAAACAAGAAAATGTTATACCTACAAGTGTATAAACAGTATCAAAGGTGGCCCATAATGTGGAGTATTATAATCCATGAGGATTATAATTCACTATCAATGAGCACTTAATGATCATCATCTCCCTTATGGATGCTATTTTGAAAATCAGAAATATGAACTGAACATAAAAATATACGTTCTTGCCTTCTAAGCCAAGATGAAACACAGAAATTACTGCAGTACGTTTCTATAGAAAGCAGGTATCATTTCACATCTGTGTTAAAAATATATTTCCCCTTCAAGAAACTATTACCCTAATCTAGGATTTATGAAAGGGAAAAAAAAAAAAAAAAAAAAAAAAAAGAAATCTACACTGTAAAAAAGTGTCTATGCCTTTGGAAAAGGTAGATTGCTCTGCAGCTCTGGAGAAGAGACCAGGACAGACTTTTGCATAATCCTGGGAAGTACTACAGTATTAAAATTAATAGAGCAGTCAATTCTGCAAATGGAACAGTTTGAGTCACAAAATTGTGCCGTCATTTTTAGAAAAAATAGAATCTTCAAGAAATATATAGTGGTGTTCCCTTTTAAACATAAGGAAGCAGAAATACCCTTGGGGTAAACGAAACCTGCATGGATGAAATTGTTCCTGGGTATTCAGTAGCCACTATTGAGAGTGTTGCTAGAGCAACAGGAGGCAGGCGTAGCAGGGGGAGGGGTCCTCAAAGGGAATTATTTGTGGAAATAAATATGTATTATTAACCTCATAGCAGTTTGTACATTAACATATGTCTTCAGAGTATGCAATTTCAAGTTCTCTTCTGCACTACCTGAATGCTCTCTCTTTTTAATCTTCCTCTCCTAGGACTGTAATTCATTCCATAATCTTTTCTCCCATGATTGTATATAGATAAATACATTCTGACAAAAATATGAGACTGCAGTAAAGAAATAAACCTTGCCTCAAGAGTAATTTCTCTTTCATACTGTATTCTTTTTCACCTGCTGTTCCCTCACAGCCCTCACACAGCCTTTTGTTATTTTAATAAACCTGCTAATACCGAGGAGCCGGTCTAATTGCCAACCATCCCTGGAGATAAGTGGGAGATGGGTAAACAGATGTCAAAGTCACAAAACAAAAGCGAATACAAAGCTATGCAGAAAGATAGTGATTTATTAAGGAGGCATTAGTATTATCGAGCATTGTTTTGGGAAATGGGTATGCAGAGAATTAACAATTCAACTGAAAAGAAGAAAGGAGCACAGTTGGGCCTGCCTGAGCAAGAAAGTTAGCATGACCCTTGGAGAAAGCCTAAGGATTTACAGCACAGGAACTGAAAGCAAGGGCTTGTGGCTCTGAGCTGAGGAAATGTGTTTTTTGTTTGGGCCTGCCACTGGTTAGAGTGGTAAAATTGGTGCTTTCTCTACAGACATACAGCTGGAACACCTGACCCCACCACCGCGTCTTTTAACTGAGACAGCCCCAAACCCTCACAAACTCTGGCTAAACAGCAAAGCTGAGAAACAGAATGATGTCTGTTGGTTTTAAGAGACCTTAACATCTAACATGTTAAGAGAGTGAGCTCGGACTATTTGCCATGGGAACCAGGACTTGGACAGTGTGTGGCAGCCAGGCCCAGCTCTCACTGCTCACATCCTCACTCCCTCTCAGGTTTTCCTTCCTGGGAGGCTTTAGTGGATACCCAGGGCAGCCCTCACCTGTGTGAGACTGCCCAGCTTACATGTAACTCTGACTCAAACCTCTTGCCTCACATGTATTGTGGATTGTCTTACCTGCCTGTGGCTTCATGTAAAAAGTAACTATTACACTGCAACATATCATTTACCTGAGTTGAAAGGCTGAAAACATGCAGGTGTCTTTTCTTTCACCCCTGATTAGAAGCATTCACTAGGGAGAAGTAACTTCATATTAAACTTTCCTAGGCATAAATTTATACCAGTAAACGTCAGATTCCTAAAGAAACAGAAATCCCTATTAACATACTTGCACCTGTAAAGGAAACCTATTCCCACCTTCCCAGCCCCTAAGAAAAATTGCCTAGACTAAGGACTTAAGCTAAAAAACTTGAAACAAGACTTATTTAAAATAAAATTGCTTTAGCAACAAAATTTCGTTTTTCTGGAGACAAAGATTTCACTCCTTACCTCTAACAGCTATATATGTGCAGTTAATAAGTAATTTTTTTTTTGTGTGTAGTAGTTCAATGAATCACTGGCATTGAAAAAGGGAAGTTAAAATACACTAAGAGAGAAACAGCTGATAGTGTCACATACAGTTCAGTGTGTGTAACACAGGTAAGTGATTCCCTCATGACTCCTGACAATCTTTCTGGAAAGTCTTATCAAATTTTACCTTCCCTCTGTGAGATTTGAATTTAAAAATAGTAAAAATTTAAACAACATAAAAATAATCAGTAAATACTCACCTCAATGATTCCACAGGTCAGGACTTGCTGAAATGAATGAACAGCTGAGTGAACAAAATTATTATCCTTGTCTAGAAAGGCAGGGTTCTGGCCCAGCCAATTGGGATTTGTCCTTTCGTGGAAGCCTTAGCATAATTATAGGGTAGTTGATGAAAGCTGTCTCCTGACACAGCTGATTGCAGTTATGTATTACAAAAACACATTACTTGTCAGAGGTCTTGCACCATGTTCTGTAGTTTATTGAACAAACTTTTTGAAATAGTTAATTTTTTTCTTAAAAAACACAGTTTGACTTCATTTTGTTTTTCAGTGTAGCAGGGATTTGTCCAATGGAGGTAAAAAAAAAACAAACTATGGGGTGAGGAGAGCAAAACCATGTTCTGCTTTGCCAGAATCTAGAGTACCCCCAGGTGATGCATTCACACAGAGTGTGACAGGTCACAGAAGAGATCCTGTGCTGGAGAACAGATACCAAGATTTCCATGCTTGGAGATCACTGAGCTGAGTGCTGCTTTGGACCCTCTGACTGCTCACACAGGGATTCAGGCAGAACCCTTGGAGCTTTATAATTAAACAGCCAGCCACTCTCTGTCATTAAACTCCAGCCCTGATTAAGATCACACAGCACTTTGGGTTGGTTGAGGGCTTCCCACACCAAAGGGATGGCAGGCGGCGCCACATGCTGGAGTCTTTTTGAGCTATGGACCCTCTGTTATACTTTCAATATTGCAATTTAAAAACTATTTTTCTTCTTTCCTGGCACAAAAATAATTTTGTCTTTAGAATCAATTTCAGTTTCAAGATTCACTTCTATATTTAAAGGGTTTTGTCATTTTAGAGGTCAGGCATTGTTTTCTTTGTGTAATATTTTTATTGAGTTTTTGGTACTTTTTGACATGTCCTCCTTAAATGTATATAATGATAAATCCTCCAAATTAGAAAATAATCAAAAATACTCAGTTATTTACTTTTTTTTTTTAAAGGTCAACTGTAGAACAACAATTTTAAATTAGTATTTTGGAAAAAATGTTTAAAAAATTAGTTTATAAAACTATCCTAAAATTATGAGAAAATATATTCTAAAGCACTTGGCTATGATGGAGAAAAAAGATAGAATAGAACTTTTCAAATTATTCATTTACACATTGTCATTCTTCAGTAGCATACTAGTATATCCATTACTCTCATTTTGCATAAGAACTTTAAATCAATATTTTTTGGTAAAGGTTAAGAAAAAACATGAAAATAAAGTTTTGGAATTTTCAAATTCAGTACTAAAATATGTTTTAGTCTATGTTGAATCCTTCCACCTGCTATTTTTTCATGGAAAATAGGCAGCCAGGTTTATGTGTCAGAAAAACAAGGAATATAAGATAAACAGTAATTAAACTATGTAGGTCATGCTACTGCTGAGACTCATGGTAACTGTTGCTGTTTCAGCCCAAGCCATGGACTACAAGGCTTTACCACTTCACAAGTAGGAGTGGTTTTCTCTCCTGCAACATTTCATCTTTATGATGCAGGATCCATTCCACAACATTCTTAAAGTCAGCAATCACATCCAGCATCTTTACCATTCATCTTCTGGTCTAGCATTCTCTTCCCTAGTCAGATAGGGATTTCCTTGCAAAATAAGCCATCTCTTGCTGGGTGCAGTATTAAATAATAAAGGGAAATAATTCTCAACTTTTTGAGGATCATTACTGTATTTGATGGAAGTGATGATGCAGAATAGAATAAAGCCAAGGAGCCCAAGGAGTTATAAGAATGGTTGTGCAGAGACGCAGGAAACAAAAAAGAAAAGAGGTGCAGAAAACAATAGTCAGACCACTCCTCACACCTCGTTAAAACCTACCAGTTTATCTCCTAAATCCAGCAACATCCCCAAGCTTCCATCATAAAAATATTTCTTTCAAAACAAGACTTACTGTTGCTGGTAGAGAAGGTTTCCATCCCACCCTCACAGAGGGGTGGCCTGCAAGTTTTTCACTCCAGTATTCTTGGGCTTTTCTCTGTAGATACTGCTCAGTGTAAGAACAGCCTCGCTGCCCACTGGATGTGTCCCTGATGAGGCTGCTAACAACAGTTTTAGTTTTATTTGGGGTTTTATGAGGTGGGCATCTGTCCATTAGCAACTGGAGAAGAGCCACCAGTATCATGCCCCACAGCTGCCAGCCTGTCAGCAGGCATTAACAATTTCCAGTTGCTGCTGAATGAGCTGGATTCAACCCAATAACCTGATGCTAAACATTTCTTTGCTCCATCAAATCATAAGGGTATGGCTATTGGGTGGCTCCTGATTTCACTTTGATATAACACAAATTAGGTGTTTCTGCTGGCTGCGAGGCAGCGGGAAAAGATGAAATAATAGAACAGACACAGCTGGCAGCTAAGACAAGTTGGTAAAGATCTGCAAGTACCACATAACGCTATAAATACAAAGTAGGATGTATAATGTGCAAAGGCAGAGCTGATGTAACATGATGGAAAGCTTCCAAGCAGTGTAAGCAAAGATTGAACTCAGCTGATCCAAGAATGAAACATGGAGGAACTAATCCCATTATTAATGAGTGGCAAAAATCAACATTGTGATTTTGGCAAAATGTATTGCAAGGCTGAGGGTATGTGGAGTGGAGTGATGGGAGGCAGGAACTTATCTGAGGATGTGGGATCTCTCTTCCCTTCTGACCACACATCACCTGCTCTCCTGCCAGTCTGATTCCACTGAGATGAATCCCACCTCCTTGGCACCAGCCACTTCATCTCTCATCAGAGAAAGTCATTAAGGCACCTGTAACATGTTTCTCAGCAGCTGTCCCATGATCCTCAGTCACATGTCAGACCCTAACCTGCACTCATCATATACCCTTTTACTAAGCCCATCCCTCACTCAGGTCCTCTTCTCTTTCTCTATTCACATCTCCTACTCCAACCCTTATTTCTCCAAATTACCATCCTAACCTCCACAAACCCCAGGCAGGAGGATTTTCTCTGTACCATGCTGACCCACCATGGCCATGGGACAGAACCCATCCTCCAATTTATATCACTCTGGGCACTCTTTTCCTTCAGCCCTTCTCTAGATGAAGCTGACTTCCCTAACTTGCTCCCAGGATTCTTGCCACTGGTGAGCATTGCCCTCCCATGCAGTCAGACCTGGGCAGTGTTGTGTCTCTTGCAGATAGATTATAGGAGCTCAGGTTGCACTGGAGGAGCTTAAGAGTATACTGTTGTTTAACCTGAGAGAGTATTTTCCTTCCTATGTGTGCATAAACTCGCCAGGTGGAAGCATTTCCTGAATGCACTAGAGTCTTCTGTATTACAGCAGCTCAAGCCACTGACAGCTCCTACTGCCCACTGGGGCATCTGATGCTCTGTGGGTGAGTCTGTATTATGCAATGGAGACCAAATAAGTGTTTACCTTCTTTCCAAATGAAGCAGTTTACCTGCAGGGTACAATGAAACACAGAGACAGCAGCCTGGATTTTTAAATGGTAAAGCATGAAAAATCGCAGTGTATTTGTTCAGCATAGGACATTTTTAGTTTACCTGGCCTATTTTTGGGACCTGAGATGGTCACAATGTGGAGTAGTTGTGCAATGCACCTTCTAAGCCCCAAAGCTGACATTGACCAAACCGGCAGGTTTCAGTCCCACCTCTCATTTGCAGAGCAGCTCTGCTGTTGCTGTCTCTGCAGACCTTTTAGTTCGGACACAGAATCACATTCCTACAGTTACAATTCGTTTCCTCTTCTGGCACATTTGCATATGCAAGGCTGCCTCTGACTTGTGCTTGTCTGTGCAAGCCAAGAAAATACTAAGAGGAGCAGCATAACTCTCCCCTGGGAGGCCTCCTACAATCTCACTTGCACTCAATGCTTTCCAGGGCTCAAATCTAAGATTTTAAAAGCAACACAGAAGGCTCTTTTGCCTTTTCTTTCTTTTTTTCCTCCTAAAATTTTGAATAACTAACTTGTTTTCATTTTGAAAATGACAGATCTAATTTATACTTAAGTCTTTCTAATCCCTTGTCAAGCTGCGATGACAATAGTAACTTGAAAAAGTCAGTAAGTAAGAATTTTCCTAATTACCTGTTTGCCATTCATTATGTCATTCTATGCCAATGCTCTTTAAAGCTGTATCTTCCAATGTAAAAGCTAAAATAAATCTGGGTGAAATAGGTTTATTGCAAGAAACATATAATCCTGTTTATCACATGTACATATTGAAAGCAGTATCTTTAACTAATGAGCAGAGAGAGAGACACCCTTCCTCACAGAGCCCAAGTGAAAAAGGGTTGGGAACGTAAACTCCAGTTTAAACCAACAGCAATAGCAAGGGATTCTGCCAAAGCTTATCTCATCCCAAAGTTTCACCAGTGAAAATCCAAACAATACAGGTAATTAACTGATGCATGTCTGCAGATTTATAGCAATGAACCCACATTCCTTAATACAGTGGATATTTGGAATCATGCTTTCAGCAAGAGTAAGCCAAGTGGCCAATACGTGTGCACTGATGTGGTCATCTGGGAAAGGATCCTTTCCACGTGGACAGGTTCAAAGCACACTTGGTAAGAAGAGAGAGAAGCACACATCCTCACCACAGCAGCAGAGAAAAAGAACTTTCGGGAACAGCAGAGAAAACCAACTTTCCCATTGTAAATACTGAAGAGTACAAGAGGCACTTACCAGCATTCCTTGTACTCCTTAATTCTTGTCATTTAGGATACCAGGATCACAGAATCTCAGAAAATCTGGCTTCTTGTTCTCAGATGAGAGACTACTTTTGTACCAGAATGTGTCCTATGGGCCAGAACATTTCTTTTCTGTTAAGGAAATATAATCCACCTGGTTGTTATTCATGTGGCAGACATGCAAAATCCATGTTAATGTTCTCCACCCACTTTTTTTCTAAAATAGTAATGTTTTTATTAGCCATCATTACAGGGAATAATACAGGTAGAGAATATGACAGATAACACTGAATTGCAAAAACTAGCTTTGGTTAAGAGTCTTGGCCGTCTCTCCAAACACAGAAATTTATCATTGCCCCGAGCAAAGATACACACAAGACTCGTGGGGGAGGAGGAGTCTTTGTTTCCTGGTATTCCTTCACAACATGTAGTGCAAAAGGAGGCAGATGAGAATAAGGAAGGAGGAAGGAGAGTACCTGGAAATAAGCTCTGCCATCTGTGTCTGGGGTGACTGAAGGAGTTACAGACCCCTCACATTTCTCAGCTGGAAGATCTCTACATGTGCAGTAGAGACAGGTAGCAGAGATGTGGGCAGTGAAAACCGCCTACAGCTGTCTTTTACTGGAGCATAGCAAGCAGGAGCAGGGAGATCAGTGCCTCTCTTATTTCCAACTCTGAGACACAGCATTTGACTCATCAATGTGTACTAGATTAATTTCTTTAAGACTGCTATATTTCCTACTAGTTTCTGATACTTTTATCTTTTAGTACAGATTGGCATTTTCTCTTAAAAAATAGTTTGATCAAACTGTTCCCATCCAGTAGTACTCTACAATGTAGTTGATTGACATGGGTTTGTTCTCCTTACCTTTGCATCTATCAATTTGATTCAGATTGATTTCAAGGATTTTATTCCAAGACCTTCTTGGAGTAAAATCTGTTCTTTCTCATGAGCATTCAGAACTTGTCTGGCGAGTCTGCTTTCCCCCCACAACCTGCTTGTAAACCCAAGGAGAGCTAAAACTCATTATGGCTTCGGTATGACTATTAGTACACTGGAAGAAAGTTTTCATATGTAGATACTAAAGGGTTATGACCAATATTTTCCCTATATTGCAAAAAATTCAAGGATTACAGAGGCCTTTATTGTTTTTCTTTCCCTGTTACTGGCTTACAATCACTTCTGAAGAAGTCAGGAATATATCAGTTCCCATTTCTAATTAGACCTATCTAGAAGTGGTTTGTCAAGCAAAAACTACTAGAAGATGCTTCTTACTGAGGACTGAGGTATCAGACCTAGATTTGCTTGTGATTTCCATATTGAGAACAATAATACAATTTTAATCCAGTCTGACAAAGCCTTTGTGCATTTTATGCATTATTTAAATAAATAAGAATCTCAGTTTAAAGGAATGCTTGAAGCAAGACCCTATTGTCTGTTACCTTTAAAAACTAAATGTTCGATTTACTAAGTCTGCTGAGCAAAGTGCCCATTAAAGTAGGTCATAAATGTTCTGTGTGAAAATGACTATCTGAATTTAAATTAAAAATAAAAAAAATCAAGGTGAATTAAAAATTTTAAAAAATCAAGACTTTTCCGAAAGACTGGGGTAGGAGGTTGCTTACCTTCTAGCTCCCATACCAGTAAGTTTCCACATCTAACACAGCTGGAATGCAGCCTTAAAGAAAATCTGCATTATAAACTGCCTTGGAACTGCTTCACCTGCTTGGTGAACTAATTTAAATGACTTCTGAAAGCTACAGAAGTAGTAGTTCATTTGGATTGCAAAACAGTGTAAAAAAGGTAATGTTTTCCCACGCTAGCAATCTACATGTTAAAGACATGAAAAGAACTACTTGGAGTCATAAAGACTTGTGCCAAAATACATTCAGGAAGAGCCACGGTTAGTGAAATGGTGATTCTAGGCAGCAGTGACAGCATTCATGGGTTATTTATCTTGCATAGTCTTAAAATGTTGTTGTATACTATAAAAATTGCACTACACTTCAAGACAGCAGTATCCAATACTTTTAGACCCTAAAGGAATAGCTTTAGGAAATGGAAATTTCCATGAGAATTTCATGTCTAGACTACATTTCATTTCCAACAGCTTAATTCTTTGCAATATAGAAGCAGAATTTCTGGAGGGTATTTTTTATATTCTTCAACTAGTCATTTGAGAACCATTACAGTTTCTTCTAAGCTTGACTTGACTTGGAAACTGTCTATATAAAGATGATATACTATCTTCTGGAGTGCCTCTATAAAACAGAGTGAATTACTTATTTCCAATTTCACTTTTAAAACCATACAGATTTTTGAACTTGGTAACAAAAACACCTATAATCAGATCATTATGAAACAAACAGAATATGAGTGTGAGATAGAGATTAAAAAATTCAAAAGCTCTGTGTAAGATTGTTTTAGGTGGTGGTTTTTTGCTATTTCTTGCTTCTGTGTTGAGCAAACATGGAGTAAATAATCTAGGACAGGTGTTTCTCTGAACATAAAGGAAATTGTCACTTTACTGAGGAAAAGAGAAAGATCTTGCTACTAACGAAATCATGCAAACGTAGGAATCCCATTCTAAATATTATCAGCAAAGAAAAAATGCTAAGAACCACCTTTTTCTCTGTTGTTACATTACTTCTGAATCCACATGCTTCCAGATAAAAGAAGAATTTGATAATGGATTAGACAATAGTTAGAGTTTTCTGTTTCATAAAGTGGGATTTTTGCATACTAATTTTTTTTTAGCAAAGACTATGGAAGTAACAATTAACTTTCAAATAAGTAAATCACTTCCAGCTACCACCGAATACACAACCGTTTTGCAACCATGTTTAGTAGACCATCTTTTATGGCCTACAGGCCTGCCAGAGCTCTGGCCTAGGATGCAAAAAAAAAAAAAAAATTCTCACTTTTAAGGAATAACCAGAAAAAAGTTGGATTCAATTGAATAGAGACATATACAAAAAATTATACTGAGGTTGAAGTAATCAGCTAAGTAGCACAAGATGGAAATAATAGATGTCTAGGAGAAACAGCATGATGTGGTGTGAAGGAAGCCAGGCAGGCAGGAAGGAAGGACACTTTAAAGGAGATTATTAAGAAAACATGGTAATAATTTTTATTGTCATGAAATGGAAAAAATATTAAAAGGAATGAAGGAACATTGACATTCTCCCTTACCACCAAGGTTTAGACAAGGACTAAGAAAGCAAGGAATAATCAGAGGATATGCCAACCCTTTCAGATTATCAAGACTTAAAACATCTCAATCAGATGATAAAGACATTAAAATCTTCCTTAATCTGTCATCTTTATCCTATACTTAAACAATATTGGTCTTTTCCACATCTCTTAATGGGTTCAAAGTAGCTACAGTTAAATATGTTTTTTCCTTTATCATGGCATCACAATTAAGTTGAAAATTCTGTTCAAATCCATCCAGTTAGTATCTCATCTACCTGCTTCATCACATAAAATCTGTATACTGAGTGTTCAGTGCTCTGGCATAAAATCTGTGGTACAGCTGGAAGTAATTGAGTTAATGGCAATTAAGACAGCTATTTTCCCACTCTTCAGGCAAATTGGAGCCTAATAACTTCAAATGACACTCACATAACATTACAGTGAAGTTTTCATCCTGCTGCCTATTTTATCCTAGGCAAAAAGATGACTGTTAAGCTGCCAAATTGATATTTTCCTTTATCATTTAGGATTGGATTTCTCTCATCCATCTGAAAGTTATGTCCCTGCTCTGAGGTAGTTATTCCAGACACTCTATCACTGACAGAAAAAGACAGAAACCCCTAAAGCATGACGCATCCCAGTCCCATCTTTGTACAACATCTACTGAGTAGATTTAACCTTGCCAGGAGATACCTTCTCCCTCTAATAATGACTTAATAAATCATGGACACATAACTGGGTCCACAGACATAAATGGTTAAAGTTGTGTGAACTGGATTCCACAGAGCCCTTTCCAGGTAATTTCAGGCATTTAGCTAAGATGCTTGTCTTAGGAATGCAGTTGTCACAGACTCTCTTTGCAGGAACCTCTCAAGTTCTTCTCAAATCCTCAATAGTGTATGTGTGGGGGAGGAATCACCCTGCAGAAGTGCCTGTCTCTCTAAGTTGCCTGCAGATGGTACCTAATGAGAGCAGGCCCCTAATTAGCACACGAAAGGTAAGATAGATGAATTCAAGACCTAAATAGTCAGTTATTCACACAGAAAATGAAAAGTAATTTCTCTCCCTAGGAGATGGAAGTACTTTCTGCACTATATTGCACTACTCAGGATGTGATAAGGGACAATGTGAATACATCACACCAAATTGCTCAATTTGAGGATCAGTACACTAAAGATGTGCTGGGGACCCACTGAGGCAGCAACCATCTGATGTAGTGGCTCATCTATTTCTTCTCCAAGATACTGCATAACTGAGTACTTGATGTTTAGCCTAATAGTTAATAAACCTATCTAAATTCTAATAATCACCTACTTAAAAGGAAAAAAAAAGACAAAAAGTAAAATGAAAACATGTATATTGATAACTTTCCCAAAGAGCATACTGTGTTAGACAGTTAAGTCAAAGCATTGCATGTACCAAGTTCATGATAATGTACATATTAATTATTTATTTTTTTAATTACAGGAACGAGGTGTCAGATTAACTTCTTTTATTAAAAAGTATAGATGATATGGAAGTTAATGACCTTTCATTCCCTGTATATATTTGTCAGAATCTTCCTAGTGAGATAAATTTTAATGGTTCACTTGGTCCCTTCTTTGAAAATATATGTATATTCCCAAAATTCACATATTCTTTTGAAATGCTTCCCACAGAATAAAATAATCTTTCAACTTTTTTTTTTACTCTAATATTCACCAGACCATTCATAATACTTGACATCATGTAAGATATATCCTCCCTTTTCTGGTACCTACAGCAATCTTTTATAGCCTATGATTTTGTCCTCTTACCAGGAATCATCTATATAGTGATCACTTTAATTCCTGTTCATGCTCTTTTCCCCTGAATTGCTTATAATGTTTAACATATTTTTGAGGTAGGGTTCTATTCAGATCAGTGTGCAATGTTGCATGTGCAGGGATACTGCCTTATGATGTCCCACTGCTACACCCAATTCAATTGTTTGGTGGTTTTTTTGCAATTAGATGAAGATACTTGTTTGTTAGCCACTGATATTTATTATTCTCTTTCAGCATTTCTTTTCCTAGATACAACTCTTTCACTGAGCAAATGTTTTATATTATTTTTCTCTATCTCCCTTTCCTTGAGGGAGAAAAACCTTCCCTGTGGGAACCAGGACATCCTTCTGACTGTCCTGGGAAGATTTATAAGTCACAAGAATTTAGACAGAATGATAATCAGTATGTCACAGGGTGAAAAAGTAGAATTTTGGGATTTTAGAATGTGAGATCAGGGGACAAAGATGGAGGAAATGGGGTGTGTCCTCTTGTTCTCCATCTTCTGTGGTGGTGTGGCACATTTTGGTTGGTCTAGAACAAAAGTACACTGTACAACATAGTGGATAGATATTGGAGAATTGTTATAAATAAAGCATATATAATTTTCAGTATAAAAGACAGTGCTGTCCCAAGGGCAGAAAGGGGGAGAGCACAGCCCAAGGAGAGAACACCACAACCTGGCCTGAGGAGAGAGCACAGTGAGGAGTTCGGCACAGCCTGGCCTGCAGAGAAGACCATGGCAGGCCAGGGAACAAATATGAGATAAGCAAAGAATAAACAAATTCCTGAACACGAGAAAACAGACAATGACTCGACCTCTTCTTCAGACGCAGGGCTGGGGAAAACAGAAAGCCTGCACAGAGACAAGTTGTTAGGTGAAAGCCAAGCTCACAGAGCTCTCAGAAACCCCAGGAAGGCCCAGACAAGGAAAACAAAACAGCAAGAAAGAAAACATATAATTTTTTATTTTAAAAAACCTAACACTTCCCTTCTCTGATTGTTACGCTAAGTTTACCGCATGCCCACTGGCCTGTGAAACCTGAACAATTTGCTACAAGTAATTCCCTGAGAACTGCCACTAACTCAGAAAATTAACTGTGATTCCCAGTGAATACAATTTACTCAATCACTGGCTCTTCTTGTCTCTGATGGAAAATCAAGCAGATAATAGATCGTTTCTTGCTTTTATTTGTGAATAACTCTGAATTTGTTCCTGCAAGGTAAAAGTAAAATACTGCAGAATGGAAATAGAGGTTGAAAATAATGAGGGCCCTCTTATAACACAATTATTTTGATAACTGGGAGAAAGAAGAACTTGGCTTTGCATGGGTGTGCTAAGGAGCAATTCAGAAATAGGACAGGGGAATAAAAAAGGCAACCAGATTCTAAAATATTACGGGTTGCTAAAACAAAGGAATAAAGAAAAGAGAATAAATGTATATCATCAGGAAGGGGCACAAATAAAAATATTTATTTATTGCATTCATCACCAGTTTTTAAAAGTTGCTAATAAAATGCCTTGCCTTAGGATCTGACCTTGTGCAATCAAAATCAAAGCTCTTTTGTTTTTGTTGATTGTGTTATGAGTAGTACCAGCCTCTAGAGATATCCAAAGATTTAGAATGTGAAGAAATTAGTGGAATGTTCCCAAGAGCTGAGGGAGAGGATTACTTTGTAAATGGAACACGGGAACTACTGCTCTTGTGTAGTGGATTTTTATGTTGAAACTTGGACTGAAAATATTTCCAGGAGCCACAGGAAGGCAGTGTGTAACAACTACATTGTAGTTTTGAAGGCTACATGTCCAATATCTGAGGAATGTGTGATAAATGTCAATTTTGCTACCTGAACTCAGCTTAGTTGAATATTTTTCAATGATACATTAGTTTCAGACAGAAAATGTTCACTTTTGACCTTTTGCTTAATTCTGACCTTATCGTTTAGATTGCTATAATGTAAATGACTGATACAATATAAATTTGCATGTAAATAACCACAAGGTTGTTTGGCATTTACATTTCCATCTTCAAAGTGGAGTTGGCCTTCTGTGAATGACCTGAAGTGATTGCAAAAACAGTGAGTTTAGGTCAGTAAAAGATGAGATGTGTCAGGCAGCAAAATGCCTAAAGCCACAAACACTCAAGCATCTTCCACAGCCCATGCTGGCCAGCTGGCCCTGGGTGGGCAGACAGGATGCTTTCTGAAGTTCCCTTACCACAATGACCAGGCTACCCAGGACCCAAAAATGCCAATTTCAGAAATGACTAATGTAGGCAGAAGGCAAAGAGCCCCTCACTCTCTTTTTTGGGAGCCAGGTTTTAAAGGCCCAGCTGCCCAGATCAAGTAGCCAGGGTATGAGGTGTGAGCCAGCCTGTGATTTCACTCCTTCACACCACTCCAGAGGAACTGGCAGGTGGAGGGGTTAAACCCATGCCTCTTCTCATGTTCACATACATAATGGCTGAAGACAAAAGTCACTGTTTTCCCACTCTTCCAGGGTCCAAAGAGTAAGGTATTTTGAAGGGAATAATCTCAAACCTGCTTGAACTCCTCCTTTCTGGTTCCTTGCAGACAGTTGCAAGAATCATAGCAACTATTAATTCAGAGGTATGGATTAATAATACACTGTGTGATTTACATTTAGGGAGGGGAGGGATGGGGCATTGGTGTATAAAATCCCCCAACACTGGTACTGAGTGGCTGGCATGTATCCTGGTGTGAGGGATTAATCCAGCTGTCCTGTCCCTGGTGCTCGCTCTCTGCTATCTCCATCTTTGGAAATCTGGCTGTACCAGATTGTACCAGAATCTGGCTTGGGTAAACTGCAGAACTGATAACAAAGTCTCTGATGTGTCTGTATGGAAAATAGCAGTTTAAAAATTTCTGCTCAAAGAATTCACAAGCCTATTGGATCCTATGTAAAATTTTCCAATTTGACCTGCATTTTTCTTTTAGATCACCATATTTTCTAACACAGTAATTTTTCCCCCATCCTTAGCCTGACACTTGGTCTTTTTGGCAATAAAGCAATTATATGAACTTTCTATATATTTTGCTATCTTTCAAAGGGAAGAATAAATTTTCTTTCAAAAGTCATTTTCCCAAGTTAATTAGTTAGCATTAATACAGATTTTTCATTATGCAAATTACCTTACAAGCCCATTAGCTATTGTGGCTGTCTTTGGTATTCTTGACTAAGTTAATTCTGCAGAACAATGTGCAGCAGCCCCACACAAAGGGTTCACTACAGGAATGAAAACCTTATTATCTTGCTCACCTCACAGGGATATATTTCAGCCAAGCAGATTTTGAGAGCAGCTTTGTTTGCCGATGGGTGAATGCCTGTCGCTGAACTTGGCTTTTGATAGGGGACATAGAGAATTCTTGCAGAAAGGGAGCAGAAGACTGAGAGGAAAGAATAGTTTTGCTGAAGCAATAGCAAGTGCAATAATGGTGGGGAAAAGCGATACGCTGTTGAGCTGTGCAGTTTATATGGGGTAAAATGGAGCAGCTGGCTTGTGACCCTTAGAGAAGTTTTTTTAGGTATTTGCTCTTTGCAGTGTGGAAAACTGACAATATTCAAGTCCCAAAGGGAAGAACCTTCAATTCTGCCCAAAGCCAGTAAATTCAGTTTCTTGTTTTATGACCTTTTTACATGCTAAACTTTCCGTTTTGCCTAAAGTGCTGGTTAAAGTATAAAAATCAGATTTCACATGCAGAAGTATAAACATTGAAACTAATGTTTTCATCAATAAGAGGAAATTCAGAAACATTTTCAGAAGCTTTGTTCAGCTTGCAAAAAGCTGTCCAGCTGTAACTGAAACTCATCGAAGTTTCCTGAATCACCTCCTTGGTGAGGTTTTCGAATGCAATTGCCAGTAATTTCTCTGTTCTTGATTTTGGTAAGACCATCAGAATAGAATATATGTGGCATTTTTGTGCCATTTGTATTTCCAATTTAAATGTTTTTTGCAAGAAGCATAGACTATGATAGGCTGAAAGAAAACCATCCCCTTTTTTCCCTAGGAATTCAAACTTAGTTTACTTTGGGCTTTGGGCAAGGATTGCTGGAAGGTGCCGGTGACTGTTACTGAACCTTCTTCTCTAGCCTCAGTTTTTACTCGAATTTGAGTGGTATTTCTTGTTGCTATTTTCAGTGCTGTAGTCCTTGAATTGCCATTATCATTTAACATTAGACCAGAGGGAGCAAGATTTAGGCCCACAGAGCCACTTAAGTATTTAAAGCTTTTCAAAGCCTGAACTCTATTTAAGTCAGTTGGAGCTGGTTGGTAAAATACATTCTCAAACACAGAATATAGAGCCTGCATTGTATTGTTAGAAAAAATATATCCCTATCACCTGTTTATTAACATTCTAAATATCTTAGGCTTTCAAATGTTAAACGCTTTCTTCAGGAGTGCAGAAGAAAATGTTTCAAAGTGTATTTTGATTTTAGTATTTAAAGCACAGGATGTAAAGCTCTAGAAAAGCTCTTTCACATTAAAAGGGGAACTACTTTTAATTAAACATATTTCTGATATAAATGAAATAGTTTCTTTTTTCTCTAACAAAACCTCAGTGAAAAGGGGAGAGGAAGTTGCAATAGTATCAAAATATTCTGGGAAGAAATATTTGTTTGTTAGTTGAAATTACTTTTCATTTTCATTTTGTATTTAGTTAGAAGTTAAAAGGCTGAAGGCAAAATCATTTGTTGAAATAAAACAGCTATAAAAGGATTTTGTCATTTCCTGACTGGAAAAAACAAAAAGAGTCTTTAAAGTGATAGCCAGAGAAGCATCTGGATTACATTATCTGTATCCCTTGGAAATAAGAGGACATAAGTGCTGGAAAATGTAATTGAAAATAAAGATCTCTGACAGTTGTTCCAACTTGTTGTTGGTTTGAGCTGTTTTTCCCCAAGCCTTGCCTTTGCCTGCAGGCTTCTTTCAAAAGCCCAGACATTGCCCTGGCTCTGAAGGTCAAACCCGGCCCAGGGCACTGACACCTCCCCTACAGGAGGAGCAGGATCATCTCCTCTGGGTTGCTCCTGGGCACTGGTGGTTGCCCTGAGCTGTAGGACCAGGGAAAAAGCAACAAAGTCTCTAAGCCATTGCTCTCATTTCTGTCTTACCTCTTTCGCTTGGCTTTTTGCTGCCCTTTAGGAGAAGGAAAAGGAAGAGGTATATTTTGACAGGTGAAACTTCAATATAAAGAAACTCTTTGCATTCTTACTTCTAAAATCTTCCTGTGTGGACTTGTCTTACAGGCTGTTTTATGCTCCTTAGTAGGTGAACTAATCGTAAAACCAAATTTATCACAATGTATGACCCCTCAATGTGGAGATAAATAGGGATACAGCAGGCCCTGTCCAGGCTGTAGGGTGTTCTCTTATATAAAAAAAATAGGTGGTGGAATAACAGTCCAAAAATTATTTTATTTTGTGTACTGCTCATCTGTCTAAAAGCTAATTACAGTACCTTGATAGAAATAATTCCAAGTGACAGGTCTTTATTGCTATTACCATGTGCAAACACAAAGAGCTGGCAAAGATTAACAAGCTCTAGCATTTTGTATTGATGGAGCTTGTCCACCAGCCAGCATCACTTTTCTCAATTAGTGGGTCTCTCTAAGACAAGAAGGTTATTTTTGTAATCTCACTACCATTACTCTTGTCATTAAACTAGTAGGAAGACATCTTGACTATGTGTCAATTCTCAGTTATTTTTGATATTGTAGCCCCCGTTTCTGCCTGTTAGGAGGTATTTTACTTTTTACAGTGCCAGACTCGTGGGAATTAATGTACACACTGAAAATCAAATGCACAATCTTGTCAACACTAACACTCTTAAGAGCAGCAACCAATGCTGCAATGTTTATAACAGGTCTGTCTGTGTACATGCAAATAAATTTGACAGATTGCGCAATATATTAATGAATGATGCTCAGTATCCTCAAAAAACAGATTTTAGTAGATACTACTCACAGAGATCAACTATTTTATTCCAAAGTAAGCAATGCATATTTTAAGTCATTTGCTATTTCTGCGTGTAAATTTTTTTTCTGGCCCATTAGAATATTAGAAGCATTGTCATCAAAATGAGGGGACTGTGCATTAAAGATGTTAGGTGATTTGGAGGGGTTTTCAAGCTTGTCATCAGAGAATCTATTCTTTTGTTACTAAAAGAGGTTCACCCATGTCTGTCTTAATTTTCCTTGTATTTCTGGTTCTCTACATTACTGACCTATCACTATTCAATTCTAAGGTTAAATGAGACAGATAATGCTTTATAAAAATATGCAAATTCCAGTCACGAAAAAGAATTGTATTAGGAGTAATTAGCACTGGATATTTCCACATCAGATCCCATGAAAACAATGAATTAAGAAGCTTTTTGAAGGTGAAAAATAATCACAGACCTTCATATGCTCACAAAATATGTTGAGGACAGAAGGCAGGGCAGTTCTGACGGATCTTGACTCAGCGCTTTGTCCACATCCTCCAGAGTTCTCACCTGACAGGGAGGGACCTGGTTTTAAATGTTTTACTTTCAGCTTCAGAAAACTCTTTTGCCCTACCTTTCTCAGGATAAACACCGAGATAGGGCACCTTGCTGATGGTTTAGGGAACTTGAGACTTCTTCCTGCTGCACCTAGGTGTTAGGAGAGGTACCTATGTCACAGCTTCCAAAGTTTCTCTTGGATGTAGTTCCTCTCATGCCTGGAGGTCACACCTTCAATGTGTCCTTGGTGACCAACAAAAGAGGATCGAACCTTCTCTGATCAAACCTTGCTGTAGCCTTGAGAGCACTGATGGCCTTTCTGTCCATGCCCAGCCATGTCCCAAAGCTCCAGCTGGATCCAGCCTGGGACTGTTGGTCCCTACCCTAGAGATGTTGCAGAGACACCAGCTCCAGCCCAGTCTCTGTGTGGATACCCTGGGCCCATGCTGTCAGCTGAGCATGTCCCAGACCAGCACCCTTATCCCCCTCAACAGCCAGGCTCCAGGGGGTCAGGCTGCAGCACAGGAGAGCAATATTCATAAAAATCCTGCCATATAACAATCTGGCTCCCTCAGGGAAATCAAAGGTATAACAAAACTCAAGTCATTCCTACCTATTCAGCATATTATTCCAGTCAGGGTCCTGAATTCAGACCAAATGCCTTCCTAACTTTATTAGACCCTTTATTGGTTTCCAAACCTGAAAATACAGTACTAGGCTGTTGAGTAAAATGGGATAGAGTTGTGATTTAACAGCATGATCTGTTTCTGCCTCAGATATTCAGAAGATATATTCTAAAGACACTTAGCAAAACACTGTCTGCTGGTCACGTGGTTGAGAATTCCAGAGAATGGCACCAAATCATAAATGTGAAATAGGTCTCCAGGTATCCAGATGGCAAGAGGGATCAAATGTTGATGAGACATTGCTAAGAAAACTGCTGTGTTGTGAGAATGTAGCAGTATAGAGTGCTAAGAAGTACCTGAGCAGCTTTTAGGGGTTTGGTAACATCTACAGGCTAGGTGTAAGAATCTTGGTTCATTGTGGTTGCTACCATTCTGCATTTATTAACAAGCACAGCAAAACAAACTATCTTTGTGAGTGTTCCAATATATTAGGACTCACACGTTTCTTTTATAAGCATGAATTTATGCAGACTAAAACCACAAAACCCCAGTGCAAGCAGCTTTAAAAACACTTGGTGGTGATTTACTTGTCTATATACAGTATATTATAAGTACTGTGTTCTGTCCCAGGTGTCTCCATGGGGTTGGCAGCTATGACACAGGGTGCACAGGAGTTCCATATCCATCTGGGACAGTACCTGAAGGCCAGGTGTGGTATACCTGAATCCCACCCTTCACTTAGGAATGACCCAGCTCAGACAGTAAACCAAAATAAGGCTTAAATCAAAATAAGTAAATGCATACAGAGGATTTTTACCTGGTTCTGATGAGATCTGCTGCTTACAAGGCTTTGCAGGAGAGAGCTACCAGAACTGTCTGTTCCCAGGCTACCTTACCTTTATACTGGCTGGCAGACGTTCAGTTCTTCCAGTCCTTCCCTAAGTGGCACAGAGTGAAGTTTGTGGCACACCACTTATGCCCACATTCACTTGTTACAGCATGTACTCTTTGGCACAGTAAACAAAGCAATCCCAACCTCCTCCCAGCATTTGAGATCAGGAGGGGTGAGGGCCCATGGAATGCAGACAGAAGCATTTGGTGCTTTGTAAAAACTGGAGTCCCTGATCATAGATATGAAGAGAATGAAAACCAGCCATTGGAAAATCTTTAAGCTCCTGAAACGGTACAAGTCAGAAATGTGATAGACAGGTGGAGGTTTGAAGTGAGTGTGTTTGTGCTTTTGACTGACTCCTCTTGACCCTGTGCACCAGGCCTCCTCAGTGGAGCTGCACATAACCCACCGACAAGCACCACTGCCCAGCAGTGGCTGTGGGGTGCTCGGGCAGCCCCAGCACAATCATGAAACCTCTGCCCACACGACAGAACCAGGAAGTCTGAAGGGCAGAACTGCCAAGGAACTGTACAAATTCTGCTCCTGGTGAGGAGGAGCAAAGCAAGGGGGTGCCCACCTGTGCCAGGGTACACAGGCTGCATTGCTGATTCCCTCTCCCTGTGTGGCCCAGCTAACCACACAGAGGAGTTTGGTTTGTTGACCCTGTTGCTGTGCTGCTTCACTGCGTGGGCTCCTGTCTGGAGCACCATGGCACAGGAAGGGACGCAGAACTGTTCAGAAAGCAGAGCCTTGGAAGCCAGCATGGGACACAGAGTTACCAAGGCAAATTGAGTTGCAAAACATCTGCCCTTTTTTTGAGTCATCCTGGAAAAAAATTTGGACTGCACTGTGTAAAAATATATACTCAGTAAAGAAGTTTGGATTAAGAAAAGGTGATGCCATTCTTATATTTCAATCAGCAAACAAATTCACCTTACTTTGGAAGTGGTCCATTCCCAGGAAATTTGAGATAATATTGATAAGTCATATTTGTTCATTTCTACACCATCAAATCTTCCACTGAGAAATAAGAAGATTAAAAAGATTATCATGTTTTTTCAGTAAAATGAGTTGATTAGTGCTACAAAGTCTGTTTGAGAAACTAGGTAGTCACATTCCTCTAGGTAGATTTCAGTAGATGTGAGACTATTCATAACACATTTCTGTTTGTTTCCAATTAATATTTTAATGAGCAAATTTTCTTTAGCAAGCCTCTTGAGGAAATTGCAAATTTTATTTGAAAGGAAAAATATTTCTAAAAAAACACATTTTACATCTTTCTCCATTAACATTTGCCTTGAAGAGTGATTGAAAGAATTTGATCCGGTCAGAAAGACTGAGTGCCTCAGAAAACATAATAAATTTGTGGGTACATAACTTTTCCCTAAAAATGACAGAACATAAAAAAAAAATTAGAAATTTTAATGTAAAATTCAGGTACTGCATTCTGTTGGATAAATAGGAAAATCATGTAAGTAAAGATAGTCAGCTACAGCTAAAGCAAATTTTTATATCATAGGTTTGGTGACAACATAAAGGAATACCCTTATGTTGAATTACATGTATGCGATGTTTTAAACAATTAGACAGGACAGTTCTCACAGTGCTTATATGTCTATAGGTCAGGTAAGAACACTGTGAACTAAACAGACACTAACCAGGCACCACACAGGAGGTTCCTATCTCTCCTCCCAGTGCTGTGTGAGCCTGGGGAGGCCTTGGTCCCACCACTGCAGCTGGTCCAGGAACAGCCCGTGACAGTGCTCCAGGTTACCAGAGCTGATCACAGAAATTTCAGAGGCACTTTTTGGTTGACTTGAGTCAACCCTGCTTTCTAGATCTTGAGCCTCAGGGCAATTTTTTGAGGCTTACATCAGCAGGATCAGGAGTTAGTAATTTAGGACTTTTTAGTCAGCAGCTGAAACTGGGAGCAGGCTGATGGAAGAGCTGTGAATGGTGCTGTGAACTAGCTAAACTAGGTGTGAATTTGGACTGGGACTGAGTATTATAAAACCCTTGTGTGGCATTTTTCTTCAAAAGTTAAGGGCCTTTGCTTGAGTTGCTTTAAGTAATTGTAAGAGTGCAGGGAGGAAGGGTGAATCAAATCTACTTTTAACAGCTCAAGGAAGGATATAATGCTGTTTAGTAAACCGGTTAAGACAGATAAACTGCTTATAGCCTCACTTGGCAAACCTCTGCTAATTGTAGTTCATGGTTTTAGTTCTTTTTATGCAAGTCTGTGGTTTCTTTTTTTGAATGAATGAATGAAAGCGCACAGCAGAGATGGACCATATGTAATTTCTGGTGCAACTCCTCCTATTTAGCTGCTTTTGCTAACAGAGAGGATCAGGAGTACAATAATGCCATAACAGCTCTTACAAGTCCTCTGCCAGTGCACAAGCAACGAAACAAATGGGAAAGACCCCAGGCGAAACATAGCAAACTTCTGAGATGAAGGACAAACCATTTGTCCTTTGGACCCTCCCTGTGCTCTACTTGGTGGTGTCTGCTCTTGTAGAATGTACAGAGTTTGTGGTAAGGAGAGACCGTGTTTGTCCTTTGGATTTGGAGACAGCCTGGGGTTTGAGGGCTCTTACCCTGTTCATGGCTCAGCCATCATCAAAACCCCCTCTTTGAACTACAGTTTGACTATCTGTAAAACGGTTGTTTAGGGCTTTATAAAACATTTCAAGATTCATGGGCTAGACATGCTATAAAACAGCAGATATTTACTGGAAACATTATATGAGTGACTTGAAAGCCACCAACAATTACAAACAATAGGCATTAAGCTCTTTTTGATGTTTGGCTTTATGAGTTCTTGGTCATTTCTTCACACCATATAGGTCAAACAGTGTGCCTTGATCAGCAGTCCAGCACCTTTGGGAAGTGTTGGCAACTGGGGCAGAAGTTTTAAAGCTGATCTGGAGAGAAAATCTATTTTGTTTGATATGCTGGATCTGCAGCATGCTCACAATAAGCATGTTGTTTTTTTAAAAGGTCGTATTCAATGCTCAGATGTCACTTACCTGACCTCATCTGTAGCCATGAATGTGAAAAGAAACTAGCCAGACTAAATTTTCACTCAGAAAAATATGGTCATGCTTAAAGAAATCCATCTTCAAGCTAATCCCAGCCAAATGTGTGAAATAAATAAAATGAAAATTGTTATTTCTTCTGTAATCTACATTTTTCCAGACAGCACTGGAGGAAATCCTTCAGGTATTGAAAAGCAATAGAAAGTGTAGGAGTTAGCAAAGCTGGTTGCCAATACACCAGGCAAGGAGCTTGCTGATGGCAACCAGCAAGTAGCCCAGCAACTCGCCTTCCAGGGACTCTGCGGAGCAGACAGGTCCCATCCCGCAGAGGTCACCCGCCCGCTCCCTGCCCCATTCCCGGGTCCCTGCTCTGCTCAGCTGTGCCCGGGTGTGTTCAGCTGTGGGCCAGGGCCACGCTCCCCTGCCCGGGCACACTCCTGGCTCTACAAAGCTGCCAAGTGAAATTGTTCCTCTCCAACTCTGTTTGCCAAGATTGCATAGGACCAGTCATGCTGATTGTTCATTATAAAGCCCTAATATATGTTTAATTACACCTTTTTTTTTTTTTTTTTTTAATGCCAACTGGTGTTTTAATAGCCTTAATAATAGCACATATTAGTAGCATTATTACTTGTTTGTGTAACACTCCACCTTCACTGTGCCATGCCAGCAGTAACTAATGAATGCATTCTAGGAAACTGATCCACCTGAAGCAGATTTCTCTGAGTAAAGCTGTAACTTCAGGGAAATAGGATGTGAGCTTGGTGTGGGAGTGGATATGAGAGAGATTCAAAGCTCTTTTTGGATTTATAGAATACCTTCCAATTCCTGCTGATGGAGAAATCAGTTTAAAAATAGATAATTCCACCTGGGCCATTTGTGTGCCGGCTGCTCCAGACCCAGCCAAGAGCAGCAGACCTGCTGTGTGCAAGCCAAGCTGACAAGGGGTAAGAATCCAAGATGGGGGGATGCCAGTGTGACATCTTTCAAACAGTTTTTTCCATCCATCCTCCATAAAATATTAATAGTAAGAACAGATGAAATAACCCATATTACTGGGCTACAAAATCAAGGGTATCTGATGAAAGCAGCTTGATCAACAGCCTCAGATATGCAGACATTGGGAAAAAGAAAACCAGGCCTAAGACTATTTTAGGCTTTCTGCTTGGTCTTGAGTATTCTGTTTTACTCAAAATACCTTTCAGCCCTAGATTAATGTATGAAGTTGGCAAGATAAAATACTAGGCATATGGACAGCAGAAGCAAGAAGGAAGCTAAATTTTTAAGCTTGCTGCTGAGATCAGGCCCAGCCCTTGGGCCAGTGCTGTAACTGTAAATGATGGCAATAGTTATTTGAAGCTGTTACTCAAAAGATGGTAGTCAGTACCTCTGGTTGGAGTCAGAACTTGGGTGATTCTGCAGAGCCTCAGTGGGAGCAAATATTGTCCAGACTTGTGCTGAGAACTTGTTCATGTTGGGTATTTGACTTCTGCTCTTATATACATTGTTCACACACTGAGCATCAACACCTTGACATCTTACAAGGATCAGCATTTACTGGCCTTGCCCTTCTCTCTGTGCCTGTTTAGAAATCTGCTTAGCATCAGAGAGACAGTGCTAATTTAGGCACAGTTATGCCAAGTAGGTCTTCTTTGGACTCACAGCAGCTACCAGGATGATTTGTGTGGGATACCATTTTGACACAGTCGCCCAGACTCTCTCTTTGGATCCACATTGATAACCAATCCTTTGTCTTTTCCTATCCATCTGATAAGAGAAATTATCCCAACACACAAGTCTCATATGGCTGTATTCCCATTTCTCATCCTTTCACATATTTCCTGCTCCTTCTTCTACTGTCCTAAAAGCATAAGAGGCCATAGCAGCTACTTTGATGAGAACTTGTAATTGCTGCCTGGGCAGCCACTAAAAAGATTGAGACAATTTTCTTTGCCAAAATTCCACCAGAAAAGCCAAGAACCTAACTGGCAGTTCAATACTATTTTTCACATACCAGCTGAAAGGTTTTCTAATTGATTAGCAGTTAGCCAGTTTTGAAAGACTCAGGGTCAGACTCACAATTGGTATAAATCAGAGAAATCCCAGAGAAGTCTCTTATTCATTTTCCAAATGGTAAGAAATTCAGCAGGAGCTTTAAACTGTCTGTGTTATCCATCCAACAGCTGGCTAAAATTCAGAAAGATAGCACATTTTCTGTAATGCTCTTTGACATTAAGTATTCCTTATGGGACAGATACAATCAATACAAAAGCTAAAGTGAAAATTTAGGGGTTTAAAAAAGAACAAAACTCAAGAAAGCATGGATCTGATAAACATAAATTTTAGGAAAAAGAGTCAAAATTCGGAATCAAATTTTACATCTTTACAGATGTGTGTTCGTTATCATAATGAATCAAAACTAAGTTTTAACAGTTCTTCTGTCTCTTGCATGGAAGTTTGACACTCCTGTCAAAGTGACTGGAAGGATTTTGCTAGCTCTTGGTGGGGGTGGACTGCATCTCTTGTGAAGCCCAATTCCCCAGCAGGTGTGGATAGTGCCTCTTTACACAACACAATTGTTTCTTTTTGTTTTCTTTTTTCTTTTCAGTTCTGCTTCTCAAAACATTCAACTCATTGCTGTTCCAGACAAATGTTCTAATGAAACTAAAGGCCCGAGAGTTGAACAGCCTTGGCAGAATTAGCATGGCAAAGGAAGAATGGGAAAACTCCAGAATCTGCCTTTTCTTCTGTAACAGACACAGACTTTGCCTTAGGACATAAACAAACATTGCCTGGACTTGGTTTGTATCTTCTGGGAAATCTAGTACCAGGTCTGTCTCTAACATCCATATAGATCAGAAAACTTTAGTAAACTTGGTAATTCTGAGGGCACTCCTTGTATTTCCTTCAGCTGCCAGATAAAACAGAACTGGTTTGGGGATGCTGCTCTTCAGTGTATGCATCTTATTTCTGGACATAAATCAGGCCATACTGTTTTCTCTGTTTATTTCATTTTGTTGGGCAAGCATGTCACTGCTAGTGAAGTCTACATTTTATCAAGATAAGACAATAATATATGTGATGTTGAGTGATGATATTCCGTTTTACAGGCCAGAAACTCTAATAATCATTTAGATAAATGTAAGACCAGACTGTAAATTACATATTTTCTTTAATCTTCTATTTATTTAAAATATAACTAAAACAATTTCTGACTTTAATAGAATCAGATACTTTTTATATTTACTATACAATAAATCACGATGCAGAATAAAAAGAAATATAAGAAAATGTGTATTATTAAATAAAAAACACTATACTCAGGCAGTGGAGTCTTCCTATAGGAAGACCCACTTTTTCCCTCTCAAAAGTTACTTATAATCCATTTGTGCTTATGTTACCTTATGTGAATGATATTAAAATCTGTGTTGTGTTCTAATAAAGTTTGCTTTTTCTTTTTCTGCACTAATAAGTGCAGGGACACTTATTAGTCTTTATTTCAGAAATACAGTCTTTTAAACTAAGGACTTTTTCCCTAAGTGCTCAGCTGCCATCCTTCCTCCCACTCTCTGGGAGGAACTCTCCATTGTCCCGTGCATTTGTAGATGGCTCTGACAGATACTGTGAAAAGCTGGGAAAGCCTTTGCCTTCAGTACTGAGGCCATTTCAGTGTCCTATGCCTGAAGATTTGGCAAAAGGCTGAGCTTTGAAAATTCCATGTGCAGAAGGAAGCTGCAGAGCTGCTCCAGCTCTAAATAGATCTTCAGGAAATAAATGCTCAAGCCTTCACCAGCCACATCCAGTGAGGGTTAAAAAAAGAGCCACATTTTCCACACTTCTAAATGCTGAGAAAGTCACATTTAGTTGAGACTTCATTTTTTTTGTAAGGAGTTTGTAGTTTTGTAGGGAGACTGTGAAAACTGATCTGAGTAAGCAGCCTTATTGGCTAAATTTAAAAATCCTGCATTAAATTTGAAGCTTAGGAGAAAATTCAGGTACCAGTTCAGCAGGTTAGGGTTCAAGATATATTAAGATTTAGATGTAATTTTGTGATTCTCAGAATGTGACATTCCTCAGTCTTCTACCAGTGGAGCACAAGGTGGAAGTATATGTAAAAAGATACAAGGGGTACAGAATTTGTTCCACTATTCTCAGTACAATGACATTGGTGATTAAATTATTCAATATAAGCATAAAATAATCTGTCATGGTTTAGGGAATGAGTACTCAGATAGGTAGTTATTTTTAACCTACTCTACACAAAAATGGGAATAATAGAAACAAACTCCTAACTATTAGTCTGACTCATTAGGTGTACTTAGGAGCCCTATTCCCATCCATTTCAATGTAGAACACAATTAAAAATGAATGTGAGATGCAATCTGTGCAGTGTTTAAAGTGCTGTATTTAATAGTGTTATTGCTGAGTTCAAGCATCATCACAGAGAGTTAAGCACCTGAATTACACCAAGGCAAATCTGCTTTGTGCTTGACTGTCAAACTGGTTTGCAGCAAAGCCCCAGCCTGGGATTAAGATCAACATCCAGACATCTGGAACTGGTTGAGTGATAAAGAAAAATCCTGACTGTAATATCAAGCAGCAGAAATGGGCAAGAAGGTGCAGCATTACCCTTCAGCTGCCTCAAGGCTAATGGGAGAAAAATAATTTGATACTGAATAAGGCAGGATGGTTGGGATGGGGGCTGTCTACACTGGATCAGAATCGCTGATTTAATTTCTAATACTAACTGAACCTTGCTGTCGCATGGCTCTGTACCTCCTAACAGTCCAAACATACAGAGGGGTTTTGCCTGACTGGCTCTAGAGGAAGAAACAAGGCCATGAATTTTACAGCCACTTCATGGTACAACAGCAACCAGATGCTAAACCAGTGTCAAACATCTGTCCTTCTCCAGGATGAGGGGAAAACAGAAGAGAAACAGGAATATATCCTTGTTAACAAAAGCTGGTAGGAAATGCTGAACACAATGTCAGAGAATTACTAAAAATCAGTGTTCCAAATAACATTCTGAAATTCAGAATTGCTATCAGATTTCCCATTTCAGAATGACCCATGGAAAAACCTGTGAGGTTGATTGATCAGCATGTAATTATGTCAGAGCAGATTTCCTTCTGTCCTGTTCTCATACCCATTTACAAAACCATTTCAATAACTTTGGTTGCCTCTGCTACAAGATAAGCTGTGCTGAAAACTGTACATGGTTTCAATTATTAGTGAGTTACTAACAGATACAGATTACAGATACAGATTTGTATCTGTTAATTTTTTGGTTAGGCAAAACAGCATTTAAGGTAATTCTCATACCTTATACCAAAAATGATTGTTAAAATCCAAATCACTTAGGATATTTATTTGTTATCTAAATGCTCAGTAGTTTATCAAAATCTTTATCAACTTGGATAACAAGCACTTTTAGATATTTCTGTGTTTAGATGTCTATACATACATTTTTAAAACATTATTTTGCTTGAAATGCATGCCTTCTGATTTATTTTAGGAGTGTTCTAACAAGATCACAAGACCATTGTGGTGCAATTCCCTGGGAGGCATCCCGTCTTAATGCTGGGCCTCCTGAAACCAAGGGAGCTTACCATTGACTTCATATGGCTTTGGATCAGACCATCAAAAGCATGAGAGGGTCCTGTGCTTATCATCTTCCCCCTGGCTTTTACTTTCATGTATTATTTCCACTTGATATTGCTAAGAAATATTAAGTCTCAGAAACATGAAAGAATCACAGTTCGTACTATATTAGGAGAAAGTATGTTTATTATATTTAAAAGCATCCATTCTCGTGGATGTACAGTGATTACTTAATTTTATCACTACCACTCAGTAGGTATAATAAAATAAATTAATCTTCAATCCACTGCAGGAGAAAAAGTGTACAGGTAGAATAATTTTTTTTTCCACTGTCAATTTCATTATGATACCTTGCATTATGTTCCACATCCCACATTGCAACAGTTTTAACCATGCAGCTGCTGAGAGCCCAGGTGCAGATTTTCAGGCCTGTTTAGGTATCTAACTCACACTATAAAATAATTTAGTCACTGTAATGGTAATGTTTGTTATGTCTAAATCTTAAAGATATAGGCATTGAGAGAAACCTATGATGTGAAGTTTAAGTCATCTGATTCTTCAGAGGATGCTCTATGATGGTTAGATCCCAGGAAAGAAATGTGCAAATGCCAGCATATCTGTTAAAGGTAGAAAACTGTAACCAACAGGAACTACGAAGAAGAAAAAAGAATTCAAAAAAGTTACAAAATTAGAAATCAGAAGTGGTCTTCACAGGAGAACATGAGAGGATTTGATCTTAGAAGTGCAGCAGATACAAATGTATGCAAACATATCTCCCATAGCCTGTGTGCAGCCTCAAAAGGAGAGGGATGCTAGCAGAGGAGTCAGAAGGAGCTCCTGGGTCAGGTTTTCCCATGAGAACAGACCCTGTCTATGGGGTTTGGGAAACATCTCTTCACTGCACCATCTCTTCTCTGTGCACATCCTTTCACACTGCAATCCCAGCTACGTGACCCTCAAAAATCATCTGGCCTGCCAAGACCGTTGAGACAGAAACTGGCTAAAGCCCACTGGAGGTGCCCTCCCCCTAAAAGGTGCACTTCGAGTTTAGCTGCCCCACTTCAGTGGATATATTCAGAGGGAATATCTGGGCCTGCATACCTGGATACCTGGACAGACATTTATACAGGATGCACTAGTGTATTACAGACAGTTGCAAATTTAACATATTCACAGAAGAGTCTATAAAATACTGTTTCACTGCCTTGTTGTTCACTTACTGTGAGCGTGACTCTCTTTCTGTAAGATGTGACCTTAATGGAGACAGCAAGAGTCAAACTGAAATCTAATTCAATGTCACTCAGAAAACGTTGAAAAATTTTGCTTCCTACTAACATGCACTTCAGTCCTACAGCACAAGTAAAATATCAAATGAATAATTTTTACATACTTCCTTTAAAAAATCCACCACAAACATACTCTGATTTAAAAAAAAAAAAAAAAAACAACTTTATTTCTCTGAGAAAGCAGTCCCATTTAAAAAAAAAAAAAAAAAGGCAAAATATCTCTAAATATTTCTGGTTTTCTTATTTTTTGTCACTATAAAAATATGCCTCAAAATAATTTTGCTAGATAATCTTCATTTATTTTTTGAAAATAAATAGCCTGAATTCAGTTTATGTTTTTTTTTATTTTAAAGAAGGGTCATTGTAAAGTTGATTAATTTCTTATTGATTGGCTGTGGTTTAGTTACAGTCTCTCCTAACCTAAATGGAATCTAAAATATTTCTTCCTACAGTGGAATTCTGTTAAAAAAAAATGAAAGTTCTTTTCACTTGCCTTCAAGAGCTCTATTAACGTAATGTTTGTTCAATGCACAATTTCTTTTCTAACATAGTTATTACTGCAATAACTCACTGAGGGTATATGAGTATAATAAATATGTCTAAAGAAGGAAAAGTTGCCAAGAGGTGCAAATTCACAAAGGTCAAAGCCTGATGGGATTTTTAAGGTTCTGAAACAAAAAGAAACAATGGGAGCAGGTGGGAGTTGGATGTTACATTGCAAATGTTTGCCTGGATCAAATAGAAGAAAAAGCAGGGAACTCAGCACAGGTCTCACTGATCCCTGTTTTACCTACTGCTATTTGTCTATTTTTTATCCAGCTACACTTATTCTAACGCAAAGACATATATAATACTCCTGCCTCTAGCACTGCTTATTAATTTTATTTTAAATAGGCATGGCTTTATAAAAACACAGAGAGACAATTTGTTTTGAACTAAAATATACACATTCTTCTCTGAGTATATATACTAATATATTAATACTTTTTCTTCCTCAGCTCCTGACTATTTCATTCCTCCTTATCTTGTGGAGGGCTCAAAGCATGAACACCTGTATCACACTGACCATGAAAGAGGAAAACATGAACTTGAATTCACTCAAATGGAAAAGAAACTAGGAATCTCCCTTCATCATTCATTTTCTGGAAGGATGGTCTATCCAGTATGACATCCAGTATGATATGAGTAGACTCTTCCTTTCTTTACAAAGGAGAAAAGTGACCTTGTGCTGGTTTAGTCAGAAGTAGCAGGAATCTGTCCTGCTGTCCTGGTGGTAGTACTTGTCAGCTGAGCAGAAGCCAGACTTTGAGACTGCTAAACAGCCTAATCTCAGAAAATGGGATCAAGGGCCAGACATGTTCCTGAGATCTGGGCATTTTTGACTCAATCTCCAAGGTTCTCCACTCTCTCTCTGTGCTTTAAATGGGCATTAAACCTCAGGGCACAGCTGCAGGGTTTGGATTTTGTCTGGGACAATGACACGTTCAGCCCCCAGCTGCAGAGCATGTGAAACTTTTCCTTGGATCCACTCTACCTTTCCTCTTGACTATCTGAAGCCAGCCCTTTGACTAAGCAGTACTTAGAGAAGATAACTGCAAATCTAGAGAAGACAGATTATTTCCATTATTTTCCACTATTTCCAGACCTTAATTTGATGTTTCTCCTCTCACAATAAATCATTGGTTCTCCAAGGCATCTATCTGGAAGGTCTTAAAATTTAAGTGTAGATATGTTGAGGCTCTCAAGGTTCTTTGGACACAATGCACTGTCCTGACAAAGCCTCCTTCACACCTCAGCTCCTGCTGTGGCATTGATAATGTAGAGCTCAAATTCAGAATTAATGAATTTTTGCACTTCTCTGCAGTTACTCTGTAAATGGTAGAAACTTTAGCTAATATGAGACTACCCACTTTATTTTTTCCTTTTACATTCTAAAAACTATGCAATATGTAAGAAGCCTGCATTCGTTAATTCATCCAGAATAACATAAATCTCACTAGTTTAAAGGATTAATATGAATTTTTATACAAAAAATATAATCCTATTGAGGCACACATGACTTCAGCAACTTGCATTCTCCAGGAAACACCAGTGTGTTGATATTTCAAGAAGCCATGATATATGCTAGAAAAGCAGGTGATGTCATCATGGCTGTGTGGCAAGCCTGTGGGTGTCTGGAGCTGATGGAGAAGCTCCAGAACCTTGCCTTTGTCACTTGACTGGAAGGAAATACATCCTCCTATTCATATTGATTCTGAAAGAGACCACATCCAAATATTTTAAAAATTGGATGAAATAATTGAATTTGCTGAGAATAACTGAACACTTATTTTCAGCCATTCATTCTCATGCTGGCTTAGTTTTCTATACTATCTGCCAGGAGAAAAATAGCACAGTACACCCATTTCACATAGCTTTAAGGAAGAAGTCTTTTTCTATGACAGTTTGATATGTGGCTTTCTGAAAACTCCAGGACATGGCAGAGCCTCAAAAATCAATCTTTGATTTTAGTGTGGCCAGGTCTGACATGTAATTCAAAACCTCTCCATCTGATCTTAACAGCCTGGTTTGTTTTTCTTGCCCACACACAAGGAAAGTTCTCATTACCTGACAAATTGCCGAGCACCACCACTAGACCTCGTCTGGCATGCTAACCATGCTCTAGATAATTTCCTAGTGTTTTACCCAGCTGGAAGAGAATTTGACCAGGATAATAACTACTGAAGTAGTCTTTCAAAATGTCTGGTATTAGCCATTGTCTTCCTACTACTGGTTGCCTATGAGCCTCTCAAGAGGCTTGTTAGGCAAGGAAGAACTGACCATGTTCCATTTTGTCCTGACTGCAGGACAGCAAAGGCTGGTAAAACAGTCAGCTCTGCTGGTGTCAGCTCTGCTCATGTCAAGTACTCAGGACTGGTGCAGCCAAATACTCTCTATTAACAGGATAAAATGAGGATCTTACACAGTGCATTTAAGTCAGGCTAAGGTCTACTTCTAAAGAAGTTAAATTCATATCTCACCAAATAACAATGCATGCAGCTCCCAGGGCATTCTCTCCAACAGTGTCAAAAAGATCTTGCTACAGTGTAAAGAGTAAAGATATCACTGTCGGGTTAATTCAGTATCTCTCAGCCTTTCTAAAGTAATCCAGTGGTATGTTATGTGGCTGTCTCTCATACTAGGGCTTCATTCTTGTCCATATGCACTATATGTTATTCTGTCTAAAGGTTTGCTGTCTAGACTACAATGAGTATTAAACTGAAGTTGCAAACCTAGGTACTGCCTGAGATGTTGGTAATAGGAAAGAGAATAAACTAGAGGGAGTGCAAAAGCATTTTAATCCACTTGGATGCAAAAATTCAGTTATTTGATAACTCATCAATTGCTAGAAGCAGCTTAAATCCTTCATTAAAGTGGGATTTTTTACATGAGAATTTCCCAAAACATTGCCTCAGTTCTCTTTTTGTTGATAAGGGGAAGGAGAGAGCCATTTTGCTATGTCAATCAGTTGTTTTCCAGTCCCTCTCCAATTTGAAAGCAGTGATTCCAAAGGCATGTATTGTTCCTGCTGCTTTCCCTAGGTGCTCACTCAGATTCTAATAAAATCTTAGGAAAAGGAACCATAAATAGGCACACACTCTAGGAGGGAAATACCAACATTTTGCAACTTTAAATTAAAGAGAAAATGCAACACTTGGCAAATTTTAAGAATTTCAGTTGCAATATTCTTTCAAGTTTACATTCTTCCTAGTTTTGTTACAGAGAGATATGTTTCACTGTCCTGCTCAAACAGCAGGCTGTAAGAAAGTATTTGGTGCTTGGATATTTATCCTTAATTTGAGCCATGACTAAGGATCACCAACAAGTGAATTACTATGCCATAAGCACAGAATTTGAAAGGTCTTCATAAGCAAGTGACTCTTAGACAACATCACTGATTTAAGGGATTTTGAGAGCCACAGTATATCAAGAAATGACTTGATGTGAAAAAAACTTCACAGAGATATGTTGCCTGAAGGCACAAAAACAGTAGGAACTGGATATAAAACAGCAGAGGATGAAGCAGTAATTGATGTCTGTCTATGCTCTCCTTGCAAAGTTAAGGAAGAGCAAGCCAGGTAAAACCACCAAGGCATGTGTCTCCATCTCCTTTAATGCCTTCATGAGAAGTGAAGCCCCTTGCTGGGAAGTGCAGTGGGTGAGTAAAGGCAGTGATAAGGGAGTAGTGAGACCTAACAGAAGAAGGAGATAATGCTCCTTCTCAGACAGGGTGCCAGCTTCAGATTCAGGGATGAAAATTAAACATAGCCTTGAAGAGCAAATATAGCTCATTTGCTAAACTCTGAAACAGAGAAAATGGGGTCTGCTGGTAGTGGAGTCACTGTCTATAGGTGAGAACAGAACTAGGACAGTGACAGACAAATCACGTTGCTTTTTCACAGGAAGACTACTGCCTTCATTCAGGTTCTGGAAGGATGTCCAGAATCACATGAAAAAAGGCCTAGGGTAGTGGACTTATCTCAAAAATACTGTTATGTGTTGATGTGAGCAGTACTCCTCTGTTCTGGGGCACAATTGGCCTGAAGCAACATAGGTTTTATGGGACTAAATTAAATGGTTTTGAGGTGGAGGAGTGCAGAAAGGCTACTGCTTCCAATTTTCCATTCTTATGTACCCAGAACAAGTTGCTAACTTCTCTGCCTCAGTTCCCCTTCTAAAAAAAGGGCAGGTATCTGGGGATTAGTGATTGCATACTGAGCAGAAGAAAGTGCATGAGGGAGGATTAATGTATTAACAGCCTCCTATGTGCTACATCAAATTTCCGAAATCCTTTTAATCCATTCAAATATTCATTTGAGTACAGCCTAGTTAGGAATTAAAGCAAAAAAGAAAAAAAAAATATTCAAGGCTGTGTTTTTTCTTCAGAACACTGCGCTCTTTAAAGCATGTGGATAATTAGCAAGAACCAGCAGAGCCGGCCCAAGTAGGAGGTTTTCCATTCTGATGCACCATCTGCAAGAATGGTTAAAGGATAAATGCAACCTACATTGTTACAGCAAAAACTTCCAATAGAGAGAACTAATAAAGGGTCCTCTCTATAGCCTAGTCAGGTATACACAAACACAGGCAAAGCATAATCTTGGGATGCCATGGAGGAAATCCCTATGGATTCATTCAACCTAAACTGAGAAAAGTACAAAATGTTTTTTTACTGTTTCAAAAGGGTTTCTAAATGGAAAGATACAGGGCTGCAAAGCTATTCCAGAGACAGGAAAATTCATTGTTCCTCAAAACTTCACAGTTTGGGCAGGAACAAGCATAGTTCTAATCATGGAAACTGTCATTATGACAATCAGAGTATAAGTAACATTCCCACATGCCCTTTGGTTTGCTTTCCATTCCTAAGGCAATTGTTTCTTTCATAAAAGTTTTTGCACTTTCTTCAAAGGAAATTGATAACATTCAACATCATTTGCTGAAGTATTCCCTTCCATTTCAGTTATGAGTTTCCTGGACTTTTCTCTGTAGACATCTTTTTTACCACAGTTGCAGGCCCACTGAGGTGTCCAGTGTGCCCAATCTGTGAGAGCTACCCCAGTGGAGACCTCAGCTGTGATGTAATAGCTAATGCCATGCCTTTTATTTCTGGATGGGTTTGAAAACTTAAGTTTTAGGGAATGCCACCATTAACATAGATGTCCTGTGATGTGCCTGCCCTATTGCTTTAGCTAGGGGGCTTCAAATCATATGAAACATTTTCAGGTTTATTGTACCTCAAGAAGCACAGTACTGTCAGGCATTCCAGGAGTCTTGAAAGATTTACTCTCCCAAACTGGAGGCCAGGCTAATCTCAAAGCAAGAGAAGTCCAGATGAGCAGTATGTGCAGCCATACCAGGGGCTGAAAGGTGAACAGTGCATAACTGTGTTCCATTTCTAGGAAATATTTTTATAACTTAAGAGATGACATTGGGCAGATCTCCCAGTTTGTCTGTAGAACATAACAGAAGAGCCATCTATTCCATATATAAATATATGAATTGGTATCAGTCAATTCTAAGACATCTACCATACTAACACAGAAGAAACAAGGTGAGCACAATCTAACCCAAACAAAGGGGCGAAATTCCCAGACAAAGCAAACTGGTGTAAGTCTGGAAGCCAGCATACCACAGTTACATTTCTCATCAATTCACCAAGGGTGTTGCCATCACTTCAGTGGACCCCAGGACATCTTCGTGGCTCTGGATGTTGCAGTGGAAGGCCTGATGAAGGTATGGTTTCCTTGTCAATCAAGGTTGCTTGATAATGATCAGAACAACTCTAAAATAAAACCTGTCTTTTATCACCATCTTCACAATTTCATGAGCATCCCTGACCTGTCTACACAGTGCCATCCAGAGATACTCCAAATAGCTCTAAACAAGCACATCTATTTCATTGTCATTGTGCAGAACCATAAAGGGATTCAAGTTCAAACCCTTGGCAGCAATAAAGCAGATACATGTACACTTGTCCTGAGCTATTTATTAGCCTGGCTACACTACCACATGCAGCTAGTGCGTGCAGGCCATGTCTGATATCTGCACAGCACTGCAGTGTGCAATGTGGACTTTGCTGCTAAGGCACTACTACGAGCAGCATCATTAAATCACAAGGTTCCTACAGCAAAACCTACATACTTACACGTAAGAAAGAGAGAGAGTCATCTCATTTTCTGACTGTAAGATCTCACCTGCATTCAAAACCCTGGGAAAATTCCACACACCTATACAATCAATCATCATGGATTTGAATTTGAGTTCTATTGTTGTTCTTCTTTCTCAGTCCTAGCATATTTTTTTATCCCTCTGGGGTTGTGACCTGCTGGAGGTGAGGATCACAGGTGTCATATGGCAGCCAGACTGTCACATATATACTGCAGGGAATAGGTAGCTGTGCTGTCCTTCCTTTCTCTCAAAACAGAAAAACAGTGAGGAATATCTACACACCTGAGGTACTTCTGTGGGCCTCCCCAGTCCCCCATTTTTCTGTTATTTTAGGGTAGGCCCAGCATAACCTAATTTCATCAAAACCATCAATATCCAAGCTAACCAACCTAGGTATTTTTAATAAGCCTTTGATGCTTTTAGGATATAGTCTTCTGACAGTTTGAGGCATCAGATTGTTTTACAGCACACGAGGTGTGCCTGTTCCCCCTGCTGACCAGGCAGGCCATACACAGGACCACTGCAGTATGGGGCAGACACTGCAGAACTCAATGCTTTGTCAGAGAATTTCGCCCCATGAGACTCAGAGCACATAGGAAACCCAGGTTTTCTAACTCAGTACCCACATACTCATAAGTGCCAAAAAATGGTACTTTTTGAAAATGGTGTTAAAGAAAATTAGCCTGATTTGCCTGATCATCTCTCAGAAAGGATCTACTAGAAATCAAACTTGGAAAAGCCTCTCAGGGCTTGTCAGAATTAGAGGAAGGCCAAACTGAATTTCTCACCAAAAAGCTGCACAGCCAAAGCTGTAAGATGGTGAGCTTGCTCTTTTGAGGAGACAATCAAAAAAAGGACCACTTTAGAGAGTCAGGCTGCCCCATAGCTGCAGAGAGATGGAGAAAAGGGACAGGGGCTTCCTGCCAGCCCAGCAGGCCTGCTCCCTACACAAGCCCTTGCCTGGGATCAACATGTACTTCTGCCTTTCTAGAAGGGTTCCATGGAGGCTGCAGCACTGCTGACCAGCAGCTTTGCAAAACACAGATGGAAAACGCAGACCTTGCTGTGCTGAGGCACTATTGCTGAGCACTGCTCTTGCTGTTCACAGAAAATCTGAGCTGTAACAAAATCCTGCCAGAGGGCAGCAAATCCCTACAATAGTTTGTTTTTCACATTGTGATTCTAAACTGCAGCAAACTGAGTTTTGCTCATGAGAGCTGTACTACTATCCTGCCCCTCTGCTTCCATGCTTGCACAGACTGGTCCAGGGAGGTGTCACGACCTGTGCTGAGCACATCCTCAGGTGATTTAAATCCAATTCCAGCGAACACTTCCCACACAGGACCTCTGTCACCTGGCACAAGCATGCCAGTGGTGTGCACTGGCAAGCACACATGCCCTGGGCCACCTCGTGGCATCACATCAGAACCCATGGGTCTCACCAGTGGCGGCTCTTGCTGGGATCTGCCTACCAGTGGGAAGTGGGGAGGCTCAGCTCTCCCACACTGTGGGTCCACCCATCTCCACTCAGGCAGGACTGGAGTGCAATTAGCCCTAGGCTTTACTTCATGCTGAATATACTGATTTGCTACTCCAAAGTCCTCTGAGAGAGCACATGGCAAAATATCAGCAAGCTGAAGAAAATAATAATAATAAAAAGCAGCAGCAGCAACAACAACATAACAACCACAATAATATCATTTTAGGTTACTGAGGACTGCAAGGGAGTGCAGACCACCTTGCCCCCTGAGAGAAACCTTTCCTGGGGAACTTAGCACAGAAAGATATTTGTAGGAGCTCTATTGTTAAGGAGGAAACAGTTGCTCTTTTTTATTCAGTTTGATGGCAAATCATTGACTTCCAACTTCTAATTTTATTCCATTTCATGCATTTAGCCACTACACACATACATGCTCCATCTGAGAACAGTCTCTGAAGTCACTTGTTTACAACATGCTCTGCTCAATATTTTTCCCTTTCCCTAGACTTTTCAAATTTGCTTCCAGTTGTGCAGGATTGTTAAAAATTTATCCTCCTCTTTTTGCTTGGTTTTTGTTTCACTTGCATCTATCATAGTTGACAAAACCCGGAAAACTCTTTCTGCTAAATAGATTTTCCTTTGGCAAGGGGACCACAGAGGCAGCCCATCTTGGTGTCCAGCTGACAGTGAAAATGCAGAGTGGACAGCCATTTCCAAAAAAGAGAAAACAGAAACTGTGTGACTTTACTAGGCAGCAAACAGCTCTAGCTAAGACTAAGAAAAATCAGCTTTAAAAAGGCAGTTTTGAAATGAAGACACATAGAGAGAAGTACTTGAGCCAGAACAAAAGATACTGCTGAAAAAAATAGCTGGCAAAATGATAAGAAAATAACTGAGCATTCATCAGTTGATATAAACCCTGTATCTCTCTCCCCAAATTAATCTACAACAGAGGAATGCATTTTCAAGCTTTGTCATCTATCTTGTAACAGAAAACCTACTCCAGTGATGTTACACTATTCATATCAAGGGATTAGAAAAATTACAAATTATGAATAAAGACAATGATATTTTCTCCTTTCTACAACAATATGTCGTTGACACAGCACAACCCTGATGAGCTTAAACCAGGCTGTCCCTACAGCAAGCTAGTTGCCAAATACTCTTATCAAAGACAGGAATGTTTTTTGAAAGAGGAATTTTCACGTCCACAGAGTTCCAATAAAATCCCTGGATTTTTACAAAATAATCCTTTTGTTGACTTTTTATCAGCAAAGCTTAAGGTGATACACTCAGAAATCTGATGATGGAATGAGTTTTTTTCCTGTGGAAGTCATGCTTCCAGCAGTTAATTTTGTTTTCTATGCTGTACCCAGATTTGGTGGCAATGTGCCTGGGGGCTGCTGACGAAGGAAGTGACCTCGAGAGCCACGGAGTTTGCAGCAGCCTCAGGGATATGCAGGAGGCATTGCTGCTGTCTCCACCTCTCCTCGTACGGTTGGGGGCTCATTAGATCAAGGCAACCTTCAGTGATTTGCCTCACTGAGATTCTGCAGAGCATCTCTGTTATGTTAGTAAAGGCAGGGGATGGAATATACAGCATTATGAATAATAAAAATGGAGAAAATAATAATCATAAAAATGGATAAGGGATAATAAAAACGGACCTCATGTCACAATTATCTGGCTGACCCAGTAACACTGATGGATGATTATAGCCAAATTCAAACTCTTTTAGTACAGTCCTTCACTGATCCTGATGAAGGTGCTAGAAAACCTGAGCAACATTAACTGCTGGGAACATTTCAAAATTAGGGCAGGGACTCTTCAAAATGATACAAATTAAAGTATGAAGCTGATACAGTAGAGTTATTTCCCAAGCATTATAAGAAATTAGTTGAATAATTAATCAAAATTTAAAATGCTGAGTTATTAGAATGCAATTTTGTGGTAAAAATTAACTTATGACTTCTGTGGGACTTCTGAACACAAGAGATCACATTTTAGCAGACAAGTTACAAATGTGTATTGGACTCATCAGAACAATCACTTGGCCTCTATCATCTCAACTCCTTTGCTGCTATAGTGATTTTTTTCTTATTATTTACACGAGAGTACATGCATTCTGGTGGCCTACTAGATAGCTGGACTTCTGAATCAAAAATGTCCCCCACTTCTTGCTGCACAAATGTCTCTCATCTGTAGACAATTACATCTGAGAGTGGTCCAGCCTAGAAGACTAGACTCATGGTTAGTCCTAGCAAAAGGCAGATGGTTTGATTTAATGGCCCACTGAAACATCCATAGAAACAGTCCTTATGCTTAGCTTGTACTTTCCTCATGCTCTTGATGACAGTAACTGGGTTATTTTCTGGCATACACTGAAATAATCACAAAGTCTCTTTGGCCCATGTCCAGCCTTACAAGGTTCTTAGTGGTCAATACCACAATTCTCCACCTGTTATAAGCCCAAAGGTTTTCTAGAACTGCCTTTTCCAAAGATTACACTACGAACTATATCTTGCATGCTTACACTTGAGAGTCAGCACAGTAGCCTGAGTTCTAAAACTCAGCCTGAATGGACTGCATTGCTACTCAATTGTCTGCAGGGGGTATAGAATATTAAAAATTATATGTATTACAGCATGTGAACAACAAGAAGTTTCACATTCTTTGAGGATACATCAGCCTCAAAACATAAAAACTGTGTTCAGGAGTGGGCTTCAGCTGGCTGCCAGGATGCCCACGTTACCAGCCACACTGCACATTTACCTGCAGTTCAAAATACCCACACTACAAAGAGTGGGAAATGGGGCATATGCTCAGAGGACCACAACCCAGCATAGCCAGACACCTGACTTCAGGCTGCATTAGAAAAAAATGTAGGAAATTCAAAAATTCAGAAACATCAGAAAAACAACAAAAGCATCAGAACTGCTTGGGCTCTCCCTCTGCCTCTCTTATTCCTCATAGCATTTTAAATTGTGCTGAATTGGTTCTTTTGAAAGCCTTCCTCTCTGCCCACTTTCCTGGTGCAATTGTAAGGCAAATCCTAACTGAAAACTAAACCAGTGATGCTTAATGTTCCAAACATGTTCCTCTCATAGAAATTAAACAAGAGGCTAGCCCTGTGCAACAAAAAGGAGCTGACTCTCCTCCCACAACCCTTCCTGGGGTCCAGCAGAGTTACTGTGTATTTGAAGTAGGGTAAGATCATCCCCCAAACTGAGCAGAACAAGCACCCACACACACAGTGGAGTGATTACAGCTTGCACCCAGCACCAGCAGATATGGGTGACATTCCTCTCTTCCTACTCCTACAGAATAGCTGTAACACAACAACAACAAAAAGGTGGTTTTTTTCATCCCCACCAGCTGAGCATTAGATTCGAGCTAAATGTTAGTGTTGCAGAACATACAACAATTCAGTGTTGTCAGTCTAAGGGATTATTTCAATTATTTTAAGCCTGGGGTCGTGTAAAACTCAGTAAGCTTCACGTATGGATGAAGACTTTGAACAAACCTGAAGAGCCTCTTTCAGTGGCCATGCTCCTGTAGTGCCTTTTCATCTAGCTCTCATCAGCTGTCACAGGATCAGCTGCCTCACTGCAAGGAGCACAGAGGAGATATTTTGAGGAACTGTTACTTATAGTCCTTATAGCAGCTGGTAGGTGTTGGGAACTAATGGACTAAAGCCAGTCTAAAAGGAAGATTCCAAGGGTAAACAAAGCAAACACGAATATTTCATGCCTGCTTTTCAGCTACTCCAAGTCTATGGTGATAACCATCTTACAGCATATGAGGTTATGCCCCTTACAGAGTGGAGAAATCAAAACAAAATTGAAATAAGAGATTGTATTCTGGTGAGGTTAATGTGAAAAGTGAGGTAGCTCTACCACTTAAATTAGCATCTTCAGTGAAATCAAGTTGGTTTATTATTGGGTTTTAATCCAAGTATGTTCAGACCTGAGAATTGCTGCTGAGATATGAATACAACAGTGCTGCATACACATTACCCCTTCTAAATAGAGGTGTGTCAGTACCTGAATTCCCATGGAGGCCCAGGGAGAGTTTGTCTCATTCTTCCCTGCTTCTAGATTTAGAAAAAATGTCCAGATTCCACACCATGCTGAAACTTAAAAAACGAATACTTGTCCAAGGAGAAGTCCAAAGCTTCCAAAGGACTTCAGTACATGTTTGTATTAATTAATGTAGGTGAATGCAAATGTCAGCTAAGAACACCAGCTATCCTCTGTACACATGAGCCACTGACATATTGCTGTCCAGGAGGGAGGCATCAGCCCTGCGGGTTTCCACAGCTGATAGGGCAAGAGACCTAAAAAAAGCCAAGGTAAGGAGCACCTTCAGCAGAGGGAAAAATTAAATGCTTTTAGTTCTACCATGCAAACTCAGCAAAAGAGCAATGTAAGAAATGCTCTTAATAATCTGCTGTCTAATTGACTGAGGTTATTACTGCCATGAAAACAAACATCATTTTTCCATCATTTTTCTATAATTTTCAAATTTCAAAAATTTCCCACAAATATCAGACTTCTTGACTGTCTGAGGAAAAAAGCAGGACTGATGCTCTAGGCTGCTTTGTTTTCATAGACATTGGAGAAAACCTTAAATAAAAGCTAGGGGAGTTCTTGCTGTAATGGAAAAATGACAAAGGAGCTCTGACTTTTTCTGAGAAAACAGGCTGCCAGTGTGTTAAAATATCGCCCTAGTAAAAAAATCCATAAAATGTAATGTTGAAAGAGAAGCAGCCACATAAATTAAATTTAAAATACTGTTGTTTAAAATTATAAAAGTCTGCTTATTTTTAGCTTGTTAGATGCTGTTAGCCCCCTGTAAAAAAGGGGTTATGTAATAGACATAATCCACGCATCCCAGTCCATATATGCCAGGCTTTAAGGTTATGCAACCACTCCAAGCTTGCTCCTGCCAGGCAGAAGACAAAGCCTCTCATCCCTCAGAACTGTTCTACTGCTTCTGAGTCAAACTCACAGACACATGCACTGCAGTATGGACGTGCATACTCTCATTTACTTGTGCATGTAGATATATATGTATATCAATGCATTCACTTATCCCTTTCTTTTCTTATTACAGCTTAAACAAGGTATTCCTTGAATCAGAAAAGTGCCACCATGGAATTATTCTGTTGACATGAAACAAGGGATAATCTGATATGTTCTAACTGTTAAAAGCAGTAAAGTTAACCCTCAAAGTTAAATCAAACTTAATTTGGGAAGCCGTCCAAATTCGCCCTTCTTTCCTAATGGGACCAATAGCTGTTCCTTACTGCCTCATGCTATAGTATGTGGTAGGGACTCATGGCGGAGTGAGAACAACTTAGGGGCTTTAAATTCATTAAACAATACTCAAGAGCATTGTTTTTCCTTAGGCTTTTAGAAGGATAGAACTTTAGTATCTGCAAAGCTGCACCGTTCCCAGCCAGTATGGTTCTTCTACAGAACTATCATTTCCAACTTACTTTTAGGGTAACCTGTGTTTGCAAATATTCCCACCCTCTGAGTCTGGCACAGATCAACAGGAAATAAGTTTTCCTGAAAGGTTAAAAAAAAAAGAGAAGTTGTGGCTGTCATAGCATCTTAAGCATATAAGCATATTTTTTCTTTGGCAAAAAACTTTCCTATGTATCCTTTTTGTGCATGATGAGCAAATTTAATTCATTATCTACAACAAATGGTTTCAGTGCAAAACTGATATAATTTTTAATTTAAGCAATTCTTTTTAATACTAGCAAGGAGTTTTAAATGAAAATTTGTATACAAAAAATATATTTACATGCAGATTATAAATCCAAATGGGTCTGAGATTTCATTCAGTCGGTTTCATTGGTGAGAGATGTTAGCTCCTTTCTAAGCAATCCTATCATTCCCATTTTTGCAAAGCCACTGACCCTAGCCAAGAACATTGCATTTGGAAAAAAGTTGATGAAACTAAAAAAAACCCACATGATTATATTCAGTCAGGAAACCTTTCTCTTCTTTTTTCAACCTTAAGACTCAGTGGCAAAAGGGTACACCAGAGAACACATCAAATATCCATGTTCTTGAGTCGGGCCACGCCAGGAGAGTTTTTCTTATCCTAACTTTGGCATCTTGTGAGGCACCGAGGTCTGGGCTAATCACTGCAAGGAGCCCTCAGTTTTGGGGGAGTCTGGCAGGTGCCCTGACATGGCAGTGTCCCCATCCGTGGAGGGATGTGCTGCCTGCTGTTGCCCACGGAGGCGGGGAGGAGGGCAGACACTGCCAGGCACTGCCCTTGCCCTGCCATACAACCCACGGGAGCGGGCTGGGTGAGCCATGGCTGATGCTGCCAGCTGCATACCAAGGCTGCTTACTCACCTTTTATTGTCGTGGGTGACAATACTCAGCTTAGGGACTTTGTTACCACTTCCTCGTGGGTTTTGTCAGCACCCTTAGCCCCGGCTCAACACAATGAGCAGAAAAATGTGAGTCAAATAGAGGAATTAATGTGACTTTCAGAAAAAAAAAAGCATTGTGGGAAAGCACCTCTATTTTAGCAAGAAATATTTCACCCTTTTGGGTTTCCCAATCCAGATCAGGTCAAAGGCCCCTCAGCAGCTGTGCCAGCACAAGCAGGGAGCGACACACCATGATGGATGGATGAGAGCGAGAGGAAAGTTTGGGAGTGGAAAGAAGATGCCAGTGGCACCTAAATCTAGTCAAGTTAGAACCACAATCCCACACATTTAGCAGTCAGACTGAAGTGGAACAAAGAGCCCCAGACTTTCAATATTTTATTAGTTGCTCAAAATATAAATTTTATTAAGTACAACACTCAGCCATGGTCAGAGAGAAATAGGAAATGACCATAATATTTCCACTTATTTCAAAGTTTTTGAGTGCTAAATCAGAAAACTTGCTGAAAGCTGAAAGCCTGTCAGTGTGTTGGTATTGCTTATCCTCAGCTAATTAGAGGCATCTACATACAGCTCAGCCTTTGGAAAGAACTGGGGTCTGGGTCCAAGATCATCTTGAAAGAGGAATGGCTTGGATAAAATAAATCAAACTCTTATTTCTGTTGTCTCTGGAAATCAATATCTATTTCCCAGGATCAGCTATGGTTTAAGAACTGGTTCTAGCTAAGGACATCATCATAAAGGTTCTCTACTGCTTTAAAGTCTCCCTTTTCCAATAGTTGTACTAGAGATACAAGCTGGATCGTGTCTCTCCAAAGACTGAACCACACAACCTGTATTAAGTGAACCAATTAATTCATAGTTTAATTTTAAGAGCAGTATTAATTTAAGGGTAATTGAAGGAAAAAAATTGCTTGTTACCAAGGTTTTGACTACATTTCATGTTTCTCCATGTGGTGCATGCTCTGTGGCCCTGCCCAACATCAGTTTCCAGCCAACCTGGCATGATCCCACCCTGGATTCTCCCTGGTAAAGGGCACTAATGCAGCACCACACAGTGACTCTCTCCCAGAAGGCAACCCACTTGTGGAGCTAAGGAATCAAATACATCCTAACTTTGGTACTGGCTGGTGTGGTTGGTGGTCCCACATGGAGACACAATAAGACATGAGATACTTTACATTCATAAGTGCAACTTCTACTGTCCTTAGTCAGTAGCAGAGCTACCTCCAACTCCACATCTTCCAGGGACATTGTCATACGGTAAATGTTGTTTTCTTCAGAAAAGAAAGGGCTATAACTTGGTGAAATAGAAAAGAAATTGTAAAATTACATTCTCTTAGATACACAATTTCTTTAAAAACTATTAAGAAGCCTAGACCAAATTCTGATTTTGCTCTTCTAAGACAACCTAGTTATTCAGATGCAGAACTGGACTCACAGTTATTCACAGAAATATATGACCTAAATTCAAAATCCTTTGTGTAGATAGATGTGCTACCACAGACACTCACACACTCTTCTGTGAGAAATTGTACCCTAGGCTAAAGAAGAACCGTTGGACAAATTCAGACCTGACATAAACTGACAGAGCCTTATGGACTTGTACAAGTTGCTACCAGCATTTGCTCATACAGGATATACACCATAGACTGAATCATGAACATGGACACATCACCCACAGCATTCACTTAGTTTGCATAGATTTTCCACAAATTACCAGAACTTTAGCTGATGAAGACCTTATGTCAGATCAATTGAATTTATGCTACCCAAATTTGTCTCAACATCATTTATTCTTATAAGCATACAGAAATAATGAAAACACTTTATGAAGTGACACGAATCATTTTATAAACACATTTCACTGACACAGTGCATAAGCATTACAACATTTTCACTTCAGCTGTATGGGACAGCATTACACAAACCAGGAGCAACCAGTTTAAGTACAGACCAAAACTGGTGACAGGTATTTAGCAAAACTGGGCTAATAGTTTCTATGCTCTTAAGGCTCTAATGCGTGTGCAAGTTCTCTTGAAGTTTAACAAAATCTGAACTGAATGAAAGAAGCTAAAGCAGAATATATCTATAAATATGTCTATAGATATAAATACTTTATAAGGTAAACACGATAACTTCAATTTAAAGGCTTAGCTCTTAATAACTGACAGTTTTTCTGAAATTCAATTTTAATCCTTTCTCTCCCCCACCAAAATAAGGAAGTTTTTTACCTTTACTTTTGCTGTCATCCGTTGCTGTTACACATGACAAAGCAAAAGGTCAGTGGCAAAGCTCTCCTGGAGCTTCTCAACACATGACATTACAATGACTCACTACAGGCCCCAAGTCTCTCAGTCTCTTCTTAACTGAAGTCTGTTCACTTTCAGTGTCTAGGTTTAAAGGCAGCCTTAACATCCACTGCAGGTCTGTAATCTGATCTTTGGTTCAAGAGAATCTGAGCATCACCTTTCACACCAGATGTGAATCTGGTTTGGGTGAAGCAAAGATAGTTTTTGTTATGTGGGGTTACCGTGAAGAAATGTTCAGAGATAAGGAGATTACAGAGAATACAATGGATTATAATTCATAGAGACATGTTAGTGTTTAAAGTAATTTAGGACAGTCTCAAGAAGGGGGCCTGGGTAAGAGCCAGATTCAGACCTCCTTACACGGTTGAGAATCTTCTCCATATAGCCTTGCTGATTTTAATCAAACTGCTACAGGAATAGGGTACTGTGTGATGTGAGCAATGTAGTCAGGCCACAGATGATCAATACATACACTAATAGGGCAAAAAAGAAGTCTTAGGCCCACAGGTGGGTTTCTTATTAATGTCCATGTCCATGATCTGGAACAATACTCAGTCCAATGCATGATACAATAACCTCAAATGAAATTATTTTAGTAGGTTGGAGTGGTGTAGGAAATTTCTTGGGCTTGTCTTCAGTTCAGTGAAGGCTTACATTGTTACATTGAAAGGCTATGTGGAAGACAGGTCTGTGATGGAATACATTGATCACACATGAATGTGAACCAATGAATAACTGCAAATGGACATGGCACAGACTGACAGAACAGCATGTTATGGATGCTAAATTAACCAGTAATCAGTAGTTCATTAAGATATACCACCTTCAGAGAGGTCCCCTTCTGAAGCCAAAGGCTGCAAGCCAAAATATTTCAATGAATAGAGTTTTTCATTTTCTCCTGACCTGCTGAGGGAAACGCACACTGACAGTAGGATCTGTCATCCTGTTCTCATTTCCCACTCACTGACCAGCCAGCAGAAGGAACAGACCTGCAGCAGCTCCAAAGGCAGCAGGGATGTCTCCTTCCAAAGGGGCTGGGGTGAGCAAAGTGCTTCCCTATTTCCTGCCCAGGCAGAAGTGCTGCTGGGTGCCAGCTGCCAGTGCTGCTCTCAGAGCTCAGAATCCCCTCACCCAAAAGTAATAGCAGAGATGTTCAGTCAGACAGTATCTTTGAAACTGATGGCAGAACGCTAGTACTGGAAGTACCAAAACCTCTAGAATAGCATTAATTAAATTAGGCCTCAGAATACTGAAATATAATATTTTGAAAGTGTGTTCTGATGTATAGCTCTATACTCTTCGCATTGCTTATATAGAAGCAGTAGGATCAGTGGATGTGGCTCTGGGTCCAGTGCAGCTGCTCACACAATGTACCACTTGATTTCAGCAAGAGCTGCAGAGAACAGTTCCCAACATCTGGTGCACAAGACTCTCCTCATCACCATGTTAAAACCCAGCCCTGAAACAAAGAGGTTCTGGGTTCTTCTTTTTAAACTTCTATGTGGGTGAATCTTTGTACAAGATCATTCAACCTTTTTCCTCAGGTAAAACTTCCACTACAACAAGAGAATCTTTGTCTGTCAAGCACACGAGTGAAACACAAGGTAGGAGTAAAGGAGATGGTAAAAAATAAGCTTTCAAAATTTTTAATGTCTAAATGAGTTCCAGGAGTGGAAAATTACTACAATAGAATAAAATTATTTAATCAAGAATACCTTTTCCCTTTACAATAAATTATTTTTTAAGAAACTGAACTCTTAGAGACACCATTTTTATTCCCTTGCACTACCTTAGAAGATCTTAATGTATAGAAAAAAGCAGAAGAAGTTGCATGGTTCCTAAAAGGAAGATAAAAAGGCTTTGTTTTCTTGATCTACTAAACACTACATGAACCCAGTGCTCCAATAGCCTTTGGTCAGGTAATTCACAAAATATTCCTGTCCAGCCCTGGTAACACTGACAAATAAATCTCTGCTTCATGGCTTTAATAGTCTCCGGGCTGGGTTCACCAGTCACCTGGAACCTGGGGCCCTTCTCTGAGTGATGGTTGTGGATCTCAAAATCAGTGGGTGACAAATGAAGGTAGGCAGAAGAGTCACTGTTTTTGCGGATACATCTTCCATTCTTCTTGCACAGGACCTTGCTACAGAGTTTTGCTGCTGAAGTCACATTAATGACATAATGTCCCAAAGGTCCGTCAATGTAACGCTTCACGGTTAGGCAGCTCTCCTGTGAATAATAAAAGACCATGACACACTTCTCAGCATCTAGTACTATGTCCAAATTTATTATGTCTAAAAAGATGCTAGTTCTAAACTGGTTCTATCTAAAGTAATCTGTTGAGATAATTCTTATTGGACTTAAATACTGGAGTGATCTATTTGGTTTAAATGAGTTTATTTCCATGTGTAAGATTAGAAAAGTATTAACGTCTACTTATAGTTTCTATTTGAGTGCCTGGTAGGAACATATAGTGTGAGACTAGGGAGGAGTCCCAGGAAGCAGAAAGAGAGTTCATATGGTTCATATCTGAGACTAACTGGTTCCTTAAGTAGAGATTTCTGGTAACTGCTGACTAGGAGAAGTTCATGGGACTAACATGTTTTAAAGAGCAAATTAAGTCACCACTCTGGCCCTGTTCACTCCAATACCTTCAGTTTACCAGGAGCCACATGATTTTCATAAACCAGCACAGAAGTTTCTGCAATGGTAACTAGAAATTTCCAGTTCAGATTTCCTGGTTCCTCTGACAAAGTCAGCAGTATTTTTCCAGAGTCTTCAGGAGGAGGAGAGCAAACTGCATGAAAAGCAGAGCTGGCACCAAAGCCCAGGTTTAGGAATGGGGGCTATCCTACCATGCCTCTTGGGAAGTTCCATTGCTGCCTCCCTTCTCCTCAAGAAGATTTATTTATGAAGGTCTGAAGAACCTGGGAGAAGTACCTAGGGCTTTTCTTGTGACATTGTTTTCCATTAACATTTAACATTTTCCAGTAACACTTCAACATTAGCAACTGGAGAAAATACCTCACCTCCAGACTCCATTCCTTCCCAGTCAATCTGGACAACAGCTGTAGTTACAAAGTAAAACACTGTAAAAGAAGCTGTGTTTATATTTGTATGACATTTTTTAAACATGTCTTTCTCCTCACCTGGACACATTATTCCACTGAGCTACAAGTAACCTGCCCAAAGCATGTGCTCTGGAGCAACGTGATTTTTCATCCTAACAGAATTAATGAGACCTGAAAGTAATACTGAGTCATGGTCCTCAGTTGCTGGCTGATGACACTGATAAAGGTAGATGGGTGCTGTGGAGGGTGTGGTGTCAGACAAGAGGTATTGAGGTGATTCCTAAGAACTGGTAGCTGATATGACCCACCTTTGAGCTGGCATATTGCATACTGCCCCAGAGAACAACTCCAGCTGCTCCCAAAGCCGCGCTTTCCCCAATGGTATTGACCAGATCCCCCTGGAAAAGAAGGCCAAATCCATACGTGAGAAAAACAAATATACAAAAGTAAAAAAGCAGTGGGATATGGGCATCACTTCTTTTTTTTTTCCCAGAGGCAACATTGTTCCTGCAGTATATTCTTCACAATAAAATCACTGTTTAGTCTAGAAAGCTTTTCTGTGTCTCTACAAAGTTTTGCATTCGGTGGCATTCATCAATGTGCCTCCTAAATAATGGAATCTTTATAGTTTATCCACAAGGGTTCCTCCAACCAAGGTGGAGTAAGAATTTAGTGATCTATTTTATCTACTAGTCTTTGAATGATTACCAAACCTACCTAGGTAACATTTTTGGCAGGTGATGGTCATTATGATCACCTATCACTGGATCACCCTTACAGTGTCTAGTTGCAGTTGATGGCTTTATGCAGGGGTCTAACTGTGCTGCTTTAGCCATACAAATGGTTACAGGGCTGTTGTTTCCACCAGCATGAGTCCCATTAGTCCAAGAAATATATCTTTGAAAAATGGACTTCTCTCCCTGCTACCAAGTACCAAGTGGGAAAAAACCCCAAATGCACACACATTTGCATATTGATTTAACCATGTCCACTTTTAGAGATGAACCAATAAGGAGCTGAGTTGTAGCAACAGCAACATACAGCTCTACCAGAGCAGCCTGAGTGTTGAACAGGAGTCACCACTGCCTTGCCAACAGCATGTCTTAAAGCCATCCTCTGAGATTTTGAATATTGTGTCTAGAGAAATGCAATTAAGTCTTCAAAACCATGTGGGAAGGAACTTTTTCCCTCAAATTTCAAGGCATAATCAATTACATCTAAAACCATTTCTGTCTACAATAATTGATTAAAAAGTAATTCCTGAATAGTATTTGTAATGACATACATTACAACATTTCTTAATTTGATGAAAAGAAAATTCCTTTTAAAATATACTTATGGTCTTTTATACAGTCTTTGCAACTCTTTAACTAGAGAACAATCAAAAATACCAGACAAATTAATTATGGTGGTGGCAAATCTAGAAAAGCAAAATTACAGAGTGGAAGAACCATGTTATTATTAATTACTACTAAATAATATATTCCTCTGTATAAGTGGGCTTGTTGATTTATCAATGCATAGTTATGGAATTTCCATTCCTGAAAATTTTGTAGCCTGAGAGATATAAAAAAAGCACAAATAAATGTCATGGGAAAGGGAGAATCCACTGAAGAGTTGAAGTGGGAACTTGACCACAGCTTATGATAAATTTGTAATAATAATTAGGTAACCTGCCCACCAGGAAAGACATAAGTTTTCTGTCATTTCTAGGCATAGTTATGTCTTTTAGTGAATGAATGTATCAGGCTCAGTACCTCAAAAGCTGTCAACACAGAAGGGCTCTTCCTCAAATGACTTATGGACAGAAGGTTGCAGCCTCACTTTTATTTTTGCTCTCTGATCACTTGTTCTTTTGGTCTGATGATTCTTTAACTCTTTTTGGGTACGTGACACAGGGTGCTGGATTCATCCTGAGGAGGTTGGGAAGAAAACAGAGCCAAGAGCTTCTGCACCAGAGGCAGGTGCTCTGACCAGCGATGGTCATACAAATAAGGAGGCACCTCCCCCTACTTCCTTTCTCCTCTGCCATAGACAGGGTTAAAAAAATAAAAGTCTCATTCTTCATTTGGGTATTTTGAAAAAGGAAAGATATGTGCCTCTCCTAATAGCTGAGAGTGGCAAATTTGGGCCAGAGATAAGGAGGAGCCTCCATGAAGAACTGCGTGAGGTACATGAATTCTACCAGTAGCTTCAAACACAGCAGTCCTGGCTATGGGACTAAAACTATGCCCCTTCTCACACAGCACAGCTTGGCATTGGTGGGGGCTCACTGGCATGGCTCTTCTTGAGAGTGTAATAAAAGCTTCATAAGGAAGAAAACATGCAATTAAAAAAAATAAAATATATAGATTAGATAAATATTAGATATTAGATTTAAATATTAGTATCTTATCATTTGTCTAACTGGGGAATCCTAATTTGTTCCTTGTATCAGACTTTGGCTCCTAGTATTTGTCCAAATGATTAACAAGTCAACAAAGCCTCTTCCCTTGTGATGCTCATTCTTTTTCAAGCTTTTGGGAGAAGTGTGCAACTACCTAAGGTCCTCAAGACTAGGCTGGGCTATCCCCAAATGGACACCTCATTTGGCAGGGAGGAGGAGGCTCCAGTGTCTGTCAATGTTTCTTTGTATTTGGATCACCCAAGTCACTGCACTGGACCTTAAAAGAATAGGAGGTGAACTAAACCATCAGTTTGGAGCTCGAGATGAAACAAGTCAGTCAGTTCTAGTTACATGTTGAGGAAAGAAAAAGAAGTATATCTGTAATCTCGAAGAGCCTTAGTTACAGACAAGAGTTTTCTGCATTCGGCAATAGTAGTTCAAGACTGGCATGGTTGCAGGGGTTGGTCTCTATACACATGCACACCTGGTCATCAGAGAAGACTATCTGTAGGGGAGCAACAGGATTGCTATCCATGATTAGTCATTTGTCAGTTGTCATCCTGCTTTATTAATGATTTCATCCATCTAGTCAGGAAGCACAGATGCTACTGTGCAACTTCCCTCTCCCACACGCTTAGTCATGAGTTGTCTAAGCAGAAAGTTTCTAAATGCCCTACAGATGGCAAACTGCTTATACACATGTCGAGCAAATACAAAAACCTTTCATAATTATTTGGATCCCAATTCAGAATTTATAAATTGTTTCCAAGATAAAAAACAAGATTAATTCTTCAGACACCTTGTGCATCACTTACCTGATTTCCAGATGCAGTCAGGGTGAAAGGTGCAGCACACACAGCTGCAGCATCTGTCTGGGACCTGGGCCTTACATCTTTCTGAAGGTTTGATAGACTTGTGTCTCTCCCTCTGTGACTCTGACTCACAACCATTTTTTTCTGACTCTGCAGTGGAATTACACATAAACCCTTTGCACATAAGGGCTTGCTCACAAGTCTTGAATATCAGTAGTGCTTCTGTTAGAATACAAAGTACAGCTTTTGCACAGCTCGATGGAGCAAGGCTGCTGTTGTGCTGGCTCAGTCTCTGACAGAGGTCAAGTAACTATCCCATCTGCCTACTGTCCCCATTTTTCTATGGCCATTTAGCTTTGATGTCATGGTCCTGGGACCTTTTCTTGTCACCTTCATGCTCTGGAGCTCAGAGGTTTCCTGCCTTGTTTGCAACTTTGTAAGCATCATTTAGGGGCATGGCATGGGTCAAATGAGAAGCTCCAATCCAGTCTAAAACCTGAACATACAAACCCACATTTAAATTATCCCAGTGGCTCCAGGGCTATGAAAGAATACCAGAACTATATTTTCTGGATCATTTTAATGTAGAAGGTTTTTAAATACAACCCTGCAAGTTCCTGTCAGACCCCAAGCTGTTTTCACAGATGATGTGCCTGGACACGTTAAGCCCTGTCTCATGTTGAGTACCCTACCCATGCTGCCCTTATTAGAAAATATGTAGCATAATCCAAATATGTTTTTCTGTCTATGCAAAGATCTTTCATGGCTGCAGAGTTGTAAAACAATCTTTCAAGCATCCAAAAGTAAATGGCTACATGCAACTGGAAAACAGGCTGATGAGTTAAAGAACGTAACCTGAGAGAAGCATCTCTTCAAATTACTACCGTACTGTTCAGAAAATAGCTTAAGGTAAAACAGTAACTATGTACCACCACAGACTTTTAACTCACATATAACTGGCAACAGTATGCTGGTTTTCACAGCTTTCAGTAACATTCATAGTACTTTTATATTGATCAAGGGACTAATTGATTTTATAAAAATGTATTATTACAGACTGCATTTGAAGAAGTTTTATGTATTTCCTCGCCTCAGTTCTTCAGTGAAGGTATTCTGGGTGACATTCTGCCTGTACTGACCCCAGTGACTCCTTGCCTTCAGGACTAGACTGACCTATCTGCCCATGATTTCTGAGTCAACTAGCACCTGTGATTTCCACACAGAAAACAGCTCCAGAGAGTTCCTGGTTGCTGAAAAGGAACCAGACTAAATTCTTAATTACTTCTATGTAAAATGTGCTTCCCAGGGGTATCCTGAAAGTACCATTTTCTTCCTGGGGTCAGCCTGAAACATTTCTCGGGCTCTCAGGGATCTGCTGTACCTCCCAGCTCCAGGTTGAAGCCCCCCACAGCCTGGACCGAATTTTGCCTTTTCCCTTGTCACTTCTCTCCCTTTTTCTGATCTGGTTTGAGTCAAGAAATTGTCTCTGGCAGGATTAGAAGGAATCTCCCATGCAGCATTCCATAAAATAAAGGGAGGGAGCACCCTCAGATGCCCTTTGTCATCAAGGGGTTATTTCCATGAGTTCCCTGTCCCATATTTTCTCTTTTCTCATGGAATTGATATAAACCAAAGAAAAAACTTCTGGAACTTGAGGCAACTGTTAGAGAAATGAATAAGTGTCTGTGCGTCTCTATTTTGTGCATTAACAAAGGCAGAGCATCATTGTTACATATCCAGAAAGTCTGAGATTTGTACATATATAATTTACCATCAGTGTTGTGGCCACTACGTATTTATTGCAATTGATCACTGGCTGATGAAACATTGAATGACTCAAAAGCTGGATTTCTTTGATAAAAGGACTCCACAATCTAGCACTAAATATTAGACATGAAGATATTATACTTCTGAAAAGTGAGATAGATAGCCAATGCTCATCATGCAGGAGTTAGGAACTCCAGGACACATTGCTTTACTTGACTAGCTTATTTCTATACTGAATGAATCTACATTTGCATAAAGAAGCCAAAAAGCCCTGAGGCTCCTTTCTCATGGAAGTTTATCTTTCCATTGCACTAATTAATTTTAAACTTCACTAAGTCTGTCAAGCTCATTTCACAAACTGCCCTGAAGAATAAAAATATCAGAATGAATTACTTCCTTAAGGAATATATTTCTTTGTACTTTCTTTCTAAACTACCTTCATTAGAAATATACAATGTTATCTCACAGAGGTAGACCAAATCACTGCAATATTAACTCTTGGAAGGCATAGAGTTTTGTACTGTGACTACATTACTTCCTCTCAGGGGGCTGCCTTAAATATGAAAAACAAATATGTAAGTTCTTTTATACAGGAAAAGCTTTTAGAACATATTTTTTCTAAGAGGCTATTTCTATTTGCTAAATTTTGAAAGAAGTCTGTCTGCTTACCTCTGTTAAAACATGAAAAGTATAGGCATAAAATGGTCTGGAGTAAACAAACACAGGTAAAATATAGTCTTTTCTAGCAATTGAGGCAACACGTATTGCCTCTTTAACCCGATAATGAACAAATTTTAGTGCATTTGGACTTGACTTCAGTATATAATCCAGGTATATAGAAGGGTAGAGAGCAGTGCTTTCCTTCCACAGCCAAAGCAGGAGGTCATTGCGGAAAGACTCAATGGGTGGGCATCTCCCTGTGTATGTCTGGGGATGTTCTTTGTAATCGTAGTTGTAGCAGTCTGGGTAAAGGTAGTAACCCCATAAACCATTTGGTCTCATATGCTCAGCCAGAAGGATTGTGTTATTCATAAAACTCCTGCCAGCATTTTCAAATTCCTCTTTAGCCACTTTCCTAATTTTGTCCTCTGACCACCGAGGATGCCGTCTCCTAACAATCTCAAGAGATTTATTTCTATAAATGCTTTTATTACCCCAGTTCCTATCCCACTGGGGCCTCCAGTTTTCCCAGTCAATGACTGCAAGTCCCTGAAATTTCTTCATGGGTATGCAATAGTCAATGTCAGACTTTGCTTTGCTAAGGGTTTTGATAAGACTTTCATTCTGGGGCACGCCTCCATTAACGGGATCTCCATTATCTGAGTAGTAGGGATAGTATCCCAAATGGGTATGATAGAAGATTGTCACATTGGATCCACTCAGAGTCTCATTGATGTTGGATGCAATGTCAAAAACACCGAGGTCCAGGTCCACCTTGTAGCGCAGCCTGCACTGCTCGGTTGGCGCATTCCAAACAACCATGAAGGGTTTGTGCAGAACCAGAGGGGCCCGCGCCGGCTTCGGCAGGTGAGCATCCGCCAGAGCAAGCAGTGCCATCACTGCCAGCTCTTTGACCCGAACGTCCATGGTTTGGTGTTTCCTGTGAAATTGATATGATGTATCCCCTTGAAAACAAAACCACGATAAGATGTTAGAAGGGCAGCACAGAGCCAAATTTGATGATAAGGGAGTGCCTTTTGGTTTGATTTGCTTTTGATAAAATAAAACTCAGTGCAAAGAGAGAAAAGTGCAAAACTGATCTTGTAAAAGTTAACACTAATTTCAAATGCTTTGAAGAACTTTTTGATAGACTACACTGTCTGGAAACTTCACTTCCTTTTCTCCCAGACTCATCACACTGTTGATTCAGTCCTTTCTTTAAAATTTATTTGCTCCCTCATATCTACAAAACTAGATAATAAAGTAATAACCTAAAATTATAGTATAAAAAAAGAATGTGCACTCATATGAAATTTCAGCTTCCAAAAAAGCTCTGCTATGGTCAGTCTGACTTGCCTAGAAGATCATCACAGCAAGGTGACAGCCTTTACTATCTATATATTCAAATAGTCACAATAAAAAAGATAATTTAAACAAAAAGCAGACACTTTTATCTCACACAGATTAATGAAGAAAACTCAGAATCTCTGCAGTTGTCAGGATATGAAAATATTTTTATCTAACCATGAATTTCATTTTCCCTTTCTAAAGGAATAGATGCAAGAGTGAAAATGAATCTGCAGGCTAGAAGAAGGATACTACTAATGACTTAGTGGTCTAAGCTACTTATTCTGAAGACAAATTAAAAATCTGTATGTTAAAGAAGATAAATTATATTAAGCAGATCTGAACTAGCTGAAAGAATACACTATGCCTTTGAAAAAGGGGCTAGCATGTAGAAATGAGAGGTATTCATCTTAACTTTTCCTTTCAGGTCTGATGTTTTCCCTGATAATCATCCTGGCTTGGGGTGCAGTATGCTGGGAGCTGCCAGAGCTGCAAGGCTGCTGGTACCTGGACACACCCCTACTTTGCATCCCGTGGGGCAGCTGTTCACCCACTGTCCACGAGTGACTGCTCCACAATCTGCCTCTGCTCCAAAATCTGTCTCTGCTCCAATCTCATCACCAAGAAGCACAACTCAGTTCTGTCCTGGGTTTGTTATTCAGGTTTCTCTCCTGTTCTTTTTATGATACAGAGATCATTAAAAAGATCTCTGTATCATAAATTATATACTGTATGACATTATTTATCATCTCAGTTGTGATTTTCTATCATTCACCATTTTAGGTACATGTTAAATCACTGCAATCACTTGTGTGTGCATTACAGGTTCAATTCATGCACCAGATGTGAATTTTAAATGTCTTGAAACTGTATGTTTCCCTATTTTTACATCCATTTTAGTGATTTCTTTCCTTGCCTCTAAAGTCTAGCTTTACTTGTCCCTGGTATTTCCTCAGTTAACATCATTTAATCACTGAATTCCTCTTCCAGACTAGAAGAACTTTTCCCTGTTTGAAAATGTTTGCTCTAATAAATTATATAATCCAGGATTTCTTCCTCTGCCATTTGTCCTTCCATGCCATTCTTCCATCCTCTGGGTTTGATGGATCTTTTCCTGTCTGACACTGCTCTCCTACTTTTCAGTCTTTCTCTTAAACTTTACTTTGTCCTTATGTCTCCTACAGAACAGCCCTTCTCTATCCTCAGTTTTGTGTTTTTCCATCCCAGTCTCAGAAAAGCATTGAGTTCCCCCACCTGTGGTCTGATATGAGAGCACCTTCCCAAGATTAAAAGGAAGCAATTTGCATGAAATAGTGGCTGGGTCAGGGAGTAAAGGGTGGGGTGCAAGAAACCAAAATGCAGGATTCTCCAGGAGCAAGCCCTTACTACCAAGCTAGAGAGTTATGCTCCATTGTTTCCTCACCCACTCTCTGAATGCCTGCTCTGTAGACCTAAATATAGATTTAGCACCCAAGTTTCAAAATTTTGTTCATAATCCTCTAGATCCTATTATGGACAACACCCTTGTGTGAAATGGGCCATTTGCCACCAAGCCAAGACTACTCAAAATCCTGCCTGCTGAAAAAGGACAGAAGGTTATTTTCACTGCACTGATCTGTTGGAAGGAAGGCTTATGCTTGCAAATGATATATTTTTCTCCATGTTTCTGCAGTCTCGTATATTCATAATGCCATGGGCTGAGAAAAACAAACAAACAAGCAAACAAAAAAGCCACAAAAACTGTCTTTTCCTTCCTGTTTTATATAAACTGAGAAATACACCAAAGTACTCTGCATTTTTTCTTTGATATAGCAAATGATTTTGGTAAGTGATTTTTCATGATCTGGCCTGGATTGCTTCGCAGTCCGTAAGATAAACAGCAATTTTCTCAAAAAGTGGTAGCTCAGATCAAATGGGAAGAGCATCAGGAAAAAAGGAAAGACCTTTAGTGAATTTCCGTGTAAGAAAAGATCTGGGAAAAGATCCCAGCTTCCTATTCCCACTATCCAAATGCTGGATTGTTCAGCCCTGTGTTATTATGTACATATAATTAAATAATTTTGTTAGATATTAATGACTAATACAGTATGGTTCTTGTATAGATCTGAGAGCCCTAGACATTAAAACATTGCAGATAATAAATCATAACAGACTTAGGTCAGGAGATAATATTCCAGGGTAAATTTAAGTTATGTATTTTTAGTTCTTGGGCAATTCTTGTTACTGACAGGATTTTAAAGTCCCTGACAAGACTTTAAATAACAGAATAATTGAAGATGGAATGAACTTCTGGAGGTCACCTGGCTTACCTCCAGAGCTAGTCACTCAGGACAAAACACCACAAGTGACAAAATGAAGACGTTTATCTCAGGAAATGTTGAATAATTCTCAAGATTTTGATTGACCAAATCTTTGAAATTGTGAAGAAGGCTGGACACGTTGCTCAACTCTAGACATGCAGATTTCTGTACCTGCAAGATGAATCCCACAAAGAATGGGCAGAAATCTGTCTAATCCTGCTCAAGCTGTTTAGAAGTTAGGATCTGGTCAAGGGCAGTCATCCAGGATCCTCTAGTGAATACTTGATATCTCAGAAAGTTGCTGTAAATTCCTTATTTGAAGCTACATGGAATTAGCCACTCAGCTCTCACCTTTATTCTAATAAGATGGTAAATGCATAGATAGCATGCCTACCTTTCAGATGGCTAAACACCTCACTGCAATTAACACACTGCATTTCATTGCAAAGCATCTCACTTTTCATACTAGTTTTTACTCCACACAGGAGACATTACCATATACACAGTTCCTTAAAGGGGAGATAATTAGAAGAAAAAATTGTCATTTGAAAAAGTTCCAATACAGTTGGATCAATCTGCAATTAATTCTGATATTATTTCCAGATTATAATCTAATTACAAATACTTTTTCTTTAAAAAGTGTCCTGAAGGCAAGGGAAACAAGTTTTCAAAAAAGCAGACAAGGCTATAGTTCTGAATGATGAGAAAATAAATCATTTGTTGTTTCACAAATGCATGAAGGAACCACTAAATAAGAACAAGACATCTTTTATTTTAATTCCCATTTCTCTGTCTTTGGACTTTGTCCTTTTTACTCTCATGCATGGCCACTAATTGGACTGCTTTAATCCCTGTTTTTAATGAGCACAGACACTAACGATTCCTCCCTGAAGCTCATTATCAACTTTGGTTCAAATTTTCCCTTTTTTTTTCTTTTTTGTTTATTCAATGACACATTATAATGGTCAGTTTAACTTCTCAAAGATGCAGATAACTTTCTGTGGCACTACAGTGTTTCCAGAGAAGGATATGTTCTCAGAGTTTCTGTTCTATATTCTAAAAACAAAAATGAGTTCTTCATAAGTGAGTGAAATGGGATCTGATCACAAATCTCACAAAGTTGATGAAGTTTTTTTATTGTTGTCAGGAAATTCTGGATCACATTTTTGCTGCACGAAATAACGAACTTTTCTATTTGCCTCAGTTTCTGTTATGCAGTATAGGATGAAGCAGATTATGGCTGGATGTCAATATACCCTTTAGTAAGTTTGGATTTTGCTGTTTTTTGAATAGGAAAATCCATTCATTTCTGCATATTCCTCTCATAATTTTTGAAAAAAATTGCAAACATTTACTTTTCCCAAGCAACTGCTATTAACTTAGTCCAGCCTGTACTCAACTGTGTTTATTAGTCAGAATTCCACTCTATTTTGATTTCCTAATAGTTGAAAACAACTGAACTAGACATCTAAATTGCACACTTTGATCACAAAATACACTACCTAAAATTCATAAAAATATAGACTCTCATGCTAAAGAAACCTATTTGCACACCATGTGTTTCAATACAGATCAATGGTGCTCTCTAGATGGACAGTCCTTCTTCTCTAATGGTTTTTATTATCCCAGCATTTTTTGCACTGCAACACATGGTGTTTCAGCTGCTGCTTATTATGATTTTAAGTTGGTCATATAACAAAACAAAACAACTTCATAACAGCCAGAAAATTCATCCTCTCATTTTATGCTCATCTATGTGCTGACTTGAAGTACAGTCCATACAATTAGCTATAAGATGATTGGGTTAATCTGTGAAATATGTGTTATACTGCACATCTGTCATTGAACTCAATAACTACTTCAAAATTCAGAAAAAACCTTAAAAAAATCTGTATGGTAATAAATCTGTGGTAACAGCTATTTATGATTCCCTCATAAGATGTATCTGATTAACATAATTTAAAATCCAGAATAGAAAAGAGTACAGTTAACTAACAGAAGAAAGGTGGTTTTCCAACAAAAGAGTCATGTTTTGTCATCTAAACCAGATTACAGCATTTTTCATGTTTGTTTTCAGCCTCTCATATATGCTACTGACTCCTGTCTTGCAACTGCTGAACATAGTTCACATTTTCCTCATGGCAAACATATTCATTTTAACTAATATTTGTCATAGTTGTAAGAAATCATTTTTCAATTAAAAAAAAAAAATCTAATGACAAAAAGGGAAAAAATGAAACTGAATTGTTTCAATTCCACTGAGGAACTTATAAAATTGGCAACTAGAAGGGTCCTTTTTTGAATGTGAGCTGACCCTCATTTGGTGTAGAACTTATTATTGTGGCTAAGAAATAAAAACATTTCAACTGTATTTAAGGAGTATTTTTTTTCCACACAATCACATTTCAAAGTTGTTTGCAAATAATTTGAAAAATCTTGTGCATGGATACATTATTCCCTATGAAGTATGATTTATATGCATATTATATGTATTTACAATATGTTTATCTACACATTTGTATACTACTTTATCTTCTTAGGAAATGCAGGAATGACCAAATCTGTCCATCCTGCCTCTGTCTTGGTCTCCATCTGTTGTTATTTTTCTATTTGAAAATTATGCAAAAAGTTTTGCTCTTCTTGTTTTTATTAAATAATGGCTTGCATTAGTAAGCTGGAACAATGGACAAAGATTACCATTTTAACAGAAGTATTCTATCCTAAAACCTTCTGTGGTCCAAAATGTAAAACTGCATTAAAGAGAGATTAAGTAACTGTATCCTCACAACTACCAGTTTTCAGTCTCTTGACTCACATATCTTTGTAATTCTCCAGTTATATTTCTCAGACTAAATCCCAAGTTAAAAAGTGAACAGGGCTATAACATCCTGAGGAGGACTTGGTGTTGGTTGATGAGAAGCTCAACACGACCCAGCATCCTGTGTTTGCAGCCCAGAAAGCCAACCCCACCCAGGGCTGCACGAAGAGAATAATGACCAGCAGCCCAGGGCAGCTGATTCTGCCTCTCTGCTCTGCCCCTCTGAGACCCCACTGGGAATACTGTGTCCAGCTCCAGGACCCCCAAGAAGGACATGGATTTGTTCCAGTGTATCCAGAAAAAATGAAGATGCTCAGATGCTCAGAGCACGTCTCCTATAAAGACAAGCTGAGAGGGATGGGGTTGTTCAGCCTGGAGAACAGAAAGCTCTGGGGAGACCTGAGGGCAGCCTTCTGGTACCTAATGAGGGCCTACAAGAGAGATGAAGAAGGACTTTTTACAAGGGCGTGTAGTGAAAGGACAAGGGGGAATTGCTTCAAAGTGAAAGATGGTAAGTTTAGATTAGATGCAGGGAACAAATTCTTCATTGAGTGTGGTGAGGCTCTGGCACAGGCTGCCCAGGGAGGTTGTGGATGCCCCATCCCTGGAAGGCCAGGCTTTGGATGTGGCTTTGAGCAACCTGATCTAGGGGGTGGCGTCCCTGCCCATGACAGAGAGGTCAGAAGTGGATGATATTTAAGGTCTTTTCCAACCCAAACCATTCTATAATTTTGTGATTCGATGATTCTGTTTGTAATATTCCTTAAAGATCAAAGTCCAGAAATGAACATATGATTTATTTGTTACAGTTCACTTACAATAGGTGAGCATAAATACCAGGTTGCAAAGCATGGAGTAGCATCTCTTTATTTTCATGCAAAATATATGAAAAGAAATTCAAAGACCAAGAAGATGGGGATCCAGGCATATGCTATCATTGCTGACGTTTTTGTGAACTGTGGATTATTCATGAAAAAGCAAACAGAAAACACCACAGGACATTCTTTAGCGTATCACAGATTTACAGTAAATAATTTTTGAGGCAGAGCTTTGCTTAGGCATTTCCTGTTTAGTTTTATTCTTTCTGTTATGTGCAGCTTATGTCATGCCTTAAACTGAGAGAAAAGACTGCAATGGAAATGAAAGGGAAAAAAACTGGTATTGACAAGATCTTGTTCCCATGGAGCTTGAAATTACTAAAAATAACCATTGTAGTACTTCCTATGCCCTGGTCTATCCTCATCTACCTGTAATGCCTTTGTCTCTAGTTATTAGAGGCTGGACTATCACATGTTCACCCACATTGTTTCTTATGCCAAGCTGTTTCATTAGTACCAGCAAGATTGAGAGCTACTCAGCACAACAGAGGGAAAATAAAGATACAGGTGATTCCCAGTATTAATCTAGTTAAAAGATTGTTGTCATTTTAAATGACTGCAGGTTATTGATGACACTTTAAATACCAGGGGAAGATAAAGTAATACGATTTAAATCTGTCCGTGCAGTACAGGAAGATTAAATATATATGCTCTACAAACAATTTTTCAGTTACTGTAGGATTGAGTATAAGAAGTATTTTGTGGGTGGAAGAAAACATGTAACATCTGGAGTATTATACCATTTTATATATCAAATACATGAATTTAGCTTGCATTTTACATATCTAATGAATGAATCACTGATCTAATATTTTTATGCAAAAGCCTGATGCATTGTTATTTTCAATTCCAGTCCATCTGCTTCTATTGCATTATAAACTGAAGACAAAGGTGTTCTACGAAAAAATATTCCAATTTTTAAAGTTGCAAAATTTATGTCAAAAGTATGAACTTTGATATGGAATTTAATATTTATTTCTACTCCATATGCAAAGAATAAATGGGGTAAATAAATTGGTGGGTTATACATTTTAGAGGAGACATACTGATTATCAGAGCTGTTAAAGCCTTAATTCCCTGAATAATTAAGACTAATGTCCTCAGGATTGTTCAGTACACTCTTCTGGCTTTGACCTTCAATGGGTGAAAATTAAAGTGCAAACCACCAGTATTTTGTAAAGAATTTCTCACTTTTTTATATATTTTCTTTCTAATTTTATTACCAATTATTCTTAACTGAAGACCATGAACATTAATTGGCACTAATAGAATACATCCTACCTTCTGGCATGGAATTTTAATAGCTTATAAGAATGTATGAATGGTAATACTGTGCAATAAATAATACATGAGTTTACATTGTTGCAAAGCATTTAAAATAGTTTATCTTCTTTCACACCATCTGCTAAATTCACACATTATTTCTCTGAAAGGATTATTGTTATTAGAGGCACTTATAAAAGAGAAAATTAAGTCAAATTGATAACAGAGAGAATGTCTACAATCAGGCCTTGGCTTATTCTTGAGAAAATGCTCTTGGCTAAATTAACTTTAGCTCACACAAAGATAAATTATGCTTTCAGATAGTGTAATTCAGGAAAATTCAATTGAAATTAATTGAGGGATATAAATCTGGAAATATTCCAGTTGAATTCATTTATAATCTTGTGAGAGGAAAAATGTATCCTTTAGTCAGCTAAAAAAATCCTAATATGTTGGCAAACTCTTAAAACATTTGTGTATTTCCAGTGTAAATCTCTGCTTGCAGTAAGTAATTATTATTCTTTGGATAGTGCAAAAGGGAATATTACACTTTGGCAACAGAAACTCAAGACAATTTGGAAAATATGAGTAAAGCATTTGAGGTGAAATTAACTTTACACTTTATTTTCATGCCAATACACAGCTTAGTTTGTTGTCTACATTGTTTCAAATAAATGAGTTTAAAATGCCTCTAGCTCTACAAAAATCCAACACAATACATTGACACAAATCATTAATGAATAGAACTAATTTTCAAACAACAAACTGCATCTTCTTTTGAGCTACTCTTGAGATTATTTTAAAATGCACTGTTCATAGGTGTGACTGCCATTTTGAAACAATTCCCCTGAATATATTTGTTCTAATGAAAGAAATATTTTTTATTATTCACATGGGATTGAATACCCAAACAGCATATGATTAGCTGCCCTCTGAGTGAGCAGTGTTGCATGCACAACCCAGTGCATTTAAGTACTAAATTTATAAACCAAATTCTGAAATATCCTTAAAGTCAAAACATTAGTCTATTTTTTTAAATGTGAATTTTAATCACAAACAGCACCTCAGTATCAGTTTTCTAACCTAAAATTGCTGTTACACACTGGAGTGTTAAGCACCAAATAGCTATCAGAGAGATAAAAATACAAAACAAGAAATAAAATATAGTCCAGAATCGACATGATACAGAAAACATCAGAGAAATCCTTCCTAACTGGTAGACTACAAGAAGAAGTGAAAACTTTGTCTTTACTGACTGTTAATTGAGTAAATAACATGGCACTTACCTCTATAAAATCAATGAATAGCTGAAAACTTTGCTGAAACAATTTACAACAGCTGATGTGTTTGTCCCAGGAACACGCTCCTCCTAATGAGTGGGCTTTTAACTAATGAGAAACTGAGGGCATTTGAAGAGGAGAGCAGAATTTTGCCTAAACTCTCATCACATAATTGTTAAATAAGTAAATAAACTAATTTAAAAGGTAGATGTATTAGTTGTAAGCATCTGTAATAATTTTGTATCACCTGTTTTTATGACCTGATATGGGATCAACCAGACTGGTGTTTGAGAGGAATTAAGTTTTGTTTTGAGTTACACACTCTGGGCTCAGCAGCAACAGGCATTAGCAGAAGGGACATCTAGGTCACTGCAGCACAGGGAAAAGCAGGGATGTTGGCAAAACCAAGCAAACAAAATAGTTAGGAAGAGTTATTAAAAAAACTAGCTGGATGAGTCCAAAGATTGGTGGTGAATGGACTCAAATCCCATTGGCAGCTACTCTCTAGTGGTGTTCCCCAGGGATGATCTTTTGCAAACTGATTTCATGATTCTATCATTTGTTCATAATCCTCCCTAAAACTAAATATGAAGTGCTCAGTCTTTGCTATTCCTTGAACATGACACATGGAAGAGGACCCCAGGAACCACTGTATTGTGATCCCAGTGTCTGCATGTCATGGGATGGTGTGAGTGACCAAAGAAGGGTGGAAGGGACCAGTGATCTCACAGCTCCATAAGAGGGTTTTAAAGTGGTTCAGCATGACAACAGCTTCAACAGCAACATGCCACCTCCATGACCACTCAAACCCCCATAGGACGTATAGGGATGGATATAAAGAGTCCCCACGTACAGAGCTAGGGACCAGCTAGATTGTCAAGGGCATTTGTGTATCCTAACAATGCAGACTAAGAGGTCAAAAATGTCCATATTTCCATGTGGGAACTGTGAAGTGTAAAAGAAGGAAATCCGGGGTTTCCTCATCTTGTCAAGCACGACTCTTGCCATTTAAATATTAAATTAGAAACAAATACAGGAAACAAGTACAAAGAGTTATTGGAACAACTACAGACATTTTTGTTATTGTTGTTGCCACATTTGTCTCCGAATCTGCCGGGTTATTTGGATTAAATAGGAAACAAGTAGCTCCCTGAGCCTTGGAAATAATAAAGGCAAGTTTCCTATGGGCCTGTGTCTCATCCTTGACTGAGCTCCAAACAACAGTTTCCCAAGGCTGAGGCATGTACAGAAGATCTCTCCTGCACTGGTTCTCCAGCTTGCAGCATGACTCCCTTTTTTCTTGGCTTTTACTTAGCAGGTTGTTTCCAACAATGAGTTGATTTCTGAGATGGCAGCTGAAACCTGAGCCACTCTCAAGTGTCTGGCTGATGTTTGCTGTCAGGGAGGGACATGCACTTGCACAGACAAACAGACAGGGTTTTGCTCATGTCTGTATGGTCAGAGAGGGATTGAACATCACTCCCACAATGGAAAATGCTGACATAACTTCTCATTACTGACTGTTAGCCAACATCATCAGTAGTTCTGCTAGAGGGTGCATGTAGCAGCTGTCCCAGGCACTCCACAGTGCAGCCCTGCTGAGGTGGACACCCCTCAGCACCCACCGCAGCCCGGCAGCACTCGGGGTCCCACCCCAAGCACAGAAGCAGCATCAGCCAGCAAGCACTGCTCTTCTGAGCACCTGCCAGACCTCAGCAACACCTCTTCCAAAACAAAGGGGCATCTATTTGCCTAAAATAGATTATAGCACAAAGGGTAAAATTAAACAGACAGCTTTTCTTTACTTTGGCCTTACATCCATCTCAATTTTTAGCCAAATTATCTCCGCCTGTAGGCTTGGAAGTAGAGACCAATCTGACACGTGTTTGAAATGCCTTTCTCCATGTGTTTCCAGATGAATTTTTCCTTTGGAGGGCACTGCTATTGCAGGTACTGTCCATGTTCTCCTTAATACACACCTACCCTTTTTGCCAGGGTTAGCATCCCCTTGGACCCTCAGCTCTGTGCAGCTCAGCCTTGACAGATCTGCAGTTATACACCCTCCCCTTTACTTTCATTCTTCTTCTAGGTCTTATTTCACTTCACTTAAACATTTCCCTTTTTTTTATCTCCACTCAGAATATGAAGCAAACAGAGGAATAATTTGTGAGGAAATTTTCCCAATTAATTTCTTTGTTCTCTCTGTTCAAAGAAACCATGCAAAGAATAACTTCCCTATTAAATATTAATAAAATATCAGAATGTAAGAGAAAAATATGCATACACTGTTCACATGTGTTTGAGTTATATACATTTGTAGGTAAAATCTGAGCTACAGTAAAAAAAAATAGAGCTGAACACATTTAAAATAGAGTAGAAGGTTGGAAGAAACAATTTAGATAAACCAGCAGAAAATACTGCATTTCCATGACTAAAGTGGTAAAGAACAACAAATTTGAAATATTGTTTGTTTTACTTGATGTTGTAGTTTCACTTGATATTTGGAAAATGGAGATCATGGGAGAGATGCAACAATTGCCATGAGTCAGCAGCTATTGATTCCCACCATATGACAAAAGATGCCTCTGTGTGTATATATATAATTCTGACGGAGAGGAGAATGACACCAGGATTTGCAGTCTAGCTTCTGCCAACCTCCTCCTGTGCCATACAAAACTTCTGCTAAAAATAAAAGCCCAGAGCAGCCTTGTTCTCTCACCCTGAACTCAGGGGGTGGGCATCTACATCAGGAGTCTGCCCAGGTCCTGCTCCTTCTTGGCAGCCAGGCATCATCCCCAGGCATGCAGAAAATGTTCTGGGGGACAGAAGGAATGATGGGCTGCATCAGACGAAGTGGAACTATAAGGAGACACATTTGGATAAATAATTCAGAGAGACACTTATGCTTTGGTTTTATTTGAATTAGAAATTAAACCAAGTTCTTTGTAGTGGAAGGAATTTGAGAGAGAGTGCTGTATTTTATGTAAAGCAGCATTTGTTTAGAGGTGGAGAGAAAGCTCAGCTGTCTCCAGCATCTTATTATGTATCTAAGAATAATATTTTTATTTACAATTTTATTCCTGATATATGTAATTAAACTTCCAATGCATCAAGGAAGAAATGCCTCAGGAAATCCCACTAGGTATGTGGGTTGCCACTTGAATAAAATGTAATATGTTCTCAAATTCAGAGCTGAGCTGATCTGGGTTTTTTTTCAAACTATTGACAAAAGAATTAGAATGCATATTTTCTAATTTATTACCAAGTAGTTACTAACATCAGTGTTTAAAGACTTTAAGAAAAAGACCAAGTCCTAACATATATTAAAACCTAAGTTTTGTGCCATGTCACAAATACATTTGTAACAATAAAGGATTCTAAAAAACTCATATGTAATTTGACGACTGGGGTAGCATAACAATTCTATCCAGAATATGCATTTAATAACAAAATTAATTTTAAGAGTTTTAGAAAAAAAAAATCAACACTGCCTACAGAATAACTTTTTTTGCTTCATGGCTAGGAAGAAAGGGTGACATGGAGCATTGGAATAATTTAGAGTTAGTCTGAAATTTAATAACCATTTTTAAAATAAATGTTGTCAGGTTAACTAGACCTGTGGACTGTGGGTTTCATTTCAAGCTCATACACATATCTAGAACTGAATTTTTCTCCTGAATGCACTTTATTCAAAGTCCATGTGAAGTAAGAGGGCTTATCAGATTTCCAAGTCACATCATTGCCTAAAAATGCAAACAGGCACTTAATGATGCTATTAAAAGCAGTTGAACTGATTTGGCCTCATAGGACTAAGGGTCCATATCTGTAAAAATATTCAAATATTTAATTCTTATTTATTGGCAATTTCAGTGCAGTGAGACATCTAGTTGTCATTGGGCATGAGACTGATGGCACTGATCGAGGTTTGCTATTTTTGAAAGTATTAGATATCTACATTTTAAACCCTTTTCTACTTTCTGAATTTATCCCTTCAAGGGTTAAAGGATTAAGTCCCTCTCTTGCCTTTCTGAACACAATTAATCACAAATAATAGACATTTGATTTTAAGGCTTGATAAACTACAACTAAAACACTCCCTGAACCTATCTGGCTAACCATGAGACAGAATAAGCTGCCTCTCCCAGTTTTCTGTTTGGACAGGACCAAGTTTGGGGTGCTGGTACCAACTGTTAGCCACCTTTTTGTCAATGCTTTTCATGAACACCTTCCGGGGGAACCTGTTGTGACAGACTTTTGGTGAAGTATGGCTGAAGTTAAGGACGCTCAGGTCACCTCTGCCAGAAAAGCGCATTTATAAGCTTATCACTCGCAGAATACGGTTTTGGAGAAAGTAATGCATTATTAATAACTCTCACAAAATCAGATCTGTGGTGTCCCTGCTCTTTGGACATCCCTCAAGCAGAAACTTGGGGTCTGAAGATACAAAGTTACCAGGTCAGTGACGCTGATGTCTGAAGAGACTCTTTACTCAAAGAAATCTTCCTCATTTTTTTTTTTTTTTCTGTGATATTGCCATTATTGTGGCACTGGTTTAGAAAAAGATGTGTGGATTCACTTTTTTTTATGAATGCAGTTTAATTTTTCATGTCACACCAAAGGGAGCTGGTAACCCAATCACATAGGAAGAGAATAAATAACAGACCTTTCCGCAGTGGAACAGAGGAACGAAGTTATATTTAAAGTGCAAGGAGGAAGAAATTGAACTTATTGTTCAGCTTCATGCAGAGAGGTGGCTGACTCATAGGCCTGTGCAACTGATGGTACTTTCAGGCAACAGCAGGAGATAAATGAATAAGAAGAAAAAACATGTCCATTTATATTGACTAAAGAGGAAGCTAGAGAACAGCCATGACTACCCACATACTTCTGTATGGCAACTTTTTTCTGTTTCTATTGTATAGCCCGAAAGCAGAAGGTGAGACCAGTGGCTAAGTCACATCTCATCAATTTTCATGTATTTTCTCACATGATAAGGAAGTAAGCAGGATCAGTAAAAACTCAGGAGATCAAGTTATTTCTTCGTATTGAAATAGAAGATTTTAAACTGCAACAATAAGTACTTTTGAATGCTAATAGAAAATAATAAGACAGTAGTTGAGAAAAATATTTTGCGAAGAATAAATTTGCTTTTCTGTGTGTGTGTGTGCGTGCGCGCGCGCATGTGTGTGTGTGCATACAGAAGTGACATTCAGAAATGCACTGCACACAAAACACACCTCCCACTTTAGACTCATTTTCTAAAGTCTGTGCTGTTAACCAAAACTTGGGTAAGTAGGGAGGGTAACAGTAAGCTACTAAAAAAATCAAGAATTTTGGGTTTTTTTTAAATTATTCCATACTTTTCTTTGTTGAACATTCATGTTCATGAAACTTTGTCAAAAACTTGTTTGTCAGCTAGTAGAAATGTTGGTTTTGAAAATAAGCCTTCTGATTTGTTTTAGTATAGTGGAGTCAGTTCTCATGAATTGTATGATAAATAAGAATCACGTTTGCATTCCTTTGTAAAAGATATCACTTGATGGACTTCTCAAGTGACCAGTGAAGATGGAGAGGTGGCACCTTCTCTGTCCAATCTCTGATCACTGTCCAGAAATTTATATATACGAGGTCAGCAATAAACTAGAATCTTCTTCCTTTCTTCTTCTCTACCCGAACACCTGTTGTGTGTTACTGTGTGTTTCTATCTACGTCACAGTAACATAGAAATATCATAAATATAGATATTTGCAGAAGTGTTCGCTTTGGTCATGCCCTCTGGCTTTTTAAAAGCTCTCTGGGTAGGAGAACTGAAAGAGGAAAGATTCTAAAAGGTGCTGAAGATGAAACGGGGAAGAGAGAAGCAGCGCCCAGGCCCAGTGGCAGTGCACACCTTGGTCACACCCGGGTGACGCTCCTGGCAGCCCGGGCGTGCTGTGCATGCCGGGTGCTGGGCTCAGCAGCCCTTTGCTCCGAGGAGGCAGCAGCAATCAGTGGGGGGAAAATGCCACCTCAAGCCTCTGACACAAGCATTTCTAATAACCATCCTTCTAATGCATGAACTTCCTTTCCAGCTTCTTTTCCTTCTTTGCAGCATTTTATTATGGAGTATTATTTATTATGCAGGGTTTTTTCCCAATCCTTTCTGCTTTCTGTCTTATTGAGATTCCATCTTCATCAGGCAGATCACTTTAACCCTGCTACATTTAACTTAGTGCAGCAAGATAAAAACTTGTCCCAAACAATCAGATCTAGATTTAAAAGGGGACAAAAAAAAAAAAAAAAAAAAGAAGTTTTCCATGAATTGTAGCAAGGAAAATAAGAGCAAAAACGCAAATATGTTTCTTCGTTTGAAGATCACAGTTTGGATCATCTGCTCCTAAAGCAATCCAGATACAGATATATTTTCCTCCCTTTGCTACACCTTCCTCCTTTCCCTTCCTAACAAAGGGCTTTATTTTGATTTACAAGGAAGTATGATTTAATTTGAACTGTGAAATACAGAAGAAAATGTCTCAAACTAATACACTTTTTTTCTCGGAAGAAGCACTAATTATGACTTTAAAGAATCCCAAGACAGGTTATTTCCTCTAAAATATGGTATAATATAAAAAATATGGTGTTATAAAATTGAACTATTTAGAAATATGGCATCCTGAGGTTTTTAATAAGCTTTAACTCAAATTTAACTCAATAAATACTCCTTTAAAAATCTTAATTTCAAAGCTTTTTCTGTTTTCTTTCTCCCTTCCCTCTATTTACCTTCCCTTTGTTGCCATTTTAGTAAAAACGAAATGCAATTTTACTTCTTACATAGTTAGTAAAATCCAAGAGCCTTGCCACATAAGATCAACTCCAGATTTCAAGGAAGTACAGTCATTTTCCATAAAATGTCATGTCTCATCTTTTAAATAATTTTTGGTTTTCAAGCACTGGCAGCATATGCGTGTAGGGAACTCCCATAAGGAACAGGCGAAACAACCTGCATGACGTAGGCTGGGACACATCCTTGGGCTTGCAGCTTGCCTAAACGAATGAGGTATGGAGTCATCAGACTGCTGTGAGTCACACAGAACCCCATACTTATGCAATTCGAATTGCAGGGTCTCCTCTGACACTCACCGGGATGGTGACGTGCTCCAGGTGGTGAATAACTGGCTCCCTCCGGGATGGGGTTACCACATCAGTGACGCTCTATCGCCTGGCCAGGGCGCAGTGCAGAACTGCCTTGAGACCGGGACTGGCTTCCTGGGGCGGAGGTGCATTCATGCTTTGTCACCGGGCTGCCGATATTAGGGTTTCTATGTTTCAGAACAATTTGTTGGGCAATAAAAATGATTGAAAGCATTTCAGTTATTCACACTGCTCTTCCTATCCATGTGAAGGGAAGCAGTTTTGGGTTACATTCTCAAATAAGCCTCACAAGACTGCCTGAGATATGTAGGAGGCTACACATTTTGACTTTCAGTAGGCATCACTCACACAATTAATTCGAATGAAAGCTTGATTTTTCCACCTTAAGTGCAGACTGGGATTTGTATGATAAAACACCTCTATTCTTAGTAAAGTAAAACATATTCTCATCACATGTTGTACTAGTAATGATGCACATGGTCAAGTCTGTCCAACACTTTTGCATCATTACAACCCTACTCTTGGGGTACTTGAACGCCAAGTAAAAGCAGGGAGACACTCCATGCTCTTTGGCTCCCCTGTACTTTTTTGGGGTGACCACAGAGCAAGCAGCTACCAAATGAGTGTGAGGGCAAGCAGACAGAGCAAACAACCAGGGAAGCAGGTAGAAGATGCCAGGAAAAGGTCAGGCAAAGGCCAGGCCCTCCAGAGGGACCAGTGGGATGAGCAGAGTGGAGCCAAGCATGGGGACAGACAGCTACCAAGGGACTGCCTCTTTTGCCATTACCTACTCTTTCAGCATGTGACTTTAAGATAATTTTATAGACAAAGTGCTGCACAACCCATAGGTTTTTTCCTTTCTCTTTCAGGTTATCACCTATATAAGGTCAAAAGAATAATAAAACATAGTTAGCATCCCAAAAGGTCTTCTGAAATGGCTCTAAAAAGAATATTGTGAATGGGTCAGATGAATTCTCAACCACATACTGTCACTCTTCTTAAACTTCAGTTGTATCTCTGCAGATCACCAATCTTCAGTACACTTCTTCAGATATAAAGCTTTGAAATTTGCTAAATAATTGTTTTTGTGGTACACAGAAAGAAACAGAAACCCACTCAGATGGAGAACCATGTCTTGCTGAAGAGCTGGCAGTGACCATATGCACTAAAAAGCTATTTCTGTCATGCAAATTAGCAAATATGTCCCTGAATTCAGGCAGGATGTATCCTAGTCTTCTGCAGAGGGCCAGCACAAGGACCATATGTCATTTAAAGGCCATTTAAATGCTATTTTAGAGGCACTAGTAGGACTCCTCTGCTCCTTCACTCTTTCTATGGTGATTAATTTGGTAAATGCCATTTTTATACAGTTTTCAAAGGAAAATTGTACCTTAAATTGAGGAAGTGGCACCATCTTGTGGGTGAAAATGAAAGTGTATTTTCTTTAGGAAATGAAGTTGGGTTTCACTTTTCTTTCACTTCCCCTCCTCTTTTTTTTTTTTTTTTTTTTTTTTTTTTTTAGGTACTCATAATTCTACAGAGCAGCCCTTTGAGTCTAAAAGCTAATAATTGTTTCAGAAGTCTTTAGAACAAAGCTGACATCTATTAAGCAAAAAATGCACAATATTATTATAACTTACCATACTAAAGTCAGAGAACAATCTTTGAAAAATTCTTTTGAGGTCAGCTCCATAAAATGAAAAAAAAAAAAAAAAAAAAAAAAATAGCTAAAACAGGTTCCTCAAGAAAACAGTGCCTACATTTGCAGTGACAATGTCTTACTCCAAGAAGTGAGTAAAAATTCTTCAAATCCACATACAGGAGATTTGTTTACATATTTAAGCCTAAAATTAAAGCCTCCATTTAATTATCCAAGCTAGATTTAAGCATAATGTATGGGTTTGTCTTTACTCACGAGTTTTCAGGACTATTAGTAAAGTTCTTGCAAGTTTAAAGCTAATAATATAGCTATATAGCAATTTACTTAAAAACTGAAAACCCCTGCCTTCACTCTTGGAGCTTGCGAGTTGCAGGCTTTTTTACTTTTTTTTTAAATACCTAAATTTCTTCTTTTAAGGGACTAGTCAGAATTGTCAGGAACCTACTCTAAAGAGAGAAAAAAAAAGGTTACTGCGGAAGCTGAGTATTACCAGGTTGTTTAATACGCAAACAGCTGTACAGCTAAGAGTACATGTAGTACATGTAGTGCTCACGCTTGTTTAAAGGCATGCTCATAATTACTGTCAGTCACCTCGATGGGATTCACCTCTCTTTAGATATCACCAGTGAAAATGTTTATACCTGAACTGGTCACCAAAGCTTGCTTACAAGTCTCTAGGGAGAAGGAGTTGATTTTAAGGTGCAGTTCATCTCATCCTGTACCAGATATCAGAAGCAGATCAGCTGACTCATACTTATTTCTCTGCTTTGGTTATAAAGGGAAAATTATGTGATTTAGCATACATGCAGCTAAATCCTGCAGTGATCTGCACACAATCAAATGAATCCTACCCCTTGTGCCTCATAGAAATAAGATTATCAAGATTTTTTAAGCTCTGTGGATGATATTTAATTCAGAACTCCAAATGACTTTAAACAGAGAATCTTAAATACATATTTCAACAACAACCTCTAAAACTAAATAACAAATTAAGAGCCATTAAAATAGCTTAATATAGAACTACACATGCTGTGTCAGGAGGTTGGCATTATCCTTTGTGGTGAACCTGTGAGGGGAACTATATATTATAGCAGTAGTTGCCTTACATTTAGAGGCATTTTCCATTCATTTTGCCTTTGCTATGTAGAAAGTGGCATTAACAAAGTTGAATGTGTGAAGGAAAAATAAGTGCTCTTTTTAATCACTGAAATACAATGGCATGATTTAAAAATGAGGTAGGAAAAGAATATAGAAATATACATATAGATATACAGATATGCATATATATATATGTATAAAGTTGTAAAGTCAAATCATAAGAAAATGCTTCTACAAGAACTTATTTAGCAAGACCATAATTATCTAGAAAGTAGGCAACACAGATTAAAAGTGTTTATTGCAAACCAGTCCAATTATTCAACTGATGAGCAAAGATACCAGAACTGCGCAATAAACATAATTTGGGAAGATAAACTGTGTAATTACATGACCAGTGTTTAAGGAAATGACAATTCCTAGCGCAACACAAAGCCCTCTAAGAATTAAGGAGTTTGCCTAGGCTCCCTGGCTCCACATTTGTACGAAGCAGTCGCACAGACCAAAACCATTATGGAAATACTGCCTTAGGCAAGGCAAGAATCTGGTTGACCCTTTGGCCAATTATTGAATTGAAACTCTTTTGATGTTAGAAGCAGTCTGGCTCATCTAAATGCCAGCCACTCCACCCACCTTTTTATCTCCTGCTGTGCTTCTTCAGAAGAAAATTGCACCAAGATTAGAAATGTTCCTGCATTACTCTGGGCCTGACAGCAAGTGTGATGCCTTTCCTCAAATCTCTTCTCCTGCCATTGGCATCCCATTCTCACAGAATTAAGACAAGGGCATAATTTCAGTGGAAAATCCTTTGAACATTAAACTTTGCCTCATCAATTTGAACAGAATTTTGAGAGAGCCTGAGAGAACCCAGAGCCAGGTTTGTAACTGCAGAAAGCATTGCCACCATCAGTTGTTATACTGATTGCCATGCTAATTGTCATGTTCTCTGCACTTCCTTGATGTGCCTGTACTAGAATGAGAAAAACCTTATTACAATTTCTCTTTTTCAGTATTTTTTGGGGGAAAGTGAGAGATCACTAAAAACACTGGAAACAAATGTATTATTTATTAAGAAAAGGAAGCCATCAGAAGATTTATCCAGATTTATTTTATCAATATTTATCAATTAAGAAAGATTTTTTTAACATTCTGATAAAAATATGGCACAAAGCAGAATAATTTGAAAATTCTTAATTTAATAATCATACATTTAAAAAAACATAATACTGACAATCAAGTCTCTATACCTTCACTGTCTGTAATTAAACTCAAGAGAGGCATAAGTCTTCTTGCTAACAAACTAAAACAATTTCATAGAATAATTTAGAATTTTAAGTCAGCGGCAGATGAAAAGAGAATACAAAAGAGCTGTGTACTGAGCTATGGCTGTTTTCTGGTCTGGAAATATTCCCACACCTTTTCTTAGTAAAAATATAATCTACCTTATTGCAGGTAAGACTACACACTGGAGAACAAGTCATGTTTTCAGTGTCTTTCAGTGCCTGAAGTCTCATACATCTGTTTGTTGAACTCAGCATGCACACAATACAGATCTCTTTGATTCAATGTTTACCATAGAAAGAGATTTACATTTATAGGCCAACTGTTTACAAAACTCACAAATATATCAGGACTTTGAGAGTGAAAAGTTTTCCACGTGACTTTGGATTCAAATTATCTTGCATGACCAGCAGTGATTTCAAAAATCCATGTGAAGAAGCAGAGCTATTCAAAGCTTTCCAATAAAGTGCATCTTGGGAATCCTGACTGTCCTGAGGCCCTGGGCTATAAAACCTCATCCAGACAGTAAAACTACATTAAAAGTTCAGTTACAGCCTTTGCTGCTGCAGAAGTTTCAGTATAAAATGCATTGGAAAGACCAAAGACAAGTGATGCTCCACAAGATTGTTGAAAGTAAATGGTTCTTCTCTCATAAGAGTTTTCCTTTACCCAAGTGGACAGGATGCATCCTTGCTGGAATAGAAGTGCAGGACAAGAAAATATCAGTGATTATATATGTACAAATAATATATATATATATATATATGCATAAAATACATACATATATATACATGCACGAATGCTCCCATCTCTGCAATACATGGAAATTTTAATGAAATCAACTGTAAATAGCTATGCTGCTCTCTGGATTATGGGCTGGCATGAGACATGGAGTGATACAGACCTGCAAAGTGCCTGTTTTGCTGGAGGGAGAGAGCTGGTGGGAAATTACCGCTTATCTTAGAGAGTATATTATGGCTGATTAATTTTATGGACTACCTTGGTTAATGGATTGTTTGTTTCCAAATACTTTAAATCTCTGCTGGTTCAGAAGAATGTGTTGAAACACAACTCACTTGTGTAGACTCTTTAGTGGGTTTTGTTCATTTGCTTGTTCAAACTTTTGGCATAACTTTAGCTATTCAGTTTTACCAAGAGAAATATATATGTTCAGCAAAGCACAAACTTTGATGTTTTATTCAGAGCTGTTTTTGAGGGAGAAAGTTGGAGCAGCTGATCACTAGCAGTAAACAGTAATTTGCTTTAACCAACAAGAAATAACATGTAGATATGGATGTTGACAAAATTATTGCTACAAGTCAGAAAATGTTAAAAATAACACTCTTGAACAGTGGCAGGACCTCACTGCATTTCTCTTTTGGCAGTCCTGTCTTGTGAAAAGCACAGTGTCAAGCTGCATGGGGTTTGTGTCCGCACAAGTAGCTCACAATCACCTTGCAGTGCCCTTCTCCAGGAAGCTACTACCAGTGCCAGATCCTAGGTGATCTAGAGGTTGCGATAGCAGAAAGGTGAAAACAAGAACTAACTTGCACAGCACCGTGTGCCTGACCTGATGTCAGAAGGGATTATATTGGGAGCGGTGGTTTTTAAACTCATGTAGCTGTGTAGACTTTGAGAACTGCTCTGAGAACTGCAACCACCAAGCATGTGTCCAAAAACTTCAACATGAGCCCAGCCCAGCGACCAGGGGCAGCTTCACAAAATTGTGAAGTGGTCACACACTGGCATTTATGAGTGCTCAGATTCAATCAGAACAAAGATGTTAAGTATTCCCAAAATACCTGCTGGCAATGCCTTCTCTGTTGTTCCAGAAAGCTGTCCAGCATCTTCACATATCCTCTTCTCAGCATTCTTCCTGTGCATCATTACAATATCATCTGTGATCTCTCTAGTTTTCTCCTTCATGTATATGCTCAGCATTCCAAGTGGGTTGACTGGCATTACATTTAACAATTATTTTAAATATGTGAAAAAGTAATTTCCCCTATGCATTTTTTTTTCTTTTTAACAGGGGTGATATTTAAAATTTTTAATACTTTTGCACACATTTACTTTTTTCACTCATAGGTTACACAGAGTTTATAGTGGAAAACTCAAAATTCAGCCAAACTGATAGTTATGGGAGACAAAGTTGATGAAACCATAAAATAAGTTTAGAGGATATTTTTTTTCTAAATTTTGTACATTCAAAATACAAGCCAGGAAGTATTGTGATAATTATTTTAATTTTACTGAAATACTTTTTTCAAGTGATGTTTGCAAGAGCAATATCCAGCTCTAATGTGATACTGAAAGAAACCCAACCATTTTTTATTTATGTGGCCGTTGCTTTATTCCTGTGGGCAAACACCATTTAGATAATTGCTGCTGGCTGATGGGATCTGTACCATTAGATATCCTGTCCTTCTGATGGGATTCTGCAGGTGTTCCAGCCAGGCAGATTCCAACCTTATGGCTTCTATAGCTACGTAAACTCTCTACAAGCCATTCTCTCAGATACTGCACCTTTGTAGCCCCGCACCCTGTGAAAAGAATTTATCCCTCAGCATTTATGGAAGCGTGTTGTTTAATAGGACTTCATTTAAATTTCTATAAAGGTTGTCAATCCAATGCTTATGACTCACAATGGAAAATTCCTCCCAGAGAGACTTTATTTAACCACTGACTTCTAGATTCAGAGAAAGAGCAGTAACCTGCAAAGAGAGGTAATAAACTTTCCTTTCTTTTAAATTAACCAGCAATCGGTTCCGGCTTCAGAAGCTTTATTACTTTTTATTAAATGCAGTGGAGATTTTCTGTTATTGTAAAATGTGAAAGAGAATGAAAAAGCTTTTTGACAAGACCCATTACACATATTTTATCATGTATTTTCTATTCAAAGCAATTTCGCTGCTGTAGACTAAACAGAGACTTAAATCAATATTTGACAGATTTGTTTAGAAGCTACTGTTCTTCAAAAGACTCCCAAATCATTATTAGTTTTAGACAACTTCAGACAGAAGGATTTTAAATTCCTTCCATAGCAGTGATTTGGTTTATTATTACTTTTTAGATGCCAAGATATCTAAAAGACAAAGATTTGCAGAAAAACTAAAGGAATTTTCTGAAGTCTTGTCCTTTGGTATTAAAAGCAACACTTTATAGAATCACTTTGTCTTGAGCTCCAGCTTTAAAAGAGTACAATTTTTTTGTCCCCACTTAATTCTGCTGGAGACACATTACAGACTGTCCTCAGAATTAGGAAACTGTAAATTTCTCTAGAAATGTATCTGTTATTAATTTCTAAACACTTTTCTGGAACTAACATCATCTTTTACTTTAGAAAAGGTATTTCCTCCCTGTTGCTCATAAAGTCCCTCACCACTGGAAAAATGACAGTGCAGTCACTGTTGATTGTTATGAAATTACATGTAGGAAGAGAAATTATATCAAGTCAACAGAAATTATACCTATTCATTGATCAGGAAATATACTATACTTACACTTTTATATCTTTTCTTTGGTCTTCTGTCATTTTTTTTTTGCCATGATACCTCATCATCTTCCTATTCTCCCAGACATGCTATCTGTCCTCTGAACCTGTTCCAATCTAAATTCACTTAAAGAAAATGGACAGAGAGAATCATACACATTATTCCTGATAAGATGCTTTAGGGCCTTGCACAATGGCACTAATTCCTCCCCAGCTTTAGCGGGAATCTCTCACCAGATGCCCCAAGGACCTGCATTCACCTTTCCAAGGCCACATTGCCAGGGCAACTCCCAACAACTCCTTTATCTCCCCTTCAGTTATTCTCAACACAGATGCTTAAGCACTGCTGATTTTACTACACAATTTCATCTCATTTCTACAACTCATTCTCAAAGCCACTGTGCTTTTTCTGTCTAACATTCTAATCCTCCTCATACTTGAACACAATAAATAACGGATAGACAGATCATACGGCAAAATTAAGCAGAATGCAGGTTATGGGTTGCATCATATTTGAAATAAACAACACATGGTTAAAGACTGGCAAATAACAAGTATATTCAAGAACAATATTAAGAATTTAGTGAGTTACTATTTCACTTTTTAAAAACCCAACAGAGTAAATATGAATTGATTTTTGTCTTCTCTTTTGAAAGTTTAGGGCTCGTGCATTTATTTTAGTCCATCAGCTTTATACCATTTCTTAGGCAAACACGGGGTTACTTCAGTGTGAAGGAAGTCTCTGCATGACACAGGCCTGAGTAATATTCTCCTTTCAGCCTTGACCTTGAACATGAAGAGAGCTGGAGAAAGGAGAAGTATATATTCAGTACAGTAGTTGAACACACCTAAACCAGCTTTGGAGATTGGAACTACTGATGCCTTAAGTTTTAGCTATAGTATTTTCCAGATTCTGTATTGCATTAATATATAATACTGAACTTCATATAAAGTGTTAGCAAGTTCTCTTCACAGTTTAGTGAGACAGAACAATCCTTTTCCAGCCCAAGAACCAAGGACACCATTGCAGCTTCAGGCCCAAAAAGTATAAACAACAGTGAATTAAGGAGAGCAATCTGGGAGGATGGGACTTCATAATCTGAAGCTGTAATTGGACAATTAACCAATATGTAAACGGACCAGAATTTTTAACAGTGTGAAGATGTGTGACCCATCTCATTCATCTTGGGTGTAGCCTTGGCCAGGCTCTTTACTGCCCAAGGATTCAGTTGTACTTTAACACAGATTTTAGGTTACAGAACACTGTAAAACTTGGAAGACCAGTCACATTCCCATAGACTTTTGCAACATTTATAACAATAAGCAGCCTAGAAAAGCAAGTTAATTTATTCCCTCTTACATGGGCAACATAGATGACATTCACAAGCAGGAGAACATAATAATTAAAGGCTGCCTCTTCTGCTGCTAAATGTCTCTCATGGCTTCTTGTTCTGATCACTCTAACTAGAAGAAATAAAACCATCTATCAAAAATAATTGTCATAATGTATCTTCATGGGAATAACCTTATATTGCCTATATATGAAATGCACCTTAGCCTACTGCAATGTGTAAGCAGAGTAAAAATAGCATAAAAATCTTACAGAGCCTTATCCGTTTGAATTGAACAAATTACTTTCTACCACAGTTAAAAATGGCTTAGCTTTTAGGAAGTTTAGTGAAAAATTAAACCCCCCCACCCTAAGCAAACACTGCAGGCTACGCTTATGGAAAATTATCCTCACGTTAATCAGCTGTACATGCTGACAAACTTGTTCTTTTCTGGTTGCCTAGCTGTCTACCAACCTCCTCTGGCTCCCCGCCATGACCTCTGTGAAAGAGCTGCCATAGCAGTAGCAAGTATGTTCTCAGAAAGCCTTATCAGCTGTGCTGTAGGTTTCTAGTTATTGAACAGCAACTCGTGGCACTTTAATTACTGTGACAGTATTTTAAATAAAAATGCTGGGTTTTAGCTTTATAATAGACATGACAAAATTCAAGGTCAAGAATGATAACTGGACAAAACAGGTAAGAATTACATGTTATGCTGTAGCAGCAAACACTACAAAACCAAGTCTACATTTCAAAAATGGTAGGTCAGAAGCTGTCATAGATATATGTAAAATGTTAACATGTGAAATGATAGGCTTGAAGAATTAGGATATCTACCAAAAACAAATAAAATTACACATCTTCCAAAATTTATTTGACACAAGTATAGACACTTAACTAAATTTCACTACTTTAAGCTGTAGCACACAGAATCAGTATTTATAAAAGGCTGGTTAGTTTTAGGAGAGGGACTGCTGTGGACATTCTCCAAGTTTAACAGTTCCTCCCCAGATCAACCACTGGGTTTTCATATGTGCTTAAAAGGCAGTTGGGCACCAAACAGGGCCTCAAGCAATGCTACGCTACGCATATATGGCATTTTAGTTATTAAAATTCAGGTAGGTATGTTCTTATTGGACAACTTCTCCTTCAGGTAGAGTTGGTGAGCATGAGCAAAGTAGATATCCACATAAAGCACTGACATAATTTGTATGTGCCACCCTAACATACGATGGGAAGTCCTTAATTGAAAGTAATAATAAGGTAGCCAGGAATGTACCAATTAAAATAACTTGGCTGTCTGTGCTAAATTCCAGATATTCCTAAGGTCTTAAGGAAATTTTACTGTCTTTACTTTCTAGAATGCAATCAAAACCAAAGAAGTACTTTTAGACAATTCTCTCAGAGGTGAAACAACTGCATAGACTACAGATTTTCTTATTGATAGATCATATGCACTAAGCAACATATTAGTGTTGAAAAAAAAAATAATTTTCATCCATCTTCTCAAGCCAGTTTAAAGCATGTTCAATTTTGTTTTGTTTACATATGCTAAGACTCTGACAGCATACATTTGTTAAGCTTCTAGATTTTTAAATTGTATTGTCTTTTTCCTATAAAAACAATATAATTCACTGTACCAGTTGCTCTAGTTCGCCTGCAGCTTATATAAGTAACCTCCCCAAACACAAAAATCAGGCTGATCAAGATATGCATGTTCTCAATCTTGCTTTATGAAGTGGAGCCATACACCTGCAAGAACACTTATGCATAAAGACTGCTCTCTCTTTTCCCCCTCCCACCCAAATATTTCCATCAACTGGCAAAACCCACACAGAAGCAAAACAATTAAAGAGGTGCCAGACACAGTATGATAAAATAAAGAAGCCCCAGGTCTGGACCCAAATCTGCCCTTTGATAGGATCTCTGACTCTGGTCTCCTGAAGAGCAGCAGCAGCAGAGCAGGACTGAAACACCACAGCGCTTCACTAAGGATCTGCTGATGTGAGCCCCAGCACGACCTCAGCAGAGAGCAAAGGTGTAACTCATGCTTATTCCTTAAGGTAGCTACGTGTCAGATAAAGAACTAAAAAAAAAAAAAAAATTAAAAATTAAAAAAAAATAAAACTAAATAAAAATTATTAAGTCATCCATAAGGATCCAAAAAGCAATTGTTGCTGAGTTGCATTACATATTTGCCAGTTGCTTATTGACCTGTTGGGAGTGAACTATTGACCTCAAGGCAGATTTTAGAGGGCAAGTATGTACTTTGTTCTTAGCACTTACAGTGAAAAGGGTGGATTTTGAATACACTTGCCTGTGCTTCCCTCCTCTCAGTACAGACAAGGCCTCCTGGTCAGAACCATGCTGATCAGGGTGGGAGGTCAGTCACGCTGCAAATAAGAACTGACGTTTCAAAGCCAGAGCAACATTTCTGTTGTTAGGGAAATGTGCTCTAACAACAGATTTGCAGATCACAGTAAGGAATGAACATGTTTCTCTTTTGCTTTTTTCAAACTGGTGAAGTTCTTGAGCTCCATGGTGGCTAACTAATAGCTTAAGGGAGATTTCATTATGTTGAATTCAAAAATTGTCAGGAAACTTACAGGAAGGAATAAATATTCCCTTTAATAAATGCAAATAAAACAAGATTAATTTATTTATTCCACTCATAGTTATTGCTGAGTGTAAAATTTGAGAAGTCATACCTTTGCTGAGTTATAAACCAGGCAAAGAGAATAAAAAGAGTGTTTCAACAAACCCTGTGCCGTACAATTTTGAAGATGAGCTCTAATGCAAGGCTAGATGCTACCTGAGCTGGGGAAAGAAAAATGTTTTCCTCTAATTTGCAGAGCAACTATAGAACTGATTCACAGTCACTGCAGGCAATGACCAGTAAGTAAGTGGAGAGAGAGGACATCTCATATTCCAGTATGCTTTTGGTCCATTTTCCTCACAGTCTCAAAAAGGAGAGCAATATAGTCTGATGCTCCTGGCCACAAAAGAATTGCTGAGGAGCTCTTGAAAAGAGCTAGATATTCCCATATCTCAAAAGTACAATTCTATAACCAAAATAAAACCAACCTTATCTTTTGCTGCATAAACTGGAAGGGCACAAATTACTTTTCTTCAAGTAAGCAGTCTGATGTAAAAAATGAGGGCTAGGAAAGATACAAACAAATGACATATACAATGGGCACTATAGGAAAAGTTCTAGCTGGCACCTAAGACAGGATTCATGCAAGAAATGAAAGAACTTATTGTACCACAGCCTTGGTTCTCAGGCTGCAGCCTGCTCATTCTTGCGGCAAGGACACTCTGCTGCACAGCCTGCCCACCAAAGGGGAGGCTGCTTCCTACTGACACACTTCTACAGCCACATGGAATCAGCAGAGGCTTTACTGTCCAAATAAGATAAAAACTATGATCTTTGGGAACTTTTGCTGCTAAATCATGTTTTGTTATCAAAACCTACAGCATACAAATTTAATATAGAGAAAATAAAACACCATAGGTTTGATCCTCTTTCTTCCAGACTATTCATCACCTGAAACAGATAATGTAAATTTTCTGAGAAAGGAAATGCAGTGACTGAATCTGAAATTAACCCTAACTTAATAGATGATTCAGTTACCTCTGGGGGGTACCTCTCAGGGGTGCAATTCCTCAACTTTTAAAGGCTCAGAACACAGAGAGTAGAAGTGAACAAGGCTATTATCAGTAAAATAACTAATATGTTATTTGACATTGACTCAGTAACAGTGCAAACCAAATCCTCTTCAACGGGGTCTCTGTTGAGAAAAATATGATTTACTCAAAAAAGAGAACTTGTGTCTTCACAGCTGTAAACCCACTTCCAACCAGAAAGACAGTTCCTCATTTTCAGTTACCACAAGCAGTTTTGCAGTGAGCAGACTGCTGTTTTCTGCAGCCACAGCCAGAAAGGGTATTGAAGAAAAGGCAGCTTGCTTCACTTTTTTTCATTCCCAGGCTGCCCTGTTGACATACCCCTCCTGTGTGGTCACAGTAATCATATGCTCTCACTCCTGATCTCCCCCAGCCATCTCTTGTGGTCTCTGCAGCGAGGTTTGCACTTGTCCCAGACCATTCCACTTGTCACTGCAAATAACATGTGATGGAAGAGATGGTAGGAATTTTTTTTCCCATAGAAAGGCATATTCTCTGTTACCCTTGCTGTTCTTCGGTGTAATCAACGGTCTCTTCATTTTATGTAAAACCAGAAAACCAAACCGTAACCTAAAACCAGGTCAAGACTTGGGAAATGCAGTGACACTACTGAAAAAAAATCCTTGGATAACTAATTATTTTTTCACTTATACAGTTCGGTCATAATAAAATCTTTAAAATATGATGCGTAGCACTAGAAAAATGAACTTTAGGTAAAAAGTTTTCCTTGCATTCTTACTCCATTTTCAACTGTAGAATCTGTTGTTACTTCTGAAATTGTGTGAATATTTTAACTGTGAAACTCAAAATATCAACTATTAATTTAGAGGTTCACATTTAAAGACAAAATTCAATTTTCTGTCAAAGGTAACTCTGACGAAGATAATAAAATCTATTTATTAAATAAGTATTCATAATATAGATCTTTAAAATCATGACAGTTACTTATATTGATACACATTATGCAATCCCCAATGTATTTCAGAGCTGGTATTCAGAAATTGATAAATATGGAAGAAGAGCAGCTTCCCAAGAAGCTCATAGACATCAGCAATGGGTAACACAATTTGAACCCTAAGGAGCCCAGTGAGAAATGCAGAGGACAGCCTCCAATAAACAGCAATTGCCCTAAGTCAGCAAAAGCACTCCTACATCTTCAAAATACAGACAGGTTACTCTGCTTGGTGGCAAAGTAAGACAAAACTCCATTTTTCAGTGGATCCCTTGGATGTATCGACAGATACTTGTATTTCCCCTTCCCTTCTGGACCTGCTGCATAGCCATGAAATGAAAACAGAAACAGCTTTTGAATAATTAATGAAACACAGAGACTGAAAATAGACCTCTTCCCTTTCCTTTCCTGTCTCCTCTTATTAAAAAAGCAAACGAAATCCTAACAATAAAGCCTGAAGGTTAAAAGGCCCTTAAGAATAACTACCAGCCAGCTGGTCCAAAAAGAACAGTAGGAAGCAAAATAATACATCTCCTCTAACACCCAGGCAGTATGGCAAGATCTACAGAGGAACAAACATCGAAAGTTTTTAGAGAGGAAAAATATTCAAGGAAAACAAGTGATTAGATGAGGGCAGTACCAGCATATACCCATTGGAGGTGTACTATATTTCTTGTTATTTACACGACCAGCAAGGGAGGCATGTAAATTTCCCCAAAATGGCTTCAACTATACAACTGTTTGGTTTATGAAATAAAAAAAAAAAAAAAAAACAAACACAAAAAATCCCACAAAATACTGTCCTGTAAAGTTCTTCCAAGTATTTTATCTTTTTACATATATTTGCAATTAAAGAAATGTTGACAATATTCTACAGCTCAAGCATTTCCCATTCCACTAAAAATACACATATTTATACAGAAAGTGTGTAAAACTGAAGAACCTAGGATTGCTGAGAAATACTTTGGAAGCACTTGGTTCCTACAGGTTTTCCTTTACCGTAAGACTCAAGTCGCTTATGAGAGACCTGCAGACTAAGGAGTCCTGTACATGCATGCATTTCAAATTATTTTTATGGTGTAAAATCAAGACTTTTCTCCATATTCTCCCTTCCTTACACTTTTGGACACAGTCACAAGCTCCTAAGTACAGGCAAAAGGGCCTGTAAGTAGAGCAGAAGGGGCTGACATCTTGTCCTTGCCTGATCTTGTGGAAGAAGTCAGTACAGCATCATATAAAGACTTGTGTTCCCAGGTTTTTCTCCTGTCTTCCCTGGGTTGTTTCTTGTACTTCTTCAGTTCTTCTCGACAATGTACAGTAAATTACAGTGGGAAACCTTCCACCTTTCACCTAGCACCTTTCACACAGACAGTTAACTTATCAGAGGATGAGACATGCTCTTCACCTAAAACCACAGAAAACTAGCAAGATATCTGAAGATATCTCTGATCAGATATCACTTTGATATCTGTTTTTCACCTTTGCATGTGAGAAACATGAACATTTCTTTCGTGCAGCTGAAAGCTGAGTATAAATAGCAGTGCTTTGGGTCTTTGGGGTTTGAAATATCTTCAACCTTCATTGCAGCTGTTACATGGAGAGAAGCAGGGGGAAGAGAACTCTGGCTGAAAGGCTTTTGATTGTATATATGATTTCTCCTCCAGCAGCTGGCCCCTGGAGAGCGTGAAATACCTGCTATTCACCTCAGACTGTGGCAGGCAGCGTTTGGCTGCGGGTGGGTGACACCCGCGCCCGGCCTCCCCGCTGGCTGCGCACAGTGACACCCCGCCTGGGCGACCTGCGCGGGCAACAAGCTTCCTTCTGCCACAATACGGGAAAAGACTTTTGGGTTACAAATTACACTGGGTTACATCTGAAGGGCCTCCAGCACACGCTGGTTCCCTCATCCCCGCGGGCTGCCGGGATACCCCGCGCTCCGGCGATGTTGTCGGGGCCCCTTCGCTCCCCGGGGGATTCCCCCACGGACGTGGGCTCCCCACGACCTCAGCCCGGAGCACCGGGCGGCGCTGCCCCTCACGGCGCCCCGGCGGTTCCCACAGCTCCAGGACTGCGGCCGCATCCCTACGGCGGCGAAGCTCCTACTTTTCGTCATCTTCTTGTCTATCTTCTTCTTCGCGCTCCGATCGCTCTCCTCCTCCCGCCCCCGCTGTCCGCCCATGCCCGGCCCCGCCCGGCCCGGCAGGTACCGAGGGGGCGGGCGCGGAAGGCGACGCCCTCCCCTCCCCCCTGCACGGCGCATGGTCGCGGCGGCCGCGCGTTCGCCAGGCTCCCCCTTGGCTGCCGCGCGCCGTGGTCTCGCCCGCCCCCGCTGCCATGTTGGATCGCGCGGCCGCCGGAGCCGGGCCGGAGTTGGAAGTTTAGGGGCGGGAGCGATCGGGATCGGCCGCGGCACGGCGCGGCTCCGGCGCGGCTGCACCGCTGCCCGGCACCCCCTTTCCCGGCCGTCCCCCTCCCCGGCATCCTCCCCGCCGCCCCTCTTCTCCTCCCTCCTTGCCCGGCCCGCGAGGGAGGCTCCGCGATGCGGCTGCTGTGAGGCCCCGGCCCCGGCGGCGGAGGAAGGGGAGGAAGGGGCCGCGGGCGCCATCGGTTGCAGGGCGGCGAGGGCAGCGCCGGGCCGGCCCCGGCCATGAGCGGCGCCCCGCAGCAGCAGCCCCGCGGCGGGTCACCAACGTGGGCTCGCTGCTGCTCACCCCGCAGGAGAACGAGAGCCTCTTCGGCTTCCTCGGCAAGAAATGCGTGGTAAGTCCCGACCAGGGGGGCGAGGGCACTGGGGCACCCCCGGCCGCCCCACCAGGGCGCGGCGGGTCGGGGCCCGGGGCGGGCGGGGGGCGTGTGAGGACAGCCCGGCTGGGCGCTGGGAAGTTGGGGCTGCGGAAGTTTCATCCTGCTCCACTCCCCCGTCCCGGCGTCGGGAGAGGGGCGGCCCTCGCAGGCCTCGCTGCCCGCCCGGCTCGCCTGCAGCGCAGCGCAGGGCGGGGAGCGATGAACGGTGGCGGCAGCGGCCCCTGGCCGGCCCGGTCCGGCGGGGCTGCCGGCCCTGAGCGCCGGGCCCGGCCTCGCTCCCTTCGAAGCCGGGCGTCTCCGACACCGCCTGGGCCACCGGTGTGGGTGCCGTGCTTCCGCGCCTCGCTGTCCATAGGCATATGGAACTCCCGGAGGCCGACGGGGCTCCCGCTGTCCTGCAGCCGACCCGTGCGCTGCAGGGGAACCGGCTGCCACGGAGCGGCCGCGGGGCTTGGGGGGGAAGAGTTACGTTGCTCGACGAGGCTGGGACGGACCCCAGGTGCACCAGCCGTACAACAAAGCAGTGTTGGACGAAGTTGTTGGAAGGCTCGTATCAGTGCTAGGCCTGCCTTGGGCTTAGTCTGTACTTTTCTTAGCCTAAAAAGCAGGTTTGTGTACTCAGATATGACTCAAATACTTCATATTTTCCTCTGTCAGTAAGTTCGGTTTCAGAATACCTTAGTGCATGTAACGTAAAACTGTATTAAAACTACTTCTCTGTATTAACTATTTGAAAGCTTCAGAAGATAATCACTTTCATTGGAAAAGAAGCTTCTTTTTAAAAAGTCGTATTTTTCAAAACAATGACTATTCTGGTGCATTTTGTCCAGTGCCTAAAATACTGGTATGCACTTGCTGTGAAGCTATGGAGGGTGTTTCATGAACGTAAAACTGTGACTTAAATCAGGATATCTTCGTAGTCATACTGATTCCACATAACTCTTTGGACTTTGAAATGGTATTGCTGATCAAACTGACTTCTGCGAAGAAAACATAAGATGCAGCAACTGGACAGGAAGTAGAGAATATTTACATTGGGGTGGGTTAGATAAGATGCTGTCACAGTAACTAAGCTGTGTGTCAGAAGGTATGATCCTAAAATGTATGTTTTGAAAAGTATGGACCTGTAGAAATTCCTCAGTTAATTGCAGGCAGTGTTTTGTATCTTCATCTTCTTCGCTAAGGAAGAAAAAAACAGTATCAACTTCTTTTCTAAATATAAAAGAATAGTGTGTGAATTTGTGTGTAAATTGATTTCCAGTTTGCTTTTCTATAACTTGATTTTTTTCTTGTCAGGTGAACACAATTTTAATTTTTATTGTACTCACCTGTGAAATTCACCTAGTTAAGCTCCTAACTTTTCAGCATAAATAGTATGTTAAAAGCAGACTGGAGGTAAATATTGTCATGGGATTGATTTATGGCTTGCTTGAAATCACACATTCTTGTGATTTACACTGAATATTGGATGACTTTCCTGTTGAGTTTTCTATAATTTTGGTCTGTTGTTTCTCCTTTTCCCCGACCCTTTATGCTCTCTAAGTTAATCATAGGCTTATTTTAGTACACTTGAGGTTCTCTGCTCAATCTTGAGGACTTGAGCCTTGAAAGTCTAGAGGTATTTAACCAGGCTTTTTTGTCTTACTGTGTGGCATGAGCCAGAAATTCAGAAAGAAGTGCACAGATTGAATATTCTGTCCCTTGGAGGACATTGTCTTAAGCAGAGAAGTGGAATGAGTACCTGGAGGTGGTAAGAGCCTTGGCTGTCTAACTTGGCACCGGAGTATCTGTTCGAGCCCAGTAGGACTCTTGGTAGTCTTCACCTTCTAGCTTGACTCAGCATGCTGCGCTGATAAACGCCTTTTTACTGTAATGTTCATGATATTTGATCTCATAATATCCATTTTTAAATTACTCATTAGTGAAGTTTCGGACTTCAGTGCTGCTTTTTAAGAAGGGAAAATTTTGTGAGTTCTGTAAGGTACTAAATGCTTGCTTTTGCAATCACCTGAAATACCTGGGCTACATTGCTGCTGCTTGTGATGTTTCTGTCACTCTGGGGCATGGAGAGGCTATTGGACATGATGTGTTTGAGTCACATTAACATTATTTTGGGTTTTGTTTGACTAGACCTCGTGTTTAGATCACTACTGCAATAAACACCAGAGGAAAATTGAGACATCAAACTGTGCTTCTAAGGTACTCTTTGTAGTAATAATTTATAGAGTTCTTAATGGATGCCATAGTGCTGCTATCAGGCCTGAAGGGTTTACTTAAAAAAGCATGTGATGCTCTGAATCAGATTTATTCCAGTCTTTCCTTTGTTTCCGACTGGTTACAAGGCAGCTACTTTGAAATAACATTGAGGATTCAACTATCTGATTTTTGTTCTATGAAAAAGCAAAGGAATTTATCAAGTAGTATAACTTCAATTGAGTACTCACAGTTTGTGAACTCAGAAATGGACATAGTTCTAATGGCATCTTAAGTAATGATGCCTGACAGAAAAATTTCCTGTGAGTGGGGGAAATGGTGAAGAGCTGTCACTTCTGTGTGTTGCTGAGGTTGATACCATTTTGCAGACTACTACTGGTACTTCAAGAAGCTCACTAGTAAGCAAGTGTACATACAGAGAGTAATTGATTTTTTTCCCTCCACTTGCTGAGCTGTAAAATGTTTATCTGAATCTATAAGCAATTAAAATACCTTTGCCCATAACAGGTCAGGCTTTCAAAACCAAGCCACTGGCTAATAGTCAAAGCTGTAGCTATAGTTAATTTGGCAGAAATATGAAGGCAGATGAACAGCTACTAACAGAATGTATCCAGTGTAAAGCCCTTTAGGACTTCCATTGTGTAGGCATGTAGCTAATTTTCATTCGGGTTTGTGATCTTTGTTATCTAGGTCAGGTGTAAAATTTGCTATCTGTAAAAAGTTTTCAAAAACTTTTTAATAATAATGTAGAAATAAAATTTTATGTACACTTATACTAAGGGGAGCTATGAGATCAGTTTTGTGCATATTAATGATTTTTTTTGTTATGCACAACTTAGAAGCTTTTGTGTAATTCTGGTTAGTTATAAATGATTCCTTTATATAACAATGAGTTTAAGAAAAAGTAAATGCACGATGTCCCTTTTATAACCTGTAATGAAGACGTAACTTTTATAATTTGTATGATTAATATTGGTCAGAGATGTCAGTAAGGAAAAACTAGTTTATTCTGTAGAAATAATTTTCGAGAGGCCTTAGAAAACAAAAAACCCATGAGAAGTATGTACTTGGTAGCGTTAGAAGTAGGTAAAATGGATTATGGATATTTTATGCTGCTTAGAAGTGGGACTCAACCCTTGGATAAGTTGTAATGAATAAGGGTAGGAATAAGTTGTTGTTTGTAAGATCTTGTCGTGGTTCATATGGTAAACAGGAACTGGTGAAGGATGCAGAAAGAGAAGTGACACAGAAGTAGGCTAACTAAGAAAAATGTTTTGGCTACTTTCAAAAGTGCATGTGACCAGAATAAGTTTGTGTATCAGACCCAAAGAACAAATTGCAGTAATAGTTGAGATAAAATAAAATAAAAACTTGAATGGCAGTTACGGCTCTTAATTGATAAGAATTAAATGTTTTATCAGGAAGGGACTTGTACGATTACTTGTGCTTATGGAAACAGCATATGAACTAAAACTTGAAGGTAGACTGCAGGTCTAAGTAATGGGCAACTTTATGTGTCTGAGAAGTGTTGGGACTCCTCAGTTTGAGTTTAGGCTGCAGTCTGTACAACCAAAAACACTGACATTGCAGTTTAAAAAGGACTTATCCCCTGTACAAGTAGGGAGGGTCTGAGTCATTAATTTTGTGGTGATTCTCTCATCTTTGCATTTGTTTTTAAATGAGATTTTGAGGGGTAATATAAAGTGGATGGGGTCTTCTGGAGCAGGAGAGCATTGATAATTATGCCTGGATTTCTTTTGAGATTTGACCTGTTCTACAAAAGACATATAGTATCTTTAGATATCTCACTAGTATCCACTAGAGTGAGTTCCCTAAACAACTTACCAGTGATAATCTTCTATTTTAGAGGGAATAACAGTGGGGTTTTGAGAGTTCCTTTGAACCAAACCTGTGCTTACAAAACTGATTTTCGCAGTAATGGATCATATCAGACTCTGTAGAGCAAGTGGTACAAACATCGTCCTTATCATAGTGTGTTTCTCATGCTCATTTTCCTCACAGCTCACTATTATGTCTTTACAGCATAGTTCACTGCCTTAAGTTATTTACCCATGAATGAGAAATGTTTTGAGACCACTTGGGAACAGTTTAGAAGGCACTGCATCTCATAGCTGTATGTGTTTGAGACAAAGCATCAGTTCGCAAAGTGTGGGATATGGTTAAGGAGTAAACAACAGAAATTTAGGTGTTAAAAATCTCATAATTGTCACTAAATCTCACTGTCAGTTACCTAAATCTCCCATTCTTTAAGATAGAAACAGCTAACAGAAGCTTTTATATTTCCTTCAGTGTCTGTAGTTTTTGCATCTCTCCTGGCTGTTCTTGTACCTCATGTGCTAGACAAATTGTCTTCATATGAGGACTGAGTCCTACTACAAGTTTAAGTCACTGTGTGTCTTTTGTGAAGCACTGTATATTGCTGAATGAAGGGTAATCTACTAAGATGAACCTGGAGCCTGTACCTCACTCTGTTAGGGCTTCAGCATTATTGCATTCTCTTCTGAGCATCTTTGAAGATGTATTTTATGTTTGGAGGCAGTCAAGCACCAAAAGTCTCTCAGCATCTCTGTGGTTAATCAGATGGTCAAGTATGCCACTCATGCTCCTGATAAGTGCTCTGGAATCCTATGGTATACAGACACAACAGGATGAAAACAATTTGTAGTCACAAGCTGTTGTGTTGTAACTCTACTGGTTTTTCACAGCTAAGAATCGTATTAAGGAATTTAGAGGAGGGCAAAGTTTTAATGTAGGATTCAGTTAAACAGTCAGGTTTTGACTGCCAGTTTTTCACCAAGATGTCCAGATAGCCCTTGGCTTAGGAGAACATTCAAGGAAGAGGTAGATTCTTGTTAGAAGATAAAGTTTGCTATTTTATGCAAATTTGTAAATGTGTAGACTACTTTCTTCTTCCTTTAATGGAAAATTGATGTGATTTCTTGGCATTATCTGCTTGTAAATATTGTTTTGAATTTTTTAGCACTAAAATGTTTTTCTCTCTGGTTATTTCTTTTGGGGTTCTGAAAGATTTAGTACTAGCTGAATTTGCTGCAATTGAAGAGTGTAAGATCCATCTCGTAGGAACCATGCAGTTTTGGGCTAAAAACATTATAATGGGGAATGTTCTAACTTTAAATCTTTCTTTTCTTTTTTTTTTTTTTTTTTTGTGAAAGAGTTCTGGTACTTCTGCTTGAAAAAACTCACCTGTTTTTTCTTTAAAACTTCCTATGACCCTTATTGCTCTACTTTTAATAGTGCCAGCATGAAGAACTTGTCTACTGCTCTCATTGATAGTGGCTGCAGGTGCCAGTAGCCAGCAATTGACATTGGCATCTTCTAGCTTAGTGTTGGAATGGGTGAAGCATTGAAGATATTTGTATGCAATTAGTCAGTGCAGCCTAGGAACTTTGTACTAGTTCATTAACCATCGTGAAAAAAGGCCCTATCCTGTCATTGACCTTTTATAGGCAGAACTGTCTGAAGAGTAGATGGGGTTTGTGGAGCTCTAAATGCTCAGTTCGCTGAGAAAATTTGCTGTTGACTTGAAGCCATGTGGTAAGATTTATAGTGTCCTCTCCTCCAGTGAGCGTGTTTCATAGGCTTGTCTCTGGAGGAATCTTTGTAGTACAGAAATAAAACTTAGTATACAGTGGGCTTATGGTTTCATTACCTAATACCTACGTAATAAAATACAGGAAATAACGAAAATGTATCAGGCACTAGACAGAGTTGCTTATTGGTAGGTTAAGGTACATTTTCCCCGAAGAAAGGCTGACATTGTGTTACTTAGCACAGACCGATTTTTAAATTTTTTTTTATTGGCTAGTTTGTTTTCCTTGTAACAGTAAATCTTGAAGAGGGGATTTTGTGGAACTGGAAGTGTATCTTCATGGGTGGTTTTAAACAGCCCACTCTACTGGGACATGAGTCAGATGCTGTACAAGATAGTTTAGTTTCTCAGGGTATTTGCTTGGCTAAACTGCCACACTATCATTTGTGGCTTCCAGTCATGTTGTTGATGTGTGGATTTCCAATAAAATGGGAACAGTAGGTGTGCAATTACCTTCAGGGGCAAAAGTTACTTTCAGGGGCAATTTGAAGATCCTGAAGTGTACTGTGATCATCACGTGACAGGAGCAGTGTTCTAGAAGGTCCAAATAAAAGAAGAGGAGATGCAGTTTAAACATTCGTAGGGACACTTTGTTAGAAAGCTGCTCACTTGCTTACTTAAAATTTAGTAGTGTTTTCTCAGACACTTCAGAGTTAAAGGTAGACAGGTTTGCTGATACTCTTTGTGCAGTAAATGACACTTTTAGGCATCTCAAATTAGAATGTCTGTGTTAAGAATATATGATTCTGGAGCAAGTGCATTAAATTAATTACTCAATTCCTGTACACATAATGTTCTGTGGAGATGATCATTGCTGGCAAGGAAACTGTTGCTGCAGAGCTCCACGACACATTTGCAGATTGCTTCTCACTTCAGGCACTTGCTTTCATACATGCATCCCCACCTTGGTGAAGCTGTTTTCCCTCTAGTGTTTATTTAGCTGTCCTTAAAATCCTCACTCTTAAGGCAGCATTTTCTTTTAAGGTTTTCTGGGAAACAGTGTTAATATATTTTACAGTTCTCCAGTGTGTCTAGCTTAAAGCTGAAAGATCATGCTAAGGTTGTGTTTCCATTTCTGTAAAATACTTTTCTCACACCATTTTCCCCTGCAGAACTTGTGTAATTCAGGCTTCCCTCCTTTCCCTTCAATGCAAATGTGTTATTTTGCCTTTATCTCCCCTTGTTCATTAGCCATTATGCAGCATCAGGGTCATGTATTTAGTGAGCAGAGATATGCTCCCATATAAGCACATTTTGCATATGAAGATACTGTGCCTGCAATTTGAGAAACACTGACCTAGCAAAAGAAAGCATGACTTCTGCCTTTTTGAACAGTTTACAAAACTGCTTTTCATTATTTGGACTCTCAATTATGCAAAGATAACTTTTGCCTCTGAGATTGCAAATCCTTTTAAAAAACGCATTTACTTCAAGTATTACCAATGATAATGGCTTTCCCAAAAGTTGCCCAGTACTTCCTGAGATTAAGTTGCAAGCCCTAGTACTTGTCCTGCTGTCTAGGCTGAAAAACAAGAATATTTGAAAATGAGAATTTGGCAGTAAATTTTAAATGTTTTCTCCACTCTCAAGGTGACAGCCAATTTACCTGTCTGTGATTTGTGGATAAGAAATTAGTATTAATTTGTCATATTAATATTTTTCTGTTTTGGGGATAATGAAAAGTGAGAGCTGTTTTACAACCTCCTTAGTACATATTGTAACAGAAGCAGTAATTCATTGACTTCAAATGAATTTTCTATTTCAGGAATCAATTTAGCCACTATTTCTTTTGTATTCCCCATCCTGCTGATGTACCTTGAAGTCCTGCATAGTGACTTCTGCCCTCCAAATCTTGTGTCTCTGCTTTCATCATGTTCTCCTTGTAGTCTTTACACACATGCTCTTTTTATGTTTTTAGTAAATTTTCTGTCCTGTCCCAGTAACAGGATTTTCTCCTGTCCCGTTTTCTTCTTGCACCTCAGGTGCTTCCAGAATCTTTCTTTTTCCCTTCAGCTCCTGCGTCCATAATCTGTGCAAAGATCTCCAGGTAGGACTGACTCTCTTCCCCACTGTTCTCCCCTCCTCAGTTCCTCAGGTGCTTTGTTCTTGAGGATGAACAGAGGAGGATGTGATTTGTGTCTCATGAGATGTGTTCTACCCATATGCAGTGCTGGGATAGACGTGGCATGTGTTGTAGCTGAGCAGAGCACTGCATAAGGAAAGTCATGAGGAGAGGAGGCAGTGTCTATGCCAGGCAGCTGTTTGCAGCTGCACATGTGGAGTGCACTTGAGCCTGAGACCTGGCCATTACACATTTCTTACCTAAAAGTCATTGTTAATGTTATAGGGAAGAGAACTTTTAGCAGATATGGGAAGGGTGCACAAAAGCAGGATTGTGATATTCCTCAGGATTCTTGCACTGCTCCACCCTTCACTGCTGCTTCTCCAGGCAGGACCGGACTCTCCAGTTTGTAAGCTGCTATATTAAGAAACTGTATACTGGAAGATACAGCTTCAGCAACTCTACAGGCTCAGATTTGAAACCACAGAATTGCTTAGTCCAGCTTCGACTGAACTGTAAGTTATTTCCTGCTCCTCTAACCATGTGACATCTCTCTCTGTGCACAGCTAAGATGTGGTCATTCTTTCTAAGTAGACATTTTTCCCTTTACTCCCCCTCAGTCAGCCAAAGCAAATAGAAACATCACTTGGCTTATGACACTAAATATACACAAAGGCATCCAAATAAGCTCCTCTCTGTAAAACTGTGCTTGATTTTTGTGGTTAACTGAAAGGAGGAAGAAAGCTATGAACATCCTGTAGTGGTGTGTGTTCTGTGCAGTACCACAGGCGAAAGCTTCCCCTTGCATTTGCAGAGAAGGAAGCAGTAGTTTCTAGCAAATTAAATGCAGAGCTATTTTTTTTTCTTTATTTGTATTTGTTTTTCGTTTTAGTTAAGAGTATCTCAGGTATGGAATTCATTTTATAACTGGACATGCATTTATTAGCATTTATATTTTTAGCAACCTGATAATGAAGTTTTAAAAATTCAGGGTTTGGTCTTAATTTTGTGTGAACCTTTATTTTACAATTTTACATTAGGTGTAATTTTGACCTTTCTTAAACAACGTTGGCCTCTTTGTGTTACACTGTACTGTTAGGACTATGCTCAGTTTGTATAGCTGGAACTTTAAACCTTGTATAGCTTTAAATTTAAAATGTGATTGCAACAGAAACCGCTGGTTGTTCTTGATGTCTGGAAGTCAGTAGTGATTCAATTTCTTTATTTTAAAAAAATCATTTTGTCTTTAAGAGATTTGTCCATACCGTATTCAGGCGACAGTATTTCTATACCTGACAGACTGATGATACAACTGCTGGCTCTGCTCAGGGCATGCCCCTCCTTGCCTTAGTTCAAGCATCTAAATGCAACATACCTTGAGTTAGAGTTTTGTTTGATAGGATGCATGGAGATGGATTTGGTGCTAAATGTTTTGCTGGGATATGTAGACCTCTCTTCATCTTTTTGTGTCATTTAGGACGTCTTTCTTTGAATGCTTCAGTTCACCATTGAGGCTTTTCCTTAACAGCCTCTTTGAACACCTCTGTTTTTTTTCTGCCTGTAAATGACAAATCCTGGGTTTTTTCTCTGTCCTCTTTTCATATTGTTTATGAAATTTGTTTATTGAAAAAGTAAGTTTTCATGCTGCTGCTCCAGACTTCACACTGTGTTACCAAGGAGTCCGTCTCTCACACTGGCCATACCTGTCTGGACCATACCTTTATGTTGCTGTTATTATTTAGCTTGGTGGCAGAAGGATGAATCTTGTCCTTTTTCTCACCTCTGGGTGTGTCAACCAGCTGTGCTAACATACTGATGGCTAACAAAACTGAATGGAGCAGTAGCATGAACTCAGGCACTGTTTCATGACCATCCATGGTGTTCAGTTTGTTGGCACACTTCCTGGTACAGTTTTGAGTGCTAGCCTAGTAGTTACTCAAGTTAATATGAGTGTGGTTTTGAGATTAGAATGGTGTAAATAGTTCCTGGGACATCATATGGGTTAGGGCCATCATTAACCAATAAGTGTTGTGTTGGGAAGAGAGTTTGTTCCTCTATGCATATATGCATTCTGCACCACTTTCCATCATATCCAGAAAGTTGTCCAGGTCTTAGTAACTCATATCTGCACATCCAGGGAAATCTGTGAGGAGACAAAACCAAATCTGGGGATGGGGAGATGTGAGCTGTCTGTTCTAGCATTGTCAGTAGCATGTAGATCACAGAATGACGGTCAGCTCTGCTGCTGTGCACATAACTCTCTTCTTTGACATTAAGTTCAAGTCAAACCTCATTTTCCTGACAGCAACAAAATTCAGTATTGTCTTTCTGCTCCTAGAAATTGCTTTTGGAAGCCTGAGAAAAAAACAGGTGCCTAGAAGTTTACAGCAGACAAAAGTGTGTCTGTGCATGTAATTAACTGCTGCAGCGGACAAATTATCAAGTCTGTTTGATACTGATACTGTGAACACAAGCTCATAAGGCTTCTGATCTCTGATTTATTTTGGGCGGGGGGGAAGAAGATTTTGCCTTCTGGTAGGGAGATGTAGCTGCCTTGTAGCTGTGCTTCTACAGAGTGCATGAGGTACAACAGGGATGACCTTAAAGGATGCTGCATTTCTTTCACTTCACTTCTTGTTTGCAGAGTGATGGCTTATCAAGAAAGTGTATCCTGTCTGAAGCTTTCTTTTCTGATGAATAGTTTGTAAGTAATTTAAGATAAGTTCTGTGCATCTTCAGAGCCTCCAGGGATGTACTTAGTTCTCTTGGAATCTTACCTGAAGCTGCATTTTGGAGTATTGTAGCAGTTTCCTGTCAGCTCAGATGCAATAATTTGTTTCCTGATTGAGCTCCAGAGACTTTTCTAGGGTGTGAAGTAGTGTAATTAGTGATAGTTTAATCATCACATACTCTGTCTGTTCCGGTATCTCACCTTAATCATTGGTTCTGTCTGGGATATAAAGGTAGGAGCTCAGGAAACTTTTCAGTTCATTGTCTTCCATTTCCATGAGATCTTCTAGGTAGTGTTTGCATGCCTTAGTTCTGTAAACACTTCTCTCAGGTTTTTATTTTATCATTTTTTCCCCTTGAGCGTCTGGTTATTCCCTCTCTCCCTTCAGGCCATATTTTTTCCCCAGTGTCACTTTTATAAGTCAGCACTGGCAGGAACTGGTCCCCTGGTGAGGCTTGATGCTGTGCAAGCAGTTTTCTCCTACAACAGGTAGTGTTTGGTTCAGAGCAGAAGGTAGATAACAATCTGTCATGGATTTAGAAGCTGAGTGTTTTTAGGCTTTATTTCAGGATGGTGACTTGCATGTCAATTCTGGCTGTGATAATTGTTTTAGCACCAATATCCATTTGACTGGAAATAACTTCTCCAAGGTCATCTCATACAGAAAAATATCACTATGACGCAAGTCTGAATTAGCAAAGGGTGTTGTGTAGTTGATTTATTACAAATAAACAAATCAGCCATGAATACGGATCTCCATGCATCATCAAGGCTGTTTTTCAGTTCAGGTGCTCTGGGCACTTTAAATGCAGCATGGTGCCTGGTTTGAGTGTGACCTAGTCCTGGAATAAGCTTACTGACATGTCACTTCTTGGAGTCTGAAATTCTGCAGAGGACTGTTGGATTTGTTGCAGAACTGAGGCTTTTATGTAGGGATTCACAGATTTAGAGATCTTAGTTCCACATAGTCTAGTAAAAAACTCTCAAGCTGTGTATCATAGTGCACATAACATGGTGGATGGCAGTGGCCTTTCGAAGGATGCACTTTTGAGTAGCACATGTTCAATGGGACACTTGGTGAAGCTGACTAGCCTTCAGTTTATTCTGTAAACTGCTCTGTCTGCCCAGAAATGGATACTAGACTACCAGGAAATCAAGATTTTTTTTAATTTTTTTATTTACCCCAAACCCCTCCCCCTCCTCCCCTGAGGCTTTCTCAAGATCCAGCTATGTTACTGTCCATCACCATCTTCCTGTGTGAAGTGTTTGTACCACAGTGTTAAAGCTTCTGGCAGTTTATCTCCTAGGTCTTTTGAGAACCCAGATACACAGACTTAAATCTGATGTGCATACAATCAGCCTTACTGAACTTCTAGCAGTGTATTGCTGTTATGTGGGTCCCACACAGACCTGTGATAACTTATTGCAGGAGACTGGGAGAGGTAGCCCTATTTCTATGTTCATGTAATGTCTCTCGAGTAGGGTGAATTTTTTCTTGAATTCTGTCTTAGTGAGGTAACCAGCTTGGTTTTTTTCTAAACTGTTTACTCATGGGAGTGGCATTATCTGTCATACACACACCATCAAGGATTTTGTTTCTGTGCTAACAGATTGAGACTGTTCAGGTGCTCAGAGGAATTGATGTAGTTAGTTGATCACAAAGGAAGAGCATATCCACACAAAACCAAAGTCTGCTTTGACAAAGGGTGCCTTCTTTCAGTCATTGGGATTTATGGTGCATCAGTGCCCTTAGAGAGGAGTATCTTCTTTCCAAAAGTGTTACACATCTGAAAAAAAAAATCAGTATGTCACTAGTAACTTTTATCTATTCAATTATTGTAACTAGCATAACATTTATTACGTACATTTTTATTATGTTAGTACGGTGTAACAATTTACCTGCTGATTTTATACTGTCATAAAAGCACTGTAATTTATCGTATAAGTGGAGGTTTTCAGAATAGTGACAAACACTTGACCTGACAAGAAACTAGTTGCTAGCTTTCCTGAACAGCAGGAACCAGTAACATTGAATGCTTTAGCCTCTGTGAGCTCCAGAACAGACTTGGAGACTTGCAGAAAAGTAGTTGAGAAACTGAAGAATGTAATGCTTCAAATCTGGTGCTTGACTAGGATAAGAATACTGTATAACTGGACTGCAGTGCAATACAGATTTGTGGTTGTCAGTGTTACAACTTCACTGTGACCATAAGCAAAGCTATCTTAAAATCTTTTTCATTTAAATTAATATTTTGGCTTGACTTGCTGTGTTTTATTAATTCAGACAATACTCACCAAAAAGATTAAAGGTTAGTTTCAGACCTGATGTTTCTTTTAGTTGTTCTTTTAAACAAATATTTTCTGTCCTAAGAGCCATCCTAAGAGCTAAAGTATCTTTACTGTGTCCTTGTTAATTATATTGGTGTGACTTTGTGGATTCTAAATTCTTATATTAGACTAATAAATACTGATTTTCTTTATTGTAAGCTTTGTTTCTCATGAGTCTGGTACTATTAGTAATGTTAAAAGTAGTAATTAGTATTGTTGAAAGTAGAGTGAAATAATTTTTATATTACTTGTAAATTCAGGTGGGTACACGCAACTTTTCATGTAGCATGTGTGTTACTGCTATTGAACAATGTTCACAAGTTACAAACAGGAACACAGTAGTTATGGGGAGCTATCTTCAAATGAAGATGAGGGTGATTTTGTTCTGATCATCCAGATACTAATATTTAAGAAATAAAGATTGAGAACAGTATCACTGTATCTGTTCCTCCCCTTTGCTATTGAACTTGTATTACTAGCTCTGCACTGAAAGAAAAAATAAGTATTGCATGATAGTTTAGGCTTTTTCTTAAACTGGAAACTGGTGACTGGATATGGACACCAACATGTTAAGTGCAGTGGAAAAAATAACATCCCGCTGCCCTCTTTCTACAGCATTTTTCTTGTCTAAATACTTTTTCATTAACTCTAAATAAGTAGATTCTTTACATGTTTTGTTCTTCTAGGTGTGCTCAGTAGAGCAGGCAACGTCATTATAAGAAACATTCTGGCACCATAAAGGAGTTAGAGAAGAATTTTGGCTTCAGGGAAGGAGCTTTCTCATTCAGCAGCCCTCTGCATTTATTTTCACATAATGGGCAGTAAGTTCAGAATGGGAATTGTCAACTCCCAAATTGTTAATATCTGAATTTCAAAATAATTCTTAATCTGAATTTTTTATTAAGTCCCAGCTTGGCAGAGTTCAATCATATTAATTTTTTTTTCACCCTGGAAATTGAATATTGCCAACTTAGCAATTCTTTCCATAAGTTTGGGGGCTTTTTCCCTTCCGTAAGCTACATTCAATTACCTTTGTACTACTCATTTAGACAGTCAAGGAGGAGAGTGTAACAGAAACACAAATTATTTTTTGGCGGGAGCTTTTCTTTAGTAGTAGAAATTGAAAGTTTGTAATACCTGACCTGAGAGATTAAACACAAATGTTGAGCTGCATGGGCTATGCTACAGTGGAGTTTTCAGCTCCTAAGGGAGTTTGGGGACCAAGCAGCAATTCCAAAATCTAAAGTAAACTCTCCCTAGCATTTTTCAATGTAGCCTTAATCCTTTGTAATGAACCTACATATATGAGGGTGATGAGATTGCCCTTATTGAAGGGCTGTGTCAGAACGAGGATAGTGTGCCTAGTTTTCAAAACGACTTTTTTTTTGGTGTGTTGTCTTACATTTTTTTCAATGCTTACATACTCAGACTTCATGGATTATTTTTCCTCAGGCCTTGTCGTGGAATAGGCAACTGAGAAATTCCAGGTACATGGGAAGTTTTGAGTCATGTGTTTTATACTCTTTAGTCTTACATCTTCAGAATCACAGGTTAAATGTACTGTGTAAGAAATAAGTGATGGTGACTTACAAAAGCATTAGTAAGTTTGTTACAAAGAATGTGCAGCCGTGGTTTGTCTAGAATGGAAACAGGCGATTTAAATCGTAAGCCTGAGGTCTGTGTACGTTTGGCCATCTAAGACCACCATTCTGTGACACTGCTCCTAAGCTAAAGAGTGTTTACAGACAGGTGAATTTAAGTGGCTTTTGGCCTCCACAGCACATTGGTAAGTTGGTACCTGCAAAAGAGCCCCTTTGGGCAGTGATAATTGAAACTGTTAGCTGTAGTAAATGTCACTAGACTCAAGGGGCATCCCCCTCAGTAAAAAAATATCTCTATTTCCTTATCTAAAACAGATGTGGAAATTAACCTGTCTTAACCTTTGCTATTAGCAGAGAAGATAATGTTGGCACATATCCCACACCCTCCAAATATGATTTCTGTCTGTGACTGCATAATAGTTCTTCATCAGTAGTTCTCAAAACATTTTATAGAGGTAGAAGCCAGTGTCTCCCTTACATGTTAGAGATGAGAAAACTGAGGCACAGGGAAGAAACAAACACTAGCATGCAACATCTTGTTGCCAGAATGAAATGGAAACCAGCAGTCTCCTGGGCATTCAGCTGGAGTCTGATGTTTTTTCCTGCAGTGAACGTTGGATATGGCAAGGGATCATAGAACTAATACATCTTCATGCCTTTTTTTTCCCCACATAGTATATCTACTTTTTAAGGCTTGTCACTGGGAATAACTATTCATAGCAAAGTCAATTGCTGGTATGTTTTTAGGAAAAAAATCTTACATGCAGTTATGTTTTCTTGTATCTAACTTTAATTGCCATCGCTCTTCTGTTCAAATGTGAACTGCTCAAGGAGGAATTATTACATGTTGAGTGGTGGCACAGTGAAAGTGTTGGGGGGGGTTGCATCTCTAAGTACCTTTATGTAAGTGGATTGAGTCTGCTTTACAGGACAGGACATGAGTTGTATACACAATTGTGAGGCCAGTTGCTGGCTATTATTCAAAGAGGTTTTACTTTTAATAGCCTTTTCTCATATTTCTTAATATTTTGAAGGGGGTTCTTTGTTTTATGTCGGCATGTAATTAATGTGTTTTTATAAAAGAGTTCTTTTAAAACAATTTAAGCTGCTTTATTTCAATCTTTCCTAAGTATCAAAAGTCAAAATTCCATATTATTTTCTGTCTTCAAGTGTAAAGATCATAAATGAAGTTCACCTAAACATCATCTCTGCAAAGCAAATACTCATTTTTTTTAATCTGTTTCTTAAATCTGGACCTGGGAGTACCAAGTGGATGCTGAATAGCATTTTCAGGGGCTCATTAATGAGTGTTCAGAGCTGGGATAATTCATGAATTCCTGAGGTTTATGCTTCACATCCTTTCCTTAATCAATTTAACTGTTGTTCTACAGATTTTTACTTATATACTTCATGATGTCATTGAGTGGGTTGATAAGGAACTGCAGTGGATCTAACTCTAAAAAAAATGGGCCTGAATTCTGATGTTTTTTCTCAAAGCACTCACATATCTTTAAAGTGGATGCGAGGATTTGCTTGTAAGAATCCACATTTAATATGGAACTACTATGTAGCATCTACAAAAATGTTACTGTGCAGAGAATGGAATTATTGAAGGCTGAAGAAAGAGTACCTTAGTGGCAGTGAGTTGCTGTAGAAGAGAAGGGACTGTTGAGAGCAAGAAGCTGGGTTTTCTTATAGCTGAATGGGCAGTGGAACAGAACAAAACAGGAGAACTCCAGTTTTATCCTGTGCATTGCATGAAACTTGTGATTCTTTACTTGAATCTGCAATCTCTCTGTACAACCATGAAACCAAGTTTTGAGAACTGGTTAACCTGTATATCTGTACAGTGGTCTGGTTATGTAAGGTTCATCCTAGTCTTGGGAGTCTTGATAAATTTAAAATGGATCAAATTGAAAGGTAGACTTCAGCATTTCATCTAAACGTTCCCTGAGCTTTGGCAGGAACCCTTACATGCTTTGAAACTGAATGTTTCTTGGGAGGCTGGGGAGGCAGTGGAACTGCAAGACAAAATGTCTTCTTTAGTGAGAATTTCTATTCCACAGCAGTAGACAGTGACAAATTTATGGAAAGCCTGTATGCAGCATATTCTCTATTTCTGAAAGTAACCATGTGGACAACTTCAACTCCAGAACACAAGTAACTGTTTTGCTGTGTGCTATTTTGTGGCCAGCCAAAGTTTCAGCAGCATTAAGCAGTGAGGTGCAGGTCAGTGAGTGATGCTGTGCAAGTAAACAGGAAGTGGTGGTGTTCTGTTTGCTCATCAGTGGAAACCCTAGGTTGTGTATGTCAGCTGGTAAATGATCAGCTAAACTGAGATACCTTGGAATATTATAATCTGCAGCATGCTTGTGGTTATGGTTATGTCATATCTCAGGAAGGCTAAAGTCTTCCATATGCTGTCTTGAGCTGAGGTTGTAGGATTTAAAAATATCTTCCTGCTGTGTCTGATAAAAGAATGTCTCTCTTAATCATGTGCTGTTTGATTAGGCATTTGCTATGCTGTTTGCCCACACCTTAATTGTCTTCTGTGATCCGTCATTGAGCAATGTTTTGAAAAGGAGTTGGCCACCTCTAACTGAACTGGAGGGTTGTGGGAGGTACTGGAAAGGCAAATGAACTTCTGTCTGGAGACATTAAAATGTGAGTGAGCTGTCTGTAACTGGCTGGCAGGATTAGGAGTGAAGGATCTCTTTACTGGACAACAGCAGACTTAAGTTCAGACAAGCACTTTTATGGCTTAGATTTGTCAAACGGTAGTTCCTTGTTTTATCCCTTTTTTGTTGTAACATCACTTAATGATCAGTGGTACCTTCACATCAGTAAAAGATCTTCAGTGAGGATATTGCAGCTTAACTTGTCTGTTTATCAGGGCGCAGACAAGACAGGGTATCTGTTCTTAGGTATTAACTTTTTTTTTTAATTATTTTTGGTCTCTTAATTCCTGAAATGTTTTGGCTATGCTATGCAGAATTGACTTGTCATGTTTCAGAAATAATACGAAATACCTGAAGTGGCTTTGTTATTTCTGAAAAAATTTCTTCCTTCTGCCTTCAAATAAGAAAAAAGCAGCATCTCTTAAACAGTGGCTTTATTTCTAATAGCCTTTGTGTATAGGTGGAAAAAAATTACTATTTTCTTGGCATCTATATATGCAGCATTTTTGAATCAGTGGGCAATCATGAGACATTAATAAAATGAAAAGCAAGCTTTAAGCCTAAAATTGAACACTTGGTAATGGCAGCAAATAATTTCACAAGCGGTAGAAATGATGGGGCCTCAGTGAATTCAGCTCAGTAATTTCTCAATTTGCACAAAATAAAGCTTTACTCATGTGATTGGATATTTACAGAAGGCTTTCTTTTGTCAGTTCTGTCAAATAATGTGAAGTCTTGCTTTAGTTTTCCTGTCTTTGGAGCGATCAGTTGGTCTTTGGAAAACAATTTCTTGTAAATGGTATAAAAATTAGAGGATTGTTTCTAGCTGCTTAACTTACTGAAATCTGCCAGCAAACTTCTGAAGTTCTGTGTGTCTTCTTTCTGTGGGAAACTAGTTTAAAATCATGTCGGTAACATCTGAAGGTAGCTTTTTTGCAATACTCAATTATCTCTAAAGAAGAGATTCTTAATAATTAGCTAAATAGGTCTTTAGAAGCTGCAATAGCTTTAAAAATTAAAGTAATCACAGTTTGTCCAAATTAAAAATAGAGTAGTAGTCAAATCCCCAGTGGATGAATGCTGTCACATTTAGATTCAGTTGTGAAGATTCTGGAGGCAACCTGGTGTGAAAACATAAATTATAAACCAGTCTGAGAGTTGCAAAATCTGACTGACGAAAATCTAATTTTGTAGTCAAAATATTGTGGAGTCCTTTGAAGAGTATTTTTAGCACATGCTTGTGTGTGCATGCTAGCAAGAGAATATCATCACATTTTCTTTGTACAAGATGCAGTAACCATAAATAGCCCCGATACACTGTTTTTACAGGGGAGAAGCCTAAAAGGACAGCTAGATGCATCTATTGCACTTATTCTGTCGTCTGGGCCCCTAATCCTTGCAGTCCTTCAGATAGAGGTGTCAGCAGTAGGCAAGAGGAGTCTGCCTTCTGCATCACCAGTCCTTTCTCTCTCTAATTTCTTCCCACTCAATCCTTTCCTATCCATAACTGAAAAGTAATTCCAAGATGACACTTGTAAATACTTCCTGAGCTTTTTAAAATTTGGTGGTGATGCTAATTTGTGTTCATATTTCTCGCTGTTAGGCCTGAATTGCTCCTATGCCATCATACTAGACACCCATGCTTAAGAAGGTTGGCTTACCTACTCTCCAGTGCTTATAAATATTTTATGATTCTGAACCTAATTAAACTCTTCTAAGTTTCTGTGAAAGTGCTAGGAAGTCTTTTTGTCTACTCTAGCAAATACCTCTGCTACTTAAAATGTTGCAATTGTTAGGGAAGTGTACTTACATGTTTTTTACGTGCCTTATTAGTTAGGGGTCATTTCAATAGTGGCAGGCTTAGTCAATTCTTTTAAAATTACCATTGGGAGAGGTTGCAGTGCATGCCTTCTGTAGGAGTGCATAGTGGAGAGAACATTCTCCCTGGAAGTGGGTTATCAGCCCTTCCTAGCAGGAAGGGAACATACTGTTCCCACATGACAGGAGACTCCTCAATGCCAAGGAAAAAAGCTACATTTTTTCTTGAAACAGGACCACTGGGCAGAAGGAAAATTAAACTGCCTGAAAAGAGCAAGTAGAGCTTGGTTGTATAGGGCACTGAAGTCTTCCCTTGATAAAGGGGTAGACATTCTGGTGCCCGGTCCCTATAGCAGGTTTTATGTTTCTGTATTAAGTGATGAGATAAAATGCATAGCTGTATTGAGCACTGCAGAAACATTTTTGAAAGCTACGTACGTTTATGACACTGAAGACAATTGCAAAACAACAGGAAGTTGTTATCACTGTCTAATTACAATTTCATTTGCATTGAGTAGCATGAATTAATTAAAGTACCATCATTTAAAAGTGTAATTGCTAAAATCTAAGCTTATTTTGAAAAAAAAATCTTAAGATTTCAAGTGCTGTCTCTGCTTGGTTAGTCAGTGCTATATTTTGGTTGTTTTTTTTCCTTGAGAATATTTGTCATCTGGAGAAAAGAATGTCAGCCACTGAATTCTATCTAATTGCCTCATTCTCTGTGAAATTTCTATACAGCATGGTCTCAGTTTTATTTCTTGTCTTTCTCGTTCACAAGTCTTAGTGATACTGTTTCTGTATGTTTTCATGACTCAGCCAATGCCAGGCTATTGGAAATTGCTTTGGTACTGAAGCTTCCTGTTGTTCTTGTGGTCAAGATTAAAGTTAGGCCTTACTAAGCATTTCTACAGTGAAGTGGTACTTGATGTTAGCATGCCTGTGTTTCTGAACCCTGCTCTCTGAGGAAAACTATTATGCTATAGTAATGTCAGTGAATAGCAACAGCTCTTCATTCTTGAACAGTCACCCTAGAAGCAAACTGCAGGCTATCTTCCTGGTCTTGTATCAAGGAAGAAATGTGTTTCCTAGGAGCACCCACCATCACCTGGTCCAGCTGAAGCACGTTAGCCTAGCTATAATGAGCATTTCCACCATACTGTCTTAAAAATACTTGCCATAGGTATCTTCTCACCAGCTCTAGTACTGATTAGGACAACGTTTACAGATGCCTGCTTTATGGAAGAGAGAATAGAAATACTGATTTCTATTCTTACAGGGTTTGGATTGCACACAACTGTTCACCATACCTTATTTTTTTCCCACAGAAATGTAGAAGTAGCTAGTTGAGCCAGAAGTCTTCAGACTGCCTTGGTGTAGAACCTACAGCCATTGTAGCATGGGTTTTTTCAAGAGGTTACTCTGCTTGGATGCATCTGCTACTACTTGCATTCTTGCATTAGAGGAGCATGTCTTCTCTTTTTCAAAAATCTTTTTATACTGGTTTTATTTGTAAGACTTCCAGGGGCCCCTTTATGGGAAAAAAAACATTACTCTTAAAATTGGGAAAAGGTTGAAAGTTAATGCTAGTGTGTCTTCAGTACTGTAAACATGTAACACAACAATACTGAAGCATTAGATAAATGTGTGAAACCTAGATGCATTTGCTTAAGCACAGACATGATTTCGTAGCCCTTACACTTAACTGGACAGGACCCTGAGCAAATTAAAGGCTTTTAATTACCCTTTTTGTGATCAGGAGTTTGGCCTGGAAGACTTAGAGAGGTTACGTTCAACCAAAATCATTTTATGAGCCTTTGATCTTTCCACTATAGCATGGTGTCAGCTGTATGTCAGCACTGAAAAAAACCATTCAAATGGGTCCTGCTTTCTGTTCTGGTGTATACTGAAGTGGTTGAATATCTTGCAGCTTTAATCTTGCTGCCACTCTTTGTGACTTTTGGCCCACTATGTTTTAATGTCTGACAGCCATAAGCCATGCATTGCAATGATTCTTTCTTGTAATGAGATGTGCCACCGTGTTGGCTTGCTTCACTGTTTTTTGAAAAACACTTGAGTTACAGCAAGTCATTGACAGGCCACTGCAGCAAATTCATACCAGAAGCTAATCAAAGTACTCAGCTATCTATTGCCCAGTCAGAAACTGTCAGTGGCTGCTGTGATCATATTCTGCAAGCATGTGAGGTCTGGTTGTGGCTAAGTTTTGCAGGCAGAAGGTGTTTTCGAGAGCCTTTTGTTGATTTCACGTATCCTGCGGTATGGGTTGAAGGGTAGGACCAGCTCTTCCAGTGAGACAGCCAGTGTACAGCTGACAACATCAACTTACTGCTTCATAGCTCATCAGTTGGAGGGTGTGACAGGTTCCTGGAAGCAATGGTATGTCCTCCAGCTGGAGCTTGACTGAATATACAGCTATATAAAAAGGACAGGGTCCTCACCAAAACTCTTAAAAAAAGCACTAATGACAATTCAAAATCCTCTTCCTGAAAATAAAGTAGTAACAAAGTAACATACTACATGTTAGAAAAAAATACAATCGTTATGTTGAATCAGTGGTCTGACCTACTCTGAATAATTTACATATAAATGCTCTGAAATATTTACATATAAAAGAACCCATACTTCTAAATGCAAGTTTCTCTTCAAGAATGCTGTGTGAAACTGAGCTGGGTATATTATTTGGCTTCAAAACAGACAGTAAATATTCACTCAATAAATGCAGTAGAATACTCAAATTATTATATTTGTGTAGATGCTTCAATTATGCAATTAAATTTTAAGTTTTAAAATTGGTTTTATGTGGCTAGGATTCATATTGAATAGCAGTAGATGAAGTTTTATTTAATCAAGTTTTAAATTTCACCATGAGTCTGTACATTTCCAAATGGTGTGCATGATTACTTTTACCATGTTTGTTCCAGATGAGTAGCAGAAAGCTTGGCACCACTGCTCTATGTAATGAAAATGAACAGGGGATGAGTTGGATTTTATTGTCCTTCTCCCCCTGCCCCCCCCAAATATACTTTGTTTCTTTTTTCCTGTATTACCCTTTTAATAAAAAAAAACGAGTGGTATGACAACAGAATTAGTATCTTTATATTCTAATATGCAAAAGCCTCATTGCAGCTTGTCAACACTAGGAATTTGTACAATGCTAATGAGTAAGTTAAAATGCAATTGAACTCTAAACTTGGTAAACCTCAAAACAAAACCTACTTTAGATTCAGTGAAATTGTTTTCTAACTTATAAATCAAGCTCTACTCATAGGGTAACCAACTATACATTAAATATATTATGATTATGCAGAATGAGGACACACTCTGTAATATTCTTCGTACTCATGAGGTAGGTGTTGGTTCAAGGTTTTATAAGCAGTTGTCAAGTTACAACAGTTACTGGTTTATCCAGATAATCCAGTTGGTGCTTTTGCTGTTAGATATGATAATAAGCAATGCGTAGGGAGTCCTGTCTTGATACTGGTCACTGTCTCCTGTGCCTTGAATTTAAGTTGTATAATTCCTACCAAGATCACACATTTCTGTGACAAGTTCTGTTGGGTAGAGGTTAGTGTGGAGCTGGACTTCTCTTGTAGTGTTAAGAAGGTTTCTTGCAGGGGTGGCGAGATACAGGTGCAGAGTTGCTGTGGTTAAATGTGATCTGTAGAATGACCCATTTTGCTCCTGTGTATTGTCTTGTGTCTACAAGGTTATCAGTTTAACAGTTAGACAGTATTGGAGAAATGAGGGAAAAAGGCTGTTAGAGAAGCAGATATTTTGAACAAAATCTGCCCAACTGTGACCAAAATTAGGTCATTGCCTGTTTGCAGCATGGAGGAGAAAATGGCATCTCTTAGATGACATTAAGTTGCAGATATAACTGTTTTGTTGTGGTAGTATGGCTAATTCTTAGATCTCTTTTTACTCACCTGACAAGTGCAGTTATGATTAAATTACTTGTATTACTCTGTAGATTATAGGGAGAGAAGTTTTGCTCCACACTTAGTTTTAGAGCATTTGAGGAAGCCAACTACAAAGCACTCTTTTCATCAGACAATCATGTTTCAACTTCTTGTGTAGGTTACCAGCAAGATTAGTAGTCAGTCTGACAACTTCTGACAAGGTGGCTGCAAAGATAAACAGAAATACATCTTGACTTGTGAAAGTTAGCATCACAGTGCTTGGGCAAAGATTATATAGCTTTCCTAAGGTGTGGTTGTCAGTCTGACCATATTATGTTGACTCTCTTTTAACAAAATTGAAGGGTTTTTGATTTTAAAAAATGCAATGAAATTTAGGCTATTCTTTTGGGGGTTTAAGCCATTTGAAAAGTATGACCATGATGACGACAGTATTTAGTAGATGATCTTATAATGCAAGAAGACATGCTTTCATTCTAGAAGTCTACTGTTTGGGCATGTAGTCAGTGTTGATGAAGGCAAAGTAATCAATCCTTGTTGACCCGGTGGGGAAAACCTAGTAGGAGTCCATTACTCAGATTAGGTATAAATCATCCAGAAAGGTCTTGTAACTATAATAGATCTAAGAAAAAAATCTGCTTAATATTTCATAGTAATAAAGAAAGTTCAGCTTTTTGACTGGTAGTGAATTAAGTATAGAACAAAGCAGAAAACTATTGTGACCCTATGTTCAAGGGGCTAAAATCTGGATTCATATAGCATAAGTCTCATCCCCATGCAAAGAAGGACATAGTAGATTAATATCCATGTAAGAGTGACAAGGTAATGTACAGTATGATTTATTTTTTTTCTTGGTCCAAGAATGACATAAAACTAATGTTGCTTCCTAAACTTCCTAAAGAGAGGCCAAAGAAGTGTGGCAAATATCTGTATAAGGATATGCAGCATAAAGGAACAACTGCGAAGCCATCAACACCATCTCTTAGTGTAAGAGTAAGGAAGGACAATCAGCTGAAACTAGATGGGGGAAAAATCTAGATAAAAGGAGCTAATTATTCAGGCAGTACATAAGAAAATTGTGAAACACAATCCTGTCCGGTGTTCCCATGCTCAGAATTTTACATGGGTCGGAAGAGTGAATATAACAGCTCCAACCTGGCTGTTTCTGGGGATATGTTTCCGTAGCTATAGTGGTATATTCTTGTATTCTTACTTTCTTTGGCATCTGGTGCTGCTGGAGTGTAGATCCTAGGCTAGGTAGCATCTGGTCTGGCCCATTACAGATCGTTTAAGTTTTATGTCCTTATGACTTGGCTGGTAATTAAATATTCTTTGAGGGCTTCCATTTTCCTTTCCTTAAGGGACTCTTAAAGTAAGACACATATATACTAGAAAATGTGCTCAGGAATATTCTAGTGACTGAAGCAATCTGGTGTAGAATAATCTTCATCTCTTACTAAAATCTCTCAGTTTGAAAACAGGACAATTTCTGGTCACCAGCTGGGAATGAGCCTAGCTTATGTGAATTTTCAAACCGTGCCCAGGAATTTTCGGAGTTTGCTAGTTGGCATAAGTTAAAATTGTGCCAGAGACCACTTAAACAATTAAGCAGTGTATTCCAGTAGCCAAGAGTGTGTCCAGGCACTGTGCAATTTACAGTTCCATCTTGAGTATTCTTGAGTATTGTGTTTGTATTCCATTTGAAGTACTAAACAGACATTTCCTTACACAGTAGGGCTACTCTATGTGACCAACATAGTTACTGATCTGCTTCTTACAGGAAAAATCTCTTTGCTAATTTTCATGAAAAAGAATGAAAAGTTCATTTGGGTTCTTAAGGTGTCTAAATCTTGCATATAAGTGAAAATTTAAAGCATAGGAGTGATTTGGGGCCATTTGAACCTTATGGTGTTAACTACCTGGGAAATCAGCAACGTTGCTGCCTAGAACAAGGAACAAAACTAAGAGATGCTTTGGGAAAGGATCAGTTATAGAATTTATGATTTTTTTCCTTCAAAATAATAGGTACGTTTCTTTTTAGACGATGTCTTCAGCAGTTGTTCAGATATACGCAGCAGATCGCAATGCCATGTGGTCAAAGAAGTGTTGTGGTGTAGCTTGCCTTGTAAAGGACAATCCACAGAGGTCATATTTCATCAGAATATTTGACATCAAGGTAAGCATCTTTTTACTTTTTCAGAGCATATTCATTTTCCATTTGAATTCAAAGGTTGTGGCTATGCATTAATAGAAATTTTCAAGTAATTGGTTGTGCTTTAAGAAGTGCAATTGCAGTTGTTATCAATAGGCAATTGCAGCTTTTTCAGATACTCTAAACAATTTCATATATGTAATTTTTAATGGATAAAATAAATACCAATTTTTCTTACAGCACTCAGAAGCTGTCTTCTACAGATCTCATTAGTCACATTAGTAGAAATTAATATAGTGTCACTGATATGAATAGCTATCAAAATTCTAGCAGGTGTCACTAGTTTGGATGGTTTAAGAAAACAGATGCTGTCCTATGTATGGGTGGAATCAATCTTCTTGATCAGTGTGGTGGTGCAAGTGAAAACTACAGGATAAACAAGTTGTGTGTTCTGGCTTTCTGGGGAGGTGGTGTGGGTGGCTTTTTCTTTCATTCCCCCTCCCCAAAAAATAGACTCATACTGAAGATCTTTGTCCTATTATAATATTCCACTGAAGAGAGTGGGAACTGAGAGACAAAGTGTCCAAGATGTATTTTCATAACAAAAATGACGCTGAGAAACCTAAGTCCTACTGACTGTGCTGAGACTTTGGAATGCTTCCCATTATCTCTGCAATCAGGAAATGGCTCCTTATCTGTCAGCATTCAGTGCTTGAAGTCTCTCAGATTTGTTCAGGATTGCCAGTTGGCACTTGCATTTGACTTTGTGATTTGGTCACTTGATAGGGTCTATTGTAAAGGAAGTTAAACTCTGCAATTTCATCTGAAGTTTATAGTCTTCTTTTTTGTTTGTTCTCTTCTTTTCAGGATGGGAAATTATTGTGGGAGCAGGAGCTGTACAATAACTTTGTATATAATAGTCCTAGAGGATATTTTCATACCTTTGCTGGAGATGTGAGTCTCAATGTCTTTGAATACTCATTTTAAAATGCTTTGGTTTGAACAGTATCTTTTAATGTAACTGAGGTTATTAATTAATTCTATGAATTATTCATAGAAGCCTATTTATTAAAGGAAATTTTGTGGTATCTCAACTAGAAAATTTAATATATAGTACAGAAGCATAAAACGTGGTGTTTTATTTTCAGCTTCCTTTAATGAAATTTCATTTTAACTTGCAAATTATATTTATGACATATCTTGTATTCTTAAAGCACAAATTTTGCTCATATCTGTTATCTGTGATCTTTAGAAACTTGATTAGTAGACAGACATTTCTAAGATACCATGTTTCTCTAAGACTTGGTTCCAAATTTGCGGTGATTTTTTCTTGTTATACCTTTGGAAAGGTGTAAGACAATATTTAAGAAAGCCTTTAAAACATTTTCTTAGTCATGGGGGGGGAAATATTAATGTTTTTCAGACATGTCAAGTTGGTCTTAATTTTGCTAATGAAGAAGAAGCTAAACTATTCCGCAAAACAGTAACAGATTTACTTGGACGACGGCAGAGAAAATCTGGTAAATATTCAAATTAATCTTAAATTCAGGCTTGTTTATGTTGTTTGGGGGGGGAGGCTGGAAGCTACCACTATATCTGAAAGCCACTGGAGGCACTACTGCCATACTTGTATTCTGAAGTAATTACACTATTAAACCTTTCTTTCTCTATTGTACAAAAACTAGTACTTTTCTGAAACAACTCACCTTGATGTTCTCTTCTATATGTCTCTGTGTAAGCTGAGACCCAAGGTTGTGATTTGAAAATGCAAATTGGGGGAAACAAAAGTAGTAAGCTGACATTGTGAAAACTAGAAGTCTTTCTCAAAGTTGTTTTCATATTTGAATAAACCCTCTTTTAGCCCTGGGCTGTTTATAACTGGTTTGTTAAATTCTGCCCAAGTGGGTTGCAACAAAAATTTTACCATCTGGTATGTTCAGTAGTTCATGAATTTTTGGAATTGATCCAGCAGTTAGTAGAGAAATATCTTTTATTCAGAACTAGTGATCTTGGCTCAGGCCAAGAACAGAAGACATAATGTGCCTATACTGTCCTTAACAGCACAGGACAGTCAGTGATGCACAGCGTGCTTTTTGCCAACTGCAGGATGCCGTGGGAATGTGGTTAGTGCTTTAAAGGCAGCTCAGGCTTCATACAGATCTTGTCTTGGTCATTTTCCAGGGAGCCCATAGACAACTTTCCTGTCTTGACAGCCACATATCAGTGAAGGATAAAGTGATACAAAATACAGGCTTGGACCAAGTAGATGTGTTCAGATTTGCTCTAAGATGTGTGGCCTTGTGTGTGAGCTACAGGATGCGTTTTTGTAATCCATTCTGGAATCGTGCTAGCAATGCAGTGTAGACTACCGTAAACGGAGGAAGCCTTTGTCCTGACAGCTGCCCTTGCAAGTAGTCTTGCGAATGTGCATTATCTGGATGTATTCACTTGGATTTCACCAAGGCATGGTGACTCAGGAGCAGAGCACTTGTTACGGGAGCTTAAACGACTTAAGATTCCCTCAGCTCAGGATAAGTTCATAATGTTTCATGAGAAGGACTGGGATCATTAACAAGTGGCAATTATGAAGTTTCTGATACTCACACTGCAAAAGTAATTTTGCTTCTACTGTTTCTGAAATTTTACTCTATTACATGTCTGAAACACAATGCTATATGACGTGGGAAGACGTATGTTTGCATTATTTGCCATCGCACACTTTGTTTGAAAATAGTGGTTCAGTCAAACCTACTGTTCATAGATTTTTTTTCTGCATGGTGATTTTTTTCCGCAGGACCTTATTAAGTTTTTCTTGTTTACTGTCTGAACTAATATCTTGGTTTGTATGCTAAAGCTCATGTTACTTTGTATATTTTTTAACAAACAACTCTACCTTCCCAAGCATCTTCTAGTTCAAGACAGCTTTTTTTAAAAAAAGAAAATGAAATGAAAAACAAAAAATAACCCTCAAAACAAAATACTTCAGGTTTTTCCATATTAAGAGCTGCAAACCAAGAAAATATAGCAGTTACGAGATTCCTTAGTCAAGCCACCAGATGGAGTTCTGTATTTGTCCTTGAGACTATTTAGTTGCGCTTCTAAAATAACAGGCTTTGCATTGTTCAAGTCAAAGCTGACTTGCTGTTGATTACTTTTATTTATAAATGCTTATATAAAACATATTGATTTACATCTAGATTTATATATATATACAAATTATACCGGAGTTGTATATCATTTATAATATTAATACATCTTAATTTCTCAGTCACAGAGGTAATGGTCTGATAATTTTGATGCTTTTCTGCTTTAACGGGATTTTTACTTTCATACCTTCCAAACTGTTTCATTTCGTAATCAGTGCCACTTGAGATGCTTTCAGCTCAGAGCTAAGTACTCCATGTGATCATTTAGCTGCCTTTTACGCATTCAGGGCTTGCTAGGAGACTTCTCCAGAAGTCTTAGGGAAAACTTATATTGTTGAAAGGTAGCAGTAACAGCAGTTCTGGCTCACAAAGCTATGGCTTGGTGCTGAGGTTAGTACACAAAATACTGTCTGACAGCTAAGGGAAGAGACAACGGTGTTCTGCTCTTCCTCACTCAGCATGAAATGCTCTCCAGTATACAGACAACCCCCGAGTAAGTGCATCTGGAGTTCCAGAGAGGTGAAAGTTTGGCTCCAAACAGAGAACGTACGAAAGCTTGCAATTGTACAAAATATCAAGTAGAGAATAGAATGAGGGACAAATGTAGAGAAAGAATTCTTGATCTGTTGTCCTAATCTTTGTAATAGTACAGGGTTTCATCTTAGCTAAACTCTGGTTTGGGTTGGCCTTTACATTGTGAGTGTTTTGGGGTTTTGTTTTTTTTAGTCAATTAAGTTCTTAACCTTAGATTAGAAAGAAATTGCTATAATTCATTAATTTGTCTGTAGATTTATTTAAATAATCTCTCCATTTACTTCTTAAACCAATCCGAAATAGTTTACCCAGTAAACAGGGTGAACACAGTGTGTTTCTTCTCAATGCTTCTCAGTGCTTGTCACTGTAGTACGCTCTTGCTTTGGGTATGACACATAGAGATACCATTAGTTTTTGTTTTTATTATCTTGCCTTGGAAGTGTTAATGTGTGTACATGTACAAGTGCCTTCTCCACATGCTGAACACTCATCCCTAAAAGGGAAACAGACACTTGTTCTTAGCTACAAGAAATTCTTTCTGAAGTAGGAGGCTTCTTGACTAATTTTTATGTACTGCTTGTAGTTCATGGGTGGGAGCTCTATTAACCTTCCACAAAACTACTTTTTTTCCTTCACAAGCTTTTAGCACCTGCGTACCTTTGTAATGGACTTCATAAGTTTCAAGGTAGATACTTCATGTGAAGAAGTTTTTTTTAATTTGTTTTGGTTTTTTTCTTTCATCGTTGGTCACAGCTTTTGGTTTTGCAGCCTGGTTGGCAAGGGTATCTCTAACCTGCTCAGCTTGCATTGGATTCAAGTCTTGATTATTCTCATTTCCAGAAATGTTCATTGAAGGGAACTGTGTTTTTTGTACATAGGCAGCTGCTGATACTCATCTGGTTTAGATTCAGTAGGCATATTCATCTTCAAAACCCAGAAAATCTGCCACTCAGGTCATCTGCACTTAAAGAACAAAAGTTCATATTTTCTTGTCATCAGTGACAGCCACAGAAAAACAGAGCTAGTCTCTTTGGGCTGCAAATTAATCTAGCCAGTAAAAATTACTGGAAGTGTATATAATGTTTTGGTTTGTTTCCCACTATTTTTTCTCTTGAACTATTTATTATAATGAAAATTGTAAGGAATTAACGTGATTTGACTCAAGGTTCACCTAATACTTCCTATGAATGCTACCTGTGTTTGCCATCTTCCCATCCTATGACTGATGACTTGGAACCAGTCCTGAACTCTCCTTTTCTGTCTCTGAGTTGCTGAGTAGAACTCTGATTATCCAAAGGTTGAGCTGGGGGTTGATCTTTATTTTTTTTAAATTTATTTCTAGGGAGCACTACAAGATGTGGTTTTATAAACTGAATCTTGTAGGAAAGAGAGAGCACAGTACTTAGCCAAAAAGTCTTTCTTTTTTTTCCTCACCTCGGACCTGGTACCTTATGCTGAGGCACCCTTACAGAGGTTCTTCACCTCTATGCCTGAAACAAAGCTGCTGTGACCTGAAAATTGTCTTTAGAAGGTTTGTTCATCAAAAGTTGATTCTCAGTGGGTTTTGGTCACCTTCCCAAGAAGGTTTGATGATCTTGAACAGATACCTTTATTCCTTCCTGAAGATCAGCAGACTGACATGAGGCTGACTAGCCTTGCATACTTAGAATGGTGTATTTTTGGGGTTATAAGTATTCCTAGGCTAAGGTCATCACCATCTGTGGAGGCACCCTCTCCCTTCTTATGTTTGTGAGTCTGGAAAATATAACAAGTTAACAGTTTTTCTGGGGCTTGCTGGAAAGTGAAGCACCTGTTACAAATTCTTATTATACCACTCTTGGGAGCCCCTGTTAGACTACAGGTACTCCAGATACTTATGTAGCTGTGGCTTCTGTTGTAGTGAGATGATAAACTGCTTGCCTTTATGCATGCTGCAAATCCAAATTTCTTGTGTGTGTTTAGATACACAAATAGTGTAGTGGGGGTGGATAGGAATTAATAGTAAGTGAGGGAAATCTCCTCGAAAGGGAAACTTACTATTATAGGCTGAGAATAATGAGGTGTGAAATGTTTAGATTTTAAATCATCAAGCCAGATTCTTCATAGTCTGTGAAACACTGTGGTGCTGTGAATAGAATATCATATTACTGTCAAGGAGATTCTACTTCTTTCCATATTGTTCCTGTTGGATAACATAGGTGAAGTGTCTTGCCCCTGTGTCCTATTTTTTATGCATAAAGCATAAATTAATTAAATTTTAGGTTCTGTGAGGGAACAATAGTCTATAAAAGGTCTAATTACATTTCAGATAAAAATGAAAGAACAGTTTCATTTAGTGGACGTCAGAAAGGATAATGCTTCTAAAATCTTACTTCGATGGGTTCTATTTTAAACAGATACTTTTTAAATATTTCACTCTACTTCATAGTTGAAATGCTTGAAACCAAGTCAGTAGCTATTGCCTTATGCTGCTGCTTAGTTTGTACACTGGAAATCAGTGCTTATCATCTAAGAATGGGGTTTGTTTTATCTGTAATACTTTTTTTTCAACTGCACAAGTAGACTTTAAGGATGTTAATAGATTCCTAAGTTTGAGGTCAAAGGTAATTGAAAGCTTCACTAGACACTAAAATTTAGAATTCATTTTTCCTGTGATACCTATGATTAAATGGCTCTTTTTCTTTTTCAACAGAAAAAAGACGAGACCCACCAAATGGTAAGCTTTTTGCATAAATTTGTATTTTAGTTTTTCTTTCTGCTGTCATTTACTCTTTTTGTAGCTTTGTTTCAAATCTGTCCAGGATAGTCATGTAATGACAGAAGCAGTAAACTGAAGGTTACAGTATTCTTTTTGTTTCTATTCTTTGGTATTTGTTTACTTGTGTCTTGAAAGCTTTGTGGTTTAGTGAAGAATGTTTCTGGAGGAGCATGTTCTGTTGCAAGTAGGAGAGAGGGCCCTTCATCTTAAACTGACAAGAAAACTTTGTACCTTGCATTTGCTTCTTGATCTTCAGAATACATGTGGATAGGATCACTGTACAAAGTTAGTCCATTTGTCTTAAAGGCAGGTATAATAATGATCGATTTAGTAGAATATAATATTCAATTTCAGTATTTCTGGCTAACCATGTAGCATTGTCATTAGGTTTTAAGTCATATGTTCATCTATATTAAATTCCTTTTGAATGAAGAATTATTTGAATCTCCTTGCCTCTCAGAAACATGTCTCACTAGCATGAAGGTACAGGTTCTTCAGGAGATACTCTTATTAAATTGATGGAATGTATCAGTTTGATACAGAACTTTACCATCCATTCTAAAAATCATAAAAAAGGCACGTCAATAAGTATCAAGTTTGGTGGGTTTGATTTCTGAATTTGCTAAAGTTAAAAAGGGATTTCTCCTGTCATATTTCTGTCGGTGATCTACATCATGGGTCATAGGTGTAAGACCTTGGAAATTATATTTTTCTGAGAAAAATTCTCTCATACTAAACTTGCAGTCATTGTCCCTATGCTGACTTTATCCTGAGTGTTCTGTGGAGGACATAGGGTTTATGCATAGTGTTTCAGATTTATAATCACTTCAAAGGTTTCAGCATCTGTTTTTTAATAAACTGTTTCCCTGTGAAATCCACATAGTCTTTCAAAACCTTTTCCTTTTCTGATTTTATCAAATTCTGTAATGCATGGCTTCTCTACTGATGAAAAGTTATGTGAGGGCATGGATTACAGCCTCAGGTTGTTACACCCTACACAGACTTTGTATTTCAGTATTTGGAATTAAAACTAGAGCAGATGCATACTATCAGCATGTAACTGGAAGAAAAAGTTCACACCTTCAATAACAGCTAGGGGTTTTTTTACTATGTATGCAATTTCTGTTCAGAAATTCTGTTGGGGAGAAAAGATGAAACACCTGCTTTTTTTTTTGTGCTGGCTATTCATGCATTATTAGCTCTAAAACCGAAAAACAAGAACAGTCACATTTCTGTACTCACATGACCCATGGTTGAAATACTGTGAGGAATTTTGTTTTACTGGGGCTTGTTAGTCTGGATTTTCTGCATACATTGAAGCTGCATGGAAAAAGCACTTAGTCTTTTGTATGACGTTTTCAATGATAGGGATTTAAGTTGGTTTTTTGAGGGTATTTTTGTAGAATTGCAGGATTAAACTCTAATTGGCATTAACAGTTATGTAAAATGTATTAGTCTGTAATTTCCTGGGATTTGAGTTCTACTCATTTATAATAGCTAGGTCTCTTTATGCAAATAAAGAAGAGTTATTGTGGTTGAACTGACCTCACAGTGAAGTACTGGATGAAAGGAGGATTTGTCAGAGTATTAGATTTTGAGGGAATCTTGAAGAACCATGTGGTGAAATTGTTTCAGTTGTTAACTAGAACAGTTTGCATTTCTTCTAGGGCTGTCTGTAGTCTGGGACAGATATCTAGAGAGGCTCTAAATATAATACAGACTAGAATTAATATTTCAAAATGTTCTGTACAACGTTTTCTGGAGCCCCTTCTGAAGATGTCACAGATATTGATAACAGTGGATGCTTAAGGCCACTCTACTGTCAGGTACTTCCTAATGATGAGCTCTATATGCCTCTCTCATCGTCATTTATTGAGCTGTCTACACCTGCTGGGGAAGGTGCATGTGTAATGATGGGAAAAATTTTACTGGATATAAATATGGCAGTTCTAGAAGAGTACAGTTCTTTCCAAGGTTCTTTTATCCCTCGTGGACATCTAAGGTCTAAACCAGATGGTAAGAAAACTTTTCATCTTTTAAGTGTACTGTGACCTCTTTTATAAATATTATTGTCAAGGAATCAGGGTATCTTTAGCTCAGCTAAATAAAGCTTCCCTTTGCAAATTGCTGCTACTTTACATACAACTGACTGTGTTTGGTTAGTTCAGGATTTTATATAAAAAATAGCATTTCAAAGACTGCTAGAAATTCAGAGAATATCACCAATTTAGTAGCATTATAAAGGTACTTGTTTCTTTTTTTAATGTCAGTGCAGTTATTGAAACTGTAAATATAAGTATAATAGATAAAAATGGGCAGAATATAACAGAAAATGTGATAGATTATTAAAGTGAAGATTAACTCTTAGTGGTTTTTGTTTTGTACCAAGGAAATGAAGACTGTAAATTTCAATTAATTCTGAAGATTTTACTGAAGTTTAGAGTTGATAATAGTTGATGATTAGTCAATTCAGTGCTAACTTTAAGTGAAACTCTAACAATGCAAATTGTTTTGTGTAGTCTTATGTGGTCAATTTATGTTTTAGTATTCTCAAAGGGCAGTTGTCTAGATCAAAATATTTCTAGATAAAAGAATTTCTGCTTAGCAGGAAACATTTTAGAATTTTTTCATGTAGTTTCAATGCAGTTTTTAATCTTGTCCTTTAAGATTGCTACTGGAGTGTTGAAGATGTCATATGTTTTAGATTAGTTTTGTCTAGCCCAGTGTTATGTTTCTGTTCTTGTTTCTTATCCTGGCCAGAACTAGGTGCTTCCCATTGAGGTGTTTAACTGCATCAGCTGTGTTATCTGTTGTGTTGTCTACTTGTCCTTTCCGATTGTATATAAGGCTGTGAATGTAAGCCTTGTTTTTTTCTGAATGCAGTTATGCAAAAATACTGCCAAAGCAAGGTTCAGATTAATTTAGTCTAATTAGACTTTTTTTATTGTCTGCCCAGTAAGACTGTGTCTTACTCTAGTTGCTTTGCCAGCTACTGGGTCTAAACTCACAGGGAAGTAGGGAATATTTTCAAACTATTTCTGGACAAACTGGTTTTAAATGACCTGCTTAATCTCATTCTTCCAAAACTGAAATTACTTACCTTTTTTGTAGGTTTCTTTAAAAATATGCCTCTCTATGTGTGTGTGTGTATAGATATATGCATACATATGTATGTATATGGTAAATGCATAAATTGCCTCTTAGTACGTAAGTACTGATGTCACTTGCTCATCTCAAGACTTATCTTCTGGTCAAAGTTAAAAAATATGAGTGGAACATGTGCTAGGTATGTTCGTTTGCTAGTATTACACAAGTAACATAATATTAAAATGCTGGAATAGTCAGGAGCATAATTCAGATGCGTTCTAAATAATTACAATAATTCAGAGTTATTTATAATTAAGAACAAAATCTGAGAACATAAATGAAACAAATTACGAATTGTATTTCTAGTGTTCTTTTTACTGTCTCTGCAAGCTGTTTCTTATCTGGGACTTGACTGTATTGAAAACCTGCTAAAGAGTAAGACATAAGAAATCCTGAATAGTTCCACAGATATTGTCCTATATTTGAAGACAGTAGTGTGTCCAGAGCAGGCTTCTGAAGCTATTGTGATGTTCAGGTTCTGTGTGTAACGGCAGAAAGCATTCCCACTTGGTGCTTATTAAATGCAGCTTCTGTCTCTTGACAGATCAGTTTAGTGTGCTGCCCCGGTAATGGCCTGCTGGCTCTTTGGGTCTAACTGTTTATGAAAGTCACATCTTTGATCTATCTAGGGTTGTAGCTATGTTGTACCTTACTTAATGTGTCTCATCATTCCATGTGTTCTGTGCATGTTGCAAAAAACAAGTTGTAGTTCAGAAAATATTCCTGTTGCTCTGCTCTGGCAACATTTTTTTTCCATCAAATATCTTAGTTTATGTATCTGACATCCAAAACCCATCTGGATGCATGCAGCATGTAGAACTACAGCTAGAGTACAAGTATTCTACAGCTCAAAAGCAACTCCCAAAGTTTGTGGATTGAAGGTGGCGTTAGTGAAACACAGTAGTAAAGATCCTGTACTTTACTTTCACAGGCCCAAATCTACCAATGGCAACTGTTGATATCAAAAACCCGGAAATTACAACTAACAGATTTTATACTCCACAAGTCAACAATATTTCATATACCAAAGAAAAGAAGAAAGGAAAAACTAAAAAGAGAAGATTAACAAAGGCAGATATTGGAACTCCATCTAATTTCCAGTAAGTATGTTCTTGAGTTTTGTTTTGGATGGGTGGGAGTTTTGTTGTTTGGGCTCGGGTAGGGGCAGATGTTGGCATTTTGCTTTTCTGATTTTTTTTTTTTTTTTGTGTCAGTTACACTTGAAAATGGCCAACTCTTGAATCTGTGTCACCTGAGCTAATTAAATGCTAGCTGGAATGCTGTGAGGTTTAAAAGACAATTTAGTTTATACACAGATGAGGGTTTTCCTGCAGTAAACAAAAATCCAAAATCAGCTTAGAAAACACTTTAGCTGCATAGAGGCGCCTTATTGAAATTGTCAGCTCAGTGGAGACTCATATTCAGCCTCAACGAACACCACGATTCCTACACCTGCACATACTGAGCACGTGGAATACACATTTGGGTCCTGACTTGTCATGACTGCAGAAATTACTTGCCATAATTTCATCTTTGGCTTTCTGTTTACAAACTTCTCATGTGTAGTCTAGGACCTGTATCTTGTGATGAAAGTACAGCATACATACTTTAGGAATTTTTCCTGTTGTCATTTCTTGTGTAACTTTAATCTTTTGGAGTAGTTATGATGTACCACTTCAACCTTCACTTTCATGAAACTTGGCTTTGGTCACTGTACTCAATTAACTGTTGCTTTTCTGAATATAAATTAATGTAATAATCTTCTGCCTTTTAAAATAAATATACATTATTTGGTAAGCAACAGGCCCTTACAGAGCTTGAGTTAGTTACAGGAGGGATCAATTTCTGTGAAGCATGAGAAAACCAGGTGATGTTTACATGCTAAGTGAATGTCTTATTCTTTTGAACTGGTGTATAGCATCATTACACTGATGTGTTTTCCGAGAATAAAATTCTATTAATGTCGACATTACCAGTTACAGTGACATTACTAGTAACAGTAACATTATTGCACAGTGTTTTGAGACAGTGCTCTGTAGAATGGGATAGTGGACAGAGCATAAGAGGTGGGCTAAAACACTTCCCTAAACAGCCTCTGCTTAGAAAATTCTGGCATCAACCTTGTTCTTACTGATCTGAGTATCAGTGAAGTGCTTCATCTGTTAGTGTCACTTGAACAGAAAAATATAGAAAAGAAGGAAGAGGGAAGCAAAAATGAAGTGTTCTTGGTAGCTGGTCCCTGTTATGACTGTACTGATGCAGAATTGAGCACATGGGGACAAAGTTTGCATTACTCTGAGAAGAGCTCTGTTCGGAATTTGCGGAAGGAGTTGTGCAGCAGCATAGATACAAAATTACTTTGAGACTTTGTTAATGATGTCTATCAGATTGTAACCTAGAGAAGCTGAGAGTAAGGTGATAAAATATTTGATGACATTCAAACAAAAGATATGTTCCGGTGTCATTAAATGTAACATTAAATTGCAAATGGTGAACCTTTATAAAAAAATTCTGTTGAAAGTCTTTTGGCTTAAGGTCTATTTAAGTTTCTTGTGAGTGCAGCAGCTATGTGTCATCTTCCTATGTAAGATACTTTAATTGCTAGTTATGTAGAAACATATGGAAACCGGTATTTGGTATTGTTAAGCAAATAAGCCGGTAGGATAACTTGTATCACTCGTGCTGTGATACTTGTGAAGACCAACAGGGTCGCTGTTCTTGACAGATCAAAGCCGCAATCAGTAGATAAAATTTTTAAATGCCTTCTCTTAGACAGATGTAGAGTTTCAGTGTTTTGAGGGAAAAAACAACAATCTGTACTCAACTCGAATGTTACTTATTATTGTATGCATTCTTCTAAGTAGCATAAGACTTGGGTTTACCTGATAAGTATGTATTTGCATTGAAAAGATCTGAAAAACATGTGTTACAGTCAGTATGTACAAGTAATTTATCTTACTCCAAAAGGTGAAAAATAATGCTAAAACTATGGCATATAAAACTTTAGTATCAATTAAATGCACTAAATTTTGAGTTGTACACTCACAGTCTCTTAAAAAAAACATCCCAGGTTGCACAGATGTGCACAAATACGTGGGCGAGATTATATTCGTGGTAAACTAATGTTGATTTACATATGCCAGGTTAATACATTTTGATCAGCTGTGAGACCCTGTTAGGAAATGCACGTCTAATTTATGTGAAACAAGAGCAAGTTGTGGCATAGCATTCAGAATTCTGTAAAAAACAAATCATCCCATATTTTGGTAGTTAGTTAAAGGCATTTAAATAATTAGGCAAAACATGGACTATATTGGTTTTCCTTTTTTATGGCATAATGTCACTTTAAACCTGACCTTTTAATTTTTTTGCTTCTTAAAATAAGTAGTTAACTAGTCATAGTTATACCAAAACCAAAACTGATCATCATACTTCAGTATTTTAATGAAGAAAACTTGTGCTGTTGATAAAAACAGACCCAAGCAAGAATACAAGGTCTGTTGTGCAAGGCACTGTTTAACAGCAGCCAGTGTTTGTAATTTAGCAAGCTTAGCCTAGACTGCATTGGCTACTAACATCTCACCTGGTATTTTTTATAACTCTGAGTTTAACTTCCTGAAAACTGTATCTTGCTTCTAGAAGTCACCATATGTGAAAAGAATCACAAAACATGTAGTCCTGGTAACATTACATCTCTCTTTTCCATATCCAATAGCAGTATCGTGAAGTAGTTTGGAGGGGCACAAAACTCATCTGTGTTTTAACTGGTTATAGCATCACATAAAATAATATTTTAATAGCCATGTGAAGTGGCTACTAGAAGCTTAGGAAGACAGCAGCTGAAAACAGTCCTTGACTTACCTCTGAAAGATGTGAATGGGAAAGGGGTGACAGGGAGGAGGAGGTTTTCCAGATGCATGGCACTGAAAAATCTGCTCTGGGTCCCAGTTACTATGTAAAGGCTAATCTTCTTGATCTCTGTGCAGTCCTTCCTTCATTGTCTGTATGTACCACAGGGTGGCATGAAGCCTTCATGTTTTGCTACAGATTGTAACCTAAGGAGAGAAATTCTTCACTTGGTCTTCAGGATATGAAACAAAAAGTGAAAGTAAAGAAGTTTTGCTATTCCATTCTCAGGTGGGGCACTGAGGAATAAGAATTGCTTAGAAGCTGGTAGTCTTCTCCGGTTGTCTTGGTATCTATCCTCTTATTTTAATTAACAGGATTCTTTCTTTGCTGATTAAATGGACTTTTCTGCTTTTTTTAGACACATTGGACATGTTGGTTGGGATCCAAACACAGGTTTTGATGTAAGTAATTTATTAAGTTACTGAAGACATTTATTTAAACTTTAGAGAATTTTTGCATTAAAGAAAACTTTAACTGTACAATTAAACAGTTATAAATTGGGATTTTATGATGTGATGTAAATAGAAATGTTGGAGTAGAAGGGACTAGGCAGGGGGACTCGGGGAAAGATTGAAAACCTTCAGTTTTTCATGCAGGGTACTTAGCCCTCCTGGAGTAGCACATTCTGACTCAAAAAGTCGACTCAGAGACATGTACACCACCTTGCTGTTCCTTTTAACTGTATGGTTTGTGGGTCTCTTTTTTCCCCTAATACAAATGATATTTTAAAAAGATCTCCACATTCCAAGCTATTTAAAAGTAATATGTCTGACTTGCAGGTGAACAACTTAGACCCAGAACTGAAAAATCTGTTTGATCTGTGTGGAATTTCAGAGGCTCAACTAAAAGACAAAGAAACTTCGAAGGTCATATATGATTTCATTGAAAAAACAGGAGGTGTGGAAGCTGTTAAAAATGAATTACGCAGACAAGGTGGGATTCCTTTTATTTCCGCATAAAAATTAACAGAGTATTTTTTGCCTTAAGGATTAGAGTGGAAACTGTTGATGGTGAACAGTTTTTTATTTTCTTCTCTGGGCTTTATGTCACTGCACTTGCACTGGATCATGTTTCCATATACTCTATGCTATGTAAAAATGTTCAGGTATGACCCATGAGAGTACTTGTCCCTAAGGAATAAGGATATTTCTGCCAATTAAGTAATTTCCAGTAGCACTTTGTCTGAATGCAAAGCTACACGTTATGTTTGATACAGATTTTTCAGACTGTGTATGTTAAATATTTATTTATAATCTCAATCTTATAAATAAATTAAAATGTTGGAGGCTGTAATGCTGTTGTCAGCTGTAGTGGCAGTAGATGGCTGGCAGGTATGTATGCTGCCAGTTTACCCTGGCAGCGCTCTGTGGAGAGACTTGCAACAGTTACAGACGTGAAACTTTTATATTTTTTAAAGTTAATTATTTTCTAATTTGAAATTAAAAATACTAGTTTTGAAAATGCTTCTGCTGCAAAAAAAATTCTCAAATAAGCTGCTGCCTGCCTAACATTTAAATGTGACCTCAACTGATGCATTATTCAGTGGAAGGTAGCAAGTCAGTTTAAAATTACACTGCCAGTGTCAAACTTTCAAGAATTTGCTTAGAGTTCTTCTCAAGAGAAAAATTATCTAAGGTGAAATTACACTAGTTTGAAAGCAGTTGGGTAAATTGTTCAGTGACTGAAGAGATACAGAATCAGGGTGCAATGACTTGTTACATTTATTCCTTAGGTCCCCCACGGTGGAGTGGTATGTACTTGAGCTGGCATCTAAGCACACGGTTCAAAGTATTCAAGCTGTTGTGTGATTTCTTTCCTAGATGATACCTTAGTCTGCACCTGTTTGAATGCAGTACTAAAAATTACGTTCAAACTCCTCAGTTAAATTGCAAGAAAAAACTCCCAATTATGATTTTTTTTTCTCAGTAAAACTGTCAGCTTCTCTATAGAATCTTAACTGCTTAAATGTTTACAGGGTTGTTGATCCCAGATTGCTGACTTTAAAAGTAGATTGAGGAGACTTGCCTTGGAGTTTTATGATTAGCCTAAAATGCGTATTTTTCTGTTTTTTATGTGTTATCTTCACATTATGACCATTTGCATGTATGCAATTAAAAGAAAAAAATGCCTCATCTATAATATGCATGATGATAGTCTACCTCTGTGCTTTTCTGTAGAGGTAGATAAAATATTCCAGTATTTCAGTGGGTTTATCCACAATTGCATTGTTTGATGTATGGGCTTGACTGCTGTTTGAAGTGTTCTTTCTCAACTGAAAAGCATTTTTCTGTGTTTATTGCAAGAATTTCTGTGCTTACAAATTCACTCTGCTAGGATGCTGACTAGAGAGTTGCAGACAAGCCACTCTGCTGAGATGGAAATTGTTTTCCTGTTTTCCCTGCCCTTTCCCTAGTTTTGGTACTGGTGGTTGTTTTTTTGGTGACAGTACCATCTATAGGCGATTATACAAACTTATTGTTAATAGCAGTGTACAGATTAGTGTGCATTTATAAAAAAACCTCAAGTTATTTTTTGTTTGCTTGTACCATTAGTTTGAGGACAGAGTGAGGATGGTGCTCTCTCCTTGAATGTTCCTCCCTCATTTCACTGCAGCCAAGTGCAGATAGGCAGAACGCAGTTTCCACAGATTGGACGTGGCATATTTCTCTAGTAAAAATGCGAATAAGCCATTTACCCGCTGGAGAACCTAAACCTTGCGTTGGAAATCTAGGAACAGTGCAGACTCCGGGCCATGACCCTGCCGAGTATCTCCTCGGTATTGCCAAATCCCGTCTGTAGTGCTTGGCGGGTATTACGCTTGGTAATACCACCCTCCCGTGGCCAAAGCCGGAACTACACGGCGGGTTTTTAAATCAAGAAGTATGCAATATGTCTCTTGGAAAATGCATGGCATTTCAGAGGCAATTCTCTCTGTGTTGTTCGTATGAAGGGATAGGAAAAAACCCAGCAGCTTGTGGAACCTAAGAACAAAATACATGATTTTAAGAGTAGTATCTTTTTATAAAGATAAGCAGGCTTTGAAGTACTAGTGACTCCTGCTTCCCCAGAATCCTATGTTTATGCATGTTCCCTTTGCTGTGTCAGTGCAGCCAGCCTGCTTTCTTTGCAAGTAACATGAAGAGGATAATAGAAGAGGTAAAGAAGTATCTTCTTGAGTGTAATACCCTTTTTGTCATAAAGGCATGTGAAATAAAACTTAAATTTTCTTAGTTATATGATGGCACCTAGATTATTAAATAATTATGTCCAGCAACCACACAATCTAAAGTACCGTGAGCCATTAGGTGCTTAATGAAAGAGGAAATGAAACAGTGCTATTTAAAATGCCATTAGCAAAGCAAGTACATTTCAAGGCCACTTCACAAAGAAATGATCCTGTGTATAGCCCTAAAGTTGTTTCCTTTTGACAGCCCCTGCCATAAACATACTGTTGGAAGTGATTTTCAGTAAAAGAGACGAAGCTTATGCTGCATTGTAATGCATTAGTGTGTGTGTGTGTGGGGGGGGGGGGTGTTACTATAAAATACTGCTTAAAAAAATGCTTGCTTCTCTAATTACCTAATAAATAATGGATCGCTTAGAAAGAGCAAATTCCATGTTTCACTTTATGTGTATTTTCTGGAAAGTTTTTCTCTTTTCTGTCCTAGCTCAACAAAGTATTACAGGATTCTTCTGAATTTTACACAGTCATTCTATGTATTGCACCTGCTTTCTGCAGTGGTTTATATATACTGACAACTGACATAAGCTATGTTTAGCTTGGTTTGCCCTATATTAGCTTATATTCAACTAATATATTTATTATTATTATTAGTTATTATTATTAATACGAGCTATATAATATAGCTTATATTCAGCTGTATCCAAATTAATCCAGAATTGGTAAAATTTGCACAGGCACAGAGATCCTTGCAAAAGGCAAGGCACAGCCCAGGTTCTTTTTCTGCTGGTCTCTGACAGACTTAGGGATATGGAGTAGAAGGTAATTCAAAGTTGTTTTGTTTCATTTCAGCTCCGCCTCCGCCACCACCATGCAGAGGAGGACCCCCTCCACCTCCACCTCCCCCTCCCCACAGCTCGGGCCCTCCTCCTCCCCCTGCTAGGGGCCGAGGGGCTCCACCTCCGCCTCCTTCAAGAGCTCCCACAGCGGCCCCTCCGCCCCCACCTCCATCTCGACCTGGTGCAGCAGTGCCCCCGCCTCCTCCCAACCGGATGTATCCTCCACCACCGCCAGTGCATTCCTCATCTGCACCATCCGGCCCTCCTCCGCCCCCACCGCCACCAGCGAGTGGCTCATCTGCTCCCCCACCCCCTCCGCCGCCTCCACCCCCTCCTGGTCCTCCTCCACCCCAGGCCTTCCTTCAGAGGTTGATCACCAGCTTCCAGTCCCTGTGGGAAACAAAGCAGCGCTCTTGGATCAAATCAGAGAAGGAGCTCAGTTAAAGAAGGTAGAACAGAACAGTCGACCAGTGTCCTGCTCAGGAAGAGATGCACTGCTAGACCAGATACGACAGGGTATACAGTTGAAATCTGTGAGTAAAAGCTGTTTCTCATCCAGGACCCCTTGGGACTTGCAAATCCAGTGTGAACAGTAAAATGTGCTCTGCTTTGGGGGCTGGATTGTAAGTTTTAGAGTTTATCAAGCAATGACAAAACAGTAGTACTGAAAAAATGGAAAGAACACACATTTGCTGCAGATGAGCATTAGTGCATGAAATTACCCTCTCAAACTCATTTCTCACTTTTGAATAAAATCTGTAAATCCTATAATGAAGATGCCATAGAATTGTGGCTGTACAGAACTTTTGCAAGAATTATGAAAGATTGCTGCTTTCCTGACTACTCAGTAAAATAATCTAAACTGCAGGAGATGAATTTAGGAAGTCAAACACTAGATTTATTAGTTTTTTGTTTTCATCTTAAAATGGACCTGTGTTCTGCAAATATTGAGGCTTGTAAGAAGGTGGCTGCCTGTGTTTCAACAAGTGCTGCCCATAAGAGATGCCTGCTGCAGCACAGGCTATTATTGTTTCTTACTCATGTCACTGATTATCTTAAAAATAATTTCTTAAAACCTATTTTGCCTGTTGGTACTTATTTTTTGTCACTCATCTTCACTCAAGACTTCTGCTGTAAAAAATGTTAAGGGTGTGTTCATATTTATTTGCCATTAGAGGTAGTCATTATCAAAGTCAATTACTTCAGAAGGGATTATCAGCCCAAAGCAGTCTCAGTTTATAAACCCAAACAATGAAAAATATTTTGTGGTATATATGAAAGATAAATAATTGTTATGCAGCCCACAAAGTCATGCCTGTATAACCATATTAAGAAGCTTTCCTTTAGATGAATACTCACTTCATCAGAGCTAAAATATTTAACCTTGGGTATGGCTAACCACCGTTCTGTTATATGGTAAAAAAAGCTGACTTCTTTTAATAAAGCTCTTTCAGTTCGAGCTAAAGGAACAATCTGTTCCACACTTTCTTCTGGTGGAATATAAACTCATTAATCATACAACGAAGTTTGTCTCAAAATACAGAGGTTCTGTTTTGCTAATTGCATCTTTCTATTGTAACCTTTCTTCCAAGGTATCTGATGGTCAGGAGAGTGCACCGCCTACACCTGCACCCACCTCAGGAATTGTGGGTGCGCTAATGGAAGTTATGCAGAAAAGGAGCAAAGCCATTCATTCTTCAGGTGTGTCTGATGGAATTTTCCTGACCTCATGGTGTCAGGTTTTCTAAAGTTCTGTTTATTGTAAAATACTCCTGGAGAAGAGCATGGATTCCAGCGTATAGTGCAGGGCAGAATTGCTCTTGGCAGTGCTCTGGAGATGGACTGTATGGTTCCTTCATGCTGCTTTGAATTACTGGGGTTTAGCAATTCACAGTAATCCTCAACTAAGTTACTAAGCAAGGTTAATATCCTTAAAAACTTCTTTGTTGTTGTTACAACTGACGTGGTTTTATTTACTAGCTGTCTGATGAAATAAGTTGTCAAAATATTTTGGAAGAAAGTTTTGATGCTTTCTGTTTGTTGACGCAAAATCTCTTGGCACCGTTCAGCTCCTGCGCTGTGGCTCCCAATGGGATTTGGGTGCCACCTCCTGGATAAGGAGCAGATATCAGTGTTACTTGACTAGGCTTCTGCCAGGACTGAATCAACTTTCCATGCTTAAGTGCTGGCAAAAATGAGGGCTGCAGGAGGATTTGTATTTCTCAAATACCAGTTCATAATAAATGTAGTTCAGTAGCTGCAATGCAGCTGTTTGGGTACATCCGTTTAGGCTTTGGTACATTTCTAGAGCTTGCCTTTGTACCAGAACTGGGTATGCAATTTGCAGAGCGTCTGACCAAGTGCAGTATAGTTTGTTAATATGTTGCCTTATGTAGTAATTGCAAATTTTGGTACTTAATGTAAATTAAATACCTGACAGAAACTAAATGCAGTGTTTTCCTATGGGAAGGAAGTGCTCTTGTCCAACAAATAAGTAGTTTAATTTTAACAGGCTGCATTTTTTAAATGCATATATGATGCATATAAAAGATGTGTAAAGCTGAATAAAGTCAACAAGCGTTGACTTTGAAGTTGATGTTCATTACACAGCTTTGAATATTCCATAATGATCTTTAGCTCACAGGACCATTTGGGAAGGGTTGGGTTTTTATCTGCTTGTAAAATAAACAAATTCCATTATGTAATAAACCTGGGGAAGCAGTTCTTACATTCCAGAAATTAATCTGTTTCTGAAGTTTAGCACCCCGTCTGGAATAAGTGGCAACTTGCACATTCTTTAAGAAAGAATAATAAGTACTAACTGTTAAATGGGAGCTTCTGATTATTTTTCTCTAGACAAAACATATTTTTCCTACGTGAGGAAAAGAGTGAGAAAAGAAACAGATCTGACTTCCAACTAGTAACTATCTGAACTGGATGTCATGTCTAGCAATCTTAAAATAGAGTATTACTAAATGAATTGTCATGACGACCTTGAACTGATAGTTGTCTTTTCAGAAAACTGTGTTAGAAATCAGTAATACTTTTATCATGTTAATTCTGTGCTTGCAAGTGACTTGGTTTTTTCCCTATCTTACAGATGAAGATGAGGATGAAGATGATGAAGAAGACTTTGAGGATGATGATGAATGGGATGATTGATCATATAATATTATATATATTTTTTTTAAGGTGAATGATATACTAAACACTGCTTTCTGTCTATGGATTCTGTAAAATTATCATGTAAATGTTCTACCAATTTGCTGTATATTTTTGTTGCCTTTTGCTTTTTTATTAATCTGTGCAATACCTCATTTAATCTGTAAAGGTTTGTCATAATCCTCTACAAAGCTACTCCCTGTTAATGTGTGCAAGTTTACACCTGGATGATCATGTACATGTGAATACTTTCCATTCCATCAATAAGGGAGTTTAAATGTAATATGTGAGACTGACAAAAACCTTAATGTAATTTAGTTATAATGCAAGAAGGAAAACACTATTTTCATACCCTACTTTTTCTGTATCTAAATTTTCTTATTAAAGCCTAGTATAGCACTATGTTCTTTAAGTGATGCAGCTCTTAGTTTATTTAGCCCCTTGATTTCAAATGCAATGCTATATGAATGTTGAGGCTGGTTTATAGTATTGCATGGTTTCAAATACATCAAAACATTGCAGTTCAAATCTTAGCAATATCCTTTACATAACACTAAAGCACTACAGAAATGCACAGCTAGTTGTGAAAATTACCTTGCCCTAACTATAGTACTGATTGCTACTGAACAGCAGTAGTAATTAAATTCTTCAATTGGGGACCTCTATCTGAAGTTAAACAGGGTGGCTCTATAGTGTAATGGTAAAGGCAGCTTGGACGTGGACAAGTTCAGCTTTTGGTTGGTTTGTTTTGGTTTGGGGAAGGGTTTCTGGGGGACTTTTGGGGGGTTGTTGGTTGGTTTTTTGTTTGTTTGTTTGGGGTTTTTTTTCTTCCCTGCTCTTATTTTCAGAATGAAGATGTCTAAATTTACCGGGGGCTGTACTGGAGGCTGGCAATGCTACAGCTTGATCTATTTTTAAAATCAATTTTTTGTGTTTTTTAGGCTGAAGGGCTGCATTTAAGGCTTGCTTCAATAGCATTTAATTACTTTTTGAAATCTGTAGGACATTGGTGTACTAATAAACACAAGTGGTATTACTTTGCAGTCTTTGCTTTATGGTACACAGATGCTGAAACACCAATCCTACATTCTGTAGGTTGGAAACTACAGAGATTAACTCAGAATTATACACTTTGGATAAGTACTGAACTTTATGACAGTATTTTGTCTTCATATGTTGGCTTTAAGACCGAGGGTTGTGATGAAGATCAAGAAACTGATTCACAAGAGTAGTATTTGAATAAGTGGACAGAAAATGGGATTTTCATTTCACAGCTTGCACATTTATATACATTGTACTTTGTAGTGCAGTAAACATTGGCACATCTGCCTGTTACGAAATACTAATCTATGCTACGTGGGTATTCAATATCTGCAGCATTAATTACTGTACTTACTGTAATTTTCAGGTAGAAAATCTTTTTAAAAACCACATTATCTGACACAGAATGTTTAGTTAAGTCAGTAACATTTGGAGTGTAGTTAATACATAGTGTCCTGGGTCTTTGACTGTAGTCAGGGTATCAAATGAAATTTAAGTTATCGGAAAAGTATTGACTGAAACCCAGTGTTGACCTGATCTTGACAGGCTGGACCTGCATGATACGGCTTGGATTTCTAACCCAGTTGTAACCTAGTCTTTAGCAAATTAATTTAGTTGTAGGAGGAGAAAGAAAGTTGCTGAGTAGTAGTGGGAGAGGTAAGAATGTAGTTAAATTATTCAGAGGATGCGAACTTCCTTCCAAGAGTAATTTAAGCACATAACTTGAGGAAAAAAAATTGCCAAGTGGTCTCACTTTCTTGCAGTAACTTTCACATTGGCCTCTGCTGCTGGAAACACTTCCTGCTAGCTTTGCTGCTGTAATGGCTTGAGCTTTGGATCAAGTGCAAGTGCAGCCTGATGTAGCTAATGGCAGTGGAGTTAACAACTTGTGTGTAAGGAGAATATTTGTATGGCTTTCATATAACTTCTGGCACTGCACTCTTATTTTTATTGCATATAGGGCATTTTAAAATTAAGCAGATGAGGCCTAGAGGTTTTCCTAACATGCTACTTACTAGGTAGGTTTAGCTGTTATGTTCCAAGAATTGGAATTTCTGTAATATAGTTAGTAATTAAGCATCACAGTTCATTAATCAAATTTCTGTTCTGGATTTTGGGAGCTCTGAGGTTGCATTATTGAATAAAACTTTGATTTGTAGATACTGGCCAAAGAAAGTTTTGGGGTTTTCTGTTTCTTCATACAAAAAGTACACTCACACCTGTGGTGTCCAGGTTAATATTTACTTTAAAGCAGTGTCTGTTCATGATAAATTTCAGGCATACAGACTGCGATGGCAGTTAGGTTAGTCATAGCTGCATGCTTCAGCACTCTGCCACTTGCACTCTGAGCAGAAGATAGCATTTCATGATACTGGTGCATTGTTGCTAAACATTGTAATGAAGGCCTCTTATATATTCTGGTTAATTGACTGTCCAGATAGCCTTAGCAATTAACAAACTAGCATGAGGCTTTTGTATCTCAACACTCTATGTGCATAGACAATATCAGCTAGCCACTTGTACGTATGAAATTCGTAAGAACTTCTCAATCATTCAGTTTTCCATTTATCAAACTGAAATTTTTAGTATGTGAATTTTTGAAATGTACAGTGAATAGGATGTTGCACTGGTGGCAATTCATCATGAAGCGTAATAAAATTAATTTGACCCAACTAGTGTAAAACTGTGTGGTTTTTAAGTGCTGGCTGTGGCACAGGTTTTAAAATAGATCTGTAGATTGATTACACACTTTGAAAGTGACTTTAGTCACCTGGCCAAGTTCACAAGCAGTAAATAGCCACTGTCAAATTGAAGTAGTTTCGTGTCTCTGGAAAGTTGGATTGTGCTATTGAGTAAACACAATGAGTAAGAATGTGACACCCTGTCCTCCTGGCAGATCTCACCACTGTTAAGCAGCTTCCTTGGAAACAGCTACTGCTGCAGGCAAGTGCAGTAAACCAGCAACATTTCAAGGTCAAACAAACGTGGGATCATTAATAAGCATTCTAGAAGAAATACTAAATAATTAACTCTTGTCAGTGAATGCTCTAACTTAACCTGGATTATGCAGATGTAAGTCTTTGTCCTGCACATTACAGAGTTGGAGTTCAGGATACTTCAGAAGTTTGCCTCTCTCTCCTAAAGCATCTGAAGAGTCCAACATTTCACACTGTTACCTGGTGTACACTTTTTGAGGTTTAGTGCATATCTGATTTCTAGCCCTTAAGTGTGAGGCAAAGGTGGAATTGTTAATTGCAGATTGAGCTGATATAATATAATAATTTCCTTTCCACTTCTTAAGGTTTGAAGGTTAAAACATGCTTCTGAAAGGAGGCTTTTTTTTTTATTTGACAGTGGCTACTTTCCCAAGTAAGATTCTTGTAAAAATGAAAAAGGGAGAAAGATCCTATTGCTTTTAAGAGTGTTAGCAGTCCACTGCAACAGCCTTTATCTAATCATTAGAGGAATTCTTGGTCTAATTAAAGTTCCTGAAGCTTAAGTACAGTGATAAGCAGCTTTATTTATAGAAAAGTGAAAATGGTTTAGGGAAGCTTAGAAAGACACTCGGCCTTTGTCTCTCAAAGGACCAGTGTTATCCTCTAGCCCTGCAGTAAGGACTCCTGTTGCTATGTATTTATTTACTGCCTGGAATTTTCTTGTGAGTGAGAAGATGGAAAGCCTGGGGTAGTAAGAACTAGAATATGAGCTGGGGAGGTTTAATATCTATGTTTTAGCTGCCTTGTCAGTGACTCTAGCCTGACATGTCTAAGACAGTCTTTGAAAGTTTGAGGATGTTTATCCAGTTGTGAAGTAGCCTTTTTGTTTTGTTTCGTTTTGGTTTTTTTTTAATTGCCAAATTGCTATGGTTTGTCTGCTGTATTGTGCTTGAAAAAAAATAAAGCATTGGTTGTTTGAAATCACAGGTTTGAAAAAAATTCAGATGCATGTTGAGAAATAAGAATCATTGCCCAAATATAATTAGTGGGATGTTTTTCTGAAAAGGTTTGTTTTCTGCTGAATTTACAGTATTTGCAAGTGTACCCTTCTAAAATGAATTAGACTAGTAATTTGTCAGTTACTCAATTTTTTCTCTAACATACTTTTAGGTAATACCTGCAAGACTCACCCATCTGTAAACAGTGCCTGAAATCAGGAAGTTTGATGTGTTACATTTATTGGGGGGATGGTGGTGGTGGTGTTGTTGGTTTTCGGGTTTTTTTGATGTATTAACATCAAAGTATCAACAAATATAATTTAAGGCCTTTTCTCTTGTGCTCTAAAGGGATTTTGGAGTCTCTGGAGTGAAATTCTTGAGCCATTACTTCATGTGTGTGTTTTTTCCTCCCTGAAGCTTAATCATCTTGAGTTTGGTTACTTGTGCCATATGAATTCTAAATGTATTACTTAAGATGGGATGAGAGAGTGCAAGTTTTGCTTAAAATGCAGCCATTACCAGCATTGTATTTTTGTATGTACCTCTTTGGGAACACAATGAAATCTCATGTTTAAAGCTCAAAAAATAGGATAATGGTTGTATCATATATCAGACACAAAGTATTTGCTTAAATGACATCGGCAGGAACACAGAATTGGGTGCTGGCTCTTCTGGATATTGATGCCAAAAATCAGGGAACTGCTGGAGCATCTGAGCTGGATTTGGAGCACTTGGTTGGTAGATGGGCCATTCCCAGATGCTCGGGATACAAGGAGCACGGACTGACAAACTTCAGAAGCTTGCACATCTTCTGTTCTCTTTTCTACAGAGTAAGTAGTCCTTTGGACCAAAACAGTGCTTGTTTAATAATCAGTAATCCTCAGAATATATTCAGAGTTATGGCTCTCCAATTGTCAGCAGAGACTCTGGCTTTATTTTTAAATTCAAAATGAAACAGAAAAAGCAGACTACGCCAATTTACATAAAAGATGTTTTCTGCGGTTCATCTCCTGTGTGTGAATGTGAAAGGCCTGTGGTTAAAGCAGAAATCTGCTAGTTAGTAGTAGTCTTTTTCACCTGTAGTAGCTTCTAGTATCTGATCCCTAGATAATACTTACTGAAACTCACCTGCTCTCTCTTGAGACAGGTAGGATGTGCAGAAGTTTTTGGAGAGCAAACCTCTCTGCTGTTGGTTGTGTTCAGAGTGCTCAGGCCTGCAGTTGGTAGAAGAAAAAGAGTAAGAAATCATTTCTGTAACATTAGAGGATCCCTTTTGTGCCGTAGTATCTTCTATGCTTACCTTACTCTTATACTCTTCTGACTCATACTACACTAATATCCTGCCTGGATAACTCAGATGTTATCACATTTCAGCCCTTACTACCTCACCATTCTTGTCTTCACTAACAATGCCCCTAAACCTCCTGGTAGAAATACAGTTAGCACAAATACCTTCAGCAGCTTACAGCACACACTATTGTTTGACACATTTCAAGGGAACAGAATTTGTCCTGATGTGGATTCCTCTTTGGGAAAAAAAATAGTCTTACCTATGTTCCAAGATAAAGAACAACAGAGATCCCAAATGATCAGCAGGGAAAACACTGTGCTGGTTGCTCTCATGAGCACTGTGAGAGGTGGGTGGCTGGTTAAAGGATAGATGTAATCCAAGAGGCATTCTTCAAAGAATCAACCCAAGGCAAGTGCTGGCATAGAAAACAAAAAAATACTATGGTCTTACTTTGGTACTGGGCACATTGCCTGGTTCATTGTGTGTGCTGACTCTCCTGGCTACAAACCTCAGGAAACCATGCATACTTTGGGCAGCAACCAGTCAGGCTGATCATCATCATTCCAACATTTTATATATAGGATATGCATCCTCAGTCAGCTGCTTGTCCAATCTAGAGATGATACCTGGATTGGGAATGAGCTCAGAGCAGATTCCTTGTACATTGTGCCCTGGATGATAGGTTTTACCTGAGTTGCCTTCAGCAGTGCTGCTGTGGGGAGGATTTGGTGACACCTGTGTATTCTACCAAGCAGAAGTGAATTGTCACAGTGTTACTTGTAGATACAAGGGTTCTTTGTTTCCTGAAAGGCTGTAATTTCAGCTTCCTGACTGAAATCAAATACTGTGGTAGATCAAGTTGTTAGTTGCATCCCTTGTGTTTTCAGTCAGAACAGCCTCTGTTGGTCCTAAAATCCTCCATAAGAGTGATGCAATACGAAATCATTACAGTATGAAATCATTACATATATTTCCTGATTTTCCACCAAAACGATATATATATATATAGATATAGATATATGCTTCCTTTTGTCCTTCCCCAAGCCATTTTCAGCACTAAGCCCTTAACCTTTGCCCATTCTTCAAATATTCCTTCTCTGCCTAGGTAGAACTAGTGCCTTCTGAAAGACAGAGAAAAGTCAAGCTATTTGTACATTTGCTGTCTTGTCTATTCTTTGCCATAAAATGAATTCAGGTTGTTAGCAAGAGGACAGAGCCCAGAATGAAACTGCTGCTGTGTGACAAAAGCATCTTGTCTAACCTCAAGCAGGCTCTCTGTTGGTGCTCTTGGGAAGGTGACTCCAAAGAGTCACCAGGCCGTCAGGGCAGATTGTCTGCACAGGGTAGGTATCTTAGTGGTGTGTACAGAAGGTTTAGAGAACAGCATGGAGGTTGTGTCCCATACACCAGGCCCCATGCCCAGCATTCAGGTGGGGTAGCTGTGCTCTCAGAAACATGTGATGTGTAGCTGAGCAATCGGGGATGCAGCGCTAAGTGGAATCCTGCATTTGTCCAACTCAGTCACTCTTCTGACCCTTACCCATCTGCATCCACTGTAATGAGCGTGTGGACACTGAGCAGGTGCCTTCTTGCACTTCGGACACTTAGATGCAGGTGTTTTAACTGAAACCAAATCTGTCTTGCCCTGTGCCTCAGATGTTCATTTGTCTAATGGTGCTAATAGCACAATGCATATAAATACATCTAGTCCAGGCATGTACTGCAGTCCAGACATATGACACTTAAAATATTTTTAAATGCCATTTTCCTTGTTCAAATTTAGTTATCTCAGTTCTCAGAACAAAAATGTTAGGTAAGACTTCTTCATTTCTTCAAGGTTTTCAGAATCAGTAGCCATTTTTAAGCTCTCAAAACAAAAACCAAAACAGCATGAATCCTGTCTGTAGAGCAGTTAATCTGAGCAGTTTGATTACTTCTGTGTGCAAATATTGGGTCATGCTCTAGTGTTGCATTAAACAACACTGGTATTTTGATTTAATAGTTTCGAAACCCAGCCACAGCATGCAGTTCCCCATGGATTTAGTTCTAATAAACTAAAAATGCTTTAATACCCTTTGTGAAAGATATGAGGTTTGGGACCTACAGACTAGTTGCTAATCCCCTGGTTTACGAGCCAGGTTTGCAGCACAGCTCCCATCAGGAGCACTTCACTGTGAGTGAGGGTGTCAGAAGCTTAACTGATCCCGAACAGGGAGTCCTGCAGCAGTGTGTGGGCAGCACTATCGTATGGCTGTGCCTGGGGCTGCACCAGGCTGCCTCCCTGGCTGCTCATGAGCAGCCACACATTGCTCCCCAAACTTGTGAAAAATGATAGTTTCATGGGCATGAATAATTTTTAAATTACCAGAATCGTTGCTTCTCTGACTGCCTATAGGTCTGCAAGGTCAAAGGTGTAGCAATGCTGCTGCCATGCTTTCAGAAAGTGCAGGCCCTTGGAAGATTTGAAGTACAGGAGGCATTCTGTTTATGCCTTAGATTTACTGCAGGTCTGTGTGTGCTGGCTTCTGCTGGTTTCGTCTTACTGCCTCGTCTGTCTCTGTCAGCTCATTTTGAAAGAGACCATCCTGTTTTCATCAGGGTGTGTGTTAGCGCTCTGTGTTTGTTAGGGGAAAGGCAGCCAGTAGCTTTGAAGCGGGTGATAATATTTTTGCTGCTGGATGATAGTCACACTATATTCCCCAGCCTCTTGGATCATTATGGGTATTTGGAGAAATTGTGACAGGATGTAGCTGAAGTCAGATTGATTTACTTTCCTCTATTAAATTTCTTTTTTTACAATTTGCACTTGATAACTACTACAGCCATAAGGTAAAAATGTGTCAGCTATTGCATCTGAACAACATGATCCATGCTTACTTAAAAACCTTTTGGACTTGCCATATGTTTTTAGATTCCAGCTAAGATTTTATTAATCTTTTTGCATAATTTTCAGTGAATGGCTGCACTGTCAACATAGAGAGAGAGAAGGCTTCTAAGAAACACAAGGGCAAGCGCACCTCTTTAAATCTGACCTCCTGTTCTATTACTATGAAGAGGGTGCTTATCCAGCAGCATCTATTTTGTTGCATTAAAGAAGGAAAAATGAAACAAAACCTTAGTCCTTTGTGTGGCTAATTGAGTGAAACTGGCAAAATGTTTCTGCACTCTTGTTCTTAAGGTCTTGCTGAGCAGAAGCTCATAGAGGTACTCAAATTTTTTCACTTAATTTAAATATTGGTTGTTCTATGCATTCATGTGCATACTGTTGGGATGTCCTGGAGACAGCCAGACTGGGAGCTCTGCAGCAGCAAGTGCAGAGGTAGAGTTGAACTTTCCTAGCAATAGTCTCAGTCCCAGAGAAGAATATGTGTTTAATTAACCACAGGAAGAGTTATTAGTCTCCTGAGAGTCAGTCCCTGTAGGGTTAGTTCTTAGTTATGGTCTTTCATAATGACCACTGAGCCATTCTCCCCTGTGCCATAGCTACCTGCTGGAGACTCATGCTATGAGTTTGTTTCATCACTGTTTCTCCTCTGATGTGTATGCTAGCTCCTCAGTGAATGCTGATGCCTTCATTGGTTACAGATTACATAACTTTTTCATTAATTAGTACTGAAACTCCTATTTCCAAGTTATATCTCTCATTCCTATGCTAATTAGTCTGCATGCACAGTTCTTCCCTCCATTTGAGGTGATTTCATTTTGAGTAGTTGGTCAATGGTTGGTGGTCAGGATCTCTCACTGCTGGAATTACCTTTCCCCCAGTTACTGCTCAGTTCTGCTGACTTCACTCCTGGTGGCTCTTGTCCAAACAGCCCATTCAGTTTGGGACTGTCTTCCCTTTCACTTAAAAGATTAGTCAAGCACACAATGTTCACAATGTAATTGCCTAATCATAACTGTCCAGCTCTAGCTACTGATTAGCAATAAAAAAATTCAGTTTGATTCAAATTTTGGGGGGCTTGGATCTTGAGGGCCTTGATATCACCACAAGGACATGACCCTTTACCTGAAACACAGTGAGGGATGTCAATTGAGGGATTGTATGATATCAACTAGGAGAGAATATTCTTCATCAGTAGTGAGACATAAGACAAAAAGATGTCATATTCTTTGTTTTGGTTCAGAGCCAGTGGGAAGGAAAAAGCAGCTTGATGAAGCTTTGATTCAGACTATCTTCATGGGTTAGGCTTGGCTTTTCCTTACCTCAGGTACCTTCATCTCCCATTACCTGAGCAATGCTAGATGAGGATTAAAGAGGGAAAGAAAAGATTGCAGAGTGTCTTTTGACATAAAAATGTGGACTTCAGCAGACAGATATGTGAGGATAGTATTTCACACTGATGAGAGCCCCTGAGCCCAAGCTGATAACACTTGAATCACACTGATTATGTCTCCAAGAGAGTTATTAAGAAGACAAATGTCCCAAAGCAAACATGGAAAAAACCAAACCTCTTCTATGCAAAACTCTGCAATGAAGGGAAGGGTCAGAAGAAAATGGATGGGATGGAGCATATTCCTCCATAATTTTGAAAGTGGTAATTGGAGGAATGGCAAGAGATGTGGAAAGAAAAAAGAAAAACTGGCCATAGTCAAGCTTTTCTTGGTGCTGTTGAGCATGGAGGCCAAGCTGGTGAGAAAGCCCTTCATGTGAGAAGTCAGATCACTGGCAGGATGGTGCTCACCTCTGCCCCACAGCAAGGTGATCCTTCACACACCACTTGGGGAAAAGGCAAAATCATAGAGTCATAAAGCCTAAGCTGAAAGAGACTTAAAGGTCATTTAGTTCTAACCCTGTGCCATGGACAGGGACACCTGACACTGGACCAGGTTTTTCACAGCTCCATCCGACCTGGCCTTAAAGATTTCTACAGATGGGGCATCCACAAATCCTCTGAGCAATGTGTTACAGTGTTTCACTACCCTCACAGTAAAGAATCTCTTCCTAATATCTAATCTAAACCTGCTGTCTTTCAGTTTGAAGCCATTCCCCTTGTCCTGTCACTACTTGATCTACAAAATTCCCTTCCAACCTTCTTGTAGGCTCCCTTCAGGTACTGGAAAGCTGCGGTTAGGTCACCCCAAAGCAGCTTTTTTCCAGGCTGTACAATCCCATTTCTTTTAGCCTTTCCACGTATAAAAGGTGCTCCATCCCTCTAATCAACTCTGGAGTCCTCTGGACTCGCTTTAAGGTAGATGTCCTTACTGTGCTGGGGTATAGCATCTTTTCTTTCTCATATATTTGAATGCAGCCTTCTCTGCAGCACAGTGTGGGCCCTGCTCAAAATCAACTGTACAGATACTGTGAAGGAAATTCTGACAGCACTGGCTAGCTCAGTGTTTGCATTTTGAAGGATTACAATATATCTGGTGTAAGAGGCAGGAGATCAGAATGCAGTGAGAGCTTCAACTGAATTTCCAGACTAAATCCCTAATTTCACTTAGAAGCTAAGTGTAATTATGCAACTCCTGATTTGCCTTCGGGTCATCCCCAGCTGGTTTCAACTAAACCGGATTTTCTGCTGTTAAAGTATGATATTTTGTGTCAGAAATAGCTACTCAAGCTCACTGCTTGTTTTTAAATGCCAGGAGAGGCCCTGGAAACCTCCCATGTCCTCAGGACAGCAGGCAGCATCTTTTGCTGACAAATACTGGAACAAGGTGAACACATTTTAATCTTCTTTTCACAGATCATTGCAGCAGCCCTAGACCCAGCAAGAGGTCTGAACAGCCCTGCAGTTTTCCACCTCATGGCTTGTTGAAGAACTGAGCAGTTAGTTTTACCATTTGCCCCAGAAGTAATGAACTCTCCAGTCTTCTTAATTTAAAATCAAATGTAGGCCTGCCCAAGAGATGCATTAAGCTTGAGTTTCAATGAAGAAAATATCTTATAAACAAAGCTATAGTCAAATTGAAAATCTTTTGAGACCACTGCTCCATTTGGAGGGGAGATTTAAATATTTGTCATCTTGGAAAGAAGCTGATTTGGAAAGACGGTGTTTAAACATTCATTGAAGTATGACAGTGAAGTTCAGGTCTTTGCGTTGAGCTGTCTCAGGCATGTGAGTCTCACCACAACAGCAGCACTGGAGACCAAGAAATTCTACCCTGGAAGTGATGAATTCTTTCATCTCTGATGAAAGAACCTTTGTATCTATCACCCATTGCCACTTTATCCCAGGTGGCACTGCTAGTGTCAATACAATGATGAGACAGTATCAGACAATCAACAAGCATCGAGAGTGATGGGAGAGCAGTCTTGTGTAATGCAGATCCCCAAATGTGGTAAGGACCCCACATTCCCAGTTCTCAGCACCACATCTCCTCTGGTGCAGATAATGCTGAGGAGAAACACACTGCAGGGTGAAAAGTTGCCTGCTTCAGAATCAGTCTGTAGGTGTGATCACAGCTGGCTGACTTGGGCAAGGAGCTGAGGGCCCTGAGGGTGGCTGGCTGAGGACCTGGTGCCCTCTGCATTGAACAGGTCTGCTCACCCTGCATTTTATCAAGCATTAGAATGAGACACAACAAGTTGTAGTATTGACATGCTATACAGTCACTCACAGATAAGGCCATTGCCACTCTGAGGCAGTCAAATGATAGCTATCCAGTGTGAATGGTCCTCCACTGTCCAGTGTGGTTGGTACTAATGACTTTTCACCTAAGAAGATGACAAAGTACTAAATAAGACTTTCCAATGGACATTGTTTAGGGAGACTGAGAGCTCCATCTACCATGTATTTTTAAGGGACAGCTTAATTATGTTTGATATTTTCTTGGAGTAAAGGCCAGTCTGGAGGAGTTTTTTTGCTCTACAGACAGGAAGCTGAGAAAACATGCTCAGTGCCCTTGAGGTAACACCATGTCTTGTAACAGGGAGCTGTCAGAGCAGGATTAGGGCTCAGGATTGTCTGACACCCAGCTGTGAGCTCAGTTCTCCATGTGACCTGTGGGATTCTTTGCAGTGGGAACTTGAGAGTGGGAGCCAGTGGCACAGTGGGGTTATTCAGGCTGCTCAGCTGTGCTGGGCAATCAACTATCAACATCTGTGGCTCTGTAGTCACAAAGAGTTTAGGGTACTGTTCCAGAAAAATTAAATCCAAGCTAAATCCATGCTGCCCAATACTGTCCTTGCTCTGTTCCTAGCTAGAGGTTCCCTGCATCTCCTTTGCACCAGCAACACAGCTCTGAAACTGCAGTGAGAGGTGTAGGGAAGCAAACTGAATAGTCTGCCTTTTTGTTGGTTGATTTTTTTTTTTCCTGCAGTGCACGTATAGAGCTGCAAAATTGTCCTGGAGCTGTACCAGCTGGTGTTGCACCTAAAATCCAACTCCTGGGATGTTTGGAGTGATTGGATCTCAAACTGATTTTAGTGATTGAACTATAGCAGAGAGTGAAAAGTTTAGCTCATAAGTGGCTAGACAGAAGATAATCTTGGCATGGGATGACATAAACCTTGTAACAAGGTCTTGTAGCACCCCAAAACCCGTGCTAAACTGGGATGAAAGGTAGGAGTATTTGCCCTGTCTGGGTGCTGCCTGTGCAGTCACAAACATTCTGGGTTGGTGCCTGTCTCACGACTCGCAGCATGGGCAGAGTTTGCTTGTACCTGTCCACCCTCTGCAGCTGAGACTGACCTGCCACAGTCCAGGCACACTTGGTGAAGAGCAAAACAAAGGGCTGGAATTTGGCAGAAGTGATTAAGAGCACATGAAACCCGAGCACTGTTGCCTTCCAACTTGTTTGTGAAACACAGCAACACATGCATGGATCACAGATTTAGAGAGCAGTAAGCTGAGACCAAGCAACAGGGGTGACCCCACACTGTGTACACATAAACACTTCCTTCAGGTGCCTGCAAAATTCACTGCTTTAACTGTAGCTCATTGACAGCCCTCAAGAATATTCATGAGTGTGATAATTAAAAAATACAGCTATAGCTCCAAAAGTTTCTTGGGACAAAAACTGGAAAGAAAAGCTCAGAAAGTACTTAGTCCTTCATGGGTGGATTGACCTAATGCTCTCAGCAGAAAGGCATAATGGAGTGCAGAAGGAATTAATTTCTTACCTGTAGAATTGAAACTTCAAGTATGTCCCACACAAGAAAAATAGTCTCATGTGTGGAGGCTATACTTGGGTGAATTTATCCTCCTCAGAGTGTGTAAGCATTTTTGACTATCAGTTCCTTACATGCTTGTTTCTTAAGTGAGGAAATTGCAGAAATGGCATGTCTTCCTTTTCACAGGCATTCTTTCACAGCCAGGTCAGCTGTGAAACTCCTGTCCTCATGGCTTGTCTCATCTGCATTTACAAAATTGCCTGCATTGGATCATGGATTGTGCTTCTCTCACTATTTAGAAATATTCATTTATATTCCACCAGTCAAAGTATTCCTGTTAGCAAAACTAAAAATAAAATAAATAGAGTAATAATGAATCCAATAGCACTTGATGGCTGAGGATGTTGGAGCACACTTCAGTCTATTTGAACATAAACTGCAGTACTGTGAGATGGATCAGTACTGATCTCTCCAACGCAAAGTAGAGTCATAATAAATTAAAAAATATACCCCAGAGTACACAAACAGCCCAGGACATAACTCTCAGTCTTGGCTTTGAGATACATGTCTGGGCTCTTACCAGACACTCAGTAAGAATTTTTCCTGTGACTGTATTTTAATAAAAGGAAACCATCTTTCCCTGTGTTACAGTTTTGTAGAAAATAACTTAATTATTTTTTGCCATTAAAAATGCTTTATAAAATTCATATTCATTTGAAGCTGAAAGCAGTCAAAGGTTACAGACAGAAATAAATGCATTTGGCAGATAGATTCTTTCCTTGCTTTCCACAATGACAGAATTTTTTCCTATCTCAATTTTTCCTTTGGACTGATCCATCCTTTTCACACAGAACAGTTACATCTGGATCTGATAGTACCTCAGCTACCCTGCAGCTCATGCATGGCAGTTGCCCCTATTTTTCCACTATCTACACAGAAAGAAAGCCCTCAGCTGTTGTGCTGTCACTGCAACTCTCTCCTTTGCCTTCCAGTTTCAGCACAATGTTGCATCTCCCCAGCAGACCCAACACTGCCATGGACCTTCAGCCCATGCTGCCCTTACAGGACAGCCCTGGAAAGGCAGGGAGCAGCATGGAGCTGGGGCAAAGGGCCACCCCATCCTTACCAATCACCCACTTGCTTTGTCCAGATTTACACCTTCACTCTGCCTACCCAAGCTGTGGGAGCACCCCTTGTCCCTAATCCTCCTCCTTTATGGGTCCAGGTCTTAGCAGCTCAGGGTGAGGCTGAGGACTGGGAAGTTCAAGTCCCAGCCAAGATGTAGGATATTGAAATGTTTTCCCTTGATAATGGTGTTTTCTGAGTAACCGCTCTTAAACATGAGTCCTCTGTACTTCCCAGAGCAAGAGAGCTGTCAGATAAAATAAAATTACTAAAATACTGCAAAAATAACAGTCCTGACCAGAAACTTCATTTAGTGCCTAACTTGAAGCACTGTTAGTAGGCAGATAATTTCACATATGTGAAAAGAAAAAACAAGTCATGCTACTTATATAAAAGGGGCCACCACAAATCACCAGGTGATTCTAAAGAGCATCTTCTCAGTGATACAGGCACACAATTTTTTTTCTAAGCAGGACTTTTCTTCCTGTGTGTGGCACAATTATCACTATCTCATTTAAGAACTTAAAATTCAAAATAAAGCAATTGAACTGGCAAGTCAAAGTAAACTTGTTTTATAGCTTTTGAGGAATGAATCTAAAAATTAATTCTGTCATAAATGCAGCACTGGACAAATGGATGTGTCACAGAGTGTACATGCAGTGCTGGACTTATCAATATGTCAACCAAATTCTACTCCCTCTAGTAAATCATTAGGTTCCTGCTGGCATCAAATGTGCATGGTATTAAGCCAGAATCTACTAGAAGACTTCAGTTTCCATGTAATAGTCTTTGTCTAAAGTTATATCTTACTTACATGGATTTGAAAATAGAGCATCTTACTACAAATTGTAGGAGTTTTTTTACAACCTTCAGTAACTTTTCCAGGTTGCATATCCGGTGGAGTTATCACATCTAAGAACATTAATTTAATAATGGCAGAGATTCTGTGTTACCAGTTTCAGGCTTCTGCTTCTGAAAGCACCAAACCATACTACTAATTTCATCAGCTTCTTGCATTATTTTAACAGTAAGAATTTGCCTGTTCTTTTTTTAATGGGAAGGCTGTTTCACGCTCCTTATTGTTCTAAGAGTTTGGATATGTCTTCTAATTTCTGATCCAAATGCAGTCATGCACAGTTTCTGGGTTTTTTTCTACTGCTAACTATGTCTTGTAGCTCTTTCCACATTGCAGTATTTATAGACATGAGCTGAAATCCCCTTGAGCCTTTGTTTGGCTAGATTGATCCCACCACCTGTTCTCATCTCTCTCACAGAACAGCCTCTTCAGTTCCCCAATTATCCCAGCCATTTTCTGTCCCTCTTCCAATTCAAAACAATTTTTCCTGGCTGTTAGTTACTGAAATTGTACACACCCTTTCAGATGCTGTTTCACTCGGGCCAGCACCTGTGAAAATAGTGTTTGGAGCTACCTCTCCCCTTACATCCAGGCACTGCAAATGCCCCTTTCATGGCTAACTCATGGTGGTCATTTGTGTCACTCTAAACAGCCTGCAAACAAGTCCTCTCTATTTTGGGTGTGGAGCTGCTCTGCCTTAATCATTACTTCCACTGAACTGATGGATTTCTGAGAAAGATGTACAGGTGGTGGCGTGGAACACAGCAATACTCACATCTTCTGCTGTATTCTGCAAGAGTTGTAACTGTTGTGCTACCATGTGGGCAAGGGAGTGGCCTTGGTTACAGCTTTCCACTCCTCTCTGCCTCACAGCCTCTCAGGACATCCACTCTCCACCACACCATGCAAGGACTGTCCCACACCAGCTCTTCTGGCTCCCCACTTGTGTGCAGCACAGACTTGGCCTCCAGAAATGGATGTGGCTTCACCTGGCAGGAGCCCCCATGGCCACCCTGTTTGGTGGGAAGGACTCACCTCTGCAGGGCACTTGGACCAGCATCTCTGCCCTCAGCCAAGCCCCAGCAAGGTGGGCCACTTTCAGAACATCAACAGGGAACTCAGAAGGAGGCAGCAAAACTTCCAGATGTTAAAATAAAATTTCTTGCTCTTTTATGAGATCCTTTTCTTTCTATAATTTTAGACACTTCCCTAGGTGGTGAGGCATGAATGAAAGTGCCGCATACTGGATTTACAGATAGCAGTCAGGCTCTGGTATTTCTGGTTCTTTCAAAGGTCAGCTCTTTTATAGAATCACAGAATCATTAAGGTTGGAATAAACCTCTAAGATCATTGAATCTAACCCTTAACCCAGACTTAACTGCCAGATTCACCTCTAAACCATGTCTCTAAGCACCACACCTACACATTTTCTGAACACTTCCAGGGACACTTCCACCACTTTCCTGGGCAGCCTATTCTATTACTTGATCACAATTTTGCTGGAGAAATTTTTTAATAACCAGTGTAAACTAGCCCTGGTGAAATATGAGGGCATTTCCTCTTGTTCTGTCATTTTTTATCTGGCAGAGAAGACTGACCCCCACCTGGCTGCAGCCTTCTGTCAGGTAGAGAAACAAAGTCTCCCTTTTCTCCAGGCTGAACACGCCCAGCTCCCTCGGGCACTCCTCATATGAGTCACTCTTTAGACTCTTTGCCAGCTCTGTTGTCCTCCTCCCGACGGGCTCCAGCCCCTCAATGTCCTTCCTACAGTGAGGCATACAGGATTCAAGGTGCAGCCTCACAGTGCTGAGTTGTCCCATGTTACGCATGGAACACACAGATGATGGATTTTGATGTGTTTGTTTCTCTGACTGTTCTTTCAGAGAAAATGGATGGCCACCCACTGCAGGAGCCTCATGAGTCCAAATGAGGAGCATACCTGCATCCTGGGGCGCCCGTGTCCAACTCTGTTGGGAGCATAGCACAGGACGGGCAGCACCTGACTCCACGACACCTTTCCTGCAGGTCAAACAAGAGGCAGTCAGGCCTCCAGCAGAGATCAATTGTCTCCCTGTGATAAAAAAGAAGTGAACTGAGCTTACAGACAGGGCCCCAGGGGAAATGGCCAGGGGTGACTGTTCCCAAGGCAGAAACACATCTTGGCACCTCTTAGCTCCTGCTAAACCATATTACTGTCCAGGAAGGCAGCACAGTAGCTCCCAGAGGGACTGGGATACTTGTCATACAGCGCTCGCTTGCCTATTTGAATGGAAAAGAGATTGCTTCTTGGACAAGTCTGTGAGGGAGCTCAGCACCACTAGCAGCAGAGCTGACACCCCGGGGGGAAGGGGACTGGCTTTCCTTTCGGTGGGGCATCAAAACCTTAACAAGGTGTTTGAGGGTGCATTGTGGCTTTGCAAATAGGAGCCATGCCTTGAAATGCCTCCAAGGGAAACTGCTGTGAAATGTGTGCAGGCAGAAGGTAATTGCCCAGATTAGACTTTGGCTAAGGCACAGGACTTGACACTTGGTGACGGCATGTGCCGCAGGAGCTTCAATAACCGCACTTGGCTGCTGCTCCTGTGACTGCACAACACCTCAGAGCAGGGCTCACCTGCGAGGGCTGATGGCCACCTGACAGCCACCACAGGCAGTAGCTCTAGACAAAGTCAGAGCTGTGTCACAGGAGCTGTGCCCATCGTCCTTTTCTTCTGCAAAAGGGTAATTCCAACAGCTCTTACCAACCTCAAAAATGAATTCTGCCCTCTTCCTTTTTTCTAGGCTTTTTCTTCTTCCAAATTTTTCTCTTTTCTTATCTGCCACTTTTCAGTATTCATTTTCTTCTTTATCATCTCCTTTTTCTATATAATTTTTCACCTCTCATACAGACAGTTTCCTCACCTGTCACTCTACTTTCCTCAAAAGTATGGTATTGTTTTTTTAAAAACGTTTCCTTGTCTTGTCCAAATGCTCTCCATCGTGCTTTCCCTGAATTCCCTCATTGTCTTTTATTTTCCCTTGCTGCTACTTAGCTGCTTTTGCCATTTGATTAAACATCCAGGATGTTTCTCATCTTCTCAAGTTTCTGTGTGCAAGGTCTGGGGCCACAGGTCAACTCCTCAATGTGCTCTGCATTCCAGAATTGCTTCCATCCTCAGAAGATCCCAAGCCTCAGCTTCCATTTGGCCATTGGAGATTGACCATAGGTCAATTTTCAGGCTGTGGGAGCATATGCAATTATAAAGGCAGCTAAAGATCAATCGTACATGCCATATTTCCTGTAATACTTGATCTAGAAATACTCATGAGTTGTTGTGATTCTGAGCAGTAGAAAATTGTTGGAAAGTGTTTCAGTTAGTTATAAATTGCTTTTGGTTACATTTTGGTCAATAAATACAGAAGCAAAAGGTGTCTCCACTGTTTTGTTGCCAAGGCAGCAAAATTTCTGACAATTCATTAGAAGAACCCCCTCTCCATTAGGTTTCATTTCCCTCCAGTAATTTGTTCCTCTTTCTGGGAAAATCTGTCTCATTAATATTTGCAGGTACAAGCTTACCCATATTTTTTCAGTACTGCTACTGGGTAACCCTAAGTAATTCTCTTTGATGTGGCTATATATATAAAAGAAATACTAATTCTGTTATTTATAGTTGCAATGAGCAAACTAATTAATACTTAGTAGTGCTTCTGAACATATCTATCTTCTTGCCTTTTAACATTTTGGCCACTACTCAGTTTTCTTCATGTTATCACTGCCTTCACACTAGCACCCAGAACCGTAACTAATTTGACAGAGGGAGATGTCTAGTGCTACATGAAGAAGGGCTATTCATGCCATCGCCTGTGATGTGATACCTCCAGTCATCCATCTCCAAGTGATGTTGGCTCTGCTTCCACTGTATCATATTGACAGTTCACACCCTGCTTGTTGTTCAACTGATACCATAGGAAAGCCTTTTTCCACCTGGATGGTAGACTGCTTTTCAAGTCTCTCTGTCTGACTGGATGTCTGCACTGGAATTAGTTCTGATTACAGACAGCACCTGTACTGAATGGATCTCACTTGAATAACTCTGCTGCATCCTTAAAATATTGACATTAACTATTAACCTATAACTCAAGGGGAGCTAAAGCTCTATTCATCTCCCAGTCCTTAAGGCCAAGGTTCAGGGCCTGGTGTGCAACATTGGTGACCCGACACAACCCATAGCTAAGTTTTAGTGGTATATAGCCTTATAAACCATTTTTTCCAATGCAAATATGAAACTGCACTAACATATGAGCTCAGGTACTATCCTCCACATAGGCTCAGGTGCAGCTGAGAAAAATCTCAGGTTCTTTCCCAGGAGACTTCCTGAATGCTCATGAACTTAATGCAACCATCTGGTGGGTTTTCACTCACAGAAATCCAGGACTTTGTATCTGCTTGAAAGCTTCAAACCACATTTATTGTAAATTCATGAAAAAAAAAAAAAAAAAAAAGAAAAAAGAAACCACAGGCTGGTAAACTATTACATCTCAGTGTAAAGAATTTGTCCAGTGATGTGCAATCAGATATTGATAAGAATATCCAAATAAGCAACAACTTCTCAATATAAATCTCATTAAATAAAAAAGAAAATTATTTCCATATTTACAGATTACAATGCAAATGGATGATTAAAGCATTATTTTGTATTTAGCAGGTTTATTTCTTTGAAATAAAACATAAATGGCTTGAATCTAAGAGTGTACTTTGGAAGCAGCTTTCTAGACAGTCTATGTTACCACCAGTGAAAGAACAAGCAGCCTCCCCTCGATCACTGCTCTGCTTCTTCTCTCATCCAGGCTTTCACCGAAGGGCTTCTGGTACCTCCACCTATGAAACAGGGGCAGGAAGGGGATTCATTACATTTGCTGTACAGTCTAGATGGCAAAATACCTGAAATTCCTGCCAGACATACATTGCCAAGAGCTCTGTGCTACATATCGTCTACCATAACAAGACTGAGCCTGGGAAAGTACCCTATTTTCTGTCAAAATCACGGCCAGATAGAAACCTCTGTGCTGAGAAAAGCCCAAATCAGAGGGAAGCCTCCTCCCAAGTTTTCGCTCACATAGGCATTATTATGCTCACATTTCTAAGATTATTTTTTTTTAATTAAATGTGTGTACTAAAATTAACTCAGCTTGTGCTATATTTGGACCACAATCAGTTACAGAACTAGGATCTCTTACTTACCCGCCTTAGTTGCTTTATGCTGCTTGCCCGAATTGCTTCCATAAGGTTGTCATGGAGAGACCTTTGTGGGGTGGATGGCCGGGTGGAGGGTCGTGAACCTTCCTCTGATTTTCTGTCTGAGACTGATTTTAAAGAATCTTTAATTTCTCTCAATATGCTGTTCTCATGTTTTCTGGTTTTTTTGCTTTTTTTCTTTTTCTGTCCATTATTTAATGCTTTTTTTGAGCTTTCTTGCTGTTTGATGACTTCAGCTATATTCCTGGTAGGTGCCTTCTTATCTGGAATAACCGGAGGAGGGGGAGGAGGAGGGGGAGGTGGGGGTGAGGGGGAAGGGGAGGTGGGGGTGCAGGTGCTGAAGGCTGACATTTCACTGGCAGTGCTTTCTTAGGGAGCTTTGGGGAAGACCACGGTGAGCTTTTAGGTGACACGTAAGGTGAGGACCGAGGTGTGCCCTTCTGCAAAACTTTGGTCTTTGGATTGATAGCTCCATCACAACCTGACTCTTGTTGCCGCTGCTCCTGCATACGCTTTTGCCTTTGTTTGTCCATATTTCTTGTCAGGATACTTGTCATGCTCATTCTTGGGCCAGCAAGGTCAAAGTGGTACCCCAGCTTTACCAGAGTGGTGTTCTCTTTCAACAGTTTGACTATGTCCATTTCCACCTGGCTGCCCATGATGTGCCTTTGATTGTGGAACCGCAGTTCTGTTAGAACTTTGTTGTGCTGCAAAGCTCTCATGATGGCCAGCACACCTTTGCCTGTGATAAAATTTGATTCAATATTCAGACTAGTTATATGCTGATTAACCTTTAACATACCAGCAATAGCTATTGCCACATTGTCATCAGCATGGGTGTTAGCCAAGCTGAATGTCTTAACCATCGTGTTGTCCCTCAGGGCTTGAGAAAATTGTATGAGCATCTGTGAAGTGATGTTTTCAATGTTGTTCAGATTGACCTCTGTGGTGTCAGGGTCATTGCTCTTAACTTTTTCCAAAGCATCTTCAATAACGGTTGGATTTCCACAAGGGTGGATGGCACTGCTTTTTGAGCTCCGATTATCACTTTCTTTTCCACCATGGCCATTGAGGAAGTTTTCATTGTCCTTTGCACCATTACACTTTTTGTGTCTGATGTGGTCGGAACGCCTGCCAGCTGCAGCATTTTGTTCTTCCTCATTCTCATCATCACTCTCATCTTCATTTTCCTCATCATCATCTTCATCATCCTCTTCAGTATATGCCTCCTCAGACACTTCACTATTGCTTTCTGTGAAACATTCTTCTTGAAGTTCTTCTGAATTGTCTTCTTGCTCAGAATCCTGAACAGGAATGTAGGTGTGGGTGTTAAACATGATTGATACAATGTAACTAGTGCCTTTTAGCACAGGAACAATTATACTGACACTATGTAAGTTAACATTGAAAGATAAAATCAAATAGATACAGTTAGGAGATCAGAAAATGTTTCATCTAACACCTTTTTAACATTATTTATTTTACATTCTTTAGCAGATTCTTAGCATAAATTGCAACCACTTCACCAATGTCAATGATTTCTGCCAAGAGAAAACTTGATACAAGGTATTATGACACAGACATACTTCAGGTTTTCTATGTGTCGGCATGTCTACAAGGGGATATAATACAGATCCTTGACAGCAGAAACATTAAACAATTTCAGAATGAATATGAGCAACAAGCTTCTTAATTTCATGAGAATTAGCCATCTCAGACTCCCTTGCATATGTTCGTATGTCTAAAAAATTAAAATTAAATGTTGCCATGATTTAAAATACAAATAGTGTCTGCATGGGTAGTCATGTATACCAGCAAGCAAAACAATACAGAATTGCAGAGGTCATGTCAAAAATACTTTGGATGTACTGCATGGGCTGTACATAGTAATAAAGTATTTGTGAAGAAAGGATTGAGATGCATTCCCACATATAACATGTAACCCCTGAATTTTGTCGTGTTTGTCAGAGCTCACCACCAGTTATCACAGGTCAGCTGCCATACCGTAAATTGTTATAACTTATTGTCTACAGAGCAAATGCATTGTTTTTCTGAAACACAAGGCTGTTTTAGTGTGTTTGGTGGGCACCAGGAAGGCAAACTTGGAACCATGCCCCAAAGCTCTGCTTGTTGCCTTTAGCAGTTATGGTGGCAAAAGAGAACTCTCTGCAGAGGAGCAGGAAAAGGTCTTCACCCCAGGAAAGCCTCACTTTCAACATGGAGTACTCCAGTAGTGTGATGGGGAATCTATGGGGCATGACAGAACCCAGAATCTACAACCAACCTTAAACCTCTTGCTCAAAAAAATCTTCCATGTCATGTTTTGTCTACTGAAAAAACTATGGGTATGCATTTTTCTTTAATTGTTCTGTATGCACTACTTTAGCAATTGTGTTTTCATCTCTCTAAAATACTCGTGTGTATTTTCCAAAGTGAATACACCACTCTGTAGAGACACAGCAATTCTGTTTCTGGAAAACAAAAGTGTTACTAACAGGACGGCCTATTTTTAGACAACCTGTGCAGTTTTAGATTTGCTTCGTTATTTGGCTCTGAAAATAGAGAACTGTTAAAATACATGGTGCTCTTTCACAATTTTCAGTAGAATTCTGTGCTGGGACATATGGAAAAAATATGCTAATTGTAATGTTTGTAGAACTGTGACTCTAAATGAAACAGGACATTGAGCTGTTTCTGCCTGATGTTCCTGAGTATTCACTACCTTAGGTGTTAAAGGGTCTGACTGCATTTGCCTGCACACAGAGATCTTGTAGGATCCAGCCCCTTTGCTTCTCCTGTAGAACATGTGCAGCAAGGCTGTTATGCTGAGAGATACTGTGCTACCTATAGGCTTATTATGGGATTAAGATTTCTATCTATATCTTCTATATATGTCTAGTGCTTTGAGACCTGAAAGCATCCAACACCCTGTCTTCATGGCTTTGGTTTTATATCTCGAGGAATATATACTACAGATGAGCAGAAGGAGGTGCCTTTAAATTCACTATTGATATGTTTAGTGATGCTAGATTAATAAAAACATACTTGTTGGGGTTTTTTTTAAATGACATTTCTGAGGTCAAAGGCGGAATTCAGTTGCCTGTCACATACATTGTCTGGTGTCATAATAAAATCTGCATGATAATTTTGAAATTGAATACAGAGACATATTCTTACTGTGGCAGCACTGTGGTACAGGACTGCTGCAGGCAGCCTGTAGGGCTTCACCTTACTTTATGGGAGTAATTTGATGAAAAGTTAGGACTAAGACAGTCAATGCAGAGGTAAATATCTCTGGAGGACACTCTAAAAGGCTATCTGCAAGTTGTTTGCCTTTTGGACCAGCTGATCTGTCACCACTAACTATAGAAAGAGCATGAATAACCATCTTAGATAAAGGTGCATAATTTCCAGACAGTTGAAAGCAAGAAAGAAATTGTTTTCAAGGAGCTTTCTTATGGCCATCAGTGGAGAGGGGTTTTGTGACCTCTATATCAGCATATCAACCTTCTCTTATTTAAGGATTAATTTAGGAATTTTTTTCTCAGATCAAAAAGTATAGGATCTTTTGCCAGGACTTGGAGGTTTAGCCAGTACCCACTATTAATGCTTTATATACATGGAAAAAGAAAAAAAAAGAAAGATCCTGCCATTGTATAAAACACTGAATTAGACCTGGTTCAGCAAGTTTTTTAGAACAGCCCAGGTTTTGAGTCCCAGGCTAAGCTGGAAATAAACATTAATCTTGCCATTTACTCTCTAGGATTGACAAACAGGGAGTGAAGTCGATGTCTGCAAGCTGATACTAATGGTCTGATGACAGCTACTGGTCTGTGCTCCTGCCTGCAAAGACCTTATATCACCATTCACAAACAAGAGAACATACATGTAACAAACATCCTGGATATCGCAGGGTAATTTAATCCATCTAACTTTCCTCTAGGAGGATATTTTATCTAACGTATAAACTGCAATTATTTCCTTGCAAATGAAATAAGATCCTGAACCAAAGCCGTTAGAGGTTCTGAGTTCAGTTTTGCTGTCTTTGCCTTTTTTGTATTACTTTCTGCTTAAACATGGGAAAATGTGTCCCTATGAACAGAATAAGAGCTTGGTATGAAGCAATGCTTAAAAATTCCTGAGTCTCCACTTTGCTTTGAAATTACATGGAGCCATCATGAAAATACAAGTTGCTTCTTGGTTGGGCTCAGTCTTACATATACTTTTAGCAAGGATCAGGAGTGCCAATGTGGACATCAGCTGAGACTGAGAGTGCTCACTGCTTGCCAAGACTGCCCAGCTGTACTGTCCATTTTCAGTTCAGGAAATGGCTTTTATTACTAACATTTTTATTTTGGGGGATGAGTTGACTAACAAACACTATTGGTTGTTTTTTTGGGGAATGTAGTTAAATGGTTTGACTGATGACTCTGTCCCAGGCCCTATTGTACAGCTGCCCTCTGACAACAGTTGCCAGAAGACTCCTAAACCATGCCAAGGATCCTCAGCTGGAACAAAGCAAGACAAGCTGCTGACTGAAACACAAGCTGCTTTCTTCCAGCGAGCACAAAGCCTGGCATCTGCTTACTCAACTTCTGACATAACATGTATTCAAAATTATCTTCCTTTCATGATTCTCAGCAGTCAATACTGGCTGTTTTTTAATGAAAGGAAAAGGCATTTTGTGCAGCTTTCTTAAAAATTCAAGTGCTATCCAAAAGCCCCATCTCTATTAATAATTTCTAACATGCCCTTTAAATTTTTTCCTATTTTAATCACTAATGACAGTTTTTATGGCACTTTTTTCTGTTCCAAACTGAGCACTTAAGATACCTCCAGAGAGAGCAAAAGCTCTCTGAGCTGATACTCAGTGCTTTAGCGGGCACAGAGGTATGGCTAACAATGTTCTTAAAAATGCTACATGAGACTGAAAAAACATTAAGTCAGTGAGATCATGCCAATGAAGCATAAAACCAAATATCTATAGGAAACAGCAAGTGCCTCAGCATCTTACCTTCTCACATGCACCCAACCTCTCTTTTTCTAGGAGTTTCTTGGTCTCCCTCTCCCAGTAGGCCATCAGCGCTTCCCTGCTGAAAGTCCCTGTTGGTGTTTTCTCTGTCAGGCTCTTCTGCCGTTGTCCCACTGGAAGGTTACGGTCGGGCTCTATGTCCTCCAGCTCCCGCTCCAGCTCCTTCAACTCTTCTTCAGTGAGAGAAGCGAGGAGCTCATCTTCATCAATGTCTTCATATTTACTGAGCTCTCTTCTATACCCAAAGGTAGACATGGTCCTGCTTGGTCAGGCTGGTACAAAGCTAAAGTGACCAGGCATTCAAGAAGGCTGAAGCAAGCAAACTGTGTCTCCTGTGGTCAGCAACTGTTTCCCTGCATAGCCAGAGGCACCCTTTTAAGAGTAATCATCGGGGGCTTACGACAATGCATGAAGGGATGAAAGCATGCTCCGTTTTAAGCATCAGACGTCAGCTAGACATCTGAACAGCAAGAATGTCCCAACACTAATGTTTGCAAGTCCCTTAAAGAGGGGGATTATTGACACACTGGCCATGGCCATATTTAGAGCAGGCAGCTAGTGGGAGAATACCAGCCTCGCAGACGGGGGGGCGGCACCAAATAAAACCCTGGGTGCACTTACACTGGCCTCGAGTCCAAACTGCAGCAGGGAAAGAACAATGAAAATCCATTTAATCCTGAGCTGTCACAGGGACTGGAAATAAGACACCCTTGCCGTTGTTCAGTGACTTCCTCTCACTTTCACGGTTTTCTAGTGGAATGCTGTTATCTCACCAAGGTGTTTGCAGGCAGTTGGGATCCGTGGAGAGGCAGCCAAGGGGAGGAGGTCGGCGTGCCAGCAGCTGTGGGGAGCACTGCTCCCACAGTGTCACATGTTGCCTGTAACAAACCACACAATTGAATTTTTTATTATTTCCCTTATTTTTTCTAGGACTATCAGAGTGAGAGTCAGCTGGGCATGTCCATTTGAAGCACCTGTGTGATTTTTTTTTTTCACCTGGAAAATTGTGCTCTGCTGGAGGGAAAGGACAGAGTCACCCAGAGATTTAAGGGTAACAAGCCCTGGGTGGGCAGGGGGATTGTGCTTTCATCACTTCTGATAGGCCAAGCAACTGAAGGCCGCTAGTGGCTATTCTTTTAATGGCTGTTGCTCGCTGTCACTGACTGACGTGCAGCTGGAGAGTGCCCTTCAATTCTGTATTCTAAATGTATAGCTACATTACAGTTTCTGTTAATAGATGATACATTATTCTGGTATTATTTTTATTGGCAGGCATGATTCAGTAAGAAGAATTACAAAAAGAAAGATTAAACTTTGTACTGTTTATTGTTTGTTTTTTTGATGTAGTTGTTTTTTGGGTTTTTTTCTTTTTTTCTATTTAGCAGTGAATGGTGGTGAACTAGCAACATTTTCTGAATTCTGTGTTGTGAGAGAGGGGGAGAGAAGAGAGAAGGTTTTGGTACATGGAAGTAGGAACACATCTATAACAACATATATTAACCTTCTTAAATGAAAACACATAGTGTGCTTTAGACAGTCAACCCAAAATTTAATGGAAATATAAGTGAACATAATTTGAAGTTTTGTTCTTTATCATATCCTTTTGGTCAGTACGGATTGGACACCTGAACTGACATATGTCATTCAGCCAAATTGCTCATTTAGTTTCATTATTTACGCATACAGCTTTACTGACAGTAGAGAGAGAAGACTTGAGCATGATTTTCATAAAGATTTGATAAAGAAATTATACTTTTTCTTTGATCATTTGTCTATATGAACTTCATGCATTTATCTTGATCAAGAAATGGTATGAAAGCTTATAACCCTAGTCTTTTCTAACCTACAAAATACATTAATAAAGCAGACATAAGAATACTGTACACCTTAATATAAAATAAATATTTGCAGGTCATTTACATTGACAGAATCCTTGGATAAAATTAGAAGGAGGCAGATGCTTAGCATATGGAGCTAAGAGTGTTGCCTTCACCCTTATACCTCCATGGTATCAGGTCCCATGATGGGTCAAGTGCACACTGACAAGTCAGTGGGTCCATAGGACCTCTGTTCGCTCTTTCAGCTGCACCTGCAGAACAAAGTCTGTGACAAATTCTGAAAAATGTGAAAGAATAGGAAAATACAATAAGTATCCTTTTTCTTTTAACTTGGCATCATCAATGCTTCTTGATAGAGCTGACACAGGCATTCATTATCTGTATATAGCTGCACTCAAAGTAATTTTATTTCTTTAGTATGTCTAGGACAATGGTTCACATCATTATCATTGGAGTTAGCCTGAGAAGCAGCACCATAAAATTATCTTTCTTGAGTGCATTTTTGTTGACAAGATTTTGTTTCAACATTTTTTGATGGAGATAGGAAATGTGAACCGGACAGATTTTCTGCTGGAAAATGCTGATTGAAACTGCAATGCTTTTAGAGATATGCTATATTTTATTAATACAATGTTGATATGTACAACACTGATATGTACAATATTAAAAGCAAAAATATGATGTTAAAAATTAAATCTATTCAAATATACTGTTTCCCAGAAAAATCTCAGCTTTCTGCTTTTCCTTTTTTGTCAGGTACAACAAAATTTGTAATTCTTTCAATTTTCTTGAACTGAGAGTCCATTATACAAAGTACAAACATACAGATAGCTGAATTGTCTATTCAAAGATTTCTGTGTATAAACCAAATTTTCCAAACTCAAAGAAACTTCAAAAAGCAGCATGTATTATTCACTTCTAAAATAATATTCCAAAGGAAGATTAAGTAACATGAATATTATCTTCAATGATACTCCTTGCTTAGACATGATACAACACCAGGCCAGTGGTGATGTTTTTCTGCACAAAATACCAATGATATCTATTCTAGCTATGAGATAAAATATTTTAAAGATGTTACTAAAGATGGACAAGGTACTTTCATATACATTTATCCCCTGAATTAGGGGGGAAATTGGCAGTCAGGTGAGGTTATGAGAGGTTTGTGTCCCTTCTTGATCTTACATGACACTCATTTTTAGGACCTATTCTTTACAGGGAAACTGCCAAAGTTGAAGAGCCATGAACACTTTATAGGGCAATTTTAATAAAAATAATAAAGCTGTAGCATATGGCAAATTACACACAGAGGAAAAAGATGGATGCTAAAACTGTAAAGACTCACAGATCAGAAAACGTGGGAGTAGTATTTGTTGTTGCCTGCTGATGAGCACTGAAACACAGTCCTTAATTCCATATTTCTGTGATCATATACTTTGATCCTAGACACGAGTACTCAGAACCTTTACTCTTTTTCATTGCATGGGAAAGATCACACACATTTAATAGCCTTTCAGCATTTTATTTTGCTCCTGTTCTTCAGAATAGTAAAGCTATCAATAATTTTAATTGTCCAGTGGCCTTTTCAGAGGACAGGAAGGTGCTACCACTTTTTTAAGGAAAAAGAAGAGAGGTAAAGAAACCTTAAGACTGAAAGTATTCACTAATTTGGAATTTTGGATTCCCCTTCTGGCAGTATTTGGCATTATGCAAGCATTTCAGCTGACCAGGGTTCAATTCCTGTGGGCATCAGCCATGGCTGAAGCTTCCCACCCTTACAACATTTCAGATCCAGGTTCCATGAAGAACTCAGAGCAAAGACAGGAGTGACTGTGTTTTCCTGTTATTAGCACTCTTACCTGAAACATTTTGTTCCTGTTTCATAGTCTCCTTTCTCTGGCACTATACATGTTCTGATTTCTGAAAAAAAAAAAAAAAACAAAAAACCCAGCAGTCTCAGCAAACTGTTCTGTCTCTCTGGCTGTGCTCTCAATCACACCATTATAAACAGTTTAGGAAGAGTCCATTGTGTGCCAGTGAGGTGGCACAATGAACTTCTTTCACAGGAGGCTGTGAGTAGAGCATGAACCATATGTAGTACAGGAGGGCAGATTTATAGTGGCTACATTGACTTCTGTTTAGGATGAATCCTCCAACTGGACATTAGGAAAATTTCTTCATGGAAGGGGTTCCAAATATTGGAACAGGTAGTCCAGGGGAGTAGTCACCTGAGTCACCTCTCCTGTATTTAAGAGACATGTAGATGTGGTACTCAGGAACATGGTTTAGTAGTGGTCTTAGTGTTAGGTTAACATTTGAACTTGATGAACTAAAAGATCTTTCTGATGATTTGATGAGGTGCTTTGCCAAGTCCTAACCAAACTCACTTCTCTAATGTCCTGCTGAAATCCTGTATGCAGAGAATTAACTTTTCCACCAATAGGCCATGAAAACTCATCTCTCATTTGACAGAATTATTAAAAGGTTTGTTCACTTCTGAACCTGAGCTGAGAGAAAACAAGAACTGGAAGCATCCATTTTATATTCACTCTGTCATTGTAGATCTTGGCACCCAAGGTTCCAGGCTTTCAGCAAGCACATAGATTTCAGACAAAACTTTCAATCTTTCCTAACGTGGTGGAAAGATTATTTATTTTCTTGGTTTTGCAAGAGTAAATCCTTCTAAGTGTCCTCTTTTCCTTTTCCAAGCAATTAACTATTTCTATCAGCAGCCTAGGGAACTCTGTTCTGCTTCTCGTTTCTACACATGGGGCACATTGGCTCAATTGCTTAGAGGCCACAAACATGTGGCAGGTGGTGCTCACCCCTCAGCAGGACAAAACCCACAGTTAAATGTATATTTCCACTCATCTGAGTCCAGGAAAACTACAGGCAGGCAAAGAAAGGGCTGTACAACCTTGTCCTCAGGCACAGGACAGTGACTATTTCTGTCCTGGCTCCCCAGGACAGCCTGTCAGACAGATGCGTTGGCTCATACTGAGCTCAGTCCCACACTGCAGGAACAGCTCCAATTGCCATAGAGCACATTAAAAACAATGCACCACAGCATGCTGGGCTTTCCCCATGTCTCCTGCTGTATCTCTGCAGTGCTGCTTGCCCGTGCCTCCCACCACCACTTGTGCAACCCTCATCCCTCAACTAACTCCTTTCCTCTTGCCATGCACTCAAGCAGACCCCAAGGCACCAGCCCCTGAGTTCTCTCCTTCATGCCTTATTGCTGCTGTGCTGTCTTCTCCATCCCTGGTCCTGCAGGCACCCTGCTTCTGCTTTCCCTGCAAGTCACTCACTGTTCTCACCCTGTTCGCTGACCTCTCCTTCCTACTCCTCCTCGCACGTCTCCTCTGTTCTGCCTTCTAGTTCCTCATTGCCTGCTCTCCCCTCCCACTAATATATATATATATATATATATATATATATTTATCTCTACACACGTCTCAGTTTTTGCATGCTGTGTGTACAGGCCCAGGTTGAATGCAGAATTCAAACCATCCTGGAGAGACACAGGGTCAAGCAGCCTGGCAAGTACACAAGACCACGAGGCAGACTGATGGGACAAGCTGCAGCTCTTTCCCTCGGGAGACTCGCATAACTTGTGAAAATCGTGCGCACGGTACTGTGCCTGAAAAGGATGTGTCATCACCTACATTTAACAGCGGTATCAGCGGAGCAAACGGGATGAAGCATGCACTGAAGGCATTTCAAGAAACAATTTTTCAACTGCTTTTCTCAATGCCAGATGATTGTGTTGTTCACTCCATCTTTCTGGGTGATACTGTAAACAGGGAGTCACACAGAAGAAAAAGATTTCTGTCATCCATGCTGGGGGAACATAAAGTGGGGTAAGTGCAAAGATGACCCTGATTCAAAACCAGTCTTTGCTTGGGAATCAGATTCAGCATTCTAGCTCAAAGACAGATTTTTCCCACAGATTCCCTGCAACACACCCTAGGATACCAGAAGGGCAGATTCCAGTTCCAGGCTGTAGTTTAACAACTCGGACCATTATAAACAGTAATCAGCTTTCACTCAAAAACATGTGCATGTGGGCTGCCTTATTGCTCAGATCAATTTTGAGAACAGCTTTCTCAACAGTTGCTGGGGACATAAGTATAAACCATATACCAAGAAGCTACAGAGCAACCACTAATTTAAAGTATTTCAATGGTGAGGGTGTTTGTGTTGCCTTACTTATAAAGACAGAAGAGTATGAGGGAGTGAAGGAGTGAATGGGCTATGATAGTGCTGCTGATGGGAAGACCATATGGATGCATCCTGGAAGGGGAGTCAAGGAGTCAACCTGACTGTAGGAAAGGACTGGGTGAAAAAATACATCTGAGTGCAAATAAGAACATTTCTGAACTAACAAATTTCTCAACCTTTAATTAAAAGAAAGAAAACTCACTGCTCGCATTGTACAGGCACCTTTGTGCATGGATCCTGGAGGTACATTTTATTATACAGAGAGGATGCCACTGGGTGCCAAAGGTGCAGCAGACTCGGGGTTTATTGCTCCTTCGTACCTGAACCACACTAAAATAAGGAAGACAACTGGGAAAAATAAATCTTATTGAATAAATGTCAATCCCATTCCCAGTTTTCTTTCCTTCCTACACAACCTATACTTTTTAATCATCTCATGTCAGTACAATGTCATGTTCTGTAATAACAGCGTGAGATGAACCCGCTTATCTTTGACAGCACAAATTATTCCTGCCAGGGTTTTGCCCAAAGCAAGTGCTTCTTCACGTCTCTGCAGACTGGCCATTTCCTCATTTCTGACACACCAAAAAGATAAACTGCTTTGTACACAAGGGTGGTCTTCATGCTCTTGCTTCCATATAGCTGCTCTTATTCCTCAGGAAGAATCTCAGTCCACTTCACAAACATTGCCAACAGATTTACAAACTATATATAGAAATCGTTTCACTTGCTACTGATATACAGACATAGGGTGACCACAGCAGCTGTTTGGAATTACATAGTGATATTCCTCAACAGGTTTGGAAAGGAAGTAGAGGCCACTGTATTGCAAAGAAAGTAACAGAGGAACTGCTGTTTGCACAAAAAATGTGGGGTTTGGAAGGGTAATTTCAGTGGGATGCAGTTAGCCTACAACTCTTTAAAAAGTGAAGCATAATAAAATAGGTAAAATTTACCAGGGTAAAAGCTACATTATTTGTGGTGGTATTTGCAAATACACTGTATTATCCATGTTCATGTCAGGTAGTTATTAAATTATGACTGTGAAAACTGCATGGATTTCATCCTTTGTTAATACCTGAGTCCCAGACAATTCTCCCATGTAACTTAGCCAAACTTACAGTTTGTCATTCAGTTAAAAAAATTACTCTATTTTTTTATACACAGAGAGCAAAACAGGTACTTACTTACTATATTTAGCATTTCCTTTGTCACTTTTTTTTACAGTGTGTTTATGAAGATTTTGTTAAAGGAGATGCAGCAATATAAACAAATCATACACTTCATAGGAAATTAAGTACAAACAGAAGTACTAACCAGGTAAACTCTCTTTAATTATGTCAGGAAGTTGTTTTGGTTTTACTTCTTTTTAGTCCATATTAATTATAACAGGAGTTCTGAGAATATCTACCGTGCACAGCATATGGACAAATGGCCATGGGCTTGCCCAATTAGATGTAGAGATTTCTACTGAAAATTTGAATTTTGAAAATTAAATGTAAATACATTGTACACGTCATCACAGTAATGTTGTTATATCATTCTTATGACTACTAACCATTCACTAATATATTTTTGTAGCTCTTCAGGAGAACTCCAGCTCTTTCAGACATTCCTTATAAGACTTATGTTCCAAGTCCTGGAAGTGATGGAAAAACAAAAGAGATAAGGCCTCTTCTGCAGAGGTAAGTCATCACAAATTTATGCCCATGCAAGCCACAGCCAAACAATAGATATTTTAGTAGGATTTTTTTTTTCTGCCCCAAGTAAGGGTCACAAAAAATCCCTTTACCTTACCCCAAGGTAGACACAAAAGAGCCTATGACCTCATGACTATGTTTTTCCATGTGTGACTCCAGTACTGATGGCAATAGTCTGAGAAAGGGCAGCTCAGGCACTTGGAGCCCATGCCAAAACATAGACTGCTGCAGTAAAACTGCTGCTCACCTCCCGCCTCAGCCTCACCTCTGCCTTGATACCCAAAATGAGCTCTGCCATGTCAGCTCCCAAAATGAGATGGTAGTCAGTGCATAGAGTTTTACAGATGACCCACATGCAACATTATGGCTTCTACAGGGAATATCTGGTCATATACAGGACTCATTGCTGTGGTTTGCTCCCTCCTTCACTGAGCTCTGAAAACACTCAGAGTCACAAAGTCCATCCCATGGGTGCTGAAAAGGCTAAAGGCTGATGTAACCACTGTTGAATGCCTGGCTCCTTGGAGAGCTCACAGCCTGGTGCAGCTGCTTGTGTCAGATTTTTTGAGAAACAGAAACCAAATTATACCTCTGATTTCAAACATTGTCCCCAAATCGATAGGATTTAGGAGTCCCTATCCCACAGCATGCCTGAATCAGTGCCAGGGCATTTAATTACTTGTAGACAACATTGCCCGGGGTGGGCATGCCATGGAATTGGGTTGCGGGGGAACAGCCTGTGAGACACACCCAAATAGTCAAGAAAATTAAAATCTAGTGTTGCAAGGGTTCAATCACAGTACAAGTAGGGAAAATAAAAAGGTTATTTTTTCCTACCAATTTATTCTTCCAGCTGGGGATGATGCCTTTGTGTCTTAACACAACCACCAGTTCTGGTCCAGTTACATTTCCTGCTTCTATCACCATGTAGTCAAGTACATAGAAGTAGCATCAAATGGTCTGGCTGCAAAACATGGGAGTCAAAAGAGCTGTGTTCAATTCCTAGCTGTGCCATAAACCTAACCTGGTGAAAATAGCTCCCTTTCCATGACTATCTCACCTCACACTTCATTTAAAATGAAGTTTTGCTTCTCCCTCCATTCACTTCCCAGATGCCTTGAAAAGGAAAGACACTTTCTCAAAATGTGCTTTAGTATTGAAAGGGGTGGGGGGTGGGAGGGGAGGGAAGCAAGGGTAGGCAGAAATCTTCAATAAATAAACAACTTCAATGGTGAAGGACAGAAAAGCTTTAAACCACTATCAGTCCACCTCCTACAACAGGCAATCAAACAAAAAAAGGGGCCTGGTTGTACTGATTAAAAGATAAACACAACCAATACCATGTCTTTTTAGCTTACCTAATGATATTCAAAGGACTAGCTCATGGAATTTTAAACGCTTGCGGCAATACTCAGTGCTACATCTGACTGCTTTGATGCTGCAGGCAATGTAACTACTGCCTGATGCCTGTATGAAGTCCTAAATATAAACCTTTGCCCATGAACTAAAATTACTAATGGAATTTGGCTCTAGCCACAGAAAGGCTTTAAAATCTCCCATCTAAAGCCTTATTTGATCATGTTCCCTTTGCCAGTTGCAGTATACTGTATCAGATATGCGATTACCCAGATTCTTGCCTTGTGGTTACTGTGTTAATTAGAATTACCACAATTTCAGTTTTATTATGATTAGGCCCGTATTTCTGATTAAGAATTCACACAAAGAAATATCAGTTTACAGGTTAGGAAGCATACTTGTATTCATCCTGTTACGTCCGGGAGGTGTCAGCCAGTGGAGCCTTGACTTGCTGTCAGCCATGTTGGGTTCACTGGGCACTCTGTGCTCAGGCCATGCCTGCAGTCACCAGTCTCCTGGGGCATCCTTCTGTCAGGGGCCTGGCCCAGATGTCCAATGCATAGACATTTTTCACAAGTGAATAAAGTATTATTTTTCATCCTGGTCAAAATTTCTGGCAAAAAGCCAGAAGAAGTTATGTCTCAGAAAGCTACATGAATAGTATCCCTACTGAGAGCAGAAGGAGGAATTAAGCCTTCTGTTAAACGTTCTTCATGTCCCAGACCAGTAATTTTCACTTTTTCCATTTGCTCCAGTGAATCTGTCATGACAAAGGACAGACACACAAAAAGGATCAATATAGCTGCCTTTGGAAGTGGAATTTACATCTCTGACTCAGAAGCTAGGTTTCATGTGGCAATGACTTTCAGCAAAGGAGAAATTCTGAGGAACATGGAGAACCAGTTTAAGGGGCAGGGCAAAACCATACTGGAGCTGAGCTTTGGTTTTTGTGAATATGTGTGTGTGTGTGATAACCAGCATATCTCTCAAATAACAGAATGCCCAGAGTTGTTGTGGCTGCCCCATCTCTGGAAGTATTCAAGGCCAAGCTGGAGATGGCTTTGAGAAACCTGCTCTAATGGAAAGTGTCCCCGCCCATGGTAGGGGGGTTGGAACTAAAAAATCTTTAAAGTCCCTTTCAACACAACATTTGATAATTGTGGGTTTAGCTAAATGGATTATACCCTCCATAATCCTGACATCCACCAATTGAAATATCTTCTTAGTTGAGAGGGTCTGTATTTTTTTCTTTCCTCAAGATGAAAGGGATGGTAGGAAAAAAAAAGGAGTAATAGTAAGCAATTTTAAATTAATATCTTTAAGTTTATTCAATTTGATTTTTTTTTTCTCTAAATAGGCAGAAACATACTGTGCAGTGCGTGACAGCATGACTGAGGGTGAGTCTGTTTGAGAACTGATCTGCCAAAACTCTGAAGGAACCAAAATTAAAGTTACAACATTTTTTAACCAAGGGGATATACTGCTTGATTTCCGGGTTTGTTTGCCCATCAAAATCTACTTTTTATTTAAAAGAGCCTACCTAAAGTCCCTTAAGTTTTGTCAGCCTTGAAACATGCACACACAGAAGCCGTATCTGGAAGCAAACACTTTACAAAAATACCTAAAAATAATCATTTAGATGTTTGAAGAATTTTATATAGGACCATGATCTTCAATGTAAAAAGTATGCTAAAAACATTGGATGAATGTGACCTGACATAAGCAATTAAAATTTCCTATAATAAATCACAACATTATTAACTAGACGTTAGATATTTACCCAGATCTCTGTTCATTCTTTCTGTGTTTCTATGAAAAACTGAATTCTTGTGCTTAGAGGCACATAATCCGTGTAATCTGAGAATCTTACTTAACTTCTGAAAAGAAGGAATTTCTGTTTTGGAATAGCAGATAACTCACTGGTGGGGCAGCTGAGGGAGATCATCTCCATAGGGTTAGCAAATTTATCTTTTGTGAATGTCCCATTATATAAGAAGGCCTTCAAGAGGCAACAGTCTTCAAAATTATCCACAACTGCTTTGAAGTATAGGATGACTAAATGTACCTGGAAGCCCAGATCACCCCAGTAGATAGATACTTCTTCAGCATGTACCTTTCTACTAAAGTGACCTCTCATCAGAGTTTTAAAATTAAAAAGAGTAGCTAAATCGTATGCATCATCTATTAAATATTAAGCCCTGATCCTCTATTTCACTGAAACAAGGATTTAAATGTATGACATCCAATATCCACACCCACATTTTCAGTGCTAAGTGACAGGAAAACATAAAAAGCATCACATAAACAATACATTGATGACAGACCTCACTTTCAGGAGTTTGTATAGAGAAATATTTAGGAAATTCAATTGTCATTATAAGGAGAAAGACTTTTTTATCAACTCCAGTTAACTCTTTGCAGGATTCATTAAAAGTAATGGCTGAATATAGCTGAAGTTCCATAGACTTACAATTATTGAAAAGAACAGAAATTAAGACATTTCTGAAAAACACCTAATAAATGCCTCAGGGCCTTAAAATGATAATACAGTATTTGCATCCGATGAAAGTTAATAAAAAGTCAGATAAATTAATATTTCAATACTGACAATTGCGTTGTATATTTTATTTTCTCATATTAATTTCACAGATTTATTCTCTTCAGAATCATGAAGATATTTTGACATTTAACAGAAACTGGAAGCTAATATAACTAAATTACTCATGTATAGTAGAACTCATTTAAGTCTACCGATAGCATAAAATTTTCTTAAGGAATCATCTTTCTTTAGAGTGGGGTATTACAGTGCAGTTGAAACTTGTTTTCAGCACAAGAGCAGCAGAAAATGAGATGAAAGGTTTTTCAAAATACCTGCCTACCCCTCAAGAAATCATCTGATAAAATCAAAAATCAGCACTAACCTCCAGATCGCCAGAAAAAGTACACTCCAGTTAAAGCAGTGGACTGTTCTAGTATTGTACTTCTACCCTAAGATGGTTGAATAGGACCAGGTTGGTAAAGGTAAAGCACCTGACTGTACAGAGAAGATACCTTGAGTGAGAAAAATTGGTCCCCTTTTCTTAGAAGCAGCTCAGCATTCACCTAAAACATAAGGTGCATCTTAAAGATCATCTAAGTGAATACCTGAAGCTGATGAGTGCTGAACAGAATGCTGGGTACTCACCAGGTGTTGGGCATTTAGTTTTATTTAAAATAATGACCAGCAGCTAAGCTATGCAGGCCAGGAGTGCTGGGGTGAGTATTGAAGTGATAAGCTTTACCAGTCATGTTGCTTTAAACCCAGAGAAGTTACCAACAAGAAGTGGAGTTTCTCCTCATAGTTTATGGCATTGGGATAAAAACCCTTTTCCAGGATTATTTGCTGTAGCTACCTAGGTTTCCCAAATGAGCTTTGGGTATTGATGGTTGACTGTTTGATTCAATCTTAGTCGCATAACACATTTGTCCTGCTGAATCTTTTTTTAAATTATTATTATTATTTTTAAACTACTATTCCCACAGTTTGGCAAGTCGTGTACTTTTTCTGCCATGCTGAACACCTATCCTCAAAATGTTGTACAAATATTACACAATTATACTAAGTCCCTGTTGTATGTTTGTCGCAGAAAGATCATCTAGTCATCCTGCAAATAGAGAAGGAACACTGGAAATTCTATTTGGAAGAAATCTTCTGGAACTTCTTTTCAAGGGGAAGTGTTAATCAACTTTCTCCTCAGATTAGTTTTGCATTGCTCTTGTAAGCAGTAAATTACTCAAAGTACCATAGCCAATATTATAATCCCATCCACAAATACTTCACTACTTATATTATGATAAAGCTTGTAAACCAAAATTAAATTAGTAAGAGCATACATTCAGATTTTACTCAGAAACTAAAGGTCTCTCGGATTCAGATTCCCACATAGTAGAGTTTCTCACCTCTTTCAGTGTGTACTGGAATCACAGCCTGGTTTTGAACTGGAAAGAAATCTGAAGGAAGATGTTACAAAACTCTACTTCAATCCCATTTTCTCTGACAGAGAAAATATACAACTTGGGCTTTGAGTGCCATCTCTGAACACAGAAAAAAGGAGTCCAAGAATAATAAAAGAATATTCATGAACACATTTTTATTTTGGGCTTAGAAAAACAGACCTTTATGTTGTTCATAAAGGACAAGCTTTTCTGAAGGTTCTGTCCCTTCCTGTTGTGTCCACAGTCAAGGTTTCAGCTCAACATGCCAAAAGAAGATTTAACACATAAGTTAGACTGATGAACTGCTCATCACAATGTGGACACATGTACCACTCTCTCTCATCTCTTGTGGGCAATGCACTCCATTGACAGGCAGGAGAATTCTGAGGCAAGGTTCTTTTATGCATTTTTCTTCTCATTTTCATTAACACTAATCAAATTCTGATGGCACCTTAAAGCTTCCATCATTTAATTCACAAATATGCTCTTGTTACGAACACTCAAAAACCTTTTAGAGAGCAAAGATAAAATATCTCCTGGACAAGTTTCAGAAGTATACGTCAATGATACAAAAATACAGCTAAAAGGAAAGTACATTTTAGAGTACATTATTATTTTATTGGCAGCTAATAGGTGCTCCTATTTTTTAAGGAAAAATACATAAGATTCGTAATCTCATTTCCTCTACAACTGCTTTATAACAAAAGTTACCTTCCCTTTTTTCATACCTTTCATTTTGAAAACCCCCCATTTGAAGAATTCATGCCATTGCTAAAACTTCTTTTTTAGTAAGTCACTTTTGTCGCTGTGGGCGAGTGACAAACAACACAAACCTCGTTTATGAAAACTTCATCTGACCCCAATCTTTATTCAAAACCTGACCCCCTTTATATATCTTCTAGAGCAGGCCACTCTCATTGGGCAGAAGAGTGCCAGAACTCTTCATCCCATTGACCCAAACCGAAAGACAGAGAGAACGTCCGTCCCACAGACAGGAATTCAAAACATCACTCTTGTTACAATAACACTTGGGATGTTTATGTCAAGCCTGTGAGAACCAGGTCTTCCTGAACCAAAACATCATGAAGAAACTGAGTCTAGGAACTCAGAAACTTCAGGCCCAGGAGCCTCAGACTACACACTTTGAAAAAAAAACCCAAGTTTTTAAAAAAAGATCATGCTATTGGATCCACATGGATGGACCTTCATGCCCTGCTAGCCTTACTAAGTTTCTGTCCTTAGAAGAGTTGAGAACTATTATATTCCAGCCCATTATATTATATTTACCCCAGAGCCTGAACTGAAAATGTTCCTGAAGATTTACATAGGCCTTAAATCAGACCCTCGAACTCTCTGTAAAAAAGTCAGTTTAGTGTATTACAAAATCTTTTTAACAATATTCACATAAGGTTGACTCCTGCCAGGTGATCAATATGCTCCCAACACCAGTGTTTCCAGGAACAGTTAAGAACATTAAGCAAGATAGTTTTTTGGTAACAAAATCCTTTTATTTTCAATAGCATATATTTCCTTTCTACCACTCCCTTTTCTCCAAAACTTAGAGGAATAAACCAGTTTAGAGGCTCCACAAAATTTTCTCTGATTATGCAGTTTCCATACCCAAAGCTTTCTCCTGCTTTGCTTGAAATCCTGAGTGATTTCACCACAGGCATCACAAAGCTCTTGAACATGAATTTAACCAGAAAGGTCTCAGATGAGCAGTGTTTCAGAATTGCTGTGTGTACTATTTTCAAATTCTCTTATCCCACACAAATACATATATTGTAAAATCAGAAAATTGGTAAGGTAGCAAGTAATTATGACAGGGTAAAGTAAGTATAAGGCAAAGAGCTCTCCACAACAGAAGTGCTGGACACACTGCCAAGGGTCTACACGTGCCCCGAGAGCCCAATTTGCTATATCACTGCTGGTAATACTCTGTGCTGAGGAGACAAGGTCTGACCAAAGCATGGATGTTCCACAAGATCACAGGGGAACATAATGGTGTGGCTGATACACTGAGCAGCAACAGAAACATCACTGCTACATTACCTCATGTGGCAAGGAAAAGGCTAAAAAGCTCATCAGGAAACTCTTCTTCCATTCACGCTTGGCAGTTTCTCAATTGCCAGGCCCATACACTAGATCACTGAAAACAATTGTAAAACCTTACTCTAAATGAGCTTTAGTGTTTTATATTACAAAGAATATTTTCCTTACACAACATTTTGAGTAGCCTGATATTTTTCTGATATTTTAATATTCATACCTAAAAAACTAGATATTATTTCCTGATGCTTTCCTCAGAAAAATGTTTTTCTCTCTAAATTACTGTTTTTTCATTAGAAAAACTATGAACTACTTGCTAATCATAAGAATTGCATCTTTCCTTGGAAAGAATTGTATCAAGAATTTATTTCTTTTAAACACATTAAGTTATGTGAGAGTTAATGTTATTCTAATTTTTTATCCTCAAAATAAACTAGACAATCTTAGCTTTACTCTATAAATAGAATAACCTTAGGCATTCACAGAGGTTATTTGTAGCAATAAAATAATTACTAGCAATCTAAATTTGGACTCAGTCTCTTAAGTATTATGTTTTTAAACTACTTCTCTGTTAGTCTAATTGGTGAGCATACCACAGTCTCACCATTACCTCGCCAGTGTTACTCTGGGGCCTGCATTTTGAACAGCCAGGAACCGTGCCCTGCAAGCTGAGGTGTCCTGTGATACTTCTAAAATTAAATACGCAGTTGCTAGATAAATTAAGGCCTGACCTTGTACAACTGTAACATAAGCAGACTCAACCCTCAGGAAAGTATCACACATGACTTCTCTAAAATCTCATCGAATGTAACATGAGGTCTGGGGATACAAGATTATCTGTGCCCCCAGTAGTTAAAAAACTCCCATTAAGAAAATTAATTATTTGCCAATTATTCTCAAGCACTATGTTAACAACACATGGGAGCATATTTACATAAATCACAACAAATTTGAGAAGGTTGAGCCTTTAACTAGTTGCAGATCCCACCATATTACATCACTGAACACTAGTATCTCTCTCTGAGGCTGACATGAGGGAAATCTTTATCGATTCAATGACAATTACAGTACTTATTTAACCAGTTTAATAACTTGAAGCTGGACAAAGAAGCAGGAGGCATGGCACCACAGACAGCAGTGATGATAATACAGAATAACCCCAGAGAAAGATCAAGAGCAGTACCCAGCAAGCTAAAACCAGGCTTGGGGCGAGGAAGAAGCTGGAAACATTGCTGATTCAAACCCCCTGTGTTGTTCTGGGTTTAACCAATTAATTACCATTTTTACCGTAATAGACAGACAACAAGGGTACACAACAAACTGAAAAAAAAAAACCTAAACTTCCAACTTGTCTTTAATTGTTCTAATGAAAATAAACTTTACAGTGAGCTCCTTCATGACTTTTGACTCACCTGCATTTATAGAATCATAAAAGTGTAAGCTTAACTGAGGCACTACATGCATTTCAATCCTTGAACATGAGATCACCAAAACCATTTAATAATGATAAATAATATTCACCGCAACTTTTTTGATGAATGCAACCTAACTAAAAGTGGCACATCCCTAAAAAACCCCAGTATAACAGAAGCAGATAGAAACAAGGCTGAGATCCTGCTCTACTGCTGACTATCAGATGATATGAAGAGATATATTCTTATCTAATTAAAAAATGAAAAATATGTATTTATAATATACATAAAGTACACAAATATTTGAATTATTTACTTCCGGTTCTTTCATTTCCTTTATGTAACCTGAACACCATCAGAATTATTACAAACCCACATTACAAACATGGGGTTTTTCTGATTTTCAGATATTTTTAATAACATTATGCATTGTGCATGAAGTGCCTGATTCCACTCTTACAAAAGTACTAGATATAAATCCATCAGTTAAGTTTCATGCAGAATAAATAAGACTTTTGTTTAGATATCAAATCACATGGAAATTTGAAATATAATACCATGAGATAAACTCATTGGTGAGACAAACATGGGACAAAGAGCTGTAGTTAGGCCTTCTTAGGTTACCTACATACTGAATATTAACACATAGGATAATACTCCTAACAGAATCCCCAGTGTAAATCGGATCATAAATAAACTCTGAAATGCTATGTGGGTGGTTTGGGGTTTTTTTGTTTGTTTGTTTTCAAAGTCAGGTACTTGTTGACTGCACACTGATAATACATCTATAGGTTTCAGCTTTGTTATATTTTAAAATAAATCATGCATTGAAAGAGGATTTGACCAGTTTGGAGAATTTCCCACAGTACCCCTTTGAGATTGATTTCACAAACATTTTCATCAACAAGGCCTGCTGTTTTCCACCCTTTGTTAGGATGCGGCAAGGGCTCCTACGTGCTTAGGCTGTCTAAAGTCACTCAAAACTACGGTTGGAAAGATGCTAGCTGTATTAAAACCATCAGAGAGAAGGGGAAAATACAGGGCTGATCCAATAAAAAAAGGCAGGAACTTGTAAAGACCGGTATTTTGGAAAGAATTTCAGTACCTTGGAAAGAAACTCCAGCTCTTTCCGATGCAATTGCAAAGAACACAGGCGTGAGGAAACACAAATCCTGATATAATATTATGATATAAACTGTATATTATATCTGCATATATATCTGTATGTATATTGTATCTGTATATATAATTATATATGTATATATAACTGTATTAACCACTTTGCTGTAGTTGCGGATTGGTGGAAGTGTGTATTTTATCAAAGGACTGGCTTCCAGGGAGAACTCAAAAGATATTCTGAAACTCAGTTCGGGGAGTTTGCTTACCAGCTATGAAAAAGAGGAGCTCAAGAGCAGGGCAAAGGAATTATAAAGAAAAAATTGTCCAGAATAAGTTACAAACTTACAACATAATTATTATAAAGTATTACTACGCAAAACTCACCCTTTAAGCGAGCAACTAAGCACGAGACTTAACAGAGGGACAACTGGATCTTCAAATGAACATCATGTTGACCTCTACCAGTAATTTAAACTGTCCTTTCACTGCTCTTTTGTCCCAGTGTCTCAGTCTCGCGGTCCCTAATTAAGCTCCCCGTTTTCTATTTTCTCTTTCAGGCCGTCCTCGGTTGGCCAAGCGAGGCACGCAGCCCGCCCCTCGCGCGGCCGCACCCTCCCCACAGCGCCACCGGCGCACGCGCTCCGGGGCCGCGCGCCGCCGCTGCGGCGCATGCGCAGCCCGGCGCCCTCCGCTGCGTCCTGTGAGGGCGCCGCGAGCGCGGCCATGGCGGGGGCGCTGAGGAAGGTGAGCGCCGCCAAGGGCCGCGGGCCGCGTCCTGCTCCTGCGCGGGCTCGTCCGCTCTGGGGGGAGCGCGGGAGTGCCGAGCCGCGGGGTGACAGCGAGCGGGCACCCTGCGAGAGAAAGGCCGAGCGCAGCGCAGGGCCCGGCTCACCTCCCCGGCGGCCGGGGGCAGCGGGCCCACCGTGTGGGCTGCCGGAAGCCGGGGGCACTGGAGCTGTTTCAGCAGCTGCTTGGTGCGCGTCAGACAGAGCATCGACAGCCGGTCGAAGGAGGGGGATTGCCCCGCTCTGCTTTGCACTGAGGTGGCTTCACCTTGAGTGTTGTGTATGGTTTTGGTGACCGCCATCGGAGAAGGATACTAAGCTATTGGAGAGCATCCAAAGGAGGGCATGGAGGATGGTGAAGGGCCTGTAGGGGAAGCCCTATGAGGAGCGGCTGGGGTCATTGGTCTGTTCAGCCTGGAGAAGAGGAGACTGAGGGGGGACCTTATTGCAGTTACAGCTTTCTCCTGAGGGGAGAGGAGGGGTAGGTACTAATCTCTTTGTGGTGATCAGCAGCAGGACCTTAGGCAATGGCCTGAAGTTGTGTCATGGAGGTTGGATATTAGGAAAAGGTTCTTCATCAAGAGGGTGTTTGGGCACTGGAACAGGCTCCCCAGGGCAGCGATCACAGCACCAGCCTGACAAAACTCAAGTAGCGTTTGGACGCTGCTCTCAGGCCCGTGGTTTGACTCCCGGGGATGGTGCTGTGCAGGGCAGGAGTTGAACTTGATGATCTTTGTGGGACCCTTCCAACTCAGGATATCTGTGATTCTGATTCTGGTAGGTGAGCTGCTCCCTCTTGGAGCCCTGGAACTCTGGCTGGTGTCACGGAATGGTCCCTGTCAGGTGTATATTGAGTTAAAACAAAAGAATTATTGTGGAAATGGATGGTTAGATGTGTTAAGTATGTTTATGCTCTCTCTGCAGACCACTGGACTTGTAGGATTGGCTGTAGCTGAGAACCCTCATGAGGTATGTCACACGTCTCATTCTGTAGTAATGGAAACTCTCAGTGAGATCTAAGAGTTTTGTGATGTCTTTGCATGTATAGGTATGTGGTGCCAGCTCAGTGAAACAATTAAAATTTTCTATTGTGATAAAGCTTTAATGCATGTCATTAGAAGTTAATTTACGCATGTACTTATTGTGGTATGCGCTGATTTCAGAAATGTCTCTTGTGTAAGTATCTTTATGAACCAATATTTGATTTCTTTCATCAGTAATGCCAAGAAAAATAATTCAGGAGGCATTAGCTTTGAAAGAACTTAGTAATTTTTTTAAGTTCTCCACTTAGAAAGTTCTTATTATACAACCATTCTATTTCAAAAATGCTTTTGACTCCAATACTTAATAATGCTGTCAAAAAGAACCCTTGGAAAAAATCACTACTGTTTGGTAGAAATTATTCTAGCTCAGTCTACACCCTTGTCAGACACCTTCTGGATGAACTTACTACATTTTAGTTTTTTCAGCAACTTAAATCTAAGAGTGAAGTACTGGGCAATGTTTTAGTTGAAGTTCAGATTCTTTGCCAATCTTGTTTTTGTTTCCTGTTGTTTCTTCCTTGTACTTCTTTTAGTATTCTGCTTCTATTTCTTATTGTTCCTAGAGGACATCTATTCGTTGTCAGGTAGATACAATTACCCAGTACAAAAGTGTCGATTTATGCAGCATAATATGGCCTTTATTCCTGCGTTTAAAGAAGTAAAAGTTTCACATTTAATTTAAATGTATTTGTTATTCAGAATGTTGCACCAGCATGAAGAAAAGTGGAAAAAAATCGTCCATTAAAATGTCTTTGTATCTTCCTTAGGTAAATTTTTCAGTATCTGATGGGTTAGACATGAATTTGTCTCTTTTTTTTTCATTTTTTTACGAGCACTTTACAGCCTTTACTGTTTTTTTTTAAATTTTGCATCAAGTGTGTTCAGATTGCAACTGTCTTTAGTTTTTCTTTTTTTTTTTCTTTGAGGAACGTGGCAACAGGAATTTTTCAGTCCTGATAAATCCCTGTTTTACCCAAGATGCAGTTCAGTGGCTCATACTTAATTATTAGTTAATCTTACACTTCTGGATTGAATACCATATTTTGTGTATAGATAGTAGCTTAGTGGATTTAGTAGGACAAGAAATAGGACAAAAAGTTAAATAATTGTTCTTGTGTATTTTAACCATGCCTTGTGATCACTTCAGCGCCTGCGAATACTGTACACGAAAATCCTTGGTGTCCTGCAAAACATTCCCAAAGATGCAGCTTATAGGAAGTACACTGAGCAGATTGTAAATGAGCGATTTGATTTGGTGAAAAAGGTAAGTACAGTGCTATTTCATTAGTGCTGCACATGAAAAAATTTTGGATGAGAAAAGTGATTTTTGGAGTGCCTGACTCTTTCTCAGGTGCACATGTAACTTTGAGGTATCAAAGAAACAGTTGAAGTATTGAGGTTTATTTTTGTTAGTGACTGGGATATTTTGATGGCATATGAAAAGGAATTGTTAATTTCCTGCTGATGTTCTGTGAAAATTAGAAGCAAAAGTTTTTTGAAGGATTCATAGCAAAGTGGTAATTTTCACACACTTGCACAGAAAAATGTATGTGTTTTTGACAGTGTAGTATCTTAGCACAATCCTTGCCTTCAGTATTTAAATCCACCTTTTGTTGTATTAAACTGTGCAATGCTGGTATTGTGTATTTAAGGTGGTAATTGAAAGCTTGCATATAATTCTATAAAAACCTAGGAACAAGACTCTTTTCCGAGATAAAAACTAAAGCCCTTATCTACTAATACTTCTTTGGATTCATTAAATAGCATAAATTCTTTGTTTTTATCATTGAGAGTTCGATGTTTGCTTTTCAGTAACAAATGAGTGTGAGATTTCTTTGATAATGTACAGTGATATAAGCCATCTAATTTGATAGTAGCCCTGAGAAGGACTGGAGTGTGATCTGGTTAAATTACCGTTCTCATGCTTTTTATGGTCTTTCTGCTTCTCACTAAAACATTTTATTACATGTATTTGAACACACAGGAGACTGATGTGCAAAAACTACAGGACAAACTGAATAGTGGTCAGATAGAAGAAGTCATTGTACAGGTAAAGAGGGGAAATTTGAGATTAAATACAAATGTAGCAGTGTTTTTTAGTGCTCTTTGGCTGAGCTTTTGTTCAGAAAATTGGAAGTTTTGTTTATCTTCCTTTGCTGTAAAACAGAAAAAAACCCCTGAAAATAAATTGTCATGTAGTGATGGGATGGCCTTGCTAAAGCCTAACATGTTAACAACTGTTTCTTGCATTATGCTTACAGATATGCATGTATATACGTACATTGCTTCTTACAGAGTCTAAATCAGTAAAAAGGGCAGGAGAGGATTGAATAATGTTGGGGGTAATCTAAATCAAGTAGAAAATATTATGAAGTTGTCATTGGGAGTGTCTTACTGAACAGAATGTCTGTTTGGGTATTTGGGGTGATGCGATTTTTTTTAAAAAAATCAACTCCCAAAAACATACAGTTCCTTCGATATTTATAGGTGAAATTTATGGTAGTCTGTGATCATGATAGATAGTGACATTGCTGAGGTTAATTAACTGAAATAGAGGTAATTTAATATTTTGGCAATTAATCTTTGAATTTAAGACTCTGTGTATGGTGTTTATTAACAGGCTGAAAATGAGCTGTCCCTGGCAAGAAAAATGATACAGTGGAAACCATGGGAGCCTCTAGTTGAAGAACCTCCTTCTGACCAGTGGAGATGGCCAATATAATTTTCAAAATTATGTAACCTCTTGAAAGTAAAAAAAAAATTAATTATTAATCTATTGTTACTGACAGTTGTCTTTAAATTAAAGATAATCACTTCATTAAAATATATTTTGTCCACTTATATTCAGCAATCTAAAGGCTGCCAATTTCTTGCGAAAATGGTTTTAAGAAAATTCTGACATCCCTACAACCTTTCATTTATTTAGTTTTTTTGTATTTTATATTAACAGGGTTTTTGCGCCTTATGCTGAGTTATTTTTATAATCTGTATTTTTATGTTAAAAATACAGACATTACAGGCCACTTGAAATCAAAATCCATGTTGTAGAAAATTATGATGATTTTGTCTCACCCTTGGTTGTGTATTTTTGCTATCCCCTGAGAGGGTCTTAACAGCTGTGCAGATACTGTGATGAGGGATCTAATACTTCCCAGAAAGAAAAAGTTTTTAGGTTTCACCTGAATCTCTGTCCTGAACTGGCTGACCTTCCTGCTCACATAACTAAATACTATTTCTGGCTTGCAGAAGATTGGAGAAAATTGGAGAAGTGAGGGGGAGAAAGAAGACTGCTACTCAAAGCAGTGGCAGCAGCAGGTTTCTTGTTAACAGGCAGGTTACCATACTTGGCATAACACCTGTGGCACAAACCTTAGTGTTGTGGTCTTACAAAGTCTTTTGTAGACTTGAATGGTGTATTACTGATTCACATCTTGAGTGTTAAGTGTTGCAGTAAATGGGTGACATCAGGCTGGCTACCAGTCAACAGTTGGGTCCCACAGGGCTCCATTTTAGGCACAGTGTTCTTCATTATCTTCATTTATGCCTTAGATGCAGGACAGGAAGGGATACTCAGTAAATTTGCTGATGATACTACTCTGGGAGGAGCTGTTGGCTCCCTCGAAGGCAGAGAGGCCTTGCAGAGAGACCTCAACAGATTACAGAGGTGGGCCATCACCATATGAAGTTAAAGAGAGACAAGTGCTGGATTCTGCACCTGGGATGGAGCAACCCCGAATGTACTACTGACTGAGGAATGAGATGCCGGAAATCAGTGCCACAGAAAGGGACCTGGGGGTCCTGGTCAATGGCAAGTTGAATCTCAGTCAACAGTGCCCTGGCAGGCAGGAGGGCCAACCACGTCCTGGGGTGTGTCAGGCACAGGGAGGGGATTGTCCTGCTCTGCTCTGCCCTGGGATGGCCTCGCCTTGAGTGCTGGGGGCAGTTTTGGGCACCACAAGAAAGATAAAGAGCTTTTAGAGAGCATACAAAGGAGGGCAAGGAAGAAGATGGTGAAGGGCCTAGAGGGGCAGCCGTATGAGGAATGGCTGAGGTCAGCTGCCTGTACAGTCTGGAGCAGAGGAGTCTGAGGGCAGATCTCATTGTGGTCTTCAGCATTCTCACAAGGGGAAGTGAAAGAGCGGAGACTCATCTCTGGTGACCAGTGACAGGACCCAAGGGGACTGCATGAAGCTGTATCATGATGGGTCCGGGTTTGCTATTAGGAAATGTTTTTCAACCAGAGGGTGGGTGCACACTGAGGTTAGCTTAGTTGGTTAAAGCGTGGGGCTAATCACACCAGGGTGTGGTTCAGTCCCGGGATGGGCCATTCATTTAAGAGTTGTAGTTGATGATCCCTTGCAGGTCCTTTCCAACTCCAAATATTCTGTGATCTGGGGAGTCAGGATATTCTATGATTCTTTTGAAAGCTTTTGTTTAGAGATGTAATCTTATAAATCCCGATTAAAATATCCAAGCTAGATCTAAGGGTACTGTGCAGGTTTGCCTTTACTGATGTCTTTTTCAAGCCAATTAGTAACATTCCTACAAGTTTAAAGACAGAAATATAGAAATATCACAAAAGTCTGCAGTTTAATAAACATTTATTTTATAAGCACTACTTACACTGCACAACATAACTTGATCATAGCTGTTTTTTCATAGTTTTTAGGCTTATAAATTTACTTGTGACATCTTTATTATAAATGATTAATTACAAATTTATATCATATTTTATGCAATGGTATTGGGAGATAGATCAATAGAAAAGAAGAACTATTCCCAAGGTGTTCATTCCAGAAACTATTTGCACTCTTTAGCATTGGGGTTTTTCCCCCAACTATTATTACTATAACTACAGAAATTTTTAGATTTTGAAAATTTAAAAAAAGTGAAAATACTTGGTTTCACTGTTTGGTTTTGAAGGTTTTTGACCAAGGTAGAAGCTGATTTTTTCCTAAGTAAAACCACTAGATGGCATTCCAGAAGAGGATTTTGCTAAAGTTAACAAACACAATTTTCACATGAGAAATATAAAGGGATTTCAGGCGTGAATGAGGGCTAATGCTGTCACATGAGTAATGAAAATTAATAGATTTCGGTAATAAGTATTGAGCTGATCTGAGAGGAATCAAAATAAAATAAATTAAAAAAACCCAAACAAAGTCTAGTGTAACTGATAATGGCATGAAATACTGGAGGTGGGGGGAAAGTAAAGTTGCCAGAATATGATAGCAACTATTGGAATTCCTACTCTTCCGTAACTGAAACATTTGCTGAACTCTCTTCTTGTTCAGTTATTTTCTCTACTTCTAAAGATGCATCTGTCATGTGATTTAAAACAGCTCTCCTATAAGCTCATTAATTGTGCTCCAGGGGAGGGGAAGTTTTTTTCATGGCCTACTGCTACTGAAGTTTGATATATGGCCTTTTAAAACTAAGTTTCACAGATAAAAGCATACTCACATCTTCTCCATTTCACAAATGCACATCTGTGTCCTCCATACAGGTCTTAAGAGGAATATGCTAGCAAGGTATAGTTTGAAGGCTAACTAATGATTTTGCTTGATTTTTCTCTTTTAATTGTTGGAAATGCATGGTGATGCAAAAAATTTTATAATCTGTTGTAATATGGTAAGGTGAATCACTGCAAGCTTTAGAGTTAACAAACTGTAGATCTTTAAAACACTTTCAGATCATCTGATTGAAGTCATGTGGGTAAAAAAGTAGTTTTTCTGCAGGAATGGGACCTAGTAGAGGCAGAGCCTGTTATACCAGAAAAACAACTTTCCCATCACCAGAGCAGAGCAAGTTCCGAGGTTTTTGTCATTCCTAACCTGCCATCTCTGCTGCTTAACCTATCCCGAGTGGCTGTTATGAACCTTAAACCAAAACCAACAGGAGATGAGTGAAAGCTGACTATTATTATTGTTATTGTTATTATTGTTATTATTGTTATTATTATTTTAATATTCAAAGCTTATATGCAATTTCATTAAGCAAAAACTGAAAAATCTTTGCAACTCGAAAGTGAGTTTGAATGTTTAATCGACTATATAACAGTGACAAAGTGACACAAATGACAGCATCTTTCTATAGGATTAATGGTGATCGTATTCTGGGAGTTCAAACAAGGTTTTAGGAAAAACAGCATTAGCAGTAGTAATGGGAAATTTCTGTCCTTTTGATGGGAAGCGGGCCCACATTCAAGTGCCAAACAATGTCTGCAAAACATGGTAACAATGATAATGACGGCATACAATTATTGAGTATCCATTTAAATTCAATGCCTGCTGAAATGCTTTTTTCAGGATTCTCCTGGAATTGCAACACAGAACTGTGTATTTCACATCGGAAAGTTAAGGAATGTGACTGTCCCCTCAGCTTTCTTGTAGCATGCTGAAACATTTGCAGGAGTTATGTCAGAAGGCACCTCAAACACCAGGAAATTTAATCTCATATGGTTTTAATTCTGATTTACATGTCTTCAATTTCCACTTAACAGCCTCAGTCCTCATGCAACTGAGCCTCCGGGTAGAACAGCGCTGTTCAGCACAACCCATGTCACGGGTAGGCAGTGCGACACAGCTCGGAAGTGACGCTCGTAGCACGAAAGCTGCCAGCACTCACACACAACACCCTTTCTCGATATCCAACAGTTCTGGGGGTTTAGTACAACTTCTGCTACTATCCACAGCATAAGGATATAAGGAAAACCGGTGTTTTCATAACTAAATGCCGCTATGGGCTGGTAAGAGCTCATCACCGCTTAGGGTCACAGCGTAGGCAGGGTCACTGCGTTTGTGCCAGCACTGGGGCCGCTCCGGGCCGCCAGCACGGCTTCGTGCAGCTGCTGTGGGCTGGAGGAATCACGGCAGTAGCTCGTCCTTTCGCACCGTTCCCTCTCCCTCTCTTCCGGGCCCTTGGGTCCCGGGGCGTTTGCAGCCAGCACGGGCCGGCCCGCTCCGCAGTGCGCACGCCCGTGCTCCCGGGCGCCCGGCCCGGTTGCCGTGGCTACCGCGCCGCCGGGCGAGCAGCGCCTGCCCGGGGCGCCGCCGGGCCGGGCGGTGCGCGGGGCCGGGGGACCGGAGCCTGCGGGGTCCCGCCCGTGCGGCTTGGCATCCCCGGGCTCCCGCCGGCAGCGGCGTCCCGGGTCGTGCGGGTTTGGTTGTGGGTTTATGTTGAGGAATGTGGTCTTAGGACTCTTCCAGCCCGTGTCATTTCGGTGGCAGCTCGGAAAACCGTAAAGGTGTGCTGTCTCTGGGTAATGACCCCTTGGACCATCTTGTTCTATAGGCAGAGCGAGAGGTAAAAAGAACTGTGCCGGATACCTGCCTTGGAGTATTACGTTTGGTAAACACCAGCCAAAAGCGCTTTCTGTTTGGTGGAAGCAAAGATCTCTTGCTGTTCTCAGCAGGCCTTTTGGGAATAGGTATGGGAAAAGCTTTTCAGGACAGTAAGTTACCCATAATTCTGGTAGTAGAAATGTGCTCGTATGCGATTTATAATAGAATCTGTGATTGATTATTCTTGCAGAAAGGTTAAATGCATGCATCTGATGCTTTAAGAAATGGAAGATGCATCAGATGACTTTGAAGCTTTTACATCAGAAAGGTCAGGTGCAGAGCAATCATCTGCATCCTCACAAGGAAAAGCAGTCGAAGAGGCTGGAGACCCAACAGAGAAACCCCTGCTTCCTGAACCTGCAGGCACTGCACAGTCAGAGGAAGGTTGGGACCAGCAGTCTCAAAATCCAGTACTACCAGAGAATACAGCAAATGGGACAGAGACAGGTAAAGAAGTTAAAACGATGGGCAGTAATGGTTTAAAGAGATATTTTTTCTTCAATTTGGTTATAGCTTCTTGAACCCCCACACACCTGCATTATGTTTATGCTTGCTGGGATTTTGTCCTACAGTATCTTTTTAAATTCCCATATGAAACATACTCCAAAGGTAAGAAATGTATTCTTTAGCTCAAACTGTAGTAGTCATTTCTAGATGGCATTTTATAGAATTATCCTTATTACCAGAAATGTGTATGAGTAGGTATACATATTTTGTATATGCATTTAAATTAACAGTTTAGCCAATATTATAGAAATCACCTTACTATTTTACCTTTCTTAGATTTCCCTGTAACTTACTTGCCACCCTACTTTATCCTTGTCTTTCTCCTGCAGTCCCCCAAATGCTCCATTATTTCCTACACAAGTTTCTCAGTGTTCTGGCTGTCTTCAGTCACTTCCTCTTCCCAATACAGGATCCCATATTCTTCAGAGTTCTTCAGAGCAGAATGGAGCATATACTGTTCAGGTCCTGAGCACAGTGAATGACAATTCCTAGTATGGACTTGCTGACTACCTTCCTCCTGGGGCTGGGTTGCATTTGTCTGCTCTCATTCTGAGTAGCTGGCTAGGAACATCTCGATGTGGTGACAGTATTACATTAGATATCACCTTTAAAATTGTATGATATTACTATTTCAGCTTTCAAATAGACTGTCTTTCCAGCTGAAAAAACTACGATTATGCTGTGCTGCAGTGTTATAATAAAGTCATCCTGCAGTAAACTTGAAAGAGTTGTTTATTTGTATTGAGAAGCTTCTCAGGAATGAATTTTGGTTTTATTTTTAGCAAGTATGATTGAGGATAATGAAACACTTAGGAAGATTGGGTCTAATTTTGATGAAGCTGTCCAGTCTGAGAATCAGGAATGTTTTCCTGGAGAAGTCATTCAAGAGGATTACCACATGCCTGATGTCATAACTGTCAGAGTACAAACAGGTAAATGCTAGTTTTGCACATTTATCAATACACATATAATTATGGTCTAATCTAGATGTGTTACTGAAAGAAACAATATTTATATTTGGGAACTTCCATTTTAACAGGTTTGGATTTATTTCAAGAAGTAGTTGTAAAAATTGAAAGACCTACCTTTGATAAACCTTTTCTGGGTGGATTTAGGAACATGTCAACAGGAGTGGAATTTCATAATGCAGGATCACAAACAAAACCCAAAAAACGACCTGACAAAGGAATTCAGTTATTTTGTAAAGCAACACAGGTAAAGGCTTTGTAATGTCTTTTTAGAGTGTTGTTTTTGCCAAATGAAACAGAAAACTCGCACATTTCTGCTAGGAAAAAGGAAGTAAATCAGAGATAAATGTGCAAATGAAAGTATTTAGTGGATAAATATCACTAGTCTTGTCAGTTTTATTGAAAATAGCTAATTTTTCTACTTACTGTAATGAAGAAAAACAAAATCTCTGTGTATTTTCTTCTAATCAGATGTGCATTTTTTCCCCAGACGGTTGTGGAAAAAAATAAGCGACAACAAACAAGAAATACAACAGCGACACAGATGACTAAAATTGGCCTTTTTGTATCAAACATGACTGACAAACTAATAACTCCTGGAAAGTATTTTACAGCAGAGGAATACCATAAACGTAGACTTGAAGCAGTAAGTCCTTATCTGTTTGAAGCTATCTGTAAAATAACGTATTGTGAAGGTTATCTGAATATTTAAGTTGTTCAAAGACTGAATTTAAAAGTGAACTGTAAAATGTCTTCTTATGCTCGTCTTTTGTCATCTTTCAGATACAGGGGAAGCATGTGTTTGCTCTGTGATTCTAGTGACATTTGATACCTTGCAATCTCTTAAATATTAAAAATTCTGAAATTATTGTTTTCTGTCTCACAGTGACAGTTAAGTTTCCATGTAGAGCATTAAGGATTAAAATAGGCTTGTTCCTACAACATTTTCATGATCTCTTTGGAAGAACCTAAGCTACATGCTTAAAATGTGGCCTGAAATAGGTGGAGTATTGGGTTAGAATTTAGGAGATCTGCATTCAGCTTTGAGTTTTGTGTTATCCATTTGGTTGGGGTTTTTAACAGACTTAGTAGGTTACCTTGGGCAAACTGATCTGGTTTGGATTCTGTTCAAGCTCCCTGCTTTGACACTAAGGGGTAGAAGTGGGCTGTTCAAACACAGGCAGTGGGTCTGTGGGGTTTTCTGGTGCACTGAGTTGCCTGATGAAGGCAATTCACATGACAGATTCTGCATATTCATTGTGCAGAGGTTTCCATTTAGGCATTCCACATTGCTTTTTGGAAACCATGTATTCTGTGGCTGCACATCTAACTCAAGTATGCCCTAAACTATGTTAGGTTACTGCTTTGTAAATGCTCTTGTTATTAATTTGATTGCTGAAAATAAACAGTCTGAATCCAACTGAATGGAGAAACAGCTGATTCCCCAAGTGTCTAAGTAGAATAATTATATTGGTAATTGTATTGGCAAGATCTTTGAAATTTTCTGGGTAGAAGTTTTCGTGTAAGAACTTCTTAAATCGGTCAGCTTTAGCTGATGGCAATGAGTATCTTGTAGAAGTGGAACTCAAGTAGGGAGTGATTTCCTCAGGACTACCAATATGTTTTACTGCAGTCTTCAGTGACACTTAATGAAATCTGTAGTGTATCTATAAGTAATTTATAATGCACAGTAGAGAGACATGAGCTTGGTGTTGTTTCACGTTGCTGGATTTGCACAGTGCAGTATAAGTCCATATTGAAATAATATTTGAAGATAGATTCAAGAGAACTTTTAGATTAAGAAGTTACCAGAGACAATGTATTAGTATGATTTTGTGCTTGATAGCTTTTGATGCTGAACAATGCTTAGTATCTCATAGTATTGATCTGACTAAACTGCTTGTAGTTTTAGTGCAAGTGCTAACTCAGCTACCAGAAAGTGAGGCTTGTGCAGAATCCTTCCTTTAACATATTGTAGACATTTCCCCAGTCCTCAATAGCCACAGCTTGGGAAAGTCAAATTTTCTTTTTTCATTTCTGTCGTAACAGCATTAATAATTTCACTTTCATTATTTGTTCACAAATAAAATGCAATTGATTATGTGTTGATTTTTGTAACTTGAAATTTAAAAGAAATTTTGCAAATGTGTCTACTTTTCCACTCTATAAAATGGTAATAATATAAGGAAAAGAATAAAAACAGTACATGACAGAAGATATTTTTAAGGGCTGATTTGAAAAAGAAAAATGGATATTTAAATGTAGTTTATATTTTGATTTGATTATTTGAACCTATTTTATCCACTGTACTCACTGGTTAAATCCCTGCAGTTACCTAACTGAGTAATCATACTTAAACTTAGTCCTTAAACTAATAATACATGACTGATTTTGTAACATTTAAATTAGTTTCAGTACAAGAAAAATCTTAGAAAATGTAGTTAGGGAGCTGGAGAAAAGAACTGTTAAGAAAAAAATACTATGCTACAAAATACTATGTTGTTTTGTTTTAAATTAACAATTCTTTGGTATTGTATCACATATAGGTAATAGTATTACAGAAATATTTCCGTCGTTGGCATGCTATAAATTTAGTACAAAATCTGAAGGAACAAAAGAGGTTAAGGCTGGCATGGGAGGCACAAGAAGAATTACAGAAAAAAAGGGAGAAAGAAGAAAAATTGAGAAGGGAGTATGAGAAAAAACTGAACCCTAAAACAAAAGAAGACTTTGAGCTACTGTTCCATGACTTGGAATGTAAGTTTTCTTAAAGAAATATTCTTAAAGCAACAAAATACTACCGTTTGTTTAAAAAAAACTTAGGGTTTTTATGTGTTTTTATAGATACTTTCATGATCCCCCCCCCCTTTAATTCTGAGTTTGTTTCATTTTAAAATAATTATTTTGCTTTCATGTATTACTAGAAACAGAAAGAAGGCCTTGATGTTCTGTAAGCACTGTTCAGCAATAACTAAACATCCCTGTGTTATCAACATCCACTGCCTTACAAGCTACTATGACTAAAAATTAACTCTATCACAGCCAAAACCAGTACACCTTTTTCAGAAATAACTGGCTTGTAGAATAGTTCTATTTGACAGTTTTATTAATTTTTTTTATTTATGTCTAAAGTTAAGATCGGGTAGAAGAACAAAAAAGGGTTTTTTTAAGATCGGAGGTACTTTTATCTTTCACTTTACATTTAAGATGCCAAAAACAGTTCTGTGACAAAATTAGTATTAAGATCCATAATTCATCATTTGCTATAGACTTTTTAATAATAGATTAAATTTTTTTTACAGAATTTTACAACGTATGACAGAAGTTATTCTGTTTGTCTTAGTTGTCCTCTACTGATGCTTTTTCTCCTTTCTAGTTCATTCCATGTTTCACAGAAGTCTGTTGTCAAAATTTAAAAAATCTCTTAGGAGTTCTGCAGGATATTCTGAAAGTAATACATTTCCTGGTTTTGGAACAGGATGATGTCTAATACAGGCAAGCACCTCTAAACTTTTCCAGAAAAATAATGTGAATGCTGCAGATAATTGACATAAAACTTTACAAGAATCTAATGGTGCAAATTGAACAAAAACTTATAATGTGTCCTTTGGAAAAATAAAAACAGTCAAAATCTATGTACTTGTACTAGCATATAATGAAACAGCAAGACAAATTTTGTTTTTTTACAAGGTCTCTTTCAAAGCCAGAGGTTTGTGCTGTGACTTGTAACAACTCTTACCTTATCTAGGCTGCAGTGCTTTATGGTCTAGCTCTTTGACAGTTTGGATATTGTTGTACCTACAGAACTGACCTACCTACTTCATTACAAAGCCACCTACCCTACATTAAACCATATCTGCTCTTTCTTCAGTGGTAAACTGAGCATAAATTTGGTGGCTTGTGTTATTCATGGAGCTGGGATCACAATTGAAGAATTCCCAATTTATACATAAATCCTTTAATGCTGTCAGACTTATTGTGGCATTGAACACATTGCTTTTTCTGAATTAATAAATGATCTATAAATATTTGTTCATGACAAATGTAAAAATGATTGATTTTCTTGGACTTTGCAGTTGTTGGACTGTTATCTTAATGAGATTTGTGATTTTTTTTGGGGCTGTCTACCCCCCCTTTTTCTTTGTAGATAGTTGCTTTTCACTTCCCAATAGTCAAGCCCTTTTAAAAGTGTATCTCACTGTGTGGTCAAAAGCCAAAGTACTCAAATAGTACCTTTTTCCTTGCCATTTATGAGCAGTTTTACTATTTGGCATCTGATTTTCTGCAATATTTTCTTTGAGAAGGTGCTTCCAGACTAGTGTGCTATCAGATGTAAGATCCACTTTTTTTTTTTTTTTGAAGTGTGAAAAGTCTTACTTGCAGTAGAAAGAACCAAGTTCAGTTAAAGTTAGGGGGGAGTGCTGATCTTCATGATATTTTTAGATTTTAAACTTATGATTATGCAAGTGTCTCTTGCTTAGTTTAATGACTTTGGATTCACAAGTAAATAAAACTTTCAGCCAAGCACGTTCAGGAATTTTATATCTAGGCAACCTGAAAAAACATGTGCCACTTCAGAATAGAAAAAATTCCAGTATTTGAAATGGTTTTATAGTATTTTGTTAAAAAATAATGGTCTGGTATCAATCTTACTCTTTAGTTTTTGTTAGCTGATGTTGACTAGTTGCTTCCCTAAATGGAGATTTACAGTCATGCTCTTCATTTGAATGGAGCTTAATGATTCTAGGAAGTTGTTTGTTTTTTTTTTTTCCTACCTACATCTGAAACAATTTGACATTCTTATAGTGCCAACAGTTTACACAAGCTAAATCATTGTGACAGTAATAGAATGAGACTATTGTCCTCCAGGGATCTGTGAAGGTTATTGCTGTAATCACAACAGGGTTACTATTACAGGTTCAGCCAGTACAAGTAATTCCTAGTGGTACAAAAACTTGCCTGGTTTTGCCTGACTATATAATGCAAGTGAGATCTGTCTATATATTCAGCATGTCTGCATAGGCATTTATTATTTATTTGAAAAGTATGAACTATTTTACTTTACAAACACCGGAATAAAAATTGTAATAAGTGAAATCTCTGCCTATAGAACAGATAATCTAAGAGGCATGTTTTAACTTGGTTACATGTAAATGGGGAATCAAGAAGTGAGTATCCATGATGAGGGACAGCTTCTTCATTTCTGGAAGTATAACATTTCTTGCTGTATTTATTAGCTCCACGTTAGAAATTGCTGCCCCCTTCATAATAAAGGTTCATGTAAATTAATTCTATATAATGCTGCTGTTTGCTGAATTGGTATTACTTAAAATAGATACCTTTGGGTTCTCAGAAATTGTCAGACAGCTCTCATATTACAGCTTGGAGAGCCTTAAGGAAATGAATTGAAATATTTAAAAATCAAAAACATAAGGTGTTGTAGATAAGAAGCCATGGACAGAAAATAAGCCTTCCTCCTTTCCCTCCTCCTGCCTCTAATCTTACCTGATTCAGGATGTTACAGGCTTTTTCAGTGCATCATATATCGGATGGTTTTATTTTTCGCTGGGTTTTGCTTTTGCGTAACTGTTCTGCGATGATAACAACACTTTGAGGTATTATTCAGGAGGGTTGAAGTTTTGGATCTTACAAAATTCCCTACAAAACTCCAGAGGTATTTGAACCAGATCAGACTCTTCAGAGAAGCCAGGAATTTTTACAGGATATGCAAAGGCAGTAAACACAGTTTAATTTCACAGGCAGATTTCTCTAAAGCCATGTAGTCTGTATATCAGTAGCAAAAGCATCAGTGGGTCAGATTCCTATGCAGCATGTACTGATCCATGTGCTGCTGTCATGACCATCCTGTGGCTTCTTCTGTGGCCACTTTCACTCACTTGGAAGGAAAGGGAGAGTACAGCAATTACTGTCGAGTTATTAATGTATATTCATCTGCCTCAGATGGCAAAAGGTGATACCACTGCAATATTCAGTGTAAGACCCGGAGTGCTAAATGTGACTGTAAGTCAAGTTTTATCTTGGTTTTGGAGGACTTCAAGCTTCTTTAGATTTTACTCATTTATGCAGGGAGAAGCAGTAATATTCTCAGCACTGAATACTAGTGGTATCACAGTAAGATGCAGCCATTTCATCATATATTTCCACCGGAGCAAAAGTCTTTTTTTCACACAGAGCTACTTTTTCTCCTACTCATCCTTGAGTTGTGGAGTATAAATTGGCAATCTGGAACTGATGTACACACACAAACTCTCACATAGCATCTGTATAATTTACATTAATTTCTAGGCCATCTTGCACTTATTGAAAACAGTCATCAATTCCCTAAAATGGAAACTGGCTTTTAGTAAATATTGAAAGAAAAGTCAATTATGCTGTGTCTTAAATATGAGAACAGAAGTTTTGCTGGAAAGCATCTTGTAAAAAATACCCCAAATATTTTTATCTGCAGTATGGATGCAGGGGGAGACTGAGCGAATTAACAGAACTCTTACTGGAGCTAAAAGAAAGGCAGCACTTTGTGCACTTCTGGAAGAAGAGACTAAGCTCATTGCTCGCATTGGGATGCACAAAATAGGTGCCAGTTTGGAGAATCAACAAAAAGCAATACTGCACTTCCTGCATAAGGTCAGTAAATAGGTTGATCATGAAGAATACCAAAGTACAGGAACAGAAAATACACCTGCAAAGTAGAAAAAGTAACTTCTGTAGTTTTTAACAGTAAATCATGTGAATGCTAATGTTATAAATATCTAAATTATGTGGTCGTTCACATCAATTCACTTCAGTAAATTTCTTTTTCCAAGCTGAGAATTTCATAGCTTTCAGACTGATTAAAGGTTTAACAGTGCATCGATAAGGCTATTAAGTATAAAAATATAAACAATTATTATAATAAATTATAATAATAGAAATATGTTATCCTTCAGGAAGTAAATTTGTCATTATTTTCCCAAATGAGCAAAGGCCTCTGGTCATCATGTGTCTGTCTTTATAGGAAGAATTTATTCTTTTTTCCTCTATAAAGAAGAGTCTGAATCTGATGTTGAGCTCAGTTATTAAATCACTAACTTAAATACATTAGAACTTTAACTCGAGATTTCATTCTTGTATAATCATGAGGATGAGATTTAAGGTAAGTGTTCTTCAGTCTTTATAAAAAGATATGAGAATTCCTTCATTCACAAAGATGATTTAAATTGGCATTAAATTCAATGGTATCTTAATGTAAAATACACAAAACCTTGTCCCTTCCGGTAGATATCCAGCCCCTTGAAGAAATAATAGTTTATTTTTAAAGTATGTGACATGATTATGAAAAGAAACACTGCAGCAAAAATGGTTTATAGCTATTTTTTTATTATTATTATTTTGAAATTTTGACTATTTGGTGCTCAAAAGTAAAAATTATAGTTTTGTCCAAAAGAGACTTTTTTTTTTCATTCTTTTTATTACTGATGCAGGGGAATGGTACTCTAAATGTGCTTTGATAAAATGTATTGCATTTCTCAGTATGAACGAATTGCATATCTGAAATATTGGTGGAACTGTTACCACATTTATTGCTGTGGTATGACTGTTTTCTGTCTTACTGCTTTCAAGAATTAAAAAAACCCAAAACAAACAGAAAACCAAATAATTAGGAGTATTTTCAGAGCCTTGAATAATTTCTATGTTTAGTGTTTGCTTCTACTACTTACAATCTGTTCTGTTACCTTCTAAGTAAAAAAAGCCTGGAACAGTCAAAGCAAATATATTTCTATAACTGACTGTTGTTGCTTTTTCCCATAAGGACAAATTTCCAGTGTCCTACCCTGTACAGATTACTTCCAGCACATATTCTGACAAGCTCTACAGTTTTCTTACATCTAGAATCAAAGGCAAAATGTTCTTCAGCACAAGAACTCAGTGGCAGTTGATGTTTGGAGAATCAGGAGCCACATCAGAGACAACAGATATTTTGTCTTTCCAAACAGTGGACATTTTCCTTAAGCAGTTACTAATAATTTATTTATTCCTATTTTAAATGTGTAAATTATGTTTTTCATGAAAGAGACTGTAGTCTTTTTAGTTTTCAGATCTATCAAGCTTCTGAACTAGTGCAACTCTTCATGTTTTTTTATCATGTCAGCTGTAGGATTTTGAATGTTGTTCTGAACTGTCAACACAGATAGCCCTAACTCAGAGGGAGAAAAAGTAACAATTTCTGCATCTTTAAAAAAGATAAGATAATTATAATTTTGTAAATCTCAAAATTAGATGGATGGTTTTCTATGACTGTAGCAGTGCAATTTAAGCACTTTACAGTATGAAATTTATGGTTGAGTGCTTGATTAGGGATTATTTGGTGTTTTCTTGAACTTCAAGCTGGTAATGTTGATCTGGACACTTGCCAGTTAAAGCTGGAATAACATCTTTCACACCTGAAGTCTTCAAGCTGTAATAGCCAATGTGGTATGAAACTTGCTTCTCCATGGAAACCTTTGTTCCCTTCTTTGCTCCTTTAAGCATGTACCTCCATGGGCATGTGTGCTCTTATGAAGGTTGCTACTGGTTGTGTGTGCACTGTGTTCTAGGGGGTTCCTCTTTATGCTGAGCTATGTTTTTCGTCAGCATTTGTACTTTGGAGACAAAGTATTGGATTAAGCTTTTATATAGCAATCCTATTTACTTAAAGAAATTTGTGTGATTATTAACTGTCACTCAGTTCATACCTCTCATGCTTTGTACTATTCATGAACACATCCTATGGATTTTTTTTTTATTATACTTACCTTTTTCTCTCTATCTGTGGTGGTATGTTTCTCTCCCCAGGCACTTTTTCTGCTTTCATGCATTGGCAGCAGAGTGTAGTTGTAGTAGCCTTGCTTTCTGAAGTAATACAGATAAAGGATTATTGTAAATTCCACAGCACTGCCAGCAGAATAAAAGACAAGAAAGAGAAAGCTGGCAGAAGATCTCAAAGTTTTAGTTTTTCTCATGTCAGTCTGGAGTACAGAAAAATAGATCTGAAATCAGAGAACTTGTGATTCTTTCTTTTTTGCTGTAAAAAGCTGCATATTTTTTTTTACATTTTAAAATGTTTTTATGTAATACCCAGCTATGATAAGGTAGTAAGGAAAAAATACAGCAGTTACAAATATATTTTCAAAGAGTTAATTACAATAACACAGTTGGTCTGTATTAAGGGTCATTTGCAGAATGGGATACCAAGACTACTTGTACATATTGGGTTTGCAAATTATCAGAAGAATCTAATTTTACTGACTATTCCCTAGGATCTACTCTGGTCATTGATTCTTTCTAGCATAAGCAAATGAGTCTTCTCTGTTGTTGTGATTTCCTTGAAGAGGATCACATGTAGGTACTGAAATAACTACTACATGGAAAACAATAGTTTGTCCCAGTCTAACATAGAAAGGATTGACAGTGTGATAGACCTTCTAAGTCAGTCTGAATTTTATTATTTGCAAAGTGTGTGTGGGGGATTTGTTTCGTTTTGAGGCTCTTTAAAGAGTTTCTAGTTTTGCCCTATTTATGACAGAGAAAAATATTACGTTACTCTAGCTTTGCAGAAATTCAAAGATTTCACTAAGTAATTAAGAGTTGGTTGTTTTGTTGGTTTGGTTTGGGTTTTTTTGGTTTTTATTGTTTTTTTTTTTTAACTAAGAATGTCTGGTTTTGCTATTGCATTTCTTAGTTTTGGCTCTGAAATGTGACCTCTGGTTAACAATATCTCCTTTAATTAGAGTTCTACCCCCAATGAGAATGTAATTAAATGTCATTAATTTGATGTTAAATCCTTTTTAAAATTATTTTTTCTTTCTTTTCCTTACCTAACTATATTTATTTTAAAGTGAGGAGAAGTCTGTTTTGATTGTGGTGATAACTAATCCTATCTCTTCTAGCTATCTAATATCCTTGGTATTTTTATTACTTATCACCATATCAATTCTATTTCATCTAAATAATGACTGTGTCAATGTCCAGGAAACTACTAGGCAGGTGAATGCTACATGAAGTGTTGCTGTTGTTAGGTCCCACTGAGTCTGCAAGGTGAAGTTTATGAGTGTTAGTGAACGCTTAAGTTCCAAATATAGTGAAAGAGAATAATTAATACGAAAAAAGAGGTTTCAAATACCTGTCCCCATTAAGAAAAGGAAAAGGATTTAATTATGAACTGGGAGAGGCTTTTGAAAACTCTTTTTCTGTTGCAATTGGCTACCTATTGGAATTAGATACTGTTACCTTATGTAACAGTGATTTGCAACTGAAACCAGTCTTCTGGAAAGAAGAAAATAGTTGTACTTTTCAGACCGTGTGGGGCTGGTGACATCATGTAACTTCTTACTGTCTATAAAAGTTAAAGATGTGCAAAGAGATAATTGAGGCATAAGGCATATGTTAAGCAGTTAAGTTAGCACACAAGAAGCTAGGTGAAGTGTCTGATAAACTGTAAACACATACCTTTGCCCTCACTCTAACATAGTGTATTCCTTCTAGCCTTCTCTGCAACTAGTATAAATAGAACAGTTCCCTGGAGATATTTTTTACTGCTGTTGACTTTAAGCCTTTAAATTTGCAATCTTTATGCTGTCAACAGATCTATTGATTTTTACTGATAATTTGAAGGATTTTTGACTTCAAAGTGAAATACAGAGCAGATGTATTCTAACACTGCTGTCAGTAAATTCACTTTTAAAGAAGTAGAGCATATCCCTGTAGGAGAATATTATTTGCCTTTAATGTCCTGTAAGTCGAAATTGTCATGACCTACAACTTTAAATGATGTGTGCAATTGAATTCTTGCTTTGGTGGAAGACATGCGGTATCGATATCAACAATAGAACTGGCCTTTTGCATTAGTCAGGCATTAATGTTAGGTTCCTGTTTGCTCTGATTAAATTTGATGTAACATAATGCGATTGTTCAGGTGGTGGTCAGATTTTAATAGCTCAGAGTTCTACAAATTTTTTTCTGAAGTGTGCACAACCTAGGATGTGGAAAGCATTTGATGGAAAAATCACTGAAATGGATACGCAGAACTCACTCCGTGGCAAAGAACTACTTGAAATCTACCGCAGCATTAACATAAAGGACATCCCAAAAGATGAGAGAACATCTGTGCTGTTAACACTCAAATGTACAGTGAAGGTAAGGTTTAGTTTTCTATTTATGTTTAGTTTGAAGCTGTGCTTTCCAAAGATGATGTCACTTAATTATGTTGACACATAAGCAATGCTGCTGCTGGCAGACAAGTGCCATGATCGTGAGCTGGCATCTGGAGAACCTCATGTATACCCGGAGTGTAATTTACATTCAGATAGAGTCTAAATTCATATTTCACTTTATCATGTGCATATTTGTCTTCTGGTTGTGTTAGATTTTTAACCCCAAGTTATACTTCTTTGTATATTAGTATATAATACAATTTTAGTTCAAAGTTTAGTTGACTACGTAATATCAGTCTTATGAGAACCGTGGCAGGGATGTATGTGGTGATTACCATTTATTTTTTCTCAGTTGTTTGAAATATCTGTTTAGAATCTTACCTATATATTAGTTTGGAATACCAGTTTTATGGGTAGCAAATACTGATTTTTTTCTTTTTCTCTTTGCCCCTTACTTCCTTTCTTCACTGTTGCTGCTAGTGGAACAATTTCTCAATGAAACAGAAGCTGGTTGCATTTGTTTTAGTCATTCGTAGAGGTTTTATTTATTTAGTCATATAAAAAACGAATGAGTTTCAAGATCCTTTCAGGATGATACTGTTGACATCAGCCTAGAATAGAATGCTGCTTCCTTGTCTTATTAAAACAAACAAGCATCTTGCTGTTTGTTTTAGTAGTTCCAGTATTTGATTTAAAGTAACTACGGCATTGAGAGCACTTCTGGTTTATGAACTCTTGTCCCTCTTAATGCAAGTCAATATTGCTGTAGTGAACAAGTGAATTTCTGTAAATTAGCACTCTCTTTTACCTGAGAAATCACTGAACTCATTCACCTCTTATGTGTCTCTCTGGAGAATCTCCTGTCAAGCATTTGATGTATTGAAGTGACTAATTTCCAGGCATACTGTCAAAATCCCCCATGCCCTTTGTGTGGCTAATTTTTTGGGTTTTCTTGTGGCTTGTTTTAAACCCTTCCATATTACACCTCCAATCTCATAGCCAAAGGAAACTTCCTAGGGAAATATTTCTTCAGTCTCTTGAAGACTTAAAATTTTGGACTTGTTGAGTACCTCTGCTAACTATCTTTTAGTGTTTCTGGGCTTACCGTTCATCACAGCTTTGGCATACATATTCAAGCCCTTTAAAACAGAATCTGTAAGCATTCTTGCTTTTGTAGTTCTACAATTGTTTCATTGGAGATTTTTTCTCTGAGATACTAATGACCATGTTCTTCCATGAACATACAGAGCTATGAATGGTAATGGGCATAGAATCCATAGTTTATTTTCATGTTTCATTGAATAATTTTGTTTGTTTGCTTCTTTATTGTTATGCTGTTTATTTTCCTTTTTCTCTCTTTTTTTGTTTCAGGAGCATGAATGTAAATTAACACAGGAAATAGTGGCATTAATTGACAGGGAAATTGATCTTATGTCAAGAAAGGTGAAAGAATGCAACTTGGAAGGACTGAGGAAAAGAATTTGTACATTATTTCTTCAGTATATCAAAATTCCAGAGTTTAACCCTGGAGTTGCTGAGTTCCTTAAGGTATTATTCTTATTTTGCAGCCTGACATAGTGGCCATTGAAGTAAAGAGAAGGGAGATGGAAAACATTGAAAGCTTTTTTATTTTACATTTTGCTGTAGAATTGTTAGAGGAATTCCTCAGGAAGTAAAATGTAGCAAGTACATAGGCTTCACACAAATAAATTTATATAGTCCTATTAGGAAGCATGGGCATAGACATGGTTATAAGCACCTGACAAGTGTCTGGTAGCACTGAGAGAGCCCAGGAACTCTTGTGTCTGAAATAAAAAATCTGAAAGTTATAAATGGTAGATCTTCTGGGATGGTATCAGTAAAATGTAATAGCAAAATGGTATCAATATACTGAGAGAGGAAGTACTGTTTTTTCTCCTGGTCAAGAGGCAGCATGCCATGCATCCAGAAAGGAACAACGGTGCCCATGTCAATGTCTAGTGAGCTTGCACCTAAGCAAAAGCTGCTCTGGCCTTCTGTTGTTGAAGGCAGTTGCTACTGTGTGCAAAGAAGATGTAGTTAATTTTGTGAGAGTGTCTTTCTTTTCTAATTACAGATTACAAACAAAATTATGATTCACTATCATATGTTGCTGCTCTAAGTAGCAATGTTTGTTTTGCAGCTATCAGAAGAGCATTCCTTGTACAGTGGTCAATGTCATCTCAGCAGATGTTAGGTTTAGAACCAACTTAGAGTTCTTTTTACACTAGCTTTATTAGCAGATGTACCATAGCAGAGACTGAAGATTTTCAGACTACTCAAACTATCCATTTACAGACTTGGTCCCTTTGCAGAGACTACGTAACATTCTTCCCAGAACCCATGAAGGAATATGGGGATGAGGAAGTCACTATCAAGTTTAGTCTATTTTCCTCTCCTGTGTTGTTTGTGGATATGTGGATCTGATGATTTTGCATTTTTATACCAAAATAATAATATGCCCATAATCTCAGGGTTTATCTTTGCCATAAACGGCATATTCTACATGAAAATTCAAATGCGGAGAATTTAGTTTCTGTTTTCTCTGTGCTGTCATCTTTCCAGAATAACTGACAATCTGCATACATAAAAGCTCCAGGAAGAGCACTGGAACATAATGTTTAGGATTTTCATTTAGCTTAAAAATGAGTTGACTGATTTATATAACTGATTTTAGCAAATACAGTAATAAAAAAAAAATGAGTCTTGTTCTCCTATCAAAGAAAAATTGCAATACTTTATTGGGTATTTTAAAATAAATACTTCTAGCTTTTACATATTAAAATACTTTGGTGAAGATATACAAGATGTATCCTGACGGTGTTAGAGTGACATACAATTAACATAAAGATACCCTGTAGTAAATTAACTTTTTTTTTTTTTTTAATTTTAGGTTCCACCAGATCCTTTAAAGCTTTATAAAAATGTTTACTTCTGTCGTAGCTGCGAAAAGTACTTAGCATCTACTGAGTTTCTCATTCCTGCAAATTCCCGCACCATTGGCAGATGTCGCTCGTGTTACCAACTTGATAAAGAGGCTCGGCAACGGGAAGCATATTTGAAGTACAGACTTATACTAGAAGATCTCAGGAAGTCTGAAGTTGCTTATCAGGATGATAGTAGAATTGTTTTCTTAGTTCAGGTACTGTTGGAAAGAGCATTGCTACTTATAGTAGGCAGTGGCTTTGACAATATGTCCTTTATTTTGTGCATGTTGTTGACAGGTTGAGAAATGGGCTATAAGCTACAGCTTCTTCCTGTGGTATGCAATGTTCCACACCATAAAGAAGCAGCCCTTAAGCTCTTGAAGCCTAGGTGTACTTTTAAAGGTGATTTGCAGGCTATACACTAAAAGAAGTCTAGCTGACAGGTCAAAGAATCAGATATTCCAACAACTACACAAAAAGTATAAACTTATGACAAGATGTTCTTTAACCAAGTGATCATATATCATGTGCACAGAATTTTTTTTTTTTACCCAAAGCTTTATTTGGATTTTTACATGGGTGCAAGACTTATAGAATGAAACATGCTTCTTCCTTTTTAACCCTGTTTTTCATTTCAGCTTCCAGATCTGCAGTACCTGATTGAGAACATATGGAACTGCAAGTCAGCTCTCAGTGCTCACAGTGACCTGTATGATTTGGTTATGGTCAGGTGGGATAAGCATCATGAGTGGTCTCCATGGAACACTATTCTCCTCACTAAAGAAGAGGCAGATGCACATCTTAAGCTGAGTAACCTTCAGAAGGTAAATTTCAATGAGCTTTCTTTTTTATGTTATTTATGTTATGTTTTAATAGAATCCTGTGACTAATTATGTTGCACCAAATTGAGTCATTACCCTTGGCAGTGTTTAAATTGGCTCATTGTGACTATTTAAATGATTGCATATGTACTGTTAGACAAAATGGGCACTAATCCAAAAGGCATCAGGCATGTACAGCTCATTCCATGTACATGACCTCTGTCTTGCCCCGATTCTTCCTCCTGAAATGCAAGAAACTGAGTGGCCTCATCCATGCTGCATGCTGAGAGCAGTGCCATGCATGTGCTCTTCTCTCAGATCACATCAGGCAAGAGTGAGCCTGGATGAAAAGCATACTAAAAACTAACCACGAATACTGTGACAATTGTGTGCCTATGCTCTTGCTCCATTCTCCGGCCTCATTAATTTCTGGTATTGTAAATTTCTCATCAAATAGAAGAATGCTTCCTTGTCCAACTTAGCCATTTGTCATCACAAAATTTGTCACTACTTTCTTACAGCTAAGTATCCCTTAACAATGTAACCTTATAGTTTGCATTTAAGCAATAGAAACATAATTTCTCTTCTAAATTAAAAGCACTGAAAACTATGTTAAACTCATCTTCGAAACTGTGTTTTTACACCAATCCCACCAAATTACATATCTAAACATGGTAGTCTATGAAATACCTCTCTGTGAACATCATATATTAAGAGTATTTAGTTTTGTAGGGCACAGGAGAATCCTGTGAGCTGTGTTTGTCCTGCACTTAATAATGACTTATTAAGCCTTTCAGCTCCAGGTTATTGATTTATGTAAGTAGTGATCTGCAGTCTTTGTTGCTTAGTTCAGAATGTTCTTAATTCAATTTTTAACACAATATATGTGTATCAGAAATGCAGCTTCAGCTGTTATATATTGCTATTCTTTTTGGAAGTCTTAAAAACAAACTAAACAGACAGAGAAAATTAGTTGCTCTCTTTAAAATTTTGCTTTATGGATGAAATATATCAGGGAATTCTAAAGGCAAAAGGAAATGTGCCATCCATTATATTTTGTGCGTGAGTGCCCAGCTTGTGTCTTCAAGCAGACACATTTATGTGAGCTTTAGCTTTAGAAGGTAAAATGGGTTTCAAGCTGGAAATCCCCTTATTGACTCTTATCACTCACTGTGAGTCAAAAAAGCTATCCAGACAATCTGAATCTAATGATGGTTCCCAGCTTCTATAAATATCTGTTACCAGCATTATGACAGGCAAAGAAACTGATCGAGCACTTCTCTGGTTTGGTGCCATGAATCTGGATGTCATGGTCAAATAATGCCATTAACTTGGTTAGGTCCAAGGCTTCGGTAGATGAGGAGTTAGTTCAGAACAGGTGAGCTACACAAGCCTACACAAAAACCATGAGGCATTTTCTTTAGCTCTTGCAACAAATATAGAAGTGAATCAGTTGTAGTGAGGACTCAGCTTTCTTCTTCTTCTTCTTCAAAAAAAAAAAAAAAAAAAAAAGGAGTGTGAAATAAGGAAAATGAGGCAAAGATAGAGTGCTATAAGTTGAATCATTGTTTTTCATTCACTGAAACAAAAAAGGCCTCTTAAGCTGTTTATTTAATAGCAATTATTCATAGTGATTTTGTTTAATAGCAGTTATTCAAAGTGATGACTACAGCAATAGCAAAAGGTTTTTTCAATTAAATATTCTGGCTATTTATTCCATCATCCAAACTACTAGTAATAACTAGGAATTTGGGAAACTGTCACCTCTGCATGCAAGTGCTGACTGAAATGCTGCAAAATATTTGCTGCTATGATTAGTTGAAAATAATGACTGATTCTCATCAAGGAATGACCCTAGAGTCTTTACCTTGCAAATGTTGCTATCTAAGCACTGCCTTATTTAATTGAAAAATATAAGTACAAATTCTCTCACCTGAAATACAGCAAATAAATAAGTTTTGTCTTGAATGGAAAAAAAAAAGTTACTCTGTTTTTTAAACATGACTAGTATTTCATGAGAAGAAATTTTCACTACTGGGACATATGATAGTTCGATAGAACTACAAAATATTTCATTATGTATATATACAAATAAATGATCTGCCTTAGTTTATTAAAGGGTCACTATATTTATAACGTCTAAAATATGTCCAAATGTTTATAATGTCTAAAATATGAAGTTATGCATATATTTTAGATGTTTTAATTGTATTTATAGGATTTGAATTTATTTTTCTTTTCAGACTTATGAAGCACCATTTATTTACCAAATACAACAAAAGCATATCCGGTCAAAAAACTACTTTGCTCAAATTCCTGCGATGTCATCATTTTTGCATAGAAGTAACAATCAGACTAATGCAAATTCCTACAAAAAATGTAGTTCTTCGAAGTTAAAGAAGTGAACTAAATTCCATTGTTTTAAAGAAATATACTTTTTCAACAATACCCTAATTGTATTACACAGATCAAAATAAACTTCTAAGGATAAAATAATTTTATTTCAATCAGTTAATTGAACTGCATTCCAAGTTTTGTAACCTCATTTAAAAAAATTAAACTGTTAAAGAGCTTTGTAAATTTTCAGTTTTTAGAGCAACGATTATTTTCCTGTGTATTCTTGCATTGCTTGGACCATTCTTTCTTTAGTGTAATATTCCTGTGTGGCAAATTCCGTTAATTTTTTGTCAGCCTTTAAATAGAAAATTAAAACTGTAGCACTTCATTAAATTTATTTTTCTCATCTTAAGCACATAAGGGAGAAACCCCCTCAAACCATGGATTCTTACAGAACAGCGGAATACATACAGCTTTCCAGATATAACTGGTTTGACCAAATGAACACATTTGTGCAGAAGAACAATTTTATATTTTGTAGCTCATCTAGATGGTCATAGTGGAACTGCTAGCGTGTAATTATTGTATCTAACATGTTGAAATTATTGTAATTACTATAATTTGAATATTATAATTTAAATATCATAATTTGAAATACACATTTCAGACTCTTTGAAATATGTTTATGTTTTTAGGCTTTTGTATTATTTGAAGAAGTAAATTCTCCCCATAATTAAAAAAAATTTTGTTTGATCATAGTTACAGAGAAAAATATGATATGATGTAAATTCAAAAATTCAACAGAAAGTTGTGAGGGTCTTCTTGAAACCTCTATTATAGATGTGGATTTGACTCAGCCTTTTGCTCTAACAGATGAAACTACCTAGGAAAAAGCAGTAACATTTAAAAAGAGAAATAAGCACATTTTTGGCAGCAAACAGCTGAAAACTGAATTAACTCCTTCAACAGAACATGAACTGTAGAACCAGTACCTGGGTGACCAGTGCATTTTAACATCAGTGGAACCTTTCCACTGATTTTACCATTAAATTCAGAATTTTCGTTTAATTAAATTCTGGATTTTAGTTCAGTACTGAACTAGTTGTAGAATTGCAGCACATGATCATTCCAGCTGACTTCTGTGCTTTCTGACATCTGAGCCATAAGATAGGAATAGCTGCTAAGTCTGAATTTCCCCAGAGCAATAGAAGTTTTGAAGTAAATTGTGTGTTGAATGGCAATGAGTCACATAGATAGGAATCTGCCTCTTTATAGATTTGTTTCCTTCCTTCTTAAATATATTTTTAAAAAGTTGATTTACAGCTCCAGAAGGATGATCTAAATAAAAAATAAGGAAAAAGTTCAAACAAGTGTGAAAAGCCAGTAGTCCATTGATTTCAATGCAATGTGGTTTTGGAGGTTTCTGGAATCCTAGAATCATCTAAGTTTTGAGGACCTTTAAGATCGAGTCCAGCCATTAACCTGACACTGCCATGTCTACCATTTACTTACCTTGTACTGTCAATTGTCCTTATTATAACACTCATCCCTGGCATGCCTTGCAGGCCTAAATACACCTTCTTTTTGAATCCAATTTTTTTACATCAGGAATGTAGAATTCTGAAGTTGAGAGTTTTGGTGAGGGTTTGTTTGTTTGTTTGTTTGCTTGTTTGTTTAAAAAGCAGTTCATTAGCAAAAGACATTAGGTTCCATCATCTTGGTCTTTTCTCTCCAATTTTTTTTTATGACTCCCATCTTTCAACTTCAGCAGGATTAGAAATACAGATGAAATGTGATAGGCATACAATCATAAAAGAAAGCATGTAAAAATCCAGAGAAATGGATAGAAGTAGCATTTTAAAAGCATTTAATATTATGGCTTTTCTTAATAAAATTATTATGGTTAAGTGGGGATATATGGTAATGGAAATATTTCCTTCTTTATTGCCACTTATATAATGATTTCAGAGTATTTTGTATCTGTGTCGCATTTAAAAATATCTTTGTAATAAAGCAGTTCTAAGCCTGGACTCAAGATCATATATGAATTTCATGGAAAAAGCCCTGTGGAAATGTGACAGTAAACTGTGTGTGCTTTTGTGTATACTGACACGCATTAATAAAAAAGTGGCTTTAGGTTAAAAAAAAAAAAAAAGTGGCTCTCAGATAAAAAAAACCCACTTTGATCTTGTCTAATCTTAATTAAATGAAGGAATATTTTTGTTAAAATCTCTTTGCAATAGATATATTTATTTTTATTATCGTTTGGCAAAAAACCACTATTTTTAGGCGTGAAGAAGAAAAGGAGAAAATATACACAGATATATTTATGAGCTAAATTTACGTAGTGAAGCAAATTAAAATCCCACTCAATAGATTCTTCTCAGTCCTTTTTTCTCAAAGCTTTCTTCACTTCAGCTGTTCCCAAACTGTGGTTTGTGGAGAGATATTAAAAAGGAAAAGTCAGTTTGTTTTCAGTTAGAAGTTTGTTCATAAGTGATATGGTAATCTGAGAGAAAACAGTCTGGTTATGTTTCAAGAAGTTTTAAGACTGTTTCCATAAGGCAGAATACAGAGTCTACCCACCAACTGTGCATGTCACTTGTGTGTGTTGGAAGCACATAGCAGTGAAGAGAAGGCAAAGCTCAGTGTGTGATGACGGTGATCAGAGTGCGTACAGAACCCAGGCACAGTCCTGTGCTTTGTGTTGCCATGGGGAGAGAGGGTAGAAACCATGTGGTTGTATTCTGCTTGTTGCCCAGAAATGTTTTTTACAAACCAAGTACACCTCATACCAGGAAATATTCCATACAATGCAACTACACAGAATAGAAGGTTTGACCACAGTCCCACTGACAGCACTTTGCATACTAGTGATAAATATGTATAAAATGTATCTCAATTTTGAAAATGGGAGATGAGAATTTGACACAAAATTTGAAGGGACAGATTGACAGGTTTGTCTTGCTGTCCACAAAAAGGATGCTTTTTGGTGAGTCTTGGGTCATTAGTTATGCTGAGTATTGACCCAGGAAATTCAACTTGTGATTGCAGTTGTATTTTTAAGGCTATATATCCTGCAGTTACTACATTTGTCACTGGCAATCCCAAAGAAACTTCTAGGCTGCATTCAATAAACCATTGACTTGTGAATCCAACTGGCTCTTCTGAATGTGACCAGACCTTCAGACTATTTGTGCATCTGGCCTAGGGTGACATTCTTGCAACAGTGCATGAATTGGTTAATTTGTCAAATATTGTTCTTCTGCAAATTGAGTTTTGTTGGAAATTCTGCAATTACATTATTATGTCTAGGTGCTTCTATTTCTACCTCTGTCTTTGAGGTCTGGTTTGCTGTCTTACCTGTACACGCCCTTAAACAGACAAACAAACTCTGGCTTCTTAAAGGGAACAGATAGGATTTCTAATATATCTCTGAGGAGCAGTGTTACTGTGATGCAGATAGAAACACACAGTAACACACACAACAGGTGTTCAGGTAGAGAAGAAGAAAGGAAGTCTCTAGTTTATTGTTGACCTCATATATATAAGTTTTTGCACAGTGATCAGAGATTGAACAGAGAAGTTACTACTTTTCTGTCTTCACTGGTCACTTGAGAAGTCCATCAGGTGATATCTTTTACAAAGGAATGTAAACAGGATTCTTGTTTGTCTTGCAATTTGTGAGAACTGACTTCACTATACTAAAACAAGTTAGAAGGTTTATTTTCAAAGACAACAGAGAAGAGGATAAAGTACAGTTAAAGAGTTAAATTCTGTGTTATGTAAAGGTAACATGGAGAAAGAAAAGGAACATGACAATGTTTTATTGCTAGACTTAAAATTATTTTCTTCTGAGAAATCAGATTTCAGATTGAGTTGATGAACAAATTGCCTTATATTAGGCAACCACACTATAACAATATATATATATAATATATATATATAATATATATATATATATATATATATATATATATATATATATATATATATATATATATATATATATATATATATATAATATATATATATATATATATAATGATTTAAGGCAAATGGATTTAACTGATCTGGCTACATGTGCTCAGATTTAGACATGAGGTCTTCTGACCTCTATTTGTGTCTTCTTGTACAATTTTCATTGTGCTTCCTTATTTTTACTTTATCACAACTCGCTTTAACATAGCACAGAACTTCTTTTGTGTATGATCTCTAATATCCTGTTCTGTTGCTGAGGAGGCATTTGTGCCCAGAGCCAAACACGTGCTGAGGCTGCTGCTGCCTAATGTAGTCACAAGGTGTAGAAACTGCTCAGGGTTTGGCAGGCACAAAAAAGTGTGCCAGAGCAATTCGCTTCCGGGCATGAAGGAATTCTTTAAGACTATTTTGATCTTGACTTGTGAAATACTGAAGTCGTGTCACGTTCTGAAGTGATTATATTTGACTGACTTTAGATATTTTTGATTTCTGGGATGGCATTGCTCCATGCAAAAGATAGCTTAACAATTCTGTGTTTCAGTGGCTCTGAAGTGCCATTTTCTCTCTCTTCCTTCTTGCTGAAATCTGCAGTTTGTTGCAGATTTCAAACCTGTCAACACCCAAATGTGTGACGCCAGATCTCAATGCGTGTGAAAAAAACTAAGCTGAGGGACATGGTAATATGTAGCAGGGGAAGAGGATAGAAGTTCTGCAGAATATATTTTGTGCAGTGCAGAAAACTTTTCTGTAAACTCCATTTTGAAGTTATGTAACTGTTATCAGCCTGCGTAGGACAGGAGTTTGGACTTCATAACTCTCCCTTGCACTTTAAGGTTAGAGAAAACTGACAATGCTTTCAGTGCAGAGAGTTTTACGAGCTGCTTAAAGCACAAACCTGAAAGTATTAAAAATATGAGTAACTCCCAAGTACGAGTGAAGGAAGTTCATGTTTTGAAAATTCCCCCTGCTGTTGGAGAGCAACGTCACCCCGCAGCCTGGCTGAATCCGGCTAACAGCAGCCCGAGCGGGAAGTGCAGCTGTGCACACGCTCGGACTTTCCCTTTGCAGCTGGCCAGTTCCGCATGCACTCGCCCGGAGCCATGGCCCGGCTCTGCCCTGCTGCTCCAGCCCTGCTGGTGTGCTCCCTCGCTGTGCTGCTCCAAAGGGCTCTCTCAGTGGATCATGTGCCGATGCTGCTGTGGTCAACTCAGAGGTAAGAAATCGAATAAAAGTGTATATCCCTGCTTATGCTCCTGCTCTGTGTGTGTGTGCACAGAATATATTGTGCCATCGAATGTGGTAAATCAGCTCTGGGAAATAAAATTATCCAAAAAATAAATTTGCACCTTGGCCATCAAAGAAGCCAACAGATGATTTTACCCATTTTTACTTAAACTTTTAGTGTTCTGTGCAGAAAGACGTAAATAAATTCTGTAAACTAAAAATCTGAAGTAGTTGTGCTTTATTCACCCTAAAGCATCTTTGAACTCCAGTGTTTGAAATATTGTGACTTATAGCCACAACATAAGGCAGTGACACAAAAAGGAGCTGACCAAAAACTCTGTGGCAGTTTCTTAAGTTTTGGATTTCCTTCTGAACCCTGACTTTTCACTTTAATATTCTTTTTAATATAGGCTCTTAAGTACTTTGCTGTATATAAATGCATCAGTTGTTAGAAACAACTGGAGTCTTGACAGACCCAGAGACACATGAAATTCAGGGGTTTGCATATGCTTATAGGACTTTGAAGCTGTTTTGAAAGAACCAGGTATTTCTCTTTCTTTCCAACCAGGAATTTTATTCATGATCACTTTAAGGATTTTGTATCATTACCTGGGATTTCCAGAAATATGGCAGACTGGGCAGTGCAGTAGCTTCAGGTGGATACTGGATATGTAAAGTTGTCAGAAAAATACAGGTCACTTCTTTACCACCCTTGCCATATGTTTGCTCATCTGTTATGGATTTCCAAAACCTGAAACTCTGCATATGGAAATTTTCAACTTTTGAAAAAGATAAAAAGTTTGATTTATAGCTTTCACTTTGTTTTTTCCACCTAAAAAAAAAAAAAAAAAAAAAAAAGAAAAAAGAATGTTTCAACATCAAGGCAATCTTATATTGAAAATACTTAGTGATTCACCACTGTATGACGGGCACTCATATGAGTATTAACCCCTCATGTGAGTATTAAAAGCAAAGTAAATGTTGGAAAGCATTGTTCTTAGGTTAAAAATGATTCTTAGCATCTGAGAAAAGACCAGTGCTTCCTGTGTCCTTCTCCCTGGTTTATATAAAAAACATACCTATTGTATATATAAACAAGATCTTATCACATAATCCCATGTGGTCATAAAAGCAAACTTTCCATCAAAAAATGCAGTTAGCAGCTTGTTCTACTGCAGATTTTTCTGGTTTATACAAATCCAGAGCAATAAAATCAGGATACTGAACTGGGTAAACAGGTTTGTGTCCCCAGGAATAGGACCTTTTGCGGAAAGAGTGTTCCTCCAGCCATGACATTTGCATTTTGAAAGGAGAAGTTCTTGTGGGCCAAAATTAGTTCTGGTGAAGGTCTATGAAGGAACTGAAAAAGAGGTTTTTGTTATTTTATAAGATAAAATAATACTAACAACAACTTTCTGTTGTTAACCCTTCACTCTGTGCTTTAAATTAGGTACTTCACAGTGATGCAAGGTTCTCAGTGTGTGACCCGCAGGCCTATGAAATTTGGAAATTACTGTTTGGAAATAACTGTCTTAGGAAAGTTAACAACTGAATTGGAGTAATTATGGATATCTATGGATATCTATTGACTCTGTAGGAACATGCCCCACCAGTAAAAATGTTTAGCAATTCATTAATCAACAGAAGTTGCAATTCATTGATCTATTCCATCACCCTTTCCCAGGTTATCTGTTAGGATTTGATATTGGATAATTGAAGGATACTACAGTTTGCTCTAATTTAGAATTAGCTGGTGTTTGCCAAGCCATATCTCAGGACAGCTGTATTAGAGAATGTAACACTTTAAAGTCTCTTTTATGCATTATTACTGCACTGTAATCATACTATTAAAGTTAATGTTAGATGCCAGATAGAAGTGAAACCTGCAGCTGACAAACACAGGCAGTGCACAAAGCAAAGGGAAGAGTGATATCTTCTCACAGAGACATTGGTAAATCAAATACCTCTTTCCTCTAGAAAGGAAAATGCAGATCACTACTTGGAGAAAAGTAAGCATTTTTTTAAAAAACAACATTCTCAATTCAACTAGGGAATAACTCAGTATGTCACACTGTCTGATTTTTACAAAAGAATATATCACTGGATATTCTTCAAATAAGTTTGGCATGAAAAATTTGACCTTTATTTTAAATCAGCCTTTAAACTAATATTCCCTGGCTGGGTTTTTGAAGCAGGGAAGGTTGACAGGCTCTTCTTGCTTATGATACACAGAAAAAAAATTGATTTAATAATTTTGAACCAATATTCAGAAGAATTTCTTTCCCTATAAAGAGAAGGAGTTGGAGCAAATAAATCCATTAAAAGTAGCTATTGTGATTGCCCCCTCATGTGTTTGTTTTAGGAATTATTTTTGCCTACAGTCTTTTAAAATATATTACTTCTTTTTTTCAATGCTATGCTTATATAGGGAAAATAATCCTTTTCTGGCAAACCCAGGTTATAAGTGACTGAGAATGTGTTAATGCCAACTAGTACATTTGTACTGTTTCCAAAACTACAGGGACTTTACTGAAAAATCTGCTGAAAAAAGTTGTAACATAAAAAGGATATTTTTTTTAGCTATAATTTTATTGGACCCCTGTGGAGATGCTGTGTGCCAGCATGAATGCAATTTTACTTCTACTGAGCAGGGAAAAACTTAGATGGTAATCACAATGACTGATAGAGACAACTGACAAGAATAACTTGTAGGAAAGAGTTCTGAAGCCAGCTACAAAGCAAAAATGTAAGATCATGAGTTGGACTGCTAGAAGTCCTGTTATCTTCCTGTCAGCCCTTCTGGTGGGTCTAGATACAAGAAATGTTGAAATCTCTGCTTCCTTCAACCTAATTGATCAAATTCCAGAAAGGATACTGTTCAGGAAAGAACATGATATTGTCATGTTAGAGCAGTGAGGTGTAAGAAAGAAGCAAAATATCAAGCTAATCTTGCTTTCCTCACTTTTTTTTAGGGCATTGTTTGACTGTTGGAGGAAAGAGAAAGCAGTTGAGTTTTAAGTTTTCTCAAACTGAAAGCTTCCTTAGGATTCCTTAAACCTATGTGCTCCTGCTTACATATTAAAGCACATACATTAGCAGAGATGCTTGTCATTTTGGGCCCCGATGGTGCTGTGGCAGGGAGTCTGACGCCTTTGGGCTGACTGTAGGAGTCCGTGTGTCTTTGGACAGGGTTTTGTGTGAGCCGTGGATAATAGCAGTCAGTGTGTGCGATGGCCGGCTGCCGGTTTCACACCGTGCCTGCGGTGAGGATTCAGTGGGGTGAGCTGCCTGCCTGCGTGCAGGGAGCACATCGTCGTATGCGCGACCCCTCGGCACTCACAGACCTCCCTGCAGTTCACAGGGAAGCACGCAGGGAAATGTGCTCACCAGCCAGGGAAGCTGCTAGGGGCTGGAGCACAGGTCTTGTGAGGAGCAGCTGAGGGAGCTGGGGGTGTTTAGCCTGGAGAAAAGGGGCTTAGGGGAGACCTTGTCGCTCTCTACAACTGTCTGAAAGGAGGCTGTAGCCAGGTGGGGGTTCCTCTCCCAGCTAGCAAGTGACTGGATAAGAGGAAACAGCCTCAAGCTGCACCAGGAGAAGTTTGGGTTGGATATTAGGAAAAATTTCTTCACTGCAAGTGTGGTCCGGCATTGGAACAGGGAAGTGGTTGAGTCAGCTGGTAATGTTCTAAAAACATGTGGATGTTGCACTTAGGCACATGGTTTAGTGATGGACGTGGCAGTGTTGAATTGACTGTTGGACTTGATGATTTTAAAGGTCTTTTCCAGCCTAAAAATTTCTGTGGTTCAATTTCCTGTCTGAACCACGCTTAGAATGTTGTTGCCCCAAGCAGACAGCAATAGCCTCCTCAGTGGAGGATGCAGCCTTCTCTACTGCCATGAATAGTGCTCAGCAAACTCTTAAAAAGAAGCAAAATAAATGCATGCATAATACTGTGAATATAAGTATTAGTCAGATGCTACATTGTAATAGAATTATTAACCAACTGATGTAGAGTTTTTTTATAATGATGAAGTTACTAAAGTTGACTGCTTGTAAGTTTAAAAGTGTCACAAAAGGTGTTTTCAAGGTTAGATAGCTAACAAGAACTGCTTCAAGAAGCAGGAAATTTCTTAGAAGCAAGTATGCCATAAAAAGGGATCATTAAACTTTTGAGGTTTTGAGTTCACAGCAAAAGCCTTTACCATTGTGCTGCTGCAAATAATTTTTTTTTGTTTGATGTGCTTTCTGTTAACTTTTCTTCTTAATTGTAAGTCCCCAAAGCTCTCAAAAGCTTCCTTTTTTTTTTCTAAAATTAGGTATGAAATGGATTTATTTAGTTATTTTGAAAATACATATACCAAGATATTCTGTGTCATATTCTTTCAAGCCATCCATTTATTGTCATCTCTTAATTTAATCTATCTGCTTTTTCCTTAATAGCATTAGTATTTTGATGTGGCCATGCAAGGCACAGAGTCAGTATGAAAGTAATTTCCTGAAGGGTCGTTCAGAATCTCTGGGACTTTCTTTGCTTTCAAATATATTAATTTAAAAGATTATACTAATTTTTTTTAAATTGTGAGGTTTGTCTTCTCTGAAAAGTTGAGTCATGCCTGTTAAAATTTCTCAGTTATGTTTACAAATATAAGTTAATGTGGATTTCCAAGCACAAATTAACAAAGAAGTGAAGATGCTGATTAAAACTAAGAAAATATCAGATAAATTCAACCAATAAAAAACATTTCCTTCATCTCGGCAAGATTTAATTCTGAATCTTGTAAAGTGAAGGAAAAATTTCTACTAGAATTTAATTTTCACATCTCCAGCACATTGTCCTGAACTAGTCTTCTGCATACAGAGCTTGCTCCAATGCTTTCCCAAGCCCCAGAATCTGAAGTGAGATAGGTATCACATAGTGCTGCAGGACTACACTGCGTTTATCTCTGCCTTGGGTGCAATTTGATGCTTTCAATTCACTTTCAGCAATCTTCATTGGAATTACAGGGAAGACTCAAAGTGCAATTTAGATTTTCTTTATCCAAAAAAACAACATTGAACTCCATCCATGTTTCATTAACCCTGTTCTGCCTCCATCTTAAAGGACATTCATAAAAGTTTGCTGTGCAATGGTCATTTGCAAATTGCTTTGGGATGGAAAATTTAACTTTTATCTCAACTTGATAAAATTGCAGTCATATAATAACTGATGCTAGAGTGCACGACAGCTGCCTATATTTGAGTCTTTGTAATTAGAACCAGATAGAGTGTCTGCAATACCTGTTTTCTCAGGTTTTAACAGTTGATATGTACCTGGGTAAAGATGGAAGATTATGCATCAAGTTCACAGTTTTCCACAGACAATTTTCATTAGTCAAAACACCTAGCATAAAAATGTTCATAAAAAGTTTCAGCCTTATAAGCCCATGTTGCATACTGTTAAACTCCCAATGAAGTATTGAAAGAATAATGCTGCTTCTTGTTTTGCCTGTTTTCTGTAGCAGCAAATCTAAATAAATGACTTATTTCTCTGTCCAGTCCTCAGAGTCACAGGCTGGCAAAAGAGCTGTAAGCTGGGTGCCTTGAGTCATTCTATTCAGAAGAGCTCCTGCTGCTGGACAGGTGGCTTTTCTGAGCAGTTTCTGTAGAATGGTTCCTTCATCATTGAAACCTTAGGAGAGAACCAGTTTACAACAGCCCTGAAATCCACTTCTACTAACAAAAGTTTAATAAAAAATACTAGTTTAGGACAACTTGTGGTCTAGACTGAGTTCTACTCTTCCTGACCTCCATCTGTCAGCACTGCAATGTGTTTTGGGAGTGGGATGCCATCTGGGAATTCTCTCTGAATGTTTTCAACATAGTATTCTTCATTGCACTTAGTAGGTAACTTTTTTTGGAAAGACGCAATGCTGTTGTTGTACACAAACAAGAAAACAGAGAGAGACATTACCCCTATTCATTCTTGCTGTAATACAAGCAACTTGATACAGGCATAAACAAGCAGGTTCTTTTTCTCTTGAGTAGAATGAAAATAAACTGAATTGAAAAGCTGATCTTTAACGGAAGAAAATGCTCTCATTACCTGCTGCTGCATATTTAAAGAAAGAAGAGTCGTCATCATTGGCAGTAAATTTTACTGAAAAAGGAATTATTCCTTTGTAGATCACAGTGGAATCCAGGCACTGCTGTGCACGAAGGACAAGTTGTCTCAGCACAGGAGCTGACGGTACTCTTGCAACCTCTTTTTACCCAGAACTCCAGAAACCTTGTCTTGTTCCTGCAAAATAGGGTACGTAAACCATTTTTTTTCCCTCACCAATACTGAGCACAAGTCTGTACCTAAATGAGATCACCAACCTACTCTCTTTGTTTTTCAGCTTAGCATAGATGATTTCACATACTTCAGTGAATCCTATGGCAACAAGAGTCCATTTCAAAATATCCAGGCAAGCATTTATCTCTTTTATTTCTTTATGTGCAGTATTTAAAAAGAAAAAGAAAGATGTAAGAAAGATGCAAAGAGACAATAACTGGGAAAAGGACACTGAGTTGCAGAAGTTTTCCTATTTAAATTATTGAGATTCTTCCAGTTTAAGCAGATGTGATAGAGGAAATTAACTGAGTTTGCAGATACATACTTTGTACCTACTATAGTTTTAAAGGCCGAGTTTTCACTATTCATAACTTACAAAGTTGTTCTTAAATATGTTGCAATTTTCTTTTTAAAAAAAAAACCCAAACCAACTTCAAAACCAACACCCCAAAATTGTATTTTGAAGCCATAGGAAGAAAAGAATTTATAGGAACCAATAGTTTTTCTTATTTTCAGAATTTAATACCTATTTTTTTAATAGAAATTGAAGCTCATTCAGGAGTTAACTGTTTTATATTTTTATTAAGTTAATATATCACTAGTTGCTATATTGCCTTAATCTTCACAAAAAAATAATGCTACTTGATTAATTTGCAATAAAGTCTATGGACAGAATTTAAGATGGAATCCTCCTGAGTCAGTCAGCAGCTTCAAAATCTGTTCTCACTGAGAAGGTTTATAGATTTTGTGCAGTGCATCTATGGTTGTACTTACATGATAGTTTATTGAAATGTAACTAGACAAAATGTTCACTTGTGGAAGTCATAAAGACATTTCTTGAGGCAGTGCAGGATGAACAGCATTATTAGTAACGTAAATGGAATCAGAGCACACAAGTGTAAATTCCCACACAGCAAGCACTATATGTAATTAAGTACATAAATATTAAAATAATACCTGTCTCTACATCTGAACTAGGAACCTCACATTTTCCTTGTATAACTGGAACTGGAGATATCCATCTCTTTGTCATATAACATTTTAACACTGATGCTGGAAGAGAAACAATTATTCAGAGTATCTACATGGGTTTTCTGAGGAATGAATGGGAGTCATAATCATCTGTACTGTAAGGATCTGTTGTGTCTGCAGGCAGATGCTCTGGTTCTTCTCTGCTGTGCCTTATCTTCTTAGGGTTTAACACCTCTGCAAGGCTGTGTCTGGAGAAAATTTTGTTTGTGCCTGACTACAAAACTGGTTTAATTTCAGCTGTTTGACATGCATTACAATGCATGACATTGCAAGTTCCTAATAATGTGGTAGTCTTATTTAAGTAGGCCCTGGATGTTTAAGAGCCATATCAAAGTGATTAAAACATTCTTCTTTTGCCTTGTAATCAGGAATCCATCAGCACTGTAGATAGAGATTAAAGGCTTTGAAGTCTAGAGATAAGGTCAGATGGTTTAAACTGATGGGTTTAGAAGTCAGGTGGTATACAGGGGCATTGGGGACCTCGTGGGGGCTGGGGAGAAGGTCCTCAGGTAAACAAAAGGTCGTGTTTAAGTAAATTTTTGTCTGTATCTGTCAGGTCAAAGACTTATACGCAAGTTTTTAACAATCTGAATAGATGTCAGCAGCTGATTTTTTTCTGACCTTTCCTCTGTTCACTCTCTGTCTTGGACCTGAGAAATTTTTCTGTATTATGGCTTCTTTAAAACTGGAAAGTTGCTTTTTACAAGTTGATCACCTTAGCTCCAGCACTTCCTACATTTGTTCAGTTGGATTTGGCAATCTTAATGCTTTTGTCATGTAGTTTGATGGAGGTGAGGTGCTGTAATGTGAGTGAAAGAAAACGAAATGTATAGACTACATACTTCTTTTTCATCTAGGTGCCCATAGAGAGAGTTTTGTCAATATATATTGCATAGGATTTAGTTCTTAAGACTAGAAAAGGAACTTTATAGTCATCCATATTGGGCATAACAGTCTACAAAAATTTGTTCGGTTGCTATAGTACTACTTTAACTCCACTTGTGATACTTTGGGTAAGAAATCAATTCTTAATTACGCTGTAAAAGACTGCAATAATATTCACACACACAGGACAAAGTGGAGGTCAGATCTGAATTTTCTCACTGGGGAAATTAGAATCCTTGATGTTGCATAATCACAAGTTTTTGACCTACACAGACTATATTATACAAGTGATCAGTGAAGCTATAATAAATGTTCCATTGCTCTCAAGCATACTACTTTATGAACTTCAGAAATGCACATATTCATAAACCTAAGCTGGAGATTTCATTTAAAATTTATAAGTGGATGTAACAGCATGTGTACTACAAGAAGAAAGTGTCATTTGAAAAAGAGTTACAATGGGCTTGTAAACCCCAGAAACATTTGCAGACAATCAATTTGTTCAGTTGCACTAGCAGATGTTCTGAGCTTTTGGTATCCATGGGTTTACATGCAATAAAACAGCCTTATTCCAGTTAATACAAAGGGAGTCTTATAGGTAGATAATTTATCTTGAACTTTCAAGCAACTTCTAAATTAAATAATATAATACAAACATTGGCATTTGGGGAACTTCTTTGTCAAGCAGTCACCTACCCTACAAACTATTTTTCTTTAATATTAGCTTTGGCTTTCCCCAGACAATGCTCGGCTTCTCAGAACTGCAGTGTATATTAACACACTCCAATTAGTGGCTAGCTGTGCAGCTGCATAATTATGACTGTAAGTCATTGCCACTTGTAGACTGATAACTCCATCCTATCCTCGCTCAATGGTCATAGATTGAGCAGTAATATTTAGTCACATGTGACACAGAGGTTCTAATAAAGTTTTGATTGTCTTGATTTCCTTTCTTTTGGTTTTATTATATTATTTTTTGACAAGGGAACATGCACAGAACTGCATAATAATCAAGATAAAAGTTCACCATAGAAATCTATGTTTCACAGAAATCTATTCAGTGACATGACGACAATTTGTTCTCTAGCCTTTTCTAAAATACTATTAATGGTTGATTTTTTTCAGTCCTGACCACTATCAGCCTCTGAATTACCATTTTCAAAGAGCTGTTGTAATTCTCAAGGTTTCATTACTGAAGGGTAACACTCAGTTCTGAGTCTATTACCTATTGTGTATGTAAAATTAGGTTTGTTTTTCTGTCACCCTGTACTGTGCTGCAATCAATTTACATTGAATCTTATCAGTTACTCAGTTGCCCAAGAGGTTGTACCAGAAGCTGCTTCTGTAGTTCATCAGTCAGCCACTGCCTGGACTAACCTGAAAAATTTGGCATAACAAGCAAGTTTCATTAACTCAATATTTATCCTTTTATCAGATAGTTTAGGAGCATGTGTAACAGAACAGACCCTAGTGCAGTAGCAGATACTTTTTATATCCCTTTCTTGCTAAATCTTTACCTTTTCTTTAGCTACCTTCATGTGAAGACTGCCTCTCTCTCTCCAAAGCAGCTCAGTTTCTTTAGTAGTCCTTGCTTCAAGACTCTGCCAAATGCCTTGTGTGGGTCCAAGTAGACTGTATCATCTAGAGCTTCCTAGAGTGTGTGCCTATCAACTCCTTCAGAGATCTTCAGCAGAATTGTTGGGCAAAATTTTGTTGTGAAAGACACATCAATCTTTCCCCTGGCACAGTCCTTTATTATTATTATAGTCTGTATTTTATTTTTTTGAAAGCTCCCTCCCATTCTAGGGCTTCAGGTTTTCTTCAGATCCAGCAGTCCCTTGCATCTGTCAGTAACCCTCAGAATAAAAAAATAAAATTGGTGTCATGTTTCCCACTATACAGTACAGCATGGAGGTTTTTCAACTTTACTTTCTGTAGCTGCAATACACTTTACCAGGTAAAGTACATCAGATCAATTTTCATCAAAATTATAACTTAAAGCTTTATGCATACATTTGAAGGGGATGGCTACAGAGTAGAAGTTCATGGGATAGATAATAATTGGAAAGTTAAAATTAAACCTTCCCCTTTCTTCTTTCCCCTTCTTCTCTCTCCTTGTCCCTCTCCTATTCCCAGCTGCTATGTGGTTTTCTTTAGCAGAAAACCAAATCAGGTGTTTCTCAATATCCCCTTCATTTTTCACCCCCTTTTGGAGTTTTCATGTTTTGAACAAGCATGGTAGCTGAAATCCTAAAATGTGTAAAGCAACATATGGGTATTGTAAAGAAAAGTGCACAATTGCCAAATAGCATGAAGGACAAAGAGGCATGGGATCAGATTGCCTACCTGAGGCTGTTGAGTTGATATCCAGCTGTGTCTACCCTTCACATGAAAAGCAGCTGAATACCAGTAGCTGGAAGCTGAGACAGATGGCAGTGCAGCATTGGTTAGGAGCAGAGACACAATTAAGATATTATTCAGTAATAATACATTTTATATCTTATTCTACACTAAATGAGTAATCTGCTTAATGTATATCCTTGGATGAAATGGCTGTTGCCATTCTGGCTGCTGCTATGGGACAAAGAATTAAAATATTGAAAATAAAATAAAATATTGAATTGCTCAGAATTTGAGGTATGAATTCAAATTTGTAAACAAATCAAAATGAAATATTTCATCTTTTTGTTCCAGGAGGTGCTAAAAACACTACTCAAAGACCAGTACACAAGATCAGTGGTTTTTGCTTTATTTTAATTTCTGCAGTTACTTTTCTGTCAGTCTGGTAAATCAGACAATGCTGCATAATCTTCCCTTATGAGAATCTATAGAAATGTGAAAATAGCTATAACCTTTGCCTAGGAAGGAAGATGTGAGCAATTATAAAGAACCAGAGCAGGTCAGAAAAGTGGTAAGCAGTCAAAGAACAGACAAAAAGAAAAAAAATGAATAGTAGGAGAAGTGTTAGGAACACCACAACACTTGCATCAGAGACAGAGAGAGAATCTGTAACAGCTTGAAGACCTGAATGTTGGATCAAGTGACAGACTTAATCTAGACTTAAACGTAGAAAATACAAAAGCAAAGTTAACAAGCTGTAAACTAGGACCCAATGAAAAAATAGCTTCTAGCATTCATATTTGCATTGGGTTTCTGTGTCAAGATTTTGCTAGTGGGCAGGCTACAGGGGTGGCTGTTTTGAGAAGCTGCCAGAAGCTTCCCCATGTCCAAAAGTGTCAGTGCTCCAAGAGGGACTCGCCACTGGCCAGGGCTGAGCCACGGTGGTAATATATTTAAAAAGGTGAAGAAGTTACTGCACAGGAGCAATTGTGTTTGAACAGGAGAGGAGTGAGAACATATGAGAAACCAGCACCAAGATCTGCACAGAAGGAGGGGCAGGAGGGGCTCCAGGTGCCAGAGCAGATTTGCCTGCAGCCTGTGGTGCAGCCCATGGTGTGACAGCTGTGCCCCTGTAGCCCATGGAGGATCATGGGGGAGCAGAGATCCACCTGCAGCCCAGGGAGCACCCAGTGCCAGGAGAGGTCTGTGACCTTGTGGGAAGGCTCCTGGCAGAACCTGTGGAGAGAGGAGTCCATGCTGGAGCAGTCTGCTCCTCAAGGACTGCACCCCATGGGAGGGACCCATGCTGGAGCAGTTCATGAAGAACTTCAGCCTGTGGGAAGGACTCTCCTTGGAGAAGTCCATGGGGGACTGATTCCCGTGGAGGGAACCCAATGCAGGAGCAGGGGAAGAGTATGAGGAGTCCTTCCACCAAGGCGGTAGAGACAATGTGTGATGAACTGACCACAGACCCCATTTCCTGTCCCCCTTCACCACTACAGGGTAGGAGGTAGAGAATAATGGGTAATGTTGTGCGTGGAAGAAGAGAGGGGTAGATAAAAGGTGTTCTTAAGATTTGGGTTTATTTCTATCATCACACTCCGATTTGATTGTTAATAAGTTTAATTAATTTTCCCAAGTCAAGTCTGTTTTTCTTGTGTAATTGGTTAGTGAACTCTCCATAGTCCATGAGCCTTTTCTTTTCTAAGCTTTGTATAGTTGAAGAAGGCGATGATAGAGCAGCTTTGGCTGGTACTTGGCATCAGGCCAGGGTCAACCCACCACAACATTAAATATAAGGTGTATTAATTTTGATAATTTTCAAATCTTCATCTTGCATTTGTTTCCCCAAATATTTCAGGTTAATTTTATTATCAAGAAGAATGCTTGGAAAGACGTTTTTTGGCTATGCACGTTGCAAATTTATAGAATGTGAATGTTTTTCAATTAATTTCACTCAAATATCTTTATCAGGAAGTCAGCTATCAGAATTGTAAATAAAGTGAAAGATATCCTGATGCTTTATCTGAACCAATTCAGCCTGAGCTTTGTAATTTGTACATTGAGTAGAAAGGTGGAAATTATATGACATGAATTTTGTTTGTGTCTAGAGGCTCTGTAGATCCTGAAATTTGCAGCTTTCTTTAATTAATATGAAATATATAATAAATGAGACATTTTTCTGTACCAGCAGGATGTACACGAATGCGGGATGTTTATCATGCAAAGTATGACTTAGCTGAATGGAGCTGCTGGAACTGGATATGTCTGACATTGATCTTTTTCACCTCCAAGGGCATTTACTTAAAGACTCATCTGAGCTTTACTTCTGGCAGTGTTCATAACCACAACACTCTTAGCTTGAGAACTTCTACAACATCTCTCTCTCCTCTTCCACCATACATGTGGAAAAGACAGTAAAAATCTGGTGTTAATGAGTGCTTTAAGCTTGATGCCAGAAAGTTCAGGAGCAGCCAGCAAGCTGCCATCAATCAGGCTGGTGAGAATTCACATGCTGTTTGCTGTGGAGGTTTCTCACCTTGAATATTAAATTAAGGGTACATTAAAAGAAGCACAACTAAATACTAAGCATGTAAATAAACTTCTCATAAATTTATTGCAGGAAATTCTTCAGTCTTCTCCTTCATCTTTAGTTTTGCCAGCTGTTGACTGCAAGGCTACCAGGTATCTGCTGAGTGCTCTTCAAGAATCAGGAGAGTGGAAGTTAACAAATGTAACTAATCTCAATGTCTCTCAGCTGGAAGTGAATACATCTAACCCAAATTTACTGGTGGTTCAGCTACAACCACTTGCCAGGTAGGAGCTTATTACAAACAGAACTGACCCACATGTGTGCATGATTTTTAGAGCTTTTGAAAATGTCAGTTGTATTCAGGAAATTCAGAAAAACACAGTGGAAGCTTGTAGGGCTGTTAAAACTGTTTCTCTTACAAGGATGAATGCAGTGTTTTTCAAAGTCCCCTGATGAGTTTACCAGGTGTAATGGTTGAATTATTTTGAAAAAGGCAGTCAGGCATTCCTATTTTGTCTGCTTCATTATATGAGAACAAAGGGGCAGCTAATAAAACTAAATGGCAACACACTTTTTAGCAGAAAGGCTCAATTATTTTACTCGACACATGATTAACCTGCAGAATTAATTGCTAGAAGGCATTCCAGGGGTCAAAAATACTGGCAGGATCAATAAGCAAGCAAATAAACATAAAGACAAACCCGAAGCTAATAAAGAGCCTGATTTTCCTTCACTATGGAAGGAAGAGCAGGGCTGTAATTCTACATGTTTCCAGCTCTGTGAGGGTTGTGATCTAACAGAGATAGGAGAGACTGTTCCTTCAGGTGAATGTATATTTAGAACATAAAAGGCATGGTTGCTGGGCTTCTTCTGCTTACTCTTCTTCCCAGCTTGTTACCTGGGGGCTTTTACATGCTGGTGTAAGGTGCAGATATCAACTTGTCCTAAACAAATGCAATTCTAGCTGTCATGTCACTACACAAGAAGGGGCATGATAACTATTTTAAAGAGCTCCTGTACAAATGTTAAACAAGGGGCCAACACCAAACGAAAGAAAAGCTTCCCAGAGACTGATCAAAATACTGTCAGTAGTATGGCTTCTCTGCTGCCTAGGAAATTTGAGGGGTTTAAGAATCAGCTGAAGATGTGGTTCTTATATTTTTAATGGCTTTGCAGAAGAAAATGGTCATTAGGAGAAGATGAAAGAATAACCAAGAGACTGACAGTAATCCTTTTATCGGTCAGTATCTTCATATGATTCTTGCTTAGGAAAGATTTTTAATTATTTTTCTCCCTCTTTTTCTCTAGTGATTTAGAAGAGATTTCCACCCTGGATGCAATTGCAGAAAATGGTAAGTAATATTACCTAGACATAACTAACATTTCATTGTTTGTGTTTTCACTTGAGCAGGTACTATTCTCTAGTTCCTAGGCTTTGCTTTGCTTCTACTATTTAAAGGCTTTTATCCCACTCCCTTTCTACAGTATTTATAAGCTGTGGTTTTCTTAGTTTTAATCAGATGTTAAGTATTAGATGTTAAGATGTTAAGTATCTTATTAAAAATCCACCTGGATACAGCTCCGTGACATGAAATGTAAGCTTTATAAATTCACGTCTGCTTCAGGCATGGGCCTTTACTCATTCTCTGAGCCCAAACCCTGCATGTCTGTGGAACTTGAACTGCCTCCTGGAGGTGCCAGGCTCTTCTGGCAATTCCAAGGCCTTGGTCTCAACAAAGAGTGTCTGCATGGACAGGAAATGTTTTCCTAATCTTTATAAAACAGTACTGTTGGCCTTCTTTACCTTTGCTATCAGCCTTTTATTGACTTTGCAGTGTATTAAATGCTACTTGTAAAAGTTGAATCTCTCAATATAATACTATAAGAAATTTTTCTTGCATCTGGTTGAAAAAGTGGTACCATACATGAAAATGGCACTACAAGGCATCTCATTGCAGAGTTTTCACTTACTACTCTAAATTAGAAATCAAATTATAAAGTGTGCAAATCAATGAAGAGGCATTTTTTGAGGTTTACAGTGTAGTGGGCTGATAACTAAACAGTATTCTTAGTGGCTATGACTGTTTCTGCTCAGAACTGGGGTTGTAAAGTCAGAAGCAGATTTGAAAATCAGGGGAAAATACCTTAGTACTGAAATCATTTGTGTATCCTTTTCTGTTTGTTTTTGCAGAAAATGAGTGGGTTTTCTACTAAAACAAGCAGTTGGGTTTTCATCTCTGAATTGCAGAGGGGTTATTTTGTTCTCTTTTCTTGTCCTCAGAGCATACTGGATAGCTGAGCCTTGGCTTAATGTTGGTCTTGGTTAAATGACAGCTTTTTCTTTATGGGACATTTATTTCATCAACTGCATGGGTTCAAGAATAAGCTTCCCAAGCCCTAGAATCATAGCATCATAGAATATACTGAGTTGGGAAGGGACCTGTTGGGATCACTGAGTCCATTCTGTCCCTGCACAGGACACCCTAAGAATCATACCATCTGCCTGACCGTGTTCTCCAAATGCTTCTTGAGCTCTGTCAGATTTGATCATCTGCTGCTTCTCTGGGGAGCCTAATGCAGGGCACTGGGTAGAAAACCTTTTCCTGGTATCCAGCTTAAACCTCCACTGACTCAGTTTCATGCCATTTCCTTGAGTCCTGTCACTGGTCACGAGAGGTGAGATCAGCAGTGCCTGCCCCTCCTCTTCCCCTCATGAGGAAGTTGTAGCTGCAATGAGGTCTCCCCTCAGTCTCCTCCAGGCTGAACAGACCAAATGACCTCAGCTGCTCCTCTCATATGGCTTCCCCTCAAGGCCCTTCACCATCCTCGTTGCCCTCCTTTGGACACTGTCTAACAGCTTTATATCCTTCTTACATGGTGGCACCCAGAACTGCCCCCAGCACCTGAGGTGAGGCTGTCCCAGAGCAGAGCAGGACAATCCCCTCCCTTGCCTGATGCACCCCAGGACATGGGTGGCCCTCCTGGCTGCCAGGGCACTGCTGGCTCATGCAACTGCTGTCTCAGGCCACTTTGTTTTTGGAAAGCGAAGTTAAGAGGTGATCTGTGGGAGGATGGAAGAAAAGGTGATGCCAGCTTTTTGGTTAGTATCAACCAGGTGTTAATCAGGAAGAAGGTGTGTGGATTACAGAAGAAGTGCCACTTTGCTTGGCCAAGTACAGAATCTGCACTATTGTTCCTGTGTAGGCACCTAATTTAGATGCTCTAAATCATGGTGGACAGTCTGAGCTCTTTTCTTTGTAGAATTTGAAAATACTTCATAAGAAAGTAAAGTTCTGATCACAGGAAACAAGAGAGCTATATAAACTCTCTTGTCCTAAGGATGTTCACAGAAGCTTCTTTGGATGAAGAAATTACCTCTAGAATTGTCCTGAAGGCAAGAGTTATAGCCATTACTGGTAACTATAGTTACATGTAGCTCCTTTCTGAAGGGAAAAGCAAATAACATGTTATTTCAGAAAGCTATTGGTTGCTTTAATGAGATAAAATCCAAAGTTAATCTCTGCATTTTTATACATATAATTTTTTTGTTCTGCAAATTTTTGCTAGGCCTAAAGAGAATTTCCAAAATCTATGAATCCAGAATACAAAATGTACATTATATAATGCCTTGCATCTCCACAACCAATGCAATTATGGCATTAGTTTTTAGGCAGTTGTTTTTCTGAGTTAAGTGCATTTCCTATAGTAGATTCTCTTAGCGATGATTTTTTAGAAGGAAAATTTGCATAGCTATGATTCTTGACTGATATGAGGAAATCAATTCAGTTGAGACCCTACAGAAAAAAACAATACTTGAATTCTTATAAAAGCCAAATATTTTACTCAGCCAGGACACCGTAATTATGGTAAATAGAAGTGGTTATAGAGGATAATAGAAACTCTTAATTTCAGAAAATGAAAATAAAACACAACTTCTGTAAAGTATGACCTCAAAACCTGAGAAGTTTGTATGCAAAGGTTTTAAAATATCCATCCACCAGGCTGGTACATGAATGAGTAGTGGGAAGGCACTGAAACAGTAAATGTGAGTCTGTTTGCTTGCTTCTCAAGCAATCCCAATAACAACACTAATAATGGTTCATGATTCACAACTATTGCGCTCCTATAAGCAGTTGTTCATGTTTCTGCATTGAAAACATTTATCAGTTGTAAATATTTACTGCAACTGCCTGTGGTTTCAGAACTGGAGGAGGATCTTCTGTAGAGACTTATTTGGACCTCTTTGAAAGGCCCCCTCTTCCTCATTTGAATTCTTGTTCCTTTTACATAAATATTCCACCATGTTTCTCCTTTGGCCTCCAGTGTAATGAACAGAAAAATTTTCTGTGTCCTGTTGGGGGTGCAGAAGCAGGCTTTAAACCCAGAGAAGGTGGAAGAAATATTGCTCAGTATTATACATATCATGCCCCACACTAAACACCATGTTTTGAGTGTATTTTGTAATTCACAGAACAATACTGCTTAAATTTTATTATTTTCATTAACTGGTCACTTGGCTAACAGTATAGGCATCCTGCTTTCATCCCTTAAGTGATCTCTTCTGCTCCTGCTTGTAATTGCCCAAAGTTCAAACTCGTGGGTATATTTTATGTTTCACCTTTCAGTTTCAAAATCACCCCTTTTTCTGAACTGTTGGAGGTTTTTTGTTATCTCACTGGAATTGTGTATTTTTCAAGACACTAAGTGTGTCTTATCCCATTTGTACCTAGATAGAATGAGTATTTAAGTTGCTTAAACAAACTGAGAAAGCTTAAACTTCTACCTCATTACTTCTCCAACTCCTGTCAGATTTTACCTTTCTCAGCTTACAGTGTTTGTTGAATTATACATGTTTCTATTTGTAGACAAAATAATTGGTCGAGTGACCATGGATCTGCAGGAACGAGGGATTCATTTTTCAGTAATTTATACTGCAGCGAGACCTTCAAGGGTGAGTTATCTTCAGTGCCTATTTTCAGTGTCAGATTTTTATTATCCAATAACACAATATTTACAGAAGAACTCTGTAGATGATTTTCAAGATTATACAGACAAGGAATCTATATTATATGAGGTTTTGACCAGAAATGATTGCATGAATTTTCATATATGATTGCTATATCACAGAACTATTGCAGTTTTACTGTTCTAGGAGACTATAAATCTGCCTTTGCCTGTAGAACTTATTACTAATTTTAAGAACTGTGAATTAATTTTTTTTTCCAGTTTAACTCTACTGGTTTTGTAGTGAGTTCTATGTGGAACATTATCAAGCTTCCTAGTGTGGCTGGTTAGTATAGACAGTGTTATTAATTAACTGAAGGCTATTAAAGTATCCATTTTAAAATTAATTGATTTAATTTCTTTTAATCAATACTTGGTATTTACAACTGCAAGGTAAAGTTTTCACCCTTGCTGATAGAATATAATTTATAGATCACATCCTATCACATTAATGGTAAGTAAAAATGCAGGATAGTTATTTATGCAGAGTAATCTTTTTGTATGACATACAGGTTGCAATCAAAAAACATTAAATTTTTAATTTTAATGTGAATAAATGGAAGACAGTCATGCCTTCAGGAAAAAAAGTTCCCATTAAGAACAGAAATATTTGAAGGATGGGCTGTAAAATGTAACGTTGACATGTTTCTACATGTCTATCTGTTTCAGAGGTGACACAATCTGAGCTCCTAATATGATAATAGAATAATAGAATCATTAAGATTGGAAAAAATCTTCAAGATCATTGAATCCAACCTTTGACTGAACACCCTCATGTCAACTAAATCATAGCTAAGTGCCACATCCAGTAATTTCTTGATCGCTTCCAGGGATGATAACTCTACCACCTTCCTGGACAGTCTGTTTCAATGCTTGACAGCCCTTTCAGGAATGAAATTCCTCCTGATGTCTCACCTGAACCTTCCCTGGTGCAGCTTAAGGCCATTTTCTCTTGTCCTGTTGCTACTTGCCTGGAAGAAGAGGCTGACCCCCGCCTGGCTACAACCTCCTTTCAGTCAGTTGGAAAATGATAAAGTCTCCTCCTCTTCTGGCTGAACACCCCCAGCTCCCTCAGCCACTCCTCGTGTGACTTGCTCTCTAGACCCTTCCCCAGCTCCATTGTCCTTCTCTGGACACACTCCAGCCCCTCAGTGTCTAACTCATGAGGGGCCCAGAGCGGGACACAGCCCTCGAGGTGTGACCTCACCAGTGCTGAGTACAGGGGGACATTGCCTGCCTTGGTCCCGCTGGCCACACCACTGCTGATCCAGGTCAGGATGGCATTGGCCTTCTTGGCCACCTGGGCACAGGCAGGGTCATGTTCAGCTGCTGTTCACCAGCACTGCCAGGTCCTACGGGCTCACACAGACTCGTGAGAGTCCAAGTGGCACAGTGGGTCACTAGCTGCTTCCTCTTGGATTGCAGGGGTTCTATTCTGCTCCCAGACCCTGTCTGCCAGCTCAGGGGGCATGTTGCCTTGAGGGTAACCAGTCCTGCTGTTAAAGGCTGAGACAATGAAAGTTCAAGTACCTCAGCCTTTTCCTGGTCCTTGGTTACAATGGACCCCATCCCCTTCCCTGCATCTAAGGATAGAGAATTTCCTTAGCTATGCTTTTTTTGTTAATTTATTTATAAAAAAACTTTTTATTATCTCTCACAGCAGTTGCCAGATTGAGTTCTAGCTGACTTTTCAACTTTCTAGTTTTCTCTCTACATCACCTAATAACCCTTGTCCTCTCCCTGAGTTGCCTTCCCCTTCTTGGAAAGGTCATCGACATTTTTTCCCCCTCTGATTTCCAGTGAGAGCTCCCTGTTCAGCCAGGCTGCACTTCCTGCATCAGCTCATCTTCTGGCACATGGGGATGGCCTGCTTCTGCACTTTTAAGATTTCTTTCTTAAAGTATGTCTAGCTCTCCTGGACTCCTTTGTTATTAAGGACTGTTCAAGGCACAGATTTTGTTGATCCCCCCTTCCTCTCTTCACTAAGGATTGTAAACTATCATTTTGGGGTTGCCATGCCCAAGGCAGCCTCTGACCACCACATCTCCCACCAGCCCTTCTCTGTTCATAAACAGCAGGTCTAGCAGGACACCATCCCTGGTAGGCTCACTCACCAGATGTTTCAGGAATTTGTCTTCCTCATGCTCCAGAAACCTCCTAGACTGCATCTTCACTGTGTTGAGTTTCTAGCAGACATCTGGCAAGTTAAAGTCTACAAGAGCAAGGGCTAGTGATCATGACACATCAGCCAGTTGTTTACAGACTATTTCATCTGCCTTTCCTTGGTTTAGGCAACATGGAAGACATTTGTGTGATTGTCTAGATCTAGCATGAGAAATGCCAGAAATGAACTTGAGAGGCTGGAAGGTTTTCAATGAAAAATGCACTGCTATTCTTACTACAAGAGTAAAATGTAGAACACCTCTGTTCAGTGGGTGGGGAGGGAAGTCCCTTTCTCCAAAACAAGAGTAAGAGGCCACTTAAATGGACTTCATAAATGTTCCTTAAGCCATTAGTAGATGAGTCCCATCAAAGATGTTCTGTGTTTGTTCAAAAGTAGTATGGGTTTTTGCATGGAGGTAGGGATCTTGAACCTCTGACTAATCCAACATGGTAGTAACAATTGTTCCTTCAGGCTCTGGAGCAAAGGCTAATTCTACTGAAGAAAAATGAGAACTTCAAAAATTCATCCTGTGAAATTAATTTTGGAGACCAAACTTAGAGGAAAAAACAGTAGCATGAGGAGGCAAGCTCACATTGATATTCTGTATACTGCGTGTTTTTGTGGCAAAATGAGAATATTAGTCCAGAACTTGTGTTCTGCCTTTTTTTCTATTTCTTTTTTTTAACAAGGGTCCAAAATAAAAAAAATATTTACTTTGTTATTGTGGCTCTTTACTGTTTGAAATCAAAGCCACTTGGGCATTCTTAGCTGAAAATTGCATTTAGAACAGCTGGAATGAAAAATGTTTTTAATTAACGAGAAATTGGAATTAAGAGAAGGAATTTTTTGATCAATTTAAAAAATATTTTAAATCTATGTATATTTCAATAGGCTTTCCAAATTAAAGTAACTTTGAGCAGTTGAAGCACTTCTAAATAATTAAAACAATGCTTTTTAAGATATTCTACATTTTTAAAATACAAGAAATTTAAACTTTTCTCAATTGTATAAGTTTAGTACTTTATAAAACAATTTGAAGCATTTTTTTTGGCCCCTCACAATAACTTTATTTCAGTGCATTCAAGGTTATCAGCTTTTGTACAGAGCTAGAAAAGCCAAAGCAGAATGTGCTTTTGAGGGTTCATCACTGTGTATTTGCATATAACCTCTCCTTGGTATGTATTGCATATCTTTGGCAGTGCTTGAACTGTGGAAGGTACGAACTGTTTCATAACCACAAGTGAAAATACAAACTCCCTTTGCTTAAATTATAAAGAATATATTGCATGATCTAGAAGTTACAGGATCACTCCCCCGTGATAGCCATGATCAATATATATAAGAAGTAAAAGGCTTTAATCATATTGAGAATGATTTTCAAATGCACTATGTCAACTCTACAGTTTACAGCTATCATTCACTGTGGAAGATTTTGCATTGACTAGTGGCCTTATTCTCAGTGATGAAGGAAATTAGCTTTAGGTAGGTATTACATGTAAAAGAAAAAAAAAGGATATCTCCTTCTAGTTAGGGACATAAACTTTATACAATAAAGCTCCCAAAACATGGTGTTTTTGAGATGCTTCTCCTCTGAAAGCTCTGCCTCCTTACTCTTGTGCTATTTATGGTTTAATAACATTGCTATGTTATATTTGCTTCTTCCATTATCTCAAGCAGAGAAAAATAGATGTGAGAAATTCATATATTAGAAAAGGTTCCAGACTGGTATTGGCTTCACAGAAAGTGAATTAATGAGCAGAACTCTCCTGTGATTGAGCATCTTTTCTCATTTGATGAGCAAGAGGTATTTAGTTTAGTCAGTGCAGACACAGATGCCTCAGGCTATTATAATTATCAGTTCATTACCCCAGTGCATGATGGAGATTTGTTCAGTCTGGTTCTTGATCTGTTCCAGTTTCAACATGATTGTAGGACTAGAGCTCCTCTTCTATGAGGAAAGGCTAAGGGAATTGGGATTGTTCAGCCTGGGAAGAGAAAGCTTCAAGGTGTATTAATTGCTGGCCTTCCAGTACCTGAAGGGAACCTAGGGAAAGCTGGAGTGAAGTTTTTTTTTACAAGAGTATGTAGTTGTAAGGAAAAAAGGGAATGGTTTTAAACTGAGAGAGAGTAGGTTTAGATTTGATATTATGGAGAAATTCTTTACTGTGAGGGTGGTGAGGCCCTGAAACAGGCTGATCCCTGAAAGCGTTCAAGGTCAGTCTGGATGAGACCCTTAGCAACCTGCTCTAGTGGAAGGTGTCCCTGCCCATGGCAAGGGGCTTGGAATTAGATGATCTTGAATGTGCCTTTTAATTCAAGGTGTTTTATGATTCTATGATTTGAAGCTGGATGACAGAATCAAGACCAAAGACACCATTTGGTGACTTACTTGAAATGGTTTCACTAACCAGTTGATGATTCCTCCCACCATCTCATAAAGGAGCTGTCTTCCTCCAACAAAACAACTCCTGAGTCTTGTGGCTCGTGATTCGAAATGCTTTGCCTTGTAGGTCTGACTGAGTTGGGATCTCTCTGGCTGAAAGAGTGATTTTTATCACCTAACTCTGGGCAAGTCTTCATGTCTATATCTGAAGTCATCAACCAGGGATCTCTTTACAATTAAAGGGTTTTTAGGATGCAATCCTTCTGAGTGCTTTGTAGGAAACTGCTGTAGAATGAGGTGAAACTCACCCTTAAAGGCAGTCATCATGCCTTTAAGGCAAGTTAGATCTTGGCATGTACATATAGTCAGACAACTCTCACTCAATATTTTTCTTTTTTTTTCCCATTAAAAATCAGAAACTTATCTCAAGATATGAGGAGTGTCTGGCCAAGACTTTCCTTCCTTTGAAAATAATTTGCTAGCTTCTTTTTCTTCATTAGAACCAAACCCCTTTGCAGTCCTTATTCTACTCTTTCTTCAGAAGTTCTCATGAATATATGAATTTCTGTGTTCTTGAGGAGTTTGATCATGGTCACCCCTCTACTTTGCTGACTTCTAGATAGCTTTTTGGCCTATGGTTGTAATGCATAATTTTACCTTGCTGTTGTAATTGGAGAGGTTAAAAAGGCTGCAATGATTTAAAGAAAAATATGCTTCAAATCATAAATCTTATCAAGTTCCCCATCCTTCCAATACTCACAGGTGACCCTGTAACATTTTTACTAGTTTTCTTCTGAAACTGCTAGACAGTTTTATAGTTCTTATCTTTTCTCAGTGAGATTGAATGCTGAGGGACCACATATTGCTGAAAGGAGATTTATGGCTATGTTCCAGCTGATACTCATTTTGTTGACTCCACTTCTTACAGATGCATTGTGAAATTCTGCTTAAATTTTTTGTACTGCCTCCACGTTTTCAGACAGGTTCAGTTACCATCAGCTTTGGATTCCTTCATTCTACAAGCTGTCTGCTCTAGTTGGTGTTTCTATGTGTTGAGTCTTTGATACCACTCAGAGCCAAGCAGTATGAGTTATAGGAACTTTTTACAGCCAAAAGTAACATTGGAATCTGTCACACAAGTGGCTACTTTTGACACTTAAAAAAGTGTCTCTTGGAGATATATCTTCAGGTGCTATTGTTGTGCACCCCAGCTTAAAGGAGTATGAAAAGTTTTTATCTGCTTTGACAAGTGCTTGTGGTTATGTTTTCTTTGTTTCTGCCTTCTATCTAACACATTTTTTAAAATGCATCATATTTTGCTCTGCTGCACCTTCCACTTACATGCAGCTCCCCTCTGTTTTGTTGACTATTCAGTATACCACTCTGAGGAGACTAAATGCTGCAACAGCTACCCCACTGACTTCACAGCATCTGGCTAATGGAATGCTTTTGACCATTTAATATACTCAAACATTACATAGCATGAGCTTTCCCATTAATAAACATTAGGAAAATGCTTATAATGCCTTTTCGGGAGCTGAGGTGTAGATTAAATATCCTCACACATCTTTGAATAAAGGAATGGCCTTATTCATTTAGTCTTATATTTTTACATTTAAAGGAGCAACTGTAGTTTGACACAGTAAAATAAAGCATGTGTGTTTCCAGACTAAAATAAAAAAGATAAAAGGAATTCCTTACCTTCTGGTCCTTTCCTCTTCCCCCTTAATGAATGCCATTATAATAAAACATAAATTTTAATTTGTAGATGAAGAATGTACATTTGATTATTTCCTACCAAACTCAGTTTTGAGAATTTTTTTCTGGCACAAATATTTTTAAATACCTACAAAAGAACTGCTTGAGGCAAGTTGAAGCCAGTTAGTTGTCATTCTAGATGAACAATCATTTAGCCAAATTAGTTTCAAAACTGAGTGATGAAAATGATGCCTTAAGAGGCTGCCTAGAACAGAGGGTAGACCGTGTTAAAGGAGTAAAGTAGGTATTTATTAAAAAGGCTTCACAGGATACACCTCGGGCAGTACAAGACCTGGCTGAGGCTCCACCCAAGATGCACAACTGGTCAGGAGTTTTCACACTTTTCTAAGTTCTGGTCCATTTACATATTGATTAATTGTCCAATTACAGCACCAGATTATGAAGTCATATCCTCCCAGATTGCTCTCCTCAATTCACTGTTTATACTTTTGGGCCTGAAGCTGCAACAGTGTCCTTGGTTCTTGGGCTGGAAAAGGATTGTTCTGTCTCACTAAACTGTGAGGAGAGCTTGCTAACTCTTTAGATGAAGTTCAGAGTTATATACTAAGGCAGTACAGAATCTGGAAAATATGAAAGCTAAAACTTAAGGCATCAAAAATGTGAGAGATTCTTGTTAGCAATTCTGTATGATTCATTCCATGTGTTAGTAGGGAATTCAGAGAAATAGCTAGTGTTTTACCTTTAACTCTAGACTTTGCACCAGAGTGAGTTAAGATTCACTTACTTTAAACTTTTTTACAACTTTAGCTTACATTTTATGTTATATTTATATATATGTATGTTTATGTGGTTCACTGCTAAATGAAGGGCAGCATGGAACTAAGCTATTATTTTTACCTGATCAGAACAGTTTTGTTATTTTCAGATGTTAGGTTTTTAAGGCATAGATGAAACCTGTGTAGATGATCCATGTAGATCAAATCAGAAAATTGTACTAATTTTGCTTCTAAAACCAAGGACCAAGAAAACTGGGGTGGAAGAGTTATAGTGGAAAAGGACACAGATAAGGATGAATTGTGTCGTAGGACTAAAATTTACCAGAAATTGGTAAAATGCAGGGATAAAAACTGCAATGAGTATTCTAAAAGATACAGTCATATATAAGCAGAAGTCATAAACATTACAATGCAGAATGAATTTAAGGTATAAGGGTAAAATAGGATAGATTAAATGGAATGTGTAAGTGTAAATAAGCATACTTATATGACATGTTTGTAGGCATACTAAACAGTTTCTGGAAGGAAAATGCCTAGGTAAAAAAAGTATTGGAGTGACAGAATAGAGCTGCAAAAGACTGATATTGTGTTTTAAAAGAATTTTGGATTCCAGGAGACAAAGATAAATATTCTGAAAATCCTGCAGACCTATTCTAAGAACAGTCTTTGAAGACTGGGGCTGAATACAATATCCAAGTGTATGTCTTTAACATAAGGATTAAAATAATCCATCTATCTCTGATTTGATAAATTGCCCAATAATCTCCACTAATTATGTTGAATTACACTGCTTATATCTGGAATACAAACTGCTTCAACATAACATATTAAAAGGTCAACCTATATGTCAAAAAAGTATTTTTTCCTTCACCCTCCTCCCCACATGGAAACACCCCAAACTGTGTCATAATTAACAGAGTGATAGAGGTGAGGGTATTAAACGTAATAGTCACGTTTCAAAAAGCATAGTCCTTTAAAGGAAAATAAATTCTTGCAAATTCAGTGTAGTATCATGGCAGACCTAAAGAGGTTCACAGGAATAATGTGCACAAGACCCAAAAACTATTCATTAAAACACATTAGACAGGAATTCTTTCAGAGAGTACTGGATCTAATAAAAAAGAGGAATGCAGAAAAATGAGTGACAATGCAAAGCCAAATGACCCATATGTAGATCATTGGTGTGGTAGAACATAACAAAGTTCTCACTTCAAACACTTTTTCATAGTCATTGAGCCTCAAAACATTTTGCTGCTACTCCATTAGCAATAAAAGATATTTCAGAATATATCAACAAAATTGTGTCATATCATCAAGGTTATATATTATTCACCTAAGTTTAAACTTAAGTAAGAACTGCCAAACTGTCATCATGATTTCTAATTTAAATTTTTTTTAATTACAATTTTTGTAATATATATGAAAATTTAAGACTAGTTTAGCCTTCATCGCAGAGGAGCAGGATGTTTCAAGTGTGACATGGGGCTTGAAAAGAGGCTCCATATGTCTGGAAAAATACTTCCAGGAAACCTACCTTTCATACTGACAAAAACGATTGAAACTGTAGCCATAAATATGTGGAACTATGCAGAAAATACACTGTGGTTTCAGTGTTCTCTAACAGGCATAGGATGTGCAAGTAAAAGTGACTGTGTTGCTAAAGTAAAAAGGGTAAAAAAGTAGAATTATTTGGTAGCAGAAGTAAAATCTTTAAAGGTAGGAAGTAAAAGATAAAAATAAAGGATATATACTCACAGTGGGGAGTATTTGCCAGTGGAACTTTGTGGGGATTGATGTTGATGCCTGTGCTGTTCAGCAGAGTCATTAGCATGGAAAGGGGGCTGAAATCAAAGGTGCCACTGTTTGCTGATGTACTGACAACTTGGAGAAACACTCACAGCACTGCATTACTGAGTGATAAAAAGACAGATACAATCCAGTCTGAGGAAAAGTAACACGTATGGAAAACCTTAAATATGCATATTACACTGTAGTGAGAGGCTGCTATTTCAAGAACAGGAGTTGCAGTACAAACGTGGGTAGATCACTTGGAACATCCCAGCAGTCAGCAGTAGGATGAATAGCAAGCAGTGTTACCCACCATTTGGAGAGGAGGAGGCAAAGCAGCAAGTGTCAGTTCACTGAGCTCTTATTGAGTGCAAGTCTGCCAGTGCAATAGTGCATGTGGTTCTGGCCACCCCATCTGCAAAAAATACAATAAAACTACACAACTGAAATATTTCAGTTAGGAAAAGTGAGGGGAATTCAAGAGGGAAATAATAAATAAAGCCATCAATTATGTGGACAGGCTGAACAGGAAATTTACTCATTATTTCTGGAAAATATTCATGACAATCACTACTCAGACCATAACACAGGAATTCAGGGGTAGCAAAATCCTTTAAAGAGAAAAAGTGAACTGTTTTTGGATGACAAAAGCACACAGATTTCAGTGATTACATAAACTAATGGGAAAAAAAATAGGAAAGATGGATGGAAAGAAGGTCCTATTACATGTGTTGATTTGAATGCAACCTTCAGCCCTGAAGGTTTCTAACCCAAAGATTACAGAAATCAAAGAGGGCAGCCTAGGACAAGTATTGTTTGTATTTACCCTTTCCTTGTTTCAGCTGCCAGTTACTATTAGGAGCTCTGGCTGTGAGCTAGGTGGACCTTTGCCCTCACACAGTTTAGCTGGTCTCATGTCTTGGCAGTGGAAGCTTGGAATATGGACATAGCATTTCTCTGGGACAAGACTGTGAAAAGTAATATGTAACTTATTTAACTAAAGGCCAAGAGCCAGAAGAGACAGCCAACAGAATAAGCAAAACTCCACTATAAGAAGCTCACGGACTTTCCTCCTCATGCTCGCCTATTAGGTTGTTGTAGAACTGCCACCTCTGAAAATGAAAATAATTGCCACATCATAAAAAAAGCCTGCTGCATGTAAATCATTGTTCTGGTGGCAATCAGGAAATCTATAAGGAGAAGTGGCTGTGTCAGCTGAAAATCTGGTAGGTAGAAGCTTAAGCTTTGTGCAGTCTTCCCTGCTTTCAGTACAGTGAAATGGGTTGGATTCTCAAGATCGTTGTACTGAGGCATCTGCAAATTGCCTCTGGGAGCTCTGAATCCTTTCTCCATTCATTGCTTACTGGCGAGCACAGAGACTTGTGTCTTCAGTGCCTTCTCCTGACAACAAAGCCCATTGTCATGATCTTTTTCACAGAGAGATTCAGGTTCCCATTTTTGGGAAGCACAGGATTAGAAGTGGGAAATGATTACATCGACCCAGAGGATGACTGTATATGTGAAGCCCCCATGAGACACCTGGGGCTGAAAAGCAAGGAGCTGAGAGGTGTGTGGTTGGGTGGCCTCTGCATGTGGTCAGAGCAAGCCTTACCCTAAATATCTACCTGCAGTACTCGTCTTCCTTCCCTCCATAGGAAGGAAGGAAATTAAACTAAAGCTTGTAAAAGGACAAGCTGGTGCAATCATGGGATGCCCCATGCACCGAAAAAAACATTTGTTTCCTATATAATTTGTTTTGTATTGCAGCCTCTGTTGTCTGTGCTAGCTGTTAGAGGAACAAAGACACGCTTTACTCAACCAGGACATGCAAATTTGCACTTAATCAGTAAAATGCAGACCACATATCCTGGGAAGTGTGAGATGTAATGGCAGAATAACAGAGCCCTAAGTTTTAGTGCATCCAGTCTGTAGTACAGTTAGGACTAGTTAGAAGAAACCTGGATTATTTAATTTTAGTTTCAATTGAAATTTCATATTTTGTCTTTCTTTTCACTTTATAAAAATTTATGAAAAAATTATTTTCTCTATGTAGTGCCACAGAAAATTTTGATTTTGGAAGTTCAGTGTTTTGTGGTAAGAAGACATTTTGTTGTGCTGTTCTAGATCTGCTATATTTATGCATGTAGCAGCTTTGTTTTTCTCTAATTTTTAACTGAATGTGATTCGCTGAAATATTAGACAAAGCCATCAACAAATTATTTTCTTCCATTTGAAAAAGCAAAGAGGGGCCATCATTATTAATACATAGTTATTGTGTATACAAAACCATAGAATCATTAAGGTTGGAAAAGACCTCTAAGATCATAGTCCAGCTGTCAAACTATGCAGCCATTTAAACTCCCAAGAGCAGCATGCATGCCTCTAAAGTTAGAATAAAATATGATAATTTCTTAACAGAATTTTCAAAAAAAAATATGATTTTAGCAGAGGAATATATCTTTCCTTTAGAGATGGATATTGAAATGTTCTCTCTAAAAGTTACTTTTATTAAATCCTAAAGGCTTTTCCATAAAAATCTATGAACCTGGAATTACATGCAAGTCTTTTTTCAAAGTTTATGCATTAAAGCTCTGAGCATACAAAGCTAAGAAGTAGCCAGGGTGTTAATGAAAGGTTAACAGGATGTTAATGCAGTATTTCAGTGTTTTGATACTGAAACACAGAGCTTATTTCTTCCTGAGGACTGTATTACCCATTCCTGCTAGCTGACAACTTTAAATTGAAATGGATTTCAGTCAACTAATACATTATATCTTCCCTTTTAGAAAGCTGTCTAATTAGAAAATTGACTCATTCAAGAAAGCTGTGGTATTAATATCCTTTGAGGAAATATTCCTGTATGGTCAGACCCTGTACAGTCACCTGTGCTAGCAGCATTAAAAATACAGCAGAGCTAGAGGCAGTGGTGGGAGAGCTCTGGGACTTGCCAGTGCCCCCCCTGGACTGTTAGCTGGGGATGCTGGAAGAGAAGAGGCAAATTTGCCCTGCATGAGGTTGACAAGTCATTGTTTGTTCTGGGATCCTGCCTAGTATCATAGCAGTGTTCTGACCGTGCAGGCCCACCAACTCCCGACAGCCTCGCACAGGAGTCTTTCTTATTGAGTTGCTGTATTATGCATGTCCTTAGTGTCACTGGTAGACCAGAAAAAAGGCAAGAAACTCATCCCTTTCCTGGAAAAAAAAAGCCACAGACATATTTTTTGGATTTGTTGATGGAAGCATTACACTCAGGTGAATCTGGTGAAGTACATTCTACTTTTTAGCGTACTACAGTATGAAAGTTAAACCTCAGTTATTTTAACAGCTAGGTATCTCTTCTTCTGGGGCTTTCAGCCAAATCACTTGCAAAATTCTGCAACAAAACAGTAAAGGTGTCTTGCCTTATGTTGAGCAGAACTATTAGAAGGTGAATGTTGGATTCTGCTGTGCCTTCTCGCTGTTATAAACTCCTCCCTTCTCCCCAGTACATGAGTTCCTTATGACCCTACAAATATTTCTTGCTCCTGATCCTCAGTTCTCAGAATCTGAACTTCCAGCAACTGTGGTTGAACCAAATCCCCAGCCAGGCTTGCCAATACCTGGCTTTGAAGCTTGGATATGGTGTAAGAACAGCAATAGGCATCAAGCTGCTAAAGCAATCCCACAAGAATGCTGGAAGGAAGTTAGTGTTTGTTTTCTAATAAGCCTCACCTTATAAACTTCCCTTTTCCAAAGTTTCATTTCAAAGCTTCCTTAACTAACTTCCATAACTAGCAGACACAGAGTTAGTAGTTCCATGTAATGTCTAGGAAAGATTGCATTCTTTGGTCTCATTGGTTTAGTTGATGGTCTAGAGACAGGTAGGAGATAAAGGAGATGATGAAATTGTGGTTGATGACATTGGCTGGGGTGCGTTAACTGGAAGACTTAACTAAGTTTTGGTGGGAACCTGTCTATTTTGAGAAAAACTTGGAAGATGAAGAAAGATTTGTCAAGAGAAACAAAAGCATGGAAATCTTAAAAAAAGCTATTTCCAAGATTTGGTTTGTCTAGACTTTCTGATGTGAATTTCATTTATATATACATACCTTCTAGCTTACATACCCTACTGAAAAATGATATTGATATGAAGTGCAAGAAAGCAGAGTAGAAGTTAAAAACCTTTTTATAGATTTTCTGTGAAAAAAATGCTTGTTTTACATTCCCCATCAAAAGATCCAATTTGCTAGATTTATTGGCCAGTTTTGCAGATTAGTCCTCCAAAGTCCTGCAGGATTCAAATATTAAGTAGAGAAAGGAAAAATTTTAAGGGTCTTCAGATTTTTAATTTCCCTGTGACTAGCCTACATCTGGACAAACAGTGCTGGCAATTCTCCCAGCTCTATGAGTAACACACATTGGCTCCTGTCTGCATTTTTCAATTGGGTAATTTACCAGACCCCTGTATAACCTCTGTCCAGCTCTCACTCCATATCTGCTCCATTTTATTACAGCAGAAACTCCTCCATCCTCTTTCACATCTCCCATAGCAACTTGAATTTTACATATGAACATAAGAAAGAGGGGAAAACAACCGGTTGGAAGTGGGTATTCCCCTAGCAGTCTAAAAATTATGCAAAATCTGTAGCTTCTTTTATCTCTATGGCAGAATTGCCTGAAACAGGGCCCAAAATCTAATGCTCAGCCTGGGGACATTTGCATCAGCAAACATTTCTTGAATGATACATCTGGTAGATTCATTTCAGAATTAATTTTGTTTTATAAAGCAAATTCTTAATAGATTTTTTCTCTCTTTTGTATTTTGTCTGCAAAATCTGATTTACTAAAATCAGATTAAAAAGGTGTAAGTAAGTTCTAACACTTTTGAAGATGAACAATGCATTGTTTTCATTGAAATAATTGTGTTTGGGTTATTTGTCCTAACTGAAATTTAAGGTGGTGAATTATGTGTATTAGCTCCTTCCAGCTGCTATTCCATCTTATACATATTCTGGTTTACTTTTGAAAATCAGAATATTTTTTATAGATAAATTCCTGCTCTTAGGTGAGATGAAAAATTTTGGTATAAAAATCCATTTAAAGTCTTAGCAAGAAAATAACAGAAAATATACATTTCTTCAGAAAATGAGGACTGCATTTACAGATGTTCTTGTATGTGCCATACATTGTCTTATTTTGAAGCCTTCAAGTGGAAGTGTTTGCACAAGATCTGCATCACAACACCTTGCTCTGCTTTGGGTTCTGTTGCTTGCATGGTCCCTGCTAACTCTGGTCTCTGCACAGTGTTGGTGGCACAGAGTAGTTACATTATCTGTAAATGACAGTCAAGAGATCTTTTATCCATCCCAGTTCTGCTAAAGGACAGGCCTTTGGGGAGGCATATCTAGCCATGAATATATGAGCTGATACTGCAGACTGTGTTTATGCAGGCCACTGAACTGAGCTGCATAATAGAAACTGCAGTTTCATTGTCTCTTCTAGCAGAAGATATTGAAATGCTTACTCATGACTCTGGTTATCTCCACAAGTCACAGCAGTTCTATCAATTATAAAAGAGAGCATTATGTTTTAAAGTGAGATCATTATCTCTTATTGTAAGACGTGCATTTTGACTTTAACATTCATGTCCCAGCCTTGTTTTTGTGAAAAACCCTGAGTGATGCAGAACACCAGGTATAAGCTGAGTGTCACAGTTGCCAAGCCATTTGGCTTGCGGGTAGAAGAGTGCATGGTTCAACAGGGAAGCCATCAGATACTAATGTGAGACAATAACATTGGTCATATATCCTGTGAGGCACTAAAATGATTGCAGTCATTGTTAATAAATCAATGAACATTTCTGTGCATTCTTTTATACCTGCTTCATCAGAGTAATAATAGAGATGGGAAGTAGATGTCGAGGATTCTTCTGGGGGAAAATATCCATATGCTATTGAAATTTATTCTGATGTCTTGTTTAGGCTTATAGTTGCTGTGCAAATACATAAAATAGGGCTGGAAGGGACCCTAAAGATCATCTAGTTCCAATCCCCATGCCATGAGCAGAGACACCTTCAGGTAGATCAGGTTGCTCTAAACCTTGTCCAACCTGGCCTTAAACACTTCCAGGTCTGAGGCAGCTACAAGTCAGCCTAGAGAGGAATTAAAAAGCAAAATCCCAAAAAATTAGAAATCATAAAAATGTAAACAGGTAAAACTTTCAAAAATAGAGATAATTGGTAACTCTGCTTAATATTCTAGATTTTGACAGCTTAAAATGCTACAGTCTTCCATTGACAGGTAAATGAAATAAGTCCTATCAAATATATTTCTGTTTGCTGCCTGTGTGATTTTGGAAACATGACACCACAAAGAACATTTTTACAGTTATACCAAATTCTAATGCTTGCCTTTCAAATTGTTGACCTTTAGCAATGAGATTGCCTGCATCACAGATTCGTGATACACTATCCTTCAGGAAAATGGATGTATTAGCAGGGGTGGTGGTGATGCTATCCATAGTGAGACCATGATGCCATACCAAATAGAAAATATAGAGGAAAACTGATCTGTTTGTGTGGGAAGGAATATGGATTGATAATCTCAGAAAGAAGCATTTGAAATGTGCTGATACTTGGCTGGGATGTGAATTCTGAGTGGCTTCTGATATGCCACAGCCAAACTCCAGAAAGGAGCATGATCTGCCATTCTGCAGGACCCTGAACTGAGCACATGGCAGCCTCCTAGTGTCATTTTTTTTAAAGGATATCTTGCAGAAAAAAGATTTTGATGGTCCCTGTTGAAACAAATTGAGAAAATGCAAGCATACAATTCTTTTGGTATCCTGTGAAAAGAATTACTGTTACTACTTATGTACATGCAGTTTCATCTACTAAACCCAAAATTGAGTTCAGATAAAAGGTATTTATCTTTGTGGTGTTATTGTAGCAGTTCCAGCACCTGCCCTCCCTTCCTTGGACCTTGCACTTCGTGATTTGGGCCACCGTGTGCAATCCAAAAAGAATCTTTGTTCTCATTTTTGCAATGTATCTTGAACTTGTCTCTACATGCATTCCCTAAATATTTTCAGGTTCTTTTCTTCATTTGTGCTATGCTGTGCAATGCTAATAGGCAATATCTGGGTCTGATACTTCACTTTTTTTTTTCTTTTTTTTTTTCTTTTTGTTTTTTTTTAGAAGCTAGGATTCTTATGTAGTTCTGCGATACAAAAAACTGGCTTAATCAGGTTATGACTAAAATTGGAAAAAGTGCCATTTGCCATCCAAGTCAGGTATATACAGAGAACACACTAGTTCTACACAATGTAGTATGGATGTATGGACTAAACTAAGATACTGCCTAAAAAGAGTAAGGGAATGGACTGTCTTGCCTACTCACCTCCATCATTGAAAGTACAGAAATACCTATTCAATAGGAGCAGCAATCCCACAGAGAGGATGTGGTTATAAGTCTGTGCTGTTAGAAATGAAAAGGAGTAGCAAATACCAGCAGTTTTCTTATTTTTGGTGTGCACACCTTAACACAGCAATAAGAAGTCAAGAAACAAAAGATTGAAACAAAAGGCACAATCATCTATTGAACTGATATTTAAAAATCTCAGGTTGTAACCACTGTAAAATGTAGACTGTGTCTGTTGTTCATTTTCATTCATTATTTGAGCAAATGAAAGTTTTATTTTCACAGTATTTTGTATGGTTCTCATATGTATTTACAACTATTTGATTTAAGTTTATTTTCAACTGTAATGTCAAATGTATAAAATGGCCCCCAATCTTTCTCTAGTCTCTAGCCACTCTGTGTTGGAAGAGCCAACAAAATTGTGGCAACAACAAAACGACTTATTTTGGATGTAAGGTCTGTTTGCTTTGAAAAAGAGTTGTATGTTGGGGTATCAAAATGTTTCCAGATCTTCTTCCTTTCTCATTTCCGAGAGAAATGATTCTGAATTAGGAGGCTTGAAAAACAGATCAAAGGGAAGAAATTTGTTCAGGCTATCTCTATTGCAGGTTCAGTTAGTAATTACAACATTCCATTGTGGTCTAGGAAAAATGTAAGTGGCACCCTTTCTTTTTCTTTTCTGTGTGTTATGTAATCAGGTCTTGCTGTTGTTCACTGCTTGACTGACATCAAAAATGCTATTGATAAATTCAGAGAATAAGACAGTGAATCACACATCCTTCAGGTTAAATGAAGGAGAAGGACACACTGAATGACAGGATTAAATATGGTTTAATGACTGGCAACACTTCCACGATGTGTTGTTCCTAAATAAACTAATTTGATTTACAGTAATTCAGCTTAAATATAGTCTATTTGTCAAAGAAGTGTCTTGTAATTTATAGTTTATCATTAAATATATGACATTGGAGAATGATTTTGATTCGGTAACCTCATCTTTGTGCAGCAACAAAAGAAAAAGAAAATATTCCTTAAACAGAGATAGAGGGACATAGTGGGGAAGCTGTCAGATTCCCACTGCAGTAACCTGGGGGAGAAACTGCTGTCCTCAGGTCTTCAGTGGGTTCCAGGATGGGCTGTTCCAAAGATCCTGCTTCCAGCCTGAAAACTAAATTTTTTTAAATCTCTCTCTGATTTGAGCATGCTTAATTCACAGAATCACAGAACATGCTGAGTTAGAAGCAGGTTGAGGGATCCTGTTAATGCTCATTTCCCAAGTTTTGGCACACCACCTCGTTGCTCATCACTAGACAGCCTGGTTTTGTCCCTTTCCCACTTCCAAGTTCGTTTAAAGCTTTATTATCAAGCCCCACTAGCTCGTGGACTAGAGCTCTTCTTCCCCTCTGAGGCAGGTGCATCCCATCAGGTGTCAGTGGGACACATGTTGTAGATTATCCCATGGTCAACAAACGCAAAATTTTTCCATGGACACCAAACTTGGAGCCATGCATTGGCCTGATGGATTTGCCTATTTCTATCCAACTAGTGGATTTCTTTGTCTCTGAAAGCCCTTCTTTCCAGGTTTGCACTCTTGTGGTTCACATGCTTTCTGAGAGAGACAAGGGAATCTGCATGTAAGAGTCTCATGGCAAAGTACTGCTCAGAGAGCAATAGAAATAAAGCTGTTGTCTTATGATTATATATTAACAGCTTTCTTTTTATTTTAAGGTACTTCGACCTAATCCCCCAGGTTATCCCAGTCACAGTATCCAATGTAGTATTGTTTTCAGCTCTTAGCAGGTGGTTTTTAAAGCCCTCTTTAGATGATACATGGGGCCCACATAGTGAAGTCAACAGTTTGACAGGATATAATTTAGACTTCAGCTTTTTCTCTCAGTTTGAAATGAAATGATTACATTTCAGGAAAGCCTAAGGAAAGATTTAAAGTTTATATCAAAATTTGATATTTTCTTTTATTGCACCTTCTTGTTTTAAAAAAAATGGTATTAATTTAAAATAATGCTTGTTCTGATGTATTTGGAAAGGCACTACTCTGAATTAAAGAGATATTCATAAAGTATGCATTTATGGAGGGAAATACTATATTCTTCACTGGAGCATTTAGTCAAAGGGTTTTAGTGCAGCCCATTCTGCTTTATTGATAGGATGAGGTACCTACAAAGACAAGCTGTAAATAACAGATGGCCAATAGCATTTGCAGAGCAGCCATTAAGGTGACAAAATCTTCTGGGGATCCTCTCCACAGGCAGTCCATAAAGTGATATTACAGTCTCTGTTTCAGACTGGAAAATGATCCTTGACTGTCTTTAAACCCATGAAAAGTAGTTCTAGGCAATAGCTCCACATAATTACAGTTCCGGTAATCCTTGTAACCCTGGTGATGCCTTTCGTGTCTGGTACTCTAGAGTTATACAAAGGTAGAGGCCACTTGTAGCATACAAAGTTGTAAAGCTGACATGTGAGTCAAAAATAGGTGGAATATCCCAGATATGAATAGAGTAAGAAGTGAGGAGTAAGATAAGAACAGAATAAATTTGTTGTGTGATAAGGTAAGGTTGCTTTAACTATTGATATCTGTGGGTCTGTTTTACCAAGGATGCCCTGGGCACATTTTTTAAAAGTGTTACGTACTAAATGGAATTCCTGGAAATATCCTAAAAGAAGATGTGTCTCTCATAGGAGTTCACCACATCAGCCAAATGAGCAAAGGTCTTCTTTTTCCAGAAGCCATCAGAAGAGTCTAAAAAAAAGCTTGCTGTATCTAAGTAGACTTCTCTCATTCTTGTTAAAATGACAACTGCAAAAACTGTTACTGTTTCTTAAGGGGAGAGTGTCACTGAACTAGCAAGTTGAAATTTTCTTATGATTTTTATTGCAGAAAAATAAAGCTAATTTCTTTCAGTATATTCTTCTGGGGAAAAAGAATTCTTCTACCTGTTAGCACAAAAGAATTCTGCTATCTTAAGGCAACACTGCCAACATTGTTTTACATTCATTTACCTAGTATCAGTTGTGCTTATTTTCACATGTGGACACCTGGCCATGGGAACCTAGGTTAACATTGCCTCATTAGCCTCCACACCACCAGTTAAATAGACAGAAAGCAACAAATACTGAGGCTGATTGAGGATTTAAGAAAAGGTGCTCATAGTACAGAATGGTGAAGGTCTGTTTTCAACTGAAATGTCTCTTACAAAAGGATGAATTGTTAATGTGTTGTCATTCCAGATTTCTAGAAGAACTGATGTGGTGACAGAATTAAGACGAAAATTAATGGCTGCTGAGGAAGAAGACAGTTTATCATATCCTCCTCTGAATGTGACCACTGGAAATTATACATGCATCCTTTTTTATGCTAGTAATTTCAGCCTCAAGGCCAACAGTTCAGTTTTAATAGATTTGACAAATGCAACATTTTTAACACAGAATGTGGATATTTCTGCCTCCTTGTGCTCAGACAGCAATACAACGTGAGTAGCATAAGAAATTTCATATCATAATACATATAATTCTGAAATCTATCAGAAATATTACAATGTAAAATTAGTGGTATTTTAATTTTCTTCTTCTAAAGCATCCAAATTAAAAAAAAAAAAATATTCTTAGAAGAAAAGAGTCAAGAAAAGAAAAAAGTTAAGACACAAAAACTGTTCAGATGAGGCATCTTATTTTCATGATTGTTTTCTTATGTTCCACACTTCCTTGTTTGGTTGAATTTGGTCCAAACGGGTTTCCCTGTGCCTGATCTCAATCACAAAAATCTCCACTGGCATTGATGAGGTCATAATTTCATTCTCTTGAAGGGGTGTGTTGCCAGTTATGAGCTAGAAGTACATTAATGAAACATGATCTCTATTTTCCTTTACTTTGAAGCACCTGTTCTTGGGTAAATAAAACCCTAGAAATATTTAGTCATATTTTTCTATGTGCTGAACCTTTGCTATATGACTTTTGTAATTGCCTACTGATTTAGAATATTCCCACAAATTGAAATGTCACAATGATCTAATTAAAGCTGACTACTCTAACATTAAAAATCTATCTTTCTTATTCTTAGGCTGTCATTAAAATACACAAAACCAGTGAATGGAATCAGCAGCCTAGAGATAAGGTAACTTATGATTTATTTTAAATAGATATTTTGTAGTTTGCAATACTTGTTAGTGACTTAAGAGCAAAAAAATAGGGGAGAAATTAAATGAAAATATATTTTAATTTATTATTTGCTTTCTCTTCTGAGGAGTCACAATGCAGGAAAACAATAATACATTCTTTACACAGAAAATATATTAATATCCTCAGGTAAAGTTCTGAAAAAATATTGTAGGCAAACATCCAAACTGTAAAGTACTGGTATATGCAACGTCCTCTTTTACTAATAGGAGCCGTCCCCAGTCCTCTCAGATAAATCTAACTGTGATTTATATAAATTTCAAGGAGTTGAAGTCTACCTGCATGTCCAGGGCTGTATTGAGTCCTAATGTGGATTGCCAGTGCACTCTTCTTGTACTAGGTCCTGGTTAATGAGGGGTGCAAAAAGTTTTAAGAAACCTTTATTGCTCCATGAGTGGTGACAAGACCATATTTCTCCTACCATGACAAGAGGGAAAAAAAAGCTAGGGAATTGGAAGACCTGGGAAGGAAAATCAAAAGGAGAATCATAGAATTGTTTATTGAAAAATTTGTTCAGTCGTTTATTGAAAAATATCTCTGTGATCATTGAATCCAATTTTAACCCAGCACTGCCAAGTCCACCACTAAACCATGTCCTAAGTGCAACATCTAAATATCTTCAAGGATGGAGACTCAGCAACTTGCCTGGGGAACCTCTTCCAAGGCCTGGCAACCTTTTAACTGAAGAAGTTTTTCCTAGTATACAATCTAAACCTCTCTGGTGCAATTTGAGACCTCTTGTTCTATGTCTTCTTACTAGTGAGAGGAAACTGACTCCCACCTCACTACAACCTCCTGTCACATTGTTGTAGAGAGTGATAAAGTCCCCCCTTAGGTTCCTCACCTCCAGGCTAAACACCCCCAGCTCCCTCAGCCATTCCTTGTGCCACAGGTCTGGTGCTCCAGCCCCTTCAACAGCTTTATTGCCCTTCCCTGGACATGTTCTGGTGCCTCAATACCTCTGGTACCTTTCTTTTAGTGAGGGGCCCAGAACCGAACACTGATTCGAGGTGCAGCCTCACCAGTGCTGAGTACAGGGGCGCAATCCCTGCCCTGGTCCTGCTGGCTGCACTGATTGCTGATGCAGGCCAGGATGGCCTGGGCACAGGCATGGTGGTGTTCAGCTGCTGTCAGCCACCACTGCCAGGTCCTTTTCCACCTGGCATCTTTGCAGCCCTTCTGCACCAGCCTGGGGTGCTGCCTGGGGTTGTCATGACCCAAGTGCAGGACTTCCTATTATTGAACCTCATGCCATTGGCCCTGGCACATCAATCCAGCCTGTCCAGACGAATGCTCAAATGAATTAATACCATTATTTACACTGACATAGAAAGACATTCTGTCTTTAGGTATAAGGACCCCAGAACTTGAGGAGAGTCAGTGATGTGTTTGGAGTGGTATTCAGAGTGCATGGAGACACTTGTTGTCAGTATCAGGTGGCAAAAAGACAGACATACTTCGTTATTTAGCATCTCCCTTCTCCCTCAACCAGCTAGAGCTTTTAAAGGGAACATACTGTACAAAGATTACTGTTAATATTATATTTTTATCTTTTGACTATTGAAGTTAGCTGTGTATAGGATCTCTGGAACTTGTCCTTGGTAATGGTGTCAAGCATGGTCTCAATAATGTAAATGATCAGAGACATGTATTTCTCTAAACACCTTAGGGAATTAAGAAAATATTTTCCTTGGATCCCATTCAAAAGATACTGATCTCAAACCAAGACTCTACCCAATTGTATTTTTCCTTTTACTACAAGTCCCAAAATATCACTTTCTCTGGTGCTTCCCTGATGTTCTTCTGTCTGCCCTTTAGTGCTCCTATCCCACTCTGATAGAGACATGCCCTCCAAAACACCATTCTGGTTCACATTCTTTATCTTTTCACATCCTAGTGCAGGTCTTAGCTGGTCTGCTGTAATCTCTTCCTGTATTCCTGTATGAATGTGGTTGTTTTTTACATTTGTGCTGAATATGGCTATCCTCAGCATAATATCATCCTTTCTAGTAAAATTAGAGTTCCAAGAAAATAGTAGAAATCACAAAGCGTCCTATGGAGCATGGCACTGTGCTTCAAAACTAGTTAAAAGCTAAATCTTAAAGGTGTTATTTTCTTTAGCAGTCAACAGGCTTCACTTAGCTGTACAATGCCAAATTGCAAACCTTGAGACAGTACTATAGAAACAAAATCCTTTGGCAGTTGAAATGTTTATCTTAGATTTTGTTTTCTGCAACTGGCAGAAGATCAAATGTGATGCTAGTGCACACAAGGATTTAGTGAAGATTATTTAATGTTTATTAATCTGTTAAAAACTTATAATTTTAATTAATTATTGGATGAAAAATTTAATGTGGTCATGAATCTGAGTTGCACCTGGAGAGAAGAAATTTGAAGCAACTCTGCAAACTGTAATTTAAACGGAAATGCCAGTACAAAAGGTGAATGGTTCATGTTTTCTTTCTTTTTCAGGAAAAAAAAAATTATATCCTTTGAGCCTATTGTAGTAGAGGCAGAAATATTCACAAAGTCTTTCTTGACCTGTGATTCTACTTGAACACATTATAGCTAAATACCAAAATGCATAAACAGCCCTTGAGGCTGGAATAAAAAATTCAGGCTCCACTAAAGATGAAGACTTGAAAAGAGAGCTCAGGTAAGGTCCTAGGTGATTTCATGCTAACCAAGTAACAGTAGCATAGGCTGGCAGGAGAATTTGATTTATTCCCTTGGGCCATGTATGATCCAGGTTTTCAACAGACCTTCAGGGCAAATAAACACAAATATGTCTAAATTGATCAGTTTTTACTTATAACACAGGTTCTTAGGAATATAAAATGGACTAGAGAAAGAATGTAGGGAGTAGTTTCCAGGGTAAGCGTTTCTTGGACCTTCACTATGCATTGGCCTGTGTGTGGGTGATAGAGACTGACTACTTCTGTATTGCTTTTTCCCCCTCTTCCCTTAACTAATTAAGTTGTCTTTGTCTTGACTCACAAGTTTCCTGATTTTTGTTCTTTATATTCTTGCCCTCCGGTCCTCTTGAACACGGGGAGTGAGCAAACAGCTAAATGTGTGCTTGGCTGCTGGCTGGTATCAACTCATAACACCTCAGAGCCTTTATAAATTATCAATAGTTCTAAAGACTCACCTGATTATTTGTAGTTTTCTGATTGTCATTTGGTGGGACAATGGTGTCATTTTAGGCCTCTGTTAGCTACCATAATGCAGTATTGAATGCTATATAATGCAAATAATAAGATACATGGAACAGAACCAGAACAAGCCATTGACTTTTTTAGGATTCACTAACACTTTATTCACCTTGTGTATCTCAACATGTCTATTGTCAAGAGCTTCTAAAATCCATAGAGATATACAACCTCTGTTTTCCTCTTCTGGTTCATTTTGATTAGATTCTTTTTCACAATTACACCTTGGTAAGATCATGGTCTGCCTAAACAAACAGAACAAACAAGCAGGGCAACGAGTTGGAAGGAATAGAGCTGAGAGCCATGGCTTTTTGCTTCTGTAAAGGACTTTTACTTAAGTGTAGGATAGCATATCTTGAAGACAGAAAGTGACTCTAGAGAGGACCATGTTCAAGTAGCTCAGTTTATTCATCGGTAAAAGAAGTTCTTACTTTAGCAGCATGAGCAGGATCCAGAGCCTGTCCCCCTTATCAACTCCAGTCTATGCCCACATACAGAGCAGCTGGTCACACCCCACCTCCCGCTGACAGCTGCGACTGCTGCTTCATCCTGTGCACTCACACAGCTGTCACCTCCCTCTCCCCCTCTCTAGCAAGAGCTACAGCCTCACTCATCCTCCTGCACTTGCACTGGGAGATGAGCTGTAAGGGCGTGGTTGTAGAGTGTTGTGATAGTGTTAGAAAAGTAAGCTACTGCTGCAGCAGGAGTGGGAGCAGTGGGCAGTAGTCCTTTGCTGGAAGAAGCATCATCTCAGCTCTCTCATAAACTGATCCAGCTGTCCAAGCACTTGTTTGTCATTTTCTATGGGAAAAAGTGTCAAAGGGAATGGAAGTGCTGAGCATTAGTACTCCAAACTTACATTGATACATACTTGACTGCTGTTGTTGCTCAGTGTGTAGAACAGAATAGAGCTGACCCAGAAAAACATGTTTTATTAAAGTCTTTTGCTTAACAGTTCTGTTTCTCTTTGAATATGTGAAACAGTAATTCTAGCTATCTTCCGCTCCAGAAATACCTCTGCTTGTAATGATTAGCCACATGAGGCATGATCAGTGGTGCTGGCATTCAGAGTTTGTACAGTTATCTGGCACAAAGGGAGCTTGGCCCATGGCCAGGAATTTTTTGTGCCATCATACATAAAGTACATAATGTCTCTAATGTACATAATTGTCTCTAATGTTTAACATGAACATAACATTTCCTTAAGAAGCCAAGGTACTTTCAGTTCTGCAGATAAATTTGTTCTCTCTCTTCTCTGTATCATTAATTTTCTCTAATGTGCTCTATTTGCTATCTACTCATTTGAGAAAATGTTAAACTAAATTAAGTAGTTCTATAGATTTTTTTTTTTTGTTTGAAGGCCTTTTTTCCTGTAATTTAATGAACTATAGTTACATCCATTATCAGTTAAATGTGTGCTTGTTGGAGACTATTCACTGTTAGTTGTTTGGAAAAATGTTAAGGATAGCAGCCTTTAGTACTATGTTAACTGTGCTCAACTAGTTAAGCTGTTAGAATGTTAATTCTCATTAGTCTGCAAGTAACACAATATTTTAGTCTTTGGTGTAATGTGAAGAGACAGCATTCCCTTTGAAGTCATTTTAGACTGTACTCACATACATGGCCTTATAAAACCTTTTGTTCATATGGTCAATTTACAAGGAATTTCCTTCTTTACCACTTTTCTCACCTTATCAGAAAAAGAAGAGATCACACTGAGCCTCTGTGATTGTCATAAACATTTAAGTAAGCTAGTAAACTTCTCTGTGTTTATAACTGGCTTACAGCTAGTGCCTGCAGCATTGCTACTGGGACACGATGGAAATTTTGTTCAGATTGTTCTGTACATCAGGAAAAGGTTCCTTTCTTCTAGCAATAATATTAAGGCTATAATTTTGTAACAGTATAAGAATAGAATATTTTCTATATATATTTGTAAAGGTGGACTGGATGGAATTCAATTTTTTTTTTTTCTTTTTTCACTGATGCTTGCAGCTCAATGTTTTATGAATAGAACTGTTCAGGCTTAAAACAACGAATGTCACTTCAATGACACTGTGTTCTGGAATTCCTTCTGAGCATTTTGAAACTCTTGAGGTTTCTGAACTTCTATGACTCAAAAGCTGCTTATTATTAGTATTGTTTTTTAAACAGCATCATTTGTGGTTAGATTCTCTGCTGTTTTGATGACAATATTGAAAGTAACTAATTTGAGCAAACAAGCAATGTTCTATATATAGAATATTCTCTCTATATGCATATATCTGACAGAACATAAAATAGTCTATATTGTGCCTCATATAAGATGGCTATACTTTTTTTTCAAACCAATAATAACTGCATCTAAGTTATCACTTCAAATTTTAAAGTCAACATAGTGTTACCCATTATGGATAGACATATTAGAATATTTCATTTTGTAGCAAGACTTATTTATTGCTGCATAGATTCCTCTTCTAAATATTTCATGGTTACCAATAATCATAAGAAATCACCAGCAAACTATGCAGAGATATACATGCATAGACCAAGTAGGGTTAAACTATTAAACAATGTACACTAAGGAGAAAGATTTATAATTTCCTTATGAAATTGCTTGGATGCCTAAAAGTGGTGAAGATTAGCACATAGTCCTGATCTGTAAAGGATCAGAATGTACTTCTGAATGTTCTCAGTTATTTCTGTTGGGAGCTGTTCAGACTGCATTGGTAGTAACATAAATTCCATGATTATAAACTGCTGCAACTCCACACATACACGGATGCTTTCAAAATAAGAAAATACTTTTTTGTGCCTAAACTACTTCAAGTTGTGAAACTAGAGCCGACAATTCCTCCTGGCCCACCAGTAAGAGAAAGCTCTGTCTTCTATGCCAAATTCAGACCTTTGCAAAGGAAATTACCATTTAGGCATTTGAGCCAAGAAAGAATTACAATAATAAATTAGAATGGCTAATTTCATGCCATACCTATCATAAAAGCAATTTTCCAAAAAATCCCATAAAATATTTATTCAGTGCCACTGCAGTCTTACTGACATTTTCTCAGCTTCTCCTCCACTGATTATAAACTGTTGGTAACTGATGAAATACTGCACTGGCAGAGGCCCTTGAATAATGAAATTGCATTTGCTTCTTGCCTGCCACAGCTGTAGAAAGCTGTGCTTGTGAGGTGAAACTCACAGGACCACTTCACTTGTGATCAGTCTTAACGACATGGGAGGACATGTCATCATCAGCTATGATGTTTGCAGCCAGCAATAAAAGCCAGAACCTTTATGTGCTACTTGTACTTTACTAAATGCATATTAATTTTTTCCTTCTAGCCTTTTGATTTTTTCTTTTTGTCCTCTGTTGTGTTTCTAGGTTTTTAATGACCAGCAAGTTCTATGAAGTCTCGGCTAGAAAATGGTTCACTTTAGATTCAGTTGAGATTGTACAAGATGGAGAAAAGTTTGCTAAATTTAATGTTTCTGGCATCTCTGCCCCTGCAGAGTATTCATTTCATTGTCAGCTGGTGGGAACAAGCAATCTCTATCCTGCAAGGCTGGTTCCATCCAACAATGAGGCAAAAAATTGGGATGTTTTCATTTCCAAGTTGCAAGTGAGTATGCATTGCCATTTCAGAGATAACTCCAAGAACTATTACTTGCTATTGTAGGTGGTGAATGACACACATTCATAATGCCCTTACTTTCATTCCAGCCTGAGGGAAAATGTAAAAGAAAAGCTGTTCCCCTAGGTGAGCTATTCAGTAGAGGGGTAAAAAACATGCCAGTTGCTGAACAAAGAAAACATGAAAGCACAGCTTTGAAAAACAAAACTATGAAGTTGTCCACAGAAAGAAAACCCAATTAAACCAAATGCTCTTAATCAGGCCAAGAATGACTAAGTCCTCATGCCTGTTTAATGAATTGGGCTGCTCTTGGAAACAGGGGCCTCTTAGGTGGGTGGCTTTATGCTGCTTACTTTGTTTTTATTTGATTTCTTGGTGCTTTGTTTACCTAGGAAAGTACAGCTTAGTGTGGCTGCTGTTTTTGGTGGCATGGACTGTCTGTACTCTTGTGGGTAGGAATAAAGCCCAGTGCAATTAGATTTAATGGGAGGTTTGCCATGGACTTCAATCAGGAATGGTACTAGTTCCTGCATGACCCAGAAGGAAAGTAGATGGCTTTTTTGAATGACACATAGCTTTTCTGCATATATAGTAGTAGTTCAGACTACTTATGTGAGGTGTAGATGATTACATTTTTACTACTTTGAGCTTTGCTCTTGACTTAAAGAAGCATAGCATCATTTATATCTTAAAATAATATTGCACTAAGGGATCTCTTTGATGAAAGAGATCATGAAAATAATAAGAATAATTCCAACTTGTACTCTATTTGTCAAACATGAGCTAACCCCATGATAACTGGATACAAATTCTGATATAATTGTATTTTTAATTTTGATAACAAAACAAATCTCAGTAATCTGACTCCAGACTTGACACTTCTGCTTAAGCAATGGAAATCTCACAAAAGGGGCATTGGTGCTTAGATTTATTTTCCCCAAATTCCAGTATCAAGTCTCACCATTTTTTGAGAAACAATGTTGCAATACATACCAATGTTGTGAAGGTTCCCTATGGTGTTATTTTATGCAAAGGCCTGAAAATAACCATAGTTCATGCAATTGTGCTTTGCCTAGTCAACTCTTTGTAGTTTCATTTTCACATCACTAAGATATGAAAGGACATGACATATGAAATTACAGTGTACACTTACCATCTATCTTTTCCTTCAGTTTCTATATGCACTGATATTACTGCCTTCTTAAAGCTTAAATAGGCCTTGCTCCAACCTTAGTGGGGCATCCTTACGTTGTGGTTTTAACCAAGAGTAGAAGTACTGGTTTCCCACCTTCCTTATTGATTTGAAGCAGCAGCTGCTTCCACTGTTCAGACAACAGAATCTCCAGTTCCTCTTGAGAAAGGACTTCTTCTGTGATCAAATCCTAAACATGGAACAGAACCTGAAAGCTCCCAGTCTGATATTTTTCTGTTGTGTGAGAAAACAGAAGTTCATGATTCTGGGCTCATTTCCAAGTTCTGTTTGGCCCAGATCATACTTTTCCAGGTGTCTTCTGCTGATACATACTGAAAGGTGATCTCAGTATCAGTCTTTGTTATTGCATAAGTTTTAGAATTCCCCAAACTCTGTTGTATGGTGAAAAAAGCATGTGGGATGTGCTCAGTAGTTGCAGCCAGCACAAAATCTTGTTGGTGAAACTGCGGAACATGCTTTTCATGTCAATGTTACACCATGAAATAGAAACCAGGATTCAATGCCAATCAAACTGGTACATTTACACTTTGCAACACTGGGTCCTGGAAACCAAAGCACAGTAATAGAGGGACAGTGGCACCTGCACGGGGATGCCTTCCATAGCTTGTTCCTAGGCAAGATTGAACAGGTGTAGCCTTTTTCAGTTTTGGAGCTGCCTCACTCACTACCATCTAAAAGAAGCTCTGTGGAATGCTGGCTAGGCATGGTCACAGCCTAGCATGTCATCACTCCTGTGTCACCACACCTCTGCAGAGTACCAAAACTGCTCTGGGTTTAGTGGGGGTTTTGTTGTTTGTTGTTGCCACAGGAATGGTTGTTCTGCCATGATACCTTTTGTCCTTTTGAGGTTCTCATATTTTTCAGTGAAGTTAAAGAGGAGGCTGCCATCAGAACCACTGCTTTTCATTAGTATGTGTGGTTGTGGTTCAGAAGTACTTTGAAACCTATGAAAAACTGTCAAAAACTTCAAAATGAAGAATATTTTGATTCTTTGTAGCTAAAATATCTCAAAGTTCAAAAATTAGAAGTTCGGTGTGCACTTAAGAGCCATAAACCCAGCATATTTTATTTGAAGTTTTTGTCAAAGGCCATATGATGAGAAATCTGCATTCAAAAATATTTAAAAATTAACACTAAATACAGACTTGTATAATCAATACTGGTATAATGACTGGTATAAATGACTGGTCTAAACACCAAAATTAAAACTTCCACTTCCAGAGGCCTGTATACAAAAGACTTTTACATTCATTTTTTTATTAGAGAAACACACGTAAGTATTTTTAACTTTTCTATATATGCTGCTAAGATTCTCATTTTCTGTCTGGTATCTAAAACATCCCCAAAAATTATAACACTTAAAAAAACCCATAAAATAACCTGGCATATTCTTCATCTCCTTCGTAAAAGCAGACATAATGTTTTAGGAATGTACAACTGAATCTTTCACCTAGATGGTTCAATAAGCATAATGCTGTTTAAAAAAATATAAGACCACTGGAATTGAAATAATAAATTTCAGTATTTCTGGCTCTAAATCAGGAGTGGCAAAGCCCTTCTAAACTGAATATACCTGTTAAGTACTTCAGAGAGTCCTTGCAAATATGGTAAGAAATGTGTATTGTTTTCCAGAATCTCAATCCAATTTTTTGAACACAAATGGCATAAATCATCACCTTCTGTCTGTTTTTATTGTCAACAAGTCTTTCAGGCTACATTGCATGACTCCTATTCACATTCTCACTTGTAGTCAAAGCAGTGGCTTAACAAGCAAAGGCTTTTGCAATCATGTATTCTCTAAAACTGTGCAAATAGTTGTCCAGCCCTGCAGTATATGCTCACTAATTCTGCTTTAATCAGAAGTCTGACTACATTTGGTGAAAACAGTCAGACTTTGCAAGTTGGCTACCATGATTTTACTTGGAAAGATTCTTCTGAAAGGTCAAATTGCTAAAACTATCTTCACCTCCACGTTATCTAAAGAGCCTTTAGTTCTCCACTTAATATTAGTTTTATTAATCACTGTTCTGTAAGGTACAGACATTGCTCATAACACATATATTACATAAACATTAACTTTAGGGACCTGAGCCATGACTGAATGCAAACCCAGTGTATTTGTTACATGGTAGATTTGTTCAGTTTGTACCAAAACCTTTCTTAGGAAGTACAAACTCTTTTATTACCACAAATAAACTCAAGCTTTCCATTTATTTTATTGTAAGTCATAGAATCATCATGGTGTGGGAACATGTGAAAGTAGAAATCCATGATTTTTTGCTTTCTTGCTTATTGCTGTGTGCGAGAAGTGATTTAAATAAAATAATAATTCAAAAATTTTATTTGATAATATTTTTTGGAAAATACTTATTTTTAAGATGGGTTATGTGGTTTCATGACATTTGGTGCTTTCCTTACACACCCATTTCAAAGATTCTGTAAATGCATAAGAATCCCAGTCTTCATTTTCCTTTATAAAATTATTTAAGAATGAATCAAAGTGAGATCAAATGAATTCTTTCCTTCCTCTTCTTTCACCAGTTTTGTTCCCTTCTTTCTAAAGGAATCAGTGCTTATGCCATTATGTGCAAGTTTGTAGAGGGGGAATTGTCTTCCCTTTTTTCACGATTTTCTAATCCTTTGATTGGTTTGAGCAAAATTTCTAGAAAGTTAGTGGTCTCAAAGGCATTCAGTTTGTTGATATTTTTGTACAACTGGGCTCTAGACAGAGGAAATATCTCCAAATTTGTTGATTTTTCTGAGGAAAAATAATAGGGTTGGAGGACAGTCAGTGGCAGACATCATGAATTCAGTCAAACTTTTCTAATCGCTGAAAAAATTTATATAGGTTTTATAAATTAATAGACAACACATATCCCATACCTCAATAAAACAAGCCTTTCCTTCTGTTTTGAGTCTTTGATGTCTAAAGAGGCAGGAAGAAAGACTTTACAACTTTTTTCTCCTTGAACTTTCACTAAAACTCAGCCAAAAAAGGTCATCTTTATTAGATGCATTTTAAAGTAGGTTTTAGGAATTCTGTTTGTCAAGGAGCTATTAGCTAAAACTCTCAGACTATTTCAACAAATCTCATGATCCGAGCAGCCTTAACTCTCATGCCTTTGAGTGCTTTGAGTTTCCTGGTTCTGAAGTGGTCATAGAGCTGATGATCAATGAATACTGATATACTGATTATGTGAATACAGAATACTGATCACATGTCCACTCTGGGACTTTACTGCTAAAAGTAATACAAATTTCTGAAGTGGGGAACTTCTTACCAAAGAAATGGATTCTCCATCTTTAATTCGTGGGTTAAAAGGAGATCTGGAAAATAGTTTTGCAGAGGATTTTGTTTTTGCAGAGGATTTTGTTCTCACTCTTTTTTTTCATGGGCAGAGTATGGTTGATAATTAAAAGGCATGGGTTTTTGTAATTACCACATATATCCTGAAAGTAAGGACTATGCTTAATTTCACTCATCTATCTACCTTTCCTCATTTTCAGATTCAAGGCTTCAACATCATAAACAACCAGTTTTCCTATGCAAGTGACTGTACAGGTTTCTTCGCTCCTGGAATTTGGATGGGCTTGGTGACATCTATAATTTTACTGTGGATCCTGGCCTATGGAATCCATATGATCATGCAGCTCACAACAAACAACAGATTTGATGATCCCAAAGGTCCAGCTTTATCAGTTCCTCAGACAGAATAGCCATGGATTGACTTAATGCACCTGTGGCTTTTCCCAGTCTGATGTTTATGATTTTATAACCTTTTTACTTCATCATGTGTTTAACTTAAAATATATCAACATAAAAAAGATATCATAGGAAAACCAAATAATTAAACTACATATAAATATGATCCTCGTGTTTGGCAGCAATAATAATGCTATCTGTTATTATGATTATTTTTTAAAAGATTTTTGTATTAAGGTTCTGAATTGAGACTGTTGAGGTTATTACTTTCTCTGGCTATTAAAAAAGATAATTAAAAACTTCCTTCAGATTAAATTTTTTTGGCAAAGAAAACATACCAAAACAGAGATAATTGGGAAGGATAAAATATTTGATGAGAAACTATATATTGAAAATATTGGTCTCTCTAAAGGCTCTTCAGTGTCATGATGATGCTACATCTTAAGAAATTTTTATTGTGCTTTGAATTTTTTTCTCTTGAGTAAAACATCCAGAAATGTACAGAACTAATAAAGTATAAGTCACTAAATAAGTGGTCCTGAGAAGACTTTTTAAAATACATCACTCTGTTCAGATGTGGTATCACAAAGAGAGAATGGGTAGATTAAGGTTTAGCTTCCATCTAATGTTATGTTACTCTTGTGAGAATGATGTTGAGCAACACTGACTTGTGTTTGCTTTAGCCGTGGACAGCTGATGGGAGGTTGGTCAGTGGCAGATAGGTCTTTGTCCAAACTGATCACAAAATTAGATTTGGTGTCATGGTCATGAATGCAAATTTTCAAGTTCAAAACCTGTTATGATTCAATGTGCTGGTGCAGACAGCATCTTCTCAGAGATAAGGTAGTTTTCTTAGCTTCCTCCATTTTTCAGGCATCTTTGGAAAAGTTATGAAGTTCATAAAAAAAAAAAGGAAAAAATGTATCAAATCATTAGAAGCACTGTGCCAATGTACTATTTAAGTCTAAGCATTTTATGGTCCTCTCAGTGCTTCTAGAAGCCTGAAAACATTCACAGTGTGCTTCTTTCTTCTGCAATTAATAGTAACACTACATCTTCTAAATGGGTAATCTGATTATGGAGTGAATTACTAAATTTTATGTAGAACTAGGAAATAGTAAAAGAGCAATGATAAAATGGTAAAAAATGGTAAAAATAAGACTCTTATTCTTTCCTCTGGAATGACCGTTCATGTTCAATTTGTAGTTAAAACCCCCAAACATATAATTTTGAAAAAAATTACATTTGTGAAATGAGAAAATCTAAATTTTCTGATCTTCATCCATGTCATAGTACAATGATACAGAGGAAAGACACTTCGAATCAACTATTTAACTAGACAGATAATAGTTTCTATCCATCATTTCTAGGTGTCACACTTTTATTATGCAGTCCAAAAAGTAGATTAAATGCTGGCTGAAGCTATTCCTTCTGAATCATTCAATCCTGACCTGGAAAACAAAAGGAAAGTGTCATATAACTAGCAGAGATGTCTCCTGTCTTCTAATATTTTTCCCAAATGCTTTTGAGCACCTCAAAGAATGCCTTTGATCCACACAGAACCTCTGTGTCAGAAAAACATATTTTCTTTTGCACAAATCAGTTGCCAGGAGACAACTGGATTTGTTTTATTAATTCTCCCTTCAAAGCAAGTTGTATGAATGTGACAATAGAATATTGATATAATAGACATGTAACTATCTCTAGAAGGGGGAAAGGCTACGCTGCTTCAGTAAAATTTAGAAAAGATTTTGTTCAACAGTGGTGATAAAAAGAACTGAAGAGCTTTACCAGGCCACCTAGCTCAGGATTCTACCTCCAGCAGTGGTATGAGTACTGCAAGCATCCATTAGTGCTCCCTGCTGATGCTCTTTGTTCTCCACCATTTAGCTCAGGTGCTCCTCAGCCAGAAGTGTTGCCTTTGTATTTAATAACTCTGGGTATAGCTATAGCCCACGAATTTGTCCAGCCTACTCTTGAGCCTGTGGGCTCTCCTACAGCTCAGAGTGTCCTGACTATATTCATATAGCCACTATATATGGCACTGGGAATGCATACAGCCTCTCTTGCTTGCCTAGGATGGACTCTGGAGAAGCAGGCGAGGACAGTCTGGTGTTGACTGCGCCGCGAGGAGAAGATAAGCTTCTTTCAGAAAAGCTGTGCCCTCTGAAACCCCCGCAGCTGCACATCACACTCCCTGTGTCTGCAGACAGAGACAATTGATCATTTAGTTCAGCAGGGCTGGCCTTTGTAAACAGGACTGTGCCTCAGGAAATTCTAGGAGGATTTTGCACCTGTCTGGCTTTGTGTCCCTTTCTGAATAAAGTTGAAACCCTGTCAGGAGCCTTCCAGTTCTGCGTACTTCTTTTTTCACAATTCAGTTTAATCATAAATGTACTTGTTAAAACATGCCTGCTTTGGGAGCTGTTCCAGACAGAATATTAGCTCTGTCTGGAAAAGTGTGAGCCTTTAGGATTTTTACCAGAGTTCACTGAATTTATGAGAAGTACTGACTTCTGTGTATGATAGATAATTTTTCTACCAATTTAAAAAAATATATAGTAAAGATGAAGGGGATGGTGGATAAAAGTATGAGTTAGAAAAGTAAAAGCTTTTTTTTTCATATACATCTATATAAACTAAACTTTATGGAAAAAAAGTCAGGAACTTTAAAAAACTATGGCATAATTAAAAAAAAAAATCAATTTAACTTTGAAGAATCAAGATTAAAACCAGAGAAATGCCAAAACTAAATACAAAGATCCTGAGGAAATAAGGTATTTCATTACAAAATTTAGCAATAATCATTTGTTGAAAGGGATAGCTGAGATGGAGCTAGAATCTGAACCTCCTGATTTGTCCTGCTCTGTTGATCTCTCTGCCTGTGAAGTTGCTCATTTCATAAATCATAAAGAAACCCATCAATGACTTACAATGACACAGAATTATAATAGAAATAGTCCAAGAATAGTATTTTTATGCAGGCAATAAAGGAAGACAGGTTATTCCACCTGCAAGGGAAAACTCAATGAAGTGATTAGCTCCGCCTTTCTTTCTGTGTGACTAATAAATTATATGCAAATCTAAATCAGCTAAATTATTAGGCAGTGCCCAGGCATTACAGAGTCCTCAAATTATTTTAGCATAAACTGAGGTTAAACAGGAGAAGCTATAGAAGCTGAAAACAAGGAATGACCTTGAAAAGCTAGTTCCTAAGATAGTCAGAGACACAAGAAAAAGTCTGAATGCCGGATACTGGTCACTGCTGACAAAAAAAAATAGTAGTGGTGATGATTTTTGAGGTGAGTGACAATCTTATCACTTCACTGAACAAGAGGAAGGAACAATGCACACAAGGGGGCAAGGAACTCTTTTTTCTGAAGGATGTTTTTTAATCTTGCAGTCTATGATAGGCTGACCTTGCTTGGCAGCCAGATGCCCACTTGGCTACTCTCCTCCTCCTCCTCAACAGGACGAGGGAAGAAAATAAGATGGAGAATCTTGTGGGTCAAGATAAAGACAGTGATACCATTTAACAGTTATCATTATGGGCTAAACAGATTTATGGAAAATTCATTTATTGCCAATTAAAATAGGTTGGGAAGTAAGAAACCAAAGCAAGACTAAAACAATGCCTTCAGTCTGTGCAAAAGCAAAAAAATCCCACAGTGTCTAATACCTTCAGTAAAAAACCCTGATCTTTAGTTTGCTAATAAAAGTTTTGTTCTCAGGTTAGTTGATTACCAATCAAAAATAAAATAAAGGATAAAAGAACAGTTTCTTTAGAATTCAGATTTCTAAAGGCTTTAAAATGTTTGAAGTACAAGGGGGTGGAGCAAGGGAAAAAAAAGGAGATCTTACCTAGGGGTGGTTCCTCAAACAAGTAGTCTCTCCTAGCCAGAATGTGGGCCAGTTTCTTTCTTAATCTTCCTGCTTGTGTAGGTGGAAAGGGGACTTACAACAGTGACTGAGCCCAAGAGCAAATCAGCTGCTTTTGATGTCCCACAAATGAAGTGTCTTCCTTCTCTCCACTACAACTTTTTGTCTACCTCCTGTGGAAACACAGGTGCCCTGCTCCAGATTATCTGGATTTCTGTATAAGCCCTGGAGCTGGTATGTTCTTGTATTATTATAGTTGAGCTTCATTTTAGACTGTTTTTTATATCATTCATTATTGCCATAATAGAATATACTTTTGAATGATTGTATATTTTCTGCTTTGCAGAGGGAAATGTAAGTGTCCAGTAGAAGATTGAGAAACCCATTTTTAATCTTTCTTAGTATTTCTTTAACTAGTTGTGTAAAAACGACATAAAATGAATGGTGTACAGTCATCATGACATCATATGCAACTAACTTCATTAATTAAAACTGCAAAAATAATGTTTGTATTGTAAAAAAGAACCCTAACAAATGCTTTCATAAAAGTAATTTAGGAAGGTGGGTAAGTTAAGGACTTTCTGATTTAATGTTTGAATTATAATTTTGTGTATCTTATTTACTTTGGGTCAATATGGATGCATGTGCATAGCAGAGTGATCAATTTAGTTATTTAGCAGATATCTTTCACTGAAGTGTACTAGCATGATTTAAGATATTGCTGTCTCTGTCTCCTGTGCCTTTCATTCATGTATATCTGTGCCTCAGCTACCTGAGAAGACCACACTGCTGCACTCTCTTGTTCCACCAAAGATGTAGTGTATCACATTTTGCACTAGAGTAGCAGAGATGCAGGTTCTTGTCTGGGTCAGCTATTCCAGCTGCTGAGTAATAAAATCCTGGCAGAGGAGCAAAGCAGATAGCTGCAAACACCAATGTCTTAATATATTATAGCAGTACTGGGGAAAGATCTTTACTATAGTTGTCAGAAGGGGAAATATAAAGCATGCAAACAGCAAGTGCCTTGGCAGGATCAACATTACTGATAGCCTGAGAGGCAGGACCAGCTCCAGTTCAGGGAATGTGTTTTCTGTCTCCCATGCCTCAACGCACTTCAGCTAATATCCCATGTCTGGACAAACTTAGGAGTGCTCTGTTTTGTATCCAGCTATGAAGACCCCTAATGGCTGTTCATGGCAGAAGGTAGCTAGAGAGCAAGATCCAGTGGTGAATGCCTTCTCTCATTCTTTATCTTCAGACTGCAACTGAACAGGGATTGCCCAGGCCCCCAAAGAAGTGTCAACCCTTCTATTTAGTGAAAAAGAGGAAAAACAAATGTGGAAGAGGAAGGGCAGAACAGATCATCATCTTTTCCTCAAAAGTGAGAATCCTTGCCTTTCTGGGTGGTTTCCAGAGTCCTTGTCTGGAAAAACAGTCACTTTCAGTAGAAGTATGCACACCTGTGTCATGCTGGGCTGTCTTGGAACATTGTTTGAATCTTCAGCTCCCTCTCCCAGGGCCACTCTTTGGCACTGTCTGCAAACTAAGGCTGGAGTCACTGCTTTGGCTGCCCTCCAGAAATTCTGAGGTAGCTGAAAGGGAGTGTAAGTAGGATACCAGGCATTTCACATTTATCTTATCCGTATGAAACATCAGAATTGGACCCCAGAATACTTGAAACAGAAAGCTGACTTTGGAGTAGAAAAATATGAGGTTTTGTCTATCTTTTTGTAACTAATTAGTATTAAATACCAAAATAGACAGTCTGCTTTTGCTTGTAGAGCTTTCTTGGATATGTACTTATACTGCAAGACTGAACTGGTTCCATCAGTTTTTATTGATTTCGATTTTCACAGGTGTTTTTGCCAGAGTACTGATTAGTTTTGACATCAGAATTTACACCTTAATGGCTTACTGCTACCAATTTCTACGGTCTAACAGTGATTAATAGATACCTAAATGGAGATAAATTAGTATGGTAGGGGTTTTGTCTGGTTCTTTTTTCCTCAAATAGCACGAAAAATCCCTTACTGGGTATACCAGGGAATTTATAGTTCACTCATGTTTTGACATAATTTGAACCCATTTCTGCTATAATTGCTTTTATAGCACTCCGAAGTTCAAGGGGGCAGAAAGGGTTTATTGGGGTAAGCATGCTTCTGGCAATGGATAAATGAGCTAAAGATTAATGATAACTTTTCTGAATTGTAATATCTGAAATTCTATAGAACTGGTGTCTAAGAATTAAGAAAGACTCAGATTTTTGCCTGATGAATTACTATCTTCTGTTTGTTATGAAACTCTTGGTTAACACTTGATCTAGTTTCCTTTACCAACTTACTTTATCAGAAAGGAGAGGACCTCCTTCAGCAGGGTCACTGTTTTTATCTGGATAGCTGGTGGTTTCACTTCAAAGATTCAGTAAGATTGCATGTTACTCATTAAGTAAATCTGCCCCTTGTTTAATCAGGAGTGTATGCATCTTCTGCAAATCCAGGGTCTGATTCAGCTGCTCTGCAATGGGACTCTCATTCCAGAAGCTCTTTATGTTCTATCTGGAAGTTACATAATGATCAAAATTAGAACTTGTGTGCTTCTGTGACAGTGCAATATATAGGGCCTCCTGTTTCAAAGAGTCAGCACAGTTCAACCGCAATAGAATTTGTGCTCCAGCACTTTGCACCCTGAAGGGCACTTGCAACAGAGGAGATAATGCCTGCCATTTGTGTTCTACATGAAGTAATTTTATTATTGTCATTCTATATTACTGGTTTAGTGTATTTGGGAGGAGGATGATCTTTCCCTGTCAAACACTAAGGCCAATATTAATTTCCTATTGGATACTTTTAAGGAACTTTGTATCTTCACTCTACTGGTGGTACTGTGGTGGTCCTCATTTGATACCGGATACTAATACAAGCTTCTGATACAGAAAGGTCTCCAAATCTTGATGTATCAGTGGATATTCGTTCATGTGTACATGAAAACTTCAGTTTTTTTGTCAGAATACTTAATCTCTGGCATGCTGCAGCATGTTGTCACATACAAATAAGTATAAACTACAGCTTATACCTGAGATAGCACTGGTTATGTAGGCCATATGGTTTGTCCGTGACCATAAAATTCGCAATTCTCCCCCAAAACATGCGGGGTTAATGTGAAGATTATATAGATTTACCTTTTCCTCCTCTGCAGTGGGGTGGTCCTGTCATATCTTCTCCAAAGAGACAAAGTATTATCATGCTCCCATCAAACAGGCAAAAGTGGTTTGGCATTTGAATATTGTGCCTTCTTTTGCGTCATCATTTTTGTTCATGGGGCTATGCCATCCATCTGAACTTCTGGCATTAAACTTGGCCTGAGTTGAAACTTAAATTTTTTCTCCACTTCTCAATGTTTGCAGTGAACCTTCTTTGCCAGTAAGGAGAAGTGAGGGTTGACCTGATCTGATTTGGAAATACTGTCAAGTGTGAAACTTGAGATCCCTTCTGCCCACACAAAGCAACACCTTCTAGCTGGTCCTTCCTGTTAGGTGGCCTGCTTGCTTAGAGCTGAACTCTGTGCTTAAAAGCATTTGGCAAGTGCAATGCACACCTGAGTGTAGCACAAGGCCCACTTACAGCCCTCTGCAGAAGGAAGCTGCTTATTTGTTTAGAAAATAGAGGCTACTGCTTAAATAATGATAGTTCAGTCACTTCCATGGCAACAGGCTCTGAGAGACAAAGCAGATCTTCACCAGAACACACAGCAGCTTGAAAACAGAATGGAGATAATTTTACATAGCAACAATATGAAGTTTCCAATAACTTTTGATATTTACCTGTTAATTAGCTGATGATTTAATCAGTGAAGTAATGGCTATTCTTCTAACCATTTATGAGCAAATTGTCATTGATTTCTTTCATATGTCAGGCATCCCTAGTTTTTGTAATGACTGGGGATCTGCCAGCACAGTGTGGTGTCCCTGTCCTCCTCTGACCACACAACCTACCAGGTGGCCTGCAGTGATAACTGTATATAAGGGGTAGCAACATTTGGAAATTATGGCCTAGTTCAATGGTATTAGAATTTTTCTATCTACTACTGGAAGTCAAAGGAATTTGTAGCAATTTACATCTGTGTTTGTGATTGAATATGAAAGAATATTAAAGTATTTGGAAGTCATGGAACATAGTCGATGTGGTCTTTTTGTTGCCCTCTCCTCCAGGTTTTTTTAACTGGTTCTTAAGAAGCAGACCAAGCCTTGATAGATGTTCACAAAATTATAGTTCTTTCTGTTTTTGCTCATGGGTGTTTGTGTCCAGTATTCCTAGAAGCATCTGGAAATGTTACTGTGACGCAGATAGAAACACACAGCAACACACACAACAGGTGTTCACGTAGAGAAGAAGAAAGGAAGTCTGCAGTTTATTGTTGACTTTGTATATATAAGTTTCTGGACAGTGATCAGAGATTGGACAGAGAAGTTACCACCTCTCCATCTTCACTGGTCACTTGAGAAGTCCATCAGGTGATATCTTTTACAAAGGAATGTAAACGTGATTCTTGTTTATCTTACAATTCATGAGAACTGACTCCACTATACTAAAACAAATCAGAAGGCTTATTTTCAGGGACAACATGGAAAGGACAAGTTTCCTGATATTCAAATATGGGCAAATATTGAATTTTTATCCTCTTATTTTAACATTGTGTCTTATTTTGCCTAATGATTACATCAAGATTGTAAGAACATAATGTACAAAATCCATAATCTCCTGTTGTTCATGTTCATGTTTCAGATGATGTGGAATTTTTTTAATATAGTTTATTTTGAGAGCTAAAAAGGAATCCAGTTTTAGAGCAGAAAACCCATGATACTGTTTTAGTTCTATTAAGAACTACTTAGCCATAAGGTAGCTGCATAAAATCCTTGATTTTGGACTGAAAATGAGGTCTTCCTGAATAATACTCCCTCAATTATATTCTTTCAGTTAAATATGTAGGCTATTGTACAGAAATCTTTGGCAAACGAAAGGCTCCTATAGAAGCCACTGTCTCAGCAAGCAAGAGGAAAGGTTCTATCTATCCAGCCAGCTATCCATGGATCCACCTATGCATCTGTATGTTTCACAGAATCACAGAACGGGCCAATTTAGAAGGGACCACAGTGGATCGTCTGGTGCAGCCTTCCTGCTCAGGCAGGGCCATTCCAGAGCACAGGGCACAGGATTGCATCCAGATCATTCTTGAATATTTCCAGTGAGGGAGACTCCACAGCCTCTCAGGGCAACCCCTATCAGTGCATGGTCATTGCACAGGAAGTAAGTTCTTCCTCATATTCAGGTAGAACTTCCACCCACACACCCTGTTGTTGCTCAGACAAAAACCACGTCTGCTTTGCCATTGCTGCACCTAGACACCCACAGAGGCACTGTGAAAGCTCCAGTTGTCATCATCACTTTTAAGAAGCCTTATCACCATTTATTCTATCCTCAGATCTTCCATGTAGCACTCTCATGAACTTTCCTGAATATCTGCTCTAATATCTCATTAGTTTAGGTGTTAGGAACACATGTTCAGAACTTTTTATTTTCTTCAGTTTTTTCACTGTGTTTTTCTTGAATGTAAGAAAACAAGATCCTTAGACACTTAATAGATATCTTTTCCTTATACAATTTGCTGAGTTGAAAAATTCTAACTTTTTAGTTGTATATGAACTGATAAAAAACTAGGAGAAGCTCTGTAAACAGTCCTGTATTTAAAATATTTTTGAATGTTCAAAGTGGAGAAGGTCAGATGCATTTAATCCCTTACTCTTCATGCAGAAGCTTGTCCTTCTCCTTCACTCTTTAAACAAGTTATCCCTCAAGCCTGGTAAACATTAGAATCTCAGGACCACGATACTAATTATTATATTTCATTATCTGAAGAATGAATGAAAGTTGTTAGCATTTCTGTAGCTAGATTAGAGACAAATGAGAGAGCATTCAATTTTGTAAAGCCTGGATATTTTCAACAAGTCAGTGAAGCAGAGGCCTTTGAAAAGCCAGTGATGAAAACTTTTCCCTTTCTTCTCAAGTAATACTCCTTGCCTGACTGTGACAAAATTCTCAAAGTGGTGAAATGAATAAATGAATTGTGAGGATTCTGTCAGTTAAGCAGGGAAAGAAATAATTTTTAATTAAAATTTTTCTGTAGTTTAACCTGACAGAATTTTTCTGTGGTTTAGCCTGCCAGCAAGTCTGGAGTAAAAAAAAAAAAAAAAAAAAAAAAAAAAAAAAAAAAAGAGCAGACAGACAGAAATGACAGGGCATAAAGAAAATGAGATGAAAAAAGGAAACACTAGAAAACTTCATTCTTACTGTGAAAAAGTTGCTTCTAGTACTGCAAAAGAGGCTCAGCTCCACTGTCCAGAGACAGGAAAGCTGAATATATGTAATAATTACACCTGGATGAATACCACGAATAGTCATTCACATTCTAAATGGATTTGCTTTGATTGTATTTATGTCATCTTTTTTGTTTGGTTTTGGTGGATATTCTAGTGAGCTTGTGGTAAAAGTGACTAACAGTTGACATAAACTTCTTAGTTATATGTATGAGCTTTAACAATATAGTACTAATAATTCAGAATCTTTAGCAAAAGAGATGTAAACAAACATAAGGTACTTCCCCTCCCCACACCAAGAAAAAAAAAATCATTCTTCTTTCTTTCTTCTGGGGCATTATAAGACACAGAAAAAATATGTGTTAGTGAGGATTACTGAGAATTATTAACAAAGAAATCTTTCCTTTTACTTACTAACAGTGCACTGTGTAGCCCCTAAATTATCCTGGCAAATCCTCCCTAAGTGAGGGAGTTTGAGCGTTTACTACCTTTAGAATTCTACTGACTTTTGCAACAGTAGAGCTTATGAGAAACTTTGAATATTAAAAATAGTTGCTCTTGTTGTTTTGTTGTAAGTTTGAATTTGGCACACGTTACAAATACTGCATATCCTTTCTATAAAATATAGTTCTACTGCAGTGTATTAATAGCCTGTTCTCTGCTGTTTTCTGTGAGAAACTTTTGTAAAATTGTACTGCAGCAAACAATGGAGAACCACTGCAAAAAGAAACCTTGCCAAAAAATAATGTAAATGCATAGTTAGAATTAAGTGAATTAGTAGGAAATTAGGGAATCTTGTAAACAGACTTTTGAAACTCAGAAGAAAAGTGCAATGTGTGTTTTGGGTTATACTCAGCTATAACTCACTCCACTGCCAGGATTTGACATAGCCACTGTTTATGCTACATCAGACACTAGCAGTAAACTAAGTATGTTCAGCTATAGAGATTAGTCAACATTAAATTGCATTAGGTATGGAGTTTCTTAACTAATTATTATATTTATAGTCTCATTGCTTGCAGTATTAATAACAGTGGGCATGGACTTAACAAGAATGTTGTTTTGCAGCTTGGTCTATTCTGATTGTGAGTGTTAATTATTTTTTTATTTTTTTGTTTTTTGGGGGGTTTTTGTTTGTTGGGTTTTTTTTTGTTTTTTGAAGAGATGGGCCTTAACTGCAATGGCCATTTCCACAATACTCCTGACTTCCTCCACAAGTCTGCATGTGCCTCTCTCAAAGTTTGATGACGCCATTCAGATTCAGGGGATGCTCTCAGCTCTTTTGCAGTCTGTTTTCAGCGAACAGAGCTGATGTGTGGCACCTCAGTCTTGGAGAAAGCAGCCAGGGTGCAAAGCAGGTTGCTGTGGTGACTGAAATGTGGCAGTAACAGCAGAGCCCTGGTGATCCTGCCAGGTCTTTTTGTGCAAATGTCTGAGTTTGCTGAATTTGATGTGTGGCCTGGCAAGAGACAAGACAGGTGAATGTTACTGTGATGTAGATAGAAACACACAGCAACACACACAATAGGTGTTCACGTAGAGAAGATGAAAGGAAGTCTGCAGTTTATTGTTGACCTCGTATATATAAGTTTCTGGACAGTGATCAGAGATTGGACAGAGAAGTTACCACCTCTCCATCTCCACTGGTCACTTGAGAAGTCCATCAGGTGATATCTTTTACAAAGGAATGCAAACATGATTCTTGTTTATCTTACAATTCATGAGAACTGACTCCACTATACTAAAACAAATCAGAAGGCTTATTTTCAAGGGACAACAGGTGAGGAACATATTAACAGAATTAATGGCTTTTCATGAGGCTGTGGACAGCACAGCTCCCTTTGCCTCCAAGGCTGAGCAGCAGGGCCAAACTAATTTTACACCTAGAGCTGGCCACCAAAAAGCCAGTTGGTCCACACAATCGAGAAATCTTGAGCCAGGCAGATTTAACAGTTGAATTGTTGGTACAGATGTATTCATGCTGATCACTTGGATAGAAACTTATTTGGCTCAGCCATCTGGAAATAAGACAAGATGGGGGAACTTGGTCTTGAAGGAGTGTGCTGAGGGACTGGGCAGGTTCAAGAGTTGTCAGTGAGGGGTAGCAAAGGATCAGGGCCCAGAGATGGGAACCTTTAGCTCAGAGATGGGAACTGCTGCAAGGAGCACAGAGAAGCTGGCCAGCCCTGACAGGGACAGAGGGAAATCTGTCCACATCAGAGGACTGTGCAGAATTTGCTCTGGTCAGGAGGCCACAAAACTAGCTAAACCAACATCAGAATAAAGGACTGTTTTGGAGATGGAGAGGTCTGTGTAAAGAGGTAATATTTATTTATTTAATTTTCCTAGCATATTAAGTAGTTGATTTTTTTTTTTTTTTTCCTATTTAAAATGTTAGCCAACTCACTTTATTCGGTTTAGGGGGTTGTTTGTTTGTTTAAAGCTTTCAAGCCACTCAGTTGCCTTTGAGGACACCTATAAGAAAGCAGTTTACAGAGGACACTTGAGCACTGTGGGAAGCTTGCAGTCTCATCACCCAGCAGTGACCAGCTATTCCCTAGCCCCACCAATAATAACTTGAGTTTGGTTGAAGACCAAATTGCTATAATACAGGTTATTTTTCTTCTTGGTTGCTCTGCAACCAGCAACAGCAGGCTTCCTGTTTTTAGATCACCCTGACGCTCTGCAAAGGAATGTGGAGGCATTGAACCTTGTGACAGAGGAATTTGCAGACTGCTTGAGTAACCAGGAGAGTTTTCAGAATCTGACAGAAATTCTCATAAACTTCACATTGTCATTGTTCAGAATACCTGAGGAAAGTAGTGTTAATATTCATAGACATACAGCATATTTTTCTTTTAAGAGATATCGTGACCACTCTGAATTCTTGGCTGCAGTGGGTTAGCAGCACACAGCTAGTGCACAAGGATCTGAAGTGAAATGGGAGCCCATTGATGGGGCTGTTAACACACACAGCAGAATAGAGATTCCAAACTTGATCTCAGCAGCCAGAAGAGACTGGTCTGGTTTTGAAGGTCAAGCTATCAGCCCTGCTTTGGACCAGGACTGCAGAGCTGGCCTCTGCTCCCCACTGGCTCCTCTGGGCAGGCAGGAGGAAAGTGCCTGTTTGCCAGTGACTGCTGTTAACCAGCAGCTGCCTCTTCTCAGGGAGGAGCAACAAGCCTGGTGATGTTGTCCCATAAGAAAAGCTGATGTTTGGGATGAGCCAGCATTGAGTCGTGTCTATCTTATTACTGGAGGCAGAAAAAGGGAGTCATATTGCCCTCATCAAGGGTTAAAACAGAGAGCCCAAACAGTTGGTTCTGTATCAATTTGGACCCGAGTAGAATAGCTGGGAATGTAAGTGGTTTTCAAGAAGTATTTCCTTTGTATTGATAAATAATTGTGTTCTCCAGAGATCTCAAACTGCTGTATCAGGTAGAAAACAGTTTTCATAGCATAAGGAAGCTCATCAGGAGTGTTATGGATGTTTTTTGGCATGACAGTTACTGTGACAGTTCCATGTTATCAGGAAAGTAAAGGAAAGGTTAATTTTGTTGAAAAGCAGACAATTTGTTTAAAGTGTATCCAAGAGTTGGCCAAGAAGCTAATTTGAACTGCTGCTGTTCAGTTTGCTCTGTTAAGAATCCAGCCCTTGGAAGCCCAGTGGTGCTGTGCTCTGCTACCCAGCAGTACACAAAAACATCTTTTACCCTGGACTATGTTCTTCTGCCTTCTTCATAAGTAAAGCTACAATCACACAAGATATGTTTTGGGAAAAAGTGACCCTATTCTGAAAAAGTCAGAATAAAATACAATTTTTTGTGGTATTTTTAGTTATTGTTCCACTATTGTTGGCTGAATTTAACTTTATTTTGGGGAGAGGGGTGTTGGGGAAGAGAACATATACTGCGATTTGATTTGGAAGAACCATGAAGGTAGGAAGTTTGCCAGGATATCTGAAACTCATTTTTACCTTTTGAACCTGTAAATCTTTTACAGAGCTATATATATGCAAATTGGCTGATTGTTAATCTTTGCAAAGATTAAAAATAGAGGTAGTGACCTGAAGCCAGGTTAGAGGGGACAGTGATTGATGTCTCTCCATAACTAATTTCAATAAGGAATTTCAGATTGCCATACTTTACATATTTGCAGTGTTGTTTCTCTCTTCCCTTAGTCCTTCATGTTTTTCTAGGACTTGGAAATATACAGCTAATGAAGCCTTTCATATAATTGAAAAAAAATACTGTCAGTTTTTAAGACGTAGAAGATGTTTCAGGTTTTGTGACCCAAGTGCTTTTGCCACTTTCTTTCTGATTTACACCCACTGGATCTAGTGATTTGACTTCCCAGATCCTTTAGGCAAGTGGGTCAGTAGAGCTGGCAAAGGCTGTGTGTTTGCCGGTCACAGGAGCTGTTAATATACAAACTTAATTTTGGTTTTAATCAGATAGAAACTAGATTAAAAACAAGAAAACTCTTGCATGTTAGAAAATGAAGAGAAGGGGAGCATTTATTTCTAAGGCACAAGATGTTTCCAAATTAAATTGTTCAGATGATACTGATTTTGAGCAGCTGCTGGGAATGTAGCCTGGCCACCTGAACAAGTTGCTCTCACTGATATGAAATAATCTATGGTCATTTATTACTACTTCATATCTGCCGCACAAGGCTAAAAGCTGACATGTTGCAAATCCATCTCCTAAATTTTTGTTGAACTCACTTGTTGAAGAGACCTTGCCCACCACTCTAGTCTGGTTCCAGGCCTGATATTTTTGTTTTCTGATGTTCTTTCTGAGGGAAGTGTGATAAAATTGATGGAATGTTTTTGTAATAATATTTAGGTTATTCATTCTTTCTGACAGGAGGAATTTCTTCTTGATGTCCCTCTGTTTTGTTCAATGTGATTGAAGAAGTTTGCTTTTATTTCAACAATCACATGGGTCTGTGTAAAATTGTATATAAGGGAGAACCATCCCTAATAAAAAGAGTAATTTTTTAGCCTTCCAATCATGGAGTCCATGTCATGTGTTATCTGAAATAACAACATACCACTGATGTAAACTTGCATGAGCCCATTAACCCTGGAGGCTGGGAGCTCAGCCTCATGTGGCTGAGCTGGCTGGCTTGGAACCAGGGTACTCCAGGGAGGTACTCCATAGGAGGCTCAGAATAAGATCTAATAACAAAGCAATAGCATCTTTATGCATACATCCTCCTAAGTTCAATTAAGAATTCTGATTCTTTCCACAAAAATGGCATGACCATACAATACTAATTTAGAGGTTGCTTTAAACCTGAAAAAGGTAATTATTTCAGAATAAAGGAGAGGGGATGGTGCTAGTCAAAACTCATGATTAGTGCTCCCTGATCTTTCATGCTGTTAGAATTTAATACTGAATCAAACTCAAATGAAACAAATTAGAAGAGCCCTAAAATATGGTTCAGTGCAGCTCTGAACCTGATCTCTGAGCTTGATCTATTTTATATTAATGGTTAAGCAATTACTATTTTTTTTCTTCTGTATTACTTTAATAAACACATTGTGGAAATCAAAATGTGATTTTTTTTTAGTGTGATTTCGCATCTGAATCTTAGTCTTTACTCACCAGAATACGTTTTTCTTGAAATACATATTTTCCTTTACTGTTGATTAAATGACAGATACGAATATTCTCTCTTGTTACCAGGCTGATCTTGCATCCCACAAGAAATCAAATTTTTGTAAGAAAACCAAACATTTGCAACATGACAAAGAAGTCTCATGTTGCCTGAATCATGATACATTAAGGGGATTTCTCCCAACTCAATGAAACTTACTTATCTAAATCAAGAAGGATGATTGCTAATTCATGTAGATTAATTCTGTGGATATGAGAGAATTTGCACTTGGTCAGTTTTCATCTCATGACCTTTTCAAAAATTTTTGAGGTAATTTTTTCCTGAATTTTTTTTCCTCCATTACTCTCTCAGAGAATTCCTGTGATAGCAAAAGAAGTAATCTATGAAAATACATTCTTATCAAGCAGATTTTACTTATCAGAGTTGAGCTGCCTTCCTTTAACATGACAGCAGTAGGCCTTTGGGCATGGGCATGTAAACAGTGGGACAATGTACATGCAGATGGAAACATGCAGCACAGCTTCTGAATTTTGGACTGAAGACATGCTATGAATGACATAGAATCATAATATTCTGTGATTAATTTCAGAAGGTATTAAAATATATACACATGGATATAGGCATGAGGAGGAGAGCAGAGACTGTCTTTACAACCTGCTGGTAGTTATTCAGCTGCAGACTCCTCTGGTTCACACAGCACCAGCTACACATCATCCAACAAGAATAAACATGGAGCTGTATTTTAAGAAGGCAAAAAATTGTTAAATGATAAATTAGGCCTATAAATGCTTCAGGTTTGTGTTCTGATTTTGTATCAGGGGCAAATGATAGCAGCCCAGAAGACATGTCTCTTACAGAATGGTACAATTGCCTGTTCAGTCAATGAGCAGAATATGAAGGAAGATGAAAAGCTTATGAAGGCTTCAGGGTTTTTGCAGACCATACTGGTTATTGGCTAGGAAAGTTTGCCAGAATATGACAGGTATCAGTTGCCAAAAACGTGTGTCTGCTGTCCTTAAAAGGAGCACATTGGACACCATGTACCGGAGTCTGAGGCATTCAGTGAAGCCTCTGGAACAAGGGTGGAGAAAATCATTGGACAAACTGGAAGCATGGTAGATCCTTCATCAAGAGGACTGTACCTACTGAGAGGTTATGGCCAAGTAAATAACTTGTTATGGAAGCTGACTTGCAGGCTTGCCTGACAAGCATTCAGGATGGGTCCTGAATATATAGAATTTGACTCTTGCTTAACCTGGTTAATGTCATGCTCCATCCAGGAAAACCTCTCAGCAGAACTTTTTTGCTGTAGGCACAATATCTCACTGATGAGGGCCCCGGAACTGGACACAGCACTCAAGGTGTGCCCTCACCAGTGCCCTGTACAGGGCAAGAATGAGCTCCCTGCTCCTGCTGGTCACGCTGTTCCTGACACAGGCCAGGATGCCGTTGGCCTTCTTGGCCACCAGGGCACACTGCTGGCTCCTGTTCAGCCGGCTGTCAGCCAGCACGCCCAGGGCCCTTTCCCCTGGGCACTGTCCAGCCACACCGACCCCAGCCTGTAACGTTGCAGGGGTTATTGTGGCCAAAATGCAGGACTTGGCACTTGGACTTGTTAAACCTCATCCTATGGGACTCTGCCCATCCATCCAACTATTCCAGGTCTCTCTGCAGAGCCCTCTTCCCTTCCAACAGATCAACACATTCTCCCAGCTTAGTGTCATCTACAAATAATGAAAGACTCAATACCCTCATCCATATCGTCAATAAAATTATCGAATAGGACTGGCCCCAGCACAGACCCTTGAGGGACACCACTGGTGCCTGTCCCCAGCTGGATGCAGCACCACCACTCTCTGGGCCCGGCCATCCAGCCAGTTCCTAACCCAGCAGAGAGTGCTCCTGTCCAAGCCATGGGCTGCAGCTTTTCCAGGAGTGTGCTGTGGGAGACAGTGTCAAAGGCTTTGCTGAAGTCCTTCCCACATCCACCAGACTGCTCACTTGGTCATAAAAGGAGATCAGGTTGGTCAAGCACGACCTACCCCTCCTAAACCCACACTGGCTGGGTCTGATATCCTGGCCATCCTATAAGTGCCGTGTGATGACACTCAGTATAAATTGTTCCATCACCTTACTGGGTACTGAGGTCAGGCTAACTGGCCTGTAATTACCACAATCCTCCTTCCCACCCTTTTTGTGAATGAGTGTCACATTGGCCAGCTTCCAGTCATCTGGAACCTCCCCAGTGAGCCAGGACTGTTGGTAAATGATGGAGAACAGCTATGCAAATTCATCTGCCAGCTCCCTCATCACCCTGGGATGGATCCCATTTGGTCCTGTAGACCCAGGGACTTAAGCTTTCAAGGTGTGTTTCCAGTATAACAGACCAGTATAAAGGCTCTTTATTGTTTTAAAATCCCATTATTTCTTTATCTTCTACATTTCTACATGAACAGGATGTTTACATGTAGTTTATGTCTTGTAAATCATCCTTTGTGTCACTGGGCAGTGATTCCAGTGGGAAAATCACAGGAATGGAGTACCCAGGATAGATGAGTGTACTGGAGAACCTCTGTGCTACCTAGCATCATTGGAAAAGGGTACTTTGCTTCAGAAACTTGGAAGTATATATAGTGATTTCTGAAGCACTTCAACTGAAGCACTTGAACTGATTCAAAGAAAATGGCTCTAAGTACAAGTCGTCTTGAAAAATCACAACACTAAGGTCCTTTAGGTACAGTGTGTTTCTATTCAAAGTGAAAAAGAACATGTTTACAATGAATAGTGAACTTCTTACTCATAAAATTTTCAATGTCAAGTAATTGGATTTTGTTTCTTTTCAGTTTGCTTTCATGCAGTAAGGGTGTGCAAGTGTATTCAATGTGTCAGATTCTTTCCATTCAGAAATACAGACTGAATGTAGACTATAAAATGTTTCTTCTCTCATCATATGATGAAAATTATTCTATCTGGTTTTTGCGAACTGCTTCTCCAAAAGGTGTCAATGATCTCTTTCAAAGAGAACTTTCTCAGCTGTTCTGTGGTGTAGAAACAGAAATACAAGGAATATTACGAAAATAAATGGGGTTTAGTGTTTTTTTGCTATTGCTGTTTAGTATGTCAGGCCAGGAATATTGGCATACAACACCTGAATTATTTCATAAGTCTCCAAAGTCTCCATCCTCAATCTGCTGATAAATACCACATATTATTCAGAATTTCATGCTATTGAAATTCCTGAAAGGTATTTTTGTTTTGATTCTTTTACCTTCTTTTCCATACAAATCTCATTGTCCTTGATAGCATTCTGCTAAGCTTAAAAGAGTTTGTTCCTTAGGAGATACTTTAAAAAAAGAAAACCAGTGGAAAAAAGAGAAAAAAAAAAACCAAACAGTTTTAAATACAACTACAGTTCCATAAATATTTAATAACTTATTTTTTAGAGCATTTAGAGTTGTTGAAGCAGTTGTCTGTTATCATATTGGATGTGTACTTAGAAATTGGAAAACTTCAGGATGGGACACATGTGACCACACATCCAATTCCAAAATTGTAGAACTGCACACAATGAAGTTCTGCTTTCACTTCTATAAGAATGAAAAGGGAAAGAGAAGGAGTGTTTAATTCTCTCCATAACTTGTATGGGGATGTTAATAGAATTTTTAGTTCCACAAGCTTTTATGTTTTTGAAGAAAAATAATAAGCAGCAACAATGGGAAACAGCCAGGCAAAATTTCCTGTGACTGCTAAAAGCCTTGTAGAACATGCAAGTTCTTGGGGAATTAATGATTTTGACTTAATTTTCATGATTTCTATTTAGTGAAAATTTATCATCTATGGTATCTTTTTAAAGGTGGAGATCAGAATTGGGTACTAAATATATTTAATTTTTCTCAGGCAATAACGAACCTCTTTGATTCCACCCACTGACAAGTTAATACACAAATAAAATTAGAGATGGTTTCTATTATTTTTTTTAATTATAAGGAGTGAAAGCTAGTAATTCAACCATTAAAATGAAGTTTAAAACACTTAAAAATCTTCTTTAATGATGGGTACATGCTGCATCCATTTACTTAAACACTAAGACCGAAGGAAAGAAGATTATTTCTTTGCTTAGTGCTCCAAGTCTTTTGCAGCTATTCTTGACTTCAGAGACCTTATTTATACCAAACAAGCAGAGGATAAACCAAGTTTGTCCTACCACAGACATCTAAAAGTTAGATGCCTTGAATAAGGCTTTGTAGTCAGTGAAGAGAAACACCCTGTAATTCACCTCAGCCTGGTTAAAGCATGTCAGTTTAGCAGGGTAGGAGTACTTCCATCTATCTGTAGATTGTGAAACACAGTTATAGTGACCAATTCAGATATGGAAGTGTAAAATCAGAAGTAAATCCCACCACAGTGCTTACCCAGGCCATTTCCTAACCTTTCCTCTCTTTCTTCTACACAGTAGAATTTATTAACTTCAGAATTCAAGTTTTTCTGTATAAAACCCAACAATTTTGGCAATTCTTCTCATTTTTGTTATCAATAATTATAATGTTGAAAATCAGTAATATAATTTTGTAGAAGCAAAAATCCTTCAAATGTCTTTGAGAAGATTCTTTTATTACATTCCTTTGCCCTGACTGTTGTTCCACAGATTTCTTCCCATTGAGTAATGCCTTATTCATCTTACAGTTCTTGTAGTGATATATAGTATTTCTGTTACTATAATTAGTCCTATATTGCTGTAAAAAACCCCTTACCTTCTTGATTTTAGTGCTGTTCTAAAATAGTACTTATCTTATGCTATAAATCTATCCTGCTAATCTTGATGATCAACCTTTGACAAGGAAATATTGATTTTTTCCCCCTTCACAATTCTATGGATCCTGCTTTGCAGCACATTGTACTAAATTATGCATGATTCTTAATTTTCAGGAAGCATTGCTTAACTGCAATGTTCTTCTTGGTCTGGTAATATTACCATACTGTCTGTGATGATCAAAAGATTTTTAACTGCATGTTAAGATAGAGAGTGGTACCGTAACTTACAAGGCCATTGACAAGGTGTGGTGAGTTGACTCGGTTCACCAGTTAAGCACCACACAGCTACTCAGCTGTTCTGACTCCAGTGGGTCAGGGGAGACAACAGGAAGACCAAAGGTGAGAAAACCTGTTGGTTAAAAACATTTAATAAGCAAAATAAAGAAGAGTAATAAAATGGAATAAAAAATTAATACAAAAGGAAACACTGTCCACCTCCTGCAAATAAGTCAATGCCCAGTCAGGCTCTGAGCAATGTCTTTCATCCCAAAATACCTCCCCCCCCTCAGTTTTTATTGCTTAATCTCATTTTATATGGCAGAAAATATCCCGTTTAATCAGTTTGTGTCAGTTACCTTTCTTGTGTTCCCTCCTAACTTCTTGCACACCTTCAGGCCACTTGGAGGCAGAGTGGGACTAACTTGATGCCACAGAAGGACTTCTCAGCAATAACCAAAACACAGGTGTGTTATCTACATTTTTAGTCACATTTTCAAAACATCACATGGACCAAACCACACCATGACAGTCTGCCATGAACAAAATCCATCCATCACAGCTCAATCTATAGCTCTTAGTCCATACAATGTATGCCATGCTCAAGTCTTACACTATCCAGTACAACCTTACTAAGCACCACTCTCCTGTCATGTGATTCATATATATACAGATATGATTCTCATAGTCTATGGATCACCCCTGTAAAGCTTTCATAAAATGTTCATTGAGTTTTTTGATGCCTGGCTTGGCCTCCATGTGTTGTGGTTGTTGCTCAGGACAGGGGATTGTGTTAAATTGTTGGCTCATGTTGGCTCATCGCGGCGCTTGTCTTGCAAGGCTCATTCTCCATTGCGTCAGGTGATTCTTGACACAGTACTTCTTGAGTATGCAAATCAAATCACGTTTTATTTCCCCCCAGGGTTTTATTTCCCCCCAGGGTTTAATGTCCTTGGCACATGCAATAGACATCCCCATTCCACGTTATCCATGAGTTGTAACCAGGTCTTTGAGCAAATTGCCTTATAGCCCTGGATCCGACACCCTTGACACTACTAACCTTGGGTATCTGCAGGTGCCTTCCACCAGAGACTCCAGTGGAATCATGTTTCCTGGCACTAGCATAGAGAACATATCTCTCATCTGGTCCTGTCTGGAGTGGCCCATGGGGACTGCATGAACTACATGCTGCTCGATTTTTGCAACAGTTTGTTGCTCAGGGCTTCAGTCAAAACAGTTCTCTTGCATCACTCAAGAGAGAACTCACAAGTGGACTGCCAGTCCTGGAATATGCATTCTACAGTGCCTAGGAAATTTTATTTTTCTTTATGTGCTAACCTGTGGGGACATGACTTCTATCTCATTGTATCTGTTGGGGTGTTGATGATGGCCCTCTCGCCATCACATACCCCATCTCTCATACAGTATATTCCTTTTTTTTTTTTTTTAAATCAGCTTTTGGAACAACATGATTTTTCTTTCCTTTTTCTCAAACACTTCTTCTGCTTTTTTTTCCCACATAAATATGTTTTGGAGCACACTAGGCCTTCTTCAAGTATTAGAGAGAAATAGAAGTCCTCAACCAAGCTGCAAATACAGCTATCTACACAAAACTTCAACATGAAAGGGCCATTCTACATGCTTCTCTGAGGTCTGAAAAAATGAACCAGAAAATTCAACTACTGAGAAAATGCACAAGGATGTCCACAGTTAACTCAATACATAACAAAATTAAATTGTTTTCCAAGAAGCCTAGGGAGTAATGGATCGATACTGACCCAGATCAGCTAACACTGGGTAGCATAGCTAGAAATATTCTTTCTCCTTAGAAACTCTGCCTATTTTTATTTTTTTCCAGCGTTGCAAATATATCCTTATTTATTTCTCAAATTGAATTTATATTCCTTTTCATAATCACTCAGTAACACCTCAAATCGCATTAAAACCACTTTTGTCTTTACATGCAGAGCTGTATGTCTAAAGTTCTTGTAAGAAGGATTGCATATCCTCTCTTGTTACTTCTTCCTGTAAGTAAGGAAAGTTTTGCCCCAAATTCCTCTCTTTCAGAAAGCCTTCAGCTCTTCACCATTAAACTTAGTCCACTGCACATTCATTCTCTCCCTGAGCACCTGTCTGTCAATCCATTCTCAGGTTACCTGTAGAAGCTTGACTGTTCAGAAACATCTCAGCATAAATTTGGAAGGAAACTTCCTCAGTGCAACTCCTTGTTCTGCCCTGACCATCTCTGATAGCTGACCAGGGACCTGCAGACAGGTTTGAGAATTTCAATGTTAATTATGCATGAAAAATTCTACTCTTCATCAGCAATATTTTATTTGAATCAGTATTGGAAGTCTCTTTTCTCCTTTGTTCTGGACTTCTATCTCCACACAGCATTTTGCTCTAGTAGTGATTGTCTAAAATGCTGAAAAACCAGATTTTATGGTCTAGTATCAGCTAGCAGGTATCATTTTTTTTCTTGCTGATTACCACTTTATGATTAAAAAACATTAGAAAAAAATATGGGCTAGAAAACTAAGCAGAATAGATCTCTTAAGGATCCCATTTGAAATATCTTCAAAATATGAACATAAAACAATTGTAACTGCTTTTCAAGAACAGCTTTTTAAAAATAATTTGTACACACAGGTATTTTCCCTAGAGCATTTCTTCATGCTTACCTCTGACTTGCTCTTAGTTTATCTAAAAAGTTTATTGAAGTAAAATAAAATGCACATAATTTACATCTTAGGTCACTAAGTGAATTGCTCCAAGAAAAAAAGAAAACTAAATTGAGTTCATGTGACATATTTAATTTCTATTTGTCTTTGATTAGTTTCCTAGAAACTTGTAATACTCCAAAGTTTTCCAAATATTTGGCGTAACAAAACATATTCAAATATATTCTAAAATGGTTCTCAGATTACTGTATGAATTATCACTCATGAATTATATGTGAATTTAATCTAGAACTGTTGACTAGAATACGTATGTTAAATCTAAATATTCACTGCTCCCACCATCACTGTCCCCATACTCTGTTCCATTTTTCATATTAAAATTAATTTGACTTCCAATTACCTTTGTGAATACCTTTTTGAGCAAAGAAAGTGTTGAATACTCCAGCATTGTCTAGTTTGTCTTCCCTTTTGCTCACTAAATCACTCTCCTCTCATTTCCTTTTAGTTCTGATCCTTTAATAGAATTGTTCTGACTTCTTCAACTGAAATATATTTAATATCGCAATCCTTCTGAATTAATCAGTCTAAATGTATGTTATTCCTTTATAGCACAGATTTTTCCAGACCTCACACAGTTCTCTTTTGATTTTTGGATATTTGAAGATTTCCTATTTCTATCTCTGAATTCTTTAAGCAAGTTTGTCTTTATGTATTTAAAACAGCCCCTTTCAAAAGTTCCCAGTTCACTTGAACATCTTTAATCCCTTATATTATCTTCCCAGAAAGTCTCAGTTTCATCTCCCTAGGTTGTGTCAAAGCTGTTTTCCCAATTCCCCAGTAGCAAGGCTGTTATTTCATTATATTTTCTCCAATTTGTTTCCCACCTTTGGGTTTAGTCAATTGCTTCCTGACAGTTACATATGAGATACTATTCCCATAGCCAAAGTCCTGAAACCAGAAGTGCGTACTCAACACTGACAATCTGATCACTTGCTTTGCACCCTGACACATGGGATTCTTGTAATCAAATGGTTATATGGATAGGAAAAATCTACCTTTATTACCTGTCCTTTGGATGGTTCTGATGGCAGCTCAAACACTCCTTCATCTGTCTCCTCTTCCGATTTTCTGCTTCAGGTAAGATCCTGAGCACAAAACAATGTGTTATTCCCCCTTTTAATCTTGACCCACAGATAGTGTGCAAGCTTCTTTCTTATTATTTCCTGTTCTTTATTTGATGCTGTTTTGTTGTATTACAAAGACAGTACCAAGGTTACTTTTTATTGAAAAGAGGAAAAATTTATTGAAAAAGAGGCAAAAGGATTTATTTGGTTTTGACTTTTGTCTCAAAAAGTCTCCCGCTCTTAGACTTCCTCAAAAATTTTTATGATGTACATAAAAAAATTTATTCTTTTTCTGCATGGAAGGAGAAAATTAGCTATTCCCTGCTTGGCAAGACAGAAAATGAGTTCCTGTGTTTCTCATATACTTTAGACTCTAGACAGATAAAAGCAACAGAAAGGCTGAGGCTGGAAGGGACTTCAGCAAGACATCTAGTCCAACCTTGTACTCAAAGCAGAACAAAGTTCGGGTCAGGTTGCTCAGGGTCTTGTCCTATGAAGTTTTCAATATCTCCACAGATAGAGAAGACAATGAAGAATTTTAAAATCTGTTCAATAAAATTATCTTGCTTATGATTTCACAGAAATACCCTAACTAGTTTTGAACATATATTCTATGTATGTTATATATTTTCGCTTCCTATGGAAGCCAACAGTGACTGGGAGAGCACCTGAAGTTTTTATTTTTCTAGCTCTCTAAAAACTGTTATAATTACATAAACTTGTTATGAGGAAGGGCAGGGAGAGAAAGTCCTGAGAGGGCTGACATCTAGCCTTGGTTTAAGGCAAATACTTATCTTATCAACCTACTGTTAATAAACTCGCTAAAACAATAAAGACCCAGATTTAATTTTAACTTGCTTTACTGGCCTGCTTTAGCAATGGCTAAAGGTGATAGCTTGGAAAAATATTAATCAGAGTCAGCTATTTAAAGTCAGACATGTTTTTTGGCAGTTTCTTCAAGAAAGTTCATCTAACAGCCATCAACCATGAAGATTCTTAGCTATCTCCTGGTTTACCGAAGGTTCCTGCTCATTGTCCTCACCCCACTGCTTTTACTTCCACTTCCACTTATCATCAAAACCAAAGTAAGTGACCTGCTTGGAGAGATAATTATTTTGCATCTGTATGTAAAGACAGATTCCCAGACCTTTACAGCTTAACAGAATCACAGATAGTTTGAGTTGGAAGAGACCTTAAATGAGTAATGATGTTTGCATTGTGATTATATTTTGTCAACTCAGTGTATTTTCACAGAAATGTAGAGAAGCTTTCTTCTACAATATAAAATTCTGTACTGGATGCATGAAGCACCGAATCATATATTTGTTTTCTAACAACATCTGGATTACATTGAAAATATTGTTCTCATTATTATTTTTTGGACTCTTTTAAACAGATCTGTATGATTGACAATGGAGATGAATTTTCAGAAAAAGAGCTGCAACTATTTTTTGTTTAATGAAGGATTTTAAGTTCATCACTTTTTGTGTTCTCTGATAGGAAATGACTGAAATCAGTGATCTGACAAATTCTCTCTAGTTCCTAAATAGAACAAAATCTATGACAGGACAGCTTAGTTTTATTTTACTTGAAATAAATTCTGGCATACACTAACTCTTGTGGCAACTCCAAGCTGACAAAACTATTGTCAAACAATGTCATTAGTGATTCTATTTGGTACAGCTCTGATGCTAGCAGAATGAAATGGAATTCTGTGATGTGTTACCATGTGTGCATTATACATAGCATGTATGACAGTATATGAAAATTTAGTTCAGAAGTCCTTGTATCACAGTTAGATGGTGGTTACAGAGAAATGTGCTACACCCTCTCACATCACAGTTCCAATATTTCAGTTTCCTTTCTGAGAGGAAGCTCATGGGAAATTCTTGATGTGGTAGGACTTAAACAAGACGAACATTTCCAGGTGGATGGATATTTTCAAATTGTTTCATACATTACAAAAATTTCTTCCACAAAATAAATGATAGTTAAAGATGACTGATTTAGGTTTAATATTGTTGTTTTCCAGTCAAAGGTTCCAAGAGCAACATCATTAAGCTGTTCCTTTCCCAGTACACACCATTTCTGCTGCTGTTGAGTATTTCATACCCTAACCAGGGGCACTAAGAGTTCAAACCATTTTCCTTAAAAGCAGAAATATAAATTCAAAATTATGAAAAAGAGATTTCTAATACTCTGGAAGAAACAAGGTTTACTTCACCTCATTGTATAAAAAAAAAAAAAAAAAAAGAAAAAGATAACAAAGGAAAAAAGAGAAATCTCCTATTGATCACCAAAATTACAAACCTTAAAAACAGCTGTGTTTCTTGTCAGTTTTGCATGTTGCATCTTTTGTTACATGATATCTTTGCCTCATTGTTACTGATGATGAAACTTCAGGAGAGAAAAAATTTGACCAATTATTGACTGTGAGTACTCCTGGAGTCTTAAAGGTTTGCTTACAGAGGCAGAATGCTATTCATTTATAGGAGTTCATGGCATGAGAATGCTCCGGAATGACCTAGATGATTAATTGCCCTTGAAGAAATAAGCAGCCTACTTTTATCCTACCTTTCCTGAGTGACAGAATTTAAATAATTTTTGCTCTCTCTTGGAGAAAAAACCTCTCTACACCAATTTTACTGACTGTATTTCATATCTCAGCAGGATTGTCAATAGCACACAATAACTACCCTAAATGCAGGTCTTTTGGCTCATACTTTTTCCAGATGTGGGAAATCTCTCTGTTGATAGAGGTGTGCTTTTTGAATTGTGATTTTTTTCCCCTGGATGATCAACTCATGTTTTTATTGGTGCCTTTTGTGTTCTAGGAAGCAGAATGTGCATACACATTGTTTGTAGTTGCCATCTTTTGGCTCACAGAAGCTTTGCCACTGGCTGTTTCAGCTTTGCTCCCTGCCTTTATGTTCCCATTGTTTGGTATAATGGGATCCAAGCAGGTAACCTTTATTTTTCACTTTTTTACACTGTGCCTGGGAATCAAAACTCCAAAGAATGAAACACATAATGCGACAACATGTCAAGAAAACCCATGGATTTTCTGAATGCCAATCAAATAGTTCCACCTCAAGACATGCTTACATGCTTTGTCTTCAGGACTTGTTCACAATTCATTAATAATTTCATTAATAATTTTTTCTAGATAGTGGCTCAGTGTTTAGATGCCAGTTGATGGGAAAATCCTAGATAGTTATGAAATATCCTTAATATTACGGAGGCAAAATGTCACAATAATGACCCCACGTGCAAACTGCGGAGTATACACCTTTGTGCCAAAGAGACAAAATCACAGATAATCATAATCATAGTCAGTGCTTAAAGTTGTTATTATACTTGTTGGATAGATTAAAAAGTAACAAAAAACAACATTTAATTGCTGATTTAGTAGGTATGTGAGATATGACTGATGATTTATGTTGTTCTATCCTAGACACTTTTTAAAATTTTGTTCTAACCATATGCACTTTAGTGTATTTATTCTTGCATCATTTGGTTAAATAAATTTAACAGTTTCAATGAACTTACCAGTTTAGTTTTTAGCCATAAAGGTGTCTTTTTTTTATTTCTTAATAGAATCTTACTTAATTTTTTCATTAAAGTGATATTACCAAAGGCGGAAAGAAATACACCATTTAATCAAAAATAAAAGGGGTTATATTCCTTTTGGGTTTTGGTTTTTTTTAAATTTTGTTTCAGGTAGCATCTGCTTATTTTAAAGACTTTCATCTGCTGCTGATTGGAGTCATTTGTTTGGCAACGTCAATAGAAAAATGGAATCTTCACAAAAGAGTGGCTTTAAAAATGGTGATGCTGGTGGGTGTCAACCCTGCATGGTATGTGCTAAACAATGTCTTGAAGGACAATAATACTTGTGGAAAGCTATGCATTCCAGAAATAATTGCCTACTGCTTTTTGTACAGTAGAAATCCAGCCTTTCTTTTCTACACAAATAAAGTAGGTATTTAAATTGTTTGTAGGTGACACTTCAATATTTTGCTGAAATCCTAATTAAAAGTTCCCTGCAGTGCTTCTGTTCATAATAAGGATCCTTCTGAAGAAAAAGTATGATTGGTTTGTGAATAATATAGGGGTCCCGTTACTTGATGGTCGTTGGAACGTTCCCACCCAAAGCCTACAATATAAAATCTGTTCTATGCTGATTTTTTTTTTTTTTTTTAATTTCAATAGTGTTTTCAAAATTCTGGACATTCCCCAAAACACAAAAAGAGTTCAAATACCCAGTGAGGGGGAAAAGAGAAATCATAAAACTAAGCAGATGGTGGGGAAGGAAAAACACATTAACAAAATGTCTTTATTTAAAGCGTTTTCCTTGGTCTACATATGAAAAAAAATATAGGACAGGAACTTCCTCAGCTGGATGAAGTGATAAGGGAAAAGCACTCTCTGCTTACTCACTAACAACATACATCTTGGGAAGTGAAAAATCTTTCTTTGCTTGCTTTACAAACTTGCAGAAAAGGTTTAGGCTGACAGATGCATCTGTCAGTGTACCATTAATGCTGCACATAAGACCTACAGAGGAAGTTTAGCTTCCCAGAACACACCATGCTCATGACTCCTTGCCAGGAAGCAGAAAGGAAGCAAATGGTCAGAAAACCAGAAACCCCAGCTTTAAAAAATAAGATACCTCTTAAGTGATTGAACTAATGACACTTCATAGGAATGTTGGATTATTTCTATTCCTCAGTAATTTTACTGACCTAATTTTAATTATCACATGTATTTATTAGTTCTGCCTCTTTTGATAGCTGGTAGCTTTATGTTTGGAAAAAAATTCTCCTTACATTCTTTTTCTACTGCCTCCCATTATCTTAAGCTGTATTCTCGTGCTGTGCAGGTTTAGTTATTTCAGCTTCCCTACTGAACACTCCTAAATCCTCATCTTTTAGCTGACATGTTGAAAGGGAGAATGCAAGTGGATGGTGTGCTGTGCTAGATGAACATTGCTGGGGAACTTGCTGTGAACAGTCAAACCTGAAGCCAGCATCTGAGGATACCTAAAGCAACTCCACAGAGTTGTAACCCCAAGGCAGCATCCTTCATATCTATCACATTTCCTGATCATGACAAAGGGGTGAAAGGACTCTGATGAAATGATCTGTGAAGGAGAGGATCTACCTACCTCTCAGCATCTGCTGCTCACTAGCTGTGCCCACGGCAGGCACAGTGCTGCTCTCTGCACTTTCCCTCCTCAGCTGCTCGCAGCAGACCCTGGGCAGCCTGTGCACACTGCAGCCCCATCCAGGCAGAGATAGCACTGCACAAGGCCTCTGTATTAGAGGTCATAAAGGGTGCAGCAGTGAAAGGAAAATAGCGAGAGATTTTTGGATTCTGTATTATATATCTTCGGAGAAACTGGTGTATATCAGAAATATGTGGCCAGCAGGACCAAGACAGGGATGGTCTCCCTGTACTCAACACTGGCGAGGCTGCACTTTGAGTCCTGTGTTCAGTTCTGGCCTCTCACATCAAGAAAGACATTGAGGTACTGGTACAAGTCCAGAGAAAGACAATGAAGCTGATGAAAGGTCTGAAGCACAAGTCTTAGGAGGAGCAGCTGAAGGAGCTGGGGTTGTTTAGTCTGGAGAAAAAGTATCTCAGGGGTGGCCTTATCACTGTCTACAACTCCCTGAAAGGAGGCTGTAGCCAAGGGGAGATCAGCCTCTTCTCCCAGGTGAAAAGTGAAAGGACAAGAGGAAATGGCTTCAAGTTGGGCCAGAGAGGGTTAGATTGGATAACAGGAAAAATTTCTTCAGTGAATGTTTGGTCAGGCATTGGAACTGGATGCCAAGGGAAGTGATTGAGTCATCATCCCTGGAGGTATTTGAAGATGGGCAGATGTGGCACTTAAATCAAAGTTTAGTGGTGGACTTTGCAGTATTATGTTTATGGTTGGACTTTATGGTCTTAAAGGTTTTTCACAGTCCAGATTATTCTATGATCCTGTAAAGACTTTCTGTCATTTGAGCTATGCAGTAAAGTCTGCAGACTAGCAGAGAAAGGTGAACAAGTCTATGCAACCTGCAATAACTAGAAAGGGTAATAAAATACCGATTGTGAACTACAAAGCAAAGAGTGACTTTATTGTTGGCTGTAATGAAATAATTATCCAAGATTCCATACAAAGTATTTTTTTTAACAATACCACAGGGAAAACGATGCAGAAAAACTGGAGCTGAATAGGATAGGAAATATTTTATCATTTTGCAGTCACTTTTAGAGTGCCTCAGTAGAGCCTACCACGTTGTACCAAATGTTCACCTGACCATCTGTTATACCTGACCATCATTTAATGCTGGAAATTTATGATGAAGTTTTGAAATACGTTAGTAAATGTCTTAATTTTTTTTTTTTTGTTTTGTTTTTTTTTCCAAATACCCATGCAAGTTTTCTAAAATGGCATTTTTCTACAGTGTGAAAATTCATATTTGGTGTGCTTATTCTGACATGTATTTTCTGCATAAGAAACACAATTGTTTCTCAAATTCTGTCTGAGTACCTAATCAAAAATTTCCTAAATTAATGGGTTTTACACTACTGATGACAATTTATGTTGAGTCAGGTCTGTGACTCAGTTGATTTCTAGATCATTTCATCACTATGCAGTTAAAAGCACAAAGGGAAAGACAAGGTTCCCCTACAGAGAAAAAATTCAGTTTGAAATGTTGTTGCTATTAGCTGAAATGAAAGGCTGTGAGAGACATTTTGATGGTTCTTTTACAGCATCAAGTAATGTTTACATGATTTTTATATAATTTCTATACTGGCTTCATGTACTAACTAAAACTGACATTTTTCGTGAAACTACTGATCAAGGCTGGGCAAAGAACTTTACAAAGTGCACAGATGTCTTCTGAGAGAAAGGTGCAACACCACCATCCTCCACTAAATTCTCTTGCTGTGATGATGTATGACAGGTATTTAATGTCAGTCACAGCACCTTGGAACAGGGAGTCAAGATGACTGTTCACTTTTCCAACTCCAAGAAATGCATTAAAAACAACACTGTGACCTGTATTCTAAATCTGCAATCTAACTTCACTAGATATGACACGGAATGTTTGATTTTTCAGTCATTCATGAAATTCAGTGTATTGCATTACCAATTGTATTAAACTTAGAAAAAGTTGAGCTAAGAACAGATTAAGGAATGGTAATGATCTTCCCTTTCCCATTTAATATCAAAGACGACATTTATTGAAGTCCAAATGATGCCTACACTTGTCTTGGTGCTCTGAATAGGAACTAAGCTTTGTACCATTAGCTGAATTTTTAATATTTCTTCCTATAACTACAGAACTGGTATATCTATAGGACTTTATAGTCAAAGTGATAACTCCAGGGTTTTTACCTAGACTATACAATACAAGATTAATAACATCGGTGGTGTAGCCGTTTTAACTCGTTTCATTTTGTGACATGCATGGTGCTCTTTCTTCAAAGATTGTTCAAATACAGTAAAATTCTGTAAACAAATATTATTGCTTCTGCTTCACTTTATAATGTATTTGAACCTCTTAGACATGATAACTTCAGTGTCTTAGATCGAGACAATTTTAATTCAAAAATGTTCTCAGAATTACAAACTTTAGAGTTTCATGTTGCAATGTTTCTGTTGACAAAGTTCTCTATTTATGTCAAATAGACTGATGATAGGAGGTGTTACGGTAGCACTCACAGACTCTCTCTCCTGTTCCAGGCTTATGCTGGGTTTCATGGTTAGCTGTGCTTTCTTGTCAATGTGGCTCAGCAACACCTCTGCTGCTGCCATGGTGATGCCAATTGTAGAAGCTGTAGCCCAGCAGATCATCAGAGCTGAAACAGAAGCTGATGAGCTGGAGATGTCCTGCTCTAATGGCTCCACCAACTCAGCACTGGAGCTGGACGGTAGGCACACCCCGCGGGTCTGTCTTTGCCGCCCCGCTCAGCAGCACCGAACACAGCAAGGGCAGTTTCATGGCCAGAGAAGTACTGGCATCATCACAGGCTTCACTACGAGGCTTCCCTTGGATCGCTGGGTGTGAGCTCTTGTGATCACAAAGACTAAAACCAAACAGGTGAAGGAGGTGGCAGCTGGAAGAGAGGAGGGGGAAGGGAAGGGGTTGGCTTATCAGCTTCTCTTATCAGTCTCATAAGATGGCTGGAAAGCAATATGACTCCAGGCTATAGATACACTGAGGCTTCAATGTCAGCACAAGAAAAGAGCTCTTTAAGCTTCGGGGTAATGTTGGAAGAGCAACGGAAGCTAAACTGATTACCTACACAGTTGGCTGGTAAATTAGAAATATTTCTCCTCATTAGAAGATTCAGATTCTGAGGAAAAGGACTCATGAAGGAGTAGGGCACAAATCAACTGTTTCTGAGACTTGTTCTTGCTAAGGTATTGATGTGATGATGTGAAATGAGTGCATGGGATGAGACACGCTGATGGAGCCTTCCAGTTTTACTCCCTGAAATGCTTTTCTCTCTTTGCATCACTGTCTTACAGAAAATATAGGAGAATATGAAAACCCAGACTGGAAAGAGAAAGAAAAACAAGTTAATGGGTAACTGTTATTAATTTAGTAAATTCTGTTCTAAGAATTCATCTAAATAATCTTTTAATAGCAATAATAACCTTTTTTTTACAATACATGCCTTTGTTTTTCCAGCTATAACAACAATGTGGGTGGTACAGTATGCATAGTTGAAAAGGAAAATGAAAAAGGAAATGAACAGGTACTTAAAATGTCTTTTTATTATACAATGAAAATAAGTTTTAATCTAAATCTCACTTCTGTGCCCCACCTAAAATGGCAGAGGTTGCAATGAAGCTGGTTACATGTAAATAGGAAATATACCTGTAGTCACACTCATGTACACACTTTGCTTCTGTTTCATTACTTACAAAATGGTTTTTTTTCCCTCCCATTTAACACAAGTTAAAGCAACCTCTCCGGAGTACAAATCTATATATCAGGTGTGTGTGTAAGTATCAGTCTGTACAGAGGCAGTTTTGTAAAGACTAAGACAGATCAGGGAAAGGACTTCAGGATTTAACTCTGTCTCATTTTCCTTTACATGAATAATTGCATTACCAATGTAAACCAAACCATACCGCAGAAAACTATATTTCCAGTAAATTGACTGTCTATGAGATATCCTGAAGTTCTGTTTATGTGCCTGAGCCCTTCTTATACTTTAATTGGTGTATGTACTTTCTAAGCAGAACCTACCACCTGCCGAAGCAGAGAGAAAAAGCAGAAAGGACAAATACAGTGGGATTTTCAAAGTGATGTGTTTATGTGTGGCTTATTCTGCTACCATTGGAGGACTGACCACAATCACAGGAACATCGACTAATCTGATTTTTACTGAGCACTTCAATTCGTAAGAGACTGTATTATTTGTATTCTTCTTAGTCCAGAATTTTAACTTTCCTTCTTGAGTTCTCACGTGGCTCCCCTAAAATACATTAGAAACCTTGCCCGTTGATTCTTTATTATTTGGTTCTATGGCTTTCCTTAATTGTTTGTTAAGGAGATGAAATTGCATGTTTGTATTTGTCTTACACAGGGAAAGCCTATAAGTGGTCTGTCAACACATGTAGCAAGATGACCATTGTTTGGTTAAGTAGTACTTTACTATTGGGCAGCTGCATGGAAAAAGATAGATTTTTCTGAGAAGGAAACCAATAAATCAGCATGAACAGAACAGGCACTATCTAAGGATCTGTTATTAATTTTTAAGTACAGCAGGAAATAAGTTCAGTCTGCTTAGCAAAGAGCGTCAGGAGACTTTCAAAGACTAAGCACTGTTGAAATGAGAAATCTAGGTCCATTAATAGACAAAAAAGTAAATAATTTCAAGGCAGTCTGAAATTTAGCATTCAATGGAACAATCTTTTAAGGTTTTCCAAAGCATTTTTTAATATTCTTCTTATTCAAGTAGAATCGCTTTGAAAAGAAAATTGGCAGATTTCATTCCAAACCCTTTGAAATCAAATAGTTCTTGCTGATCATTTTTTATCTTCTGTAAAACTACCAGTCATAAATAGTCCTTCTTCAATTTTTAAATAAAACAAAATAAAGTTAAATATTTTTCCCCTCCATCCACTATTTTGTATTGCACATGACAAAAATTATTGAAGAACAGTTATTGATAATATTTTTAGTGTTTGCCTGCAAAGAGGTTACTGTTATTGATACTAAATCACTGTAGAAAAAGGATTATTAAAATCAATCACACTTGTTCATTTTCCAGAGGAAATAGGTCTAGAAAATAAATTGGTGTGTCCTGTCCATCCTTTCTTTAGGCAAGATCTGCAGTAGATAACCCAATGATAGCAGATAATCCAACCAGAACTATGTAATAGATTGTTCTTAAAAACCATTTAAACTGATAATCCATTCTGCCTGAGGAATATTTTCTCTGGAGATGAAGAATACCTAACTTCAATATTCAGATTACCAGAACTACTTACACAAATATTCATCCCTGTACAAATTTATTGTAGAACCTGACCACAATAAACTAATATTTTGTAATGGAATTGACTCTTTAGTATAAAGTTTATAAGAGATAGGGTTTTTTTTTTTGCTCAATAAGAAATTATCACAAGTATTTCAGGAAAGATCATAAACACTTTAGCAAGTGATGAAATGTTAGACCATTACTACACTGATAACAGTTCTTTCTTATCTTGGAATTTTCACTTTCAAAAATTGAAAGTAAATCTTTCATTGTGGCTAACAAGGTATCAAAAGGTATGTAGCCATGTAATCAATAAATTATGTAACAGCACAATGCTTTATATGTTCTGTATTTTTATATTGAGAGTTTCATTGTCCCATCATTATGTTCAGTTGCAACCTAGAGTATCACCCCAAAACAAGGGGAGGGGTTTAGGTTTGGTCCCTGATAGCACTTTATTTGCAATATATATAAGCATCATAGTAAATTTAGATCAAACCTAAAATTTGCACAATATTTGAGAGAGCATTTATAATAAGCACTTAAAGTTTCAAAACCCTATGGAATCATCAAAATTATTTTCCTTCTAGCAAGACCTGAAATACAAAAGATTGTCTAATAATTGGGAATCATCATTAGGATATCCTCTGTCTGGACATTTTTCTTTCCCTTCCATCTGATTTTTGATCAAGAAGGAAAGCTTCTCAAGGAAACTTAAACTTTCTCACTTCTAACATTAAAAGCTCTCTCAGTAGAGCTGGAGGAGCTCAAATAAAGAGTAACTTTTGTTCACAAAGTAAATTGGAAAATGGCTGGTTTTACTCTGCCTTTTTGCCTATCTGGCATCAATCCAATTCAAAAATAAAGCAATTTCTTTCAGAGAATCAAAGCCCTTCCCCTTTTCTTAAATGCACTGAAGGGAGATCTCTGCTTGAATGACCCACATTTACAAGTAGTAGATTGAGACAGCCTCAAAAAGACATGGTGAGTGGAGAGATCATCCACTTGGCCAATGAACATTTATGGAAATTAATAATAATAATTACAATAATTTTGATTGTAATCAGTTTTGAATCACTTGTGGAAGTCCAAACAGCACAAGTTTCAGTGTTGCTTCCACTGTTGTCTTCTACATTCATTGGAGCTTTTCTATTTGATTATGTTTTCTTGTGCTAAAGTCTCATCTCAAAAACTCCTTTCTTTCAAGTTCTGTTTCTTTATAGTCCTAACAGCCCTTAGGCTGTTAGGCCCTCCCTTGCTAAGTGAATCACTTTAGACACACCTCAGTCTGTGTCAGATCTCCAGACCTGCTGATGATCCATCTCTCAAATAACTGACACAGCTGGCTCCTGTAGTGGTCATGATTACCAGGAACAGGAATGCGAGGGTGAGGCAAGAGGATACCACAGGCCACCTCCTGCTGAAGTCTGCTGCCAGCCAGAAATGCTCTCCCACAGCAGTGCTTTTGGGCAATTCTCACATATCTTCATTCCTTTGCAAAGGTGAACTGAACTATTTTTCTTTTCTTTCATCCAGACGTTACCCAGGTTGCCAGTGCATCAATTTTGGATCCTGGTTTATCCTTTCCATCGCCATCGCAGTTATTATTCTGCTGCTCTCCTGGGTCTGGCTCCAGTGGCTTTTTCTTGGGTTTGAGTAAGTGAATGGTAAAATCAATAAAAATTAAGGTTATTGATACAAAAGAGAATTTGTACCAGGAGTAAATATTGCATCTTAGTTTAATAGGTTCAATAGGAAGAAAATGCAGCAACAGTGATTTTGTGATCATGATTAGTATGGCTCAATCTCCAGATGGGACAAGAACTTTCTGAAATTAGGATCCTGGACTATTCAGTCCAGTGTGAAAAGACCATACCAAATATGTGTGTACTCACTCTTTTATAATATGCACACTTCATTAATCAGTGCTTGTGTGCAAGAGAGAAGAATACTGAAATCATATACATATATTTTTTGTCTGGAAGAGTCATAGGAATGCACCCCTTATTGGAGTGAGGCATTGGTTTGAATACGTGAACAGTGTCTGTTATAAACTGGATGACTGTATTTGTAAATGTGAGGTAAGAAGCTTCTGTTTTTCCTAAATTTATATGTGGTGGTATGGTAGGGTTTCTGTTTCTCCACAGAGCTTGGGCTTTTATGGTTTTGGAGAGGACAATATTTCTTTTGAGATGATTCTTCAAAGCCTTTTGATCCATGAGTTCACTAACCTTTGGAGAGATAGGTGGGACACCAGTCTTCCAAAATTTCATGGCTACTTATGGTGAAAAACATGAAAAGTGAGACTAATTTTAAGCAGAAAGAATCAACCCATGCTCACCACTCTATATGTGAACATTTATAGTTTCATTTTTCTTGATTGTTTTGATAATTCTTTATTCATCTTTTTAACATTGTGGGAGAGGTTTATCCAAGAATGAAAACCTGGCTTGTAGCAAATACTCTGCTGATCAGTATGTAAGCTGCTCATGTGATAAAAACATTTTCGTTCAAAAACAGAGTAAAGCAAAACCATAAGTTTAAAGACTGTCATTAAAGACATGCATATATTTGATTCTTTCAATTAGTTCATATAATTAAAGTTCCATCCTTCCTGGAAAATGAGCTGGTCAATAACAGGACGCATTTTATTGCTGCCTCTGTCATTCTCCCACTGGGCATTGTCAATTAATTCCAATATGCTCAGTTTGGTGTGTGATAACTAAGTGAGAGATACTGCATTGTCAAGTGACAATTTTACATTTGTCAAATGCTATTGGTAACTGGAAAAGTTGGATTCTTTTTTCTGTCTACACTATTAATTCATCATTCAATATTGCTGCTTTACATTCCAGTTTTAAAAACATGTTCAAGTGTGGCAAGAAGAAAACAGCTAGAGAAGAGGCCTCATCACAGGTGATTCAGGAGGAGTACAAGAAACTTGGACCAATTAGGTATTTCAAACTATAAATCTGCAAACAAGAGCAGGTAAATCCAAGTGTCATTTCAGGAAAATTTATAATTCATTCTACTTCTGCTATAGCTACCCAGAAACTGTTACACTTGTCCTGTTCATTCTAATGACCCTCCTGTGGTTCACCAGAGATCCTGGCTTCATCCCAGGATGGTCTTCACTTTTTCCAAAGTAAGTGATCTCTTTTGATAAACCAACAAGAACTGCACTGTGCCTTAACTACATACCTTCTTTTCTTACCAATTTTTAAAAATTAAAATATTTTCAATATTTCAGAAATATGCCAGGCCAAACTTGTTACAAACCTTTCTAGTATATACAGAAGAAAAACTCCAGCAACTTGACATATGTATGTGACCAATACCAGAAATATGTTAAATTTGTTACAAGATAAAGTACCTCCTAAGAGGGCTTATTACTAAATTTTAGGCTTCATATGGTGAGGGACAATGCATAACAATTGATGCCACAGTACTCTGCTTCCTTATCAAATGTGAAATTTAAAGAGTAAATCTGGTTAGAATTTTTTTATTAACGGCCCTTAATGGCAGCATACATATGCATGTAGGCCAACATCCCCTGCTTTGACATCGGAAATTAATGATATAAATTATTGTCCGTTCATACAAAACTCCCTTAAAGCCATAGTTCAACTAAACACCAAAAAGTCAATATTATTGTTTATTTTTTGCCTTCTGCTGCAACTTCTCCAGGATCACCTGGATTTCTTTGCCTAAGTAATCAGTCAGTCTTACAGGAACTTATTGCCATGATATCTCCATTTCTCTTGATGCAATTACTGTAATTTCAGTTCTGTTTTTCTGTGATAAAGTTTTGAGTTTTTCTCTGGAGAGGTGGGAAGTAGTTGCAGAATTGGGACAAGTAGGACTTAATGCTGTTTAGGTCCTTATGGATTTAACATTTATTACTGGCAATCCCAAAGGCCAGTTCTAGACTAGGAGGGTAATTTTCCATTTTGTCTTCTTGTGTGATAAATGTGATAAATTGTGATAAATGTAATGTAAAAACACATACATCATGCCTTCTCTCTTTAAATATATTTCCACTACTTAAACACCTTCCCAATGCTCTTAGAGAAAGCCTAGGAGGGGATGTCATAAGGAATAATTGTAAAGCTTTGGAGATTTAAGATGTAATGCAAAATTATTTTGTGCAGAAATTACCATTAAAAAGTCTATTAAAGACTAAGATTGTTTTAAAATTATTTACTTTTAATCAGAAAAAGTTGAAAAATATTTGTTTTTCCATTATAACAACACTAGAGCTGATAATCACTGTCCCATATGAAACTACATTCTTGAAAGGGTTTTGGAGTGGTGACCTAATTAAGCAGTCAGCTAGCTAAACAATCAGGCTAGGTTGGCTTCTCTTCTGCTTCCCATTAACACCCAGTGCTCACCCAGCATCTTTTAAAGAGCTACATTTTAAACTGAAAAACAGGCACTGTAAACAACTTTTCAAATATGGTACTCATGGTTCAAATGACATTTTTTCCATCCAGAGAGCTACATATTCCTATTTGAAGCTCGTTATCATTGTCTGAGGATTTTGTTCATTGGTAGAGAAAAACAGAGCATTCTCAAAAATAAGCAGGGTTACAGGTCCTGCATAGGTATGTTACTTTGTGATGCCCTCTAATGTTGTCCTTGGAATCATGTGTCATATCACATTAGGCCAAGCTATTATAATTTGGGTGAGGTAACCTGAAGAGAAACAAAGCTTTCCCTATGCACTTTAAGAGGAAAGAAAGAATTTCTTAGTATTCATACCCTGACTATTTCTAGATAGCTTAAATTTCTCAATCAATCAAATATATTAGCCGTATATTACCATACATTACTGGCATAAAACTAGTAAATTAAGTTAATACTTTCTGAGCAACAAAAACTTCTCGGTGAAAATACATGAGTGGGGCATAGGGTCAGCATAGGTGGGGAATAGGGTACAGCGGTGAGCAAGGCATATACTTAGAAATAAAACACAAACCAAACAAGAGCAACAACAAAGAAATGGGAAAACCTCTCAGATCTTAGGAACTGTATTTCTGTCACTATGATGTCCAAGAGGTTTGTAGCAGTGCGCTGAACTGGGGATTACATCTCTTATACCCTTGTTCCCCAAGGCCCCTGCATATAAAGTTGCTCAGTGTTTTGGATTTAAGTACAAAAATAGGGATGTGCACAACTTCTTTAAGTTTATGGTAGGAAACAACTATAAGGAAGTATTCTCCACCCTTATAGAAATCTGATAGCACTTGCTTTCCACAGGGTTTTATCCCACAGTCTCAAGAAGGCCTAAGAGAAGTTCTGCCACCTGAAAAGAGCTCTCACCTTATGAAAAGCCACAGTGTTACTCCTAGACTAGTGAGTAGGTCCTATTAGGTGAGAATTGCACAACCCTCAGGGTCTTAAACCAGAAAGGGCTGTCTGATCCTTTATTCTAACATGTTGAAGATCCAAAGAGTTACACTGTTCTGTGTGTTAAACCCAGTAGGAATTTATTTTATCAGAAGCTGAATTTCCAGAAAGAAACCAAGTTTGAAGCTAGGGTGGCAAAGTCCAGGTTCCTCAGATTTCAGAATTTGCTAATTTCCTTGATAGTCATGTCTGTTGTCAAACTAAAAAAAGACAAACTAACATATTGCTTTCTGTCTGAATATAGCTTCCAGCTATCTATTTTTGTCTTTCTTTGTCGGATTAAAAATGTTTCTGTGCATTAAAATATATGTATCTTGTGATTATATTACCTTATAAGCTTTGTTTGATGAACTAAATGAAATGGTTTAATCTTTGTTTCAAACAAAATTTCCTATCACTCTCACAGCCATTGCTCATGTTCTCAGACCCTTGTGTGCATCCTCACATTACTGGATACTCCTTTAATATGCAAACACTGATATTTTTGAAATCCCAGAAGAAATACTACTATTTAATTGTTACCTTCATACTTTTTAAGAGCTATTTTTGTACTGTAAGCAAATTTTTAATCCACATTTCTGATGTAGTAGTCTTGAGTAAAGCCCATTATTTCCAGCTCTATCAGATGCCTTTCAAAAATGCATTACTTTTACCAGTTATTTTTTCTTAAGAAAAAAACGTATATTTATTAAAGACTAATCCTTTCTTTGCTGTCCTGCCCTACACCAGTTACCTCCTTCTGTGAGCAGACAGCAGGATGTTTTAATAAATATTGTATAACACTACAGAGAGTAACACAGGGTAAAAATGATTTCCTCCCCATCTGTTGAGAGCACACGATCACATATAATTTCTGCTACAGCAGTTTCCTTCTATGTCCTGGTCTGATTCCAGGCTGTAGTATATTAGCTTTAATTAGAGGAGTTCCACGTTGGCCTTTGGTTTTATGAGCCTCATAAGAAACAGGAAGTTCAACGCTGAGCTGCAGATGATTACAGCTGATATTGTCTTGGTGGGCTTCCCTCACTCTTCCTCAGTTTATTACCTGAATGTACTGTATTTTTTCCTTCATGATTTATTGCTTTCTTTACTTCTAATACAAGACCACTATGTATTCTTATTCACAGCCATGTTCTCTACAATGATCTCCATTGGAGTCATTGTGACATCTCCTAAATCAACAGTTTTCTTGCTTCCTTATAGCAGAATCAGATTTTCAATCTTACAAGTAGGTAGGTGTCGTATATGCAATTGTATTACAACTTGGATAAATAGGCTTTAAAAAACATTCATCTCCAAATTTTATAATGATTGAAAAGCTTCTGTTTGGAATGGCATCATGTGTGTGTCCTCATCATAGTTAGACTGATGGTAGGATGTTGTGTGTGTCCCAAGCAGATTTTTTGAGAATGGTGTTTTGCATCAGGAATACAAAGCTTATGAGCAAAAAGTTGCACTTAGTTAAATTAGAGCAAGTGCAAAGTCCTGCATCTGGGGAGGAACAATCCTTGCAGGAAGGGGGCTGCAGAGTTACCTTGACAATGTTTTAAACTATGTGGGAGAGAGCAATGAGGAAAGAGTCAGGCTCTTAGTGGGGCTCAGTGACAGGGTGAGAGACAATGGGCACAAAATGAATCTTATGGGATCCCTCCTGAACATCAGGAAATGCTTTTTACCTGTGATGGTGACACAGAGAGGCTTTGTATTTTCCATCCTTGGAGACTTTAAAAAACTGTCTGAACATAGTCCTGGGAAGCTGGCTCTGAGTGACTCTGTCTGAGCAGAGGGTTGGACCAGACAACCTCCTGAGGTTCCTTTCAAACTCAACCCTTATATGAAAATGGAACTGCCAAGAGGAAAGTGACACCATGGATTGTTTCAGTATCTAGATCTCTCTTTCTTTCAAAACTTCTAGCAAGTCTTAAAAGAATGTAGGATAGGATCCAAGAGGAAGAGATTTTGGATCTCTAGACTTGGTGCATCTGGTCCTAGGCTAAAGACGATATACAGGCAGAACCTCCTGCCTTAAGAAACCATAAAAATATAGTAATAAAAAAAAAAAAAAAGTATTTTCTATGCAGGCAGACACTAGAAAGCAGGAGACAGAAAGTATTAGAGAATCACTTCTATGGCATCTTCATTTTGTGACTGTTAGCTAAATTTGTTCTGGTTTTGGAGTAAATCAGCTGTGCATATTGAGGGATTTTTAGGATATCACCTAACAAAGCCAAGGGGTACATCAGATTAGATATTTGTAGCATATAACTGAGAGAAATTTTTTCTTTTCAGTGAAAATCTCTGGTTCAATACAAAACTTTAAGCTGCTAGGAAGATCTGATGGCAAGTTATTATTGGACCTCCTGTAGCTGAATGTTTAGAAAGCATATGGACTGAAGCTGAAAGAACAAATATATCTATATTGATTCAGAAAATCTTACAGAAGAATTTTCAGAAAATAGAAAAAATAACAAGGTTAAGAAAATATTTGCTTATCTTTCTTCAGTAAAATTTCTATTTGTTTCAATTACCATCTTCACTGAAATAAGACAGACTGGGCAATGTCACCAGCTAACATTGTGTAACAGGCTTGGCTGAGTTAAAATGGCCTTACAGCTCAGCTTTGCACCTTGCCTGATCTTGGGGCTACTCTTTACAAGTTAAAGAGTTTAAGAAACAGTAAAGCAGTTTAAAAACCAGTAGTGCAAACAGTTCTTGGGCACTGGAAATGACCAAAACAAACATGACCCTTGTGACTGTGACCCTAGTAATAACAGCCATAAGAGGATGATAATAAAGCTCTGCTGCCTTTCCCCATCTACAAAATCATTGCCCTTTGTGGTATGCACTGTGCTCTTTAAGGCCTCTTAAACTGAATCTATTGCAGAGCATATTAAAATCATTAAAGTTTTTATTAAACTATGAAAGCCAGTTTTTTAGCCATCAGGTACTTCTGGATATACCCCTCCCCCAGCTTATTTTTCTGTGGCAAAATAACACACACTTAATCAAACTTTTATTTATGAATTTATAGAGCCCACACCAAAAATTTCTGTAAATGTGAGGACCTGACCTTGATTGTCTGCCAAGTGCCCACCCAGCCACTTTCTCACTGCCTCTCCTCAACAGGACAGGGGAGAAAATAAGGTCAAAAAGCTCATGGGTCAGGATAAAGACAGCGTTAACTGATTGCTTATCAGTTACCATTATGGGCAGATGTGATATGGGAAAAATTAATAAATTAACTGCAAATTAAAAATAGAGTTGGATGGTGAGAAACAAAGACAAAAACTAAAACACTTTCCCCTCATCCTTTTTTTTCCAGGCTCAACTTGATTCCTTCATTCCTTACTCCTCTACCTTTTTCCACCACACCTAGTGGTGCAGAGGATGAGGAATAGAAGGTTATGGTCATTCCACAGCAGACTGACGACTTTTCTGCTACTTTATTCTCTTCTTCTCTCCTCCCCTCCTTCTCCTGACTATATATATTTATGTGGTTTTTTTCTTGTTAACTTTTCCTTAGGTATAAAAGCTATATTACGGATTCAACAGCTGCCTTAGTGATAGGCCTCCTGTTCTTTATTATTCCAGCAAAGACATTGACAAGGACATCAAATGGAGAAAACAGTTGAGTATATTTTGATGTGGATTTTACTACAATAAGGTATCTAAGATGCTACTGTAAATGTAACTTATTGCACTATTTAGAGGAATGTTGTTAAATACTAATGTTGAAGTTTTAATAGAGGATATAAAGCATTGGGGTGTAATGCTTCCCTGGCCTGGAAGTCAGTGTCAACAATTACACAATGTGAGCAGCGGGAGCTAGTGCTGTGCAGGAAGCTGCTACCTGCAGTCCATGAACACCAATGGAAACCATTGACTGCAATGGGCTTTGAAATGGGACTGCATGGGGCAGGGCTAGGCTTATGCTTTAAAAATATTACTGCTTGATTAGGGTACCCTATAAAACTCAAAACTGTACATTAATTCATTGTCATGTAACTTTTCCTCTTCAAAATGGAATTTTTGTTTAAAGTACACCTCTGGCCTGTCCTCTTTATGCATTCAGTTGTGCTGCTGAAAACAATGGCACCTAGGGATTCACAGAAAATGCAAGGTCAAAACCTAAATGAGTCTAAGTGAAACAGCATTTTCTCAGCAATCTGTCTGAATAGCACAGTTTTACTGAGTAAATTAAACTCATTGATATCCTACAGCTGTCTTCCACATAGGAAAGGAGGGGGGAAGGGGCCACTGGTGGAAACCATCACACCTCTAATTTCTCCAAGCTGTGATAATTTTCCCTAGTTAAAGACCTGTCCCAGGAAGTGCAGGTTGTTTCTGTCTGTTCCTGTTCTAATTATGAGAGGGTTTGTCTTTGAATTTTTCCCAAGTACTTTCTCAGGGAGATTATTTCAAGAGCTTGTCAATACGTTCTAAATGTTGGTTGGGGGAGATATATTTTTTATTTTATTTTTTTCCCTCTAGCTGTTTTTGGTTACATTCCACTGATTACTTGGAAGGAATTTCAGTCATGCATGCCCTGGGAAATAGCTATTCTTGTTGGTGGCGGGTTTGCGCTGGCAGACGGCTGCGAGGTAATGCAATTTATAGAAGATACTGAACAAATAACATGACCCAATCAGGAGAAATTCAGACATGCAGTGAATTCACAGTTATTCTCTTGTTTTTAGCAAGTTATTCTGTAGCAATATGGAACAGAATAAATGCGATGAATATTCAAGATATTCAGAAAGCAGGTTTAGAGAAAAAGAAGTTTCCTATGTCTTCCAAGACTATGCACAATGATGACTACTGTTATCTACTTTAAATCTGACAGGGCAGGAGTTGTGATGACACATTGCTTCCAAAGCCTTAGAGTTAATGTCACTGAGATAATTCCCATGTGGAGCCTGATGGCTACTCCAGTGAATCAAGCAGCTTTGGACCCAGACTCTGGTTATGAAGCCTAATTTAATATTACTATTTTCTGATTAAGACTCCTCTAACCATCTAAGAGATGCAAATATAAATAAATGGAATATAGTTTTCATGGGCTCCTATAGGGCACCATTGAATTAGAAAAATGGCCTTAAAAACATGTGGCAGAAATATGGACAATATTTCAGATTTTTCTCTTTTACCTAAATACTTCACAATTAGCAGAGGAGTAAAATCCTGTTATATACTATTTTTAAAATTTTCCTTTCAGTGACTTGCTAAACATGATCATGTTCTTATGTTCCTTATGTAGGTTTCAAAACTTTCTGAGTGGGTAGCAAGTAAATTGACCCCTCTAGGATCATTACCCTTGTGGCTGGTCATCCTGATATCCTGCCTTATTGTCACTTCAGTAACAGAAGTAGCCAGCAATCCAGCTACCATTACAATCTTTTTGCCCATACTATCTCCTTTGGTGAGTATAACAAGTTTATTTTTAATCAGAATCTACTCTGTTATCCATGTAATAAATGCAGCTGCTCAAAGAATGAGTTTTAAAAAATCTCAATAAAATACTTTGTGCTGTCCCGTATTTTGCATTGGATACTAAGTTACTTCAGGTGTTTCTAACAAGAGATTCTGAAAAACTAGTAAAATTAGATAAAAGTTCATTTCATGATTTAAACCCAGATGGCAATTAAGCCACAGGCAGCCACTCATTCATTCTGCACCAGCAGGGTAATGGACAGAATTGGGAGGGGAAAAGCTAGAAAACTCATGGGTTCAGATGAAGAAAAATTAACAGGGAAAGAAAAAGCCCCATGTATAAGCAAAGCCAAACAAGTAATTAGTTCACTGCTTCCCCTGGGCATGCTGCTGTTAAGCCATCTCCAGGAGAGCAGGGCCCCATCACACATGACAGTTACTTGAGGTAAGACATGACCCCACTCCAAACTCCTCCTGTTTTATATATGGAGCATGATGTCATACATGGAATATCCCTTGGTCATTTGGGGTCAGCTGTCCTGACTGTGTCTGCTACCAATTCCACCCCAGCCGCCTCATCAGCGAGGCAGTGAGAAAACTAGAAAAGGCCTTTGCTCTGTGTAAGTACTGCTCAGACAGAAGAAAAAACATCCCTATATTGTCAACACTGTGTTCAGCACAAATCCAAAAAGCACTGTGAAGAAAATTACCTCAGAAAACTCCAGTACAGTTCAACATGTGAAAATTGATGCTGTCATTACTATTTGTGAGTATTTGAAGCTCTTAAAAAGACAATGCTCTCAAGGCTTCTTCAGGACTGCATCTTCAGCAAAAATGGTTAACACTGTGGTTTGTCACAAAGAGAGTACTAGTACATGTGCTTTGTATGTAATTCACATTTTTTCTGTCCTTAGATCAATTCTTTCTTCTCATCATCTTTATCAAAACATACGATTCTTCTTCGAAACTTCCTGATACTCTTCTAGTCTATAGATTTTCCTCTTGGCCAGACTTGACACATACTAATGTCTTTTCTCTTCCTTTCAAAGAAATATTACTCCTCTTTTCACAGAATTACTGAATCATTTAGCTTGAAAAAACTTGTGAGATCATCATGTCCAACCTTTGACTGATAACCACTTTGCCAATAACCATGACATTAAGTGCTGTGTGCAATTGTTTTTTGGACACTTCCACAGATGATGACTCCACTACCTTGATGGGCAGTCCATTCCAATGTTTAAAAACCCTTTCACTAAAGAAATTCTTCTTGATGTCCACCCTGAACCTCCCTTGCTGTAGCTTGAGGCCATTTCATCTTGTTCTGCCGATAGTTGTCTGGAAGAAGAGATTGACTCCCACTACACTCCTTACAGGGAGCTGCAGGGAGTTACAAGGTCTCCCCTGAGATGCCTTTCCCCAGGATGAACACCCCCAGCCCCCTCAGCTGCTCTTCATAAAGACTTGTGCTCCCAACCCTTCCCAGCTCCACTGCTCTCCTCTGGACAGGACCCAGCCCTTCAATGTCTTTCTTGTAGTGAGAGGCCCAGAGCTGCACAAAGCACTCAAAGTGTGGCCACAACAGTGCTGAGTACAGGGGGACAATGCCCGCCCTGGTCCTGTTGACCACACCACTGCTGATACAGGTCAGGATGGCATTGGCCTTCTTGGCCACCTGGGCACAGGCAGGGTTGTGTTCAGCTGCTGTTCACTGACACTGCCAGGTCCTTTTCCACCTGGAATCTTTGCAGCCTGTCTGACCCCAGCCTCGGGTGCTGCCTGGGGTTGTTGTGACCCAAGTGCAGGACCTAGCATTTTTCTTGTTGAAGCTTATCCATCCAGCCTGTCCAGATTCCTCTGCAGACCCTTCCTACCCTCCAGCAGGTCAACACTCACAGCCAAAATAGTGTCATTCTCAACTTTACTAGGATGCACACAATCCCTTCATCTGGATCATCAGTAATGTATTACATACAAATTCAGTTTTATCATCTTTCTTGTAGTGTTTTTGCTTTTTGTGCCTGTGAAACATTCTTAAAAAATTAGTTACCAAAAAAGGGGATTTCTCATTGTTTAAACTAGGAGTTCCACTCATGTTTCACTTGTGTTATTATAGAAAGTTTGTATTGCTGTATTCAATTTGGCAAATGCATCCCCTAACAGCTATACTCTTTCATTTTTTGGTAGGCTGAAGCCATTCATGTGAACCCACTTTTCATTTTGATACCTGCTACCTTGTGTACTTCCTTTGCGTTCCTGCTTCCTGTAGCAAACCCAGCCAATGCCATTGTGTTTTCATATGGTCATTTAACTATTATGGACATGGTGAGTTTTAAGGGAAAGTCCTAAAGGGGATTTTTGGCATTTCAAAAGTGTTCTTCTGTGTCTTGATGCACGTTTCTGCTTTCTTTTTCCCCTTCTTTAGGTGAAAGCTGGCTTGGGCATTAACATCATTGGAGTTGCTGTAGTCATGCTTGCAATTATGACATGGATAGTGCCTATATTTGATCTCTATACTTACCCAAGTTGGGCACCCAACATTCCATCTACAAATGGCACTGGGCTGTAAAAAATGAAAAAAAAAAAAAAAAAAAAAGTGGGTTTTTTCCTCACATGTGGTGAGTCACTTAAAATGCTTTCAGTCACCACAATGATAAAGATCTACATTACTATAAATGCTGTATTTCACAGTCCCAGAGACTGATGATCCCATCTGAGAGTCTAATCAGGAAGAGTGCTAGACTTTCTGAAGATCATAGTTAGATCAGGTTTCTAATCTAGTTCAGCTAGTCTGAATTTTTTTATCTTCATGTTATGAAGAAAAAAATATATGTGCATAGCCTTTATCACTGGCAATTTGCCCACCTTCTCAGGGTAGCAAAAAAATGAAATTTAGATTTTATTATTTCAAATACAAATCCTTGTCATTACTTATTTGGGTGTTGTCAGAGAGCATGTTGGTTTTCTGTTTTCTAGATTTAAGCTCTGTTTGAAACAGTGTTGATCACAAACAAAAGATCAGGGAGGGGACTGTCTTGAGCCCATAGTTTACAGACCAGTCAAAAATGCACAAAAAATGAAGAAAAGCGGCATGACCACTTACACAGCACTTTATCTATTAAGCACCTTGTAACCTGGAAGAAGAATGCATACTTAAGCATATGTTTAGCCTGCATCCTCCCAGGACTTCACTAAAATATGTTGTTGCTCTTGTAAAAACGAAATATATATATTTCTCTCGATCAATGTATGTTGATAGCTCTGGGTTGATCTGTACAAATGGAGACTAAATTATAATCATACCTCTCTGCCAAAAGTAGATATTTCTCCTTAAGGAATGAAACCATAAGACAGTTCTGAAGATTAAACAGTCAATCTGTCAACCATGTGTATTTTCACCAGGAGGCTCATGATAGCTGCAGGACAGGTGGTAGCTTAAGGTTACTAGACTGTGTTAATATTGTAATGTTCTAAACACAAAACACTGTAATGTGGTCAGAATGTAAATTGGAGTTCAAAGATATCTTCAAATAATGATGTTCAGTTTGGTTGTTGCATGTTTTTCACCATAAAGACTACTGCCTTGCCTGTTGTGAGGATCTGTGATAATTTATAAAGAGCATGTAATTAGTAGTCTGAACGAAAGCTGCATGTATTTAGATTAGATCATGCCTTGGGACATCCATATCATAGTTATGAACATCAATCCGTCTTTTAAAGATAGTGTCCATTTTTCTTAACAACAACCAAAAAATGCTTTTGGTTTTTGATTAATGGTTTACATTTATTCTTGGTAGTGCATATCTAGAGATGTCAGTCATGACTTCTGTAATGCCAGAATGCAGTTTATAACATTGTTGTATATGTAGTTTGTTTCCTGCAGCTATTAGTTGCAGGTTCAGCTGCAGTGAATTATTAAATATACACTTTTTTCTTAATGAATGTTTCTGCGTAAATATTGAAGTAAGTATTGGTGCATGACACCACACTTTTAAGTTTGACTGAGGCTGCTATCACAATTTTTTTTATACAGTGGCAAAATAGGGCTATGACCATCACTGGGGCAACCAGAAGCTGCCACTATACAAATAAAGTTAATTGATCCCTGCAGTAATGATTATAGTTTCAGATGTACAACCCTTGGCTACCAGAGGGAAATGCTGATACGGGTAACTAATCCAAGATACAAATCCGGGGTTGTGTCGTATGGTATTTTCCCAGAAGCATGTGTAGTGCAGGAGCTCCTGCCTTGTTCAGGCCTTTGGTTCTGCAGGCATAGGGAGGAAGACCAGCAAAGAGTGCTCTTACTTACTTTAAGATAATGCCTTCAAATTTTGTCATTAATTTCCTGATTATTCAAGAGCAGTGGAAACAGGGAATAAGAGTGTTTCAAGTGGAGGGGATCTCAGAAGCATCCAGTCTTGCTCAAAGCAGGGTTATTGCTCTGTTCAGACCTGGTTGCTCAGGAATTTTTTAGTCCTCTTCAAAGTCTCCAACATGAAACCCAACATGCATTTCCCTGACTAATGTTTTTGACAGTGCTTTACTGTCTTTGTGGTGAAATATTTTATCTTTCAACAAATGAGCAAACATACTAATTTTAGGTTAGCAGATTAATTATTCTCCCTTTTACTTGGGATAGATTCATTTTTGTTTGTAAAACTGTTTTTTTGTTTTTTCTTTTTTACTTTTTCATGAACCATGAATAAGGGAAGATGGTCCTCTTTGTGGCCTGATGTTCACCACTCCCACTGGATGTGATATTTTTAATCTCCACAGGTCTGCTCTGCAGCACCTTACAATCATGTGACAATTGATGTTTAGCCAAAGGAAATCTGTTAACTCCTTCTGAGCTGCCCCTGGCTTTTATTAATTTTCCCAATACAGAACTGGCTGTTATAACCTCAGCCTCAAATATGACAATGAGGTCTACAGGGGTCCATGAATGCACTTCTCCATTTAATCAGGCTTTGACACCAGTATTGTCTCTCCAAGTTGCATATCTTAATGGAAGAAAAAAAACATTTTGCACCAGTTGTGAGAACTCTTGAGAAGCTGTCAACCATAAAAAGTGATACAGTTTTCAGTAAAGCTGAAGCTGTTAGTGCTGGCCGATTTTAAGCTGTTCATTTTTTTTTATTTCTGGCTTATTCATAGAATCTGTATGACAACAAATGCCTGTCACGTCTGAATCCTCACATAATTCAGACCACAGAATTTTATAAACTATTTTTTCAGGGCAGAAATTATGGTTAAGTATCTTACTAAACAAAAAAATAAAATATTTAATGAAGGATGAATTTTTAAAACTATTTTCACAAATATTGGCATATGCAGTGGCATATGCAGACTTTCACTTATATATATAGAAGTGACTTTAAGCAACCTGCATCTTAATTGTGTCATAATGCACTAAATTAGTGACAAAAGTAAATGATTAAGCATGATGTTTTGGAGACTATCATGCAAGTAAGCTAGTTATGAACAATCAAGTTGGTAGTACTGGAAAAATAGGGTCTCGGCAGGATTTTTAACTTGTTTTGTCTGAAGGTTAAGTAATGGGTCAGATGCAACTTTTGAGTTTGTTATTATTACTAACTTATTTTTAAAGCTTTTAGGAGTATTTTAAGTGAAAATTAACAAGCCTGCAGTGCAGGGACTAATATTGTTATTATATTCCTCACCTGAGAGCATAGAAATGAAGGAGTGTGACAATCTGGACACCCAAGGAGCAGATTTAGCTTAGACTGCAGGCACAGATCACTATGTTGATCACCAGCTGAAACACACTCTTCATATGTTGCCATTACATTCCTTGCTTTGACTGGAATTTGTATTCGGACAAATGGTGGAAATCTACCTGTAATTGTTTTAAGAGTTGATTAATATATAATGACATTGACTATTTGTTAATTACTTTGTTCATAATTTTCATATAATAGGTGGGGTTTTTTTCTTTGAATCAGATAAGCCTAATTATTTTACTGCAATAGTACATAATTAATATTTGTGACTCATTATTTATTTGTGATCCCATTCCTGATGAATTAAAAGGAGCTTTTGCCATGTACCTCACTGGGGATATGTGCCAGGTCTTGGTTCTCCTTTTCTATGACTATGCTGTATTTAGTGAATCTTCACTTTATTTTGGAAGATGTGCATTTAGATTACCAGAAACCACAAACCATGTGTACCCTGGAAAAACCTTCTTGACATTTCTGTTTTACAATCAGGCAATCAGATCAATCTTGCAGCATAAATCCCTTTATGTACTCTTAAAATGAAATGGCTGTGTTTGTTTACTGACAGGGTATAGCTTGTTTAAAATCAACCAACCTATAGCTCAAGGGCTCACTGAAGAACAGTGCAGCACTGGAAGAGTGTAGCAAAAAAAATCCTGGTACTTACAACTCTTTGATTAGGTGTAGATACCAAACCACCTCACATGCGAATAACAACAAAAATACTCTTACATGTTATGTGCAGCTGCTGGGAGGACTGGAAGGCTTCTAGTGACTCCTTAGATGTCCAGAAGCCTAGTCCTGACCCCTCTCCTGCCCTGCCCATGGCAGCCCACAGCAGGATGCCACTTTCTCTCATGGTGTCAACCAGCTACCCCAGAGCACCTGAGGATATGCCCCAGTGGTCAGGCCTGCACATATATCAAATCACTTTGCAGCTATTAGTCAGAAAAGATAACTTCAGCTTTCAGCTTAGTTCTTTGTCTCTGCAAACTTCATTTAATGGTTTATGGTTTTAATGATCACTTGAACTGAATTCTTGTCAGTGTTATTCCCTAACACTTTTGCTTTTTGTGTTTGGAAGCCTATGTATGTTATTTTACCTGCTCAATGTTCAATTTCTGCACAACCTTCCTTTACAATACAAATTTGCTGTTTTTAAAATAAATATTTTCGGAATGCTGTACAGTCCAACATGTATTAGTGATAAATTAAAGAGAGCTAAAGTTGTGATCTGCAAAGAAAAGCTATTTGTCAACAAACGTGCCTGAGATTTCTTAAACATTTTTTATTGTTATATGTCAACACTTGATATACATGGCAGAGAAAAATACCTGCTGAGAAAAATTTAAATTTGCTGGATATTGAAAAAGTCCACATTTTAAATAATTTAAAAAGGAGAAAGATGTTTTAGCTTTGAAAAGTAGTTGTAAAAAAATCTCTCTGCCATGTTCCTCTGCAAACACAAAATAAATATATCACAGTCTCAAACTGTTTTGGGATTAATCAGAAATTAGAAGATCAGAAGGCAAGGAATATACCTATGAAAAAAGCTCTTTAGTACCTGGTTTCTGATTCAGGAATAATCATTTTATGTCAGGTTGCTGGAGCAGACCCACAAGGATAGCTGGAAGAGTCACTTCCAAGTGTTTCATTTGGTCATCTTTCAGTGGAGGGACTCGGATTCTACCATCTTCTGTTGTGGCAAATGTGAGAACTCAGGTGAAAATTTCAGGCTGCTGACTTAAGTTTGCAAAATATCTGTACAAGGTGTAGGATAAAAGGTAACACAAGAAGTGTAATGAACCAGCAAGCTGATAGACTCAAAACAATCTAAAATGAAATTCTTGGTAAAAGCATGGCCCTGAAACTCTTGTCCTCGGGCATCCATCCAAGAATGCTGCATGGCATTTTTGTGCATCTTGCTTTCATCCCGTAGAGATTTTCATTCTCATCCTCCAATATCCTCTAACAACACAGAAAGCATAAAAACTTTTTGTGACCCTTCCTCAAATGCAGACTAATTTGAACCCACTGTTTTTACATCTCATGAGAGACCAGGTTACCAGGACAAGCCTTCTCCTCACAAACCTTAGAGCCAACAGAGAAAAATTTATGAGCCCCCAAACCAGAGCTTTAAGTAAATAGCCTGGGAAATGATCTGTGAGGGGAAGCTCTGGGTCTGGCAGCTGGGACCACAGTCACACCCGTGCTGTCTCACACCGGTACCCAAGACACAGACAGAAACTTTCACCCTAGGAAGTGAGGATAAGAATGTTTTGCTGTAGTTGGATTATGGTCTCATACCCCACAGAGAGATATGAGCACAGTGACATTCATAGATATGTAAATTAGGAATTGATTTGAAAAATCTAACAGAGCAATTTAATATTGCCAGGACTAAGCAGGCAGGAAGATTCCCAGATTTTTCTTTTAATATAACTCTTTAGGTAAATAATCATGAAATAAAAAATTTCAAAGCCTATGCTAAAGTAAAGACAGATGGTTTTCCAGGCTAGGCCAGGTGTTTACTTTAAAAACAGACTGAGAGGCAAGACCTTTATGGTACAGAGAGCAACACTGAGGTAAGGTTTTCGTAATCCTGAACATTGTAATTTAAGCTATATGCTGTCCGTCTTCACCTGTGCTTATCATGACAATAGACAGCAAAGCAAACATATGTACTAAAGTTAAAATACAGTAGCATCCTAGGCTAAGTAAATCTGGAATAACTAAACCATCAGCATTTGATTGCTTTTAATTCTTGGCTCAGCAGAAGTAAACAATGTTACAATCTCTTGTGTTTTGTAGCACCTGCTTGAATATATAACAAATGGAAAAGCATTTTCTGCTCTCCCAGATGATTTCTTTAAAGAATTGCCCCTTAAGTTATCTTGAAAAGCTCTGAGTCTTATTGCAAAGAAATAAAAGAAGAAGAAAAAAGAAAAGACAATAAATGAGAAGAGCCAGGGAGCAAGGAAGAAGAGGAAGGAAAAGAGAGGGAGAGAGAAAAAAGCTAACCTACAATCTGCAGTTCTGCCTCTCACCTTTCAAAACTGGTAATGATCCATGTACAAGACTGACAACTTCTCCTGAATTCTTCATGGATTTGAAAAGTTCAGTTTGCATAATATAGAAAACCATGTGGTGGCTAGTTCTTTCTTTAGATGTTATTATAATTCATCAGGGGAAAAGGAAATGGATGGCATAGATAGTACTATAAATTTTCCTGTTCTCACTGTGAAAACAGATGGAGCTTTGCACCCATTAAGAACAATTCTTCAATTTAAATAAGCCTTTAACCCTTTCCTACTTACACTGCATATTATCAGTGTAGCAATTATTGAATACATGGCTTAGACTTTATCTCATGGGTGACATTTTTGAAAGACACTCTTGAAATTCTTGGGTGTGGAGTCCTCTTCAGGTAGTAGTGGAATATGACAAAAGCCTCATAACTAAAGCTGAACTTCCAGTGTCCTCTTGCAGCCACTTACCTCCTTACTCTCAAGTTGTATTGCACTTACAGTATAATTTTACAGACCACAAAGAGAAAATAGATTCCATAGACAGCTGTGATTGGACTAAATAACAGGAAATCTAAATCTCCTCCTAGCTATTCCAAAATGGAAACTTCCATCTGCTCTGATTCCCCTTCAAATCTGGAAAAGTACAGTAGTGTACAGCTGAACTTGGTCCAGCCAAACAGGTTTCATGTCTATAATACTCCCCCAAACTGTGTCACAACCAGAGGCAGATAAATCCAACCTCTTCCCATGGATTTTACCTTGCTCTGTCACCTGGGAGCACAGCTCCTGGGATTGCTCTTGAGTTTGTCTTCTGACAAGAGATACTCATACAAGAAGCTAACAGTCTGAGGAGACATTCTCAACTTGGTTCAGTTCATACAACAATAGAATACATATCCCCTCAGCACATCTTTAGTCTTCTTCCTTGTCCACTTCTGGTAAATGTCAAGCTATCTCTGATTTGATGCCACTGAGCTGTTTTACTGAAAAGTAAATAGTGTTAGAAGAAAAGCAAAAAAGACTAAAAGAAAACAATAACACTAATTACTGCTAGCTACTGTATTATGTAAGGCCCTAACAAAATTGTGAGTGTTCTTTTAGGCTAGCACAGCAAATGAAAGTGAAAAACATTTTCAGAGGTGACAGACAACATTAATGAAAGGTTTGAGCTATTTAGTGGTGGATCAGAGCTGTAGAAAATCCCACTCAGTTTACTTTTAAGAATAGCTGTAAGCCCTTTCAGTGTGATTATCCAAGGCTGTGAGCCACATCCTGCTGAAATCCATTTGTAAATAAAATTCATACATAAATAAAATCACATCACTTGATTATGATTGCAAATTAAATAGAACTGTTTCCCAAGATATGTACTCCCCTAGGAAAAAATGATGATTCACAGCAGGACCAAGCAATAAATTGCCAGAGTTATATTGGCTTCTATCTTAATTGTGAAAGTAACTAAATATCAGTCGGAATGTGGAACTGGTTTAGGCACTTTTCCATATTTTCCTGTGTCTACTAATACCTCAAAGTATAGCAATAACAAAATGTTTTTGTGAGTATTTATTACTACAGTAAATAGTCTTTGTAATTTTAATTATAGCCAAGACATCAAGGAACTTGTATTAACATTACTTGTAAATGCAAAATGCATGGAAAAATTAAACATTTTGAATTTTGTTAACATATTAGCATTTGCAGGTGATATTGATGCTATTAACTTCAGGAGGTACTCCTCCAGCTGGGAAAAAAACAAAAAAAAAATAGTGAGAAAAGAGAACTCCATTCAGATGAATGCCAAGTTCATCTACTTGAGTTTCAAGAAAGAAGACTCTGGTAGCACAGAAAGTTGTATAATATGGATTCCAATCCGTGACATATAATTAAAATTTTTCTCACATAAATTAGCCATGTCTCAGCTGGAACCAGAGGACATGGCGACCGATTGATCAATGCTCCCTGCAAAGGTTTATTTTGTGTCTCTGTTTAACACTTTGAGCTGCCATTCTGTCACTTACTCAGACTTCAGCTCTCTGAACTGAAACAACTAAGATGTTTCTCTAAGTTCCTGAACATGATGCCAGTGGCCAGTCCAGGGTAAATGAGCCCAGGGTAAGTATAACTAATACTTTACCCAGTACATGAGTGGGATAAGTTGTACTGCTCATGTAATTATCTGTATGTAGAAGCAGCATTTCCTTTGTGAAGTTCAGTATCCTGGGTTCCCAGATGCCCAGAAAGATTGACAAAATTAGGTATGGAAAAAGTCATGGTTCTTCATCATTAAACAGTTTTCAATTTCTAATTACTTGACTGTTTTATAATCATTATTTTTAAAACTTTTTTTTTTTTCTTTTTTTTTTTCTTTTCTGGACAGTTTGCAGTATATTCATATCCCTTCTGAAACCAGGTGCCACAGAGGTGGGGACCTCTTAGGGTTCAAACATATATAGGCAGGCATTCCTGATAAATCTATATATGGCCTCATCAGCTCTGAGTTTGGTAATGCACACTCCTTTTCCACATCTCAAAATGCAGATTATGTAATTTTTAAATTCCTTTTGGAGAAGCATCTTTCTATGCTTATAAAGGACTAACCCTTTACCCTGGACTTTTTCAATCCTATTGCTGTCCAGGTAAGAAGTGCTTAACTTCATGAAGTTAATTTTGCTGGAAACCTTCATGAGAAGCCTTCATGAAATCTTTATCCTCTCCAAGTTCAACAAGGTCAAGAGCAAGGCGATGTACCTGGATTGGAGCAAACCCCAGTATCAATACAAACTGGGGGATGAATGGATTTAGACCAGCCTAGCCAACAAAGGGCAATGATTTCAAATGAAGGAAGGGAGATTTAAATTGGATATAAGGAAGAAAGTCTTTATGAAGAGAGTGGTGAGGTACTGGAATCAGCTGCCCAGAGAAGCTGTGGATGGATGTTTCATCCCTCGAGATGTTCAAGACCAAGGTTGGTTTGGGCTTTGGTCATATTTCAGAATATTTATCCAATTTAGCAATACAGTTTTGAATTCTAAATCTGTCTCCAAAGAGTCCACGACCCACAAAACATTTATGTTACCTGTAGGTTTTATTGTAACATTCTCTTACATGTTATCTAAACCCTGATTAACCTGATGCTATAGGAAGCTGGAACCAAAATTTTCTCCAAGATAACCTACTAGATATATGCCTCCACTGTTTTTGGCAAATGGCCCTTGTTTTTTAAGCACAGATTTTGAACACACTATATATGTGTTATAGCCACACTATATGTTGTCCCTGAAAATAAGCCTTCTGATTTGTTTTAGTATCGTGGAGTCAGTTCTCATGAATTGTAAGATAAACAAGAATCATGTTTGCATTCCTTTGTAAAAGATATCACCTGATGGACTTCTCAAGTGACCAGTGAAGATGGAGAGGTGGTAACTTCTCTGTCCAATCTCTGATCATGTCCAGAAACTTATATATATGAGGTCAACAATAAACTAGAGACTTCCTTTCTTCTTCTCTGCCTGAACACCTGTTGTGTGTGTAACCGTGTGTTTCTATCTACGTCACAGTAACAACTACATAATTTTCTTGTAGGTTATATCACTCTAAACTATTTAGGAGAATGTAGTGAAACAAAAGCCTTACTAAACCTAAAATACATTAATTCTATTGCTTCTTCATCTACTAGACCAGTCTTGCTGCATAGTCAGAGAAGGCATTGCTTTTTCTGGCGTGACTGGCTTTTGACAAACTAGTGTTTGCTGTTTCCTACCAAGTCATTATCCTCTAAATACTTAAAATTGGTTATTTGATTGCTAAAATAGCAATCTGTGTATCCAAGTTAGCTTGACACATTTGGTTGCTCATTCTTCACTCATGTCAGACCTTGTTGTGTGCTATTTTCTCACAAAGATGTGATCATTTTTCAGAAATTGTTTCATATAAATTCCTGAAGTATTCAAGGGGGAAAATGCAATCAGTTACCCCTGGTTTGAGTACATCATACATACCCAAATGTCCTTCAAGTGTTTTTTTCTCTTTGGGATTGTTTCCCCTACCCTTTATAATTCCCATTTATTGAGCATTTGGTTACAACTATCCTTTTGTCTGAAAATTGAAACAGAAGTAAAAGGTCAGAAGATTTCCTCTCTTGGTGACATAATGAATTACACTTCTTACTATGGCCTAGACTTCATATTCCTTCAAATTTGTTTGTTAAACGATATTCTGTTGTATCTTTTATGTTGTTTGCTATTTGAAATGCATTTTGAATACTGGCTGTTGAGGGTTCTGTAAAGACAAGAAACAATAAGTAGTTACCAGTAAGCAGTCCCAGTTCATGGCTTCTGCTCAACTTGGTGTCCTTGTGCATGTCAGGCAGCAGAAGTGTGTGCATTATCAGATAATTAAACGTTAGCACACTGTAATTGCAAAACTCATGGGAGCTCTGATGAGACAAAGGTGCACAAAAGTGTAATGGATGTGATTTGTCACTAATTTTTTAAGGCAGACAGAAGGTACTTGCATTCAATTCAGCTGAGAAAAAAGAATTTGTTTTCCAGATTACTTAATGTTTAATATTTTACATTAAGTTCAGTGTTTTCGTTGTTGCTTCAAATATGGCAGCCACATGGTATAAGCTATGGCCTTTCTTTATCTGATTTCTTCCTTTCTGGACAGCCCATGATAAAGAAACCTTGCTAAAATGGAAGTAGAAGAAACCTTCTCAGCGTGAAGAGATACATAAATAGGCTTTTTGGCACTTCAGGTTTTTGTGCTTCAGGATGTACAACATTATTGAAGTAAATATTCCAGGAGCATGTTGGAAGTTCTTTAAACACCTGAGCATAAAATTAAAGGCATCTATATAGTATGTAATGGAGTAGCAGTTTTGTCTTTTATTTATGAGAAGCGTCTGTATGTGTCAGGCTTTGCTGACTTCATAGAACCTTGCTGAAGCGCCTCCAAGAAGCAAACAATGGCATCTAAATTATTTAAGGAAACAATCACAGCACCATAATGAATACTAACCTATCTCAAGAAGAAAGGTCAGTAAATCTCTTAGGGTCCTTGACTTTGCCTTGCTGATATTTCCAATTCCTCTGCCTGATTCCTTATTATTTTTAAGAAAGTTACTGTAATTTGGCCTTAAATTTATTAAAGGCCTATGCCACTAACTAGACTACAGGAAGCAGTTAGAAAAACACAAGATAGATAATACTAAATAATCATACACAGACTTTCTGTTGTTTCAGTTTTAATTGGCATTGCCTCAGCTAATTACAGTTAAGTGAAGCTGATATGTAACATTACATATTCATCTATAAATATATTTGCTTCAGAGGCTTTCCATGGATCTACGAAAAAATAATAACTGATATTAATGTAGCAACAAAATAATCACCTCTCAGGTCTCACTAGGAAAGAGTTTGTGTATAGAATTTCAGTGTAGTGTCTAAGAGAGGACCATGAGATAGGGACCATAGGCTTCTCTTCACTATTTTGCTGCTGCCTCATTCTAATCAGTAGCTCAACTTCCATGTGCTTTTAAAACCAATACTATTGAAGATTATGGAATAAAACTCTTCTAGTATGTTGCTGACATTCAAAAGAAGTTGCTCAATGATATCTAAGATAGAATTAATATTTTTATTGGAACAAGGTGAAAAACCAGAGAAAATGTGCTGAAATTTTCTCCATATTCTTCTGTTAAAACTATGCATACTCAAGTTGAAGATGATGTCATAATACCATCTATTTCCCAGTGTACCAATAGCAAAGTCAAATAAGGTTAATTGTTCCCCAGACTAAGAAATAGCTGTAGGTGAAAGACCCTCTTCCTGAGAGAGTAGAGCCCAGTGAAAATAAACATGATTCCTAAACCTCATGGTTTATAGCTAAAGAAGTTAAAGAAAACCGCAAACTGTTACAGAAAATATCTAATCCTCTTTAGCATCAAAAGCAAGAAATTTTATAAGCTTTCTTAATGGGTGTTTTTCTCCCCTAGCTCATTTAATTTCCAGCTACTTTTTACAAAAACAATCTTCTCCTGTTTTGTCACTCTCCTGTTATACAGAAAGAAATGTTCAAGTACATGCACAAAGAGACTGCAATTGTCTAGAGAGCCCTCAGGAGACTGGAATAGATTTTGGCTGATCTTATTCAGATGTCCACAAAACAGAGGAATGTTCTGTTGTACCAAAATGCCATATAGTGAATAAATCTCAAATTTCCAATAGCCTTAATAAGCCTTCGATCAATATTGCTTTTCCTTTGCCAGCTGGCATCAGGGTAAATCCCCTGCACAGACAGGAGTGCTAGCATGTGGAGATCAAAAGAAAGAGCTCTGACTTATTTAAGGCACTCTTCTTGAAACACCCCTTGAAGATATAGCACCAAGAGAACTTGGCCATTGTGAAAATAAACATCTAAAAGGCCCACATGCAGCAAACTAAGACAGATGTCTGTGAAGAAATACAGTTTATTCACAGCATAGTTTATTTTTAGTTTATTATTAAATAGTTTAATTTAATAGTCCTATTTTTTGACAAATCAGTGTCTTTTTACCAAAGGAAGAATTCATTCTCCCTGGGAATTTAAGATTGTGCAATTTGTTAGTCACTACATACAAGTACTACTGATGTGACTTATAGAACTTAAAGCCTAATGGTGACTTCAAATCCGATCCAACAAACTGTCTTGTCTGCCCTTAAAGATTCTAAGCATATGAATTTGCCCTTTAATACATTTAATATCAATAACTCTTACATCCATGGGCTGGAAGCTGGTAGAAAAGATCATGGCTCTTTCACCGTCCTGTGTACCTAAGGGAAGATACTCTAAAATGTTAGTTTGCTGGGAATGAAATCAAATATTTTGGTAGGGTGCATTCTTGTTGTTATCCTAGTCATTTGGGTTGGAGCTGGATAGGAAAAGTATCTTTTCACTTCATAAAAAGTAAGGGAAAAAACAGTAGCTGCTGGCATTTATGGTAAGCAAATGACAGATGTGAAAATCTAATAATGCATTCCCAAGAAGATGGAAGAACTAAAGATATATTCACACATGGCATCTCCAGGAATCCTATTTGGTAAAATTATGACAATGAAAAATTGCCATAACAGAAATGCACATTAGCATTTCCTTTTGTTCTGTTCTCTTTATCAAATATATATTCAGAAGTGAATTATTATTTATCTGGTTGTAAAGACCATAGAGAGCACAACAATTTTGCTATTTGTTTAGCACTGAAAAGATGGGGAAAAAGTATAATCTACATGTATCTTCAATACATCATATTGGTCAAATAATATGTTGGAATCAAGTGCATACAGGTGTCTTTGAGAAGCAGCTGAATAGTATTTGTTTCAAGGCTTGTCAAACTGCTTATCACTATGGTGTTCCACTATGCTGCTGGGTATTCTGGCTTAAAACCAGGACACCCTGTCCTTAAAATTACCAATGTTTAAGTGCTTTGCTGGGTAGTGGCCAATGATAACAGGCAAGATAAAGTCCATTGAGCTTTTAACATTGCATTTGTATAGATAAAATTTACAGATAACATCTGTTGGACATACCCAAGAGTATCTTAATTTGTTCACCGTATTTGGGAATCTACCCAAGTGTTTTTCTTTCTCTCTGTTATGAATAGATTTACTCTGAACACCATGATATTTATTTATTTATTTATTTAAATTCCACCTGTCCTGTAGGGGATCCAGCTGCCTGAGAGGATTGGTGCTTCAAAAATTACAAGCCTAAATATCTTTAAAAAGAGATATTCTCTTTCTGTAGTAGTGATGATATTTTTATACTCCAAGACTGTCTAACTTAGAGGGTTTTTGGGTTGTTTTCTGGTTTTCTTCGTGATCATGGGGTGTGCAGTTACATAAATGAGAGGAAAAATGAGGGAATACTTTTTCAAAACTTACCTAAAAACTGTAAAATTTTGCCAGAGGCAGTTATTCTCTTGTTTTACCTTTTCTTTGACTCCTATCCCTCATGTATCTTTAGATATATTTTTTTTTTTTTTGCTTGGCCAGCCTCTGAGCTGCTTACACACTTCATGCAAACAATTCACAAAACTGAAATTAGCCTGAACTGAAATTTAAATATATAATGACCTGAATCCAAAGGCACGTATGAATTTCTGCTACATAATCCCCAAAACAATACAATTTTGTAATAGGGAGTCTGAGAGATAAATTTTAAATAAACAGGAAAGTAAATAAACTGTGTAATATCATGGAATATCCTTGAAAAGGATGCTGCAGCAGAGTCAAACTGGAGGTAAGGATGAGTATTTTCCTTACAATTTCATTAATTCTTGTGATATGCCTTAAAGAAAAAAATAAGGTACACAGACAATTAGGAAGTCATTTCCAAGTCCTGCTGTATGTCCATCAGCAGTGATGCATTTGGTGGGACAGCCTTCCTGCTCCCAGGCTTCCCCAGACTCCTAATGTGGCCTTGGAGAGATCACTCAGCTTTTGCATGGGCAGGAGGAAACATTCTCCATGAGCTGCTACCAATTAAACATAATAAATGAACAAGATATGTGAGTACATGTTTAGACCATTGCAGTGTAACCACACTCGGATTTTACAGAGGTCCACCTGAGCTTTCTTTCACAAATAAATTAATCAAGAGCAGCCTATCCATATAAAAATGTTTTCCCTGCCATGCAGCCAGGAACCATGCTGTCTGCAATATAGCGATCGGTCAAATCAGTTCCGTTGAAAATTAAAACTGCCTGAAGGCAGCTTTAATTCATCTAAATAAGTTTTTTATGTCTTCTTATAAAGTGATAGAGACATAGGCATGCTACTGGGTTTAACTGAGTTTATTCAAAGCAGCTTTGTAACATCATTTGGGCACTGGCCCCTTCTTTACATGTACAAAGTAAATAATTCATCTTTAAATCCAGAGTTTCTGCTCAAACAAAATTAAAATCTGAGTTTCACCAAGTTAAAACACAGGCTTAAGTACAACCTGAGGTGTTTAAAACCCTGGTGTTGAAATAGAGAGATACTTTTCTCTGCATTCAATTATTTGCCCTATATTTTAGCCATCTACAGTATAAGTCTTTCAATTAATCTTTTTTACTGGAGCTCCTTTCTAGTTGCAAGGGAGAGAGAGACAGGGAGAGATGCCCCTAGCAGAAGATTCATTTGACTTAGCAGCTATCCTACAAAGCACAGCTTCTGCCCTCTGAAATGACTCTTTCTAGAGGCAAAGGAGACAGGCACTAGAGGATGCTTCAGCAAGATGTTTAACAGTAAAATAGCTAAATTTTAGCCTATTCCCAACTATTTCTTCAAGATATTTATCAAAAACATCAAGAAACATCAGCTGCTTAAACCTGGTGGCAAAAGTCAGGGCTCCCCACAGCTGCTGGCAGGTGCAGAGGATGGCTGTGCAGTGCAGACACCAACCCCTCAATACTACCAGATATGAATGACTGTGATCTGGGAGCTGTAGACATAGCGGTTATTGTCTTCTTCATTTGATTGCTCCAAATACTCTGCTAGGAACGCCACAGTGGTCAGTGATACAGAGCTTATCACTGGGTCTTTATTAATCCCTTTTGGCAATTCCTTCAGTGTATTTTCTTTCTACCTTAAGACAGGTAGTAGAAGCAACTGACAGTTGACTTAGTTTAGTATACTATGGCAATTTTCAGGGAGTCTATGACTCCTGAAGTGATCATTGTCACTTGGTTTAAATTACAGAAATCTTCAGGCTATTCTTTCAGTATCTGGATTTCTCAAGTTATGAGAAAAAAAATCAAGGCTCTATTTTCTCCTCTGCTCAATAAAAGAAAAGGAGGAAAATATATCCTTGTAGGTTAGGTTAAGAAAAAAATAAAAAGAAAAGGAATAAAACAAACCCAAATTTCTCATCGATTTTGTTAATATGAGAAAGACATCAAAATCATAATTAATGATATTAGAATCTTTTAGGTATGGTCTCTGGGACTGTGGAGAAACAGAGAGAGATATGTATGGCTTCATACAACTTGCACCAAAGTCTCAGCTTGCTCTGAACACTGTCGTATCAATCCTGATTCACAAAGGCCGTCCAACAGAAGGAGTCTTAAAGTCATTACTGGTTGTTCAGTGTTTCATCTCAAGTTTCATCTCATCTCATTCTCTGAGAAATGAGTTTTTAACCCATAGCAGGGCTATAGCATGACTGGCACCGTGAAGACATGCTGGGATGACTCCTATGTCTGTAGTGTTGGAATGGAAGGATACAGCTCTTTAGGGAGGACAGGTGGGGTAATGAGTGGATGAAGTTGCCTTCTATGTCAATGAGCAGCTGGCAGCCCTGAGCTCCACATGGGAATGGAAGAGATGACTGAGTGTGTGAGTGAAGATTAAAGGGAGAGCAGGGACAGGTGACATTGTAGGTGAGTCTGCTACAGGCTACAAGCTGCCCAGCCAGGAAGGCTGAGTGGAGGAGGACCTCTATGGATGGGTAGGAGTGGCCCTGTTTTCACAAGCCCTGGTCCCCTGCAATGATATTTGTTGCAGGGACAACACAATGGGACATAACCAATCCTTTTCCAAGTGCTAGAGGAGCCGATAAGGAGAGCTGCCATGCTGGACCTCTTTCTCACCAGCATGGAAGGAATGGCTGGTGGTGATGCGAAGATCAAGGGCAGCCTGGGCTGCAGCAACTGAAATAGCAAAGATCCATCCTTAGATACTCAGGAGAGCAGGGAGTTTGCACAAACAGCTCCCTACCCTGGGTTGTAGGAGAGCAGACTTTTCTCCTCTTAAGGCACCTCCTTGGTAGAGTACCATGTGATAAAATTCTGGAGGGATGAAGGATCCAAGAAAACTGACTGATAGTCAAGGATCATCTCCTGAAAATTCAGGAATGATGCATCCTATCAAAGAGGAAGTTGGGTAAAAATGCCAGCAGGCCTACATAGATAAACAATGTTCTCCTGCTCAAACTCAAACACCAAAAGGGAGCCTACAGAGGGTTGAAGCAGAGTCAGGTAGCCTGGGAGGAATAGAGAGAGACTGTCCAAGCATCTAGGGATCAGAATAAGTTAAAGCCTTGACATAATTAAAACAGATCAAGGATGACAAGGGCAACAAAAAAAGCTTCTATATGCACATTGGTGATTAAGTCAAGACTAGGGGAAATGCAGGTCCTGTGCAGAAGGAAATGGGAAATGGGAAAAAAGGCTGAAGTACTCAAAGTTTTTGTTTCAGTCTTCACTAGCAAACACTCCAGACATGCTGCCCAAGTTACAGAAGGTAAAAGCAGGGATTGGGAAAATGAAGAACCTTCCACTGTATAAGATCAGATCTGAAACCATCTAAGGAGTCTCAAGGCATGCAAGTTCATGAGACCTGATGAGATGCATCCACGAGTTCTGAGGGAACAGGCGGAAAAGGCAGTTAAGCTACTATCCATCATTTTTGAGAAGTTGTGGCATTTCAATATAGAAAGAGGGCTCATGTGACAGATGGAGATAAACTTTTTACCAAGGACTGTAGTGATGGGAAAAAGGGCAACAGTTTTATCTTGAAGGAGATAGATTTGGATTGAACATAAGGAAGAAACTGTTCATTGTGAGGGTGATGAGACATTGCACCAGGCCGCCAGGAGAAGTTGCACATGTCCCATCCCTGGAAGTGCTCCAAACCAGTTTGGATGGGGACTAAGGCAGCCTGATCTAGTGGGTGGCATCCCTGCTCAGGGGAACTGCATGACCTTTAATTTGCCTTCCAATTCTAACCATTCTATGATTCTATGATAACAAGCCCATCAAATGACATTTATAAAAATTTAAAATAAATATATAAAATCTTTTTTATTCTGTCATCTGACTTCATTGTATTCTCTAGTACTCTTCCAGCAATTTATTTAGCCATAAGCATAAACTATGAACCTGCTTACTGAAGAGCTCTTAATAAGTACAAGCAACAGAAAGATAGAAAGACTAAGATTAACTGACCAATTCTTGTCTCTGCAGAACACTTAATTCTAATTTTAAGTCATAAGTGATTTGTTTTTCCTTCACAATTTATTTTTAATCCCACTTCTTTCATCTTGATCTGTACAGATATAAAACAAGGCAGATGCATGAGCTTCCTCCTTATTATTCCTTAGAATTCCATTTGAATATTTACTAGTAAAGTAAGAGCCAACAATGAAATTTCAGTGCAGGATATCACAGCGCTCCTTTGGAAAGATGATTAATAATGGTTGTTCAAAGTACAGGATATGAATCAGCCTCTATGTCCTAATGATTGGCTCAGTGAGAAAAAGAAAAGATCACCATACCAGGGGGAAAAAAGTACTTATAAAGTGATTTAAAGCAATCTACTTGCTGATTTACTTATCTAGGTAATCACTACAGCTATGGGCTAGGGAAAGAAAGATTTCTGGCCCAGTTTAAAAATATGAATTGGTATCTCAGAAAACAACTTCTGAACAGGAAAAAAAGATTTTGTCTTCAATTTATCTTAGATCAATAGCAAATCTCTGACTAAACACTGCAAAATAGGTATTACTGTGCATACTGTGATACAGCAATTTGTTCTTGCTTTTCCTTTGGTAATAGGTCTTATCTAGAAAAAAGTAGGGATGAACATATTCAATTAGCTTTCTATAATACAGTGTCGCTATTTAATTCTCCTATCTTTTTATCCATGGACGTTTTCCCAGTCATTTTTAGTTACTGCCTCCTGTGGGCTAGTGTAGCAGACATGCTGATTCTTTAATTAAAATTGCATGCCAGGAAGTAAGTAACTGCCAGCTGAATTCTTGCCTCCTACTGCTGCATTCTGTCAGCAAAGGGATGGTTTTCTTTCTTTTCCCTTCTTCTTATTTTTTTAAGGATATGTTGGTTTCTGTTTCTGAAAGTAAATTTGGGGGTCTTGAAAATGCACTTAATCTGGTGTTCAAATCTAGAAAATGTTATTATTTTTTGTATAGAAGAAAAACACAAGCACATTAGAGGATGAAGTTTGACAAGTCGGAATAACCCAAAGACCATGCAACTAATACTTGTATAAGACATTGATGGACAAATCAGAGTGGCCTATGCTGCAGGTTTGTTCCCATCTGGGGACATATCTGCAGAATACTCCTGGAATTAAGCAAGAACTTTCCTCAGACATTTCTCTATTTTCCTGGAGATAAGTCCTATTCATGAAGGCATGAGAAGTCTGGACATCTGCCTGAAGCTCCCCAGGCTTTGAGAAGAGATGCAGGACAGCAGTTGGTCTTCAAGAGCACAGAGGTGGGGCATGCCCCTCTCCGCGAAGCAAAGAGTTTCCCACTCCATCCATGCTGCTGCTGCCTACTGACAAAAGGGCCATGGGCAGCATTCTTCTGGAGGTTGGTGCTGCTTCTTCCCTGTGCTTGTGCACTGAGCTTTGACTAGAACCGTTCTGTTTGAAGAGCAATCACACTACCCTTGCTCTCAGCCAAGACAGAGCAGAGAGTTCAAGGCAATTTCTAGGGTTGGAATGCTGAAGTCAGAACTATTAGGGCCCACGCCAATATTTGGTGATTTTCACCACTGCTTCCCATGACATCAGCCTCAGGTAGTTTCTGGTTTTGTTCCTAGGAGATTACGTACAGAAGCCTGCCAAAGAAGGGAAAGAAAGAGTTTGGCAAAAGTTCCTTCTATCCCTCTAGTTGTACCTTTTGTACATTCCTCATCCTGTCAATATAAATTACAGTTCCAAAGCTTTCCACGTATCCATGTACAGAGAGTTGAAACAGGCTGGTTTGTTTGCCCTGATAAGTAGAATTTATGTTGGCTACCAGTGATCTCCAGGTAACTTCTGCTCTATCAGTTCCCAAGAATGGAGCTCCTGAGCAGCTAGAGGCCTCAGCAGTGTCAGTTCACATGCATGCTCTGCTCCACAGCTCCCAGGGAGAAACAAGAGCTTAGCAGCTGTGATAGCTGGCTGCTTTAGCATTTATCTTCAGGCTATGATTTTTTTTTAAATTGTCTTTGTTTTTTCATTTACAGAGTGAAATTTTGACCCCAGAAAACTCAATAGGAAAGTTCCCCTTGATTTTTGCTAAGATATGATGTCAACTTAATATGACAAAATGGGGAAGCAAAATAAAGGTTTTAGAGAAAAGAAAAATAATTTATTGCAGCAACTGACATACCAGGAAAAAACAGGTAAGCCTTTGGCTTACAAGCTTTATATTCATAGTGCACTGGCTTAAATATTCATTTCAGTATTCATTAAATATTCATTTGTACATAAAAATGTACATTAATATAATCTAAGTGCAGCAGGGCTTATATTTTAACTAGTACCCAAATTATTCACACTTTTCAGAACTAAACTTAGGTTTCCATTTTTGGGCTGAAACTGATAAAGCACAAAGCTCCTCTACAACCAAAACATTGAAAAGGAAAATAAGTTTAAAAAGCCTCACAGGGCAAGTTAAAAACCAGCTAAGATTCTCATGCAGTTGGAAAGAAATGCCTCCTTTGCTCTGGTTTGCATTTTAGTTCTTGTTTTTCATGTTTACTGCAGGTAGAAGCAAAGATCATGAGTCCTGATGTCTTGCTGCATTCAAACCTTTTTGAGTTTTAATTACAGGGAGGAAAAAAGGAGCAGACAAAAACATGGATAAATACAAGATAAATTTTGAAAGAAAACTTCTAAAAACCAATCATGGTTGCTAAGTAACAAAAGCATACTTAACCTTTGCTAATGATTAACAAACCACAAAATTTGCACAAGCCAGGAAACAAGTAGCAAAGGAGTTTCATTTTTGGAGTTTTACAGGTTTTTTACAGTTTTTGCTATTATAAAATTTGCAAGGAGATAAGAGGGAGGAAATTACAAATAACTGAGCTAAAGAAGGCTTTGTTCCCCTGTAATACTAGCAAGAGAGGTTTGTGTTCAGAAGATTTTTCCCCAGATGATACTCACCCTGAATCGAGATCTGAGCCTGAGTGTACCAAGCTCCCTCTTGGGTAGGTGCCTGGTTTCCCAAGAATTATGTCACCTACCCATCACTGCAAGACATGGGAATGACCTTCACTTTGACTGTTCAAAGTCAATTAGGTAAGAGTCTTCACAGAATATTTTCCCTGTCATGTCTTGATCCTTTTTTCTCTCAGCATGAGTGATCACTGATATTGCTTAACAAATATTATTTCAGTCCTTGAAAATCTTTTATTGCATAAGTTAAAGTTAAATCCAGTCCATCTCATCTACATATCTCTAAATTCATTTATAAGCTTTATAAAGATCCTTGATCTCTGCACATTTCTGCTGTGATTCCATTTTTGCATCTAGTGAAAACTTTTACTGTTGTTGTTTCTTGCCTACTTTTCCTTTCTGCCCTTCATTAGCAGGCAGTACATCCTCACAGGGTACATTATGTCACAAAAATAAATGATGTCTGTTCCTGTCAAACAGCCTTTGTTAGGAATGTCAAAGACAGGGCAGTAGGACAGAGCTTTCTTATTATGCCTGGCTTAGAAATGGATGTCACACACCTGTGTACTGGAAAACAAGATATTCAGTGAAACTGGTTGGGTATTTTGGGAATGATGTGCTCTATTCTTCAAAAAAATAACAATTTATTGCAATTGAAACAGAAGAAGCACAGTATTGACCATTTTTGATCCAATTTCTTATATGAAAACAGTAATTCCAGTTTCTCAGTTTGAAATTATTTTTAGCTTCATATTTTAAGATAATGAGACAGATGCTGAAAATTATCTAATATGTAAAACCACTCAAAATCAATTGGAATGGTATATCTTGATTGATGCAGACAAACTAACAAATACAAATACAGTAATTATTGCTCCAAAAGCATTCAAAAAGACAAATGTTTACCATAATCTTGGAAAAAAAATTATTTTAATTGCATAGAAATATTCTCAGGATGAAAAAGCTTATTTCCCAGAAAATTTGCAAGAGAATTCTGGCAGTACTTTTTTTCAAAAATAAGACAAAGACAGACAGACTAGGAGTAGGAGTGCTAATCAAAGAACTAATGCCTTTACGATTTGACTTCAATGGTTCTAAATTTAAAAGCTTATACTCCAATAGATGGTGATTTAAAGCATCCGTAGGCTAAGATACTAAAGATGACTTCCATCACTGATCTTCAGAAGATCCTTAGAAGATCTAGATTTGGAGGATGCACTGTATATCAGAGACCTAGCTCTAAAAAGCAGTTTTCATAAATCTGTTCAATAGGGGTAAAGTTTATTTCATTTATTTGTGACATGTCTACAATAGATGCCTAGGCCTTTATCAATGTTGTGCTCTGTTTCTAATTATGGGATTGAAAGACACACATCCTGTTGATGATTTATCAGGTTTATACTAGAGATGTATCCAAATATGACAAACTGCTCTGGTTGCAGGTTCGTCATGCAGATTATTAAGGCAGTGTAGGATATCCAGCTTAGAATTAGAAGCCTAATGTTTGGTCACCTAAGTAAAACCAGACAATTTCTCAAGTGTGTTTGTTTTATTTTGTGAATAGACATGAATAAGATAACAGTACCTTTCTCCAATTGTTATGATGGTTAAAGTATCCCTCTCATGTACTTGCTTAATCCATGGTGCTGGTTAAACACAGCTGTGTATACTACTTACCCATCTCTGCAGAAATTATTAGATCTTCATGTAGCTCTAGATATGATTATTCACAAATGAAAGAATTTTATCACAACTTCCAATGTACTAAAATGCTTCCAGTATAAGCAAACTGAAATTGTCCCTGGATTATGGATGCTGTCATAATAGCTTTGAAGCCATTGCCTTGTTCATAATACTGTTTTCTTTTGAAGGCCATCCTGCTCCTTTTAAGAGCATTAGACATCAAATTGATTCTAAATGTCAAGATCTGAAATCAAGATCTGAAATCAAGAGGAGAGTTATAACAGATTAACTTCACATAAATATTATTTGAGTTCAAAAATTCCATAGTAAAACTGAACCAACTAAATACACCCACCTTAATAATATTTACAGTTAAGAGGAGCAAACAGGAAAGAGGAAAAAAAAATTGGTCATATCCTGATTTGGTTAATAAAGTAGGCAGGATTAACAAGGATGATGAAATTAGGTAAGAGAGTCTTTATAAACAATACAAATATTTTTAATGTGTTTTCCTTTTACTGGGAAACATTATGTGAAACTAGCCAATGCACAGGAAAAATGAAAGCACTGATGGACAGAAGGAAGCATGATGCATCAGATACTAAATAATCCAGACATAATACTTTGTATATTTGCAAACTACAAGGAGATGCAACTGAACAGAAATTTCAAGCATCTGAAAATTCATGCAAAATAAGTCAGCAGGCCAAAAGACTTTCTGCAGAAATTTTCTGTAGAAAATTATCAGTGCCATGGCTGAGATTAATCCTCTAAACTTCTAAACAAAGCATGGCTTTTAGTAGATGTTGATCTTCAGGATGTTAACCTACAGGAAATGTGTTGAAATGCTTACTGGTCTATATTTTAACACAGATCTTTTTAAAAATCCCCCCATACTTAAACTGTAGTTCCTCATGTTTCCAACAGATATATACCAATCAAAGAGAGATGACGGGACACATAACACTGGAAGCCTACTTGAGCTTCCCTGAACTCTTTTCTTGGCACAATCAACATTTCTGATATTTTATATCTTTTATACTAGAAGCCTTAAATTTGTTATAGGGCTTAAGATTTTTTGTGTGCTAGCACTTAGTAAGATGAAGCAAAAAAGATGGGGGAGAGTCAGACTCATTAGTCTAATTGGCCCCCTCCAGACCTACATTTTTGAGTGCGAATTACACGTTGTTTACCCCTTTCTGCCTGCCTGACAGACACACACATGCCTCTTGTTGCTGATAATTTCTAAAGTCATAGCAACTATCTTAAATTAATTTACATTTTCAAGGGGCAGTTACTCTTATTATTGAAAGACACTTAGATTTTCAAACAAGTTCCTTCTTTACCCTTGCAGTGTCTTCACAGGAAGGGGAATTCCGTCCTCTGACATGATTTGAAGTCTTGTTCTGAGGTTAAGCACAGAATTTAAATCGTGTTACACAACACTCCTTAGGTGAAACTCATTCATATTCTTATGAACAGTTTATTTTTCAATATTTTGTTTGAAATTTGGCATCGACTACCTATGTTCCTCATAAAAGAAAAGATTTGTTTTCATGAACTGTTGCCAAAACTCTGGGCATTATGCAAAAGCAAGGAAAGTCTCTTAGAAAACAGTAGAAAAGGTTCACTATCTTGAGCAAACAATATCACCTGGGAACCAAGATGCTGGGTCAGAGTGGACATCTAATGTACACTGGGAAATACATGTTCACAAACCTGATAAAGAAAAGACAGAGTGATACTCTCATGCATGAGAGAAAATAAACAGCATTTTGTTTACAGAAGTTTGACTCTTTTATCACAAAAGAATTAATCAGTCTCTTTGCTACATGCAGTACTCAGAACTAATTCTCATTGCTATGTGAAGATTCACATGTATGTCTGTACAAAGGAAAACTCCCCAAGATCAGCTGTCTCCTCCAAAATCATATTTCATTGACAAATCATCACGGCTACTGGACAGCTCAAATAGAGGCTGAAGAGGAGTAGACAGGCTGATTTAATCTTCTTCCTTGCAGAATAGAAAATGAATTCTCAGTTCCATTTCCATTAAAAATTTAAAGAGAGTGCAACAGGCATATGTAGTTTAAAAAAAAAATTAAATCTATTTCTTCTCAGATGCAGAATCCAGCTGTTTGAAATTAGGACCAAAAAAACACAGAGTGTACCGTATATAATCCAAATGGCCTGAGACCCCTGATCTCTCCTGAAAGATTGGATATGAATAAAATGCTTAAAATTCTATTTGATTCTTTAGCTACTAATCATTTCAGTAACTATAACACCTCAAGAGAATCTGATAAAGCAGTAACAAAACCACAGAGGTAAAGTATGGGATAAAACCCCCACACCTCTGCAGGACAGTGTTTAAAATGGCCATAAGGCTCAATCCAGTATTTAAGATCAAGTGATTAAAAGTGAGTGGCTACTGGAACTAAAATTCACCATGTGCTTCTGTTTTGGCTCTGAAAGTTCTCTTGCCTTAGCTCTCTGAAAGTTCTCTCACCTGGCCCTTATCTCATGGAGTGCTTGTATTGGGTGACTCTGCTAAGGGACTCCGAGGCACTCACCTGCAGTCAGGAAATGTCTGCTGCCTCCCCAGAGCTGAGGTCTGAGAGGGTGCCTTGACTTGTCAGGAGCACACATTACTACCCACTATTACTCTTTTCAAGTAGTCATGACTCCAACAGAAAAAGGTCTCCCCTTTAACCTGAATGCATGAAAAATTAGTTCCTGCACTGACTGAAAGACCATTTACTGTGGAATTCAAGTTTGTTTACTTCCATAATTGCCATATCATTAATTGCTATCATATTTTATGTCATATCTGTGGATGCTTGGTGAATACCCTTAATATTTATGCATGTACACGTATTCTTTCATCTTGGAAGGAGAGCTGTTGACAGTCTTACACTGAACGACATTTTCTTTTACAAAATGAATTTCTTACACAGATTAAGTGCAGTTACTATGGGTTTGGAAAGAAAATGCCTTTGCAGTGTTGGTATTTTCAGAAACGATATAGATAAAATTCTTGGCAAATAATTCTAAGCAACACATTTGTGTTCCATTTATTTTCAGCAATTGCAGTATATGATCTCCAGTGTTCACTAAGGCTGACATCTATTTTTTCATGTTGGTGAGACTTGATTCACATCAACATGTAGGACAACTGACATTCAGCAAGACTGGCCAGCTTTATACAAATCTCCCTTTCTTGCTCAGACTAACTCAGTATGTTCCTGTTATTTTGTCACTTTTCTAATGAAAAGCTTTTTCCTCATTTATACAAAAAAACCCAAATAAACAGACTTTATTATTTTTATGGGAGAGTGGAATATTATCCTAAATCTTCAGTGAGTATTTAGGAGTTACTACCCAATGTTTGAATTTTATAATGTCTTTTTTTGTTTGTTTTGTTTGTTTGTTTTGGGTTTTTTTGTTTGTTTGTTTGTTTTTTGTTTTGTTTTTGTTATGGACGGAGTGCAAGATTCAAGCTATATCTCCATGCTATTAATGGTGTGACTGAAGCAGGTTAGAGACATCAAACTACCCTGAATATATCTATATATGTGGGATATCACAAGCAAAAAAGTCATAGAAGTAGAAAGTGAAGCCTTTAGCTTAGGTAAGAAATCAGAGAAGCTGCCCAGAGTTTGGCTGTACTAGAGCTGGTAGTTCAGAGGTGTGCAACACATCTCCAATTGTACACATGTAGCCAAGCAGCAAGGCTGAGTATGTTGTCTTTCTGGCAGGAAATCATGTCACATCTCAAGTAAAACTTACCTCAAAAAGCTGTTTGCAGGCATTATAGTTATTTCTATTAATTCATCCCTGATTTTAACCTGAAAATAGATGGGATTTATTCCTATTTCTGCATTGTGACTTCAGGGAACTGATCTCTGCTTCCCTAGCTGTGTCTTTCCTATCCTGTAATGTAGAATAATAAAAACTATATAAAGCATTTCAAAACCTAAGAGGGAAGGAAGTACAGAAAGAAAAATACTGTTATTACTTCACTTTATCTACACTATATCTCTTCCTCCAAACAGCATTTTGTTCTAAACAAAAGAAATTCATCAGAAGTTCAACATCATCCTTGGCCCATCATGTTTCTATGGTTACAGAGCCAGTGTTTTTCATCTGTAGAAACTAGCGAGAATTTTCCATTTTACAAGACTATTGTGCCCAATCTCTCTGACCCTCCCTTATCAAGGACAGTTTATTCTCATCGTGCCACCCTTGTCAAGCTGAAAGCATCTCCCAATCAGTAGGACAAAGCTTTTAAATATACAGTAGGCAGTATTTGCAATAATACCAAGAAATGTCATCACTAAAAAAACAGAAATGTAAGAAGGAATGTTATTTACCCATGAAAGCTTATCCAGTCTCTATTTTATTACAGATCAGACAGGCCTTGGCATGAGGGAATGGACATGATCCTCCTCCTGCCAGCACTTCGTGCCTTGGCCTCTCTCTCAAGCCTGTTGAACGGCTCATGTCACCAGGCTTCAACTCAGATTCAGTCCATCTTGGATATTCTCTCATGGCATTCGATTTTATATATCAAGTGCAATACAATGCATACACAAGCAAATAGATATATCTATATATGCATATGCTGTCACAGTAGATAAGCAATATATGTGTCAAAGGTTTGACGTTGGCCCAAGGCCAGTGCCTCTATAATGATATACTGTTCTTGGTATCTGTTGTGAGATGTGACTAAAAACAGAGCAAAACAGTTTCTAATTTAGAAAGCAAGAGAAAAACTTTATTACTAATAATAGGTAAAGAAAATATATACAGAAGAACATGGAAACTTTTAAAAAAAACACTCTTCCTCCCCCCCCCCCCCCCCCAGTTCTCAACCTAACAAAACAAACTGAAAATTCTTCATCACGTTACTACCTTTTAGATAATTAATCTTCAGTCTATTACTACTCTTCTGATAATCAGTACTTAGTTTGTTGAGGAGAGATAGGAGTCCTTCTTGCACCACATCGTGGCCTCTTCCTCCATGTCCAGTGCTCTCACCACTGTGCATGGACTAGAGTTGTTTCTAGGGTTTCTCTTTTTAAAGATGCTTTGGTTAGTTCTAAGAAACGACAGTCTCTCAAATTTTGGGGACACTTCTCATCTCTGTTCACACTACTGTCTACTCTTGGCTCCAAGCCAATGCCTCTTCCCAGATACAGTTTCTATGTTATAGGAAAAAAAAATGAGTCCGTCCATGGCTATACAAAAGAGTCTAGTCAAAGCCACTCTATCATTTCTTCCTACCTAGGATTCTTTTCAGCATTCTTACTCCATCATCTTTGCTTAATTCTTTCTATCTTTCTTCTTCAAATTCAGGAGGATTAGCATTTATAAAGTTTCCATCATTTACGAAAAGGGTTAAAATCTTGGGCTTTGTTTCTCCAGAACTCTCACGGTATCTTTGTTGTTGGGCACTCTTCTCACGCCACCCCCCATACTCCTTCGGCCGTGCTGTCTAGTTGTTGATATCAAATTTCAAGGTGACGAAGATCACAGACACGGTTTTTTCTCAGTCTCTCTCTCCGGGGGGGGAAAGGGGGGGAAAGGGAAAAGAAGGTTGTCTGCCACTCTTCCATCCTGTAGGATTTTCCTCTCCCCTTCAGTGCCCGAGGTTCCGGCCCTACCTCACCCAGGCCGCATGGCTTCCCCTCCCCCGCCCAGCCAGCCGCTGGGCAGGGGAGATCCCTCCGTCCTCAGGGACTGGAACCAAGAGAGAGCTTTCCGGGGAGCCCTCTGCTTTTAACCCCTTGTGTTCTCAGAGACGGATCCTTGTTCTCAGTGGCCACACTAGGTGCCAGTCTTTAAACCTGAGCACTCATTGGTTTGACCACTGAAGTTCAGAAAAAACTCATTTTTTCCAAACTACGACAATATGTAAATATACAAACACACAGACACCTCTACTGCACAAACTACCTTGTGACAGTACAGATCCCTTTTCTCATCCCAACCTGTCTATAGCAAAAACACATGCTTATAGATAAAACTTAAGTTTTCCTTAAGCACATGTTTACAGTTCCCTACAATTCCCTTAACATCTTCTTAAAATACTAATTTTTTTTTCTATTCTTTATGCCCCTTCGAAGGAAAACAACCTTCCCTTCTCAGAAAAGGAACAAAGCCCACCCTTTCTCAGAATATCAGAATATGGCTGATTCTGAGTCAGCTTCCTCTTTATCCCCTGTCCTGACCATTTAATTCTTCATTTGCATTCCTCTCCTTCAGTCATGAGTGGGTTTTTATCTCTTGCTGTATTAATGAAAATTACCACATAAAACTTCAAAGTTAGTTTGGTGCAGTGATCTAGCATGACTTCTTATTAAAAAAACCATTTAACAGAATACTGTTTTCCTGATCATTCCCAGTCTTCTTCCTTATTTTTTCTGGACTCTTTCTAACTCCACAGGGAATGACCAGGGCTTGAGGAACCTGCAAGAGTGCCTGAAAGAAAAACCTAGGGAAAAAACATGTATATATTTGGCAGAATATCCTTCCAAACTTCATTAGAGAGAATGGAATTTTTCTGTAGTTCATTAAAGACAACTTCCCAATATCTAGTAATTCTTGCTGTGTTTTTCTACCATGAACCAGCACACACTCGTCTTGAATGCTTTTCAAACACTCACAATATTCCAGAGTGAGGAGTTCTGGTCTAATTCAGTATGGCATGAAGCACCCTGTACTTCTGTTTGACCCTTGTACTTTTATCTATCACACAATTTCTGGGAGTATGTTTTTTGGATTATAGTTCAATGCTACCATGTGTGAATTTACAGTGAAGAAAAGAGGAGTGTGCTGCTCCAAATGATAGGCACAAAGGTTCAACTGAGCAGAGCTCAAAAGAGGTGTCATAAATTTAAGTGATAGAGCAACTAAAATTCACAGAATAAAGTGCTATTCACTTTTTTTTCTTCTAGACTACAGAGTGTAGAAATAGGATAAATATTTGACTGTGAAAGAAGGTTTACCAGGGTGACATATGCCAGAAAGGGGAAAAGAGGTTGATAGCAGGAGTCCTTGGAGAGGAATCTGTCATGGCCTGTCTCTCAACAGCTGCTGATTCAGCACAATAAGTAAACCCAAGTCTTCCACTCTAGGTCTGGTTATGGTTAAGTTTTGTTTTCATGCCTTATCTTAAAAGCTTAACTGCATTTTAATTAAAAAAAGTTTGAATTTTTTAAGTGGAAAGAAGTAGAGAAAATAGATAAGATGTCAATTACAGTGAATTGCAATTAAGATTATTGACAGATGAAGACCCTCAGGGATCTAGAGTCCCACATAGCAGTAAGCTTGATAATCAGATGCTCTAACCTTGCACTAAAAGAGAATGTTTCATGGTATGCAATATAAATTAATAATTTAAAAACAAAGTTTAAAATAAAAAATAGAGTAATACGCATTCCAAATCCTCTCAGGTTTTTTTGTCTTTGATTCGATAATCACTCATCTGATCACAGGCTTCTTGACTATATCCAGAGCAGAGGGCCCAAGAGCTCCTGCCACACACCAACTATGTCCCAGCCCTGTGACAGAGCGAAACCCCAGGGTGTTCCTGCCTGAAAACAGGCTCAGTCTTTCCTATTGGGTGTTTTTCAGGCTCCTCTGTCTAGCTGGAGAGGATTTGCTGGGCAGCCCTGTGGGGTTCTGTTGGGATCTGCATGTCAAGAGACACCACTGCACATCCCCAGCAGAAAACAGATGCTGTTTTTTCCTTCTGTCATTAAACCACAGCAAATGCAGCTAGCTGATCTAATATGTGGATTATCATAACAAAGACATACCTAAGGAATGAAGACGATATCAGAAAGTAGAGAGGTTTCCTGGCGTGCTACCTTCTGTGGAAAATCTATTCAGAAATTACTGATGACAGAGAATGAGAGAAAAAAAACCTGTCCTCTGATATTAGAGATAAGAACTGTCATTTAAAGGCAATGCCAATCTTGCCACCAGCCAGACCTTGTGGAACAGCACTCACGTCAAGTTAGGAGCATGAAAACTAGATTTCTTCTGTTTGCATTTCTTCCCACCGCATCTCTCAAACAATAATGAGGTGGAGGGGAGAAGTCATTGTAGTTTTTCCAGCTGTAATAAAACATTAACACCAGCAGATACCATGAGGTTAGACTAGATCAGCCAGTCCTGGAAACAGCATTTCTGTCCTTAACTCTGTAACCACCACCAAGACTTTGTCATGGTTATGCTGGACTACCTTTGCATTTCTTATTCCGGAAAGTGTGAACAAAAGAGAGCTGCATCCATTTTCCTCCCTATTAGCACTGCCTAAGGGGCCATATAGGTCAGAAATACTCATAGGACGACCACATTCTCCCTCCCCTTTAGCATGGAGCTCTATCAAGCTGGGCTGCAATACCCACTTATTCACTATAGTCTCCTTTCAATTTAAATAATCCATTTCTTTCAGTATTCAGAGTCCCATCTGCTTACTCAGAGGACAGGAGAAAACTGACATTCTTTAGACAGCAATAAACCACCAGCACATTTCAGAGAACATCTATGAGGTTTTATTGTGACTTCTGAATTATATTATGTTATAGTTCCCAATAGTAAAAGAAATTCTCCCCTCAATTTTTTTCTGTTGACAACATTATGCGACAGGGACTATAGAAGCAAAGAGCTTTTATAGACAGCCTGATAGACCATATAGATAAAATAGTAGAGTTGTAAGTTCACTTTGGCTCGTGCATCAGTAAAATTCACCACTGGATTCAACTAGCAGAAAATGTATTTTTAGTGAAACATAAAGTGGAAACAATAGACCTTGAGATCCAGAACTAAGATGTGTTGCACGTAAAAAGCACTGTTTTGGTTCGCAAAGACATTGCCCCTTTGTCATTGCTTCAGTGGTTATTTGAAAGAATAGGGAATTTAGCACTGTCAGATTAGAAAGAATGAGAAAACTTGGCAATTACATCTAATAGTCTTCAAGGATGACAGCTGGTTTTGCATACCTGGGTTGTGACTTCCAGCATCAACAGCAGATAATGTGATTGTGGGGGTGACATCAGCATCTCGGTGGCTGTCCTGGGCCACATGCTTAGAGGGTAACTGGGAGGCATGGTGTCTCAGCTCTAGCTGGCATTTACACTGTTCTTCAACATTCTGCTGAAGAAACCCAGCTCACCAGTGCAGGGGGACTCCTTTCCTCATCCCAACTGCAGTAGTGGGAATGATGTCCAGTGTCAGGGAAAAATGGGAGAGCAGGCTCCAAGCTCATGCAGCTTCAGTCAACAACTACTAATTTGAAAGACTTTTTAATTTTCAAAGACTTGTTATAGGTTTATGTGGCTAATTAAGGTTGTCCCCAAATTATCAGATAATTTCTTCTCTATTTTTTTTACTGAAACTTATGACACTATGCCTTGGGAACTTACATGACTGCCAGATTTATGCTGGTGATCTGTTACAATAATACAGTGTAGAAGTGACAGGTTCACTTAAATAATATTAGAATTAACTAGAACAGCAATGGTTGGCAATTGGTTGGAATTATACACTATATAAGTGTGGTTATTTAAGTAAACTTAATTTTGGAAATAAAACATATACAAACACCTTAAAGCAAATGCAAGTTTTCCCAGTAATCATTAAATTATACTGTCAGAGGGACAGGACACATTACATTTTAGAAAATCACTCTGGTAAGAAAGAAGCAATGATGCAGCCCATGAAGGTATTGTAGTGGATTTTCCATTATTTGATATCTTTGCATTAGAATTATCATTCAAAAAGAGACATTGTAGCTTAAAAAGAAAAAAAACTGATTAGGTGCCAAAATTACTTGCTGAATTTTTAAATTTTAATATGGTCTAGTAAGTCAAGTGGTTAAATTACTTGATCACCATGTCTCTTTACAATTGAAAATCTATAAATTGCCAACCAAGCTTAGGGATGTTAATGATATACATAGACTACAGACAAAAGAGTTGCAAACTATCAATACAATTATTTCACTAATTATGAATTCTACTTTGAAAGTACTCTGATGCTGCAGTTCAGATCTCACCTTTCCATTTAACTTAGGAAATAGAAAACACTTTTGGTGAAGGTAAAGTGGATAAAATAAGGCAGACAAGAGAGCATTAACTAATGGTAATATTTAAAGATTTTACTCATTTTTGTTCTGATTGAAAGGTTTTAAGTCCTAAATTGCATAATGCTCCCAGTTATTTTTCATATAACTCCTATTGTGCACAGGACGTGAACAAAAACCTGCCTGTAAACTAAATCATGAGCACAAAAGGGATAATGTAGTTGAAAGTTTGCTCCATAAGTATTCCCAAAATTTTTTATTCATCCAGAAGTCAGTGAGTCACCAAGATAGATCACTTACAGATCCAACTTAGGCTAACTAATTAGGTTAATCAATTAATTTACAGCCTTATTTAGAGAACTGCATTATTCTTTGGAGTCCTCTGCTTTTTTCTCTTGGTGAGCTACACAGACTACAAACTTCTAATTTAGATCCCCAAACTAAGTTTTGTATTCCTATCATGTTAAGAAGATGAAAAAAATACCCTCTGAAAGAGACTTGAGAAAGAAGTGGGGAGAGGAAGATTAAAGAAGTTTTGAGGTAAGCTAAAAAAGAGATTTTCTGCAGTTTTTCAGACAAACAGGATCCAGTTTTGTACTTAACCTCAAAGAGGGAACAAAGTAAATTTTGAAGACCAGAGATATGTTTGAATGGAGCTATAGAGGACTCGATTGCAAAATACCTTTAAAAGTGTGTGTGTGTGTGTATATATATATATATATATATATATATATATATATATATATATATATATATACACACACACATACATATATATATGTATATATGTATATATATATGTGTGGTGTGTATATATGATGTGTGTGTATATATATGTGTGTGTATATATATATGATGTATATATATATTATATATATATATATTATATATATATACACACATATATATATATATATGTATATATGCAATTATTTTTTTAACAATCTAAGAAAATCTCAGGAATGTGCATGGAATGCAGATAGCCACTCCAAAGTTAACACTGAATATAAAATGTCATTATTCAGTACCAGAATATGCTTCTGGTATTGAATACAGCTTTCAACTTCAGCCCTTTTCTTCCAAATTCTATCAAAAGAGAGAAAATATCATGCAATTTACGTAAAATAGCTCATCCCAGACTACCCAGGTTTTGAAAAGTTTTTAAAATAAATTATGATTAAGTATTTCTGCTTACTTCTAAAAAACATTTTGAACTTTGTTTTGTATTTTTCTGAAAATGACAATAAAAAAGGCAAGAAAATGGAAATTTATTTAAAATGGTTTAACTAACTGAACAGAATTCATAATGAACTCTAAATTTTTCTGAAACTGTATGATAAATATCTTCTTGGAAATGATGTTAGGAAAGTAGGGAGCTATGAGATCAAAACTAGGAGCTAGATATTACACTGAAAGAACTCAGAGTCAAAGCCATCCTTTGGCTGTAATGGATATTAGTTGACTTCAACGCAGTCAGGAACCAGCCACCCAATCACACCTGTCACTAGCTTACTTCCTTTGGTCACCCTAAAAAAGTCAAAGCAGGTACCTGTTTACACGTCCTTCTCTAAAACAGGAGCCACCAGCTATCACCCCTGGAAGCCCGTTTGTCTGGGAGTTCATCCTTCTCTTCAGTCCCTCAAGATACATTTGTCCAAGAGCTAGACAGTATCTAAAACATCCTTGTATCTCCTGATGGATGAGAGAGAGAGAAAACCACCTTCCTTATTATGTGGTGCCTTTTTGCTAGTCCTTGCTAGCCCACTTTGACCAGATGTGCCATCAAAAAATACCTCTACTCATCCTTGTATCAGTCCACTTAAGCCATTGGACTCTCAGAGGCAAGAAAACAATCTCTTTTTTCTGGCTGGAGAGACAGAAACCAGAAACCATGTGTAGCAGGTTCCCCCCTGTGTGTTTATCCCACATGCAAGGGGCAGACTGTGGGACTGGCAGCATCCCCTGTGCTTTTTCTGCAAGAACTGCAACCTCCAAATAGCTCATGAGATTTGTGCTGAGAGCTTTTGCTGCCCCAGGCCTTGACCAGAAAGGGAAGATACAGAGAGAAGCAATACAGAGAATAGAGTTTTGCAAAAGCCCCACCCACTGGCAAGAACCTGTGGGCGTTCTCCTGGAGGAAAGCAGTCTTCATGCTTGGCAGGGCTGGTGTGACCTGCTGCTGCTGGGAGGCAGCCATCAAGCATTCACACAAGCCACATCAGCTTAAGACACCCTCACCACCACTGGGCTGAATTCAATCCCTTATCTACCCTCAGTAATACAACTGGAAACACTGCTTTTTTTTCAAGTTTTCCCTCTTCTGACATTTAGCACTAAGATTTAGGTTTGGCCTTCAGCTTGTATCATCTCTTTTCAGCAAACCCATCTTCTCCTTTGCTTTCTCTCTCTCTCTCTCTCTCTCTCTCTCTCTCTCTCTCTTTTATTTTTTTTAAGCTTTTGACTTTGAATCTTAGTAGTTAAACAGAAAACATGCTTAGCAACTCCTCTTTGCGTTCTTCTTTCAAGGAGCTCCTGCAAAGCCCTGTACTTGGCAGCAAGTGCTTATGCCACCCCAACAAAGTCCCTACTGAGCAGCATGCTTTCTGGTGACAGCACTGTCCTTGCATGAATCAGACACGTGGAAAGATGAAGAGTTTAGTGCTAGGGTTTGTATGAATATTCAGCTTAAATATATGTCTGAAGCCCTCATTTCTATAATTAGAAAAGGCTTCCAAAAATCATAATAAAAAATAAAGATATGTGTATGATTGCTGTGAATTGTTTGGCAATCTCGTAAGTACTATCAGATCTTTCTTACACTTGGCGGTGTTGCTGCTGAGTGTAGCAGATGGCTGGGTTTTATCTTTGGCCCTTCGCACAGGAATGTTTTTGCTATTGTTGAAATAACTGGCTTTCAACAGCAATTTTAATTTAACTAATGTACTCTTTGGGAGACAGGGGAAACTTACAAAAGTTTGTTGAAGCAAAGTGTCTGGTCACAGATACACATATTTAAAATGAGGGGCATGTACGAGGCAATTTGGGTAGGATGTTCAGAACAATGGCTTGAAAAAAGCTGCTGTTTATAAATTGCTATTTACATAATCTGCCATTTCTGTTATCTGCAACATTCTGCACAACAAAATTACTGCAAGCAAATTAAATTTAAATGTCACTAGATGAACTAATCTTAGCTAAAGCATAAGAAATTTAAATTAGCCCATCATTAAAACAGTTTGCATGATACCCTTAGAGGATCAAGTAATCTTTTCAGCTGGACAAGGATAGTAACTCAGCTCTTATTTTGCTCTACTGGTAATTTGGCTTTAATCTGAAGATGAGAATTCTCATTCTTAGAAGGTCTCACTGTCCTGCCAAAATGACACAATTCTCACATGGGTGATCCACCTGCAAGTCACCTTATATTTCAGTTTGAACTACTGAACAATGAGGCTGTTCTTGTTTAACTGTGCAATATTTGATATTGCCATATCTGTGACAGCTAACCAGAAATGGAAAAACATTGGGTATTATGGGTTCCTTACAAGTGTCTTCTGACCCTGATTCAGGAAAACACTTAAAGCCAAGATAAATGGGAACCACGTGAGTAGTCTGACAGAAGCTCAAGAGTACTTTATGCTCTTCAAAATAAGCACATACTTACAGTCTTTGGTGGATTAAGGCAAGCATGAGCACAAGTTTGTGGTAATGAGCCTGTGATTTGCCCTGTTAATAAAAAGACCCTTGTTTAGCACTTTGGTGTCCCAGGATGTTTTCTGAATGAGCTCACACAGTACCTGTACCAGTAACAGCAGTATTTGGAGAGCTGGAATAGACAAGGCAACACAAAGTAAGGTACATGTTCTGATTAGCCATCAGCAGTCTGCAGTCAAAGTGATTTTTACTGAAACATGGTGAGGAGTCCTCTCATGAATAAACACCCATCTATGCAGGTTGTGTGGAGCAGAAAGAAATAGGGTGATGATGGGTTGTTCTCTCCACCTTATCAATGCAATGTTCTAGATGCCAAGGGCACTCAACTGCATCAAGTGATGTCCCTACCACAATATGTGCACCCCTGAAGATCTCCTCTTCCTGTCTTTCTTTGTCTCCAGTATCATGAGCCACATGAAGACACTGTGAAACAGTGCTCCTGTACCACTCCAGAGATATTGCCCACAAATCCATGAGATTGCTATAGGTAGTAAAGTCTCTTCTTTACATCCACTGTGGGCCTTATTGCTGAAGAAGTCAAGAGGAAAATCTGGCTATTAGGCTACAACATCTGCTTCTGGACACTCAGCACTCATTGCAGAAGCACATGGACCACAGGAGAGTCAAGCACAGCCTTTCTCTCAAAGATCTCACACAGATCAGCACAGCACAGCAGCTGGGTTCAGCTGCAGCCATGAATCACACCTGTGTGCATGTGCCCCCACCTCTTTACCTTTGCATCCACACTGCAGTGCAACTTGCACAAACCCAGCTCAGCCCAGATGACTCAGTGAAACTTCACATTAGGACAGGGAAAAAGCAAAAAAGAGAGATCTTTCCATTTCCCAGGTCCACCAAGTATGAACTCCATTTCTGCAGATGTTGACCACAGTTCTTTTTGCTTTCTGTACAGGTCTTTCAACATGCATATGTTATATAATCCCATACATGTCTTTTTGTAATGGGATCCATATATGACAATAAGTGTGGAGATAATGAGGGTACAAAAGATTACACACATAACTACCACTGTAAAGAGATGCAGAGACACCTTATGGTCTAGGACGAGGAAATTCAGTGTAGGTAAATTAAGAGACGTGATGAAAATAAGTACTCCTTGCTTTATATATCTAAAAAAGATGAGCTTCAAAAAAACTTTCCAAGCAAAAAAATTTGATGTTATACTAGATAGCTCTATGATGTCCCTGTCTTTAGAGGACCACCTCCCTAGGGAGGAATAAATGTTTTTGTTATTACATGTAGTCCTAAGGAGCACATTCTAAAATAATTTGCTGTAAAAGCATTGCAATTATACTTTAAGAGAAATGTATTTAAATTTATATAGTGAAATAAAACAAATGCAAATATTTTAATGTATTATTTCCTGCCATTTTTTACTTCCTTGTCAGGTTGTTTGTAAAGATGATGGAAAATTCCTGAGGGTACCATAATTGTGTTTCATAATATAATAATTATATGTGCATGACTTTAAAAACGGAGAATCTTTGGGGATATCTTCCTTTTATAGACTGTGATATTATCACAAAAACCAACAGTCATGTCGAAAATCAAATAATTAAATGTCAGAAATTGCTCCTGTTTTTAATTTCTTCCACTAACCATGTCACCATGATTTGTTGGTACATATTTTTACAACAAACACAGAGCACGTAGAGAAACCGTACTTACAAATTGTTAGTATTTTAGACTAAAATTACAGACATCATTCGTTTTAGATAAAAATTTCTAAATATTTCTTTTTTTTTTTTTTTTTTTTTCTCGTATTGACTCAGGCAGCAGTACTAAAGCAGTATAACTGAATTGTGCTTTGTTTTTCTGCAACTGTACTGTAGGACTAGATGACCTCCTGAGTCCCTGCCAAGCTGAATAACTCAACAGCTCTGTAATCATTGCACAAGACCAAGGCTGGGGCTAATTTTAAGCTGCTCTGCCGCTATTCCCCAACTGGTTAAATACACCCTTTTCAAGAGAGAGTAAAAGGATTTGACCAATATTTTAAGTCTAGCCCCATCGCTATAACAGAAGCCTGAAACCAGTCTGAGTCTTACACCATTCTCTCTCCATTTACTGTGGCTGCCTTTTACAGCGGCATTAGTGTGAAATTAATCACGTCCTCTATTTTTAGTTGTCATGCCTACAGCCAGGGTCCAGTGATACAGATCGGCCAACACAAAGAGGGGCAGCATCTTATAAAGTAAACTGATAAGTTTCTTCCATATTCTGTTCCTAAGTTGGAAACTGAACATTTCAAGACTGAGATGAATAAAACCAGGAATGTGAGAATCATAAGGACTCATCAGAGGAGGTCCCCAGAATGATTCATGCTGTCTGGTCTTTGTGTCTTTTCCAGCCCTACAATAGAAAAAAAAAAATCATGTTACAGACGAGAGAGGCAAAAAACAGCGGCAGAGGAACTATAGCCTTCCTTTATTTGAACTATACCACAAAACTAAAATAATGCAGGTATTAACCTGCTAAATGATCACAGACTGCATTTATGTCTAATGCTTATAAGGCATTATGTAACAAAACTCAATCAACGCAGTTTGTCCTGCTTAACATAAACTGTTAGGAAACACTTATTACATCTTGATTCATTTGACCTACTTGACCATGGTAAACAGAGACCTGTGCCTGCCCATACGCAATGCATCTCTGCAGCAAAGGTCTTCATACAATGAAAACTTCTAATAATGAGTACATTAAATTTATTAACAGCTAAGGAAGGAAAGAAGTCTTAGAAGACTACATGAGGACTGTTTACAGACTTATGAAAAAGTTTCAATGTGTGAGTCCATACAAGCATAAGGAATTAGAATGCATAAAATACATGTGTCTTAGAATAACATATTAATGGGCAAGTAAAGCCTAAGCATTTAATTCCAGCAAAGTGAATAAAAAGATAGGAGAAGATAAAGCTCTGTCTCTTCAAGAAGAACCTGATTCATTAAGAAATGAAATGTGGGCTAAATAGAAAGCCCTCCAATAAAGAAGAAGGGAACAGGCATCAATTTACCAGACTGTTTAATAAATTTAGAAATGGATGGCTAATTTCTTTCTTCACTTTTGTCTATGCAAAGAAACACCATAAATTTCAGTGGAGCTTGTCCAAACTTCTAGCATTTTTAATGATGTCTGTCCTTTGTCAGAAAGCTCAATCTTTTTCCTAACCCCTGAGTGCTGTGGTCTGCTTTTCAGTGCTGTAGAAGTTTTTTAATAAGATTAGTATTTTATCTCTTGATGTTCTTTTTAATATTCCAGGCAACTAGATAGTTTCTGTAATGTTCTGTGTGGCTGCCTCCATAAACTGTCTTTATTCTGAATTCACCGAACAGGTGTTTCTTTTATATATCTGCAGATGGTAAGGCTACCAGAAAAGACATCACAGCAAAGCTAAATAGCATTTCTGACAATATAATGCCAATTCCTCATCCAGCACACATCTATCATGGGTAACTTCAAAATGGGCAAGTTCCAAATACCGAAGTGGACTTAGATGGAGTAGTGGAGATACTGAGTTCTGAGGGGTAGTCCAGAAGTCTCCCACTTTCTATAGAAAGAGATGCTTTTGCTTTATGCACAGGAAGGAATACTACTAGAGAAACAGAAAAAGAAAACAACAAAACAAAAAATAACCACAAAACACAACAAAACAACTTCCCAGAAAAAAATACTCTCATACAAGAGGTTGGTTTTAATTTTGATAAAAGGGCTTCTTGGGGATTTCCTGGATTATTTCATTGTTATATTTTGTGCATATTGAGTTGTAATATTAAATAAGATTTTTTAGTGTGGTTTTACAAGAGACAAGACAAGGCTGTGACTTGAGAGGAAAAGGATTTTTTTGTTATTTTGATGTATTATCTGCCTTCCTGTTCTGGTTCCCTTCAAGCATTTGAAAATCACTATTTTTCACTACCCAATATCTTAACTGCTGGCCCTCATAAACAGTTTCACAGAGTCTGTCCAATTCAAAAGCTGTTATGGCATAATCTCATTCCATTGGTCTGGTGTCCTTTTGGATCAAGAGGGCTGATTACGTTTGTAGTGTCTTAGAGATGTGCCCTTTGCCTCCTCCCCATCACAGTTGTGCTGTTGGAGGCACTAGAGCTCAGGCAGGTTACCTGTACTACAGAAAACTGAAAACAACACTGTCTAGACCTATACTGGCAGCTTGCATGGACTAAGGTTCTAAATGTGATGAAGAATAGGACAAAGATTATAGCTTTCACAACAAAATACAATAAAGCTATGTCAATCTGAAGCAAATCAAATTGTAGTTCTATCGCATGTAAAACCACTAGTCCACTTTGGATTTATGAATTTTTTAACAATATTTACAGTACAGAGTAATCATTTTGAACTAAGCTTTATTAGTAGCCTCCATGACACTAGTTTCTACTTGATACCTGTCAAACAAAACATGTAGGTATTAACAAGGCCTTAAAACATCTAAGCAAATAAAATTATAAAAATCTAATATAGAAACCTTAAAGGCAAGATATACCGAAGATCGACAACTACTGATTTCATTTCTTAGGTTCAAGAGCCAAGAAATTTAGACATTTTTATTTTTAGAATATATCACCAACAGATCAGGCCCATGCTTAATAAAAGTACAACTCACTGTATTTTATATGGACCAATATGTCCTCACTCTTAAACGTAGGAAAAACTTTCATAGTTTAATGATCAGACCCAAGAAAGACCTTTTTGTTCCAAAATAAAACTACAGTGGGATTGCATAACTCTGTTTCTCTCACACTCTTTGGCACAAGCTGATAGTTTGTCATTGACACAGCTGATAGGTATGAATTGCCCTAATGGCAACGCTTTGCATCAGAGATCAATCCCTCTATCTACAGCTAAGTTCTGAGATACAGCATAGTTTAGTACAAATTATCATATACATATCTGTTCAGGATTAAAGCACATAAAGAATAAAGTCATAGCCACTGCAGGAAGACTTTGGGGAGAGAATAAATATATTTACTCAAGTTTTAATTAGTCAGGATAAATGATAAAGATCTTAATTTCTGTTGTTTTTTATAAAGAGGTGTAAATAACACTAATTCATTTTTAGCTTAGCCCCATTATCAGGCTTAGATCCCAATGTATTTCTATTCATTAACTGATAGTGATATTTGTTAAGAGTTTGCTACTAACACCGGCCATAAATCTTTTATTCATTTTTCTAAGGCTGTAAGAAAACTGAGAAAAATCATAAAGGGCAGCCTGACCATTCACAGCTTGTTTGTTATGAAAATACCAGTTAAGAATTCCAAGCTGATTGTTAGTTCCATTAAAAATTTATTAACTAATAGTTTCCAGGAAAGAAAGGAGAGAGGAATAACCTCTTGATTTACAAAGGTACTGAATCCCCAGTATAATGCAGTAGAAATCTGGAAGAAATAGATTCTAAGTATTCAAACCAAATTACCTTAGCAAAATGAACCTTCCTCATTACTTGATAATAAACACTATATAAAGAAAAAACCTAGCTTAATTCTGATTGAACTCTAAGGTCCTGAAAACTGCTACCTTATTCATCAAGTCCAGTTGGAAATTACTCTGGATCAGTACACAGACTGGAACATATAAGGCAGACTGTGGAAGTACTCACATTCTAGGTGAATTTGCATTTATGAGCAAGTCCTGAACATGCAAAGATATGAAAAAGGGAGTTCTGTGTTCATGTACTTATTTATTTAACACACAAATGCAACATCAGCAACATTCAGCAAGAAAATGTATTATATAATAACTACTTTATTAGGCAAGAATAGAGCATATAAAGGGAAAGGAAATATTATCATCCCAGTTTTACAGAGCATGAAATAATGAACAAAGAGCTTAGTGGCTTATCTTGAGTTACATAGGAAGTCTGAGGCACAGGCAGGAAATGAAACCAGGACTGCCTGCTTTGCTCCCAGTTCTTGTAAGATCAGCCATCACCTTTAAGTCTATATATCTGGGATCAAAGACATACAGGTGCTTTCAGACTAAATCAGAGAAGTTTTGTACAGCACTGTTCTTATAAGCAGTAAACCTTCAATTTAATCTATAATTGAAGAGACAGCAGCATTGCCAGGAGGCAAGCCCATGACAGGGCACTGGTTCAGTATAGAATATGGCTACTCATGAAATTTTTAGTATTTTTTCCTGTATCAGGTCTGTGGCCATTAAATTTTTCCATTTAAATTTACTGTATCTAGTAAGATCATGACCACAAATAACACAGCAGCAAGAAAACAAATCGATAAAATATATCACAGATATAGTCTGACCAAGAGATCATTTGCTTTTACAGAGCAGAACAAGAAGCGTTACTTAATTAGACCTGGGGCCACAGGTTTGTAAGATGAAGGGATATTGATGGGTTATTATTCAATTTCTGCTGGACAGTCGAACTCTCCAATGTAAACTGTAGACCCACACAGATCCTCGTTACACAGCTACCTCCTGAAGGAGCCTCAGGAGAGCCCTGACTGGTCACTCCCATTCCTTTCCAAGGAAACAAGAGTGCACTGAAGAGTGAGGATGAGGTTTGCCCTTATACAAAATCTGCAGGTGGCCAGACTAGGCATGGCTACCACAGTACAGCCTTACAGTAACACATGGCTGCAAAGCTTCAGATCACCGTACCTCCTGACATTTCATTATGCTTGGCCTATCTCAGAATTAAGAATGTATTTAATTTCTTTGTTTACTAAATCTTTTTCAGAAATATTTTCACCATCTGCAAATGAATAAAATGAAAGAAAATAACTATCTGCCTGAAAATATAATTTTTGATTTTTTTCCCCCAGTATAAGGCACCCAAGGAGAAATAAATGACCTTCTGATTGAATGTAAAACAGAATTATGAATGTACCACATCTGTGTTGTTATGGCTTAGAACAATTATTGAACAACTCTTTGTTCCAAAAGATACTCCAAGAGCCCCCAGTATAAAGGATTACAAAACAAATACTACTGAGTTAAGGAGCAGGAGTGTTTAATAAGCAGTGAATCCATGCAGGCAGATTCCACTAGTATTAGTGATTTATCTTTACCTCTCTTTACATGTTTTCCTGAATGAAATTATAGTCCCTCCTAAAAATAATAGATTTCTCACCTCAAAAGGAGCAACTAAAAGCTAAGAACAAGATACATACACTTTGCATGTAATTACAGGTTTCTTGATGGATATTAATTGAGTTGCATTAGCTGATGATTTGGTCCCTTTTGGTCCCTTTGGTCCCAGGACTGCATAATCTCAGATTCATATATTATCATAGAATCACAGAATGTGAAGAATTGGAAGGGACCCACAAGGATCATCAAGTCTGACTCCAGGCCCTGCACAGCACCATCCCCAAGAGTAAAGCTATGTTCCTGAGAGCAATGTCCAAGTCCTTCTTGAACTCTGGCAGATTTGGTGCTGTGACCACTTCCCTGGGAAACCTGTTCCAGTGCCCAAACACTGTCTGGGAGAAGAACCTTTTTCTAATATCCAACCTAAACATCCCTTGACACAACTTCAGGCCATGCACTTGGGCCCTGTCACTGTCACCACAAAGAAGAGATTAGTGCCTTCCTCTTCTCTTCCTCTTCTCTTCCTCTCATGAGGAAGTTGAACACTGTGATGAGGTTTCCCCTCAGTCTCCTCGCCTCCAGACTGAAGAGACCAAATTACCTCAGCTGTTCCTCATAGGATTTCCCTTCAAGGGACTTCATCTTTGTTGTCCTTATTGGGACACTCTCTAATCATTTAATATCTTTCTTATATTGTGGCACCCAAAACTGACCCCTCAAGGTGAGGCCATCCCAGAGCAGAGCAGAGAGATGTTGAACTTCATATGGTTGGTGATTTCTCTGTTCTCTTATTTGTCGAGGTCTCTCTGCCAGGCCTCTCTGCCTTCAAGGGAGTCAACAGCTCCTCCCAGTTTTGTTTCTGCAAATTTCTGCAAATGTGCTCAGTATCCTTTCTTGTCCTGCATCCAAGTCATTTATGAAGACGTTGAAGAGCACAAGGCCGAGGATGCAGCTCTGCAGAACCCCATTAGTAGCAGGTCACCAGTCTTATGCCACCCTATTCACTCTAACTCTTTCTGCCCCAATTAGCTGGATAGATGTATATGTAAAACTATCCCACTCAGACCATGCCTTTGATTACAACTTTCTCAGCTGCAATGGAAACCACCCACCTACCACTGTTCTCAGGGAGAACAAAGGTAGTTGTGACCATATTCTTCTCCATCACCCACACCATCTCAGTGCCACTGCCTGTCCTGGGCTTACCAACTTTTTCTACCTCTCTAGGACTTTAAATCTGTGAGCCTGACTTCCCATCAGCTCTCGATTCTCTCCCACTCTGCCTGCCATTTAGTTTGCAGTTAGTTGCTCCTATCTGTGTTTATGTCTCCTGCACCTTTGGTCACGACCAGGAAAACTGTTTCCATCTAGCCTGTCAGTCAAGTCCGCAGCACAGCTGGCACCTTTGGCAATAACTCCAAATCACCAACAATTTTTCTAAATTATGATATTTCTTACTATCTTACAGATAAATATTTGGATAGATTTTTATGATTCAATATGTGACTGACATTACAAAGTTTTTGCTGTTTCTGACATGTCTTCTTGCCCAATTGTGCCTATTAAAATTTTTATTCAGGGAGCACCTTCTTGGCTTGTGGCTATAGCAGTGTCTCTCTGTCTCTCCACAGACAGTGAGAGACAGGTTTTTTTTTGCTCTCCAGCTACACACCATGTGTTTTGGATTCCTTGAAGCCTCTGTCTATCCCGCCTGAACCTCTTATTCAGTGTCAGGAGTTACCTCACAACTCCCATTCCCATAATACCACCTACCATTCTGTACTTTCTAATTTTTCAAGGATGCTTTTGGGTAGCCTCCTCACAAGATTAGTTCTCATTAGACATTTCCAGCAATGGCATTCAGCACTGCCCTACCTTGTGTCAAATCTGCTGGTTTTTATGTCATGTTTGTTGGGATAAACAAATCTGAACCAAGGCTTCAGGCTCCTGGGCACCATGATGATGGAAGCAATATAAATGCTTCCAGATCTGAGTCCTAACTCCATTGTTTCTGAATTCGATGGTCCCAGTAGATTCTCTGAACTTAAATCAGATGAAAGGAGAGCAGAAATCACTTTATGCATTGTAGGTTTTGTATTAATCTCTATACAGAGTTCCAATCTGAATACGGTTTTGCAGCATGCAAGGGCCATTTATTTCCTACCATGACCATCTCTAATTGACATAAAAATGAAGCGTTGCCACTTAATCACAGGGTTCCTTCCTTACTACAAATTATATATAACATTTTATTATGGTGTATTGCACTTTCCAAAATTAAAAATAAATGTCTGTACTCATGTCAACATGAGTCATTCCAGCTTTTGGTCTTTCTCACAGAAAATTCTACTCCAGCCTTTTAGTTACCAGTTAGGTTCACTTAGTGCTCTATACTTCCCAAAGTAATGTATTCCTGATTTCTGTACTAGGATAACAAATTGTTTTGTAGGGGATTGCTAACTAAAGGAATGCAATTTACCCAATAAGGTGAACAAAAATTGATTTTATATAAGCTCATAGTAGCAAATCTAATTTGTGTTATCAGGTGACAGGGCCAGGATAACTCTTGATTATAACTCAAATCACCCATTTAAAACTCTGTGAAGTATTTTTCAGATCTATTTTCTTTGTGTTCAGAGTATTCCACAAACAGTGTAAAAAAAAAAGGTTAGTCTGAAACAACCTCATTGCTGCTGATATAGGAGCAGTTTAGGAAAAGTCCTCCTTAAAACCCAATCATAACAGCAATGAACTGACCTGCTGGAGAGCTGCAGCCCACAGTCGGACAGGCGGAGTCACCACCTCACGGACGACTAGATGGCACTGTTCTGCTCGGCACAGCTGCAAACAGACTTGTTTGCTTGGCTGCTGAAACACCCAAACACCTGACTGATGTAGCTTTCGTAAACAGAATGAACACCAAAGAGAAAAAGGCAATCTTTTTCCTTTTCTTCTTATTTATTGTAAGGGTACTTAAAAAAAACCCCTGATCATTAAAAATACATAATCAGGCATTGCATATTACCTGATTACTATTATTCTGGTAATTTCCAACATGGTCTTGTTAGCTAAATGCTTTAATCATTATAGACCCCAAATTAAAATCAAGTTGCAATGAGCAATGACAGTTATATTAAAAACATATTTTTTCATGTGAGATTCAATGATTTTAAGAGGAGCTAATTTAAGTATAACTGATGGTCTAAGAGGGGAACAATATTCACTGTCATTTGAGGAGATTCAAAACTAATTATATATATGGAAAGTAATTGCATGTGTGAAACAGAGGAGTTCAAGGGACAGACCCAAAGGACAAAACTGTTAAACGATGATCTTTTTTTTCAGTGCAGTGTTTGAACCAAGATAATGATCTCTTATTAACAAAATCAGGGTTTTATTCTGATTTGTTAATGATCTAGGGTGAATCTGTGAACTGTACTTCGAAATTCACAGCTGACCTGCCCCTGCAGAGCCAGCTGGAACCTCAGACCTGCACGGATGCACCAGCTGGAGCTGAGAGGTGGAATAAGGCTCTGGTGGAATAAGAGGTGAATTTTTCATCATCCAATTCAGGCAAAATTAAGCAAATTAACTCAGATCACCTCTTTAAATGCTCCAAAGAGAATGTTTCTCTGATCCCATCTGTTCAGCAGAAGAACTTTGGAAACAAGTATCCCCAGAAGAAAGGTTCCAAGAAACACCTCTGGGTTAAGAACTTCTTAAATCATTGCAGCTTTTTGTGAAGTTAAGGTCTGTGCTTGACATCTTTATTCCTTTATAGAGTTTGTCCATCCAAGGGCTGGAGAAGACTTAATGTAATTTAGATTGCAAAGGGGAAATACAGAAGATCTTGATAAATTGCACATCCTTTCCTGATTTACTTCTGTTACTCCATGCAATAATCTCATATATCACTCACCTCAAAGACTCAGCTTTTCTTTACTACCAAGCCATGATAAAGTCTTTGCAGAGGTCTTTATATATTTATGTCTGGCAGAGCAATAATCTGCCACATGCCAAATAGAAGACTTTTATGTGATCATTCTAATACTTCAATCTTTTAATCTGGAATAGAAAAGCTAAAACTGTGGGAGAGGGCTTCGTATCTCATATTTATCCAGATTTCTGAAGTTTTTTTCTACTCCATGAAAGAATGATGCAGACTGCTAAGCGACAAAGGATTTGTCTAGTTCACCAAATCTTTTGCTTTAGGACTTCTTTTGCCTCCAGTATTTACAATAAGGCACCTTCAATTTCTAGTAGCTACATTGTTCTTTGACAAACCTTTGCCCTAATATTGCTATAGGCCTAATGTAAACTATTCAGCTGTGCTCACAATCAACCACAGAATGAATTGCCTTGCAGAAAAGGGAGAGAAATTATGTCTCAAAGACCTCTAAAATAAATTCAATAAAATTGATAGAACCCTTCCAGCACTTTGCCTGAGAGCAAAGCATTTCTCAGCAGGCCCATCAGGTCTGGCATGGGTAAACCGGGCGACCCACTCACACTGCCTCCCAGCTGGTGCACACACAATTTATGCAGAGCAACCTCTTTTTCAATCTCTGATCCCACATGTCAGACCCAGTTAGATGATGGGTCACTCCTAGATGTTCCAAGGAGCATTCAGTTATTGCTTTTTTTTTTTTCTTTCACTACATTTCTGTTATACATAGCTTCAGTTAAGACAAGTCATTATTGTTATCACTGTTTAAGAAGTTTGCAAGGGTGATGTTTAAAATCCATAAGGTTTCTGGGACTATTCAGCTGTTTTAAATTAATTTATCTTCTTTTTAATTACAATTTTTGTCTCTTTTTTCCCCCCAAAACGTGATATGTTCTAACCCACTTCAGATCTTAAATCTTTTGTTGTACAGCTGACAGGAGGTTGACTTAGTACAAGGGAACTAATGATGTGAGGATAAGAAGCAGCAGGCATAGGAAACAGTGCATGGACAGCTTTTCCTATGGCAATGAAAATACTGTATATTTTCACTGATATTGTAGAAAAACTTGATATTGTAGAAAAACAGAGCCTTTGACTTACTCAGCACAGAGAATCTGTAGCCCAGGGTCCTCCTGAAGCACAGGATGGTCAGGTATTTCACTCCTAGCAGAGATGGGGGTTCTAAGGTCAGAAGTACAATAGCCACAACAGGGTGAGCTCTGTGGAGCTGTGTCTCATCATAAGGGTACTGCTGTGGAGTGTCCATTTCTGGTATTCAAAGATTGTAAACCAAACATTAAGAATATGGGAGTATTTAAAAGAGCAACATCTACCATCTTACCATGTACGAATGGGATATCTTACAAATCTATTTTTATTATCTAGAATCTCCTTAATTAAATTTAAACCTATTTTTTCCTTAGAAGCCTAGAAAGTTAGGAGACAGTAAAAATTCCACTACCAGAAGCTTCAGGATAAAATTCTGTATACTGACAATGCTGACTGTATGAGATGCTACTTTTTCAATTACCAGTTCATTTTGTGTTATTTTTTCTGCTTTATTCCCAAGTAAATCCATCTTGCTGCCTTACCAGCCCCACTCTGCTTTGCTTTTGAGCTCTAACAAGATCACAGCATGAGGTAGCATGATTGCCATCAATAGGCAGAACAGGGTTATGATCATGGTGATTTGCTGAGACATCCAGGCCTGTAATTGCTTAATAATAACCATATCTGGTCTTTTTTTGCACAGAAATCCTGTGTTAAAGTTGTCTCTGAATCTTAGCTAACTCAAAGTCGTAGTGCAAAAAGTACACCTGCTTGCAAATGGTGCAACAAATAAACACACCATCAGATAAGTAAAATGCTACAATACAGGAGTAAGAGCAGCGAGCAGAGAAATCCCTGCTTGGAAAAATCAGGCTTGAGAAGCCCTTGGTTTCCTGAAATAAAATAGTCATAGTCATACTTAGGAAATACAGTTCTATATCTCAAATTATAGTTCTATAGGACATCCTGTTTGCTTGAGGTCACTTTTCAATTTTTCATAATTTTTTTTTTCTGATCTGTCAGTGAATCCTAACTTCTGAACATGATTACTTCATTCTTTCAAAGCTAGTCCTAAGGAATGTCATTTGGGTGAGGGTTAGAAAATAGTCTTGGAGGAAAGACTTTTTGTTAAATGCCTTCTACATTAAACTATTTTAATAACCATGATTGATTGCATGCATTTGTCTGGACCAACCACTATAAACATTAATCTTTGCAAGAGAAAGTACTGAGGATATTGAGGTGATTTTTTTTTTTTTTTTAATGCAGAAGGAAATTAATGTCTGGGACAAGCTGTCAAGTAGCAGTTGTACCTGTCAACATCACTTTGTGTCTGTGTAATACATAAATTATACCACAAACACATAGAACAAAATGACAGTCCAGACATGAAAGTTAGACAGAAGGATATACAGACTCAGATAAGACACCTGTCTGCCTTTTCTGATTAAATTATACCATTTTGAGTAACATCACTAGGTATATAAGCATGGGAATTCTATGAATAAAAATGTAATATTTTTCAATATTTTAATGATGAGTTTCTCCATATATGCTTTTTTTCAGCACTGAGGAGTATCATTACAGTGTAGAAAATGCTACCGAAGAGAAACTAAGAGCAATAAAAAGCAGGGCAGCAGCAATCAATATTAGGATACAAAATCTGGTAAAACCAAAACAATTCAGTTAAAAGTAATGACATAAGTTTATATAACTAGTCAAAACTTATAAATCAAATGTCCTGGCAGCCCACCATCTGAGTCAGTTTGTTGCTCAAAGGTGTTTGAGAAAAAAAAAAAGGTGTTTGGACCAAAACTGAGTGAGGTCAATTCCTGGCTGCTGAGGGAGAAGATTATGGTCTTTACATGTAAATCAAAAGTTATGTATTATATACTATGGTATAAATATGAAATAAAATAACTCCTCTGTTCTGGTGAGGATGGGATGATATGAACAGTGGCTGGAGTCACAAGACTTTGGGACAGATTGGGTAGATGCTGAAGCAAAGGACTGGACCATGCAGAAAGCAACTTATGCCTGGCAGCAGATTTTCCAAGTACTTTTCTGCTTCTGTAATGATATGAGCAGTGAAAAATGACAATGATGTGCTTGAATCAAGGTTTTATATTAATTTATACTTTTGCCCATGGGACGTTGCTATGTACTTAAATAATTGTGCAAAGTTGTGTGTTATAAGAATCCAGAGGCTCACAGCTACAGGAGAGAAAGGAGGAATAAATCAAGGTAAACCAGCTGGTTTGAGGGTGCACATACCTGTTAGATTTCATGGTGTTCCCAAACAGACTTTCAAGCTGTCAATTTCTCAGTCTGTTTAAGAGTATTATATTTTACACACTTGCTACTAGATTAGTCTAAGGAAAACAGCCAAAATCTGCAGCATTTGATTTAATTCACCTGAGAAAGATTTCTGATCCTCAGTCTAGTCTTTAAAGACTTTTTGGCAATTGTAACTTAAAAAAAAAATACTCCCAAAAATGTCAAGTAGGAGCACAAAAAGTAATTGCTTGTTTGATCAGTCTTAAACTGCCTGAACTTTCCACGGGTAATTTTTACCCATCAAATCAAAAGACTGACTTCTTCCAGGCTGCATTGAACTTCTTTAAATTCTTTCAAATAAAAAGAAGTTATATCACAAAAGAACCATGTTGTCCATATCTGAACATGATGTGTGTAATCACATTTTAAAAAAAATTAAAATATGGATTCCCCACGTAGAGCAAATGATTGATCAACCCTTCAGAAGTTTTACCTATAGAAAAGCATCTTCTGCATCCAAAACTGTAAAATCTAAATTTTAAATTGTATGTAAATGAATAAATTCCTATCTTTTTTTTTGCTTGTTTTTTTTTTTTTTTTTGTTTTTTTAACTGAAAGCGCGTTCATGTTGGAAACTCTGAGGATTCTGCAGTTTTAAAGACACATTATATTTCAAGGAATTTGCAAACCTAATTAAAGGGCAGATTCAAATTGTTAAAGGGATTACTGAGCCTTCTAAGTCAAAGCGTCTAACTTAGGTTCAGTTGATGGATTCCAGAGGGAACAAATCTAAGGCCATGACTCTAGAAAATATATACACTTGAACACCTTTTTCTGCAAATACCAAGATATAAACTCATGCATCTCCTCAGGGCAGTGTCTTTTAACTAGACAGATCTTTCTCAGTTGTCTTTCTTAGGAATATTTTCCCAAGTCGAAGCCTATAATAATATACCTGCAGCAGAATGTATATCTGGTGGGAGTAGAGGATGTTCTTGTGTCCTTTGGCTCCTGGCATTTTACTACACGATCAAACTGCCACAGATGATATTTTCAAGGACAGCTAATCACACTGCACTTAGGCAAACAACAATACTCAGCTTCACAGAGTCAGAAAGTCCAAGGCTATGGAAACAACATTACACTTTAAAGGAACTTCCTAACAAATTTGTAGATTCAAGCTCACTGGCAAAGTTTGGGGTCTTAAAACTTAGAGGCCCTGGCAATTTCTGGCCCAAATACCCCTCACACACAAACTTATATTAAAAGAACAAGGAAAAAAACAATCCAACCCCAAACTGATTGCATATAAGTTATTTTTGTGTGGCAGAGCATGTTCTTATCTTCACAATATACAGAATGAAATACAATAACTCACCAGTTCATCATTCAAAAATCTAAATCTGATTGTACAATGAAAATGCAATTTTGTCTCATCAGGTTCCATAGCGCTGAAATGCTAAATTTAACAATAGAAACTGATGTGATATGTTTGAAATTAAATTGAATCACTGCAAACAATGGTATCTTCAGGGGCCAGCCTTAACTGAATATGTTTTTTCACTTCATTTTGCAAAGAAATCATCAAATATAATGGCTTCAAGCAATCTAAGTGACATGTAGGTTAAGAAAATAGAAAAGCACCACTGAAAAAATGCCACACAGAAAGAAGGAGAAATTACCACGCACAGCACTGAAGGCCTTATCACTTCCATATTTCATCTGGAGTCCTTTTAAGCAAAGCCCAGCCTTAAACCAGCAAAGTCAGTAAAAAAGATTTAAACATCTTCTACCCCTGAATAAAGCCCAATGTAAGAAGCCCACCTGGTATATGACCATAAAAGGTGGATACAGAGGTACAAGTTTGGATTCTTTATCGAATGTCAGAAGATTTGTCAGGAACCATGAGTGGGAAGACAGCAGAACAAGTTCTCAGCCCACAGAGCCAGCCCGGTGGGCACCGCTGGCCGAGGCCAGCCACCCCATAGGACAGGCCATGGGCTGAGCAGCACGGGCTCTGCACGGCTGCTGGCTCCACACAGGAAACTTGGGAATTTTCCTGCAGAAGAGGAGAATCTTACAGTGATTTTCATCCCCTTTCCTGGAAGAAAGGGACAGTACAGGCCTGAGAGTGCATCAGAGATATATATTAGAAAGAGGCTTGCTTAGCTCACCACAATCATTTTAAAACAGGATGGATCTCAGTCTGATTTTAGTCATTTTGTGGTCATTTATTTCCTTGAAATAATGTGAGAAGTATTTTTCTTCAATATACTTTCTTCACCATATACTAATTATTTTTTTTTCTCTTGTCTCCAAATGCAAAATAAAAGGTCAGGGAGAAATACCCAGTGTTGTTTGTTTCTTTTGTAGCTGAACTGCCAGCCAATTCTTCCTTTCAGAGCCAGATGGCTGTTAGGTAATTCTAGTATCAACTGTCCAATTCCTAGATGCCTGTTTAACAATATTTTTCATTTTTATTTGTTTACTTTAAGGATAGATCTGCAGGGAGGTTTACAGTCTCTATCCTTACTTGGGGAAAGCCTATATGAATAAAGAAGGGGTTAGGAAAACAAAACCTGTGAGGTTACCTGGGGAAGACTTTCTCCTAATCCTTTCAGGAAAATAATGAGCTGAGTGATTTATTGAAAGAAAAAGCACTCAATCGAATACTGCTCAAGTCCTTAGACAATATGGACATCTGAACCTTCCCTGCAGGACAGCAAACATGTCCACAGCGGTGTTTGTTTTTCAGAACTGAGCTCCACTGACTTCTGTTGGCCTCCAAAGCTCACTTCTTCAGTGACATGCTTCTGAGGGCTCACCTCAGGAGCTACAGAGACCTCAGGAGAATTTCTAGGGAAAAAATGTAAATTCACAGAAACCAGCTCAGTATCTCACATGAAAGCCTGCAACACTCTCACTGGGTTAATGCCACTGCTGCAGCTGGTAAAATAAGAGTCCAGAACTTACTTAAAACAACAGTTTCCAGGTGTACCTTTTCAAAGAGCAGGGGCTGAGAAGGCTCTAGTGTTCCTTTCATGGCTTACAGCTACTGTTTGGCTCCTAAGCTAACAAAAATATCAAAACAGTAGTAGTAATAATAATAATAGCAGTAGTAATAGAAATAACAATAATTCTAATAATGAAATTTTGTCTTCCTTCTACATTCATGTTCTTGCTCTGGGTAAGTTATACAACTAAGGTGAAAAAATGCCAACCTGCTAGTCAATGATCTTAATTAATATCTACCAGTGGAGAATACAACAGATGATAGATCAAAAATACCATATGTGTCAAACTGAGACATTTTCACATTTACCAATATAAAGGAACTTTAATAAAAAAAATATTCACCATATCCTTCCTGTATTATTAAAATTTAAACTAGGGTTTGTTTTTTTTTTTTTTTCTATGTGTAAAACTTCTGAGAAGTTGGCAAACCCTTTGTTAGCCCTGGAATTGCAGAATTTTCACTATTTATTTTAATATTATTATCTTAATAGCAGAGTGTACCGAGGTTACAATGACACAGTTTTCATGATAGCCTTTTTATTCTGAGGAAATGAAATAAGTCTAGTCTTACATAGCAGAATGCAAGAATCCATTCAAATCAAATGCATAAAGTCAGATCAAGTGAGTAAAGATTAGGTATGGAAAGCTCACACAGGTAATTACACTTTTATACAGCATTTCACTCTGATGACAAAAATTTTGCAATATGACAGCATCTCAGCATCCTCTACATTACATGTTCTTTTACAGGCTGCCCCTGGAAAGTCAAGAGTAAACTGGGAATCACACCATGATCCCTTTGATTTATTCCAGCTATTTTTCTTGGTGACAACATTTCTGTAGGTCAGATTCTGTCTTATGCCTGTGCAGCTGCAATGTTTTAAAAGAGCGTCAGAAGCAGAAAAGGCAAGAGATAACTGACAGCATAATCAATAGCTTGCTATTGATATATCAATAGCTTGCTATCTTGGGACAAAATTTGTGTAGGGGTCCAAAGGAAAGGTTCAGCTTTGTATAATAAGAGAAAAGGTAGCAATTTAGTAATTATGTGACTAGAGACACTGATGATAGAGATTAATTTTGGAGCACCCTTTTGGTTATGTTGATGTGGACAGACAGAGCAAGAATGAACAACTAAGTTGCCTTGGGCAGGAATTTTAATGGTGAAGGAGAGCAGAATTTGGAATGTGAATCAGGAAAAAGAGATCTGAAAGCACATTGATCTTGGGGAACTGGAGACAATCATTAGGGAATATGACTCCAATTACATATACTGCTTTAAGAATATTTGTACTCAACTCAGACATTACATTTTAAATGTATGACTCTTTGTCAGCCCTCCCTATGGCTAGACAAATAGTCTCTGGAAGTTAGACTGAAGGCTGATGAACAGAAGTAATTTGCTATCACAGAGTAAGTACCAGGGTTTCATCTTGATTTGATAGAGGATTCATTCAAACTTGAGTTTTCAATGCCTTCTTTCTTAAAATTATACAATTATATACATTTTCTGCATTCTTATGTTCATGTAATTTAATTAACAAAGGTAAAAGCATAAAGCTTTTCTTAGAAGTTGATAAATGTGAGGTTAATGAGCAGTGGAAGGAGCAATTTGAACCATGCAGCCACACTACTTGGTTCTAAATTAGCTGTAACCACTCAGAAAATGGACTTAGGTATCATCATGGACCATGCAATAAAAATCTCTGATCTCTCTGTGACAGTAGTTAAGAAGCAAATAATTTGCAAGAATTTAAGAGGATCAGATGGGAAAGTAATAGCAAAAGTGTAATAGAGCCATTCTCTGAATAGAAAGAATGATGTGTCTGGCTCTAGGCTCTCTATCCCCTCTAGGCTCTCTATCCCCACAGAAGACAATGTAGAAAAGAAAAGTGCTCAGTGACAGATGAAGAGAATAAGTTAGATGAAGAGAATAATTAGATACAGGAAAGAGAGAATGGTACTATTTTCAGAAAATAATTGGAACAGATACGCACAAGACTGAATGAAAAATTTCTTAATTTTTTTAAAGTTGTCCCTCTTTCTAAAGCATCTGTACTTTGTTGCAACCAGTCCTGATGGTGTCAGTACTACACTTACTACAAACAAGTCTTATCTAATTTCTAGGTGATAACAGTAGTATGAAGAATTTTCTTGAAGCCAGCTCTGTGAACATCTTTCTATTTAATCTGTCATCTACATTTTCCTGTGACCTGTTTCCTATTCCCAGTGAGGCTTATTGATACAGTAGAAAATGATGCTTCCTGAGAATGCAATTCAGTTCCTCCATGCTAGTAGCAGGTGAGCGATTGCCCAGGCATGCATGGCTCTGCTATGCAGATCACACACAACTCTGGATATCCTTCAAAATGTTTGATCATGTGAGTGTCAGTAAATAACCTCATCCTCAGGTGTATTCTCTCCCACATAAGGACCAGGAAGTTGGCTCTGGGTCCAGGTGAGGGAGGACAATGTTAGCAGAAAGAAGAAATTACTCTGAAGCATTTTCTGTGCAGTCAGCTGTGGTTAGAGGTACATATTCATTACGGCCAATTGAGCCTGTTGCTAAGGCATGCTCTCTCATCTCTCCATGCCACTAAACTCTCACAGCCAGCATCTCCAAACAGTTTCAGTTGCCTGGGAGACCCTGCTCTATCCTGGCGAGCAGCAGCTGGCCTCCCTTTTGCACACCTTCAGAGGGGCTCTGCTGAGCTGCAGTGACCTGCCTCAGCACAAAGCACTCGTGAGCAGCAGAAAGTGCCCATGCCCATCCCTCCAACAACCTGAGGAACTGTGGAACAACACCACTGCATACATGAGCAGCACAGATTTCCCAGAGTACCATTCAGGTCCACAGGCTCTAAGCTTTTCTTAAAGATGCATCATGGTACAGGCCAAATCCAGCTGGAAAATCCAGGATGAATATCACAGTTTATACCTCAGGAACAAAATAATTTTATTTCTAAATTAATACAGAGAACTCAGATTTTTCAGGCATATGAAAATGTGATATGAACTTGCATAGGCAGTAAGCTCAGCTGCAAACTCCATCCTCTTGCCTCGACTTCAAAGAAAACAGCTTCAAATTTATGTTCTTTAAAATAAAAAGCAGCTAATATAATAGAAATTAAATTTAAAAAAATATAAACTTAGACAATAATTCCATCAAAACCAAGCACTGCTTGTCACACATTTCCTTTCCTTGGAGAACAGATGAAAAGAATGAACCACCTATAATTTTGGCCACTTGGGTCATTTAAAGAATTACTGCCAAAATAACTGGAAGAGCTTCTTGTCTGTGACTCACATTTTTCTGTTAAAATCCCATAATGAAAAAACACACATTTGTGACAGACCTTGGCTTCTAAGTAATAGCACATCACATGATTGCTTGAATCTTTGTGCTTGTTTATTTCTAAACCAAATTTCCTCAAGCTAACAGCTTTTCAGGAAGATTATGACTGTATTTTTGAAGAATCTAATTTGCATGAGTTTTTTGCAATATAAAACCAGAAAAAACCCCAAAAAATATACAAAGCATGTCTTCTGCTATCACAAGTAAAAATTTTCAATTAGCCTAGATCACTGTTCTTTACATGCCCAATGCAGTTATCAGATATACTGTGGAGCATTTCTTAAACTTGTTTAGATACTGTTGAACATTAGATATGCACGACGTAAAAATTAAATATTGGTTTATTTACACCTCAACTTCATCAAAATTCATTGAAATTTAGTTAGGTTTTTAAATTACCCATAAAAATAGATTTTCTTCAAAGGAGCTTTTTTTTTTTTAAAGGGGCCCTTTAAACCCTACTTGGAATCAGGCTTCAGATAAAATTTCCAGATGGTAGTTTCATTCCAGACAATCTGCTCTTTCGAGTGCCTCTCTCTGTAAAGCCCAATGAGCATCAAGTGCATTTATCACATTCTGATGCAGTTCCTGGCATAAGATAAATTTATTTTTCATCTAATAGCATATCAAATATTTTACATTGTAATAATTGATGCAGCAATTGCAAAATTGCTGTTCAGCAGTGGGAAAAAATGCCATTACAGAACACAGCCAAGCACCCTGGCAGTCTGATGTGAACCCTAATGAATTAGCTGACAAACGAGCACAATAAGTTCTACTCAAGTATGCTCTCTAAGCAGCAATTCACAAAATCTGCTTTTCACTGTATTTTTCCCTTGTAAGCCTAAAATCCAAGCAAATTAGTTCTCAGCTGGGGTCATCATATTAAATAGAAAACATTTGAAGAGAAGCTTCCAGACTTGCTCCCAGCCCAGTGCTGTCCTCAGCACTTCCTTTCTGTGCACTAAAGCCCTCCAAGCCTCTCAGCACTAGCCATGCTTTAACACTTACTGGCTGTGACAGTGAAACAGATGGAACAAGAACATTTTGACCATAGACCAAACCAGGATTTGCTCCTTGGAGATGTGTCTCCCTTGGCCTGTTGTACTCTTGCCTCAGAAGAGTCCTTCTGTAGCATCCTTGGCTCACGCTGAATCTCATAGAACCTTCACAGCACTGAATTTGCTAAAGAGATTTTGAAATTCTCTACTGCAATCATAGAGCAAAGCCTGCCTACCAAGTGTTCTGTAAATCTTGTTCTGGCAGATTTTGATTCAGAAATAGGATGTAGGCCTTATCTCAATTGAGGATTGCACTTTATTGAAGATAATGTGGCATGGGAATTAACTGCATCAGTATTTCTAATCTTAAGAAAGTTTTTCAAAACTGATTGATCACCTGTATTTCTTCTATTCCATCACAGTACAGGGTAGCCTGGTAGAGCTAGGTAGTTGTTGGTTGTTCCTTGTGGACAGAGACAATCTTCATCACTCTCAGTGAGCCTTCTGTGCACATAAAGACAGGACAATTCTCCACCAGACTACCAACCCACAGCTTGCTAAAAACTTCTGAACTAGTCCACAAAGGCTAGCAACATGAAACTGGAACTGTAGGATCCAGTGGCTTTGGGCAGACATATCTCTTCATGACACATAGGAAGAATCATAGAATCATTTAGGCTGGAAAAAGCCATTAAAATCTGAAGACCTCACATAACGATGGACAGAAATGACAATGTACTTTAGAGACAGAGATTAATCTCCTCTGATATTGGTTGGGAATAACAAAAACTTTTCCAGTCTGAGCAGCCCTGACTGATAAGGGACAAACAGATCAGCAGCCACCTCTGCTTGGATGGTCTTAAATCAGAGTGGAAGGACTTTCTCTCAAAGCTGCGTTCACATTTGTAGGTGACACTCAGTTACCATTTGAAAGGTAAATTCCGTCATCCTCCTCACTATCTATCCACCTGACAAACATACCAGGAATACTCAGGTATGAAAGCATTCAGGAGAGAAAGCTCAGGGTTGTTCATCCTGTTGCTTGCCCAGAGGGCTCCTTGGAAATGACAGTGACTATCCATGCAAATGGAAAAAGTGCCTCTCAGAAAGCACATTCAGGAAACTGGACCACAAATGTCACATAGGGGTCCAACAGTGACCTTGCAGGGAAAGCACTGCAATTGGAGGTGATGGTAGGGACAGATGAAAAAAAATGGAGAAGGCCCATGGTCAGACCGTGAACAGCAATTCTCCATTGCAGAGGAAACAAATGTACCTCTGATATTACCTGTCTCAGAAGGACTGTGACAGAGTACTTACATATATGTGCATGCAAGGGATGCTGTAAAGCATGTTCCAACTTCAGCCTTAGTCCACTTCCAGAGAGAATGGCAGTACAAGAACATACATCTTTATGTGGCTCCAAGACTCTTCTTTCTACAAGCAGCCTGCTAAAAAGGCCAAACAGGGAGCAGCAGGCACCAAATCACTTGGATGAGTTTTATCAGTAAGCCAGGACATGATGAATAACAAATGCGAACCAAGAACCTGCAGGGAAAAAGAAGTAATGGTGTATGAAAGGTGTATTGTGTACCTGCAGACACACTGTGTGCACCTCAGTTATGAGACTGTCTCACCTGTCCCAGACACCTGCTCTGTCTGCTCTCAGTGCACCCATCAGAACTGCAGTCTGGCCCAAGGATTGCAGAGCCACAGCAACAAACCTGCAGGAATGGAGCTTGCTCCATCCTTGTCCCACAGGCAGATCCAGTCCCTCATTAAGGCAGGGCCAGGCATAGACATGGCACTGCAGTCCAGGAGGGGAATGGTGTAACTGATGGAACCTCATGGGAACTCTGAGAGGTGTCTCCCAGCTGTGGTCACAGTGGATACCTCTTACAGAGGCACTGCAAAAGTGTGTAAAATAGATGCAGGCTCTATTCCAGCCTGGGATGCCCTCAAGGATCCCTACATCAGGAATGGGGAACAACATCTAAATATTCTTAATGGTATGCTGGTTGCTTGATTCATTACCTCCCTTTAATGTTCTGTCCCAGATCTAGAGTTCAGAGAAGTGATTTGTTTGTGCTGTTGCTGTTTCATGGGACTTAGTCTCTCAGGAGGCAACCTTTGCTCAAGGAACGTACTCCTCACGAGGCACTCTGATGTCTTTACTTGTCACAAAGACTGTTAACTGCAAGCATCTATGGCTTTTACAACTTATATTACAGTTAATTTTAGAAGTTACTTCTTTTTGTATGTAATTTATATACCTACTGAAAACACAGCATTTAGTCATCAGAGCTCCTGGAGATACCTGCTTTATAAAACCATAAAATAAGTGCATTCCAGAAACACTACTTTTTTCACTTTCTTATTTTGATGATGGTCTATATACAAAATAAATCAAGAATTCTGTCATGTCGAGATTATAATGGATGAGTTCACAAGTTCATATTTTTTTAATAGGTCTTCTTGGTCTTGAATTTTCTTACAAGTTTCTAAAATGTAAAAGACAAAGCCAAGGGGCATTTTGCCACTGCTTCACATCTAGAGCTTTTACCCTGAATTCATGCTTGCCACTGAAACATTCCATCTTTTTAGAAATGATGTGAGCACTTTGCTTTGTTGATGTGGTATGCTACCTAATGTATCAAACAAATGAGGTATCAGGTGGCATTATAATAACACAGCACATCAACAGAGTTAGCTGTCTCTGTGATCAGGTCTTGCATCATTACACCAGAAAGCAATCCAAAGCTGCTTGAAACATGGCACTGTAGGAAGGAAAAAAAAATTCTGAAGTATCTTTAACAAGAATTCACAAAATTAAATGAAACCAGAATATACTGACATCTGTTTCATGATACAAGGCAGAAGTTCTAGCCTTACGTTGTCATGTAATCTTTTGTAAGCAATCCTAGAGAATTACATGAATAATCAGACATACACTACATTTGCTTTATATATGTATTATGTATACGTATTAGCTCCATTAAAGTAGCTTATGCTTCCCTCTTTTCTTTCCTGATACTCTCAACTGGTTCAAGAACCAATTTACCTGCAAAGAGGTTTTATTATAAGACCACATACTATGAATGATATTTCAGGTTTTGATCAACAGCTAAATAACAAGGAGAAAAAAACAAACAAAAAATATCTTTCAAGTTTGTATTGCACCTTTCACCAAAAATATTGATTTTTTTTCAATCTAGGGACGATGTCAGGAGTATAAGAACACATTTTTTTCTCCATAACATTTACATGTGAATTAAATCCATGAGCCATCTGAAAAAAGGTTTCTAACCTTCTTACCTTCATTACCTAATGATGTAATTGGAGTTTCACCAGGTCTGGAATCAACAGGGTGACAGGTTTATCCAGAAAGGCAAAGGAAGATGCAGTCTGCAGATAATATCCTTCAAATCCCTCAAAAACAGAGGGAAGCTTCTATGGATTTCTTACTGGCATATTCCCTGTCTTAGACCATGCTGGACCAGCTCAGGTACACTGCTGAAACTAAGTGCTCTCTGTCTTGACAACTAAAAATCATTCACCATTTCCTTTTTTTTCCTTAGTGGCCACAGCATTATGCTGCACTGAACCTCTATCTCCTTCTTCCTCTACTTCTGTGTTAGACATTTTGCATGTTGTGTCTTCCCTGAATTCTTTCTGTTTTCATAGAGAAAAACTGACTCCAACTATGCACAAGTAATTCCAGAAGTAAATGAGTAACTGAAAGACAATGTACAGAAAAACAGACATTTATCAACTGATCAGTTGCTCTTGTCATCGCACCCCTTCAGAGAAATGAACAGGAACAGAAATGTACGGGCACACCTGGATGACTCAAGAAAGCAAAATTCCCAGTGCAACAAGTATTGTAGCCTCCTAGCTGAAGGACACATGGAATTGCATAGATCTCGGAAGATGTGACAGCCTATTCTCTCTCTGACAGCCTCTTTTCTCTCCTCCTGTCAGCAGTTTGGCTGGCCTGGCAGCTCAGCCCTGGCTCTGCCCTGCTGCAGCCATGAGATGTGGTGAAAGGCTGTTACTGAGCTATGATTCCACTTCCCAGGCTCCAGTGGCATAATGCTGTAATTGGTTGCTCTTCAGCCAGACCTCCATTTAACACCATTGTTATCACCAAAATCCCACAAAACTGCATGTTGGCTGCATAGGAAATCTCTGCTCTTGGGTAGATAAAATGTCTCAGGTTCATTTCTCCCACAGTCTTTTCATTTGCTGGACAGATTTGGCCATTACCTTTAATAGCCAACTTACCCCTTTAAGTAGACACCCCAGTGTACTGGGGTGTTTTTGTTTTTATTTTTCTCATTAAAGTAATGTCCAGAGGAGTTTTTGCACCATCACTTGCCTTTAGCAAAAAAGGAGGGAGTGAAACTCAGCTGTGAAAGCAAGATACTGACTGCTCATAACCTGAGCATGACTGATACTACCTTTCAGCTGGTATTACACTTTTCAGGCTTGAACAAAAATGCTGTGAATAGTATTTTAATACATATAAATTAACATATTGGAGTGACTGGAAACTAACATTTGCAATATGTTTGCCAAAGAAATTGTTACCAACACAGCTTACAACAAGAGCTCTAAGCTACAATCGCAGCATAATTTTTATTTTTCAATGCAAATTACTCTTGTCAGATTTAAGATACAGCACCATCTTATGGATATTTCTTTATAGATTAATGAGTGCAACTGGTTATCTGCTGGCAAAAATGTTTCTTTGCAAACAAAATGTAGCAGGGCAGAACTATCCATAGCTGCATTTTTTGTATATGGGAAATGCCAGAATGAGCTCTGGAAATGGGAAAGGATATTGTTCTGACACACCCAGTTTGGTAAATCTTCCTTTTATCTACCAAATCTAGGGTCAGGATGCCAAGCATTCCCACGACTGTAGTATCATAGATTTCAACAAATAATAAAATTTCATGTAAGAGATATCAAAATACTTGCTGTTAATTTCTTAAGTATGCTAATAACACATACATTTAAATCTCATTTTATTTGTCTTTTTGTTTCAGGGCCATTCATATGAAGTAGGGTCAAATTTTGAGGATTTTTTTACCTCAATTTTAAATAATACTGACTATTTCTGTGAATTTTCTTTCAATGAAAATTTTAATTCATTCTGGATTTGATGATTTCAGAAACTCCAGATAAAAACCCAACAGAACAAAACCAAACCACATTCAAATAGAGAGAACCAGCAATTCTGTTTTCCAATTTAACAGCCCACTATTTAAGAGATCATTTAATTAAAGGAAGTGTAAATGTTCACTGTCATTTCATGCATTCTTAGTCATAAATGTCAAATAGAATCTTTAGTGAAAGTAAAAGCCAGACCTTACCTTTTATTTCCTCTCATCAGCATTGCAAAAAGAAAAATTAAACTAATTAAATGTATTTTTTCCATTTTTCACTTAGCAAGAAAAGCATTAGCTGAGTTTATTGCTTTGGTTTTTAAAGTATTCAATTAAGCATTGAACCACTGAATGCTTCAACTCATCAACAGTGACTGACTACACAAACCCTGATTCTCTTGACTAATTCAGATCTGACTATCCTTAAAAAAGAACAACCTACAATAAAACTCTGCCTCTTTGGGAGCCCCTTAAGACTTGCTTGACTAGTTAAGCTTGGAGGTAAAATGAAGTACCTTATTGAATGGTGAAAAAAACGTACATAGTATTGATGGATGTATATATGTTTGTGTATTGTACACAAATATTTTAAATTACATAATTGTTAAAATACAGTCTAATGTTCTAGGTAGCCTGCAACTACACAGTGCATAGAGTAAAATCCTAGGGGCCTTGAAACAATAAGTGATTTCTAGAATAACTTATATCTTGGATTTCATTTCTCAAGGAAGCACAGGTTTCAAAAATCCCATTAGACTGTGTGTTTGCAACCTTCCTGAAATGTCAGTGAGGGGTGAAAGAGAAAGGTTTTCTTTGTCTTAGGTCATTACGAGTATATTGCTGCCTTCTCCCATGCTGTTCTATCCCAGGTCTTTTATAATTTTCTGATTTACAATAAATGTCTTAAACTCCTCTAGAAACCAAGAGATGGCCAGTGCAATATCCTGATAACAGTGTTGAGACTTCACATTGAAGTAGTATGATCACAACTTCACCTGTATGGTCTTTCTAGTGAAAAGATCAGGCAGGTGCTGCTGGAGATCAAAAACCCAGTTGCAAAACTCAGTAGCAGTGAATGGCAGGTGAATTTGGCATAATTTCTGCCATTCATTTTGTTAACTTTCCCTTTAATACTAATCTCATGCCATTATTTAGCAACTGTTCCCCAAAGGTTGTATTCTAAAAACTGATTGCAAGATGCAGGACAGCAAAAAGAGATTATATTTGTATTTGTTGTTTGCCTTTGGAATTAGCTTAACACAAATATTTAAAGATATTCTGTATGAAGAAAGTGTCACCTTCTACTTGTTTACCTATTGCAAGGATAAATATGTTTCAATAAACTTGCATTGAGACACATGTTTTCATCTAGGACTCTACTGTCTTCAAATAATTTTTTTGTGAAAAAGATAGAATAAAAAAAACCCCAGAATTAATTTTTAAAAATGTTCTTCGTAAATGCCCACTTTATTTAAAATATCTATTAGATACATAAAAAGCTGAAAAAAAAAATATTAGCATTGCACATGGGGTGCCCTGTACAGGGCCAGGAGTTGGACTTTATGATCCTGATGGTCTCTTCCAACTCAGCATATTCTATGATTCTATAAATATGTTCGTATTTTAGAAGCAAATGCAAGAATTACTTATCTGGCAAAGGTTTGCAGCACTCAATTCAGCTTACTGACAGGCAGAAATTTGGTAGTTTCAGAAAAATCATGTCAGGGCTTAATTCAAATCAAATCAAAGTCTTACCTAGTCTTGATTTTTTAATGATTGTATGACAGCCTCCCTGTCAGAGTCTCCACAAGACAGAAGATGATAAAAGGCTGAAGAACTAATGCGACACTATAAAAAGATGCATACGGCCAAAGGCATCAGTACCAAGCTCAAGTTCTTGGAAGTCCAGGATCCCAAATCATAATACTGCCTTTGAAGTCACCAGACCTGGCCAAACCAGACCCACATTGCATTCTTTTTAACTAGGACATGACATTAGAGCACAACCATTTCAACTTCTCTCCACAGTCAGAAGGACAGGGGCTTTAGGGAGAGGATGGAGGAATATGAACGCTGAATTCTCAATATACTAACTGCAGGTGATGAATTTAAAGATACTCAGATGCTGTTATGACTGTAGCAAATTACATAAACAATGCACATAAAACTTCATATTTTAACCAAAATTTTCTGGATAAAAGGATCATCAGGTCACCAGTGAGAGGAATTAACTGAACTGTATTAAAATTGCACCGAAACTGTTGTAAAACAATTATATTGAAATCATATCTTGTACTAAAACAACTATATTGAAATCATATTTTTTTTAACAGAATGCCCAAGGCATTCTGTTAAAAGACCAAGAGGCTGAGAGCATGAGAAAGAAGAAAATTTTCCAATGGTGATGGAGAGAAAAGAGTGCCCTGTAACTTCCACTTACGTGGTTTAAATTACTGTGCTGGTTCAAAATAAACTTAAAGAAATATTTTATCTAAGTCCAGCCACAGAATAGCAATTTAAAAAAAGAAGTGATTAAGAAATGTTTCCAACTTGCTAGGTCTAAAGATATTCCCCTTCAGAAAGGCTATAAGAAAGTCTTCTAAAGGATAAATCCAGACATTAACAAGAGTTCCCTTATCACTGGATTAAAAATTATTATATTTTTATAATATAAACTAGCAATTTCCTTAAAGTTCAAAGGCAGGGCAGAGTTTAGGAGACTTTGGAAAACAAATAGCAAAAAGTTCACTGAAGAGAAAAAGGGCAATTTCTGTCAGCAGTGGACTTTGAATCAAATCTTAACTTGTCAAGATTTACATTCAAAACATGGACAAGTGGTATGACCAGAAGACTTTTCAAAGAGGCATAATCACAGTGACAAGATTTTTGCCCTTTCCAGAGCACAGCCCTTGGGTATGCTTGGTACAGCTGCATCTATCTGCATTCTCTGCAACATTTTTCTGTGCAATAAAGTATGTAAGTTGTTTGCAAGGAATTCTTCTGAGAGTTATATCAAATTCAAACTCATACATAGGCATCTGAACAGATTATGACTGTCTGAGTACTCAAAATGCAGATTTCAACCCTGAGAAGAGGGATTCTTTTTGGTTTTGACCATATGCTGTGAAAGGTCAGACAATGTGTTCAAATACTCTCTCCATCACTGGAAAATGACCACATCTATCACTCCACAAGCATTTGAATGAAGATGTTTTCCTCACATGCAGTGGAAAGATGTGGCCAGAATCACAAGGTTCCATTGATATAATTTTAAACAGAAGAAATTTGAAGAAAGTTCCATACAGCTTCATCATCCTTTTAGATTGGTCTGATTAAACAGTTAGTCTTGCTTTGCCATCTAGGAGTATTTTCTTTACATGAATCACTGAGTTAATGACCTTCTGTACCATTTATTTCATTATCCACAATTTGACAAAACAAACATTGACTCTGACTGTTGTTCTAAACATTAGGGCATGATTCTTTAAAGTTAATCTATTTTCTTTTCCAGAAGGATGATTCTCAACTCATCAGTCAGGGTAGTGCTGGATAGGGCCATGTAAAATGACACGTCATTTCCATAAAAAAGGAATGGAAGATAGGAAAAGGACATTGTCAATCTACCTGAACTCCAACACCTGCCTTAAAGGAAGACAAATTCATTTTAGGTGACTAGACTGAGACTGAATTCCAGAGTTTAGAACAAACAAGAAATAATTCTCCTGAACAATGCAGGCAATCAACCATCATGATATGCAGTTATAGGTCCAGTTCCCGGCAAGAGTCCATACAAACTGCAATTTTGGATAATTTTGGTTAATTATGTACACCACCAGGCACCTGAGCTCACCCAGGAAACAAAATTAACAGGATAATAATACTCTCAGAATATTTTTAAGGAGATGATATGCAAAACTGCAGACTTGCATAGTGAGAATAGAAAGAATTATACATTTTCTACATCCTTGTTATCCCTCTCCCCTCCTTACCCCTACAACTTTCACAGTCACAGAGCTGATCTCACTAGCAATATCACTGCACTGAACCCTACTTTGAATAGAGTGGGGCCACATTTCTAACAGAACGACATTGGTGGCTGTTCAGTTTATAGTGTTAAGAAAGTGAGGCAGCTCTGCCATTGGAAATATTAAAGGGACAATCATATGTAAGCTCATAAATTCTATCTGTTCGGCATGATGTGGTAAAACTGGCTTACCTCTGACAGTGCCAGCTTGGGAAAAGTGTACTTTGAGCGTATCCACTGCCTGTGCAGGAAGACTAAGGCATCATGTAGTTCACAGAAAGCTGAGCAGGAGGAAAACAATTCCTTTTTGTTTAAAAGAAAAAAACCTTTTATAAATAGGGAAGGAATAAATGGTTTTCCGGGTTTGCTGCAGACAGGTGAGACTATTATGTTTAAACTGCTCATGGAAATGGTGTAGATTTTAGCGGCTCTGAGATCATTACTGGCAAGAGGCTGAAAACTCTTGCTCTTTCTTTTGCTCACAGTATCTCCCAGTCATTGTCTCCCCTTGTTTATGTTGTCCTTTTTGCAGGACCGGCACCAAGATCCAAGGCAATGCTGAAGGGAGAAGAAAAATGAGATATTTGATTTCGTCTGCTCAGGCCCAAAAAGTGCCACAAGTTCTCAGCAGGATCATGCCCTGCAGGGCTTACTGGAAAGGGGATGAGGCATGGATGACTTGCTTCCCTGAAAATCCACCCTGTGCTTCCTTCTCCTTGCCCAGGTATCAAGTGGAGAACCAGGCCTTGACCCCTTTGGAAGTGCCTGTCCCCTTCAGCATACAGTTTTTCTGTATTTTTTCACATGAGCCCATTTTGTACCATACAGATTCCTCTCACAGCCTTTCCCTCCTACACAGGGAGAGTTCTTAAGGTCCACCCTTGTCTTGACTGAGCAGAGCAGCTCCAACAGGAAAGGGAGTGGAGCCAAAGTCTTTCTGCCATCCCACATGCCCAGGAATTGAGTAAACAGTGCAGGGTGAGGAGGGACAGAGGTTGGGATCTTTGGAAAATCAGTAAGACAGGCTAGGCTGCATGGCACAAGTTTTGAGAATGGGAAGATTTAGGTAACATTAAGACAAGATCTCTGAATTGAAAAAGTCCAATGTCAGAACTATTTGCCTAGGAAGATTAAATACTAGAAGGTACTAAGAAAAGGTTAGACAAGCATCAGTCACAAATTACTTAGGTGTAGCAGATCTTATTTTGGAGCAGAAATACAATCCCAAGAGCTTCTTCAGTTCCTTTCCAAGTCTACTTTCTATTATTGTTTTTAGAACTGAATGGGGCTTAAGCAAGCACATTCCTCTGGAGGTCCCAGAGGATTCCAGGGAACAGGATTCCATGGAGCTCGCTAGCTACATCTGGCACCATCACATGTGCAGCATTTTCTATAAAGGATACCACATTCCACTGTATTGCTGGAAAGACTCCACACCACTCACAATAGCGAGTCCTGTGCTGCCTGGGCTTGCCAAGAAACCAGGTATTTTAGAAAGTAGTAACAGTCCCTGGTAATGCTACCCATGTGTTAATGATAACAGCCACCTGAAAATATCAATGTATTATGGCTACACCATAATGGCTCTGTACATTTCTTGATGTTGCTAATTCAGAAGTTTGTTAACCTATAACAGGACTAATTTTAAGATTTTCAGTGGCATTATTAAGCTAAAAGGACAATAGACTCTGTGCTGTACATGGTCCTAACATCCTTGCCAATAAAGACAGGTTGTGAGGTAGAGAGGTTTCTTGTGGATAGAAGAATTCCTTTAAAAATTAATTTGGATAATTCTTTAGTATTTTAAAGGAGATATTTGTGTCACTTTTTCAACCTCACAAGTAAAATTAAAATTGCCTTTAGTATTTGAGCTTAAGGTGTAGAGAAGACTACCTTTCAGACACAAGGCTACCCTGAAACAAACTAATTAAAAAATCTCCATTTTATAGAATGGCTTTTAGTACTAAGTCATGATGTCGCCCAAATTTTAATATGTCCTCTTAGTGATAACCTACTCTTTTCATAGCTGCTGCACAGCTTCTGAGTAATGTAGTGTCACCAAAATGTCAGAGTAGGGCATATGATTAGCATTTGCTCATATATTTCTGTACATTTACATACATATGTACAAACAAAACATGAGTTAAAAAAAATGGAACCAAGTGTGGAAGTACCTGGATCTAACCTAGGTGTTTCTCTTTATATGAATCAACTCCTGCCATCACTTACACTGGTCAGCTACTCCTGAGGACTCAGCTGTGGAGTTTTGAGTGAGATAGTACAAAAAGATTCTTCACATGGAGGGTGGTTGAACATGGAATGGATTCCCCACGGAAGTGGTCACAGCACCAAGCCTGACAGAGTTCAGGACACCTCTGGACAATGCTCTCAGGCTCTTGGTGTAACTCTTGAGGGTGGTGCTGTGCAGGTCCAGGAGTTGGATGATCCTTGTGGGTCCCTTCCAACTCATCATATTCTGTGATTCTGTGAACTGAGGAGACGATGTGAATTTCTCTAAAGGGCTAGAAAAGCTAGTTAGGAATCAAGCATGTGGATGCTCTTTGATCCTCCTATGCTCTTGTCTGAGACTTATCTAACTCATGAACACTGGCATCAAGTTCTGGCATGTCCAAAAGAAATATCAGGATATAAAAGTCATTTCGTTTAATGATTACTCACAGGGAGTCAGATCAAATGGAATAGTTTGGGAGGAATGCTATCCCAAATTCTATAATTCTGGTATACATCAGTGGAGCAAAGTAAAGTAGGAGAAGAAGAACATATTACACAATGTCTGCAAATGCAAGTTGCGATGAACAAGACTTTGAAGCAAAGTAACAGTGTGATGGTGGCTGCAAGAGTGCAACCTCTCCATCTTCTAAGCCTGTGAATGCTCTGCCACTTGCTTGTCTGATTGAGAGGACCAAAAAAAAAAATCCCATCTTTTCAGGCAGAGAGAAAGACAGAAAGAAGCTGTCTGAATATTTATGCAGAATCCCACAACCTGTATTGTGCTACAGCGATACCCACTATGAAGTAAATCGGTGGCAAGCCTGGTTTTCAAGGAAAGCTCTGTTTTGTCAACACAAGCTGAAGAGATCTGTTTATTGCAAGTCAGTTCTTACTACTATCCATTTTATGTGTGGTCAACACCACAATGCCTAGTGATTTCTTTCTACAAATTCCCATCCAAATATTTGAATCTGCATGGAATGCCTGCAATTAATAGAGAGGTACCATCTTACTTGCCTCTGGGAGAAATGCATTCCTGAAATGAAATGAATTTATATTATATTCCAGAAATGAAACCAGCAGAAATTTTATCCACCTCCTGCAAACTCTTCACAAAGGATTAAATTAACCTTCTATAGAAAAGCTGGAGGACTGGAAAATGTATCAGCTATGCACAAACTTCTCATACCATAAAGAGTGAGCACTACAGTGGTAGTAGTACACAAATGTTGATAGATTGATTTTTCTGAATTGCATTGTACACAGATAATCAGGAAAAGCATGTAAGCTCTTTTGAACTTTCAAATTTATATTCTTCCAAGCAGAAGAATTAACAATATCATAGGCCCCTAGAGCATCTTTATTATGTGTTTTTTGCCTGGGCAAAAACTCATACATACAAAAGGACAACAGTATCAACAAATGCCTTCAGAAGTGGTAAGCAAGACCACAAAAGTAATACATGCTCAACTTAGCCATCTTATTATTTAAAAAATAAATCACCTAAATATCGTAAAAATATGTTTTTTCTAATTTGCATCTAGGTTTTGTACTTTTGAGGAAGCATTCTGTCATGCTTTACAGTTTTTCTCCATGTGTTCACGGATTACAAATGAAGTGACAGTGGGTAAGGGAAAGAGTGAAGCAGTACTTCACCCAACACTAAGTGCTGCCTGGCGGGGTATATTCTTAATTAAAAACTAATTACAAAGCACCCTAGAAACATCACTGTCATGTCCAGCTTTGGCTATCACCTGCTTACAAATAACATAAGGTGAGATTCATGCTTAATCACATGATTTGGTAATCCAAAACATTAGAGAAAAATAGTACAAGAAGTGTCTAAAATGACAATGCTATGCATGAAGCTAAAACTCATTATTGAGCATCAAAATAATAATGAATTTTATGACCAAAAGACAGGTACAGGCGAATAAAAAGGAATCAATGGATTCTCTACTAGGAAATCTTTACTACGCATAAATATGTTCTTATATGCCTTAACTTTAGTCACATATTTTCTCAAATGGAGGATTTAAAACATAGCTATAGTCTTTGTATCTTGGGAAAAAAAACCCTAAATCAGTTCAAAACTAATTTTTTGTCACTAGCTATTTTATTGTTTCTTTTATCCCCTAAATAGCAAACGTTAACAACAATATCCTCATTTAATTGCCATATAAAAAAGAACAATCCTGTTCTTAACATTATTTTGTTTAGATGAATATATTTTACCAACTAAGTAAGGCACAAAATAATATCTAGGCAGAAAAAAATGCAGTTGAATGAGTGCGATTGTATATAAATCCGTGCTGAGGTTGGACAAATTGAAGAGTAAATATAAATAAAATGGTTTTAGCTAAATTTTCTTAATGGGAACTAATGAATGACTTTTCATTATTGTGGTTGAATTTTTTTAAGCTTTTAAGTATTTGAATATAAATATTAAGCATTGGCATTTGTGCACTCAACTGGTTGAGCATTTGAATACAACAATCTGAGGAATTCAGGGACAAATTCTGACTGATTCCTGTAAGACTGATACACCCATTGTCTGCTGGTAGCATTATTGGTGAAGTACAAAAAGGGCTCCAGAAAGGTAGCTTTTGTGCTCTGCAGGAATGTCTAAAGTACATATTTGAAAAATATACTCTATATTTAAATGCACTTGATGAAAAGTAGCATCAAGAATCAACAAGAGATCAGAAGCAAAAACGCCAATAATATTAGACAAGAGTAGCTTTAGATAATGGAAATACAGAAGATCAAATAAAGGTTTCTGATACAAGTAGCTGTAGAAGGTAAGGGTGCTCATCCTAAACTGTTAGATATGCTGGTAGATATTGTCAATTCATTTTACCAATGTACCCAATTCCAAGCTGAAAACATTCTATTTTGAGCCTGGTCTGATGGAAAACAAAATCTAAATTGTTTCTAAATTTAATCTTTCTTCCCAAATAAGGAGATATGGAGAAAAAAAGCTGAGGTCCTTTGCATTCAGCTCTAGGGAAGACATGGATGTTTTAAGTAGTAGAAGAAAGCAAACAGCACTCCTATCTTCAGTAAAGACTAGAAGAAAAGAATAAAGAATAAAAGAACTACAAGCCAGTCAGCCTACTTTGATTCCTGAGAAAATGATGGAACAAATAACTCTGGAAACTGTTTCCAAACATATTCAAAGCAGAAAACTGATGGTATAGCCAGCATGGGTCTATGGAAGAGAAATTATGCTTGAGCAACCTGATAGGCTTCCATGACTGAGAAACTTGTTTGGTGGATGAGCAGAGAGCAGTGGACATTGTTTATCTTGACTTTCAACACTTCCTCTCTCCCAGAGCACTCTCACAGACAAACTGATGAAGTGCAGGCTGGCTAGGTGGGAACACTAAGATGCCTGGCCTAAAGGTTTGTGATCACTGACCCAAAGATCATCAGAAAACCCATCAGTTGTGCTGTACCCAGAGACTGATACTGCGACCAATGCCATCTAACATCTCCAGTAAAGACCTGGATGATGGGACAGAGCACACTCTAACAGTTTGCAGACACCATGAACTTGTGAGGAGTAGTTGAAACACCACATGATTGTGTGACTGTTCAGGTTGCGTGACTCAACAAGCTGGAGAAAATGGCAAACAGGAATCTCAAGAAGCTCAACAAAGGGAATTGTGAAGTTCTGCACCTAAAGGATGAAAACCTCCATGCATCAGTGCAGGCTGGGGACTGGCTCCTGAAAGCCAGCACTGGAGAGGCCACGCCCAGAGTGCTGGGCTCCATGATACAAGAGGAACACAGGCATGCTGAACCAAGAAAAAAGTCAGGAAGGTGACTAATAATTTGGAACATGTGAGCTATGTGGAGAGGCTGAGAAAGATGGGATAGTTCAACCTGGAAAAGAGGAATCTTATCAATTTATAAATACCTGACAGAGGCAAATAAAGAACACAGGGCCAGACACTTCTCAGTGATGCCCTGGGAAGGATAAGAAGTAATGGGCACAAAATGATATACAGGAAATCTGTTTAGACAAAGGACAAAACTCTTTTTTTTTTTGCTGTGAGAGTGGTCAAACATGGGCATTAATGGCCAGGGAGATTGTGAAGTCTACATCCTTGGAGATGTTCAAAAGCTGATTGGACTCAGCCCCAGGCAATCTGCTCGAGGTGACCCTGCTCCACCGGTTGGACTAGATGAGCTCAGAAAGTTTCTGTCCATCTAAACAATTCTAATTCTGATATAAAGTGTGAAAGAAAGTAAGAGACACATCTCCCCTCCATAAAGGTACAGGCAGCTAGTGGAACAACCATAATCTTTCCTAAAAAGAAAAGTCATGTAATTTTAGGTATATGATCATCCTGGCCTTAATGCAGCAGTAGTTCAGAGATAACATTGCTGGATTGAGCCATTACACTTAAAATTGTTTGGGAACTCACTGCTTTGAAGTTTCATAGAATTCATATCCCAATTTGTGCTTTGCATATCTTTAGTGGAAAGATTTTTGTAGTGTTACTTTATTTTTATTTGCTATTAGAATGAGAACAAATTTTGCAAAAGGCATCACATCTCTTAGTGAAAACGTCATTTACAGTAACTATATTTTTTGTGGAACTACCCCTTATCTACTACAGGACTTGCACTACTTGCCAACAGGACACAAGCACAGGCAGCTGATTGGTGATGGTGGTCTCACAAAAACTGGCTTTAGCAATTACTGTGCTGAGGTAACGTGACCAGAGATGTTCAGTAGGTTGACATTTATGCTTTTCCGTGACTACCTTTCTGCATTTCACAGGTTTTGCCTACTATTGTTAGTTAAGGACACAAGCCACCCATAAAAATAGCTCACCTATTTCTGTACGACTGCTACACTTTGCACCCAAAGTCTGAAGAAAGCCAGTGTGTTTGTTAGCACGACTCTCCCTCAGCGTTCCACTCATTCCCCTGGTACAGATCCAGAGGCGGAAGAACTCAGACTCTTAATGCCTAATGCTGCCATCTAGCTAATAGTTGGTGCCCACAGCAGGAGGAATTCCACCTTCTGAGAGCTGGTCACTAGGGAGGTAACTGAGCTTTAAAGATCCTTTCCTGAATTTGTGGTACCGGGCACTTCAAAATATTAATAACGGACTAGAGTCCTTCGCCACTCTAAACCCAGCTTAGTTCATACAGTGAAAATCGGTTGGCTGCCTGAGTTTGTTGAGTTTTCATACACAGCTCTGAAAAGCTGCCACTGTTAATGAGCAGGGCTCAGAGCAGTGTGGACACAGCCTCAGCTGCCATTGTTTTAGAGCTGCATACAGAGTCATGGCCTTTCTGTGTGCCAGTCCATCCCTCCAGCCTTTGTCCTCCTAGCTCCTGATACTTCCTTGTTCAGCAGGTCCCTTGTCTTCCCTGGTACCAGCACCATCACCTGTGAGTATGTAGGGAGTGAGAGAAGGATTTCTTAATCCACATGAAATCTGATGTCACTTCCCTCCCCCGGCCTGCCTTACGAGGAGGACCTGATCAGACTCCAGAAATTTGTCTCTCACATGGTAAAGCCTTTTTGTTAAATTTTACCTAGTACTAATTGTAGGCTTTTGTATGGTTCTCACAGCCTTAACAGTCACAACAACCACTATGCGCCTATCTGGATCCTCAGACAGTCCAGAAAAACGACTTCAGAGAGATGTGAACTACCCATTTGTGGCTGTAAACTCTCAACAGAAGCCACCTGCGAGAGCATAGTACACTTCAGCATCGGTCCGCCCGCCACTTCAGAAATACACGGCTTCGGTAGCTTCCTTTTCTGGGCTAATTGAGACGCCTCTCATTCCCCCACCAACACTTGGCAGAGGATGCCAGCGAGGCTCGGGGTCGGCGGCCTTCCAGCAGGGAGTCCCGCCGTGTGTGCGATCCGGCTGGCGAGCGGCGGGCTCGCTTCCCGCGCTGGCCGGGACGCGGGGCAACGAGCACGGCACCAGCCGCTGCCAGGGCCGGCAGGGCCCGAGCGGAGCAGCGCTGCTCCCTGGTCAGCGGCTGGCCCTCTTGAAGGGAGCAGGGCAGGCGAACCGAACCGTGCCGAGCCATGCGCTGGGGTGCGTTGGCAGGCGCGGTGTTACAGCAGTCCAGGCAGCCGGCCCGTCCGCGGGCCGCTCCGTTCGCTGGGGCGGGCGGAAATGTTAGCCCAGCCCCAGTCCCGCCTCTGTCTCCGCCGGGAGCAGCTCGGAGCAATTCCCACGGCAACCCAGGCTCGACCCTCTTCCTAAACCCCGCCTCTGCTCCCCGCCCCGCCGCTCCCGCCCGGCGGCCGCCGCCGGTCGGAAACAGTCCGTGTGTAAACTCGACGTGTCCGGAAAGGTGCGCGCCGCTCCCCGCCTCGCTCTGTGCCCGGCCGCGGGGCGCGCCCGCCCAGAGCGATGCTGGACCCTTCCTCCAGTGAGGAGGAGTCCGATGATCTGCTGGAAGAGGAGCGGCGGGACGTGCTGGTGGCGGCGGGCGGCGGCTCGCCGCGCTCGCTGCCGCCGCCGCCCCGGGACTCGCGGGGCAGGGAGGCCGGGGCGGCACGGGCAGCCAGCCCCAGCCCTTCGGTACTGAGCGAGGGCCGGGAGGAGCAGGAGCGCCTGCAGCGAGAGGAGCGGGAAAAGCGGCTCCGGCTGCAGCTCTACGTGTTCATCGCGAGGTGCATCGCGCACCCCTTCAACGCCAAGCAGCCCACGGACATGGCCCGCCGGCAGCAGAAGGTGAGCCACCGCCTCCCCGCTCCCCTGCCCCGCCGTGTGCACTCGCCCCCCGCGGGCCATCCCACGCCCTCCGTCCGCTGGCCGGTGCCGCGCCGCCGCCGTGGCGCTCCGGCCCGCAACAGGTTGAGCGGGGCCGCGGCACCGGCCGGGCACGGCGCGGGGAGCGCCGGCGGCGCGGCCGGAGCGGCTGCGGCGGGGCGGGTGTCAGCGCGCCTTGCCCAAAACACACCCTTTGTGTAGAAACCCGTCAGTCACCTGGGGTGGAGTCCTTTAAGTTTTTAGAGTTGCGCTCGAAGTCGCCGTGCGAAGGGCGAGGGAGCGCAGGCAGCGGGCGCGCTGGGGCGTTCTGCGGTGGAGGGTATAGTCGTGCTTCTCGGCGGTGCCTGATGGGCGGAATGAAGCACTCCAGAGGTGCCTGCTGCCAGTCGTATTCTGACCGTCTCTACCCAGTCCGAACAAATTAAGCCATAAAACACAGGTGAACGAGAAAACTATTTTATTTCATGAATTGTCGAGTGTGGTCTCTATACATAGAAACAATCAACATGCATGGTGTGGTCAGAATGACCTTCTAGCGAACGTTGACCTAAGTTATTCTGTGTGTCTTGTACGTGAAAGACAAGCTTTTGTGAACTGGCAGGTGTGTGGTAGCTATTTATGCTTATTCTCTCATAATTTTGAGTTATTGAATAAGTAGAATACCTAAAGTTTTGGATTAAGGCACTATATTTCCAGATAGTTACTTAAAAACACAGTTCTTGAAATATTAGGTCTAGAAAATTTGGTTTTTATTTTCAGTTCTGTAAACAAACAAATGGAAACTGATCCAAAACAAAAGAAACAATCAAAACCCTCATTCTACATCACTTTCCAGGATAGTGATAGGGCACAAAAATTATTTAATTCTACTTGGCTTTTATGATCTTGATACTTCCATATGTCTAAGGGTATGTAAAATCCAATACGAAATGTTTTGGTGTATCTGAAGTATGTCTGCTACAAGTAACTGTGTTTAGTGAATTCTCAGACAATTTAACGTGGCAACATGGTAGCAATAATAAGATTGTTTCTGGAAGATTATTTTGGTTTTATTAAGTGTTAGGTACTTAAACTCTGCAGCCTTAATAGAGACATCTTGTAAGCAGAAAGCCAAAGAAAATCTGAAATAAAAATTTTCAACCCACTGGAAATTCCATACCCCAACACAGAATCATCATAGAAATTATATTTTGAAGAGACATCTGGGTCCCTATGAGTATGATTTCCCACTGGACAAAGCCAAAGCAGACTTGATGTAGTGTTGATATCAGTCCAGGTTCAAGCAAGTGGCTCAGAAGCCTCCAGGGGTGAGATCTCACAACCTGTCTGTGACCTGCTCTACTGCTGCATTGCCCTCCTCTTGATTAAATTTTCCTAATCAGCTTCCAAGCTGCAGTTTGTGGCCATCAATTGCAGAAGATACTGAGCATTTAGAAGTTCTCACTGATCTAAGTCACTAAGTATAGGAACTGTTTTAAAAATAACTACTCTATTAATTATTTTTATTAATAAAATTTATGAAAAGAGATTACTGATACGTAGCAAATGCAGAAATAAAAGTGTTATGGATTTAACTATGAGCAATGAACAGACTGATTGACAAAATTTACTTGATACCTAAAATTACATGTTGCTCTTGCTAATTACTGTTTTTAAGTGAGCTCTGGATTTTGCATTAATTGCTGTATGTACAAAGATACTTTTGTCATATTTAGGAATTTAGCTGCAGAAAAAGGTTGACTTGTCTTTTCCTGGTCAGGAAATAGTGTTTTTAGATAGACATAACACAAAAAATAATTCTTTCTAGGGGTTGCTCTTCTGTCTAGACATAATGAAATGCACATAACCATCCTTCTTCTTATGTGACAATTTTGTACATATTGCCCAGTAAGTTATTGCATGTAGGGTAGTAGAACGGGTCATGAGTTTTGAGAGTTCAGAAAACCTGCTTTGGTAGTTTGGGATTGCAAAGTAGTAAAGCAAGAGACAGCAGGCAGAAACTGACGCACACAAGTTGCACCTGAATATGAGAAAGAACTTCTTTACTGGAGTATGAGGAAAAACTTCTTTACTGTGCTGATGTTTGCACACAGGAACAGATTGCCCAGAGAGACCGTGGAGTCTCCCTCACTGGAGATATTAAAGAACCATCTGGATGCAATCCTGTGCCATGTGCTCTGGGATGACCCTGCTTGAACAGTGAGGTTGCACTAGATGACCCACTGTTGCCCCTTTCAACCTTATCCATTGGGTGATTCTGTGACTCATATTTTGTGGGATAAAAGTCTGTCTTATTTTCTGAGTTAATTTTCTATCTGCCAAGATAGGATACAGGTATGGACTGTTCCTTGATCTCTTGCTCTTTTTTTCAGTTCTGCCTTATGTGACAGCATGTGGCTGGCTGGCTGTTGTGAGCTGGCCTGAGGTTCCTTACCTGTGTTATGTAACTGGAACTGTTAGCTGCATGCTCTGTCCATCCTCAGTTATCCAAGGTATGGTTTTCAATGAAAACCTGTGATGCTGTGTGGTTTCAGCCCCATCTCTTTCTGCTTGTGAACTCCTTGTAGTTCTTTTGCACCAGCAGTCTTTCAGATAACCTAAGAATAGTATCCACCCTGCTTAAGAGCAGAAGTAATTTATTCTTTCTGCCAGTTCATTTGGCATATTGCTGAGCAAATATTGAGGAATGCAGTTTGCTTCCTTTTTAATGTGCAATGTATCCAGTAAGGGAATGAGATGGAATTCATATATCAAATATCTTCAACTGCTTTGTAATATCGTTAAGGAAATGGGTTATAGTATGGCTGCCTTCTTATGTTCTTGTTTTATTATCAGATTAAAATGTACTATATGGTATCTTGAAACCACCAGACTTAATGGACTGTGTTATACTAATTAAAGAATTTTGAATGCAGGCAGTGTTTCACTCCTCTGTTGTCCTTTCTTCTTCCTTCTTTCTTCTTGCTAAGTAAAATTAGCTCTGCTGTATTGTGATGGATAAGATTAACTAAAAAAGAAAATCAAACTTTAAGAAAAAACAACAACTAGCATTCACCAGAGTCCATCAATTCCTCTGACTTGTTTTTAATGATAAATTCAGTGTAATTTAGCCCAGGGTTTGCTGAATCACATACTTTTATAATATGGCTGCTTTTTTTTTTTTTTTTTTTTTTTTTCCTTTAGTCTCTAGGATGGATATGTGATAAAAATACTCTTTTTTAATTGTTCAGAGTTAGTGAGGACCTACTATTATATCCCACCTTACTTCGGTTGTTGATAGATTTTTGATAGAGAAGGGGGAATAATCAAATATTGAAGGTGTGGAACTGGAAATATTTTAGAGGTGAGGTAGATGAAGATGGAGTTAGCTCTACAACGTAGAGCTAGTATGTATTTAGTAACATATTTTCAATAGAAATTTGTGAACATTTAGTCATGTATTTTCCACCTTGCAGAGAAATATTGATGCATCTACATATTGTTCTTTTATAAAGCAAATTTTGTCTGTTCCTGATTTAAAGAGACTGTCACTTTTTTGTAGTTACCGCTTTTTTGAGTCCCCTCAAACATATTTCACCATTTTTTTCTTCTGCCTCTTCACTCCTCTTTGTTTCTGGTCCCAACAAAAGAGAAGACAATTGTTAATTAAGCCTGTTCCTCTTTCTTCTGTTCTCCTACCCCAGCCAAACCGAATTGCAAACTGCCAGATCGAATTTGTCCATAGAATGAGATTTAGGTTGTGAAAGAAATTCACTTGTGGCACTCTTCCATCAAGGGAAGGTGGTATATGTGAGCATATATTATATATATGAGTACGTACCGAGTCAGTGATTAGATGATGACCCTGGTAGCTGCTGTTTATACTGATCCAGTGTACACCCATGCGTACCACCCAGTTGTACTCAGTGAGAGTACAGACCCAAAGGCAGGTTCTGTGTCTGGGAGATGAATCAGAGTTAAAGTTCCTGGGAAGGAAGGGACAGCAAAGTGCGACAGTTAACTAGCAAAAAAAAGGTTCTTCATGTGTTTTTCTTTCACAACATTTAAAAATTTACTCCAGTAATCAAGTGGCCACACAGAAATCCAAGACTAAGGGACAAGTAGCACTCCTAGGCTAAACAAGATTTTGTAATGCATGAAAGGCTTAGTAACATTAAAGCTGATAAGTCAAGTCTGGCTTTCATAAGTGATAGGTATTAGAACTAATTGATCTGTCCATGTGGTATTCATAACTGAGCGAGTTTACATCCTGAATACTCAATGATCTATTTTCCTTCCATTCCTTCGCTCCCATCTGGCTAATAAATCATGAGTAGATCAAAACTGTTAACTTCTAGCTAATTCTCGAAAGTAGGAGCAAGTAGCAATCAGTAATTTATTTTCATCTGAATTTTGTGCATTCATTCTTTCCTCTTGGACTTTATCTATAAAGGAGAGGCTAAAATTATATGTGTTCACTACATAACACTGTCAGGAAATGCTGGTTATGGGATATATATTTCATTCTCTGGATTGCAATTTTATTCCCAATGTTTGTCTTCCTTCTGTCTAAAGCCCTATATCTCCTTACTTTTGAGCTGGAGGTGTGTGTGATTATTTATTGGCTGAGCATATTTTGGAAAAGAAAAATTTTCTCTTGGCCTCTGAACATGTGTCATTAGATGTTGCTTTCTGCACTGATAAGGTAGCAAGGAGAATACACACAAAGCCATTGTTTTCAGAAACTCTAGACACATTTCAGAGAAAAAGCATAGCTCTAAAACTTGTTCATCTGGTCAAAATTCTGCTAAAGATCTTTCTAGAAACATGTCTTCCCATTCTGCCTTCATTGTTTCCTTTACAAATCTCAGTTCTTTTTGTGGTGTTATAGAAAGTCGTTTTATATCAAGTTTATTGCCTTATTTTTTCCCATAACACCTTTTCATCATGCTCTAAGCTGTATATAGTTTTTATTTTTAGTCAAGTGAGTATAGAGGGTTCTGGTAAGTCCTGCCAAAACCTGTAATATGGTAGCTTATAGACCTCTATACGTGTTGAGACAAGATTATTCACAAATAGATCTTTCTACCCCTGTGAGAACTGGTGGTTTGGGGAAGAAGTTGGTTTTGCCTGCAGTAGGAGTGTTGCTTGCCATGGACGATTGAATCAGCCATGGCTGAAGAAGTACTGAAGGGTAATGAGAGAAGCAAAGCCTCCTAGCAACCAAAGCCACTTCAGAAATGACAGCCCATCAGAGTTTTGTTTTAATCTTAAATTCTTCTTCTGGCCTACCAGCTCAGCATTGATCAGTGTGGCTTGGCCAGAAGCTGGCGATGTGCTGGGAAAACCGCGTATTGGTAAACAGCTGTGTAATGCAGTGAACATGTTTGGACAGTCTGCAAACCTGGACTACTATGATGAAAAATTTATCACTCTCTTCTTTTGCCTTACTTTTTTTTGTTTTCACTGCCTATTTTACCTATACTTACCTTTGAAATTTGAGTAGTAGGACAGTTTTTGGTTTTTTTTCTGAATGCATGACCTCAGGTTGTTTCTTTTTTTCTGTCACCCACACAGTTTGACAAATATGTTAACTGTTGGCAAATACCCCATTTAAAGTGGCTGTGGAAGATTAGTTATTTTTTCTGCAGGGTAGCTGACAGGAGGAAAGTTTAAAGAATCATTTAATTGCCACCCTCTCTGCAGGAACTGTACAGGGCAATTGTCTGGTTGGGCTGCCTTGCATTTCTAACCTTTTGCAGTTGTTATTCTCACAGTATTTTGTGTATCAGAACTGCTGTAATTGGTGATAGAGAGGCAGAAATACCAAATCAGCTCATCTTGTCTTTAGTACTTTCTCTGACATCATCTGTGAAATATACTCATTGTTGCTGTGGAATAACGAAGCTGGGGAAAACACTTTTTTCCCCTCTGAACCATACTCCTTTACCTGCCTGAGGCACAATATCTCAAAATATCAATTGCTACATACTGTCTTTAACTGTACACTATTGCCAGAACAGAAAATGTTGCTGTTTGGTTGTTAGTTGGCTATTCATTGAGCAATGTATTTCTGTAATAGCAAATTTTCAATTTTTCCCCCTTGCTCCCCCATGCAAACCTGTTGTCACCAGTTCATGTTTGGGAACACTACTAACCAAATGCCTTTCCATTTTCATGATGGTTATTAGAGTTGTTTTTTCTCTTTCTGGCTTTGTACCATTTCCTTTTCATACTGGTGAATATCATCCTGAAGTTGCTTTCAGTATGTATTGGTTTGCTTTTTTAATGTACCTTTGTATTTGTGTTCTACTCTTGGATTATCCTTGTTTTTTCCTTGCGCGTAGATGTCCCTTATTTTGCTAGCTTAGCATATCCCTGCCTCCTGCTGCTTGCCTGCTTGCCTTGCTACAAGCAGAAAGCTAATAGCTCAGGGACAAGACTTGCTTTATTGACCCAAGATGTATCTTTAGAGGAAGATGTGATGATGTGTTTGTTGACTGCTAGGAAAGTGCTTGGCTCGCTGTCTGGCCTCTGCTCATTGAGTGATGTGTTTTGGGGGGTTTGTCTTCATGCCTTTAATCTGGTTCTATATTTAGTTGTACTGAGCCCCAGTTAGTATGTCACTCCGCCTGAACCAGGCACCGGTCTCTAAGGCTTTTAAACATTCAATCCCCGAAGTCAGTTTTCCCTATAGGGTTTTTTTGACATGTTAGCTGCAAATGACTCCTATATTTCTTTCCAAGTTACTCCTCTTGCTGCCAGCTGATGGCAGTGGCATGCACAGGTCTGGCACTCAGACTTCTCTGTGATTTCTGGCTCTTGCCATTCAAGACAGGGGACAGGGCGAGGAACAGCGTCTGCTGAAGTCCTGCTCGTTTGCCTAGTGCCTGCCTCCAGTGCCCGTTTCTGCCTAGAAGTGCTGGCACTGAAGTGAAAGCAGTCCAGTTTTTGGGCACTGCAGGTGATTCCCCCAGGTTTCAGAATAGCAGCTGTGAAAAGGCAGTTTTCAATTTGTTGCTGTGTGTGAGAAACTCTGAGCAGCAGAAGAGAGAAAGTGTTTGCATGTCAGTACCAGACTGCATCATCTGAAGGTCATTTTCCCAGCCATAAGCATTGTAGGCTTTTCATTTTATATTAAAGGCTCCCTAGAAGTTGATGGTACTTGCTCAATAGAATTTATTTCTGGTTCTTATTTATTTTGCAGTGAGGAGATAAAGCATATGCTTCTCTTCAAGTGTGATTGCTTGTATGCATGAGTTCAAGAATGTTCTTGAGTGTTTTTCCTGTCAGGAAGGGGAAAAGCATTAATTAACAGCATTGTGAAGAATGAACAGAGCTACAGTGAGTACTTCTTTAAATATGTGACCTAGTGAATCAAAATTACAAAAAGAGAAGATGATTCTACAAGAATTTTTCTGTGACTGTGTTTTCATTTTTCTCTCAACCATTAATTATTCATTTACGTTCAATTGTCTTGTCCGTGGGGTTTTAGAAATAGAGGCTGGCAGCTTCTGTGTAATGAAAGTGTGGAAGGGATACTCTGAGTGTTAGACACAAAGCAATTCCTTAGGATAACATTTTGAGTAGACTTGTTTGGACCATAGACAAGGATGTGCAAGAAAGGACAGATATATAGGGTATAATTGAGACCTCTGAAGGGACGGTGTACATCGACAACAATTAGAGGAGAAATAGCCATCAGTGATGACTATTAAAGGTGTTGAGAAAGTGTATGGAACTATTTAATTTTGGAGTAGGGGAACTGTTCAGCGAGGACAATGACAAAGTTAAAGAGGAATGAATTTGTACCAGAGAAATCTATTGGTCATGAGAGTTATGCTTTTCAGTATTAAACAGAAATGAAGGAGGAATATCTTGGGGGTGAGTTTACAAGAAAGTTGAAAGATTGGTCTAGAAAAAAGGGTAATGATTAAACTGGTAAATAACAGAATATTCTCAAAATCCATGTCAGTGCAATACAGAATAGCTATGGCAAAGAACTTACAAGAAAAATGGTATGCAGAAGTTGGACTGCATGAAAATCAAAGCAGTAGCATATAGTGCACTGGGGAAAACTGTTTGGGGGGTTTTCTGCAGAAAGTTGGAGATATTTTATGTTTAGGTTTTTCTAATGGTGAATTCATGAGTTTTGTTTTTCTAAGGAAAAAATCACCTTCAGGCAGTCTACACCGAATGTTTATCTTGCTGGCTTTTGCTGGGAAACATCTCCAGTTTCTGCTTGTTGCTCATAAATTCTTTGATTTATTTGTAAATTATGTATTCTGAGGCCTTGTAGCAAAGTTATTTCTTATTCAGAAGTTTTCTACAAATGTTTCTCCACTCCAACTGTTTAATACATCAAATATATATTATTGCTAAAATATTAATATTGACCATTTTAAAAAAAAATGTTGACCTCCTTATGGACGGAGCATAGTCAAAGAGAAGAAATAAATTTAAAAAAAGAGGTTGTTTGGTATAGATCTGATATTAAATCATCTTAGAAATCAGTTCCCCTTTTACTTTCTCTTCCTTCCCACTGTGTCATTAAAAGGCAGAGGATTTTTCAGTCTCTTACCAGTGGGGATTTAAGAGTAAATAGTAGTATTATTTGGAGATGGAAGTTAACAAACTCCATTAGAATTTTTCTTTTTGTGGTAATCTTCAGCTAGCTGTTGGAGTATCTGCCTGAGTGGACACTGAGATTCTGCTTGCAGTGACTTAACTCCAAATGCGGTATCATTCTCATAGCCACACATGTGCTACACACAGTAGAAATTCTGAGCATGCTACTACATGGTTATGAAGTAGCTAGACGTGTTTTAGCTTAAATATTCTGTGATACAAGTTGTGACAATCTTGTTTATATGACTTTGGGTTCTTTTCAGCATACTTTGTCTCCCAAATTAATTTACTTTAAAAGCACTACTTGAGATTAAAGCCAGTTTTTAAAGTTGTCTTTTTCTGCCATCCAAATTTTTAGGTACTTAATGTATAGGTACTTAATAACTTAATGTTTTCTGTGATAATAAATGTTACAAAATTATATAAATTTTATATAAAGATATTACATGACTAGCTATTTTTTGTGAATATAAGCCTTCTGTAATACCACCTCTAATATAAAATCCCAAATATCTTAAAATGGAAAGCTGAAAATTACAAGATCCAGCTGCATGTGCATATATTGATGTATTTTGCTCATGCTGGAAAGGAAGTGTCATTCTTAACTGTGTAATGTAAAGCTAATCTGTTTGTTCTATAGATCAGTCACCTACTCATATCAGACTATGTGAGTATTTTTGTGCATGGCTCTCTCAAACGCCCTGAGTGTAGGACGTACCTTACAGGACTTCTTTTGAGCTAGATGAAAATTTGTGTGTCTCATCTTTGTCCCCACCACCCTTAGCCTGGGGTGGGGAATTTTTAAAACCTATTTCCTTGCTGAATCATCTGGAAGGTCAGTGGTGTGCTGTGAACAGAGCTGCTGTTGTCTTTGCTCGAATCTTCCTCAAACTTTAATTGGAGCACCTGGATTACAACAGTCTTTCTACTGCTTTAATGCATCTTGCTGTCTGTTGATTAAAAATACCATGTAAAAAAGAGAAGTATTATTTAAAATAATAAAATTACTCAGATTATTACTAAACCTCTAGCTGTTTTATGTGTTCTGGTTGTTTAAACTTGAATGGTTTATTATCCCATTGATTGTTAACAGCATTTGGTCAGAACTCAGTCCAGAATGGCCTTCAAGAGGCCACAGGGACATGATAAAATCAGCAAACCGTGTGAAGCCTCCATACATGACCCTCTTGCTGTGTCTGTTACACGTGCACTTAACTATGCAAAGCAGCACAAAAGGGTAGGAGACTGTACAGGCTAGCAGGTTCTGTTTCATTGTACAGGTGCACTTTCCTGGTGTCACACTGCTTGCCAGTGTAGACGTGACTTCAGAGAGTCAGAGAGATTTAATATACAGCAACTAACACAGAGTCAAGAAAGAGAGATGGAGCCTAAATGAGATAAATAGCAAAAGAGGGACACAACAGTCTCATTTCTGAGCTATTAAAGCAAGACAGCATATGCAATGCAAACATCAAAACAGCTGAAATAACAAAGTAATAAGTCGTGCTATGTCTGAAGTTAATTAGGGGCAACAGACTGCCCCTAATAACTGAAAGCGTGGGATCCTCTGCAAAGCTGCCTGGGATACTAATTAAAAGAACTGATTATAAGAAATAGAATGAATAATTAATGACTAAGAAATCATTTTCAAGAGTATCTTCAGAGAGCAAATAAAGTGCCCTTGGAAACTATTGTGACACCCTGAGCCATCCACTGAAGCTAATCCTGGAGATAGACCTGAACTCATTTGCAAGTTTGCTGTGCTTATGCTTTCTAGTACTGAGGCAGGGACTAATAGGGGCAGAATGACAGGTAAAATAGAAATAGTATTTCCATTTCAATATCAAATGCTCTCTTCAACTATTTTTTAATGAACTATTCTATTCTATTGATGACTTCAATAGAACTTGCTTATGAAATATGCTGACATAGTGTATTTTGTTTTAATAGTTGGCTTTGCAATAGTCCGCTGCTCACAGAGCTGACAGAGGTCTTTGGTGCTTGCAAGCATCCTCTGTATTGATTAGAAGCATGTGTATCTGTAGCAACTGTTTGCTGTCAGGTGCATGAACCACCAAATGGACTGTGATTTTTCTATATCCTTGAAAAAATAGCAATATGGAAATTACATCTGGCAGAATAAAAATTGAAAGTTTAAAGATTCATCTTCTTAAAAAAAAACAAACCCAAAACCTTGCTCAATTAATAAGTCATTTTTATCCTAAGCAGTTCTTTAAAGGGGATAATCGGGAATGAAGTGGCTAATCAGGGGTAAAATTTTATAGAGGCATCTGTTTGGGTGTTCCCACCTAATTTGCACTCCTTAATTTATTAATTTGAACTGTTTTTAATAGCCTTAATCCTCAATTACATTGACACACACACACACACACACACACACACACACATATATATATATATATATATATATATATATATATGTAAATTTAGATTAGGAATAAATAAATTAAATGCTTGGAAGCATTAAACCCTAGGGGTAATTTCCTGTACTGGTTCTAAGTCTCTCCTGAAGGCCAAGGTGGGAGGCCCCAGGTACCCCAGAGTGTTGGGGTGCATGTGAAGGGGAGATGGGTCTTGAAGCAGTTAGGCTGGGCAATCAGCCCACAGTTGTGTGATGTCCAAGAAATATGTGACATTTAATTCTCAACAATCAATCTGTGACCATTGTAGTGAGCCCCTCTTTATGTGGGAATCATGTTCACAGAGGGTCCAAACCCAGAACCTAAATATCCGTGTCCTTTTTAGTGTCTTTTAGTTGTTCTGAGCTTCAGTAGATTGATCAGTATCAACTTGGTCCCCATAAGGTTGTGAGCTGCATCGAGTTGGTTAGTGTCTGTTTGGTCCCATAGGGTGTATGCTGTAACTCTGAATGTGGTCACATCCTGGAAGAAGGATGTGAACACAGTTGACTCCTGTGTGCTCAAAGCGAGACCATGACCACGATCCATGGCAGAGGCAGAGTCCTGCTATTGGTGGTGCATCCCTGCTTCCCTGCATGCTGTGGTTCTGTCAAATTCTCTATGGGATGTGAAAAGCATGCATTTGTGTGGGGTTTAATATATTTTTATATATATATATATAAAAGGGAGGAGAGGGTATGTGTCTGCATGACAGACAGGGGAAAAAGGTATAGGTACTATAGAAGGGGATTAGAATGAGTGCTGAGATGCATGTTATGGTCTCATTGGTTTTGAAGTTATGCATTAAGCATAATATACTTAAATACAAGTTACCTAATACTACAACTTTTTCAGAAATGTCTTTTTGTTTTTTGTTCTGTTTATTGTAGTAGAGCTTGTAAATTGCCAATTAATTTCTTCAAAACCAAACATCACACACTCTCAACCCTCCAAACCAAGCCAACAAATCCAGCATCCCCAACCCTGCAGATCTGTATTTCTGCCTTGGCTTTTGTAGCTTTTTCAAAGATGAAACTCTTAAACCTTTTGATAAGGAAGCTAAGATGTTCATATGAATTGTGGTAATAGTAAAGATTTTATTTTTTGTTAATATTGAGCTTTTAGAATTGATCTGATTCCTTAGGGCTGGGTCGGAGCGTGCCCTGTTGAAATGAATACACTGAATTTCTAGTATTGTATATCTGCTCTTTAAGTTTTACAGCCATGAGACTTAAATATCTTGCTTGATTTTATATTTAGGATGGATTTATATCTTGGGTGCAGACATTTGCTTCAGAAGCATATGTGTTCTCAGTGTGAGGACAATTTATTTTTCTAATTTGAATGAATTTGTGACTTTCTTCCTATAGTGGAAAAATAATTTGTCCAACAGGAAAACAGCTATCTTGATTATGTGATTTAAAAGAAACAGTAAGAAAAAATTCGCCTCCTGCACTGCACAACTGTAGAGACAGTGCTTACCTTTTACTCAATCTAACTTCAGTGAGGCTACGGAGCAGCCAACACGGCCATCATAAGTCACTTTTTGGGAAAAAATAAAGTTGGTCTATTTTTTCTTTAGTAGTGATGGGTTAGGGTGGAACAGTTGCTTCATGTCAGTGGTCAGACTAACACTGCCTCAGTCAGTACTAATAAGATAAATGTGGTAATGTTTATTGACTATAATAGCTGGAGTAATACATCTTCTCAGAGATTGAGTGAAGAGGTGTGAGAAGCTGAAGCTCTGAGCAATACAGAGGGTCAGTGATGCAAATCCATTTCAATCTATAGTGCTGGAAAGCCTGGAAAATGAACAGAATTGCATAATAACATCAGAATAAGATAGGTAGCCTCTAACCTTTCCTTTCTGAAAGGCTGAAGGATTCAGGGAGAAACTCAGTCATTTTGTCAATGGAGTGAAGCCGTCCTTGGACAGGATGTGCATTTGTGTGTGTAAGGCAGGTGTCAGGTAGCATGTACTCACCACAGTCATTAATGAATTAGGGGAACCAGGACATCCTTTTGACTGTCGTGGGAAAATTTATAAGTCACAAGAATTTAGACAGAATGATAATTAACATGTCACAGGATGAAAAAGTAGAATTTTGTGATTTTTAGAATGTGGGATCAGGGAACGAGGATGGAGGAAATGGGGTGTGTCCCTGGCCGCCTTCTTCATCTCTTGTTCTCCATCTTCTGTGGTGGTGTGGCACATTTTGGTTGGTCTAGAACAAAAGTACACTGTTCAATGTAGTTAATAGGTATTGGAGAGTTGTTGTAAATAAAGCATACGTAATTTTTAGTATAAAAGATAACATCATCCCAAGAGGTGGAGAGTTCGGCACAACCTGGCCTGCAGAGAAGACCATGGCAGGCCAGAACAACAAATATAAGATAAACAAAGAATAAACAAATTCCTGAACATGAGAACAGATCTGACCTCTTCTTCAGATGTAGGGCTGGGGGAAAACAGAAAGCCTTGACAGGGACAGAGACAAGTTAAGTCAGGTGAAAGCCAAGCTCATAGAAGCCTCAGAAACCCCAGTGAAACAACACAAGAGAAAAAGTATATTTTAAAAAATATATTTATATTTTAAAAACCTGACATGAATAAATAAGAAGAAAATAGTACTTAAGGTACAAAAATTGAAAATGTCTCAAGATACTTTTAAGTTCCTTGTTAATTTTGGACCTAATAAATAATAATAATAAATAATAATTTTAAGCCAAATAAGGCATTGAAATAATATATTGGGTTTTTTTTTTTTTTTCTTGTTGCAAGTAAATAAATTTGTGCAATCAATGCAGAAGAGTGAGAAAGGTCAAGATGGACTAAACTAATCTTGTTTTGAGGAGGATTTGATAGTCTGAGTTAGGGACACTATCTCTGGTGCAGTAGTTTCTAAACAGTTGAATACATGTATTTGCAAATTGTGTGCATACAACTTTGGAAACCAAAATAAGGGCTTTTTTTGAAAGGTGGCACAAATAGGAGAGCTGTAGATGTTCCCTCAATATATAGCGTGAAAATAGGTATTTTATCCCCTTGCCAGTTCACAAGATTCATTTTGAATCACCAGATTGTTACCAAGGGACATGTCTGTTGCCAAACAGCTCTGCTATTGTATTTGTGCCTTTGACAGAACAAGTAATAAGCCAGGCTACCAAAGCTGCTGTGCCTCAGGTACACCAGGTAAACATGCTGGCAAATATCATGGCTGAATGAAATAGTGGTTTTGCTGTGGGATGGGAAGATTATACTGCAAAATTATTGCAAAGCTGATGAATATATTCAACACACAAAGTTACCATGTATCATACTTGAACTGCAAATAGGAAGGGACCTCCCAGGTTGAGTCAGTCTCATGTCCAAAAATAAGACAGCTTGTTTCTTTTATAAGCAGGTGAAATTTCACTTAGTTGATATCACTACTGTTGTTTCTTACTCTGATAGTTGTGAGACTTTTGTTTCCCAGATGAATGTATTTGCAGGTTTGGTTTACACCCACTTCCTGTTCTGTCAGCTCTGCCCTTCAGCTGTAATAGCAGCTTTTCCTTCCTGAAGGATTTAGTAGAGGATGTTGTCTCATTCTGCTGTATGAAACAATCTAAGGTCTGAACATCCCTCAGGCAGTAGTCTCTCTTCTCTGTCTATCCTAACTGCCTTTATCTGTAGGTTTTGAAGATGGAATTAATGCCCCCTTGTTCTCATTAACATGGTGCCTGGATTGTGCTAGGGCAGTGCATCTGAGCCTTCAGCTCAGAAGAAATCTCACGGAAGTTGTTGTGAGTCCTGGCCTGAAGTTTAGGATCTGAATTTCACCCCATTTCTTTTACCACAGCTCCTGTGGTGGCTGTTTTCCAGTACATCTTTTTATCCAATAAGTTTTTTTTTTTAATCCATTCTGTGTGCTAGTGCGTCCCAGCCCTGAATGTCAATATCAGTCTTCAGATTCAGAATATTTATAGTCGTGTTCCTGTTCTCTCTCTCATAACAACATGGAAACACTGTATTTATGGTTAATTTTCCTTCTATTTTTCTTTTAACAATTACCCTCACATTTTTTGGAGTCTTTTTCCCTTTTGTGGCAGTATCTCCCCTGCGTAACTGTTGTCTAGATAAGATCTACAGCATTCTTCTAGCCAGAAAGCAAGAATAAAAAGAAAACAGATTACTTGATTTTATCATCTTTTAAGTAATTGTGGTAAATCGGTGACTTTTTAATCCTTCCTATTCTGGGACAGATATTACCCCTTTACCCCTACCCTGATTCTAACCTTATTTTTATATCCTTGTCCTTTATATCCTCTACATATAGAGACCCGCTGCCCTCTTTTAGGAAGGAGGATACCTTGGTCGATGCTAGACAACTTTCAGACTCTTCTGAAGAGTTTGCACACTGCCTCATTCAAGTCTCTCAACTCTTCAGATAACTGAGTTGACTAACTTTTCTTAATTCCTTGACATAGAGAATAAATTACCACTTCTCAGTTTCCAGGCTAAAGAGATCTTCCTGACAAAATGCAAACTGCTGAGACCAGATCTGTGTTCAATAACCATGCCTATCAGCAAGCTCTCACAATAATTAAGTGCTGTGGTGATAAAGAACAAAACGTGTTCAGTGGCACAATTTGTATGAATTCACTTACAGTGTTGCTGTGTGTCTTCCTTCTAGTTTGTTTTCAGCCCAACTGCCATCAATAGTCTTGAGTTCCTCTTTGTCCAGTAAGCTTCTAAAGAGGCTGTTTCTGGTATTCTGCCCTGGTCACATTTGGCACACTGCAGAGCAGAGTTTATGAAATATTTGTTAGGTCAAGTGTTTTGTTGACCACAGGAGGTTAAATGGTTAGGACACACAGATTTCTCTATAGAATGTATCCAGACTTGTGCATTTTCACTATACTTTTGCATATGACTGCTTGTAGCAGTCCTGTATAACATGAATAATATGTAAAACAGCAGCATTGGGAGTTTATCCTTCCCTCTAAAATACTGACCCAGTGTTTTTGTTTTGCAACCCATTAATGTGTATATACACAAGTTTTCTGTACAGCACAAAACATAGACTAGTTCTTCCTAACTTCCAGACTTTCCTTCCTTTGACACCACAGCTTTGTGGTTGAATAGAGCACAAGAATGAGTTACTTATGGCTCTGTGTCATCTTTTATTCTGCCTGTAGTGTGGTAATTCAGGCATCTTCCGGCATTGGAAAGTTGCAAGGAACCTTGGCCTGTCTACCTTACTCCTACTCAGCACTTCTAAGTAGTAATTTTAGGAAAAGCTATTACAAAGCGTATACTGTGAATTTTTCTGAAGGTCAGTCATTTTTTCTGTGCTACTTGAGAATGGTGCTTGTGCTGGGGATCAAGTGAATCACTTTGAAAGTCTCATTCTTGTTCCTGCGAGGTTTAATTGCCCAAAGTTAAGCAAACCTCAATCACTGCAACTCTTCCACTTCTCACACTCCTCAACTGTACTGTATTTTATGGAATGGCATCTTTGTCTTTTGGTTTAGGCTTGTGTTGTCTGGTCCTTTTCACCAGAAGGAAGAATAGCTTTAGAAAGGAGAAAAGATGCATCCTGTCAAATTAAGTTGGTAGTCTTGGTAGAAAAGTGGAAAACTGGGAGTTAAAAGAAGGAATAAGCTCTCTCTCTAGAAGCTCTGATTTTTGTATGCTTTGATCCTTCATCGTTATGCCTTCTGTGCAGAACAGGAAGAATATCAAAGTATTACTCCTCTACCGTAACTTTGAAAATAATAGAAATACTAAAAGTTGGGTTCTATCTGAAGATTGTAAAGGAAATTGCATCTCCAGAATATCAGACTACCCCCTAGCTGGCAGTGCAATAGCTATGTAGTGTCAGCTGACTTAACCTGGGAAGGCTGGGAGGCTTTAAGCCAACTTTCTTTCATTATTTCCTTTGAACATCTGATGTTACCTGGTCTGCAGTCATGTTATTGAACATGTGTGCTGCCCTGGAGCCTTAACCTTTTCCCCTTTGCCTGTGTGCAATGCCCTGAAGATCCTGCTCATCAGGGGACTCGAGCAGGGAGACTTCTGTGGTTCAGTAGGATTTTGCATGAGTAGATGCTCTGTGAATATACTGTGACATTGTAACTAAGCATTTATGGAGACTATTTTAACACTATTTTATTCTTTTTTTTTTTTCCTTTTTTTCTTTTTATCTTTAAGAAGGGAACAAAAAAAAATGGTCGCACCACTAAGCTCTAATTAGAGTAGCTTTAGAGAGACCTGCTTGATTTGCCTTTTGATTTTGCCTCTGTTCTCTGTCAGGTGGGTTTTGATCAAATGCTTTCCTGCCAGCATTCAGTTTTTAGCAGTCTAAGTTAGTCACCAGTGAATTATGGTCTGTGATATGGTCCAGGTCCTGTTGCTCTAGTTCTTTTCTCTTTATTGATTTCCATTCTCATTTTCATTATTGTCCTGGTCTCTCACTGCGTGCTTCCTAGTGCTTTTATTTTGTAGCTTTTCAGAATGAATGTCCATGAGTCATGATTTGAAATAAAATGCTAATAATGACATTATGCAACATTTTGAAATAAGCATTTCTGAAATTGTTCCTTTTAAGTGGTAGACTTTGAGAAAAATCATACTACTGCAATGATAAGGCAGTAGGAAAATAAGAAAAAAATAACAGGCTGATAAACATTAACATTTTAATTTAAATATATCATTCTTGAATAGGTTTGCCAGCATCAGGAAGAGTGAGAAAATTTTCTTGGCCATTTCCCTTAAGCAGAAATCAAGAAATTAAATCATAATTGGTGCAGAATTAGAAATACGTGATTATATTTTTCCTAATCTACACAGATTTGAATGTGTTAATAAAATGTCTAAATAGTCTTATGTCCCCTTTCACTGTGGGTTTCTGTCTTTAAGAGTGTGCCAATGTTAAATGCTGGCTCCACCAAGTTGTCCAGAGGAATGTAATGTGGTATGGCCATGGAGCCAAATATTGTATTAAAGTAGGTAAATTTGAGCATGGACTATTGTGATATGAAAACTTGCCAATTTTTGTCTGTTTCTAGTCAGCTCTTGGGTCTGTAGTTGTGGATTTGTTTCTAAACTGAGAGATTCCTACATTCTCCTTTGTTTCAGTTTGTTTCCTTCTCCCTGGAAGTAGTACATTTTAAAGACCTACTGATGAATGTGGGAAACATTTCTTAAAGAAGTTTGTGTGCCCCTTGTCTTTTCTTATCTTTACAACTCTCTTTACAGTTGTCTTGAAAGTGAGACCACGGAATGCAGCTGCCACCAAAGAAGTATAATGATACGCTTTGCAGAAGTATAACTCTCATCCTCACTGCTGCTTTTTCATGAAATACTTGAGATCATGTAATCTCAATACTGTAATTTTTATAACTATTTTTCAGGAGTCTAAGGATTGGCAGAGGAGTCAATATATGGCGTAAGGATAGGCAGATGAGAGGAGAAATAATTTGTTCTAGGGGAGGCAATCTGGATTTTCCCTTACTGATGGTGATGAACATGCTTGCTTGAATGTTTTGTCTTTGCAGAACATTTTAGAAGCATTAGCAAAGGAAAACTTTTAGTTTGGGTAGTATAGTGTTTCCTAATAATTGGTATTTTTTCCAGAATTAATTTAAATACTTTTACCTGTTTTGACAACAGTGCCTCTAAAGGTCAGACGTGAATAAGAGCAACCCCTCAAATTCTTTTATCTCTTCTGTTTTCAAGATACTAATTTTAGTAAAGTGAATAGGAATTACAAAAGTGTTGGTGATTGGGAGCCTACTGTTTACAACTATAACAATAAAATTGTTAGAGAGAAGCAAGCCTCTAAAAGACTTGGGTGATTTATACAGTGATATCAAACATTAGTTGTCTGAGGCAAATCTGTTGTTTTTTGACTTTAAAATTACTGTTGAGCTAATAAGAAGCTCAGCTTAGCAATTACTAATTGGTCTGTAACTTAGGAGCACCTGGAGGTGATGAAAGGACTTCAGTGTTATTGAAGTCAGACCAAAATGACTGGGTACTACTGCAATGAAAATTAGGTGTGTGGCATTAGCAACCCACAGTCAGATTGTATAATACTTTCTTTTTTTGATCTTTCTTTCAGACTCCTGTTCAGAAAAGGATGTGTTTGTGGAATCTGCCCTAGAGGGAATTGTGGATTTTTGCTAGGTGTGTTCATTTTGAAAGAGCAATAACATACTATTCTTATGTTTATGCAAGATTTCTGAGTGGAGGAGAAAAATACTTGGCTTTTAACAGGTGGCTTATGAAGAGTGTGAATTCTTTAACATGTGACTCTGGGATTTCATTGTATATGAGCAACATAGTCATCAATCATTTTTTAATTTATTTTGGATTACTTTGTAGAAGTTGTTTGTAAGAGCAATATGATTTGGGTAAATATGCCTGAAAGTCATATTTAGAAGTTGTTAGAAGTTAGAAATTCGCTGAATTTGCATTATTTGCATAGCTCTAAAATTTAGCAGAAATGGAGATCAAATCCTGGTGAAAAATTCATTGTCAAAAGATGAGGTAGTGTTTACAAAAGGCTCACAGAATACTGATTTATTTTCCTTACCTGTTGTTTGATACTGTTTATGATTAAATAATTCATTATACATTGTTAAGAAAAAGGGTTTGTTTGGGTTTTTTTGCTTACACAGAAAGTTACTTTTTAAAGAGAAGTATTGTTCCTTAGTTAGCCCTTTTTAAGTGTGGATTTTCCACAAATTCTGGATTATTGTGGATATTGTGAGCATGCTGCTGCCTTGTCATGATGCCAGAAACATCTGTTATTTTGGGTAATAAAATGTTCCACTTTCAGAGTATTTTGTAACCTGTCATGCTGTATCAGGTTGGAAACTGAGAGATATAAAGTTTTGTGTCAGCCTTTTTAGTGATTGTACAATTTTGTGTCCTACGTGCAATAAATGAATCTATGTGCTTTACACAATCATGCACTGCAATCACTCTTCATACATTTTACAAGTAAAAGGATGGAAAATTTGCAGGGAATGTACTAATTATTGTAAATTAAAAAATATTCCACAGAGTAGGATTATTTCCCTCACTTCATACACAAAGAGGCTTTATTCTCAAATGCTGTAATGTCAAAGCAGCAGTATTGTCATGGATGTATTCAGTGACTCGAAATGAGTTAACTAATTTTCAGTTCTGTATTTAACTGAAGAGATGAGTTTGCACATGCAAGAAGACAAGCTTGGGAAGATGACATGTAAACTTAGGCACTCTTGTCTGGACTCCCATTTAGATAGGGGTGATATGGTCAGCACAGATATCTGCATCAGTTCATTCTTTAAGTCATCCACTCATTTGGGATATTTTAAGGTGTGCACTATAGAGTGACAAATGAGTTGCTCGCTTGGGTACATTACAAGGGTAAGATCTCCACTGAGCACATGGGGTAATTTGAACATTTTCAACAGTGAAGACTCTGATCTTTCTGAACATCTGTTCAGGGTTTTGACTGTTGTTATGAGGGTCAAAAAATTTCTGTAGGTCTAGAGAAGAATTCCCCATGAGTTGAGTTCTCCAGCTGTAGGCAGTGTAGGTAGGACACAGCTGCCTGGGTATCTGGCTAGTGGGAGGTGCTGATCTGGGGTGTCACTCAAGTTGAGGTAAGGAATATCTGTGTGACTCTCTTATATGGAAATATATCTTGAGTCCTGAAGTGTTGCAAAACTGTTTATAATATAGACCATATCTAGAGTTGAATGTGGGTGTTGCATTAATTTTTCTAGTGTACTGCATTGTTATCACATCGTGTTTTGCATGGAGTCTGTTCTTTCAGGTCAGAATTAAATCCAAAATGAGTAGGACTCATAAAACAATATTTTGATTGGATGTAGAGGGAAGAGTTGGGGAGAGGTCCTAAGAAACCTCTGCTTTCTCTTAGTAGAACAGCACCACTTTCTGAAATCCTCATATTCACTGGAACAAATACCATTCTGGTGTTAAAATTTCTGGTCATAAAGGCTCTGGAAAGTTTCAATATTGAGCTCTTGCTTGAACTACAGTTTAACTTGCCAGAAGATTTTGGCATTCATAGGATTTGTGGTTTTATTCTGCAAACCTAAAGCATTAGGATGCAATTAATATGAAGTTACAATAATTCTTAAGATTTGTATTGTTTCAGAACAAGATATCTCAGTGCTAAAAAGTGAGCTATTAAGAGACAATGAAACTGACTTTAGAGCAAAGTTACATGTATTTCAGTAAAGCTTTTCTTTCAAGCATATCAACAGTCTCAAAGTTAACTGGACACCTCAAATAACAGTGTAAAACATTTATTCCATTCGTTCCTTGTCAGAATTTCAGCATGATTTTCATCAAAGGAATTTAATTCCTCTTTTGTGCAGGAAAGGATATGCATAAATGTGAACAGAATTAGGCTCACATGCAAATATTTCTGTACGCTTGAACAACAAACTATTGGATAATAGATGTTGTTCTTGACTATTCTGAACAATAAAAAAGTGTCTTGAAACCCAGAAATACAGCCTAGTTGCTGGTATACCCCATGACAGTCATGTAACGTAGGCCTTCATGCTGCCTGCAACCTCGTAAAAGGTTTTCCCTGATTTCCACACGTCTCAAGTGCTGAGCTCTCGTCTACATGCTGCAGTCCAAATAGCCAGCCTTCTTCACACCATCTTATCTCTTACTTCTCAATGCCAGCTCAAAACTAAACATTCTTTCAAGTGCATCAGGTGGGAGAGGAAAGAAGAGAAAAAGAAAGTATTTCTGCTGTGCAATAAAATGCAAAAGCTTTTGCAAAGAGGTCTGGTCCCCTGTACTTTCTTCCGTAGCATATTAAAAGCTAGGAGGGATGAAAGTCAATCTCTGATCTTCAACAGTGGTATAGGGTCACCTTTAGAGACAGGATGCATCAACACAGCTCTTATTTCCTTCCTGAAGCAGATCAAAGCCACAATGGACAGGAACCTCTGTATTCATGTTTTCTTTGTCTCCTTCAAATAATAGATAAAAGCTAAGAGAGAAAAAAAGAGAAAATAAATAAGCCTCCCAAAGCACTTCCAACTAAAACAGATCTTCCATGTTCCATCCTTAAAATTACATCCAGTTTTGGCCTGAATACATGTGGCAAAAATACTGCAATATTAAAAAACCCTACCAATGCCACTGGTGTGCAAAGGGAAGAGAGGCTGCTTTGCATCTCTGAAGGCCCACCCTCACACACAGGGAGGCCAAATCTGACTTGCCTCCCCTCTCACTTTTTAAAAGACAAATTGCAGGGAACAGCAGTAATCACCATGAAGCAGTAACATTTAATACAAGGGGGTTTAAGTGGCTCCCACTTGTCCTCTTATCACTAGAGAGAATAGAAATGAAATATTTGTAATGTCAAATGTTTTTTCCTTCTGCATTACTTAAACCAATTGTTTTGTTTTAAATGAAAAGGAGCACTATGGCAATGGACTGTGCAGCTCTTGATTCAAGATTATTCCTTCTCTGGCTGCTAGGGCAGATAAATAAAAAGAGTGTAATACCCAGTCCACCTAGACCTATAAAAAAAAAAGAAACAAGAAGTTAATTATCTCTTTTTCAAAAAGACAGATTTAAATGTTACCAGACAAATGTAATCAAGATCATTATTCTACCAGAAAATATCCCAAATGCATAGAGAAGAACAAACCCACAAAATAAATAAGCAATCACTGTGTTGTGCAAACACACAGTTCACTTCTAAATAAATCTTGCTCTTCCTATGCATGATTTAATATACTTAGATAGATGCTTTGCTTGGATAAGCAAGATTGACAGCACTCAACTGGAAACTCCTTAATTAGATCACACAGAAAAAATTTCAGGTTTAGGCTGCAGCTGTTTTTTTTCAGGCTGCAGTGATCTCTCCTTTCACCACAGCCCACCCCACTGCCCCACCATCCCAGGCAATGACCATGATGACCAGTAGAGAGGTGTAACTTGAAAAAGATCCTGGAAATACTTCTGTAGGGTGAGCATTCAAAAGCATGACAAAAGAATGTTCCCTGTGTCCAAAAAAGGTATTTTGCCATTGTCTTAGACAAGTTACTGCACAGGGTGTCATTGCCCAGGCATTGGCCATGAGAGGGTGCAGGGGTGGCAGTTCTAAGGGGAGGCCAGGGAGGGACACAGCCCGTTCCAGACAGCTCCAACCCACCCTCCTCAGGGCACGGCTGAACCCCTCCAGCACGGGGACAGCACTTCTGGGAAAAGACACTTGAGAAAGCGCAAAATGTTGCACAGCAGTAAGGAGAGAGGAAAAACATCTAAGAACCAGTCCTGTGACACCCAGGTGAGAGAAGTGGAGGAGGTGCTTCAGGCCCCAAGCAGAGAGACCACATTCGGCAGGTTGTGCCCCAGGAGCCCATGGAGACTTCTCTGGAGCATGTGATATTTTCTGACGGACTGCGGAGCCTAGGGAAGACCCATGCTTGGAACAGGGAAAAGTGTGAAGAGGAAAGAGCAGCAGGGAGAAGCTGTCCTGTACTGATCACAGCCCCCATTACCCTTCCCACTGTGCCACTCAGGGAGAGCGGAGGAAGAGGGAGATGAGCTGGAAATAAAGAAGTGATAATGAGCCTGGGAAGAAGATGAGGTGCGATGACAGTGGAAGGCATTTTAGTTTTGACCACTGTTTCTCACTATCCAACTCTTGTGATTGACCATAAATTAAATTACTTCTTTTCACATCAAGTCTGTTTTGCCAGCGTGGCAGCTGTTAAGTGATGGTCCTGTCTACCTGGCACACGAACTTTTCCATCTTATTTTCTTCTCCTGTCCTTTTAGGAAAGAGAATGAGAGAGCAGCTGGTTGTAATGTTTGGCAGCTGGCCAAGGTCAACCCAGCAGAGCTATAAAACTCTATTTTCTGTCTAGTCAATCAAGTCTTCTGCAGCTGTGTACGCTGAAAAACCTTCAGAAGCTAAAACCTCCCTCTGCAGCCAAAACCTCAAGGTGCTGGCCTGCTCTCTGACCCAACTAACAAGCAAACAGAGGTTGCAAAAGAAAACTACAAGAAGCCATGCTGTCTTTGCCGGTGTCATCACATGTGTTTCCCCCCAAATCAATGAGACCACCCTACCCAGCTTAGGGTACCACAGAATCATAGAGTAGTTGGGGTTGGAAGTGACCTTAAAGATCATCTAGTTCCAACCCCCCTGCCATGGGCAGCAAACTTTCTACTAAATCAAGTTACTCAAAGCCCCCACTGACCTGGCCTTGAACACCTCCAGGGACGGGAAGTCCAAAACTTCTCTGGGCAATCCATTCGAGTGCCTGCCTCATCAATGTCGCAGTGAAGAATTTCTTCCTAATGTCTAATATAAATCTACCCTCCTTCAGCTTAAGGTCACTCCCCCTTGTACTATCACTACATGCCCTTGTAAAAAGTCCCTCTCCAGCCTTCCTGTAAGCATCCTTTAGGTACTGACACTAGATATGCAAATGTGGTAAAATAGAAGGTGATTTGATGGATGAAGAAAGAGAGTGAGAGGGCAGTGAACAGCTGGAAGATGAAAACTGAGACAAACAGGAAACTAGAGCTGGGCCAGGTTGCACAAGGCTGGGACAAGACACGGAGGTAGCACAGAGAAAGGGGAAAAGGCAAGCATGAGGAGACAGGACTGACAGGAGAGCTCCATTACAGGATGATTTTTGGCAGAAAAGAAAAATCAATTAGGAGAATGAGCAAGAACTGTATGGAAAAGCCCTCACAAGTCAATTTGGTGAAACAAGTAGGGCTGCTGTCTGCCCTATGGCATATCCTTCAACACATCCAGGAAAAGCAGCAAGGCTGTCCACCATGGCTAAATCAAAGTAAAACTCCAGCCTGTGCTTACAGGCAGCCAATTCCTCCCTCCCAGGCACATGGGCAATTAGGATGTTCTGCACAGTGCTCTTATGACTTAAATCCCCTCTGACAGGGAGTGACCAGGCAAGGGACAGAAAAAGGGGCCCAGCAGGTGATGGAGCAGCCTCAGCACACGGCAGCCTGGCACACAGTGCTCCTGCATGGCACTGCAGGGAAGGCACCAGCCATGTCTGCCAGCAATGACCTCTTCTTAGCTGAAACCCTGCCTGAAGTTTCTCATCTGCTCTTTCATTGGCATACAGCTCTGATGCAAGCCTGGACTTCAGAAATATTTTGCTATTCCTTTGCCAAGCTTTCTACACCATCTGAAGTGCTTTAGACCACTGTATTACAAGAAGTAATTATTTGAAAGATTACATCTCAACAATACTTTTGTTTATCCCTCTGAAACAGTTAATTCTTTTTATCTCCTATCAAAGTGAACTCTGATAGCAAAGAGTTTGCAGAGCAGACTATTTGGCAGCTCACTGAAAGCATCTCTACCCCTTGAGAAACAGCCAGATACATGGAAAGGGAGAAGGAGCTCTTACAAATTCTCAAGTGCCAGGTTTTAGGAGGATGTTACAGAACTTGTACACACTTGGATGTGTGAACTTGAACACAGATTTGCAGTAAACAAAAAGAGAAATCAATACAAATGCTACATTATGCCCACAGCATTCTTGTTTGCACTTTATAAGAATCTTCTCTAAGTAACTGCACCTCTCTGCTGAAGTTCATATTCCACAAACAGAAGCCAACAAAAGGCTCCAAAGAAATCAAGCAGCAAGAGTTTTTAAACCTAAAACCAAAATTGCTTTTCCTCATAGTCAAGACAATTTAGGATGAAATACTAAACAAAACTAGTTTTTGCCCAAAAAGATCTGTGGAAAACATCAACGTTTTGTTTTGGTTTTTAAACAGAAAGCCATACAATAACCCATGAATATGGTTTAAGAATACACAAACGTAGGCTTAGTTTATGGTCTTCTTTTTAAAGAAAACCCTGTTATACTTTGGCTCCAAAATAAGCTCATCAAGCTGACGAACTTGCAACAGTGGTAGAGAAAGAAACACAAAGGGATAAAAGAAAAAAAAACAAAAACGAAAAACAAACCCCGGTGTAATACAAATGACAAAAGCTCCATAATCTCAGGTTCTTAGATTCTACAATGGAAGACAGTCTTCTATCAACACAGGAAGAAGTTAATCAAGAGCTCAGTATTGAAACTTTCCAGAGCCTTGTTACTTTCCAGCAGTAACCCGTTATAGTTACCCCTTACTACTATTCAGAGCTCTTGGGCTTTAACTGTGGTAGGGAATGAACTGAATTTGCCTAGTTCTTCTTGCTGGAGAAGTCACATTGACTTTCCTAGTATAGGTGATCACTTGAAATACAAAAAAAACTGGAAAAAATTTATCATCTGTGAGAAGCCTCTGTAAGACAAGGTAAAATTTCTTCAGGAAGAAAGCCAAAGAAATGCAGTTAGAAGACACTAGTAGCCTACAGCTAAAAGCTGAGTAGCATCCAGTTACATACAATAGTTCAGCTTGACGTTAAGTTAAAATGGTTGATGAATTTTAACAAAAAAAACCCCTTTTAAATTAGGTTTGTCTTTCTAAATCAGGAGTTGAATCGTATCTCTATTATTGCTTACTGATGCAAATGATATCAGATTCCTTTTTGAAAGCACTAATTTCAGTTGTGCCTTTTTTAAGTGTATGGGCAAAAGAGCCTTTATAGTTTGGGTAAGACTTTATTTGATACTTACAGTATGGTCATTTTTAATGGCCTCTTTAAACAAAGTAGTTTTTTATACATTTCTGATTGTGAGCAGAAGGATTTTTTTTTTTTTTTTTATGTACAAATTACATTACAAAGAATAGATTTATTTTATTTTCAAGTTTTAGTAGTTATGGTAAGGAACTGGACCCTATATGTCAGAACAAGTGGAATTCATCTCAGAGCCACAGAATCACAGAATAGGTCAGGTTGGAAGGGACCACTGGGATCATCAGGTCCACCCTCCCTGGTAAAGCAGGGTCATCCCAGAGCACAGACAGGATTGTATCAGACAGTTCTTGAGTATCTCCAGAGAGGGAGACTCCACAGCTTCTCTGGGCAACCCGTTCCAGTGCTCCGTCACCTGCACAGTAAAGAAGTTCTTCCTCATATTCAGGTGGAACTTCCTGTGCATCAGTTTCTGCCCATTGCCTATTGTCCTATTGCTCGGCATCTCTGAGAAGAGCCTGGCTAGTGGCAATGTCTGGCTGAGTCTTACAGGTCACTTTCCTTCATCAGCAGAGGTAAGGCAGGTATTCCAGGGCTGCAGAGTCTCACCTCTAGGTATTTGCATTAAGATGAGCAGATTGTGCTATGCCTGTTTGTCTGGATGGGGGCTAAGCTGATGGTTCAGCTCTCAACATAATTATATATTTTATATATACTATGTATTCAAAGACATCTCATGAGAGGGTACCAAGAAGAAGGAACCCACCACTATTCAATACTGACAGGACCAGAGTCTTTTGGACTTGGACTTTTTGTTGTAGAAGCTTAAGCCACATTTAGTGAAGAAAGCAGTATCTTGTTAATAATGATTCTTGTGCTCCTAATTTGTTAATGTTTTTGTGAATGCATTTGCCCTGGTTTTTTTCTATAATGCTTGTAAAAGTATACAAAATCTTTCTGCAATCCAGAAAAGACTAATAACACATTTAAACTCACCAATTTAAACACTTGTTACTGTCTCCTTTTCCTATCAATGACTTGTTTTATTTTGCATTACTTGAGTGGGTCAGAGGCTTCCTGCTTGCGAATTTAACAGAGTTCCTTCATTTTTCCTGTTCAACATCAATATATTATATTTTTGTCCTACCTTTCTAGTTCAAATTAAGAGGCTAAGCCTAGAAACTTTGTACAATGCAGGATGATGTATTTGAATCTCTGAAGGCTCTTCCAGAACTGAATAAACTCAGAAATCTGTGACTTGACATAACATATGCTCTTGAATCTGTGGAGGGAAATTGTCACTGGAAAGTGTCTTTAAGTTTTAAGATTTTTGTCTCGGGGATTTTATTGCCAGACAAGTTGCTGTGTAATTAACTGATGACTTGAAATCACAAGTTCTTGTCAAAAAGTAGAATACTACATCATTCTGAATTAAAATGTTTGTTTGAAAACAAGGTCGATTATCCTGTGCTTCTTAATACTTAAACTTCTTTTGTGTTCTCTTTCTTTAAAAACTGTGTTGTCTTAAAAAATTAAATATTTGTCTTATCTTCATTAATTTGCATTTAAATTATGACTTTGGTTTTTTGTGCAGCTAGAATATAAAGAAATGCTGATAAAGACATAATTAGGTAGCACTTTCCTCTAAGGGTTTATAACTGCTTACTACTAAGATATGTGAGGGGAAAGGAAAAGATAGTGTTGTAGTGATTCTCCAATACACTTTTCTTCCATAATGCATCCATTGCATCCCCTGAAGTTCAATCTCTTCCACCGGCATGCGAGAGTTTTATGGGATAATTAACCTTCATCCTCTCAAGTGTATAAAACAGAGAACAGAGGTCTGTGAGATTGTGAATATATACATATAGAATGCATAGAGAATGTATTGTTTAAGCAAGATAGCATTTAGCAGATTGCTGGTTTCCCCTTCCTCTTATTTCATTTACTTTTCCATTATGTTAACACTTAGATTAGAACTCAAGATAAATGGTCACCCCTCAAGTGCATTTTGTAAGGATAAGCAAAGGAGGGGGGAAATGACTGCTGTATTCACTTACATGTACTTGTAGAGTCACTGCAGGAAAGTAAATAGGTTTGACACATACAGTAAAAAGTGTATATGTATGAATGAAATGGCAGAGTGTAGCTCTGAATAAAGTAGTGTACATTCTGTAAAACGTCATTAATGCATACTATAGGAACTCTGCTATGGAGCATGTGGTTTTAAAAGAAATGTAAGGGGGGAAAAGAAGAGACAAAGTAGAGGTGTAAGAAGAGAAGATAATCACACTCTGTCTCTGGGGAATCATCTGTAAACTGGGAGATCATTAGTTTCTCATGTTGTTGATATCTTTCAATTCAGGAAACTGAACAATATGAGAGAAATAATAAATTACTACCTTAGAATATCTTCTGATTCTCCTTGCCTCAGAGATTCTAACTTCAGTTTTAATTTTTGCTCAGAAAAAATCAATAGCTTCCTTGAAAAACTTTGAATGTCTAGTCAAAGCAGAATAAAGAAAAAATTACAAATGTTACTTTATTTGCTCAAAACAACACAGCTCATTCAAACACTGTAGCTGTACTTTTGGAGTTTTAGACACTTTCTGAACTGTTAAAGATTTTTTGTGTTATTATCTTGCAGGATGCAGTTGTTAGTCACCCATTTTACAGTTGAAAGTTGTAGGTTTACATGTGGCTTCAAGCTGAGTTCTGAATAGAATTTATCTCTGTTACTTACATTGATTATCCCACGTAGGAAGTGAGACAACTTCTGCACACCTTTCTGCACATCAAATGAAAACTGGCAGACTGAAAATTTATGATTCACATTTGGATTTAATGTGAATCTTCACCTAGAGATGACAAACAGCTTTGGTGTTTGCAGTAGTTCACATTAACATTTTTCTGCCTGCTACCATTTTTTTGCTTTGTTTTTATTAATTAATTCCTATCTGAACTAGGACAGACACTAACAGTGTTACCCTACTTTCCTTTTTTATTTTTTAAGGTCCTGAAGAATTTGTGAAAACTGAATTTTAATTTCTTTTCTATTTTAAGGTTGTGCATATTTAAATGTTACAAGTAGGATTTATCACCTTTTACGAGAAGACTAGAATAGCTTCTCTTCTTTTAAGAGAAGAATAGATTATTAAAACTCCTCTGACCTAAACAGTCAGTTTTCCCAAGCTCACTGGATATTTTCTTGGCTGATGGTTTTGAGCACTTTCTGTGCTGACAGCTAGAAGTTTTGTGCTTTTTGCTTTCTTGGAAAAGATGTGTATAAAGCTTAGTGTTGTTTATGGTAATACACAAATTTTGTCTAATTGGCTAATATTTTTTAAATGTCCCATGCCTTTTTTAAGTTAATATCTTTTTTAATTTATGTGGTCTTTTAGACAGGAATTTCTGTAATGCATTGCCTCTTGACTGAATTCGTGCTAGAAAGCCTTGGCTGTATTAGGTGCCTGTGCATGTCACTGTTTAATATTGTAACACGAGATCATGCCTGTACTCTTCCCACAGATGACTCTAATGGGATATTTTATAGTTGGATATATTGCCTGCCATCTTTAGACTGCACTCCTGTTCTTGGAGCCATGTATAACATCTCTTATGCTGAATATTCTGCTGCTGTCACAAAGTGCTTTTCTGGTGGAGCATATGTTGCCCATATGGGCTGCTCTACATGCTGCTTCCCCTGCAGTCATTCCTATCAACTGAGTTGTGGATCTGAGTTTTAAGTTCCAACACTGGATGACCTACATATGGCTGAAAAGTAGCGCTTATTTTTTTAGCCACGATAATTATTTTGGTTCAGCTGTTGAAAGCATTTAGAATGAGTTGTATTTAGAAGTAAATGTATCACGCTCAGCTTTGTGCAAAACATTTGCATTGTGAGTTTTGGGTTGGTGGTGTTTGTTTTCCCCGAGCAGGGAGGTTTCCTCTGTGCTCTTGGCAGCTGACAGAAGGGCTGGAAGAGCTGCCGGTGTGCCAGGTGCCTCTGGAGGAGCGAGGGCTGGTCTCACACGGGCACTGCCCTCCTGCCCCAGCCGCGCGCTGCACAGCGAGGCGCAGAGCGCGTGAGCCAAGGAACGGCCAGGCTGGCACCTGTCCCAGAGCCCGGTGCCTGGAAGGGACTCTGTCACCAGTGCTGGCCAGAGGAAGGGAGAGCCAGGGCACAGGCTGAAATGGCATCTGAGCTGGGTGCTGAATCCACCCAGAGCACCAAAAGGATAGGAAACCAGGAAAGTGAACTGATGGCAAGAGTGATATGTGTTGAAAACCGCCAGTTGGGATTGATGCAAAGACCGTGATAGCAGTGGGGAAGAACAAAGAGGTTTCTTCAGTAATAACAAAACATAAATTAAATTAATAACTGCCTAAGCAGTTTGTATTACAGACTCTGAGATAACTCACCAACATAATAAAATCAATGACATGCTGGAGTTCTGTTGCCAGATATTTCTTGGGCAAAACAAACTAGTAAAACACAGCACCGAAGGGCCATCTGCTAACATGAGACACTATATTAAAACCTTTCATATTACCATTAGCACACGTACGTGCATGTAAAATGGGATCCTGCAAATCTTTAAAAAGGAAAGAAAAAAGAGTAATATATTTGTATCTTGTGTAATAGCTATTAAAATACAATTGTTCAAAAAATATTTTGGAATTCCTCATGTTGATATTCGTGATTGTGTGGGATATTTTTAAGTGAACTAAATCCTTTTTCCAAAAGGTCAAAATTATCGGTGTAAAGGATTCTTGAGATAAGACTTAGCCCTAATAGGCTCCGCTATTATCATAATGTTTAGTAATGTGCTAACTTTTAGTCTATGTTAGCAATGTAAGGGAGGAAAAAAAGCCCATTTCTGAGAGCCCACTCTGCATATCTTTGGGGAAAAAAACCCTTGTAAATGGAAAAGTATGACACTGATCAGGAAAATCATAATTTTTAGGTACTGGGCCACTCTGACTGAACTGATGCAAATTGTGTAAGGTTCTTCCCAACTCCCTCTGAAGTGGCAAGATGATTATGCACTGTGTGTATTACCTCTGCTTCACTGACTTGTTTTTTTCAATTTCATTGGCTTTGTCATACTGATAGGAATTTTGATTAATCTCAAATCAAATTAGTTATCATACAAGCCTTTTATTTTGGCTGTGGCTGCACCATAACTTGCCAGCCTTTCTGCTGTTAACAAAGAAATAAACATGGGATTTTTGGCACTTGTTTGGTGGAGTCTGGATTTTCACCAGTTCCTAACTGTGGTCTGCTCCTGCTGAATCCTGGAGCTGGATGATTACTTATTCAGTTCACTTTATTGCAGTGAAGAAAGAGTGTATTCCTTTTTTGTTCTCTGTTTGTTGCTTATACATCTTACCTGGGAAATTATGCAGCTTCTCATCTGTAAGTTGCCTTCTAGAGGAAGGATGCTTTTGGAAAGAAGCTCTGTCCAGTTCAACAGATCTATTAAAACTGATTTCTCCTTCTCAGGAAGTATCTCTTCAGTGACTAAGGAGTTTTAATTTTTCTCAGGAGCTGTGCTGTTTTGATCAGCATCCTAAATTGGTAGAGAAAGTCTCTCTTCACTGAGTACATTTTAGAGTCTTTCATAGTAATTAGTATTTTAAGTAATTAGTAACTACTACCCTGTTCTAGGAATAAAATGAGGGGTAGAAGCCGGAATTGAGACTAGTCCTTCTCAGCACTGTGTTAATAAGATGGGAGAAAATGGCAAATCTTAAATTTTGTGTCCAGTGAAACTTTTCTGTGCAAAGGTGAATAAATCTTAAGAATTCCTTGTGCTGATGCTTAGGCTAAAAAAAAAAAAAAAAAAAAAAAAAAATATTTTTTTATTTCCCCTCACTATGTTTCAAAGCTTTTCCTGTCTAGGCAAATTGAAACAGCAGATGCCCCAATAAAGAAAAATAATTAATTTAATCCTGGTTTGTGTCCACATGTGGAACAGGGAGAAGTGACCCATATTTATATAATTAATGTTTGTTACTTGTAGGATGCACTGTGTTCTGTAGCTACATCTTCTGATTTTAGCTCAGTTTTGTCTTCTTTCAAAGCACAGCTGATTGTTTCACATCTTTCACCTACATGTACATGTTCTTTGGTTTCTGTACCTTTCTTCCTGTCTTTTTCTTTACCATATCTCTGCCATAAATGCTTCTATGACATCTTAGAAGGAAGGTGTAAACTGCAATTTTAAAAAATAGCCTGGGGAAAATATTAGGGAATTTATAATTTGATTACAATTGCTGGTACATGTTGGATTTTGGGGGATTTTTGAAAGTTTATATTGACTCAATAGCTGAACTCCCAAATTTAGCAGTTTCATTTGTTTTAACTGTAAGAAGAAACTTTTATTTCAACATTTTTTGTTTGTTTTTTTTGTGGGGGGAGGCAGGGATGGGAAAAATGGTGTAGGAAGAACTGTTTCCTTAAGCATTTCCCAATTTTAATTAATAAAATATGATCAGATGACTTGTCACAGTTTTTCAGTGTCTAGGGAAGAAGGGGATGGTGAAGGGTACCAGTTTATGTTAGTTTGTAAAATAGACAATTCTGTGTTTGTTTACCATGTTGTACAGTAAAGGCTATGAAAGCACCAAGCTGCCAAATACCATTATTCGAGTGCATTTACAAATTAGGACAGCAGAAGGACAGTGTTTTGAGACTCCTCTGTGATGGTAAATACTGGCTCAGTGTGATTATGTCAGGAGACATTTAAATATCACAGAACAGGTAGAGTTGGAAAGGAGCACTGAAGACAACCTAGTGCAGCCTCCCTGCTCAAGCAGGGTCCCCTACAGCACATCACTGAGAATTGTGTCCAGACAGCTTTTGAGTATCTCCAGAGAAGGAGGATCCACAACCTCTCTGGGAAATGCAGTCTAAGATTACTTACAAGACAAACAAAGTTCCATTTCTTTTGATAACTTTGAAGTAATTTGTGTTTGTTTTCTTTAGACTTTACTTATATTCATCAATATAGTACTTAAAAATGAAGAATTTCTAAATTATTCTTGATAACCATAGCCCTGTAAGTGTTCTAGGTAGCTTGATTTATATGAAATCAGCTCTGTGCTGATTCTGGGTTTACACTCAGTGACTTCCAGGCATTCCTGCCAACCTTAAATTCTTTATCATTATATTGGAACAATGGATGGTTACATGATCGGATTCAACTGCTATTTCAAATTTAAAGTTTCAGGACTGCAAATATGACTGATGGCACGTGTGATTGCAGATTAGGTAATTAGTTTGTTAAAATCTGTTGGAAATCATACTTCATATAGGTTTAGAAAAGACAATATGACTACTTTAAAATAAAGGCAATGTTTTCTAGTTGTTAATAACATCTGCTGGTGTTTTAAATCTGAACTCTTAAACCAAGTTTCTAAGATTTAGAATTTGTCACTTGAGTTGATTTCTTGTCCCCTATGGACTGCTAGGATGTAGGGAGTTTGTTAACTTGTTGCTCTGCTTTTTCAACACTAATATCTATCCTCTAGAGTCAATGTGCTTGACCAAATTTATTAACCATCATCCTTTCCTTTCATTAATTAGAATACTAATTATCCTATCCTCCCCCTGAATTTCCTGCCAAGAAATCTGTGAAGCAGTCGTGCATAATAGATTTAATTGAAGTGTTTTGGTTAATAAGACAGATCTGAACATACTTGATTCAACTTCTTGGTTCAGTTCTTTTCCACAACTGCTTATTTTTTTAAACCTTCTCTTGAGTTTCAGCTTCATCTGTGTAAATGAGATCACCCTATAGCAACAAAGAATGAAGTTTGGGCTTCCATCAGTTATTTAACTGCTTGGTTTTACAGCAACAGCTGGTATACAATCTCAACAGGTGCTCTGTCTGTAGAACTAGAGTTGTGTCTATTGACTGCGTTTTCCCTAACCTAATTGAAACTATCTGCTACTTTCATACAAATTTATTGAGCTTTTAATCAAACAGCTTAATTGTCTGCAGTCAACAGCTGAATTTGTCACTGGGGCGGTGGGGTACCTCAGGATGGAAACTGTCTTCTGGAGAGTTTCCTGACATGCAGGGGAAACAAATGTGCATGCACCTGTGTATATGCTGCTTATAAAGATAAGTGTCTTATGAGAAAAATATTTTGTGATCGTTTTTGTGACATCAGACAGTCTGACACTAATATGTATAGGTATATTGGAGGCAAGTTAAGGTGGTAGCTTTAATTCTGGTTTCTTTTGAGTTCTTGGTTTTTGCAAATTGAATGTTTAATTTAAACACAACTTGTGTATACAGTTCATTATCTTTTAACTAATAAATACATATTCTATTGTCAATCAGTTTTAAACCTTGTAACAAGAATTCCTGTTCTTGAGAACATTTTAGGAACTTCCTGCAAATGTCTTTTACTACAGAAGGAGAGATGGGCTAGCAGTGGTATTAATATATTGACTGTGCTTGTCAATACAGGCAAACCTCTGTAATGTCAAACCTCTTGATACAGCTACTTTTTTAGTTTTAACATGTGAAACCAGGAGACTTTCAGATAGATAGATAGATAGATAGATAGATAGATAGATAGATAGATAGATCTGTAAATCTAAACAAAGCTTCAGGGACAGCACAAAATAAATCTAGGGTGTTGATTTAACCACAAGGATTTACTGCAAATGAGGTCAAGATTTAGCGCTTCTGTGGGATACTGCATGCATATTATCTAAAATAACCAAATTTTAGGCAGTGAAAATTACAGCTCATTACCAGCTTCTTCTTCACTTATTTGTAGGAGTAGCAAATACGTACTGAAATGAGACAAAGCTACATTAGGTATGTTATCTTATGGAAAGAGCTAAATGCTGGAATCCTGACAGCTTAGAATCTAGCTAGTGTGCATCAGGTTTTTTATCCAAAGTGAGAATGTTTAAAATAGGTGTAATTCAGCTTTATTGGAGGGAGTTTTGGCCAAAAATCGGAAAAATACTCAATCATCTAGTGCAGTGCAGTGTGTTTTTTCTTTCCAGTGAAAAATATCAGATGATGAGGAGAAAAACAGGAGAGAGGGGAAAATAACACAAAAGCTCTTAACAAAACCAATGACACCAAACTAAAACAAACTAAAAACCAAACTAGAAGTGTATGCACTTCCAAATAATCACGCCTCTTTGTGTAGCTTCTCTCTCCAAGCCAAAGCCAAGCAATCCCCTGAACGTTGAGATTTATTTTCCACATTGGCATTCAAATTGTTGCTTCTGAGGTGATGTTGGTGTGGAAGTGGTTGTAACTGATAAACAACTTTCAACTGGTAAGTGGCTGTAGTACTTTGCTGGTGCTTTAGCTTTTTACCTTTCCTTCTTTCTGCAAGTTTTTTATGAATTGGGTGTTTTGTGCTCACATGCATTGCTGAGCTCAAAGGGCCTTTCAGAGGCAAGGATTGCTGCCTCTGACACTTTCTTTTCTCTCTGGCAAGGCAGCAGAAGCCAGAGCTGTCAGCTGGTCATCTTCTGGACCTAGTGCTGTCCCACTGATGGGGCATAAGGAGCTGAGACAATGTGTTTGTGTTTTAAGACACAAAATTATGCCATTTTGTATGAGGGCTTTTTCTGTTTTCCATATCCTTGCAGTCTTCTTATTACTTACCTATCTTTTTTCTTCTGTTGAAATTAGTATTCTTTATGCTGGCACAAACCTGGCTGGACTTGTGTGAGGATACACTTTCTTCTTTCTCCTCTTTCATGGATAAATTCTACCAGTGTTGAAATACTTGGGATATACTCTTCTGCTACTTGGGGATGCTGAAAAGCCTTGTTCACAAAAGGACAGATGAACAGTTGACCTTTGAAGTCAGGTAGAAACTGAATAGGAGTGCAGTGGAACAGAATAAAGACAAATGTCTTGAAGCAGAACTCTGTTAGGGACTCGAAGGAGTGGAAGGGATCATTTTAGGGTGGAAAATTATTTCAAGGGAAGTAGAAGATTCTCATCAGTACTCTTATTATCTTTTTCAGTGCAGCTGAAAGATCCAATTGCTTCAGAAGAGGCTTGCCTGCTTTCTTGTTGTATTCAGCCTCTGAGTTAAAATTCACTTGGAAGATACCATTCAAGAACTTCTAGTTCTCCTTCCTACACTTTCTTGAAGAATAAGTGGAGAAGGCAATAAGGAGTTACATATTGATGAACCAAGAAAAAAAATCAGTATACAGAGTCTTGGCAGACATTTCTTACCATAGTTGACATACTCTAACTGTGCAGCAGATGTATGACTAAAAGTAATTTGTGGTTGTGAACATAATCTGTTTCTCTGGTTGGGATGAGAAATTTCAGTTGTGTATGCACAGTATCGACTACACCATGCTCTGTTGAAAATGGAAGAGTCCATATGAAGATTTTTAAGGAAACTGATGCTTAAAAACACTGTAAAAAATATATCTACCTGTTTACCTGGCCCACAGAAGCATAATATGAAACTTAAGTTCTTCAAAAATAAGTAAAAATTTAACACTTAATGCCATCATATCTAGCGATAGATAAGTATTAAGTAAGGTTGTGTCTTTAGACCTGTCTTAATCATTGAGTCTTTCCTTCAGTTCCTTTGCAGTCTGCATTTAAATAATGATGAATAAAATTAAGAAATTAATAAAATTATTAAAAATAAGTAGTAATATTCTAGAGTCACTGAAACCTGGTAACTCCATATTTATCAATCCTAGTAACTCATGCTTCAGAATAACTGGGCTAAGCATGCAGCTCTTCTGGAACCACATTCCCCAACTTGTCCTCCAAGCAGAACAGCTCCTGCAAGAAATAAGTTCTCCACAGCTACCTTCCTGTACATGTGATAAATACTGTAATTTTTCAGTCAGAATGTTATTTCTGAGATATTCACAAAACAGAGCTGTTCTTTTCCCTTTTGGAAAAAAACAAACAAAAAAACCAAAAAAAACAAAAAAAACCAAAAAAACAGTGCTATGAAGTTGAATTGGATTAGTAACTCTAAGGAACACAGTTAAGTCATCTATAGAGCCATTATCTTGTTCTGCTGCAGATCAGGCAATAACTGGTGTTTTCAGACATGCTTTGATGTTTGCTCTCTGGTGAGTTTGATCTGATCTAGCAAGTGTAAGAGATTCATCACATTTTGTGGATTTTTTTCTTTGTCTGATTCTGGAGGAATAACTAGCTGTGTTTAAATACCTTGCATATACTTTTTGCTTTTAGTCCTAAGTTTGGATTTCAGCATAATTAACTCTGAATTTCAGCAATTTCTAAGGCACAGCTCTGGAGGGTGACTGCAGTCTGTGAGCTAAAAACTTTGTTCTGGCACATATAATTTCAATGTACTGTGACTCTTACAAAAATCTCATTAAACTGCTTCGCATAGAGAAGCACAGTATCAGAATTCATTTTCTGGTACAGGCAGGAAATATGAGATTGCAGAATCAACGTATGCAGTTTCAAGGACCTTAGCGCAGGATCTTCTGTCTGTGAAATTTCCACAATTTCTGCTATCAGCAGCATGGTCTGGAGATGAGGGAATTAAAGAATGCAGAGATCAGGTAACTCAGACACAAAGTGCTTAAGGATGCTGCTATTTTTTTTTTTTATTAGGCAAGTGTTCCTGTTTTTACCAATCATATGTGCAAAGACACATCTAGCTATTGCTTTATGTGTTTTCCTCTTTTCTGACAGATATCTTCCAGTATTAATCTTTATTTTATCAGTAACTTTGCTATTGATATATAGAGAAACCATGGAAAACTGGTCTCAAAAGCAATTCTTGGCAGCTTTTGAAGAGGTAGGGTCAGTGGACTAGAAGAAATGGGCAAAGGCAAAAGGCAAAGATGCAAAAGCTGTGAATTGCAACAAAGGAAACTCCAGCTGGGTATCAGGAAATACAGTTCTGATGGTGAACATGGTTAAGCGCTGTAAGAAGTTGCTCAGAGATATTGCAGAATCTGTGTTATGGCAGGTGTGCAGGCCTGGACTGGCCAAGGCCCTAAACACTGTAGTAGTTGCAATACAGCAGCTTTGCTGACTTTGCTTTGAATAAAAGTCTGGACTGAATGTTGTCTACGTATCCCAGCCATCCTAAATTTTTCTTTGATTTTTGTGCATGAGAAGTATACAAATGATGTGTACTTGCATAGCATGCTTGATTCTTCCAAGAAATTTTGGATTCATTTATTTGGCCATATGTGTACCAGCTGTGTGGTGTATTCAGACATGGACAGGAAAATAGACATGTCTTAAAGGCTTGGGACACACTGAACTTTGGTGACATTGCCCAGAAATAAGAAGCTGTTAGGAAAATCCTAGAAAGAACTATGCTTAGGGAGGGTTGGGGGAGCTTACTTTGTGACATGATTTAGCATTGTGAGCTGAATGTAGCAGTGTCACACGCCAGTGTGCTGGAACATACAGGCTCTTGGCACAGCTGGAGTTGTAAACAGTGCTGCTAGTACTGTAAATTACGTTGGAAATAATCCTGTAGTGTGAGAGCTACTCATAGTGGCAGAATTGACTTTTGGTAATGTCAGTTACCCTCCTTAGTTAGTCCTTGCCTGTTTCCTTGTGTATTAATCCATTATATTCACTGGGTGCAATTTAACCTAATTACCATATATTTTCATTGAAATATACCCTATTTGCTTCATGTGAAGTAATTGTAACCAGGTAACTACATGGGTTTTGGGCATTCTTTTAGAAAATATTCTGAAATAATAAAGAACAAAAGCTATGCCTCTGGAAGATCTGAGATAGATCATGAGTTGCTTTATTTGTGATTTTTAATAAGCCCTTGAAGGATTAAATTTTTGCTTAATAGCTTAGCATTTTGGAGGCAAAAACAGTGTTTAGTTTAACCAGCAGTTTTAGCTGTTGATAGTCAACTGTGCAGTTTCGGTATGTCTATGCTTGCTTGTTTTCATCATCTCTCTCTGCTCTTTTAACTAGAAAGAAAACAGTTAATGTTGTTATTTCATTCTTCCCCCTCCTACTCCCCTTTGTTAAGGGTAAAAGTACTCCTTGTGAGGGTGGCAAAATAGGAACATTTGTAGAATGTTAGGTCAATAAAATGTGTATGGAATCCCCTTTTCACTCTATTGTGTACATACTGCAAAATTTGTGATCAAATGTTTGGACTTCAGGAATAAAGAGGGATGATGGCTGTATGATATGTACTTTATTACTTATATTCCTATATTACTTGGACACCTAATTTTTATATGTTAGGATAGTAGCAACTTGAGGGAGTGAAAGAACGAACTCTTGGAACCTTAACTTGTGAAATGTTAATCAAACACATCATATTGCAAATACTTGTCAGTGTAGAAGAAAAGGTAAATTGAGAAGAGTTCACTGTTTTTTCTGCACTTCATAAGCTTGGGAATTCATTTCAAGAAGACAAAATGAAAGTGTTCCCAGTAGATTTTTACTGCTTGTTCAGTAATAAATAATAGGGAACCACATCTCCGTTCACTTATCTGCAGCCCATCTTACTCTCAGGTCCACTCTCTGGTTGCCATTGTACTCAGGGTTTTTCTTAAAGCTCTTTGCTCCCTCTTTTCTTCTTTATTTTACGTCTTTATTAAAGTCTGGCACAGGACATTGCCTCTTGGTGCTTGTGTCACACTGAGCTTTGTTCTCGAATTGCATCTGGCCAGTTTCAATCCCAGAAACCCTGGTGAATCTGATACTTCAGACTTGGCTGTTCACTTGTAACTAACCAATTTTCTTGTGTATGTCTCTTTTCCTGTCTGTTTCTTATCATTATAACATAAATTATTCTAGTGTAAGTAGAAACTAAGCACAATATCTGATAAAAAGTTGTATCTTGTGTTAACATGTCAGTAATGCAGGTATTTCATGAAGTGTAAAAACTGTTTGATAGACTTCATCCTCTTATTCATATCCTCAGACCAAATTTTAAAACCAGTTGTTCCTTTGAAGTTGTGTACTGTGTACATAAAATCCAAACAGTTTAATATCCAAGCAGTTACCAAACTCTACTTATGATATTCTTTTTCTAGACTTGTTCCCTTGAATTTTTTTTTCTAAATATTCGTTGAATTCACAAGTAGATTCCGTGTAACTGTGTGGTATGTTTCTTTGTCTGTTTGCTTTAGCTAGCTCCTAATCAGAATTGTAAGACTTCTACAATATTTTTTTAATATTGATCTGACTATTTTTCTTACACTGCCCTGAGTTTAACAAATGCACGTATCCCAAAATACTATGTCAATCCAGTTCCCTTTCAAACCTTAATGATCTGTCTGTGACAAGCTAATTAGGGATATATATAACAATTCCAGACTTAGTAATATACTTACCTGAAAAAGTTATTAGATGCTGTGTTGTCCTCTGAACATAGAAATGATCTTGTTTGGGTTAAAATTTGGAGGTCACAAAAATGAAATTTATCTATTGTTGTGTTCTGCATTTCCAGAAAAAACCCTGGCAGTGGTTTAAGTGATTTAATCGCTAGCAAACGTTTGAAGAGAGGAAAGGAACATGGTCACTTGCTGCCTGGTTTCCTGGGTTGAGCTGGGGGTCAGCAAAATACTGTTAGTATACCATAATTTCCACTTTTGGGTTACTTTATCAAGTCATATGACCATTCTTTCTTCTATTGGAATGCTAGTGATAAACTACTGAACTTGGCTCAAACTTGGCTCCATCACTTAGATCTCTGGCTATCTGTCCCTGCTCCACCCAGGCTGCATCTGATACTGCTCCCTTTTCCTTCCGATCTCTTGTGTTTTATCAAACCTGATTCCACAATGTGCCCTCTAAATTATTGCAGTCTAAATCAATAGTATAAAACTGTCGAGTTTTGTGCCATTCTTCTCTTTCCAGCTGCATTCCCACAGTATACTGCACTTTTATTTTCTAGCAGGGAAGAATGGACTCTTGATATAAGAAAGGAATCATGAGTTTTCCCTGGCATGGATTGTTTTGCAAACACCTGTGAGCCTTACCATGAGTATAAAAAGGAATGTCTTTGTAAAAAAATTGATCATAGGTAAATCTTCAGATTCATGTTTTTGAAATGGAAGAACTTTTGTTTGAAGTAACTTCTTGCCTAACATGATTATTTGGATTGATTTATTGGAGAGTGTCTTGAAGCCTTTGTTCTCCCTTATTTGACATATGGAGGCTATACAAAAAGAGGAGAGGAATAATACATATGCTGTATGCTGTTCAGAATAAGAGTGAAGATCTTAGAGGTAACATTACCATTGGATTTTCTTTGTTATTTTGCAAATAAAAAACCCCCAAAACTTTCCTGTAGAATGAGTTTTAGTAACAACCTTTATTTCCTGTTGAGTTGAATATGCATATATAGAGTAAACAAATCTGTAGTATTATACTGTACAACCTCATTGTTTGTTGTGATTCATTTGGTTTATTCATTGAAGAGGGAGCAAGTTATCAATACATCAGGCATGGTACAGAGTCACATTTCAACTGGCAGACACTCAGCTTTTGTTTTCAATATTCTGTCCTGATTTGTATTCAGATCATGGAGGAGAAAGTGATGCAAGGGAATTGGTTTGGTGTTTTACTGACTGACTCAGCCATTTAACTTTTGCTCCCTCAAGGCATCAAAGACTACAATAAAAGAAATACATTTTGCCAATAACTTTCTATGGAAATAAGTGCAGCTTAATAACTTTTTTAATTAGTACTAACATTATTGCAGAATGGAAAACTCCTTAATTAACCTTGTCTTCCTTTTTTTTTTTTCGTTTCCTGTAAGACTGTATTACTGATATTGAAATCTTATGTTAATCTAGCCTCTGATTTATAATTGGACATGAGTTTGGGTTTTTTTAATTTTAATTGAAATTTCAATTGGAAGGTGTTTTTTTCCAGTACTATTTCTTGTGGAAATCCTCCTTATTTTTAAGTAGGATAAGGCCAGACTTTTCCAGACTTTTATGCTCTATTTTCACAGCATTAAATTTATCTCAGTGCTATATTGTGCATTGCAATGTGTCTGGTGGTTCCTGATTGCTTGCATTGAAGGGCTGATAAAAAATGAGGTACTGAGATACAACTCTAAAGAACATAAAGTCTTTGGTTAAACATTGTAGTGAACACTTATTAAAAAAATCTAATCTACAAATATTAGAAACCTACACCCCAAAATTTCTCCGTTAATTGATTTAGAAAAATGCATCTGTGTAAAAGTGGTGATATGACTCAATTATAGCTTAACTGTCCACCTTCTTTTCATGGCAAAGAAAGGAGAAGATATTTGCAGTGGTGAATAATTACATCTTTGGAAGATAGTGGTATTTTGCTAAGGTAGAAATTGAGAAAAATAGCTCAAGCATAAGCAATTTGTGTTGAATGTAGGATTATGTAGGGAGAAGCAAAAATTCTGCCTGGAAGGAGGTCTGAGCTGATTTCCATTTCTAGTTCTGATTGAGAAATGCAGTGTCTCTCCATCAGCAGTGAGAGAAGGAAGGAAAGGACTCGAAAATGGACAACACTGTGAATATCTGAGGAGGGGTACTGGAGCCAAGTTGACACCTGGGGACCATGGGAGAGATACCAGAATTACACCAGTCCCTTTTTCCAAGTTAAACCTGAGATGAGGGAAGAAGCAAAGAGACCTATGGGTCATCTGCTTAGATAAGCCTGTTGAATGAGATCCACTTGTGCACATGAGCTGTGATGAATACAAAGATGAAATATTTAGGATTCTCTCTGAAGCTTCTGTGAGGAAAGTAGATACATAAAGAGAAAATGTATTAAACCTGAAGCACTGCAAAATTTTGAAAATGGTACAGAAATGGGAAAGACAACATGGTTTATATTTGAAAAGAAATCACTGGAAATCTTGATGAAAGCTATTCTGATAACATCAGGGAATAGCTTATACAATTTATACAGTATGGATGTGGAGATCTACATGGAGATGTAATGAATTATGTCACTTCTGTTTCTATTTGAGTAATATAGGTTCAAATGTTAAAAGTATGTTTTTATTCACAGGAGTGAGAGTTGGTTGTTTTTAAGGGTGTTTTTCTGCCTTTCTGCTGGAATATACCTGACTGGAGCAGGAGGAGAGGGAATATGGGAAGCAGCATGCTAGAAGCTATGTGACTACTGAAGCTGGAAGCAGAAGTAAGGAAAGAGGGGAGAGAATATGTGAAGACCCCAGGCCATTACTACAAAGGGGATGATTTTGAGGGTGATACAGAGAAATGAAGGGGTCATCAGGCTGCAGTAGGGGCAGATTAACCCCTAAAGGTCTCAGGTTTTGTGTTGTTGCTGTGACCCAAGAATTGTCCAGTCTCTGTTCTTCCCAGCCCGGCACAGAAGAACAGCCCAAGATCTCTCCGTTCTCGTGTTCAAGGATTGTTTATTGTTTGTTATCTAGAACACTGTGGCTCTGGCCTGCAAAGATCTGTCTTGCACGTTGAGATGAAGCAGACTGGCCACCCTCTGGGCAGTGTTTATCTTTTATACTAAAATCTACATATTCTTTATTTCCAATAATTTCCAATACCTATCAGCTATGTTGGACAGTGTGCCTCTACTCTAAACCAATTAAAAAGTGCCACGATCACAGCAGAAGATGGAGGGCAAAAGACCAAGAAGAAGGGCAGGGACACGCCCCGACTCCTCCATCTTTGTCCCTTAAACCCCCATTATAAAAACCTAAAATTCTACATTTTCACCCTGTGACAAGTTAACTATCACTCTACTTAAACTCTTGTATCTTGTAATTCTTCATGCAAGGTTGATAATTTTTTCCATGGGCTCGAATCAAAGACACAGGTGTTTTTGACTCTGTGTCAGGGTCTCTGAGACCCCTGCCAGGGTCTCTGATCACCCAGGGCAGTCAGAGGAATGTTCTGGGTTCCAACATAAGGTGACCAAGCTGGGGTGCTCATGGGGGCCAGAGTCATGATTGTGTTTGAAGACACTGTTTAAGGTCAGCCTCTATCCAGTGGTCCTCTGGGAAGGCCATGGTGATGAGGCATGTTGAAGACCAAGTCAGGGAAACATGTCAGAGGGAGATGTTCAGACTGAGGATCAGGGAGGTGGGAGTTGAGATGCTGAGGCATGCCATGGAGCCACCACAGGAGCCAGAGAAAAGCATCTCCCAAGGCAAGAGGCTCAGGACCTATCTGCTGCCCTTTACCACAACTCTGCAATGGAGGGGCTGATCTCTAACTCAGCCAGCACATTATACAGCAGAGAGGACAAACACAGTTATTTTACTCAGTAATGTTAAAATATTGATATTGTCCATTATTCAAGTTCTCTCTTGTGTAAGCTCATATGTGCTGCAGACCAAATTAAGTCTCATCAGTTATGAAAATTGTGGTGGCTTGAATTGTGCACATCAGGTTGCAGAAAGACTTGGTGAGAACAAGGAACATTTTCAGAAGGGAAGATAGAAATAACACTAGGAATGAAATTTATAGGTTATAATTAGCAGGTGGTATAATAGCAAATACTGTGAGTTCATTTCAAATGGTTAAGAAGAGGGAACTATTTAATTAAGTAGAAAAAGAAAATGAATCCAGAATTTTGACTATGAAAGAAAAAAGGCAACATATGGTTTCTTTTTAAAGTATGAAACTTCTTCCCTCTTCCAAAAATCCCCACAGGAACAAGGATGAGATGGGAAAAATGTGCTGATAAACAGAAATAAATTCTAAAATGTTTGGATGATATGAACACATGCCATGCAGAGGAAATCACTTAATCATAACAAAAGGCAGCACTAGGAGTTGGGTTAAAAGGCATCAAAAAAGGAGGAGGTTCTGAATCACCATCAGGAAAAGCCTGCCAATAAAATCTGTTAGCTACTGTTATAAGTTGCTATTTAACTGTGATAAGGATGCTGTTGCTTGAAATCTCTGAAACAGAAGGTTTTTGTGATATTCAGGGAGGGAGAGTGTTTGAGTATTTCTCCTTTTAAGGGAATTTTAATAAAGTGTCTTCTTGAGGCTCTTAACTGCATAAAGATTACCCAGCAAAATATAGCTTTGGATATTGTTATTGTACCAGTCTCTTGTGTGAAGTCTGACAGATTTATTTTGAGTATGAAAACTGTACATTTAGATTTATGTACTGTGTTTTCCTTCTACACTTAAATGTTATAGCATACAGTTCTGAGACAAGCTCTTTTTTTTCCAGAGAGGTGAGTGATTTTCGAGAATTAATGAATTTACCCATTATTAAATCTGCTGTCAAAAAAAAAAGATATCTACAGATGTTTGAGTGCTGCTTTAAACTTTTCACAAACTAAAATAACGCTTTGACAAAAGAGGACAATATAGCCATGTATGGTATATGCACATACAACCAAAATGAAATAGACTGTGGAATGCTCCTTCTTCTGTTCATGGTTCAATATGACTAAATATGTAATTTGGATAGTATGTCTATGTATTTTGGTAAATCGATTCCAGCGTACCTAGACATCTGAGAAAACTGATTGTAATGCTCAAGTATTGTATGTTACCTCTGCATCCCTTTTGGAATGCTTTGGTTTTTTACAACTCGAGAATTCAAAACTAAGTGGAGTACTGCTTAAAGCTGCAATCAGATGTCATTAAAAGATCTGTATTGCTCTCCCCAGTAGTTTCAGCCATGTAAATTAAGCCTTGAGAACTTTCTGCTAACTGACCAGAAGGACTGTGATGATCTAATCTGTCTTCCTAATTGTATGCATGGAAATAAATTCTGTTGTTCCTTTTTTCAAATCCTTTCTCTCTGCTAGAATATTGGTTCAGGGAGATGTTCCTTTATACTTAAGTCTTCAAATGGTGGAGAGTCTCCTACATACCTGCTGGGCAAGCCTAGTGGTGTATTAAGAATTTCCATTTGAATGTATTAGATTGATTGCCAATGTTGAATAATCCTTTAGCAATGGCTCTTTGTTTTAGGAAGAAGATTTTTTTGGGAAAATAAATGCCTTCTATTAGATTGGTCTTTATGACTGGTGGAGGTGGGGAAACAAAAGGGAGTTTTAGGTACGTGAGATATTAACATATGTGACAAAAGCAAAAAAGTTTCAGAGTTACTTATGTTAGAGAGAATAGGTAGTTGTTTATGGAAGGTGTACTTGGTATTGGCAGGGGACATATAAAACCTTCTTGGACATTTCTCTGGTAGAATCTTACAATGCAACAGAAAACTAAACTTTCATGGGTTCATGAGTACTGCAATCCTCTAGGTTAATGAAAACTAGTTTCCAGAAAGAGTTCTGGGAGATGGGTTTGAGAAGTCAGACAGGGAGGAGCACTTTCATGAGAAGTGCTCTCTTTGCGGTTAAGGAAACATTAAGATTGGTTGCCGTGTGCAGTTGCTTAGTTTCATCCCTGTAGTTTTCATGAGATTATCTGCTGCGCTGGTTCTAATTCATATTACATGCTTCAGGGACTTGGATGTGTCTCTCATGGAGGATGTTTATTGTATGGCTATGCAGATGTTTGTGTTTATTGTTCAGACAGTGTCTAGATTTTGTTTGCTATAAATCTATTCCTGAGGCTCCTAGGAAAGTAGGAGATGAGAATGTTTGAAGGCTCATCTTGTGAGCCTGGTAAAGGATTTCAAAGGAGAAAGTTTTCCCACTGAAGGTTTCCAAGGTAGAAGAGTATATTACAAATAGAAGTGTACAAGGTGAGATGATACCTGGATAGCTCATTCAAAGCTGAAGTCCTCTTTCACAAGCAGCGGTGTCCTTGCCTGACAAAACTGAAGGTTTGGGTTATCACAGTATTTACTTTTTTTTATGTGGTCTCTAATATTAAGGGCCTTTGAGCATCCTAGTTCTATCATACCATAGTTAAATTGGATTATGTATTGACGTGTAAGGTATCTCTGTCCATATGATGACTTAACTGTTAATGACCTTACTGGCCAGACTTTACCTCTATTTCTTTAATTTCTTCTGTTAATTGATCAGAAAGCTAGTCTATCTCTAGCCAACCAATGGTCTAGTGGAAGTTTTGTTTCTCACAGTGCAGGGGTTGGAACTGAGTGATCTTGAAGGTCCCTTCCAGGCCCAACTTCTATGAAAGGCACTGGTAGCTGAGGTTCCCTGTGTGGCCATGTATCACTGTGTATTCCTGCTAGGTATGATTTTCATGGTCACTGCAGGAGTTGTCATCAGTTTTCTTGGCTGGAAGCTGTTTGCATAGCTTTCAGGCATGACTGTTCCCTCGTAACTCGGGCAATCTCAAGGAAGTAAGGCTGCAGTGCCCCTGTGTACTCTGCATAGGACATGGCCTCAATGAGTGCTGTCACAAGGTACAGCAGAATTTAGCAGCCCTAGCTGTAGAGTTTTGGCAGCCACTCCAGACTAAGAGGAGATTGGTGAAGCACAGTACAGAGGAAGCAAATACAATATTATAAATCTAGCTGATGATTGTCAGCTAAATTCTACAGCAAATCTCAGGTAGTAGGAGTAGGTACAAAGAAAATTATTACAACTGTACTGACAACTTCATCTCAGTGGAGATGGCTTTTATTGGGGTGTGATATTTACTGCCTTTAGGAAAAACACATAGCAGATTCTTTCTTTTCTAGCATGGCATAGTCATAAAAGTTTCTCTTTTTTCTCAACAATAAAGAAGTCTATCATTGCTATGAGTATGTTCTAAGCAGTTAAATTATCCAGTATTTTATATATATTTTCACTTTTCTGCCAAAACATTAGAAAAGTCTGATTTTTATTTTTTCTTTCCCCCACAAAATACATTTTCCTCTTCATTCTCAAAATACCTATTTTCCTTTTCCTCTCAGGTGCCAATCTGACCTTGCTGGAATCTGTCTCCAGGTCTATATTTTGACGGTCAGTGAGGTACCCTTGAGTGCCTTCACATAAATCAGGCTTTGCTTTGCTCACTCCCTGGGATTTTTGTGCCATTACCTCTACTCCCAGAAGAAAACCACCCCCCAAAACATCTTGTGGTTGTGATATTTTAAATTCTGCCAAAGAATCTTGAATATGCTCCTCTGGACAATTAATGTGTTTAAAATTTCAGATTTAATGATGCATAAAATTTTGTAACTTAAACACCCTGTAAGTGGAATTGAATGACCATTATGGTACTGGTAATGCTTCTGGTTTTCAAACAAGCCAATGAAAGGTAAATGCAATATTGTGCTTGTTAGATTATAAAGAATGATAAATGTGTTTGGTAAATGAATTGGCTGGTTTTCGTAATCTCATATTTGATGCTACAAGGCACAGAATTGTTACACTAGGATTATGTACTCAGTGTAGTGTGCATGGAGTGGAGTGACAGCAAACAGAATCCTTACAGACACTGTTTTACTTGGAATAACTTCAACTTTAAGAAAATCAAAGAACAGCTGAGGTTGCTAAGTGACAGCAAAATATTTATCCTTTTTTTAGAAAATCAAATCAGTTTATGCAATGTAGGGGACAGCATATATTGTGTGCCACCCACATGTCATATAGGACCATTATTGCACATAATTAAGACCTGCATAATTCAGCACAGTAACCACAGCTATCACCTCTGTCTTAGTACTGGTATTTTCTAATACTGTTTATTTAGTCTTCTTCCTCAGATGAAAAGCTGTCAAGTAATCCTTTATAAATGAATACTCTCTATCTGTGCTATGAAATACAAGTATTATTCTTTTATAGGCAGATACTGGAAGAAGAGGAGGCAAGATGGGAGAGAGGGAGAGGAAACAGCAAGAAATCACTGTTTGCTTTGCAGGCTTATTCTCATCACCAGTGTGAGATGAAGATCACTAAGAGGCAATGATGTGGCACGAGTGTTAACATTTTTCTGGAAAGAGAGGATAATGATGGGTTGAGCTTAATGCTCCATGCATGCCTTGTTCTTGCCTCTCACAGAGGAGCTGTGTGTGGCTTTCCAATCTGACCCTGTGAATAAAGCCTTCCCACCAACATGGAGGAGCAGAATGGTGAAGGCTTGGGTGGCTCTTGAGTCTCACTCAGCAATAGAGTGAGAGTTTTTTCAAGTGTTATTAGATGCAGTCTTGCCATTTCTAAGGCTGATTTGGGAAAAGGAAAACTGCTGTAATGGGCTGACCAGTATTGCCTCCCAGCTGAACTGGGAGAGGAGATACAGGGAGGGAGTCACTGAGCTCAATGTCCCTGAGCATGCTACTGTGACAATGGGACAAATTAGTCCTTGGCAGAATTTCGACTTATTTTTCAGGTTTTTTGTTTTTTCCCTTGACAAAGAGGTTGTCAGGACAAGAAACAAAGTTATATTCAAAGATATATGTGAGAAGTTGACTGGAAAAAGTTGGGGTTTTTTTCAGTTCTCTTAATCGAGGAGATGAAAATCTAGAGGGACAGCTGTTTGAGGGACTCCTCATCAGGCTCTTTTCCCGCTCTGCTCTCAAAAATTACAGCTTTGACTAAAGTTTTTGAAAACCAACTGCTGCTGTCAAAGACATACAAAATGGCACAATTTTGAAATAAAAATGCTTCCTGTTTTTGGAAGCGTTAAGGGACCTAAGTCCCTTACGTGTTATGGACAGTACACATTGCAGCACTGAGAGTTCAGGTAATGGCTGGTTCGCTCCTCCCTACCCCTGTGTTTTCTTCAGTGTGTAAGAAATATTTAATCTTGCTCTGTCACCTGCAGTCATCACCTCCTGCTATTTCCCTAAAATATCCATATGGTCTGGAAAGGGTTGTTGCACACTACAGTGTGGGAGGAGAGGAAAAACAGCCCTGTTGTTGGTGTTAAGGTCAGGGGCTCGCCGAGATGCCATCTCGGAGCGGGGGAGCTGCGGCCCGCGGTGTCCCCGCACGGCCGCGAGGTGGCAATGGCTCGGAGCGCCGCACGCCGCCGGCAGTGCCGCCGCTGCCACCGGCCGCGGGGCGCTGCGGGTCCGGGGCGCTGCGGGGCTCTGCGGGGCTCGGAGCATTGCGGGGTGCTGCGGGGCCCGGAGCTCTGTGGGGCCCGGGGCTCTGCGGGGCTTAGAGCGTTGCAGGGCGCTGCGGGGCTCGGAGCATTGCGGGGTGCTGTGGGGCTTAGAGCATTGCAGGGCGCTGCAGGGCTCGGAGCATTGCGGGGTGCTGCGGGCTTAGAGCATTGCGGGGTGCTGCGGGGCTCTGCGGGGTGCTGCGGGACCCGGAGCTCTGTGGGGCTTGGAGCATTGCGAGGTGCTGCGGGGCTCTGCGGGGCTTGGAGCATTGCAGGGTGCTGCGGGGCTCTGCGGGACTTGGAGCATTGCAGGGTGCTGCGGGGCTCTGCAGGGCTCGGGGCTCTGCGGGGCTCTGCGGGGCTCGAAGCATTGCAGGACTCGAGGCTCGGCGGGGCTGTGCGGGGCTTGGAGCATTGCAGGGCGTTGCGGACGCTGCGGGGCTCTGCGGGGCTCTGCGGGGCGCTGCGGGGCTCTGCGGGGCTCGGGGCTCTGCAGGGCTCGGGGCGCTGCGGGGCTCGGGGCTCTGCGGGGCTCGGGGCTCTGCAGGGCTCGGGGCGCTGCGGGGCTCGGGGCGCTGCGGGGCTCGGGGCGCTGCGGGGCTCGGGGCTCTGCAGGGCTCGGGGCGCTGCGGGGCTCGGGGCGCTGCGGGGCTCGGGGCGCTGCGGGGCGCTGCGGGGCTCTGCAGGGCTCGGGGCGCTGCGGGGCTCTGCAGGGCTCGGGGCGCTGCGGGGCTCGGGGCTTTGCGGGGCGCTGCGGGGCTCTGCAGGGCTCGGGGCGCTGCGGGGCTCGGGGCTCTGCGGGGCTCGGGGCTCTGCGGGGCGCTGCGGGGCTCTGCAGGGCTCGGGGCGCTGCGGGGCTCGGGGCTCTGCGGGGCTCGGGGCGCTGCGGGGCTCTGCAGGGCTCGGGGCGCTGCGGGGCTCGGGGCTCTGCAGGGCTCGGGGCGCTGCGGGGCTCGGGGCTCTGCAGGGCTCGGGGCGCTGCGGGGCTCGGGGCTCTGCAGGGCTCGGGGCGCTGCGGGGCTCGGGGCGCTGCGGGCAGCCTTCCCGTGCCCCACGCTCAGCCCACCAGTTAAACGTGTGCGCTTTTAAGGCCAGAGTTTCCTAGGGGCGGTGGTGCTGTGGGTTATGTCTGCCGACCGCTGTTGGCTGCATGTGATCAGGGCAGTGCTCTGTGTACTTAGGCAGTGAGAAGCAGTAAGATGCTCTCAAATGAAGCATCAAGCCCAGTGAAGCTAGAGTTTTATTTTTTCCTTCCGTCTTTCAAAGAGAAATAAACAGCGTTACTCTTAAAAAGCCATACATGGCTCTGTTTTTTCCTTTGTTTATTATTTAAGGAAGCAAACTTGTGACATTGGAATAACTCCCTAAACTTTGAAATCTATTTGAAATGGGATTTCTTATAAAAATTAGGAATTTAGCTCTGTATAAAATCCATTTATTGAAGTTGTTTAAAGGTATAAGTAGAGCTAAACCAGAAATGCCTCTAAGTTTTCATACTCAGCTTTCACTTTTGATGGGAAAAAGCAAATCTTTAAATTAATGCTCATAGAACAATATAGCTGGATATATGACTTCTTTGAAATGTTAAATGCAAGGTGAAAAGTTTTTTAGCAGTTAAGTCCTTGAGGCTCTTTCATGCTGTTATATTACTCTGGTTAAATTGCTACTGTCACTTGAAAAAGTTATTCTTAATTTAATTAAATAACTTCGAGAAGTTTACTCTGTCTTAAATATTTTCGTTGTTTGATAGCTTAGTAATGTTAGCAAATATAAAGTAAAAATGTTACCTTTTTTGAAAGACACAGGGATGGAAGGGAAGAAAAGTTTTATCTGTTGTGTGACTTCAGCAAAGAAAAAAGCAAATCTGAGGGCAGTTAATCTTGTTTTCCCTTACATTTGTCTTTACTTATCTTCGGTCATGCAATCAAATCTGATGTTCTGAGCCACTGGAATTTAGTTACAGTATACATTCTCCCATGAAGCAGCAGTAGTTGTTTATGAAGTATCACACAGAGTTATGACAACAGATTCTATGCCACTGAGAATGCAAAATCCAAAAAAGCAATACAAAACTGAAGCTGGTTAAGGGAAAACAGCAGAATCAATGAGGCTTTGCTGTATACTTTTTGTGGTATTCCGAGTTTAGTTTACTTTTGGGGGTACATATAGTGATGTATTTTTTAAATTATTTTAGATTTCCTATTTGTTATTTTTCCTACTAAAATTAAAATGTGGAAATGGAAACACTGGCAGTGTAGATTAGAGTGGGCTAAAAGCAAAGGTGTGATGTGTATGGATCTTGCACAGAGCAGAGGAGGAAAGGGCTTGTGCATTTGAAAGGAAGGGCTCCTGCAAAGGACTTTGAGCTCCAATATGGGAGCTCCTACCAGAGGGAATCTGCCCAGGCTCACTCCCCTTGAGTTTAAGCATTTCTCTTGGGATTCTGGTTATACATGATGTCGTCTCTTGTTCCATCTTGACTGTCTTCAAAGATAGCTCATACTTTGGCAGGTTGAGCTGCTTGGCAGTATCTGAGAGCTAATATCCTGTACAAACAACTGTTTCTCTGCTTTTGCTGCTACAATGTTCCAATGCAATTAGTCTTTCTTTTCTCTCCTGTCTTAGTTTGACTAGCCTACAGAAGTAAGCTAGATAGTTTTGAGATTGGCATTTTATTGGACCAATGGGAAAGCATTTTCTAGTTGTTATTCCCGTTGAAAGCAGCCTGGGCAGGTCTCTTTCCTCCCGGCTGTCAGAGCACACCCCTCTGCCCTCTCTGGGCACAGAGTCTGCTCTGCTGCTGGCCCCAGCTGAACCTGCCTCTGCTGAGCCTGGGGAGAGAGGGGGGAAAATGCAATGAGGCAGGCTGGAGCACCTAATGTGACTGAAAGGTAGAAAAAGAATTTTAAGAATCTATCCAACTTTCCCTCCTAGCTGCAAATGACCAGCAAGCAGCTGCCTTTGGGTCTGGACCCTCTGAGAGCTGCCCCCCACCCCAGCAGGGCTGTGAAATGTGACACCATGGACTGCCCAGCCTGGCACAGCTCCAGCACTGTCAGCCAGGCCAGACACTGTCTCTTGTTAACTCTTTCAGTGCATCACTGCACAAATAAAACCTAAAAAGCCTCCATCCTCTCTCTAGTGAGAGAAAATTAGAATACAAATGTGTAAAAACCACATAAAGTATCAAAGTCAGTCAAGAAAGAGTGAAAGTGTAAGTAGAATGAGTATGGGAAGTTGCTTTTAAGCTGTAAAAAACTCTTGTAAACTACGGTGATTGACTATAATATATTGAAATTTTTCCTTTAAACCATAAAGAAATATGGGAGAGATAAAAGAGTTCAAATTGTAGACCTAAGCAAAAGAGTAAAATGTTGAAGAGACTATTAATTTCATGAGAAGTTGAACAAAGAGATGAAGTAATAAAGACTCTTTGCCCTCAAAGAAGAAGTGAATCTCTGTTCCTTAGAAGTAAAAGTAGTCCCAAAAATAAATAAAAAAACCCTTTGTTTTAAACAATTATCTTTAAAACACGACCCCATACACTGATGTGACCGAGAGACACAACTGTGAACATGAGAAGAGTCTCATAAATGCAAAAGATCCAGGCGGTTGCTGTTCATAAAGAATAGATCTACAAAAAGACTGTTTTCTTATAGAGGAATTAACCATAGCGAACAAAAAGTGCTTCCTTCCCTAAATAAACTAAAGAAAGACTGTTTTAAAGGTAAAAAACTAACTAAAATTTCTAAGTATTGTTTTCTTTACATTGTCAGTTGGGAGAAAAAAAGTGTGAAGAAAGAAGAAGAGTGTTTTGAAAGTTTCATCCTCATTCTGTTGTTTTTCTTTCTTTTAGTGTTAGTTAATAAAATCTTATTACTTTTAAGCTTAAGCCTACTTTGCTCTTAATTAAAAACTTTAAAATTAGCAAAATCAAACCAAAACAAAAATTAGTGTTTTTACCCAATTTCAAATTGAAACCACATCATCTCCACATTTCCAAACTATTACTTTTACTGTTAGCTTTGTTTCATTTTTAAGTGCTTCAAATTGAAGAGTGTTAATGAATTCATTAAAAATGACCAATATAAAGAAAAAGAGATGAGAGAGAATTCACTGTACTCTCAATATTCTGACAAGTAAAAAGACCCAGAGGAGCTGTATGCTGCAGTAGACTACTATAAATTATTCTGTATCTTGACAGTTAACTGCATCTCTATATATGACAGTACTTGGGACATGTAAAATAGACTTCAGATCATTCTTAGTGCAAGTTGTCCTTAGTGCTTTTCCTTTGGAAATTCTATATTTTTAGCTTTGCCGAACTTTGCAGAACTTTATTCTGTACATCCAGATTTTGTACTGAAATAAAAGTAATTTAAGAACTATATAGTAATCCTAAAATGCCACTCAACCCTTAGAAATTCTTACTACCTAGAGTAGTGAACATGAAAGCCATCTATAAATATTTTAAAGGCATTTCAGTGTGCTGAACTATGATGGTTAGAAATGGGAAAGTCAGAATTAAATTTATATTTCATTGCGTTATTCATAATGTTTTTGTTTGGTATGTGGGTAACAGAGAAGCAAGTCACCTAAAGAATGAAGTCTGCAAGCATGAAAACACATTTTCATAATTGCCTTGGCAGGAAGCCTGCATGTTCTCGTAGCAGGGCTGTGAGTATTCCATGGCATTAAGGACCTGCTCACTCAGCAGAGGGTCTCTGTGTCTGTGAGTGCTTGTCTCTTTTCCAAGTCCCCCAAAAGAACATGTGTATGATGGAAAAAAAACCTCCTCAAACCATCCATAATGATTTGCATTTTCTGGTATTTCAGCTTGTCCAAAATGTTTAGAAAATGTGAGAAGAGTAAGAGGAATCAAATCAGTGGAATGAAGTTTGCTTTCTGTTAGTAACAGCTATCAAGTGTTGTGAAGATTCTGTGCAAGGAGTGGATGTTTGGCAGACAGGTGGATAGGTTCCATTTTGTGTGAATGTGCAGACACAAAATGAATACTTCTCTCATTGATTTTTAATTGGGAGTAGTACAGGGTGGGGGGTCAGTGTCAGGCTACTGCTCTGAGGAGTGCATGCAGGAAATGTATCCAAATCACATCAACCTCTGATGAAGTTTGCTTGCCTCAATAGGTGGCCTTTTTTTTCCATAGGGGTCTCCCGGGGCTTGTTCTGTATTATTAATTGTTCTCTTAAGATAAGGAACAGAATTATCATATATTTTTAACTAGCTTGGATGTTTTTTCAGAGGCATAATTTTTTGGCTTTGCATCACTACTGTCTACATTACATTTTTTTAAAGAGGATTTCTGATACCCAGTGTATAGATAACATCTATACTATTGTTTCCTGTCAAAATAAAACAGCTTTTAGGTTTGCAGTCAGTTTGGAGAGTTTTGCAGAAAATTGTTACATTTTTCAAAGCACATGAGTTTGCAAACTTAGCAAACTTTGTGTGGGATGAAAATCTTCCTGTGATATTAAAAAAACAGACGTTGTCCATGGTAGGCCCATTATCAGGATAGCAGAAATTTTGCTAATTTTATAACAGTGTTGTAGCTTAAATGACTTTGAAGTGTTCACATAAGAGATCTGAAAGCCTAAGGCCACCGTATTTACTGTAGATGCCAAAAAATTCTTCAGTAAGAAGAACAGTGATTATGCCATTGGGAGCAGTGTTATTTTCTGCAGGTTAGCCATTACAAATATCAGTTTCTGCTCTGTGGAAAAATACTAACATTTTCTGGCTATGTTTATTTGTTTGTTTGTTTGTTTGTTTGTTTTATGTAAGCAAAATACAGGAGGGGTGAAAAAACCTTTCTGACAGTTGTGTTTGAAATTTTTTTTAGCGTTAAATTTAAAGTTCAAGAATATGATGTGATATTCAAACTTCTTACAGATTTGATAAGGAGAAATATCCTGCTAAATAATTCAAGAGTTGATAGAAACCTTGGTAAAAGACCTGTGTCTGGAACTCTGTAGAGCTTCTGAACTTTGCTTTTTCCCTTAAAATTAAACTTTGGTAAATGTGGGTTGATTACAAGGTTTAATTGTGTAACATGCTCTTCTAGGAGTTTGTTTTTGAAATGTACTCAACTTTGATATGAAGTCCACCAAATGTTATTGGTAGTCAGTCCTGGAGCCTTTGTCTGCTCTTCCCTAAGATCCAGTTGTTTTATGCTGTCCATGGAGTTGTAGCATCAGTGGCTAGAACTCCATTTTCTTCACAGTGAATATGTTTGTTGAAACACTCCAATGGTAGTGCCTAGTTTAGTCCAAAAAATGGAGGCATCTCAATTGTTTATGTTCAGTTATTTGAAGGCTGAAAAGAAAATTATGTATTTGAAGGCAAGCTAAGAGCTAAGTTTTATTAGCTGCTGCTGCTACCATGGAGAAGATAAACCATTATATTCAGCATATTCGTATGAAATACTGCACAGAGGTATCTATGCAGGTCTACCTCTGGCATCCCAAGGACACCAGGGAAAGAGCAGAAGTGCTGCCCGTGTGCGTGTGTGGCTGTCACAGCGTGTGGCTGTCCCACGTGGGACTCCAAAGAGCTGCCCCTCACCAGGGAGCCAGGTGGCCATGGAGCCTCCATCTTTTTTTTCCCTGTTCGCAGGTTCCAAGTGTGTGCAGTGCTGTGTATTTTTACTTGGAGACTAACTGCATTTATTTTTGTTCTCTCCCCTCTCCTTTTTTTTGTTCTTGCATAGCTCAACAAGCAGCAGCTACAGGTACTGAAGGAACGTTTCCAGGCCTTTTTGAACGGGGAGACACAAATTGTAGCAGATGAAGCATTTTGCAATGCTGTGCGAAGTTACTATGAGGTGAGATGTGTGCTTTGTTCTGTGTATTATGTTCATAGTGTATGCTTTTTAGTGCAGGTACAAGGAAAGTAATTTTAAATTTAAAAGGCTGTGAATTTCCAAACCTTCTAGAAACAATTTCCTCCTAAACCAGCTTTACTGTTTTAAAAGTTGAAATTACTGCCTGAACAAGAGAGAAACTGAACTGGAAAAAAAATATTCACCCTTTTTAAGAAGGGAAAAAAAATTTAAAAGAGAAGATAAAATGAAAAACCCCTGGTGCTAAAAATCTTCCTGGCAGCACTTGATACAACTAGGCACTGCTATCTTTATCTCCATATGTCCAAGGTAGCTCTTTTAATCAGCACTTTGTAAGTTACCATCCTGAGAAATATGTCTTCAGATTTTTAGTTGCCATGCAGAAGGTTTTGGTGAGGACCTGCCTGTTCCCTTCTGAAAAAAAGAGAAGCTTTCCATGCAGACAGGCCAGCTCTCGCAATCTGCTGTGACCTCCCAGGCATGTTGTTCAGTGCCTGCAGCCCCAGTGCAGATCTGTAGGTGCAGTTTTAATTGCTAAGGGACAAGGTCCTCTTCCAAACTAGAGGACAGTTCCCTGTCCATTAGCAGCATAGGGCTAATGAATTCACTTGTTACTCTTAGTAAATGTTACTGTGTTTTCATTTTTCTTCATCTAACTTCTGACCTGCTCAATGAATCAAAAAGGCTGGATGTTAAACTTCTATGCCTTTTGAGAGGTCTTCCTTCATATTTCAGCCTACCGCTTTTTTTTTTTTTTTTTCAAAATTAGCTTTATTTTTGGTATATTATTTGTTCATTTTTCCTGCCAGCTATTCTTTGGTAGTAACTTTTTCCTCAAGCAGAAAAATATGTGATTTATGTCCCAGGTTGGTTTATCTACAATAAATTATGTTGCACAACAAAAAAGAGAGAAATGGGCAAATGGTTTTCCTGTTGTGCTGAAATCATGGACTCAGTGTTTAGAAATAGACATTTGTATAGAAACCATAAAACTCAGTGTGAGTTTCCCCATATTATGGTCTGATCAATGCTGTGGCATTTGAAATGAAGGAATTCTCACAAAAACACTTACGAAAAGACGTGGATAGGTCTGCAGGTGAAACTAGAATATGAACATTCTCAAGGTACTATTTTCGGTGTGTGAGAACATGACAGAAGTGGTCAGAAAGTAATCCATTTTTCTGTATAGCCAATGAAGAAATTAAGGCTGGGAGGAAGGGCAGTTTGGAAGATGGTGCCGGGCAAGGCTGAGGAGTGGCTCAGCAATAGGTTTCAGAGTAGGAGGATGTCTTAAGATGCTGAACTTGGGGTATAACTGAAAAGGATTTAAAGGTTATAGTTCATTCTTTAGAACACTGTGTAAAGAACTTGATGTGTTAGAGGAAGTAGTCTGCTCTTTGGAATGGATGTGATAGTGAATTAAATTATTTTAAAATAAATGTCTAAACAGTAACTGTTCTGTTAAGATTTGCTTCATGCCTTTTTTAATGAAATTTTTTTAGACACGTTGAGAACTGTTTTTTAGCATATCTACTCTTGCAATGAACGGCTGTCCATAAATATCTAAGAGAGCCTTATAAAACAAAAGGCTCAAATTTCCCAGCTATTTTCAGACATTCACTATTTTGCATTAAGTGTACAAGTATTCTGGGTGTCCAAACAGAGAATTACAAAACTCTCAGCATTACTGTCAAAGATATAATGACACCACGTGCTTCATCCTGTATTGATATTCCATGAGCTGATATACCAGCTATACTTTCAGCCTTTTTTTTTTGTTTATCCCAGTCTCCCAATTCCGTTTTGTATTCTTTCCCCAGACTTCCATACAGACTCATACAGCCCTTTCCAGTTGTGCAGTTTGAGTCAGCATTTGCCAGTCTTTTTTAATTTCTTTTCAGGGTTGTAGTAGATAGTTACCAGTAGATTTAATTATCAGTACAGTGATAGAATCCAGCTGGAGACTTAGTTCAAGCTACTGCTCCTCTTTAATGCATTTTAATAAAATTTTATGCATCTGATTGCATATTCTCGTCTTTACTTGTGCGTGTTTCTTGCACCTTTTTGCTTTTCTTTACTACTCATTGGTTGAAATTATTAGTCTCTATTACTTCCTGGTGTGTTCTGTTGATGCTGGGCTTTGATGCTTTCTCCCCTCTATAGCTACAGCATGTGGTCCATCACACCTTCCATGTGGTGATGTTTGTTAGTACTTTGAATTATGGGCATCTTCTTTGTTTCTGTCATACAGCATTTTAAAAACTTTTATGTTAATTTCCTTATACTTCAGTTGCTCACCTACAGTTCAATTTTACCTGACAGGGCAGGAAAGAAATATGTGGTCTGCTCAGTAATTTTTTTATTCTGAAAATTATTAACTTGCCTTTAGTCCTATGCAGTAGTCACGGTTTGAGAGTTATTATAATATTGTTTGCAAATCCAGGGTATATTCATTACTGTAGTTGATTTTCTACTTAAATTTGAATGTGAAGGAGAAGGTCTGTTTCGGGGATGTGACAGGAATTCTATATCAGTAGTTGCAGGTGTTTTCACTGTAATCTGTGATTGAGTTTGTTCAGACTGTTAAGAATCTTAAGAGAAAGCTCCAAGGATTTAGGAACTTATTATTGTTCATTCATTGATTTACTTTTTTATAAATATTTGCTGAAAGAGCAATTTATTTGCTAAATAAATAAATATGAATTTCAGAATTCATTTTACTAGGCTGCAAGTCATGCTCCTGTGTCAGAATCACTTGGAAAGTTTACACCAGTCAAGTTTTTTGCCTTATTTCCTCCACTATGTCTTTTCCAATGCTGCTGTGGTTTTTAAGAATGTCTATGAATAATCTGGCATTGGTTTTCATTTATCTTAAACATGTAGTATTAAAAAAATGTATATTCATAGGAAAAGTTACATAAATTCTTCTTTAACTCTCCAGAAAAGGTTATTTTCATGTTCTGTGTAATCTCCCCCTAGAATCCCAACACACTTTCTGAAAGTCTCACGGAAACTTCTTGTGTTTCATTTTTGTTTATATGACAGTATGATTGTCTTGTTTTACTTTTCAATCTCAGTTTAGAGAAGGTGTGGAAATGTTTACTCTTTCTGAAATCATTCTCTCAGAATTAACATAGGATTTGAATTTTTGTGTATGGAAAATTCCATTACAGACATTGAGCCAGATTCTAATCAGTAGAACATCAGATGCTGGCGCTGCTTTTCAGATAAAGAGAAAAATTCAATCTTATGGCAGTTTTTTATGAGGAATATATTGGACACACTGCTAAGTATAAAATTAAGTGAAAAAGTGTCTTAGGAAATAAAGTCTTTTTTTTTGCTTAATTCAACCCTGTATTTGAAAACTTGTTTGTGAAATAGTAGATAATCTTTCATTCATCAATTTTTGCATGATCTTTCACTGAGGTTGGAAATTGCTGTTGTGCAGAGCCCTGAGAGCTTTATTTGCCAACTTTAATATACTTACCTCTAATAGGTATGCATATACCTTGAGCAAAACTCACAGTGCCAATCCTTTAGTCTTGAACATATGCAGTCTTAGGTATCAGTAAAATGGGTGCAAAGAACTATAATGAATGTTTGAAATACTATGAGAAATACATTTCAATACTGTAATGATTGCAATTTCTCAGGTTTTCAACTCTCCTTAAAGCAATGTGAAGCTGCAGTAAGTGCTCCATACTGGTGTTTTTCCTGTTTTTCTTGCTGCTCCATTTTAAATATGTGGTTCTAAGCCATGATTACTTCATGCTGCTTAAATCTGAATGCTAAATGCAGGATCTGTAACGCTTAGTACTGTGGGGTATTTTGAGAATTTAAAATCAGACTTTGACTGTACCAGTTTGCCTGTGACACAAAGATCGTATTTAACATACTTTCTGTTTAAATTGAGGGGATTTGTGTACACAAACCTAGGTGTTAGTTTGGCAGTGCCAGGATGTAAAAAATGAACTAAAAGTAGAAAACAAAGACAATAAAAAATAAGAGGACCCATATCATAGAATCATAGAATGATTTGAGTGGGAAGGGACTCTAAAGATCATGTAGTCCAAACTGCCTGACACAGGCAGGGACATATTTCACTAGATAAGTTGCTCAAAGTTCCATCCAACCTGACTTTGAGGACTGCCAGCAATGGAGCATCTACAAATTCTCTGGACAATCTGTTCCTGTATTTTACCATCCTTATTTGTCAGAACCCAGAACATTCCTCTGACTGCCCTGGGTGATCAAAGACCCTGGTAGGGATCTCAGAGACCCTGACACAGAGTCAAAAATACCTGTGTCTTTGATTCGAGCCCATGGAAAAAATTATCAACCTTGCATGAAGAATTACAAGATACAAGAGTTTAAGTAGAGTGATAGTTAACTTGTCACAGAGTGAAAATGTAGAATTTTGGATCTTTACAATGGGGGTTTAAGGGACAAAGATGGAGGAGTCGGGGCGTGTCCCTGCCCTTCTTCTTGGTCTTTTGCCCTCCATCTTCTGCTGTGATGGTGGCACTTTTTTTAATTGGTTTAGAGTAGAGGCACACTGTCCAACATAGCTGATAGGTATTGGAAAGTTATTGGAAATAAAGAATATGTAGATTTTAGTATAAAAGATAAACACTGCCCAGAGGGTGGCCAGTCTGCTTCATCTCAACATGCAAGACAGATCTTTGCAGGCCAGAGCCACAGTGTTCTAGATAACAAACAATAAACAATCCTTGAACACGAGAACGGAGAGATCTTGGGCTGTTCTTCTGTGCCGGGCTGGGAAGAACAGAGACTGGACAATTCTTGGGTCACAGCAACAACACAAAACCTGAGACTTATTATAAAAATTTCTTCCTTGCATCCAATCCAAATCTACCCTTAACAGCTCTCTAAATGGTGAAGGAAAGCATTTCCCTTCCTTTATACCAGTGTGCATAGGTGGCACCTTTCAGCTTCTGCAGTAAGTAGGCCAAGTTTCCTACAATTACCAGGCTCCCTTGGTACCAAATCCTGAACTGCTAATGCAAGCCCTTGCACTTATCCTTAGAAAAGGATGAATTGTGTTCATGGGAGCTTTTTTTATATGAAGAACTTAAATGTTGTGTTATTCTGTACAAAAGCTGAGGTATTTCTGTAAAGAAAGGAATGAAATGATGCTATTTCTGCCTGTGATTATGGAGAACTTGGTCTGAAAAATTTGTGCGTGGATGTGAGGGCAGAAAGATCTCACTTATGAAACGTGAAAAAGGAACTATATTTCTGGACTAAATGGTGCTTTGGTTGTGTTTACAATTTTATTTTTACTATTGGCTGTTTTAGACACACCATTTTTATTTGAGGCAACAAAAGGCATAGTTGATCCTGATGAATGTTTCATAGATGAAGATGACACCTAAAGAAACCAAAAAGCATTCATTAGAATCAAAACATAGTACACACAAAATAAGTAGTAATTAAATGTTGGAACATTCTGGTTTTTTATTATTGAGATAATGGAATCAGTAGATTAATCATTTATTTAAATACATTAGACTAATAAGTGTAGAAGCTAACAGTTTCAGAGCATAAATTCACTGGTTTCTGCTTCCATTTTTTTTAAAAGTCATAATTGGCATATATATGTATTTAAAGATATGGGATTTTTGCTCTTTTCAGATTCTCTTAAAAAAAAAAGTACTACATCAGCATGGGATTTATGGTTGGTACAGTCTCCTTTGGAGAAGCTGTTTCAAATGGATGGTTTCTATATTAACTTTAGGATAATATTGTGTGCCTTGTGAGGAGGGGATGCCTTTTTACACCATATACATTTTAGTTGCAACCTATTAGCATTTCCACAATTTCCTTCTAGTTGCTTGAAAACTTGACAGACTTGAGGTCAATGTAGTATTCTATGGGGACTGTTAGATGTTTGGTGTAGGCCAGTTCTTTAAAAAGCTTCATAAAAGTTTTAGGGCACCCCCAGGGAAGATGAATTACACAGGTTTATTTAGGTCATCCGTTTTGAAGAGGCTGTAATTCCTTCAGTGTTTTGGATCACCAACCACAATTCAGCATGTAATGGAGATTGCCTCACTGTTAGCAGTCTAATTATTTTCCTGAAAGAAGTGAGGGGGAGATAAGATAGAGCAAATTAAAACGTGCTTTACATGATCTCGACCTCTTCCACACTAAGGAGAGACCCAATAGAGTGGAACTGGAGGGTTGGTGGTGTGCAGCTTTCTCTTGAGAGTGCTGTTGTACTGCTGTTGCATGGAAAGTGTATCCACGCTGAAATCCACAGTCTCTTGCTTTGCACATCGCTGCATGTAACTATTTGCATTTTCAGCCTGGAACTCCCCTTTTCGCTCTCACCTGTGAAGAAGCCTCTATCAGAGAGGCTGTACCTCTGCACAGAAACTTACAGCTACTGTTGAAACTGTGTTTGTCCAGTCTTTCTGGACACTGATATTAGTGGATGATCACTATTAATTTGAGGATGCCATAAGGTTTCTATATTAGTGTGGTTGTAAAAGACCTGTATTTCAAACTTTTAAATAAGGTGGGTGGTTGATGGATAGAGTTTAGTGCATTACTTATACCAATCCTTTGATTTGGATGTGCTGATAAGAAGATAGAAAGGAATGGTTCATAGAATGTTGATTAAAAAAATTTCTAGTAATGATTTCCTTTTTTGTTGGTTTGGTGGCTTGCCCTAGGCAAAGAAGGATGCCTTGTAGGTCTGACACTACACCACAGAGGTAATTAGTGTTGGGTTGTGAAGTATGTCTCTACTGTAGTAAGCATTATGTGGTGTTAGCTACTTATTAAATAAATTCTGAACGTTTATTAATCTGAACAAACCAATTAGAAAACCAGCAATGGCCCATACTGTTACACAACAGCGAATTTGGTCTGCTTTGCTTAATTGTTTTTTCCCTAATCTCAGTGCTGTTTTACTCAGTCTCAGAGGAAAACAAAACTTATCTGGACCTTGGTATTGCAATTAACAGCATGTTGTACTGAGACATAGACTATACATGTTCTTGTTGTTGCTGTCTTCTGGGTAACTAAAGGTAGTGGGGATTTTTTTTTGAGCTAGCCTGATGTTAGGAAAAACTGTGATAGTTTAACATCAAATTAACCTCAAAAAAGGAGATACTTGCAGGAGATACTAACATTTTATTCCGCATTTTTCTTTAATCTGAAAACCATTATGTGGAAGGATTTTTCTTTCACTTCATGATGAAAGGATGATAACTCTTGATGTTTTCAAGTTTTCCTTCCTACTACCTTTTCCAGGTTTCAGCACAGAGCCCTTAAAGTCCTCTGGATGTGGAAATAACACCACAAAATATTTCATTAAGAGTTACGTTAATGCCAATGAATTTTCTTTTGTGCCTTTATATTGTGACATCTGTGTGTTCCATTCAGCAATATCTCAGGGAGTGTCCAAATCAATGCAGAACAACAGGACACTTTTTTTTTTCCTTTTAGCAGTCAAACAGATATTCAGCCATGACTAAATTGCTGTCTCTCTCTGTGACCAGAGAGAGGTGTGTAGTTTCACCTTATTATTCACCTTAATAGGACACTTGAAGTTTCTCGATACAAGTGAAAATTCTTAAAATATTCTTATGGACATCATTTTAGCCAGACTTAGTCCAATCAGGGTCTTTCTGTCTCCCGACTCTTTAGGTTCTAGAATTTTCACATGTAATTTATTTAGGCTTCAAATTTTGATTAACAATACATTGTAGAAAGTTGCTATATTCATCTAATTAATCATTTAACTGAATTGCAAAGAACTGATATCTAATTGATTTCTTGATCTTAAACACACAAACGAAACCCCCAAAACCCAAACAAAAACCTCCAAACCAAACCAGTCAACCAACCAAAACACCCAAACCCAACACATTCAACAAACAAGCAGTAAAGGAGAAAGCCTCTCATTTTCGTGCACCATCAGGTTGAAATTTTAGGACTGGTATTTACTCTGTATATTGTTTCACTTACTCTTGGATTTCTAGATGGTGGTATAAGTAACTTCTGTTTGCATGTTTTAATTGAACCTCTCTGTCACTGTTTTACTTTGTGTTAGAAAGCTTTACCTGTCAAATCCTTAGAGATGTGTCTTATCAAAATCTTTTAAACTTAAAAGTAATATCTTTAAAAAGTGCTGTTAATGATGAATTCTTAATCTCTAAGTAAACCAAGCTAGAGAAGGCATGGCAGTAAGAACTAAAAAAGCCAGCAAATGCATGGCTGAAATCCAGAAATCAGTAAATGAGAAGTAAGGTTTTAAATTCTCACTGATCTCTTTTAACTCCATTTCAAATCTGTTCTTATACGAATTTCAAATTTTTTTCTCAAGTTTCACTTGATACATATTTCCCACTATAGGGTATTTCTGAAAAGCTACATTGGAAAACAAGATTCTTCTCAAGCTTTTATTTCCTAAAGTACTGTAGAGATGGCTTTTTCTATTTCATGTTGCCTTAAAAAAGCTATACTTCTCACTGTGCAGGCAAGAGGTTTCTTCAAAGTTAAATTCAGGCATAAAGTTTGTATCCCCCCAAGATTCTCAACAAGAAACAACATTATCTTAAACAGAGCATACTAGGAGAAACAGATTACCAAGTCTGTTCCAGTTGCTGAATGCCTTCTTCAAGCATTGCTAGCAAACAGTAACTACCTCATTAAGGAAACTTTTTCGTTCCACTTTGCCTTGCCATTAAACCATTTCTCCTAATTTCCTCATTCAGATTTTCCTATTAACTTAAGGTCATTGCATTAATTTAAGGTCATTGCTTAGCTTGCTTTGTTTAAAATGTGAAGTGTACAATCCCTTATTTTATTGAATTATCCTTTTATATAAATGTGTCTGTCCTGTGCCTCCTTAGCAAAACAAAAATACTGAGCAAATTACATATTCTTAACCTGTAGTATTTAATTTTATATCAGGCATTTATTATGGTTCCTCTTTGGACTTTTCACTCTCTTGTCTCTTAGGGTTGCAGACACAGCCCCAAATCCTGTAGCTCTGATACTTTGTACTGCTTTATATTTTACTCTGTAGTTCCTCTCATCCAGGTAGTGATGGTCCTTACAGAAGTGAGTGATCAGAAGGGATTTGAATTTTAATAATAATGTAAATGAAGAAGATTATGTCTGCAGGTGTTTTGAGGTGTCTAGGGCAGCTGTTCCCTGAGCACCCAGTCCATAGCTCAGTTAGCTTGTCCAGAACTGGCTTCCATCTGTCTGCTTGCCAGCATGTGGTCATAGAGATGTGCTCCATTCTTCAGAGCTGAGTCCCACACAGCCAGCCTGCTTGCACAGTCTCCAGTGACTCGCAAGATGATTAAACACCATGCTGCTGGTTGGTTGATTGGTTGGTTGTTGTTTGGGAGTTTTTTCTTATGAAATAGTCAAAATATGCAGTTCTTCATCTGTACTTAGAGACCCATATGGTCCCAGATGTGCATATGATTTGATTTCTCTGGACATCTTTCTCCTTCCTGATGTCTTAAGCGCTGATGCCAAAGTAACTGTTAAGATGCTCACCATGCTACTCGGGCATCACTGCCCAGCTAGCAAGCTGAAAGTGGGTGCTTGGAACTTATGAACATCACATTCAGCATTTCCCCTCAGCTTGAATGTCAGCATGCTGATTCGCAGCCCAGCATGAGAAAATTAATAATCTCCTGGAGATGAGACCTTGATATTTTTGTTATATTTAAGTTTTCCATTCTTAGTGTACTTTTCGTAAACTAGGAAAGGTTTTCCATTGAGATCAGCAGGCATCATTTTTTTCCATGTGTTTGTGTCTCTGCAATTTTCACTGTGATAAATAGGCTCCATGAATAAAATGTTATTCTACTCCTTGCATGCAGGTACTCCTGCAGCAGAGTCCTCCAAGTCTAAGACTAAGAAGTATATTAATCAGAGATGAAGTTTCAATTTCAAGGAAATCCAAACTTCTCTCAAATCTTTATTCGTGATCAGCATAAGATTAGTCACAAATAAACACTTATTTTGAGTCTATTCACTTGCAAGTCTTCTGTAATCTTTCTTTGAACATTAACGATAAAAGGAGTACGCCTTTGTCAGTTTATATATTAAGTTACGGCTTGTTTATTTGGTCTTTCTCTTTTGGTTTATTTGTTCTCCTTGGTTTGTTTATGTCCAGACAATCTGGAATGCTGTGGTAGAAATCTGTGGACAAATTACAAGAGTTAGTATCCTAATACTACCCTTCACTGTTCTACTGGTTATCTCTGAATGCAGTTCAGTTTTTAATGTTTTCAAGAGTGTTTCCTTTGTCAGTAGTTAAATTACATGGAAACAAAAGGAAACAAAGCACATCTAAGTGTTTATTTCTGTACTGGTTTTTGCAGTGTTGTTATGGGTTCTGACACATGCAATGTGATCAGTAGTACTGTAATGCACACTGAAACCTCTTTGGCTTTACTCTCTTGTCATCTTTTACACCTTCCTCCTGGGCAGTAGTGCAGAAGTCTATTATTTGAGGTAAATCTGCAAATTAAAAAATATTCTTAATTTTTGCTTTCAGTTAAGTAATTTTAAAGTTTAATCTTTAATAACAGAAAGCAAGTGACCTTCTTTTCCTGGCTTTTGAGCATTTGTAGCTCAATAAAACTTAGCAGAAAGGTATGAAAAAAACCACCAAAACAAAACAGCTATATAATTTTAAAAAACTTGGTTAAAAAAAACCAAAAAAAACCAAAACCAAACAATGAGCAAGTTTCCCAAACTTAGTAACATTCAAGCAGCACTACTGTGTCAGATCAAAATCCAATATATTCAGTATCCTTTGTCAGATACTGCCAAGTCAAATGAGATTTCTGATGAAAAAATACCAGGAAATGGGAGGCTCATGCAAGGATGTCCAGGAGTGCCTTCTTCAGTTCTAGTCATCAGGGCTCAGGGAGATCCTCTACCTGTCCACATTTCTATCATTGGTAGCAGCATAAGGCAGTTAACCAGTTCTTCAATTTGTCTTTCCACAACAGAGAAGAGCTTGTAGTTACTGTATTTGTATTCCATGCAGGCACTTCTGTGTCTTGGAAAATGAGCCTTACATCTGTTGTTAAGATGTTACCTTTTCTCATTCCTCAGGAGCTTTTTGTTGTGAAGGCATATGAGTGATGTTTTAGTAGTCCTGTTGTCTTATCTCCTTCCACAATCAATTCCTCCAATGTAGTAAAGGTGGTTTTAGTTGCTTTCTGACCATTCTTTCTCTGCTTGTGTTAGGAGGGAATAATAGACTTAGATACATAATCTTAAAATACAGACATTTCTTCTGACAGTGGCATACTGTCCTAAAAATTTTACAGATGTTCAGTTGTGGAAAGACCAAGTAAGCTAGTCCTTGGGACTCCAGTAACCGATATAAGTTGTGTAACTGGAGAAAAAAGTTATTTTGAAACACAAATTCTGATCTAAGGCTTACAGCAGTGATCAGTGAGTAATTGTAAATGATCTCTGTTGCCTTACTCAAACTCTCAGCCTTCTGACTGCTCTTCAGATATGCTGCAAATAGAATTGAGTAAATGAAACAAGGGAACAAAAAGAAGTGATGCATTCCATTTATCTCCCTCTGTTTCACTGCGTGCTTTGAGCTGATGAGTCTTCTGTGACTGAATTCTGACAAGGGGCTCAGAGGGGAAGAAGAAGGAGTATGTCTTAAAGTGTGCTGGGAATCCACAGCCCCAACATGGCAGTGCAGCTCACTGTGGTGCTTTCAGCTCTTTTTCCCTCTCAAACTACTGAGCGCATCCATCAAGGCTCACTGGGAAGTAAGCTAAAGCTTTCATCCTTCCACATGAAAGAGATTTATCACTTTTCTAATCCAGCTAGCAGTGAGTACTGCTTCAGAAAGTCAATTTCTGCAGCGATGAACTGATCAGAAAGGAAAAGGTAAAATGTCCTTCTTCCCTACTTGGGTTCTCCTGATGCTGCCATTATTCTACTCTGAATGTAGTTATAGTTCAATGTGTTCAACATTGATGTTGAACTTCAAAGTTAAGACTGAAAGGAAGGCTAGATCCAAATCCACACCAATCACGGGAAGAGAAGATGAATAAAAGACCAAGAGGAATAAAAGAGTATCACCCACATGTGAGTAACAAGCTTCTCACTGTTTGAGGAGTGAGCTTTGAACACACAGGACTTATGGTAGTGGCCATTGGCCCAGATACGTACGGATGCCAAAGCCCTTTTTTTGGATACCTCTGAAACGAAAGTTGAGATGTCACCCCAGGATCTATTTGAAAAGTATTCTCCTGGAAATATGCCTTCTTTCTGATATTAAGCAAGGAGAGCACTTCTACATTTGAGGATAAACCCAGGAGTATGCAGCTTTTGTTTCCTTGGCAATATTAGAAAGATGTGTCTGAGAACTACAGGTGGGCTGCATCCTTCCAGTGAGCCAGCCTGATCATCATGAACCAACAGGTGTGAAGGTTGCAGCTAACTGCAGTCTGTAGGCCCGTGGAGACAGAAATGTCTGCCAGCATTTTAAGTCTGTTTGATGATGCAGAGGTCAGACTTCTATAACCAAAAAATGGCAGCAAGAAAAGAAAAATATACATGTGAGAGCTGCTATAACTATTTTAAGACCACCTGTGGAACAAAGATAAGGCCTCCTTTATCAGGAGTCACTGAGAAATTTCCAAGCAGTTGAGGGCAGATGATTTAACTTGTGAAATGCTGATTTCTGTCCTACCATTAACTCTGAGAACTATGTGTATGTTAGGAATGGAGAGGGGAGTTTTAAACAATTTTTTGTCTTTACCCAGGCCTCTGGCAGTAAACAGTAACTTTACTGTGGTGACCAGCACCCCAAAACCCACTCTTGTTGCAAGTTCTTAATAATGGCCAATTAGGTCTATTACAACATGAATTATTTATTTGATGGAGAGAAATTTAACAGACATGAGAATTTAATAGATGACTTACTACACAAAACAACAAAAACAAAACCACTTACAGTAGATAAATAATACAGCACGATCGAGGTACCTATATTACAGCTAGCAAAGAAATAGTATAGATTAGGATTCAATATATCTTACCATCCAGTTGCTGATGGGACATACTGATGATCCTTCCTCTCAATTCCCATAAAAGTATCCAGGGAGATGCATCCCAACTTTTTGGGAGAAGCCCTGCACATTTCCAACGAGTGTGTAGGAGGCTTCTGCCTCTATGGTAATTTGTGTAGCTTTTATAGTGTAAAGCAGTGAATTTCAGTCAATGATATTTAAATTTTTTCTCTCTCTACATCTGTTCTCCAGACCAAGATGTTTATTCTCAGCTGGGGGTCTTGGTGCCAGAGATAATCCCCTGTCAGGTTATCTCATCCATATACAGCAGTTGATGTGTTGGTAGAGAAGGGAAGGGGAGATGGACGTCCTGCACAGTGCATCACCTCAGAATCAGAGAATCAGATTGATCACTGTGGATGTCTTCAGGCTTAGCATTGTTTTATGGCTCTTGATCTGAATATGCATAGTAATTTCTCCTGACTTAAGTATCAAGGCTTGCAGGGGGCTGTAGGCTTCACAGTAATTATTTCTTTAAAACTAATTTCCTCTACTGAAAGGAAAGGTCTGTCTCTCTTTTCCTAACGTGAGACAGGAGGCAAATGATGCTTCCAAAATGTTCATATTTAACCATAACAAAGTTAAATAAGTTATCCTGAAGAACTGAAAAAATATGTAGGCAAAAAGCACGTGGTACAGGGACTTAAGCAGTCAAGGAACGAGACATTTCTAAATAAGCCCTGTGTTTGAATGTGAACCCAGACCTGATCCTTTGAAAAAGTAATAGTGAATACAGGTAGCAGGGGCATCTGCAAAGCACGAGCAGTCATAGACTGAAAGCTGTGTGCAGTGCAAGCAGAAATAAGATGTCCTTCTTTTTACTGTTTGTTAAGACGGGGGAAACCTTTCTTACTGAATGCTCATAAAATATATGATTTTCACAATGTAGAAAACATTACTTATTATAGTCTGCAAATTTAATTTTTGGTGATGGTCTTAATTTTCTTGTTAGCCTAAGTTAGAAGGGATGTTAATGATTGTTGAGTTTGTGCTGTTGAACTGTCAGAAAAGGTTATGGTTAAATATCAGTGTGGACACGTTAACAGCTTTTGTTAAAGACAGTGTTCCCTTTCCACTCAATAGACTTTGATGCAGGAGTTGGTGATTTGAAAAGGAAATTTACTTTTCCTGACAAAGTATTTTTACAGCTAGCCTGATAAAAGTCTCTGAGTTGGAGTTTGTTACCTTCAGCACAAAAAGACCCTTGATACTGTACTAAAGCAGCCTTTCTGCATTTTTATCTCCTTGTTCTCTGCGTAAAGCAGGATAGCAGAAAAGTCTCTTGCACCTGCCACATGTTTTGAGTCCATTGCTTTGTTTGAGGAAGTGCCCAGGACTTCAGTGTCCAGCATTATTTTGCTGGATACCAGTGTAACAACTGAGTAATGCTTATTAGACAATTTGAACTAATGGAAGCCTTTAGCTAAGTCTTTGTTGATTCTTTAAAACATTTATTTGTTTACCATTAAAACGCATTTCTAAATTTTGCAAATCTGGGATCATGAAACCATTGCTGTTCTGGTTGAAATCAACTGGAGACATAAGCCCACTGCAACTCAGAGATTCAGAATGAGGACAAAATACCTAATCTACTATGGTAGGGGTGAGAGTTGTGTGTGTGTGGGAATGTGCTGGATTTTGGGGGGAGTTTTCTCTTTACTTTGTTCATTAACTGAGTAAGCTTTGTGGTGAAAGAAGGTAAAGTGGGTCTTTGAAACAGAAGTCAAAGTCACAAAATGACACTTCTAAAAGGTGATTTCTGTAAAATGTTATTGGTGCTTGTAATTCACGTGTTGCTGTGTGATGAGATCCAGCTGCTACCTGTCAGCCTGATCACGGGTCAGACAGATGGCCTAAGCATGGCCCATTAGTGAAATAAAATGCATTCATGAAAAACAACTACAAGGAGGCTGTTTACATTTAAAATTCAGCACACATTTAGCTAATTAATAAGAGCTTCAGCAAGGGACTCATCACATTTCAGCCTTCAGAAATTTATTTATTCTGGACTAGAGCAGCATATGAGGCTACATTTTGTAGAAATGCTAAGATTCTGGTGCTCACATTTGTATTGACAGGTCCTTTTAAATTAGAAATCCCCCTCAATTTGTTACATCTGTGCCAAGTTTCAATATGTCCAGTCCAAGCCCAGAAACCAGCTTTCTGCCTTATGTAGAAGTTCATTGAAATCTGTTTGCAGTTCTTGAAAAATAAGGAGACATGGTGTTTTAAAAAGCAGGATTTAAAACAGATTTTTCCAGTGATATCTGTTCACATCAAGGGTGAATAATGGACCAAAACATGTTGGGAATTCTATGTGAATGCAATATTCTGAGTTAGAACGGAATCACATGGATCATCAAGTCCGACTCCTGCCCAGCACAGCACCATTCCCAGGAGTCACAGCCTGTGCCCGAGGAGAGCAGCGTCCAAACGCTTCTGGAGCTCTGTCCGGCTGTGCTGTGAGCACTGCCCCGGGGAGCCTGTGCAGTGCCCAGACACCCGCCGGGTGAAGAGCCTTTTCCAATATGCAGCCTAAACGTCCTAAACTTCAGGCCATTCCCTTGAGACCTGTCACTGGGTACCACAGAGAAGAGATCAGTGCCTGTCCCTCCTCTCCCCTCACAATCAAGTTGTAACTGCAATGAGGTCTGCCCTCAGCTGCTCCTCATATGGCTTCCCCTCAAGGCCCTTCCCCATCTTCATTGCTGTCCTTTGGATGCTCTCCAACAGCTAATGTTTTTTCTAATATCACCCAAACTGCACACAGGTATTTACAGTTCTTGCATATAAGTCTGTGTTTTAAAAAGAAACTGCTGGTATTGCCTTGCCTTTGGTGGGGGCTGGGCTTGTTAATCAAATTCATCATCTGCAATACAGACCCACTGAACTTGGATGGTAACAAGCAAGAGGTTGCCATAAGCAGAGCTGAATGTTTGTTTTTCAAATTTGCATAACTAATTGACAGCTTATTAGGAAGGATGAAAACTACAGGCAGGAAAACAAATTGGTTACAGCAGAGGAAAATTATCGTTACAGCATTTGGGTACCAGGGACGCATAAAGCCACGTTAAAAAATTATCCTTCAGGAGGCTGGATGGAGCATCCTGTCAGGAGACCTCAGAAATATGTTTCAGCTGAGTGCATTGGTATTGTCACTCTTCATTCCATGGTTGTGCTTCTGCAACACACTGCCTGACTGCTACAGCCATGTCCAGAGCAACAATAAATCTTGTTCCAGTTTTCTTCTCTGAGAGCTCCAGCTGTCCTGTTTCTGCATCTCCATGCCATGCTGGATGGCTGCACTGTTCACCTGCGTGGGGCCTGACAGGCACAGCTGGTCCAAGACTGCTACCATGTGCAAAGCACCTAGTGCTGCTTCCCAGGGCTCCTCTGCCAACAGCAGCCTGAGCCACACTTGTGGAAGAGAAATTTTGGTGAGGGCAGTGTTGGCTGTATTGCACTGATTGACAAGCAGCATAACCAAGTGTAGGAAAGAAATGATGTATCCAGTCTGAAAGAAAACATGTAAAAAGCAAACAGCCTTGCCTGCTAAAACATCTACCTCAAACACCCTAAAATGAAAATTATGTTAAAATAGTTCTAATCTTGTATGTCTTGTGGCCATGATGAAAGCAAAAGTCTTAAAGATAACAAATACAGAAAAATTAGCTTCAGAGGTAGAAGAGAAGGCTCTTCCTGCAGTCTGCTGATTTATATTTGAGAGTGGGAGGAACTTGTTTCTTAATTTCTGTTATAAGGAGGGTAAAGTTAAGGAAAAATTATTTTTAGGTGGCTTTGATTGGAGATTTCATGTAGCTCGTTGTAAAATACCATCAGATCTTTTTAGGGCTTCTTGCAATGATTTTTCATGCAGGACTTCTAAGGAATATCTTTTGGGTCATGTAAAAATAGGACTTAAAGAGTAGAATTTCCATGGCAGCATTCTGAAGCTCATCCTGCCTGTTTAGCTGGCCCTGTGCCTTGTGCTGGGAGCATTTCAGTATGTTCTTGAGGAAAATGTTGTGAGGAGGAGGAGGTTTGTTAAGAACTAGCTAAAGTTTGGACAGCCAGAGGGCTGTATGAAAAAGATGGGCATTATCTAAGCCAGAAAAGAACTAGCTTGACGAAAATTGGAAAAGTTTGTACCAGATTTTTAAAAACAAACTATAAGAGAAAGCAATAGCTTCAAGATAATATATTGTTTATAAATGAAATCATAACATCCTATCTTAGACAAAATAGGAAAAAGTCTGTAAAAACCCCCAAGAAAAAGGAAAAGGCAATTTTAAAGAAATCAGTTAAGCAGAGCATTAAAAGCTGAAAATAATTTCCAGTAATCCAAGTGAGTAATTGTACAAATGGTTCTCATTTGAAGGCGACAGATATCTTCAGGTGCAGCATATTTTTAGATGGCAGGAACCAAAACTATGATCTGTAGAGAGCAAGTGATAACTCTGCAGAAGGAAGACTACTCAAGAAAGAAAACAAAACCATAATTATTCTGCATGAATCACAGAATAATTAGGGTTGGAAGGACCTCTGGAGATTATCTAGTCCAAACCTTCTGCCAAGGTAAAGTCCCTTATAGGAGGTGACAGAGGAACCTGTACAGGTTGATTTTGGATGTCTCCAAACAGGGAGACTCCATGATCTTCCTGGGCAGCCTGTTCCAGTGCTCTGTTATCCTCAGTGTGCTGAGGTGGAAATTGTGCTTTAGTTTATGGCCTTTGCTCCTCATGTCACTGGGCACTGGTGAAAAGAGTCCAGCAATATATTCTTGGTGCTTGCCTTTGAGATATTTATATGCATTGATGGGATCCCCTCTCAGTCTTTTCTGGTCTAGACAAGCCCTGCTCCCACAAGTCTTTCCTCATAAGAGAGGCATTCCAGACCCATCATCATCTTTGTGGCCTCTGCAGGACCATCTCCAGGAGCTCCTTGTCTTTCTTGCACTGAGGAGCCCAGAACTGGACACAGCATTCCAGGTGTGGCCTCACTGGGGCTGAGTAGAGGGGCAGGATCACCTCCTTCAACCTGCTGGCCACACTCTTCCCAGTGCACCCCAGGATATCAAACTGTAATGATTTTAATGACTTTAATTGCTGTCTACTGCTACATTTGTTCCCCCTCCAGAAAGAGATAGAGCAGAAGTAAAAGAACATCGTATGTGTGTAGATATATATATATATATATATTTTTTTTTTTTGTATATTTATGTGTATATATTTTTTATTTATTTGTAAACCAGAGTGCAGATTATAAAGACTCTTCAGCAAGGCTGCTGGAGCAAATACAACTACTCTCACAGTTTCTGAAGCATAGAGAATTGCTGAAGCTCCTGAAGCTTAAGAAACTGTGAAGGTTCACTGGATGGGAGGGGGAAAAATGGATGTGGAAAATTAGGAGCAATTTTATATAAGTCGATTGCCCACAAACTGTAGTTGCAAATGTGTTGGATAAAAGCAGCCATATCCGTGAGGAATGAGAGCCTGCAATTAAACTGAGTGTAAAGCTTCTGTAACTGTTAACAATCAGTATAACTGAGAATATATTGATAAGAGAAATATTCACAGGGGTCAGCAGAGAAATTTTGTAGTTACTAAGACAAAGATGCATACTCTCTGCCTCTGATTTAGCACTTCTTGTAGTTCATAAAAGAAAAAAAAAGTACTATAAATTAAAATGCCAAGGATGTTACTCAGCATCTTTTCTAACTGATACCTATAACTTCTATTAAACTAGTTTTAGTCTGGCAAAGGGAGACACAATCTTAGCTATGTGTCTTGTTAACGCAAGGAAAAAACACTATCACAGTAATTCATATGACAGTCATTAACTCTTTGGATAAGTTAATGGTTGCTTGGAGAACCTTTAAGATGAGAAAAGAGATGGTTGCTTGGAACCTTTAAGATCAGAATAGCTACAGCCTTGATATATTAGTTAAATATAAGCTGGATTTCCCTTATCAGACTTCGCTTATGGTAACTGAGTCAGATTCCTTGCTCAGAAGGTTAAGTATTTGTTTTCTAAAGATGTAAACAAGGTCATGTTAAGTTTGTGAGCAGTTTCTGACTTTAGGAACTACAGTAGCAATAGCTTCTCCAGAGCTTTTATCTATTTTTCTGTCTACTCAGTTGGCCTTTTATCTTCTTTGAGGCTTCTCTCCAGTGATTTGTTCATGCTTGTGTTTATGTATTTTAAATTAATTTGTTGTTGGTTAAAACAGATTACCATGCCTAAGAGGAGGAACTAAGAATAAAGACTGCCTTCTCCCAGGTGTAAATCATTAATTCAGAGAGCCCACTTCCCATGTCTCAGCTGTATTAGGAAGATGGAGAAGGCTCTTTGAGGAAAGTCAGTCTCCTTATTGATGGAGAATTCATTCTTTAGAAAACAGGAGATACAGTTTTCATTCTCCCAACCTCCATCACCTCACATTGTGAAGGAAGTGGCTTCTTGCCTGTATCTCAGTTAAATTATGTGACTACTTCTCTTCAGGGATGTGAGGCAAGTTAGGTCAGCCAGCTTGATGCTTGACAGTAGAGCTCTGAAGAGAAATAAGATCTTTAGATATCAGCCCTTTTGTCTGTGTTTAGACAACTGTGAACCCTGTAATGTTCTGCCAAACCTTCATGTGCAGTGCTTTTAGCAGGTGGAGGCACCTAGGCCTGGAATTTCCACTGCATGGTAAATTCCTACTGTCAGAGCTGCCGGGTCTTCTGAGGTCTGTCCCTGAGTTTTCCTAGCTCCTTGCATTATAAAGAGCTTCTGGTGTCTGTATGCCACAAGTACCTAAATAATAGATGGTTTAAATAAACAGAAAGAGTGAAATGTTTTTTAGAATGTGTATGTAAATGCTTTCAAATATAATGGCTTGAGAATTCATTTAAGGCAACCTTAGTGAAAACTGCCTGTGGGAGGATGTCTCGCCCCATCTCACTGTCCCCACTGCATAGCCAAGCTGTGAGCAACATTTGTCAACTTATAGAGAGATAGAGCACATTGTTTCCATTATCCATTTTTTGTTAACTTTCAGCTGGATCGGCTCCTTGATTTATATAGCTGAGTCATGGAATTGAGATAATCAGCAGATTTGAGTCAGCTGCCAGATAGCCACTGAACACTTGTTGAGGAACTTGGGAAGAGGACAAAGAGCCACCTTTTGGTGGCTGCCAGTCTCATTAAGCACTTTTGCTCAAGAGTACTTCTTTTTCCTAGCATTTTAATAATAATATTAATTTGCAGGGGAAATTGAATGATAATATTATTGGCCTTGTTAGATGTCATTTAGGTGACAGAGCTGATGTTAATGCACACACAATAATTCAAATTTCATCACTGAAAGGACTTTAAATTTAATGTAATAATGAGGAAAAACTGAATTATTGTCTTCTGATCCCAACAGAAAAATCAGAAGATGCTATCTAAAAAGATGAGGAAATCAATAACAGTCCCATTGGGTTTTAGGTTGATAACATTGATCTCTAGGTAGCCATGAGAAAGGGGCCTGAGCTGTGTCTCAGTGGCTTCTGCACTGGAGTCAGAAGCAGAATATGTATTTTCTTGGATATCTACTAGGAATATTCCAGCAGGGAGCATTTCCTGTCTTACAGGCTCTAGAGAGGAAAATAAACGACTAAAAAGGTGGCATCTTGCTTTTAATTAAGAACTGAGAAATATTGCTAGTAAATTTATTTGAAGTGAAGCTAAAATCTGATCAAATTTCAGCGTAAATCTGTTTCTGTTGCTCGCATTGAGACGTAACTGCCGTTTTTGAAGTTTTAATTTAGGGTTTTTTTGAATCTAGAAGTGGCTGCTTAGCTTGGCATTTTCTCATTCTTGATGTCAGTTCTTTGCATCCCAAAAGAATTCATGACAGGGCATGACAGTGAAGTTTTCCTGCCTTTTGACAATGTGTTTATGAACTGCCTCTGTGATGGTTCCACTGCCAGTTTCTTGCTTGATGACATTGCAGCTCTAATTGCTTCCGGATTGCATGGCTGGAGCTGAACCTTGCTTAGTGCCTGGAAGCTCCAAAGTTTTTGGCATAATTTAATGCAGACAGATTACAAATGCAACCTGCCAAAATGGATAATAACTTGAGATGTTGAGCTTGGCTTTGTCAGCATGTGAAGTGCCTGCCAAAACCAATTGGATGGGCAAGAACGAGGACAGGTAATGCCAAAGCAGAATTCATGTATTTGCTGTAACTTACAAGCATCTTGTAGAGTGTACATCTTCCTAGTGTGGCTGCTCCACAAGCACGTGCTCTGGGATGTGGCAGAGCTACTGCACAGCTTTGCTCCAGTATGCCAGGCTTTATAGTTCAAATCTGACAGTCTTGTAAAAACTCTTTTCTCTTTGACTTGAAAATAGAATTCACTTTTTTTTGTCTTTTTGACAGATGCATACTGACATTGTGACTGCAGCAAGTATTAGACTAACCTTTCAACAGTGTATTTCTTGTTACAGCTTTTTTAGTTTTCTTAATGTGTGCATTTGCACCTAATGTGTGCAAATTCTCTAGCCTTTTGCCTGTTTCCTGTTTTATGGGCTCAATTACTAGTGTGAGATAATCTGAATTATTTCACTGAATGGAGCCATGAATTCTGAAATGACACCACAATACAAATTCTAAGTACACACTTACTGATCTATTGTAACTGATTTTTTTTCCAGTATTTAAATAGTGATCATGCAAATTCTACAGTAAATTAACCTGTCAGTAATAATAAGTATGTTGAAAGGTAAAATCATTTGTAGAAGTGACCATGATAAGGAGGTTGTTTCTGGCTGTCATAAAATTTATGATTAAAATAAAAAACCTGTAGGGATTATTCTGGGCTCTTCAGATCATCAAATTAGAAGATTTGTGTTAGAAGATGACAGAAGGCTCTTAGTATGAGTAATGTGTTTCAGAAGTTGGCAGATGAATGGTGAAAATGTTTCCAAATAGCCCGACATGAAATTGAGTTAGTTTTTTATAAAAACTACTTAGATCAGTGTAAGTCTGCTTCTTAGATAAGTGGGAAATATGTTTTGAGAATAGTCTAAAAGAAGCTATAATAAAAATGAAAGATCTTATGCATTAGTGGAATTATGACTAGAAATTGAGTGGAATAACAGTGCAAACACTAAAATGAGAAGAATTTGTGATCAGACTTTGGCTTTACAGTGTTCAGAATTTAGCCTTATGGGTGCCAAGAAATGTGTGGTCTTCTCTCTGGGCATTAAAAATGCATTATGATGTTGACTAATAGGCTAGTCACAATAACTAAATAACTTAAGCTTTATCTTGGTGTAAGTAGAGCTGGTTTTACAGCAGGAGGGTAATGTTTGCTTTTTAAACTCGACTTGTAAACCATTTGCATTTCCTGCCAAAGCTCTTGACTGGCTCAGCTAGAAAACATTTTGGAATATGGGCACTACTGTAATTTAAGAGACAAAGCTAAAAAATAAGCATACGTTCCTGTACCTTTCTGGTTTATTGAAACTGGTGCCCATAATTGGAGAAAAAAGAAAGAGGTGAAGTCTTGTTAGGGTGAATTTGAAACCAAACTGGGCACAAACTGAAGAAGAACTTTTCAAAATCATGGTGATATTTTTTTTTTATTTCTTTTTCCATCCTCAATTTTCCACACTGTACTTATTGCTGGGAGCTGTGAAGCAAAAAATTTTCTTGATTTTGGGTTGGTTTTTTGGGAGGGGCCCTCAATTTTAAGAGCTCTGTTAAGACTTTTCTTTCCTGCTTCTGTGTGTAACTGTCTAACAAAACTCTGTAGGATCTTGAATTACACTGGATAGAGAACTACTTTTTGTCCCTTGGTACACAGCCATAGTTAGCTCTAGGCAAGAGGTTCCTCTGTAATAATTTCAGACTGCCTTATTAATTGCAAATGAAGTTTCATAGTTTTTTCCACTATTCTCAGCACCTCCCTCTGGAAGCCCAGGAAAAGAAAGGCATGGTTGTGGAAATGCTGAGGGAGGAGGGTAAAGGCGTATGGACAATGTCTTCCCCATTGTCCCAGCCTGGGTGCAAATTTCCTTATCTCACCTTACCATAATTTTGGACTGCATTACCTGAGCAGTATGGACACCAAGGTCAGGGGCAGCGGGAACTTGCCTGGCAGCAGTTGTTCCTGTAAGGGATAGAGGCAGTTACTGGCTGGTGTGGCTGGAAAGAACTTGCTGTTCACTTTTTTTTGTCTTAAGTTAAATTTAAGGCGCAAAATAAAATAAAGTTAAATCTTTGCTATAGAATACTACTAGCAAGGCAAAATAATTGATGATTGTGTAAAATAAATAAATAAATAAGAAATTGAAGGTGTTTTTGACTTGAGATGGTATGTTGAAAGATAATCTTTAAAATGGTCTACAGAATGAAGTGTAGCGAATTAATTTTTCCTAAAACTTAAGTACTCTAAAGAGAGAGCAAACTATGACTATGAAGCCTCAAGGTTACCATTAAAGCTATTTGGACCTTGACATATAATTGGAATGCATAAAAATAGTCCAGCTTGTAAAAGTTTGCATGCTGCATGCTAAAATCTAGACGGATTAAACTGCAGACCAACTATTCATTAATCTTCCCATTGAAGCATTGCTGTCTGAAGTGCAGCCAGCTGGGTGATTATTAAATCTAAGGAAGGATTTAAGAATGCATTTCGAAGCTTTTTTTCTGTATTATAACTTTCCCGCTGATGCCATGAATTGATCACTGTTGTGAAAAATTAATCAAGGAAAACATATTGTTTTTTGACACACAAAGATTACACTTAATAAAGAGGGAGAGAGGGAATGTATGATAAACACTGTTTTTTAAGAAAGTTGTGTTGGAATAAAAGTATTTGTAAGACTACAGTTAGCAGCTAAATCCTACATGCCAGTGGCTTAATGTCTGCCAGCCCTGAATATCCTTTATAACTTTCTGGAATAGAAATGCATTCCAGTGATCAGTGAGATGGTGTTGCTGTTGAGAAATGTCCCCACAAATAATAATGCAGTCTAAGTGCAAAGACATAAAAAACAATTCCCCAAACACTCCCATTTTCATGATGCATTGTCCTTGCCTGCATTTGCGCTTACATTCCATTGTTCTTGCCTTCCTCTTAAAACAGAAATACTTTGAAGAATGGATTGTCTTTTGGGAAAAGCAAGGAAGCAGTTTTTGTAACACCAAATACATTCTCATTGTAAAACTAGTATTATCTATCACATCAGCTTGCAATTAAACTCAGATGTGTTGTTCCATCCTGTTTCTCCCCAAACGATTCAAAGTCTTCTGTTGTGAGTGTTTTGAACTTCTGGAAGGCATTTGCACCACTTGCCTTGGGATGTTATGTAGAACAGTCTGGACAAGGAGTCTTTGCAAGCTTTTCTGTCCCATTGTGGCAAAAGAGGTTCCTCTAAGGAGTGCTTCAAAGCAGAGCCTGTGTTAGGAGCTCTGGGTTGTCCTCTGAAGCAGTGTAACCTTGTCCAGCATATGGAAAGGGGTCTTAAATGGGTGAATTACACAGCTAAACATGGGTTGTAGGACAGTTTGTACTCCTTTAATCTTCTATCTTGCATCTCTTTATTTAATTGACTCCAGTCAAGCAGTTCTAGATACCTGTGGCAGTTTTCACCTTCTTTTTTCCTGTTCAGCTTATTTGTTCTTACTTCCCTTATTTTAGTAACAATGGAACTATTTTTTAAACAGTTGTATTGAATTATTCTAGCAGCTGTTGGGTCATGCAGGAGGCAGTAGGTGCAAGCAGCCTTTTCTATTTGGCTTTGGAGTGCGAAGTACACAGCTGTGGTTCTTTCTCATTGATCTTTTGGTCTGCCACTTCTGCACAGTACATCTAATTCTCAAGAATACTGTTAAAACTACATCACTACATCACTACATCATAGGATGCAAAAGAAAAAAGTTTTTTGATAGATGGAAAGTGGCCGCATTTTCCCGTATGTCTATTGTTGCCCTAAATCGTGAGGATCACAGTAGGAGAAAGATGCCACATTGATAGATAGGACATTATCAATAAGTCTTCAAAGGCTCAGGAGGGTCTTCTCTTGTCCTTGTTTTCCAGTGACTGTGCAAGTTTTGCAGTATTCATGATGTGTCAGTTCTTTTCCAGTTTCCTTGGGCCACAGAGTGAAGTCAGTGCTTAACCTTTCTTCCCACCCAACAGTGCCCATTTCTACTCCACCATAAAAATAAGCCACTAAAACTAATTAGTACAGGGAAAGAAAGTGGCAGGTTATTTGCTTAGGTTGTCAGTTTGCTGACATTTTTTCTGTTGCTAAAACAGAAAAAAAAAATAATGTTATGAGACAACATTTCAGGCGGCTTTGGCCCAATTTCTCTTTGCTCATGTCCTTTTTGAGCATTCAGTTGCAGTTGCAGAATATATAAGCTGGAAATGAAAAAGTGGCATTGATCAGTAAAAAATACATATTCTGAAACAGTGTCCTCACTTTGCATGAAAGTTTTTAGGGTGGTGGTGGGCGATAGGGACTGAAAGGATCTCAGCAGACCTGGTCTGACTATAGAGTGCTTGGTATTATGTTTAAAAATAGATATAGTAGTATGCTCATTTGAACTAAAAGCTATTAGTCTATACTCAGGTGAAAATGGTTAATGCAGGAGCACATTAATGGTAATAGGGAAGTGAAATAACCAATTCTTTTCATCTCTGACAAAACGAACCCAGTGCAATACCAGTGATGAAAACTGTTACTTACATAACTTCCACTTTCAGTCAAGTGGAATAAAAACTAGAACTACAAGTGACTCCAGAGGAAAATTTAGAGAAGTGATGGGACTATTTTCTCTTCTTTACTGTACGTGACCATTTATTTCCCTTTTTCTCGCAGTTAATGCAAGAAATTGGATTTTATATTTAGTAATATTGTATCCTAAGAGGTAGCACTATCATTAGAGATGGACTGCTGGAGCTGCTTGTGCATGGTACAGCACTGAATAAACACCAAAAAGTCAGAGAATTGAGGAGTTTCTTAGCAAGGCAAATGAAAATATGAGTTACTGATTTTAAGCAGGTGTGTGTTTTTCTCAACTTTGCCAGTATCAGAGGTAGTTTTGTATAAACTAGTCATCATCTGTTGATTGTGAAATAGATAAATATGCTAAGTAAATGTTTTTTTGCTAATCCTTTTTAAGCAAGACTCTGCTACTCATTATTTCTGTGTAAATGTGTTTCCTTTTTGAAGTATTTTTTTTAATCTTTGGTTTCATCTTTCTGCTTTATTATTTTTGTCAGCTTTTGTTGTCCTTCATCTTCTCCCCTCATAGTCAGGGCTGGACACCTTCCTTATGGAATTTGCTGGAAAACAGGGAGCAATTGTGAGGTGAGAGTAAGCCTTTTTACAGTGGCATCACCAAGGCATGCTGTATTACATGTTCAGTTTAACAACCTTTTTCAGTCTTACGCTATCTAAAACAGACTCTTTGACATTCCCATAACTTGGAACTCTCCAATGGTCACCAAAGGGAGGAGTTCTGGCCAGGCAGAAGCAGCATACTTGAGAGCAAGCTGTTAGCTCTCTTATAAAGACAAAAGAAACTCTAGAAGGAATGTACTGATCAGCTCCTAATCCTTTCATTAAATTTCACTTCACTAACAAGAAAATGAACCTTGGTAAAAAGAGGGTTTGCAAATTACTTCTTTGCCAGGTAGATGGTGATGGATATAAACAAGGACAATGAGCATGTTGAAACTCTACACAGTGGAGGAAGAAATTCCTAACGTGGTCAAGGAATACCTCTGCTTTGTATTACCCTGTTGAAGCAGTTTCATGTCTGCTTTAATTGCCAATTCTTGAATATATTGGGAAAAGAGCAGAATAGGTTGCTGGTGACTTATCTGGCTTGGTGACAAGACAAGCCCTGCATTTAACTTGGAAGATAACAAATGTGTTCGTCAAAGCTTGTCAAACTCTTCTCCCTCCCTTTGGAATTGTGTGTTTTTCAATTAGTACAGTTTATACAGTAAAGTATACTTCTCCTTGTGCTTATGGTCTGTATCAGTTGATATATTAAAAAGATATTGAAAGCATCTCATGTCTAGCATGGAGTTGGGTTTTCCGTGCTGTGATGCCAAATGACATCTTCCCCTGGCAGCTGAAGTACCATTTCTGCAGTGGAACTATTGAGCTTCATGGTTTATTCTAGATCCACTGTGTGTGGTCTGTTCTTTCTCCTGTATCTAAAGGTCTTGAGGAACATCTACAGGGATAATACAGCTTTTTGAGCAGGAGAGAGTTAATGGATAGAAAAGCCTAGGCCTGTACAGAAGCTACTCCGTCTCCAGTGACATATGCATTATTTACACAATTAAATAAGAATGATGAGTTGACCATATAGGTGTGATTTCAGACCTCATGGCATTGCCTACAGCATTTGTACAGTATCCTAGCCAGGAGAAAAGCAATATGCCAAAGGAATAGTGTTTTCTCCCAAGCGTCACATCAGATTTCCCATGCCATTACTGGACAAAGAAATATAAAGATTTCTTTTAACAGCTGACTGTTTTTTATGTTTCATCAAACCAAGCATCACAACATTTTAAAATATGCAGCTCTATTTCTGTTGGTTTTTTACCTATTTATCAGCTAATTTCTCCCTGACGTAGACAACTAGAAGATGAGGAGTCATTTTGGTAATTGCTTGCTTGTAATTACCTTCATGCAGGGTCTAGCATGAGTGTTCTCAGGCATCATCTTTGGGGAAGATTTGCATCTTTGTGGCTGTTAGAATTGAATATGTGGCTGTGGATCAGCCTGCAGAGATCTAAAATTATGTGAACATTCATTGCCTGTGTGAGCTCAGGAGGGAGTACACCCAGGTGATATTTGGAGAATAATTTCTGCAGAATCCTGGTACCACCTGAGGGCCAGTACCATGATGCACAAAGTCCCTCAACATGCTTCAGCCTGAGCAATGGAGTTTGGTGAAAGGGGAAACTGTACTGTTAAAGTGAAGATCACAATGCCAGTTCCAGGTAGAGGCATAGCAAAAGTAATCCACTCCCATGTTCATGTAAGCAACAAAAAAATCTATATACTATGTCTCACAAGGGTGCAAAAACTATTGTTGCTGTTTCAGCCCTGAAAAGAGGATAAATATGCTTGTTTCAAAAGGGTAGCTGGTTGACTTTAATAAATTAATCCAGGAGAAAACACTGATTCTGAAACAGTGAAACAGTTTTGTGGATTTTTTATGGTGATTCTCACTATTCCTCTGTTTGTTCTTATGCCCAAGGAACGAACATTGCAGTACATGACTCTGTGAAATGTGTTGCTATCAGGAACAGCAGTTTGGATAGACATCGGCAATTGCTTGAGCATTTTGAAAAAGCTGGCAAAGAGCAAATCCCAGTGCACAGTGTTGTGTAGTACGCTTATGTCGTGGTTTCAATTCGAAACCAGGCAGAAACACCAATTTCTGTTTTGGTTTGATTTTGCCAGTTTCAAAGTTTCCAATCAAGAGCAAAGCTGGCTTAAGCTTAAAAGTAATAAGACTTTATTAACGAACGCTAAAAGAAAGAAAAACAACAAGAATGAGGATGGAACCTTCAAAACACTCTTCCTCTCTCCCCACACTTTCTTTTCTCTTAACCAGCAATGTAAAGGAAAACAACACTGAGAAATCTCAGTCAGTTTTTCACCTCTAAAACAGTTTTTCTTCAGTTCACTTAGGGAGGGAAGCACCTCTGTTTGCTATGGTAAATTTTCTCACAAGAAAACAGTTCTCTTATAGATCCATTCTTCATGAACATGCAACCGCCTGGATTTTTTTGCATTCATGAAATTCCTCCCATGTTCACAGTTGTGTCTCTGGGCCACATTGATATATAGGGTTTTATTTTAAAGATAACATGTTCAAAACAAAGGTTCTCTGTCTTTGGGACCACCTTCACCTCCAAGGAACAGAGATTCACTTCTTCTTTGAGGGCAAAGAGTCTTTATCACTTCATCACTCTGTTCAACTTCTCAGTCCCCTCAACATTTTACTCCTTTACTCAGGTCTACAATTTGAACTCTTTTATCTCCCCTATACTTCTTTATGGTTTAAAGGAAACATTTCAATATGTTATAACCAACCACCATAGATTGCAAGAGTCTTTTACAGCTCAAAAGCAACTTCCCACACTCCTTCCACCTGGACTTTCCCTCTTGACTGACTTTGATACTTCATGTGGTCTTTACACATCTGCATTCTGATTTTCTCTCACTGGAGAGAGGATGGAGGTTACGCAAGTCTCATTTGTGCACTGATGCACTGAAAGAGTTAACAAGAGACAGTGTCTGGCCTGGCTGACAGTGCTGGAGCTGTGCCAGCCTGGGCAGTCCATGGTGTCACATTTCACAGCCCTGCTGGGGTGGGGGGCAGCTCTCAGAGGGTCCAGACCCAAAGGCAGCTGCTTGCTGGTCATTTGCAGCTAGGAGGGAAAGTTGGATAGATTCTTAAAATTCTTTTTCTACCTTTCAGTCACATTAGGTGCTCCAGCCTGCCTCATTGCATTTTTCCCCCTCTCTCCCCAGGCTCAGCAGAGGCAGGTTCAGCTGGGGCCAGCAGCAGAGCAGACTCTGTGCCCAGAGAGGGCAGAGGGGTGTGCTCTGACAGCCGGGAGGAAAGAGACCTGCCCGGGCTAATTATATAATTAGTTAAATTTGGTATGATATCCAATAAATAGAAAAGTTATTTAAGTGGCATGTTCTAGAAGTGAAAATCAGTTCTTTTCATAATACTTCAAACATTTTATTGAATTGTATGCACTGCTAAATAATGATTTTACATCTTTAAACAAAAATATTATATTAATGTAATTATCTAGTGCTAAAGACTATTTTGAATTAAGCTTTATTACTGGCATTTGCAGTAGATGAAATTGTGTATGAGGAATGGGTTGGAAAAAAGTGAATTTAAACAGTGCTTCAGTAGATTACAATTGTTATTGGGGTTTTTTAAAGCATGTTACCTCACCTTTGAATGAGTTGAACTTCATTAATCAGAAACTGAGGGTGCGGTTCAGTCCAGAAGTATTTAGGAGGACTTTAAATAACATGAATTGAAAACGTTCCTCAAAGTGGATATATATGGCCCATTGAAACCTATATTTGAACTGTTTTCTCCAGAATGCATTTTGTTTGTTAATACAGTGTTCCTTTTTTGTGTCTGATAATTTGTTGTCTGTGAGTAACATGGACAGTTGATGTTGATTTGTGGATTCAGTAAACTAGTCATGATACTAGAAGTTCAAATACTGAGTGACAACTGTGGCAATCCAGGGGATCTTTGAGGAAGTCTGGAAAATGTTGGTAATAACAAGAAATGCTTCATTGAAAACTTTTGAGTCTTGTCAAATTACTTCTGAATAATGTGTGGATTTCCAAAAGATCATGGCTGGTTTGCCAAATCAAGTTCCATGCAGAATTTCTTTGTGCCCACAATAACTTTTTCTGGTATTTTATATTTTACACTCAAACCTCTTAATGTGTTTCCTCTCCAGTTTCCCCCTAGTGTTGAGACATGAGATAACATTTTAACATTGTAAGTTTTTGAATGATTATTTAATTAGAACTAAGTCTAATGATCAGTTGAAATACAGGAATGAAGGCAGTAAGAATCAGAGATTTAGTAAATGTACTTAATTAATATTTTGCTTTAAAGATAAATATCAATAAAAATATTTTCCCTCATAGAGATGATTTTGCTGCTCATATAGTCTTCGAAAGCTCTGAAACCAAGCAGATGAATCTCAAGAAGTCTAAGTGAAGCAAAGGATTTTACATTCAACTTGGAGTGTACAATATGTCTTTCAGGAACAGAATTAATGAGGCGCTTAATAGCTTTTTAATGAGTCATAGTGTTTTAAATTTGTGACACATGTGATACATTCCTAATAGAATTTCTATTCGTTTATGATTTTCTATTGCAAACAAAGTCCTGCATATAAAATAATTTTGTTAAAATGTTACTATTGCTTTTTAATTATCCTAAATTCAAGCAGTTAATTTTAAAGATGATGTTGCATTTTTTCCCCTCAGGAAAAAAATGGTAAATTTCCACTCAAATAGGAGTAGTACGGAAAGAGTTTTAGGTCCAGTAGATTCCTTTGCAGAACAAACCATGTTTTTCATACTCTATTATTCACGCCTTGGGTTTATGTCTTGAGTAATTTCTTTCTATGTCCACTGTATCTTGCAAAAGAAATTACCTTGATTCCAAAAATTTTTGGAAATTTAATTCCAAAATTTTTTTAAAATTTAATAAAAATACAGTTTCTGACCCAAAACACATCAGAAGGGAACATTTAGAGTCAAGGGCACAGGCAGATTGTATTTTCTTTTTGCACATACCTGTTGCTTTATCTAACATGGATATGCCTTTGTTTCGTGAGTATTACGTGCACCAAGTGTTCAGTAGTGCTTCCCCTCTGTGGTTAAGTGGTTAAAAACCAGAATGGGATTTTCCTCAAAAAAAGTCTTTTGGAAAATCAACTTCAGAAACCCAAATAAATTTTGAATTAGTATGGCTCATACATCACGGAAAGCACTAGCAGCTTTACAGCCCTTTCATTCAGGATTAATCATTTGGAATAATAAGACTGAAAGAAGGTTATGAAAGGTGAATGATATGCTAAAGTTCTTATAGTGTGTATTTTGCGGGCTTGGAGTTGGGAGGTTTTTGTGTTTTGATTTTTTGGTTTTGTTTTTACAAGACTGGTCCAGTTATATTAGCAATACATCGGGTTGTGTAATCTTGCATGAAGATGAGACTTTGGGTGGGAAGTATCTATAAATATTCTTAATTTCTCACTGTCTTCTGCATCTGCTTTCTCTCATTGGGTATGCAGGCTAATGTGATGGAAGATTAAATATTCTTTATGAATAGTACAAAGTAGCTGAAGTAAATTTGAAGTAATTTTTTTTTTTACCAATGAAGCTGTTAGAGGAATGAATCATTTGTAATTGCAGACTGTTAAAACAAGGAAAGACTTAATATCCTTGTACCTGTTTGTGTGGATAAGTTTTATTGCTGAATGGAATTTCTAACTATTAGTTGTTTTGAAATGAGATTCAATATTTGGGTTTTTGAGGAAATTAATATAAGCATTAATTAACTACATCAGATCCCATTGTGGGTAAGAATTTACCCTTAGATACTTATGTTTACATAAAAGAAAATGTATCATGGTACAGATAGAGCACAATGTGATTAGCATATATTGGTTATGGGGTTTTTTAAAATAATCTCTTTGGGAAAATATTTTTAGGTTTAATCTGCAGCACTTCTGAATAATATCAATTAGGACATCTGTTGAAAAACACACTTTATAAGTAACTACATTTAAAATATGCTACAAGAGAATGTGCATTGACAAGCACTACAAATTTTAGAATTAATTTTTCTTGATCTGCTTGCATCTGTGTTTTTTGCTTTTCAGCTCCTCTTGTACTCCACTCTTCTGTATTTTAAAAGTGAAGCACAGTAGTATTTTAGGTTAGTTTTTAGTTGTAGGTCTTCTACATGAGATAGTACCTGGACTCAGAGGTCTACTGTGCTATCATCTCCATTCACACTATCATACATGATTTCATAGCTCTTGGTGACTGTAATGACTATCTGAAAATGCATGCTTAATTCCCAGTTCACACATCTGACTGAAGAGAGCAGTCAGAAAAGTGATGGTTCTGTTTCAACTTTGTGGTTTCTTATCTACTCCTCGCATTTCAGCTGTGCTTGGGATGTTGGTTTGTCACCCAGGCAGCCCCAAGCAGCTGAAACGTTCAGGGTGGAGTGCCTTGATTCATGTCCCTCTGCTGCAGAAACCAGGTGGTTCTCCCTGACTTATCCTTTTGAAGGCATGATGTAATTTAATCCCTGCCCAAGGCACACTTCTATTGTTTACACAGCTGATTGTGCTGCATCTTCAGCTTTTTGTTGATTTCATCTTGTAGAGAAACAGTTTCATGAGACTTGCTACTATAAATGAGCTACGTGCAGGCATATAGAGTGTCTGGGAAGATTGACCTTGCCAAGACCTTTCTAAAAGGAGAGATGAAAAAAAATTCTTCAACACTGGAAAGTTTTTACAGAATACTGGAGCTGATTAAATTGGTTGGTTGTTGTAATTTGCCTTGTCATATCTTAGATTATGAGTAGTTGGGAGAGGCTTTTTTATGTTGGTCTTTGATGGGTTTACACACAGAATCCCATATTGTGTCTCCAGTATTGTACCTACAGTAGTAGAAAGAGCTCTGTGTTTTCAAGTCTATCTTCTTAATTGTGAATGTTGATTGTGGTGTTTCTTTAGGTTTTTGGGGTTTTTTGCTTTGTTTTCGTCCTGGATTTCTGTCTCATTTGGGGTAAATTTTAAATTAGCTGCTGTTAATTCAAAGTTCATCTGGTCTAGCTATTGTAAAGTTATGCATAAATTCTTGTAAAGCTACTTAGTTGAAGTACTTATTCAATGTGGAGACTTAGTTTCAACATGGTTCCTTGCTTCTTTATGGAAAACATAATAAACTTGGCCTGTCTAACTCTTTCATATAAAGCTGTCTTGTGTAGAAGCAAAATACTAGCTTGTATTCCCTTATACAGGGATTGTTTTGTATTTGTTTCCATGCCTAACTGTTTCTGTTTCTTTTTTTCTCTCTTTTACTTCAAAAGGTATTTCTCAAGAGTGACCGGGTTGCAAGGATGGTCCACAGTGGAGGATGTTCTGCAAGTGACTTTAGAGATGTTTTTAAGAAAAATATAGAAAAGAGAGTCCGAAGTTTGCCGGAAATTGATGGATTAAGCAAAGAGACAGTGTTAAGTTCTTGGCTAGCCAAATACGATGCCATATACAGGGGAGAAGAGGACTTTTGCAAACAGCCAAATAGAATGGCCTTAAGTGCTGTATCAGAGCTGATTCTGAGCAAGGAACAGCTTTATGAAATGTTTCAGCAGATTCTAGGGATCAAAAAATTGGAACACCAGTTGATTTATAATGCCTGCCAAGTAAGTATTGGTGTAATTTGGTTTTGTTGTGCCCAGAATATCTCCCCTCTGCCAGAAGATCCAATGCTTCCTCCCTGTGTGTACAATCCTTCAATTTTAGGTACATCTCTGCATTCCAAGGAGATGAGGCTGCTCAGCAAGGAATCTTTGCATGATCTGATTGCTGCTGAGCACTCGGATAAAGGGTATGCAGCGTGTATGGTACTTATGCTACAGGGGTCTCCTTTTACAGTGTCACAGCACACAGGAGTTGAGTGATTCTGAGGAATGTGCCATGGTCTGTACATCTGCATAGCCTCTGATAAATTACATATTGTCAAAGGTTTGACGTTGGCACAAGGCCAGTGCCCCCATGAAGATATACTGTCCCTGGTGTTTGTTGTGAGATGTGACCAAAAACAGAGCAAAACAGTTTCTAATTTAGAAAGCTAAAGAAAAGAACTTTATTACTTATAATATGTAAAGAAGACACATACAGAAGAAAATGAAAACTTTAAAAAACACTCTTCCTCCCTCCCCTTAGTTCTCAACACAATAAAACAAACTAAAAATTCCCAATCAAGTTACCGCCTTTTAGATAATTAATCTTTAGTCCATTACCACCTTTTTGATAATCAGTACTCAGTCCATCAAGGAGAGATAGGAGTCCTTCTTGCACCACATCGTGGCCTCTTCCTCCATGTCCAGTGCTCTCACCACTGTGCATGGACCAGAGCTGCTTCTAGGGTTTCTCTTTTTTAAAGATGCTTTGGTTAGTTCCAAGAAACGACAGCTTCTCAAATTTTGGGACACCAGTCCCCCCCAATATTACCCCCTGGGGCCGAGGGGCCTTGAGAACAGAGCTCTTCCTCTCATCTCTGTTCACACTACTGTCCCTCTTGGCTCTAAGCCAACGCCTCTCCCCAGATGCAGTTTCTGTGTTACAGAAAAGAAATGAGTCCATCCATGGCTACAAGAATCGTTCAACCAAAGGCCACTCCATCATCTCCTCCTACCTAGGATTCTTTTTAGCATTCTCTGACAATCTTTCACTTGCACGAACTTTCATCATCTCTGCTTAGTTCTCTCTATCTTTTTTCTTCAAATTCAGGAGACACAGTCTCTCTCTCCGGGGGGGGGGGGGGGGGGGGGGGGGGGAAGGAGGCTGCCTGATGCCTCTCAAGGTTCTTGTACTCTCTCTACCCTTCCATCTTGCAGGATCTTCCTCTCCCCCTCTCTGCCCAAGGCTCCAGCCTACCTCGCCCAGGCCGCATGGCTTCCCCTCCCCGCCCAGCTGGGCAGGGGAGATCCCTCCGTCCTCAGGGACCGGAACCAAGAGAGAGCTTTCCGGGGAGCCCTCTGCTTTTAACCCCTTGTGTTCTCAGAGGCGGATCCTTGTCCTCAGTGGCCACACCAGGTGCCAGTCTTTAAACCTGAGCACTCATTGGTTTGACCACTGAAGTTCAAAAAACTCATTTTTTTCAAACTACCACACATATGCATGCACATACATTTCTGAGCCTGTGTGTTAATCTTTAGAAGAAATTTGCTGCCATAAATAGATGACAGGTGATTCAGGCTCCTGTTGGACATCCAGTGTCTAGAAGGTTCGCATGTTAGAACTAAATGTGCTTCAATTCAAGCATTCTCTACAAAGCTAATTTTCACATTTCTGCAGTGCTTTTTGTTGGATAATGATTTTTCCTGTAAATTACTAAGGCCAAGATAGTCCTTTCAACAGTCATGTTTAGATTTGTGTATATAATCTCTCGCTAATCAGTAATATGGGTGGTACATAAAAATATTTTATTAACCAGTGTTCACAGTGATAGAAGTGTAAATTAACAGTTACTTAAGGAGGAAAAACCTGAAGAAAAATAAGGTATTTTTGCAAGTTTCACAACGAAGCAGCATAGATGAAGCATTTAAACTGAGATCACACAGCTTCTTACACTGTCTGTAAAATAGTCAACCAGGTTACAGCTGAAATGTTTTTCATATATTATGATGCCGAAGGCTCATTTGTAGTTATAGGTCATCTTAGTATAGGAACAAATTATATGTGTTAGTGTTAGCATGAAATCATGTATCTGTTACATGATAAAAATATCTACAGTATGTAACATTTTTGATGCATCATATTATGAGCAGTGTTTTGAATTAAAAGAAATAGAAAGTATTCCTTCTTTTTATTTCCTGTTTGTTCCCTCTTTTTTCCTTTTGACTCTTTCATGTTCATGTAAATCACTAAGCCTCTGGGATATGTGGGTTGGTAATCAGAAAAAGAAGAATTCTGCCTAATTTTGGGAGGTTTTTATAGATGTAGAACATAGAGGCATGGGAGGCAGTTTGGCTAAGTCCTCAGGAGGTCATTCAGTCCAGCTTCCTGCTCAAAGCAGAGTCAGGTTAAATGCAGGGTCAGCTGTGAGGACAGACTAGCTTACTCAGGGTTTTACCAGGCAGATCTTAAAACTTCTAAGAATGGAGACAGACTGCGCAAACCTTCTGGGCAACCTGTTCCATTATCTGAAAATGTGAAAAAAACACTATTTTTTGCCAAGTAGATAACTCGTTACTTATGTTAGAAACTCAATATGGATTCCTCTCTCCTCTGGTGTCCGTTGATTGCTAAGTCTTGCTTCGTACATTGCTGTGGGTGGTCAAAAACTGCTGTTAGTCTGCACTGGGCTAGAGGAACACAAAAAAGTCCTGTAGAACTTTGAACAATTAAAGAAGAAAATTGTCCCCTTAGTCTAGAAGTGGTTTTGATGATACATCCACTAGGTTATTGTATCTGTATACTTGAAGGCCTCTTTATTTTTGGTTCATATCTGTATAAAATTGTATGGACCAAAATATTTTGGCAAATATCGACAATTTTCTGTCTTAAATTCTTGGTCAATAACCCATAGAGAGACTGAAACATCACAGTGGCTAATTTTTGTCTTCTAACATGGTAGAATCGTGAGCATGGAATGGTTGTGTTTTCTTATTTTTTACTTGAAATTAAAGAGAAAATAACCTTGCTGTGGGTAAGAAGGGAGCAAGTTTCTCTTGCTCTTCCTGCTTTTGAGCACTGAAGTTTGTAAAATCTCCCATGCAGGTCTCTGAAGTACACAGTGTTTACCCCCGGATTCATGTAAGTATTGGAGGATGGGAAGTAATGAAAATCTGCTTCTTCAAGAGCAGATACATGAGCACCTAGGTACTCCAAGATGGAAAGAATGGAGAGGGAAAGGCTTCAATACCCCTTGTTTGGGGTTCTAGCTTTCTGCAGATTGTAGTTTTCTGAGGAAAGGATGAGGTTACTTTGCTAAAGCAAAAAGTTTCATTATGTACTCCAACAGAGTTGCTACCAACAACAATTTTCATATCCTGTTCCTGTGGTCCAGTCAAGCAAATAATTGACCAAAGTTATAAGGAGAAGTCTGTTACAAAGAAAAAGACCACAATCATACCTTACCTTGCCGAGAAGTGCAGTGTAGACAGCAACCAGTCTCTAATTATGTAATACCTTTTCTTCTTTGGTGAAATACCTTATTTCTCATTATAGTTTTAATAATAATTTTAGTTTAGACTATATCCTATTCCTTTCTATTACAGTATATTTATAGAAGATGAGATGAAGTTAGACTCAGATTTCAGTCAGCACCAGCAGTTTTCATTCTGCCCTAGAAGCCTCTATCTGTCTTTGTATGGAAATGCTCACTTTCATTTCCCTTTGCTGCTGCTATTTAGAATACTAGAGACATGCAGATAACGATAATCAATAGTGTCTGGGAACAGTGAGATAAGTCCAAGTCCTATTAGATGTTAAAATTGTATTTTTGATAGAGGTTTTGATTAGTTTGGCTTCTAGCCTGTGCTTCTAGCAGAGAATCAGATATATGAAATTCTGTATATTTTCCAGCTCTGAGAAACAGCTGCCCTTAAAAGCAAATCCATGCAGTTATAATTTGTGCAGAAAACTCGTTTTTCCTTGCACGATTTTTTTTTTATACCTTCCAGTCTTTTGGAAATAGGAAACAGAAAAATGTATTACAATGTTGATGATAAGAGTAAATTATCCTGCTCCTACAGGGCTGCTAAGCAGACAAGGGTGCTCTGTATAAACTGTAGGAGGTATTGTCTGCCAGCCTCCTCCTTGTGACTTCCTCAGCATTTAGAAACTTTTTTTTGGGATTTCAGCAGCTTCTGCTCCCCAGCCTGTTCTAAATGGAGCATTCAGTTCAACTCTTAAACCATTGGTACCTTGATATCTTAGCCCAGCAGACAGTTCTGCTGGGGTGTGGGTTCCTGCAGGTCCACACTGGTTGCCATTCTCCATCCTTCATGTCATAGCAGTGAGAAACCAGCATTATTCAACCAGCAGAAAAACCTAATCAGAAATAAAGTGAATAATAATAGATCATCTCTCTGACACTATCAAACAGGCTCCACGTAGCTATGAGAATTTTATGCATTTTTCTTTGAAGAATAACTTTATTTTTGCACAATCTTTTAACATACACTAAATGCCTAAGCGTCTACTTACATAGTGAACATTAATAAGATGTTCATATTAGGATGTTGAAAATTTCTGTGATCTTGTTTTCAACTTTACAATTTAGAGAGAGGCCAGCAACTGCTGTCAGCCACCCACATTTCTTTGTGATTAAAAGGTTCAATTTTGCAAATGTCAGGACTTTCACCTGATTTTTATTTACATTGTGTTGCCTCAGGCTGTGTTATATGATAAAGAAATGATTGCCAGTTAGCTGAGACTTAATGAGCTCCTTGACTTGAGTTTGAGATGCTTTACCAAACTGTTTCAATTACTTTGATTTACAAAGATCAAACATGGTACTTTTTTTCCTATTTTTTTAAAATTATTCACTGATGTAAAAGATAACTTTGTAATAAGTCAAACCGAAAGTCAAACTCAAACTGATTTGTGGTCATACCACTTCATCAGTACCAGAATTTCTTTGTCAGGTAAATTGTAACTCCACACAGGAGTTTATTTTATTTTGAAAGTGCCTTTATGGGGTTGCCTTTTTTGGCTGATCTAAATCCCCTTCCTGGGTCCCAAGGGAAGAGAACAATACTTTTCATAATGAAAGAATGGAAATTGCATTCTGTTTTCTAACAAGCAATAATTTTTAGTATAACGTAACAGTTTTTAAGAATAATTATTTCCTGAGTATTTTAGTCTTGACAGTTTTGGGAATCAACCACACACTTATTCTTTTGGAGATAGTTTTAGATGGTACTTTGTTACAAGATATAATTGTCTGCTTAAAGTCCTCGTACTATGTCTGATCCTGGATTATCCTTAGCTTTTGCAAGATATAACTCTTTGTATAAGTGTCTAATATTGAGAACAATGGATTATATTGTATCATCCATAATAAATATTTTTATTTTTAATTCCAAGTGCAGTTTCTGTCAAGAATTTCTTCTGACTGAAGTCTGTTAATGGTGCTCAATACAGTTGGTGTCTTTCACCCAGCTCTTTTCTGAAGTCCAGTTAATTACGCAGTTTTGGAAATAAATCAGATTAAGGGCAATTTAATTTGCAGCAAGGCCTTCGTGACATTTTCATGTTTTTAGTTCCGATTTTACCATCCATGGTAAAATGATGAGAAATAGTGCAGTTATTTCACAGAATTTCCCATACTTCTGGATATTTTCTGTAGAAACTTTCATGCCCTGTATAAGTTATGAGGACAAGTGTGAGTTTATGAAGCACAAAGAATAATCTTTGTACAGAAAGTAGTGTTGATAATCTTCTTCTCGAAGTAATTAGACGAGTACTAAGATTCCGTTTAGTTTTTATACCAAAATTTAAACGGATTCATTAATTTTTTAAGTTGAGGCCTGGCACAAGAAAAAAAATTGTTTTGGGCTGTATATTCTAGGAGAAATAAATATGTATATCTGCAGGTTTTTAGTCAAGAAAAGACACTGACTCTGTGAGATGCTATAATGTGACCAGGGCTTCTGTTAAGCCATTGTATTTCTGATGGTCACAAATGACTGTCATTCCTTAATTCATAGACAATTACTCATTGTACAACAGAGTAACCTGTGAAAAACGTTGGCAAGGTCCAAGGCTGTATTTTCAAAGTAACATCAGGTGTTAGCCAAGACATCCACTGATGTCTTAAACATCCCATAGAGCTCAATATGTCCTTTCATCTGGCCCAAAATATTCCTATTGCCCTTTAAAGAAAAATCCCACACCACAGTCTTGTTCTCATCTTTATTCAGGATAATCTGCTTTATTCAGGATATCTGCTACTTTCAGGCTTTACCTGCAAAGAGTTTACTGCTGGGTACCTGATGCACAGCCCCAGCATGGGACAAGGTTTCTTGCTCTCTAGATAAAAGATGGTTTTGCAGACACTGCAGAGTGGATGCAGAGAGGGCGGCAGTGAGGGTAGAAGCTGTCAGTGGGCTCAGTGGGCAGGAAGGACTGCAGTGGTATGAGAGATATCCAGGGAGAAGAAAAGCAGTGATTTTGTGGGACTTTGGGAGGCTGTAGAGTTATAGGTAGTATCCAAGTGTTGACTGGATTTTTATAAGCTAAATGTGAGTCTAGAAAGTTTCTGCACATTGTCATGGGATAATAGTGATGTCCTTCCGTACAGAACAGGTCAGTCCTTTAAAATTGTCCTATGTGTCTGTCAACCTGAAGAATGTTTCATGTCTTTTATAGCAGAAAAGTTCAAATAACCACACTTCAGGCTTATTCACATGTCTGCTTTTAGTTTCTAATACCTGTAACTACCAGAATATATCTTCCTCCATGCTGTCCTCTAAAAAAAAAAAAGTGTGCTTTCTGATTGATTTTACCCTCTTCAAGGGGAAGAAAGATCTGCCACTGTCTCTTCTTGAGCAGAATAATTCATACCAAATATTTCAATGAAGAAAAAAAATGTCATTTCCATCAGGAATTTGGATGTTGCCTTTTATTCATGTGATGTCACTCTTGGTTACATGCATATAGGATTTTAATACAAAGTCATTTCAGTAGTTTTATTTGCTTTTTTTTTTTTTTTTTTTTCTTCTGAGGTGCTTCATTGGTATTTTACCTCCATCCAAGAGGTTTGGAAAGGTCTTGCTCAAGACAAAAAAATTTCAGTGCTTTGGGGAATAGTGCTGCAACCTCAGCTATTCTTCCCAAGATAATTTGTGTAATCTTTTTGCGAGAAATTCAGAGCTAAAATGAATGGTGTTTGTCAGGCCAGTTTGGATTTTCAGCTTAATAACATGAGTTCTGATGAAAGAGGAAGTCTTGTGACCCTAGGTGCTTCAGTTCTGTTAGCATGCAGTGATGGTATTTAAATAGGCTGGAGGGAGACTGTTTTTGCTTATGTAAACAAATGTTTTCTGTAATGGCAGAGTTTACTTCAGATAAAAAGTCTCTGATTCACCCAAAAGTTGTTGACTTGTTCTCATTTACTCTAATGATAGAAGAGTGATGGAAGGAATATTAAAATATCCTCAGAAAAATAAGTTACCTTTTTACCATGTTTAAGTATCTGACGCTGACTAATGTTTAGAAACCATGCAAGCTACATAATGAAATACTTTGAATTATTTTTGTTTGTAGCTAGAGCAATACTGAGAAAATACCAGGGAGAAATGGTGTGTTGGCAGCATTAATACATTCTCAGTACTTGAGGTATCCTCAGTACTGAGGAATCAGTATCCTTCCTATTCAGCTATTGGATGAGAAAAATTGGCTTTGGCATACACATTTAAAAGGAAAACCAGTGGATCTTCTGAAAACTATGAAACTACTCAAAGCTTTATTTGTTCAGTATAAGCATTAAGAAAAAAAACTCTGAAGGATAGTTTAGCACTTTTAATTTTAAAATGAAATTTACATGTAGATTTTTCTATCATAGTGTTCTTTATGCATATGTGGCTTCTGTTTTGCATCTGCATGAGGGAATTGGACATTTAGGGTCTCTAGTAGACTGAGAGAGTATCAGCACTCATAGACTAGTGGATTTACTTGCGTTGTCTGAGCTGGCATCCTCGTGTTCTCCTGTGCACTACCTCTCTTGTCATGAGAGTCCTGACTGGGAATCAGCAGAGAGAAGCTGGAAATCAATCACTTATCTACCCTGCTCTGCCTTATGCCTTCTCTGAGGATGGATGTCATAGACACTGGGATTTGGCTGAAGATCTTTCTTTTCAGCTCCTTCGTTTTCTTAGACTGTCTTTGGCATTCAGTGACTGAAGGAACAGCAGTAGAATGGCTGTGCTAGCACAGAGAAATAAGGAAGTGGTTTTGGGCTTTGTTAAGGGAGATCCTTTAAAGCTTTTAATTTTACCTTGGCTGTATTTCTTCCCCTAGATACTCTTTAGGAGCTTTAATGAAGTAATTAATGGGGTTTTGACATTTGTTTGAGTTCTAGATCCAAGGGAGTTAAGCTTGCCTGAACACTCAAAGCCAAATATATCCAGCATTTAACTTGCACTTATATTAAAATGACCAGTGCATTTGACTCATCATGTTTTATATTACTGATGAGAATAAAATTTGTCTAGCTTGGTATTGAGGAATAAAATAAATCCTTTCTACCAAAGGTTGTTGTATTATTAATTTTTTTCTTTATTTTTTAATCTTTTTTAAGGAGAGATTCTATGTCTTCAGGTAGATGAATAGAAAACAAATCATTTGTACAGCTACATTTCCAGACTAATGATTAAATTTATTAATGTGTTTGACTGCTAGCTTTTTTGTGAATTCGAATGAATCCTTGTGAGGAGGCTGAATAAGCTAGTGAGCCTTAGGATGAATTTGTCACCTATTCTTCTTATGGCATGATAGTATTCTATATTTCCTCTTTATCAATTTGAAGTAAAGAGGTTTTGCTTAGACAATCACTTGTTTCTCCGCAGCATTTTTCATCCTGAGGTGTCTTCAGCAGCCAGTGTGAGGCTACTCCTGTGGAAAAGCCACGGGAAAAGAATGACCCTGTTTCTGTATCTCTGGCTCACTGGTAGTGAATTTTTTGTTCTGAGGCTTAGCTTATTTTTTTCCTCCATTCTTGGAGTGTTTGAGGGAGAACCCTCTTAGCTCTTCCTTCTTCAGAGGAAATTTCTTTGCAACAAGCTGCCAGGACAAGATCCTTAGGGGTTCCTGCACCCCAGTCACTCCAGAGGCAAAGGTGCAGGTGAATGTGGAAATGAGCTGTCTCACTCTTTCTCTCTCTCTGTATATATATGTGTGTGTGTGTGTGTATGTATGATAGATACATATTTGGCCATAAGCTCATTATCAGGAAGAACTTCTTTATGTTGACAGTCAGAAAAGGCTGTGCAGGGAGGTCTGATCTGAACACTTTAGGTGTGACCCTGCCTTGGCAGGGAGGTTGGAATAGATGATTTCCAGAGCTCCCCTCCAACCCTTCCTATTCTTTGATTATGTGATATTTTAAATAGAAATGTAATAGCACCTCCATAACGCAGGATGGACTGCCATATGCAAGTGTAATTGTTTATGTAAAATGACTGAGAAATCTGCAGCTCTCTTTGAATGAGCTATAATTTGTGTATTTATTTCTTTGTCCTCTAGGAAGTGTTTTTGTGCCTGTCCTAAAAATGAGAGCTCTTGGGACACCTTTTTGGTTGTCTCCTCTGCTGAGGCTGTCCTGATCTCTAGGATCTAATCTCTTAATCTCTAATCTTTCAGGCTGTCCATCCCAGATACCTTCTCACCTTGAAAGTGGATTGATTCTCAACAGAGGAACCATTATCCAGGGAGATTCTGCTTGTCCTTTCATTTATTTCCACGCTTTATATTACAAGCCTCAAGGGTAGTTGGTCACATTCAGTCTGGTGACTGTTCCGAAGCTGTCTGATTTCTGATTAGATGTTCATAATTTCAAACTTTTGAAATGTTTACAAAGAAATGCTTTTTTCTCTCTTTAGGTCTTCTACAGAAGACCTGAATTATCTTCATTTTAGTGCTGTGGGCATTATATAAAAATTTTCAGGCCAACTAAAATAACCTTGGTCAGTAACATGACTAGAGATTAAAAAGAACAACAACAAAAGAAACCCCAAAAACCCTCAGACCAAAAGTTTACAGCCTACTGGAAAGAAGTAAGAGAAGAAAATAGGATTCATCTGTACTTTTTCCTTATAGGAATCTGTTTCTTGAAATAATGAATAAACAAATTGACTTCAAGACATTTTGGCTATAAACAGGAAAATTCTGAAATAGAATTGAGGCTGAGAATATTTAGTAGAAATGTGAATTTCTAGTTGATGTTGAAAGGAGGTGTTGCATGGTAAGCACTCTGGGGCTATGGCAGGAGAAATATCCCTTCACAAACGATGTAAGGGAAGAGTCACTCCCAATATCACCTCTGAATAAGCTGTCTTCCTAACTGGCCATGTAGTGTCAAGGGTTTTTTTTAATGTGGGAACATTAAACTTTCTGTAAATGAGGGACAGTAGTACTGAACCATGCCTGAGAGAGCCTCCAAGGTATACAAAATTTCTGGAGGAGCTTAGTTTTATTCCTAGAAGCACTATAAATCCATGTTCCAGACAATCTGGCACAGTGTTCTCACTGTACTGTGTCTTTTCTCAGGAGGCTGGAGACAGCAGAATCTTGCCTCAAACACCTGTGCCTCCTTTGGGAAATTTTTCTGAATGATATTCCATTTTTACCATACTGGAGCAACTACTTTCCTTAAAGATGGATAGCAGACTTTCTGTAACTGGTGTTTTCTCACATGTTTGATGTTAGCAATTTCCATGTTTCCAGAAGAATAGAAGCTGGAAGTTTGTAACTTCTAGCAGCAGGAGAAAGGCTCCCTGTATCTCTGCAGGTGTTCTAGAAAAGTGGTTCAGGACCCTGGCTGCAGAAGTGATTGAGTGAGTTCTGTTGTGAGCAGAGTACACGTTGAACACTTCAGGTCGTGGGGGTGGAACCAGAAGAAAGATGAAGTGAAGTGTTATTTGTTGAATTCACCCTGTCCTGGACAAAGGCACCCATCTGCTGGCCAAACCTTTGTACACTTTTCTAGCCTGGTTCTATGATGGAACAAAGATTCCTGAGATCCTTTTAGCCTTCCAGCTACTGTCCCTTAATCTGTGTTAGCACCTGTGACATGACCTTGACATCAAAGGTGGCTGTAAGACTCTGACAACAAAGATGGCCCAGGATGGCATATCCAGCATGATTGCAAAGCAAAGACATGATTGTGGACAGGATTTCTAACCTAATGTGGAGGGTTTTAAGGTAGATTGTTAGACTGAAGAGCCTTAAACCATTGTCTTTTAGGCCTCGCTCCATAGATCAGAACCTTCATAGATAGTGGAATGAAATTCTCATGGTGCAACACAAATCAGAAGCTTGCCTTCTTGTATATTAACCTCTGGATTAAATCTGTTCTTCAATCCTTACTCAACTGTTTGGGATTTTTTATTTTGTTGATAGGTATCTAGGTACTGACTCCTAAAAACAGGTGGAAATAGAACATTCTCCAGCTTATGCTATAGAATGGAACAAAAGGGGACAAAATTGGATTCCATTTCTGCTATCTTCTGGTTTCTCCACATTGTATTTACAGAAAGTTGTCAGCCTGAATATTGTCTAGTTAAGTCAACAATATTTAATTATTTAGGAAAAAATAATGACATGACATTCAAGGTGCTTTTGCTTACTTATTGCAATTCTCGTTAACATTTATTGCCCTAATTGCATATATTCCCTTTGGTTTCAACACCCCAAAGAAATTCTTACCAGTGATTAATAAGGCAAGAAAACATTCTGCATGATATTTTTGGAGAATGAGTAGGGTAAGCAGAAGGAGAGGGGATTTCCTTATGAAGCAAGCATGACTTCAGGAAAATAGAAAACACTCTGAGCCACTGTAGGACATAAATATGCCAACAAGGTTTGCATGCTAATCTTTTGGCTGTCTTGGATATGGCAATCTGTGTGCAGGTGGTGGGAGAGGAGGAGGGTGAACGACTTTTTCGAAGGAGGATCAGGACATGACTCATAACTCATTTAAGGCCCATCACTTCCTGCTTAGGGTGGGTGTGGGAGGGTATTCCCTAGGCAGAACCTGAAACTAACTTGTATTTAAGGTGACAGCCAGTATCTATTTCAGCAGGGTCCGGGGGTAGGTGAGAGTGAGAATAAAACCGCCCATTTCTTTGATCAGCCTACACACCAGAGATTACCAGTGCAGCTGGGACTTCCACAGTTTTCATGGTAGGCGTGCAGATAACTGCTTAAGCACTTTAACTAACACTGTAGGCTTTTCCATCTCTCCATTGATTACCTAGGAGCCCTACATTTCTGACTTAAAAGATACTTTATTTAGATTGTTCAATGGGCTCTGTAAATAGCTCTGAAGCTTTTTGCCCTGCCTAGCTGTAGGAAGAACACCCACACAAATAAGAAGACAAAGACTTGATTGAAAAAAAATAACTAAAAGTTAAGCTATTTGATGCATGGATATTCATAATTTTGTGGTGGAAAAGTTGGGGTGGAAGGCATTTTCATAGTTAGTAACAACTGAAGAGTTTGACCTTTACAGCGTGGAAGACAGCACTGTGATAAGTATGAAAATCTGTCTTGATGGTATACCTGAACTCCAGTATGCAGATGTGAAAACGAAGATACAGTTAGATAAAAAATATTTACAGTCTGGCATGTTATAGACATATTTTTTAAATTTCTATTAATAAAAAAATGATGCTTTGCATTCATGTCCTGAATTTATCTGAAGGATGTATTGTTAGTATTTATTGTGACTAAATCTGTAAATAGTAAGAGCCTGTCATTATCATGCTTCCTTCTGTCACAGCATAATGTGCTTTCCTTGTTTTCATCCTGTCTAGCAGTGGTAGCCAAACATTGTAGTTGCAGTAAGAAGGGCAAACCTGGGTTTTATCAACTGATCTATTGTGTTGCAAATACCAAGAGGCAGAAAATTCATTTGTTTGCAGTGGCACTTCTGACCTGCGCTAAGTCTTTTTTTCTCCTCTATAATCCCCTACTGTTTCACTAATTTGAATCGTAATGTGATTCTAATAACATCTAATTCTGCAGTTTAATACTTAAATTTGTTATTTAAAAACAGTGCTGCCCTAGACGCCCAGTGGTCTGACTCCTCATCACCCCTTGACACTTTTTTCCAAATGACAAACTCTGTTGTAAATATCCAAGTCTAGGTAGCAATATTCTTATGGTACAGTCTTGATGTTTTCAAAAGAGGTTTTCTATAAAAGTTTCTTGTATCTTCCTTTTGATTGGTTCCTAGGAAGTTTAAATGTTTCTGTCTGCTTTCCTCTGTTTAGGAGAATTGTTGCATGTTTATTCAATATATTGTGTTGTGGAAAAGGCAGTGTAAGGGAAATGTCTTACTTTACAGATGAGATTAAATTGTTTTGTCTACTCTAATGTTGCTTGAGCTGCAGAGAACTCCAGGAGGATCTCACAAACTTCATGGGCAGAAGTGTGAAAAAATATGATTTCATGTAGCTCTAATGTAGCTAAGCTAAGGTGTTACATCAGAGGAGAAACAAACCAGTGCATGTCCAGAAGAAGCTGATCTGAGCATGGCCAATTACAACTCAGAAAGCCACTTTGGTTTTCCTGTGGTGAAATCGTTAGTTCTTTATACACAGTACCATCATTTTCCTGCTGTATGTAACCTACTCAAGCCTTTACATTCAGTATTGTGTGCAGCTTTTTTCTCCCTCTCTGAAGGATATAGAGGAGGTCAGTGAGGACTAGAGGGTGGCATTGAAAATCATGGAACAGCAGCCTTTGGCAGAGAAAAAGGCTGAAACTCTTCAGTCTGCAGCTGAGAAGGTTGACAGGGAGGAGTATGGGTGAAGTTTACAAAGTTATGAAGGAAGTGGTTAAGGTGAATGTGTTCATTCGCTTGAGAAATGTCCCACCAGCATAAAGTGGGACATTCAAGGAAATTTATAGGAAATTGAAAATTGAAGCAATGCTTCTGTATATGACTTTTGGAGAACTTCCTGAGCCTTTTGTCGTGGGGAGTGATGAGGGCAGAGGTTCAAAAAGGTTTGGACAAGTTGCTGGAGAGCAGGTCCATAATTTGACATTAATAGGATTTCTCCTGATGTACCTTATAACATGCCACACATTTCCTCAGGCTCCACAACTATCATTAGAGATGTTTGCTTTGGAGGCCTTAGCATTTTACCCAAATAGTCTCTCTGCTGTCCCAGTCACACCTGCAATTCTAGTCTATATGGACCAAATTCAGGGGAAGTTTAATATTATCATTTTCTTTTTCAAATTTGCTTTTATTTGGGCTTTTCTCCTCCTGTTTTAGAATCTGCTAGTAGTAGTGTCCAAGTATTATAATGATTTCAAGGTTAAAAGAGTCTGTAATACAGAAATGATAACTAAAAACCGTTAAGTGTCTAAGTACATGCTGTCTGAATTTTTTCTCCTTGTTGACTAAACAGACAGCTGTGAATAGATAAATATTTAAAATATCTTTATCTAGGTCAGAGTATCTTTATCAATGAATGCCCACATTGCATAATTAACAGCTGCTGTGAACCAAATAAAGCATCAACTTTTATCTTTGCATCAAGTCAGAGTTAAAACTAGTAGCAGACTCAATGGAGGTAGTGATTTTCTTTGTAAACATGATGTCTTAGCAGACTTTCTTCAAATGGTGTTATCCCAATACCTAGGCAAAATAGTGATATGTGTGCATTATTGAATTCTGTTTACTTGTTTACATACTACTTGTCATGATTTTTTAAAGACAAGAAACAGATCTGAACTCTTGGAATTTAGGTTATCAGAACACCAACAGTCCTATAAAATAAAATATATAAAATGTTTTATTTGGGCAGTCGATGCAGAGCAATTATATATAATTGTGTTGTAGAAAGGACCATGCCTGTAAATGAGTGAAAATCCTGATTGGGAAGCTCTAGTTTCTTTTCAGATCACATAGACAAAAATGTTGCTGGGGTCTGTTCAAATCCAAATAGCCCAACAAAAACCTCATTCTTAACTCTGCAAAGACATTTGCTTTACTTTTCCAATTGTCCTGTTCACAAAATATTAGTTCAACTCTGTAGATCAAAACATGCAATAAAACATTGAAGACTACATTTTTATTTGGTCTAGAATAAATTTTGAGTGGTTAATTTATTTTTTAGTTTTCTTCAGTAATGGTAATATTAAGTTGAAGATTCATGTCGCATGACATTTGGCACATACAATAAAGACTAAGGTTGTCTGGCAAGGTTAATGAAGTTCACTGTTCATAAAAGTTTTTTCACTACTTATAATTTCTCTAAAAGGTTAATAGCAGTCAAATAGGAAAGATGATTTATAGGGAAGCAGTCATTTACGGAAGTTGCATTGTACAGCTGCACATCACAGTATTAAAATAAACTGTTTCTTGATAGAGATTTCCTCATTAATACATGGTGTATATTTAATTCTTCAAATGTCTTACCATTTACAGTATTGGCAATGTACAGTGAAAGTTTGACCCATGTATTCCTATACACTGAATGGAGTGTATTTATTTTTCAGCTCCTCCCATTGTGTACATTGGGGCTAGCTTGAATATAGTATGTACTTCCTTTCAGGTTTATTTTCAAGTCTTATTATAAGTTTTACTTGGGATGTTGATATTGGAAGTCCCTGAATACAATGAATCATGAGAGATGTTTTAGCCAGTGCTGAAAACTCAGAACTGCATTTTTTTTTTTTTCCAAACTTGAATGTAAGGAAAGGCCATATTAAATTCTTAGCTCTGATTATTTTGGAAACTGCCTAAGGGTCCATCCAGTGGTTGATTAACAAAAGTCTATATTTTAAAATTGTATAGTTTTCAGTGTTGGGGGTTTTTTTTGCAAATTTGAATAATTTTTTAAATTCATTTAATGAATTGATACAATTATGACTCTAGATTTTGGATTTGGTTTAATATTTTTATGATAACCATATTTTTTAATCTGCATATGGTAGGTTTAATTAATGAGTACAAGCAATTAGTATAAATGATACCTTACAAATCAATATTGGAAACAAATACGCAGGTTCAGAATTTTATAAAAATATTTCAGAGAAGAAAATATCTCACTATCTGAGATTGTACATGATTTTTTTGAGCTTTTAAGGTAGTACCAAGTTTGTAAAAAAATTCTGAGTGAGATCCTATGTCTAATGTACACATTGAAAGTACTCAGGCAGTTTTTGAGAGCATTGATTTGATTGGATTTTTTTTATTTATTTAATTGTAGCCAGTGTAGAGTATTGACTGCTGACTGGCCTTGCTCTTTACCTGCATTATTACTTGCTTTTAACAATATTGACACACTACAGAGAGTGATATGTTAATTGCTTTCTCTGTTCGTCTATTGACCTTCCATCCTAGTTTCAGTATTATATGATTATAAAACTCCTGCTTATCCTCCTCCCAAAAAAACTGTTAAAAAATTAGCAGTCAGTAAGAATTTTGACTAGAACAAATTTTAGCAGATGTTTAAGCTTTTTGTGGGCACTGTGTTTCCAGAAAACTGAGTGATCAGCTTGGCTAGTTGTCTGAGAGGCAATCTTGTGCTCTAGTAGAGCAAAATCAATATAAAAAGCCTGTGAGGCCTGAAGGTGCATTGGGAAAAGTTGTTTGAGCGCCTGATACGTGTTTTGGACTTGTGCAGCTTTTATAAGTCTACTTGCTGCAGACAAATTGAAAGTAAAACTGGTTTCAGTGGTTGCTGAGTTCTGTGGTAAAATTTGCTGGAAACATATCTACTGCTTTCTACAAGAGAAATAATTTCAAAAGTAGCTGCCTTTTTTCCCTCTTTATTTTAACTGTTCGGGTTTTCTCTCTCTTGACATCCTTTCCCTTATGTTTCACTTGATTTTTTGTTGCACATATTCTAAAACAAATTTCTCTGTATACTTGCCAAAAATAGTGATTTTTGAGGGATTTGTGTATGTTGACTGGGAAAAGGAGTGAGTTGGGAAGAGCGAGATACAGGAAATGAGTTGTTAAAATTTGTGGTTTGCAAAGTTCTGTGAGAAATCCATAGGATTTCACTATCACAGTCTAGGTCATCTGTCAGCATAACCATTTGTGTGATGCATGATAGGGATTTTACAGCATGCAGAAAATATGAACGTTTTAAAATGTCATTTTATTGATCTCTTTTATGATTTTTAATTATTCCTCTATATAATCTGGACAAGGAAGAGAAAATGTCTTAAAGCTAAAATGGCACAGCCTCCTCTGAAATAGAGGAGTGATGACATTTTGTTTACTTTTTACACTGTGTCTTTCTTGCTGTGAAACAGGAGGCAGGAGATTTATCAAAAGGTCCAGCAGCATCCTGCCCTTTAATTGAATCTGGGTTTTACCTCCTATATGGTGTGGAAGCAATTTGCTTCCATCACAGTCTTATCCTTCAGAAGTTAAGTCCTGTTGAATTCATGTCGAAAAGTGATTGCAGTCATGAGCTGGGTATGACTGTTCTGTTTTGGCCTGACTTGAAATTTGTTGATTCTTCCACTTTCGCATATTTAGTTGTTTATTTATTAATCTTGGTTCACAAACGGGAAACTTGGGGAATCTCCACAGGCTGTTTGTGTTCAGTGCACAGTGGCTCCTTAGCGCTGCAGGCACTTTTATTCTTTTCCCAGTCTGCTCCTTTCGAGCAGCTCTGCCTGTGTAAAGATAAGCACAGGAACAAATCCTCAGGCCTGAGAGGCGCCACGTCTGTCTGAAGCAAAACTCCTTTTTCTGGAGTCAGAGTTAAGAGTAGCAAGGACAGTGATCTTGAAAACTGCCAGTATTTGCATCTATTACACCCATTACCTGCCTGCTGCTTTCTTGATTGACGACCAAAGTTGAGTGCTAGAACTTCCCTGTCCTCTTCCAGCCTTGCTTCTGGACACCAACAGTTGCTTCCTGAAAGCCATTTTTTTCATTACTGTATTATCTCGACAATTTAGATCCAAGTCATTTATTCCATTTGGTTTATGTTGAAAGTTTTTACCTTGGCTCTCTGGCAGTAGTCAGGGATGGACCCTGCAGGTTACCTCAAAGGGTCATCTGCCAACAACCTTTCAGCTCAGCAGGGCTCACACTTGGTTAAGTGTGACAAAAGATAGCTATAAAGGAAAAATAAGCATTGCTGTCACACAGAGTGAAAAAATACTTTGAATTTCACGTTGCAGAATGAAGAGCAAATACTTAGATAAGTGTACCATCATTTTAGTCATTAAACGTAGAGAAATTTATAATACTATGGGTATATTTATGTAGTTTCATGTTGATGTTACTGTGAATTAAAATGCCACAGGGCAGCTAACACAGCAGTAATAAAATAGTTCATGGAGGAACTATCAGTTTGAGCATTGTGAAGGTAAAGAACAATAACGTGAAGCAGTTCTGTATTCATTTATACACAAGCTGGTCTTGTTTCTTGGGCATAAGGTATCTGACTTTGTAGACTAATGTGGGTGTGTGCTGGGGGCTGTAGCACAGCAGCTCCTGGCAGTATTAGTACCTTTTCTACCTGTGTTACACATTAACCAGATTTTTTTTTTGTACAATTTTTCTTTTGGACCATAATACATTGCTACATTACAGCCTTGTAAGTAATTTTAAAAGAGAAAAAATATTTGAATGGGAATCACAAAGTATGCGATCTTTTTTGGACCTGTTAAAATATAGAAACGTTCATTTTATAGAAACATTAATTTATAGAAACATTCAGATGTATTTCTGTTCAGTGCTGTTCAGGCATACAAATTAAGCAACAGTTTGTAAATTAAGACAGCATGATGTTTCTGAATAGTAATTTTTAACTTCAATGGCTTTACAGTCTTTCTTAAATGACCAGATAAACTGAGGAGCATTGACTTCACGCAGATTCAAGACAGAGGGCAGCACAACCTGAAGATGTGTCTGAATGCAGTTTGATTTAGCCTTTGGTAGTGGCTGTTTGTAGCTTGATTACTGCAAAAGTGATTTTTCAAAGCTTCAAAATGTGAGCAGAGTTGAGCTGATTTTCACAGTTGGGATCCTGATAAATGTCAGATCCTTACTTCAAGATACTGCTTGAACTTTTTTATAAGATGGTCACCACTTTTCTTACTGTGGATAGAACAGTGTATTGTCTATTGTCTATCATGGTATCTTCAGAAGCAAGGGAGTGTTTTGGCTGTAATTGTTAAAGCCGAAATTTGGAATAGAAAACTTCAGTCTGTCTTTCAGATGTGTACACTTATATAAGCAACTGAAATCCTCTTAATAAGAATTGCTGGGCAACTTGCGTTTTGAGAATGCTCCCACTCCATCTCCAGAGATGATTGCCCTTTTCAGAGTGAGGAAAAATAAAGGCAACTTATCTCCTCCCACATGTCTCTCCCCAATATGAGAAGGCCTTTTTTGCAAAAGTTCTTGTTAGGAAAGAAGGCAAACTGTACTCTTGGTTGTTCTCTTCTTCAGGTTGTCTATTATTTTCTTATCAGTGATTTCAGCACACCAGGCTTTACACCAGCCAAGTGTGAGGGAGAACAGACACCAAAAAACCCCTGAACACATGGGATCAAGGCTCTTTTAAAGATAATTCACCCAATTATCACCAAGAACATATATTATTTCTATTTTTCTACCAATAACTAACTGAATTTCTATTCACGTGGCTCTACACTGTGGCAAATCTCTGCTAATCGTCCTGTGTCCCAAACACTGCAGAATATGGAGTAGATGAAGAAGGAGGAGGAAACCTAAAAACAACAAGGATCCTCCATCTTGTGTCATCTACTTACCATACTAACTACCAAAAATCTGAATTTCTCACCCTGTGATAAATGACATACTATGCTACTATCTAATTTACATTCCTGTAAATTCTGTTTCATCCCAAAGCCTAGGAAGCCCTTTCCATGGACAAAGGTTAAAATAATGGGCGTTCAGATTCTTCAAAACACGCAGAGAAATATTCTCTGCATTTTGTACTGAAACATTTTTTTAATTAATAGCTTGATATCTGACGGTGTTAAGTTTATTTTAGAAAGCTGTTTAAATGTAACACTATTGGGGAAAAAAAAGAGATGATGATCTGTCACTTTTTTTCCAAGTTTTTATTCACCCTGGTATAGTCACTCATAAGTACTGATTTTTCTGATGAAGCTTTAAAAATCATCATCATTTTGCAGAAAGAAAATTTGTCTTACTCATGCTTTTGTTCAATTGGGAATGTTCCTACTGAATTAACTAGCCCTCAAAAGAGGAGTCAGTGTCTTTGCCTGGGTTTTTCAAGTTTTCAACACTGTGTGACATTTAGGGGAAACACTGGTTTATTTGGTCAGGACTTTTAATGTATCTGTTTTACTGAAAACAGGTCTCTGGTGTCAGTAGAGTGTTCTGTAGTGAGGTCCCCTGCTGCTAAAATACAAACTGGTGATGTGAGGTTTAAGTGACATGGGTAACATCTCTAGTGTTGATGCAATCAGTAAATAGCTATGGTATGCTACAACTACTGTTGCAGCAAGCAGAAAAGTTTTTTATTAAATGAAATTTCTATGTACCCTCTTTTTCAATAATCTCTAATGCTGTAATTTTTTTAAAATATGACTTTGAAAGTGGGAAGCATTATGTGTGATGGTGGTGTAAATGTGAATTGTTCTTAAAAAAACCCAAACAAAACCTTTTTTACAAAGCCTCTTTTGTAAATCCTTTCAAATTAGTGGGTTTTTTTTAACCAAATTTCAGTTGCAATACTGAGAAGAATCTGAGTATCTGTTCTGTACTGTTATATTTATATTAATTTCTATGCAGCATCATGCTTTTCTAGTTTTTCTTTAACAGTTTGAAAATTATTCCAATGGCTGTCATAACTTGATATCCACAGATGTCTTGGGTATGGATCTGATCCTCAAATATGGAATTAAGGAAAAGGGTACACTTGATGTTAATGATTGTCACTTCTCCCCAGTCGCGATAGCTTCTATCAAGTGTTTCCCTATGTAAAAAAGTGGACACAGCTTGGAAATTCCAAATAGCATTTATATTTCCAGAATTTTCTCAATCTTTCTGTCATTTTCACTTCCTATTCCATAGATAAATAAATAATGATTGCGTACACATTCATAATCACTTAAATGCGTTGCTTGTAATGTTTTTATTTTTCATGTATTTTTTTGAGTTTAGAGTAAAAACAGGTAGAATGACCTTGCATGGAACGAGATATCAAGGTTACTGTTTTTCTGATTATCACTTCATTTTGCATACTACAAAAATAATAATATTGACAGTTTTACTTCTTATAGGGACAGATGTGAATGACCTACTGGTCATTACTATCTTGGCTCTTTTCTGTAAATAAAGCAACTTTCTTTGCTTTTCACCTCTTCAGCTTCTTTCCATACTTTACAAAACATCATAACATACATACAGCAAACTCATTATAATTTATAAGTATTTCAGGAAGAAGACTGAAGTTTTAAAATAAGCAGCGAAATCACATTTTTAAGTACTCAAGTACAAAGAGATGATTGAATGCAATGCAGAGTTAAGGAAAAAAAATGCTAAGATTTTCAAAACTAGGTTGCATATTCATTAACTAGAATGATCACATTTTTAAATGGAAAAATAGCTAAATATAAGTATTTAAGTAAAATATCTTACTTCTTCAAATGAGATAATAATGGAGGCAGTAATTTAAGTTGTATATTGAACCAGGAAAAGTTTTTAGCTTTGTTGCATTCTCCTACACTCTCCTTTTGGAAGAAAACAAAATTCAATCATTGAAATTACATTCAAGCAGATATTTTCAAGCAATTGCCTGTCATGGGACATATTATTAAAATAATTTTGACCTTTTCTTAACCAAAGAAGAAAAACAGAATTGTTTTTCATATTGGACAGGCTTTTATACTGAGAAAACCAAAATCATTACAAAAGTATGTCGTTATAATACAAAGGAAAATAGAAATATTCTCAGTGACAAGTTCAATAAGCAGCCTTTTCTTTTGAGAAATAGAAGAATACAAACTTGGGAATTTTTTTGGAATACTATAACTGTATTCTGAAAACTTAAAACATTTTCTTTCATGCAGAACAGTCTTGCCATTTACGCTCACAGTCAAGTTAGAAGGACATTTTTTGGCAGGCTTAATGAGAGAACCCTTCCAGTCTGGCACATGATTCATCTTCTGCTCTCTGGTATAAACTTGAGCCTCTTTTGGGGATGCCATCATGTTTTGTTCTCTTTCTTTCTGGTAGCCTGGCTCAGTTTCTGCAAGGATCTTGTAAGATGCCAGATGGCACAGGTGGAAGATTACATGTTCTGTTATCACTTCTGTACTAGCAGTGAAACACTTTTCATCCTGTTTCGAAATATGGTCAAATTTGCATTAAGCACATTGCTCTAATTGACCTGTAAGCACTGGATAGTGCAGTTTTAATTGTTTTTTGGGGGGTTTCTTTTTGTTTGTTTTTTTTTTTTTTTTTAATCGGAATCCTAGTTTTCATGAATGCTTTGATTTAAGAGGAATTTGATTCAGCTGAGGAGTATTGTTACATATTTGGCATGATGCATTCAGAGTAGCAGTCTTAATGAAAAAACACTGGAAAACCTTAGTTTAATATAATGAATAATTTGCCAAACTAACTGTATGTTCATTAGATGGAAATCTGATTTAATTAAAGAACCAGTTTTTGCCAGTTTGTATCACTAATCATTTTAAGATTTCTTTTAGTCAAGAGCAATTCAGGTATTCTTAAACCATAGCTATATACTAAATGCACTAGGGTTGTTTCAACATGTCCCGTGTCTGTGTTTAGCCCCAGGGATAGAACGAGCCCTCCACAGCAGCTCTATCTTTGTCTTTGTTTGGCAATTATTCAGGTAAGATGGCAAGATGTGGCTGATCTTTTCCAGATATGTCACACTTTTTTGCTCTTAAGCAGCTTGTCCATGCATTGAGCTGAAGCCCCACTTCACCTCCCCTCCACTGCCCTTAAAAAGTAAACAGGTGAAAAATGAGTTGGGGAGTCTCATTCCTGTTGAGACCCAGCTGTTCTGTTGAGGTGAAGAGATGACTTTACCTCCCTGATAGAAGACAGATGTTTAGTTCTGACTATTCTGTAGGTATGAAAATATTGGAAGTTCACAAATTGCATGCCTTGATGTGAGCAGTTGGGCAATACTGGGAGAAAAGAGCTTTGTGAGCGAAATAATACCATTCTTAGAAGGCATATTCACACAGTATTTTTCCATATACTTATATATGCCTATACAGGAGCTAATGGCACCCAAGAGCAAATTTCCTTGCAAACATTTTCTAAGCCAATCTGTAATTCCAGTTTTCTAATTCATGGAGAAATGATTTTAGCTTCTATTTTTTATAAAGAAATAATACCTCTTCTGTATAGCCTGAGTATTAAAAATGCAAGGGAGCACTGGTTACCCTTCAGAAACCCTGACTGCTCTGAGTATATGGTAGCCGTTATATTTCTTTCATCTTGGTGAGCCTCAAAGCTGTGTATTTGCTTGGCGTTTCACTGATTTTTTAAAATTAATTTCTCTTGCTTTTTAGCTACATGGCTTGCTATAAAGTTAAAATATAGTGCATTTTTTCTCACTGTTGGATTTATTTTTGCTCTCTATCTAAGTTGGATAATGGAGATGAGCAAGCAGCCCAGATAAGACGCGAACTAGATGGACGACTACAAATGGCAGAGCAAATGGCAAGGGTAAGTGGTTGCTTTCTTGTACCAAAAACATATCTACATATGAGATTGAGTGGGATGATCCCTAACGTGTGTTTCCTGTTTCTGATTCTAACATTAAACAGAGGATTGTTTGAAAACAATCTGTCAGGTGCATTTCTTTCTGCTCTGTAGAATGTCTGACAACTGGGGTAGGGAGAAAACAAAACCTGTTTGGAAAGGCGTATCCTGTGTGATCCAACATTTCCTTCAACAGCAAGTCCAATACTCCTCGTTTTTTTACATTGGGTGGAAAAAGCATCATAGCAAGAGGAAAGATCTTTTAACAGTTTATTTGTCTTGTGTATGGCATATTATTATATATGAATGATCCTCACATGATAGAGTGCAGTTTGAAAAACACTACTAAAGGTTTGGGGTTTTTGATAGACAGTCCTAAGCCTTGGCTGAGTTTTTAGTCTCTAACTATAAATTACTTGGGTTTATTTTAAGGGTTTTTTTCAATATGTAATTTACTGGCTCTGTCATGCTGTGATGAGCCAGTCCACACAACTTGCTGCAGGAATTTTTGGTCACAGTCAATTTGCTTGGTCTTTGTTATTGACGCAAAGTCAACTGTAAAGATTTTAATAGAAAACATTTTATGATTGGCCTTTTAACACATTAAAAAATTGTCTGGTTTAGGATCAAGGTGCCTGTCTTTGCAGACAATATATTTGGATTGGCTTTTGTTTCTCATTTATATGTAAAGCATGTATTTTAGAATAATTTGCATTTTTGTTTAATCTTGAATGACACTTTTGTAAGCATCCAGTATCTAATATTTGGAGAAACTGTGCATAAAATCGGCTCTGAATGAGTTCATATATGCACTATATGTGTACATAGGTTTCTTCTTAGTTTTTATTGTTATAAACACAATATTTAAATACTAATGTCTAACTTCTAGAGAGAAAAAAAAATTATTTTTAAGTTACCTCAAATATTTAAGAGAGAAATTATGGTTTAAAATAAACCAGTGCATAGTAAGTAAACATTACTTTCAAAATGAACGACCCATTATTAAAATAAAGGTAAACAGTGATAGGAATTTCTTGTCATGGTTGTAGTTTATTAAATTTATATTAGAAGTCTGAATGTGGTTGACTTATTTTAGGTAGCATGGGAAATAGATGAAGTAACAAAACTACTAGTGGTCTGGTCATTTAATAAATGTCAGTTTATAAAATATTGAAGGTAACATTAAAGGTGTATTATAAATTACAATGCTTAAAATACCTCTAAGTAAAAATACCTAATGTGTGGTTCTTCAAACTGGGTTTATGGTTAAATGATTCAGGGAGATATGCAAGGTTCCATTTTTAATTTGTTTCTTCTTTCTAGAATTAACTGTACTGTATTTATGGGTCAGGATTAGCCTGTTTTAAAGACATAAAAATAAATAGACACTGGAATTATGAATTTATATTTTTATTTATTGTCTCTTAACTGAAAGCAAGTTGGTAAATTAGAATGATCTATAATGTGGGAATTTTTTTCCACCCTAACTTCTAAAATATATTTTCCAAGGAAAGAAAATTCCCAAAATTTGTAACAAGGGAAATGGAGAACATGTACATAGAAGAGTTACGTTCTTCAGTGAATTTGCTGATGGCAAATTTGGAAAGTCTGCCGGTGTCTAAAGGTGGGCCAGAATTCAAACTGCAGAAGTTAAAGCGATCACAGAATTCTGCATTCTTGGACATAGGAGATGAAAATGAAGTTCAGCTGTCAAAGTCTGACGTGGTTCTCTCCTTCACATTAGAGGTAATCATAAATTTCACAGAAAACTTGTTGATGTCTTAAATTGCTAGAATATCTGCCTTGATACTCTTTTGTTATTTGTCCTTTCTTGGTAATTTAAAAATGTTAAATGTTATATTAAAGAAGTAAATTATGCATTGTATCTTTGGTAATTAGGATTTAGAATGAAGCTGTATTATGCATTTTTGCCTTGCAGCAGTAGTTGCATTTGGGCCCACACAGCAATGTGGAAGTTGAATCTCCCACACAAAAGTAACTTTAAATGAAATCCAGTGTATTAAATAGCTGAGTATAATTTTAAATGTTATAGTGAAACACCGTTATTATCAGGAATGCATTAATAGAATTTTGTAAACAAATGGAATTTTCTCACTAGAAGCATTTAGAGAAAACACAGGGATTTTTCTTTACTGGTGATCATAGCAGTTTTTTATAAATTTCTGCATTTTCATCAAGAATCTGTCTTGTGTTTTCTGAGATTGTGCAGGGAGTCTCGCCTGTAGGGATGCAGTCCTAATCCATATAGATCTCAACTTACTTCAAGAGGAGGCCACAAATACATTTGGTTATTTAAACAATTCTGATGACAGAATAGGATCATAGAATGGTTTGGGTTGGGAGGGACCTTTAAAGATCATCTAGTACCACCCCCCTTGCCATGGCCACCTTCCACTAGACATGATTGATTAAAGCCTCCTCCAGCCTGGCTTCATAACTCAGGTCCAATTCTGCAAATGTGCATACCAAGAATTGCTTATCTTGCTTTCAATAATAGTAGAATCAAAACATTACCCCAGTGTGCATTGTGTACTTGTTGGTCAGAAGGTGCCACACTTGTGTTATGCACTTGAAGTGGCTTTAGTTTGTTTAAGACAGCAAGTAATGTTATACAATAAATATTTCAATTGTTCAAGAGTTCAATAGAAAAATTGTTTTTCTTTAAAATATTTTCTTTTGCTTAAGTGAAATGAGCATCTGGGTTTTTTTATGTGTTGAAAAGCCAGATAATTTTTCCAATATCATTAAAAATACAGAAAAAAAACATCACATATGGACAATAAAGAAGTTTCGGTTCTTCGTATAAAAGAGAAATTACTTATCCCACTATATACAATTTTAATATTGCTAGCTAATAATGTAAAAGCCCAACAATCAGCTTTCAAAGAGTAGTAAGATCCATCATTCTATATGCAAAACAGTTTTAGTTCATCAAGCACGAAAAACTGGAGTGCAGTCCTTAGTGTTGAAGTATATGAGAAGATGCAGTATTTTTAACTCCTGTGCTGAATCCTGTGTGCCTCCATCACATGTGCCATGTCTGCCACAAGGGGAATACCAAGCCTGGAATGGTCCGTAAATAGCATTTGCAAGAGTAGTTCTGAATAATCTAAAAAGTACCAAAAAATGTTTGGCTATAGTACTGCTGGTCTTCAAGAAAGTGTGCTTGGTGATAGATGGAAGAGGAAGAAAAGCCTTCGCTGTCCCTTTAGAGAGAATTGTTATGTGAGAGAATTAGAATTATTATTATCATGTGATATTTAGAGAAAAAGTACGGTACAAGTTTGAAACAATCATGAAATTAAAAATGACAGGAGATACAGTTTCTGGTAAATTTGTAGCTGCTTTGCTTTGTTTATAGCCCTTCCTCTCTTCCACCAGATATGTAGACTATTAGGTCTGGTGAAATTAGATTTGGGTTTTTTTCCCCCATCAGCAATAAAGATATTTGATGCAAGGTACCTAATCTGCAGTTCATCCCGTGCAAGGCAAAGAATTAAAGCATTACTCTACATGTGATAATTTTTAGTAGGGCAGATTTTCATTTTAGACATGATAGTAACCACATAAGTTGACTCTCTTGCCAAATAGTATGTGCATATTTTTCTCTTGGGAAGAAAAATCTCTGAAAATATAAGGGCAAAAGGAAACAGTTGAATTTATATTAATGAAGACTGGAATATGAAGATGTGATCTTTTTCTATGCAAATGGCCAAATAAGAAATGTTGATTGCATTTCCTAGAAGACAGAGTACTTCCTTTTTTGAAAATGTGTGATCGAATGCACACAATCTCACATGTCTTGAATTACACATAAACATATCTGTGTCATCACATATTGTGTGGGGACTCAGTTTTAGGGTAACTAGCAGAATCCCCATTGAGGGCTGCTGAACTAGCACGTGAATGAGTATGAAATCTACATCATGTAGGACAGAGTGGAAGAACCCCAAAATTTCTAGATGGGGGGTAACATGGCCAGGGTTCTTGCTGTCACCGTGCATTGTTATTACAAATAGTAGAACTTGCTAGTAATATTTACTAGCCAGTAATAGTAACTATATTAATATAGTGTTCTAGTGGGAGTGTACCTTACTGACTAAGGTCAGAGACATTCCTGAGAATCACTGCAAGCAACAGCCACTGTTTTTACAAGTTGAATATTTCCTTAAATATCCTGCTCGTAGAAATTTAGAAAAAAATTTTAAAAATACAGAAGTAGGAGAAGACGTATTCTTCACTGTTAGCCGGTTTCAAAAATAGACAAGCATTTAGGAAGTTGTTTATCAGCTAATGAGCTAATACATCCACTAGTGACAGTTTCCTTTGGAAGGAATGAAATGCAACTTTTTTCCAGTGCTGGTATCCACTTTGAATTGTTTTCAAAGAAAATGTCCTGTGCCGTTAAGTTGGAAACTCGGGAAAAGAAGTACCAACATAAATATGAGTAAACATGAAGTGAGGATTCAGCAAGGACATACATTTGGAATGCCAAATGACCATATAGGCCCTATCCCAAGAAGGAGCTTTTGTGCTGTCTAACTACTTGGATTCCTGAACAACAGATTGAAAAGAGGAATGACTTGATCATTCTCCTGAATTGCTGCTATTATTTATAAACCATAATAGGCAGTACTGATAATTTATTTGTAATATAAAAATGGTCTAAATGATCAATGACTGTCATCTCACTGTAATATTTACAAACTAGCAATTTTGCAAAACACATAACTCTTACCAACATTCTGGGAGTTTTAAAGTAAGAAGGATTCTATAGCTGGTTTAATATACTTGAATTGGAACAAAGAGGAACATGTGCAAAAAGTTTAATAGCAACGCATTTTAGTGGTTACTTGCTGACCTAAGAAACCAGTTGCCTCTAATGAGACCAAAAGTAGTCATTACTTCTGGCACCTTTAAAACAAATTAAACTAATGTTGGTTTACATGCAAGTTTCAGTTGAGGGCAGCTTCTCTTGTTAAGAGTACATTTTTCCCAGTTTCTTTGCATGGGCCCAAATGACACAGGCAAGAAAAGCAGCTTTTCCAAAGAAAGCAGGGGAACCTGACTGTCTTCTCAAGTCTTCTGAATTAGAAACATTCTGAAATTCAAAAATTTCAGTAAGTTCACACTATGACAAGATTTATAAAAGGATTTAAAGCATTTAAAGTAGAGCTGCTTTTGGCTTTTCTGAGCTAGTGTAGAGTAGTCTAGAGGAGGTGAAAATGTATAGGATCTGCCAAGCTCATAATTTCCCTGGTGAGGAAAACTTGCAGGGCACAGCTGGTAGCAGTGGCTTTTTCTGTTTCTCTTCTCCCTCTTCTCTATATGCATACTGAACCTGGCTGCAAGTACTGCGGTGGGAGAAGGAAAGGATGTGAATAGTGGAGAAAAAAATGACAGGAGCTGATTCCAGTGCTCTGACCTGTCTCTTGGTCAGCACGACACCAAATCCCTTCTGGGGTTCAAGAGTTGCCACCTCCAGAGACACAGCACCATAACTTACCTTTCTAGATATGATCAATATACTTACTTGTTTACCATCAGACTTAGTAACCTATTTGTTCTATAAATATTCGCTTTGATGACTGATTAAAAGATACAGCTTCTCATGTATAAAGATTTAGAATTATATTTAGACATTATTCTCAAATTATACTATTAGCATTTAAATTGTGATTGGAGTGAGTTTTTGGTCACTTTCCAAGTAGAAAAAAAGCAAAAATTTCAAATCCTTCTATATGTTGTCGAAAGTAGAAAAAGAAAAAAATCAAAACTCTCCTTTGTCCTATGATTTGAGTGAGTGGACTTTGGGATTTGGGAGATTTTTCCTTTTTTTTTTTTTTTTCTTTATTAATCTTCATGGAGCTTAGTTCTGCAGTAATTGTGCTGTGTAATTTTTTCTGAAGAATAAGCCATTTGCGTTCTTTTCCTCAGATTGTTATAATGGAGGTACAAGGTTTGAAGTCAGTTGCTCCCAATCGGATTGTCTACTGCACCATGGAAGTGGAAGGGGGCGAAAAACTTCAGACAGACCAAGCAGAAGCTTCCAGGCCACAGTAAGCCACTCTGCTCTTGCCGCATCAGTATCTCATTTCTGTCATAGGAGAACTTGTCTGATTTTCTTTACAATTTTTACAATTAGCTTAGTGCTAGGTTATGTGTTTTTTTCCTGAGTAGTTGTCTCAAATTCTTTCAGAGAAGTTAAAATACAAATAATACTTGTTTAGGGTGAAATAAGTACAAAGTGTGGGTGCTGTCCAGATGAAAGCCAATGAATGTACAGGTGAGGAAAAGAACTAGAGACTGCATCCTCCAAAAATACAAACCTCTTGATAGATGTTAGCCTGAGGTGATTTTATATATTCTAGGTTAATGTGCAGGTGGCCTTGTGGAGTGTAACTTGTACAGTTGGAGGGAAATCAATACTCAGTAATCAATCTTGACAAAGCTTGCTCACCTGCTGAGCCTATTTCATTTTAAATTGTAGGATCCACTTCTTTCAATTAATTTGTGATGGAGGCAGTCAGCAAACTGACTTGGAGGGGGATAACATCATGCCATCTGTATTTGAACCAGTTAGTGTAGCAGAGTAAGAAATTAAATTGGTTGATTTTTTTGACCTACACACTGTCTTCAGACACTTTTCACTCTGTTAAAATGTCATTTGGTATCTTTTGTAAATAGCTTTCCAGTGTGTTGGGGTTTTAATGGCACCATAGTGTGCCACGCAAAAGACAATTTAAAAATTGCAGTTGTTAGAGTATCTGATAAAACATTTTCTGTGGAATTGGGATGGTAGTTTCTATTTCATTCGGACCACAAAGACATAATTTTTTTGGGCACAATTTTATCTGTCTCTTCTACAGTTGGGAGTAGAAGGAGATCTAATTTGGTGGACTTTCTTCTAGCTGTGGCAACTTTCCTTGGCAAATAAGCCAGCAACATATTCAAACAGCTTTGCAGAATGCTAAGTATGTGGGACAAAATGTAAAATTCATTTGTCACAGTCCCTGGCTGCATTCCTTCTCCAGGGTATTGGAATGCTTATTCTTATAATTTCTATGTACTTTGCAAGGGCTTTCTAAAAGGAAAGATTATTAAAAAGACACACAGATGTACACATTGAAGCAAGGTCGTAAGTTTTTTTTTAAACTTACCTGCTTATTCTTTGACCTTTTGCGGTGTTTTCTGGTGGTTCAGGGTCCCATGAGACCCACTAGGTTTTTTCATGGAGGGCAATCTCCAAACTGTCCTTTGTCTTACAGTTTCTTTTATATTGTTCCTTGCACCATGTGCCTATAGCCTTTGCCTGCTGACACGGATGAGGTTCTTGTTTCTTCTTGATGTTGTATTGCTCCTTTTCCTCACCCTTGAGATTGTTTGGAACTGTTTTAAACACCTGGTTAACCTCTGGTATCATTGGTATGAGTCTTTAAATCACCTAGAGTACACAAGTTTTTAAATTTTAGTCGTTTATCTTCCTTTCAGAAAACTGGACGTTAAGGGTTTTGTTTTCTCTAGCTATTTCTAGATATGGCGACCAAAACATGATGGGGATGGTTCACAATCAGTTCATGGCTTACTTATTTCATACTGCAGGTTAAGGTAAAGGTTGTAAAATCAATCAGAAGTTTATAGATGCATCAAGTAAAAATTACCAAGAGATTAATTGATTTTCCTACTTGTGAAAGTGGAAGCTTTGTGAAAAAGAAGTTCCAGAAAAAAAGGAGTTGATACAAGAACAACTGAAGTGTTTCTAGGAAAAGGTGTAATGTTATTCCTGCTCCAAGCTTGTAAACTGATTTAATGAAATTCAGTCTCAAAAGGTATGAGTTGATTGAATAAGGGAGAAAGACAGATTATGGGCTATTCCAAAAAATTTTCCATCTTTAGAAGACGAATTTTTGAGAAGTGACCTGAACTGTAGTCTGGAAGCACAGGAATGGGAGTTACTAGTGCTGTTGACCTACTCTCCTGTAAAACAGTGTAACTTAAAGGGGCAAGGATTATGGAGCTCTGAAAAGTATCTAGTTCTTGTGCTCTTCTGAGTTGTGCTCTTTTCCTTTTCTGGCAAGAGTGGTTAGGAGACATTGGAATGCAGTATGATTATTTGTATTTAGAGACATAGCTTTGAGCACAGATAGAGACATCATTTGAGGAAATGGGGGAGGATATTAAATTAGACAAGCATGAAATTAGCAAATTACAAGCAAACGGTAAGAAGATGGAGGAAGCTGCCTATGGAAAAGAACATGCTTTCTTCCATAGTTTAGTTTTTCTTTTAGAACCAAATCAGGTTTTCTTGGCAGTAACAATATTGCCTTTATTGATTGCTGGTGGAGGTAACTAAGAGGGCTTAACAGAGTTTAATCAGAAATTACACTGCTGGAAGAGCACTGGTGGGCAAGCACAGCCAGACCATCTCTTTCCTGATACAGAAAAACAGCTGTCACATGCCTTAGGCTACTGCCTGCCTGCTTTGCCTGCTGCTGGAGCTGACTTCTTACTGGTACAATTTTTGGTACTGTCTCTCTGATATGAAGGAAAAGTATCAGTGAGGCTGGAGAAGATCATAACTTCAGATTTTATGTAAGATGTTCAGATAGAAAAGGGTACCAAAGCTCTCATACTAAGCATAGAAGGAGACAGTGATGAAAAGTGAATGATTACCATGAGCCTGCTGTAGGAGACTGCTGGCAGGAGCTCCAAATCATGTGCTTGTCACACACATTTTTCTGTAGTCAGTTTATGGTTTTGAACTGGTAGCTATATTTATGGAAAAAACAAACAAACTACAAACTGTATAAAGAATTATTTATGCCTTTTTTTTTTTTTTTTTAATCTGTGAAACATCACTGTATGCAGTGCAATGCCGCTACTCAGTCAGAAAATTCAAAAGATTTGACACTGAAAAAGAGAAAATAAGATATTCAGATGAGTGTTTCAAAATGCTACTGCAAGCCATTTGTCATCTTAGAGGAGAGATTAATGGAAACATGAGTCAAGTTCACACTTAATTCACAATTTATCCATTATTCCAAAATGCTGAATATTTTCTCAGGTATTTTTATACATGTATATAAGTATTTCTTTAAATCCCGAGTGCCACCTTAAGAGTAATATAGAAACTAGAAACAATATTTATTCTTAAAGGGAAGATGCCTGATCAAAGTCCTTAGAAGGAGAGCATAGTTTTCATCAGTAATAAATATTTTCTGGTTTGTTAATGCATTTAACCCCTGCTTTCTCTCTCTTTGAACAATAACTTTGTGAGTTTATGTTTAAGTGCTTCATTTTCTTCTTTAGCAATAAACTAAATGAAGTACTGTTTATATGTGTCTTACTGAGTAACTAATGGTTGTTCTAAAATGCAAATGCTGTAGAATTTATAATAGAATGCTCAGTTTTACTGAGCTTATGTCTTGGACAGTTTTACAAACAGATCATTTACACAGCTTCACATGCAAACCCTATAAAATTTTTATAACTGCCTGTGAAATATTTCTTCATTCCTTCAAACTGTTTCCTGCCTTTTAGCTCTCCTGAAAATCCTTCCAACATAGCCTTGACCTTTTCTACAAGAGATCAGTAAGCAGAGCCCTCAGAGGGGCTTTTAGTTGTGTGAAGCTTTGCATAACTTTGTTGCTATGGTGCCACAGGGGGTCATTTGCAGAAATCCAGTGCTAATTTCATTTTTGAAACGTTACTGAAGTGTCCTTGTTTATAGTCTTGTGGAGTCTGATATACACATTTGTTTCTTATCCTTGATTGTTATTCATTCTGAATATCAAATAATGTGATTTCTTGTCAGTGTAATGTTTTAGGCATGTAAAATCATGCCTAAAAATAAAAAATGGGAACATACTATCATTTAGTGCTAAATGTGCCTTTTATTTTTTTTTGTAACATGCTTATACAATAGGAAAATATCATATTTTGATGATGAGGAAACTTTGAGACAGGATTTTCTTCATGTGAATGAGACAAGTAAGATGATCATTATTTTACTGCCAGTGATTATAGAATCTTATTTAAAGGGCTATTTTGTATTAGAAGTATATGAAGAATGCATGATTAAATCTGACTAGAGGCAGGGAACCTCAGTCAGTACTGCACAAATAAAGTAGATGCTGCTCACATTATTTTTATGCCATATTCTACCATCATTAATTCCATAAAGTATTTGAAGTATGAGAACTTGTACATACATTATCTAAAGATTGCATAGAAAATCTTCCATAGAGCAGTAAAAAAGAAAGGAGAAAAAAGCCTAATTTCTAAAATTTAAAACTTTCTTATATAACATTTGCTCATAAAAAAATAGTACTTTTTTAATACAGTGTTTTGAGGGTATGGCCTAAGACAACATTTCTAAAGGGAAAAAGAATAAATAAACACTTATAATATTTGAAAATCATATTCCAAACATCAGAAAGTTTTCTTTCTTCATCATAGTCCCTGCAACTGTATAATTTTCTATTTTTGATTAAGGGAAACAAGGGGACAATAACACTTAAAGCTGTCACGTAACTTGTTGACAACACAGATACACAGTTAAGGGAAGAGAAAGCACACCTACTCCTCTTTTCCCACATGCTGTTGCTCTCTGTCTGATACGTCTGCATAAATAAAATTGTTTCATTTAGTAATACTTTAATTATACTGTACATTTTCTGCACTCATTCCTCATATTGTTTTCATGTGTAGGAATTCATGTTCTTGCTTTTGCACATGAGAAAAGGTAGGATGAAAAAGTTGTACTTGCCTCATATTGCTTTGATTCTTAAATAGAAATTGAGAGAATACACATAGGAAGAAAGGCGGGACAGAAACACAAGTTTTGGCTGATCAGAGAAGCAGTAATCAAACTCTTCTGTTGCTGGCAAGATGACTAACTCTCCTTACACTAAGTGGGTTTTTCTGTTCTTTTCTGGGTGCCTTTTTTTATTGAGATGAGTTTATTTGCACATGGGATTTTTTACATGGGACTAATAAGACTGCATTTTCATAGTACCTGATCTAACTGTGCTTAGCTTTCTGTTCATATGCTTCCTATTGTATCTTCTGAGGATAAATTCTCTTTAGCATTTAGCTTCCTGACTAGGGTTTTTTACTTTCACCTGTTCTTTTGACTGTTTATTACCTCTGAAAGATTTTTACTTGCAGCTAGGTGCTGCAAAATCCAGTGTCGATCTCACAGATCAACTACAAAGTAGTTCATCCTACTTTTGGCATATAAAGTTATTTTCTTTAAGTTTTAAATACATTTTAGGCAACATTTACAAAAGCGAAGTTATATGTTGGAGAACCTCTGTGTATTTTTAATAATAATAATATTTTTAATAATATTCTTTCACAGGCTAAAGTTTTTCAGACATAATTATGCTGAAAACTTGGTGAAGATAAGCATGAGCCTTTAATAGTATCTTGGAATTTTAGGGGGACATGTGGGGATTGTGACAGGAAACAAAGTCTGACTGCTTTCATAAACTGGGCTTGACCAAGTTGTGTAATGATTGTTATATTCTTCTCTAAGATTCATCTTTATATCTCTAGAGGATAAATTCCATCATTGTGTTCATCCTGTCATATGTCAGTATATGTTTCTTTTTGGAGCAATTCACAAAATAGGGTGGAAGAAACAATCTTTCAAAAAATTGAGGGCATTGATTAAATACTGTATATGTTTGTTATCCAGCTGTTAAGAGGGAAAAAAAGAAATTAACAGTAGGAAATTATCTGATGTTTCCTTGGTTCTGCAAAGGAAATGATGGAGAAGAAAAGGAACTCATATTTATCTCAGTGTGTCTTCTGGATTAATGATGGAAGAGTTTCACAAAAGAAATACAGATTCGGCTGAAAATACACTTAATAGTTTTATTCACTTGGTGCCTTGGTACTATGGTCTGTCATTGATTACTATTTTATATTGTAGAAGAAATTTCTCATTTCTCTTACTGCAGAGAAATATGAATTATATACAGACACTTAATATTAAAAGACATTTGAAACGCCACTGGATGATAACCTGAGCAATATAATTTTAACTGTTCTTGCTCTGTGCAGGATTTGAACTAGGTGACCTCCAGAGGCTCCTTTCAGACTAAATGTTATGCTGATTCCATGATTAACTCCCAAAATATTCTAAGTCTGTCTATCTAAGGGACTTATGAAAGCCACTACTGTTAGAAGGCAATATTCAGTTTTCAGATAAAAAAGTGTAGCATGGAAGAAATTGGGATAAAAGGAGATAATTACGGTTGGTCGTATTCCCTGCTCTATTTTGATAGTTAACAATAAACATAGTCCTTGTGTCAGCAAGGCATATATTGGGGTATATAATATATATAACCTATATAATACATCTAATGGTGGTGTGTTGCACTAAATAGTTAGCTGGTTTTGTTACTCTTTCACACTGGGTGACTAATATATAGCATATAAGTTGTTCCATATCCCCCTTTCCTAACCTTATGGTGTGTGTCTTCCCACACCGGCCCTTCCCCTCTGAGTGCCTCCCATCGGCTCTATTTCCCCTACCCCACCCCCTTATCCTAAGTTTAAATTCTCCCTGCCATGAGGCTGGGGTCTCTTTTTCTTCCCTGGCGTTGATTCCTACATTAAAACCACAGGGTCTGAGTCCTGGAAGAAAAAAAGTGCCTCTTTTTACTTTTATCCTAATCGAGCTTACTTCTGGGGTTCAGAGCTAGCCTGGTTGGGACCCCAGGACTGAGCCATGACATAATATAGAGAGAGAGTATTAACCCTTCTCTCTAGAGGTGCCACTGGAAAGAATACCTGTGTATCTGTGTTCTTTTAAAATGCAATGTTATGTTACATGTCTCTTGCAAGACTGATACCAGTTTTATTTTACAGTGCATTTTGGAAATCTTTGGGCTTGAAGATGCATGTCCCACCCATGCCTTTCACTATAACAGTCAGAGCTTGGAGGAAGACTGTTGTATCTGTTTCCATTCTCATTCCCACCTGATCCACAGCAAAAGCAACTAATATCTTGCAGACAGATACAAGCATATGCGGATGTGTGATCCAGCTTAAAGCTGGAAGGGCTTTGTCCATGATTAGCATGGTGAAGCCAAAGCTAATTAAAGCTTGCTTGTAAGAATGTTTTTGATCAGGGTAAGCCTTATTTTAATGTATTTACCCGGTTTCTGGCTGGGTCAAACTGAAGGCAAAGGCAGCCTGTAAAGTATCATCTAGAGGGATGTGGTCTATCAAAGAAAAGGTGGGGTTGAGAAGGATTACCTCAAATTTTATCTACCATCTCCTCCTGGATTACTTCAGTAGAGTGAATTTGAAATTAGTGTTTCAGAGTGGTCTGCACCTGTCTTAACTTGGAAAAATTTAATTATTGTTTGTGGGCAGTAGTTGACATGAAAACAATCCCTTTGGATTCTTCTTAAATTTTAATGGCCTAAATTAGTTACACTACATGTCCGACTTTACATTTTGAAAATATCCTATTCTTATATCTTGATTTTAAGAGACCTTTCAAAAATTTCCTTATATGTCTTGTAAGCAGTATGACACAGGTGCATTCAAATTAATTGCTAAACCTTTTACTAGATACAGTATTTGAATTGGAACACATTTTACAGCCTAGTTTAGTTTAGAGTTGTTGTTTTGGGTAAAGAGAAATCTTGAGATAAAAGACTTGAAAGAAAGAAGTTTCTGCTTTTGGATCCTGTTCAGGCTAAGAATACTTTATACCTCTCAAATGCTCATGGCAGTCAGAAAATTATTTTTCACCCCACTATGGGCAGACTCTTTTGTCACTGTGTTAGTATGTGCATTGATCCTCAGAGGTGTCGAGATTTCCAGTACTTTTAAAATACAGAATAGTCCACTGAAAAGATAAAGAAAATTTATTCATAGATCCTGAAATTTCTTAATAACTATACATCATTTAAGGTGTGAGTCTACAGGTTAATGTGCCTATTTGAAAGCAATACCAGTGGATTGGGAGTAGGAGGACAGCAAATACAAAAGCAGGGTAGCATGGACAGCTGATAAGAGCAGTACGAGTCAGAAAGAGCAGTAAAAGGGGATTTGGAATAAAACACACCAATTTGGTCTTATGCCAGCTGGAATACCGACATTTTCTGATTTGATTCCTGCTCTTTCCTGATAGGCTCTGCAGGCTCAGGTAGGTCAGCCTAGTTTGTGATTTTTTTTCCCACATCTTTAGTCTGACATGACAGCATCTACCTGCTTTATCAAAGTACTGTGAGTTTATCAATGTTTGTACATTTTGAAGGTTTAAAGTGTCACAGAAATACAAAATGACATGAAGTAAATAGGAGTTGCAACTTTTAATAGTGTTGTGATGGATTCATCATTATCTCAAGGAAAAAGTGAAATAAATATGCATATAGAAATTTCGAGAACATAAATCCCCATGTCTTCTTACCCTTATGCTCATCTAGGTGGCCTTGAACCTTGTTGGGAAACAGGAGGTAATACCTCTCATGAGTTGTTCACTTAATATGTACCAGTGATTTTCAGTGCCCAGCAGTGTGTCAGTCTAGATATATACCCATGAAAATTTTCACCCTAGTTTGTGTCTTGGTTGCCTGTATTGAAAGTGAGATGGCAAAGGAAGACTAATAATTTATTCATACTGTTTTATGTTTGTAATGACAATACTCATCATAATTGCATTCTGTACTCTTAGAGTGCACTTCTTTTCAGTGTAGGTAGCCTAAATGAGTGGTTTTACTTAATTGCTTATTATGCACTGAACCCTTCTTCTGGTTTGCCTTTCTGGTTTCTGTTAGATACATTTTTGTTGGAAAGTAAAACTAGTCAGAGTTTTGTTGTGATTTTTTTACAAGTAATTTTTCCATATATTAATCATTTTTATGCTTAAAAATAAATATATGGTTGTGCATAGATCGTTATTAGATATCAGATAAACAGTAATTTTTAGTTCTGTTAATTCCTTTATTTAAAACACTTGTTATTTTGCCAAAAGCAACTCCTGAAAAAAAGAATCTACATATTAACAGATTTTTCATTCGTATTAATCTATTTTGTATAAAGGAGATTTGCGATAGCACATCCATCAAAACACTGTATCCTTGCTGTTGCTGAAATAACAATCTGGACCCTTCTGTTCCTTGAGAAAAAAGTTCCAAGAAGGGATTCACAGTGTTTTGTAACAATCACCCTAAAACCCCTTAATTTTGCTGCCGAATCCACAGAAAAAGAAAAAATTACCCAAACATTTACTTCTTTTTGAGCGACTACACTAGATAGTGACTCAACAATGCATTCAGAAATTAAATGATGGGCTGCTTAGTGTGTGCAGCTGCAGGTGCTGAACACAATTTTTCTGGAGGGAAAGTGTTGAAGAGATGGTTTGTTAGTCTGCATTTCAAACCATTAGTGTGTTGGGTCAAAAGTTCCCATATAGACAGAAATAATAAATGGTAAAAGACAGTAGGGTACACTTCACTTAGGTGGAATCAAAGATGACCTTTAAAAGGAATTATTGTGATTTTTCCGTGCTTATCCCAAGACTTACTTTTTTGCTGTACTTTCCTTTCCTCCTGCCATTCACCTCTGTGGAACAATTTATTTTTCTCCTATCTACATTTTGTACCTTTAGGAACACACTTACGGGAGCCTCAGGGTTAAAACCATTCCCATTGTCATGCTCCTTCAATAGCTGACAGCCCATAAGATAGTAGCTAAATGGAGGAAGTGTTTATCCAAAGTATCAGTGTTTCTTCAATAGGGACTGTAAAACAATGAATCTGTAGTTCTCAAGATTTGCACTCAAAATAGTGGAATCACAGTAACACAGGGTGGAGCAGTCACAGGAGATTGGATGAGGTCAGTAGTGAAAGGCTACCTCATGGTTCAGTTTGCCTGAGCATGGGGCTTGTCTGTGCTTCTACAGTGAAAGGATGTTATGATTTGTTTAGAACTTTCTTTAAGCCTTGCTTTTCAGCTGCAGTTTAATGTGCCTGCTCTGAGCGAGGAAAGTATGCTCCTTGTTCTGCCATTAAAATAAATGAGTAATTTCAACATAGAGAAATAAAAAAATACTTTCCAGGGAAAAAATTTAGAATGTAAGCCCCATTAGAAGCATTATAGAAATATACAAGAATACCAGCTCTTTTTCTTGTGGTTCCAAACATTAATTCCAGATTTCACTGATGTACTGAAGAATGCATACGTAAGTAAATTAATGTATATATATAAATAGTGGTTGTAATGTTGCATATAAGGAATAATCTTTACCCTATTAAATACTTAGTGCTGCACTAAGTGCTGCATAAACTTCTGTTGCATGTGCAGTACCTTACAATATCTTTTTTCAAAGGGAGAAGCTTCAATGTTTATATTATTCTTCAATGTTTATATTATTTTGTATGGTGATCATAAGGAAAAAAAAACACCAAACATGCTTTTGGGCTGTGAGAGACAGCTGTTAGAGTTAAATCTATGATTTCTAGTGTAGCATCCTGGTGTCAGTCATTAACAAATGGATGAGTATTTTTGTGCTCAGAAGAGAAAATGAAATGCTTATGATTTTTTTCCAAGTATCAGCCGGGAAGAACTAATAGCAATTAGTAGACTCTCTTTAGGAATCTCAGTAAAAGTACCAAAATCAGATAAGTATGGATTTAACTCTATTTTTATTTGGGTGAGTTGAGCCTCCTCTTCAAATTATAGATTTATTGTCAGGTTGCTGTGGGGTGACTTGCACTGCTGGTACAGCACCTGGCTCTTGGTCTCACATTTTCTGTCTGTATCTATGCAGTTGGACAAAGTAATATGCAGTGCTTCATGAATTCCACACTCACACAATCCTTCACTAGCAGCAGAAGGTTTGTCAGACCTGGATTTGAAGTGTTTTTATGTATCAGTGTACTTGGTTGTGTCAGGAGGTGCTGAGCCTCCTCTGTCCTTTAGTTTCATGGCATTTCATCTCACAATTTGCACTGTGAGTATGGTTTCTAACCTTAAGGTTATAGATACCTGTTTTTATACAGCATTATACAGCATTCTCTTTAGCTGTTTTTATACAGTTAAAGCTTGTTTCTTTCTTAAAAAAATAGAAGCAGCAGAGTTGGTATACATTCTTGACATAGTTGAAACACAAAGATATTGCAGAGACCTCAACATACTATTTCCAGTCTGGCTCCAGGATTTCCAAAGATGAAATCCTGGCAAATATCTTATTCCTGTAATCAGTAAGATGCCAAGAAACTGACTTGGGTGGATCTTCCTGGTCATTCCAGCTCAGTCCATATCCCTGTTTGGATAGCAAATAAGAAAACTTTTCAGAAGGCCTCTTAAGGTAATTTAATTAATAGTCAAGAAACATGTTGAGGTTATGCAGAAGACTTAAACCCAGAATCAAACCCAGAAAGATACAAGGGTGGCACCAAGGAGACCAATACACTCTGGTACTGGTTTCATTAATGAGATTTCCATATTGCTGAGAATAAAAAAATGGTGTAAAAATTCTGGAGAGTTGGTATTCTATCAGAAATAAAGTATTCCAGTAAATAGGGCAAAAATAAAATTTCTAGATCTTTGCTTAGAATAATAACTTTTATTACATTCCCTCCCATGAGCACATTAAAAAAAGTTTCCATTCTAACAGGGGGGTTCTCAGAACCTTTTTGAGAGTGCCTCTCATTGAAAATACTGAAATACTTTGCATTCAGGCCTTGTCATTTTTAGATATGGGGGAGAGGCTCTTTGGGAAGGACTCAAAGAATACTTTCAACAACTGCTAAGACCTGCTAGGGTAAGTGTTCAGCCAGCACCATCAACAGAGGTTGATCATATAAACTGTGAAGTCTTCCCAATTCTTTTTCATCTGCAGTATTCTAGACAGCTCTCTCACCATGTGCCTGTTCACTTTCTCTGATGTTTTTCGTTTCTTTTTAACCACCTCTTACCCAAAGCCTTGTCTTGATGTTTCAGCTGTAATAGAGCTTGCGTAGAAAACTCATAAACTCCCTTGGTCATCGACCATGAGTTAAATGGAAAACCTGAGAGAGAAATTTGCTGCTGTTTTCAGTGTATGAAATGTGTTCCAAATTGAAGTAGAAAAATAAATTCTCTCAGAAGGGTTTCTGTGACACAGTGATAAATCTTTAGCTGAAATAAACATTCACCTTCTTGCTGGCAGTAGGTACTTCTGCAGTGAAGGGAAATAAACTTTGGCAATATATTTTGTCTCTAATTACTATATCAGCCTACGTACCTCTGACAGCAGCAGAGAAATATGGTGAAAAGACTGTGGCTTGTGGTTAAAGATGAACAAACATCAAATCACTGCAGTTTCTATAGTAAAGAGAATGAATAGGTAAATGCAGAAAAATTACTTAAACAAAGGAAAATTATGTGGTGAAATGAGCACCTGAAGAGGCAGTATTAGGGGTTTTTTTCAGACTTAAAGTTGGTAGTTTTAGAGGTATCCAATATGCTACAGTTTTGCATTTTGTTTGTAGCTAATTGCATAATCACAATAAGTTTAATCAATGCAATGAACTCCATGTGATTGTCCAGGGATATGGAATAGATCACTGAAGGAAGTTGTAACCTAATTTGTATAACTTTTGGTTTTTGTTCCACCAACACACAGGGAGGAGGGGGGGAAGGTTGACAAACCAAGTGTCTGAACTGAGATAAGAGATTAATGACTAGATGTCTGCCTGCCTAATTAAGGTTCTCTAAAACCTTGGATCCTTGTGACAGAAATTATTTTGCAGAGCTATAGTCTCACTGATAATATTTTTTCCTTTTATTTGCATTTGTGTTTACATTTTTCCTTCATTCTCATACTAAGTTGTAAAATATATATCATATAAAATATAAGAATTTCTCTGCCTAAGTCTCCTAATTTATTCATGCTTTGGTTGCCTAAAGTGAATTGAGACATGATTCTTTGCTAAATTAATTTGACTTGTACACGGAAGATAGTGAATATGTTTCATAGAAAATAGATCTCTCTTTATTTGCCTTCTTGCTTGGTTCTTTTTTCTCTATGAAGATATAATTTCTGTTCTTTGAGTTTTGCCGTTAAATTTTTTTGATTGATAATTTATGAGAAAAGTCATACAGAAAAGCCCTGATTTATCGCAGAGAAGAGCCATTTTTCTATGTAGATATTTGATCATGATGTTCAAAAATGTACCTCCCTTTTCTTTCCCACCCTCCTCCTCCTATAGCTTGAAAATTAATTTCTAAGAGTGCATTAATAAATATTCTGCAGAAAAGATTACAGTCCTATCACTCTCAGGCTTGTGCTCAGCCCCAGTTAAATTTTGTTGTTTTGTTTATTGCAGATGGGGAACCCAAGGGGATTTCACCACTACTCACCCTCGGCCTGTTGTCAAAGTAAAACTCTTTACTGAAAGCACCGGGGTGCTGGCACTTGAAGATAAAGAACTGGGAAGAGTGAGTATTATGTGCAGAGAAGAGAAATATGTGAGAAATGATGGGTAGAAGTGTGAATATTGATAAAACATGCCATAAAATGGTACAAGGCCTTTAGTATCACCCTGCTCTGCTGTGTCTCTACCAAACAGTGCTTTTTTATATAAGGGTTACTTTTACCAGTGTTCAAAAAGTGGTAGGTTGACTTCAGTTACCTTTCAGAAACTTACATTAGGCATCCATGATGGTTCTCTTTGTCTTGTTTAAAATATTAATTTCTACATGACATATCAATGCCTTTAACTATTCAAATTAGGAGTGAAAGGGAGAGAGGTAAGACTTGGCATGTAATAAATGTAGCAAACAATGGGGGAAAGGAAAGGGCTTAAGTGGTAGAAGGATGGAGTAGAACGGGAGAGGAGTGAGAAATAATATGTGAGAGTAAAATAATAATAAAATAAAAATTCTTGTACTCCATGAGCTTTTCCTCCGTTTTTGTGTTTCCCTTATCTTGACAGGATAATCTGATATTGCCTCAGTGAGAGGATGGTGCTAATAATGCCAAGGACATGGGCTTGATCACCATATGGGCCATCCACTTAATAGCTGGATTCAATGATCCTTCTGGGTCCCTTCCAATGCAGACTTTCTGCAAATTCTGTAGATTTATCCTTCTTAGTCCAAAATCAACAGCTAGAGAGTGCAATGTAAAGAAGGGGTAGGGTGAATGAGGCAGAGAGAGTCTACAAATCTCTCCTTCTCCTCCTGTTGAAATTTTCCCCTCTGACATGTAGCACATGGAAGATAGCTCACATTTTAATGCTCACTTCTACAGTCAGAGTCCTGGAGTTTCTCATTCAAGCAAGCACAATTTGTTGGAAAGAGCAGGGCTCTTCTGCACTTAGTGTCCTCTGAGCACAGGTGGTGACGCAAAGACACGTTCTCCCATACGTTGTGTCACTAGTTAAGGTCAGGGCTGTATCTTCAGGATTACTTCTTCTTGCCTCATCTCATATCCTTCTAAGGGGCTTCCAAGGTCACTTGGTCAAGGTGTAGGTGGGGTCTGCATGGGAAGGTTTCCCACAGGGGTAACACCCAGGAAAGAGCCAGGCAGGCAGTGTGACAGGTATAAAGGAGCCACAGGTGTACAACTGAGCAAACCAGAGTCACCAATATTTGGATTCAGAACAATAAAAGAGACACTGAAAGGGTGGAACTGCAGGAACTGCATGGTACAACTAAACACAGAGAAGTCTCCCTCCTTTTTCTGTTCTTTCAAAGAAGCAAAAAGGAAGTCAAGTGCCAAGGTGAAGGACAGTGCAGGAGGGACTATGTGGCCATTGTGAACAGTAATCAGCATACTCATTGCCAATAAGTCAGAGAAGAAGCATCATCAATATAAAGAGGCTAAGTAGGTTTTAGCAAGATCCTCTGTGTCTGCAACCTCAAACAGCCAAAGTTCAGGTACCAGCATTGGTCTGCTTTCTTATGCTGCAGCTTGTCAAAGTTTCTAGGACAGGAAATTAAAAAATATTTCAAATTTAAACAGTAAATACATTTCAAATGTAAAATATTGAATATAGGTTTTGCCTTACTTGTGTCCTGTGGCCACAGATGATTGGTTTGTGGGTTTTTTACTCTTTCCTCTCCCTGCACACTCCTGGCTGCCTTCTGACACATCTGTGTTTGTCAGCTAGTCAAACCAGTTTAAAGAAAATGTCTTAGTTGGGAGGGGTGAGGGAAAATAGAAAAGAAGTAGGCAATTGAGAGGGGAGAGTAACTTCAGTGCCCCGTTGTTAAAGTATGACCCAGCTTTCCCAGAGACAAAGCAAGATCTATAAAAGATGAGGTAGGGAAGAAAAAAATCTTCTGGTTTTGATTCTTGCTTGCCTGGTATTCTTTGGGAGAGAGTCTGCTTGTTTTTATCAGATGCTCTGAGATTTGGCAGTTTGTACCAGAACAAGCCTATTAAAATTATTTATTTTTGCTGGTTTTTTTTTCTCTTGTGAAAAAGGGTAAAGGCCATGACCTTTTTTCCCCCCTTGAAGCTTGTACTGAGATTTGGAATAGCAAATAGGAGTACCCAAGAGATGCCTGGATACTGCTTTTCTATTTTATAATTCACTCCTGATTTACTAAAAATATCTGCATCCTTGCCAAAGAATGCCTTCTGAGAAAGATAAGTCAGTAAAAGATAAACCTCCTACAATGACCCTGTGTACTGCACATGGTCCTCAGCAGTGACAAATAATATAATAAGTGCATGTTGGCTGTGCAGTAGCCTATTTGGGTGTCTGTCTTTCTGCACCGGTAAAACCTGTGGTTGATGACAGACAGCCTCCAGCTCATGGGGTTAGATCCTTAATTCAGGAGAAAAAGGAATCTTCCAACTTACTTCTCTGGTTTAACCAGAGTATTTGTGAGTGGTGATTGTTAGCTTCAGGGGAGATTGGGAGAAGATTTGACAGAATTTTAACAAAATAATTTACAGTACTGTGTACAATACACATTTTAGCTTTCAAAGTCTTCTTTTGTTGGTGATGTCTTTGTTTTCAGGTCTGAGAGATTTAAATTCAAGTAGCATTTGAAAAGATGCAGGCTCCCACTGGATAAGCTTTATTTTCATATTGTTTGGGAACTTTATGCCTGCTCATTACAATGCAGTGACTTGCAGGAGTACGTCTGATCCAGCTAGGTTTCTAATCCTTGGAAAAGGTCTGAAGATACTTCCTACTGGTATTTTTCCTGTACTTAAAAATTCAACTCAAACCTATTCCTTTTGAGGTAAGCTTATAGTGGACATTAATTCTTATCTGTCAAGTACTTTCTTAAAAGTATGTGTTTTGACCTGATACCGCTTTTCTACATTACTGAAGCTTGCATTTCCAATATCTTGCAGGTATTATAAAGGTTTTGCCCTGTTTAATCTGTTAAATTTTGTTTTGTTCTGTTAAATTAGAAATAGAATGCAGCATCAAGTTACATGGTTTGAATTTTGAACTTCCATCACAAACCAAGAGGTTTCTTCTGCCACCAAGGGATCAGTTTTTTAGGAAAAGAGATCTAAGGTATGAAATATGGAGCCAGCAAAGGTGTCCCCAGAACTGTAGAGGAGAAGGTATTTCCATTGAACCCATCAATGCATGGTGATTTCTTCTAACTTACGAACTTAAGATCTAGACCCTGATATCAGAGAAGACACCACTTATTTCCAGAAGTAACCAGCTCACTGGGGAGCAGAAGGGATGCAGGCTTATGCTTTCAGTAGAGAGGACAGATCATACTTAACAGCTTTATATACTCCATGTTTGAAAGCTCAGGCTGGGGCCTCACAACCTCTGCTGCGGAAGCCACCAGGTCAGCACCAAGTGATGGAAGAATTCATGTCTGTACTTAACATCTTTTCCCTTCAAAACATTTGAGATGTGGTTAACATCTCAAAGAAAGGAAGTAATACTTGCTATGTCACTTGTATGATATGGCTGTCTTTCTCCAAAAATACCAATAAATCTAGTTGTGAATCCCAAGAGAATATTTTGCTTGCTGCAGGATATTCTGGCTTCCTACTGACCACTTTCAAACAAAAATAAATCTTTACCTTTATTCTCTGTTCTATACAGACTGGAGAATAGTTGTACAAATTCATTTTTTCACTGAAATTGAAAACAGAGATGTGTGCTGGGCAGAAGGGGAAAGGATGTTATTTGGATTTGGGTTCTGCAGAACCTGAGCGTTTTGGAGTGGTCTGTGTCTGTGTTTATGCAGACCACTACATACAGTGAATTGAACCCCTGGCTTTAACTTCTACAAGATGCAGCAGGCTGCATCTTTGAAGCTAAACTTATTTTAATGAGAAAATGTTAAGAACTTACTTTAGACACATATCTTTGAAATTTTTGGTACAGATTTTGTGTGACTGATACTGATCTGAACACTTGAAACATATTTGGATGTGTATACAGAAGTCAGAATTGACGTTTGCATTTGTACATGCAACAGCTGAGAAAGAGTGAAGAAGCCTTCAGAGTTTGGTGTAACTACTTCTGAAAAATCAGCCTGGTGGTTTCTGAAACACAGGGATCTGACATCACTTTTGCTTGTTCAGTACTTTGTGTATAAAGATGTTCAAACCTAGTAATTCAAAGTGACAGCCCTTGTATGTGCTTAGCACACATATGAATACAATGTGAGAGCAGCAGGTGGTGTTTGATTGCTGTTACTTCTTGACTATAAGAATATTTCAGCCTTGTTGCTCTGACTATTCAATTAAAAGAGAACTATTGTCTCACAGCCTGCTTGTCACAGTCAGCTGCAACCAGCAATAATTAGCTGTGCAGCTATGCTTTTTTGTTTTTTTTCCCTTAGTGCTGTTACTCTGTGTTTGATTTAAAATTATAAAATAGCAGTACTGGCTAGATACCTGTACTCACAGGATTGATGGGTTTCTGAATGTCAGCTGCACTGGGCATGTTGTTTATCTTCTGTGCCACATTCAAAGAACCCCTGAGGAGAGACAGTTTCATTCTGTGACTGTTGATTTAAAGCCTGCCATCCTGGGGATTGTGTTTCTCCATCGCACTTTGGAATTACTGAGGTTTCTCAGGCCTGAGTTCTTCTGTCTTTTAAGTTTGGAAAATTATAAGAGACTGCTTCCACTCCAGCTTTGTCTCTTGCCTCCCAAGCAGTCTGCCTGTCCGCCTCTGTGTTGTCAGAGTGTTATTGTTTCCATTCTAACAGGGGGGTTCTCAGAACCTTTTTGAGAGTGCCTCTCATTGAAAATACTGAAATACTTTGCATTCAGGCCTTGTCATTTTTAGATATGGGGGAGAGGCTCTTTGGGAAGGACTCAAAGAATACTTTCAACAACTGCTAAGACCTGCTAGGGTAAGTGTTCAGCCAGCACCATCAACAGAGGTTGATCATATAAACTGTGAAGTCTTCCCAATTCTTTTTCATCTGCAGTATTCTAGACAGCTCTCTCACCATGTGCCTGTTCACTTTCTCTGATGTTTTTCGTTTCTTTTTAACCACCTCTTACCCAAAGCCTTGTCTTGATGTTTCAGCTGTAATAGAGCTTGCGTAGAAAACTCATAAACTCCCTTGGTCATCGACCTCTTACTAACCCGTTCATTAGGGGTTCCCAAGATGATAACTTTTCTAAGAGAATTACTCTCAAGAAAGACATCTCCTTTTCACCTTTCTTCCTCCAATTTTGAGCCTTTTCTTGAGGTTCTTTTTCTTCATCCTCCTGGCAGCAGGGTGTCATGACTTAATGCTCAGGGAAAGTGAGTGCAGCTCTGTGCTTGGAAAACTGCTGCTAGGGCATTTGACAGAACTTCTTGTTCTGTCAAACAAGACATAACATTCTGGCTTTCTGGCAATAGCCAGTCTTTGGGCAAGGGGCTGATATAACACAGAACAGCGCCAAACTTTCAAGTTAGGGCAGAAGGTATCTTGAGAAGAGTCAGTAGACATTTCTGTCAAAGCCAGGTGTCCCATAAGTGAGGCTGGGGCCAGAGTTACACAAACAACATAACATTAAGTGGTGTCTCTAGTCATGTATTTCATATCCCAAAGCAGCTTCAATAATTTTTGTTCCACACCTATTTTTGAATCAGTGGAACAGCATATTTAACTAGGGGATTTTCCATGATATTTGTTCAGAGGGTGACTGTCAGCATGAATTTGCATGTGCCCAATAATAATGGGTACTTTCTTTATAACTTAAATTTTGCCTGTCCTTTCTGCTTGCACTAGCATCTTTTCAAATCGCTGCATTCTAAAACATGAAATAAAATCCATATTTGTATTAATTAGTCCTGTTGCATGATGAAAGCGTCAACAAATGCAGTTGATGGATTGTGTGATTTTATGTGTCAGGCACTGTCTGTTTTTCATGGTTTTAAATAATCACAAATTGTGTTAGAAATGTCTCTGGTAGAGCATGGGAGTTAGAGACCTTGATTTCTCTAGTTCATTGTGGAATTTGTGGCATGACTACGAGTGTGTTGTTTATTCTGAACAGACCTCACAAAGCTACTTATGATTAAGACCACATGATGTATAATCAGTTCTCAACTGTTTGTAAATTAGCCAGACCTTAAGATACAGGGTTAACATTTTTCATCCTATGTATAGAATAAGTTAAGAAAGAAAATGCACTTTTGGTCAGCAGCAAAAAAACAGCATTTGTAACACCATTTGTATTCTGAAAGAGCACATCAGGCATGAGAACTTTTGTCTCAGAAAATTTTCTAGCTTTCCTGTTGGAGACTATAGAGTTTGAAGAAAGGATAGGAATCTGGATGCCAGAAGGAGGAGCCACTCCTGGGCTATCAGGGCAGGGTTGGGAGGCACCAGAGCAGCCCCATGCATCGGGAGCCTCCTTGGGGATGGGGCTAGACTGAGGTTTGGTCTGCTTTCTGAAAATGACCCAGGCTGCCTTATGAAGAGGAGACTGTGGATGGCTGCATCTTCCTATTTTTTTGCGCTTGTGTGGTATGGTCTGTACTGAAGGCAAGATAACAATTTTCTGTAATAGAATGCTTTTATCATCACCTGCCTCTTTAGCCAGGGCATTAAGATGCAGATATTCTACACTTTCATCTGTTTTGCTTGTGACAGTGAGCCAAAACTTGACATAATTGGATCAGAATTACCATGATTACCAAGGTATGGTGCCCAGAGTCTGAGATCTCAAAATGTGTCTTAGATCATCCCAACTTGAAAAATGTATCTCATCTCAAATCCTTCTGTCAGAAGTGTGGGTATCTCCATTGCTTGGGTTCAGCTCTTGAATATCATGGGGTGGAAGTAGGAGACTGGGGAGCATCCAGAACGTGAGGACACAAGTTGGCTGGAACTTAGCGACAAGTTTCAGGTGGGGGAAAATGTAGAGAATATCTTGACTCCTGATTTTTCTCGAGGTGCTTGCAACTTGCTAGTCTGTTTGCCTCTTGCCTTCATTAATCCCTTTTGAAGGCTGCGTTTTCTTTTGACAATAGGACAACAGGAAGCCAGCAGCCAGGAATGGGTAGCTTGAGAGCTTTGTCTTAACATGGGAGTACCAGTAGGAGATACTTCTGCACAGTGCTTTTGACTCTGAACCTTTTGCTCAGTTATCTTCTCTGAGAAAGCAAGAATGCCCCCAGTTTGTTCAAGCTTTTAGAGTACTTTGGACAACTCAACTTTTCTTTCATACCTTTAAAAGAAGGTATGATCAATGGGCCAAAAGCAGAATAAACAGTTGCTTGCCTGGATTGTTTGGCTCAGGTGTACTTAAGTTAACTTCTTCTATTGTGATCCAGCTGGGGACCACAATAAATAATTGAATCACAGAAATAGTGGTTAGTTTAGTTGTCAAATGATATTAGCTTCAACGTCTTTTTGCCTGTCATCTTTTAAGCCCAAGAGAGAAACATTTTCAGTCGTTCACAACTAAGAAACAATATTTTGAGAAAATCACTTTGCCCAAATGCCTACAAGTGTTGCTCTATAATATTTAGGATTTCTGTGTTTAATCCTGGTGAAGAGAGGCATAAAGTGAACTTGACGCTTTTTCAGTTACAGTGTGGTCTGAGGAAATGTAATGCTACATACAACTGGAACACATGGCCAAGTATTTTTTAATGGTTATGAGATAATTGAGTTTACTGAATTATCTCAAGCCATACTGTTCTGATACTTTTAATTTTCCTTAAATGAGTTGAAGCAATGCAGTGCACAGCAGCTATGTTTGCTGTGTGGCTTTATAGTCATTAATAGTTCATTGTGCTTTTTAATGAAGATTATCTGTTAGTATAATTATGGTAAACACTTTCCTATGCTAAAAACTCATAATTCTCTATGCTGCTGCTGAATAAACTACCATGGTGATATCTACAGGTATATGAACAATAAAATAAATAAAAATAAAATAAAATAAAACTTCAAAAATATATGATGTAGTACAGAAATATATGATGCAGAAGGAATTCTATGAAATTTATAGAAGTTTTAGGCACAGGGAGGGTATCCTCTAGGTGACTGTTATATCTGCCAGAGAATACATTTGAGATGATACCATTTCATTTTTTTAAAGTAGATTATGAAACAACCAGAATATTTAAATCCTTAAGCAGAGCTGAAAGGAAATCTGAGAAAGAATAACCTTAGGAGGTTTCTGCATAGACAATGGCATAGACCTCACATTGCAATGTTCCATAGTGGAAAGAATGCCTTTAATAGAAATGTCAGCATTTTTTTACTTTTCTTGTCAAGGAGAAGTTGCCAAGTATTTTGGTTTCAGTAATTCAGTGATTTCCTGGGAGTTTGCAGCTTGTACCACGTGATGCTGTGGTATGCAGTAGCTATCATTGCCCTTAAGGGCAATATTAGTATATGAAGGTTATTGTGAAGATAATTAATGCTTGTCAAATGCTTTGTGTGTGTTTGTGTGTAACAAAAAGTTTGATTACAAAGTTCTTTCAAGCTCTCATTGTTTAAAGCTGGAAGGCATGACAAAGTGTAATACAAACCCAGCACAGTGAATACTTAAATAGTCTGACAATACTTATTCTTTGTGAGAGCTTTGAAATTGGAGCTCCATAATACTTTTAAAATTCAGACAAGGAATTGTCAGTACCACAGATATAAATGAATTATACTCTTGTCTGCTTTTATTTTCATCAGCATTCTAAAAACTCAGAAAGTTGACTGGTGGAAGATGTCACTTGAGATGCATGAGCTGTAATAAGCTGTTATAGGACAAAAGGAACTGCAAGCTGTAGAAAAAGAAAAATTCTTACCATCACTTACAGTCCTATGTGAATGCCTACTGATTAAATGCAAGGAATTTGTAAAAATTTTGTTTATATAATCTTGAAGTTAAGGGGATAAATAACTAAAAATAATTTTCCCTTTGATACATCAGAATGCAATGATTGCCATGCTCATAATGTCTTAAAACATTACTTAGGGAATGCCTTTTACCCAGAATGAAAACCAGAAAGAAGGAATAAGCTCTGTTATAAATAGCAGCTCCTGTGCATTTGCAAAAAGAAAAAAAAAAGTCACCTACTGGTTTACTAAAATCAGAATATACTGATTCTTCTGCTGTTGCTTTAAAAGGTACTGAATGTACTCAATAGATCTGACAGGTTAATTCTTCCACTGGTTTTACAAAGGTTGTGTATTTGATTAGGAGTGATGCATACTATTTCTCTGTTTGACTGGAGTTCCTGATATTAATGGAACACAGGAATGTGCTTCTGCAAAATATTGAGATGAGAAGCTGAAGTCCTTCCATTTATGCCATCTTTCAGATGATTAGATTTGAATGACACTGTTGTAATATTTTTGGCTTAATAACATCTGTTAGATTTATACTTGCTTGGACAGTTTTGCTCAAATCTTTAATTTAACCTTCATAGTAACACAGAGGGCAATATATTGTGTTTTAGATATATGACACAAGTTCTATGTGTGAGAAATTAATTTCATGGTTAACATAATGATTAATTTTATTTTTCAAGAAGTTAAAGATGTGAAGAATTATGGCTTTTAGAGTGTTGTTACTTTTGAAATTGTAACAGTAATTCATGGTAATTGTACTTCAGAACTTGCTGAATGTTATGAAAGTCTCCCAAGCAGTATGTTTAGAATATTTTAGAGTCTAAATTCTAATATTTTAAAATACTTCACAGTCCAGATTCAAAAGTAGTCCTTATAACAAGAATGAAAGAAAATTGTTTCAGCAGCATTTAACTGTTTAACAGGTCACTTTGGGTAAGGATTTGATGAAGCAGTAATTTTTAATTGAATTGGCTATAAATGGATACATTTTTTGGATGGTAAATAAATATTTAACAGCTTGTGACTAACACTAATCTAAATTTAGGTATTAATAAAACTTTCAAGAAATTTATATAAATGTTTTTAAAATTAAGTATTTAAAATTCAATGGTTTGGGGGGTTTTATGTCTATTACTGTAGATTAAACAAAAGGTTTGTGTCATATCACATGTGAATTGGACATAGTGTCTTTACATTTATTCCATTTGCAGCAAAGGTGCTTTGGAATTCATCTACAATTTCTGTGTGTTTTTTTACTAAAATTGACGTTTATTAATGCTGTTGACCAAAAACTGGAGACAGTAACAAGACATATACTTTGGTTATCTTCTGTCAAGCAATGCCACTACTGAGGGCTAATCCATTGCAAAACACTATAGCAAATTGCTTCAGAAGTGTTTTTCCAGAAGAGCACTGAATAATGTAAAAGTTTAGGTTCCCATTTAATTTTACATAATCCTTTTGAAATGCCAACTGTTTGTTTTTTTTTTTTTTTTTAAAGTTAATTCAGAATGTATTAACAGGAGGAAATTTTATTAACTCATAATAGGAATATTCCCATGTGTGAGAGAAGGAAGGAGTTAATTTTTTTAATTAGTCTGTTACAGTGAGATTGAGTCAGCTGGTTTATTAGATTTAAGAAAACTTTTTAGTCATCTTTCATATTGAAGGAGATGCAACAAGAATCTTCACTGCTTAGAGGTTTCCATTAAAGACTGCAAGTGGATTTTTTAATCAACTTACTGAAGTTTTTCTTTTCATGACTTGCAGGTTGTGTTATATCCAACATCTAATAGCCCAAAGTCACCTGATCTCCATAAGATGATAGTTCCAAAAAACAGCCAGGACAGTGACCTGAAAATTAAACTGGCAGTGAGAATGGATAAACCACCTCACATGAAGCACTGTGGGTAAGTGTCCATTTCCTGGCTGTCTCTATTTTATTATTTTGTCTCACTCTGCCTGTGTTTTAATAAAGTGTATCTGAAATCATAAAGTTTTTAAAATGTTATAAATGTCTAAAATATTTGCTATAGTATGGTATTGTGTTATAACTTCATTTTATACAAAAAGTTTGGACTAGTCAGGAATAACATTCATTTCAGATGTTCAGTGATGTGTAAAGAGAGATGATGAGCTATGTCTGAAATGCAGATCTAAGAGTACAGTCTCATTTAGATACTGATTTTGAATGTTACGATTTATGGCACTTTGTTAAAAAATATTTAGGAGGAACATTTTTTTCCATTAAAATAGGATCAATTATATACCTGAATAGAGTGGTATTTGCCACATAGTCTCCCCTTCCTTTCTCTGTCTGCTGTATGGTCTTTCTCTTGAAAAATATTAATGTAGGAATGCTAGTTTAAGGATGTTTTTCTATCTAACATTGAAACAATGTGGAATAGATTATTCATAACGACAACTCCTTTAATTGACTGCCGCCGCTATTCTTCAGCCCACCTGCAAAAACAGGTAGTGCTGCTGACAGTAAGCAAGTTTGTATTTTTTGCTTTAAAGCAACCACAAAGAATCAACTGTCCATGCTATTTTGGTTTCTTTTTAGTCTCCTCCTGTTTGTATTCTGCCCATTGTACACTGGCAGTAATTGCCAAGATTTCCTACATATGATACTTTCTTTTAACAAACAGCCAAACTGACTTAAGTTTTGTCAAAATGTTAATCAGTTTGGCTCAAATTTCCCACGTATCAATCTTATCTCTCATTTTGGTTTTATGAAACTTAGACACAAATGATTAGGACTGTAAGAATGAGAATTTCTGGATGGAGACCTGTGGCTGGTGACCAGGAACTGTGAGGGAAGAGAGGGAAACCAATCATGAAGTCAGCAGGGGAACTGGAGCTACTGTACTTGGAGACTGGAACTGAGATGAGAAAACTTCAAAGCAGGGCAGCAAATACACAAGGGAAATGGGATACTGTAGCAGGAGAGAGCAGGAAGACTCAGCTGACATGAATAAGTTGGAGTGGAGAGGAGCTGGAGAGCAAATGTTTGTCTGTAATGAAGCATGATGCTCTCCTGTGAATCTCACCTCCTGCCCCATTCATTAGCACTGACCAAACACCTGTGAAATGGTTTGGTGATGGTGGCAAATCTTTGTCTAATCCAGGCCATTAGCAGGGATTCAGTTTCCTGCTGCTGGAAGGTGTGCAGCCTGCTGCAGTAGTGCAGGATGCAGGGACGCATGGTGCTTGCTGCCCGCCCTCTTCTGCAGGCTTGTCAAAAGGCAGCCATGGTGGACCACATCAACAAAGAATAATGTCCAACAGATTGATCTGCACATGACCTGGTTCAGTTGCCAACTTCACCCTAAAAACATTAGGGGTGTTGTCCTGCCATGCACCTATCCCGAGTAATGACTATGAGAAGTTTCCGGTTTTGATCAGGTCACTGATAATGTTGGAGTCATGCTGTCTGCACTCCCAATTAGACTAAAAGGAGCAACTGGATCCAGCAACAAGGAGAAACCGCCAATGTTTCCTCTCATCATGCTCCCATGTTTCCCCAAAGGCTGTCTCGGCAAGGAACTGTTCTTCTGGGGTCTTCAGAGGGTCTTCCTAACCCCCCCCAGTTCAGTTTTCCATACTGGTTTATATCAGTAGACTTGTATGACCATTAAAGAACCCAGTCAAATATTGTTGTCAATAATTTAGTTCAACTATTATCCCTTCTGTCTGCTGCTTCCTCAGATTGATTTTGAATACTCATCTCCTGGTACTGTGATTTACTTCTACACTTTACTTCAGGGTCATTGCTGTGACTATTTTCAGCCAGATACTGTAGTTCTTCCCACCAAAAATTCTCTAGGTCAGTCATCATTTCCTTTTCTTCATAGCTATTACCTATAATGATTACTACCTAGACACTTACTAAGGAAAGTTAGGGCACCAGTGTTTGTGTGGACCTCTCCACCACTAATATATATGTGAAATGAAATAAAAACGTAACAATTCCTTCAATAGCCATTGAAGATATTGATGAGGTACTGTATGAAATACTGCAGTTGCAGTGAGAGGAAGGAAGAGGATATTTATTTGGAGGGAAAAGAACATCTGCAAGTAGAATTGTTAATGTGTTCAGTCAGGAATGTTATGAAGAGCCATCATCGAGGTACTCCCTACAGCCTGCTCTTTATTTCCTGGATAAGTATAAGTATTAAGTGGTCATTTGCTGTTTTTTCAAGAGTGATTCCCACCTGCTTCAATACACATTTTAAAGCTGCTCTGGTTCTGAACAGATACTGTGTTATCAGAGAAATCTGCATTTGTGAAGAGACTGGTAACGTGATGGATGACGAGCAGTACCATCAGAAAGGCAAAGTAATTATTTTGCAGTTAAAATAGTTGAGGGATGCTTAGAAGAAACTGGCTTTTATCCCCATTTGTGCTGCACAGAAGGACTTCCTTGTAAGAGACTGATATATTTCCACGTATAGTAACTGATGGTATGTTATTTGTTTCCTGTGTCCAGTTTGATAAACTGGAATCTGATTTCATAGAGGGTGCGTGCCACTCAAGGCTATTAGATGAAGTCAGTGGAAATGGGGCTTTAAATATTCATTGTGCTGTTCAAGTCCAGATATCCTAAAAAATTAATGTCTGAAGCCTAAAACTTTTAGTATTTCTATTGTCCTGTTATCAAGGGTAAATAGTACCACCTCCCAGGATCATATATAGATGAAAGTGAATCTAGGGAAGCAGCCGGTAGAAAAGGTTCCCATACTGGAGAAGCTGCAAGAGTGGAGACATTATCACTTCACTCAGCCAAAGGCTTGTGCTCTGCTGAGCGGGGTTATAACAGTGCCAGGCTCTGCTATTCCCTGGAAAACCTGCACAGTATGGAAATGCAAATAACTTGAGTCTCTCTGTAAAGCAGTGTTTGCATAAAACATAATGAAGGATGTCATAGGATAAAATCAAGTGCTGAAGAGCTCAAAAGCAGCTGCTGCTATACTGAAGAGTGAAAATGACAGGGAGATTTTTTTGTCTATTTTATTTTATTTTATTTTATTTTATTTTATTTTATTGTTAGAATGTTGTCATATATTTAAGTGCAGAGCACACAAAAACAGAAGATATAAAAGGATGACTGTTATGTGATCATCCTTTTTCATGGAATTTCCTCATGTCAGCAAGTTGTATTTTACAAACTTTATAACAGACTTCTAGTGTAGTTATTATGTTCAACCCAGCTAAGTTCTAATTCTTCATTGTATTATTCAAAAGCATCTCATGCTTTATCTTTAACCAATATTTGAACTAGACAACTTACATTTTCTATATGTTGGAGTTAACAAAGTAACATACAAGATTCACGTCTCCTGTACAAAAAGAAGGTAATCTGTTGGCATTGCATAATGCTTTTCAGATGAGAGTCTCAAAATTTATTCAGATTTGAATTCAAATTTTAAGCTATAGCAAATTGCAGAAGAGTGGGTTTTATTATATTAATAATCTGTCTAAGATAATTACAGTAAGAAACATGATTTTTTTACATATGGAAACTGCCCAAATATTTCAGGTTCTGCAGGGTTGGCAAAACCCACAAGCCCAATCTAATGGTGGTTTTCAATATTATCTCTTCAGAAAAGTTTCTCCTTTTTAAGACTGGCTTTGCTTACTAACACAGGGGATATGCTGGAAGACTTCAAAACTTGTCCTGCATTTATGCTTCAAGAATATTATTGAACAAATTATTCTCTTTTGTACTAAAGTCACAAATAGTATTCTGGACTGCAGCATCTTCAAATCACGTTCTTGTCTTGATTTCCGCAGTCATAACCAAAAAATATATTTTATATTACATTATAAAGTTGGAATTTTTGATTATGAATTGTAATCTTTCTAAGAGCAAGAAATAAAAATCTTTATGATTCAACAGTACTGTGAATCTCAATTGCAGTTCATTTGTACTTCTCAAAAAAGAGGTTTATTTTTATGTTGACACATTCGTACAGTTAATCTAGTGTTACTCCACTAATATGACTTCTAAAAAAATTGATCAAGGAAACAATTCATGTTTTTTCAATGTACTGTGTTACATGCTTAAAAAAATGGAACACTATTATACATCTAACAAAAAATATAATCTATTATTTTATTTTGCTTTTTTTTTTTTATTCTTGCATGAAAGGCTCTCAAAGTGGGTATTAACTTGACTGATATATAACCATCCTTTTGTATCTGAATCCTGTCACTATATTACAAGGCAAAGCATTCACAGCGAGTCTGAGTAGTGACAAGGTAAATATCACTCATTAATGGGGATTTGTAGAACAGTTCCAATTATTGACAATTCATGATATTCCTTTCTCATAATTTGTATTGTATTTGCTTTCTCACAGAATGTGGTAACCTTTCCCTCATATAAACTGATGAGCACATACCAGATACTTTTTAAATCTCCTTTATTTAGTAAAGCAAACATCCATACAAAAGGAGATTTTTTAACATTTGTAAATTTTTTTTAATTTCAATCTTGAATCTAAAACAAATCATCAGAGGAAAGAAGTAAAATTTGAGCTAAAAACCTCCTCTATAAAATGCTAAAAGCCTGGTTTTTTCTGTTACAATAACAACATTAGGGAGATACTGTTTGCTTCAGGAAGGCTCAATTGGATCTCCTTAATTCCTAATTATATTAGGGTTGAAAATCCCAGCAGGACAGGTTAATTGACTCAAGATATGTGGGTTACTCTAAATATCTTCTCTAATGCACGGGGTTTTTTTGATGTGCCTTTGCACATCTGCACGCATTTAAATCATGCATTATTTTAAAAAGTAGATTATGAGCTTGTTGAGTTGTATCTTAGCATAGCCTAGTGGTTACTAAAGGGTATTATTCTATTGCTTCCAATCTAGAAATAAAAAAGGAATACTGAGATTTTTTTTTAAAGCTTGCTTTAAAAGGATTAGTAATGCTCAGTGGTCTTACCCCCCCCCCAAAAAAAAAAAAAAAAAAAAAAAAAAAAAAAAAAAAAAAAGGTAAAATGAAATTCTTAAGCAGCCTGAACAGAAAAATATTACTAAGTGGTAGTATGTGGGTTTGACTTCCAAAGTAAAACATTTTAGCCTTGCTCTTGCCCTGAACTTTTTCTAAGATTTGAAGAGCAAAATTCATTCTTTATTTTCTGTTCTGCTTTCTGCTCTGACATGTTGCATATAGAAATTATATACCTTTAGTTTCTTAAACTTTTGCATTTGGAATAAACATCCTACAAGCGCTTAGAATTTTCTCTCTGTCTGTCATCTATAAAGAAAGTAGTTTGGTGACCTGTAATAATAAGGAATTATTACATTATCTGTAATAATAAGGATTCTGTGTGAAATTATTTTTCTCTCACAACCTGTTTTTTGTTTTTCTTTGTGGCTTTTTGTTTAAAATTGTATTTTGAGAATATAAAGATCACCAATAATTTGCTAACTTTTAAATTCTTTTTCTCTTTTGCACTTGGTAATTGGGCGAGATGTTTTTAGGAGAGCATTTATGACCAGTAAATATAGCTACTGGTTCCTGAATGTGACTGAAAAATCACATTTCTCCTCCTGCTGCTGTAGTTTCAGAACTAAAGGAAATCTGTGAGACAAATGCTCTGGTTAGCAGTCTTCTAAAATGTAGAGTTAGAGGATAAGTAATTTTTTCCTCTCATTTTTAAGACATTTGTCCCCCATCCCTAGAGAGGAAGTGAGTATAATGTGGTTTGCAGCTGAGTGAAATGAAACATAGGAATAAACAGAGATCACTGGAGGTCACAGGCAGTTTGGTGACAAAGCTGAGGAAGCACTGGGATCTGCTGGCTTCTCAGTGGTAGGGCTGTCGTGTGTGCCTGTCACCTGGATAAACCACAGTCATTGCTGCTACTGAGCTCATAACTCAGCTGAGAAGAGCCACGGGGCCACTGAAGTCGGCCAGAATGAGAGTGGTGCCAGCTCTTACAGGCTGTTTGTCCGTGGTCACCTGGCAAAGAAGAGCAGGATGGGAAACAGAATTAGCTTTACAACTTGAAGATGTGTAATCTGGATTTGAGCTGAAGATGAGTTCTGCTCCCACTATCATTATTTCAGAAAAATATGCAAAGTGAATACATTGAAATTACTCTCTTGCAATTCTAGGCTGCTTGTACAGATAAAGTAAGATGTCAGGAATACAATCACATTTCTCTTAGCAAGCACTGCAAGATCCCTATCACAGATAAGCCTTCGTAATTTGAAATGTATCAGTCCTTAGTGTCTGAGCCAAAACACATATATATGTCAGAATAATTAAAACATTTGTTTTACCAACATTAAAAAGATGAAATAGAAAGAATTTTTTGCTAATTTAAAATTTCAAGTTTAATTTTTCTTAAATGAATAGGTGTAGAATTGCTTCGAAGTGAAGAAAAGTGTTAGAAACCTATAATAATACTTAAGGTGTTTCCAACATCTTAGAAAATCCTTATTAATGCTCGATATTATATGGTAATATGAAATGTAGACTTCTTCAATTAGTGCTGCTTTCTGTGAGATAATACTTTGTATATTACTTTTCAACAGTTACTGAAAATGTTTCTCCTTAATGTTTTTCAAAACCAAGAGCAGATGATCCAAGAGATTCGTTTCACTTTTTCACTTCTTATCAACATAGCATAATTTCCTGGAACAAATGTTAAAATACTCAAATACTTACCTAACTACAGCATTCTTCATCTACATATGTTAACTCTTCTGGATCCCTTTATAGTATATGATTCATTTTTCCAAGTTTGTGTGCTGCTTTCTGGTTGTAACCATAAAGTCAGCATAGTAGCACCATCTAGCTTTCTGTTTGCTGCTGTTACATTTCTTAGAAAAATGTAGCAGAGAAATTACTTCAGCTACTAAATAGAAACGTTCTCCCTTGTCCTTTGATAGAATGCTTACTTTTTGGTCTGTGAGTGTCAAGACCAGGAAGCATAGAAGTCAGAGGGGAGCTGTTGAGTTTGTTTGAGTTTTGCAAGCTTTACATAACATCAGATAGTTTGGAATTCTTTTCTGATCTTTTAATCATATGGCCTCACTATAGCAGCCGAAAAATTTAGTTGTCTAGGCTATGTAAGTCTTCTCTGAGTTTTCTTAAAGCAACTACTAGGTAGGGTGGGATACCTTGACATGTTGGTTCATCAGTGGTAAGACACTGGCAATTGAAAAACAGAAAAGATGCACTGAAGGTAGTAAGGTAAACTTTTCTCTGTATATATTGCTCTCAGAACAGTAATTAGTATCTTTGTCATTTCTACTACAATTATTCCTAATTAGTCTCAAGTAAGTTTAGAAGGTAAATCTTTCTAAAAATGCCTGAGATTGCCCACTGCCAGCATCAGGCCTTCCAGGTTTTTTTGAGTTCATTAGCAATCCATATATAACTGGGAGATTTTTTGACTAGTTTTGTGCCATTTGAAACTCCTCTGTGAGAAGATAATCCTCAGCCAGTCTTCTTCATGCATAGAAAAGGGACGATTATCACAAAGATATGTTCTTGCTTCACTAACCAGATAACGAAAACTCTACTGATTCCTGTTTGTCACAGTTGTTGCCTTTTGAAATCTTGATACATGTTGAAGCACTGTGGGATGCAGCAGTCTGCTGTAAGGTGATCCCCTCACAGGAATTGTGGGTATTCATCTCAGCTGGGTCTAAGTAAAACTTAGTCACTCCATCTCACTATGATTTTATATTGTGCACGGTTTCTCTTGTCTGTCCTGTTACTGGCAAATAGGATGCAACAATGTTTGCTTGGTCTAGCTGACCTCTAGTAGCCAAGTTGTCCAAGTAACCTCATTCTCACCTACTCACACTGAGGAACTCTTTTCTGAAAAGTACCTTATAAGTTAATGGGGATGTCTTCAATACAGAAAATCAACAAAAGCATGTATCTCTAAAGGGAATAGTCTCATAAAGAAACTGATTAATGAAGCAAAATTGAGTTGGAGATTTCTTTTACTCTGAAGAGATCATGGGACTTGGTAGCAGAGATAGGGAGACATAATAGCTGGCCAAAACCCAACACAAAACTCAAAAAATGATACAGCAATGCCCATATCTGCACTACAGAACTTCTGGGGTCACTGACATGTTCACAACACTTTGAATTAGAGTTGGCTCATGCTCACACTCAATGCATGGACAATGTGACCTTGTATTTGCTTGCCAAATACTTTTGAGACACTGGGTGAAAGTTTCATTGTAATTTCTGACAGAAAGGCATAAAGAAGTATCAGAGTTTCAGCTGAGTTTGCTTGACTTCAAGGGCAAAAGAGGTGTGAACTACGAAGCTTCATTTCCCCATCCATGTTCAGTCTAGACCTAGCATTACAATCTCAGGTTTGATCAAGACAGGCACTGTAGCTCTAGGTGGCTCTGTAGTGCTGAAGCAAGCTGTATTACTGCAAGGTTTTTTACCACTCATGGAAGATATGTTGTGCAGCTGATGAAATAGTCTTTGTTTGAATTTCAAACACAGTGGACTGTTGAAGAACAAAAGTTGTGTTTGTAAAAAATACAGGATTGGCACCTGCAGTACACAGCACAGAAAATAGCACTGCATATTCAGGAATGCCTGCTCCTTTCTTTACATCAAGGTGTGCCAAAGTGTCAGCTAACATCCTGCACCACAAATCTATATGTAGAGCATGTTTTCTTTGAAAAATATGAAGTGAAAAATCCTGAAGAAGAAAATTTCACAAACTGCTATGAAAATATTCTGGCTGCGAACTTCAGAAAGCTTCATTAAATGTAGTCACTGCTGGACACCTTGTACTGGAAAAAAACTGGCATGGCTGATCTGTAAGTTAACTACAGCATGAAGTTAATATGATTCCTTTGAAACTGTAAGAGCTTTTCAAGAAAACTTATGAAAAGGAGTTAGCCTTTCTTTTCAAGAGTAAATCACAGACAGTTGCTGACTCTCAAGATCCAAGACCATGAAACACTGAGGACAAGCTCGTGAGTATCCCTTTCTGCAAGATAAAACTCATAAACCCCAGCACAGAGTAAACCCAAGTAATTCAAGGACTTCCAATATTTGAAATGAGGCTACTGAGAAAGTAACAGAAAATATAAAAATTTAAACAGTGGATTTATATTTCTGCAGAAATTGGTCAAATTTTTGCCCATAATTAATAAACATTTTTAATTTTGATTCAAATGCAATGGTATATATTTTTTGTTTATTCTGTCAGGGGGTCAAAAAAGTCATTCTTTAGGTGTAACTGTCTTATCTTGCTAAATTCTGACAAACCTCTCCTCATTTTAATATTCATAAAGGAGCATGCACTTATATATATTGAGGTCAAAATTTCATATGTACATTATAAGCTGCACTTTTAGTGATCTATGAAGGTGTTAGTATTATTATACCAAGGTGTCTCACGTGAGTATTCCCTGTTATGCTACTTTGTGCTTAATGCTGGTATTTCATTTTGCTAAATGAATGCTAGCATCTTGCCATGGAGAAAAGTGCTAATGTGATAACTGTCTTCATTTAAACGATTTTACTATTACACACTTTGGCAAAATCAATTTGCTATACTCCATTAGTTTAAAAATTAAATTGAACTTCATGAGAAATGACACATTAAAATTACGTTAATGATTGATTGGGTAATGATAATGGGTTAATGCAAAATTACTATGGAAGGAAGAAGCAGAAGTGTTTATCCTGCTGCTAGATCCTTAGAGAACAGATTATAGCTATGAGCCTGATTTTCAGTGCTTCACACCGTAATTGCTTCTGAGGAGACACAGAGAATCTTTGAAGATCTTAATGATATACCACTGACACTTTAATTGCTAAAAGAAGCCAAGAGAATCCTAATTGCCAAGAGAAGCATTACTAATTAAGGTGTCATTCTTCATTTTTTCCATAGTAATTAATCTGAAATATTTGTAAAAGCTGAGATATAAATTTAGATCCAAACTCACTTAGCTTAATCACAACAGATTTCATGTGAAAAATATCTATGGGTTAGGCAAGGTTGATCATAAAACTTAAAATATTTATTTTCTTATGAAAAATTATGCTTTGCTTTTGCTCATAACTTTTTAAAAAATGAAGTAAAAGAATTGAGAATAAAGAATCTGTTTTTATTTACAGGTAATTTATATTATTGTGATTTATTTACAATTTATTAAATTGTGATTCAACTCATATTAAAAAATTGTTACAACTATTTATATAGGGTGTTTCTTTTTTAATATTTCACCTTATAGCTCCACACTTATGAAATGTTAAGATGGGTTTTCTTCAGTTCTGTGATGGGCAGAGTGATGCAGGTTCAGTTGTACATGTATTGTCTTTAGATCATAACTGTAGCAACACGTCCAATATCTTCTTGTCTTCACTAGGATGGACTATGCATAACTGATTAGGTATAGAAAATCCCCATGATCAGTACTGCATGTATGTCAAATCCTTCTTTGGCTTGGCTTTGCTGAAGTCCTTATTCAACCTCACAAAGTAAGCAGTTGGGGTGAGTGGTCATGCTGGTACCTGTCCATTTCCTGTATACTGGGTTTTGTAGCTTGTTCTCTTCTCAGCTTCTTTAGTGCAGTTATTCACATCCTCACTGTGTCTTAAACTCTTCTTTTGGATTATCTCTCATGGTTTACCTCAATGGTGCCTTGCATTCATATATAAATGCCAATTCTTTTTACTCTTGTTATGTAGTATCTCAGAACTTATGACCAAACATCTCAGTAACCCATAGAGCTAGGTAGACTTTTCTAGTTTATACTATCAATTTTTAGTTTGCAATTCTTTACTTTAAAACTCTTTCCATCTCAACTTCTTGGTCTTTGTGTGCATGTGTTAGTAAAAGAGTGAAAAACCTTTGGCAACAATTCTCAGCTCATTTAAAAAAAAAATAATAATAAAAAAAAAATAATATCATTTCCAGGCCATAAAGATGGTGATGAGCTCTGCTGCAGCATCACTTAGGACTTGTCATCATAGTTTATGGGACTGGCTCCAAATTCATGTCTTCTCCACATGGGATGCACCATCACTGCTGAGTGAACTGGTCAGCTGAGTACCTTCTAGCAACAGCCACTTGTTGGCAACAGTAGGATGAGATTCAGCCCTGTACCAAGAAGACTAAAATTACATGTGATAATCCCATCATGGAGAAAGAAGAATTAAAGAATTAATGGTTCCAAGAGCAGTAAACTGGTCTTGTCTGAGGCACCTATGAAGGATTTTTAGTCACTGATGGCTACCAAAATTATGTTAACCCAATACAAAGAGATGGTAATCTGGAAGATCAAACTCTGTTTGGCATTTGTCTCCTTGACTACAAAGGGAGCCAAGTGTGAGGTGTGCCCGTACAGAGCTGTTCCGAGTCTCAGTGATTGCTGGGGATCTGGTAATCACCTCATACACGTTTCTGGTGGTGTAGTTCAATCTCTGTCCTTCCTTGCCCTAGACTTACAGCACCTTTGTGGCTGGAATATGTGAGGTGCACTAACTGAGCACCACAGCTGATTTCATTTAATGCAAGAGGAGTCTAGTTCACCTCCTGTGGATCAATTCTGCAGCATGAACCAAGTGCTACAACTTTTGGGCCATAAAGGGATTTTCTTCAAAAGCACACTCCTTTCTCAGACTAATTTACCAGTGTAGATAAAACCTTTTTTTCTTTAGGTACTTGATTTAAGTACCTGAAGGGGATTGGGCCAAACTGGACAACAAGTTTGCAAGAATCTTGCAAGAACTTTGGAAAGTTATTAATGTGCAAAAAATTTTTTCCTATATTTTCATTGAAAACAGCAAAGCTGTTGGTAACTTAGAAGGTAAAATGATCCAGTAATATTTTACTGAAGATAGACCTCAAGTTCACTAAATTGTAGGGGAGGGATTGAGAAAATACTTTGATTTGTAACGGGGGACTTTTTCCTAAAAAACTAAGTAATAGCTTTTACATTTCATCTGCATGTGTTTTTCCTACCAATTAAGTAGACTAGATGGGCTGACCAGTCAGTGCTATGTGGATTCAAGGTTGTATTAAAAAATTAATTGTTGTCATGCTGTAGCAAAATGCATGGCTTATTACATCCTCACAGGGGAGATCATGATCTGAGTAATTTCATGGACATGAGGTGAAATAGAGGCAGGACATTTTTTCTGACTATGCATCGTTTGGTTTAGTAAAATGAAAGCATAAAGTAGGCTGTTTATTTTTAATACAATAAATAATGAAATTTATCATCTCAGAAGTGTTCTAAAATTTGCAGTAATAAGTTCAGAGTATATGGAATTTCACAGTAACTACAGCATAATTGAGGAGACTCTGGTCTGACTGGAAAGTTCAGGTTGGCTTCTGCTGAAATGCCTTCCTGCTATTGTTGCACAATTCCCATAGCTTTGTAAAAGCAGCATTCAGAGCAAAATCTGACTTTCAGTTTTCCTTGAATTTACTGCTCTGTAAATGCACTGAAAGTATGCTGACAGTATCATTAGAATGAAAATGTGTGCAAGTGTACCTGCTTCACAACCTATTCCAGAATTATATATGGTAGACTCTATGTGTTATTTTGTATTTTTATTTATTTCAGATTAAAATTTGTAACTTTTTTGCCATCTAATTTTTTTTGGAAACTTGTCTAGAAACTTCTCTTACATGCATGAGTCTGTAGTAATGGAGATGTAAATTATTATGCTATTCATAACATTATGCTGTACATAGTCGCCTAAGCAATATTCTTATTTTCCCAGACTGCAGGAGAAATCATCATTTAAATAATTGTTTTAGATTTTGTTTATATTGCTTTATTCTTCTACAAATAAGCATATCGCACATATCCTGCAGGTGAAAGATAGAGTTTATTTATTAGCCTTTTTTTATCAGGTGGGAATTGTTTCTTGATACCATACACTCATCTGTGACATCAAATTTAAGAGAGAGTTATTTTCACCTGACATATGTTGACACTGCATATGGTCAGGCCTGGCCTGGCATTATTTCTATACTGGGAGTACCACTCCTATTAACTGCAAGGATGAGGGCATGCCACCTACCTCTTATGCCCTTCTGTCTCTTGTGCTGCCCATCTGTTATTTCTAGGAAGGTAAAATTCACCTAATTTTTGTGTTTTGGAATATAAGCCTTTTCAAAATCAAATGAACTTATGGAAGTAAAATTATTTTCAGAAACTAAAAGAATGTGACCAATCTAATCCACCCTGTTTGTCAGAATGCTGCCTCAGAAACTGTAGAGTCAGCTGTGCTCTTGTGGGTCTGCGGGTGGATTTCAATTCGTAATACTCTATTCTTTATAGGCAAAAATAATTCTAATGCAATACTGAATGTAAGGGCAGAGGTATTTTTTTAATAAATTAAATTATGTGGTTTGGGTTTTTTTTTCCACAGTACTATAGTTTCGATTTTTCAAGTATTGCATTTATTTTTGACATAATAGCAGAGCCCCATGGTCCTGCACTACTCTTGTTTTGTTCAAATAGTATGTTTGTCATAGCTACCTCCCTCTAAATAGTCCACATCCTGCTAAATGTCAACACAATTGTGTTGGCAGATCAATTCTCTACCATTTCATCAGGGGCCTTGAGTATATCTCATCCCCAAATAGGCATCACCTTGGTAGGCTGCCAGTTCTGCAATGACATTGGTGTAGTAATATTTACAAAGTTATGCACTAGTAGCTCACTCGGTCTTTTTATTTAAGTAAAAATTGTAAAGAAGAACTTATTCCGTACTGCAAATGGTCTTTTTTCTGTGCTTACCATCACAAACCTGTTTTAATTTAATCCCATTTTAAATTAACTTTGTGGCTGCTCAGCAATGTTACTCAAAACCTCATCTAATCTGGCCTTGAACACTTCCAGGGACAGGGCATCCACAACCTCTCTGGGCAATTTTTTCCAGTGTCTCATCACCCTCACAGCAAAGAATTTTTTCTTAATACCATATCTAAACCTACCCTCCTTTAGCCTAAAGCCATTTTCCCTTGTCCTATCACAGCACACCCTTGCAAAAAATCCCTTTCCTGTTATCTTGTAGGTTTCCATTACGTTCTGGAAAGCTGCTCTAAGGTCTCCTCAAAGCCTTCTCTCTCCAGGCTGAACAACCCCAAGTCTCTTAGCCTTTCTTCGCAGGAGAGGTACTTCATACCTCTGTGACCCTCTTGGTGCATCTTTGTGACCCTCCTCTGGATTCACTCCAGCACGTCCTTGTCCTTTTGTTGGTGGTCATGAGGCTGGACACAGTGCTCTGGGTGGGGTCTCAAGAAAAATGCATGTGTGTTAATTCCTGCACATGTGCGGTTAACTGCTGTGCATGGTTTGTCTTTGGAACAATGGATAGCAAAGACCTCTAAGACCGCCTTTCATGCTGCTGTTTGTATGGACTAATCTGGGGACAAATTGGCAGGGGAAGGGTCCTGGTAGGGGTAGGTTTCAGTTCCACCACTAAGTCTCCATTGGGGTCAGACCAACTTCTCTTCCGTTCTACATGGAGAGCTTCTCTGATAATGTTAGAAGATTGCTGCCTCAAAACTGTTGTCTGCTTTTTTTCATAGTTTTTTCCAAAGATGAAAATCAATATGGTTTTGATGAGAGAAGTGTACCTTCTCCTAGATATACAACTAGTTACCCTCTCTCAGTAAATCAGTGACTTAGAGGTTAGTATTTTTATCATGGGTTACTACATTTGTGATTTTAACAATTTTGCGATCTTTTTAGGTTAAAAGTCTTAAGTAGAATGCATGATGTCGTAGACCAAATGAAAGAGAGTAAGAAACTTGGCTCAGTTTTTAGTAGTTTTGGTGTAGAGAAGTGTGCCTAAAAATGTACTCCCCTCAGCTGGATAGCTGACAGCAATTCTCAGATAAAGCTGAATGTTTGTAGCTCTCTTACTTTTTTTATCTTGTTTAAAGTCTTAGTTTTGAAGGGCAGAGTAAGATGTGAAGCAAAGGTCTAAAGATTTAGGAGTACAGAATGATTCTTTTTATATTAAGGGCAATATGCTGGGCATGGGATGTCATTTTACAGATCTTTTAGTCAAGCCATTTAGAAAAACATTCTGAGTAATGGAGTCCTCCAAATGAAATTGGAATTTTGCAAGCTACGCATCTGGGACAGGCATTGTTACAAATATTACCAGTAGCTGAGGACACTTGCTAGGCTAATATCTCTGCAAATGTTACATACATTACAACTGGGTTGTTTTTTTTTTCACTACTGATGAAAATGAAAAAAGCTTCAGAGGAAGGAAACCAACAATTTCTGTAAATGCAGATTTACTGTTGTTTTGTATTTTGAGAAGCAATGGATCCATTTTCAAACAAAATAACTGTGATCCTTAGATTAGAATTGGATGATTAAGTAAATAATCATGTAATGTAAAACTTTATTGTCAGTGTAGAATGTGGGTGTTCAACTTAATCAGAAATGTTACAGTCATTTTTAATTGAGCTGTATATAATCTCCTTAATGGAAGGCTTGTTTTTTTAACTTGCACACTCAATGTATTTTAATTGAACACCTGATTGTTGCCATCAACACATTAACATCTGGACACTGTTTTATGCATGTAGATACACTGATTAAAACTCAGCAGAGAAGCAGATAATGAGAAAATAAAATGACAACATTATAGAACATTTTCAGCCATATTTTTTATTATGTATTGAGAAGCTTTTAATTATCTTATTTCATTTAATTAGTCCCACTGCTTAGGTCATTTGTTTTTTATTGATACGGCATGTCAGCAACTTCGCTAATTGGTACAAAATGGCATATGACTAAACTGTCTTGTCTAGTTTGGTCCAAAAGAATTTCTTATCTTTTTTTTACATTCCTGAGACTTTTTATTTATTTCACAGTCTTTTCAACAATATAAAAAATATTTTGACAGAGCAGCTTGATTTAAAACTTAACATTTCACTTTTCATTTTTGCTTCTGAGTTAAAGATTCTAAAGAAAAAGTATTTGCTTCCTAACATATTTTAGCATCAGAAAATAACACTACATTTTACAGCTTTTAAAAATTTTAGTCTTTCTTCAGAGAGAAAAGTATTTTAACACATTTTTTATCATTAAGACCTTAAGCACAGTTTGTCAGCATTTGCAAATTTAATCTGGAAGAAAAGCAACAGTCCTGTGCCCCTCCAAAAATTGTATGTTAGGGGTTAGGGATCTGTTTTGCACTGTTTTGTTTTAAACCAGTGATTTAACAAATCTGACAACTCTTTGAGTATAGATGAGCTCAAGTTATATAAACATTTTAGTGCATAATATTAATTTCCTGTTGATTATTAACACACACCTTATAACAACAGAGATATGTCAGTGTAATTGATAAAAAAAGATTTTTTTTTTTTTGCATGAGAGAATTTCTTTGAATAAATGATTGTAGATCTCCTTGTAATTTTAGATTCTTCTGTTCCAAATCATCTTTTATATTTTCTTGGAAGATGTAGCATTTTTTTTACTCAATAGTTTCTCAGGATGTGTGTAATCTCTCTGTACCAGGCAAAAAAAAAAAGTTACAGCTTAACTAATTAACATTTTTTTGTTTTCCAGATACTGATACTTTTGCAAATAATTTCTAAGCTTTTTGAGTTGTTGGATAATCTTTATAATGTATGTGTTCAACTGTGTTGGCACTTCAGCAGATGAAGTAACTCATCATTATGCAATGAATGTTCTCCCCCTAATTTGAGAATAAATGTATTATTAATATGTATGACTCTGTGCTCTCACAGATTCATGATTTGTGGAACAATAAAAAATTCTACTAATTTAAAATACTCATTTTAAAACTATTTGAAATATAAGTTTCATACTCCTTGCCCTGAAGTGTAATTTAACCACTTTTTGTGATTACACAGTGTCATTTTCTTTTCTCTTCAAGTTTGTCACAAACAGGTAACAGGGATCAATTTGAACCAGATTTTTTTTAGTCTGGGCCGTGGCATTTTACATGTCCTGACTTCCACAGGAGGGCAGCATGGTTAAATCAAGGGAGAAGATGGGATTATAATGCAGCTAAATTAATCTCACTTTTGCTTGTTTATATTGTCTTGTGAAAGTGTTTATAATTGAAAGAAGTGCATGTTTTCCTGGCCAGCACAGGTAAAGGAACTGCATGTTCATTTTAGATGTTTCAAAGTGTAGCTTCTTAGTACCTTATAAACATTAAGTTTTTCTCTGTATATACATGATCTATTTTGGAAGGAGGTTTTAAAATATTTAGTGTGGGAGTTATTAAAACCTTGTTGTGCTAAAAATTTAACTCTGCAAATTCAAATAAATTTCATTATAATATTGTGGTAAATCAAATATTTGGAGAGTGGAGACAGCTGTTCTTATATGCTTACAGGAAACAAGAACTGCTCTATCCTCTGATGCTTGACTGAGCTATACCAGGAAATGAGTCCTTTTGTATCTGTTTGTCTTAATATACACACACACACATACATAAAATTATTTTTTGGGAAAGAGATTAAAAAATCTCTATTTGGGATTTGAACAAAAATTATGAGTAATACTAAAAATATTTATTGTAATTTTTGTTTTTAAATTGATCACCCAAATACCCATAGAATACATTTTATTCGTTCGTATTATTTACAAATAAATGCCATTTTCCAAAAAGTATTTCTAAAACTTGAAGTAAGGATAAGCTGCTTAAACCTCCCCTTGCATCCAGTTCATCAGCGCTACAGCTTCTATTTTCTCTTAGATTTTACGGATTTAAAAGAACTATTTAATGGCAGTTTTGTAGGTGAATATCACTGCAGTGTTGCAGTTTTGAGGAGACAGTTACTTGACACACAAGTCTGTGCAGCAGCAATGGACTGACCCAGCAGATGGCTCTGATGCTCCCTCCCAGGTAGTATTCTGTATTCCTGATCTCCTACTTCTGCACACCAGTCACAAATCAGTTCCAGTTTAGTAACTCCAGTGGGGAAACAGCATTTGAATGATTTTTTTTCTGCATATTTGTCGTGATAATGAACTTCTGACAAAGAGGAAATTCATGCTGTTTTTATAGGCTTATATCTCTCTTGCATAGCTTTTGTTCCCCCCCCCCCCCCCCAACCACCACCCAAACCAAAACCATCTTAGGAATTCTTTCCTAATTATATTAATCAATTTTTGAAATCCTAAATATCATGAAGAAAGACATAAGGAATTTTCTCAAAGAGGATATGTTTTTTCAGTGGTGCATTTCTGTTGTTTTCTGGTAGAAGTCCTGTGGAAATAAGTTTTAGATTATTTGCTTCTGTGTGGCATTTCCAAGGATAAATATCCAATCATTTTAACGGTTCTGAAACAAATTCCTGTAGGCTGAAGTCTCTCTCTTCCAGTGCCACAAGAAAATTGCTGATTAGTACTAATGGGTGCCAGTTTCAGTGTGAACCATGCGAGCTACTTTCAGGCACAGCTACTTGAGATGTGGAACTTTGCTACTGGGTGTAGATTTTAAAAGTTTAAAATGGTTGAGACAATGATTATGGAAATTAATTGAAGCAAAAATCCATTCAAAAGTTTCAAAAACAGATGCCATTTGTAGATGAAGGAACATCTAGAGGCAGTATCAGCATGAATATATGAGGAATCTGTGGGAATATATACATGCATGCTTCCCTCCATGTCCTGTTGAGAACAAGGCACAGGCCTGAAAGTGCTTCTAAGTGGCCATTTCTATGTTCTTTTGGTGAAGTTTCTTCCAAAGTGACATGGAGTCAGAAGTCTGTTTCTCTGCCATCTTTAAAATTCTAGATGTATTCTAATTAGGAAAGTTTTTTTTAAAATGGATGCTTTCAGAGAACTGATTTGCTGGGTAATACTATGAAAGCTTTTTTCCTACTTTTACCCTTGTATTGCCATCAAAAGATGGCCAGGAGTGTGAAAGTACTTTTTTGAATCTGGTTTTTGATGAAAACATCACCTACAGATGTCATTCTGCACCAGCAGTTTTTTTGAGACAGAATGACTCTATTAGAATATTAGATTAGCCTTACTGGCTTGGACCAAATGTTCATCTAACCTGTCTTCCATGGTGGCCAGCATCAGATGACTTGGAAAATTTATAAGCGTAATTTCAGTATTCTTTCACACTCCACCCATCTGCAGATGAAGGACTTTCTGAGCCAGATATGACTCTTGGCATATGCAAACAATCATTGCCATTAAATTTCTCTTTCACAGCCTGTCCAGGAATGCCTAAAATGCACAATGAAATGTAACTAATTTGACTTCATGGAAACAATTCCTCAATGGTGGCACTGCTGTGCAAGAGTGGAAATTCATGTCTGGCACTATTCCTGCATTCCTCAGAGGTGCTCGAGACACGATGGAGACAGTCCACACCACTGATACATGGGCAGCATTGTGTTTTCTTGCTGTTGAATGCTGGGTAGAAGGAAAAGTGGTAGTCATTAGATCCAATGTTTACATGAGGTCTGCTAAATTAAAAGGGAGTTTTCCAGTGTATGAAAGCATGAAGTGTCAAAATTTTAATCCAGAAGAAAATCATAAATTTCCCAAGTAAAAGCTTTTTGTTTCTTTAACATGGAGAGAGACTGCTATTTCAAAGATTGTGGATGAATTTCAGAAAGGTAACTGCATTTTTGCCACTGCTGCTTAAATTGTACCCTAATGCTTTTCATTCTGGATGGTTCTATAGTTCCAAAACAAAAAAGAATTGTCTTCTGCCAAGTATGCAAAACATTTTGAAATCTCTATAGTCAATGTCATCTCTTTTCATTATTAGATAAGTTCAACCATTGCATCCACAGAAGTCTTACCTCATAGAATTGGCTGAAAAGAGCATACAGGTTTATTATTCGGAATTGTGCTTTAGAATGAATAATTTTGTCAGCCTGCAAATAACAAACATTTTCCATGAATGTCACATGGTTGACTTTTCATGATTCCTAGGCACAGAAAACCTCCTTCATATCATCTCTTTTCGCCCAACTAGTTACAACATCTAAGTTAGGAGTCTTTGCACCGTAGGGGTCTGGGAGAGCCCAGGGAGACAGAAGGGTGCTTCCAAAGGGTAAACTGCAAAGTTCTGAAGAGAAAACATACCCTGAGCACTTTACACTGGATCCGTACAAAATACAAGGGAAACACGTTCACTGGAAGTGGCAGAGTGGAGTTGCAAAGACAAATATATTTAATTTGCTGTTTCCCTTTAGAACATTTCCTTTTCACTTTCTTTTTTTTCTTTTATTTTTTTTTTTTTAATCATAAGTGTGTTGCATGTTTTGACACACAGTTAAAAGGCTGAACAGCTTTACAAGCTTCTGAAATGCATTTTCCAACTTCTGGAAGATAAGGGCTGTTGTGAGGCTTTCCTGAGTGTTTCTCTCTGGTGCACTAGGACCTCAAGTTTTGAACAGTCTTGCTCTTTTCCACTTCGGTTTCTCTCCCAACAGAAATTAATGTGGAAATACTAACCTCCTGCACTGGACATGTTGTGAGGAGTAATTGCTTGGTTTATAAAGCACTTGAGTAAGTGTCAAGTAATGCTCCTATTAGGAGAATAATGCTATGTAAGTGAGAACTTGCTAAACTGATTTGTTTCAAAGCTTTGGCGATGTTTTTAAGTGGTGGTTTTAATTGAATTCTTTTATGGTTTGTTTTTGTTTTTAAAATCCAGCTATCAAGAATTTTAAAAAATAGTTTGAAAACATCATATCGTTCTGAATAAGCAACTTCTGTGTGCACAAATTAAAGGAAAGTGCTAGACTCATTCATTATCATGATTTCTGTCCTTCCTTTCAAATCACAAATAGGGATGCCAAGTTTAAAATGCCTCCTTTGCTAGTTTTGATATACCACTTTGTACTAACTCATAAGTACTTCAAAATACTTATGATAATGACAAGAAATGTTATGCAAATACTTAGAATTTACTGTCTTTAGAATTAAAATGTGTGTATCTCATTCTTTCTAGCATTTTGTTTTTAAAAAATAGCTCTGCTGTGGTCTGTATTCTTTATGAAATTAAAATTCTATCAATACAAAAATGGCAGTGAAAAGAAGTCCATAACTAGTCAGAGATAATCAAAGCCAAGTATCATTCCTGAAGGAGGTCACTGCTCTTACTATCATCTATCACCAAAGTTTTCAACACCTTTTGACCGTTTCCATTGTTGGCTGTGTATGACCTAGACACAAAAGTCAATTTTTCATTCAAACAAGGTCTCAGCAATTTAGGCTTTCTAGATCACAAATAATATTGTTGGCTGTCAGGAGAAAAGGTCATAATTTTTTTCTATGTGATTGCAGTGCCATGTGCTTCCAGTGAGGGGGAGAGATGTCTACGCTGGACATCTGGCTGCTTCTGAGTACTCAAGATGCTAGCAAATTCTTTAAGGTCTGTCAGTGTTAAGAACTGTTTCCACAGCCAAAGTGAATGCTCAAGGGAGAGCAGTGTCATTTTAATTTTTTTCTACTACTTCAACATCAGAATTTAAATTTAGGTTTTCACTTTGAAAACCAGACTCTTAGCTCTGGCTTTCTGTGCTTTTGTGGTCATGGACTGTTATCTTTTTAGATGAAATTAAACCAAGAGATCACCTTCAGGAGTGTACCCATATATACAGCAAAACACTGGTAGCTGTGTTGTCCATGGGTTCAGTTTAGAGCTAGTCCAAAGTAAACTGCCTCAAAAAGCACAGAGGGGTGGATGTCAGTTCCTCAGCACTAGCTGTCTTGCAGTAGTGCTGCATTACCTGTTTACATTGCAACTAGATTACATTAGAATCAGAGTGCTTTCTACATCTGTGTTGCTGCCGAAGGTATTCATTCTTTTATTGCCTGGAATTCTCTCAAGGCTAAAGGTTGTTTTTCTGTCTTGACAAACACTCATATTTACATGCCAAATAGGTTTCATGATATGACATAAATTAGATTAATAATTCTCAAGTTGCCATTGTAGTTACTTCACAGGTTCCATAAGTACTGGCATGCATATTCACAAATGGTGAAGCACTTTAGAGTGCAGTAAGATATCACTGTTAAAGAATCTAGGGATATCAGATTGTCCAGCATTCTTAAAACCATTTATACTGTAAGTGAAAAGTGTTTAGCAGGAAAAAAAGCCACACATTTTCCCGTTCATACGATGAGTATCTTGCTTATTGGAATAAATGGAACTGGTTTTTGTGGCTGTGGTGTTTTTATTACTTGACATTCTTCAACATTTCTTTATTCTTAGAAGGCATAATTACAGTAGTTTAGGCTGATTGTTTTTCATTCCGTCTGTTGAAGACTTATTTAGTTCTCTTTCTCAAGAGCACAGAAAGGACTAAAATGAATCTGAGAGTGTTTACAGCTAGGTTTCTTATGACCCAGGTCATATTGTTGTCTTGAATCAGTTTTCTCCTCGTCCTCATCTGAAAACAAAAAAATTTCTTAATCTTGCAGGGTTAAATAAAAGGAGGAATGCAGTGCAGGGAAGATTCCTTTTATGCAAGGCGAGGGGATGACTGAAAGTGCCTGTGGGCATTTGGTCCCCATTGGCTCTCTCAGCGAATGCAATGATGCCCACGGATAGCCTGTATTGTTGTCAGTTAAATGGGATCATGAGTGTCTGAAAGGTGTTTGAGAATGAACTGAAAATCATTTTCACAAGTGGATGATTACTTCTGCCACATGTTAACCGAACTCTATCAGAGTGGCCCAGATTTTTGAGACTGCATTAATTGCTCTTTCAACCTTGACTGAGGTTTTTCTTTAAGAAAGGCCTCTGCTGGACTAAACTGCTACACGTATTGATTTTTCTTTCTATATTTTTTTCATTGTTTGTGATAAATGAAGCCTTTTACAAGTAGAGAATTTATCATTCAAGACGTAGATAGATTGCTTCATTCCTTAGAATAAAAAGGCTGGTCTAAAAATTATCTCTGTAGAAGGAGTAAGTCCATTCTTATTTCTCCTTCAGTGAATAGCTCTGGTATTCCACACACAATTATGCTTTTTTAGCTATTCATTAGTGCTGATTTTTTTCATCAAAAAGTGGAAGTGCACTCTCGCAGTGAGGTGAGGACTTAGAGCAAATAAGCTTCCATCTTCCTTCCTGTGTATGTCATCACATAACTGAAACTGAACTATAATATATAGCAACATGAGTTTGCATTTTGGTAGCACAAGGAAATTCACTTTGAGATATATTCGAACTTTATATAATTACAACATGGTTGTGCCCAGACTTTTTAAAGAAAATGTTTGTTTGTTTTATTTGTTCTCTTTCTGGGGAAGAAAATTATACTGAGATGATATATAAAACATTTTTATCTGTGTATTTCTGTATTTTGTAGTGGAAATGTAATTTCTTTTAATTTTATTTGTTTTCCAGGGAAACTAACTGTAGATATTAAATAGGAGGTTTTTGTACCATATTGTAAGCATTGTGAGGTATAATCATGTAATTCTGTGACTTCATACAAATCCGATTTTTACTTTTTTATTTGGGAGTGAGTGAAGAGAAAGAAAGCAGTATTAAATAATATTGGAGAAAAGAAGATTGCAGAACTATTTTTAAAAGAAAAAGTCTCAGAAAAGTGATTGCATGGTTTGTATATTTGGTTGCATTTTCATGTTACAAAACATGTTAGAAAATCTTCACATTGGGGTGATATTTAATGACTCAACATATTTAATCAAGGTCCTATTTTCTATGTGATCAGTAAAAGCAGTTGTATTAGTCTTGAATTTCTGGAAATTATTTGAGTAATATAAGAAAACTGAAGAAGGCTATCACACATGCATACTAACTATAAATATACTTTCTAATGTGCATATGTACAGACAGGTGTTATGTGTACATATCTCATTTATTATATATTTTTACAGAATATAAGTCTTTCATCAATATATGTTTCAATGTACATGAAAACATCAATCTTTGCTCCTTGTCAGAATATTCATTAAACATTCTCAAAACATGGTATTAAAGAGAAATCAAAACAAACCTAAGCAGTTGCTGTTAGAATGTTCAGATACAGGGGAATTACTTTAGTGTCTTCCTTCCCTGTGTATGGCTGAACTTTAATAATTTAAGAATTATTTTAGATTTTCCCAACTTTGGAACGCAAATCAGAGCAAGAAAAATTGAAGCAAATAGTGTGGTTAGTGTTTAAAAATATGGAACTAGCACTTCTGAATATCAGTTTCTTGTTTGTATTGCACAAAATCTTTTGCCTAAAGGTACAGTGTTTGAATGAATGGCTGTTCTGTGTTTCTTTTTGCTGCTGAGGATGTTTAAAATAGTCTGAGCAACTGATGCTGTGCATTTTATGTACATTATTTTGGATGGAGAGAGTGGCCGTGGCTTCTGGGTGAATACAGATACACTTATGGGTAGAGGAATAGCAGCTCTGAGTTCGTGACTGTGAGAGTCTGTTCTGGTTTGCAGTACTGGGATTTTCCTGACACTCATGAAAAGTTATGCCCATCTTAAAAAGAAAACATTCTTCAGCTTAGCTCTAAGACTTAGCTCACTTCTGAATCTGTCAACCTATTAATTTTCTGCTCCAGTCCTGAAGCCTAAGTGTCATTTAATTGTGAAAACTGGCTGTTGTAGATTTTTTTCTTTTCTAGACATCAACTGTATTTTCTACAGATCCTAGATGTTACTGTCTAAATATAGGAAGGTTCTCGAATATTCTTAGGTCCATTGTTTCCCCCTTTTTCTCTGGGTTTTTTGTTTGTTTGTTTGTTTGTTTTTTGTTTTTTGGGTTTTAGTTGTTTTTTTTTTTCTCCAAATAGAAAAAGAATGAGAAAGAGAGGCTCAAAGAAGACTCTAGAAACCTAGGTTGGTCCTTTCGCCTAAAAATGTTAGACTTTTGAGTAAGAATTAGTCTCTCTATCTTTCAGGAGCAGACACCCTTAAAATGAGCACAGAATATACCCCTTGTAAATGGTTGAAACTTTGTGCATTAGAAAAAACCTGGTCTCGTTAGAGATGGCACTGGAAGAGGGATAAATAAATTAGATAAATTAGAACTGTGTGTTTATAATGATTTGTAAAACCAGACAGCATAAATCTTTACATTTCTATACTAAATTCCAACTTTGTGTCATGAGTATTATTTTCTTTGTTACTGTCTTATGTAAGATCTGTGAATTTTAAGCTTAGGTAGTTAATGTTCCACTCCTTTGTTTCTCAAGGAAGCTCTTATTTAGCACCTTAGTTGGAAGTGATTTGTAGGAGGAATATAAGTGCACATTGCTATTTAATTTCTTTTTGTGGGCTTTATTATTTTATACTTTTGAATTTACTATATCTTTTATTATTTCTGCCTGTACTGCAGAACTATAGGTGGTATATCTTACACGAAGAGTAATTTAAAAGGCAGCCAAGTAATATAAAAACATCATCTTTTCTCTGATAACAAATGTTCTTTTAAGACCTCTTATTTTAAAAGCACATTTCTGCAGCAGGATCAGTTAATAATGAGAAAGAATTAGAATAGAGTTTCTAAGGTTGGGTTATTTATTTCCTGATGTGCAAGAGGCAAGAAGCCTTTGTTAAAATATGGCTTCTTCACAGTCATTTAAGACATGCCAAGAGGGTGGGAACATGGTCAGGATATCTTTGTTCTGTAGCTTTGGAGGACTGTGTATTTTCAACTGGGTTTTCAAAATACAGTTTCAAAATAAGGCAGTTACCTTCTGACATGTATCAGAAAAATCTTCATGGTACTCCAGGGGATGCAGGGGGATGCAGTGGCAGAAGCACCAGGAAGAACAGGGCAGTCTTAGGACTGAGAGAGACCAAAGGCCACCTGTAGACTTTTTACTTTTCTTCCTCAGGTCGTTAAGCTTCGAGGCTATGTGAAATTCATAATTTATTTCCTCTCTGACAATAGTGAAGAGATTAGCATGGCAATAGCAATGTTGTGTGCATTGGGGAAAGCAAATGCTCTAAAACATGTATGAAAAGGAAAACTTTTTGTATTTTGTAGGAGAATGTGTTGCCGTAAGTCTGTGAGGTAAATGCTTTCTTAGTTGCAAAATATTATGAATTTTAAAATAAACCCTAGTAGGTCCTTTTTTTTGTGCCCGTTCTGACATAACCCTTACTCTTTCTTTTCATTGAATTTATGATAGTCACAGAATTAAGATTTTAAAAAGACCATGATTTTAAAAAGACAAAGATTTTAAAAAGACCACTAGACTATTCGAAGAAGGCCACATCAACTGGTAATTGTGTACACAAAGTCAATGATTTTTCCCTCTCATACAAATAAAAAGCAGGGTAACCAAGTAAGGTAGACCTTCAATACAGGTGTAGCAGAAGTTGAAGAAGGACAATCACTGGTGTCATAATAATAAGGGAGACACTACATAATCTGACAAACAATTAATAAGCAGTACGCTGAACATTTATTTTAGATATAATATATCTGTGATGCCTAATGTAGGAGAAAAGGTTCTTGAGAGTACACCCAGGACTGGTATAAAAAAGGTTTTGCCTTTATCTGTCTTACTCATTTCACATAAGATGTTGGTTCATTGCTCTCTTTTTTTGACTGAGGTGCAAACTACCAGGCAGCAAAGCCAGAGAAGTGAGTAGAGGGCAGCAGACCATAATTTCTTACCAGAGAGGCCCATGTTCATCTGTCAGTCATCTGACCAACCATCTCTCAGCCTAGTTATTACTACTTCATAGTGTAGATACCAGCATCCTCTGGGGAGTGCCCTGGGAGGCCAGCATGCTTTGCTCTGAGCAATCATTGTTCTGCCTTTGACCAGCCTAGCTGTACCAGATGTCCTTGACAGAAGCTGGCCAGCCAGAAGGGACATCTCATATGTAATATTTTACTCTCCTGTCAGGTTTTAAGCAGCAGATCCTTACCACTCATGGGCTCTTGCTTATAATCTCACATCGCATCCTTTTCTTCTTGCTGTCTTTATTAACCACAGTGCAACATGACCACAGTGGCAGAAAAAAATGTCACTATAATGCCAGAAAATTCACTGCAAATTCTTGAGTAATTGTGCTCTCTCTACCACCAAACAGTATCTGCCTCTGTGGTTTTCTCATCTCACTGGTTGATACTCCCGATTATGTCCTCTAATTCAAAGCCTGGAAATTGCTAAAATCACAAGGAGTTTTTGTAATCTAAGAGCCTTTATAGTGAAGTGCTTCTGTTTGGGAAATTAGATTCTACTTTACTCTGAAAAAAAAATTAATCTTGTGTGTCTGCTGACATTGTGTTATGTGAGCATTTTATCACACTATCTCTGGGACTGACTTCTCACTAGTAAATCTGTGGAAACCAAATGGAATAAAAACTCTGGAACATCAGCTTTTCTAACGTGTAGTATTTCTGTGTAGTCAAAAGTGTTCTACTTTAAGCTACTTTTTCTATTTTTCAGATAAAATTGGTGAAATAAAAAGTGATAAGAGATTAATCTTCACAAACATGAGATAATTTTTCTCTGATTTTTGTCTTGTTTTGAGTGAAAAAGGAATGTCTCTGCATTTTTAAGGTATGAGTGAGTAAATAAAAGAAAAATTACTTTTTGCATATGACAACACTGAAGAAGCAGCTCAGTAGACAGAGTAAATTAATACACAGATTTGTGTTTGGTCCTTCTAATGTCGTGCTTCTTATTGATGGAAAACCACTCCCTTTATTCTTTCCTTTGCAGGTACTTGTATGCTCTAGGACAGAAGGTTTGGAAGCGGTGGAAAAAGCGCTACTTTGTCCTTGTTCAGGTTAGTAGCCAGCCATGAAATTTCAATAAAACAAATCTTGGACTCCGTGTATGATTTCTGGAATAGTTTGTAAATCAGTATCTTCAGGCAACACGTGCAGTATTACTCCAAGCTTCTTGCAGCACAGAGACATTCAGCTTTTTTTTTTATTTATTTTTTTATTTATAAACCTAGTAAACAGAAATATTACCAGGTTTTACAGATATATATAAATCTCTACATTGAACAATGTTTCAACTGAAATCTAGAAATTTCTGGATGAAGTTTTTGTGACTTTGTAATATTCTGACAGCTTTTTACCATCACTCAATTTAACATAAAGTCATATATCACAAAGTGGATTGTACTAACTGTTTAATTTAATCTATCTCAAAAAAATTTCTTGCCTTTGAAATTAGAGCAATAATACTTATATTAAGAATTTTTCTGATTTTTTTTAATATTTTTTTCTTCTTTGCAACATTAAATTGTGTAAAATTATAAAATTGTTACAGAAAATATGGTGTAAAAGTTGTTCTTGGTCACAAAAATGTGCTAGGCTCATATTTTATAACTTTTTGTCCAAACCTGAAACTGTTACTATTTTCACATGCTAGTGAATGGTGATATTGACTTGAGATTAATAGAATAGTAGATTTTGAGTGGTCAAGAGAGAAATTAATGATTTTATGGAGTCTTTGGAAAAAGTTAATTGTTTTCTGTTGGTGTTTGTCTTCAGATCACATTTGATGTTCTTCACAGAAAGTTCAGAAGCTTTTTTAAGAACAAAAGCTTCTAAAACTATTTTACAGAAAGCCTGATTTCTTTATCACTCCTTCAGTCATGGTCACCTGGTCTCCTCCTGCTCCTAAGTGATTAAAATCATAAGGTTGTAAAAAAAATACCGAACAAATTCTTTATTAATGTGAAAATCTATGAGTATTTGAAGGAGATTCTGTAAAGTCTACAGAATTCATTTGGGTTCTGATTTTACCAAGGTCCTTTGAGAAGAGATGGGGACATTTTGTGACTATTAATATTTGTGGGAAGATCTCTATATAGGATAGCTGTCAAGGCATGGCTGTGAACAGAAAATAATTTCAAGTTGCAAAGAACACAGTATGACTATATGCTCCCTTGTCATTCATGCTTTTCTTTAATACTCATCCTGCTTATTACTCCTTTCACAGAAAGAATGAACTTGTTCTTTTCCTCTAAGCCACAGGTGTCATCTGATTTTTAAATTGTGCATCTGAGAGACACATAGTCTTTTTGTGTGTGCAATATGGAACCATCATCTGGGAGACTGGTTTATTCCAGTCAAGTTAATTTTAAGTATTTTCTACTCTCTATGCTGAAATTGAAATACTGGAGGAGAATATTACAGGAATTTTTCTACTGTGATGGGATTTAGTAATCTATATCATTTTAAAACGGCTATCAATTCAATAAAACTATATAAAAATACCATGATAAATCAATATTTACTGTCCAGGCAGCTCTGGCTCATTTATATAGTCCTGCTGTGATACATTCACTGGCAATAAGCTGAAATCAATACATGTGAAATAAGCATTCAGTAATGAACCAGTCTGTTGAAATAATATATTATTGACATATTTACAGGTCTTCCTCTATAGATTAACTTTTAACTTACAGTAGTAAAATAGCAAGGACATGAAATCCACTGCTAGAACAGAGGCTGCCAGTATGGTTTACACACACTTTGAAAATTCAACTCCGTTGTAACATTAGATGAATAATGTTGATTTTTTCAGAGTGTGATGTGAGTAATGTGCACCTTCATTATTGCTGCACCTATTACAAGTTGTTAGTGGTCTCTGAAAGAACAGATCAATGTTACAGAAAGGTTACAGTATCTGGAAATTTTAACCTCTTCATTTTATTTGATTTTTATCCTTTGGTAACCAGTCACTTCTCTAAAAGGTTACTAATTTAAAACCAGAAAAAGACAGGGATGTAACACAGCTGGTAAAAATCCTCAGCTGGACCTGATGTGTTTTACTTAATTTACTGTCTCATATCTTCTTCCAGTAATTGGAATGCAGATCCACTTCTGTCATTTTAATTTCACCTGGTCAAATGTTTGAAAAGTCAGTCATTTGTTTCATGGATAATTTTTTTCTAAACACACAATCCACGCAGGCTAGTTCTTGCTGCTGAGCTCCTGGAGTGTGCTGCCCAGTGATGGCCTGCAGCAGACACTGCAGAATCAGCTGCCAGGTGTGCAGTGACACCTCCTCCCAGCACATTAAACAGAGCCTTGGTGCCCCGTGGGGACATCCCTTAGTGACATTCCTCATAAGTCACAATCACATTTCTGTACCTCTCTGTCTGTCATAAATGCATAGGTTGTTGGTTTTCTCCCTTGCTACAAAACAGGTAGAGCAGCAGTAGTCAGGTGTTTGGACATCTGGAAAATAACAAAATTCAAGTAAATGTAGTTGTAGGAAGAGGATTGTCTTTTGTCCTGTCAGGATTGCCATTCAAGAGCATGAACTGATTCTGGTTTTACCTGAAAAGGTGTTGTAAATAGTCCTGACTTTTGAGCACTTGTTATTCTATGAAGAATTTATGGTAATTTGCTGAATTCTTAGGCAAAGCTGATTACAGCTCCATTTACTACTAATAATACACTTAAACCCTGTCATGAGTCTATATTAAAAAGTCTTATTTCAGATGATGCTGGTGCTTCTCTTTGTGATAAGTGAGAGCAGCCACTGATGACCATATGGAAAAGGGTTTAAGTGACTTCAAATGTAAATAAATGAGGCAAGTTCTGTATTTCTTTATTTTGTTGAGACTTTTTTTCCCCCAACAAAATTTTCTGGAATTTTTCTATCTGTTTCATTGGTGAAGAAACTTCGAAATGTCTCATTTTCAACAAAAAGATGAAGTCACTGATCATGACTGATCATTCCTTTAAAATAAGAGAACGCATTTGCAGTATGCTCGATAAAATAAAATCAGCAGCATTATAATGTCTGTCTTGTTATAGTGGTAAGCTTAAAAATGAATAAAGATACATAGCCCAGCTCTTACACAAATTTATCTTCAAAAACCTTTAAGTGGCTGAAGAAATCTGAAAAATATAGGCATCCTATGAATTTCCATAATTAGTGTTTGCTAGCTTCCCTTTTGATGGCTCACATCATAACAGTCTGGTTGTGTAGAATTGTTGACATGCAAATGTGAGAGATAAATGTGGGTCCTTGCCAGTTTATTTCACTCAACCAAATGGAATAAATTGAAAAATGCTTTTATTGCAGGGCCAAGTATCAAAAATAAAAATTGTAGATTCAGTTTACAGAGAAAAGAAAAGGAGGAAGCTCTCATTAAATATAATGCAAATTGCAAAGTATTTAGAGTCGTGTGACTAGACAACAGCTCCCCCCATGCTTGTCCATGAGGGCACATATGGTTGTGGGACAATAAGCAGGGAAATACCAAGCAGTGACAGAGATGATGCAGAGGGCGTAGGGATGAGCCCCTTGTCAGGGTCCCCTCCCAAAGGAGACCACCAGCCCTGGCTGTCTTTGTCCACCGCCCAGTTTCAGCCTCCTGGGGCCATCATCCCCAGCCCCAGAAATGCCACAGCAGGGCTGGTCTCCAGTTGCCCTCCTGCCAGTCCACCCTTGGCCTGTGCCCAGGGCTGGGGCTGGGGCTGGTTGCCCTGATCCCAGCTGGACCCTGTCTGCAAGGCCCTGCCATGTCAGCCCAGGGATACCTTAAAATATTTAAACCAAAATGTGGTAATTTTCTAAAATATATTATGAATGAAAGCAAAACTGTGGGCTCAATGCACAAAGAGTGAGGTAAAATTCTGCTGTGCCTGTCATGCTGGAGGATGGGCTGGCTGCTTGGAGTAGTCGCTTTCTGACCTGAAAATTTGAATTTTGGGGTAGGCTAGATTGTCTTATGTGTTTCTATGTATTTAATGTGGCCTTGGTGTGTCCATTTAAGCAAATGTACCAAATCTGATGTGGAAAGCTTACACTCAGTTTCGGTTGCCTGAGAGGATCTCTCAAATTCTTATCTCCTATAAGACAGTCTTAACTAACAAAGTAAAAACTAGAAGAGCTATGTTTAGTATTTCTCCCTTGTAGACTCCTGCTGTGATTCTGGAGACATCAGTTTGGCATTTGAGGCCTGATGGCCGTTTTACAGAGAGCTGTTACACCTGTTCCTTTTGCTTGTACAGGCTGTGCCAGGGGAAGTTCATTCACCATGCCCTGCATACGCGTAGATAGCACAGTCCTGTTTCAAAAATGTCTCAATACATAAAATAATGAAATATTTTTAGAGCATTAGCCAGATAATAGTCACACATTCTATCCTTATTTTCAAAAAGCATCAGTCTTTTACAAAGAGTAAAGATACAGCACCAGCAAATAAATGAATGAAGCTGAAATCAGCTGTCCAAATTTTACTTCAAAAAGGATTATTCCTGAAGTTGAAGCTAAAATAATAAATTTAAATAGGTTAGCTGAGCAGTCAGCAGTCAAAATAAAAATGATCCATTATATATCAGATGAGCTGCTTACCTATCTGCAAATCCTAGCATAATTTTACAGATCGTTTAAACGAAGTCTATTGGCCAGGTATCCTACAGTCCTTGGAGATGAGCATTTCAGAGGTGCATATATTTTCAGTTCCCTTTAGTTTCTAGTGTTCACAGATTCACCTGTTCTTTCTTCTGGTTATCTTCTATAATCCTCCCAGCTCTTCCTGTAAAGCTGGGTTGTATTTCAATGATGGCTTTTCTCCTCCTAGATATTGCATTTCTTTCTTTATCATTCTTTATCTTTCCAGTCAGCTTTTCCTCACCTATCCTTATAATTTTCTATTCTGTCTACAGAGTCAAAAACCACCTAGTGAAAGATTATCTTCTTATTGCTTTATAAGTTTTTGGATAATTGTACTTGATGACAAGTAACTGATGTTGTCCATGCCAGCTGCAGGCAGCTTGGCCTACATGGTGCATTGTCTAGTGAGCCAAGCAGTGCAGGGGTGGATGAGAACACAGATGCAAAAGTTACAGAAATTAGACTATAAAATCAAACTGAAGGTTCTGATGCTTGCCATCATTAACTAGAATTGGCCAGATTATATGTTCCTTTTTCCAGTTTCATGATAATTGTGCCACTCCTTCTGCAAACAGTACTTTTATGCATAAAAGTTCTTGTATTCTCAGTTTCTTGAAATATAGTTCTTTTTTTCCTCTTACAGTATACTAAATAATTTGGTCAGTACCACAATACTAAATATTTTCCCTACCAAAATCTAAATGGCTTCTCTTCACTTTTTCATAAAGCACTAGTCCAAAATGTATTTCAGGAGACTGCAGAGAGGTGTGTTTCTGAGTTATTTTGTTTGGAGTTTTTTTCATTCATTTTGGCAGAAAAGGGAAAGGAGGAGAAATTTATGCTGTAAATTCTTTTGGGAAAGGGGAAAAAAAGGGGAATTTATTTATTCAGTGCAAATGAAAGCTAATTTAAGCCATGGTACTTGTTTTATACAGTTCTGAAATGCAATTCAGTAATTAAGTCCTTTCTTATATAGGTTAGCCAATATACATTTGCAATGTGCAGTTACAGAGAAAAGAAGTCTGAGCCTCAGGAACTGATGCAACTGGAAGGATACACTGTGGATTACACAGCTCCTCACACAGGTACTTTCCATCATTTTGAAGTAGGATACTGAATCACAATATATTTGTGTAAAATAGCTGTTTCAATTCGTTCGTTTTGATCTAGCAGCAAAAAATCCCAAGGTTCTCTGGCAATTATTCCACTAGGATATTCTAGTGTGAAAAATCATGCTTTTAGAAAGAAGCTTGTTATAAGAATAATGAAAAATGATCTTTACACTAACGTTTCCTGAAATGTTGAAGGACCACATATAATACAAGGGAAAAATTATGAAGTCTAGTCCATCTTCCCCTTTTCTCTTTTTGATGGTGGTGGCATGTGGCAGTATACTGTGAAGTATATTCATAAATAATTTGGAAAAAAAGACAAATTATGACAATGCCTGTGAAAGACAATTTACTCATAGTAATCAAAAATAAATTGGGAGATATCAGAAAAATCTCCACAAGTTAATACTAAAATGGGAGAGGGAAATGACATGCAGAGAAAAACAATTCTACCTATGCAGTGGAGGGTTACAAAATTAGGAGACTTCTGAGACTAATAATAAAGATTGATCTTTGAAAATCTTGTGTCAATATTTAGAATAATTGAGAAGGCAAACAATGCTCAGAAGGCGTTTGGAAAACGGAAGCAATTCTGTTGTAAAGCAACCCCTAGCACATCCATGTTAACTTTTGTGTACTTGTTATGTGCTCTCAGAAAAAAAACACTGGAATGAGAAAAAAGACTAAGGAAGAGCAGCATTGATAAGGGTTATGGAGCTGTCCCTGTTCAATAAGAGATAAAGTTGACAGGAATTTCCAGCTAATAAAATAATACTAGGAAGGAGAATATGTTAAAAAATGCAAGATGGAATATGGCAGAGAGAAGATGAAGAAGAAATAAGTTGGAAGTGAATTTAAAGTGGACTCATGTAACTATTTTCTCCTGTGATTTCTATATTTATTCTACTTATGTTACTTCTGTGTATTACCATGTGATCTGTCTAGCTCTAGATTTATCTTATTTCTAGGTCATAAATACCTATAACATGTTTTAACACACCCCTCCACACACACGGGTACTCCAAGTAAAACCAATAATGTAATAAACATTGATGGTGGTTTAGAAATAACTTGTATTTATCAACATGACCTTCTTATTCACTGCTTCAGGTCTTCAGGGTGGTCGAATGTTTTTCAATGCAGTTAAAGAAGGCGATACCGTGATATTTGCCAGTGACGATGAGCAGGATAGAATACTCTGGGTTCAAGCTATGTACAGAGCCACAGGTCAGTCTTACAAGCCTGTTCCTGCAAGTCAAGCTCAGAAGATGAATCTTAAAGGAGGCAATGCCAACACAGATATATCCCCACTTTGTAAGTTGGCTTTTCTTTTGTGGCTTTCGTTTTAGCTGGTGAAATATGTAGCAGCTCCCTCAATGAAGTTTAATTAAGCAGAACTTATTCACTGGGAAAATGTGTCTAGCAGTTCATTGTTAGCCAGAAGCTCTTTAACTCAGATTATTATTAACAGCAAGGGAAATCCTGATTTGCAGGTCATTATTTTTGTTATAATCCATGAAAATACAGCAATTAGTTTCATGTTCTTTACAATTGACCCATATATTACCATGGAGACGGTGTTTGGTTTGCATTATATTTTTCATTAGTCAGCTAGTGTAGTGTTGAATAGAAAGTGTCAATCTATTCTCTGAATTTTTATAGATTAAGGTCGGCATTATCATGCATTGTATCTGTTAGTTACCAAAAAATGCAGACAGTACATTGTGAGTTGAAAGGCAATGGATGGACTCCTGGATTTTTTTTGGCACATAGTTTAGTATTAAATTACATACAAAAAGTTCTTAAAATTATTTGGGTTTAAATTTTGGTCACCTTTCTTTGAGAAAAGTATTGTTTTAGAGAAATCAAGGTAGGTAGCATATATTAAACATATTTTAAATCTTCATATTATCTCTTTGAAAGTATTTTGTCATGTAGATACCTGCACAAAGGAAGCTTTTTCTTCTTTTTTTTTGATGGTGTTACGGAGGCTGTGTGCAATCCAAGGACCATTTGTATTAGCCACCAAATTTATGGAACATCAAATGGTTATTATACAATAATCCTTCTTCATTATCATATAACCATACATGCATAGTGATAGAAGAGAGACATATATTTTGCACTGAACTTGGTTTAGTGCCTGAAGTCTGTAGCGGGTTGACACAAACCCATTCTCCTCCCTCAGTCCTGCTATCACTCAGTTTCACCTTCTATTTGTCCTGTAATCTTTTATCAGTTTGCTTTTAGAAAACGGTAAAATGTGCTTGTTAAACTTAGTAATTTTCATCTAAAATCCTGAGGAGCTCTCAATGTCATTGACCTTTTCAATATCAAGATCATTGAAAAAAGTTTTATCTCACAAAAGCGCTGACATCTGTTTTTCTTCAGAAACAATTTGGAAGGGAATTAATCTGAAACACTTTGTAAAGTAATCTTTTATTATGGGGCCATTAAGGTGAAGTAGGATAGGAGTAATGTTGCACAAGCAAAGGTGGGGCAACAGCCAAAAAGTGCTTCTGCTCACCCCCTCCCAATTCCCTGGATTTGTGCTGGGTGGTGGGAGTTCACTGTGGTCCCACCTAATATCCCCACTGCATGTGCATCAATCAGAAGGTACAAAAGTGACCACTGACAGCAGTAGCCAAGGACCTGCTCCTGCTTCTGGACACGGTGTTTACCTGGAAGTGAAAGCAGCTAGAAAACTCAGACCACAGGGCAATGGCAATAAAAATTATAGAATGAAAAAGGTACAAAAAACAATCACAAGTTTGGATATACTGAAATTGTGTTTTCAGACATAAAATTACTGATATTGTTAAAGAATTAAACAGCAAGATTGGCACATCTTGATATTATTTTGGACATTATTTTAGAGGGACTACAGTACTTATGTGGAAACCATAGAAAAAGTAAGGATTATTATAAGACATTTTAACAGAAGATCAGAAGCCTAAAATATAATCTATTTTTCTCTCATGCTTATGTATCTACTTACACAAACTCATATGACTAAACTGTATATAAATAAAAACCTGTGTTTAAATTATTATTTTTCTTTAGACTTAATATACTTCAATGTTGATCTTTTTTAATAAATCACAAAATAATTCATAAGATAATAATTGATAAATTTCTTTGCAATAGAGTTGTAAAATTTAATTTAATGTGATATTTAAAACCATTGTTTGACTGACTTCTATAATACCCAGTTGTCTCTACATGAGGAATTTTTTTTTTATTCCATCTTTTGTATTTAGGGTAGAAATGGGCATAATCAAATTAATCAGTTCTTAAGAAACTTCATTAACTGGGATTTTCAGATACAACCTTAAATAATTTTCTGAGTCCTGTACTTCTTTTAAATGTATACTGTGCTCAACTTCTTGAGGCATAGTTTTATTCCTAAGAAGACTCTATAGCTGACCTTTTGTCAAATTTAAATAGATTCAGTTTCACGAGAAGTTAATTTTCCCCTAGAAAGATATTTGCATGAAGCTAAGTGTCTTTTATTTTTAATCAAGATATAACATCATGTACTTAAGGGCTGGCATATATATTAAATAAAATTTATTTCCAATTTTTTCTTCTTTACTATGATACATTTTTAGTATAGGAGATACAGTTTTGACCAGATAATTTCTCAATTACTATTCTTTAAATTTTTATTTTCCTATTAATGCATACTTTAAGCATTTCCAGCCAATAGAAGATCACATTGTTTTAGTTTCTGCAGCATGTCATGTAATGCCATCTCCATGTACAGAAAGCAGAAAACCAGCTTGGGCTTTGCAAAGCAAATTGAAACCTTGAAAGTCTGTCCCCATTTTCTTTACCTAAGATGAAAAATCAACTCACCTTGATAAAATGTTGGAAAATAATTTTCAATAACATGGAGAAAATTAAATATCTTTAAACTGCAGGATGTCAAAAAAAGTCTACTTGAGGAGAAATGTTTCAATGTTTTTCTGTAATGTGCTTATGAAATATCTTTTTTCATCCTGAAGTTTTCTTGATAGTTATGAGAAGCATTTGAAAGTGGTATTTAACAGAACCAAACTACTGCTGTACCTGTCCAACTTCTAAAATGTATGCTAGTTAATTTTTTCATCTCTAAGTAACTTGGTATTGCAGTTTTGTGGTATTAGGTGACTCCAAAACAAAAGTGAAGGCAGGCTAATGTCAGCAATGATCACAAAAAGGAGATTGACCTTCAGTTCCACTGTTCTGCATAAGCATATTGAATGAAAGAACAGAGTCTTTAAGGATGCATGACTGTAGAGTAGCCAGAACAGAATTTCCCAAGGACATTAATGTTTCAGGGATAGCGCCAATAAAAAATAGATTAATTTGAGTCACATAAAGGTTCAGGAAGTGGTCCCTTTCTTAATGAGCAATGTATTAGGAGATATATTCATAGAATTGAAAAGGCTGCTGGAGTGCTGAGCACTGATAATAACTTGTTCATAACACAGGAGTTAAAAGCAACATATGAGGGGATTGTCATGTCTTAATGAAGAAATACAAAGCCAAGCATCATTCTGAACCTACACCCTCATGAGTTCAGAGACAATATCTTTCAATTAATTGCATTTTTAGAAACAAACAAATAAAAGATATTTTTTTTTCTTTTGAGATACTTTTCTCAGCAGGTTTTGCAGCTTTATGCTCAGCATACTCTTTTGCTATTTAGAAGACTGGAGTAACTCCACCCTCCCTGCATGTTTCTCCATTCCCCTTTATGTCCATCTCCTGCTTGCCTCCAACCATCCCTGTCTCCCTTTTAGAAAGAAAATGTTTACACCAGCCTCCATCACCTTAGGCAACCAGTAAGTCATCTGTGTGCTCTCTTCTGTACTAGTCAGGAACAAGTAAAAACCATCTACAATCCACTTCAAATCTGCCCTTCAACAAAATACTGACAGTCAGCCACTGTGGTGTCCCCAGCCTGACAGCCAGGTCATATGGCCCAGCCACTTTCTCATTCTCTGCCACCTTCTCTGCAGAAGTTATAGCATGGCCTGATACCTAAATTATAAAGTTCTGGGTTCATAGATTGTCTCTTTGGCCTGTGTAGCACTTTAGAGTCCTGGTCAATGATCAGGAGTCAAAATGTTCCAAATGTAAGCTGTCACCATCTGTCTGGAGTGGCACTTGAAGGAATGTAATGCATGTCTTACCACCGTCTTTTCTGACCAGTCCCAGCCCCTCCTGGAACAGAGTCATAGTTCTTACCCTACTACTCTTAGTCTTGAGTATTTTTAATCCCTACAATACTAGATTGCTTGCCTCTACCTTCTCTTCTTTCCTGCTTGCCTGAGCTAGTTCAAATTGCTTTCACGATGCTTAAAATCAAGCAGAGATGTTACTGAGAGCCACAAAAAGGTGTAGGTCACCACTCAGCAAGGCCAGTACCTGTAGTTCACCCTAGCACAGAGTAGATGATGCAGGAAATGTGTATTTGCTTCTGGGCTGGAATGAGGCAGAGATGTTGTGTGGGGACCTTAGAAACACTTGAGAATGTGCCATAAACATGAAATTCTCGGTAGTCTTAATTTAGTCGACTCTGTATGAGCTGAGTGACTGAGGATGTGATGATTTTAATATCCTTTGCAGCTGGACTAAAATTAAAAGTTTCTTGCAAAGATGGCAAAAAGCATACTTAGAATGCTGTTCTGCCAAAATGAATATATTTGTCTAAAAGAAGACCCAAAGAATGTGCTAAAGCCCCTGCAACAAATTTTGTTAGTTTTTAACATCATTTGAAAATATATTTATTTGTCTCGCCTTGATAAAAAAAAAAAAATAGTTTCCAAAAGATGAAATACGCAACCTGAAACAGGCAGTGCAACATGGCAATAGCAGCCAATGATTTTGAGTTAAAGGCAACATGGAAAGCATGGCAACAAATTTGATTTAGAAGGGAAGAAAAACTAATTGTGAAAAAACAAGAAAAATATTCCTGCTTCAAAGCTCTCCCCAAATAACTTCCCAATATTTTTCAAGATTGAGAAGGTGTAGAGAAAAATGGATTCATATTTCTTTCTTAACTACGTGACAATATATTACCTTTTATGCCTTTAGCATTTGCATGTTGTTTGAACAGGACAGCTAAAGCTCATTTATGTAAGAATTTGAACAAAGAAATCACTCTAACAATTTTAAAAGCAGAGTCTTCAGTAATTTTTATAGTTTCAGTCATATACTATTTATGAATTCCTCATGATCAATTTCTTATATTTTTTTTAATTATTTTTTTGTCTCAAAATATTTACCAGTTATCTTGTATGTACATCATAGCAATAAACAAAAATGAAATGTATTACTCTAGATTTATTTTTCTATTATTTCCTGCTTACCTACAGCTGGCAAAGGTAAGTTTTTAGTTGTTTTTCTGTTGCTTAAATAGATTTGGTAACAGATCTTCTATTACTGTGTGACAATGTTATTTGTACTACTTGATTCACTCAAAAAGATGATCAGTCATGGATCTTTCTTTTTAGAATTAAATCTAGCAAATATTTATACAGTTAAATCAATACTTTTGCTTATTCTGCCCAAATTATGTAATAGCAAGTTCTGCTTTCACAAGCTGTGTTGTGTTCAGTAGATCACCTTGCTCATGATCATTTGGATGCTGTATCTTTATGCTATATCTGTTTCATTTGTGACATCCAATCTCCTTATTTCAAAATCCTTAAATTACTTGTCAATACTTACGCCTTCTCTCTTAAAAAAGGGGCATCTTTTATATTTAAGAAAAAACCAAAAGGTTATTTAAAGAATTATTCAGCTCTGTATTATTTTCTACATGATGGCAAAAAGAAATATTAGTACTTTTTTTTTTCCATAGGTCTTGCTATGAATAATGTTTTTAATTTATGATAAACCTGATATTCTTATAAGAAGGAAACTTACAAGAAATTCTGAAATCAGTCACTTGCACATTTAATATAATGGATTTGAATGAGTTTTATCTGTGTTTGTACCTATACATAACTTCATATGTTGTTCAGTACTTTTGGTAATGTAGCCGTGTTAATATCAGTTGTTTATCTTTGAATTAGTGAGTTTAATACAGTTAAATTGCACCAATTAAGAAAGAGCATTTCCTGTACCTATGTTAAAAATATGACCTAGGTTTGTCATTAATGATGGGCTAGTCTAATGGTCATTGAAATATTGCTAATCTATGTAATCACATATGCTACAGATCTTTCAAGCATTTAAAATACATGCTGCTGCTTTGCTGGGGTGATGGCCTCATACCTTTCACTGTCGGCATATTGTCATACTATTTATTTGCTACATCCACCTTGGTGAAATCTGTCACATGGATGTGACTCTTGCTTTGACAATGCAAAGCCAAGTGATATGAATTAGTTTCTACATCTTTCTAGGATTTGATGTTGCAGATCCTTCAGCTTGAATTAAATAATTCTCCCATCCACAAATACAGCTGAAAGTTGGACTTGACATGGATCAATATGATCTGGGGCTAAATTTCTAAATGTGACTGATTATGTTAGCATCATGCTCACAGATCAATATTGAGTTTTATTATGAACCTGACTCTATAATTGGGTTTAATCAATAAACTTTTGTGTCCTTTCTTTAGAAATTTTAGATTTCTACTTTGCAGGTTTTCAAAATTGCATTTAGGATACACTTAGATCTATACTTTTCTAGCAACGAGTATGAAAAGACCTAGGTTTGAATTTAAAGGAACAAAGAGCTAAGACCCTTTTGAAAGGGGAAGTCAATTTTTAAGTTGATGGGACTGTTCACCATGGTACAGTCTATAGAATCCAAGACAGCTAATGTGCTAATACATAACTAGTCCTTTTGGGCACTGTAAGGCTTTTTCTGTCCATACTAGATAGATAATTCACATTGAAGACTTTGACAAAACATAACATTAATGAAAGCAATCACTAGAGCTTCTCTTTTGATAAACCCGCGGGGTTTAAAGGCGTTGAAAGATGCAATCTGTGAAGAACAATAAATTTGGACCTTTGATTGAAGTGCCATTTGGGATGGTATGTTTTCTCAATGTATTTACACAAAAATGCTGCTCCCTTTTTCGGTACACTTTGCTGGAAGGTTGAAGGAGCTCTTTGCCATTACTACATTAAGGTTTGTCTCATTAAAAGCCGAGTACAAAAAGAAGGCTGGAAATGACCTAGCTCAAGCCAGTGTGTTCATTTCTGCTCCAGTTTGCCATTTGAGAAGTAGGCTTCAAGACATGATGAATATTTCTATTAAGTGGTACTTTGAACTGCAGTAAAGATGCTCTTTCTTTTCTGAAGAAATAAATGCATAAACCTGTTTGCGGTTCTTTTAGTGTTTTCTTTTTCTTTTAATATTTTGTTGTTATTTTGCTAAAATTAGAAAGAGAGCCATATTAAACCAGGAAATTACAGAATACTTTTCTTTGCTACTCATAACATTGTTTTTATATTGAAACATTTACAGGCCCCACTAGAAAACAATGCTTTAATACTTTTATTATGTACTCTCTTGTGTTTTTGGGGAGCCTTTCTAAATTTTGGTTTATCTGTTAGTGGGTAGTAAATTTTTTTTCACTGTTACACTCTGTAAATTGGTATGATAGAAAAGTAGTTCAGTAATAATATTTTCAGATTAAAAGATCAAGATTCTATAACCATTCACAAGCATCTCTCTGTATGAGTTATTTCTTTGAGATACTTTCAAGAAAGCTTAGGTATTGAGACTTACATGCCATGCGTACACTGGTGTTTGTAAGTCTGAACACACACTCACAGGTATTGTTCTGCACATTTTTCTTTTGTATAACAGATACAGACCGTGGCCAGAAACATGGCATGGATGAGTTTATTTCTGCTAATCCCTGCAAATTTGACCATGCTTCCCTCTTTAGACTGCTTCAGAGACAGACCTTGGATCACAGATTGAATGACTCCTATTCTTGTTTGGTGAGTACTGGCTGGAAGATAGATATAAAGTGAGAAATAGTTGTTACAAAATAGTCCTTTTTAACTCGTTTATTCAACAACTGCAGCTGTAGGTGGAATAAAGGGTCCAACTGATTGGTTTGAAATTTGAAAATTACATACTTGCAAGCGGCTGCTGTGCCACTCAATAGAAAGCAAAGAGACACAAACTGTCTTCAATTTTTTCAGCTGAAATTTATCAGGTCCTCTGGGGAGGTTTGAATAAAAACAGAAAGTTTTGACAATGGCAAGAACTCCTGTGGCTGGATTTGCTGACACCTGTACAAGGATTTTAAGGTCTAAATGTAGTTGCCTCATCTCAGACATTTTCACCTGTCTTGTAATTCTTCATTCCCCTCTGGTGTGAAGGAAAAACACCAAAGAAGGGAGTCAGACCCATAAGCAGTACAGATATATGGGCATATATGCATTACCTGAACTGCAAGTAACAAAGGGGAGTATAATTATTGAACAAAAGCAAATAGAATGTGATCTCTATATCAAAATGAATGTTTTCCACATTCAAAGAATACCATCATTACCATCATAAAAGGTAAGATGTTGGCTGCAGTTTCCTTTTTGTGCAATCATTTTCTGTTCTGTGCTTTGTGAACTAGTTGAGGATAGGGCTGCTTCAGGTTTTCTTTTCATTAGGGAAGAAAACCAGCAACAATCTTGTGAAAGTTCATCAGATTGTACACACTTGTTAAACAGGTTTGTATGGGTCAGACATCATAACATTCCTGAGGCTCTATTTTTCACCTGATATCATACCTCAAACAGTGATCTCTCACTAAGGATCTTAAATGTCTCACAGCATGTAATATTTTTTTCACTTTAATGTCCCAATAGCAACAAAAAAAGATAATGGAATTTTTACTTCTTTTTTCCATTGTTCTGACTAGTCTTGTAATACAAAGATAATAATCGTAATTTTTAGGTTTGTATGCAGTTGTTAAAAAGTGGAAAAAATTATTTGACGACAGTTGCCTCCCTTTTAAATTACTGCCAGATACGTATGTATAGAAAAGTTAAAGGACTCATTTTCTGTCTGTGGGTTGTACACTGAATCAAAGAGGCCTGAAGGTGCATCTGTACAAAGTAATTGGCACTCAAAGAGAAAATGGTTAGCTTTCTACCAGTGCCTTGGGGTCAAACTCTTTTTTTTATAATAATAATATAGTAAGACACTAGACACTTAATATAACCTTGAAATCAGGAACTTTAGAAGAGGTTAGGAGAAATGCACAGTGCTATAGCAACCATAAAGCAATTGTATTTCTTGCCATTCTTTTTTAAATTCAGCTTTTAATAAGTGGAATAGGTGATAATTTTTTTAAATTGCGTATTTGACTACTTTTTTTATTTTAAAAAAATTGGGAATGTCAAGGTAACAGTAGAATACATGGACATGTAAGTGATTTTTCTTTTCTCTAACAGCTCATTTCCTATAATTTTTTAGAAATAATTTATCCCTTATTTCAACAAATACAGTGTAACCACACACACAACTTGTAAAAAAATTAGAAAGCATAATTAATATTATGCAAAGTTCTGTATTAACTTATTACATAACCTAAATTTCTTCAATTCTACATCCTTCTTGGTATAGGGAAAGTGTTGAGGAGGTGGGGGATTTGGGGTTTTGGACTTTTTTTTTCAATTATAAAATAAAATATGTGGTTATCTAATACCAGTACTGTAGATATAGTTGTTGTGTGTTTGAGAGACTTGTGCATGATATGGGATTGAACAAGAGCAAGAAAAGCACACATTTATTTGAAAATAGCCACACAAACATATTTTAAGGGACACTGAAGTTTAATTAATGATTTTTTTTAAATTTTGTATTATTGTCACAATTATATCTTATAAGAATGAGCAGAAATTTCAATAGTTTGCTTTTGTACTGCTAAGCAATGATATGCAACATTTTATTATGTTTTCCATAAAAACGTAGGGAGAGATCAGTGACAATGACAACACATTGGGAAACTATCAATCATAATAACCACTATTGGTTATATCTAGGGCTAGGGTACATATTGTTGCAGAAATACAGTTAAAATTCCTTTTCTTTCTCCTTTCAAAAGAATACGATATATTGTATCAAACACCGTGTAAGCTATATGAGGAATTGCAACAGGAACATATACTAGATTAACCTGTGGAGTGCTGTTCTGGGTTCTGCAATAAACTGAATATTCTCTAGAAACAGCCAAAACTCCTTAAAGGCACTGGAAACACTGACTTCAAAGAAATTAATTGGGAGCAAAAAAATTTATTAACTTTGAAATACCTTTTAAGTGTTCTTGTTTGTAGATAATATGTTAAATTGAAGAGTTTGGGGAGGATGTAAAATTTGAATTCCTGTCTTAAACAAGTCTTTTAGTAGAGCTAAAACACAGATTTTTTTTTAAACTGATGTGAATATATTTTTAAGTATTGTTCAACAGTATTTTTGCAGATATTTTGTACAAATATTAAACATCTGATCTTGCAGAAATATTCATGAGCATTAAGGAAATATTGGTCTTCAGAGGCTACATTGGTGTTATAAATTCACAAGTCTGCAAAGTTGATTTGCTCATCCAAGTTATTTGTATGTTTGAGTTCAGGTATTCCTCAATCTCTCTTAACCATTTGATGAGATGGAATGATGAGAGATGATGAGATGATGAGAGGGAAATATCATCACAATCAAAACAAGAAGAAAAATGCTTACATAGCAGCTGTGCTGTAGCTGTAGTTTTCCAAGGTTTATGTTTTCATCCATGCTTTTCAGAAGCTCACGGTGCTACTTCTTATCGTATTTCTGCATCAAGACTCAATTATATTTTTTACACTCTGGATTCACTGAGGAACTGGTTTTGTGGTGTGAAGGAGTCTCATGTCTATGTCAGGGTTAAGCTGTTCTCATCAAGACTCTGAGTGAGAAAGCTCTCAGTAAGGTTGAGATTATCTAATAATTATTTAAGGTCAAATCTTACTCATCTTACTCAGGTGGCTTTTAATGAACTACCTAGCTTTGCATCTCTTTGCCAATAAGAGTTGTTTTAAAGTTCTTAGAAGTGCATGCATGTTACATGGGTAAAGGGTTGAATTGTGGTCAGAATATTAAAGTTGCAGCCACAGAGAACTGACAATCCAGAAACTGTTATAATGTCCATGTTAATGTCCCTCAGCATTTTCTGAATTTTAGTTTGTATCTCACAATTGATTGCTAAAACAAAATTAATTATTTTAAAGTGTTAGTTTATTTTAAGTTTTGATATATAACTTTATCTGTACCAGACTTTGGATGTATTAGCATGTTTTCAGTAACAGTGTATTTCATAGTAGTGGTAACTCAGAACTGCAAATAGTTTCCTGACATTTAAGCCTTTCAGTAAGAGGACTATTGTAGGATCTAGCTTCCAGTGCCATCAGCATAAGTCAGATAGAAATCATTCTAATATGAAAGGTTTATGTAACGGACATAAAAATCTATGTTTCTATTCTTTGTCTGATTTAAAGCTAAGAGTAGGAAAATGAATCTCACAATGTCATGAGGTTTTTTGCCTTTCAGGGCTGGTTTAGCCCAGGTCAGGTCTTCGTGTTGGATGAATACTGCGCTCGCTACGGGGTGAGAGGCTGTCACCGCCACCTCTGCTATCTCGATGAACTGATCGAATATTCAGAAAATGGTTCTGTCATTGATCCAACCTTGCTCCACTACAGCTTTGCATTTTGTGCTTCTCATGTTCATGGTAACAGGTAATTTAATGATGTCTTTTTTAATCCATAGTACTTAAATGTGTAGTCTGAATAAAAGTCTTTATAGACTCTTGAATTTACCAGGTAAGGAACTGCACATAATGGAAATCAGTTCATGAAAATTTCTTCAGGGGTACTGGAGGTTCCATACAGATTACTGTTAAAAAAAAAAATCTCATTTTGGCATGTATTGTCTTAATGCAAAGTGTTTTCGTGATGAAAGGAACTCATCCTGTTAAAACAGTAGTCTTCATTCTGCATTTATGTTGCAGTACTAAATGGTGTTTACAGTAAACATTTTGAACAATTTTTCAATTTAAGGGAAATTTTGACTATTTTTCTGCAGTCTGTAGCTTGGCAACTGATCATATTATACTGAGTTCTTCTGTCTGTGCTTTCACAGAAAGAAATAACATATACTGGGAATTAGGTGTAACCCCTAGCCATGAAGAGCTAGGACACTTGTGGAATCCTTTCCACTAGACAGGTAGACTACAGTCTTCAGGAGCTTTTGGCCGCAGTCGTTGTCTTGGTATGACATCTTCATTCCACTTGCAAGTGAAAGACTTAGAAAAAAAAATAAATGTTGCTTTGCTATTTCTGCACATTCTTTAAAAGAAGAACTGCTTCATCTATGTCTTGTTCCAGACTGTGAGAGGACAAGCTCTGCCGTTGGAGAGCAGCTATTGCAGATTAGATCGTTGAATGGCTCAGGTCAGGAGGGACCACAGGAGATCTCCAGGCAAACCTCCTGCATGAAGCAGGGTCAGTTACAAGGTCAGACCAGGCTGCTCAGGTCTTTTTCCAGTCAGGACTTTACCCTCTTTAAACCTAATTTCAGTGTAGTTATATCCATTTCCTCTTGTCTACCACCCAGTACACCCAGAGGGCTGTCATTCTGTCCACCTCAACACCTTCTGTTCTCCAAGCTGACCAAGCCCAACTCCCTCAGCTTCACATCAGAGCACGTTCACTGATCTCTGACTGTCACAGTGGCAATTCAATACACTTGCTCCCTGTCTTCCTTGTATTTGAGTGGGAAGTGAGGCAGGCAATCTATCAAATTATAGGAGAACATGCATTTATACCTATTTTGTGCACTAGAGTTGTAGGCTGCTGTATGGAATATGTTTAAGAAGTTCAAAAACAGCAAGGAGAAAACAAATAGATCCTCCCAACTGATCCAATCCTGCCACTAGCGGAAAACATGACAGTCCCAAAAAGAAATTGCTCTCAGTAAATCCCCAAACTGAATCTTGATCCAGATTGGAAAAGAGATTTTCTGTCCAAGATGTATGCTTATGTTGCTTTGCTACCAGTCAGCCACAGAGGCTGTTTTACTTGTCCTCAATACAGAGAAGAAGAGGTAATCCTTAGGAAGGATATTGTTTCCTTCACTGTCTCAGACAAAGCCTCATCTGGAGCTGGGGATTTGTGACCTGAATGATTCCATAGTGATAAACTAACAATATATAATAGGTGATAATAATATCCAAAATTGAAATGTTTTGGAATGTGCTTGAAATGCTGTCAAGAATCTTAACATTCACACCAGTAAGTTAGGAGATTTCTGTCTTTTATTTGGTAACCTCTTCTCTGTAAAAGCATGTGAATTTTCATCAGTTCCTCAAGAACCTGACACATTCGTATTTCCTATAGAGTCTAAGTCATTGTTGTTTCTTGCCTTTTTATTATTGGTTTCAACCTAAGAAGACAAACATATGTGATAATTGCTCAAACTTATTTCAAGAATTCAAAGGAAAGGTAGATACATTTCTTTTTATTTTATAATTTGAGTGAAGGACAACCATGCACGCAGTGCATGAAAATATCTCAGGGAGCACATCATTTACACAGTGGTAAGCACTCTGTATTCTGTCTGTTCCTACAGTACAGATATTCTCTGAATAGCATTATGAGTGTTTTAGGAATAAAAGAAGTGTTGAACAGAGAGGGTCTGACTAGAATTGAGATATTGTAAAAAGGAAGAAAAAAGAAACAAGAAGAAAGAAAAAAAGTAAGTCAAGGACAGAGGCAGACACACTCACTCAGAATGACAGACACAGATATATGGGCACATAATACACCCACCCATTCATTTTCCACAGCACTAAGGAATAGTAAAAGGTAAAAGAGAATTTCACAGACAATGCACGACAGGCCAAAGTTCTAGGCTGGTCCCTGGCATTACACGTTTTTGTTTTGTAAGTCAGGCTGAGAATCAGAAAGACCACAGAACAAAGGGCTTTATACTCTGGCCATGATGTATTTAATTGATATGTCACCTTTGCTTCACAGAGGGATCTTAGACCCTCGCCTAGCCTGAGAAAGATCATCAAAATTGATCTGGAAGTCAGGTGGTGGAGGAGCATGTAGAAATGCAGCTGTATCTGTAGTTCATATTGTCCATTTCTTTTATGTATGAATTTTAAAATAACAGGCAATCTAGTGACACCAGTCAAACGATGAGATACAAGTGTCTCTCACCTTCATTTTTGGTGAGGAATATGAATCAGCTTTGGCTCTTTCCACCCTTCATATGTTTTCAAAATCCTTCCAACATGTTTTTGAACCTTCAGTTGTCCCCTGTGCTGTTTTGCTGCACCATAGGACTTGAAATATGTTTCATGATGCAGGCTGTAATCTTGCAGACTTTAACACAGTACCATGGGTTTATTTCAAAACACCTGGAACAAACATGTAGAAGTTTTGTTGTCATAGAGCTTCAGGGTTGTTTGGAGCACAGAAGTGACCTGAACTGAGCTCCACTTGTAGGCTGTGTGCAGCAGACCTTGTCTCCTGATCTCAGGACTAGAGAGCAGTCCCCAGCTTCTTTTTTTTCTTTCCTGGAATGAAGATATAGACAACTTTTGCTAGACTTATCAAGCATACTTGTACTTTGTGTGTCTTATGCCAGTGTTGTTGGTTTGAGAACAGAAATGTTTACTCAGGATCAAACAGAGTGTACTGAGTCCTAGACTGAGGAATTCAAAGCTTATTTGTCCTTTTCCTTTCCCAAATGTTAGTCCATTACAACTGGGCTAACAAACTGCTTATGTAGAAAAGGTATTTCTGCTTTTGTAGATACAGTCTTAAGACATTCTCTTCCTAAATATCCAACAAGGAATATATTTCACTAAAAACATATCTGTGCTGTGTTTAAACAAATATCCATCCTTGTGTTTGAATCAACTATTTTCTTCTGTAAATAAAATCATCTTTCATTGTCTGTACTTCTGGTGCTATATGGATTTGCTGTACCATCTCCTTTGGCTTCTCATCACAGCGATTTTTTTTGAAGTATTCCAGGGTCATTCATATGAAATATTCTAGATAGTCCCCACCAATATAGTTAGTTCACAAGTAAACTTTTTGCTCTGCACTTATGCATAAACTTTTTGCTGGTGAAAGTGAAATGGGCAGAACAGGGAACTATAGGGCATTCCCGAATGATGACATTTCAGTCTAAACAGTCCAGGTAGGAGCTATTGTTTTCTTCCCCATCATGTTCACTCTTGTCTACTTTTCATGCTGTGACTTCTATTTAGTCTCTCTTGTCTGAAATGAATGCTGATGGGTATCACATGAAGTGTGAAGTGACTTCTTTCCACCTGCTGAGTTACAGACTGAATTGAAAAATTCAAAATTCAAGCATATTCCCTTGTTATACCTTTTCTTATTCAGAAAGATAGCCAATGAAATGGAAGTTCAGATATGAGAAATGAAGTGAAAGTGATGCTACCAAAATCAGTGTATTACTAAGATGAATAGGTTGGGGTTTATTTGTCTTTATTGTAAAAGCTTCAGCACTTGTGTGTTTCCACAGAGGAACAGTCATATTGAGTCAGGGTTCTTCTAAGCCAGTCAGTCATCTGTCCTGCTTGGAGTAAAAGAGGAGCAGGCATGTGCAATATTTCCTCTCTCCAACTCACAACTCTTTGCAGCTCAGAATACGCCCTGTTTGGTAACCTGGAGTGAGTCTTCCAGGTACTTGTACGTTGCACCCCTGAACCACTGTGAGCCCTTTTCACCCTCAACACCTTTGGCAGCAAGTTCCACAACTCAGCCTCCTCTTGCTTGAAGAACTATTGCTTTGAACTTGACTCCTACACATCTCATTTCATGCTCTGCTGCTATTGGAGAGGTAAAGGAGTAAAAAGAAAAATCCTGTTCTGTCTCTTTACTGCTTGAGATTCAAGGATTGGAAGTGAACAATGCAATTATCGCATTGCAAGTTTTCTGCTATTCCTTATCCTTTTCTAGGTTTTCCAGTGTTGATTTGCTCCTTTGATTGCTGCTGAACAGGGACAATTTCATGGAATTATCCATCATAAACCCAGGCTCTCCATTCTACATAACAACTCTGTTTTTCTTACATTTATCTATGTTTATCATTATTTTCTGTTGTATTGCTACCTGATTTCGTGGCATCTTTTTGGAATTCCACACTATGCCACATAACTATCATTAAAATTACATTTTCTGTCACCTCAGTTCTCAGCTGTTATCCAGGTCATTTATAAATACTGTAAAATAGCACAAGTCTCAGCACAGATTTCTGTAGAACTCTACTGATAACATACCTTTAAAGCATGTACTCACCTCTTTAATTTTCGATGTAAATATAGGAATTTTTTACTCAAACACTGTTTAATTTCCTTTAAAGCCTTTGATTAGGGACTGTCAAAAGAGCTTTGGAAATGCAGATATTTCATATGAGTCAGGTCAAACTCATCCATCTGTTTTCAATCTTTTTAGAGAACTTTAACATCAGAAGGTAAGATTTCTCTGTCTTATGACTTAAAAGCCATACAGACTTGACAATAGGTAATATTTACCCAAATTTCCTTACTTTTATCCTTAAATAACCTTCTATTAGAGTTCCTTTTAATTTTCTGGAATGCATGTAATACTTATTGGCCTGTATTTTCCTTGGCTCCTTGGCAGCTTTTCTGATTTTCATCCTCCCATTTTGATTCTAATCTCCCATTCCCCAGAAAGTTGGCAGTTCGTGATGAGAACTTTCACATACCCACAGGTAATTCAGGTTGCCAGGTAGTCCTGGCAATTTACTGCTGTCTGTTTTCCTCATTTGTTCCATAAGGGGTTTTTTTAGTTGCTTTCATTTTTAAAACATACTGTGCTGAAAATTAAGAATTCTTTTGCTATGAACAAAGAAGGATTCCAGCATAGAAGTCTTCTCCATAATAATTTGCTTCATGATAGTACACCAGTACAAAAAAAATAATTTTCTATCACTGTAATAGCCTTGTACTCTCTGAGAGCTACTTTTAGGTCCTTGCCATGATTTGGCAATGTAGACTCTCTGATAGGCTTCTTGCTTTGGTTATGCTTGGACAAAATATCTTAGAGTAGAATAAAGGGATGAACAAGAGAAGTGAAACCACGGAAACTTTGGAGATTGCTATGCAAACATACATTTCTTTTCATTTTTCAGTCTTTTGTGGTAAGAAACGTTTATTGCAGTTTTACACTTTGTGTCAAATCATAAAAGAATGTTCAGAGAAATCATCCCTTTTAAATTTGGAATAAGGAATTTCATAAAAATTTAAAAAATAATATCATTGCATTGCTCTGTCTCTTTTGATTTTTTTCCTGGTACTTCTGAATAGGTATTTTCTTCTCTGACTAACTTAACTTTGGAGTAAGGTTGTCTATATCTTGATGATTTCTCCTTCATTTTGTATATTTCATAAAGAATATATAATAAGACTTAAAATAAAATTCCACAACCTAAGTCCATAGTTTCACCATTTATCTGCACGTGGTAACTGTCTGACATGAAAGGTTTTGTCCAGTTGATCTCTCTCCAGGAGTGTTATGTTTTCACATTCACATTTTTTTATAAAAAATAATTGAATATCCTGTAGACTTTTTCTTAGATGGTTTTCCCAAAGAAATATTGCTAACAGGATTTTGTGGAACATTTTTGTTTTAAGGACTTGAAAATGCTTGCTCTTTCTGCTGTGTTTCATATTCATTCTCAATCCTACATGTTCTGTCCATGTTGTAATTATAGCAGGTGCATGGTCTACTTTTACTGCTTTTTATTGGCAATTGGACCTTCTGCTTTAATCTTAGATCTGTTCCAAGGCTGTCTAACAGCTGGAGGAAGGAGCCTGAATTCCCTTACAGTGTGGATCTTCAGGAAAGTGTGTAACATCAGTCTGCTAGTCTCTCTTGTGTTTGATACTGCATCTAGAGATGTAATAAGATTGTTTTTGTAGTTTGTCTCATTTTTCTATCAGTAATCTATAATGAAAATGGTGAGTGGATTTCTCATACTTAAACCCATGTTTTTATTCAGAAGTCATTTTTTATCAGTTACTCTTTGCCCAGAACAATGGAATGAGAAAACGACCTTTTAGGATTGATATGCTATGTGAGTTTGTGCTGCTAAATGAGAAGCAATATTCACTCAAAATAAAAATCTGTCTTTCTTCTGCTAAGTGAATATAATCTTCCCTTTCTCTGAGGCTTTTTGGGCAATGCTGAGAATAGAAATTTTTCACTAGGCCCTGTGTCAAACATCTTGCATCATCCAGTTCATCCTTCTTTTTGGAAGCTGATCATGTCCAACGTATATGGACCACAGAGGAAAGTGCACCTTTAATTTAACCTGGTTTCTCCTTTTTAAGTGGTTTGCTTATGAGCATCACAGCCTCTTCTGTGAAACCTCTCTAAACAGTTATGTTTGCAGTAACTGGTTTAATTTATATATATTTTTAAGCATATGCCATTCAATTGTTGGTGCAGTTTTATATATATTAATCTTGTAAGTAGCCAGAAAAAAAGTTGTCAGTGAGGTTCTCTTGTATTCAAACCTAGAAGCAAAATACTGCACCTTGCTGCAGATGCCAGCTGAAGCTGTGTTGACTGCACCTTTGTTTAAAGGAAAGCTACTGTCCTGTGTTGAAAAGTGTTCCTAGCTATAATAATAGCAAAATGTGTCTTCACCACATTATTAACAAGAGGCATATTTTTCAATGTCCCAAAACAAATCTGCTTCTGAAAAGCCTCAGAGAAGATTTCAATAGAAAATGAAACATAAGCACACATTATTAAGAAATATCATAAAATAATTCTGCCTGTTTAAGGTTATACTTGCCATTTTAGGCAATGAAGGAATGCTATTACATACACTCACTGTCCCTGAACATGTTATACAATATTTTTATTATATTTGAAATATAATATCAACTGATAGTAATCAGTTACATACCTTACATACCCTTATATATTGGGTAAAATGATATTATATTAATAAATGCTTTTTAGTAGAAGGGCAATAATGAATCACACCTAAAATATAACTGCATAGAAGATTATTAAAATTAACCCAATTTATGTTCTTAAATCTGTTTTAGTGACCTTCAGAATTGGTCTTTTTCATTCAGTTGTGAAAAAAGGGCATGACCTGTTAGCAGATGTCGGAGCAGCCTGAGAACTGCATACAGCAGAAGGCTCTATTGTGCCAGTTTTATGTCAGAATATTTGAAGAATAGTTAATACAAACAACAAAATCCTCAGTCTTCAAGTGTCTGCTGGTTAAAGCTGTGTTTGAATGCCATGTGGTAATGCACTGTCTTCATTTTCTGTGATAAAAAGACGTCTGCTCTGTCTGCTTATAAGCTGATAGTGGAAATCATCGTTCTTACATTTCTGTAACATAAACCATGGGCTCTGCAAAAGCCTTAATATGGTTGCATTTTAAAGGAAAATTTGGATATTTAAGTTCTTACATATTAAGTCCTATAAACAGATAATAAAATTCTACTTCAAAATTCTAAAAAAATTTCAGTTTTCGAAGAAACAAGCAGTGAAACTTTTGTCTCGCTAATTTGAAACCTATTGCTGTTCTTTCATTTGATTGTGCATCCTGCTGAATATAAAAATAAGTGCTTTTAGAAAGCACTGAAGTCCTCTAAAACTATTTGTTTCTAGAAGAAAGGATGCCTTTTAAGTTTGTTTTTTTCTATGTCCTTGAAATGTAATTTGTTACAGAAATGCCTTAAAGACCTTAGCTGAAGTATTCTTTCTTTTATTCTGTTTTTCATAATAATTTCTCATCTTGCTCTGGCAAGATGGCAAATTCTTTTTGGTCAGCGTTACTGCTCATATCTGTGTATGTGTTAGAATATCAGTCTGTGCATTACTCTCCTCACACTCTTTGTTTTCATGACACACCAAAGTGATGGTCTACATTTTTAATGAGGGAAAGCACATTGAAAATACTTTTATAAATTTTATAGTATGTAAAGATGCAAAAAAGCACCAGTACCAATTGTGTTCCAGAGGAAAAAAAGTCAGGCATGTTCAGTTAGTATTTCCAAAGCTGTCTTAACACAGCAGCCTTGTTTAAGGTAACAATTCACTCTCTGAGAGGCCACTAGGAGAAGCTGTTTCCAAAGTTGAGGGCTGGAAACAATCCACAGTGAACCCAGGGTCCATCATATCTAATTCCCATTGGAACTGGAATACAGTTTTATCTTATGTGCTGTAGGTCTTCACAATAATCTTAATCCTACAATTCATCAAGTGACCTCTATGAATTATTTCAGGTTTTAAGACCTCTAGAGAACAAAATAGTTCTAGATGATGCTCCAAGTCTGAAAGGATTATACCAAGTGAGGAAAAACAGTCCATTGCAACAGGAAAATTGAAATTCACCTCCTAATCAGTCAGCTTCTCTAGAGTAACTGCCATCAGGACAACAATCTAGCAAGATTTTTGCAGTAAAAAATAGGTTTTAAAATTTTGGTCAACCTTTACTTTTGGTTCAATATTTAGGTAGTTCATGGTTAAACAGCTGTTTTCCACTTGAATTTGCTAGCTCATGAGGTACTTATTTCAAATCTCTTCTGATATTTAAGTCTGAGTGAATTAAACAATTTGACTTGTGACCAGAAACAACATTACATCTGTGCCAGTTAGACTGTGATCTAAGCAGATAAGACAAGCCAATCCAAATACATTTGACAGAGTTCTCAAAAAAGGGTAAGCTAATACAAGTGAGAGAAGGCTACTCAGGTTTTGAGTGTTCACTGTTTCACCTAGTTCTCTAATTCTGAAAATGTTATGGACAATAAGGATGAAAAAGAATGTGGAAGAAAGGAAAATTAATTCTCCATTACCTTCTTGAGAAGATGATGTTAAAATGAAAACTCTTCTTAATGCAATACATCACTTTTCTTGGTTGAGTTCTTGTAAAACAAGTCCCAGACAACAATATCAAAGCTTAGTACTAGTTTTGAATTGAAAAAAATCAAGTAGGAAAGACACATTTATTGTTGCTTTTAATTGCAAAATAGTTCTTGCATAGTTTATGGGTGACCTAAACCTTTGAAAACTAAATGACTGCGTGAGTCTGATTTTTCTTGCAGGCACAGTAATTCATAAATAAAAATAACGATATTGAAACAGTGCTTTTTTTTTTTTTTTTTTTATTCAGTCTTCAAAGTAAATAAAGGGTAAATATCCAGAAGATTAAATGAATGGGAATTTTGAAGTATTTATCTATTTTTAATATTTCAGCTTATCTCAGGAACAGATTCTTTTTTTCCATGGATTCTTTTCCAGTCAGTAGTAGGTATATATTTCCTAAAGTAGAAAAATTTTCACCAGCATGATATGTCTCAGAATTGTGTTGCAAAATTGCATTTTTATATTCTTGTTGCAATAAAGTTTGAAACTAAAAGAAACAAAATTGTGATTTAGACTTTACGCGATTTTCTAAGAGTGTGTTTTCAAGAGATGAATTTTGCAGTGCTATAGATGGTAGTTTTCCAACACCTTTTTGTGTACTCCTTCTTCTGGGACATATGCTTCCATACAAACATATGTTTAGCAGTTCTGAAAATTTTAGTTGTCAACAAGATTCCTTATGACAACAAACTCAGTGAAGTGACAGGTCCCTGGTACATAGTGATCCTAGCCTTAGAGCAGGATGACAGATAAGACATCCTACTGGCTCACCTTTTTCACTTACTGTTCTCTGGACCCCTAGGTCTTTCCTGACATATATATGACATGCCTCAGTGAGGCTTAATATGACAGAACTATTTACTTTATCAGGCCAGAGCGCAATCCCTCCTGACAGTGAAATCAGACAGTGCAATTTACTTAAATTCGAGCTCATCCCATTTGTCAGAAGGCTGAGGTAAAGTATCCTGGCATCCATCAAAAGAGAGAAGATAAGTCTTTTGCTCTTTCACATCGAATTTATACAACGGTGTATTGATGTGCCTGTCTACTCCCATCCCCACCATATCTGATTTTTTATTGTTATCTTCACAATAATTTAAGGAAATCAGGCGTTCTTTCCACCTTGACTTGACAGGTCACAAATAAAAGTGATTTAAACGGTGAGAGAATTGTTTATGTTATGACCAGGTAGCAACTGACCCCTCTTATATTTAGGTATAGTGCAGAAAGTTATAGTAACAAGTTAGGAAAAAGATGGTCTTAGAATTATTCTTGGAATATCAGAATGTTCCAAGAAAGGGTGCTGCCTTTCTTTTATATCATTTTACTACAATCTTCTTAGTTCTAGAAACAATGAGATAGTTTTGGAGGCTCTGGAGGAGACACAGGGCAGCTCTACACACAGTGTCAGGTTCAGAAACTCGGGTGAGAAGCAGTAGCTGATTTGTTACCTTGGAGCTGGAAGTTAAGAAAGTAACAGGAACATTTCAGATAATTCTTTTTAAGGTATGCTGTATGTGGGGAAGTCGTGACTGCGTGACAAAAATAAAATTTGGGAAGTGTGTATTTAATTTTTTTACTTGTATCATAATTTTAATATAAATACACTAGTAACACCTTTAGGCGAAGACTTTTGACCAAGTGTATGTTTAACATACTAAATATAAGCTTATTTTTAATTATTGTGACTTAAATTTGATGCTTAAAAAATGCCAGTGCTTTTGTTTTTTAAAGACTTTTTAGTTGCATCTTTCATGCTGCGCCTCTGTGGAAGTCTTGATTACATGATGCTGTTTGTCAATATAGAATGGGGAACCAAACTGCAACCTCACTATGCCTGATTCCTAGAGGTCGCCTGCTGTGGCTTTTCTCACTGTAGTTTCCCTTCCACCTTTACTTTAAAATCTCTTTTAGCTATATTGTGCCTGTAGAAAAATAAACAGAAGATTCAAGGAGACAAAATTTAGCAAGATCTGAGTAGGCCTCTCTACTGTGACAATACTACTAATTTTCTTGAGAAAAAATAGTGTCTTTTGAAAGGATTTGGGAGAATTATATGCTAACCTGTGTTCATATTGAGACGATGTACGAACTTAGGACTTGAATTCAAAAGTTCAGCTCAAAAGTTAAACTCTTTGTCCAGTTGCAGCCAACTGCTCTTTCACTATATTCACAAGTAACTGTTTATCCTCTGAAGCAATGAGAAAGAGGAAAGGGGAGTTAACACTCATGTTAAATGAAAACTTTAGGGATAAAGATCATTATCCAAAGACAAATCAGCATGAAGAGATATCGATGATTATTAAATATTTAATATTTCAGGCCAGATGGAATTGGAACGGTATCTGTGGAAGAGAAAGAGAGGTTTGAGGAAATTAAGGACAGACTTTCCTCCCTTTTAGAAAACCAAATAAGCCATTTCAGGTGAGTGTATAATTTATTCAATGAATGCTGTGTTTTTTCTGAAAGAATTTTCTTGTGGTGTTTAATTTTGGTCTTCAACAAGTGGAGTGAAAATAAAATGGTTTGCTTGCAAAAGAATAGCTTAAATATGGAATAATTTATTTACAGAAGTGATTGTACTTGAAATTTATTTGTATAATATGTGAGTTGATAGATATGATAGAAAAGATTATGCAAGAATATAAGCTTTGATTTTGTTGATTTTTTTGAAAGTTCAAGCTTTGTATAACTCTGACCAAGAAAATTGTCTGAATGAAAGTATCTGTGCCATAACTATTTCTGGACTACTATGGATCAGTAAAATCATATGAATAGAGAACCCTTTGATATATGGCAACTAAAACTTTTCCTGGTATCTAATGTAATTTTCTTGGTTTAATGATATACTTATCTTTCTTAAGTTAAGGGTCATCATGCTCAATGAATAGTTTGTAATATTAAGGACTGTCAATACCAGCAGAAGATATTTAGAGGAGTATAAGAAACAGAGGAAACATGGGATTTCCTGCTATTTTGTAGCAATTGATGGTTTATGAAACTAAGTATTGCAGGTAGACCACCAAATGTTACTTTGTCACACTAAACCAAGCTATCTGCCGCTCTTCTGTCAATCTAATCCTTTCAGACTGCATTTATAGAATTTTTTTGTCTCTGTATCGCATCATAACAGCCAGTTCCACAGTTTAAATAGTTCTTTGCGAAACAGAACTTTTGTTTAGCAGGGTTGACTATGAGATTGTTGAATGCCTCTCTAGTTTGATGAGGTAAATATCTAGTATTCAGTGGCATCATTGGTCATTGGGGATTTTTTGAGCCTAGAGGACATAGCAGCCTTCACTTGGGACTTCATATCCATATTAAACTATAGAGAGCTGGGTTTCTCATCGGAGAATGTTCCTTCCAAGGAAAAACAACAGTCTTTCTTCCCTTCTATGGGAATAAAGAGCTCTTGCAAGATAAATGATACAGAGTGCTCCCTACCTTCAGGCCTTAACATGCATGAGACTAATTACAAAATGTGTAATAAAGTCTAAATGATCTTTTGAGTTGGAACAAATAAAAATCCCCATCATATCTGCTAACCTACATATCAGTTATGTTGATGAGCTTGGGCTGCATCAGTGACCATAGTATCTTTTTGCCTCAGTCTGGTGGATTTTGATCAAGTTTCAACAGCATTAGAAATTCCTCCTTGAGAGCAATTAAATGTGTGATTCAAACATGAATGACTTCATCCTTCAGAGTACTCTAAGGTCTGCCTTAAAATCCTGTTTAATCAGTACAGACAAATTCTCCTCTACAAGGTGAGGATTCTTACTGCGACCAAGTATTAGAAATAAAAAAAATAGGTGAAATTCTCGATACTTTAAAATTCTGGATAATTTAAACAAGAATACTGACATAATACTGGAAGAAAGAAAAAAAGATTGTGCCTTAGAATCTGAATTTATAAAGCATGTAAAGTCACTAAGTAGGACCTCCTGACAAAGCATTGGAAGTAATATTTTAAATAAAACCTTGACTCAAGGCATGTATAAGGATTACTGCTGTTGATTAACGAAGACTAACCTTGGCTGTCAGATTTCTTTCTTAGAACATGATATTAAAACAAGTCCATATTTCAGTCCTTCAAAATTGTTATGATAACTGTGAAACGCAGAATATTTGGAAAAATACATTCAACGGTAAGGATTTATGCAGAGTATGCACTGAATTTCTCTGCTTTGGCCTTACTGTCATTGAATGCCCTGTGTTCCTTGTCATCAGGAGGTCCCATTGTCTCCCAGGCTGGTTTCTTGCTTGCACCGTCCTTTTTACTGTTTGGGCATCCATGCTGTTTATTTGCTATATTTCCTAGAATATTTCAAAGACTTTCATGCCCTCCATGTTCAGATAAGTTTTATCATTTTTAAATGCCAGATTCTCTATAGTAACCTCTTTATCTTCCTCACAGAATCAGAGAGAGGGTGTCTGATTGTTTGTTACCACATTGGTTTCTTAATTGTGGCATACATTTGGTGCCTACTTTTTTGAATTTTATGTCTTGTAAAAGAGGTACTTGTAGGTTTCTTGGGTTTTTTTTGGATGGTATCTTTGAAGATTTTACTTTTGTTTTTCAGGTTCTTAATTTTTTTTCATATATCCCATTCTTGAAATTGGATATACATGTATTAAATGTACATGTGCTGAATTTTTTTGGCCTGTTCTCTTTTGCTGCATTATTAAATTGTTTGGTCTTATGATTATTACTACAGAGCACCTCTTCTGCTCTGCACCTCTGAAACTATGTCATCTTCACATTTAAAACCAAATCCAGAATAAGATTTTTTTTTCATGTGTCTTAAAAAAAACATGTGTTGTTCACCAAAGCAATTCAAACCTGTGTCCCAAAATATTGTCATTATACCTTGTCCTAATGAGATACCACTCAAGTGTATATTCCTAGAGTTGAAATCTTGAATGTGCAGCTCCTCTAATCTCATTTAACATTTTGTAATCACACTGATTGTTATAATTAGGGGGATCAGTCATACAGACTTTCAAGGATCATCAGCACTTTCTTTTTTTTTTTCTCTGCAATATGTTGATACTTTTCTAAGGTTTGCCCTTTCTCCATTGCTTAGTGTTGTGTGCCCTGCTCAGCTGTGATGAACAGTTTAATTGAAGAGTGCATGTCTCTTCCTGCCTTCTCAGAGCAGGTCTGAAGATTTGCTGTATCCACCTAAGTGACTATGTCACACACATCTGAAAAAGATTCTCTCCCTTGACTACCAACTGCCCTGCAACTTCCAGTTTTAATACTCCCCTATTTCCTTCCTAATTTTCATTTTCACTGCTGTAAGCCTGTTTCCATTATGATTAAGATGCAGTCAGCCTGTCCATCCTGTGCTAGTGACTGTCATCTAAAGTAGTTCTTAAGGTACTTACACCCTTCCTCTCTGTCACCTTGTCTACCCATGGAGACTTCAGAGCTCTGCCAGCCTCTCAGGCATCAAATGTGGAAAAGACAGTATTTCTGAGAAGGCTGTCATGAAGTTCTTGGACTTTTACCTCTTGCCTGGCTGTGTAAATTTTATCTCTGGAGTCTTTACAGATATAAAAGCAAATACTGGAGTTCTCGCTGCAGAAAATCCTGTTTTGACCTCATTTATAAGGTTTTATTTTGGCTGACCAAAATGTAGATCAACAATTCCCTGGTCTAAATCCTTTTATCATTAGAAAAGATTTGACTAGTGGAAAACATTAGAATAGGAGGCTGCCGTTCTCGGTGAGTAATAATAAGAAAAGAATAATATCAGAAAAGTAAAAAATCCTTTTTCCAGTTGGGAATATCCCAATAAGATTTAATAGACAGGATTAAGAGAGGTTAGAGTTGCCTGAGCATTATATTCTCATTGACCTGTTACATTGCATCATTCAGCAGCCAAAAGTAAAAAATAAAGCTATGAATGCAATCACTTTTTAATTTACATAATTTTAGGAGTGGGTATGGATTAAGTTGTAGCTGATAAAATTTAAGTACTTTGCCAAGGTATTTTTAATATAATAGAAAAAAAATATGGACTATCTGCCAGCATTTATATCTCTAGAAATTAAAATAGCTGACATTTTATCCTCATCTTAATCCAATTTTAAAATAAATTACAATATACAGAATGCTGCTTCACAGGTCCAGTAGCAGTCATGGCTACATGAGAAATAGTACGTCCTTCCAGGAAGATGACAATCAAACTCATCAGAGACCTTTAAATATCCTTCATAGCCGATAATTTGGAAGTGATGCTTTCTGCCTTTTAGGGTTTTTCCTGCACTTAGAGCTAAAAGGCTGGTAGGCTGATTCTGCTGTGATATGTATGTTCTCCATGGTAGACTACTGAAGAGGTTTTCTGCTTTTATTAATGCTTCAGGTATGGGAGTCTTCCGCTAACATAATTTAATGCAAGTTGTATGCAGATTCATCTTAAAGTAAATACATAGATCAGCTTTCATAATTCTGATAATTTCATGTTCCACTTTTTTTTTTTTTTTTTTTTTTTTTTTTTTTTTTTTTTTTTTTTTTATTTATTAAGATACTGTTTCCCTTTTGGACGTCCTGAAGGAGCATTAAAAGCCACACTTTCATTACTTGAAAGGGTAAGTTTGAGAACATACTTTAATTTCTGCATGATTGCTGAGCCTGCATTTTTCTTTTGCATTCAGGTTGCTAAAAGCAGACTCATGCCTTCTCAGGTATTTTACTGCTGGTTTTAACTGCTTACTGGAATGATTGGTTTTGGTTTTCTCACATTGTCTTCCACAGAAGCAAACGAATGTTTCTGTAGGGCTTATTTACTGGACTTTTACTTCAAGCCACTGAATTGTAGTCAGTGGCTGTTCCTTTTAATTTAACATTTATCCATCATTACCTCTGAAGTTGTACAAGTCTACTTTACAGCCCCCCTTTTCCTGCTGTTTATTCCTTCTATGCTGCTGATATTGTCTGTACTCATATGTAATATTAAAAACCTTCTCTGTAATTCAAATAATATTCCATAAATGCATGATCTGAGTCAATTTAAGAAGCAAAAGCTATACACAGTAAATCTGACATGGTCAGCTCCTGCCCAGCAAATCCTCTTGTACTGACTGGAAAGGAGAATACCTCGTAATGATAAAAGCACCCTAGTCATCTCTGTGGAAAAAGGACTTTAAATTCCAGTAGGAATTCCAATGGAATTGTATCAGCAGGAGTCTGATGAAGGTGTGAATTCAAAAAAAGCTTAAGTCCCAAGCTGCGTTGCTTTGCCAAAATCAGAGAGGTTTGGTTCTGGCAAATATTAGTTAACCTGCAGTGCAGAACACTTCCTGGGTAGAGATTCTCTCTTAGAAAACCTCTGCCATGTTCAGAAAACACATGGGGAGTCTAGGTATATATGTTTTATTTCACTCAGCGATTGTAGTGCTGTGTAGGTTCCTTTGTGATTTTTGAAACAATCATTTCCTCTCTCCAGTCCTGCTGTTACAAATGGTAATGGTGCTCTAACTGTTGCTCAAGCAGCACCACTGACAGTCTTGACTGGGAATAAATGTCCTTTTCTACATTTGTGGATGCAGAATGGGTTAGAATCATTTTATTATACCTGTCTTTGAAAAATTTCAAAAAAAAAAAAAAAAAAATCAGACCAAGAACAAAAGGTTTTGAATACTGTAAATTCACTTGTTGATAACACAAAAGTTATTAATTAAAAAAAAAAAAGCAGGTAAACACAGATGGAGAATCGTATTTGTGTGCAGGTATTCTAGAAGTCTGCTTCATAGCAATGTCTTCTTAATAGCTTCTCTGTTGCTGAACCTGTTTCTTTTCTGCCACGTCTTTTCCCAGCCTGTATCTCTTGCTGCCTTCTTTTAACAATAACTTGTAGATATATAAGGGTGTAGCTCATCTGGGGATCCACTTGAGAAGCATTTCTTTTAAGGTTGTGAGTTATCTGAAATTTTATTATTTACATGAAAATGTGATAAAAATATAATAATTTTTGTTTACACTTACCTGTTGAAAGTTAATGAAGCACAGAATTAAAGTAAAAATGCAAGCTAATTTTCAATAATATTTTAATATTGTAATCCAGAGTGTATTATGCTGTGTTCGTATAAAGATGTATGGATTCTTGGTTTACATCATAGGTGAGGTAACAGCTCACACGTTTTGAAGACATTCATATGGACTGTTCCTCTACTCGTCCATAATAAATTATTCTGCTGGAAGTTCAGTGTTCTCCCTGCCCACTATATAGACGTTTTTTTCACAGCAAGAACTTGTCGAATTTGAATAGCTTTACCCTGTTGAAGAGTCCTTGGTTCTGCAATGGTGGAAGCTTTTCCACCATTGAGAACTAAGGTAAGAACCAAGCCAATTTCCACAATCACATCTTTAGTGGTAACCATTATCCAGCCCATCCATGGAATGCTCCATGGGCCCCAAAGACTGACTGGCATGCTTCAAGATGGCAAACAGAAGGGATATATACTGTACAGGCAGTCAAATCAGGGCTGAACAGAAACCTTCAAAGATGAAGATCCAGCTCCACCAGCTGAAATATTTACTTTTTGACTTCTGCCTTTAATCATTATCAGATCTGTAGTAACTTCAGGGTACTTTTATCATTTTCCTGTGGGGTTTGGGTAATAATTTTAATTAAGTGGTATAATTGTCTCTGACACAGGTTTTAATGAAAGATATTGCCACTCCCATACCAGCAGAAGAGGTGAAGAAAGTGGTTAGAAAATGTCTGGAGAAGGCTGCCTTGATCAATTACACTCGACTTACAGAATATGCCAAAATAGAAGGTTAGTACAGCAATCAACTGCCGAAGTGGCTGTAAAAGCCAACAATGCCTATTAACTGCATATTCCGTGAGCAGCCTTTTCCCTTTCCAGAACAAACCCCTTCCACAGCAAGGGGAAATGTCTCATTAAAATCTCAGCTGGTGAACTGTGGAGCTTTTTCCTATTCATTGCTTTAATATGCCTCCTGGGACCCTGTTTGAATAAAAGACTAGGACTTCCTAATTTAAGTTGCCCTTTGTTCTTACTTTTGAGTTCTTCAAAAATTTAAGAGGTTGGTTATGGGTTATTTTTATTTCTCTAACTATTTCTAGTGATTAAACTACTGACAGGAAATTCTTTTCTTAACAGCAGTGTTGCTGCCTTGAAATTTGAAAACTGTGAATAGATCCTTTTCTGAAGTATTTATAAGGCAGATAAATAGATAAATGCCATTTGGTTTTGCTGCTGTGTTATCAGATGTATAATAATAAACTGATTATTAAACCCTTAATTACATCCTGATTGAGTTAATTTATATATGAAGTGTATCATGAAATTAACTAAAATTTTGCTGAAAAAATGGCCAGGATGCACGTTGTCATTCTACTATTTGTAAACCTTATGCAGAACAAAAAGGAAGTCCTAATAGTCAAATGCCTTGTTGAGACATACTTTTATTCTTTATAAAGTACAAAAAGCTAAAGATACTCCTGTCCAGATGTATTCAAGAACAGAAAGCTGTGTGCCCTGGACTTTTGGAGCCAGAGTCAATTTCAGGAAAATATTGAGGGATTAAAATCTGGCTTTAAAAAATACAGATTTTATGCATATTAATTATTTAATAGCATGGATTTCTAGCAATACACCAGAAGAAACAGAACTAGCTTAGGAGCAAATTGAAGAAGTTTCATGTATTTAGCAATATTATAAAGCCAACTTTTTCCTGTTTTTTATCTCTGCTCAAATTCTCTGAAAAACATGAGTTAACCGATCTCACAAGTGATTAACAAAAGATCCATCTCATCACTATAGCAACCAGTATTATATCATGGAAGTAACCACATGAAACCATCCTAGTAACCAGTTTATCATAATTAATTATGATATCATGTCGTGTTAAAGAAAAAAGGATGAATATTAAATCTATTCTGAAAAATAAAAAAAAAAAATGTTTTCCATAGTTTTTATATTTCTGTATTCATAAAGGGATATGTTAATATTCAGTATTTAAGTCTTGTATCAAACCTGTTGAAACAATGAGTATAAAAATAGAAACTATTTATAATATGACAAAAGCTTGCAAAAGATACCTAAACACTGACAATAAAATGGAGTGGAAAGTTTTTTGCTGTGATGTAAATGCATCTTTTCCCAAGATTTTTTACGATATCCTGGAGAATTGTGGGACTTCCCCTGAAGTAGCTAAATTTGCACTTTAGGGTCTTCACACTGTTACCACTGAGTAAGCTGGAACAGCACATGAGACTGACTCTCATATTCCGACTTGCACTTTTCTTTTTTGGATTTATTGCCTTTTGGTTGGAACACAACTAGATTTATTTAACTAGTTTTACACTCATGTAGTTGTAAACTCAAAGCACAATACATCATTGCTTATATAAAGAGAAATAGGTGAAGTGCTTTTCTGAGAATAAAGTACTGTTGAAAGTGAAGGACTTCAGCATCGTAACATCAGAAAATTCAATGCACTGGATTTCAGTAGCAATGAGACCTGTATTGGTATCTTTTGATACTCTGGTCATTATAAGCATCCTACTTCTGTACCAGTATAAATGTAATATTTTTCAGAAGTAGGTTTTATTCTGCTTCTTTAGGTTTATAGGAACATTATTTTATCTGTGCACTGAAGTTACATTCTTCTCTTGAAAGTAATTTATGTTAGTGTTTGCATTAAATGCTTACTCCTCAAATTGCATGGAGTCCTTATCTTTACTGATGTCCTCAAATGTGGCTGGCATATACTTTGGAGATTTTTGTCCTTTGACTGTTTCTATAGTGAGCAACATCATATTAGTCAGTCAAAATGTAAATATTGCGAGATAATATCAGCTATAGACCAATAGCAAATATCTAAAAAGTAGAGATACAAAGAAGGTTCTAGTACAAATAATATTCTCATATATGTTTCTGAATTCTGTGGCATAATATGGATGCAAGCTCGGTGCCTGAACTTGAAATAAAGACTATATAGGGCTAGTAAATGCAAATATATTACTCAGAAACATGCACCATTTCTCCCTCACCTGAAAAAACCCATCACTTGTGTGATGTACTCAAGATTTTGAGAAGCTATTAACTCCTTATGAGGTATTTATTTTTCTCTATTTATGAGTTTTATTTCTGTATTGATGTTTTTCTTTTCCTATTTTTTCTTATTTAGCAACAGTGGAAAAGGACTCAGGTGATTATTATTTGTGTGCATGTCTGCATGTATTACAGATGTAGTGTGTTGTGTCTGTTATTATTTTTCTTGATTTGAACAATAGCAAGATACTGACAAGAACATTTGTAAATATTAAAATTAATTTTGATGTTGTTTAGTCCATTATTTACACTGATACTTAATTACTATGTACTTATTTATTAGCAATTTAGCTAACTTTCTGTTTTGGAATATGATGAAGTATTTTCTGTGAAAGAGGTGTAACTAAATGATGCAGAAAAATTTAATTTTGTTAAATTCAAAAGCGTTTAACATATTTAGAAAAATGTAATTTCTTAGTCCTCTGCAAAAATTTTATATGTTTCATAATAGGATTGCTCAAATTATTAATGAGGGTCTTGCTAGGAAAACTGATCTTGTATAACTGGTTTTACATTTCTCTAATAGAGATTTGTAGTGGTACGCTTTGTTTAGTGATAAGATTCTTTTTCTAGTTGTAGCTGAAGGTTACAAGAATGGTAGTTCTTTGTGTTCCTAATTTGATAATAATAAGAAGAAGATGATACGGTGTATATTTTCCAGTAGTACAGGGTGGGGGGGTTAAGTTCTAATATGCCAATATTTAAAAATCATCGTACAAAGAGCACAGCTGAAGTAGTATTTGCAGCTGCAAATAGAAGTATAAGGGATTGTGCATATCTATATTGTGATTTAGAACTGTGCACTGCTTTGTCCTACCTGACATGCATCTCCAAAAGAAAGTTGATTGTGGTGCTTTGTGGGGTTTCACAAACAAAATCAACCACAGTTATGGGAAGGGGCATTGAGCTGGTCGTACTCTTGCGATTAACTAATTTTCCATCTGGAAAGACAGGCTGGTGTGATTACTACAAGGTTGCATGAATGTAGTTCAAAGAGAAGCTCCTTGCCAATGAGGGACTTGACAATTACTAGCAAATTATTAAAACTACTTTTTTTAACAACTGTGTCCATAACTGAAGAGTCAAAAAATTCCACTGATTTCCAAGACTTCCACAGTTTTTTTGTTTAAAAGCTTTAAATGCCCTGTTAATAGGATATCTATTTGGAATTTTTAAAGAAGAGAGCAAGCAATGTGCTGGTGGAAGGGGTATTCATGCTCTTATGCAGATATTCAGTCTGTTAGGGTGAGTTGATGGGAGCTCACATTGCTCAGATGATCTGCTGAGCCCTCTGATCAACAGGGAGAGCTTCCTTAGGCAGGGGACTCCAAGTGCTCTGAAGGCCCTTCAACAATTTCTCTGTGAAAGGCCAATCTCACAGCATCAAATGCAAAACACGCTAAAGACAGTTTCCCTTCTAGGTAAGATATCTAAAGGTAAATAGCACAAATGTTCCTTTTAATATTTTTCCTCTAGATATTAAAGAAAATATTTCTTGAAATTAGAAATTCAGAAAAAATAATTGAAATTAATTGAAAATAATTCATCAAATTTTAGAGGGTTTTTTTTCCCTTCACCTTTTCACTCTAAAACCTCCCCTGTGCACTTCTACACAATGTGTACACTTTTATTCATTGTATACACTTTTATACAATGTGTATCACCTCAAGTAAAAGTGAGGAAGTACCTCACTTCCTTGCATCACACACTTTCTAATCTTAGTTTTTCTAAGGCTCTTTATTTGGGAAACCCATAATCCTTAAGGACAGATGACATAGTTACAAGCACATAAATAAATAAATAAATAAATAAATATTACTGTACCTAGTTTTAGTAATTTTACATTAGATTTCTCCATGCTTTGAAAGAAACCATTGCCCTTCTTAAGACAGGATAAGTTGTCCCTTAAGTGACCTGGCAAATAACTAGATTAGAGAATGGATGAGAGGAAAGCCTATTACATACATTGCGTAAATGGAAATTCACTGTGTGCGTTAGTGGGAGCTAGAAATTTATAGGCTGCGTTCACAATTTAATTGCTTAATTAAGTACCAGTTCTGACTAAAAATGCAACTGAAAATTAATCAGAAACTCAGAAAAAAATCATTTTATTGAAAGGAGTAGATAGACTGTGCTGACTGGAATTTTGGGTAGCATTGAACACATTCCTCTGATGTGAAAGGCAAAGCCAGTGGGATGAGTCCCAATACAATGACATCTTAGGGCCAAATCATGCTCCTGTTGTTGTCTCTAGCTGGACTCCTACAGATTTCATAATGAACTTGATATACAATATGCTTAGGCCTAATACCATATATTGTACTTTTGTGGGAAAATAAGAACTATTTCTAGATAACTGTTATTTACCTTTTAACTTGTGCACTATATACTGATAATGAATCTGCAATTTCAGGAGTGTCCTTGTTAGGTATTACAGAGGTGAATATGCAAATTCTTTTTGTTGTGAGAACCCTTTCTCAGCAGTGTGGTTGCCAGGTTCCCAGGTCTATTCCCCAAGTGCTCTCATTTTCACCGTCTCAATTAAGCAAGACTCTGAATGTTTTCCCAAAGACAGTGGCTACTTTCTTAATGGCAAACATGGTGGAATAAGCAGCACTTCCATCAACAGTATTTGTTTACAGTCAGGATGACGTTTTATTGAGCATCCCCCGTTGTTGTACTGCTATGAATATAGAATAGATTTTTTTAACAAAAACTACATTTGCCATGGCAATTATACAGGGTTCATCATGTCAGTCCTTATTATATGTACAGCTGAATTGCTCATGGAGTAGCTAATTTGCTCAGTCAATGTAATTACCATTATGAAGAAAATAGAAGGAAACCTACTATTGTAATTTTGAACTATATCTAAGAACTCTCATAAAATGCCCTGGTTGTTTGCAGCAAGGATTTATAATTTGTCAAGGATATGAATCACAGCATCAATAAATGAAAATCTCTTTTTAAGTATGACCCATTTTCATTTCAGCATAAGCTGCCTTTGAGACTTCACTCCCTGAAAGTACTTTTTGAATCGTTTTGTGTATGGCATGTATTTTTATCTTATTCTGTATTTAACTTACATTAACTATTCCTATAGATAATGTTGAACATAAATGGACCTGCCAGATTCTGAGGCCAGAGGCAAACAGCATTCTTCATATGCATTTTGCATACTTCCTATGAAGTGCCTATAAAAATTTGAATGGCTCCGTCACCTGTTTTCTCTCCTTCAAAAAGAATTTTCTTCCTTACACAAACTTCTTATTTTTTACTTATATTTTATACACATCCATACACACAGAGTAATAAAATGTATTATTTATTAATTCTCAGAAATTAATGTTTTTCCCTATTAAATTTATTAGAACTCTGAATGGCTGAGGACTAATTAATTCTGCTTTTGCTGATGATATTGCCTGAGAAAAGACGGAAACTTACACATAAATTCATTTTTCAGCACAGGGGCATTACCTTGCTGTGGAGATATTAAAGAGATTAAAGTGGTGAATGCCTATAAAGCAAACAGGGCAGTTTCTGTCATTGTCCATGGATATTAATTTCTGAGGCAGTAGACAGATTGTAAAGATTTGAATTATTAGTCAGTTATCTTTTAACTCACTCTTTTAAAAAGACTGTAGTAACTCAGTATACTGGGCTCCTTCTGCCAAACAGTTTGGATAAAAGGAAGAGTAAATTTTGTTAAAATTGGAGCAGATAGTTACTCTGGAGTGTACAATTGCTCAAAGACAAATCAGTTGTCATGCAAAAATTTGTCTCTATCAGCAAGACTGCCAAAGGCTGTAAAAATGTTAACTCCATACAAGAGAAGGTCAGGAGAAACTCAGAAGTTTGCTGGGTTTTAAGACATCAATCATTAACATACTCATTACATACAGGTTTCTAAAGGAAGGGTAGTATGTAAATGCCCTCAAGGCTCAGAAGGATCTGTCTGGCTTAAAAAGAAGAACACTACAAACATTATTGAAGCTGAGTAGGCAAGTGGAGAGAGTTATTGTACATGGAGAGGACGTGATTAAAGCTCTCCAGGCATGTTCATTTCACTGAACAAACAAAAGTGGGTTGCACAGTAGCATAGCACCTTATTGTTCTCTGTTGTGCAACTCAATGGAAATGAGAATATGGGCAAACATCCCTGATTTCAGTTTTGGACCAGAGGTCTGCAAAAGAATCCCCAGATTGTTAGGTCTGCATCCTGATGCTCCTTTTTAAACATACTGACATCCTCCTCTAACAGTAGGGCTGAGTCAGTCTTTGTCACTGTGCTTCCCCTTTTCAGTCCCCTGCTTCACCTACAGGGAGGGCATTTCAAGTCCTGTTTTCTGTACAGGTGTACCTTACAGCAAAATTAGTTCCCAAACCTAAGCATGACAACCTTGTCTTGTATCCTGCCAAATGAGGGAGGGATAGTTCCATCCTTGGTTAGCAGTTCATCATCTCCAGTACCTCCTTGCCCAATGATGCATTTTTAAACAAGGGTTTAGTACTCATGAGAACCTTTGTTCAGAGTAGCCACCCGTCTTTTTATCATTTTTATCATTTCAGGAGTCTTTATTAAAGTTTGAATTCCACCTTCTTGAACACTGATGACAAGAACTGTACTAAGTCATCCCCATTAGATGCCTTGCACAGTACTAGCAGTACTGTTATACCACAAACATTTTATAATATAGTCAAGGAACATGGGTTCTGATGTCTGTGTCGTGCTTGTCACACAGACCTTCTGTGAAAAGTTAATTCAACCCAGTTTTAGAGTTTTATCATTTTGAGGTGACATATTCCCAGTTTATAGAAAATGTTTATTGCTGTTCATGTGTCAAAATGTATTATCCCTTCTTAAAGTATTTTAATGTGTTTTTCTTTAAGTCTTGATGGTATTTTAATGTGTTTCTCCAATTCTTTCAAATTTTATTGAATTCTTGTTACTGCATCTATTTCCCACGTTTTACACATTGTCATCATGCTCCTAATATTTATACTAAAGTCCCTGGTGAAAATATTAAGGGAAGTAAGAATCTCTGAAGAATACTTCTTTTTTTCACTTTCTCAGCACTGCTTATTCCCTTTCACTTGAGGCATCTTCCTTATACCCCAAACAGTTTCTTTTTTAATCCTCATTTTCTTCAGCTTAACTTCCAATGAGACACAGTATCAAATGCTTATTAAAGTCAGAGTAGATGAGAGCTACTGAATTTCTTTTATACAAAATATCCTGTCTAGAAAAGCACAAGTCTAGTTCGACCTACCTCTGCAAATCTGTTACATTTTATTCTATTTTGTGTTCATTTTATATCCTCAATTAGTTATTTCTTCAAATTTCATTTCAGTTAATGATTTTCAACATCACTTTACCCTTCACCTTGCCTGCCAGCATTGGATTTCTTGTTGTCATTTTTCAGTAAGGCTCTAAAATTCAGTCTTAAAATATTCTATTTTTTAAAAAAGTACTTTTTACTAAGTCTGTATTTTCAAGTTTTCTCTCCATCTCATAGGTGAGTTATTAATCTATTCAGTTCTCTTTATTCATGAAGCCTTGCAGTTTGGCATATTTATTATCTCTGAGTTGTATTCTACACTATTAGGAGATGCTGAGAATATAAGTTCTTTCCCCCTTTAAAGTGAAATTAAAAGTGAGGAAAAGAAGGAAAATACCAACTGCTTGTATCTGTATTGCCAAAATCAGAATACAAAAAATCCTATGTTAAGTGCATTGATGATCGGATGGAAAAAATGAGATTTTTCTTCTGCTTTTACCTATTTGATTTTATTATTTTTATGCTTTTTGATGAGCCAAGATTCCCTTTTTTGGGAAAAAAAAAAATAAAACAAAAAACAAAGCCTTTGATTGCCCCATGAAGGTAGTTCCATTGAATACTATGATAAATTTTAAAAACTGGAAAATATTCTAGCATCACACACTTAATAAAATGCTAGAGTAGGAGATGTAAACTCTAACTTTTTACAAATCTCATAGTCTTTCTGTATTTAGCTAATAATGTTAATTAATATTTTTTCCCCTAGATTTTAAAATGCTATCAAAATCATAGAAAGCAATTATGGAAAGAATGGTTTCAGCTTCATAATTAAAGCTATATTCCACTATTTGTATAAGGCTAGATGTTTTTTTAATCAGAAAAATATAGAATGTTCTTCCAGATCTACCTCCTTACTTTTTCATGCATTAATTTCATTCATGAATAAATTCTGTGAGAAATTGCACAAAAAAATTAGCACAATCAAATCTAAATTATCTGTAGGCAGATTATACCAGTTTGGGGTTAACTCTTCAGAGCCAGTTCAGGTTTAGTAAGGTACTAGCTTCAAGCAATTTTGCAGGTTTCACATGCTAAAAAGACCAAATGAAGGGGCCCTGCTGGAGCACAGTTGACTCCATGATGCTCAAATTATGATGTGTCTGTATTATCCATTACATTGTGTCCTGCTTTACTGTAAGCCCACTGAGGCTGTGAACTTGGGAGCTTCTCAGCATACTTGCCTTTTTTCCAATACCTCTGTCTGGAGACAGGTTGGCTTTCCTGAGTTTCTGGTTCTGAACATACTTGTTTGAAGAGAAGGGGAAGGATGAAATATGAGGCAGGGAAAACAAGTAAGGGATATCTGCTGTGTCACTGAGTGGGATACTGGCAGGCCAGAGACAGGAGTCTTCCTAGTTGCATTGCATACATAACCAAGAAAAAAATGCCTCTTTAATCAGCAGATTCGTGTGCTCAGCAAATGTCAATGAGAAATTAATCACACGTGTTTAACAGCTTATATGCTGGGAGAAAATGAGAGAGGTGAATTGTGCATTTGTCTTCAAGGATAAAATCTCTTGTGGAAAGCAAGCTTAAGTTAGGTTTTAGACACACTGTTGTTAGGTTTTAGACATCCTGATTGTCTCGAAAAGGAGGACTGGGGAGAAGTTCCCTGACCTGTGTGACACAGGAGGTGAGACTGGATGATCTGACAGTCCCTTGTGGCCCAAGGCTCCATTGGTTCATGAAGCAGTCACTTTTTCATTTCAGTAGCAGTTCACTCAGTTAGCTTAGCTCATTTAACAATATTTTCTTGGTACCTATGTGACTCACTGGTAATGCATACTTGAGAAAACATCCATTATTTGCAAAGCCTGGTTTGCTTTTTCGTTTTGGCAGGATGTGTAGCTGGAAACATGATTGATGGCTTTTTCTGTTTATTTTCTAAGAGATGTCAAGCAGCATATTTACTGAGTTGACTCCTGCTGCAACTTGTTAGTTTGAACAGTGTAAACACATCTTAACAACCTTTAGTAATTGTGAGAAGAAAGACATCATGAATATAATGAAAACTGACAGCACTGATTTCCATTCCTGTAATTCATTTATGCTTACAATGACAAGCACAGTATTCGGCTCAGATGTTTTGGAGGTTTTAAAACTTCCAAATAAGAATTTATTGCTACTCATATTTCATGTACACTATCTGCTTGGTTAAAAAAAAATAATAATAAAAAATTAATATTTCATTCTTTATTTCTCAAATTACTTCATAGCCCCTTGTGTATATACACATGTAAATGATGGATATTCATAAGACATACTCCCTAGAATTTAAAGGTCATTAGTTACAGAGAAGAATGGCTAGCTGGCGTGGTAACTTATGATGCCTTCTGGAGGCTGACCTGGAAGAGACCAGACAGAGCAAAAGGATAAAGTAGGTAGTTACTAAAAGGCCTCAATGGGTAAACCTGGGCAGCACAAGAGCCTGGCAGGGTCACACCCAAGATGAACCCAAAATGGTCACAAAAATGGATGCCCAATCACAAGGTCTCACACTTTTATAAGTTCTGGTCCATCAGCATATTGGAGTTAACTGTCCAATTATAGCTTCAGGTTATGAGGCTCCATCCTTCTTTTTTTTTCTTCTCACTTCACCGTTGTTTTTGTTCTTGGGCCTGAAAGTTGTTGTACTGGTTGTCCTTGGTACCAAGCTAGAAGAGGAATTGTTTTGTCTACCCCCTCTGTGGAGAGAGCTTAATAGCACTTAATATGAAACACAGAACTACACACTGAAACATCAGAGAATCTGAAAAACATAAAAGCTAAAACTTAAGGCATCACTTACATATGGAGAAGGAAGCTTTAGATGAAGCTTAAGTGAAGTGTAGGGAAGTCTATATCATACAAAAGAAATTGCATGTATTGACTTATTCTGTGAATAAGTCAACAAAATTTTAGAGAGATTTGTCCAAGGGTACAGACAGAGTGCAATTCTCTGCCACCTTTTCTTATGAACAAATTATGAAAAGCTAGAAACATTAAGGGTAATTTGCAAATTTTTAGCAAGTAATAAATAGTTTCAGTGTAAACTAGTAAATAGCATGGTGAGTTTTATGGAAACATGAAATTGGAATTGATTCAGTCTAATACAGCTCACATTTTTAGTAATTCCTGCCATGAAACATCAATTGGAAACCTGCCATACTCAATTTAAAGGTGTATTTACAGTTTTCATACTCTTTTTCATCCTAAACACGTTAATCCTATTGAAAAAAACATTCCTGAAAATTAGTCCTACAATGACTGAAGACTAGAATGTCTAGTTTAAATCATTTATCATGACTGATTTATTCTTCTGCCAGCATCATCCCTGATCAAAGGTTGATCCTCTCCTTCCTGAGTGTTTCCACTGTGGGAACACTGTATTCCCACACTGCCTGTGTGTGAACATTTCTGATCCCCTCTTTCATCCTTCATTTTATTAGGCTTATGATGCCTTTCACACTAACACAACAAAAAAACTCATTTCCTTTCCATTTCTGATCAAAATCCATCACTTCAGCAGAGATGACCAGACTGCAATTCCTTAATGCCTTGTTCAATGTAATTGATACTTGCCTGAGACCATATTTCTCTTCACTGTGATCTTATCACAGTGGAGCAGGATAATCTCAGTTACATGGTAAATATTTTTTCTCCTTCTCTCTCCAGTGATAATGATATCTTTTCAATAGCCATTTTTAGGCTATCTTTCACTAACCGCAAGTGTGGAATAAGTGAATTTATTCCAGTGCAAAAATGCAACATGGAATCAACATAATTATAAGAATTACTTTCTTAATAATTTAGAGGATCCCTTCTATTATATAATTTTTTAATATTTTACAGCTTATTTAGTTTCATTAGGAATGTATTCAGTTATTAATGCAATTATTTTGTTTACTTGGTTAGTGGTGAGGTAATTAAGATCAGGCTGAGTTTGTAATAAAATGAGTTGTTTATGCTGAAATCAGATGTTCCAGTCATACTCTGTATTAATATTACTGGTTTATTCCTAAGACTCATTAACATCAGTGACACTGCTAGTGATGTATATTATCTATATGAATTGTACTTGCTGTGTTCAGGAGGGGTGGAGGGTGGACACTGACCACTAGAAGAAAGAGCAATTTCAATCTAGGATAAGTGTAGAAACTTCTGGTTTAGTCTGAATCTAACAGTAGTCTTTATAATATAAAACCTAAATAGTAGGCACTTGGCCTATCCTTTCTAATCTCTCTTGATTCAATATGTTTGTTACAATATTCATATAATCATCATACAGTATAAAATTTGTAAATGCAATACAGTACAATGTTGATAACAGTGATCTTGGCATTATGAATGTAGTTTTGTGTTGACAACTTGACCCGTGTTCCTACACTAACTCTTTCTTGAGCTAAATTCTGGTTTTAGAAAAAGAAATATTTCAGCATATCTGGTTATGTAGTCTCTTTTAATAAGATTTCAAAAAATTCTTTGTAGTTGCTTCAATAACTACTTTTCCTGCTTGGTATTTGCATGAAAACAATGTGGGATTTTAGTCACTTTGAAGTAGTTGTTTGCAGAGATTCTAATCCAGTGTTTCTTCAAAAATTGCATTAAAGCTATATATTTCATCACTGTAATATATGTTAGTGTGTTAGTGCTGGAGAACTGGACAGGGTCACCTGCCTTAAAATGTCTGGAATGTTGCTTTGACTTGTTAGAAATGTTAAAAACATTTATTACATGCAGATTTATATTTTTACTAATAGCAAGCAGATTATGTGAATTGTTTAATTAAGCTGATAATGTTCTATGATGAATGCAAAATGGGAAGGAAATGTCAGCAGAATTTTCTGCATATGAAGGTGTGTATTCACATGATTTGCTATCCGCGTGATCCATAGATGTGCACAAAAAATGAGCAAATAGAATTCCTGAAACCCTCACTAGCCTTATTATCAGCTTCATACGTTCTCTGCAAACCTAGTTGATGTGACCATACTTTATATCTGATTATAGTGTACATAATTTCCATCATCCCATGATTTATGCTTAGCAACAAGAGCTTTGTTAACAAGCTCTAATAACTAATTCTGAAGTTAGCCCTAACGATGCAAATTATGTAGTTGGACAAGTTACTTTTACTGATCAAAATGTTTGTAAAAGAATTCTGTTTGACTCTTCCATCTCCTGTGATTCTTTCTGAAATCTAGTGTCATTTTTAATAATAAAATTATTTAATTTATATAATTCCAAAGATTTCTTTAATTGCAAACTAATTTCTGTTTAATTTCCCTCTAAGTGTTTTAGTTACATTTGGTTTATCGTTGTTGTTTCCTTTCTTTTTGAAGTCTTCTGGGTAGAATGAGTGAGCCTCATGAAATTTGTAACTCTGGTATTTGGGTTTCTTATAGGTGGAATTTTTAGTAGGCTTGTGCTAATTCTGTTATGAGATCCTTATTTCATAATGCATTCTTTTCACTATGGTACTGAAAAGAATGCGGATTTGCCTTTGCTGATGAACAACAGGTGGAAAATTAGTTATTTGAATAATTAGTTATTAGAAATTAGTTGTATGTATTATTGTGGTTTGCATTTTTCTTATTTTTAAATATGCCTAAAATGGAATGTCTTCTTTTGATGAAACATTTGGAATTTTTGACTGCTGCAAAAAGTATGAATTTTGCTGATGACAATAATAATTTATCTGGTGAGAAGACATTGTAATGACAATAACAAAAAAGGTCTCCACTATCTGCTGTCTTTGTATATATGGCCTTGAAGAGAAAAAGGACTTCCTTATTGCAAAAGTTGAGCATCTAATACTCTTGTGAACTATTTTTTTTAAGTGATCTGGATATTCAGTTCTGTTTATGTGTATTAAATTATTTTCCTTAACACTTGAAATTTCTTTTACTTTAGAAATTTGTCAGTTTGCACCATTCCCATTCGTTTCTGTCATAATTTTCTCTTACTGTAAATCCTATTTGTAACTAAAACAAATTTGGTTTACCTTTTATATTTGTACAGAGACCATGAATCAAGCAACACCTGCAAGAAAACTGGAAGAGGTTCTTCACCTTGCAGAACTCTGTATCGAAGTATTGCAGCAAAATGAAGAGCATCATTCAGAGGTGAGGCTATAATTGCATTTCCTGTAGAGAATGGTTTGTTCCTAGATTTTCTCTCCCCTGATGTGAAGCAAGTCTGTCAAGAAACATTTTAGTTTTACTTTCTGACATATGTTTAAGGCAGTTCACATTTACAGAGGAATAAGAGACTTGAAGCTTATGTAAAGTGAGGTGAAATAAAACTCTACTTCAGTTCGCTTGAATGAACTGTAGGTTTAGCAATGAAAATTTAAGAGCATAAAAAAGAGAAAGCATCTTTGTGCTGGAGGTGCTGAAATGGTGTGGAAAACATTCATAGCCTTATATAGTTTTTTCTTCCAACTTTTCACCTGATGTTCAGAATAGAAAGAAAATATAACTGAATGCTGGTTTTCATCATGCTGTATAGATCTAGATTATAGATATAAAAATAATGATAGTTGTAATCTCATTCTTATTGTTCTTCTGTTGACTGGAAAATTATGTTTTTAAACTTGTGCTTTTAAAAATGGCATTGTAAGGTAGAAGAAATGAAACAAAACAATCTTATGTTTCTTACTTTCTCATCTTTTGCTTCATGATACAGAGACCATAATAGCTAGAATTCTAGTACCTCTTATGTCAAGGACTTAACTTAGCCAGATACATTTGTATATATTAATGAAATTTAATTAATAAATGCATTTTTCTAAGGTTCAGGACATTGTTTTTAAAATGTTCTCAAAAAACTCAATAAATATTTTTTGAAAAATATGCAAAGCAATAAACATTATTTAGTATATATAGTTACGAAATATGATCATTCAAAACATCTGGTTTTATATCACACTATGGAATCTGGTTTTTAGCTTGCATCTGTCATGTGTGAACTTGTTATAGATGTTTTATCTTATACTGAAGAAACAGCTGTTTTGATGATTTCAAATTAATTCCCTGGAGGTCCAGTTCTACACTGCTGTTGCCACTGTGTTACAGTGTAATAATTACTTAATAAAATGTATATATTGTGGTCTTTGTCTTTTGAGGACCTGCATGACTGTAAGAAAATTGGACTTCTGTGGAAAAGAACACAGAAACAAAACCCAGATCAAATCATACATGTGTGATTAAGCATCTCTCTTCAAAGATTGCCTTCTATAGTACTTAGTTTCAGTTAGAGATTGGTGTTTTTCAGAAGGATAAATATGTTGCATTTGCCTTCAAAAAATTTATTCAGCAAAAGTTTGCAATCTAACCTAAGGTACCTTAAAAAGAATAAAGATAATGCTGAAGTTATTTTCCCTTCCTTCAGACTGAAATTTATAGGGCATACAGAATTTCAATATTAAAATATATCTGAGAAAGAGATTGTCAAATGATATATATTCCCTACTCGATTAAAATTCCCTAAATAGTAAGTATGGTGACTTCACATCATAATGTTATGCAAATGTTCAGTGTTTGATGCTACAGTTGACAAAAAGGATCAGTAATCTGTTAAACATATTACATATTTTAATACTAGATTTTTTTTCCTTTTTTTTTTTTTAATTCATAACATTTACAAATTTCGGGGATTTCCAAAGGGAAGAGAGGTATGTGATTCCTGATGAACTAAGCATTGTTTTTCTCTGCTCATAGCATGGAACTGTGCATTGAACATGTAGCATAAACTGTTGGTGAATTCTGGTGTTGCATAGCCACATTTATGTGTCTTCTAGAATTTAAGAACTCCATTCTTCCTTTAATCCAGTCAATGTTTCTGTTCTCCTAGAATGTGTGTCACAAATTAATAATTGCTTTTAGCCTATTATTATCTGTAACAACTGCACTGTTACATTCAGCTCTAACTTTTTTTTCTATTCTTCCTTGCTGCCCAAGTAATGATGCAGAGCTCTTGAGAGAGTTAGAAGAGTTTCTTACTGGGTTCAAAGTGTTATTCAGTGAGGAAGAAAATGGAGAGAAAATGTGCTCATTTTCTAGTTTTGGTTTTGCTTTGTTTTGAAATTTTGACAGTATTTTCTGGAAAAAATTTTGCTTGTTTAGAAGGGTTCCCTGGTCATAAACAGGGTTCATTAATAAGAAATTTTTTCCAGTTTGATGAAAGAGACTCCATTTCAAACTCTTGCCAAAGTTTGCGAAGCCTCATCTCTCCTCCTCACTTTGGTGCCAGTTGTCATCCTTCAATCCTGCCACTGGAACACACAAAGTATTTTTCAGTAATAGCAGAGGATGCTAAGCATTTCTTTAAAACCTTTTGTCAATTCATCATTTCTCCATTTTCCCCATGTCAGAAAGAGCTAAAAGCAGTCATCAGAATGTCCATGATACAAAAACACATTTGTAGACCACTTTACAGAAGTTGTCTTCTTCTTGATGCCTTTCAGACCTGTCTACATATTTCTACACCACCCAGGGCCTACATTTCATAAATGCAAGTGAAGATTTCTGTGAATTTATTTGAAGCTGAGGGAACTTAAGGCAAAAATAGGAATTAAAAACACTCTCTAGCTGTTATAAAACCACCTCAGACTTCAAGAAATAAGATTTCACAATAAACTGTCCTTTTTGATTACCAAATGAATGCAAAATATATACATAAATATTAATTTAAAAAATAAATTAATCTGCTTTAGGATTTAATGAAATCAAAAGAAACATATAAAGTCATTTTTTCAAGGGTGAGACATTCATGCTTTTCTTTGCTCTCTGGAAAAAAGTTGCAGGCATTTATACTCTCTTTTTTGATTTTTTTATATATTTTTTTATTTTTATTCTGATCATGTCACCTTCCCACAATAATCTGCTTGATTTCTTACATTTTTTGGTGCAATATTTTCATATTTTTCACTTGGCCTATTCTTCCTCCCCAAATGAGACAGGACATGACATGACATACTCAGATGTATTCTGCCATAGAGAGAACACATCTCTTTGCTTGGACTCATGTTTAATAATTCTATTTTGTCACATTTGCAGGCATTTGCTTGGTGGCCAGAATTGTTGGCTGAGCACGCAGAGAAGTTTTTGTCTCTGTATTCTGTTGATATGGATTCAGCACTCGAGGCACAACCACAGGACTCCTGGGACAGCTTCCCACTTTTCCAGCTGCTGAATAATGCCCTCAGAAATGACAGTAAGATCTTAATTTTTTTTTTTTACATACTATTTGCATAAGATTTTTCAATGTACCCACACCTTAGAAATGTGTTTCTAAATAGGATAATGCTCAAAATAAAGATGGCAATGTCTGTTTTTATGATGCATGTCCTGGTGTTCCATTTCCTGCAAGCTGAGCAGGATTCTCTCTATCCTTGCACCATTTCAGTCCTTATCCTGGCAGTGCATTAACCACTTGGTATTCACAAATTACTCAGTTTTGAATCAATTATGTACAAGAGGTATTGACAGTTTGCGTTTACTCTATAGTGCTTAAATAAAGTTGTAGTTTATATTTCATTCTAAGCCTTCTAAACTACCTTCACAGTGGTTATGTCTATAAAGGTATAGTAGTCTTAGCATAAAACCAGAATAAAATACAACAAATGTTCTGTTTGGATCCTTTGTTGGGCCAGCTGCAACTTCAGAAACTTATTAAAATTGCCATGATGGCAATTAGGAAGGTTGCTGAAAAGGGTGCAGGAATTGTTCAATCTTAGTGCAGATCTCAGAAAAGATAGACTCCTAAAGGTGGGTTGTGCACTACTTTAAGTGGTGTCAGATAATCTAAAGTCCAAATTAAAAATCCAAAGACTATATTCAGGTGGGGTATTCAGCCTATTTTCTTACCATCATACATTTTCAGTTTAGGAAGCACATGTCTAATTGCAATGTTACATGCACTTAAAACAATTCTTTGGTTTCTGAAAACCGTGTAGGTATTTTACAGTAGTCTTCAAGAAGGATTTGTGACACCAGTTTTACTTTATTGTTGTGGTATTTGTCTTCCTTTGAGCTTTGGTTCCGACCTGAAAGAAGTGTTAGAAACAAACAAGGGTTGTCCTCTCATGCAAGAGATTGCTAATACATTGCTAATTTTCCTTTCCTTAAAAGATTAAATGGATGAAAATGCTAAATTACTAGAATAGGCTTAAGAAAGACATTTTATGAAAACGTTCATGTTAAAGCAACTATTACAAATATTGTAAAACTTTAACTGAAGGACATGAAACAACTGTTGTATGAAATATCACACCTGTATACCAATTTCAGTAATTCCCTAATGGTAATAGGTACATTAAATGAAAGTTTCTGGCAGGTGAAAACCATCTGGAAAATTACACACTTTTTGTTTTTCCAGAACTACATGGAAATTAGTCACCTATTAATCAGTGGACATGTTAGCAAATGGCAAGTGACCATTCTACCAAGAAGTGATTCCCAAGTGGATCATACCTCAGTGCTTACTCTTTAGTTAACAGCCTTTTCACCTTGTAACTGCACTAAAAGCATTGGCAAGAGCTTCCCATGCTTATATAATAAATTTTGCAGTCTTCCAAGGTAAAATAAATAATTTTGACTTCACCCTAAGTGAAAGTCTTTTGCTGAAAACTATCCTCTTCATGAAGATATATTTAGAAAAAAAAATCTAAAAAGGGAAGAAGTGGAATGTGGTCTCATGAGGATAAAAAGGCTAGTGTTAATAATTAACAAGGAGAGTGAAGTGGAGTAAATTAGCCATAATAGAGCCCACAGTGACTGGCAAAGTCACCTCTCATTATCAAAAAACTCATTAGGAAATGAAGAGGTGGAAATCCCACTGGGTTATTCTCACTCTCTGGCTGTATCAGAGATTACTTTTCAGACTTCTTTCAAATGAAGAACAGTTAGGTCACCATATTGCATATTAGGTTAATCTTGACTGAAATTTGGAGGACTGACACCTGCATGTTATTCTATCTCAAGAGCATTAAATGAGCTCTAAATCATTGGTGCATGTATCAGTTTTCACATAAACCTGACATGAGAGATCTCCTAACAATAAAGAAACAATCTTACGTTTACAGCATTAAAGAAAACTTGCACGTAAAGCTATTTATATAACTATGTCACTAAAGCATAATAAAAAAACCTGAGATAATGAAAATTCATATTGATGTATATTCAAATAATAGTGATGTGCTATTTTACACAGTGTAAAAACGTTGTACAAGATTCAAGGTGAAAACTTCAAAGTCAATATTCAATTCAAAATGAGAAAAAACTGCATTTTCCAATATGGTGTATAATTTTTTATGAAGAGAGGGAAGGATGGGGAAGTCCTGACTGAAGCTTCTAATTTCTTTCATAAAGGAATCCATTTTTGTCACCTTAAGACTCTCCATATTTTTCTAATCTTCTTCCACAAGGAAGAGTACATCAGTGATTGCATTCCTGTTTAGTCTAACTGAAGAACTTTAAAAAATGGAGAGAGGGAGGAGGGTGATCTTCCCATCTTGTAAAATATTGCAGCTTTTCTCATGAGACCTAACTACAAAAAGTGATTTAAAAAATTACATTCACTGTGGAGATGAATGATAGATTGAAGATAAATTTCTTGTGATTTTTCGAATTGCAAATATTTGGAAAAAATTATTGTGGCTGCTTTTAAACTATACATTTATAATGATCCCTAGAGTTGCTATTGTTCACACACAATTATTCTTGACTCTGTAACGCTTTGCAGATTGTACCATGGTAACAGTACTCAAGATCTCTCTATGATAGCAAAACTATTTTTTCCAGAATTAGATATTCATAAAAGGAAGAAAACATAGCTGTTCCTAAATTGTGTCTTATTTTCTGTAACGACCGCGTAGCTTTTTGTCCATAGAGCCTATAAATGATGTTGCAAAGGGGCCTCTAGAGGGCAATTTACTTTCTGTAGTTGTTTAATTATTCAGATTAGTCTGGTTTTCAGTGCCCAAAAACAGACATGTAGTAATTCCTCTTCATTTAACATGGTGTGAGAGGTATCTTTTAGTGGATATGCCTAGTTAGATGAAGCGTCTACATATCTTGCTTGTTTTAGAGGTTTTACAACTCTATATTCAGTATTCTGATCATTTCCTTACCAAGCTTTCTCTCCAAGTGTCACTTAGTGACACTTTGTCCTGTGTTATTGCTCAGCACTATTGCATTGCTACCTTGGCACAAACCAGTCAAAACTAGGAATATTATAACGGTAACTCATAATCTTCATTCTCCTGCGTGTATTACTCAGTGGAATGTCTGGGCTCTACCTCTGCCACAGTCTGCTCTAACAGGCAGACTCTGATGAAGCTGATTTAGAAAAAACAGCATGTTGAGTGTTAACCTTTTGAAAGCCATTGTCATAATTATGGTTATTGACTTCAGACAGGAATTCTCTGATACATTTTTTTCCACTGTTGTTGCTAGTAGCAGAGTGGCAAACACCGCCAAAAACAGAATCCTCACCTTCCTGCTTTGTTACAGATTGTGTACCACTTTTGGACTAGAATTGATATATAACACTGTACCCTATCTTAAACTACAGGGTAGAGCTAGAAAACAACTTGGGTTTCAGGTAAATCAGAGCAAACTATACCCATCCCAATACCTCAAACCTGACACTTGTCATTCATTGTAGAGGCTATCTTTTCTCAGATCAGGACTCAGTCCTACTATGAGCTGCTTTGAAATCATAACCTGCCCTTAGATAAGAGTTACGTGTATTGGTTGCTGATACTGAGAGTTAACTCAATCTGCATTATTCCTTTCCAGAATATCCAATAATTTTTTTTCCTATCTTGTAAAGATTGAATAAATTTTAACCTTGCTTCCACAAATTAAACCTCTAAAATTCACTTTTAAAATATGTCTTCTATGTAAAAATACAAGATAATTTCCATATAAATTGTGACACTTGCAATTTTTTACTGCAATTTAACTAGATATTAAGAAATTCTGTGTGGAGGCAGAATATAAATAGCAAATGAACAGAATATAAACTTTCTTTTCACATGTCATTGGTTGAGTTTCAATTGCTACAAATATAACCTGGACCCTCAAGTATATTTCCTTCTTGAAATGTTCTCTCTCTTTACCAGAAAATTCAAATTATCTTTTCTATAAAGCCCTATGAGGTGCAGGATAATTGCAGACTTTCTGACAGAGTACTAGGTTTGTCAAGGGAAAAGAGTCTCATGTTAATCTGTGTCATTCTTCCCTGCCTTTGATTCTGCAGAAGCTCTTGAGGACAGGGTGACATGCTGACTCCAGGATGACTCCTAAGATGTGCCTGTATTAGTAAAAGCAATAGAAGCCTCACGGCTTCTGTGGTACACAGGCTCAGTAGGTTCATTTCCTACTGTTAGAGCTGAAACCTCATTCCAGTACTGAATACCTAGACTTTAGATTCATCTCTGTTATTTTCTTGTCATATTTTAATATATTTCAGCTAATATATTTCCTAATATGGAAAAAATATATTAATTTTCTTCTTCAACGTCAGTATTTCTAGAATATCTACTTTAGGATTCTGTTTCTGTTCCTGTAATGTGTTTACTTTTAATATTGTCTGTGCATTACCTTGCTCTGGCATAGGCTTTTATTACATTGTTGCTTGTGCGAATATGAGATGGCTCATATGAAGAGGGTGTGGGGTGTCTATACTGGGAAGACAATGGTTAATGAATCTACATAGCTTTGGTGACAAGTGGTAGTTGAGGTATCTGAAGTGTGACATTTCCTCAAGGATCCCTTGTTTCCCATCTGCTTTGATGCACAGGTGGTACCTTTTGGCAAGATCAATTTTAATCACAGGGTGGAGTGTCATGAGTCTGATGATGATACTCAGCTATATGCCTGTGCTCTGAGTTCTTTCCCTGCCCTGCATTAATCCCTGAAGGAGATCTCCAGATGGGTAAATCAGAGCTGCCATGCTCTGAACCCTGGGAAAACAGAATGCTCATGGAGTGGTTGACCCAAGACAGTTCTCTTGTGAGTGTGTACCCACATACAGAGGGAATTCCATGAAGTAACAATAAGTCTTGGTATAATTTTGGAAAATTTCACTTTCCTGTAAAGAGTGGTGTCATAATGTTAGGAAAATTATTTAATTTTTAAGTTGAACACCTTTATTGCTTGTGACTTCTTAAAATTTCTTGATGGTTTCGAAATAACAAGTCCCTCTCCTACCCATGAGGCTTCGTTATTGCAATTCCCAGAGCAGTGCTTCTAGCAGAGCATTTCCGTGGTATGCTCAGAAAACACTAAACTACAAGCTTATCCCTTCAAGTAACTGCAATTGCCTGATTCATTACAGTTCTTCACTGGTTCACTATAAAGCAGCAAGGTTGATTTAATTGGCACAGTTGTATTCTTGTTATTATTTTTCAGCTCAAAGTTGCCTCGAAAACTCAGCCTAATGTGCAAATGGATACCTGCAACCTTTTGTTTCTCAAAGGCAGTGCTCATCAGCTGTTTACCATGCAACCTTTGTATTAATATCCAAATCCTCCTCAGTCATTTTTGTTGCTGGTAAAAGGTGCTGTAGTTTTAAGATATATAAAACAATTATGAATAGAGAAAATAGCACTGTTTTGAATTCCTGATATATAAATAATAAGCCAGTACTAACTAGTTAACAATTATTTTGAGGAGCAGTGTAAATAATGGATCACATTTGTAATGGACTCACAGGTATTCTCAAGGGTGGATTCTCAAGTGTTTAATAAAGGGATGATCCTACACCTCTGCCTTTTTCTCAGTGGAAACCCTAATAATCTCTGCCTGATACCTAGCTGCCTGTTTTTATAAAACTTCATATATCTGATATCTCCATCTCTGTGTCTGAAGTGGTTGGAAATCAGCTGAAAGTTTCAAATTCTTAGCAAGAAAGGCAGTTACACAAAACCAGAGAGAGCTGATCACATAATATTGTTTCTTCAGGTAAAGGTAATTGATACAAATTTCCTATTACTCTACAAGGATGTTTTCAATAAAATAGTTTTTTGCTTTCAGATCATTGCCTTCAAGAAAAAAACAGTAACACAGCGTCCAGACATTCAGCAACAGGGCACTTCCTTGCAATACAAGTAGCAATAGGGGAAAGAAACTTGATAACACTTTTTCCCCCGTAGTCTCCATCTCTCCCAGGTTCAGTTTGGGCTGGACATCATTCAGGAATGGAAGCAAAGTAGTTTCTGGAAGTTATAGAAATTATTTTGACATGTTAGATATGGAGTGGCATTGGTAGTAGAACAAAAGGGATTGTTATTTTAAAGGATGGTGTCCACGGTGAGCCCTTGATACAGGGTTTTCTTCTTAGGAAGAGGAGGAAGCCTCCTCAAAATGTGGTTTTGTTGCCCATCCAATCATACAGGAAGCCTGTATGCTGGAATGGGTAGGAGGAGAAATGTACAAAAGAATATAAAACAGAACATGGATGAGAGAAAACAAAGGTTTCTGAGGTCACGAAAATTTCTGTCCGTGGCTGAGCTTCTATGATTTCCATTTGCACATGGGAATATTCTTATAGGTCCTAATAACAGTGTTAGATTAAAGGGTGAACACAGACACATTCAAAACATGAAACATATATTCCCTTGGTGGGACAAGACGTTAATGTGCTAATAGTTAGCATTTGCTGAGAGAACACTTCAGGGAATACAGGGACAAGCAGTGGTGATGGGAAACTAATTTTCAGATTTTGAGCATGTTCAGTTTGCATGTGTATGCAGTTTTTCATATAGTAAGTCCCATCTGTGAAGCAGGTAATAGTCTCATGCTTATGAATAGCATTCAAATACTTTTTTTTTTCTTTGTTTGGGTATTTTTGTCCTGTCTTGGTGTAGAAGTAATGAAAAAAATTGCTAACGTTTAGGTTTCGCAAAGCATATTATTAATTTTAAGAAGGTGCAAAAAAGATTCTGGTTCAGTAAAGAACTTCATGTACCTAGTTTTCATTACACTGACAGTCTGAAATGTACTACACTGTCCTTATGGAACAATTCATTTATCTTTTCTGAACTGTCTTTTCTACACAAGCTATATCTTATTCTTATAATGCCTTCGTGTACCAAAACATTTTAAGATACACTTCTTCCTACGACAAAAGGTCTGACATTTTTGTCTCTTGTTTGTTTTTTAAAGCACTTTTGTGCAATGGAAAGTTTCACAAGCACTTGCAAGAAATTTTTGTTCCCATGGTCGTCCGCTACATTGATCTCATGGAATCATCAATTGCCCAGTCCATTCACAGAGGTCTTGAACAAGAGTCATGGCAACCTGTCAAGTAAGTGCTTTTTAGAAATTCTGAACAAAGCACCTGCCTATCACTTGCTGTCTAATAAGGGGTTCTCCCCTGTTGTCCTCTAAATATTCTATTTTTTACTGTATTCCTACATTGTTTATTTCTTCACAGGAGCATCACCAACAGTCTTCCTAATGTAGCTCTTCCAAAAGTTCCAAGTTTGCCTCTTAATCTTCCACAAATACCTAGCTTTACTACACCAACCTGGATGACTTCTTTATATGACTCCACGTGTGTATTCTTCAATAACTTTCTGACTGTATGTCAGCTCTGCATGGCCTTGCTAGTGTTCTGTGCAGCTGTATTTGGATTGCATGGTGTTTATCCTCTCTTAGTTGGAAATTGTTGTTACTTGGGAGTGATCCAAGCATGGACTGTTAGTGCGCTTTCTAGTGCATTAAAATGTAGCAGTCTTAAACCTGACAACTTAGAAAATCAACTTTGCAAAGGTCTGCCATAGCAGGAATGATGTATAATACTCTAAACAACCTGATGACTCTTTTGAATTAATAAGCAGTGGGGAACCTTTTAGATGATTGATTTTAGTTTGTGGTTTTGTAAAATGAGGCAGCCCATTACACTTTTTGCATGGGTTTGATTAACTCATTTTTATTGGTTCTGAAAGTCATTGATTGTAAATTTTGTCATCAGATTAAATATCCATGTTACAGGAAAATAGTAAAATGTTAATAAGTACCAAGAATAGAATACCTTTTCTTTGTCTACTTGGAAAATAAAATTATTTCTTTCTGACTTTTTTCCCCAATATTTCAGTTCTCTTTGGAAATATTCCCATGATTACAGGTCTGATTTCTGTGTGAGGACACATTAATATATGTTAGAGAAAGGCTCAAGAGCCTTATTTTAGCAAAAGTTATATTAGGAAAGCAAGAATGCGGAAGACTTCAAAAAGCACACATTCAAGACACACATGTTGATAATACCATTTCAAGACAAGTGTTGTCTTTTCAAGTTTTATGACAGACTCTTAAATAACATTAGATCTATTTCTGCAAGCGTTAATTCAGTCATAGGATACCATGTTAAAAGGGACCTCAACAATCATCCCATCCAACTTTTCTTGGCAAAAGCATGGTCTAGGATGACCTAGCACCCTGTTCAGATGAATTTTAAAAATGTGCAATGTTGAGGAATCCACCATTTCCTCTGGGGGAGATTATTCCAATGGCTGATTGTCTTCATTGTGAAAAATTTCCTCTGCTTTCTAATCAGAAACTCCCCAGAAGTAACTCGAACCCATTATCCCTTGTATTTTTCTTGTGACTCCTTGTAAAAAGGGAGTATTATGATTGTTGCTCTGCTGTTAATTCCCCTAAAAAGTGACAGAATTCCTCTTAATCCTTGGCTTTGGTACCTTTTGTGTTTACTATAGTAATGCTAGGTTTCTCCTGATGTGCTTATGCAAGTCATTTCAGCTTTGAATACAAACTAATTGGCCTTCTGGAACTCAAATTCCTTTCTGTTATCCCAGGTTTTCAAAGGTCACTTTTTTTTTTAAAGAATAGCTTTCAGAGTTAAGAGTTGCTAATCTTGGATGTGTTCTTGTAGTCTGCTTTCTAGCAGCCCCATCGAGTAAAAATAAATTGTATAGATGAAATTTCACATATTTTGAATACTGAATTTATAATTAATACAGATTCTGGTTGGATTATAGTGGTAGATCTTTCGTAAATGAGGAATTTGGTGCAGCAATATATTCCTAGAGTCTGTTATCAAAACATGTGCAAGCATAGTAAAATTCAGCCATGGGCTCATCCCCCTTGCACATGTTCTCATATTTAGTTTCATGGTATATATGATATAGTATGAATAAAATCCTAAACCAACCAGTGAGGTTTGCATAGCGTTTGGTGAGCAGTGAGGTTCACATGCTGTAAACACTCACCAGATGCAGCTGTCATTCTGCTGCTTTCCAAAAGAAAAGGGTGAGCACTGTCTTGTATTGCAGTTCTGACCCTGGCAAGGCCATCATCCCCTTTCAACCACCCACACAGCATTCAAGAAGAGATCTGCAATGGTGCTGGCTCTGATGGAGGCATCTCTTCATGTTCTTTTCCCAAAACATAGAGCATAGAGGTTATATTTTTAAAATGTGTATGAATTGACAGTCTCAATTGCAGGCAGCATTAAGTTACCTTTGTAATACTCTGGTATTCAGGCAGTATTTTAAGAATCAGCCTATCTGCATTCTGCTGAAGTGCCAAGTTCTCAGAATGGTTATGAATTTGGGTAAAAGAAAAAAAAAGCAAAAGCACTGCAAGTCACTTGTTCCTCCTCCCATGCTAAGGGGTTTTCTTTTTCCTCCTGGTAATGGTGGCTCAGTTTCTGGCAGAGGAAGTGAGTCACTTTCACTGTGATGTAAAAGAAAGGAGGAGGCTTTTATTTTCTTCCTCCTCTCCCATCCCATCTTTTTCAGGGAGAACACACTTACTACTTAAGTTCCTCAACAAAGAGTAACCCAATACCTTTGGTCCAATACCTGCTAAGCAAAACGCAGAGCTTCCTGACAGTTTCAACATCTACTCTGAAGTCATGTGTGGGAGTATCTTGCAACCAGTGTACTTTATTAATGGACTGTTTGACTAATTACTACTGCTTAGATACCTGGCATGCCCAGTGGGAAGCTGCCTCTTTCAGTTGTCAGTGGATAAGTAAATTAAGGTTTCATGCCTAGGAGGCTACATGCAACTCCTAGCTTTGATATGCTGCAGGTTCTTGGAGAAACATTATGTCTTGGATCTTTTTCTTTGCTGTGTTCAATAAAACCATAAAATAATTTAAGAGGGACCTCTGGAGATACCTGGTCCTCTCTGCCACTCAGAGTGTGACCAAATGCAAAGTTAAATTTCCATTAAAATAAATGGAAATATGACAGGATGCGCATAATATTTGCCTCTTTTAATCCCCGGTAACCTTCTCTTACTGCCATCATCTGATTAATAAGAATGGACAGCTAGACAGTACTTGAAAGGTTAAGTTTTAGCAGAAAAGCAGTAGAATTTATGCTTAATTTTAAAGTTGTGGATAATTATTATAGTTTTTAAAGAAAGAATGTCAGTTCAGTTTCGTGGTAGAGCAATATTATTCCCTTCTTTAGACTGAAGCAGCTTTTCCGTGCACATTTAAATAAAAATCTTTTCAATAGCCAAGAATGTGTCCTGTTCCTTCACAGAAAAGATTCTCAAATTATGGATTCAGATTCAGTCTTGATTTGAATGCAGGAATTACTTCTGTGCCAGGAAGAAGTAAAATCTGAGTTTATCTCTTCTTTTGCAGCATGTAGCAAACAAATTAGACATTTATTTTTGGATGTGGGAACCAGGAACAAACAATTTCTGTTGTAGCACTTAATTTTCTTTCCTTATCTTATTCATCTGTGTTAGTCAAATTTAAACATCATTGGATATGCTGAGCAAAAAATCGAAGGATGAAAAATTAAAATTATAACAAAACAAAAAAATGAGTTAACATTTTTCACAGAATGAATTCTTCCGTGAACCTGTGCCTGTTACTACATTTATTATAATTGTGAAAGTTTATTTGGTAGTCTGATTAAACAAAATTAAGTGGCTACTACAATGTAGTAGTAAATGTGCATAAGAATACATTTATGTTATTACAAGTACATTAGTCCTCCTGAGTCCTAAAGAATTTCCTTTGGAATTCCATCAGGACAAAAGGAAACTACTATGTGAGAATAAAAAATGGTTAAGTTTTATGATCTGTTGATGGAAGTGATTAATTTTGTTTCTTGAGAAAGTTTTGTTTATTTTCTAGAAAATAATGCGGTTTTATCAACAGTTGTATAAATACCAAGATTGTCCCATTTCTGTCCCCATATGATTTGTCTCATTCTTTTACCCCAATCATCTCAAAACTTGATTTAGTCACTTTTGAATCAGATAAGCTCTAAACAAAGCATCTACAGCTTCACTCACTGCCAGCGTACACGGCAGTTGCAATTATATCTTCAATATTTGCTAGTCATATAACTTAAAAAACAGTCTAACAGGATTATAGATTTTCCAGAAGCTTTGGATGCTTTTTCTTTCTATTCCTTAATTAAACTTAGTGATGTATGAAAGTGGTCCCTCGACAGGTAGAACCCCTGTGTGAGTTGTAACCTTAGCAGTCCCGTGGGCCTGCCTGTTTCCGCTGTTTTCTTTCAGGACCACAATACAATACAAAATTAACAGTTATTGTGTAACATAAGTGGTGGAAATATGCATAATGTCGAAAAAGCCTAAACTAAAAAGTGTGTTGGAACTGTGGAATATGCTGCTGTGCACCGTGGAGACACGGAAAGCTGCCGGTGGCTCCGAGGCAGCCTTTCCCGGGACAGGAGCCCCTGCTCCCGGTGCGCCGCTGCCCGGCTGGCCCGGAGCGGGAGCAGCCGGGCAGATGGCAGCGCTGCCGGTGGCACCTTACGGCAGAGGAGCGAGGGGCTCCTGGATGTGTCTGGAAGGTGATGGATGCAGCTGTGAGACTGAAGCAGAGCTCCTGCTGCATCCCCGCTACCGCTTCAGAGCCCTGAACACGAGCCGTGCTTTTATTCCCCTCGCTGCCCGCTGCCTTGGCTAGCCCGGTGTGACCCAGCGGTGGTGCTGCGGTCCGAGGGGTGCAGTAGGTGCTCAGATATTAGAGGTCCTTTCTGGTTGTTTCATTTGGGTCTGAATCTGACCCTGCTCTGTCCTGAGCAAAATCAGTGCTCACTGATTCCTTCCATGAGAGCTGGGGTTGCTTAACACTTCGATAATTCTGTTCTTTAGTCATAAGGCAGAAGAAAGAAAATTATAGTAGTGATTTATTTAAACTGTTTGTATCTGAACTGGGACTGTCAGGCTGAGTGTTGGTTGCTTGTGTCACTCACATCTTGGAATTCAACGTCGCATAGTAAGTATACACTAATCTTAAACGGCAGGCACTGCAGTACAACACATGAAAATGTAATAAGATTGTTTTGACAGTGGAAGTGTAAATGAACTTACTGCTTAGTTTAGCTTTAAGAAGTTGTATTTTATCACAAGCCATTGCATTTAAATTTAGCAATCAAATCGGGGTGGAAGAACTTTAAAACATTGTGGACAATCTGAGATGGTATAGAGCCGTATTAATCCACTGGTTTTGTTTGTACACAGATTTCTTTTAATAGGTTCTTTTCCCCACCCAGATCTGATGCTATTCCCTCAGTCAGAATTCATGAGCATTTCTCAAGGGACTATTTGTCTGGTTACCTCTTTTACAATATTATTTCTAGTATCCTCATTTCTTTGGTAGACTTATCTACCAAAGTTAGGAAGGCAAAAAAAAAATATGCACAAAATCTTCACTATATTGAAAATATCCATACTATTCCTGTACCCTATATTTTTCCTACTTGATCTGAAACTTGAGCTATTTCATTTTCCATGCTCCCCAACATCCCATCTACCTCCCTATCCTGCCATATTTCTCAGCTAACAAATGAGAAATCATTCACTTTTTTCACCCTAAGGGGATATATTTTAAGCTTCCCGCTACCATTTTCACATTTTTTTTTTAATTAAGAGCAACTGTGCTAAAAGATACAGGGAAATGAAGGAGGAAGGTGGTGTGATAAGGAAATCTTATTACTTTAAATTATGTGTCAACTGGGATAGACATCTGTACATTTATCTTCTGTTTCTTGGGGACTTTGTTTTGTTTTGTGTCTTATAGAAATGGATCAGCTACATCAGAAGACCTTTTCTGGAAACTGGATGCTCTGCAGATGTTTGTTTTTGATCTTCACTGGCCAGAACCAGAATTTGCCCACCATTTAGAGCAGAGACTTAAACTCATGGCTACTGACATGATAGAAGCCTGTGTTAAAAGGTACAGTTGAAATGATCACTTAAAAATTGGGAGAAATTTGAAAATTAACACAGGAGGGGTCATGCTGGCTAGCAGAGGTATATCTATAGCAGAATCCTGTAACAGGAATCGGGGCAATTCTAAAGAAATCATGACTTGTGTTTTATTTCCAGCGTCTGGCAATCAGCAATTCGGCAACATCTGGGAAATACCAAGGACAATTTCTCTATCTGTTGTGAATAGACCCTTGGAAGGGAATAAATCAAGTTTGTTTTCTTCTATTCCATATTAGTGGCAAATATTAACTGAACTCAGAATTCTGGTAGAAGAAACCTTTCTCTTTTTGCACATTTCCCTCCCCCTTTACTACAGTATTCTTCATGTTCAGTTTATAGTATTATTTAATTCATCAATTTTAGAGAACTGTCTCTAAGAAATATATTACAAACTATAGAGTGTACAATACTTCTGCATTTATAAAACAAAAAAGAAGAGGGCTGGCTGATAGGCATCCAAGCAAAACTAAGTTTTAAAGTGTTAAACTTCTGAAAACTACAGAAAATATAGTGCTGCTTTTCCTTGAGCTGTATCTTTGCATTATTGGTATATTCTTTTAAAATAATTACAGGTGATCTGAAAAGATCTCTGTCATAGCTTTCAGTAAATATCACAGAGTTTAGAAGAAATATTTGTATGTTTAGAAAATTTAAGAGATCTACAATTAGGTGCTTCAGAAAGTTTAATCTGGAAATATAAAAATGCAGATTATTTTTAAAAAATAATAGAATGGGGAAATAAATTTTGTAGATAATTTAATTGTGCTAATCAGAAAATGTACAATATTGATAAGAGAGGCTAAACAAGCAAAGAATTTTTACAGATGACATAGTATTGCACTATTTTCTCTAAACACAGTATGAAAAAGTAGAACATCAGGCTAAGAAAATGAGGCTGTTGCTAGAGCTAGAGTGATGAAATCATGATTAAAAAACCAGAAACATTTAAAAGAACTTTTCGACTTGATTATGAAATCGGAATGATACAGGGAATGGAATAAAAGTTAAAGCTCTAATAAAGAAAGGTAGGAAACACTAAAATTGAAGCAATCCATCTGTTTTAAAGAATTTGGCAAAGAAGCTCAGTCAATTGCAAGTATTTAATAAATCTTAGAAAAATGGTGAAATCTTAAAGGACTGGAAAACTGAGTATAATCTTAGTCTAAAAAAAACATAGAAAGAGTAGCAAAGAGATTCAATGCCACTAATACATGGATTATATTGATTTTGAGCTAGGAAAAAAAAAACCTTGACTGTCTTATCAACAGGACCGTGAAATATGTTAATATTTTAGGCTTAGCACAAAACATACCAGTCTTAATACACTAATTATGTTTTTGTGTAGTCAGAGGTACTGTATGTCAGGTAATAAAGATTAGAGTAGCAACTCAGAAAAAAATTATGGAATTCTTCTGTTATAACTCTTCTTGTGATATTAATATGATCTTAAAAATTTTTAAAATGGAAATAGGATTCTTCTGGTCGCATCTTCTAAAAATATTATGTGAATTTCTGGTACCCATATTTAAAAATAAGGGTGGAAATAAAATATTTAATCTTTAGGTATATTGAATTATAATTTATTTCAGTGACATTGCTCCTTATTTGCACTGATGTGAGAATAAAATAGTTGTATTTTATTATAATAAATAATAAATATATTTATTATTATAAACAATAATTTATATTATATTATGTTATGTATCTCCATATATGTCTTGATTTTTAATATAAATATTATTTTTTAATATTAAACTCATTTGCTATATTAAAATTCTCTTTCTGTTAAAGCCACAAGAGGATTATTTCGTTATATTTCTTATAAGCAAGCATTTTATACAATAAACTGTATTTTAGCAAAGAAAAGCTGGGAAATAAGTGGTATTTTCATTGCTTTAAATTAAACACAAGTAATCGTATTGTTATCTATAAAGCAAGAAGATAATACTTTTATTGTTCAGCTGAATTCACTGAAGTGCAGAACCTTGAGATTACCGTCAGTGCAATTGTTTATTGAAAGGTCGATATTCTGAATTTACAGAATTTTAATTATAAAATGTTCTCATGCATGTGTATATTGTTAAGCCAACATGTCCAGTAAGATTTATACATATTTACTGTGGTTGTTCAGAATTATCAGAGATACTGATATTACAAATTGTGTTTTATTAAACAGAACAAGAATTGCATTTGAACTGAAGCTGCAAAAGACAAACAAATCAACAGACTTGCGTATACCATCTTATCTGTGTACAATGTTTAACGTCTTAGTTGATGCCAAGAAACAGACAGCTAAACTCTGCATACTGGATGCAGGGCAAGAAGTAAGTGGAATTTTGTATGTTTAAGTCCTCTGTTTGGTAGATCTGAAACATCTCATACTGCAGACTGTCCTTAGATTATTTTCAAACTAACTGAGATGCATCACATAGCTCCGTTGGTACAGAAGTGTACATCATCTGATCCCTAGAAGCATCATGCAAAACACAACCCCTTATTTTCCACCAGTGAGCACACAGAGTGCTTCTGTAATTTTTTTGACCTCTGAGTCTGGTGAACATTTAGAGGATTTCTTGACTCACAGCCCCTCCAGGAGTTTCTCTTGGGTTGCAACAGAAAAAGAGCCCACTTCAGGACTCTCTTGTAATTGTAAAATAGAGCCAAAATACTGTCCTTTGCAGACAGGTTTTAATTTAGTAAGGTTTGGTTTTAAATGGATTATAGACCCAGCATTTATGGTTAGGAACATGCTGAAAATAGAGGAAAGAAATAATTAGGTAATTTAATGAGGTTTTTTAATTGGTCTCCAAGGACAGCAGCCATTTTGGCAGTAGTTTGGTGCCAGGACTGTAGATACTGATGTGCTTTTGAAGGATATGTAAACTTCCTTCCCTCCCGTCTTGTCACTCTCAGCAGGAATAATCTGTGAAATTAAAAAGGTGTGCTATGTAGGTTGGTGAGACCACCAGCAAAAAATTAAAACTGTTCTTTCTGTGCTAATGCATTAGCAGGTAATTTGGTTTGTAATTTGTTTGATTTAGAAGTAGGCAACAAAAAATGTATGTCTGCTTTCGGCGCCTTCACAATTACACTATTTGGACATTTTTTTTCAGTTGATTTTCGCATTTCTGTACTGTGTTCTTCATTTCATTGACTGATCTTTTCAAGTGAGCTTATTCAATGTAATTGTCTTTTTTTTTTTTTTCCTAATTCAATGAGACACTCATCATTTTCCTGTTATACCCTGTCATCTTTATTTTTCCTTTTGGTTTTCCGTGACATGAACCAGTTTGCTAGTCAATGGGTAAGTGTCTTTTCATTGTTTTTCAGTTTGCATTTTTTTCATTGAATATTAACAGCCATCTTTTACTTTAAATGGTAATACTGCTTTTCATGTTAATTTGTAAGCCAGGCCCTCAGAATTCTCTCTCAGTCTGACTGCAACAGACTGATCATCAGCTTCTCAGTTCTCTCCTTGTTGATCGTCCAGGGTGATTCCAGATGAAGCCTTCACTTTTCTGCTTTTCAGACTCAATGTCCTGTCTTACCAGGTCACAAAGTTTTGGATTCTTTCACCTCTCAGCGAGGCTCATCAGAAGTAAATCACAACTATCACCTCTTTGAGCTGATGCTGCCATTTCACCTTTCATGGGTGTACAAGCAGTAACCTGCAAACACACACGTATGCATGCTGCTTTGGGGACAGGCAATACCAGTGCCTGGGTAATGGCTGCAGACAGATGGCATAACCTCTTCTCCAGGATGTGCCCTTCCTCTTGCCTGCTCTGGGTTATGCCTCCTGCACTGTCAGCCACTCCACTAGGAACCAAAGTTCAGCCATTTTCTTAAAGCCCAGAATCAAATCATCTTCCACAAGAATTGTTTTGCTGAAGGTGACTGTTTCAGTGGAGATTAGCACTGGAGAAGAGTGGGTTAGAATATTTGTGATCTCATGGTTTTCAAAATAAATCATGAAAAAAAAATCAGATTAATGTAATTTAAAAATTATTTCTAAAGAAATGTCATGGGTTTAGAAGCTGTTGGTGGTTTTTGAAAAACTTGATTCAGTTCTTTTTTTGCCTTGTTCAGAAGTGAGGTTACTGTTAATAATTTATATGTTTTTATATTTTTTTCTGGTTTTTATGTTTATACTCCATTTCTGCAAAATTATATTTGCTTTGTGGTGAGAAAAAAGAGAAAAAATGCAAGAAAAAAAACACACAAAAAATATAGGAACTGATCATACATACATAGATCCATTAATTTAATGTACAGTGGAGATAAAGTTGCAGACACTTTCTGGGAGTGACAACTGATATTTTATGGATCTCAGGAGTATATATAGTTTTGACATCCACCAGTGGGAGAATAATTGTTTATAGTTTCCAGAGAGTAAGAAACCATTGCCTTCTGATGACTTGTTAGCAATAGACGTCACACACTATTTGGGGTGATTAAACCCCTTAGTAGATCAAGACAATATTTTATTGGTCAAGACATTAATATGGTTGGACTATAATATAGATGAAAATGTAGAAAGTTCTTTCATGTATTTCTAAGGCATTCTTTTACTGTTCCAGTGTGACTGCAGCTGTTTATCTGAGTTGTGTATTTATATTTTTTCAAGTGTTTTTAAACTTTAAAAGAAATTAAAAGCAAAAATTGATGTTTGGTGTTAGCACCTAGCATGTAGAAGACTCATATATGTGGGCAAACATAACTCATATTTTTATTCTCTCTTAATTTAAAACCAAGTTCAGTATGTGTGCTTTTTAGAAAATCATTCCTAAAAATACACAGCAGATCAGAATTAATGTTTTGATTTGCATGACCACTCTAAAACGGATGAAAAATAGCCTTTAAAAACTTAGAGCTCTGAAAACTATTCAGCTGGCAGCTGCTGTAAGTTAGGCTACTGTTTACACTGACCTCAGTACTTTTACTCCAAGCATTATGCTGTTAGCTGTTCCAAGTAGCCTTGAACTAGGAAGATAGGGTTAGTCTTTACAAGTCACATTTTCTGTGAAGTGGCTATTGGGGACGATCTTTGCTGTCAGATAAATGTTTCTAAAGGAAGAATTACTGTTTAAATCGATGTGCCTCCTTGACAGAATAGGATCCCTAGTTCCTGTTAATTTCAGAAAGGAGCTTGGTAGGATTATCTAAAAAGTCTTTCGGATTTATTTTAAAAGCATTTCCTTAAAGGCACCTTCTTTATGAAAAAGTCTATAGAGAATGAAATCTGGTTTATTATGCCTTCTATGGCCTATTAATTTGTTACCATCTATTCTGCTTTGTTGATGAAATTTTAATTTTGCCCTTGCTTAAGCATATTGTAAGATTTGTATAAACTGCAGCTCACTGTGCTGACAGAAAGGCTCTTTCAGGATGAACAATTGGAGCTCATTTTATTTCTAGAGGACATTTAAAATAACTTATGAATGAGAGTTGTCAGACAAGAAATGCTGTATTAATTAAATCTTATTCTAGTCTTTTTGCTTCTCCAGCTAAACTAACCCTTTAGAAAAAAATACATGGCCACCTTAATTATATAGGAGAAGACAAAAACTATCCTTCACATTCCTTCGCCTGAATAAGTATAAGAACTCAATTCATCTAAATAATAACCCCATTAGCTGCTTAACTCAACAGTGTACATGGGAAAATTTTCAACACAGAATGTAAGAAACTGTTGATTGGGTCGATCATTTTCAAGGGTTTGTTCTTCTGATGTTCAAAATGATAGTTTTAAGTAAATCTGATCTGGCAGGGTTATCAGCTTTGGTTTTTTATGACTTATGACAAAAGTGTGTGTTCATATACATGCTAATGCTATTTTACCTTTTGAATTACAGCAACAATACCATTCAAAAATAGATGACTTGATTGAAGAAAGTGTTAAAGAAATTATTTCACTTCTTGTTTCCAAGGTAAAACTATTTGCATTTTAATTTATAATACATCAGAAAATGGTTGAACTTTGGAGATGTATTACAATATCACACAGTGTTTCTATACACAGGAAAATTGTGGGTGGACAACATGATTAGTAAATAGTACTTGTTCAAATAATACTGAATTTTTATACTGAATATACTGAAGTTTTCTTATCTATGCATTGCAAACTACCCAGAAATATCTGATTTTCAAAGTAGGATAAATAAGTCGTATGTTTACAATTTGTTAGTGACAAAAAGTAAGACTCCGGTCATATTTTCATCATGCCTTTATTTTTGTTTGTTGCAGCTTGCTGGGGGGAATGGCAATCTGCTTTTTGGACACCTATCAGTTGAAGAGGAAAACTTTTTAGAATCACAATAGAAGTTTAAAATAAATGTGTCCACTTATTGATAACTGTGTAGAAGCCACAGATTTTTGGTCTAAAGTGAAGTTTTGGTGTAAACATAATTTTAAGCAATTCAACTCAACAGTTTCAAGTTTTACATGTTGCCTATCATAGCTCCTAACTAATCTTCCAGTTTATGGTTTTAGTGTTATTGAAAAGGGAGAGGAAGAAAGGAAAATTTAATTTAAAAATTATGCTATTAAAGGTTAATTTTTTTTTATTTTAATATCTGAGATTATAGAAAAGGAAGAATATAGTCATATTCCTTCTGGATGTATGTACAAATTCTAGAGACAGCTGCTGTCAATACAGAGGAATTTGCATTATTAGTTATCACAGTAGTACCAGAGGCTGAAATCTCAAAACAGGAAGCAAATATTCTGTGTCATTGGCTGATTATTGGAAGCTTAGCCAGTGTCTCCTCACTTGAGATGTGAAATACCTGTGACATCCTGATTGCTTCTCTTTCAAGGCAGAAAGCTTCTGAGGATACCAAGGAAGGCTGAGGTTTAGCTCTTGGTTTTGGCCAGAAAAAAATGCACATCAATGTCCATGATAGCCCTATGTATTCATCTTTTGCATCTAATATATTTTCATTATTTTCCAGCCTTTACCTCTTTATTAACTCCTTTGTGTCTCAGTGGAATAAGTGTTTCAATCATTGTTTTTAGCTGCAAGTCACTTCAGAAACTGAAAATAATACTTTTCCTTCAGTGAAGTTTTACTTGTTAAGAACTGTGCTGGGCAGTTTTACACAAGACACATCAGTCTAAAGCGTTCAAGAAATCACAGGAATAGCACAAGATAGAGAAACAAGGCACAGTGTGTCTCAGGGTAACCACTTCCTAGAATGTGAGGTATGTGCAGAGATGCTTTTAGAGTTTCACAAGTCCATACACTGACATCTTGGAAAACAAGTTTCCAGCTACATAACTAAGCCTGTTGCTTAGAAAGACATCCTTGACGCTGAAATGTTTTGCTCTCTGTTGTTTTGGGTCCCACTTTTATTAGATTCATATGTTGGCACTCAGGACACCATGTTGTTTCTGAAATCAGCGTTTTCCTTAGCCTATCTTTGCACAATAAAGTCAGACACTTTTCTGCAGAAAGAATCCTTGTCAATCAGATAAAATGCGTTAAAGTACGAACAGCAGCTTCTCACAGGCATGCAACTGCAAAGCAGAATGCTGGTATTTGGTCTAGTAAAGCGGGTGCAGAAACAACTGCCCCTCTCTCTCGTGATGTAGCTTTATTCTTTGATTGGCACCTATGTACCAGTGTCTTAATCACTGTAAATATGACAGCATAGATTGATAAATGACAAACGTAGGTTTGCACTTGCTCCTGCTCCTTGAACTGTTAAGATCATTGCTTATTGTAAAGTGATGATCTCAGTTCCTCTGGAGGTGACACTGTTGTGACACTGTTACAGGGCCCATTAACAGCATGCCAGATGGAATTTTGTTCTGTCCTCACACTCATAAAATGATACTCTTGGTTGTGGGAATTACTGTATTGGGAGCAAGGGATGACTTTTAAAACAATCTTTATATAAACTGGAAAGCAATTTATATGTGTAAAATAAATGTGCATGGATACAATGGCTAACAGATATTTTATGTTATCTACTGGGAATTACTTGAGCAACGTAACATCACAAGGAACATGAAAAGGGAATTTGTTTGCTTTAAGGCAAATTTGGGGAAGTTTAAACATTAAAACTGTAATTAATGCAATTAATGATTTTTTTTTTTTTTTTTTTAAATCTTGGCAAAAGCACCTATTCATACCTCTTACTGAGGAGTCATGCTACTCAGACAATAGCAGGTGAAAGTCCAGGGAAGAGAAACCACATCAGACCCAAGACTTTGGGCAGACATTTTCTTGCCTCCTTCTTGGCCATGGAGTAGCAGCTCAACAGCTCATGCTGCTGGCAGAAAACCAGAGCTATTATACTTTCAGGTGAAATCAGAGCTGGTTTTCTATTTAATAGCAAAGATAAGAGAAACATGGTATTGCAATCACCACCTTTAGCAATTGTGCAACATCATCTTTGAAACTGTGGTCCTAGAAAATAACATGACTTCTTCCCAAAATACATGCTGGGTACACACACTGCTATATTCAACCACATTGGTTGTGTTGGAAGCAGGCCCACCTCAAGAGAAACTTTGGGTTGGGTTTCAATTTCTGCAGTGGTTCAGCAGTTTCCATCTGTTTGATCAATAAGTGAAGCTGCTGGAAAAGTTATCCTTGATTTCAGCACTTTGTGAGGTGGAGAAAGTGATCAGATTTACAGTTCATGTTGCCCTGCTGATCAAGACAAATATTTAATTTTTACACTGTGCATTTAGATTTTTCTCTGTGTTTTTCCTCCAGGTTGTTTCAGTGTTAGAAGGCGTGCTGTCTAAATTGTCAAGATATGATGAAGGTACTTTCTTCTCATCATTAGTTTCATTCACTGTAAGTGTTTGGAATCTCAAAGGTTCTGTTCTTCTTTCTGTGCATAATTCTAAAATTGTGTGCAATTTGTAGTAATAAGTACTTACTGTGTGTTTTATGCTTAATTTTCTGAAGGTAAAAGCAGCTGCCAAATATGTTGATGTTCCGGTAAGTATAACCCTTTTAGATTTATTTATTTATTCTATTGTTCATAATAATTCAGAAATTAGGGGGGCTTTAGCTCACATTTTTTATTGTTGACATTTTGCTTTCCTACAGAGATTCATTACAGCTTTACATAGAGTATTTAAACAGCCACTACAACCCTGAGAGGATGTTTCATTTCCCTTGTGCAATAAGTAACTCTCAAAGCAAACTGGAAAGGTTGTTCTCAATGCACTTTTTCAGTTGTGGAAGAGTGAGGATTGTAAGTTAGATACTCTTTTGTGTGGATAAATTGTTCAAATGTGTAGTATAAGCAACAAGTAAAAGCATCATACTTGAATTTTTGATTTCTTACTTCAGGACTCAGGTCTGCTTATTTAACCCCTTGCTTTTTCAATCTCTATTTGATTTACCATTGGTTGTGCAGTGTTTGTGTGCTATAAGTAAAAAGTAAAGGGGCAACTGTTGGAGTTCTTTTAAACATAAAGGCAAAATTCAGCTGTTAGAATATTTTTATTAGAGTACAAAGTAGAATATATTTTCTTTAAATAAGGAAAGTTATGTAATATTGTCATTTTCCCTGTCAGTATCCCTTGTTCTCTCATAAGTCTGTATTCTCATCCCTTTTTAATGCAGTTCTAAAAAACATCTTATTTTCCAAGCACAGCCAAAAAAGCCTACAGTTATTACATAAGTGACAATTATGTAAATGAAAAATATTAAATTAAAATGTAGATGAATTCCAGATATGCTAAACTGTGTGGTGGCCAGCAAAACCTTCAGCAGTTCTATCCTGAAAAATGCAAGCTTAAATGATTTTTTTTTTCAATCCATGAGTGTTAAATAAAAGGAAAAAATCTCCATTTCTGGAATTTGCTATTTTGCTGTCCTTTTTCATATTTGTTCAATTCATAAGATAAATGCTAACATTTATTTTCTTTTCAGATGATGTTTTCAGACTTTTTTCTTAATTTGTTGCCTGTTTTACTTTTGTAAGTGCTCTTTTGTTTTACAAAAAGGAAAAAAGTAGGCTGTCTTTTATTCAAAGGAATGACCTCATATCAAATCCAGTTAATTTAGTTTATCATTTGTTAATATATTGTTCTGTATAGCTGCCACAAAAGATCCTTGTTGAGGCACTTAAGACCGAAAAGCCTAAAGAAAAAATTAGTGGACAAACTAGAAATTTATTGGCTTCTTTCAGATAATATGGAAAACTTTCCAAATTACATATCTATGAGGCGGAGACATCAAAGTCTTTTATCACTGGCCTGGATGCATTGATGCTGAAGTTCAGTAAAAATGAGACTGAAAAATACTTTTGCCACAAGTCTGGGGAATATTGCAAATCAGGTCACACAGATATTCACTCACTCCAGAGAAAGGGGGAGGCAAGCAGGGAGATGGTTACTAGTGCCCCACTTCCCTTCTCATATTCACTGAATGGTGGTGCTTGGCTTGAAGAAGGGGACAGATTATTGACAGGCTATGAAGATCCTTGCATCATTACAATGTCCTCACTTCCCAGCTTTCTCACACACCTTTCCCACAGCCAAGCATTTAAATTGGACTGTAGTTCCATGTATGTAAATTACAAATGTGAACTGTGCTTCAGGGAAGCTGTGGATCTGACCAGACCAAGATTTTTCCAAATTCTGGAGGTCTTTTTACCTGGATTGCAAGATTTTCATAGGCTTGGGATTGCTTTTTCTTCTTCACATTCTTTTGTTGTGAAGATGCAATTGAGGCCAAGAGCCCTTACTGTCACAACTAACAGCAGCTGTCCAGTCTGAAGAGGGCCTAGAATCACCAGATGTTGAAGTGAAAAATTCCAGCTGTAAGAGGAGGCTGAAAGTCGTCACATCACGAGGTCATCACCTGGGCTCACAGCTGAAGGGAGAAGTGGAGTGAGGGGCAGCACACAGGGAGGAATGTCCATTGAGCTCTTGGTAGTGTGACGGTGACCTAGCAAGCCCGCACTGAAGCTAATTAAATCCCTCATGGTTTTATTTTGACCTGATATGTTGCAAAATTTCTTATTGTCCTTCCTCTCCATATAGCTGCATGTGTGAAAAGACACTTAAAAGAGACCAGTCAGCCCTTTCATTTGATGTAGCTGCAAATCTGTGCAGACTTGCAGTGTGTTAGACAATGGCATTCTGCCCCTGTGCCCCACCTCCAAGTTAGAACACTTGGTGCATCTAGGGAGAAGGGGGTGGGGAACAGAGGGTTTGGGGGGATTGTTTGAGTGTGTGGATTTGACAGAGTTTTTGATCTTTGATTACCAGGATTTGGCAAACAGTAAAAAATATGCTGGTTTGTAGTGAAATAAAAAGAAACTAACTAGGTGAAAAAAGATGTTAGAAGAAAATTAAGGTAGTACTGAGCAAAATGTTTTAGAGGGAGGATAAGGATAAAGGGGATAAAAAAAGTTAAATAAAAATAAATAAAAATAGTAAGTTATTCAAAAGGAAGGAAGGCATTCCTGGATGATTTTTGGTCATTTTTAGGAAAAGGTTAATTCTATTAATACTGAGAGAGGGTTTAGAAAATAAGTAGTTGAACATGAAGGTCCACACTCCCTAGACAGCATCCCTCAATTTCTCAGCACCAGGGTGGGAAAGATAGACAGAGACTTGTGGTTCATTTGGCAGATAGGTTAGTAAAAATGCTACCTATCCTTGCTGTCTACCCCTCAATTCATTAATCTTGCTAGAGAATTATGATTAATTACATCCAAGAGAAGAAAGAAAAAAGTATTTTGTGTAGTTTTTTAACTGTTTAAGGAAACATGGAACATAAGCCTCAATTTCTCAGAATGTCCTTCAAGAAGTGGGACATATGCAGTACCAAGTTCTCATTGCTTTCCCCAGCTATGCATAGAGGGCTATATGGGCACTACATATGTTTTGGTAATTGAAACCCTGACAGAAATAATAGCAATAGTGCAAAATTACGCAGACTAGGAAGAATAACAATGATGTTTTGTGATTTCCTAACAATAGTAACGAAAATACCTAGTTGCTCTTACACTCACCCTATTGGTAATTGTCACAGTACGCAAGGCTCTGCAGTGGAAGGAAAACGTGGCTGCTACGCAGGTGGAAGAACCCAAATGTTTGGAGAAAATAACACAAATATTACAAGTAGTGCATGAAGGGTGACATTGGTTCTCTTTTTAATGCTGTGTTTTGAAAACTAGGAGTGCAGAAGCTGATTTGAATACACAGCTCATCCATATCCACTATTATTCTTTGTTAATTTCTCTTAAATTCCAAGCAATCCATAGGAGATGTAGAAGTACAACCTAATATTTTTCTTTTTTTAATATTCTGTTCATTAAGCCAGTTAATTAATGAGAATAGTGAAAGAATGCAGTAAAATTGAGGTTTTAAAAAAGTATGTTGTTAATCTCAAATTATTATTCCTTAATCACGTAGATATGTGTTCAATTTCTCATCACGTAAGTCAGTTTTGCATACAAATAATTGTGTCTTTAGTTGGTCATTTCTACACACATTTGCTGCATTGACAAATACAACCAGAGCAATTACTCATACAAATTGAGCATCCAGTTACATGCTCATATATGTACTGCTTTTTGTTCAGAAAGGTATGTTTAAATCCCTTTGTAGGAGCCAGTAAACTATGCCAGTTACTTAGAGGGCACAGGAGGAACCTAATCCTCCCTCTCTTCATATGGGCCACCTGTCATAGCAAGTGCAGAGAGGCCATTTGAAGGAGCCAGGGCTGACAGCAGTGCACAGCCCCCACAATGCCAGCCCTCTCGCTCCACTCTTGCCTTTATGTGGGGATCAAAGGTATGAAAAGGGGCCTCACACATGTGCCAGCATTTGACTTATGGGGTCTTGAGAGGCCAAAGAAGGAACTCTGCCTCCTACCAGGCAGAGGGACCAGGGGACCTTCCAGACACCTTCATTTTTAAATACCACACTTGTACTGCATGGCCTCATTTAGCTGATTTTAAGAAAAAAAAAAAAACTTTTCGAGGGAAATAAGTGTTTATTCAGGTGTGGCCCTACGGTGCTAGTCATTTTTAAGCTGGATTTTCTTGCAGAATTCTATTTAAAAAAAAATTAAAAAAAAGACCACAGAAGGGATATTATCCTTATGCTTAGGGCTTCTCCTGGCTTCCTCCTTCTCTGTACACCCAGACCTGGGAACTAGACCTTCTGTTTTCCAATCTGTGAAAACAGGCTATTGTAGAATTGGAGGGAAAGCCCTGCAGCATCTGTTTTAAGACAGAAGTATTTCTGAGATGCGTCATAAATGGCAATCAGAAGGATTACTAGTAATCAATAGGAAAGCTAAAATAGCATAGTAAAATATTACTTTATGGAGGAAAGAGAAAAGCATATTTTAATACCTAATTTTATCATATGGGTTGTAGTGTTTTGAAGACCTTTTGCACTAAGAATCAAAATCCTGGTGCAGGCAATTGTGTAAATGCCTGCAGAATCAGTTTAAATTTTCCATGACACTCCTCAAAATACATGTTTCCTCTTTGCCAAAGCTGCTGTTTCTTTTCAAGATGTTTTTTAAAGAGAGAGAAAATACATTGCATTTTTTCATTTAAACAAAACCAATTTCTTTTATAGCCATGTGAAATTAAAATATTACCTTTATAATAGACTGATTATGCAAATGGTGCAACTTCCTGCCTGGCTTATGTGTTTCATTTTGTACGAAATTATGGGGATGATGATCTAGCCATAGATACAAGTAGTTTTTCACTTAACTATCCAGAAGTATTTTAATGATGTTTTAATTTTGTAATTCTGAAGCCCAAGTAATGAGCCTTGCAGTATTTAGAGAAGAACTTTCAGGCAGTGAAATTTTCCAACGTGCTCTTTCATTTAGCAGTGGACACTGAATAAGGAGCTCCTGTGTTCCTCACAATAGCCCCCTCCAGCTCATCACTCCTTTTCATTGCATTGTTACAACCATGCTGTAGTTAAAATGACTCCCTCCAGGATGCAAGGGAGGGGAAAAAGAGTTGGAGAGGAGAGCAAAGACAAAACTGGATGAATTTTGTTATCGTATAGTTAGTCTCTAGCATCTGTCCTCACCTTTGAAACATTAATGCTTTGGCAGTATAGCAACTCTGCAAAACTAGTGTAGAGGGTTGAGGCTGGTTTCTTGGTTTTTGGTAGTATAAGTTCATTTAATACTCTCTGATTCTAAGAAATGTTCTCTGCCAAATGCCAAAGTGAGAATAAACGTAACTCAATTATTACAAATAATTTTCACTGAGATTTATGCCAAACTGTTGCATTGCTGTTCAGAAACTTAGGTGTACCTTGCCTGTAGGAAAATGCCTAATATTAGTGGCAGCATTAAACCTGCTGCACTCTTTCAACAGCAAAATATTTGAATGCCTGGGAATTAAGACAATGCATCATTACTTTTCACTAGGTGCTTCATGCAAATTTTGCCAGTGGGAGCCATGCATGTCAATCATAAAACAGCTTCTACAACATCTTGGAAACTGAAATAATGTATTTTAACATTTGCCTTCATGTTAAATAAACACTATGATACTGTTTTCCTTTTCAAATGAGGAAAATTAGGCTGTTTCTTCTTTAGCTGGATTTATTGCTATGAAAAAATGCCTGGCGGTCAGGACCCACCTACCAGTGAACAGTAAGAGACAGCCTGCACCTGTGGGATTAGGTGCAGCAGCAGGAAGTAACAGCACTTGCAGTATATAATTAACAAGGATTTTTAATTTTTTTCCCCAAACAGCATGTTCATCTTGCCAGGTTAACTAGTGATTAACCCTAAAAAGGAATGTGCTGAAGCCTACACCCTTGTTTAAACTCATTCACTCGCCAGTGTATTCAGTTACTTGTGTAACCAGCGACAAAGTAACCCTATTTACAACTCTTAATTTCCTGGTATTTTATTTGATGTCTTTGTGTTTCCAGTTTCTCTATTCATCTCTTTGTCTGGTTCTCTTTCATTTTCAGATAGGCAAAACAGCTTGTCTGCTGTTCTGAATAAAACAAACTTATATTATAACTTTCTATCTATCATAAAAACCCTACCTTTTTTCTTGGGGAAACTTTCAGACAATATTTTTTTTATACTTACCTGGATAACATACCAGGTTAAATTTTTCTCTGAAAGATATGCAAATAACTCTCATTAACTTCAGCAGATGTTCTGCCAGAGATTCAGAGATTTTTTTAATTTTTTTTTTATTGAGTATGGATATGGAGTCTGAAATGCTTTAGTCTTTTCAATTAAATGCCCCCCGTCACAATTATTTAAAATATATCTCACTTTCTATTTGTTTATCTTGTAAGGTACATGAAACTTCTTCGTTGTTGTTTTTTTTATTTAATTCTATATTAACTTGGTTTTTTTCCAATGCTTAATAATTTAAAACGGATCAATAGAGGATAGTGTAATCAAAGGTTTCCAAATAATACATAATCCCTATTTAAAAAGTTAAAACATTAAATATACAGCATTAAGGCCATTTTTATGCTTATAATAGCTTTATTTTCTTCTTCTGCATGTTCAGAGAAAAAAATTAATTCAATGCATGCAATATGAAAAGATTATGAAGTATTTGAAGTTGGTTCATTCAGTGTTTAATGTGTACTTTGCCTGCCACGAGCAAAGATGACTAACCTTCAATGATTTTGGTGAGGTTTAAAACAGACATACTTCAGAGTATTGATAATCTGCCTTACCCAGACTTAGTTCTACTGTAGTCAGAGACTATTTAAAAGGAAAATTAATTTTTTTTCCACAGCAATTTCAAAGATAATTATCCTGCACACATTAAGAAGGATAAAGTGTTTTAAAGAACTGTAATTCTAATTGGTAAATGTCACCAGCTGTTGCAATTACTCTTACTTGTGTATATTCTTTTAATGATTACACTCCTGTGCCACAAGCTACATGAAAATATATTCACTAGGTGTGAAATTCCCATATGTCACAGCTTCAAGACTAGGTAAACATCTCAAAGATAAGGAAGTTAATGCTGATGGGAGATGTTACTCTTCTTGCTTTGGCTGTCTGCAAGATGAACATTTTTTATTGAACTTAGTAAAAGAAAATTAATATTCTGTTAATTGCAGAACCACTGGGCTTTAGAATTTGGTGGATGATTCATTAGTACATTTGAATGTATATCTTCAAGAATTATAATCAGCCTTTCATTTACTAGATTATCTCCTTCACCCATCTCTGGAGATTTCAAAATATTTTTCCATTATTCCTCCAAGTTAAGTCTAGTCCAATTCCTTTAAATTGTGTATCAGGTTTTAGAAAGTACATAAGGTTTCAACACCGATTGTATTCTTTTGTGCCATCACAAATGAATACACTAAGGTAAAATATGGAGGTTTATGTTTTAAATCTGCTTCACTTTGTGATTTGTATTAATATAAAAGCATTTCTATCACATTTTAGTGAGGGTACTTTTTTATGAAGGAGATCTGTTGATTTCTGTTAATTAGATTTTCTAACAGAAATTTTTTTGTCTGTTAGAGTCTTCGATTTTTTTATTCTATGCTTAGGATTTAGGTGTGGAATGCAGATGTAAATATCAATGGTCCTGCTTTCCTCTTAAGAGTTTCATCTAAGCATATATAGATGGGATGAGTTTTTTTCAGTGAGCTTTCATTGCCTCTGGAATGACCAATCCAAATGTAGGAGATATTTCAGTTTTTCACTGTGAGTTTTGGATATGCTTCAAGTATTAAAGCTGACCATCATTCCACATTTAATGATTACTTTTCAAAAATGAAACTGCCATATATGCACATATATAAATGAAAAAGAAAATCTCTTTTATTTTGGAACATATTCCTCTATATGTCTGTGGTAAATTCAGGGTAAAAAGAGGTGAACCTCATAAGCCAGGAGATTTCACTCACTGCAGCTTTGAGGAAAGAATGCTGTCAATCTGTTACTGTAATAGGATGACAGCAGTGTCTGGACAAATTTTAGTATGCTAAAATGTCACACTTCTCTCTTGTGCTCAGACCTGTTCATATGCATTTCAAAATATTGCATACAAGATAATAAGAAATAGAAAAATTTAAAGTTGAATATTCATTTGCAGGCTAGAAAAGAAGTATAGAAATAAAAGAGAGAATAGAACTGTAGAAATATAAAATGATATGTTGATATTTTAACTACATGAGCATACAAGCTTTTAAAGCATACAAGTTCTGCATACAAGCTTTTAAAATATGCTAAATATTTTGCAATTTTATTCGTATCTTATTTTCAGACAATAACAGTTTCTGAAAAATAGACTTGTCTTATGCTTGGGAATTCAGGGAATGTATACTGCTTTTGTATAACTGCTTTTGTCCTTCTTCCCTAGAACTATTAATTATTCTATATGGAGTCTTAGCAAAATCTGAATCCTTTATAAATGTTAAGGCCCGTGTTAAGACTTACTATAAAGTATTATAAAACTTCACATTCTTCGCATTGCCAGGAACATTATAGACTGTTTTTTGGGAGTAAGTAATACTTTTACAAGCTTGCTCACACAGAGGCCATTTGCAGAAGACTTCCCGAAGTGCCTGTGTGCATTCTTGGTTCCCATTAAAAAAAAGTGAACTCCTTACCAGCTCTGCATACACTGCCAGCAAAGGGCAAGCTGCAGGCTGTTAGGAGTGTTCTTGTGGAACAACTTTCCATGACTGCAGAGATCCAGAACTCACAGCTGGATTCTGAGGCAATTCAGAGGAGAGTTTCAGCCACCCCGTGCCTGTACAGCTATAGTATCACATACACACAACATATCCTAGCTCTTTTTTGGGGTGTGGTATAAAAATTATGCCTGCTCTGCTATTCATACAGAACATACATTCTGTACAAGAATATACAAGAAGGGAACCATTCCGGTCCTTGCTCCTCCCCCAGCTATCTTCTGGGCTGACTGCACCAGTGCAACAGTTTACAAAATATAAGGGTACAGGACTACACTCAAAACAGCCTTTTTATGCCATTTTCTCTCAGGAATGTGCTTGAGCTTAGTTTGAATTGCAGTTAGTTGAAGATAACATCAAACAAAAAATTCAGCTATATATTGGAAGTAAATTAGAAGAAATCTTAGGCAGTGAAAAAGGAACAGAATGATTTTTAAAGAATTTTCTGAATGTGATACAAGGATTTGGATCTCCACACTCAGGCTAGAGTGACTCACTATCAAAAAAACACGAAGATATCCGAGTTTGCCATTGATGTTGCCAGAGCCAGGACTTCATTCAACTGCATATGGCAATGCAGATTTATGACTCAGAGCATCCATAAGTTAAAACATGTAGAACTACATTGATAGCGAAACCTCCTGAACACGTTAACTAACCCAGAATTCACAGCAGATTTTGTTAATACAGTTTGTACATGTATGAACATTGTAACATTTATTTTCACTATGTTTAACTTCTTTGAAGCCTCAGATGTTGAGGGGTTTGTCTTTCCCTTCCCATTACTTTCTCCCCTCACCTTTTGTCTTCACAGAAACCAGGAATGGATCTAGCAGACACCTACATTATGTTTGTTCGGCAAAACCAGGATATCCTTCGAGAAAAGGTCAATGAGGAAATGTACATAGAGAAGATTTTTGATGTAAGTAACTAGCCTTGCAAAGATTCCTGGTATCACTACTACATCCGAAGGGATAAGCTAGACTTTGATGGTGTTCAACAAGCTTTTTAGATATTCTTCTCTGTTGATAGTTTTTTCTTTTGCTCACTGTTTACAAGCTTCAGCAGTAAAGGCTGGTCTTTCTTTAAAAATTTTCTGTGTGAAACTTTTAAGTGCTAGAAGACAGAAATAAAATTGGTAGAATATGATTATTTGAAATAGTAATTTTTCCACTGTACATAGTACAATTATATTTCATCTATTGATTTTTGTTAATGGAGAGAATTGGATTGGTGTGGTTTGTGGTTTCCATTGCAGACCAACTATCCCTAAATTAAGAACTTCTACGTATCACTACCTGCTTGTATACAGAACGAGTACACAGATGCCAGATACATCTGTGGTTTTGCCTGGTTCTTCTGTGGAATGACTTTTAGAATTTCCAGTTTAAGGCTCCTGATTTCTTAAAGCTGGCATTTATAAACATTTATTGAATTTTCAAACTCATTTTCAAAGTTCTAATCTGACTTCTGGAAGTTCAGAGTAATCCTCATCCTCAAGATGCAGGCAGTAATTTTCCTCAGCTTTGATAATAACTTCTGCAGCCTTCTTCCATTCATTCCTTTGCCCTGATTCCTCATCTTTTTGTTAGAAATTATCACATTTCAGTTCATTCAAGTTGTGACTACTAATTTATGTCTAGTATGTCCTTTTCTTAATTGCCTGAAGGAGAAGCTGTAGGCAGCTGAAATAGTACCTTCTGTAAAAATTTAAAGCACTACACATGTAAAATATATGTAAAATAAAAGCTATTTAACTATAAGCTTGGATCAGTTTATGTGACAATTATTTCAGTCACAATTGTATAAGAATTTGAACAGGAAAAGAAGTTGTGTCTAGCAATGTGAAATGGAATATATTACAAAACTAATTCTGGAATGTAATACAGACTTTGAAATGTATTTATTTGTGTCATCTCCTAAGTATTTTAGAAAGCTTTGCTGGCAGTTTCATTTAATTATGCAAGTTACAGCAAATGTTTTCATAACAGCAATTCACAGCCTTTACTGTGACACTACAGTTGTGGCAGTCACAGAAGGTCCCATAACACAGACTCTCAGCCATGGTATGTCATGTCAGTGTTTGTTGTTTGTTAGATTGGGTGGTCAAAATAAGACTTAACTCTCAGATTTTATATTTCCAGACACTCCCAGACATCTTTAAAAAAAAAAAAAAAAAAAAGTATCATCTGTTTTAATAAGCTAAGTGCTAATATGTGTGAAAAGAATGATTTTATAAAAGCTTTGATGCCCTGCAGGGGTAGAAAAATTATCATCTATCCAGCTGGCACCTTCACAAAGTACTAAAACCGTATTAGCAATTTCTGCTTCAGTTTGCTTTTGCAATGAATCTGCAAGCATATGTTTCATTTTCAAGTTTCTATTTTTTTGTTTTTCTTTGGGGTTATTTTTGCTTATGTTGTCGTTTCCTGAATGTTAATAAAATTATCTGCCTAAGGCCAAGCCTAACTCACAGTGGAGAAGCCACGTTGACTTTTTTGATGTAGTGGGACGGGTCTGAGTTTCAGCCTGTGTCAATGTGGGGCATGGGCCAGGGCATGGACACGGGCCTGAGAACTGTCAAGGGATCCTCCACGCTCTTAAGTCACCAGCACAGTTCCTGACATGATTTTGGCTTAGCACTAACATGAGGACATGGCTTCAGTAGGGCTGGATTAACATGGGTTAAGGACCTCTTCTGAATTTCATTTCAGCAATTAAGCTTTTCAGCACAAGGAAACACCTCCTGTATGGACACAAGTTCTGATACACCAGCTGCCTTTGAGTTTGCAAACCCATTTCTGTCCCTTTTTACTCAGAAGTATACATTGTATGCTGCTGTGACCAATGCTTGTACCTGTAAGAAAAGAAAAAATATATACGTAATATGTAATTTTTGTATCAGATATCTATTTGTGTCTTTATCTTTCTTTCTACGTGGTGGTATCACATTTCTGTATAACTTCACACTGGGAGTTAATAATTGATTGGACAGATGCAGCATTAAAAGAGCATTAACAAATATGGAAGCTCATAACATGTGGAAATGTAAAACAAAGTTATCTCACTCTGCTAATTCACCTTTCCTGACATTAATTCAGATTTAGAACATTATGACCGAGCAAGATTTTGCAAATTATTTTTGAAGGTTTTTTTAAATTATCGATTTAGGAAAACCTAGATACTGTTTTTATAAATTTAAATCTATCAATTTATATTTCAATAGAATAAAATATATTCATGTGTTTATGTAAATGTACTTGAAGCCATTGCACTGGCTAGAGCTGTAGATCACAGTTGTTTTCCTCTTAAAACACATTGAATTAGTATCAGCTAAGTAATCATCAGACAATTGAAAGAGGAAATATACTGTTTCTTGTGCTTTACCCAGGGAAATACCTGGTCCAGAATAACAAAAAACCTGACTATTCTGTGTGCTAGAGGTCTTAGTTATAAATATAGAGCAGATCTGGCCTGAGACACTATTTTAACCCCACAAAAATGTATAATAGCAAACTATTTATGTCCAGATATCACTTACTTGATTCAGGGCTGCTATATGCAAACAGCTATTATGGTAACCAAGTGAACAGCATGTCTATCACACAAACTTATGCACATAACAAAGATCATTTAAATTTAAGAATGATATTGATGCAAGTTCAAATGCCTGCCAGTGAGTCACAATATGTTAAGGCTAGGAGTTAGAACATTTTTAATCTACCTGAGAGAGATTTCAAACTGGAGAGAAGACAAAAAATTATGTGGTGTTTGGTAAACCTATAAAAGCAGTGCCCTGCTATACAAAATACAAAAATAAGGAGAATGGAACTTAAGCTTGTGATATGAACTCTTAAATATGAAAGAAGTTCAAATCTCCAGTGACCTTGAAAAAAGACTGGGCTGGTAGCTTTTTCTGCACCATTTTTAAACCATGTAAATCTTGGGCTTCAGTACATCTGCTGATCATGCAGCAGAACCAAGGTAGTTTTTTTTTCCTTCATTTCCACTGAAAAACTCAGCTTCTGTATACATTTCATTATTGCCTTCTCCAGAAAGACTATAGACAGCAGGCAGAGTAACATGTCCAGGTGCTTCTGGTAGCATTGGTCTCTCCCAGGTGAAAGTGCTGCCTTCCTGTTCTCAAAACTAGTCACCAGGTTTGAAGTTATAAAGATTTTTCACTTGCTCAGTTTATCAAAGACATGGGAATTTTTGCCTTCCTTTCCAGTATGGGACATGGTCTACTTCCTAAAATCAGCTAAGAATTTTGCTTGTGAAATTCCTTCTGTTATAGGGATTCAGGACATTTATCTCCTGCTCTCATGCAGTAACAGCTGAGGGCACAAGGGGGATGGAGAGTAGTGCTTATTTGTTTTTAGCATCACATTTCTTGAAGAGCACTTGAAACATTTGTAATCTATTGCATATGATTAAGCTCTGCAGTAGCTCTGGGTTAATGTTTTAGAAACAGTATATTACTTCAGGGGTTTTTTTGTAAATAACTTAAAAAATATTTGTTTTCAAAAAAGACAGTAAATCAAGTTAGTGAATACAAAAATTAAATATTAAGAATATAATTACACATAGAATAAATAGAGAATATTACTAATTATTATTAACACCTCTCTTATTTATAGAGATAATCCATTTCATGGATAATGTAAGAGCACCTGTGCAGCCTATCAAAAAACACTGCTGTGTATCTGATCACAAAATTATCAGATTTTAAAAATACCCAACTATGAAATTCCCGTGGGATCTGGTTCTACCTTCTCAAAATCAATAGGCCTTTTACCATTAACACTAATAAATGCAGTGCTGTGTCCATAAACATGCCAGGTTATTCCCATTGACTAGACTTAGATTCATATTTTTACTAGAATTTTTAAGGTAGAACTAATAAATCTTGAACTCCTGAGCATTTTAATATACATCAGACTTGTAAATTAAAAGATATTTCCTTTAAATTTAATTAGATTTTGTTGACAAACCTCTTGGAAAAACAGTTTTTTAATTTTGCATACAGCTCATGTTATACATGTTAAAATATCAACGCAATACTTACTTTCTGTAGTATTGTCTAGTTCCTAAGTGCCACCTGGGTAGATTCTCATATTCATGACTTGTGAATTTCATATGAAGAATGGATATTGAAAAAAAAATCATTCCAGACATTTTTGCTTCAGATTCCTTCTTGGTGTATTTGCCATTAAGAGCATTATCTAACAGGTTGTATTTGTGTCTGTTGTGGAAAACTGATGGTGTAAACAGATGTATGATTGCAGTTTTATTAAGACTATATGTGCTATGAAATCTTTATGCAATAAGTGATTGCTGCTCTGAGAAATAAAGAATGGTTTCAGAGAACAGCTTTAATGCATCAGTGTTCAGCCATTGATACACCTGAAAGGGTTTCCAATTTTTTTTTGGCTATAATTTCTGGGAAACATCTTCCCAAGTGTACGATAAACATGTGTAAAATAGTCAAAGTGCACATCCTGGAAAGATGAGCCCTGGCAAAGTGGTGCCCATAGTTATCTTGTACAAGATGGCATCTGCGAGCAGATGTTGGCTTTGGCCCTGATCGCCCATCTCCTCTGGGTGCTAAACTGGTGTGGTGTGATGCAGTATTCCTGCTGACTTTGCAGGGACTGCCCATGTGGGAGGCTGTGTGTGGTAACAGCTCGACAAGCTGTGTAAGCGTTGCATATGGCAGGGAACTCATGCAAAACTGTCTTTGGAGTGCAGAAAGACTGAACGTCTTTATGAGCAATTTAAAACCTTAAGCACTCCAGATTTACATAGCTGGTTTTGGCTTTTGTATTTCAAAGGTTAAGATGTAATGTGATATTCTTTTTCTGTTGAAAAACTTGTAATTTTGTCTGGAATGTTTATTAAAAGCTAGTGGTGTTCCCATATTCCAATCATTATTTTTATTTTCCATTAGTAGCAGGGATGGACAATTCAAGTTCAATGATGTATTTGAGATTATTCAAGATCTTAATTATTCTTCAAAGGTTATTATGATATGTACTCTGCTCAATGGCTAAATGGAGATATGAAGTACTCAGCTGACTAATTTCAGTTTGCCTTTCATTCTGTTTGCCAAATGCTTTATTCCATTGCCTAATTTCAATAGATTTTCTGACCTATTACCAAAAAAAAGTGTTTAAAAAGTGTCTAAAATGTACAAATCATGGTGTTACATGGTGTTACACAGCTAAAAGGAACACTTAATTTAAATTAAGTTTTCAGTAGTACCAATTCCTTGTGCTGCTTATGTCCACCTCAAAAGCACTTTTTTTTGTAGCATTTAGTATTCAACAAAGTTTATCCAGAAAATTTCAATTCTGATTCTTTTCCTTATTCTCAAATTACTTCCTGTCACGCTAATTTTAATAAGTAATCTTCGCTTTTGTTGTTATGTAATTATTTGCAAGTGTGTGATTTGACAAAAGGTCTACTTGGTTAAAGGCCACATTTAAATCAAAAGCTGTGTTTGTATTAACCTCTGAGAAACATGAGAGGACCGTGCCTAATTGCTTAAAAAAATACTCAACAAAAATGGATTGTAGCTTGTTGATCTTCTTATTTCTTTGATAACTCAGAGTAATCTTCAAGAAATATGTGGGCTTCTTTCTCAGAGTCTTGAAATTTGATCACAGTGCAAAATTGTCCTTTGGCGCAAACCCAGAAATACACATCTTTGCATGATGCACCTGGACATATGTGGCAGGTCTGGTAGAATCAGCTAATTAACAACACAGGCTTAAACAGGCACCTCATCTGGCAGTGTAGTTAGTTGCCTGATGGTGCTCAGCAGGATTTGGTAGTGCTTTTTATTTTTCTATCCTAATGGTCTGCTGCCCACCTAATTTTGCCTTATTGTCAGCCACTACTTACCGCAGCTTGAGGCCCTCCCAGGAGGCTAAATTATTATCAAAGGATTAGGGAGATGTAGCCTTGCAGCTCTGACATTTCTGATTACTTGTCCATGCCAGAACAGTAATTAGCTGTGACTAATTAAGAAAAATGTTCCTGCCATAGAAAACCATTTAAAAGAACTGAGAAGTAGAAAAGCAATTGAAAAGCTGAGCAGTGCTCAGATTTGCCGATGCTCTTTAGATTTTCACCAAAGTCTTAACTCATCTTTAATTACAGCTCTTATTTTATAGGGGAAATAGAAAGCTCATGATATGAAAACCACTCTGTAGTTGTCTCATGATCTAACAGAATTTTTTGTAATTTTGAAACACTTGTTTCTTTTTTGGCAAAAGAATTTTAAAGAAAACTGTAGGCAGTGTCACTGAAAAAGTGAGTTATAATGACATGTTCAAATACAGGAAAGTCTTCTGCAAGATGGGAGCAACGGCTTGCAAACTTACTGTTCAAAGTCTTTTTAAAGTTCACTAAATTATTCCTGCTGTTTTCAAATAGACTCACATCATTTTTCAAGGTAGCAATCTCTATAAAAGAAAAATTGTTCATTTGAAATCTGAAAAATGTAACCTCCATCTGATTTCATATAGTATAGAAGTTTTCTTTGACTTTTTTTTTCTGAATTATGCTGGGAAAAAGAGTGCCCACTCTTGGAGGGTGCTGATTATGCTGTTATGACTGCAACAAAGCGTAGTACTGTTGAAATCAGTATGACCACAACACACTTAAAGTAAAGCATGTGCATCAGAGTTTGCTGCTTTAGGAAAAGAATATTCAGCAGTTTGTAAGCTGTTTTATACTGTAGCTGTTAATGCCTTCTCTAGAGAAACACAATGGCACAGCACAATGACTGTATTTTATATGGTTTTGTTATGATACACTTTCATGTCTTCATTCTTTATGCCATTTTTAATTCCTGAATTTGCATTTTGTTGTGTACCACACAACCCAAAAAGATATAAAAATTATTTTCTCAAGACATTAAATATCCCATAGTCTAGTCTTCATTTAGTATTCATAGAATGGATGTCTGACACCTTTTTCACACCAACTCAATCATATTACTTAAATTTTTCCAGCAGGGGAGTAAGAAACTTGAAATATATATTCTGATATCTTGCTAAAAGTGCTCTCTGGGTGTAAAAGGGAAATAGAAGATTATTTTTAGGGCACTAAAACTCTTAGCCTGATACTCAAAATTCCTTATACTGCCCTACCCCTTAAGTTCCCTGACTTGTGTGAGAAGATCACTTTTTTGGAAAGAAAAAAAAAAAGAACAATGTATAAATTGCTCTGGGTGTTATGAGTCACAAGAGGAAAAATGGGGAGGAAAAAAATCCCAAACTTAATATTTTAAAGTGCATATGATTTTTTTTCCCTTAGGGGAAAAAGCAAATCAATTTTCAATCAAATAGAACTACAAGGGGGGTTTTCTTGTTTGTTTGGGGAGGGCAAATAATATTGGGAATTTCCAGTACAGTTTCCTCATATGCATTTCTGGAATATACTCTTCATTCATTTATTAACTTAGTTAAATGGATCTATCCATCACTCACAATATCCATTCACTAAAAACAATAACAATTCTATCTAATAAAAGAGAGCTTCTTCCAACATCCAGGCACAGTGTAGTCCTTTAACCTTTTTATCCTGCTAGGCATAAAGTAGCAGCATCTCATTCCAGGCAATGCACTTTTTTTTCTTATCTAGATGGCTTGAAATGTGTCTAGCAACTTAATAGAATCAATTGAGTGTGGACAACTATAAAAATATAAAATAGCACTGAAACTTTAGATGAATCTGTCAGTAAGTGTTAGCTGTGGCTGCAGCTTTCACATTCTACACAGTCAAGAGAAATCAATAAGGATTGTACCATTTGTATTGTCTTACCTAATGTTTGTTCACCATGAAGTGCCAGGCACAAGCACCATCTAGGGAATATTGATTTCTTGATGTACTGTAATTCACACACGTATAAACAGCAGGAGAACCTTGTGGCTTCTCAAACCTTACTTTCAGGTTTGATGTTTTTACTTATATTTCATTTGGGTCAAGCTTAGTTGAAAAAGGAAAGTAAAACAAAATTCTGCATAAGTGTTCACAAATAGAGACACAACCACATTGTTGATCACATTGCAAGAAAAATAGTGCCATTGATGATCAACCACAATGTCGATCACATTACAAGAAAAAATATTTTTTTCTGTAGAAAAATAGAAAAAAAGAATATTCTAGTTTTACTATAACAAATCTGTCATAACAGAAAGAGGTTGCTTTTTGTTGCAGAAAAGAGATGCAGAGTGCTCTGACACAAATTTGTCAGTGGGAAGAGCTTCTTCACCTGTTTAATCATAGGAAAGCAAAACTTTAGTGCTGATGTAAATGTGCAGAAGTGTTGAACCATATAGAGATGATTTTCTTTAAATAATTTCCAGGTATTTCAAAGTATATTTTCTTAATTTACGTTGCATTGACTTTCTTTTGCACTGTACTGCACTTAAAGAGCAAGGAACAAAATAAAAACAAGGAAGAGAAAAATCAGCTCAAAAAAAGCCTCCAACACAGCTGTAAAGTTTACATGGCTGCAAGAGTGTTCGCAGGCAGCAGGGTCCAGGATGGAAAGGAGCAAATCAGGCAGCAAACCAGGCACCTGCCCAGTCCAAGGTCATTTCATCCAAAAAGAAAGGGGAGGAGAGAAGCAAGAGGGAGGTAGGAGGCTGGAGCTCTGCTGCACATTAGGGCAGCTCAGTGTAGTGCCCAGTGGATGTGGTGTAAGAGAGGAGTAGCTCCAGCAGTGTGCATCTCCCTGCTAGCCTCACAGCTACATCCAGCTCCGTCACACGGTACTGCAATAACATAAGGAGTAAACGGATGAGTCAAGATTGATGAGGTGGAAAGAGATGAGCTGCCTGTAGTCACTCAGAAGAACTCAGGATGGTTTAAATACTGTAATAGAAATATGTACTTGACCTCACTCCGCAGGGAGCAGGGAGTCTAAGTAGAAGATTCCAGGACAAATACTACTAAAGTGAGTGTAAAAGTTACAGCACAGATGCTGACCCAGTTTCAGGCTATCTTGCTTTTGGTACTGAGATGAAGAATAGTCATAATTTAAAGGAGGAATGCAGCTAACAGGAGGTCTCCAATGGTCCCTTTGATGATATCTCACTTCAGGGAGTTCTGGATGAGTGAGCTAAAGCAGAGATGGGTGTCTTGATTGCATACCTTACGGGCAGAGTGAACCTTTAACCTTACTGATGGCCACAAAGATGATACAAGGGCTGGAGCTCTTCTCCTGTGAAGACAGGCTGGGAGGACTGAGGTTGTTCAGCCTGGAGAAGGTTAGGAAGAAAGTACTTACTCAGACAGTAGTGAGGCCCTGGAACAAGTTGCCCAGAGAGGATGGAGATGCCCTATCCCTGAAAGTGTTGAAGGTCAGGTTGGATGGGACCTTGAGCAACCTGGTCTGGTGGGTGGCATGCCTGCCCATGGCAGGAGGATTGGAACTGAATGATCTTTAATGTCCCTTCCAACTCAAACTATGCTATGATTTTATAATGTTAAGCATTCACTTAGGAAGACTGCTTAGCATTTGTACAGCCAAGTACATTTGTAGGGCTTTTGAATAGCCTGATAGCAAGAGGCAAGTGTTATATATATAATGAGTAACAACTTGGTCATTTTGCATTATGTTAATTTGTTTATTTTGAGGATCCAAGCTGGCTTTCATTTCAGGGTCACTCAAGTGATGTTCCCTGTTCTGTGCCTTGGAGAATGTTTGTGGATATACCCAAATTGAAACACAAGACAGTGTAGCAAGACTGACAGTGTTTGTTTCACAGAGTTTAGCCGCAGAATAACCTATGGAAGTTTTGTTCACAGACACAATGCATATCCAAAGTGGAACAGAGTAACTGTTTATAGTTAAACACTACAAGTGTTTAACTATAGTCTCTCACAGTCATGAGTATCATGTTAGTACCTACTGTTTAAAATCAGAACAGTAACATTACCTATGTCCAGATATGGAAGGAAGTTACTTGTGTTTAATTTTGCAAACTTCCAGTTTCCCAACTTATCTGCCATATGTGAAGAAGCCAGAAAAAAAACGAAGGTCACAAACATTATAAAGTAGCATAAATATTGTAAATTGCTGTTTAACAACCAATATGAAATACAGGGGAAGATGAGTATTGTATATTTTGCATTAGAAGTGTATATTTATTTGTAAATTGGCAGCAGTTCCATAGCAACTAGCCATTTTCTAATTAGAAGCTAAAAAATGAAAAAAATTCTTTCCTTTTAAAAGATAAGCTTTTCATACATTAGATATTATTTGGGTTTTCAGAATTATATCCTTTTTGATCAGAAATTTCAAAGTTGCATAATATGCTTTTGAATGAGCCATGTTTTTTCTTTTCTTCTCATTATTGATTTCTGAAAATTAATTTTGTTTCCTTGTATCACCAAAATATCCCATCCAACAGCTGTTCACTTTCTTATCATCATAAGTCATTCTGAACAAGGTCTTTCCATAAAGGTTTGGGTTCCTTTTTCTGTTGAGCTCCTTTCCCTTTTCCCCTGATTGCTTTGGGAGTGGCAGTGGGAATCCTTCATTCAAATAGGCAGAAAAGAGACTGGCTAGACACTAAAGTATTTGTTCTTAAGAAAAACAAAATGCTTTCTGAGCTTCCTGGGAGGTGGAGTAATGGCCCAAAAAAAAAAAGGGAAAGGCAGAAGAAAGCCAAAGGGAGCATCCCACTGGAAGAAAAAAAACTTTCTTCCTTGGCCAAGTAGAGTGCAAGGAGCAAGTTCTTAAATCTACTATAATCAGATTTAAAAGAAAAAAAAAATACATGGACTGGAGGGTGCGAAGGGTAGGAAAAAATTAAAACAGGGAGGGGGAGTACCCAAGCACAGTTTTTAATTTCAAATTGCTAAACTTACAAAATCTTGTATCAGAAGTATGAGTGATGAAGCAGACGGTGATGTCTGATTCTTTTCTCACCTCTCCTTTCCTGATACATATACATGTAATTTAAGCAGTCAACAGTTTTGCACATTCCTAAGACAAAGTTCAAAATGTGACTTAGCATTCCAGGCCCAGACAAGGAAGCAAAACACAGAAGCTGGATGAAAGCCTGAGATGTCTCCAGGAAGATGCCTGGATAAATGGTGCCAAGCATTAGGAGTGTAAGACACTAGTGAGGTGAAAGAGGAAGGTGTCAGAGGCTCTGTGCAGAGGAGCTCATGGGGGAACACAGGAGCATTACAGCAGAAATAAGTGATGCAGCAGTGGGAGGACTTCTGGACAAGTCCTTGAATGAAAATGTAGGAAGAGATTGTAGCAAAATGTGGAATAGAGATAGAGGCTTTGCTTTTGACACAATATTTATTGAGTCATTGGCATTTTCCAGATCAAGGGCTTTTTAATATCTGATTTTTATTTTTCTTTTTGTATAGGGATAAAACTTCATTTGTTTGTCTTTCCTGCTAGTCCCATGGTTCCAATAGGGCCAACTCCATGGATTCTCCACTCATGCCTAGTTTAATTTTAATTTCTTTCAGTTTATCTTAAATAGAAGTTCATAAGGGAAAAAAAAAATGCAAAAGGAATAAATGTGGTGGCATCATGATGACCCCCCATGACTTGGGGGGGTGCTTTCAGAGTTACCAAGACTTCTCAACTTTCAGAAGAGTGTATGAACTCATCATTGCTGAGGTAAAAATCCTCATTTAAGTGGATGATATCTATACCTAACTTGAAAATACAGCTATGCTTTCTCAACCTTTGAATATTTTCAAAAACACTAAGAATTCCATTTGCGTCCCTCGTTATCTTTAACATGCAACAAAGGCAATCAGTATGACTATTCATATTTTGCGAAAAGGGAAATTAACTATGAAATTTAAATCAGGAGTTCTTTTCAGCTTTTGCTGTTTGCATTTTTTAAAAATAGCATTTATTTTTTCACTATTTAACATTTTTTAAATGTCCTAAAATTCCATGGTCTGCTTGTAGTGCTTTCCATCATAAACTCGAAGCAATATAATAGCATTGCCCTTTAATAAAAACTAGGCATTTTAGCATTTAAATTTTAATGTGCACTTAAATTCATGTTTTGTCTTATATTAGATCATTATTATTTTCTCATTTTAGCTTATGCTGCATTTGGTGTATGGTGTCTCTAGTGAGAAGTATACTTTTTGTTACTGTTTCTGGTAGTGCAAGTAAAGCTGAAGGAAGTAGAAACATCCTGTTGTTGTCTGAGCAACTAAATTCCTGATCAATAGTGTGATAAAGGCTTCCGCAGGAACATAAAATGCAGTTCCTAGAAAAGCTGTTCCCCTGCCATACTCAGCAGAGAAAGCATTATGACAAAGCCCATTTATCAAGAGCAGTCAAGGTATAGAAACTCAACGGGGTCTTGTGTCTTAGGCGTTAGGGATACCAGCCCTAGAAGGACTAAACCATTGTGTATTGCTATGTATTGAGCCTCCTTCCAGGTGGCAAACAGCTGCACCTTTTTATAAATCTTCAAAAATAAATTTGAAGTGCTTGCTTTCAGCCAGTAAGTGTTATATTTAATTGAACCATTCTGTGAATGTTATAGCTCAGGCACCCAGAATGATGGTGAATATTTATTATATTTGTTTTGTATTTCCACTGGTCAGCAGAATACTGAAATTCCTTAACTACTTCTCTTTAACTTGCCTGAAGAAAGCACGGTATGTTGCTAAATCACTTTTCACTAGCCCTGCCGAGAAACAACTTTAATCCTTGTTAGAAAATTGCAGAGTCTGGGCCTGACAAAGAGCTCATGCCTGGCGCATTGTGAGCGCTGGGAGCGGGGCGAGGGGAGCCCTTTACAGCTGCGTGCCTCCAGCCCGTCTGAGCTGGACTATTTAGGCGAGGAGGTTTGTCAATTCCTTCTGACAATGGAACGAGTTTTTCAGTGCCTGTAGCTGCACCGAGCCCCATTGGGGATCAATGCTGGCCATTCAAGCTGCACCCTCTTTCATTGCTTTGGTTTGTTAATTTAAGACTAAAGGTCTGCTGAGGGGGTTTAGGGTGTTTAAGAAAGCTGATGAACTGTTTAAGAAATCTGATGAACTGAGAGCGTTTATAGCCCTGGTGTGGCAACTATTGGCACTGAGGAAGCTGTGTCCTTGTTGACCCTCTTGTTATTAAAAATGCACAAGTGCTGCGCTTCTCAATATTTCAACACTCTTTCATTGTCAATACCACCTTCTGAGCCCTTCAGCTTGTTGCTTGCTCTAAAGATCTTCTTAGATTGGGTTTGAAAACTTCACCTTAAACACTAGATTAGACTGATGTTCTGTTTTCCGTGCTCCTGTTGATTTGTTGAACCTTCCCAGGGCTGGAAAGCAAGTAGCAGCTTGATGGGGAGATGGGCTGCTAATATGATTTACCAGTGTACAGTCATGCACAATAAGTGTGAATAAATACAAGGGTCTCACAGAGTCAACCCTAGCCTTTCCTTTTCTCTTATTTTTTACATTGAAAGAAGTATCAGGAAAATGAAGTGAGTAATGCATGCCCTTACAGGAGCTGGATGGGCTGTGAATAAGGAGAGAGGAAGAAATAGCGAGGCAAACATTTTTGTTAAAGTGGTTGGCTGCTGTTATTTGCTGATTTGGAATAAATATACAATAAGAACTTGCTGCTTCAGTCTTGCATAGACAACGGCAAAGAATGTGGCAGTAGTACCATGTAATGAACATCTCGAAGAGATGCATTGTCCTTTCACTGCTATTGTTACTAATTGGAAAGTTACTTTTTTTTAAAACCGCTTAAAAGTGATTGTGGTTGTTGTTGCTGCTGCTGTTGTTTTAACTGGGTAATCTCAGTACAATTACCCAATCACTGAAGTTTTGGGGTTTGCAGTGGATTCCCATCAGTCACAGTAGGTCCATCCCTGCCTCTCTAACATGCTCATGGTTGTCAAAATGTGTGGTCTTGGATTCTTTGAGAGGAATTTGCAGTGCTGTACTTTTTAACGGACTCAGAAAGAAGTTATAGGGAAATCTTTATTTTCTTGTTATGAAGTCCAGCAGATTTAATTTTATGCAGCTTCAGCCTATATGAAGTCCTCAGAATTAGTGGATATAAGACCAATCATTAACAAGAATCCTACCCAAAAGTCCCTCTGGGAGGATTCTACAAATATACTGGATGTGGTTTTTATTAAAAATACTGTGATAATTGCAAATAAAAATACTTTTTTTTCTAATAAAACAGCAGTCATTTTTTCTGAACAAGATATGTTGACAGAAGAGCAAGTACTGTAGTATCCTTTCACAATCACCAAATTAAAAAATTGTACTGAAAGTTTAATGGATCAGAGCTAGTCATAAAAATATATTATATTGCTTTCATTCATAAAGTTGAGTAGAAAATTAATTTCCTCCAATGTCTTAGCTTTATTTTCAGTGCATGTAAGAATATCACAGGTATGTAGAGTCAAAGTTTTACTGCATCCATCTTAAATTAAGTTTCTTGGCTTAAAACATTTGAACATTTTTCCAGAAAACTGGAACAGTCTATTGTCAGTAATCTGTCACTGTTCAGTATTGTTACATGGGAAAATCAGTCTCATAATTTTCAGTCCTGTCTGTAGGATGTTTGTCTGAGCAAGTTTGAGCCCGTCTGCTTTCTACTTGATACAAACAAAATAGATAACAGATTCATTAGTGGAAGAACATTCGTTTTCAAAAAGCTCCCCTACTAAAATAGTTCTCTTTACCAGGATTGTGATTGCAATTAAAAACAGTAGGGTCTGAGCAATAATATAATTTCTTGGCTTATCTTACTGCATTTGGGTAGAATGTTTGATGTAGGAATTTTTATGTTTAATTATATCAATAGAGTTCCCCAATTAATAAGCACAATTGTATTTTATTTTCTAGACATCTGTATACATATAACACCTGTCATAAAGTTTACCACTTAGTAACAAATCTGTCACGTTAAAAATATTTTGCAGGTACTTAACAGAGGAAATCAATACCAGCATGCATGTTAGGGATGAAATAATGTAAATTGGATAAGAACACGATTCAGTGATTTAAAACAGTATTTTATGGATATCTAATCAGTCCCACATTTTTATTGATGAAATCAAACTCCTTTTATGAAATATGTATCTGTCTGCCTTTTTTGTGATGCATTTTTTCGCTTCTTTAAAATAGTAAATTAATAGGAAAAACTCTAAAAAGTGATTTATTTTCAGTGGTTTATAATTAAAAATACAATTTAATACATTAAAAAATAAACAGAAGAATTATTATATTCATCTCTCATTTCAAACTTATCTTAAAACTGATAGTTATAATGTGATGAGACTGTAAGGAAAAGGTATTTGTAGTTATTTACTGTATGTCTTTCAAGCTTTTTACAGAGTTTACATTTTGATGGAAGAATTTTATTTCTTTCTTTTGTTACATCCAGTAGCAAGTAATTTGTCTTCATATTTTCAGTATATACTTTATTTTTTCGTGTGGAGGTGGATAATGAGACATGTTAGGTACTTCCTTTGAATTACTTTCACAAAATATACCTTGCCTAACATGCTGCATTTAAAAATATGCTCATGATTTCCTCTCTTTGCATATCTCTGTATTTTGCAAAGACACAGGAAATTATATTAGAAAAGAAATTAAGCCTCTTTCCTGTGGCAAAAGAGACTAGAAACAGAGCTATGACACAAACTCTCAATCTCTCACTGTTAAAATGGAAAAAAAATCCCTTCCTTTTTTACAGTTTGACTAAATGATGTCTGGTTGTGATTTTACAGGAGGGGGAAAAATGCTACAACTATATTTAGTAATATCTTTTCTAATCCAGTTAATGTGAAAGAACTATTACAGTAGCTATTTGGATCTGAGCATTTTTTTACAGTTACATAGACACGAACAGCAGAGGGCTTATTCTTAACCCATCCATTTGTGAAGTGTTGAGTGAAAACATACCCATGCCTAAGACATAAAAAATGAAGTAAGGTAGGTTGTAATTATAATTAGTAATTAATGTAAACCAAAACCTTAATATGGTTATTTTGGGAAGGGTGGAGTGGTGCTTTGATCATATCTAAAAACAGTTTCCAGGGATTTTGGAAGCGATTAAAAAAAAAAAAAAAAAAAAAAAAAAAAAAAAAAAAAAAGAAGAAAAAGACAAATTTCTTATTCTCTGGTACTGTTTTCCTATTTGGATTGAAAACTCTAGTTGTTGTAAATTCTCTCTCAAGATACCCTACCTGTTTCTATCCTTGCTGTTTTAGCTGTCAATTCTCTCCTGTAATTGTATCTTTAATATCCATTCTCACTGACAGATAATAAAGTGCATAACGCTATTTTGCTTGAACATGTTGCAACTGAAAGAAAAAATGGCAGGTGCTAATTCATGTAAAGAATGGTTTAGGTCAAGTTATTTGATTTCCTACTGACCCATGCAATTCTCATAACGGGAAATTATATCATTGTTGACTTCAAGTGCTGATCTGTGATCATTTCAAAGTGTTTCATTACCTCTCATTACCAAATCTGTTAAATGAATACTGCAGGGTTATTTGGTGGTGTTTGTTGTTGTTGTTTTTTATCCTTCTTTTCAGCAATGGTATAGCAACTCCATGAAAGTCATATGCATGTGGTTGGCTGACAGATTAGACGTTCAGCTTCACATCTACCAGCTGAAGACTCTCATCAAGATAGTGAAGGTAAATAAAATGTATTTGCCTTAGACTGCATAATAAAGAGAGAAAAGTAAAAAACTAATAACATGGATGATCATCCCAAAAGTTAGAAAATGTGGAATAAAGTAGTAAACTTACGTAGTTTTAGATTGGGATTTTTTTTTTCCCCAGAATTGTAGCAAATTCTAGAAGTAAAATAACTTATTAAACCCCTTATTTTTAATTATATGTGCACTAGTATTTGTCATAAATTCTGTACTTGGGGACAATTAAGATAGTTCCAAGGAATTTTGCAGTTAGCTGTACAGCAGTATGATTATTCTTACTAAATTATTATTTGTCTTGCTACCAATTTTTTGTTGTGCCTGAATAATTCCAATAGTGTTCCTTCTCCGTTTTCCCCTTCTCCTGAAAAAATTAACTATTTTCTTTTCTATGCACATGTAATTACTAGGCTTAATTGAAAACAGTATTCAGTGTATTGGATAACATTTTCTAACTTTTCTTACTCAGGGATTAGTATCAATAGAAATACCAATCACTCCACTTCAGTCCTCAGTCATTTACATTGGCCAGTGTCAAATGCTTCCAAGCAGAGTGTAACACGCCTTGAAATAGGCAATTATGGGTTAACCTATCATAAAAGAAAGTTCCCTCCTAACTCCCTATCAGTTCTTAGTTGATACCCTTAGGCAAGAAACAGAAAACCATTTCATTTTTTTTTTCCTTTTAATTCTGTCTTGTTTAACTTTGGACATTCTTGTTATCTGTACAAGTGTAGAGTAAGAAACACCTGTTGGCAGTGATGATCTGGATTTCTTAAAAATATTTTCTCATGAAGTTCATGCAAGACTATGAAGTCAGAAGCATTTTAACTCATGGTCACTGGAATTGCAACTGCAGCTTTCAGGATTCCCGAGCAAAAAGGAACAGAACAGAGAGAAATACAATAAAACAGTCATACTAATGATGGCATCATGGCTCCCTGAAACACCCAAGCTTAGCTTTGATGTTTTTGACCTTAACTGATTTCTCTGGGAGCAGGATTTGGCTCTTCTTGGTTGTCTGATTAAATGGCAAAAGCAGTTTACTGTTCCTTGTTAAAATGATTGGCTCTTGTGAATGGTTTAAAGCTATTCTCAAATTAATCACAGAATCACAAAATGGTTTGGGTTGGAAGGAACCTTAAATACCATCTCGTTCCAACCCCTCTTCCATGGGCAGGGACACCTCTCACTAGACCAGGCTGGTCAGAGCTCCATCCAGCCTGGCCTCAAACACTTTCAGGGATATGGCATCCACAACTTATCTGGGCAACCCGTTCCACTGCCTCACCACCTTCACAGTAAAGATTTTACAAATATCTAACTAAACCTACTCTCAGTTTGGATCATTCCCTCTTGTTCTATCACTCCATGCCCTTGTAAAAAGTCCCTTTCTAAGGCAGTTATCCTCTCAGGAAGAAGACAGGTGTTAGAGGATCTAAAACCTGTGCCCCATGAAATCTAAGAATGGGCAGGCTAAATTGTACAAGAGAAATATCACCAGGGAGATTAAAGGAAACTCTTATAAAACTGAATTTCAGGTGTATGAGCAGCATACTGCCAACCTGCCTTCCCTCTGCCACCTGGCACACTGGTTAGCCTTGTTCGAAAGCAGGAGGCTCCTGCTGGAGGTGGGAGCACTGCTTCTGGCAGTGGCCTTTCTGTGCCCATATACCTGGTTTGCTCTGCATGTAAATCCCAACTGTGTTACTCCCTGGCACCTTCTGTGGATATTAAAGATTGAAGAACACGATGTTAATCATGTTGGTTCTGGAAAACAGAAAACTTTGTGGACCTTGCTTTTAGTGTGCAAAGATAGAACTGGTAAAACAGGACCTCATCAGACAGGAGGCTGCTGGGGAATACAAAACAATGGTTCAAGAAGAGTATCATAAGAAACTTTTCCTGCTGCAGCCCAGCTGTGGAGAGATGTGGTGGGGCACAGTTCCTCCAAACTAGAGTAAATTAACACACTTTCATGTTTGCTTTTGGGGGGAAAAAAAAAACAACAAACAAACAAAAGCCCACGAAACTTAGGAAGCTGTATTCAAAAAATAAAACCCAACCAATAAAACCCCAAATAAGTAGGAGGTCATTTTTGAAGGACACGGGATGAGTAAGACAAATATAATCCTTTTGGATTTTGATGCAATAAGAGTAGTGGCATTATTGAGAAAGCCTAGAAGAAGAAACATTGTTCCCTTTATTCTCTTTAAAGGCTTATGATGGCATAAGGGTTTCGATTAGATATCTGAGACCTGTGCAGAGGGATGTGACTAAAGAAGGGTCAAGGACCAAGAAAGTTAGGGAAAAATGAAAAATTAAGCTTGGAAGTGAACATTATTTTCCTGTAAAACTATGTCAAGAGAAAAGCACTGTCTGAACCCCAGAGTGCTGGTCTGAGAATGGGAAGAATACAGTGTAAAAGTGAAGGAAATTGCTGTATGATCCGTTAACAGCATCAAAGCAAATTGAATGCACGGTGTTATAAAAAGGGAATGCAATGGTGACACTTGAAAAAGACCAGGCAGGGTACTCGCAGGAGTGCGTGAGCAAAACATAAGCTGCATCCATTGACTCCGATGCTGACCTGTGAAAGTCAAATAAATCTCAGTTGCAGTGATTCAAACAAGGTTTAAATAATCGTCATAGTGGCAGAAAAAAAAATCTCCCAACTGAATGTTATCCATTTTGAGAGTGGTCTTTTGCAGTTCTCTGAAGTATTGAGTAAAACAAGATCAAATATTTTCTTTTTCTAAGGGTTGTACATTGTCTTCTCCTCAGGTAGAGGAATGAGCCCAATAGCCCTTAATTATCTTCTATTTTCTGTTTCCCATATTCTCTTCCAAAACTCTGAGAATTTGTAATGATAGTGTATGCAAAATAAGAAACTGCCTAGATCAACTTGTCCTTTTTAAGCCTTTAAGGGTAACATCAGGAAAGATTATTTCAAATGTGTTTAATTTAAAAATAAAGTACATAGGTGATTTTGCCATATGCTTACTTGACCATAGTATTCATGAATAAAACAATTCCACTCAGAATTCTTACATGACGGAAGAACAAAGAAGAAATTTGTATCTGCTTGTTCATAGGAAGGATGAATACCAAGGTAACAAAATCTTCTGAAATGAAAAAAAAAAAAAAAAAAAAAAAAAAAAAAAAGTAGATGCAAATCAAAATGTAAAGATCTAGATTGTAAATTAACTAGGTAGTCACCTGAGAAATTCTGATGCTATATAGTAAAGATCATAATCTGTATTTGTTATTAGAGTGTATGTTATATTATAATGTAATATACAATCATTATTTTTCCACATTTGGCATATAAATGTAAAGAGAAATATAAATAAAATTACAGTATGGGGAAAAGGTCAGGCATTTACATTTTCTGTGAAATGACAGAACTGAACTACCCATAGCCAAATTCACATTTAAATAGGTATTTAGAGAAATTCTCAGCTGGTGTCTTATTGAAAAAATGAAACAAATGAAAGTTACTGAGAAATCAGCAGTTAGAATACGCTGTAGCACAAAATACAATCTCTTAAAGGAATGACCATCAAATTAGAATCTCTAGAGTTTGTAGAAATCTCATGCAGCCCAAAAACTAAGATCATAGAATCTTTGTCAAGGTGATAGGTCCCTAAATTGCAAGAGGAACAAACCTGTGCCACTGGCATGCTAGAAATGGCCAATGTATAGTGAAAGAATACTCAGACTTGCTGGAGTCCAATTCAGGATGTTTTACTTCTGCCACAGAAAACCTACCGAGACTTCAGGTTGCAAGGCGTGATGGAGGGGACGCTGAACAGTAAAACCTACGACACCGTGCACAGCCGCCTGACCGTAGAGGAAGCCACAGTCTCAGTCACGGACGCCGGAGGACTTCAGGGCATTACAATGAAAGACAGTGATGAGGAGGAAGGATGATATTATTTCACAAAGCATTCAGAGCTGGGGGGTGATGGTCTGAGGGTGGGGCTTATCTTTGCCTTGGGGTTTTTTGGTAACTTGTCCTTGTAATTGCATTTATAGTTTTGCCTTATGATATCGGTGCAGAAATATAATTTGCTCCATTAATAAAGAAAGATCATCAGAGGAAAAGTGCCAAGGACTTTTTGAGAATAATGGTTGTAGCATATTTTTATGTGTAGCTTTGCTTAGAGCTGCAAGAACATTGGCATGGAGTTTGAGTTCTACTTGTGATTACATTTCCTTCCCTTTTGTTTGCTACCATTCATTCTTGTATCTCCATCTGATACTGATGTCCTGTGCAGAAACAAGATGTGTGTCTCACTTAAAACGCAACTATATCAGAAATCATCCTTGGAATGAGTCAATGCCCCAGGTAAAAAAAAAAAAAAAAAAAAAAAAAAAAAAAAAAAAAAATTGTATTTTCAGGATTACAATTTGTTTACCTTTTTCTGTGCTTAATTTTACATTATTATGTGATGTGCATTAAAAATTTTAATCTTGGTTTTTTGAATATTGAGGTTGGTATATAAGCAGAAGAACTTCAAGTACAGTCAAACACATAAAAACTGCTTAGAAGTGTCGTGTCTATTCATTTTGCAAGTTTAAAGATATCTCATCCTGTTGGATGTCAGTAAGCTTGCCATCTATGTTTGTATTTCTGTGAAAATTTTCAGGCAATAACAGCACATTTTGTCGTGGCCGTTTATGTATCTACCCAAGTTTGTATAGAATTCTACAATTAAAAGATGTTTTCAGTATTTCAAACAATTTGAACCATTGTATGATTCCTCATGAGAATTAAGTTTTTGAATTATTCCATTTACATAGTGATTTATAGCAAATATATTTATTTTATAGAGCAGATATATATGGCAAACAAGTACCCAAGGATACAATTCCTTAATAAAAGAAAAAAGGAAACAGAAAATCCTCAGTAACAGATGAACAGACAGTGTCCACTGCCTGCTTTTTGATGCCCTCAGGATGAACTAGAAAGAATTCAGTTTTTCATCAGTTAAAACTCATACAGCTTACAAAAAAATAAAGCAGCCTCTTTTTTTTTCCTTTTTTGTTTTGTTTTGTGGGAACATGACTAATTCCTGAGTTTATGTTCACAAAATCAGAAAGAATACAGATGACACCCAAAGAAGTAATAATAGATTGCTGATGTCCTTGTTGAGCCATAGCGTTATATCTAAGGGGCTTTGCTGAGGAACTGTAGTGGGTTTATAAGGCTGATGGGAGGTTTCTGTGCAAGAACAGTTTGTAAGACTTCAGAGGTCTATTGCAAGCATGCAGGGCTGCAGGAACTGAGAATGAGAGCTGCAGGGAAAGTGGCTTTCAGTATACTTGGAAGCTCAGCCAAGCAGGGAAGTGTAAGTTACACTTCTCCTAGGTGTCATGGGAGAAATCCTGAGTGGCAATTTTTTTCTCTAGGAAACCAGCCTAATCATATCATGAGCTGAGGTGAATTCAGCTACAGGGAAGAGCTGGGAGCTGGTAAGGTAGACCATTCTGCTCAGATTTTCATCACTATCTCTGCCAGGCTGAAGGAGGCACAAGGAGCCCAAGCAGTATTTTTCCCTATTACCAGGCTGCTAGATAGATTTTCTGATTTAGGTTTTGATAGCGGTAAAATAATTGCATATTCCTTTTCTGTCATTTGTCCTAGTTGTGCTGGTGTGTGGAAACTGATAATGCTTGAAGGGCCATTTGGGAGTCTGGCTGAGACACAGACTTGGTAAGGGATAACCTGCCTGGGCAGGAGCTACAGCCTCAGCCCAGTCTGGCTGTGGCAGACAGCAGGGTGCAGAGGAAGCCAGGCTGTCTGAAGTAACACCCATCTCCTAGACCAAACGAAGCAGAAAAATCAGTGTCAGTCAGGCACAGAGGGAGTTTTTTCTCTGCAAAAGTCTTCCTGCTTCCCCTCTCCCCATCTTGACATCCCCTAGACGCTGCAGAGGTGCCTGTGAAGAAGCCAGGTGTAAAGAGGTGAAGGCAGATATCATCACTTCAGTAGCCCTGCAGTGCATGTCAACAAGGCCTCCTAGCACAGAGTTGGGCCAGGTCTGTGCAGGGCTTTCACCAGAAGGAATTAGATTTTTTAAGTTCCAAGCTAACACAAGAGTCGGAAGCAGTATCCGAATTGAACACTATCCCTAGCAAGCCACTAACAGAGTAGGGAGGTGCAGTGGGACCTAGAAACACCAGGACAGATGTGCCTGTCATCAGCAAAACCCGGGAGGTAAGTGATGAGTCTGTCTCCTTCAACAGAGAGTGACCTCTCTGCCCAGCCCTGCTGTCCAAAAACCCTGTAGGAAACAGTGATTTGCACTCACCTCCTCTTTGGGCTTTTCCTCTGTCCCAGGCTGCCCCCATGCCAAGAAGGTTTTCCTGATGAGGCAAACAACTCTCCCTATCAATTTGGACATTACAGAGTGGGTTATAGTTATTTCACCTGTTGGGTCCTCAAAGGACTGTAGGCCATCATGCTCCTGATGGGCCTCACCTGGGACCCCCACCCACATCCTCTCTCCAGAAACTCATCTCTGTCCAGGGCTGCTAACCTCTGCCCCAGCAATGAAAGAGGAGTGCTGAATTCTCACCTCAGCCAGGGCCCCACATGTGCTTCTTTATGGGCCCTGTTTGTCTAGACCCTGATCCAGAGACTGACTTCAGAGCTTTCTGACCATCCTAAACGTGTTAATGATGTGGTCTCTGAGTTGCCACCACCTCTTCCCCTGCCCCCTGGCTGGATGTGGTGGGACTGGCCCTGACTGGTGGGGCCTTTTCCAGACAGCCGTGAGAGTCCCCCCTGGCTCCCTATGCCTTAAGAAGCAGTTAATCCTGTCTACATCCTGACATAATTATTAAAAAAACAACAACAAAAAAAAATTAAGAAAAAACCCACTTGAACAAATCTATGACTTTTTGTGGATTGAAGTGGGAGGGAAGTGGGCCCAAATTTCTCAAATTTCATGAAGCATTATACATGTACATCCCATATGTCAAGCACTTCACTATGCAATTTCTTCTGCATGCAATACTTGCAAGATATATTTGTCAGTAAGATAGAGATGAGTAAGGAAATGCTAAACAAACAAACAAAAACACAAAACAAAGATGATGAGAGTGAAAAAAAAAGTATGCAATTGTGAAGTTTTAAGATGTTTGGGAATGAGAAATTAACTGACACAAAGCATAGGATAAGTTATTGTTAAGACGCAGCACAGCAGATATCAATGAAAGACAGTGCTTCAAATGTCCTTTAATTTCTTCCAAATGCAAATAATTTATTTTTATTACTGAAATTTGTGAAACCGTGAACTAACACGAAGCTTGAGAAGTCCAGTGAGTACCTGCGTGACAGCTCCGGCGTTAGACACCGTCGCCTCCAGCAGCCAGGGCAGTGCCCTGTGGGGCAGGGCGCAGGGGCCGCCTTTACATCTTAACTTAGGTATTTAAGCGAAGCCGTGTGCCCGTGTCGAGCGGATGGCATCACCGCTCGCTGTACTCTTTCGAGCGAGGCAGCCAGCGGCGCGCCCGGGTCTGTGGGGGCTCCACTCTTCCTAAGCGGGCGCGGAGTACAGGGAGCCCTCAGGAAAGGGGCAGGAGCGGTCTCGTTCAATTCATCCCTCCTGAGCCTTAGTGGTATAAACGGGGCTTTAGAAGTCGAATCTGAAGCCGCGACCAGGTGCGCGCCGCCTCTGCGAGCCGTGCTCGGGGCCGGGATAGGAGAGCGATGCTCGCAGGTCTCCCGCCTCCAGACAAAGGGTGCCTGGAGCCAAGAGCTCGCTGCCCTGGGCTGTCGCTTACCCCTGACAAGGAGGCGATAGGCAAAGCAGCAGCTGGGGGAGCCACCGCGGTGGCAGGGCGACGTTGCGGCACTGAACCTCCTACCTCCAGAGAAGCAAAGCCGCCGGCTCAGGCCGCGCCCTTTGAGCCCGCACCGGCGAGTCCGGCCGCCGAGACTGGCGCTTATAGAGCCTCCTTTTAAACCGGACCCGGAGCGGAGGGCAGGCCCCGGCGCAGCAACCGGCGGAGCTTCGGAGGAACAGCCAGACTCAGAGGGCGAGCGGCTCCCGGGCACCGGTGCTCATGGGAGGCTCCCAGTGGTGCGGTCTCCCTCCCTCCTTGGCCCAGTGGACACGACACCCACAACAACGCTTCCTGGGCACCAGGGGGATCTCGGGTCAGGCGCCGGACGTTTCCCGGTTTTGGGAAACTCCTGAGACCCACCAGACTCCCAGTGCAGAGAGCGAGCGGGGTACCAGTGTCAACTTCGGAGTGGGCAGCAAGTGCGGCGAGGGACTCAGCGATGGGCGCGGGGAGGGAGTGTAAGGCTGTGAGGTGGGTTCTTACACAGAGAATGCCCCATAGGCACCTACCGAAGGGGTTGAATCAGATGTTTGACTGTCAGCAAAGGAGCGCGGAGCAGACGACGGGAGCCGCAAGGCGGCGGCGGGGCAGTCGGGGAGCTGCGGAGAGCGGGGCTGCTTCTGTGCGAAACGGACCGAACCCAGGACACCCGCGGGACCGGCAGAGACACCATGGCCGGCCTCCCTCCGGCACAGGCGGGCTCTGTTTTAACAGTGACGGGGCGGGGGGAGGGGGGGGAAATGCAGCTAAAAAAAAAAAAAAAAAAAAAAAAACAAAAAAAAAAACACCAAAACAAACAAACAAAAAATCAATCACACACGCAAAAAAAGCATTGTCGGGTCATGTCCCCCTCCTCCTCCTTCCCCCTCAGTTCCGAGGGTGGCTCAGTTGTCCCCTGTGTCTGTTCTCGGGTAGGGGCTCCGAGCAAGCAGCTGAGAGGGTGGGGAATCCTGCCCAGGCTCCGTCCAGCAGCGGCTGCCACAAGGCACGACTCCTACTTTAGTTCTTATTTTCACTTGACTTCTCCCCCTCTCTCAGCAGTGGCCCGTCGAAACGGGTCCCGCCATAAACGAGCGGGGTTTTGTCCCGCTCCGTGTCCGGCGGACACCTTCCTGTCGCCATGGCGAGCCCAGCGTACCCCGGTGCTGGGAATACAGCACGCAGGCCCACACAGCGACAGGCTCTTCGCTGTGCTCCAGGTTACCTCCCAATACATCGACAGAAAATGGAAACAAAAAATAAGTTAATTGCTCCTGATTCTATTCAGGAATCTAAAAAATAAATAGCTTCCCACAGCCAAAGAGCGCGAGGCGTTCATTTAGCGGTAACTGGGCTAAACATTCGTTGAACTGGGAAAGGAACAAATGGGAAAGTGTCATTCATGGCTCCAGCTGCCGCTGGCCTCTCCCAGCCACTTCCACCAAGGGCCCTTTGGAGTTGATGACACCGCTGGGTCCCCTCACAGGCGAACTGATTAGATTAGACGTGATAGCTGCAGTCCACGTTCGGAGCTGGCACACTTAGCCAAATCGCTCGCATGAATTACGCATAAAGTAGCGGAAACGCTACTTTAGAGGGTCACTTGTAATTTCGTTTATATGTGATTAAAGGCTTTATACATGAAAAGGCTTAATTTGCACCAGTTTGGTTTTTGGTTTAGGGGGTCTGTACGAAATGTACTGTACTGCCAAACTTTGTTTTACCTCCAGGAGCACTTGTAACACAGGGCCAGTGTTAAATGACTTTTGTGATGGATTCGGTTATAAAAAGCAATTCTTTCTTCTTTTGCTTGCGATGGAACTGCTATAGAAGGACGCCAACACACCCTCACTGTAGGGGAAGACTACGCATAGTCTCCGAAGGTATATACACACATACACGCACATATTTATAATATTTTCTTCCACCGGAGAAATTATCGGTGGAGAAGACGCCTAAGTGTTACAACTTCAAAGCTGGGAAAGGACAAGCGCCTTTGCCCACGCTCCAGAAACCGCAGAGCCCCAAGAATGCTGTGAGGTGTACTGGGGCTCTGCGACCGACCTCCGCAGAGCTGGGCCGGGGCCGGGGCAAGGGCCGGGGCCGGGTGGGCCAGGAAGCCACGTCCGCCACCCCAGCCTCCGGGCGGGTTGCGGTAGCAGCAGATTGCCTCCGAAAAGGACGGCGATCGGGATCTCCCCCAGCGCCGTCTGATAAACTGTGACGACGGCTGGTGCACTTCCCCTGGCCGTAACTCCCCCGTTTATATTTTTACTTCCCTTCAAAAGACAGTAAACAACAAGTTCTGAGTAGGGATGAACAGCGAGCCCTCCAGTACCGCAGCAGCCAGGGGCTAATCCCGAATTGTAGTAGGCGAGGGCCAACGCGTTCTGCCGCGGCGGGATCTGCGGGCGGGCGGTGTTGCAGTGAGGGGAACGCGGCGTTCCCGGTGCGTGTCGGGGTAAATCACCTCTTCACAAATCCGGCCGCTCGGGAGGGAATGAGTTGGACTGATGCGTAGCGAAAGCAAACCCAAGCTTCAGCAGCGAATCGCGGCAGTGTCACTATTAATGACGACTATTACAATAGTAATAATAGTAATCAGGGTCTGTCCAGCCGCCGTCGAGTCGGCCGATGTAGTGGCCAGAAGGATGTTTTGTAACCTCCCTAGTCCCTTCCATTGTCGGGTTGCCCAGAGGCGTCCCGGAGCCAGGAGGGTGTTACCTTCCGCGCCCTTACCCGCTCGTGGGGAGCCGGCTCCTGGCGCGCTGATGCAGCAGCCCTCTCGAGCAGGAGGGTTGCCGTAAAACACTCCCAGGAAAATATTAATACAAGCAACAGAAGGTTAGCGGAGTTATTATCCTTTTCAATTCATTTTTTACTTAAAAACGCAATGGAATTATTCATTTTATTAAGGAGGAAGAAATTAAAGATTAGGCTCTAAGGCGGTATTTTATCTCCCTCTAATCGCCTCTGGGATCGGATTGGAGTAATCCTGACGACGAGATGAATTCGCCGGTGACTCGGATTTTGAGTGCATGTAGAGATACGTTATGATAATAATGCAAGTGAGCAATATCAAGAACATACCTTAGGAACGAATTAAACACAAAGCCGATTACGGGAAAAAGAGAACAGCAGCTTTCCCGGGCAGAGCACGAAATCAACTTGAGGCAAAACTTTTGCCCTTAATTTCTGAGACAGTTTGTAACTGTGGGAGGCCGGCGGGCCTGCTCTTTCCCCCGCCGGCTCCTTCTACTGGGACTCGGTGAGTGCTGTCAGCCTGAAGAGTGCCCGGGCCGGCCGTGCCCCTCCAATAGAAAGCGGCCGAGAGGTTCCTTATTGCCTCACTCTCCTTATTGCCTTCAAGCCTCACTTTCAGAGGCTGTAAATCTCTCTGCCTCGGTAAAAACAACCCTGCATCAGCAAGACTGCAGGATGTTTGAAGTTCGGCAGGTATGCAAAATTTAAAATGCGGTCCGAGAGCAAGGCAAAGCTCAGGACAGGACTAAAAGAATATGTCGATGTTGATTTTAGTAACTCGATCTAAATGGCAGGGAACACCAGCACCTAGCAAGGCTCCATCTCTGAGACAGAAGAGGATGACGTCCCCCGTCCCACTCACCCTCCCGGAAAAATGGTGCTTTTAGATCGCTACGGAATATTAGGCATTTACATAAGTTACCGTGAGAGGTGCCGAAAAAAAAAAAAAAAAAAAAAAAGGAAGTATATTCGTAAGAAGGTAACGAATAATAAAGCTACCGCTTCTTCAAAAGTGTATCTCAATATTGAGGAGACCAGTATAATTGCAGTGGCAGGGCTGTAATTGCTGCTTAGGGATATTTACCCTGCTCAAATGACACTACATATTTTACTTTCAAACACATGTCAAAAAGTCAATCCCAAAAAGACCAGTTAAGAACAAGCTGTTAACATATTAAGTATATGAGATTTGAAGCCTCTAAAGTCCACTCAACAATAATTCCCTTCTTCAGCACCAATCAGGAAATTTGCCTAGATTGAATTAAATGTAAATTGCTCTTAAGGAGGAAATTCTCCTCTGGCGGACACAAAGTACGAGAGAGAGACGCCGACACCGCGGAGAAGCAGGCAGCCCGAGACTGCTGCCCCTCACGACGCTGGGGGTGCCGGCTGTGTCCCCCCGCGAGTCCCCGATCTCTCCTTCCTCCAGGTAAGAGGCAGGCGGCTGCAGCAACCCGATCCGGGACAGCAATTACGGTCTTAACGCCCCGACCCATCTGCCGTGGGGAATTGCGGGGAGAAGCACGTGAGCGGTGCAGCCCCGGTCAGCGGCCCCCACAAAGACCAGGGGAAAACAGGGAGCAAGGCCGGAGCGAGGCGTCGCGGCCGGGGTCCCCGCACAGCCCAGCACGGCCCAGCGCGGATCCCGCTCTTCCTCCGCCTCACGTCTGCCCGCACGGATGTGTCCATCCCAACACGTCCCGAGGCCAGCCCTGGCTCCCGTCACCAGCCTGCGCTCCGGGACACCGGAGGGACGGGGCGGACACGGAGGTCGCAGGGTGTGCAGAGCGTGGTGCCCGAGCCGCTGCCCGTCGTTCGACGTCCGTCCTGAGGACAGCAGGACATTCTCTTCCTCCGTTCTCCGCATCTCCCCGTTGCCCATATGGAGCTCCCGGCTGCGGAGGTACGGTCGTGGAACAGCCTCTGCCTTGTTCTCCTCAAAAGGAGCCGCGGTGGCTTGAGGCCGCATTGGGCAGGTCACAGCTCCGGGGACTTGGATGCTTCCCTTCATCCCTCCTTCCGTATCCCTCTCTTCCTTTCTCTCTGGGCCCCTACCCCTTCCTCTCTGCTCTCACTTTCTCGCAAGACCGTTGTCCTGGGCCGGCGGCTGTGGGGGGAGGTTCTGCCATTTGCTGTGTTCCTGGGCTGGTACCCGAGTGGGAGTCGGGCCTCCCAGCCTCGCTGGAGGCTTCTCTCCATTAGCAAACCCGAGACCTCCTGCCTCGGCGAAGGGCTGTGCTGGACCTCTGAAATGGAAGCAGCTGCACGAGTCCCTCCGCTGAGGGACGCGGCCTGGCTGCTCGCTCCCGAGGGTGGCAGGGACGGGGGGACCCTTGGCTTCTCCTGATATTATTTTGGTAGAAGCCTCTCAGTCACCAGCCGAGTGAACCCTAGGCTGGCGGGAGGAACGGGGCCTTGTCCTGAGCCCGAGCTGTCGGATGGTGGGGTGGGCGGGGAACACAGAAAGTCCTGTACCCCCTACTGCCCCGCTCACCTCCTCGACCACCACAGCTTCGCTGAAAGGACGAACACCCGCTAGCGCTGCCCTCCTCGAACAGCGCTGTCAAGCTTCTGTTAAATACATGGGGATTGCATCTGTTTAGATGCATATATACTTATAAACAGTGTGTGAGCTGTATATTTTTTCGTGTTATCTATGCCAACCCTGAATTTTCGGTATTTGCGTTGTGCATGTATTCTATAAGGACACAGAAGCTATATTTAGTGCATATGTATATATATACAAAAATATATAAATATATGAATAATGCTTCAGATTTAAAAGGCACTCCTTCTTCCTACCTCCTTTTTCTTCTCTTCCCCTGCCCCAGGTTTTGAATTATCCTTTTGCTCCCAAGCACTCGTTCCATTTGGCCCGGGAGGTTCCTGCATCCCCACGCGCTGGTCTCGCCGTCTGCTTGTTCCAAGTCCCTCACTTATTTGTCTGCTGTGTTTTCCAAAAGCTCAACACCACCTGACCTTGTTCTTTAAAGCAGTGAGCAGTCCCAGGAGCAGTCCCAGGAGCAGAGCAGCCATTTCCCTCCCTCCCTCAGATACACACATATACGCACGCACAAAGAGAGCTCGGGCTGGAAAGTGGCAAGGAAACAAACAGCTTCCCCTCCAGCCGCTTCTTCTGCAGCACCTTGTTTGACAAACACCCTGGCGCTTGCCCTTGAATTGGGTTTCACATCCCTATTTAGCACTTGGACAATGATTTTAGATGATGTCATTTAAAGCCAAACAAGAAAATTGATCTCGGATTTACTTGGCCTCTAAAGCCTGGTTAAGCAGATTGCAAATAATAATAATAAAAAGAAAGAGGGAGGGAGTCAGAGGGGAGAGAGGCGAGAAGGAGGGAGGGCCACCTCCTTCCCTGGGCGGGGGAGGCGCGGCCGCCAATGAAAAGTAGCCGCTTGCTGGGGGGAAAAACTTTTCCTGTTGACTGTTGGAAGCGAATTGAGCAATTATCTAGTTTACCTTCTCCTCTTGGAAGTTAACGATTGGCGAGATCTTGGCTGCGTTATTGACACAACACTTTCTATTGATAGAAATAAGTAGCGATTGTCCCGAGTCATTGGTGCGCCAAAGTAAACTGTGATGGGCTGGCATGAGTCCACTGGACTGAGAAGGCTGGTTCCGCCGACAGAGGCTGTGGTGAAGGTGGCGGCGGCGATGCTGGTCTTCCTCCTCGCAGAGCAGTAACAAGAAAAGGGGCAAAGAAAGTGAAAGAGACAGAGAGGAAAAAAAAAAAAAAAAAAAAAAAAAAAAAAAAAAAAAAAAAAAAAAAGAGGCGTCTACGAGAGCGGCTCAAACCGGGAGAACAAATGCAATTCAGCCATGGACAATAGTGGCAACCACACGGCGACAAAAATCCTAGCGACTCCTCCGTCCAGAGAAAGCCTGTCTGCCAGGAGCAACATGATCAGCACGCCCAAGCCACTCGCCTTCTCCATTGAGCGCATCATGGCGCGGACTCCAGAGCCCCGCTCCATCCCCGTCCCGCAGCTCCTCCATGGCTCCGTGGCCAAAGGCGACCCCAAGCATACGCTGCACCTCAACTCCTCCATCCCCTGCATGATCCCCTTTGTCCCCGTGGCGTACGACACCCTACCCAAAGCGGCGGTGGCTGGAGCGGAACCCAGGAAGGCTCACTTAGATTCCTCTTCCTCGCCCTCCTTTAGCTGCGGCGATCTCTTGAACTGTGCCCTGAGCTTGAAAGGAGATTTCCCCCGCGATGCCCTGCCCTTGCAACAGTACAAACTGGTAAGACCCCGAGTGGTCAATCACTCCTCCTTCCACGCCATGGGAGCCCTGTGCTATTTCAACCGAGGCGACAGCCCCTGTCACCCGTCCTCCAGTGTCAACATCCACCCGGTGGCTTCTTATTTCCTCAGCTCTCCCTTGCACCCGCAGCCCAAGTCTTACCTGGCGGAGCGGAACAAGCTGGTGCTACCGACCGTGGAAAAGTACCCGGCGGGGGTGGCCTTCAAGGACTTATCTCAGGCTCAGTTGCAGCACTACATGAAAGAAAGTGCTCAGATCCTCTCGGAAAAAATCGCCTATAAGACGTCGGAGTACAGCCGCGGCTCCCCGAGCAGCAAGCCCAAAGTTTTCACGTGTGAAGTTTGTGGAAAGGCAAGTAACTTCCCCAGCCTCCTGTCCCCGTCCGTCTGCCCGCCGCTGTCTGTCGCTTGCTTGCTTGATTTTTAAACGACGGCTCCCCCTCGGCACTCTCACCTTCTAATCGCTTTTTTTTTTTTTTTTTTTTTAAATTTTATTTCATTTCATTGTCTGCTTTCTCTTTCAAGGTATTTAATGCACATTATAACTTAACGCGCCATATGCCGGTGCACACGGGAGCCAGACCCTTTGTTTGCAAAGTTTGCGGAAAGGGCTTCAGACAGGCGAGCACGCTCTGCCGGCACAAGATCATCCACACCCAGGTGAGCCCATCCTCTGTCCCTTCCTCCCTGCCCAAGACACTTCTCTCACGCTTTTCGGGGAGCTCGGCGTTTGTCCGGCCGCTCCCAAACAGCGGCGTGGGGGGCGGACAGTCCGCAGCCGCGGGGAGAGTTCTTTTGCCACAAGCGCGGCAGGTACGGCGCACCGGCATCTGCGAGCCGTCAGTTAAACACACAGAACTCCACAAATCAGCTCATAAACCCCGCTAAACAGAACACAGACCCCGCAAGACAGCAAACAAACCGTGACTTGGTGTTTGTTTCCCTCCAGGAAAAGCCACACAAGTGCAACCAGTGCGGCAAAGCTTTTAACAGGAGTTCGACCCTGAACACGCACACGCGAATACACGCCGGCTATAAACCCTTTGTCTGTGAATTTTGTGGCAAAGGATTTCACCAGAAAGGTACCAATCTCCAACATCCTTTTTCTTCCCCGGCTTCCCCCTCACCAAGCCAGGTCAAGTGTCGGGACAATTTGCGACGGGGAGGGTGGTGGGGAGTTAATTTAGTGTTCAAGTTTTATTATTAGATATTTATGTTAATTTTAAGTTTGGCTAGCCCCGAAACATGTCCTGCTCCACGTAGCGGGGCAGAGGTCTCTGTACAGGGAAAGGGCGGAGCAGTCGTTCCGCTGGAAGCGCCTGTTCTCCCCTCACCGCAACATGCAGCTTCCAGCTCGGTTCGGCAAACGAATTCGCCTCTTATTTCCGTCTCCAAATACAAGAATTTAGCAACTTTTTCTTCCCGCGTTCCTGTGAAATCTAAACCCACGAGTTTTATTTCTTCAACTCTCGTGATTTGGGTTTATTCGATCCTTTTCTTGTCGTTTGTTAAGTGTAACAGCCGCGGGGAAGATGGAGAGAAGGCGGGAGGTTTGTGGTCGTTTCATCCTAAAGCCGAACTCTGGTGGTGGGACAGAGTTTGGGGGTTTTCTGTATTTTTCTCGTCTTTTCAGTGTCCGTCTTTCAAAATCAGGTCCATTTGCCTTTCTTGTCTCATTCCTAGGCAATTACAAAAACCACAAGCTGACTCACAGCGGGGAGAAGCAGTTCAAGTGCAATATCTGCAACAAGGCTTTTCACCAGGTGTACAATCTGACCTTCCACATGCACACCCACAACGACAAGAAGCCCTTCACCTGCCCCACCTGCGGCAAAGGCTTCTGCAGGAACTTTGACCTCAAGAAGCACGTCCGTAAACTGCATGACAGCGCCCTGGGACTGCCCCGGCCCCCCGCCGAGCTGGGGGGACCCGACCCGCCCCCCTCCCGGGGCGCTGCTGCAGGGCCCGCCGGCGCTCCAGCCGTGAGTGGCCGCCGGCCCCGCCAGTGCGAGCCCCACCGCCTCTTTGCATGCACCTGTTAAGCGGTTTCGTGTGTTATGCTCTATATCGCCACTAACGTTAATGGGACTGGTTATTTCCTTTTTTGTTTTTTTTTTTTTTTTTTTTTTTTTTTTTTTTTTTTGTTTTTTTTTATTTTTTATTTTATTTTCCTTGGTTCTTTACAGACTATCTTTTTTGTTGTCGTTGCATCTCAGGTGGAGAGATGGTTAAAAAAAAACCCGAACAAATCCAACAACAAAAAACAAAAAGCGCCAAGCAAATTTCTGCTGTATTTATTTGGGAATCTGTATTACCCGAGCAGGGAATGCTGCACCACTTTAATTATTTCGATGTATATATATTCCCCTTGTGTTGATCCTGCCCTGCCTCCGCTGTATCCTGATTATCCCACCCTTCTTGGTTTCCTCCTCTCCCTCTTCCCCTGAATATCGTATCTATATGGACACAACCGTTCTCTATGTACGGATTTGAATTTCGCATTGATTCTTGCACGTGGAGAAAAAAAAAAAAAAAAGAATTCGTTGACCTGATGGAAATAAATCTTTGCCAAGGAGTGACTGCGGCGGTAGGGTCTGCGGCGCGGACAGGCGGGCGGGGAGCGCGGCGTTGGCGCTGTAGCACGGCAAAGCTCTCCTTGCCCTTGCCAAAACACTGAAACAACCGCTAAAGACTTTAATTAAGAGGGGTAATTAGTTCGAATTGATCAAAGCAGGGTTGTTAAGTTATTAGCTACTCAGCAGACTCTGCCAAGCTGAGCCCTGAAAGCGAAGCCCGCCCGTCGGTGGGCGCCTGAGGAGCGGCGGGAGGGGGTTTCTGGGATGATACCGCTTCCGGGGTAACCGAACCAGGCTCCGAAAAGGGGTGCTACCCTGCGGGAAGGGCAGGCAGGCCCACTCACTTCCTCTGCTCTCTCAGGACTTGGCCCCCCTTCAGGATCGGGGGTTCTTCCCGGACAGGGGGCCGGGCCGTGCTTCCCTCCTGGGTAGGGCCCGAGGACTGCCACGTGGGGCGGTCCGGAGAGAAGCGGAGGGTGTCCCAGGGGCGCTGGGGATTTGCCCCACTCGAGGGACTGTCAGAAGAGTCTTGCGGGTGAGCCTTGCAAGAACGGGTGATGCGACGTCCCAGGTCTCATCCAGATCTTGTACACCTGGAGCCTTCCCAGGGTTTTGGTTTTTGGCGAGGAGCGAGGAGTCGTAGTTACAATCGCAGCTAATATTCCCCAAGAGAAGAATATCGCCTTGCATTTCCGCCGTCCCTCCTGGGACATCCCCCGGGGGTGCCCTCAAAGCAGCAGGTGTGGTCCTCAGGGTGGGGCCGGCGGCTCTGGTCACCACCGTGTTCCTTTGAAAGCGGCTGAGAGGGGAAGCATCTCTCCTTTCACACGTGTCAGATTACCGCGGTAATCGCCTGAGCAGGCGGCTCTGCGATTAAAAAGCAAAGCAACAGGTCAGATGCACAGTTCTGGCAGACCCTGCGGCACACCGGCTGGGGTCAGCCCCTCGGGGTGCTGCCTCTCCCTTGCTGCAGGAGAAAAGCGGCCGATTATTTGGATGGAGGCTCCTCCGTGCACCCGCTGACAGGCGCTGGCTGTGCAGCGGCGTGGGGCCTCCCTCTGCGCGTCTCCTCTTCGGAGACCTTGGGGAAACCGGGAACCGCTCCCCACTTTTTCCAGGGGACTGCAGCAGGAGGGGCAGGAAGACGGGGAGGTGAGACAGCCTTCAAGTGACCCCGAGTAAACTAGAAGCCGGAATGAAGCAGGGAGGGAGGAGAGGCTCCTGCAGAGCAGTTGTCCTTTGAGGGTCCGGCCCTATGGACACTTCTCTTCAGCTCTGCTCGGATCCTGGGACTAGAAGATGTCATTCTGGCTTCCACACAGATAAATTTCTCTCAAGTCAGATAGCTGCAGTGTGTTGCTAGTTAAAAAGAAAACTTTTGCAACATGTAATGAAAGCTGAGAAGTCCGAAGATCCCACAGATGTGATGTGGGTGTGCTATTCCTCTGAGGCTCTGCTTAAAGGAAATATTTCAAAGCAGAAGCTCAGCTTGCTTTCTTATTTAAGCAGAAGCCCAACTTGCTTTTCTTATTGCTGAGCAAGTGTGATAATACAAGGTACTGAAGCTACACTTGACCTTGACAAATATCTTAATTTTACAGCTATTTTAACCAGTCCAAAACTATTCAAGCACTGTAGAAATACTGGATCAGTCCCCAAAGTATTTTATATCATGACAAAGGGATATGAATGTAAATATATGGTGTAACAAATGAGACTATAATCTGGCCTCTTGTGATGAGCACATAACATCAGCTTCAAATCAAACACATACATGGAGCCTGAAGATACTACTGGAGATTATGTGCACTGGTCTGTGCACAATTTTGTTTCTTCAGATTGTTCTCTAAGTGCCGGCAGAAGTGAGGGCTCAGTCCTTTCCATGCAGAAGGTGAAAATTCTCCCTTTTTATGGGTAGAGGAAAGAGAATTTCCAGTGTTGCTTGGCCTAATTTATAAATAATAATTGGGGCTTCTTTGCCTTTTCTCCTGTAAAAAGCCTCTGCATTATCTGGATTCTTCTATGTCTTCCTGATGAAGAACAATATTTTGCTAAGGCACATGCATGCAGGGGTGACCATGTTTTGATATGAAGCGGAAATGAGGCACTCTAGCTTTATTCCAGGGTGAAACAGAGAAAGCCAATGATGAGCATAGATAAGCATTTCTTTTCCTGGATGTCTCAGAGTAAACACTACAGGTGTGGGACTTCACAGGGAGATGAGGATAGCTCATTTGTTATTTCACCGTATAAAACCATGTTTGTGTCAAAGACTGGTATTAATCCACATCTTGGAAGTCCTGCACAGAATTACCTTTAATTTCTTCTCTTTCAAGATTAAGCTCAGGTCAAGTGAATTTCTAGTTAATGGTCAGAGGCAATTCAAAGCTGGTGAAATCATTATGAGAGACAGAAGCTATAATTTTATGTATATCCAAAGTGTAGAACTATTAATAACTCTCCTTACTAGAGACAAGATTTTAATTTTTAAAAAAAATGTGAATAATTTTGATAAGAGAAATGGACCCATGTGTACGTAAAGGAACGGTTATGCATTCCTATTTCTGTGTGCCGATCAGCATCATTGCCATATGATCCTCATACTGTGTGACAACTGGTCAGACTCATTCCATCAGTCCCCCACGGATGCTGAGAGGAGAAGAGCCTGGGTTTGTCTGGATCTACTAAAATCCAGAGCTGCAGAGCTCAGCATTAGCATCCTGACAACAGTGATTCCACCTCCCACCAATCAAAACAGCTTCACTTCAGTGATGAATGAAAGGCAGGCAAGTTTGGTGCCTATGGGACCCTGGAGCAGAGAGCCCTTGCAAAGGAGGAGCTGTTGCCCTCTACCCTCATCCCCACCTAGGATTTCTCAGATGGGGCTGAATTTCTTCTGTGCTTGTCAGATGCTAGTTTTGTTAACATGTGCCAGTACTGAAAATGTCATATATCTGAAAGAGCTACCAGAACTACCAAAACTGTTGTATATTGTTGTAGGAATCAAAATACAGCGCAGCAGGATCTTCTCACAACATCAAAGTTCCTTCTGAAGCTGACAGGATATTGACTTTATTTTGCTAGAGCTTTATTCATGATCAGACACTTCTCAACAACAGAAAAAATCCGCCCCCCCCCCCAAAAAAAAAAAAAAAAAAAAAAAAAGAAAAAAGGAAAAAAAGAACAAAGATATTACTAATAATGTTTGTGGGTTTTTGTTGTTGGGGATGGGGGTTAGGGGGATGTGACTGCATGTTGTTTTTTTAAAAAAAATATGCATGCCAAAATGTAAACCAAATCCACAGCTTTTTAATAGCTTCCAAAATCATTCTTTTCTTCATGGGAAGTTATATAGAAATCCAGCATATCTCAAAGTACCCAAAATGAATGTTGGACAGTATTTAGTCAAGGAAGTATTCTTTAAATAATTTTTAAGATTTTTAATCACTTTTACTCCTAGTCTTTACAAATACAATGGTGAAAACGGAGAGATTAAACAAAATTCAACAAATTCATCCAGACCCATCTCAAATGAAGGCATGTTGATCACAGTTTAGTACCAGAACAGTTTATTTGGACAATGCTTGACAACTAGTTATTAGAAAACACTCTTAACTCTGTACCTCCTCTGCCATACTTAGAATGGGACAATGATTATTTTGTTCTTTGGAGCTTGGTAAAGGAAAAAGGAACCTAATTTGCTCCTGGGGTTTTGACATGCTAATACCAAATAGTTATAGCTCTTTAATTATGTAAATCTTTCCACCCTCTCTGTTTGGCTACTGGTTTGCTCAGGTACCTTCCTCACCAAGGGAGAATTGTGTTGTACCCTGCTGGAAACTGTAGTAGTAACTATTTAGTAGTTACTACTTAGCAGTATCTCCCATATCTTCCACAAAATTAGTGGTAGCTCCATCTCCACTCCATGCTGGGTCTCCTTCTCTTCCTGGCCCAAGGCTACAGGCTGGATGACATTCGGATGACCATTTAGGGGCTGCACAGCACACTGTGACCCTCTGCAACAGATGACTGGACTCACCCTTAGTCCTGTGAGTTTGCAGGAAGTCCTTTTGCTTCAGTAATTTGCAACTCTTGAAACAATACAAAACTTCTCCTTTTAAAACATCTTGTTGTATTACGAAGTACAAGCAATGTCTATCTTTTGTCTTCCTTTGAAGCTTCCATGGAAGTTATTTAATGACTCCACTGTTCAGTCACTCTGTTGTAGTCAAAGCCTTGCCTGTTTGATTAGACACAGTATTAAATCCAATAACCGTGACCATGGAAATACAAAAAACCTCCTCCCTTTTTGTGTTTGGGATGGCTAATATTTCACTACCATTATCGTGTGAATTCTAAAAAATCATCTTCAGTTACCAGTGAATTAAAATACATGGAGAAGTTGCTTTCCTGATTAAAAAAAAAAATAATAATAATTATATGACAAATAAATACATAGTAAGTTTTATTTTGTGTGGAAAATGGAAGAGCGATTTGCAAATATAAGCCTGGGCATTTTATCTGCAACAGTACAGGTAAGTTTTTATTTTCAGGGATGGGACTATAAGATTTAGTTGCAGACTGACACAACATGAAAGAAAAATTTTGATTCAAAGTACTTTAGCTTATAGGGATTAAATACAACAGATGGCACAAAAAGAAACCTTTCCAAACCTTTCTAAACCCCCTGTTAGCCTCTTGATATTACCATAAAACATCTGAAGAGTGTATACCTCCTCTTTAAACACCTTGCCTAACTCAGAATTTATAAAAATATCCTTGAAAAAGAACTTTCTAAAAAAATAATGAAAAACTGTTTAATGACAAATAAGTTCAGATGATTTTATTTTTTCTGAGCAAGAAAGAATTTGTAAAGCAATGTCTGCTGAAGAAGTTAAACAAAATCTGAACCACAATATATTTAGAAAAATATGTAGCTTTACATAAGAAACATGTCAATAAATTGTGCTTTTTTCCTGTGTTATCCAGAAAATAAGAAAGAAATGTAAATATTATTTTTCAACCTAGTATATTTTAGAAGAAACAATCTATTTCCTCTTGAAATGAGGAAAGCAGGAATCACATAACCATTTGTTCTTTTCTTTTTTGCCAGCAAATACATGAATCTGTGTATCATAAACTAGAATATGTTTTTTAAAACCTCTTTTGGCTGCTTTAACTGAATACTAAAATCTGAGGGCCAACAGTTCCTTACGTCCAGTAATGCTGCTGCATTGCATGAAGCAGTGCAAAAGAGACAGCAAATTTAATTTAGATGACATTTTCAAATTCATGACATACATTTCAAATTTGTCCAGTTTGAAAAGATGCAGTAGCACTGGCTAGAGCTTTTAGATAAAGACCAAAACAAATTCATAATTACTTTTGTGGGCAACGTGTAATTATTATTTCATATAATTAAGTCATGGACTGTTTTGATCTGCAAGTTCTAAGCAGAGACACCCTTCCCTACAAACAGTGTTTCTTCTGTTCTTGTGGAGTGTGCTGGTTCTTACATACCTTTAGAAATGCAGTGTACAGTTACATTTTCTTTATGAAAATAGTGAAATATATAAGGATTATAACTAGAGCAGAGACTGAGTTAACCCAAAACAAAACTGCCACGAGACAGGCAACTGAGTCCTCATCAATGCGAAATTCATGTTTCTTGAAAAAGTAATCAGCAATTGTTCTAAATCCTGCCTGATGCTGAATGTCATTGCACAGCAGGTTGACTTGTGAAAGTTACAGTGTGCAAAGAGCTACTTTAATTTGTGAAAGCAAAGGAGTACAGCACAGCCAAGTTGCATTTACTAAATTTACCTTACATCTCTCTACATACTAATTACAAAGCGTGTTACTATACAAGATTTCCTTTCTGAATCATTTTTTTTAGAAAGTTCTTTGACAAATCAGCATTTATATGTTGCTGTAGAAGTTTGCAAGTAGATGTTGACAAAACATTAATATAAAATCTTGCTCTATTTGGAGGAATTCTCTTCAAACCAGAGATAAGCGGCTTAAGGGCAAGGAAGAGACTGCTGGGTTGGGTTCTTGCCTGCGGGGGTCGTGCTCACATTCAAACGCCCCTTCTGTTTCACGCACTTTCAAGCACTTCAGGAGCATCTGTCCCGTATTGTTAAATCACAGTATCTATCCCTGCTTTCCTTGGACTGCTTCTCTTTTCATGAATGTCAAACAATTGCAAGATCAGGGAGAGAGTTGGACATTGAATGCAGGTCGCAAATCTGCAGCAAGTGATTGGTTCTCTGACAAGTGTTCAGTATCTTGTTTGCAAGAGAAATGCCTTTTTATAAGTGGTATGAAACATCTCAGGAGCCTTCCCTAGTCCCCACGTTTTTGATATTCCTGATTCTGGGATTTAAGTGTCCAAAAAGGACTGTTGGTTACTCAGAGTGGGTGTGCAATACTTTTGAAAGATCTTGGTTTCACCCTAGTACACAAATGAAAATAATTTCTGGAATGATGAGATTATTTGCTAACCAGAATTCCTGATTTCCCAGCCAATTCTTTTTTGTCATATTCTTTGTACAAGCCATCTGCTTATTTTACAGATTTCTTTGTTTTTTTTTTTTTTTTTTTTCATTTCCTAAGAAGCATGTAACACCAACTTGTAAAGTGTCCCACTGTCTTATCCAAGGTCTAAAGATAGTTAACCCCTCACCCTTTCTATAATCATGCCACACGGAGTAATTAGGTAATGAATCTTATTGCTTTCCAGATTTTTTCTCTTGTTAACAAAGTTTAATTCAGAAAAATCTTGCTCAAGGTATGAGTCAAACCACCCTGTCTACCTTGGGCAATGCTTATGACTTTGGGCATCTAAACAGGAAGTAAATGAACATAAATATTTATGTTTGTATTTTCTATACCATCAATGGAGAGACACAGGTGCCTCTAGCAGCATGAAAAAGAGAATCAGTCCCTACCATGTTAGATACTACCACTAGTGCAGACAGTCTGCCATTCTAGCAGCCTCCTGAAACAATCCAGTTGCTGAAGCTTCATTCTCTATGATGTCTTCTGTGTCAACAAGATGAAATCACACCATATGGCGATAGTGACCACATTTTGCATAGTAATTTGGTGGTAAGGTTACTTAGCTACATACCCTGCTTTGTGTGGCTGACTCACAACACAAACCCCTGCTTTGTAGGAGACCATATTAGTCCTTTGGCCATGGAGTATGTTGAATGAAAGTGCTCTCCAAGCCTCCTAGTTTGCTTTGCAGCAGACGTGAAAACACTGATGTGGCTGGCAGAACAGTGAGCAAAAAAGGACTCCTGCCCCTGCCCTCCTGGCAGGCAATCAGAGGGAACAGGAGCTGCTGTTCTTGTTGAGTGCTGTGCAGCCACACATACAGTTTTCAAGCAGCTTTGGAAGCAGGGATGAAATCCCAGTCCTGCTGCCTAATGAGCATGTGATGTAATCACTGGCAGCTCTTGTGTCTTGCATTCCTGGCTGCACAGTGTGTCATTATAGAGAGAGGAAAAATACTGTCATGTAAAATATTGCGTGGCTTTCTTGTTTTCAGGTTTTCCTTTGGATCTGAGTGTAGTCCATCTCGTGTTGTGCAGATTAAGAACTTCTTCCTGCTGGATGAGCTGAATTCTTACAATTGTTAGAATTTATTGCCGAATGCCATTTTTGCTTCCACCTGGTAGATTTTAAGAAACATTGAGCTCTCATCAATGAAGGCTGGAATGGGTTTTTTCTGGAGCCCATAGTTGTGCCTTTATTCTACTGTGAAAACTTTCTAGCCTAGCAAAGTGCCCAGGCAGATAGGCTGTACCTGCCGCAGGTAATGTCAAAATGGTTGTTATTTCTAATATCTAGCACAGCTGAGGGAACAGAAAAGTTCCAGATTCTTCAGTGCAGAAAAATTAAGTGCATAGGAGATGTCTTCCATCTCTTTAAGAAATATCTCAAAATTAATTTGATTATATTGAATTCTCAAAACTTTACAACTGTTTGGAATAATCAGGAAGTCTGTTCTTGGTTTGCTTTTAAAAAGTATCTTCCTTGGAGAGGAATTTCTTTTTGGGTACCTGTATCTTTCCATCAAAAATTAGTATTTGAAAATAACAGTACTGGAGTATAATTGCATTTACCCAGTGAAAGCTAGTATAAGAAAATATAACTATATAAACTTCTCCATATTTCCCACTCAACGTATGATACTTTGGATTTTGTGAAATGCATAAGAGTATTCTTGCTTTATATGTGAAATATTTGCAATAAGTGCAAAGAACCTTCTTCACACTTGGATACCTATCAATTTCTTCAAATGTTTGAGAGCCACCATACCCTTATATCCCCCCTGGGAAGCCAAGAGGAGTCTCATGGTGATCTCAGGACTGTGGGGGCTCGATCAGATGTGAAGCTGAGAATGAGATGAGATGAGATGGTGGTGATGACTGCAGACACACTCCTTGTCTCTTTTCTCTTCCCTGCACTGAGGAACCTGAATTAACTGGCAGCCCATGTGCCAGGGTAAATTCACGGTAAGTCATCTGACACCTCCTCAATGTGGCAGCTGCACTTGCAGGCTGCGTGCTGCCCTCCAGTGAAACATTGTATTTGGAGACCCTTGATCTTGAGGCTTCTGCCAGGCTGTGGTACTGAAAAGGCAATGAAAAATTATATTGTGCTGATCCCACTGAGGGTTTCTGGGGCTGGGGAGAGGTTTGTTTTGGTTTGTTTTTGTGTTGAAGACTGGCTTTTTTTTTTTTTTTTTTTTTTTTTTTTCCCCTGAGATTGGAATTTAAATCCTATTAAATGGAATGAAAAAAAAACCAAAAAACAACCAACCCTTCTCTCCTTTGAGCCCAACTAGCTGGATAAAAATTTTTTGAAGACAATTATCCTGTGTAATCAGGAATCTAAAAAAGTAAAAAATGGTTTATGGTACCTCAGTTTGTAACTAATAATTTTCCATTTCCAAAGGCTCTCCAAGTTGTCAGGAACACCATATCCAAATTGACCTGGATGTTCTCAGGTAGATATATAATTTTACTCTGATACTCTTTCTAAATATCTGGTGACACACTGTATTATTCTGTGTCATTGTAAAAAGAATTATTTGGAAAGAGCAGCTGAAATTTTCACAATTTAGATACAGATTTTTAAATCCATTTCTCAAATTGTATATAATACTGAAAACTGCTTTGCAGTTTTTGATAAAATAAATTAGTTTCATTAGAAGTTCAGGCAGAAGCTTCATATAACTTCCATTTTGCCACCAAGTTCAATTAAATCAGTGTGAGATAGGTATTTGAAAGAAGATAATATGGATATGCTGAAATATTGTCCATTTTGGTATGTAATTGTTTTGGGAAGATGTTATGTTAAAATCCAAATATAAGCACTCTGAAGATAGAAAAAGAGAAAGACGAGAGTGTGTCTCAAAAATATAAATATTCCATTTATATTGGTAAAAATCATAGGATAATTTGAGTTGGACAAGAATCACCAAGTCCAGCTCTTAAATAAACAGTCCATTCTGTGATTGAACCCACAACCTCGGCACTGTTAACACCATGCTGTGACCAACTGAGCTAAAATGAGCATAACGATTGTGGGTATAATAAGTAAGGGACACAGTGTTTCCCACTCATAAAATGTTACCCTGATATAGTCTCTTTCAGAATGTGCTGCTGAATAAATATTTTATGGCTAATTCTGCATTTTTGGGATTAGTAGTGTGATCTCTTCAATAGATATCTGGGCAGTGTCATTCCACTGGAGATATACCATGCAATCAGCCTCATACTCACAGTGGGGTACTGCTGCTAATTGCCACAGTTGTAGCTCAGAATAAGGTAGCAGCTTCTTAGTGAAACAGAAACAAATTAAGATTAAATTAATCAATTGTAAAAAATATCCTGATTCCACAACTGTCTGTTGCTTTTATAGTTCATTAGCTATTAACACTAATAACACGGTAAAGGAATTGCTAATTTTCTTGGGGCATATTGTACATGCTATTATCCAGTAAGAGGGAGTGTTTGAAATGTGAGTTGATTCTTAGGAATCTAACTCAGGTCATCTTTGAGCTGAAAGATTCCTCAGTATTCAAGATTTTTTTGGTGTGCGCTGTCAAGACAGCTCCCATGTGATCCTTGGGAAGGAGTATAATTTCCTTTTGTTTTATTTCTTTGCTTTCCCAAGCCAGGAGATTTTCCTGGTCTTTGACATACACAAATATGCGAGAATTCAGTATCTATGAGTTGAGAAGCTATTTTGTTATTGGTTCCTTCTGACCTGAACCTTTATCACACCAGTGAAGGAACCTGTTGTCAAGGAAGACAGATGGAATCCAAAACTGTGGGTTGATTTTTAAATCCCAATCTGACCCCTAATGCTATCATTTTCTCTTTGCCATATTAAAGGCAAAAGTGGGTCATAACAAGATATCCTTGAATGATAGACTCAATTAAGAGGACCATGCTCCTCATGATGATGAGCTGGGGGACTAGAACACCTATTCTGGCTATAAAACTGTAATGCAAAACAGACCCCTCCCTGCTTTGAAGGAACAGTCTGTGTTAGGCTTTTGCATTGGAATTACACGGATCATGTCTAAGACTGTAGCTAAGCAGAAAGAAACTTGGCATGTAAAACTAGATACAGCAAAAAAATCTTCATTGTTAAAGTTACTGACAGATCCTGTCATCTCTGTGAAATCCAATTGAACTAAGCCTTTGTTTGATGATTTAGATATGAAAGGCAGAGATTTAAGCAATTGTTTTCTGTGGCTGGTAATTTCAAGCAAACAGTGGAAATTCAGCAGGAGGATTTTGGGAAAACCTAAGATTACAAACTTGTTTTTCTCATAGTTTCCCTTTACATAAGCAGGTAATTTTTACTCCCCAGCCCCTTCTCTGTCACACACGCATGTAGAAGAAAAAAGTACTTTGTGTATACTCATTCAAGTCTGTAGCCATACATTCATTTCTGGATGCTTTGTCTGGAGCTTTGTGCATTCCTGTAGAGACTTGTGTCACACTACCCAGCCCAGGTCCCTGGTTCTGTCAGGTTCTCTTGTGCATGAGCCCTTGGCTTGCATAAAGTCCTCCTTCTCAATTCAGCATCAGAATGGAAGCTGTTCATAAATAATACTGTCATGGAAGCCGTAGAACCTCCTTTAGCAAAAGAAAAACTCTGCACAGGTTGTGTTCAGAACTGTGAATACTGGCTAGCCCCAAAATGGTTGAATAGATCTGGGGAACCTTCTTGGGCTCTGAAACTCAGTTGTTAGTCCATTCACTAGCATGGTTTAGTTGAGGGTCAGACGAACAATTCCCAAACAAAAGGTTTATCAGAGACCATTCCCACTGGGCAGGTTAGATGCAGCTATTCTATTTTTGGACAGTAAGAAAATTTAATAATATAAATACAAGTTGGGTTTTTTTTGTGTTTTTCTTGCCAATTAAATTAAGTGCTCACAAAGGAGTCCAGTTCACGTTTTATTTACTGATATAGAGGCATCTAGTGTGCATGCTTGTGCTGATGCAATTCAGGTGGTGTTTGTATGGAAAGGCTGGATTTATTGCACAACTACAGGAACAAATCCTGTGCTGGGTGTATAGAGCATGCCCAAGGTTGAAGTCCACTCCTTATTTTTCTGAGGAGTGCTGAAGGGAAGATTGGTTGGAAATTTAAAGAAGTAGCAAGTAGCTAGGATATGTTCAACAGTATGGTCCACTCAGACACAGGATCATGCTATCTGGTGTGATAACACAGGCCTGAATCAGCTTCTAGATTGTTATATTTATTTTTCAGTGTCTTTACTTCTCAGCATTTAGTGTCGCTAATTCTATAAAAAGAGATGGGCCTGACTTAACACACTATCCTGGGTCAAAGGGCTTGCAGAAAGGGAAAACAACTTAGAAATATTCAAACTAAAAAAGTGTTTCAAGAAAGACTTCAAAATACATTATTTTTTGGGGGTATTTTGTGAAACAGATACAGAAAATAATTTCAAAGCATTTCTTCTGGTGCTTTGTCTGACATTAATCTTTCCTAACAGAAACTGTTCATAGCCTAATTGTCCAGACTCCTCTTAAAGTCACTGAAGAGAAATAAACATTTCCAGAACATGATCCATCTCCTCTAAAACTGATTTTATGAACTTTGCTTTAGATGTGCTTTTTCTTTTTTTTTTTTTTAATTGTGTGTAGAAGGAGTAGTGATAATCACTTGGGTTACATGCCTATAGTTGAAAGAGCCCAGTGCTAAATTGGCTGAATAACATCTTCCTGTGCCTTTGTGGTAGGCACATGGTCACATGCACCAGTTACCTAATTCCACCCACATACTATGCATTCTTCGGAATATAGATGACACTCAGAAATGCTATGACTAATTATTATTGCTAATAACAGCAATACTCTCTGGTTTAATTTTTTTCTTTCAGCTGCGAGACGTCTTTTACCAGTAGGTGTTTCAGCAAACATATCAGTCTTTATTTGCTCTGTTTGCAAGCATGTCCTCCTGTATGGAAAACCAGACATTTCCTTTGGTAGAATTTTCTTTCTGTGTCTTATGTGTTGTATATCCTCTTAATCAAACTTTCTAAAATATAACAATCTCATGGCATGAGCTGAACTACCTGATTTCTCAACAGATGCATCTTATTTTCATTTCAACATCTATTTTAAATGTCTTTTTTTTTTTTTTTTTTTTTTTTTTTTTTTTTCCTAGATCTTTTTAGATATTTGCATATGCTTTACCAGAAAGCAGTTCCTCATGCTTTTGACCTTTTTTTGTTTGTTTGTCTGCACGGGGTATAAATATAAAATGTTTTGGTTTGGATCATTTGTACATAGCTTCTCTAATTTCTTTACTGAATGATGTCAGCCACATCTGATAAAAAATCTGCAATGTCTTTGCCTTTGCTACTTGGTTGTGTTTCTACATTAAAATGCATGCTGTTGCATTTTGTGTGTGCATAATTATTTGCAGGCACTACCTCTCTGTTTATATTATGTATTCGGCTGGTGCTATAATTTCTCTCTGCTCTTCTGAATAGCTTGTTATGGCTTTCCAATTATTTTTTTTTTCCTAATAGTAAGTTGTCCTATGATAGTGATTTCTTTTGTATTTCTTTTGAGTGTAATCCTCCTGTGATCTTTACCATCGACATGCCACATTTACCAGTGAAATAGCTATCTTGATTTAGTAGGTGTAACTGGGTTACCCACTCACTAGCTGCCTCTGTGGATTCCTGTTTCTCTCACACAACACACTTGTTTGTATGAAGGGCTCTTTTCTTGACAAAATAATAAGACTCAAATGGCATAAACAACCTATCTGAATTTTTCCCTCTCTGCTTCAGCGAGCTTGCCACTTGAGCCCCTTGCTCTGCCAGTATCTTTGTCTTTTTGCCCAACACTCTCCAGAAATGAGCAGCTTCCTGGATTGCAGACCTCTTAGTTGCTTCAGATCCTGCACAGATTAATGTCATTAACTCTTTCCACTTCATGTCTCTTCAGCTTCTGTTTTCTTAAGTCCTTGAAGAACACATTGCTGGCACTAGTCTGCACAGGAGACATGGTCAGTTAACTTTTTTCCTACTGATACTATGATATGTTGATGAGATCATTTAGAGCAATGGAGAGTTGTAGAAAGAAGTTGTACTCTGAAAGGCCTGTGAAAAATCAGGAATTTGAATGCTGTAAAACTATAGATTCATTAAGGTTGGAAAGACCTGTAAGATCACTGAGACCAATAGTAAAAAATATGTTTTCTTGGACCTTGGTTCATACTTCTGGGCTTAAACCCCTACTGGAGCCTAAAGTCTCAGCTAATCCCAACTGCACACATATTGGGCATCTTCTATACTCGCCTTAGAGAGGGTCAGCTAGCTTACCATCTTGGAAAGGTAAAATATGAGGGTAACCTGGTCATTACTGAGCTTTTACACTATAGTTAGTGCAAAATGTCCCAGACCATTTCTCCAAACTTAGACTGGCATTTGGCACCTATATTTGAGTGTGGTTACTAAAACAATATCAGAAATATCCTTTAACAAAAAGTGACCAAAACTGTGTCTTACAGCCAGAATAATACAGAATCTAAGCAGAGACAGTAGCTTCTTAGTAACTTCATAACCACAATTAAACACAAAGTATGTGTGACAAAAAAAAGAGGCTATGGAGCTTTATGCTGGGAAATTCTGGGAGCAGAATAATTTGCTCCCAGGTGCTATTTTTCATCTCTAATAAAGCTCTAGATAGTAACAATTGCTATTTGTATTTCCCAGAGCAAGAAAGGAAATTCATGCTCTTTTCACAGGCTCTTAGATTTCCTCACCAATTTTTTTCAGGTTCTAACAGAAAATGAAACACCAAAAATGTCATGTAGTGATCGAATAACAATAATATGCAGGGAAGAAATGACAGAAGAGCATAAAGTAAAATGAAAAAGTGAAAAGCTTGGGTTTTTTTATAGTTAGTTGCAATGACTAATGTTATTAGACAGAAATTATAAAAGATCACTTACTTAAAATAATAACTGAATGGTAATGGAATGCTCTAGAATGGAAAGGAGGAAAATCATGACAGATACTAGTTTTAGTGACTAGGTTCAGTTCCTGATCCAGGAACCTCAGTTACATGAAATATTCATATCCTCAAATCTCAGGTTTTGTATTGTTGTTATGACCCGAGAATTGTCAAAATTCTCTGTTATCCCAGCCCAGTGGCAGAAGAACAGCCCGAGATCTCTCTGTTCTCGTTTTTCAAGGTTGTTTATTTTCTGTTACCTAGTACATTGTGCCTCTGGCCTGCTCTTGCACGTCAGGATCAGGCAGACTGGCCACCCTCTGGGCAGTGTTATCTTTTATACTAAAAACTACGTATCCTTTATTTACAATAATTTTCCAATACCTATCAGCTATGCTGGACAGTGTGCCTCTACTCTAAACCAATTAAAAAATGCCACCATCACAGCAGAAGATGGAGGGCAAAAGAGGAAGAAGAAGGGCAAGGACACGCCCCGACTCCTCCATCTTTGTCCCTTAAGCCCCCATTATAAAGACCCAAAATTCTACATTTTCACCCTGTGACAAGTTAACTATCACTCTGCTTAAACTCTTGTGGCTTGTAATTCTTCATACAAGGTTGGTAATTTTTTCCATGGGCTCGAATCCAAGGCACAGGTGTTTTTGACTCTGTGCCAGGGTCTCTGGTCATCCAGGGCAGTCAGAGGAATGTCCTGGGTTCCGACACTCAAAGGTAGGGGTTTGACCTCAAAAGCAGGTCTCAAACAGAGCTAAGATTGTGTGGAAATCTTTATATTCGGAACAGGGCAAGTGGCTTACTTTCTCACAGTAGAGAAAGAAATCTTGTGGAAATTAAAGTAGAAAGATACTTCTAAAGAAGATAGGAAATCAGTCTCATTATAGATTTGTGAACTGGCAGTAGATGATCAAGTTGTATTGCACAGTCCTTTAAATCTTATAGAAGACTTAAAGAAGAACAATTCAGAGGTTGACTCAGGTCTCAAAGAAGTTTGTACCTTGAAATCAGGAAAAGAGAGCTGGCGGCAGAAGGGAAGGGAGATTTGTAGACGAAAGCAATCTCTACCTAGGCTTTTACATAGACGTACTCTTTCTTATAAATGAAGTGAGACCTTTGGATATCTAGCAGCCTGTTTGTGGCAGTGACAGTAGCTTCAATCATGCTGCGTATCTGAACATCTAAGTGACAGTACATACATGTGTAGGTACAGAGAGGCTCTGTCACAGGCACTCGGTAAATGCGATGTATCTGGGAAGTGTCAGCCCTGCTTTACACACTAAGCAGTAGATTTGCACCTGCACAATAAATACAGCACATCCCAAGGGCTCTTCTACTGCATATATACAAAACGTCTGTGCAGAGCATGCATTGCAGATTCTACTCCTACAAGACCTAAAAATGCAGCCTCTGGAATTACTTTTATTTTTTAATAAAGAATTTATTTTTTATTCTGTAATAAAGAATTTACCTAGTAGCCTAATTTTGGATGAAGACATGCACAAAGTTGTTCTGTCCCTGCTTCCTAGTTCTCTCCCTAAAGAGAACTGTGCCCCTCATCCTTCCAAACACCAGTGCTGTACCACATTCTCTGTTTTATAGACAGAAATATTACAAATATCATTATATGTGGCTAAAATGCTTGTTTGCAGTTGTAGAACCTGAATGGATGGTTCTCTACATCATTCATGTAGCTACTGTAGCTCTACTACAATCACGTAGCCACTGTAGCACCTGGGAAGTTTAGTCATGAACCACATCATCCTCCCTTCCCCTTGCAGGTGTTGCACAGGCACAGGACTCAGCCCTGCCTTACCCACCTTACTGTCGCAAGAGGAGATGAGAAACAAGAAATGGATGTTTACTGTAATCTAATTTTATACTATACATCATCAATTATTATCTGGTACATTGTACATAATTCCAACCATTGTCTGAAGCTTGTGAAGTACCCAAGAACCGGACAACTATTGAAACTACAGTTTTATTTGTTTACATTCCTAGTGCCTAAATAGAACAACAAAACAGAGTTTAAAAGTAGTTTTTAAATTATTAAAGACTACTGGAGAATCACTAGTCAGTAATTGCTAATAATTAGCAACAGGTAATTTAGGGTAAGAAACAAAGGTACTTAGCCCTTAAAAAATTTCCTGTTATTTTGTTATGATCTGTATGAATGCCTTTCTTTTTTAAAACAAGCAAATGCATATGGAGCTTCCAGGATTGGGCCAGAAACAAAATTTGTCTTAAAATTCACTATTCATCCATGTTCAAGAGCCGGCTGATAACAATATGATAACGTAAAATTTTCTTCACTGAAGGAAGAGACCCTCTTGCATTGAGAAAAAAAAAGAAGAATTGGGGGAAAAAATAGGTGGTTTGAATGACTGTCATTGTCAAATAGAAGCATTAAAGCCACTCTAAGAAACTCACTACAATTTTTATAAAATGTCCAGATTTTTAAGAAAAAAAAATGTGCTCAGAACAAAGCATAAAATAAATATTTTTTCCAGATAATCTCTTCAGAATTCAATATCTCATTAGAGTATTATTTTGAGCTAAGGTTAAAAAAAATTTGGTGCCATCAAGTGGAAATATTCTGTATTGCTGAGAAGAGCTGGCAAAGTGGCAGCACATGGATTTCATTAGATATACATATCAGTACTTTCAACTATTGCAATGGCAATAGTTGGATATAATTGTATTATATCCTGGTTGAAAACTGGCAAGAAATCCCAACCGTCAACATGTTTTGATAGCTAGCATCCTTTTCTGTTACACATAGAAAAAATTCTTGGTTTTTAACAAATCCCATTTATGGCTGTCACTAAAGACTATTCATAATTGCCTTACTAGTGGTGTAGCAGTGTGCTGCTGGCAAGAATTTTGCCTATTGCCAAATCCTAATTCCAGAGTACAGTGGTCCCTTTGAGGGAGTTCTTCACCAGAGCCAGCCAGCAGCCAATGCTATGTTGAATTTGTTCCAAAGTGTAGGGATTAAAAGTCACATTCCTTTGTATTTATAAATTTCTCATTTTTTTTTTTTTAAGTCAGGATAACCATATAGAGTTGAAACTCACTCTTACAAATTCTTTTGCAGTGGTCCTTTTTATTTTAGCACTTCTCTTTGACTACCATGCTTTCACACTGGAATTGGCAGAGTATAACATCCCTTGGAGATGGGTAATGCTTGACACTGCCTCAGCTGCTTGTTCACTGAAAGTCAATTAAATTCCTTGGCTTTATGTTAGGGAAGAATTGCATGGAATAAAATTCAGTTCAACATAGTCAGAGGTTTCCAATACCTGTCACTTAAACAGTACATTTCCTGCCCTCTGGAGACTCATTTTTCCATATTAAGGCATCTGGATTAAACTGAATAACTCAGATTTGGTGTTATTTTTACTGAGTTTTTCCATGGCTATCCCAAATTTTAAAAATCCCAAACATTTAGATATTTATTATTCTAAATCCCTTTATTTATAAAATGAAGTAATTTTATTTTGGAATGGTAATAATAATTAAAAATAAACAAAGAAGTTTAATTTTTGTTGAAGCGAGATTATTTCAAATTGAATTATCAAAATCTGTGAACTATTTTGTTGAGAAACATTGGGAAAAAAAATGGAAAATGCTTCACTTTGGCAATTTCTTTTTTCCCCTTCTATTTCTGAACAGTCATTACACCAAAATATGTTTTTTTTCCGTAATATTCGGGAAGACCACTCGTCAGTTATCACATATAAACTATAATGTACTATGATGAACAATTTCCAACCTAGATGATTCTTTGATTCTGTCATTAACTCCTATGATTTCCTTCAGGAAAGCAAAATTGATGGATTGTGTTACTTTAATCAAATTCAGAAGATGGACTCTGTATGCACACACAGTACACATACACACATACGCATGCATTTATAAAAAAATACTCTTCACTTTCTCATGTCTGGCAAAGTACTCTCCTAAAGCATTATAATATTCAGATGTAGATCAAAATATTATATTATTCTCTGTTTTGGAAAACAAACTCTAGTGTGTCATGCTATGTTTTCATCCCATTAGGTACATAGTGAAAGGGTCCCACTGATGCTTGTCACCAGGTGTCACTGATGCTTTGTCACCGTAAGGTTTGATTCCTGCTTTGTTTTTTAATTTTCCTCCATGATCATTATGGAGAAATGAACAAATTCTCCATGATCATTATGTAAATGTAAAACACTTTGTAAAGCACAAAAAATAAAGCATTCTTCATGAGGCCTCGAAACCAAAGCAGAGGATCCTGTCGTGCTCCTGTGCCACTTCCCACTGCTGCTCTGTCTCCTTGCACAGAGCTCTAGGGAGAGGGATGCTCTGGAGCTTTATTGCAGTAGTGTAGCAGAAAAAGATACTCCTTAAGCAAAGGTTATTTTCAGAGGGGTTGTTTCTATACATTTGAAGGGTTTTAGAAGCCCACTACATTCCAAAGTAGTTAAAAGGATGCAGATATAACTGAGAATTGGGTCCCTTGGATCTCAAGGGAACAGTATGACTGTACTTCAAACACTAATTTACTGAAGCACTTTTGAGTGTTGTACCTGGAGTACAGACTAACTATAATATGTCTGTAGGTATTTCAGGAAAAAGAGCAGGTAGGAAATGGTTAAATGCTTCAAAGAGCTCATATGAAGTATGTTTAACTGTGTATTTGTTACATATCCTCACCTTCAGTGAATTAGGGATTGAAGTCTCCAGGGATGTTGCTGTAAGGAAAATATGTAGAGTTTTTTTATGCATGCAGTAACAAAACTGAAAGTCCTCCCATCAGAAGAACAATGCACTCTTGTTAAAAAAGATCATGAAGTTTGTTGTTTAATTCTTTGGAAAAGTGATTTGGTTTCTAATATTTGAAAGAGAGAGAAAATGGTTCCTGAGAATTTTTTTTTCTGTTATTGCCCATTATCAAGTGGAGTTGCACTCTGCACCTTGATTTTGATTTTGAAGAGTAGAATCTCTTTCAGTAGTAAAAGATTTCCTTATAAGTCAGTTAATTCATGTTGCTGTTCTCCATCTTGATCTCCCTAATAACAGAATGTTTTCTTCTACTTTACCAAATAAAGTTAAAAAAAACCCTAGTAATTTGAATTCTATATCTATGTTAAAACAGTACCCCAATCACTAAAAATTGCTGAGGTCACTCAAAGATAAACAATATTTAATTTGTGAAATCAAAGGCAGCCTTGATTCACTCTCATGTCCTTCTTTTAAATGATAAAATGATAAGTATTTACATTTTCTCATTAAAGAATTTCTCAGAACCAACCTATTTAAGTCATGCTATAACCTCAAGGGTTGATGGGCTGGCATTTGTTTTGGTTTGGGTTTTTTTCATGCTTTTTAAAAAAATTTTGTTGGTCGTGGTTTTGCTTTCTATTTTGTTTTGCTCTTTCTAGTCAGGAATTGAAATCCAGGTCATGGTTTAATGGTAGACTTTTATTGCTATGGATTTATTTGTTATCTTATGATATGGGATGTACAAAGCCAAGAAACAAAGATTTGATTTCATAAACATAATATAAAGCTTTTAATCCTTCCATTCTTATTAAACAACTTAAGTGGCAGAATAGCTTTCAGTACATTTTTTATTCTCCAAATGTGTCCACTGGATGTAGTTTAAATGCTTTCCCAAAGAAGATGAAGACACTGAGTAAGAGTATGTACACATGCATGTGGTTATAGGTGCATAAAAATGTCTTCCCATATAGTCATGTGGTGGGTCTGTAATTTTTTCTATAGTGTTTTTAACCAAAACAGATTTAAGATCTAAATATTGAAAATTACACAGCAAGATAATGTAACTCAGCTAATGGCGTGTTTTACTTTTGTCATACAAAATTAATTTTTAAAGGGTGCAGAAGAAGCAGTTTTTGTCTGAGTCCTGGGCAGATTCCTGGGCAGATGAAATTGGCTGCAAGGGAAAAGGAACCAGGTCATAAAATTCACCTAGTAAAACAGGTGGATTAACAAGATAGGAAAATCTTCATGGCATTACAGTTTTTAGTCTAGTTCCTGTTTATGACCCTCATATTCCCTCTGTGGAAAGCTGTTTTTCATCTCCACTGCACTCTTCCAGATGGTGGAGTAAAAGGAATCTGTATAGATACATTGATGGGAAGGCAAGGCAAGCTTTGTCACACTTACATGACTATTCAGGATCTCACCCTAATGTATACTAGTTTACAGTTAACAATGGTGTCAGAACATTTACTGTACACCCAGAAAGTTGCCTAGAAGTGATTTGAAAGCCAGCTAGCCCTTGACAACAATATACTGTTGCTCTGATCACGTGCAGGAGTGCATTGAGAATCTATTTTGGGACATCTGGTTGTTGTTGTTGGGTAACATTTTTCTTGCATCCTGTGTTTCACGACCTGCTCTAACATGTACTTCTCCATGGATATCAAAACCAGCCATACTGAGACAATAGTCTAACATACTTTTTGTTTTCAGTCAGCAATTGTGGCTTAAGCAGACATCTCCTTTTACTCTTCCCATTGATACACCACTTTGTTCTTGTGCCTGAAAACACCTTCCATTGTTTAAGTCTGCTGACTTGTACTGAAGAATGAAAAGTATTCTTATTAAAGAAATAGGTGGTCTTTTTTAGCAGCTCAGTTCTGCTTTATTTCATGATTTAGAGGTACTAAATTATTTAGTTTTAGATTTGGTTTTACTGATCTAGAACATGTCACTAAACATATTTCATACTATTTTCATGTTTTTGTTTAAACAATTTTTATATCTCTGATTTTAAAAGTCCATAAAGGATCAAGAACTCTTGTGAAAAAAACATTAGTGAAGAAGGCTTGAACATCTGGTTTGGCAATAGTCTGACTGTGAATTGTGGGCTGGGCCATAATTTTGTGCCACTTTTACCAGCTTTAAACTCTGAACAATACACATTCTCTTACAGCCAAATTGATAAAGACACTAATGGTACAAAAATGGAAAGAAATGTTGAGTTTTGTTGTGATTTTTTTTTTCAGAAGAAGTTCAGCTCTTTATGACAAACCTCCCTTGCAGGAGCTAGGGCAGTGACAGTCATTATTTGCCAAAGGAGCCTAAGCAGCAGGGTTGCACTTCTAACGCAGCTATGGCATAATTGCTTTAACAGACTCTTTAAACAGTAACCCCTGATTCTCTCAAAAGAAGCCCCCAGTTTTGATATTATTCATTCCATGGATCCATAATTAGTGGTAGATTGTTATTGACTTGGATGTCCTACTGGTGTGAGCACTGGTAAGATTCAATGAAGATTTTTATGAAAGTATGTCAGGTTATTTTAGCTGAGCTGCTGTGGCTTGTTGTGGTGAACCTGGTATATGTCTTCTAATCAGCCAATACACTAATATGCTGACTAACCTGACATCTCAGGCTGTCAATTTCTGTATTTAGGTTTATTTACAGAGCCATTTAAAAATACTTCCGTGATGTCTTAAGGATAAGAGAATGTCTTATAAGAATGACTTTAAAAAGTGTCTCGATTTGATGCAGCAGTCTGAGTATGCACTGCGTAAGCAAAAGACAAAGATTTACAGTGAGCAGGAGCATAAATGATGCTACTGTGAATTCTAGTGTTTACAAATGTGAACAGATATATGCTACATCTTAGGTGTTACTAAAATTAGAAGGTCTTTCTTTGGGGATGCTGAGAAGGCAATTTTCCCCACTGGGCAATAGGAATGTAAATATGCTCCCTCCACAATTGTAGAGAACACAACACTGTGCTGTTCAGTGATGTCCAGTACTCTGCTGCGAGGTCAGTATTCACACTAGCAGTCAACAGCCACTGCAGGTAGTGGCTTTTGAATAAAAGGTCATGTTTTTCAATAGCCTCATTCTGACTGAAAGCCTGAAAGCTTCTTGGAACTTCTTGATCTCTGCAGTATAAAATCAGAATAAAAGGAGAAACAAGAGTTTGAGAGGTATAGACACAGTCTCCAATAATGTCTTCAAGACACCAAATCCTCTGTCCACTTGAAACCTAGGGAGAAACCCTACCCCAGCAGAAGCTGGTGTGAGTTTTTCATTGACAGCAACAGATTCAAGATTTATACTTGATAGTCTAAGAGCAAAATCTATGATGTCCACCTCTCTCTATGTGTTCTGGGAGTTTATTGTTACTGTAATGGAAGTTAGCACTTCCCCCACAGCGTTGAGTAAAAGCATTCCAGCTGAGTAAGAATAAGAGCTTATAATTACGTTTTTTCAGACAGATGGAATCACAGTCCACACAGACCAGAAGGTATTTATTACAGGAAACAACTCTAATTCCATACTAGCATGCTTTGTATAGTCAGAATTCCAGATTAGTTTTATTCCTTTTAAGCCATTCAGTCTTCCCTATCTGAAACACAGTACAGTGCAGGTGGGATTCACCTTACCTGGCTTTACATTGTCACAGCATGGGTCCATGCTGGTTGCCTAGGCTGTTTTTTTCTCCTTGAAACATAATGGGCACTTTTTGAGTGCCCATTATGCTTTGAACATAAAACAGTTCTCCTCGTCTTTTTTTGGATGCAGGATTCAAACGGTGCTGATAAAATTCTCAGTTTCCATTCAGAGGGATGGCAAATCTGAGGCAGAAATCAACTCTCCAAATGGCATTTAGCAGTATCTGAGTGACATCCTTATTTGTTCTGCTCTTCCTGCTTGCAAGTACTGTTTTGCTATTGGGTAAAGCCAGTGTCACCAATTATATCTCTGTGGCTAAAGAAGGATGATCTTTGGTTTGCTGACTGTTTTGGCCCAGCCTAGAACTCCATTTTTCTAGAAGAACATTCTAAAAGCATCAATAAACTCATAGGTACAAACCTCAAAAATTTCAAATGACACAAAATATACTTTGACCCCAAGCAAAGTCACCACTATATAGAGTTTTAGCTAAAAATGAAGTCTCTTTTACATACACACGAAGGAATCTCTAAAAGTTCTTGCAAACAGAAATATATTGAAAGCAAAGTATGCTTTGGTGGTAAGAAAACTGGTTTAGCCACTGTTCTGCAAAATTCAGTTCTGTATTTGCAGAGCTGACCAGTGCTTCAACCCTCCATATATCCAAACAACACTCTATAATTAGGAATCAACCTATCCTTCTCATGTACAGGGCTTGATCCTATTGGTGTCTAGATCACATCATGGGCCTCACAAAAGACAGCAGGAACTTTTTAAAAAATTTAACCACCATCACAGTAGTTAGGACATTCAGGGGTGGCTCAAATATCAGTTGCAAGGAGTTATTTACAAATAGTATCTTCCAATGTGAAAAAAAGGCTGAAGGAGTCTTGCCCTGGAAACCCCAGTTTGCTCATGCTTATGCTTTCGAAAAGTTTTTGTCAGTGTTTCAAACTATACCGCAACTTTGAAATCAGCCTCAACTTTTGAGTAGAGTGCTCTAGGATTTGGCTCGCGGCCAAAGCAGAACATGCAACATAGGAGACGACATAGGGACACGTATGTTATCTCTGTAACACAGACATTGGAAAGGCTTGTGGCCTGGTTCCAAACTCCCAAGGAATATTCACAGCTGACAGCTCTTGGCAAAGGAAGTTCTCTCCGCTCCGGTCACACTAAGTTCAGGCAAGCGGCTCCTGCCGGCACGCTCGGCAGAGCGGCCGGGACGTTTCCCGCTCGGTTCCCACAGGCGCGCTGCCCCGAGCGTTTCCCCGGCGCGGTCCGCGGGGCGGGGGGCGCCGGGCGGGCCGCGCCATTGGCGGCCCGGGAGGTGTATCCCGCCGCCGCCTCGCGGTTGGCTGCGGCGCGGGGCGGCGGCGCCGCCGGACATCGGCCGGAGGAGGGACCGGGGGCCGCACGGCCGTGCCTGCCGCTGCCCCGCTGCCCGAGGTAGGTACGGCGCTGCCCGGCGCTCCGGAGCTCAGCGGGCGCTGCCCTCCGCCCTCCCGCCGCCGCGCCGCCCGCTCGCGCCGCTTCTCCCCTCTTGCCTTTCCCTGCCGCTCTCCAGGGATTTTAACCCCTCCCGCGCTTCGCCCCTGCGGGCGGGAGGCCTCTCGCTGTGCTGCTTGGCGCTGTCTCAGCCCCAGGGATGCTCGGGGTGGTGTGACCCGCTCCCAGCACGGGCGAGTTGGGGCTGGCGAGGAGGAGACGGCGCGGTGCGGCCCCGCGAACACTCGACGTGCTGGGGAGGCCGAGGAGGGTTCACAGGGCTGCAGGCTTGGAATGCTGAAGTTAGTTTCACTTTTACAACGGGATATGGATATCGCTGTGGCTGAGCCTGAGCACACACAGGGAGGCCTGCAGACGAACTTCTGCCCTACCAGAGGTCACCCGAATGTTCGCTCCCTGCCCGGACACCCACGATCCCAGTGGGTGCACTTCCAGCAGTGCATTCCCGCTGGAAGGCATCGCTTCTCTCCTTGTGCAAGTCCTCTGTGTGAAGGAAATGTGCTTCACTGCGGGCTTGGGTATGAGGTGCATTGTTTTAGTACAAACTGCTCTCATCGTTATGTTTTAGTGTGCAGAGGTAGTGACATGGTGTGACAAGGCATCCTGTTTTTTGAGAGGGATCATTATGCTCTTTGAGAACCCTCTTAGCATGCTGAGGAGAAGTGTCACAAAATACCTCTAACTTCAGTCAAGTAACCTTTGCTAGTGGATAAACATAACCATGGTAGGAAAACCACATTTGGAGCTGTTGTAGGTGACTGCATGCTTCCCTTCATGCCGTCTCTTGTGTGCCTGTCCCTCTTTCAGCAAGTCTGGAGTTGCAGGACCTCTGAAGTCTTTAGGTGTAGAGAGATTTTACAAGTTTGAAGCATGAGAACAAACAGGATTTTCCAAATGATTCAGATACAGAGATTCAGGTATTATCAGTTAAAATTGTGTTGGAAACAAAGTTCACATTTTTGAAGCCTATCTCTGAGATTCACATCTTTTAATTGCATAAGTATCTGAAGGCCTTAGGCTCCTGAATACTTGATGCTGGACCTGGCAGTGTCCCTGCAGAAATAAGCATGTAGGCTTCACTGGGAGCGAAGAGAACGAGATAGAAAATAAAGGGGTTTTCCTCTGCAGTGGATATCTGTTCTAGTGAAGCTTTTCTGTTTTGCAGAAAATTCATATTAAGGTGAAAACCTGTTCCTGGTCACACATATGCTGACTGCTGCTCAGTAGTTAAAGTCTTAACCTTATCTTCCATTTTTTGCCTGTGTAAGAATTAGTTATGTAAAAATACTTAATGCTGGACTTTCTCTTTTAATCAACTGCCTGCCATACAGCCTATGTTCTGCTTTCTTTCTGTGTATTTGTTACTTCTGACTGTTCTTGATGCAAGTTTTGATGGTCTTTGCATGGTTTATGAATAACAAATGAATATAGTTGGAAAACTTAAGTTTCCAGAATTCTTTTTAAGCCTAGTAGTTAAAAAACTAGCTGCATAAAACACATTAAAAGCCTTCCTTTACAGTAATCAGAACATTATTAAAATTGAAAATTTATCTCTAAGGACACTTCATCAGATCAAGATGCAACAAAATTCACTGAAATTGAATTCATGTCTCACAAAAGTAGGGTGTGACTTGAGTTTGAAATATCTGGTTTGTATTTTACAGCAGATGCTAAAGGAGACCAGAACTTTTGCACAAACAATGTCTAAATCCTACATGTACCTGTATTGTTTTATTACTTTGTCTTTGCTGCCATCAGGCTTTACCATGCTCCGAGCGTTTAATCACACAAATGGCAGGTGTGTGTTCCACCACGCTAAGTGTTGGCACCATCGTAAGTCTGTGCTGGCAATCAGGAGGGAAGATGTCAATGCGTGGGAAAGACGAGCACCTCTGGCCCCAAAGCATGTTAAGGAGTTGACAAAGATGGGATACAAGGTCTTGGTGCAGCCGTCAAACCGGAGAGCCATCCACGAAAAGGTAACGTCCCATTCTGCGAGACACAAGCAAAATCATAGTGCAGTTGTTAACCATAGCACAGGAAAAATAATATTCAAAAGCCATCAATGAGAACACATATAAACCCCCCAGAAACATGTAAATTTTGTAGCTAAATGAGGAGTCATGTATTAGTAGAAAGAAAAAGGAGTAGTTTGTTTAGCCTTTTAATGTGATATTGGCACCGTGATGGGTTTTTTGAGTTGTTTTCATTAATTTTGTGTCCTGTCATCACTCTCCCTAGAAGTTCTAGGTTCTCTTGAAGTAGAAGCTTGGGAGTTCCTTTAATATTCGTGTTTTTGTCTCCTCCTGTTTGGGAGAAGGCAAGAACTCTAAAAAACCCTGTATTTTTTAAAAGAACAGGAAAGATGAATCTGGTGAATTCCACCCTTGCTTCAATCCTACTTGTCATGTGAAATCAGGAGGGAGTTTTTTTTCTTTAGTGCTGTGAGCTTCAGGACAGAGAGCTTTAAGAGTTTTTATAGCAGCAGTAATACTCTGGTGTAAGATAACTGAGAAAACACATAAAAATTGAAACAAAAGTAGGGAATTAGTGATTACCTGCACATACTACCTTTTAATTAAGGCACGGCACTTTTTTCATCAAAGCACAGATCATACTATGATAACAAATTTCCTTAGAAATCACTCTTCAGCTTGTACTCGAGCTTATACATTTTTTTAAAATCACGTGTCATCAGTCTTCATATTTTTGAACTTTTTATATTTCTCTAAACTTGTTTCCAAGTATTTGAACACCTCACAAATGACTGTTCATTATGGCAGTACTACAGGATACTTTAAATTTAATAAAATATCCTTTTCGTAGTCTGTAAATTTAAGATGAAGTACTTTACTAACACGTAATTATAATTTGGCCTTGTATAATAGGATACTAGGATGGTAATTCAATTTGATACCTCTTTATCAAAGAATTTTGTGAATGTATCACATGCAGTAACTTGTTTCTGCTTGGTAGAATTATTTATTTTTCCTCTGATCTGGTTGCTAATATGCTGACATCTGAATAAGAAAAAAATTTGATTTTTCTCTTTCATAGGAGTATGTCAAAGCAGGTGCCATTATTCAAGAAGATATTTCTGAGGCTTCTCTGATAATAGGTGTGAAGAGACCTCCAGAGGACAAATTAATCCCGAAAAAGAACTATGCCTTCTTCTCTCACACTATTAAAGCCCAAGAGGCAAACATGCCCCTTTTGGATGAGATTTTAAGACAGGTAAATTGTGCCATATTGTTCAACTGACCATTGTCAATTAACAGTGGGTGGAAACTGAACCTAATGTTTAAGTGTGATCAAAAGCTTGCTGCCTAGTATGGTTACTTCCGTCGCACATACTTGTAGATGGCTAACTAGGACAGTTTTCAGTATCCTTTCCTGAAGCTGAATATTTCTTGCTCAGATGATCTTGTGTTTGCAGTGTTACTCTTTTCATGTGCATAAGGCAGATGAGTTGTGAGCATGGTGTGCTCAAGAGAGTGCAAAGAGTTGTTGGAAAGCTTCTAAGCTGGAGTACATATTGGCCATTTCAGAGGAAGGCAGCCAGTTCACAGAAGGCAGAAATGAGCAGCCTCTTGGCAGAGGATGTGAATGGGCCTGCGGCAGCTGGAGTGGCACATTGGAGAGCTCTGTGCAAAGAGGGCATGGGCAGTGCAGACACTCTTTCAAACAAGAACTCAGTGCAACTGTTATGTTTTTATTTTTACACTTAAATCTCGTTACTATGTATTTGCCTTTCTTATATTACCTATCAGACTCTTATCACAAAGAATGACAAAGGCAGGTGAAAAGGTATTTCCTTGGAGAGCAACATGCCACAGACTGCATTCACTGAAAATTTTAATACTCAGTTTGCTGTGTATTTTCAGGAAATTCGACTGTTTGACTATGAAAAAATGGTTGATCATAAAGGAATGCGAGTTGTGGCCTTTGGAAAGTGGGCTGGTGTAGCAGGTATAGTGTATAAAGTAAAGGCAGGCTTGCAACAAGTTACTTCTTGTAATACTTCTGGTGGTGCATCCTGAAAGTCGAGGCTTGTGATGTGTTTGTAACTGCATTTTAAATTCTTGCTTTTAACAGCCTTTTTACATTCTGTTTTGTGCCTCCTACTTTCATGAGACGACATGTCAAATAGTCATGTGGATTCCTGACAAATCTAATATTTTATGCTGTTGTCTTTAAGTCCTGTTTGTCTATTGAACTATCTGGAGCAGACTAAATATGAAGAGATCAACCGATTAGGCTTTTGATTAAAAAAAGGCTACTGTCAGTCCTGAGAGCTTGAACAACATCTGTTTGTCACTGTTATGCATTTAATCTGATTTTTGTGTGGCATGGTTCTCATTTCTTTCTACTGAACTTCAGCACTTTTTCTTCAGGAAATTTTTTTTTATTTCCTTCTTTGGAATCTGGTGATGTGGATACGCCTCATAAAAGGATATCTGAATATTAAATAGTGTCTAAATGTATAATGGGCCAAGAGCAAGTTTAAGGTCACGGACAGCTATTAAATTTCTCCTTCTGTGGTTTTATGTAGACTTTCTTTAGAAGTAAAGTGTTAATATAAAAATATGGGGAAAATATCTGGGATGATTTGAGGCTTCAGTCAGTCTCTAATTGCATATTTGTAATTAAAACTGATGGTCCAATTTTTTTTGACACCAGGAATGATCAACATTCTACATGGATTGGGTTTGCGATTTTTAGCTCTGGGTCATCACACTCCCTTCATGGTAAGAGTATGTGTGTGTGTATTTTTCTTAGATAAAGAACTTTTTGGCATCTGCTAATTAGCTGTATTTGAATATGGAAAACATCTTGATGGTTCTGTGCCTTTGATTTCAGCACATTGGGATGGCACATAACTACAGGAATAGCAGTCAGGCTGTACAGGCAGTACGGGATGCTGGGTATGAAATTTCACTGGGACTGATGCCAAAGTCAGTGGGGCCCTTAACGTTTGTGTTTACGGGCACTGGTAATGTTTCTAAGGTAAGAATTGTCTTCAAGATTAAGTGCGATATAACTTTTAATAGAAATTCGTGGCATTTGTTTTCTATCAGGTTAAATGGGTTGATGGGTTCATTTAGTTTGCTTGGATTTCACATTTTCCTTTGCCAGTAACAATTTTTAAGTACCGTAAACTAAAATGTTTAATATAAGATCATGCCTAACTAGGCTGACATGCTAACTTCTCATGAATGGACATGGATTAAATTTTACTGCTCCTCTCTCTTTTCCAACCTGTCTGATTTCTATCCTACTCTCTCCCCACTGTTGACTCTGTGCTCACAAGGTAAATTAATCACTCAATTAAAGTATGCGGGAAAGAATTATTTTTTCCGACACTGAATGAGCTTTTATGTCTGGATATCATTGACTTGGCTTACAAGTGCTTGACTCAGAGCTATTTTCTGTGACATAGGGAAATGGTTGACCCCTGATTTTGGCAACAAAGATCAGGAAACAAGGGTCCAGCTATAAAGTGAAATCACTGCCTGCATAAATGTGTTCTTTCTAGCCAAAAGGATGGTATGTCTGAAAATCTTTTGGTAGTGATCACAGCTCATTGGGGAAGTCATCTTGTAGTTTCTGGCTTTAGCCTGGTTGATGAGAACTGGCTTCAGGGATCTTTCCTAAAGAGTTACTGCTCCTCAGAGTGGCAACAAAACCCTCTTGTGGCTGAGTGGAGGCCTCCCAGGTCAGCTGTTAGAAATAAGAACCAGGCATTGGATTGTGATTTAGGTATTCTGCAGTAGAGGGGAATGATGTAAATCCCTTGCACATAATGCCCAGGCAGCTTAGTTTTGGATAAGCATTGTTGTGAAACTATGTGTACATCTCAGGAGATGTTCTCTGGCATGGCTGCCAAGTTGATTGTGGTATTTTGTATTTGTTTTCAAAAACCAAATGAGCAGTGTTACATTACATTTTTGGTCTACTTATTCTAAATCTTACTTCATGATTTCAGGGTGCTCAAGAAATGTTCAGTGCTCTCCCATGTGAGTTTGTGGAACCACATGAGTTAAAGGAAGTTTCCAGATCTGGAGGTATATAGTCACAATAGTGATTGAAAACACTGAAGCCCTTTTTGTCCAAGTATAAGAGCTAATTTTTTATTTTGTTTTTTGAAATTCAGATCTCAGGAAAGTCTATGGAACAGTGTTAAGTCGTCACCATCATCTTGTAAGGAAACGTGATGGATTATATGATCCAGTAGACTATGATAAACATCCAGAAAATTACATTTCTCGCTTTCACATTGATGTGAGCATCTCTTTCTGTTCTTTTACAAACACAGTGTTTGTACTTTCTACACTTTTGCATATTCATCATTTGAGAGAGTATTAACTTAAAATGCTACACCAGGTGCTTTCAGCTTCTTAAAGTACAAGGTGAAAACATCAGGCATCTGTAACTTTGCAGGTTGCACCCTACACAACTTGTTTAATTAATGGCATATACTGGGAACAAAATAGTCCTCGCTTGCTGAGTCGGCAAGACACTCAGAAGCTACTGGTGCCACTTAAATCTGCTGCTGGTGCAACGGATGGCTGTCCTGAATTACCACACAGGTAAGACACTCATTTCACTTGAAACAATTTTGCAGCATGATGATTAACTTGTAATGTTAGGCAGTTTCACCACAGTATCTAGTAAATGGTTCTGTTTATTTTACATTGTTCCTCTTGCATGTTTTACAGTGCCCCATTGATTTTCCTCTTGTTCTTTTGTACTTTGCAGTCTTGTTTTTACGGTTTGGAGTTTTTGAAATTATCACAGTAGAAATGATTAAGAGGTATCAGTTGTCTTTCTGCAGAGGTAGTTCTGCCACTGGTCATCATAAAGAATCCAATAGAAACGAAAGTGTGATAGCTGGGAATGTACCTGCTGCACCAGTATTGGCAGAAGTTTCTATGCCTGAGCAGAGTTTTAGGGAAAGTTCTTCCTACCCTGTCATTTGGCTTGTACAAATTCAAGAACTGTTCCTAGCACCTCTTATTCTGCAGCAGGTTGTGGAAATGCTTCACAACCCTGAATAGTTTTAAGGATAGAATGTGGGGTGCAAACCAAGGGTTAGTCTTCTCTCAGTGGGGGTGGGAGCCCCCCTTTCTCTCATAGCCCTGTAGATTTGGGGAGGACTGGTAAGGAATCAGGTTTTTTCTCTGCCAGCTCTTGGCACCTTTCTTTCTCTCACATGACAAATAAAGTGTTGAAGAGTTAACCTTCAGTGGAGACAGAGGTTATCCATTAGGCTAATGAATGCTCCACCTGCACCTGCTATCTGTGAGCTGGTAGGAGGCAGCCACTTCTTTAGGCTTCCTTTTAGGATGGGAGGTTAGTTTCATGCAGGACTGCACAGGTATGGTAGATAGAAAAAGAATGGGAGGTGTTGGCAGCACATGGCATAGGGAGAAAAGATCACGGGTGAATGGATTCTGCCAGTTTTCCATGAAATTGGATGCTGTTGATATGAATGCAAATCTGATGTCTATGATAGGGCCAAATTTCCATTATATTTCTGGATGCCAATTTTTGTGTTTTGTTCTTCTAAACTGAGGTTGAGATGAATAAACTAGATAAATCGAGTTGAGATGAAGAAGGCAATGAGTCACATAGATCTTCTCACATTTCTTTTATATCCTCTTCACTTGTGAACTTTTATACCTGTGTTTCTTATTAATGTGTATAATGCTCTATTCCACTGTCTTTTAATTTTAATTGCTTTAGACTTCTGGCCATATGTGACATTTCAGCAGATACTGGAGGATCTATAGAATTTATGACTGAATGTACAACAATTGACAACCCATTTTGTATGTACGATGCTGACCAGCATATTACTCATGACAGGTGGGAGAGCGCTTACATTTTATTGCTTTCCATTGTAACTTGTAGAGTGAAACATTATATTGAAAAAATCATGCATTTATAACACTTCTGAAAGGTGGTACCTTTCAGGTACTAAGAAGTAGTCTAGAAGAGCTGTTTTCTTTCTTTCAGTGTTGAAGGCTCGGGGATTCTGATGTGTTCCATTGACAATCTGCCAGCTCAGCTTCCTATAGAAGCAACAGAGTACTTTGGGGATATGCTTTTCCCTTATATTGAAGAGATGGTAAGATCTTATGTATCCGACAAGAGGGTAAAAGGCTCAGAATATGGTCTGCTTGTTTGTTGCTTTTCTGGTCTCCTGTATACGTTCAAAAGGAATCTGCTGTAGAACATAACTGACTTTGTACTTCAAAAAAAGAAAAAAGCTTTTGAAGTCTCAAGGCAATCCTTTGAAAAGGAAACATGTGAATGAGACATGAGTGACCTGGATATCTTAGGGATTTGTCAAGAACACTTTCTGTAGGCAGAAAACGGGTTCTGGCAGGTAGTTCATTTCTTCTGGACTCTGCACAAGATGTAAGCATCTGAATTTCTTTGGCACTCAACAATCCCTCACAGTCAGACTTCTCTTTGAATTCCTGCATTTTCCTAAAAGTCAAGTGATGCTGACTGCAGGCAGAAATATTTTAAATGTACAAGATATTGGTATTGTTGCATGTATTTAAATGTTGCTTAAAATCTTAATGTTTTACTTTGAGAAAAATTTGGTAATAAAATGACCTGATTTGAAATAACGTATCTCCACAGCTGTTATCAGAAGGCTCAGAACCTCTTGAAAAACAGAAATACTCACCTGTTGTTCGAGATGTAAGTTTTGCAATTTGGCACTCCTCTTTTCTTCTCCTGCTTTGAAATATACAGACACATAAAACCCTCAAAATCTGTTTCGTATGTTTCCAGGCAGTGATTGCATCCAATGGCTCACTGACACCTAAGTATCAATATATCCAGAAACTGAGAGAGAGCAGGTAATGTAGGTTCTTAAAATTTATTTGATTCAGGATTTAAAAAGCCACCCTGTCTGCATTCTGTCTCCCCTTTTACATTCATTTATTCTTGTGTCTTGGTGGAATACATCTATATTGCACTGTGTCTAAATGTCTTCTAGGTTGATGATCTTATTTCATCATGCACATTGCCTAAATCATTTACACCTGTTAGTAGTAACTCATATTGAAGTTGAGAAAGTGGTCGTTTTTCTATTTCTATTATGAAAACTGTTTTAACTAAGGCAGAAAAAAGCCACATGCTAGTTTTACTCTGTTACTCCTTGTGCTTTTGAAATGGATGTACCATTCAGTCATTTGAAAGCAAAAGGCTTTTGAATATTCCTTGAATCTGGTTACTTCTTGTATGACTCAAGTGCCGTGCTGTGTAGCATTGTTCTGTGACTATATGTATTGAGGAGACTCTGAGATTGAGACTTTTTGTTATATTCATGCACCTACAGCTTCAACTACCAGTTCATCCACACCCTGCCACAGCAGTTTTGTGCCAGTGGTAGCCTAGATTAAATTAAGCTAACAAAAGTATAAATAACTCTTCCATTCCCCTTGCTCCCTTAATATTAACAAACATCTATAGTTTAGGTATGAAAAATGTTAATTTCACAATAAGTAGATTCATGTTCCTGGTCAGTGACAGCTACACTGTGCATCTTATAAAAATTTAAATTGGTCTGACCATCATCATTGCATGCACGATGCACTAAAAGCATGTGTTGACTTCTGCATCTCAGACCCCTCCAATTTTCTTTGGGAACTTTGGGACTTCTGGTTATGAACTTGTGCATGATGAACTATAGGTGAATTTTCCATACTAAGTAATGTGCTATTTGCTTCTCAAAGGCTTCAGCTCACAGTGTTTTTTGTTCTGTGCTCTTTGATAGACCCCCTTAAGAGGCTGTCTCAATAACAATTTTTTTTTATTCCTCACACTGTGCAATGATCTGATATTCTTTTAGCTTCCTCCATAATCACTTTCATGGTCTTGTGTGAACTACTTAATGAATGAGAGTTCATTTCCAAGGGTGTTTTTTTTTGGGTAGATTTTTGATATTTCTGCAGATCTGCATGCTACATGTGATCATTTGTTCATTGGTGTTGTTCACTTAGCTGTCAGAAAAGCAGGACCTGCTAACAAATCTCTCCTTTATTTCACAAACTTCAGAGGTGATGCAAATGAAAGAAGGGTTCACTGCTTAGGGTGTGATAGAGATGTGCTCTTGTTCAGACTCTGTAGGAATTATGTGGCTTGTTTACCACTCTAGAAAAGCATGCCATGTCCAGTTTAGTTTCTGAGGGTTCTCTTTAGACTAATTGCTAATACTTCTTCAGGTCTGCGAACATTTCAGATATAGGACAGCCAGTGTGAGCTGAACTGTCTTGGGTGCCACTGAATTTACCAAACAAACTCATCTACATCTTTGCACCCTGACTTGCTTCTTAACTCCTTCTGGTTTCTCACCCATAGCTGCAAAGGCATATCACATTAACAATGTAGATGTTATTTACAACTGAATTAATTAAACTAATTTCTAGAAAATAGGTATAATCTGGAGCTGTGTAGAATCTGTTCTTATACTTGATGGGTGATTTGACAGCTCATGTTTTTTGCCTGTCCTAGAGTAAAACATGATGTGTTTGATTCAAATGTGACTTCATTCTAGACACTAGAAAATATTTTAGTAAATATGCCAAGTTGGATTGCAAAATCCAGCTTGCTTTCATATAAGAATTTCTTCTTCATCAACACTCTAAGCTAAATACCACTTCTGTTCCCTAAAGCATGGAGAGGAATTATTTTCTTCCTCTGCCCATAAGAGTACAGTTGTGGAAGATGTTCTGATAGGAGGAGGAGGAAACTCCTTGGGTTTGCAATATAAAAGGATATGATGGGCTTAGGAGGCCTTCTGTGAATGTATTAAATCATGATTTAACTTTTTTAAAAAACCCAAATCTGCGAAACTTTTATGAAAGTCAAAATTTACAGGAATTTATAGTAATAATTTAGATTAGAGAGTTGATACATTGGTATGTACCATTGAGATTTATTTATCTGAAAAGAATGACTTTTAAAAAAGACTCTGAAATAGGAGGTAAGGAGGATGGAAAATCTGAAATTTTGAAGAGTAATTCAAGATTTACGGTACTGATACTGGAATGTGCTTCAGACATATGATATAGATGTATTTGGTATTGATCTAACTCTCTTCACTCAGAGTAGTCTTTTAATGGTATTGCTTGAGGCCTTCTGCCTCTAAATGTACTCAGATCCTTCCTTGCATGCTTTGGGTTGGACAATAGCGTCTTGCTATGAGGTGTTGCTCTGGCAGGTTTCTATGTCATCTATCATTGTTATGGCCTTTTTTGAAATGAAGAAACACAACCAAAATATAGACTTTTGGCTGCCATGAGATGCCTCAAAAACATCTGAACCAAATATTATTTAGACATATGATTGGTCCACTTCTAAGGCCAGCAGGTTTCAGCAGAGTGGACATCATCTTGTCAGCTAAAGATCAGGATTCTTTCTGAGGCATAATCTTCAATGCTGGTATAAACTCTTAGAAGACAAAAGACTGAGGATCTTCCTTTTATATGCTTATGAAAGTTCCCATGAGTCTGCATATTTGAAAGTCCTACCCATTTATTGAAATTTATTTTCAGGGTATGGGAAAAGAAAAGCCAAACCTCAATCTCCATTAATTAGATTAAACAGTAGGGCAGTGAACAGCTTTCTTCAAAATTAAGAAGTGCTTTAAGAATTTTTCTTTTGTTAAATAATTTTTATCTATGTAGCTGTATGTTAGACAGTTTCACAATCCTGATTTTATAACTTAGTGCAAATTTAAGCTTAAAGGAAAACTAATTATAAACAACCAAAATGTGTATTCTTGCCATGATTTGTGCATTTCTGAAAGCATATTTAAACAACTGCGGAGTGCATTATTCTGGTTGACAGAAAAAAATGCAAAATCTGATGTGAATACATTTTGTATTGAAAGTCAACAGGAGATCTACTTAAATTCATTTATGAGAGTAGTGGTACTTAGGTTGAAACACTGTGATGGTTTTCAAATATGAGTCCCAGTCTGCAGTGATGATTTCTTAGTTGGGCATTAACCTGTATTCGACTTTTATTGATTATCATGTTCCTGTGATGGACTAATATGAACCTAGTATAATTTACACAAAATGTGCTTTCACCAGCGTGAGTTTGTGTCTTTTTACAGTTACCTGTGATGTAAAGGGAGCAAGGCAGAGCCTGGAATCCCTTTCTGACAGCCTGTCATGACATTGGTGGTCAATTTGTCAGGTTATAATAATTTGGCCATTGGGAAAAATACAACTGAGGAAAGTTTTGATGAACAGCTAGAAGAAATCAGAGAAGCCATGGGAATTTTGATGGATTTGATAATGTTTATGTTAGAGGAAATAAACTAGAAATTATGCAGCAGAAGAATGGAAGCAGTACTAGATAGTCCTGGATCAAATAGCTAAGAACTTGACTCTTGGTCTGAATAGAGCTCTAGACTTCTTCTGTTAACTTTGGAAGATTGCAGTTTCCTTCTGTGTAATTTTTAATTTTGCATGTAACACCTTCTAGAGAAGAGGCTCAATCACTGAAGATGGGTGATGAGAAGAGGGTTTTATTGCTCGGATCTGGCTATGTTTCTGGCCCTGTGCTTGAATATCTCACTAGAGATTCCAACATTGACATCACAGTTGGTATGTAAGAATTTGTTTTCCTTTCAGTATTATGACTTACTGAAGCATGTGGCAGAACCCTTCTCATTAATGATAAATGGATGTGGTTCTGAGAAGAGATAAAGAAAATCTTTGTTATTATGAACAGCATAAAAGGATTTTGTAGCTTTGTAAGCATTTGAATTTACATAATTGATTTCAAAATGCCATAGCTGTGTTAAAAGTTAACTGTTTTCATGTGTAACCTATAGGGAAATTAGAAGATTTTTTTCTTTCTAACCTGCTTTGGGCTCAGGATTGGTTTTGTAGATAGTCAATCACTTTGTTGGTGTTTGGCTATGTTTTCAGCCTCACACAACAAGAATATGAATGTGTTTTTACAGACATCTGTGTGAGTGAAGTATCTGTTTTTCTTACAATGGGTGTTATAATGGTAAAACTTCAGACCCTGACTTTCCCATGAGCACCAAATGCCTACTTGTTTATTCCTCTGTTTTGGTTTTATCTGTAGCAATATTTCAGGCTGGGCATCTCAGTAATCTTTTTCTGTACCCTTAATGATGACTTTACCCTAATTCTGGACTTCAGATTTAAAACACAGGCTCTTTTGCCTTATTGCCTGAAAGATACTTTGCTGGGAAGTGGTTTCCCTTAAAAGTGTTGTTGCTGATGGTTGTTGTTGTTGTTATTGTTTTGATTTTTTTTTTTTCCTTCATGCTACTTTCATACTTGGCTGCATTTGCTACCCTTTATGGTGATAACCGTAGTACTTTTAATCTCTGGGAAAAGATTTCCTAGGAAGAAGAGGGGAAATATAGGAAAGCTGCACCCTTTTTTATGAGCACTACCTGAGGTGGTGAAGAGGGAAGGATTATAGCAAAGTGCAGTGCCAGTCCCTTGTCACTACAGAGGTTGCATCCACTACCCTCAGTGCAGTAACAGGAAGGTGAACCAGGTGAACTGGAAGATTTGTTTTGCCAGGCACTGAACAAACATAGCCTCTTATCTGGGTAGCTTAAAACATGCAGTTTCTACAGCACACACACACAAATAGCACAGAAGGAAAGAGACACGAAGATATTACTTGTTTAATATTTGACAGCAGGCAAGTAGGTGCAGAAAACACAAAATGCACATCACAGTACCATGTTTGGTTTCCTACTGTTAGGCTACACCACTTGAAATCCAGATGATGAAAACTTTAATTGGGAAACCTTCATGTAATCAACTTCTTTTTGTTTGAATTTAGAGATGATTTTGCCTTGCTCTTTTCCCTTGGCACAATTTGATTTTTAGGTATAAAGAATAATCTTCTGGTAATGTTCATTTCTCACTGACTGGAAAGGCCAAAAGGAAATAAAACCCTAACTTAGAGGCACAGATGCTTTTAATTCTCCATAAGCTTGTTCCCTGCCTGCTGCCTTCTTTGACTGTTCATTTTTCCTGGCTGTGTTCTCTGGTTTGTGCTGGCAGCATGGTGAGCAGGGAAAGGAAATTAGTCAGATGTAGCAAAAACTGGTTGTGTTACTGTGGTTCTCTTTTTCAGTTCTGCTTTCCTCATAATAGTAAGTGCTGGTGCCTTTTTAATTTCCCAGAAGCCTGTGCCCCACATGCTGTCTTCTTTGGCCACTCATTTTCTTGTTCTCTCTGGCTTGTGCTGGCAGCATGATGAGCTGGAGTGGGAAACCAGTCAGAGGTGGCAAATACTGGTGGTGTTATTGTGGATCTCTTTCATTTCTGCTTCCTTTATAATGGTAGTTAAGTGTAGGAAGGTATAGTCTGGGTTTATTCCATTTAGTTATAATATGGTGTTTGGGATTGGGAGGACTAAGCCTACTCACACTTGACCGAAGCTAAAGCTTAATGTTTCTGTCTTTATCATGTTAAAAATGGTGATTGATGTGAATTGGTTTTTGCCTTAAGCTATTAAGCTGTTCTTGACTGTAAATAGGAATTCTGTTAAAGTGCATTGAAAGAGGGTTTCAAAATATTTCTTTTTAAATGTGAAGAATGAGGGATTGAGTAAGTTTTTTCAGTTTTTCTGAACTAGTTTGTTTACTAAATGCCTGATTTTTCTTCACTAGTTAATGAAGGAAGACATGCATACAACTGTTTCTCTTTGTAAATATGCACAATTATACATGGGTGTGGTTTGGACTTACCTTCATCTATAGGTAACAGTTTATTGTTTTACTTTTAAAACAGTATCTGTCATGAAGGATCAACTTGAACAATTGACAAAGAAGTACAGAAATGTTACTCCAGTTCATATGGATGTCCTTATGCATGAGGAAAAGCTGTCCTCTTTGGTGAAAAAACATGACCTTGTGATCAGGTCAGATTTCTATGTAAAACATGATAGGCTCAACCCTAAGTCGTGCTGCTTCTTTCTCCTAGTTGATTGACCTAAATCAACGCATAAATCTCTTTTTTAATGGCCAAGATGTGGGGTCGTATTTGTGTATGTAAGTAGTTGTAACTGGCTGCTCCCTTCTTGTGTAGCGGGACATCAGAACTTTAAAAGGGGTTTTGACTTCTTCAGAAGTGTTCCCCGTTTAGGTGGACTCCCTTGTTAATGTGAAGGGTCAGTTGCATCCACAAGCTTATGTGTCCCTGGGATCAAATTTTCATGTTCACAAGATGAGGCAAAATTCTGACATCATGGTAATTTCTTCTGAATATCCCATTAAGAACTCATTCCAGATATTGATACAGGGAAGGAACTTCATAGTCCTTGCCATTTTGTTTCTTTTGCCATGGTTGTCAAGAATGTTGAATCTGTTCCATGTAGAGCATGCTTTTCACAAAGTAGTTCAGCAAGATCTTTGTAATGCAAGCTTTCTCAAGGACGATTTTGCAGTTTTGCATTTTCTAAACCTCCAGCATGCTTTTTTTAGAAGATGTCTTTGGAAAGAGGTCAGTGGTTTGTGGTTTACAGAGAAGTGTGACAAAAGATGCTGTCTCAAGAATGACTCCCCTATTGTTCAGTACCCTGTTCTGAGTGCGAACAACAGTGCTGTCCTGATAGGGTAGTGTTTCACTTTCATAGGTATGGAACTGCTCAGGGCAGGGCAGGTATGGCTGTTTTTTTGAGCTATTACTTGAGCTCTTTTGTATGCATTCAGAAAAACATTTGAAGAGTCGTTCCAGTTACAGGATAAGTAACTAGTTGAATTTTGATGTTGCATGATTCTCCTTCATTTGTAGTTTGCTGCCTTATTCAGCACATCCTTTTGTTGCTAAGAAATGTATTGATAACAAAGTGAACTTGGTAACAGCCAGCTACTTAACACCAGCCATGAAAGAACTTCAGGAGAGGTAAGTGTGAAAGTAGAATCTCCCTGGTGTTGCTTCCTTAACATGTTATCTGAATATTTTGCAGTCTGTTACACCTGCAACACTTATTGTGAATTACTGCTTTCTGAATTCTTTCTGCTTCTCTTTCTGTGACAGAGGACCAAGTAACTTTCCCAAAGGTGCATGTTGCAGTGGGGCAATGAGTGCATATACCAACCCGGTTAGACTAATGCTCTAAATAATGGAATGTATTTTCCTGCCTGTGTCATCCTATTTCATGTTAATGTGCCTTTTCCTCTTCCTTCAGGCCTGTTAAGATATTTGAGCTGGGCTGATACTCAAGCTGGGTAGCTGTGCTGTCTTATTCTCCCAGCAAGCTTGTTTGTCATCCTTTACCTTCTCCCAGTAAAAACTCATTCTTGGCTTATATATCTGCAGTTATCTTCTTCATGCTCTTCTTTTGGACACACCCACTGTATAATTTTCAAATTGGTGACAACTCTAACTGCTCCATTGTTGTCCTGCTTACTATATGCTTGGAAGTTGTTTTAAGCATGGAGCTTCATCTAGGTTCTCCTCTGAGTCACTGTACTGGAAAATCTGAAGTGCATTCAAGTGAAGAATTGTATGTGCCGTGTCTTTACAGAAAATAAACCAGGAAAAACTAGACTGGTTTTGCAGTGTTGCAGAAAGTGAGGGATATTTAGGGGGCACTCCTGCCATTCTTATTGAGAATATAGCATGCTCTCAAGAAAAAAAAAAAAATAGAAGGGCACTTCTCATTTGTCAAAAGACAAACTGATTTTGAAAAGAAAATGAATCCTCAGTTTGTGGTGATAAGTGAACTTCTCTAGGACACGTAGGCAACTATTAGGAAAAAAAACCCAAATACTTGTAATTTTGGAAAGCAGGCCTTTTAATCTCTCTTCCTTATAAGAGCTGTTTAGGGCAATTGCCTAGCTCTGTGCTGCCCTCTGCATTACTACCTTCCTGTATTATAACACTGTCCAGGAGATTGTGGGATATGGAGTAGCTGGTAGAAATCTCTTTTTCCTCTAGCACCTAGGTGCAGAGAAGTAAGAGAAACAAAGGTTAGAAGGGTTTTAGATGGTGGTCACCTTTCAGAGTTTAATGTCTGCTTTTGTTTCTTTATTCCCACAAACTGCAGACAGAGCTCACAATTTACTGTGTTGGAGAAGGTTTATTGGGCAGATTGGACAGATTTACAGAATAAAAGGCCAGTAATAGTAAATATTCTGATGTCTCTGTATTTCTATTATTTTTAGTGTAGAAGCTGCTGGTATTACTGTTATCAGTGAAATGGGCTTGGATCCTGGTCTTGATCACATGCTAGCAATGGAATGTATTGACAAGGCGAAAGAAGTTGGTGCTACGGTAAGGTTAGCGGGTAGTGAGTGGTTCTCAAGATTACACAAGTAAAGTTGTTCTTTTAACACCATGCAGGTTTTGAGCATGTCACTGATGTGTAACACTACGGACATTTTACTTTTTTGATGCTTTGAATTTCATAGCTACTAATTGACTTGGCGAGACCATCAACTACGATGGCCTTGCCCCAGTGTATCTTTTGGTTTCCTCTCCTTCACAGGGAGTGCCTGCAGTCTCCCCCTCCCCACTGTAGATCCTTCTGATCAGGCCCATTTGGGGGTAATAGAAACAGAAATTTTAAGAACTGGTGGGGATTCTGCAAGGCAGATTTCTATGCATCCTGATCTGTCTTCTCTTCATTGTTTCTTTCCTGTGAATAAATCTGACAGGTTGTATCGTACACTTCTTTCTGCGGTGGCCTACCTGCTCCAGAGCACTCTGACAATCCTCTGAGATACAAGTTCAGCTGGAGTCCACAAGGAGTGTTGCTGAATACAGTTCAGTCTGCTACGTATTTAAAAGATGGAGAGGTGAAGTAATGGGAAAATTTTCATTTAAAACCAGACAAAAACCATGGTACTTGGCTAAGGAAGGAATTGGAAATTGTAAGATGCTATGTTTACTTTCAAGCCAGTGGCAGTCAGTTGCCTAAGCCAGTTGCATTAGTCCTATGTTTGGAGCAAGAAGATACCTGGCTGCTGCCAGCTTAATTCTTACTTACTATGTAGAAACTGATTGCCAGGAAGGAATTTGTTCTAAAGAATAAAGCACTGGATTTGAGTTGGTTTTTCTGGGTTCGACTTCCATTCCTGTTAGGTGTTGCTTTTGCTACAAAATTGCCCTGTCTTTGGTCCTTTGGAGAGTGCTTTTCTATCTAGTTGTGTTCATAAATCAAACAGCTTAATCTTGTACTTGCACAATGCATAGAACAACTCTTGATTCCTTTTCCTTTTGGTGCAATGTGTAATACCAATAATCCACTGAGTGGGTTTTGTGAAATGCCTTTTGGTCTATTTTACAGAAGCTCTGTTTTGCTGTTTGTGCAGGAGTCATTAGACTTAACCTCACAAACGTCTCTGCTTCTGTTTTATGTAAACATTGTAATTGATTTGTGCAAAGCTATTGCAAGCCATTATCACATTTCTTCTTTCCAGCACTATCTATTTCCACTGTCACTTGCTCAGAGCAGTTACTGCAATTGTCAAGGAGACTGCCTTGTATAACCACTGTAAAGTTTAGCTAATTACCTAGAACTCTTTGATCTGCAAAACTTAGAAGTCTTTTGAAATGTAATCTTTTATGTTTTATGACATTTTGGTGCTTTACTGTTCTTATGGAAGTAAGAAAGGAGAAATTCAGGTATTGTACGTTAGATCATTATTTAAAAAGCAATGAAGTAAAAGCTTCAGATGAGAAGTGTTCTTGGAAAATGTTAAAATATTTCTAATTTAATTCTGGTCTGGTTCACCCATCGCTAGGAAAAATTAGATCATGCATATGAATGAGTCATTATGAGAGCACTAGATGAGTTTGTCAGTAAATCCCACAATTTTTCCTCCTTGCCATTAAATGCTTAGGTCTTTGACCATTGTGTAGTATTCTTTCACACACCTGTCTTGCATGGAAAATGCAACATCTTTTGGCATTGCTGCAGGCTTCACAGCTTTAGTATTTCTTCTATAAGTAAACCTTGCCCCTTTGCTCAGAAGTCAGAAAATTAGTTTTTATTGATGCTGCATAGTAGATCTGGGCTTTAGCTGCTTGAAAGAAGCCGGGTTCAAGGCTGTGATTGGGAGTGGTAAGAGATCTAGTCACCCATTGTTTGTTTTTTTTTTCTTTCCAAGTTGCTTTGTAGCTTCAAGTAAAGATACACATGGGAAGTAATTTTATATCCATGTGGTATCACTTGATTTATTTTAATCTTTAAGCAAAAAGGAACAAACACCCATTGTTCTTTTTATATCTGCCTTCTCTCCCATATGAAAAACACCAAATAAAACCTAAGCAAGATAACAAATTATTTGACCAAAAAGCAGATAACTCATAAGTAGAATCTCCCATCACACTGGTGCTATTAGGGATATGCTCCAAAAAATTAATGTATGGGAATCTGCCATTTTAATGTAAGTGCAGCAGGAATTAACTGTGTTTGAGAAGAACGTGGCTTGTTTTAGCCTTTAGATTAGTAAAGGCTGACACATTGCATGCTCTTCCTGCACCAGATATGATTAAATGGCTTGGGCAACTGCTTTATTTAGACTGGGCCTTTGTTTGCACTCGGAAGGCCAAACATGTTTTTCCTGTTTTTGAGTGTACTTTATCTTTTCAGTTCTAAAATAAGTTGAATACAACTGCACAAAAATAATATTTGCTGTTCTTTCACAAACTTTAGATTATCAATATTCCACCTGGAGGAGCAGTTACTGGATTCTGTTACTCCAATGGATTTTTTCCCAGGATTAAACCTTGAAGGTTTTCCTAATAGAGACAGTACAAAATATGCTGAGCCATATGGTATTCAGACAGCTCGCACTTTACTGAGAGGCACCTTAAGATATAAAGTAAGTTGTTGGTGTTATTGTTAGTAATTACTGTTTTCCCCAAGTGATGAATGTTCTAATTTAAACAAAAATGTGTATTTAAAACTTAGCATTTTATAGGCTTGCACTTGCTATTTATGAGCTCCCCATTATTCCAGATGAGAGACAACTGAAAGCAGTTATCTAATTTTTATTTTACTGTAACTTTATCTGATGTATTTAACAGGTATTTGTTGCAAAATGGAAAAATAGTTTTATTTGTTTTAGACAGTTGGTCAGTTGTCTTGCATGGTCTGTGTTTCCTCTTTTTATTCTGGCTCTATATCTGGTTTCAGATCAATAGATTTAAAAAATGAAATAATTCTGTTTTGTTTTATTCCTGTGAAAAGCATAATGTAAAAATCTTACAGAAAATTATGATTTTCCATCAATTTGAGAAAGCTTTTTATTAAGTAATTAGAAATCTGAAATTTGAGAAGCTTTATAATTTTGGTCAGCTAAGTAAAACGTTAAGAGATAAATGTGTTTTCCTTCTAACTGATCGAGTTATTTAATTTCATTTGTTAGATGTACAAAGCAGAATCAAAACAAATTATTTTTTTCTTTCAGATTTTCTTTCTTTTCTTTCTTTTTTTTTTTTTTTTTTTTCAGTTGATATACATTAAGAAGGAATGAACATAAAACCATATTGAAGTTTTGAAAAAGCTTTTATGGATGTTGTATAATGTCTGTTAAGGTTTATGCAGGGTGTAAGTTATTGCTATTTGTCCATAGCTTGAGGAAGGTGTATGTCCTTTTTATCTTCCTCTGTTGCAATACAACAGGATATTTTCTGTGTTTCTGGGAAGGAGGCTTGCTTAGAAAAAGGCATGGAAGAAGATGGAAGGCCAGTATGGGGGAGAAAGGGTTATAAATTGCAATAGCTCTCTTTTTGTCAGTCTAGATACAATCTCTTTTTCAGAAGGTAAAAATATTTGAGAGGCGTCTATCTCTTCTTGGAATCCTAATATAACAATATCTATTCTTCCATTTTGGTGCCTGGTAAAACTTTCTTCTTTTGTGTGCTAGCTCAAGGAACTGCAAAAATGTCAGGGTGCCAACTAAGTGGTTGTCAGTGTGCTGCAAGAATGCTGTTTCTGTGGTTCGTGCCGTTTCCTTAACCCCCCACAGCAGGGGTTGTTTGGGCTGGGGTGATGGTAGGGTTGTGGGGAAGGGCTTACCATACCTCTGCCTGCATGGTTCTGACGTGCCAGCAGAGTGCTGAGCAGGACAGAAACTTGTGTTGGCCCTTTGCACATGCTGCTGTGCTGCAGAGCAGAAACCAATATCTTCACTGAGGAGGCAATCTCCTAAAAGTGCCTTTTAGAGATTAAATTTACATAGCTTTCATTTTAAAAAGAGGTGTCACACAGAAGGATGTCACTTCAAGGCCATTTAGGCTGATAAACTAGTGCTCATGGGAGTGACTCCTAATTCAATTACTAGTCTTTCAGGGGCTTTATTTCCTTCCTTCTGCTCTTTTAGTGTTTCTAGTCACTTGCATGTAAGTGCTCTCAGGTATGCAGCAGCTGTGTGGGAATGTTAATGACATACAAACAAAAGTAAGCAGAAATCAGTTGAGAATTTTATTGTGCAGCCTAATGGAACCTTTGCCGTTCCTTTTAAACCATTCTTCTTCCTTGTCTGTCTGATATTCCTGAAGATGAGAAATAAGCACACGGGATTCTTACCTTTAAAGCAGCCTGTGTGGTGTCCACACAATCCCAGTGGTGTGAAACTGGGTGAACAGGGTTCTGCGTTGTGCTCTGTGTATTCAGTAGTTTGTTTATGGGCCAGCTGGCTGATACAACCTGATAGTGATGGGCTGGGATTTCAACTAGGGCTGGCCAGCTGAGTCCTTTATCTCAGCAGCCAATGGTACTTGCTGTGGAAGTATTGATGACAGAATAAGCCATTAAAAAAGATATTGAAAAGTGGGCAAGGGGTGGAGAGGAGCTAGGGAAGACAGATTTGTGGCAGTAACCTCACTAGCATCAGGTTAATTGTGGCTGACTTTCCAATAGAACAATGCTTAGCTGCCACGGTTATGTCTATCACTACATTCACACCAAGGAGAAATACCTCAGTTTCAAGCAATTAATATATTTAATGGTGTTATTCTTTTATTTCAGGGATACTCCAGAACTATGGGGGGCTTTGTAAAACTAGGATTAATTAACCCAGATCCTTATCCTTTGCTAAGCTCAACTACATCACCTCTGACCTGGGTGAGTTACTCTGCTTAATCTGCCTTTCCTCTGTTTTATTGCTAGACTTGGGTGTACTTAGCAATCAGAATCTTGTATTGTGTCTTCATCTTTGATTATTTTCCTGGAAATTAGGAAGGCTCTCTTCAGCAGGAATGGAATAAGTTGCTGAAACAGGTTTCCTGATAGATTCTGGAGTGTCTGACGTTGGAGGCTTTCAGGCCTCAGCTAGACAAAGCCTTGGCCATATTTTTTTGAATTGTCTTTTTTGTTAGTCACAGTCTAGACCTCAGTGTTCTGAGTTTGCAGTGTCCATATTGTTACTGGCTCATGATCTTCAGTGTAAAAGTATTTTTTAGGGCAGCAAGAAGTAATAGATTGTGCATAAAGGAGTATATTATCTTTTTTTTTCTATTGAAATTCTGTACAAGCATTTTTTTTTTCTTCTGTTATCCTGCTTTTCTGTCTTGATTTTGAGTGCCTTACTTAAACTTTATCTCAGCCAAGAGATGACATTGATGTGCTGCTGTTACATTTGATAATTAACATTTTCTCTCTGTGGACAAGCAGGATATTTCATATTTCAGTATGGGGTGAAGAGAGCTGAAGAATGTCTTGTGTGTTCTCAGAACCAAGAAAGCAGAAGTTGAAGAGGCCACGGTCTTGCTTGTCTCTGACAAAAATATAGTATTGGGAAGATGAGCAAATTCCAAGAGTTATTGCGTGGCCATATGGAAATAAGTTTTTTTTTTTTTTTTTTAATTTTGACAGTATTTTTGTCTACTTTCAATTTTAGAGTTGATATTTTCAAGTTTTCTTTTTAAAGATGTCTGGAATTTCCAGTTCTTCTAGTCTCAATGAATAAGTATAGAGTGTTATATAATCTGTAAAAATAGCTATAAACTCATTATTCTCACTGCAAACATTTTTTAGTGATGTTTTTACATCTTGGTAGTTTCCCTTTATCTATTCTGTCAGGGAAGTAGAAGAGATGGGCTAACGTGAGCTTGCAGACTCTGCTGTTCTTGCTTATTTCATATTTTGCTCATAGTTCTTTTTATTATCCAACTTACTGTGAATGAAGCAAGCAATAATTAGCATTTAGGTGGCACAAAATGGCCTTCAGATATGCACAAGTATAATGAGAAATTGCTTTGGTAATACTCACCGGATTGCCAGAGCCTTGTTCTTCTTGTTGGTGTGTTTTCTTCCTTTTGAAAGGGATATTCTCCTTTTCTAGATAACTGAAAGATGTCCTATCTCTAGGTTTTCACTCTGTCAGTCCCCAAGTGGCTTCTCTTTCATCTTAATATTTTCCTAGTGTTCCTTGTTTATACAGGTTTCTGTGTTCTGTCTTTGCTGCCAAGGAAGGGATAAGACAAAAATGTAGGGGGAAGCAGCTGAGGGGTGGGGTACAAAGTCTTTTAGGAAAAGATAAGCCCTATTTTTACCTGCTGTGATTAAAATTCTCAGACTTTCTCACTTTCCCAGTACACATAAGCTGTCTTCTCAGAAGTTTTGAATTTTAACTAATCTTAATGGAGTAGTTGGTGCTCAAAACCTTGATTGAGATGGGGTGGGAACAGATGTCAGGCCTTCATGAACATTTTTTGTTTTCAAACAGAAAGAGCTCATGTGCAAACTGGTTGGAATTAAGTCACCTGCTGAGCAGCATGTTCTTAAAGAAGCTGTATTTAACAAACTGGAGAAGGACAAAAGTCAGATGGAAGCCATAGAATGGTAAAATATTCCAATGATTTTGAAAGTTTAAAAAGGAAGAAAAGAAATGTTTGCAATTCTAGCCATTTTGGTTCATGTTGAGACTGTTAAACTGGTATGCTGAACAACTGGAAATTAAAAAAAACTGAGATGAAACTGCTGATAGGCAATGATGTAAGACTGCCTCATTTCTTCTGCCAGGTTAGGTTTACTGGGAGATGAACTGGTTCCGGCAGCAGATTCCATTGTAGGGGCTCTTGCAAAGCACATGGAGATGAAGCTGCCCTTTGGTATGTGAGAAATACCTTTTCATTGTTTGAATGGAACAAGACAATATCTTTTATAAGCCTTAATTGGATTAGTTTGCTCACCTTCCTTCATTAATAAACCTTCATGATAGGTTTTTTAATGTATTGTGATGTTCCCTACTTTCCCAATTTATCCTTTTCTTTCCCTGTTACTCTTTTAGTTTGATAGTAGTATTCTGTCCTCCTTAACAGTCCTTGCCTCCAGTCACTTCCCTGATATACATGCTGTGTAGTGCCTGGCTCACCAGGAGCCTCATCTTGATGTGACTGAAATACAAGTAATGAATAGTTTGTGTACTTTTCTCTTAGGCACTGGAGAGAGAGATATGATTGTTATGAGAAGTGAAATAGGTCTCAGGCATCCTTCTGGCCATTTGGAAGACAAATTTATTGATCTGGTTGTCTATGGGGATAACAAAGGATATTCTGCAATGGCTAAAACAGTAGGATACCCTGCAGCTATTGCTGCTAAAATGGTTCTAGATGGTAAGTGGCTATTCCAATATCAGTTACAGTATTTCAGGCTGTTTCTTCCTGCCAGTAGAAAGTGAATATATAAGGTTTCCTAAGTATATTTATGTGTACTTTTTTTAATTTGTCAGACTCTTCCTGTCCTCTTTACAGGAATTTTTAATCTGCATGTTTAGATGTTCAGTGACAGCTCTTAATTTACTGCTTAATCCATAAAGGTTTTTAAGTTGTTTAATATTAAATGTTACACTAGTGTAAAGAAAACCTTTAGCATGATAAATTATAATTGATTATGCCACAGGGCTGAATGACTCATCAGTTTCCTGCACCTTGATCTGGCTGTGTCCAGCACAGCAACCTCCACCTTGCCCACAAAGACCCCACTGTGCAGCTGCCAAAGCCTTTTCAAATAAACCTGGTAGAGCACTAACACTGTTTTTTTAATGCCTTTATTTCAGGTGAAATCACTGCCAAAGGCATGGTCATACCTTTGACAAAGAATGTTTACGGGCCAATACTTGAACGTGTTCGGGCAGAAGGCATTATGTACAGTACTCGCAGCGTTATCAAACAGTGACTGAAAGCAGTGGATTTAATCAGGTTTTGGCTTTTTTTTGGTTCCTCCACCTCCCCTTTTAGAATCTCAGTTTGGACCAGCTAAAGGCAGCACCTGCCATTTCATACACAAATGTTGCCTTCCATAAAATCTGCCACCAAGCTTGATGTAGAAAGTGTAGATACTCTCAGATTGTGATATTTTTCTCTTAAAATTGTTAAGCTTTCATGTACATGTTTCAGCGTCAATCAGATCTTTCCTTATATCTTTTCTAAAATGTCTCAGAAGGATTTTTTTTTTTTTTTTTTTTTTTTGCTATTACAGTTTATCTTCTAAGCGTATAGGGTTATTATTGTGACAAATAAGAAAAATCTGTTAGTGGACTATTTTGTGGTGGAGAAGTCTGGGTAATGAACTCCATTGATGAAGTTTGATTGTTCATGTGGTAAAAATATTTTTTCAGAAAAACGGAGATGAACATGATACTTAAATTTTAACTCTGGTTGTCCCTTTCACTTTAGCAGTATTCCTAAAAGTTTTCACAATAAAAATATGCAAAAAATAGTTAAGAAATTCTGCACTACTAGCAAATAAGATCCTGTTAAATCTTGAAAATTTCAGTTCTTAAATATTTGAAACCTAGATCTTAATATTTTTAATCACTTTATGATGAATGTAAATTTAAATTAATTGGAGGAGGGAGGAAATTTAAAGCAAGCTTCCCGCCATACCCTTTCCTTTTGCAGCTTGGAGGCTGTTTGCAATATATTGATATACCTGCTGTTACATGTTGCCTTGTGCTGTGGAGAGAGCACATTAACATTTAGCTCTGCAGCTATGAAGGTCAGTCTGAAATACAACACAGTTACTGTGCTTAGAAGACGCTCCAAATGGCATGTTTACTCTTCCCACTTACACTGCGGGCCTCATTCAGGTTAAGTACTGTTACAAAGGGAATACATTGTATAGTATATCCAGCATGAAATGCACTAGGTTTAAGTTGCCACTTTTTGAGTTAGCTCCTGTCCTTCTGCTATCAGGGTTTTGAAGCATTCACTTGGGAATCTATGCCTCCTACTCAGTACAGTGCACTTTAGACTGATGGAGTTTGCCAGTGTACCAGCTCATTTGCTGCTGAGTGAGTAAACTGCAATTCTAGCTGCAGTTTAGCCACATCAGTCCAGAACTGAACTTTAGCCCAAATGCAGCTTCTCTGTAACATACGCCAATTGCCTCCTTTCATTTCAGAGCTGCTTCTCTGGCTTTTGCTTAGAGATTTCTATACCACTTTGCAAGTCTAAGCATGGCTTAGACTTTACCAGTCAGGTCTGTGAGATGCAATGCTTTGGGCAGGTTATATTTGAACTGGTACCTGTGCACCTGCCTAGAGCTTCCCTTTTCTAAAGCTGGGTACTGATGCAGGAAGCTGTCTGCTTTCAGCTTTGCTCAGAAACACATTTTGCTGATAAATGCACATCCTTTTCCTTCCTGAGAACCAGTCCTGTAATCACAGTTCTGAGAGGCTGGAATTCCGGGTGTTGTTTTGCATGGTAGGAAAAGCAGTCATAAAAATAATTCAAATTTTGATCTCCAGGTTTTGCTTCTCAGGATTTCTTTGTGCAGGTGCAATGAAGTAGCAACTAGTAGAGTTAGGTGAAAGGAGCCAAAGGGAGAAGGGAGAATGAAGGGCAGCGTGTTACTGTGAAAGGGAAGGAGTTTTTATACTGAACCAATACTTTTGTCATGTAATGTCAAATTTGGATTCTGTTAGAGTTCCATGGCTATATCACATAAAATCCTGTCTCCAAAAAGTTGTTTTGCTTCCCACTGACCTTACAGGCTGTTGGTCTGTTGCCTGGCTGGTAGATGCAGCTGGGGCAAGGATGGGACCTGCAATGAATGTTCTGCTCTCTGCTCCCTCCTCCTTCTCCAGGTAGATTAATGGCCTACAACTAAGGCTTAAAATTATACTTGTATCTGCTGATCACTTCCAGTCCACTGCTTGGTGAGATCAGGATTTTACTCAAGAATTCTCTGTTCCCTCCCTTAGCCCACAAATACACAACCACGGAGTTATTCCTCTCATATATGTGAATGCACCGTACTTGCTTTTCTGCCTGGGAAATGCAGTATGGGATGAAGATCACAATTTTTACAAGTATCTAATATTTTTGGAGCACTAAAGAATGAGCACTGCAGTGTTTTCATCAAGAAACACTGCTATTATTTTGGAAACATTTTATATTGGAATATATTTCTAATTCCCAGTGAAATGCTGCATTTCGTTTTCTATGTTTAGACTTAAGTGAATTTATTGCTCATCTTTTTGTATGAAGATTATACTTCTCAGTTCTCTTTGCATATTACTGGAAAGATAATTGTATCTTATACATGAGATTGCTTGAAAAATAAATCTGAAATCCTCTGTTTTGTTGTCATGTCATCTTTGCAGTCTAATAATATGTACCTGAATGGGATTTTGTTTTTCATATAGATGATTATCTCGAAAGGATGCCTACACATGGGCTTTTCTATGTGCATGAAATAGCTCTGCATACTTCTTGCTAGACTCACAGAAGACTCTTCAAGAATTGTTTAAACATGGCCTTGTATATATTTATATACATATATATAGGCATATCGGTATCTGGGTAATTTTCAGCTATAATCGCAAGAGATTTTTTTTTTTTTTTTGGCAGCACATTTTGTTCTTGGGCACAAGGACAACTACTGAAGTGGTAAGCTACAGAACAGTAGATGTATGATATCTCACTGTGCCCCAGGAAGGCATGGGACCTTGGTGTCTCAGCCTCTCTCAGCTGAAGGACCTTGCTCAGCTGAATACAAGGCTTGTGCTATCACTGCCTGTGCTGAAAGGCTCTTAAACTCTGTTCGCATTGGGCTTCAAGGAACAGAATGTTTTGCTGTGTATCTCTCATTTTTTCATTTTGGAATTTACGCTATTGTCAAATTTTCATGACATATAAGATCACAGTTTCCTTCTGAGATGTAGGTGCTTGAGCCCCATTACACTCAGACTGACTTCTTTGCCTCTGTGTTTCACACTCTCTCAGCCCCAGATATTCCTACAGGCGAGAATTATATCCCTTGGAGGGACTGGAGTGCAAAAGTGATGCTGCTGGAAAAGGGTGTGAGCTCATAGCAAAATAGCTGTTTATGGGAGGAGCAAAAATGGGCTCTAGTTGTGATTAGGCTGGAAAACTAAGAAGATGACAGGGAGAAAAAAAGAAATTTAGTGATTTAGTGATTAAGATTGTGAGTGTCTAGCTGATTAATCAAGTCAAATCTTAAATATATTCCTATTATACTACTGTGTACGGGTTGTGACTTTCCAGAAACAAAGATATTAATTCCATAAACCATAAGAATTCCATTCCATAGGAGGGTTTTTTCCCCTCACTTGTTTTTGCTTTGAAAGGAAGGAATGCAGTTTGAAATGGAGGGGAGTCAGACGTGATGTGACCAAATACTGTGAGAGACATTTCCTTCTTGTCCCTTTGAAACCCTAATCCACCAAAGCAGAAATCTGTGAGAAGTGGATGGTCAGACGTTGGCCTTGCTGCAGGGAAGTAGTAAAAACTAAGACTGTAACTTATTATACAGTCTTACTTATGAACTCAGTCTTACTTACAGTCTAACTTATGAACTCAGACCTAAGGTAGCAGCGGGGCCTTTGTTTCTGGTTTTAACCCCAATAAGACATTATTGCTCATCTCCCCCCCAGCTGTGCTTTGTTTATGCTTCAGAATGAGAGAGAAAGGAGTTTAACTTTGCTAAACTCATCTTGAAATAAGTATTTACCACAGAGCATTTCAACATTTCTAAGTTGCTCACATTATCCTGGGAAATAGCAAAGATCTGTGATGAGTTCACCACTTATTGCTGATTCTTGTGAAGTTTTTCCAAAGGTATTAGATCTCCACATCACAATCACTAAAAACTTGGTGATAGTAAATTACTTGTTATCTTCTTTATTTCTTTTTCAAACTCTCAACTCTTTTATGATTTCTTAGGAGGATCATCACTAATCACGTTTTCCCTGTCACACAGCTTACAGCTTTGTAAAGAAAAAAGCTTAACCCGATGCTTTTTATTAATATCTTACTTTTTGCCAGAGATACATAACATCTTCTCCACACTTGACCCAGTTTGAATAGGCAGGCTGTATGTCTTTTGAGTCTGTAGCTTGGATTATAAGAAAAAAATTAATTAGAATATGGTCTTTGTCTGAGAGAGGAACTGACACGCATTTATTAAAATCTGTAATCCATCACAGTTGAAGATTATAGAAGATTTTTTATGATTCTTATTTTTTTTTTGTAGATCAGAACCAATATGTGTGAGTAAAGAGATTATCTTAAGCACTTATGTTTTAAATAACTTGTCAGCATGGTAAGATGATGAATGTGATTACAAACATCTCTGGAAGAAACTTTGAATGACAGCTATTCCTTGGATTACAATTTTTAAATGTCTGCAAAACATTTAGTTTGAAAGGAACAGTTATTTCAAGATGGAATTTTAGAAAGGAGGATTCCTTTTTTGCTTTTGGTCCATAGATGCTTGAAAAAACATAATAGAATTAATTGGCTGAAAAATTACTTTGTATATACAACTATACAAAACTGTAAATACATTAGCAGAAGATAACTTCATACTTGTTATTTGATATGTCAGGCAACAAGCCAGTTTTCCAGTAGAAAAGGCTGAAGAACTAGCACACGAGATGCTAATGTGGTGAAGTGCAGAAGTATAGTATCTGCTGATAAGGTTATAGAATATGATTTGCTGTTGGCCAAAAAATCACAATTAATATTTATGGTATGTACACCCTTAGAGATTAGGATATCAAAAACTTATTCTATGATTTTTGAATAAGAAAGGGGAAGTATATAATATTGCTGTCCTTGTTAGCCTACATGTGCAAATGGAGTCTATCATCAAATCTGAATGCTACAGAGGAAGCAATAAAGAGTCCTCAGGCCATCTAAAAAAAAAAAATCCCTGTCTCAAAGCACAACCATTACATATCTTTGTATGCACCAAATTTGTGCCTGAACACTGTGAAAAATGTTTTTGTGTAATTCTTAAAAGAACGTGCATCATTTGGGGCAATGCACCTGTACATTTTTCACTCCTGTCAACCCCCAAACTCTGCAATTTAAAGTATTTCTAGATCCAATTAATCAAAAGCATTTATCTCAACTAGGGGTACATTTCAGGTTTGCTTGCACTTAGGAATCCTATCTCAGTCCTCTCTTCCTGAACTTCAGAATTATCATATTTGTGATCATGGCAAGGTCCACAGGAAAAAAAAAAAAAAAAAAAAAAAAAAAAAAAAAAGAAAAAAAAGAAAGGTGTAAAACCAAATAAAAATGTTTTAGCCCAGAAAAGTAGGCTGAGCTACCTGCACAGATCCTGAGAAACTTGCTAGAGAGAGCAAGGATGAGCAGCTGACAGGAGTTAGGAAGTGTGCCATAAAGTCTGGTGGTGCTACACAGGCAGTTAGGCAGTTCATGGGAAGCTATGTGAAGGAAGGCCAAGCTCTAATGGATACCTTTTGGAAATAAAAGCTTGTGAGGTAAGAAATACCAGGGAAGTTGATAATACCATTGCACTGAGATGATCTAAGTAGCAGCATCTGAGATTTCACATTTGGGTATGGGGTAGCAAAGCTAAGACCTGTGAAAGTAATTAGGTAAGAAATTTTTACCTGCAAAGAGATAGACAAGGTTAGAGAAACAGAGGCACTAAGGAGAACAGGGAAATAATAGACACAGGAACAAGGAGAGAAGAGGAGTAAAAGGTGCTTGCATGTGTATGTGCTGGCTGCTGGCCAGTACCTTTGCCCATTCATGCCCTGTGTCTGACCATGGAACTCTGTCCTGCCTCCTTCTTAAATCCTAGTGTATTCTCTGTGTCATGAACCCTATTTCTACCATCCTGTGTGTGTATGCACATGTCTCCCTGTGTGGAATGTGTACACTACACGTTCCCTGGCTGGACCTGCACAGGGATGTTGAGCTGATGGGGAATCATCCTGCATGCATCTCTGGTGGATGGGGAAAGGGAAACCTCCAGGGTCCTGAATTAAATGGATTCACCCACTCCATAACCTCTGCGACTGCCTGTGGCTATAAAGAGAAGTGGTCAAAGGTTGAAGAATTCAAGCAACACTAATATTTTTTATATGGTTTTATAACCCCCCCTATGTTACATGATTTAGATGACTTTGACTGGTCCCTTCCAACCTTACACCAACACTGTGATTCAGTGATACAATGTTTTTTCTGTATGATTATTTGTCTTTAAAAAAAAAGAGAGTAAAAGCATTAAAGCATCTGCCTCACTGTTAGCTATTTTGACATTCTATGCCTCCACGTCTAGGACCTTCACATTCATTTCATCTATCAATAGTATGAGGATTCTTTAAAGATTCTGCTGTTTAGATTCCTCTCAATCTAACTTTATTTTGGCTTTGTTGCAGCTCCACCTGTCCTCAATCCCACACTGCTGAGGAGGTCTAGGTCCATCTGCTGACACAATGAGCTCTCTTACACATGCCTATTCTAGGAATCAGTCAACTAAAACTAAATCAAGCTCACATCAGGCTCCTCTTTTCCCACGCTTAGTTTTCACCTTAGAGAGGGTCCATTATTTTATGTGTCCATATATTTAATTATATTATATTATTTTCAACTCCAGAACAGTATTTCTGCTCTTAATATTTCTACATAGCAACTGTATATACTGTATAAAGTGAGAAAATAGTTAGTCTTGTTGCCCACCCTAGTTTTAACAAACATTTTACTCTGCTCCAGGCTCCTCCAGCCCCTCGGTGGTGCAACTTTCAGTACAATCAGTATCTTTTGTCACCAACTCTGAAGATTACAAAAAATGATTGAGGCCAATTTGAAACATTTTGCTTTTGTTCTTGCAGAGACTGCTTTATTGCTTCCCAGAGTTTGGCTGTTGCCTTGCCGAAGGAGGCAGCAAAGAGCTCAGCATCCGAATGAATGGTCTGAAGCCAAACCAGCAGAGAGGTGTCTTGGGAGAGGGGCAGCTCAGGCGACCGGGACACCTGGGGCAGCCCATTAACACGTGGGCAAGCAGACTGGGAGATGTGGGAGGAGATGATAAAAAAGAAGCTCATGTGGACACTGGTATGGGTAGAAGCAGAGATTAAAAAAACACAGAAGTTTTCTATAACTGTCTGCTGAACTTGTGGATTCCATAGGAAGAGCAGCTGTCTGCAGATCAGCCTTAAGTCTTGTTCTTGTAAGTAAAAGCTCCCCTGCATGACAGTGCAGACTGTTCACGAGGAAGACTACTAAGCACAGACTGGAATATTTGTATTTATTTTTGCAATACCAGGGTAAAAACAATTTATCAATGCCAAGTACAGTGTTAGTCTCATAAAAAGTTTTCATTTCAAAACAAATGATTTCTAGTTCCCACAAAAAGTTAAAATCACATGCAGCTATATGAAGGTAAACGGCTTAAGATGAACAATTATATATCAGAAGACTTTGTTAAAGTAAAAACATACTGACTATGTTATCTTAACAAGGCAATTACACAGAACTAGAAAACTGACTCTGTAGTAAAATATAAAAATCTACAATTATAAATATAAATTTGGTCCATGGATCACTACAGAAGTAGCAGTATTTACAGTAAGTATCAGATTACTATTCTAAATATCTAATTGAAGTCTTAAAATGTTGAACGTTATGTAGAACAGTATTTTATTTACATTCTACTATATTAAAAGTTGCATTTCTAGCAAATGTAAATTGTTATAAATACAGTAAATAAACCAAATACTAAACCCATGACATGTTTGTAGTTGAGGATTCCCTAACATCTATAAATATGGTAACTTTAAGTTAAAAGTAAAGCCAGATAAATCAAAAAAACTAATACTGAAAAAACATACCACAATTCAATTATTAGAAACACTGTAAAAGTCAATGTATTACAATAAATCTTTCAAGAAAAGGCACACATTGTTAATGATAAAAGTTCCACAGTAAAGTCGTATATAACAGAAATTACTTGGTTTGAGCAACAGTTGGGGTCTGGTTATATATATACTGACTGGACAGATTTTCCCCAACCCAAGTATAAAACTGAAAATAATAATGGTAAACTGCAGGTATGATTGGTGTGTGCAGTGATGTGTATGTTCGATTTGATGTGCTAATTAAACTAAGGATTCTAAACTTTCAGCTGCATTTCCGTCAGGTAAAGCTGAGCCATTACTGTCCATAGATGCTGAAGGGTTTTCTTCTTGTCTTGTGCTGACAAGGCTGAGAATAGCTTTGTAGAGAAACTGGTACTGTTCCTGGAGAAGAAAAGGGGATACACTCAGGATGTTGTCAAAAATAGTTATCTTGTGACACTATTTCCCAATATTAATGAATGGCTGATGTGTCAGTCCCTTAATGTACTGTGCTCCAGAATTTATTGTGTTACTTAGCAGCTTTATTATTTTCTGACTAATGGCTCCCCCGTACACAATGTAAAGCACAACATTAGGGAACACAGTAAAGGTAGGGGAGAAAACTGTATTTTAAAAGAAATATTATATGCTGAATCTGATCCTTGCTAAAGTCAATTGCAAATTTTGGGACAGGATTACAGTTACTGTTTGTCTGTTGATTTTTTTTTCTCATTTTTTTCTCATATGAATTCTTTCCAGGAAGATTTCTTTTTCTACAGCACCTCTGGAAGACAGTTTTGATTAATTCATGCAGAAACTAAAATGCAAATAGTTCAGTAATGTTGCCCTAAGATCTAAGCATGCTTATAGTGTGACATATAGGGTAAAAAATGTGCACATTTTGCTTATTACTTACGATGTCTGTAAAGATTCCAGGCCTCATCAGATTTATCATCTTTGCTACGTGGTAAACATCCACTGAATTCTCATTTTCCAGTTGATGCATCAGAGTTGTTAGTGCACAGAAAGTGCCTGCTGTCACCCCTCCATGCCTTTTTAAAGTAAAAGAAAACAAAACTCTATAAACTGGGTCAGGTTTAACAGCTGGAGAAAATACAAATTCTGGGGCAAACTGGTAAGATGAATTTCTGTAATGTGATGTTTTCAATATCTGAAACAGGTCTATCCAGCACTGGCTTAAAAAAACTTTCACAGCAACTGGCTACAACTTCTTAGACTTATTTCTATATAGACCTCTACTACCAAATGCTGAAGGCTTTGTGTCCTTCAGTGTTTCAACATTCTATTATTTTTTGCCATTATTGGACAGCTGGAGAAGGGTATGGTGCCTCATCTAAACAGTTAATGCTTTTAAAGTAAAAGGCAATGAAGTCTTAACTGACTTCCCCTCTAGTGACCTACCTGATAACCATCTAGAGTATCAAAATAATAAAAGTGAAATGAAGTATGATAAAATAAAAATGTTTCTCTTATTGATGCAGCTGGAACAGAAGCATCACCACTATTGTTAAGTGCAGACTTTGTGCCTTGTTTCAGCAGCTTTCACTCAGAGAAAGGATGGTTCTACAGAAAAACATCAAAACAAACAGAAAAGTGTGGTTCTTACTCATCATGTACAATCATAGGCCCATCACGGTTGGAAGCTTCCTCTTTGATGATGCTGATCAGTTCAAAAGTTTTACTAATGGGACTATCAGGATTTGGCCATTTTGGACACTGAAAATGCCTCACTTCAAGTACATAGTCATCCTAAATGATTAAAAAAAAACCAAGCAAAAAACCCAATAAATCAATTTTGAAAAAGATTGACTTCCTTTCTTCTTTTCCTTCACCTTGTTCCAGCTCCAAATGCAGAACCCCACTGCTGTGGAGGCTGGACTACCCTATTCCCCATGTCATCATACTACCTTATAGACATTACTCCCTCCATGGATATTGCTAGGGCACAGATAGTTTTTCATTCATTTACCATCAAAAATGTAGAAAAGTGTGAGCATTATCTTAAAAAAAATCAAGTCCTGAGTTATATGTTTATGACAGTATTACCTGTGTAGCTTCCAAAATGAAGTCTTGGATTATGAGTTTCTCCTCATTAGACAGACACTTGTGTTCTTCAGCAATCATAGTGACTTTGAAACTCTCACAGTTTATAGGCTCATCCTTGTTTGGCCAGTACACAAATTCATCTTCAGCCTCCAGGAAAAAAACCCCAAAAACAGAATCATAAAACTAAGTAATGTCAAGTTCTTAAAATACAAAATCCAACATAATAAATAATGTGCCACTTATATAATCAATCCAGACATCTGGATTTAAATTGACAAATCAAATTTTGAGTGGGATAACAATGGCAAAGTGATGGCACCTTGTCGTGATCCTGACCAGAAGATCAATGTACCTGTAGTGCTGCATCATGCCACACAACCAGCCTGGCCTTCAGGCTGTGCTGTGCATAGCCTGTAGTCATATGATAAATTTAGCTGGTGTGTTCTAATGTATGTGTGGTCTTGGGATTATATAAAAGTGCAGAAAAAAGTTCATGGGAGCACCCTTTCTGTCTGACAGCAGAAATGAAGGGAGATTTTTTAAAAAGAAAATCCTATAATAGTTTGAATAACCAAAATGGTCAGATAGATAGGGAATCCTCCTTGCCATGTGTCCTGTCTGCCTGTTTGTTGTGTGTGTTTCAGGGGTGCTGGGGTGGATTGCAGTTGTGATGGATGCAGAGCTCAAAGAGGCTGTGGCTGTGTGCTGGGTGTGTACCACCTCTGCCTGGTGAAGCTGGCAGGGCATCAGTGCCCTTCCTTCACACCCTCCTGCAGGAACTGCCACCCCATGCCCTGTGTGCCCACCCTGCTGGCAGTGCTCCTGGCCACTTGTGCTCCCCATGGGCTTCTTTTATATGTGAAGAATGCTTGGCCATTGGTGCTCCTGGCCCTGCCCAGGTCCCACCAGCTGCTGTCGTGTGAGAAACAACCTCACACTTCTGCACTTCCCTGGTAATGGCTAAAAATCCATATTACATCTAAGAAGTCATGGATCAAAAACTAACCTTGCATAATGTTTACTTCTGCAGTTTGCCTCCTTGTATAAATTGTGCAGGACTTATTCAATACATTTTCATTCCAATCACAATTTGCCTAGACAAGGATTTGTAGATTTCTGCTAGATGACTTGGGCATTTTACACTCAGCTTTGTATTTCTAATTTTTAGCAATTTGTTTTGCAGAATCCAAGGTATTTTCACATATCCTGTGTATTTCAAAGTGGTAATATTAATAAAATTCATACATAAGCTCATAACAATCAGCCACAGAACTCACCATATTCTGGCTATCAGGAAGCATGACTATTAACTGGGCATTATGGTCCCATATCATTCTCCAGAAATCTTTGATAGTGTGTAGTAAGGGATGCTGAGTAATAATGAATTCATTACTTTGATAATAACCCTGCAAAAAAAAACCAAACAAACAAACAAACCAGTGACAGCTTCAGAATTGCTGCCCAAGTATTAATGTTTAAAGGAAGCTTCTAGTGGACAGAGTGAGAACCTAGAAAATATATTGCACACCTGTTCCTTTTTTGGCTTCCTGAAAATATTAGAAAAATATGAAACTTCCACCGAAATATTTTCCACGTGAAAAGAGTAGATTCAATTACATTGAAACATTTTTAAGACTTTAAAACATTTTGATTAAAAAAAAAGACAAAAGAGATCAGAGGAGACTCAAACAGCCAACTCAGAATAAAATTACTTTACCCTTAATTCCAGAGGAGCTCACTACCTGACCAAATAAAAGAACACTTGGAAGGTCTGCAAAAATCCCAAGCAGTTTCTTAATTTGTACAGATATCTCTGATCAGTCTCTTACCATGAAAGAGAGTTCCTATGCAGTAATGCACATAAAAGACCATGTACACATAGCACTGTACAGAGCTTTCCCATCTCTTTCCTGAATGTCCAGGAGGCATTGCTCCTCTGTCTCAGCTATTGTAGGGGAGTTGGAGAAAACTCAGAGAGCAAAAAGATAATGAAAAGCTAATAAACTCTGGATCTTAGGCTATGCCAATTGCAAAAGCACTGTAAAATGAGCAGGTAGGAAGACAAACCACAATACAGCCATTAAAAACTAACTTGTTAGTTAGCACATTTAGACATTTAGTTAATCTCAAAAGATCTTTCCATAAAGCATTTAGCTTTACCAGTTTTTAAAACTGTGATGTGATTTCTGTTTCTACAGAATGTTAAAACGCAATGCACTTAACCAGACTTAAAACCAGTAATAATGGTAATAGTATTTCCTGGGGGAAGTAACTCAGGCAAAGTAAATAACAGAAAAAAGGAGCTTTCAAAATCAGGATTGTGGCATCTAAATGAGCCAAATGGCAGCTCTGAAAACAGCATTGTTTTTAACCAATATATTAACCGACTTACCATAATATAGGAAGCATTGATGTAGTCTGTGCCTTCACCAGATAGTGATGAGATGCCCACTCTAGATCTTTCCACTGTAAAAAAAGTTATGAATTCACAAGTATGTTGCAATGACTCTTATAATATTATAGCAATTATTACACATCTGACAGTAATGATAACACTGGGCTTCATTAATTGGGATAAAGTCCTATCCAGCCTTCTATTTTGTTTTTCTATGTGTAACTCTTAACTCACTTCTTCTCTATAAGTACTTCACAGAACATTGCTCCAAACTAATGCAGATGTCTTCAGTTCTTGTTGAGGATTTGAACAAGCTTACCAGGAATGACAGATGAGGTTCGGTTCTTTTCTCTGTTACACTGTTTGAGTGCAGTAGAATAATCACACTGCTGTGTGTTAGACTGGCTCAGTAACTGAAACAATGAAGTTAAAAAAAAGTCAGGTAACTGTAGAAAAGCCATTCCTTCATAAGCTGCATTAAACAGAAGGGTGCATATATTGCAGGTTCACTGTCTCTCTTAAGTTATCTAGTTATCTGTCTAAACTTAGCAAGTCACCAGAATATTTTTCCTTCACTGTTCTTAGAAGTTCAAATTATTCTTGAACCCTAGATCAATAAGCATATCTTTGAAGGTGAAGTCTGTCATCTAGCCAATGCACTACACTGAGGGGAATACACTGATTGATCAATATAGCTCATGACATATTGGCCAGAATGGTATCTTTCTGCAGTTTTACCTTTGAGATCTTCTTGTAAAGGCATGTAGTTAAATTTTCTAAAATCTACTTACTGTCCTATCTCTCATGATTTCTTTTTTCTGTATTTTTTTGGGTAGATTCCTTGTTTAAGCATATGCAAAAAATTCTGTCCCAACTGACTGCATTCATTTGACAAATTGAATCTTAATGTAGGCTCAGCAGTTAAATTTTAGGTAGAGAAAATTAATTAAAGTTGTGTTGAGATACCTACTTTTAAGTCATTCAGGTTTACAAATCTAAATATTTTCACAGTACTATCTCAGAGAGCTCACCTTGAATTGTTTCTCCAGTCTGGTCTTTCCTGTTGGTCCAGGTATCAAGAGAGCATTAACGTAGGCATGAATGTGAGTCTCAAGGACTTCTGTTTCTTTACCGAGTATGGCTTCAACCAATGCATCATGAATGAAGATGTATTGCTCCTGGGAAAACACAATCAAACATCTGAGCTCTCATGTTTTTCAGATTCCCCTGGATACCTCTGGTTAAGCTGCCACTTCTAATGTGGTCAGTAGTTTTTCACAGCGGTTTTCTCAAATGGGATCCTCTATAGCAAAGGATGTCCCTCTGCAGTGACAGTACACACATTACAAGCACAATTGACAATTACACTTGCAATACAAACTTACACATATATATGTATGATATAATACCAAATCCTCAGTACCTGTGATATCTCACATTAACAGAATAGAGGTAAAAACACAAGCATAGCCTTGAGTCAAATTTTCAATCCAGTCCTACCCCTAGTCCTACTGTTATTTTTTATTTTATCTCTCACATCCTTTAGAACAAGTTCCCTAGCTGCTGATTAACTTTTTTTTTTTTTTCTCTTGGAAGGCACTGGGGAATCTAACCACCTATTCTTGAAACCTGAAATAGACTTTCAAATGCCCTGCTGTTGCCCTTATTGTTTTCTCTTGCTCTTTCAATATTCTATATATAATCTTCAGTTTAAAGCATCTATATATAATTTTCCATCTGAAACAGCTTTTTCCCCATATTTTATTGCCTAATATAAACTGTTTGATGAGGTTCAGTGAAGATCTGAACTCAAAAAGCTCCGTGACAAAAATACAAGTCCTACCAAGAAAGGTTGGACTACTGTGGGAAGCATGATTTATACAGACTTGCTTCTGAGTCCTCCTTAATAAACAGACAAGAGCCCAAGGAAAGGTAATTTCTAAGGCACTGCTCGAAGCATGCCTAGGAAGGATGTCTCTATAGAACCAAGGGAAATGAAAGGGAAAATCCAGACTGGTGACTGGTTTCTGTCTGTCTGGTGGTGACAGAAAGAGGATTGCATTTTCTCTCCTCCTGCAAACAGAGAGTTTGTAATAGTCTCATGCTATATATATTTTATTCTTACCTCAGTTTGCACCAAGTAGTTCCTTTGGGTACGTATGTGTTTTAAGAATCCAAATATGTTGACTGTCCCTTCATGCTGAATTTGCTGCAGCATGCTGTCTAATACTATGTATGTGCCTGTCCTTCCAACACCAGCACTATAAAACAGAAAAATAGTCTTGAGCCTGAAGTAAAACATTAATGGAAATAACTGTTCCATACACATAGCTTTTTCAATGAACTGCTGCATATGGAAGATTTCTCTCTACAAATGAATTTATTATTACTTTGCTAAAGGTTCAAGGCTGATAGTAATCCTTTTCTTTGTGCAAGAAGAGACCTAAAGATCATTTCTCAAATGATTTTTAAACTATTGGCTGAAATAGAACTAAGGGATTTCCTGCATGTTGGCAATTTTCAGCCTTCTAGAAAAAAATGTGTATATGTCTGCACTTAGGCACAGTTAATGTGTTCAAATTCTTCTATGCTGAAACCCCACTTAAAGCAAAAGTTGCATTATGCAACCCACTGCAGTACAGCATATTTCAAAGATAAACCCCACAAAATGGCAGAACTGTTGAGAGATATCTGATATCTGTAAAAGAAAAAAAGCTTAGTGCTCTTTAGACAAAGTTAAGATGGCAAGCAATTTTTGAAAAACCTTTTTAAAATAGAAAATGGAGAAGAAAGTGTTAATCAACTCATTCCTGTTATGAACTCTGATTAATGTAGTATAAAACCAGCTGAATCATAAAATTGGAGAAAAACCTTTTCTTTTATAAAATATCTGGGTAGGAAGTACAAGGTCAAGAGGTCAGTTTTTGTTATTTAGTCATATATGGGAAATAGTCAGTTGTAATTCCCCTCTAAGATATGAAGGAACATTATGATACTGTACGTGTAACTTGAGACCAGCACAGTGCTGGGTCTGCATGGTCCCCTAGGGGCAGATCCAGCTCAGTCCATATATGCTAATTCAGTCATCTCATTTCTGCTGCAGAGGGGGCACAGAGCATAGGTAGGGTGAGCTCAGATTGCTGTAACAAACTGTCTAAATAAGTATGATGAATAAATAAGTATGAAACTCAAAGGTCCAGGTTGTTAATACCCTGTTAGACACAAAGAAGTACAAAGATTACCAGACACCATCTGTACTTGTTATGAAAGACAAAACATGAAAAGTACCAAATTAAAATAGCTAAAATAAGTTTAATTAATATCATCATTTGTGTCTTCCATATAGCCTGTAAATATAAATAAAATTTATATTTCAAACATGACATGAAATTCCATAGTATATGTGGTCAGGTTAGCTAAAAACAATACAAACTGACTACAGACAGAGGTGAGTTATACCTATGACCCAAGAGAGAGGTCTGACTGAAGCCACACAACTTACCACTGTTCACAATTTGAAAACTCAATTTAATTGACTCCTAGTGTTTTGCTGATATCTCAGCAAGCTCAGATTTGACATTTTGAATTTCCCAAGAACAGGTAGGATGTAAATAGCAGTAGAACAAGATATGGAATTTTCATTTTCCACGCTAAAAATAGATGTCAGTCAGATTAGATCATCCCACAAATAAAATATCTTCATTTGCAGCATTTGTGAGGTGACTTTACCTGTTGGCTTTTTCAGAGTCAGCTCCAGAAGGACAGAATTCATGAGGAGGTTCTCTTTCCAAATGTTCCATCAAAGGTGAGGTACTACAGTGGAAAACCAGAACCTGCTTATATATTTTACAATAACCTGGTCCTTCACGGGCATTGTGAAGTCATTCCAGGCCTTACAAGCCTTTTTTAACCAATTTTCCCTGAGCTGCCAGTTTTAGTGAGCACTGGCAGAACACCTGCCTGCACACTGCGGCACATGCAGACCTCAACCATTCCCCAGAACGCTCCTCCATTGCAAATGACTGCTAGAGCCTAGAGAATGTTAAAAACAGCAGAGTGTAGTTCAGCCAGGAACAGAGTGAGTCTTCTCTTGTGCACAGAGCTCCTCTTAGGATTACAGAGAATCCCTGCACCAAAGAAAGCATGAGCCAAAAGCAACCTAACAATATATTTGCAGAAATGAAACAATTATCCCCACATGTGTATCCAGTAAGCTCATAGCATTCAAGACAACAGTACAGAAATGTGAAAAAATAGAAGTAAAAGCAGTTTTAGAAAAAAAACAAACCAAACAAAAAACAAAAACAAAAAAAAAAACACCAAAAAAAACCCAAACCCCAAAAAACCCACATAGTGCAGAGTAGCATCTTCTTGTTTATGGAGATTTACAGATTACAGAAGTGGCACAATTGATTAGATGGTCTTACGAAGGAGAGAAATGTCAGATAAGAATATCAGCTGAGAAGTTAATCTTACTCTATCAGGAATCATTAAGTGCAAGAGTGAAATTTTGCTTAACCCACCACTGAAAAATTCTTTTTTTTCTGCAAAACAAAAGTGGAGTGAACCTTACAGCACTAAAAACCACACCTGCAATGAACCACAACAGGCCCAACAGCGTGGCGCTTCGCATGCGATGCCTTCCGCACGAAGGTGAGAACGGGCAGCGTGTATTCTGGAACACCCATGTCAGGCCACTGCGTATAATGGTACTGAGTCACTATGCGTCCACTAGACCTCCCTTTCTGGGAACCCTGCAACAAAAAAATAATTCCACATGTAAGCAGGCCACAGCTTCTTTCATTTTATTCCATACCTGATAGTTGTTGAACTAGTACTATGCCTATTTAGTTCAAAGCATGCCATCTAGCCCTGAATATTCTAGCCTTCAAAGAGAAGGGGAAGGACTAGTGCTTCTGTCTCACCAGCTTGCCCACTGAGTGGAAAAATGACCTGACACTGTGTCAGAAAGCCATAGAGAAAGATTTGGAGCACTGGAGGGTAACAAATTACAGCTGCTCTCAAGAGTCACCAGCTCTTTCTGCCACTCTGCTCCTCTGTTGAGTGATCGGAAAGAGTAGGATTCATCTCACCCAGCTTTAGTGATTTACAAGGTAAGTAGCCTTGTGTAGACTGCTTTTCTAAGCTCCCTTCCTCCATGGCAACTCAGAAGTAGGGATGCCTTCAGAAAGCAGATCATCTCATTCACAGATTGGTTCCTAAAATAGGCAGAATAAATTAATTGATAGTAAATCCTGAACGTTATGTATTAATTATGCAGGAAGGGTGAGAAGCTAGATGTCTCAGACACTTATGTGGCTGGGATAAATTAAGTCTTCAGAATTCTCTAAGTAACTAACATCACCCTGCTGAGCTGAGATCATGATGGCTCTGGTTACAATGAAAAAAAATGTGCATCCACTTGTCTTTAAAAATGAGAATGGAGAGCTGAGATGGATAATTTAATTCATACCACATTTTCTTCAAGTTGCTCTCTTTCTGAAAATTTATTGTCCAGCTACCCAGGCAGGAAAAATCCACATCAGCTCTCCAATGTGATCACTGCTTTTCTCCTGATTGTTCTACAGTTGTCTGATTTTGTTCATCTGGTCAAATTAACTGAAGTTGACAAGCATTTTGGCCTGCTGAGATCTATAGGATTAGGCTTTACATATACAGCAGAAAAGAGTTGCCAACTGCCTTAAAAATATTCTGAGCATCTTTTAACACTTCCTTTTGCCCACCTGTGTTTTTAGGATGACACAAACCTTTTTGATCTTGGTGTTTCTAAGAGTAAAATTCCTCACAGTGTAATAGGCAAGTACATGAACACTCTTCTGAGTAACCAAGAAGTTCCCATATTCTTCACTACCTTCATCAGGCCAGTACTGGTCACATTTTCTCTGTTAGAAAGAAATTTTCTTTGTTAGAAGATTTCTCTATAAATAATAGAGAAAAAAAAAAACCTTAAAATGTCAAACTACTAATCTGAAATATTCAAAGTTAAGAGCGGAGTAAAACACAAACCTGTATCAGAACAGTCAATATACCCAGTTTATAATAGACTTGATCTTCTGTGCAGGTGAACAAATATCAATTATTTTGTGCTGTAGAGAGATAGCTGTGTAAAGATGCTGTTTATTTGGAAAACTCAAAAAGAGTTTTAAAACATACTATTAGAGTTAAAAGGGTCTAATATTGTGTAATTTTTCATTCTATAGACACTCAAAAAACTAAAGAAAATAACATGATCTATAGGTACAATAGGAAAACATCCAAGTCAGTAGAGTTGCATGTGGATTCTGATTAGTTAATAGCATGGTGAGTATATTTATGTCTGGTAGTGAGGGCAAGAGGGAGCCTGTGTATGGTTAGAATATAAAGGAAAGAACTGTGATATGACCAGCCTTTTGGCTGGGTAGTCACATAGCCTTCTCTAAGAGTATTAGAAGTGTGCTTGTTTATAGCATGGTGTTGCAAATGAAGTGGTACTCCCAGTGCAACCCTCATCTGCAATTACTGTGTCTGTATCATCTGAGAGATGCTTTATAGGTTGCATGGTAAGATTTACATTCATTTTAGGCATTGCTGCCAGTGTGTGGCAAGTGTGATGCAATGGCTCCTCATGTGACCCCAGGGTACAGGTATACTCCCATCACATTATCAGGGAAACACACACCCTGTGATGGGATTTAACCTCATTTTGTCTCACTGGACAAATGTGTGTCTTCTCATGTAGAAGGAAAGGAACTGTGAGTAATGTGGGATGTTAACAGGGAGCAGACAGTGAATATCCAGAAAAGTTCACTCGAACTATGTTTTATTCCAGGGTCCAAGGCAACCCTGACAAAGTGCATGACAGCAAGCAGATAAGCAGATTGGGAGCAAAATGTGTCACAAGGCATATAATGTGAGTCTGTCCACTCGGATTATATACAAGAAGTCTTTTTTTTTTTTTTTTTTTTCTTTTTTTTTCAGTATAATATTCTTTTGTAGTTAGAATATGGTATTTTCAAGATTTATTGAATATTTTCTTTAGTTTCACGATACAAACCCTCAACTGTATATTTTTGAAGCCAACCCAGGTACAAGCAATTACTACAAACTATTTATTTTTGCTCAATAATTGACTAAACCAGATTTTAAAAAGAAAGACAGCAGTTTACTATGGGTAGATCTACCAACATCAGAGAAATAAAAAACGGACAACGGTGCTCATACCCTTCCTTTCTCAATGAGATTAGTTATCATCACAATAACTTCCACATTATGTTCCCATATCATTCTCCAGAAATCTTCAGCTGTTGATTTTAGTGGTCCTTGGGCTGCAATGTAGGCTTTTGGCTTGTTGTAGCCCTAAATTGAAATATAAGAAATGACACTTGTCAAATCACTGTCCATGAGAAAAAGGAATCTGGGAGGTATACATGACATTTTGTGTATTTGTTTTTAAAGACTCTGAAAAGCTTTTAAGCCCTTTTAAATTTTTAACTATTGAAATTGCAGAAACCATGTGGTATCAGGTGACATACGAATACAACTGTTATGTCAATGTTTATATTCCAAAAAATAGGATATGCATGTTCAAATGCCTGTGTTTAGGCAGAACATTGACCCGAGAATGATTATGAGACACAAAGACGTGTTGAAAAACTGGTTTAAAAAATGAATCATGATCATTCACATGTAAATAATTGTGCAATGAAAACTGGTAATGGTATCTTGGTGAGGCTCTGAGCCAAATGGCAGCTTCCACTCCTGAGATTATCTCAGATGGGAGAATTAATTGCACAGATAAGATATACTTCCAAAATGACTCAGACATGACAGGACATTTTTTCTTTAAAAATGCCCCTTATTAAGCTGCAGCTGCTAAAATATCAAGATGGATTCAAGAAATAATTGGCTTTTTTCCTTTGCTTTAACTTTGTAGTCTTAACTTAGACCACAAAAGGTTTTTAACAGAATCTGTAATATTGTGATACTTTTTTGAATTAAATCTATTCATCTCCATATATAATTTTTTTACAGAAAAGGCTGACAGATCAATAGGCCCATGGATAGAAAAAGGTACTTACATCGACATAGTTTGCATTAATGTAATCAGTCAGTTTTCCATCCTTTTCAGCAAGCTGTGCTAATTTAACCCTAGTGTGATCATCTGCATTAAAACACAGGAGAAAATAAGCAATTTTTGGTAAGAATAATATTCTTTCTCATAAAAATAATGAAGTGTATTTTTACAATATGTAAGGCAAATACAGTAACAATCACATATGCAAACATCCTCTCCTCAGGTATGAATCAGATTAAAAATTCTAATTTGCAGAAAAATAAAGAAGTTAATCCAAAGTTTGAAGAGATTCAGAATCTAGTGGTCTGAACAGCAGCACCTGGGGTCATTTTAGCCACTATGACACGCTTTCCCTATGGCCTCTAGCTGCTGCTTGTAAAGGTCTTCCTTAAGTCCTGTGTCATGATTGCCCAATCTCCACAGTGGGATGTTTCAAAATGACAGCAGGCACCAGTGCTGAGGAACTTTAATTCCAAGTTGAAAGAGTGGACTCTGGACAGCAATGGGACTTTGAAAACGCTGGTGATCTGAGTCCGCAGTGACTACATCAGCTCCATCAGGGTGAGCTGAAGTGTTCTGTACCTACACTGACTGTAAGATCTACACCTGAATCATGTATAGAGGACAATTCTTGCTACTTCAGCTGCCCTAAGATGCCTCTGCACTGCTCTTTAATAAAATGACCCCTGGGCTAGCACCTTTTGTATGATCAGGCACAAACACAGTGGCAAAGGAAAATCCCTGTGTTTCTGTTGCTTTAGAGACATCTTTAGCCAGGGGGACTGGCATTTCTTGTTGCCGGTTTAATATTGTCTTCTGCCAGACAGCTGACTGTCATTTTTTTTATTAAGCTTTAGTGACGCTGAATACTGAAGATATATTTATTTTAGAGCTTGCTTGTAATCAGAACAGAGTTGAAATGCTATAGAGAGTTAAAAAAAGTATTGAGCCACCAAATGATCAAAACCCCAGAGGCAATAGCTTGAAAGAGAGATTAACAAAACTGAATAGATGTGTTTCAGAGAAGAAAAATTTGGGGAGTGATGCAATGGGAAAACAAGTGTACTGGCTAATGAAGCTGTTTTATTATGCTGTTGCCAGGAATAATACAATATAAACCCAGAATATTTATGTATATATATGATAGCAAATATATCCAGGGATTTTGAAGCTCATAGAGACAATAAATCACCATTATTCTAAATCAAAGATGGATTAATTTTGACAATCAAAGCTTCTTTGGCTTTCTAATGGCATTGTAACGAAATCTCTCAACTCCCTTTGGGTCAACACAGAAGGCACAAATATATCTTTCTAACACAAATCCATCTTTCTCACCAAAGCAGCTGAACATCAGAGGACTAACTTGAAGAAATGTTAAATCTGATGCTAACTCCTCTCCAAGGAGCACTTTGCTGAACAGTAGAGGGAGGTTTCAGTGTAGAAGTATTTTTGCTCCCCCTAATAACATGTAAATCTATACTTGTTTATAATTATTTCTCACACGAAACAACAAATAATGCCTTTACTTACATGCAACAATGTTTATGTATCGATTCTTATTCTTGTTATCAGGGTGATTAGAGCTGTCTGATGTAATACCTAGATCTACAGTACAGCTCTGGATTTCCTGAAAAAAAGTATGTCACACTTTAGTAACTATTAAGATACATAAAATGTCTTTAAATACAGTAAGCAAGCATGAAAAGAACCACAACCTTATACCCAGTTATCTATGATATTTTACAACTACTTCATTGCTAAAAAAAATGCAGTGAAATATTTCCTTACCTGATAAAACTCTTTCAGTGTCTAATGAGGGAATGAATGCAAAAAAAGTAAAAAAATCAAATTCCACAGCACAGAACAAATGGATAAGTGTTTATATAAATTACGATTACTATATGGAAAACAGTTATGGTCATGCAATATACCTATAATAACAACGAAACTGAGTATTTTGACATAATTCCTAAAGGAATTGAGATAATTTTCCCAGTTAAAATGATGACATCTCTTTTCCTATCTTTATTTTTAATGTTAGACCTTAGACCAGTGAAAGCTCGTATATATGAGCAACATCACGGACTATTAGCCAGATTATCTATATATTTAACAGTTCACTGGAATTTTTATGTGTCCTTATAAACACATTAGTTTCTCTGGGGAAAGCTTTTGCTGTCTTTGCATTCAGCTGCAAAACCTCCACTGAAGCAGGACTGTGTGCAGTTCAGCCGGCCTCACAGCACTCTGGAGAAAGACAGAGTTACAGCCTTAACTCAGGCTGCCAGTGGTTTCACAGTGGAGCCAACAATTTTATAAAGAGAGAGACAGGCTTGACAAGACAAGCACAAAGTCTGTAAGACCACAAAATTAATTAATTTTATTGATTACTTTAGCTGACAGGAAACTCAAGCATTTATAAGGTCCACACTTCTAAATGGCAAATACATTGCCATCCCTAAAAGTACTAATGATGTTTCCAACATGCTTTATAATTAATTTTAGCGTCAATCACCTTATTCTACTTAATTATATATATGAAAAGTGGTTGCCAGTTTAAAAATTAGATTTTAAATTGGTTATTTTGTAGTAATATAAAAACCCCCAAACTTGCTACCCACCCCCCAAAAATAAGCTGAACCACTCTTGTACTCTTCAAATATATGCTAACTCTGCAAAGATAATTACTATATTACTATATATATATATATATAAGTTCTCTATCAGTAAGAGAAAAAAACTGAACACTACTTCTAGGGTAATCCATAAAGCCAAAAAAGATCTCCAAGAAATGATGAGGACACTGATGTTTTTTGGTAATAGTTAAAACTAGCATGAAATATTTCAAATGGCGCAGCTGAAGTTCAGTGACATGCACTATATTTGGTCTTTAGATCACTGCCATAATTTAGGAAAAGTAAAACTGTAGGAAAAGATCAATTTAGAATGAACAATCTGATTTCTGTAACGCTGTACTCACTAGTGGTGACTTTATATCCATTGTATTTACATACAGTCCTTCAACATCTGGTCTTATTAATAACTAGTGAAGGTGGAGTCCAGCTCCATCAGTGCATATGCTCATGTGTAATATATGAATATGTACTGGACATTCCCAAGTATTTAAAAATTTGGTTCCACAATCAAATGGATATTCTAAATGTTAAATGAATTGAAGAAGAAATGCTGATGAAGAAGGTGATGTGAAGGACATGGAATTATTGGTCCACTAGATCACAATAAACTGGCGGGGAAATAAAAACGAAACCTAAAGATGCCAAACTCTTAATTTTTACTTTCATTATTGTTTTTGCAACAGGAATACTACAATTGTATTTTACATTAATGTAGATCTGTTAAAATACGGGTTTTCATCCCAATTGACTGATTTCATTAGAAATCTCTTGTAAAAATTGCTAATGGCAGAGCTTTAATTATGGTATTCAGGGTTTTAATGTTTCTGTGAATTAAGCTAGAACATATTTGTATTTAAATTTATTGCCATCCATGAGTGTGAAAAACAACAAAGATAATTAGTTACATATAGTGATAGTAACATTATATGTTTAGAACATACTTTTCAGCATTTTGAAATATCTCTTATAAACCATATACTTTAGGAAAGCAACTGTAAAACTTTCACTACCATATATGAAGACTATATTAGCTCCCCTGTTAATCAGAAGTCTTTCCACGTGTACTCATTATTACTTCCATTTTATTTTTCTGTAAATGGAACAAGCAAATGTGGGTAGCTTCTGCAAAATTCAATTGTCATTAGTATTGGAAAAGCTTTAGATCTATCACTGTATCTGATAAACCATATACATTGCACTACCTTTGCATAGTTTATTCACACACTTATTTAGTATTTTATCACAATAATAAACATTCCCATTTGTATTCCAGTTCTGCTAGCTTTTAGGAATCTCCCTAGGCTTTATGCATAAAATCCATAGTGGGCTCAAAGCACTCACATTTACATGTATTCATGAAATTGGCGTCCGAGTCAGAACATAATGCCCCAATTTTTGTTTGCAGGCATTTAAACTTAACATTATTTGTATGTGCTAATAAAAAGATGACATCATAGAGCCATACCTCAAATTCTTCAGAAAAACCATTACTTGCATGTAAATCTGCAACATGTTTGGGAAAATGCTTTATTGGAATTGCTCCAACATCATCTTAGGGGTGGGAAAAGACAAAAAATATGTTTATGTAGAATAAAAAGCCAGTGACATATAATGACGTTTATACGTAGGCAATCCACAAAACATCCTGAAATAAAATTCCTGCATGAACTTTGGATATACAACTCCCAGAAAAATACAACATCCTTTGATACCATTAACATTTCTAAAACAGTTACCTAACACTTGCACATTTCTAAATTATTATTTAGAAAAAGATAAGGAAAATGCCTTGCTAGGTGTTGCTCTGTTTGTAAGCCCCCAATTCAAGGTACTGATTCTGCAAGATGCTGAGCTTTTCTGTAAATAGAAGAAGGCACAAAATTCTCTCTGAAGTCAAGAAGATATGGGAGGATTACCTCTTTGCTACAAGATGTTCAAATGGAGAGAGTAGAGCTCTGAATAACACTGATAAAGCAGGAAGGATTAAGCAGAGTTGTCTGGGTGCTCCATGCTGATTAGTGTTGCACTGGAACTTGGATCCAGTATATGGATGAGCCCCATAGTCCCAAGCCTACTAAATTAAAGCAGCATTATGCCAGTATTTTCATATTAACTGACAGTTGCTTGTTTGCATTGGCATCCAAAAGAAAAGGAATTATTTTTCATCTTTTACTGCCTTAGTGACTACCTTCCATACAGAATTTTCTCCCAGCTCTCCTTGTGGTTCTATGATTACCTATTGATAATAATCATGGCAGTACTGACCACAGATTTGCACATCAGGCTTCATACTTCAAGTTTTAAATGAAAGATTTATGTTTAAGACTTTTTGGCTACCCACAAAGGAAAAAATCTACACTCTCGAGGAATAAATGTGATTAATGTAACATCTCCATTTTTACTTTAGACAAATACAAAAAAACCCACTTGTGTAGAATATTCATCAGGAATCACATAAAAACCTTTGGGACTTTTAATCTTGTCTTAACTGCAAATATGCTGTGTAAACAAAGTTGTCTGTTTTCTAATTATCTGCCAAAGGATGACATTATTTCACGTAGTTTTGGTTCTGAAGAATAATTAGAATAAATTTGTTGGGTTTTTTTTAAAGCCTTTCATGGTTTAAAAGTATGTTTACATGTCTGTAATTTCATCACCATTTCATATGTGAAGAAAACGTCAGAAACATTGAACAAGAACCTGTTATTCACATCAACAGATGTTCAGCATTCAGCCCGCCTAATAATTTTAGCTTTCAGTTACCAAGAATTTGTTGATTTGTACTAAGATCCATCTGGTCTTCCACTTACATGACTGGATCTGAATACAAAAAGTGAATTTATCCAGTCAAGCCTAAGAGAAGCTGAACAAATGTGTAACACAATCTTCACACTTTGGAGATGAAACCTGGCATGAAGTGTTTATCCTAATGATATGTAAACACAACCAGAAGGGAAGGTAATGACCCAAAGATTGAGTACAATAACGGAGAAATAGATCTTGGGTTTTGTTTCCTTGTCCGTGCAAATCTCCCAATTCAATCGCTTCTGAACCCAGGAATGTATTTTATATCTGAACGGCAGGCATCACTTCAAACTACTTAGAGTTTGCTAGTGGATCTGAATCCTACCCCATATTTCATTACTACTTGTGGTAGTTTGAAAAAAAATGAGTTTTTTGAAATTCAGTGGTCAAACCAATGAGTGCTCAGGTTTAAAGACTGGCACCTGGTGTGGCCACTGAGGACAAGGATCCGCCTCTGAGAACACAAGGGGTTAAAAGCAGAGGGCTCCCCGGAAAGCTCTCTCTTGGTTCCGGTCCCTGAGGACGGAGGGATCTCCCCTGCCCAGCGGCTGCTGGGCGGGGAGGGGAAGCCATGCGGCCTGGGTGAGGTAGGCTGGAGCCTTGGGCACAGAGGGGGAGAGGAAGATCCTGCAAGATGGAAGGGTAGAGAGAGTACAAGAACCTTGAGAGGCATCAGGCAGCCTCCTTCCCCCCTCCGGAGAGAGAGAGAGAGACTGAGAGACCGTGTCTGTGATCTGTGTCACCTTGAAATTTGATATCGGCAGCCAGGCAGCGCGGCCAAAGGAGTTTGGGGGGTGGTGTGAGAAAAGTGCCCAACAGCAAAGATACCGTGAGAGTTCTGAGGAAACAAAGCCCAAGATTTTAACCCTTTTTGTAGATGACAGAAACTTTATAAATGCTAATCCTCCTGAATTTGAAGAAAAAAGATAGAGAGAACTAAGCAGAGATGATGAAAGTTCGTGCAAGTGAAAGATTGTCAGAGAATGCTGAAAAGAATCCTAGGTGGGAGGAGATGATGGAGTGGCCTTTGGCTGGACTTTTTTGTATAGCCATGGATGGACTCATTTCTTTTCTGTGACACAGAGACTGCATTTGGAGAGAGGCGTTGGCTTGGAGCCAAGAGTGGACAGTAGTGTGAACAGAGATGAGAGGAAGAGCTCTGTTCTCAAGGCCCCTCGGCCCCAGGGGGTAATATGGGGGGGACTGGTGTCTCAAAATTTGAGAAGCTGTCGTTTCTTAGAACTAACCAAAGCATCTTTAAAAAAGAGAAACCCTAGAAGCAGCTCTGGTCCATGCACAGTGGTGAGAGCACTGGACATGGAGGAAGAGGCCACGATGTGGTGCAAGAAGGACTCCTATCTCTCCTTGATGGACTGAGTACTGATTATCAAAAAGGTGGTAATGGACTAAAGATTAATTATCTAAAAGGTTGTAACTTGATTGGGAATTTTTAGTTTATTTTATTGTGTTGAGAACTAAGGGGGGGGGAGAAGAGTGTTTTTTAAAGTTTTCATTTTCTTCTGTATGTGTCTTCTTTACATATTATAAGTAATAAAGTTCTTTTCTTTTGCTTTCTAAATTAGAAACTGTTTTGCTCTGTTTTTGGTCACATCTCACAACAAATACCAGGGACAGTATATCCTCATAGGGGCACTGGCCTTGTGCCAACGACAAACCTTTGACACTACTTGAATGCATCTTTGAACTGTGCTGTGAAGAGTCATGGCATTTTCTGTGAATAACTGCACATCTATCTCTGCCAATGAAAGTAAAGAAAACTTAATATATAATTCTATGGAAGGAAAACTTAATATATAATGAGATCTGTGGAGTGTGACAGCCATAAGAATTAAACTTAGCCATTGCAAGACACTCTTCGTGCCTTACACTCTTTTCTAGTATTATATTGTAATTAGATGTAATTGTAAAATTACACTGTTAAAACACTTATGCAATAGAAAACTGTACACTTGACATCTGTTGCATGCAAAATAAGAAAACTATTTCCTCAATGCTTGCAGCACTTTTCATAAAATATTTTGTGTATCTTCAGTCACTTAAAATTTTTTTCTCTTTAATATTTATCACCATTTCAGAAGGAAAGCCTCCAGCTTCAAAATATACATTTTAGGCATTCAGAATAACTCAGTAAGTGCAGTTATGACAACTGAAAATACTCTCCTGCTGAGGTAAGCTGGTCAGGAAAAACTGTAAGAAAATTATACAGTTGTAGTGCAATATAGTTAATGATGGAGAGTTAGAGGTTACCTATAATGATTGCTGCTTGATATTCATATATAATAATGTTTTCTGAAATCAAGCCATATAGCTCTGCTTTTGAACAATTAGTAAAAGATTATGCATCTACTAACAGTGGCAATTCATACAAGGTGCATTTGGTCTACAATTCAGTTACAATGGAAGCCCAATATTTGGGATTTATTTAATTAAATATGTTTGCTAGTTATTCACACAAAGGCTGATTTTCTTCCTTTAGGCATTCCATGAAAATCCATTTCCTTGTGTAATAGCACAGTTTACAAAAACATTACTTGTGGAACAAAATAACCTTGTCTCATAGGTGAGAATATGGCTTAGGATCTGCTTCAGCATTAATCTATTTTGGGTTTAAACAGATGAGTGAAATGAATTTATTTCATTCTACACAGACTGAAAAAGCTAGATGAGCTTCTCTGATACTCTGAGGAAAGAAAGGAAGCAGTTTCTCCAAATAAATATGGTGGATATAGGATCCTAGAATGGATATATATATATATATATATATATATATATATATATATATTGGATATAGAAGATGCTAATAATATTCTGAACTTTTGTATTATTTTCTTAAGTGGTTAACATAACTTTACCATAGTAATTACATAAGTATAAGAACATGTTGTAATTGCAAATGAAATGCAGACAGATGAGGCACATCCTCATCCTACTGGTAAAAAAGGACATGTTCTACACACAGGTGATGAATCCAATTAAAGGCAGAAATACAACAGAATATGCTGCAGGTGTATCCCTCTAGAGCTATTTAGTGCAGCTCAGATGGCTACATGAGCAGCCCCTCTAGTGAGGCTACACTTAAAATGGCTACAAAGCACAGAGTATCCTTGATGCAACTCTGTAAGCTGAAGATATTTCTCTTCTCTGTTACCTTCAGAAGACACTATTAATAACACAAGTCTGCCAATATCAAGTGTACCTGTTTACTCAGATTACAAGAGATCACAAATCTGTGGTTTACAGATGCTAGAGTATATGGAGAATTCGTATTGACACATATAAAGCAGCATCTTCCAACAGTTAACACCAATCCACAGAACAGTTGCCAGAAATACCTGAGACTGGGAAGATGGGAGCTGGGGGAGCAGAAATCACTCGAGGTGATGTATTATCTTCTAAATAAAAATGAGCAGTCTGGAAACATTTCCTAGAGAGGAATAAATACACAAAAATATTGAAAAAAAAAAAGAAAAAAAAAGAAAAAAAAAAAAAAAAAAAAAAAAACAAAAAAAAAAAACCCGAACAAAATCCCACCAAAACATTATCTGAGATAATTTGGATTTGGAATTCTGGCATTATTGAATCATAAAGAAAAATCATGGTTTTGAAAAATAATTTTCATGGAGTGCCAAATATTACTGCTACAGTATAAATATTCCACTGAATAATGTGTACAACATGAAAATACTACATTACCTCAGCAAAATACATAGTTCATGCATCTTTACCTATACCAGAGGCAGAAGATAGAGCACAAATCGGACATAGTGACAGCTGAAAGAGAAACCCTGCATCAGGAGCTACTGTAGGTGCTGCACAATAATACCAAGATAAAAAAATGCCACCGTCTTCCTTAATTATCCAAATTTGCTTAAATAATTACTGTTCCCTTTCATGTGATGATGCTAGCCTGAAGATGGAGCAGTGTACAAGATCAGTTCTGGTAATTCATTGATAGATGTTACTGCAGACACAGAAATGCAATAAAAGACAACATGCCCTGTAACAGCCAAGACAGTGGCTCTAGAACTACTGTGACTGGGGTTAAACAACTTTTCATAATGTAATCGCAACACTGAGGGACACCTTAACCAAGGAGGATTTCCCAAAGTTGACAGAGACAGGGGAATTTCTAACTCCAGGAGATGTCAGCTTTGTTGCAAAAACATTGAAGTATGAATAGAAATTGAATCAATCTTAACTATGACCCACAATGTTATTTATATCTGTGCTGTAATCTAGACATGAATATAATAGGAATAGCATCTGTTAAGAATCCCAGCTACTCAAAGGAATGAATAACCAACTGCTGCTGTAAGCATTGCAAAGCCTCTTTAATTAAAAAATCTCCATATGATTAGGCATGCTAATAACAATCTTATCTCTGGGTCACCTAATATCTCTGAAATATTATTCACTGATTATTAAATTTAAAAATAAATATATGCATCATGAAAATACTAATGTCATTTTATATTTACAGGATTCTGCTTCTTCAGAGCTGTTGGCTGCAGCTATTTTATGATTGTTTGTTACTTTGCATAATCACTGTTATTTTAAATTCTGTACCATTCCTGTATCACGGCAGTTATAAAATCCCTCATAAAATCACTATAAAAAGAAATAAATTTTGAAGATACTTTGAGAAATAAGTAGGCAATATGTGGCTGTTGTCATTCTTTCCAGACCCATTAATACAGACAATAAAGACTTTGGTAAGCCTATTTGTATTAAGCCCCTGGGAAACATGCCCATATTCTTGGAATGTGTTGGGAATTTTCTATCAGTGTACAATACAGATTCTTTTAAAATACAAGGAAAAGCAGGCACCTACCTAAAAGGGAAAACTGAGGCATGCAAAATAGTTCTGGTAATTCACATGAAAATGAAAACTGAAGTCCAGCTAGAATTCTCTAAAAGTGTATTTGTGATGAGATATTTGGATGAGATATTTGCAGCAATACTATCTGTTATGTATGTGGTTTTACTTAGAAATGGCAATTTTGGATGCAGACCAAGAACACATTCAGGAGGTACCTGGGAACACACTTCTAAATTTTAAAGTCTCTGTCATCAGAGTTAGTGGCTGCTGAGGTGAGAGACTGTCTCAATGCTAGCATAGAACTCAAGAGTTAGTATCAGAACTGTGTATGAAATATCTGTGAGATGCAGACATATCTCCAAGTCTTCAAGTCATTAAACGCTTTGGAAAGTCTGGCCCTGTCTGATGGGCACAGCAAATGCTATATTGTATTTATTAAAAACTGCACCAACCAAACATGCCAAGCAGTCTGATGCTAAAGCTCCAAACTCAGAAAGTGTCCTTATGCCAAATGTCTACTGCTTGTGAACACCATCATATGTAAGTTTTACGGACTAACGTTGTCACCTATTTGCTTGAGAAGAGATTGACCTATAAAGAATTTAATTAGCATAATGACTTTCACATCTAAAGCTGTACTTAAAATGTCCTCATATTATGCCATACACTCATTATCCCTCACTGAGCCAATGTATTTTTAATCTTTAAAAAGTTAATTGTGGCTGAAAATAAATTACACCCTTAGCACATTTGGGAGACAAATTCGTAGCAGTTGACTTAACCTGTAATAAGCCTCATAAAAGGCACTCCATCTGCTTCTGCATCAGCACTGAAAGTCTTCATGACTAAACATAATGTTAATACATCTCGTTAATTAGCACTTCTTGTTAATGAAAAAAGTGATGACTATTTCAGACTTCCAGACAAAGGTCCCATCACTCAATAACCTGATTATTTAATTTACACCTTTCATCACAGCACTTAGATCTCCAACCAAAAACTGTAATTTGTAATTTAGACACTGCACTTTTTCAAACACACACTTTATATATAGGGGCAGTGCTAAACCACTGAATTAATTACAGCGTCTGGATCTGTACAGCAGTTGCAGCAGCACTTTGGTCTGACAAGAGGGATCTGAAGGAACATTTCACTAGATCTGAATGAACACTTCAGTGAGAGCTACTTGAGGATACAAGACTAAGCCTCAGTCTGTGGGGGACAGAGATTTCCTAGCATTTGGGCCCCTGGACCTTGGCTGAGACTTCTGCCCCGGGGCAGGGAGTGCTGAGAGTGGCTGGGAATGTGGCTGAGGCTGGCGGGAGCAGGGTGCCCTGCGCACGGACTGCGGGCGTGTGCAGTGCTCCTGCCGGGGAGCTGAGCTCTGCCAGGCAGAGGCGCCGGGGAGAGGATGTGTCGGTGCTTCTGCTGCTCAGGCAGGATGGTCTTAGAGGCATGATTACTTCTCTCTCTGAGAACTTCAGTGCCTTTTGAGTTCACAGGATTATCTGCCAGTAGGTATTCTCAAACACTTAGTAGATTTTTTTAAAATGTTCAGATAATTTAAAGATCTGGTGAAGCCAAAGGACCCATATAAGTGGATCCTCAATGGATGCCAATTACTCAGTTTTTAAATAGCTGCAATTCATTTTTATGTGTTTGCCAATTGGAATTTTAACTGTCATATTTTATTAAGACTTATGACATGGCACACTGTTGGGAAGTTTTTCCTTTACGGATGGATGAGTGTGGCCTTGGTATATTTAAATCTGGTTTAACTGTTTCTGCATGTGCAAGTTTAACAATCCTCAGAGAGGGTTCTCAACTCTGTTCCCAACAACTTATCACAGAACTCAAGGCATTAGTTCAAATCATGGCTAAGAAAATGAACATTCTCTGACAGGTATTTTCAAATTATATAGGGTGGTAGAGGAAAATGAAAATCTTAATAACTACACAGGGTGTTGTCTGTAATCAGGTTGGTAATTTCGGAAGTGTTGCTATCATGAAATGTCTGACAGGCTGCTGATACTTAGTATGTCTACAGATGCAAATGGACCTGGAAGTGCATTAGCAGCTTGTGGTTCATGTCATTAGAGCTGGTCTTTTAATAAAAATCACATATGTTTGTTGAAAAAGAATTTTGAATGGTACAAATCCCACTGATAACTGTTACCATGTTGCTATTCTCCAAGCTCTTCTTACAATAAACACTATAAAACCTGATCTGCACAAACATGAATAATTAAGCAAAATGGTAATAATAAAGCCATCAAGAAAAGAAGAGAGCAAATACATTCAGGTATTCTTCTGGTATTGCCACACCACTGCTGCAAGAACTCAGAAAGCAGACAGATACTGAAAAAAATGGAGATACTCTAGATTTGGACAGAAAATTCTCCCTAAAGCTATTTTAAAAGGTTGATCTGGACAGCAAGCCCACCAAGCAGGGTAAAGAATCTCCTTGTTTATTCCACTGTAATCTTAATCATCTTGAAGAAATGAAAGGAAAATGACATTGCTTGAAAATTGCTTGTATTAGAAAAAATACAAGAACCAGAATAGTTAAAAATTATGTATTTTCCTACTGGTAATTATTCAATCTTTAGACAATATTGCCATTAGAAGTTTTAATCCCTGTCAGAGAAATAAATATCTATCAAAGATTGAAATTGTGCCTAATGAGATCATGAAGAGATTGAGGAATTTCCTCAAGTGCTGATTAACAATTTCATTTAAAAAAACCCCAAACCCAAAACCCAAACAACAGATGGTACAGAATTATTTTTCTGATACAAGTCATTAAAGTGAAGAAATAAATAATTTTGCATTTCTTTAACCTTGAGAGACTGGAACTTGTTTGTTGCTCTTGGTAGTTATTTGGTTTTAAAACAAATAACACACCTTCTGCATACTCAAATAAGGAGCTAATAGTGGAAACAACCCAAAGCACTATTCACTCAAGTGAACAGCTGAGATAGACCAATGGTTTTTCTGGACTACCATTGTAAAAGAAATATAGAATAGCTTCTTATAAACCTAAATGTGTTTATGAGTGAATAATATAATATATAATTAATAATATATAATATAAATAATATAATATAATATAATATAATATAATATAATATAATATAATATAATATAATATAATATAATATAATATATAATATAATTCACTTTAGTAAGTAAAATAATTGGCCCAAATTAGGGGAAAAAAGGTGAATTATAAAAAGAAACATTAACATCTAAAAGCAATTATTTCAAAGCAAACTAAATCTAACTATCAGAAAAATCTTTCAGTTTCTACTAATATTTTCCAGGCTTAATGAAATCTGCACAGCAATGAAGTTAATATTCTGATTTTTTCCAGTCTTTATAAAGAGGTGAGTGTTTTGGCAGCTTTGAAAAAGGGCTGGTAAGTCCTATCTATGATGCACAGTCTTTATGTTGCATTCCCCTGAAATAAGAAATAGTTACTGGTGTTATCATAATGCCAAGAGAATTTTGAGGATTAACAATAAAAGAGCTCCATATTTTATTTTGTGGTACACAAGAAATACAGAAAAGATTAGATTCAAGGCAAGGAGATATTATTGCTAACAGGATTTTTGTTTTATTTTGAAAGACCTGTTTACAGAATTGTTCATTCTCAGAGAAAGAATACAAAATGAACACAATGTTATTTGGCAAAAACAAGCTTGTAACGTGTAGGATTACTAGAACAGCATTGTACAGTCTGGGTCTTTAAATGCAAATAGAAGAGATTTCAAATGCTGTTCAGCATCAGGGATGAAACCCTTTGGAAGATGAACATGAACAGTCATGTTGCATAATATGAATGACAGGAAAAGATTCTCAGTATGCAAGTGGTTAGATGGAAATCCTGGGATGTAGAATAGAGTTATCCAACTAAGCATAGACTAAGAAATGTGTTTTTCAATTATGGCAATTAACTACTCCTTTGAAAAGCAGAAGAAATCTTTCTTAAGGTTCATTGATCAGGTCTCTTTAATCATGGTGAGGGCTGGCTGACTCACTAGCACTATTGCCTGGAACAAAGGATGCTTGAACTCAGTTTCTCCAGCCTAGTCTGCTCAGGGGTGGAATGAATTCTGTCCCTGTATGGGACACACCCTGATAGGCTGACAGAAAACCAGTGTCAGGAGACCAGAAGAAAAGTCAAAAGCACAATCCTGACATCACAGCCTAGAGATTACAGTAGTCAATAGCTTGGAAAGGGTCAAAGTTAATGGTTCTCCACCATTATTTTTTTCTTTTTCATTTTAGATTAAGCAGGATTATTTGGATGAAGGAAGAAGAACCAAGCTCTGGGGGCATCTGGGACATCTTCCCACTTTGTGCAGTCCCTGTAAGAGCAAGGTCCTGTTTCTGGGTGCTAGTTTATGTGTTTGTACAGGCGAAGCAGGATCAGGTTCCTGGCAATTGCTGAAGGAGAAGTTTTTGCAACTTATTTCCCCCTTCCAGCCTACCACAGCATTTCCTCCCTGACAACCTGCACACTTGAGTAAGTCTTAAGGCTGTGCAAAGGTTTTGAGAGTTTAAGTAGACATGTTCCCAGGAAGATGGACTGTAACTAGAACCAATGGAAGGGCGCCAAAGCCTTGGACATTGCCACATACTGCCATGTGGCTGACAAGGTTGCTGGTACATTTTTAGTTCAGGCCAATTTGCAGTATTTCACAAAATACTTGACACAGTTTCACAAAATACTTGACACAGTTTGGGATTATCACAGAGCAGAGGTGATCCCCAGTAAGCAATATGAATGCAACCACTCTTTTTATCCTCTCTGAGGAAAGTAATTTCAGGTGTATGGAAAATATCAGTGCTATGCTAGCTGGTCTGTTTTATTTCATAGCGTGGATACAGTTTTTTGCTCTTACAGATTATGTTATAATGATTTCTAATAACCATCACTTATTTCTCTTTATCCTATATATTTTTTTTACTGGCTTGTCAATTTATCAAGTCACAGAGAAACACATCCATGAGGAAACCTGAACATGTGCACATGAAACACATCCATAGTTATTCACTAAAGATTTGAAAGACCAGGGATCAAATTTTAGTTTTTCATAATGACAAAGTAGAATGACTTTTTAATCACAGTACATCCTAAGAGCTACTCAGTAAGTGATCTTCAAAGAGTTACACTATTATAGTATCATTAAACTATCCCCTTTCTGTCTTCCACACAGTGTCAGCTATAGCACACTCCTACAGTGTCATATGAATTGCTTATTTACATAGTCCTGTTGAGTACCATAGATTCTCATTCTAAATTGATAACTACCTTTTTTAAGTGTTAAAGTGTTGGAAAGATAGCAAATAGCCCCACACCATGATGTTTATTTTTCTTCTCCCTCTTGCTTTTCCCAGTGCTCTGTTAAGTCACTTAGTTTCTAGGCATCAATCACGAGTTATTATTTACTAAGATCTATTGATATGGGAATAAACTATTTGCAGTGGTTAAACCCTCTGCAAAAAAACCCCAAAACCAAAAACAAACAAAAAACAAATAAAAAAAAACCCCAACCAAAAAACAACTTACCTCCAGTAAATGAGAATACCCACAAGAATCACTAGACAGATAAAAGTCAGGGCTGATACGACCACAAGTGGTATAACTGTCTTCTTCTCTGATTCCAGACTCTCAGCTAGACCAATACGAGACTCATGGCTAATATTACTTGCTTCTGCAGTCAGAGAAAATTGAAACAGTCCATGTTTAAATTCTGAGAAATGCACAGAACAGGTGAATGTGTCTTAAAATGCTCCTACTTAATATCACTTACCTCTGTTTTTTACTATGTACCGCAGAAAGTTTTATACATTTGCAAACCAGCTTACAGAAGATAAGCAGCTAGAGGGTAAAGCAAAGTTTTCAAGCTTATGTGACTCAGCCTTCCAGCAGTGGAGACTTCTCTTTGTAAGAATAGCAGACTGTTGTTAAAATTCAGAACAAAGTTTTTTATTTTAATCTGTTTTATTAGCTGAAAGCCAAATGAGTTAAGAAATCTGAATACATAATATTGGAATGCACATTGGAATTGATATTAAACTGTCAGTCATATAATGCAAATCACTTCTCTGGCTAATAGGTTAGTATGAAAATTATCTTGCAATAGTCTTTATGTGCTTGCTGTATTGCAGTTTAGCTTTCTGTATATTTAGCCATTGCCCATCCTGTAAATTGCTTTATAGATATACCCTGCTTCCTTTGAATCCAATTGCCTCTCTCAATGATACTGGAGCCACAATTAAATTTCTCACCTCCATCTTTACAGGTGATCAGATTATTATTTAGATATTGCTTTGGTTTAATATTTCTGTGAGCCATATAATGTTGAATGACAGAAATATTTAGACATAGGAATCTGTATAAAGATTAAAACAATATATCTTATAATTTTATTAAAGAAAAAAATGCAATGGTGGACGACATCAATACTTTTTTTTTAGCTTCGTTCATACCTCTAGAAGTATTTTAAAGTTGTGACTTTTGTGTGAAATAACTGACTTATTTCAATCTGTGTAGTTTACTGTGAGTATTATTCGAGTTAAAATGCAGAAATAAGCACTTTTATGCTTTTTAGAATTAAACCCCTAGAATGTTTTTTGCTTTTGCTAACAGTCCCAATTCAATGAATTTTCTGTATAAGAGTGGAATTTTTCTGTACAGAAAACATCTGCACTCCACTGGGATTTCAAGAGACCAATTCTACTTGAATGAAAAGCTTTTACATGAAGGGAGAAAGGAATGGAGTTGAATATGAAAAAAAAAAAAAAAAAAAAGACAGCAAATTATATGCTCTAAATAGGATGTCAAAATACAAATGGTTTCACACTGTATTGATTTCCAGGCAGTTCTATTTGCTTCCATTTTCTTGAGTTTAGAGGCTTTTGGGACTTTATGTGAAAAAAGGTCTAGGCTCTAATTTTGCAGATGTCTTCTTGGTTTTAATTCAAAATATTCTTTAACACCCATATCAATCACTTCTCTTTAAATTCTGCAGCTCAATGGGCAAAGTAATTGAAAGCACAAAGTTGCTTCTGAAAAATCTCCAAGTGTCTCTTGAGTAGGCTAAAATTGGTACTTCCCATTGGTTTCGGAGAAAAACTGTGCAAGGATGAGAAAACACTATATGATCCCTTTGAAACAGTCAGACTTTCTTATCCAACTCTGCACTAATTCACAGCATAAAATCCAATCCTATCTGTGCAATGACAGGGCTCCGTCATATTCTATTAGGACTCCTCTGGGGAATGAAGTGCAGGCTTTTCCTGTAATAAGGGGTTTCTTGCCTACTTGGCTCTCTCTCCAATGATGGCAGCTGAAAAGGCAGTCTCAGCTAATAGCAGATTTCTTTGATTTCTAATAACTGATGTGTTTGGATCCTTTGCATATTTCTTTCTATTAATTTGTCTTAGCTTTTCAAAAGAGGTTGAAAGGTTTAGGTAGTCATAGAGGTCTTATGAAGAAAATCCTAGTTCAGAACAAGCATAATTATGCATCAACAACTATGAGACTGGGAAAAGCTTAAACGACAATTTTTTTCTGTAATGGTCACAACCAGAAGACATTTCACCAATTTCTGCAAAATCCACTGCAATGTATAAGTAAGTTCTCAGGTGAGAGATTAATTTTTGTGTTTGTTTCATTTCTTCATAATTTAATTAAGCAAATATGATTTTGATTTATAGGAGACCATGTTAGACATGCTGAAATTGAATGTTCAGTTTATTAAAAGTCAGTATTTGGCATCATGTGTTGGAAAAAAAATAATGTACATGAAATGATACTGTAGAGTGTCTTTCAATAATATCTAGAAAACAAACTAAGTCTGTTGTACTCCTCCTCCAGTACTGTAAAATCCTTTTTGAGTTACTATTGGTAAAAATTCAAATGACACCCTTAATATAGACTCAAGTTATAGACTTAGTATAAACTCAAGTTTTATGGCAACAATCATTCATATCAATAACATAGGTTTTGAAATATTAATGCTATTTTTGCTTATTTTTGAATGAATGTTATGCATTTTACATAAAGTGGTAACTACTTACCAGTGAACCAATTCACTTATTGATTCAGTTTTGTAACACCTACCTTGTTAGGACTCAGAAATTTCAATGTTTTTTATTTTATTTTCATTTTGTATTTTTCACATTCTACTAGATCCAACTATATTGAGTGCCAATTTACCACCTTTTCATATTAGTATTCTGTTGTTCATGAGGAATACAACTTTATGTAATTCAGCTGTGTATTTGTTTGTAGGACTGGGCCGAAACCTTCCCAAGCTTTGAGGAGGCCATTCCTTAATGGTTTAGTTGGATGATACTGCCCTCTACAGATGCTGCAAGTACATAACAGAAGTTCAATTTATTTTCTAAAATACCAATTTAAACTTGTTTGTTGTTTGTTTTTTTTTCAAAGATCATAGAGTATTTTTTACTTGATTCTTTGATTTTCAATTCTCTAGCGCAAGAAGGAATAAAAATTACATGTCTGAATACTTCAGATTTTCCACAGTGCATTTTTAAATGTGTTATGAGTTTTGACTTCTGACTTTATCCTTGGAATCATGGGTGGCAAATACTCTCGCTGAATTGAAGAGGATTAAATAAGAAAATAGCGTTAAATATAAACAGCTATATAATCTGGCTCTACTTTGGGAATATGCAAATCTGGCACAAAAATTCTGAATCCCACTGAAATATGAAAGTGGCATACACAGAATAAAATTGAATGCTTTTATGAGTTCAGATGAATCAGAATCAAGATATTGTTACTGTGATGAAGATAGAAACACACAGTAACACACACAACAGGTGTTCAGGCAGAGAAGAAGAAAGGAAGTCTCTAGTTTATTGTTGACCTTGTATATATAAATTTCTGGACAGTGATCAGAGATTGGACAGAGAAGTTACCACCTCTCCATCTTCACTGGTCACTTGAGAAGTCCATCAGGTGATATCTTTTACAAAGGAATGTAAACATGATTCTTGTTTATCTTACAATTCATGAGAACTGACTCCACTATACTAAAACAAATCAGAAGGCTTATTTTCAGGGACAACAAGCTATCATTTTCTTACTTGCTCAGTCTCTTAGAAAACACAAAAAATGTGCTGCTGTAAGTTTAAAAGAGAATATCAGAGGTATGTTTCCTCTGGCAGAGGCATGGTTTCCTCTGGTGGTATATCCATAAGGGCAGCACTTTGTACACAGAACTTAACAGAGAACCTAAGTCCTTCTCAAATCTTTAAAACTAAAAGCAACAATTAGCACTGAAACAATTCTAGTTTCAGATTTTTCATGACTCAACTTCTGCTGACAGTATGCATCTATCCAAAAACAGAGCATCAATCATCTTACTGAAGAATATTTCAGGTGCAGATTTAAGTAGCCAGAAGTAGCATTCATAAGATAGCCAGCTCAGTATGAATCCCTGCTCCCCAATGCTTCCTTAATCACACCCATTGGCACTGTTATGTTGTCACTTTATTATCTGTAGGTAAACGTTCTCATTCTCTATGGGACAAAAGTATCCCCTCACAGCTTCCCATGGTACTCATTAGACTTATCCATAACTAACCTGCCTCAGAGATGTTGAATACTGATGAGTGATCACTAGTAACAGATGAGGCTGATGACTGTGATGATCCAGGAGTTAATTCTGAGTTACCTGCTTCAACTGTCCCTTCATTGTCTCTCTCATTATGGTCAGGAAAACTGAAATCTGTTGAAGTTTCGTTATCATTAAGGCTATCTGAGGTACTGTGGCCAGAACCACTTTCTTCATCACTTGTCAAAACAGCCCAAGACTTAGATTCTGATGTGTTTTGCAATTGGACACTAGAAGTCTGATTGTGGTTCTCCAAAATTTTCAGGTTGTTGTGCTTCTCAGGTATCACATTCTCTGTCAAAGTTGGTGTGGATGTATAATTACGTTTGTCCATGGCATGGTTTCTCTGACTGTCAGAGGCAGCAGTAGAAAACTTGTCTTCTTCAGGTTTCTCAGAATGTGAAATTATAATTAGGTTGTTCTGATCCATGTTATTATTTACCTTTGTATTTTCATCCTCTACTACCACATTCTGATCTTCTCTATGGGAAGTGCATGAGATGCAGTTACTTACAGGGAAGTCATCATCATATTCATCGTAGTCATCCTCAACTACAGAAGACCACAAATCGGTACTGAACATGATACTGGGAGACAACCCAGAGGATTCTCTAGAAGGAACCAGCAACTTATTCAAAGTTACAGGGGTCTCACTTTTGGAAGGAACAGCTGTAACTGAAATAAGTATATTTGGTAAAGGAAGAGTGTGATGAACGGACACATCAGAACCAGAAACAACTTCAGGCATATGAACAGGATCAAAACCAAGTGTGGAACTTGAAGAGACACTTTCAGCCTCACTTCTTTCAAAAAAAATTGAAGAGATATGGCTGTCTGTAGGAGTAGCTACATGTGATGATGTGTCCCCTGTTAGGAAAGGAGTTGTTACAGCATTTGCTGCCTGGGATGGAAAGGCATTTGTATTTTCTAAACTGGTCAGCTGGAATGAAACAACACTACTGTACAATGAAGGCATAACCTTCTGAACATCTTCACTGTTAAATAAACTGGATGAAACATATTTCTCACTTGCATAAGAAAAAGATAAACCTTGAAGTGATGCTGTGGGCTTACTAAAAATGCTTGACATCATATCAGAAACAGAAGGTGCAGATGTAGAATGCAGCTTGCTTTCAGTTGTAGCAGAACCTGGTGACATTTGATGCAATATTTGGTCAAATGTAGAACTATCTTTTTGAACCCTTGAGCTTTCAGCCAATATTGGATCACTAGGCACAAATGGAGCTGTGTTAAGCAGAGTGCCATCACCAGAAGATTGGTAGGAGGACTGCAGTAATAATTCATTATTTAATGTAGCTGAGGTCTCATAAAAGTACAGCTGAGTCGAGGACAACATTTTGCTATAAGCAGGGACAGAGAGAGCTTGATCTGAGCTTGCACTAAGCATAGGTTTAAGTAAAGTGTCATCAAAGGCTGGAGTTGTAACATGCAAAGGCTGAACTGAAAGGTGCTTTTCTGTAAATTTACTAGTATCATGATCAAATATCTTAGCAGTGGGAAAAGCGAGAGAGACTGGAAGGATTCCCTTTGTGCTAGAAACAGGAAGTGGGCTTTCTTGCAGAGACATATTCTGCTCAATTACAACACTATTAGAAACTGATGTAGAAAGTTCATATATCACTTTACTTTCACCACTGGAAGTCATTTCACTTAAAGAGGAGGAAATTTTCAGTTCTCTTTCATCTCCATATATAACATCACCCTTTTGAAGCATCTTATTAACATCACTAAACCCAGATGATTCATATGGAATCTCATCAACAAAACCAGAGGAAGAAACGTTAAGTATTGTCAAAGTATCTGTATCAGGCAAAAGGGACTCACTACCAGAGTATGCTTCAGACCAATCCATGTCACTAGATAGAGAGCGCGTAGGCTGCAGCAAAGTATCAGCTTGTGATATTACAGAAGAAGGTTTATGCACCAGTACATTGTTATAGCTGCTAAATAAAGGATCTTGATGAAATATGTCAACAGAATCATGCACAAATTCTGCAGAGTCATAGGAAACAGTAAAGCTTTGGAGGGAGCCCACATTACCAGACAAAGCATAAGGAAGTTCAGACATTGTAGATAGTACATGCATTTTAAAATCACTGCTGGATGGTTCAACTTGAGAAAATATGTGAGTTCTATTATGACCAAATATCAGCGTCTCCGAAGCAGCATGAGTGGTCTGATGTGATACCACATCAGCAAATTGAGCAAGGCTTGGCTGTATTAATGGATCACTCTCTGCCAACGTCAAAGAAGCATGCAGGGACACCTTATCTCTTGCAACAGCTGGAGTAGCACTTTGTGGAAACATTTGAGAAACTGTATACAAACGCTGAAACATTTTACTACTGGAGGAAGCAGAGGAAAATGTAAGCAAAGGTACATCATCATAGGAAGACAGGGTGGGTTCAAATGACACATCAACACTGGGAAATACAGGTGTAGCATGCAAGGTCACATCACTATCTGATGTAGCAGGGGTAGTGTCGAGCATCTGAGAGTCAAACAATAAAGGGGTGACTAGAGGAAACACTTCACTACTGTAGGAAGGTTGAAGAGGTATCTCACCATTATAGACTGGCTGAGTTGTCTGAGAGAGTACCTCACTGGCAGCAGAAGCAGAACCATATTCTCCAGAGCTTGAAGAGATAGAGTGAGGTGATAATTCAGCAGAGGAGAAAGCAAAGGTAGAATAATGTGGCAATTCTAAATCCTCATTTGAAGTGTCCTGTGAAACCACCGGGCTGCTTGAATAGGGCACTGTAGTTGGCTTTAATCCCTCTACATAAGCATCAGTGTAACTGGTCTGAGACAATTTTCCACTAGGTGATGTAGCAACAGATTGAGTTGTTGGATCTGTAGCATTACGAAACCATAAATTTCCATCAGTGGAAGAAGTATGCTTTGGAGGCTCATCGGAGCTTGAGGGTGCTATGACTTCTGAAACGTATTTAATGGAGCCTTGGGAAAGAACATCATGCACACTTATATCTGGACTTCCTGAAGGAAGAGCATCTTCTTGGGAGGTCTCCTCTGTAATCAGCTGTGATGAAGAAGTGGTAGGAATTGAACTCCAAAAGTCATCAGATTCATGATGAGGTTTAAAAGGAGACAATAAGAAATCTTCGTCACTGTGGCCAGTGGTGGTTATTCTTGTTGGCTCGGTGCCTGAAGAAAGATATATAAACTCTTCTTCTCTGCCTTTGGTGGAGTCAATGAGTTGAGGAGGAATTCTAGTAATTGTTTGGGATTCCAAAAAAGGATCTTCCTCTTCAGAAATTTCACCAATAGGTGGAGAAGTAGCATAATAAACTGCTTTGAAAACATTATCCTTACCATGCAATTCTTCTCTTGTTAAGTATCTATTTGTTTTGGCTTCACTGGGTTTTGTTCCCATTTTCTCTTGACTGTAGCTGGATGTAATCACCTGAAAATCTCTCCTCAATTGGTTCATTGTACTGTCAGTGCTAGGAACCACTGCAGTTTCTTCATCCACCTCTGTTTCCTTTTCATCAACTTCATCCTTTGAAAAAATGTCATAGCCGAAGACATTAAAAATGTTTATAAACTCTGGACATGAATGAAAACTAAAACTGTAATAATACATTTTCCTGGATCAATAAATCAAGAGGGGTAATGCAAAGCAACACTTGAGAAGACTGTTGGTTTTAACTAAAGTATTAACTGCAAGAACATGTATCCTCTTTTCCTTGAAAAATATTACTTATTTGCAATAAAACCAGTAAAATGCTGTGTCTGCTGTGTCCCAACAACTTCTTCAATATTGCATTACTTAAATTGTGTTTGAGAGGCAAAAAGCACTGACAGTATTTATTTACTTTATTAAAAAAAGCTCCAACTCTTTCCTAATAAAATGCTATTTTATATGCACTATATAGCTTATATTGTATACACAGCAATGAAAAAATGTTTTTGCTATCGGAATGCCTTAGAGGTTTCCACTAATATCCTGATGGTAATTAAACTGTAATAATAACAACAGAATTTGTTAAATATATTTATGACCTCAATTCTGCTGAATTGTTAGAGTTTTCTGGAAAAGATTTCATGATCCTCATGACTGCATGACTGTCAGAGTTTCACAAGCGTTGTGAGTCATAACCCCTAGTCCTGTTATGACCCTTTGTTTTCTGAATATGAATGATAATGAATAACAATACTTTGTGCAAAATCTGCATTAGAGTTTTGCTTTTTAAGGACATATAAAAGAAAAAAAAAAATTACATGCCTGAATGCAGTAAGGACTTAGGCAGTGCTTGAAGATCAAAGGTCAAATCTTTTCATCCCCTGTCCAGATTTCCCTGCACCAAATCAAAAAACTTACCATCAAAGCACCTAATTTACTCAGCAAGTGTTTTTGTTTTGAGATAAACACAGCAGTCCCTGCAGTTCTGCACTGTGTTGCCATTGAGAACTGCACTAGAATCGAACCTGTCCCAGCTCAACTCTGCGATCTAGATTGAGGTACGTTTTCAGTTTCTGAAGGGACTTGATTTGACAAACACACATAGCCCTAAGAGACAGAGCAGCACAGAGCCTCTTGCAAAATAGTTTTGTTTTGTTTTGTTTTTTTTGATCCGGCTTGGTGATGTGGTAGAAATGCCACTGGTTTTTGTTCAAAAGCATAATGCTGAGAGAAAACACCCAGCAGACAGGAGACAGGCACAGTTATCAATCTAACAATTCCTCAGTTCCACTGTAGTTTAGGTTGAGTAGATCTCCCCTTCCTGCACTGTACAGGGCACAGCAGGGAGAATAATGTAAAAAATCACAGCCTTTGAAAGAATGTGCCCAAAAGAGCTGCTGAGTACATTTTTGACTGAGGCACTCAGCAAAATGAGGAGTTGTGAGCTTTACCCAGTCTCACCAGAGCAAGGGCTTTACCCACTAAGCTAGAGCTGGGCTTCACACTGCAGTCCCTCTTTGAACCAGGAACCCCTCATGCACTCACACAACATAAGGTACCTCGGACGTGACTCTCAGGTTTGGATTTCATTCTATGGACTAAATACCTAACATGTAGGGACAGCAGCACCAGGACTGATTGTCTTCAAACCTAGGCTGGACTGGACAGGCCCTTGTTTCTAAAGATCTATTTTCAGCAAGGCAATGTATGCACTTTTAATCTTTCTTGGTTCAAGTAAAAATCAGATGATATTCACTGGCACCTAACAGATGCAATATAATAATCTAGATACATAGCTTACAACAACAGAGAAATTACTGTATTACTGGTTACTCAGTGTCCACAAATGCAAGGGAGGGTAAATAGATAGGTAAGCACAGGGTGGTCTATTTAACTAAAAGGACTTTTCATGTAGTGAGAATATTGGGGTCATAGACTGAAACTATAAATTAAAAATTCTGAGGGATTACTTGAAATTACTTGATAAATGTCTTACTTAAGTAACTATGTTGCAAAATTTGTATTAGAAACTTATAAAAACTTAATTATGGTATTTTTACATCTCTCCTTGTTGCAACACCAGAAAATAGTTACTGAATATGAAGTCTCCAAAGGTTATAATAAGATCATCAAAATTTTTGTGAAACAGAGCTATACTTTAAAGTCTAACTTGAGTTCACGATGCAAATGACTCCTTGAGATTTTCTGAGTACTGGTTAAACCAATAGCACACCGATAGCAGACACTCTTGAATCTCACTCTTCAGCACACCTATAGTCCTCCCATACTCTTATTTACTACATGATAAGGCCATCACTGGCAAGGACAAATCAAACTTATCTTTAACTAAAAAGCCTGACTCTAGATGGCAGCTTTGATTCTGCCAAATGAACAATTCTGTCAGATTTCACAGAGGGGTGATTATAAGCTGATGCCCCATTTTAAAAATATTTAGGAATATTCTGTGATATCCTTTACTTAACCATGTATCTCCAGCCTGAGAAATACTGAGGTATCTCCAAAGTTATCTAGGGAGAAATGTAGCTCAAAGGCTATATATGCACATACATGTATACCTAAATGCAGAAAATACACTCAATTGGTGACATAGTTTTGTAAATTTTCACGGAATATAATTATATAATTTAAATATACTTGAAATGTATTTATTTTAAATACTGTCTTAAAAAACAAACAAATGCTATACCTCATATTCTTCAGCTTCACTCAGTTCAGGAATGAGGTCAGCCTCTACAAAACAAAAATATACACTGTATAATCCACAGTTTTAAATAGACAGAATTCTGAATTCTGCAAGGACTCAACTGATTAATTAATATGCTTATTGAGACCACGTCTAAGATATTTTGTAGGATTGTGGTTGGAGAAGTGGCCAGCCCCCTGGATGGAGGACTAAGGGTGGAAATGCTCACTCATCTGGACAGGACACATTCATTCAGCCACAACAGTTTTGTCTGGCTCTATTTTTACACCACTGGATTTGCACTTCTGGATAGACACATGTTGGCTGGGGAAAGCCAAGTTTACAAGAACATTTTGAATGAGAAATACAGTTTAATGCAGAAATACAGAAGAGCGAAAAACAGTAAGTCAGGGGATCAACTATTTCTTTACATTAAATCTGAAAGCTCTGAAGATATTCTTGTACAATAATTTGTTCTATAGTTATCATATAGAAAATTCCTTATTTGTGCACCCAGGCTTGGATTTAGGTACTAGAGCAGCAGCAATGCCATCATAGTCAGTGTATGGCAGGCTGCACGCTTCCAGCAGGGCAGACCAAAGAGCCCCACCCTTCCAGTGCTTACAGCCTTTTTCAAACTCCCACTCTACTTGATATAACATAAAGACATGAAGTCAATTGTATCACATCCCAGAAAAACGTTCTTAATAAACAGGTACCACATGCTCTGTGAAGAACTACTCTAGAGGCTTTTGAGGCATTAATAAAAACCAGTTGAAACAGGTTGAAGAAATTAATTTCCTACGACCCAGCTGATAATCCATTTCTCCAAATTTAGAGATAGTCTCTTGCCTTCTTTTCTCTCTTTTCAGCCAAATCCAATATTGTACTTCTGACGGTGGTCAGTAAGAAAGGCTTCAAAGCAGGCTGAAAGAAGCATCCACCTCTCTGATAGGAACTGGTACAGGTCTTCAGTGAGCAAATCTAACACCCCTTCCAGAGCACTAATGCACCTTATTGATCCTTTGGTCCACAAAAAGGCCCATATCCATCCTGAGTCTTTCTACGGCTAGTTCTAAGCCATGTTCTAGCACTTTGTCTGCACACAAGTGCTAACACATATTCTGAGGGTTGTTTTGCACTAGGTGAAAATGCCAACCTCTTAGCCTGGAGAACAGTTCTAACAACACCATCACACGCAGCCCCATTCTCTCCACAATTCCCAAATGTAGTTTGTTCAATACACTAGGATAAAGATGCTTGTTTTTGCAAAGTCAGATGAGGATCTCTGACTTAATTTGTATTCTCTTTAGTCTATCCATATCTACCTTTCAAAACAAATTGAGATGTGGTGTATACAACATACACTAGATGAAATTTATGGAACTAATAAGCTCATAGAGTATTATTTGTAGGTTACAGCATACAAACAAATTTTGACTAAGCAATGCTGCACAAAGTCTTCACAAATTATCCTTTAGTAACCAACATCTATAAACTATTAAGTACAGAACTGACCTTTCTTTAGCTAGACAGATTAAAAATTATCTTACCTCTGACTCCTGAGGCCTAGAACGCTCTGGGGAAGGGTGGCAGGGGGAGTGGAGTGGAGGAAGGGGTGGATGAGATATTGATATTCCCTGGCTTCTCAATTATACAAATCAATTACTGACATTAGCCTGAACGTCTTCCCATCATAGACCCACACCATGTACTAGGTATTCAACAGGCTTCTCTGAAACATGTTTTTACTACAAAGGAATTCTATCCAGTCTTTTTGTGGTCATTATTCTTGAGTTGAGCTTTAATCGGACTCAGTCAGAAAAACAACCTGTACTGATTGTGCTAGAATATACAGTAGGGCACATGCTCTCAAATTCCACCAGCAGGAAACTACAGCTTTGCTATTTTCTCAAGGGAGGGGCATTAATATACATATATCCATATCCATATCCATATCCATCTATCTATCTATCTATCTATCTATCTATCTATCTATCTATCTATCTATCTATCTATCTATCTATCTATCTAAAGAACTTGTTTATTAACAAAAATCATAAATCTCCAGGAACTTTATAAAAAATATTTAAATTTAGATGGACATGGAAAATTTACTTGTCAAAAGTATGAGAGACACGCACTTAAAGAAGTTCTGTTAATCTTGATGCTGAGCTTTTGATTTGACAGGAGATTGCAGAAATATAATAACATCCCCCATTTAATGTGAAGAGCCACACCCTCCAAAAAACAACCCATTGATGTAGGTTGATGAACAAGCTTGTTTATTTTTTCTGGAACCACATATTAATTATTCTATAGTATACATTTTAAAATAAAATAATTAAATAGTTAGAGTTCTGTAGAGTTTTTTTCATAGTCCATTTTAATGAAAGATGAGGAAACGATAGAACAAATACAGAAAAGGTAATTATTTCCCTACATTTTTTCAATGGAAATAATAAAAATATCTCTTTAAACAATGTGATTTATAATCATAGAATAATGTGCACAACACAAACTCTTTTCATTTCTGTACTGATTTATGTAATGAACGGCATGGCAAGAACAAAAGTAAAGTCTGTTTCTTTTGATTAAATTAGTTTTCAGACTTCTACTTTTATCAGTTCAAAATTAGAAAAAAGCAGGCCTTAAATCAGACATTTAACATATGCTTAGTGCTTTTTAGGACAAAAATAACAGAGATGAGTTACAAAGAAGTTGCATAGTTAGACCCTCACAAAGCATTGCTGACAGCATGGCCAGCCAGGCAGGACACAGCATTTGAGAGCTAAGTCCCAGCATGTTGTTTTTTTTTTTTTTTTTTTTTTTGACAAACACCAACTGAAGTCTATACAAAGGAATAGCAGTGGGGACTTATATTCTTATTTTTCCTTTTCTGTGTCAGCAAAAGCATGTAAGTACCGACAGTATTAGCTACACAACAAACTACTGCACAACCTTCAGTTCTATACAAGTGTTATCTAGCGAGTCAAAGCACATTTACATAGTTATTCAAAATCCAATTCTAATAACAAAGGAAAAATTTGTAAATAAAGGTTGGATTTTTAGCAAAGCTGATTAAAATACTCTGTACACGATTCCCTAAATTTTCAATGGAAATATTGTAGCTCCATCAAATAGTGCATTAGTTGGCTTTTACTAAGTGGAAACTAACTGGAAAAAAATTGTAACCTGCACACGCTATGTATTACAAGGTGAAGGGCTGCGATACTGAAGAAAAACCCAAAGAGCAGAGGTCTCCACTATGGTGGCTTGCCCAGTGTCATTACATTACAGCTCCTGAGGCTTCCACTCAGAGACCATGGCCCCAAAGGGGTCCTTCATCTTACATAACATTGCTGAGAACAAGAGCCTTGGATCTGTGGATCACCAGAGCCTGCTGAGCCCTCACCAACCATATGGGAGGCACTGGACTGGGTGGGAGAACGCATGAGAAACACTTTCTTGCAGAAGTCTAAAACAACAGTCTTGAGCATTCTGAATACCAGTTCTCATTAGAAGTGGCCAGTCCAGGGACAGAATTCTTCCTGGAAAAGGGCCCATCTAATAGCTGTGCATGACTTTAGCTCTACACAGGAAGACTAATTGATCTGGAGGTGACTGTAGTGAATTTCATCTTAATTAAACTGGATTACTCAGAGTAATTCTTGAAAATGAAAAATTTAATTTATATTTTGTGTGTGTCAACTTTATTTCATGTCTTCACGGTGAAGATAACTTTTCTTTCATAAATTCCCAAGCAGGAGCTCCAAGAAATTCCCTTTTGCCTCAAGATCTATAAAGCAGATCACAAAACCAATTTGATGTTACAGCTGTAATCAGCAAGCTGCTCTGAAGAAAACTTTATTAGATATCTACATTCTCAATATGTTTGTTTATTAGGTCTATTATAATTAAATATGAAAATATTTGAAATATTTGCAACAGTTAATTCAAGTGTAAATAATTAGTAAAAGTAATTATGCAAATAAAATTAATGTTAGAAATAATGGAAGTTTTTTTTAATATTTTAAAATTGCATCCAGAGTTGACACAGCATGTAAGCAACTTATTTATAGAGCAATGTACACTCTTAGAAATCTTACTAATTACATGAGAGGAATTTTTCCCTGAATTTTCTTTATTCAATGTTTTCAGAAGTACCACTGTGTAAGTGCCAAGAAAAAAGAACCAAATTAGAAAAAAGAACCAAATTTTGTCCGTTTCAGATAGGAAGCTTGTCCGTGAAACTTTTCTTTTTTTTTTTTTTTTTTAAACAGGTAAATATTCATTTTGCTATTTAACTTTTATTTAAAAACTTTGCTCTCTTTTTATTTATATTGTTTAAAATTTACAATATAGAAGTAGAAATTAATGATTTGTCTGTGTAAAAAGGCTTGAGAGTATCAAACCTTCAGTCTTATACATAACATTTATTATCACAAATATAACACAGTCCGAAATATATTTATTGCACCAAATTCTCTTGTCTGAGCACACAAATCTCAGAGAAGTTTCTGCTGATACTGGAAGGTGAAGTTAATTTTCCAGTATGTATTTCCCTCACTGCTCCTTCCATGGTGATTGATGCAGAGCAGTTCACCAGCAGTACCGCAGGGATGCTGTGCTGGGCGGCAGGAGCCCAGTGCCTCAGCATCCTCCTGCTGAGCCTGTTCCCCAGCATCGGCTGCTCGTGCCACAGGTGCACTGACTGCTCGTCCAGCCCCACTGCTCCCATCTCTCTCCCTGCCTCTGCACCCACGGCTCTTCCAAAGGGAGCCATGGGACACAGCAGGGTGGTGAGCAACTCATCCTTACAGCAGGGATACAGCAAGAGGGTGGTTTATCCTCTGGAGATCACCTACACTGGACTTTGTTTTGCAGTATATATTTCCAGAGGTTTTACAGCTGTGATGGCAGTACTGTACTGACTTGATTTGTTGAACTGTTGTTAAATGATGATAACGTTATGCTGCTTATTTGTCATTCTGTGCAGAAATGGATGTGGGGTATGTAGATGAACTATCATCTGAGAAAACTCTTCAAACATAAACCCAGCAAATTCTGGAAAGTAAGTGGAAGAATATACTATCTAAGAGATGGATAAAAAGTAGACAGAAGAGTGAAATGTCAGGCAGAATGTCAGAAACTTGTTGTGGACTTCTTAGAAAACTGAAGTAAAACAGGAAATTTCTGGTCGATATTAACCTAAGACCACGAAATATATTATTCTTAATACACCATGTTTGAAAGAAAAGTTAAATCTTTATTAAAAATGTGTATGTACTATACCTGATGCCGAGTCCTCCTCCTACAGACAAACCCACATCATTACAAGCCTATTACCCTTATTAGTCCAGAATTCATGTGGTAGACATTGTTGAGGATCACATTCTCCCTCACTGTAAAGGAATGTGGCTCCCTCAAAATGAAAAACTGGCCTGTTTTCCCAAGTTCACCACAACATCGCTAATGACCTTGCTATAGCTAAACAGACATACATAAGCTTAAAAATGAATATACAGAATAAATAAACAAACAACAAAATCCAGGCCCTTAGATAAAAAAATAGCTTCTAACATGATCAAAAAGCATTTTTTTTCTATGATGAATTACAGTGTTCTTAATAACAGAGCTCTGACTCACTTTCATAAGAACTGACTCTGATGCTAAAACTTACACCGTATTTAAGGAATTATTAAGGACAAGATCAAGCTTCATGCTATAGTTTCAAGTTATTTCATATTTATCAGCAGGCAGAAGAAGCAAATCTGGCTGTGAAATCATTAAGATTTGTTTGTTAGGCCTTTTGATTTTTTTGAGAGGCGTATTAAGAAGCAAGGAAATCCCATCATCACAAGTCTTTTGAAATCAAACTCCAAGTATTCATAAGAAATCAAATTTCAAAATCAGTAATATAGACTTATAAATAATATATTGGGGTTGTATTCTTAATTCCATAATACTTTGGCTGCATGGATTAATTTTGAGAGGATGCTTCAACCATAGAGAAATAATACCAAACATGGTTTTATTTCCCTACATATCTAAAAAATACACTTGTGAGATTTGAAATCAAGTAGGTGCTTTTCAGAACATTCTTAGAATTAAAAAAATTATCATGCAGTTTTTTACAGGTAATGCTTACAAAGAATTATGTCGTGTATTATATCATTAGCAAGGGACATGCTGAAGGTTAAGTGCAGAGATTTTGAAATTTCATATTGGCATAATTTGGAAGTCATGCATTTTAACTGGTTTGCAAACAAACTGCTTCTTCAAATACAGATTTTTCAGTTAAAAGGGATCACTAAACTCAAAAGATCACTTACCTGTGTCCTCTAAAGGCATATCAACAATTACTTGGTCACTGTGTTTTCCATACAGACCATTAGAGCAAACAGCAACAATCTGAAGAACGTAACTTGTATTGGGCAGCAGATTGTTTAGAATAGCCCCCTAAAATAAAAAACACATTTAATCATTTACTTGCAAATAAGTATCAAGCATTTGAAAATGTTTATTTTTTTATAACACATTTTTCTTACAAACCATAAAGCTGCTTTCTTCTAGTATTACAATGTATGCTTTTTATATTTTATTGTCACAAATGGTTTTCAGTCAAATTAAAAAAAAAAAAAAACCAACCTTGTGACTTTTTACATGGAGGATATCAAACCAAATATCTATTTAGCACTGAACATAAGTTTAGGTAACATTATGTCTGATGAGTCTTTAAAGAAGGTTAGAGGAGCAGTTCTCATTAGTAAAACACCATGAAACTGTAATCAGGATCTTAGTCTTATTTATAGCAGTATAATTTAATTGAATCTCATTAGTTGTTTGTGTAGGTCGTTCTTTCACATCCATGAGCAATGAAGTACAGGTTATTATTAACTGACAATGGGTTTTATGGCTAAGGAGCTCTGTGATTGACGTGGTCATGGCAAGTATAGGCAAATCAAAGCAGCAGTCTGTAAAGTTTTTCCCTGTTCTAGACAAGAGAAGCATTTTCTTTTGGTTTAAATTGTATTTGTGGCTTTACAGCCAAAAAGTTAGATAATTTCTCTTCAATCAGCTCCCAGCCACAGTTTAATCCATATCAATAATTAACAGTGAGTTGTTACACCATCATCCCTTTTTATGAAACTTGAAGAGTTTACAGTTACCAAGTCCTGATACCCATCTGTCAGGAACTCATGCTTAGTCTGGTCTTCTCCATCCAGCTGTTGATAAAAGACAGCAAATCTCTCAATTGTGGTGTCGTATACAACACGAGGTCTTTCCCATGTAACAAGAAGACTAGTATAATTCTTTGGATCAGATTGAACGTTTTCAGGTTCTGAGCTGCAAACTGGGAGAAAGAAAAGAGGAAAGAATATGGTATTTATTAAACGGTACAAGTAGCTCTACTAAAATCTTGAGATACCGCCTGAGAAAACTAATTAAAGTCTTTTTTGTGCATCTCAAATATTTGAAATGCCATGCCATTATAAACCGAACCAATATTTTAGCACCAGATTTCCAAAAGCAAGTAAAGTTGAGGACTACATCTCCTCTCCTTGCCTCTTATACCATATTTTGTAAAATAATAATATCCAGTTCCTAAGAAATAAAATATAAATGATAAACCATGAAAATTCTCATATCTGTACTGGAAATCTCAACAATTCTGTCTTTGCGGCTCTACGAAAGTAGCACTAGAAGAAGAGCTGCATACTCTTGCACTAGCTATAATTGACTGATCTACAGTCGATTGTTTTTAATGGTTAAAGGTAAAACCATCACTTGAATTTCCCCTCAAGGCTGTTTGAATCTTTTTATAGTACTTAAAGAAGAGAGAAAAGGCAAATAAGAAGAAGCAATGTATTACATTAGCAGTAGTCATTTCACATTATTATATTTTAAGGCTTGTTATTATATTTTTATGTTGACTTTTGCACAAGCAATTACATACTCATTCCGTATTTGGAATAAATGAGGAAACATTTTTTTACTTCTCATAATGTGAGAAGCACATTAATTAGAGTAATATATGAGAATCTAGAAAAAGCAAGCAAAGAACCCCTATTCGGCTAAGAGAACAAGTGCAGATCCTTTGGAGTTCTCTGAAAAAGAGGCAAACGCCAAGACGTCTCAACGCTTTGGGGGACGATGCTGCATTTTGGAAGAGAAGTCGTTCGTTTTGCATTCAGCCCTTTGAACACAAGGGGACACTCGAGCCCCGTCAAAAACGTTTGTCCAAAGAATTTCTCCCGCTCCCCAGGAAAGGCGGGCAGCTCCGAGCAGCTTCCGTCTAAGCTGGGCAACGGAAAATAAGCAGCATGGCTTTTTTAATTTTTGTGTATCTGTGTGTAAGCTAATAGTAGAGGCAGCGTTAGTCTGTGTACTTTAGGTGAATTCTGTCGCCAGGTTTTGAATCTACTGTGCTATATAACTGACACATAATTTTATTAATTATAATTAATTATTTTAATTGGTGCAAAAAAAAGAGCAAAATTAAAAAAAAAAAAAAATCTCACGTTGTGTACATTCCATTCCATAAATTTGTCATTCCTCTCCATTTCCACCAGATGGCGAGGAGAAATCATTAGAGCAGCAAAGATAAGACCCTTCTCAATTCTGAGCATTAAGACAGCTGATTTAAACAGATTTTATTCTTTTTCAATGAATCTAAAGGCTTCTCAGCTATTTTTCAAAGGTGTTTAAAATTCCTGTCAAAACGCTTTTATATAATATAAACACCAAGTTTCTCTGTATTCCAAATTCTTCTCCACAGTCCTTTTTCCTTCCTTTTTTGTTTATGAGTGAATTTAGATCTGAAATCTGTGTTGTTACTCAGACTCATAGAGCATTATTATGAAACTTTTAAAGGTACAAGGTTGGTGCTTCCAGTGTTATTTCTTTGTTTTCTTTTTTCCTTTTCCAGATGGTTCTTCTATTTTTTCCCAAGAAAAAGTCTTCCTTTTTGTTCTCTTCCTTTTGATGTTCATCTCAGCAATGACTGACAATATTACTACAATCATTCACATATTATTTCATCTCCATTTCTTCCCTAAATGTTTTCTCTTGCCCTTCTTCTGATATCAATTCATAAATTACCCTGCCGATCCCTTTTCTTTCCTACCAATCAGTAATACAAAAGTACTTTACTCTGCATTTTCCCATTTTCCTTCTCCAGAGAGTAGAAAAGGAAAGACCACATGGCAACTTACCTAATTAAATATTTCTGATGTGATACCCACTTTTATAAAATCTCAGCTAAGAAACTGCAAGAAAGGGAGCTCTTAAGTCTGTTACTAGTCTGAAGCCACAAATATTAAAATGGATTACAAGTCACAAGCAGCAAAATACAAAATAGCAAATAAATTCACAGGAAGAGAGGCCTACTCAAACCCCTGCTAGACTCAAAGTCTCTGTTTTCTCCAGGTGAATACTAAGATTCTGGTTTTGCATATCACACCATGTTGTGGTAATGCATCTATCTTTGCTTATTCTTCTGTGGAATAAAATGCTACCCATGTAACTTAGGAAATTTTCATCTAAACTTAATTGCATCATGGGGAACCATTGGGGTGCATCAGCCAAATCACTGCCAAAAATTTCCTGGGCTATGTTTTTGACCAGAAGAGAAGCTGCTCAAATTTGGCTTTTTTTCCCTCCACATTTGTTGCTTTCTTCCACTTTTAGTTAAATCTGTGCTTGAGATTAACTTTTCAATTCAACTTTTCAATTGTTGAAGCCATGAAATCACTTCATTTACATTCAGCTATCACGGGCTTTGTAGATCTCTGACAGTGTGTGGCAAAAAGCAATTTTTTAATATTCCAGATCTACACTCTCTCTGCAATGGAGGTGGAGTGGCAGAGCAGATGTGTACTTGGCTGGTGGTGCCCACACAGACAGCTGCCCACTCCCCCTCCTCTGCAGGGCAGGGGAAGAAAGCAAGATGCAAAAACTGACAGGTCAAGATAGAGATCGCTTGCCAACCATCATCATGGGCAAAACAGATCTGACTTGAAGAAATTTATCACCAAGAAAAATAGAGTAGGATAGTGAGAAACAAAAACGAAACTACAAAATCTCCCCACCCTTTCCTTCTTCCCAGGCTCAGCTTCGCTTCTGATTCTTCCACCTCCCCACTCCCAGTGGCACAGGGGAATATGGAATGGGAACAGTGGTCAGTTCATAACATTTTGCCTCTGTTGCTCCTTCCACATGCTGTTCCTCTGCTCCAGTGTGGGGTCCCATCCACAGGATACAGTATTTTATGAATTTTTTCAGCCTCTGTACAGTCTGTTGGGAACAGACTGCTACACTGTGGGTCCTTCCTAGGGTCAGTGACCTGACAGATACTTTGGTCCTCCATGGGCTCCTCTCCACAAGCCACATCCAGGAGCCTGCTCCCACATGGAGTCTCCACAGTCTGCCACAGGACAGGCTGCCTCACTATAATCTTTGCCATGGGCTGCAGGGGAATCCCTGCTCTGCTACTGGAGAGCCTCCTCCCCTTCTCCCTTCTCTCACCTGGGTGTGACAGAGCCGTTCTCTCATCCCTCACTGCTGTGCAGCTTTCTTTTCCCAGAGGTGCTGCCACCACGGCTCCCAGTGCCTGAGATGGGCGGGTTGGAGCCAGCTGGAACTGTCTGTGCCTGGCTCGGGGCAGCCCCGGGCTCTCCACACACAGTGCCTGGGCACCTGCACCCCACACACTGTGCCAGTAGAAGTGTCTCTCCACACACACACACACACACACACACACACACACACACACACACACACACACACACACACGTCTGGGAATCTGAGAATTCGCAATGAAGTCATGTGGAATGAGGAATGTGAAAGGGTAAACGCACGAGTCCCGACCCCATGTCTCACAAGAGAATTTAACTAAGCCACTGAACTTTATTCGGTTGTATTTATCATGGGAAAACAGGCTGACTAATACTTTTTATCAATACATATAGTCAGTCTTGAATTTTAACAACCCATTGCTTTTTAAACCTTTCTAAATGCAGGAAGATGAATAAGAGCTAGGTTTCAGCCCTTATGCCCAGGGCCTTACCAGAAGGGTGGAGCAGATGAAAAGTCACCCAACGTGCCCAGCATACACCACAATGGTTCTCAGGTTTACAGGAATAAACAATGATTTTTATTATAAATGGATTTGCATGCTAGCTGAGTTTGGTGGAGATTAAGCATTACAATTTCAAAACACTTTTCTTAGGTGAATCCTCAAGTACAGCTGAAAAGATTAACTATTTTAATCTTCTTAAATTGCTACATACATATCACATAGGGAAATTACTAATATCACTAGGCAGGCTTGGCCCCATGCCCTTAGTAGGACACTGCTTGTACACCAAAAACGTTGGGGATGGCACTGTGAGAAAATTCCTGAAAATACTTTATAATGGAATAGATTCTTGTAGCTTTTCTAAGAATACTTAGTTCTACTTAAGAAATATCATGTATTAATTACAATAATGAATCAAGCATTTAATTTTACTACCTAATAAGAGTCTACACTGAACACAGCAGGAGAAAATTTGGATTCTAGATTTCACAACACAAAATATTTTTTCAGTTATCTACCTGAGTAATAATCAGTCTTGGCATTTCTCATACATCCTCTAAAGGGATTAAAAAGATTAGATTTTTCTGTTGACTGCTATGCAATATTAAACATTAATAAACCTATGGACTCTTAGAGACTTTGGCATTTGGGTTACAGCTCTTACATCTGAACATTGAAGTTTTGTGATTTTCAGGGGGGGGTTAATTTTATTTATCTTAAAATGGAGGTGAAAACATAAACATTTCTCTAATGTTCTACGTTAAACAAATCCTATAGTTACATTTGTGTGCACCTATATACATGTGTGATCACACAAATATGTAAAAGTATATTTATGAAACCACACTTCTGAATCTGGAGAACACCTATAGCCTGTGATTAAGTCATCTGTTTATGTTTAATTAAACACAGTTCAGTGAACTTGAGTTAAAGAATCTACAGATATTGCCATCCAAGTAGCAACACAGTGCTTCCAGTTTAGATGTTTCCTATATATTCTTTTGTGCTTATTAGTATAGGAATCATTGACTTCTATATTTAGTGCCAAATTATGTTTCCCATTACATAACATACTGTTTTGGTCACATAACCTTCACAAACTTCCCTGAAGTTTTAGGTAAGACTAAGAACAGAATCTGACTTCTGGCATTCTCCCCATCTATCACTGTCTAAGCAAACGGCACGAAATTGATTTGGTGACATCACTTCAACTGTTGTTGAAAAAGCATCTACACTTCATGATAAAGAACTAAATAGGTCTATAAAAAATACTCTTGCAGTCTCTGAAAAGGCAGCTTTGTTGAAGTCTGAAACACGTTAAAAGGGCAGTGTAAGGAAGCTTGAACTGACGTGAGCTTCACTGAATGGTTGGTCAAGACAAGCATTTGATTTTCCACTCCATTTAATCTGACACGTTTTATGATTGCTGTTTTTTTCTCTGAAGTGATAATTTATGACTAATAACACAGTGTTTGAAGAAAACTTCTACACAATTTAAGATGAGTAACTTCATACTTGGATGAATCTTTTACTGAAAATTGTCTTTTAACTTGTGAAGAGAGGAAAGACTATTTATTAAGTACCTGCTTCGTGAATTTCTTCTTGTCCAGTGTAAGAAGAAAACACTTGCCCAAAGAACTTATATTGCTGTTCTCTGAAGTTGTTTTGCAGGTAGTCCATCAGCATAACATAGCCAGACTGCTGCATTGTAAGCACTTCACAGAATACAGCTAACTAGAAGATGAGAGGAAAAAAAAAAAACTTAGAAGTCATAAAAATTGACCAGATTCTGCTAACAGGCAAAAAACTCTGGGGAAAAGATGTTGTATAAAGTCTCACAGTTGAAATATCCTCCATGGCACTGAACTTTTGTTCTTCTGTGCAATCAGTATATCTAATGGTTTACACCACAAGTATTTTTCAACCACTCTGCTGTTGGAGCTCTGCTCGGCTCAACATCACTATGTGACTGGGGGAATATCCAAAAAGAGATTTGTACTCCTCTTTATCTGAGCTCGAAGTCCAGGCAGCCTGCAATATGTTCTTACCCTATTTTAAGACAAGAAATTGCCCAGATTCTAGTATTAAACTATAAAAAAGGTAAAAGATAACATGATTAATATAGAAGCTTTCTAATTTAATGGCTGCATGAAAAACTTCTAACTAGGTAAAAAAAAAATAGCTTTGTTGGGCTGGCAATGAATTCCATGAGCTTCTACATGTCATATACATGACAATTGGTTTTCTTTGGTATTATGAATAATTGTTTGGTTTTACTACGTTAAATTACCTGGTTTTCAGAAATACTTATGGTATCTTTAAACACAATCCATTCAACTGTTTCAGAGCATGGAGGAGCTGATAGAGACCCATTGTAAGTATAGTATTTGTCTGTTGCGTTCGGCAAGAGATTCAGCAAAATAAACGGTTCTAAGGCAGCCTGTTTTCCTGAAAAAATAAAAAATAAAAATAGTCAGATAGTTAAAATATGACAGAAGCAATTAATAAATACAAATCACATTCTCCAAAAGAACTACCATTATGGGAACATGCTAATTTAGATGCTTTTCAAAATTTAATCTCCAGAGAGGCTAGCATACAAATAAATAATGAAGTCTTCTATTTAGTTTGAAAAAGTATAGCTCAAACCCAACTTTGTTTACTTGGGAAGGTTTTGTAAGTTACTGCAGTAGAAAACAGTAATTTTACTGTATTTGTTCACAAGAATTTTCTCATCATAAGCTTATGTGCAAGGTGCCAAACCTTTGTCATACTCTTGAATTTCAAATAAAAAATGTTTATTAAATCTTTGTCCTTGGTCTCATGACATGGCTTCAAACTCTCCCCCAAATTTAATCAAGTTGTTACATTTTTTGCAGGATCCAAACTACTGCAGAAAATCACTGCCTGGGGAACTGTCACCATGTTAGACCTGAGGGTTAATATTACTCATGACTGCAGAAGCAGAATTTGTGTGGATCAAGATTCTTTTTTAAATGATGATAACATAGTGAAAAACAGTAACAGTTTTACACAAATCAGCAAATGATGCAAAGAACTCCTGCAGAAGAATATGTTCTGTGAAAATAATATCACATCTTTCAGGTCAGCAGTTTACTGGGTACCTTGTCAGTTGGGAGTAAGCATGAGGGATTGCTGGAAGTTCATCCACAGAAAGCTAAGTCTCTGCTGGTATGGCCATAGGGTCCAGCAACAGAAACTGGCAGAAATGGTAATAATTTCAGCAAGGCAGACTTTTCAGTCTGAGACAATAATCTCTTTTTTACTGCCTGGTGCATCAAAAGTAATGCTGCTTTTCACAGCTTGCAATAGCATATATAGATCCTTATACATCTTATTTCAATGTAAAGTTACTCATTTCAAGTTCCTTCCTAAATGGTAAGCATTTACTTCTGAATATCTAATGAATTTTCAGACTGTGCATTAACTCATGCTTTTACAGGTATGCTACTTCTCCAGCCCTGTACAGATTTCTGACCTTTGTCTTTATAATTCCTTAGAAATTTGGTGAGAGAGGCAAATTGCATTAACAGTTGACTACAAGGGATTGATGCTTTTCTTCTCGTCAGTGACTTCTCTCCTGAGCTAAGGTTTAAGAGCTGACTCATTTCCTCTCTCTCATTCATGTATCATGAAGAGGGAACATTTAGCAGTGTCAAGCAGAGCACATCCTTCCATTTCTCCTGTCAAAATGCTAATCAGCCTTCAGAGAGAAGCTATCATTGCTATTTGGTATGTGTCTAGTTAACACATTCATCCCTCAGCAAAAATGAAGTCCATTTTATATAGATGGTTGGGGACATGTAACTTCTCATTCATAACAAGAATCCTGCCCTACATTTTGCAGCTTTGGATTTTAGAATACCCTTTAATGAGACTGACAGCCTGGATTCTCAAAATCAAACACCTACAAATAATGATGAGAAACAAAGTTTGTTTAGAAGGAACAGGAATGCTCTCTGCAGAGCTTGAGAACTTAGCAACTATGATTCAAATAAGCACAATACAGATATGACTGACAAGGAAAATTCATGTATATCACAGACAAGGAGAGACTCTGTGCTTTTATTCAGAAGAACAAACTTGATTTAGTCATAACCTGAATTTCCTGAGCTCATCTGCATTTTATTTAGGAAAATTGTATTCTAAGCATTGTTGAAGTGCCATGTAGTGGCTGTATCTTGAATCTTGCTGCCAATAGTTTTACAGCTCCTTCCAAGGCTGTAGGACAGCCTCTGTCTTGATATATTACCAGTTCTCGTTTTTGTTTCACAGCAGATGACACACAAAAGTAATGAACTACTTTATATTTCCGCTTCCTATTGTCTTTCTAATTTATGAAAGGTGTTTCCTTTTAAATTTGTTGAACAGTGTTTGTTTTCCAGAGAGGAAAAAAAAATTTGATTTAAGTCTCATGCTTTTGAAGGCTTTTAAAACAGCTTTCTGCATTCAAGGACCATTACATAAAGGAAAACTGAGACAAGGTTTCCTTAGAGCCGTGGACATGATGTAAGAATACATCCCAGTTCAAGACAGTGCCCATTCATATTTATTCTTCTGCAAGACACCATGAAACTGGTGAAACATAGCCCAGATCTCCTTGTGTACCACACTGAAGTTCATGTGTCCCGATTAGCAAACACTACAAAGACATTATATTTGGACTGTTTTGAACTTACACAGGAGCTACTGAACAAAAATTTATCTCCTCTGACTCTACTGAACACCGACAGTCTCACTCTTGTAAGACCTTTCTTACATAGTTGCAAAAGTCATACCTGGTTTCCAATCAGATATAAAAATCCTGACATGTATGATTAAAAAGACTTACAAAATAAATTAGATTTATCTGGATTTAGCATTTAAACAGTTACAAATTTCTCATCATACTTATATTTATTATTATTATTATTATTATTATTATTATTATTATTATTATTATTATTATTATTATTATCATCATCATCATCATCATTATCATTATCATTATCATTATCATTATTTTAGAATTCTCTTGTTACAAATAGCCTTGGGATAAATTAATCAGAGAAACATGAAATATCTCAAGCTGGAAGAAACATATGAGGATCATTAAGTCCAACCTCTTGCTCCTCACAGGACTACCTAAAACTAAACTATATGACTAAGAGCATCAGCCAGATGCTTGATGCCATTACCAACAGGCTCTGGGGAGCCTGTTGAGTCACAGATCTCCATCTCAGTGAAGGGCCTTTTGTAATGCCCAGTCCGAACTTCTGACATAGCTTCATCCCATTTCCTCACGTCTTATCACTGTTCACCACAGTGACCAGCAAATGCCTCTCTGTTGCCCCACTTAAAGAACTTGTTGACTGAGTAAAGTGACCTCAGACAGTCCTTGTCTTCAAGACCTTCCACAATCTTGCTTGTCCCTCTCTGGATGCATGTTAATAGGTTGGTGTCCTTATATTGTGGCACCCAGAACTGGCCCCCATGCTCAAGGTGAGGAGAGCAGAGCAGAGCAGAGCAGAGCAGGACAATCCCCTCCCTTGCCCAGCTGGCCATGCTGTGCCTGATGCACCCCAGGACAGGGCTGGCCCTCCTGGCTGCCAGGGCACTGCTGGCTCATGTTCAACTTCCCATTAAACCAAACCCCAAATCTTTTACCAAAGGGGTGCTTTTCAGACTCTCACTCCCTGGTTTGTAAAACCAGGATAACCCTTTCCCAGGAGCAGACCTGGCACTTGCTTATGTTAGATTTCATGTGGTTGGTGATTGTCCAGTTCTCGTATATCCAAGTAACTTCTGTAACTTCTAACAAAATAGACATGACTGAGTAATAGAGAACAATGCTTCTCAATGTCTTAAAGGTTTCATAATCACACTGAAGTGAATTTAGTTAATCAGTAATCAATAAAACATGGAGGCAAACTTACCAAAACGACTGACACTATCTACTCCATTAATGATTGGATTATAATCTGGATTATCTTCTAGTCCAATCTGTTAAAAAGAAATTGCATATTTTAACAGTACAGGCTTCATGGAAAAAAAAATTGAGAGTTACAGTTTACCACCAAAATTATAGATGATTTAAAGCTGAACAAACTTATTTTGCCCACTTGGTTTCCTGCAAGAATAAATTAGAAAGATACATGCAATTTTTTAACTCAATGATCACACATTGGAACCAGTTAAATTCAGTTTGAACATCTGCTGTGTTTCAAGGCTTATTAAATGACACAAAGATATATTTTGTTTACCTCAAACAAAATTGATAAAGCTCTTAACTTTCCACTTCCTTTAACTGCCTCTTCAAAATCTGTAAACTGATCTGCATCATAGCAGTAGATTTGCATCTGCAATTAAAAATATATTCAAATGTTACATATTAAAAAAAATGTAAAACTTAAACAATATAATTACTTATATTCCCATTTTGAGGGAAAAAACCCAACCAAACAAAATTTTTTAAACAAATGTAGGGATTTTTTACCTATCTCTTTTGTGTTATCTGAGGATGCCGAATAGAATTCTTCAACAATTAGCTATGTAAAAACAACCACTCCTGGAAAAACTATTAAGAGGGCAGGAACTACCCTTTCAAGGAGCAGAATGCTTTCCATGGATAATGCAGTAAGCTGAGATAACTGGACACCTGACCTATAGTACTTGGTGAAATGAATCTTTACATCAGTGATAAAACATGAATAATATGTCAAGATGTCCCTACTGCATCCCTACTTGCAGTAAGTGTAGAAAAACATCAGCAACATAAGATTACCAGGCACTTTGAGGCCACATCTGTCTGCTGTCATGAGCATTGGTTTTGTTGCACCCCCTTCTCTCTTTCTCCAGATGCAGCTGGGAAATCTCCTCCACTGCTGGGTGACTGACACATATGGGGGAATGACCTGCTTCTATTAGCTTTCTATGAGAAGATGATGGAAGAGAGTATTCTCTGTGATGCCTTCTCAGGACAGATGGAGTGTGATTGGGAATTTTTAAGTGGCTAGTGAGGTAAAAGAAATTACACTGTCCAGGGACTGCTCCTAGTTTACCACTGTTCCCCATGTATAGGCCAGCCCTGGCACTATGGTTTTGCTTTCAAACAGAAGTTCAAAATGCTTGGAATGAGGAACAGCACAGTTGCCTGCCACAACTGCCTCTTTTTAACTAGAAAATGACACAATGCCATGTTGAGGGAAGAGAGTTAGGCCTTTGTACATCCCAGGAAGAGCTGCTCCTCTCCTCCACCCCACTCCCATGCTGCTGCAACACAATCTGCCAAAACAGCCAGGGGGACACTGGCCTGGCCGCCTATCAATGTGGCTGCACCCAGGACCTGCTCACAGGGCCTTTAACACACCACTTCCAGCTCTTTCCAGCCCAGCAACATGAGATACACTTTGTATCTGTAAGGCCCAGCAGCTCCCATGGGCTCTCAGCAAAGCCCTAACTTTGGGAAGTCCACTAAGGCTTTAAACAACAAACCGATGTGGAATATGATGGGCCAACTTCATAGGAGCTTAACATTTAGTGGGAGCTTTGTCAGATTAGCAGAAATGACATCTAATATCAACTTAGAATATGGGATAAAATGAAGTTTAGACATTCTCTACATGCCAACAACACATTGCGCTGCCCTTCTAAATACATTATTTATTCTTAATTAGGATTTAAGTGAATGATTATATTTGCAAATAGACTTAAGATATAAGCAAAAGAATTTTATAAAGTAGTAAGGTCACAGAATGTCAAATTGTTGAAATCATCCAGATCAATTCTATACTTTACCTCAAGAGGAAATTTTTGTCCTTCTAGACTATGTTCTGATCCGTCTGATGATGCGTTGCATTTTCCCCAGTGAAAAGTGATCTTGCTTGCTTTGAATATAGTGTCTAACCCACCTCCACTCACATAATAATCACTTGTCAGGTTAATTTCCACTGAAAAAATTGAGAAAGAGAGAAAGAAAAGGAGTGTCAACATAAAAGTCAGTCAAGGCACATATGACTCTCATATCGCAGTATTAGAAGTTAAATCTGATATGCTTATTTCTCTGTATTTCATAAGCAATTTAACAGGAAATGGGTTACTTTTACTAAGTAACAAGTGTGCTAATTCCCTATTAGCATGGAGAATATGTTTCATTTCATGCTGTAATTGATAAAATAGTAATTTAATGAAGTGAACTTGGTTTCCTGTTATCTGAAACTAGACACAGAACTACACTAAAAAGCTCAGAAAGCTGGTCTAACACCAACAGGCTAAGAAAATCAATTGTTGAAGTACATACCTTCTTGAAAGGGTCTGTGTTTCTAACCCGTGTTTCTAAGAAAAAGGAAAATACACATCTGCCCCCCCATCCCCCCAGTCTTTACCACAATTCTATATAGACAACATAAGAAAAGAATATTTTAGCCAGTTCCTAGGACTGTCCTGACATAAGACTCCTTAGCTGTGGAGCTGTCTCCCACAGGAAAAAGCAATGAGAGGGCTTCAGCTGGACATAGGTGTACACAAACTGTATATGGGACAGAGAATTTGTCTTGTGGAGGGAATGAGGAGGATGGGATAGACTGAAGCCTCACATTTTGGCCTTCCCATCTCCAGCAACTGTGAACTGCTTGACCTCTTGATAAAACAGCACTAACGGAGTTAATTTTCACTACATTCCTCAAAACCTTGAAGGCCATTTCAACAAGCTTAGCAGTTCCTCGTGTAATATCTGGATTGCTGTAGATGAGAAAGAGTTCAGTTCACTTTTAAAGACTTCAAAGAACATTTTCTCCGGGACATCTTGAAGAAACAAAGCAATATTTATCTTAGCTTGTAGGGCAGGAGGGAAGTAAGTGATTTGTATAGTGGTAGGTAGGAAGTACATGACAGAAAGAAAAGAAATTAGGAACAATGATGCTAAACTCAACTGAACTAAACCAAATCAAACTAAACTAAACTAAACTAAACTAAACTAAACTAAACTAAACTAAACTAAACTAAACCAAACCAAACCAAACCAAAAAGGCTGATCTAGGGGTCCCACTGGAACTGGCAGAAGGTCAAAGACAGTTGTTAAGAGATACCTTCCTCCAATGCCCAAAACAAGGAACAGTACTTCTAACAAGCAGCTTTTAGCTACTGCTTTCCTGGATTAATTAGTAGTTGTAAAAAGATTTGTCTGACAATTTAGATGACACTGTAAGCTATTTTCATGGCTGGAAAAATTAGGCACTTGTAGTTATAAATCATTTCTTTCTAAAATGTATTTCTAAGATTGGTAAGACAAATCAGAACATAAAAGCATCTATTTCTCTTTGCCTGCTAGAAGGCGTCTAAGTGAGTAATTCAGATGAAAGTTTCAGATATTATACGTGTCTATGTGTAGGTGAGATGAATCCTAACCTGAGTTTTTTGTAACTTCAACTCATCTATGAAGTGCTTTCAGATGAATAGGTAATTTATTCGTACTTTTAAAAAATCATTTTTTGCCTACCCATTACAGACTCTAGGTATACAGTAATAATTACCGTAATTTCACAGCAAATGCCAACTTACTCTTTAGATTTTATGACATGCACATGATGGGATGATAGTCATGATGTGATTGCTTTGGCTGTATCTTTCCATGCACATAATTTTTGTTTCTGTGATTTCTGTTTCATTTAGCTACTGTTATCACTCTTATTTTGTTTATTTATTTAATACTTAAATTCAGAATGCACCAGCTTAGTTAAATGAAAATGATCTATTAAAAGTCCTTGGTTGGTTGGTTGTCCTACATCACTTTTCAGACATCTTAACTCCAAACATGAAATCTGAATTTTTTACCTGTTTTGCCAGTGTTGCGAATGAAAGTATCTTCCAAAGTTTCCTTTTCCCATCCATGGAATTTAAGTTTCTTCAGATTCACATTAACTTGGGTAAGGTCTTCATCTATATTAATAGGTGACTGTTTGGCACCATTACAGGCAGAATACTTCTTGCCCCAGTACTTTTGGTTCAAAGTTCCTAGAAATCAAAACATGTGGGGTGAATACATTAAAATCCAAACTGGCATCCATACATTTTTATTGTGGCAATGTTTAAACACAATTTGCAGTCTGAGATCAGAGTACCTGCCTTTATTTTAGACTTTGTCTGTAGCAATATTTGGCACACCTACCACCGATTCCTACCTTCAGCAATTAAGTCACACTCTGAGCACTCTAGACACCAACACATGCAGTCTTATGAATCTCTAAGGAAAGCATAAAACTACAAAAAGACCCTCATTAACAATGTACATAAAACAAAAAAAGGTTTCAGGTGAACACAATCAGCATGCAAAAAACCGTGGGAATTGCTGGAAAACTATCCTACCAAATAACTTTTGATCCTATCAATGTTAATGTTCCTTTTGCCCAATGAAGTCATCTATCCATAAGGTTTTTAAATATAAAGAAGCAGTAAGACGTTTTAAGAATTTCTTACACGGAGGGGAAAAGGTAAACTGATTTTACCCTGGAAAAGGAAAAAAAGATGAGTGATGTTCTGTCTGAGCCCAGCTGTGCCCGTGGAGGGCTGTGCACTCCCACTCCAGCCATCTGTCTCCCTCTGCAGCTGCCCAGCTGAGAGGAGCTCCTGTGCTGCAGCAAGAGACTTCTCCAGGGGCTGCGTGGCATTTCACTGGGGCCAGTCCAGACACAAAACTGGGACACAGAAAGCGTGGCCTTCACCAAAGGCTTCATTTTCAAGAAATGTGCAAGTACTCCACAAATCAATATGATGCAGTAGCAGCAGCTCTGACAATCTTTTGTTTTTATAACATACTAATATAAAAGGAACAATATTTTGTGTATGTTAATGTGTTTGAAAACAACATATATTTTTTCCTGAGATGAAATTCTGGAAACACTTCAAAATGATAATTAAAATCAAGAGTTAACAACACAGATGCAGGAAAATGGAATTACTTCAGTTAACTTCCCACTTACTAGTAGTTAAGAACTAATCTTAGTGTATGCAGTGCATATATTTGAATTCTATTAGATATGTTGAAATAAACTAATGCTCATTTACAGGCCAGTGTGCCACATCCAAGTCTGTCAGTGAAGATTTGCTATCTTGTACTTCAGACAAGGACAGCTCTCATATTTCACTCAGAAAACTCATAGAGGGAAGAAGATATGCAGCCAGTCCTGTAACCATGACAATAGGCAGTAATACAAGATGCTCACCTGGATAAGCAGCTAGAAACAAACCTGAACTTAATTATTGAACAAGTACAAGTCAAGTGAGTTACCAGTATCACCTTGCTGCATCAGAATTACTGCAGATAGTATAAAAACACATTTACAGCCTGCAAATAGCAACAGAAAAAACTGGCAGGTACAACAGGCAAACAACCTAAAGGTAGTTCAAGCCACAGGCTTACAAATGTCAGCATCCTACAGGTGGGGACTTGAGCCCTGTACCAAGCAAGCACTGGTCACATTGGAAATGGCACACTGGGTAAGCTTCCAGCTCCTCCTCAAGTCAGACTTATCCTGGACTTTAGTTGTCAACTATAATTTGTCACCTGGAAAAATAAAGTTATATCCTTATTTGTAAAGCACTTTCTCAAGAAGAGTGGTTAATATTTTATCTCTTTCAAAAGTGTCTCTTAAGAAATTCTGAGCTCAAATCAACCAATAGTTGGATATTAATCTGCTCAGGTCTTCTATAGCAAATTTTCTAACAAACATTGAGAGCTTTTAGCATCAAGAAAGAATTTAAAAAGAAAATGTACATTAGAATGGTTAACTTTTAAACAGAAAAGCCTCCAAACAGGGTCAGAAAGGACAGAAATAACAACTCCCATCTTGCCCAGTGCATCATTGCAAATAGGCTCCTGTTTCCAGGTCTGATTTCAGGCAGCTCAGTGATTTTCCAAGCTGCAGGAAACTCTTTAAAGCTCTCTCTGGCACATTTCTGCCAGTTTGGGATGAGATGGCTGCCCACGGCCATCCCTTGGAGTTAAGCTGCACTCCCTACTCCATGCTCTATTTCTTTTGCTCCTTTTGCCAAAGCCAAACACTTCCCCAGACTCCTGCAGTTGTCCCAAGGCAGCAATCTCCATTCTCTTTCCACTGACATACCAAATCCCATAGCTCACCTGCAATTTCTCCTTCAGAACAGCACCTTTTTTTTTTTTTTTTTTTTTTTTTCCAAATATGCATTTCTGTTATTTTGTTCTTCTCATCACTGACATTAGAACTGACTAAAATCACTACTCTTTTGTTTTTCCCACTACAGTGCTTTTGGGAAATTTCTTCTATGCTTCTTTTGATGAAAGACATATTGCATTTTTCATCTTGCCTTTAAATTGTCTACTGTCTATAATTATGTTCAATAAAACAGGGTAAATTAAAACTAGAGAAACTATTATCTCCTTCCAACTTCCATAGTTCTGTATTTTGTAGTTTTGCATGTAGAACTTAAGTTCTTCAACTTGGTAGTCATTACTTGTGGCTAAGTGTGTAATAGAGTCCGAACATGCATCTCGTGATAAAATTTGCAATCTTTGCTCATCCCAGAAGACAGTGTGTAGCTGTGGCATTGATAAAAAGCATGCAATGAAATGTACAGGAAATCAATGTCAGGATCTGATCTGGGACAGGAACAAGGGGAATCCCCTAAGGAATGTAGTCCCAGAAGGAATGGAGAACTGGAGTCTCGTCATGATGACCCAAATTACATTTGAGCAGCAAAATACATGTTTATGCATGAATTCTGCAAATGCTGGAGCAGATATTGGGTGTGTATATTAGCAAATAGTGCTGAACAACATGAGTAGCTTTATAGAGGGAAACAGCTGAGGTTGAGGACCAGATGTCCATACCACATGTGTTTCAGAAGGTTTTTACCTCAGTCTAGCTCTGTCTAGTCCCATGGGATGAATGCCCATTGGCTGCTGAAGGGTATAAGGTACTCTCCTGCAACACAATTCCTGTTTGGTACCAGTAAAGATGAACCCACGTCACACACTGTGAGACAGCTTTATCTTGCAAACCAAACCTTAGTAAATGGGGTGCAGAGAGGAGAAAGTCCTCTCCTGACCTGAACTAAAATGTTAACATAAAATGCATCTGGTGTAGGCAGCAGGTGGTGGAACTGCTGCAGTTTACATAACTTGCTGAAAGCCAAAGTAAAAGTGAAAGTATTGAATATTTTTAAACAAGAGCAGATTGTTTTACCATAGGTGTTATGATGGAAATCATAAATCAAAGCTGTGCCAGCCATTTTGAAAAATACTGTTGAAACTCAGCTTTGAAAATGAATTCTCCCAGACTGTGCTTTGGAAATCTGAGGAGAACAAAAATATGCACAATGTATCTTCAAGAGTATACAGAGCAAGAATGTTCATCAAAGGTGTCAGATCTGAAAAAGTAGCTAACAATTCACAAAGAATGGAAATAAAACTGAGCAAAGCAGATTAAATGGAGGCATACCTATATACCATAACCTTTACCACTCTTGTCCAGGGCAAAATGTCTGAAGAAAATTTTCCTAGCCTTTCTTTCTAGGAAATGTTCATATCTAACTCTGCTCCTCAACCTTAGTCCCTATGATTCCAATCCTACAACAAGCATGCAGTTCTCCTTTGGGCTTCCACTTCAGCTCTCACTGAAAGAAAGAAATAGAGGTCCTGGAGTGTGTCCAGAGAAGGGCAACAGAGTAGGTGTCCAAATCTTATGAGGAGTAGCTGAGGGAGCTAGGGCTGTTTAGCATGGAGAAAAGGAGACTCAGGGAAGACCTTTAATGAAAAGGATGTGATTTCTAGGGTTTATTTTATAGATGAAAGACAGTAGAAAAGAGAGATGGATTATTTACCTCTACTTAATTTCTTCCTCTCAATTTTTCATCAGCATTTGCTTTCATGATGTTAAAATTACTTCTATAAATATGGGTTGGACACACATAGGAGATTAAAGATGACTCCTCTCTGTGGACTGTTAATAATGGATTTGCCTTATCAAAAAATGTCATTGACTTATCACTTTGAAGTGTTAAGTGATTTCAGGTGTTTTTTTAGTAAACATGTTTTATCTAAGATATGAAAAACCAGAAATAAGGCCACAAAAAGGTACACGTACTTACACTGGGACAAAGTATAAATTTAGATGTCAAACCAATATTGCTTTGAACTTTAAAACATAGAGTTATTACACCAAAAGTTGCACAATGCACTCTGTAATCCTCCAAGGCAGAAGAATGATTTTAGTTCTCAATCTGGATGAGTGTGCCACTGGCTCAAAGAGATAAATTCTGCCAATATGGGTACCTTGGGAATCTTACCACAGCTCGTATTCCAAAGGCTAAAACACAATGCTTTATATTCTAGGGAAACATTATGGTCATCCAAAAATGGATGACTTAAATTTCACATATTACTGAGTAGAAGGCAATGCTTCTGCATTATCTTGATCTTCGCTGTAAGGGTTTTAGGATTTTGTGGTTTTTTTCCCTCCAAAAGTTCCAACTACTCCCATGGCCTGATCAGGATCAGTCTCATAAGTATATAAAAATTCTTAAGACTGGAAAATTCCTGATTTTAATGGATGAAATTACTTGTCCAGACAGATTTGTAACTACAAAGAAGGAGTTTTGGCTTCTAGGTTTGGGCTTAGCCATTTATTATGCCTGTCTCAGTGTCTTAGAGGCAGTTGCTTGGAGGTTTTACAAGCCCGGATTTCTTGCCAACATCTAGGTCAAGTTTTCAAAAATAAAATTGTACTGGTTTGATTAAAGTGAGTCAGCCCACAGAGTAAATCCAGAAAAATTTAATAGCACTTAAACCCTCAAAGTTCAACACTAATAATAATAGTAATAATAATAGCAACTGTTTGCTGTTCCTCTTCTTTCATTGCCTAAAAGATCTGGCCATTTCAGGCTAGTTAGAAAATATACAATCAAATACTTCTGTGATAGAGAAATACAGATTATCACAGATTCTCCATCTGCAGGGTACTCAACAGGACAGCTGTTCAGACTAGGAGAAGGATTATGGGAGAAATTCAGTCAACCTTGAAAGGTACCTCTTTTCTATTATTCTCATCTCATTGCTGATAAATCTACATATAACTGCAGCTAGAGAATCATGTAGTTATATATAATGAAAACTTGCCACATAATTTTTCATAATTTCTTCAGTGTTATGATCTAAGCAATATTTTTCAACTAAGTATTAAGGAAGTTTGGTACACTGCCAAATGAAAATGTCCAGTAAAAAATAAAACATTCTTCTTTAATTCTTGACACTATATGAAGCCCTAATTTGGCTTCATAACTTCTAACCTTGTTCCAAGGAATTCAGATTGTAGCAGTTATTTCCTTTACCTTCAGTAATACTTTAAAGCATGAAAAAAATACAACATTTTTGAGTGACAAGGATCATTTCAAAACCACAAATAACCAAAGCTGAAAACAGAGCTGGAATATGTGGAACTAACTCACTTTCAGACTAAGAAATAAGCACCAAGGAACATGGCCTATGGTTTATTCTCATATAACAAGCACACATCTTAATTAGATGTCAACGTGTCATGGCAACATTTGGTCTCCCTCATGGGAGTGTTTGGTCTTCCACAGGAAGAGGACTCTCCAACTGTTTTTCAGCTCTTCCACATGCTGCTAGCAGGGAAGGAAGAATAAAATCAGACAATCACAGGCTTTGTCTCCTCAAGCTGCCTCAGAATTGCAACATAAAAGCAACATTTTTCAAACACGGTGCGGCCCCATGAGCAGTTCATCTGTACTTCCTAGAAGTAGAGCTTATTCCCAAATGTATGACTACTGAACATAGAACAAGTGTATGTTTATTGTCTTTCTGTTGGTGAACACAGTGAAGCTTATGGTGCTATCTTACTCTTCCCCATGCCATGCAAGTACTATTTAATAAGAAATGGAATGGTAGCATATGAAATTGTGTAGACATGAAGGTTGCACCAATTTTAAACAGGCCTAAAAATGCACTTTAAAGGACTCTCAGCTGGAGCAAAGAAAGAGGAAGCTAACCTACTTCAAGCACAGGATTTAGTACCTGTCTGATAAGTGATAGTTCATGCAGTCCCAGGAGATGAGTACAATGAAACTCATCATCAGCAGCAAGAAATCTCATTTTTGCTGGAGTACAGATCACCATCTAAGTCTAATGATTCACATTATGGCACTACGTTAGTCTTCACTTTTCTCTCCTCATTACTACAAAGTAGACTCTACTGTATTTTAGAAATTATCTTGCATGACAGAAGCAGGCACTCCACAAAGAAACAAAATGCAATGATGAATTTTTAGAATAGAGTATATAATCTCTTTCTCAGCTCAGGAGAGCTAACAATATTGGCTTTCACTGAAAAAATCAATACATATAGTCTCCTTTTCTCCTCTGTTCTGGTATGACCTCCTTCCTGTCCTCTTTCTTTCTTCTTTCTTTCCCCTGCTTTCTTCCCTCTATTCTCCCTCGCTCTTGGACCATTAAATGTTAACAGGCAGCCTGTTTAGCTCTGTGAGAAGCCCTGTCGTGGTACAGCACAGGGGCATTTTTTTCCTGTTATCAAACACGTGCATTACTATGTTGCTACCACCTAGGAAAATAACTTGGGTTAGCACAAGCCTATCTAGAAGAATAATACATTTCATAAAGGCCACAGTCATGAGTTCTGATCCAAATCCTGCTGAATTATAAAAATAATCCACAAGTAGGTTCTCTGGGTTTTGAATCAGCTCAGGTGTGAGTATATAAAATGTCACTTTTGAACAGCAGTGGAACTGTGAATGCAAAAGTCCCACAAATAGCCATCAAAAAGGTCAGCATTTAACTCTAAATAGCAAAAAAAAATTATTTCAGCTGTAAAGAATAACATAAAGATCATAAAAAGCAAGAACTGGATTGATATAAAGCAAAGAAAGACAAATTATAAGTATAAAAGACTACTGGATTACATCACTGGCCAGGGAGCCCCAGAGGCTGCCTGCAAATAAATTGCTCTAGTGTCCAAAGGGACATACCAGTAATTCTGGTTGTTTGCTCCCTATGTTCTCAGTTCCACAGAGTTTAAATTTTTATAGAATGAAGCTCCTAAATATCTCCAGAGGAACATAATACCATAGGAAATGTTGATTACTTTTAGCATATTTTAGCAGGATTTCGTATCCCACTTCTATGGGAATTTCAATACATGTTCTGTTTGCATAACGGTAATGATAAAACGAGGTGATGGGCACAAGTGTGTAGTACAGTACTATATTGAGCTATATGGATTTCTTATGCAGAGCCATAGCTTATGTGTGCTTATCTACACAATTGCTTATCATATTTAATTTTCTATTTTAGAAAGACATTTCTAGTTGATCAAATGGCCTTTTTGCCAAGGATTTTTGACTATAACTAAAAGCTTTAATTCTCTTTTCCTTACCTTCCCAAAATAAAAGAAAATTCTTCAAAAAATGTTAAAAATCAACCCCCTCCTAACATTACAAAAAACTTTCTTCACTAATGGCATTATTTTATTTGGACTAAATATAATTTCAGCATTACCATTATGTTTACATTTTGTTCAAAAACCTTTTACAAATAGTTTCAGAACTGCCATAGCAATGTCAGTGAATGTACATAACTGTTCTTCTGATAATCCATGTTAAATTTAAATAATATTATTACCTGATTAGACTTTTTTGAGATTATCATATTCTCAAAAACTCTTTATAAACTCTTCCTCTGAGGGATATTTTATCCAGTCTTGATGTGATAACAGCATTATGTAAATTACACACTAGATATGTCTTTCAAGTACTTTTTCCATAAACAAGTTGTGCAGATCTCTGTTTTTCCTTTGCAAATGTATAAAAAGTCCTAACCAGTTTTTAAAACCTTTCAATATTAAGAACTATCAAAGACACTTTCAATGCTGAGTAATTATTCTCAAGAGTGTAGAGCTAAAAGCTATTCAGCAGCAGGTACAGTCCACCAGAGATTTGGAACTTGCTGCCATTGACAAGATTTTCTTTCACAACTTTTCCATTCTCTCCTACAATGGAAAATGGTTGAAATGAGGATGGAAGCAGCATCAAATGGACAGAGGAACATAACTCATGCATCTTTGAGCAGTTGGCCAAAGTGATAGAGGTTGATAGAAGTGCTCTCACTTCTATCTCAATCAGCCAGTAAGTTCTTGTACTTTCTTTAGCTTCACTGTGATAAAACTTGCCTAAACTTGTCTTCCTGCTTTTAGGAGCACAGCTGTTTACTTCAATTTTTTTGAAATGAAGAATTCATTGCGCTGCTTGTGTTGAGAAACAAATAAAAACTGTTGCCTACCTACTCCACCTAAGACAAAAGTTCAGAGTGGGGAAGTTTTCATATCAATATTAAATTTAAATTCACTAAACTCTTAAAGAGTTTAGTATTTTTTTAAAATCCATGACTAATACACAATAATAAACAATCTAATATATAATCTTCTTCCATGAAGATTGGTACAATACTTTTTCTTTGTCATTTTTCCATGGAGAAAAGGAATATTTTTTTATATACACACATAGGAAAGTAGAAGAGGACCTGAAGATCATGTTTCTTATTTTTGCCATGTTATTACCTAGGGATCAAATATATAAGATATACTTTTTATACCTGCAAATATTGCATTTTACTTTTTACTAAATAAACTATTTAAGCGGAAGGAGATCTAGCATACCTTATCACAGTGTAATAAATTAAAGGAATGACTCTTGGACTGTTTATCCACTTTAATCAAGAAGTTATTCTGGAAGGATCAAGAGTAACACATGGTATTCCTGACCCACTAACATCACCTATCCATCAAGTGTCTCCCCAGTGCAGAGCAGTAATTTTCTTCTGCACAGAATTCTGCTATCACTCACATAAAGGATATTAGTGAGTCCTCAGAGGGGACTGAACGCACACAAGTAACTTCAGTACTAAGTCATTCCCAGTACTGAAGAATCCAAACACTTCTGCACCACTTTCAGGGGCAGATTAAATTTTAATCAAATTTTAGCTATTTCTGATTCTTCTTTTATTCTTGCTCTTGTTGGAAAGTATCAATTTTATATTCAGGAAAAAAAAATATACTACCTGAAACATCTTATCTTGAATTTAAATATTTTGAAAACACACTTACATATACTGAATTACTCCAGACTAAACATTTTCAGGCAAGAATCTTGTACATTCAGTCAGCAAAGAGTTGGACAGCCATAATGAAATAGGTCTGTAGGTTATTAGGAAAAAATCTCAACAGATGTCTATTGTGAACCTAACTGAACTGCAGTTAAGGTAAAGAGACCAAGCCACAATAGAGTTCATAGATACCCAAATTTTCACTAAAAGCTCCCCTAAATATTCTATCGCTGTTTGTGCCCGAGGACACTGTCAATTTGACTAAGCTGAGGAACCAAAATCAAAGCCCATGTTGGATACACAGACTCGTCATCCTTTGCCACAATCTCCCAAGGCACAGATCCAGCTGGTATGGTCTCAGAGCACATAGCCAACAGCATCAAGAGGAAAGCAAAGTCCTGCAGCTCTGCATCCTGCCCTTCAGGGACATTCAAGGTGATGCCCATTTTAATACAACATCCCATCAGTTACAGCCAGGCAGTGTATTTGGCACAATGTGATTATGCTCCTCAGCCAAAAGAAAATTATTCACCATCCATATTTTGAATTTTCCATGATAAGGCCTGAGAATAGTTAGAAGGGAAGGAGAACAAGTCATCTTCACTCATTCTGCCAGTGCTGCAACACGGTGAGGCTAAAAATTCAAGCATCATTGGGCTTTAAGATAGGGAGAGGGATGGCTGATTTTGTAGCCCAGCAGCTGGAGCATCCAGCAGGGAAAGAGCAGGGATGACATAAAAGGGCTGAGGCAGGCACTTTTCTGCTAATTGGTGTATTCTGAAGAAAATAACTCCCCCTTGTGCTCTTTATGTGCCTAATGTAGGTGCCAAACTGAACTGTGAAGGTAAAGAAGGTATACCTTCCCTACCATCAGCACTATTACAATGGGATACATCAAATCTTTGGGCTCTTGAGAAGCATACACAGAACTTACTGCAAAATTCCTCATGTATCTTCCACTGACATACACAAACCCTAAATCAGAGGCTATTTCTTCTGTAGTACTTCTCTGGTGTTTTGGTCCTCATTTGAATTAGGTCTCAGCCTCACAACCAGATTGATGTGCACAGTCAGCTATTCTGGTCACAGAATGCACTGATAGCCACAAAACACCTCGTGTATCATTAGTCTGTTCATATAAATAGATCATATTTCTGTAGCAAATTGAACTCCAATTAGAGCAAGTAATTGTCACAAATTATTAAATAGAATCAATTTCTAATTGTTGCTATTGCATTGTTGCTCAATGGCTAGTGTATGCAATATGGCAACAAACAGCACTGCAGACATTTAGAGTTTTCTGACACAGTTCTATAACTATTTAATTATAGAACTATAGAATGACAGGTTTGAAGGGACGTCAGTGATCATCTGGTTCAACCTTTCCTAGCAAAAGCACAGTGTAAAAGAGATGGCCCAGCACCCTGTCTAGCTGAATCTTACAAGTGCCCAGGATGGGAAATCCACCACTTCCTGGGGAGTTTACTATCAATGTCTGACTGTTCTTTCTGTGAAAAATTTTCTTTTTGTGACCAAAGTCACAAAACCTCTTGTGACCTAAATTTGCACCAAATTATGATGCCTAATTACTATATTCTCAAACCAGAAACTCAGATTGTATATTTTCATGATTTAAACCCAACTGACAACTAAATACCATGCAGATGTTTGCCCACTCCCCATACCCCAGTGGGATGGGAAAGATAATCAGAAAAAGAGTAAAACTCATGGGTTGATAAATGAACAGTTTAATTGGAAATTACAGTAAATTAAAATAGTAATAATAATACTAATGATAATGGTAATGAAAAAGGAGAGAAAGAGAGGAATAAAAGCCAAGAGAAACAAGTGATATACAAAATCTTGTCATCACCCACTGACCCCTTTCCCCAGCAGCAACTGGCTGCCAGCCAACTCCCCTGAGTTTAAAAACTGAGTCTGATGGTCTTTAGGGAATACCACTTTGGCCACTTTGGTGACCTGTTCTAGCTGGGCTCCCTGACAGGCGCACCTCCTCACTGGCAGAGCATGGGAAACTGAAAAGCCCTTGACTTAAGGTAAACACTACTTTGCAACAGCTAAAACATCAGCGTGTTATTAACATTATTCTTGTACTAAATTCAAAATACAGCACTGTAGCAGCTAAGAAGCAAAAAATTAACTGTATCCAAGCCAAAACCAGGACACAATAAAAGTAGTCGTGAACATAAGAGAAGAAACCACAACTATTTAGTTTATGCAAAGTATAAACCAACCACTAACTGGTTTGAAATATATTTTTCTCTAAGAATTTCTCTTGCTTACCATGTGTATTCTACACCACAATGTGTTAGTCTCTCCTGTCTCTCTAATTCTTTGAGGACCTGTGTATGACTTCTCCCTAATTAGGGTAGCTGTGGATGACTAATGTAAACATTGATTAAGATTGGGGTGGAAAAAGTGGTAAAAGGTTATGATCATTAAAGAGAAGTTACAAGACCTGAGTCTCTAGCTAAGGCATATCACATAGGCAAAACATAGTGAAGCCCGAGTACTGAATCTTCATCTCTTGGTATAATTTTGAAGATATGAAAATGTTAATCTCATTCTTGAAGAATCTGCAGAACATTTTCAGAGAGATTTCAGCCTGAGGGACTGATTGAAACCCCCTATTGGTAAATTATATGATTATCTGCATCAATTCTAAAATAGTGAATAACATATTACATTAGAAGAAGGTGGGAGCTTGGGGGTGGGGAAGCAAGGCAAAAGAACTATGTAAATGAAAGTTTATGAGAAAATGCAGAGACATATTCTTGCATATGTAATTATGAAGTCTTTGAAAATAATTTCTCTCTGCTGTAGGCAACTAAAACTTTTCCCTTCATGAGAACAAGCTCTGTCTTGGAATAACACCCAGAATCTTTTGTTTCCAGTACAGCCTACCTCCCTGTGGAGTAACATCAAATCTAGAAGACTCAGTAAGTGGAGTTTCCATGGAATTGTTTCTGCAAAAAAAGAAGATGTTTTTCTCTTCATAGAAAATACTGCCAGTTTGTGACTGTGAGTCACAGGAGATCTGGTGAAAATGATTTTTTTCTACATTGCCTCTACTTTTGTTAATATCCTGTCACACTGCACTTCTGATAAAAAGTTCCTTGACTCATTGTTGTCTTTGAAACTCTTATTCTGTGGAGATTTACCATTGCAAACTTGTATTGAGACTCACTCACCTTATCACCTCTTATCTTGCAATGTTCTTTTATTTCCTTCCTTCTCTGGTTTCATAATGATCTGTCTTTTGTGTGAGATTCTTACTTGGAATCACAGAACCACAGAACAGTTGAGGGTGGCGTGGATCTCTGGGGCTCATTGTACAACCCCTCTGTTCAAATTGGGTCATCTAAAGCCAGTTGCCTAGGTCTGTGTCCAGATGATTTTTGGATATCTCCAGGCATGCAGATTCCACAATTCTGGACAACCTGAGTCAGTGCTCAGTTCCTGTCACAGGAAAAAAAGTGTTTCCCAAAGCTTAAAGGGAACCTCCTGTGTTTCAGATTCTGCCTGTTGTCTTCACTGGACTCTCTCTATTCACAGAATCATAGAATCACAAAACGGGTTGGGTTAGAAGGGACCTCAGAATCATCTAGTTCTAGTCCCTCTGCTATGGGCTGGGGCACCTTTCACTAGACCACACTGCTCAGGGCACAATCAATATAGCTATGAGTCCCGTACTGAGGAGTCCAGAACAGTACTCCAGGTGTGGCCTCATCAGGGATGAGTACAGGGGAAGGATCATCTCCCACTTCCTGCTGACATCACTCTACCTGATGCAGCCCAGGTCGACATTAACCTTTTTTTTTTCCTGCAAGGACACATTGTTGACTCATGATCACCAAGACGCCAGGTCCTTTTCTACAAAGCTGCTTTCCAGCTGGTTGTCCCCCAGTATGTGCTTGTGCCTGAGGATCTTCCTTGCCAGGTGCAGGACTGTTACTGTGATGCAGATAGAAACACACAGTAACACACACAACAGGTGTTCAGGCAGAGAAGAAGAAAGGAAGAAGATTCTAGTTTATTGTTGACCTTGTATATATAAGTTTCTGGACAGTGATCAGAGATTGGACAGAGAAGTTACCACCTCTCCATCTTCACTGGTCACTTGAGAAGTCTATCAGGTGATATTTTTTACAAAGGAATGCAAACATGATTCTTGTTTATCTTACAATTCATGAGAACTGACTCCACTATACTAAAACAAATCAGAAGGCTTATTTTCAGGGACAACACAGGACTTTGCACTTTCTGATGTTCAACTTCATGAAGTTCCTGTCTGTCCATTTCTCCAGTGTGATGAGGTCCCTCAGCACTCCTCAGAGCTGTATATCATCAGCAATCTTGCTGAGGGTCCACTCTGCCCCATCATCCAAATCAATGACCAAGACAGAGAGTATTCCTCTTTTCCAGTATCACCCTTTTCCCATTATACTGAACCTTGTAAAGAAAAAAAAAAAAAAATGAACTTGTTAAAACAAGTCAGAAAGAAAATGTCTTCACCAGAACTACATAAACTCTATCAGAGCTAAGAGCTCCTGAGGTATTATGAGTACTCTGCACGGCCATCCTGGGCCCCTCTCATTTGTGAGATGAGCACACTGCTCCACATCTTGGAAAATCATACTCCATGGGCACATTGGCAGCATCAGTAAGCACAGCCTGAAGAGCATTGTTCTTGCTCCTGCACTGTCAACCTGGAATATTACTGCTCTTCCACCAAACTGAAATACTGAGGGACACTCTGAGGGTCTCATGATGCTAGCATTCAGTCTCTCATCAAGGAGTGATTTTTGTTTTGACAATTGTGTCCTTGTCCAACTTCTTAGCTGAGCAGAATTTAATTAAAACCTGTCTCCTGAGAACACTTGATCGCTGTTTAAATAATCCTCAGCTTGCAGACACAGAGCACTAAGGGAGCTTTACTCCCTGTGCTTGCCCACTCTGCATTCCCATGTCCTTTGACTTGGCTGCAGCTGTATATCTGCATAAACTAACCCCTTCAGATTAGCTCTGACAACTCCCTCTTTGATAGTAAGTAGAGCCCATTGAAAGACTGTAAAGCTTCTTACCTTTAATTTGGTACATAATTTAATTTGATATTAGGAAAAACTCTTAGTTGCATAACATAAATATTGCCATTACACATATCATAATGCTTCCCTTGTTAATGATGCTGCTGCTGATCGCTAAAAATTTGGCAGATGCCCTTCTCCAGATGTGCTACTTAAATAGCCATTTAGGATGGAGAATTTCCAATTCTCTTTATAATTTTTACAGTTCTCACCCTGTACACACTGGGGAGTTTATGGAGCACAAATATTAAAGAACTTACTCCATTTTAACTGGTTTTGGAAACAAAATGTTTCTTTACAAATACTGCAGGAAACAAAATGTCATCAGCAGTATACTGTTGTCTCTTTTGTATCTGGCCAGGACTGAAATGGTTGTAGCAGAAAACAAATGTGCCAATATTCAGCTGCAGCGGTCTAATGACTGCTTAAGGGATAACTTATGAGAGAGCTAAAGAAAGGGAGAACTTGCATTCAAGAAGGGTGATTAGTGTTGTGGGTTCCTGTGAAGCATTAACTTGACAGCCGTGTTCAAGTCAACAATATTTTTGTTCTCTCCTCCCTACTTAGAGTATTGTTTCAAAAAGGGTCATCAGTTTGCAAATCTGGCATCTACTTACATTGTTTAAAAATCTTACAAGACTCCCATTAGCATAATGGGTCCTGACATATATTTCCTAATTTGCTGTATGATATAACTACTGTGGACAACGATAATCATACTCCAATTGCTGCTTTCAAAAGAGGTTTTTAAAAATTGCTCTATTGATATGAGATGTAAACTGCATCTGTGATGGTATAAACAAAATGTCCTGTGGGATGACAACATTAATATTTTATTACTAACTTCTTGAATAGCCTCCTACATGAGCTGTGGAATGTAAAAACAACCTTCATTGAAGCAGAGGAGAAAAAACAAAAAGTGGGTATATAAATTACTTCTGAGAAATATTTAGTAATTTCAAGTATGCCAGCATAAGCTGCATTTCTGCTTAAGATGTTGTCTTTTAAACTGCAATTTTGCTGCCTTGTATAGAGTTTAAAGGATGCTCATTGCCAAATCAAAACCTGGTCAGTTATTTTCAAGAAAATCAGATTGCTTGGTTCGAAGGAACACATTGGTCATTCGACATCACATTGCCTATTTTTAGAGGATGCTTTCTCATGAGCATCCATATGCCATTGTTTTACTGAAACAAAAAGAAGCTGAGAGGGAAAATGGACAGAAGTTTCTGGCCATCTCTCTGCAGCACTGCACAGGCTCAATTCAATATATCTAATGCATCTGGCGAAATATGCTATGCAGCCAAAGGTAAAAGGACTTAAAGGGAAGAGCCAGTGTTCGTAAAATAATTGCCTTTTTCTCTTCACTAGCTATTTTGAAGGCAGGAACCTTTCAAAAGTCAGTCCAAAATGTCCAGTCTATTTTCTCTTAATGGCAATGGGAATGATGGCCACAGATCATATTTAACTGCATCTGCACTAGTAATTAGAGCACTGGATGAGGAAGCAGTGACTTGAATTTTTGGGTTTAGTCTTCCTGAAAGTGTTATACTAAGATATTGGGAAAAGGCCTAACTAGTAAAAGAGAGAAGTGTCCATCCTTTCCAAGAAGTCTGATCTGTTGTGGCCTCTGGGCAGCAAGTGACCTCTGTTCTCAAGCTGAAAAGAAGCCTGACTTCACCTTGTGATTTCAGCATTTAGGGTAGGAGAAGGAGGACAAGTGAACAGTCTGATGTTTTTTCTCTCCTTTTAGATCTTGTTTTTGCCTTTTACTGAGAGATAATATAATATGAGAGGTGGGGAGACTTCATCTGGAACCTCAATTCCAGTGAGCTATGCTAATTTGCAGGAAAATTGCACCATTCTGTGGGAAGAAGAAAGGAGCTGTACAAGGTTAGATAAGACTAGTTTCAGTTCATGTAAGAGCTTGCAACTCTGTAGACTCTAAGCTGCAAATTTATGTGAAATGTGCAACATGGAGAGCACAAATATGTAAAAAGAAAAACAAATGTATCCTCAAGGGGCCATTGTAATGGCAAAGTATTGCTTGATTTTGTATTTCATTTCACTTTAAGTAATTAATAGCAGTGGATGCTTAATTTGAAAATAAAGAAGAGGACAAGTGATACATGAGCCTGATGAACATGATGCCCTTATGCAGAGATAGACAACCCTGCTCTTCATACACACCAGCACTTCTGTGCTCTGATGCCAGAAAATACCCTGAAAACTAGAATAGTCACTCCATGGGTTACAGAAATATATAAGAGAAAAGAAAAAAGATGTTTTGGAAGTGACAGAGATATTTTCTTCCTGACTGCACCTCTGCCTTCAAATCATCAAAGTGCATAGTCCTGTGAATTGCAGTGTCTTAAGTTCCCAGTAATCTCAAGGGACTGCATAGCTAGAATCAGGTCCTAAATGCGTATATAAATGTATCTTAGGCTAAAAGAGCATCTGCTTAAATGCACTCCTATAATGTACCAGTTTACAATAAAAACATGCAAAAAATTTACAGAGTTGTGTCACTGCTCTGGGCTGCTCAGAAAACAGAAAGTAGTTTGTGTTTTAAAAGAATATCTACAAAATTTGTGAGGATATGTTGATGCAAGCCTGCCATTTAAAAAAAATTACTACAATTGCTTTTCCTAGATCTGCTGTTGTTGGGTTGGTTTTGTTTGTAACTATTCCATCTCTAAGCATAGGTTTGGGCTCCATTATGCAGTATCATTGTGACACAAAAAAGAAACCTAACATTATCCTCATAGGGACATGGATTCATCATACGCCATAGCGCAGTTACCTCTGGGAATATTACAAGGAATGTTTCAGCTAGGCAGAAAGCAAAAGAGTGTGACATAAAAGAAGGTGATTCACCACCAACAAATATGTGAGCACCAGTGATGCACAGTGATACTGCTGAAGGAAGCAGCTGGAGGTGTTCTCAGACAGCAGGCTGGAAAAGCTGATTTCTCATATTATCTCACTAAGATAAAATGTGACTGCTAGAACAAATACAAAGCAGCCACTAGAAACTACTAGTTGAGTGAATAGGTGACTCAACTATTTGTGGGTTCAATGGAATAGAGCTCTAGTCCATAGAGTACACAAATGCAGAACAGGATAAAACCAGTACAAATACAAATGTTGAGTACAAATAGTCAACCTTTGGGCTCCTCTGACAGTGAGGTCAGTACATTCCAGCTGCTGACAGTCCAGATGAACTGAGGAGCTGCTCAGTGGCACAAGAAAGAAAATGCTGCTTTCAGTCTTCTGACTGCTGGCTTGCAGTAGTCCAAGAGAGAGAATATTAAATCAAATTAAATTAACTCAATTTAAAATCAAATTGCCTGCAACAAATGTCCAAAGAAAAACAAATTATTTTGGATTTCCAAAAGTGTTGGAAGAATAAATGATTGATAAAACCCACAAAAAGCTATGAACTTAAAGTTCCAAGAAATTTTCAATGTTAAATTTGAATTGTAGGTGCAAATCAGGCAAGCCCCAGCAACAAGTCTGAGTTTAAGAATTTAATTTTCTCAGTCAGAGATTTCTATCCTACTGTATTCTACTGCAACTCCATTCAAAATAATTAAAACAGTCTAAATCATCCAGATAATATTCAATTATTTCAACAAATATTTTATGTCAGGGCATGGTGTCCAGGACTTGCCCAAGAAACACTTGCCTTATACAGAAACTGAGTTGATTAAACAAAAGCTACCTCATCCTTCCAGAATCCAGATCCAAAATAAGGACATATGGGGCTTTCAAAGAAAATTCTGTACCTTTTTTTTTTTTTTTTTTTTTTTTCCTTTGTTTTTCCCCAGAAGAGAGAACTTGCATATTTTTCTCTGTCTTCTTATGAAAACCTCATAATTTTTCCTGGAATACTCTCTGAAGCCCTTTCTTCCACAGCCTCAAAATTTCAGAATTGAGAAAATCACCCAGTATAGAAAACAATTTTCTTAGACAAATGTTTAATGATTAACAAAGTAGTGAAGGTCTGAAAATCTGGGTAATTTCAGCAATGGTTGGTAGTATTCTCATTGTCTAAGCAATGACGTAGACAGGAGATGCTGTTTGAAAGATGATTAAATTGGGTCTTACCATGCCCCAAAGCACCACAGATGTGCAAGACTGAAAGGTCATCTGAGTTCTTTCTTTCATTACAGGATCAAGTATAATCAGATTTAATAATCTCTCACTAATGCTTTTCTTCCCCATTTTTTTTGAAGGAACTTCAATAAGAGGGATTCCACAGTCTTCCTGTGCAACCTGAATGGAGCTATTCTCAGAGTTTTATTTCCCTATTATTGCACCTTGGCCTTTCCATCTGCAGACTAAACTGATTCAACCTTGTCACTTTAGTGGAATTGAGAACTGACAGCTTTTAAATATTTGAAAAGTATTATCCTAAACCCCTTTTCTAGACTAACTTATTTTCTTCAGTTATCTTCCAAGGATCTTGTGCTTTTTTGTCACTTTTTTCTACTAGTGTGCAGCCCAAGGATAAACACAGAAGTACAGCTGAGATATTCCTAGTGACAAGTAGAGCAGAAAAATTGCCTCCCATGCCTTATACATCATTCCTTTTAATTCACCTCAAAATGGGACTGCCTTTTCTGCAACAACAACATATTGTTGATTCAGATGCAATTATGGCTAACTGCCATACAGCCACCTAACCAGCCTGTACCCATTTTGCATCTACGTGTTTGATTCTCTTTCCTAGTGGGAGCAATTCGTGTTTGCTGTTATCACTTTATTGACAAATTCTATTTGATTAATTTCAGAACATTTCTCAAATACATTTTGAATTCTTACTATGTCACCCCAAATTCTTGCAACTTCCAGCATGATGTCTTCCATGAATTTGCAAATGCCCTCCATTACATTTTCTGATATATTAGTGAAAATAGTGAAGAAGATCACATCTGGAGTGATTTTTTGCATATGTCTTGAAAGGATACATGAAAACATTTTCTATTCTCACATTACCATAAATATGGTAAAAAAAAAATCTTCATCATTCTTGATTGTGTAGGAAAAGCTGTATTTCCTTGCATTAATTTGAATCTCGCACTACCATACACTCAAAAATTAGCTCTGGAAAGTATAAACTAAGCTGCTCATCTTAAACAGGTGCCAAATATGAAGTTTCATGGCAATTTAACATCAATGTCAATATGATAGAATTTCCAGAATAAAGCTAATATTCTTGTAATTTCTCTTGGAATGTAAAATAATGAGGGATCAGCATGGCAACAGCTACTTGACATTGGATGTTATGAAGTGATTCTTCACCCAGCTGCCAAATACTGCTAGTTTTGCTATGACAATTTTTAAAGTAATTTAATAATTACTTTGATTATTTTAATTTGATAATTTTTACACACTGAAAGTAGAATAAATATTCGTACTCAAAATTCTCAGTATTTTTCCTACCCGCTTCATCATTGCTAAGGTCCACACATAAAAATTTTGTTGAGAAACATACTCCACTGTTAATGTGATATAGATTGGTCAAAATTATAAGGTAGGACTGAATTCTAGTTCAATTTCATGTTTAGGGATATCTTTTTCACTGATTTCAGTTTGTTTTAGTTCAGGCAGTAACACTAAGGTTGCAATCTGAATGTATAGGTAATTAGTAGCAGTTGTAAAATTGTGTACCTACTTAGCAACAATTTAAATATTATTGACATAGAAATTTATCAAAAAGATATATCTGTGGGTGATAGCATAATAAAGCTACTAACTGGATGTTTAGTATTCATATAACCATTTCTTTATAGACTATAAATCATTGCAATGTAGTGATGCTTGAACAGGAAATTTACAACATAAGTGATATTTCACCTAGAATATAGAACATTTTATAAGCCAACTTCCTTATATTGACTCATGAACATAAAGGCAGTGGAGTTAAGAGTGAGGCTGAACATGCCTGTGGAATTTGAATGAGAACACAGATGACTGTTTAGGTGATATCAAGATTGAGATATCATGGAAGAAAAGAAATAAAGGGAATGAAAGGGAAGGAAAGGGAAGGAAAGGGAAGGAAAGAGAGGGAAGGAAGGGAAGGGAGGGAGGAAGGGAGGAAGAGAGGAAGACTACAAGTGTCTGGAAAACCAGAAAATCTGTAATTCTTTAACTGTGCTGAATAGATAGATTAGTAAATACACCAAATTGTTACCATAGTATCTTGTTACTGTTATCACTCAGTACTAACAACTCAGTACTTTCGCTATGAGAAAAGAAGAAAAATAGAAAGCAGCAGTACTAATAGGAAGTACTAAGGCTGTGTATGTGCAGGAAGCTCTGGAGATTCTCAGTTCTGCTAATTTCACCTACTGATGATATGATATGTGAAAACACACCATCACAAGGAAGTTCAGTATAGCATATGGGAAAAACAGCTGACCTTGCGAAAAACAGTATTAAATATGGCATGAAACTCAACAATGCAATTTGTAAAGTGATACATTTAGAAAGTACTGGGAGTTTTTGTTACTAATGAGAGTCTCAACATAGGAAAAACATGGGGGAGGAGGAGAATCAGACCATGTCTGACAGTCTCAGAGGGCTGTAAACACTATGATGGAAAGGCAAGTATGCACTGAAGCTGCAACCGTGCGACTCCTAGTAAAGATAATGAAGTATTAATTAATTGTATTAATGTTAATTCAAAAAGTCCTGGGGACAGTTCATGTAGGATACGTGCATGAGATGCTGTTTGAAGGCAAAATAATTTTAGCTGAAACATAAGCAAGCAGAAAAAGCTAGAGCAACAATCAAAGGGGGACAAGAGGCCAGATTATTGTGGTTTAACTTTAAAAAACTAACAGGAAAGGGATATCAATGCAGGTAAATTTTGCCAATAGAAAGAAACTCCCTGAAGAACAAACAAACAAAATGATAAATTCTACCAGAAGAACCAGATTATCTCAATGGTCCACTAACACAGATAGTTTGGAAATCCCAATCAGTTTAGCTGGATGGCCAAGTACAAGGAGTGGTGACAGGAATAAAACCCAGTTGTCAGCCAGTCACAAGTGAGGTTCCCTAGGGTTCAGTACTGGGGCAGTTCCATTTAAGATCTAAACCAATCATCTGAATGAAGGGCTCAAGTGTACCCTCAGTCATTTTGCAGATGACACTGAGCTGGGCCAGACTACTGATCTGCTGAGGAGCAGGAAGGCTCTGCAGAGGGATTGGGACAGGTTGATCAACGGGCTGAGGGCAACTGGATGAGGTTCAACAAGGCAAAGTGCCAAGTCCTGCCCTTGGGTCACAACAACCCCATGCAATGTTCCAAGCTGTGGCCCAGTGGAAAAGGACCTGGGGGTGCTGGTTGACAGCCATCTGAACATGATCCAGCATGTGCCCAGGAAGGGCAATGGCACCCTGCCCTGTGTCAGAAATAGTGTAGCCAGGACCAGGAGAGGGAGTGACCGCCTGTACTTGGCACTGGAGAGGTCACAGCTTGAATCCTGTGTCCAGCTTTGGGCCTCTCACTACAAAAAAAACATTGATGTGCTAGAGTGTGTCCAGAGAAGGGCAATGAAGCTGCTGAATGGTTTGGACCACAAGTCTGATGAGAAGTAGTTGAGGGAGCTGGGTATGTTTATTCTAAAAAACATTTCTGGTTATAAACCCGTGGTTTAAAAAATCATGTTTTCCAATGGCTGGATGCAGGATGTACTTTATTTGTATTGACTTTCACATCAGGAAACATACTGATGAAAAGTTTCTTTTGCTAATAATGGTCTTTCAGATTGAATAATAAATTATAAGGAAAAAGAAAACACCTTAAGATCTTTTTATAGAAGATAGTTAATGAATACAACACAGTATAAATCTCACTGTACTCCAGCAGCACTTACCTTTATGACCTGTTGATCTGACAACTCACCAGCAGGTTTATGTATATAACTTGTAACACATCTATAGATATACCACTACCCTCAGAAACAAAGAGGAACAAAGAGAATATCCTTAATTGATTGAATGTGTTTAATGCTACTAAATTGGAGGCAATCTTACACAGAATATGGACCAAGAAGTTCTTTTTGATATGCTCTGTTTAACTGTGACACAGCAGGTAAGAGCTTTCCCTCCTGGAATGTTCCTATAAAACGTGCAGTGGGTGTGCTGGCTCTGTGAACCTTGCAGGCATGCCAGCTGAAGGCACCATGGTAACCACGCTGGAGAGTGGCTCTGACATTTAGGAAAAGGCAGCTGGGAGAGACTGAAAGATAGTCATGGAAACACTCAGCCAGCTCTTTCTCTGTTAGTTACTTGGGAGGAAAGTTTTTCCTGGAAACACAGGAGATAAAGTGCAAAACTGACCGTTACTTCATGGAGCTATTAAGAATGTCAGGGAGAAGTAGGCAACAAAACTCTACATGATTATTTGATAGTGGGAAAAAGGAGAATTTTGTAATGCAAAAAGGAAACAAGTCGTGGCTGCACTCTAAGAGAAGAAATAAAGGAATATAACAAAAACTGTAAACCAGAAAGGATAGGAAGATTTCTTTTGAGAATGGGATGAAGTGAGGAGACACAGGAAGTCATCCAGAAAAGCTCTTTTTAGCACATGCTTCACAGCTTCTCTAAGAAAAAAACAAATGATTTCAAAGGGAACTTCTGATGTGTGATCAAGCCACTGCAACAGATTATCATCAGTTGCCTTCACACAGAGGAGAACAAGTACTGCTCTCATTTTGATCAGATACACATCACATTAGGACTGGCAGGTGTACAGATCTCATCATGGTGGCTAAATGTGTTGGCAAAGATTAGCCATGATAATGTACTGAATCTGTGTGAAGTGGGTACTTAGAGCTGAAAAAATGAATGTTTGCATTTTTAAAAGTATGTTTCCCACTCCTTAAGAATGCATATTAGATATTATCTATTGCCTGTTTGTGCTGGCCACTTTGAATCTGTTTTGGATACTTTGGAAGCAAGTGAGATATAAACAGTAACATGCTAGTGTTCCTCTGTTCACACACACCACAGTCCTACCTTAAAGGTAGCTTTCAAGAAATAGCATTTTAATAATAATAAATAATAATAATAATAATAATAATAATAATAATAATAATAATAATAATAATAATATAATAATAACAACAACAACAACAACAACAACAACAATAATAGTAAACCTTTTAGATTGTAATTTTCCAGCCATAAATATTTGCTTTCCTGAAAAACAACAGGAAAAAATATAACAGAGATTGATCATGCTGTGCTGTGTATATACAAAGTGGTCAAAACATGTACAAGCAGGCAGAAAATGCACTCTGTTCTGAAACAAGAGAAAAGAATTTATTAATCATTGGCCCAGTATTTGTAAGTACTCCAGCGATGATATTTTTTGCAGTTCTTCCCTTTCAATTACTCAAGCAGGGTAATAAAAAATTTGGTATTTGTTGTTGTGGGCTTGTTTATGCCACTAACACAGTAAAAATAATTGCAATCAGTATATAGCTATACACTCAAGCCCTGAATTGGCTCCTTACACAGCTAGGAAAATATCAAAAGTTGGGAAACATATTTCCAAGTCCTTACATGTGAATGATTCTTTCTTTTTTTTTAGCAATCAACACATTATCCCTCTCTTTGCTTTTACATTTTTAATATCTTAATTTTCTTAACTACCCTTTGAAAACATCTCCTGTTAACACAGTTTTCATCAGATAAAGTGCACTGACAAAGTAGCTACTGACAGAGGGAAAAGAGCTTAGGTTTCAATTGCAGCATCTATGATAGAGGATGAAAGAAGACAAGTCAATTGTTTCTGTGGCTCCTAAAACAGGATCAATGCCAGACAATATCAAATCAAGCCACAGTTTACTCTCTTATAAAGAAAGCTCTTGGAAGAGAGCAGAAAGAGGCCACCACAGATTGTATATGGAGTTTGTTGTAAGCACAACCATTGAAGCATAGCAGGAACCAGCTAAATATGTATGCAGAGAGACCTGGAATCTCACAAAAATAGAAGGACTTGTGCACTTTTCACAACTGGAAGAGATGCTCTGAGCTGAAATTCTGTGATTCTGGCATTCGAGTATTTGAGAGAACAATTCAACTGATAAATCTAGCGGCAAATGCAGATTATTCCAAGACAGAAATGGTGATGGGTTTCCCTGGTTTCTCAAATTGAAAAGGTTTGGATTTTTTTTTTTTTTTTTTGAGGGAAAATAAGTTATAACATTTGAATATGAAATTCCATAGTACAGCACAAAAATTTGAGTTGTTTATAGTAATTTGCAGTAATTTAGCATTCAAAATGTAGAAGCTGAAATAGCATTTGTTGCCCTCCTATGCCTTCCTCAACTAATTCAAGTGCACTTGCAATGTGCCAAGCTGACATCACACCCTGAGCTTGTGGAGGATGTGGCTTCACAGAATCACAGAATACGCTGAATTGGAAGGGACCCATCAGGACCATTGAGACCAACTCCTGGCACTGTGCAGGACACCTCAAAAATCACACCAGGTGCCTGAGAGTGTTTTCCAGGTGTTTCTTGAATTCAGACAGGCTTGGTTCTGTGACCACTTCCCTGAGGAGCCCGTTCCAGTCTTCAGGGGCACCTAAGCCTACAGTAAGGTTTTGTGCTGTCAAGAGTGAAGCCACACTCCACTGTCCCCTCCTGCTCTGGATCCTTCTTTGTACCATGTATCTTCCTTCTCTCAACAAGACTTGTCTAACCCTGCCCTTTGGGGGACTGCTTTAATGCTTATGGGTTAAAGAATATTACATGGAAAATCTGCTTAAAAAGGTTTGATATCTATTAAATTAATGAGATACAGCAAAATCAGGAATGGCTTAAAATTTGTGAGTAAATTGCACAGAATTATTTATTAGGTACTATCAAACTGTGCATGCTGAAATGAGTGCAGTTTGAATTTATCAGGAAAAAATCAAAACCTATTATAAATACAGCAGAATAGCCTTTGAGTAAAAATGTCAGTAAGGAAGTCCTAAACGAATTGGATAGAGTGGATAATTAAAAGTGGCCTTCTGTAAACATAAGCAATGTGAGAATTATTTGCTGGGTTCTAAACCTCACAAACCCACAGATCATTTTGATATGGAGGTGATGATCTCAAAGTAATCACCTGTGCATTTGTTAAGCAAGTGTTCCCCAAGAACATAACCTTCCAACTGCAGCATAGATTGAATGCACTTTAAATGAGTAATCGTTCAGTAGTATGTGCATAAGGATACTTTTATGATCATTTTGAAGGGCAAAGAGGCTTAACCAGAGGCTGCAGTCTGCTGTGAGATATTAAAAATTTGCTTTATTCATTTGACTTTGGTATATTCCCAAAGATGGCGTTCCTAAAAAAGCTTTTCATTTCCAAATGCACTTACTTAATGGGAAGTTTCTACATTTTTCTGAGCCCCGAACAGACCTTGGCATAACAGAAGTGCCACACTATGCAAGTATCTCAGACTTCTGTACTTCAGAAACTAACCTTGCATTTGAAAAATCTGGATGATGCTAAGAAAAAGTTGCTGTGCACTTTGTGAAAATGGTTTTCTTTGTTTATAGCATTAGAGGACTGAAATGGAGGAAGGAACAGTCTTATCTGAGTTTCTTGCCTGAAAACTTTGGCACAGAGATTACTTAAATATTAATTAAAATAAAAATGCTATAATTTAGCAGTGATGAGACAAATATGAATACCAATATGCTGTTCTTCACATCTGTCCTACAAGAATCCAACTTTGAAAATTCCATGAATTTCCAATTCTCTTCCTCCCCCAAAATCCCTTGAAAAGTTTTCCACTCAGTTTGTCCTGGAACTATTACTGAATAAAAGCCTAGATAAATTCCACTTTGCTGCTAAGGGCTTTCTACTGCTCAAAGATCAGATTTCTTCATTGAAAAGAATCCTTCTTGTAAACAGACTTCTAAACAATATAATTTAATATTAATTCAAAATCTACAAATAGACATCTTTGTGTAGAATAACATGCCTTTTGCTGTTGATTCAGTACACTGAGATATCTTAAAAGGAATTTCTTGATGGCCAGAAATGCTAGCATGTGGCTTTTCACTTGAGGACCTTGTCCCTTTGAGGCAAACAGATGCATAACTATGTAATTTTTGCTGTGGAATCATAAGCTTTCCTAAAACAGTAACAGTGCAATAGGCTTTTTATTTAGTGGTCCTGTGAATTTAGTGATGAAAGACTGAAAGCATGAGTGGCTGTGTGATCTAGGGTTACAAATACATGTAATGAGCTGTCATGGAGGAAAAGGTATGACAGCCCCTGAAGCATATGGGCTACTAAAAAAGAAAAGACCCTCTGCAGAATTATTTTTATGAGTTAATAGAAGAAAGTATTCTATTTTCACTTATGCTGCAGCTTTTATTGAAGGAACCTGTACAGCCCAAGAGCATAGGCTTGTTTATATTACCCACAACAGACACAGCATATCAGTTATGATTATACTTGGTGAATACAAAGCACAAAACGATGTGTTTGGCAGGAGGTCATAAAAAGACGAGATTTTCTCATGCAGTTATGCCGACACTGCCATGGTAGTTACTTTGCAAGGGAAAAAAAGGGAACTTTATTTGGTATGCATCATCTCCTCAGAACACAGTTTTATCAACCCACTGAAAGCAGAAGGTTTCATCAACTCTTGGCCAGGGCTCTCTTGGAGATGTTTCAGTCTGGTCCGGCAGAACTGTCCATTAAAGCAGTCAGTTCAGCAGGCAGCTCCTGGATCTCACTTCCAGCAGGCTCCTGCTGGTGCATCCCACTCTCCCACACAGGCTGACTGTCAGGGTTTGGCTCACAAAATGCCTCCTCTATCATGATGCACCCTGGGAGGTGATGGCCCAGACCCAGACCCCTGCCCTTCCCTCCTGACTCGCTTTGCCCTGCTCCTGGAGCTGTCTCACAGGGAGCCTGCACTGTGCCCACGCTCACACAAATTCACCAGCACAGCCTCTCCTTCACCGTAGCTGCAGGGCAGGGAGCAGCACCTGCATGCCCGACCTTGTCCGTGCTCCCAGCAGATGGCTGCTGAACAGAGACACAGGGTGAGGATGAGGGTAAAGACTCAAATTTTCCACTTTACCTGACTGAACTGGTGGGTGGCAGAAGCAGCAGACATTTTAGAGAATAAGTAGAGTTAGCTACCAGTGTAAAAATCATTCTGTTGAGCCACAGCTGAGATAGTGTAGATCCTTGCTCACTTTTTAGGCTGAAAATACACCCATGCATTGTTATGGATATAATCAACAACATACTTTTCATAAACTTCATGAGCAGTGAATTTGAAATGGAATCTCCTCAGTACTGAAATATGATAGAACATTTGAAATTAAAATATTAGCTCTTGTTTGGGCAAGAAAGAAAATTGGACATTCTCAGTACCACTGAAAACAAAGACCATTTTAATTTTTGAGCCAAACTACAGGCATGAACATTTGAAGCAATTGCAGCACATTTATAAGACTTGGGATGGCAAACCCAGACTTTCAAATAACAACTGAAGTTTTGTCTGTGTAGCAAAAGTAACGAGAATGATAAACTAGGGTAATATCTCCAGGAGGCTGTTAAATCAGACACAAAGAGGTAACAATTCCAGGTTTAACAAGATTAGTTCAATTAGTTCAAAAGGGGAGCAAAATGAAGAAATCATTACATTTAGGCATTGTTACTGAAGGAAGTATTGGTGCAAGTGCCAGAAGAGCACCATCACTGTACTACTGAGTTTTTACTACTGAGAAACACCAGATATTAGAAATTATCTGGAAATATCTTAATTAATAATCCTGATGGAATGAGCTGTGTGAGTGTCAGGAGTGTGCCTTTGCAGTCAGGAGACAAACACTGTCCTGAGCTACCTTAGCAAGATTGGAGCCAGCAGGATCAGGGAAGTGACTTTTTCCCTCTACTGCAAACCAGTGATTGACATCGAGAATGCATGGTCCAGTATTGATTTCCTCCTGAACCCAGTATGAGATGGATATTTACAAACTAAGGGCCACTGAGATGGTCTGGGGGCTGGAGAAAATCATGTATGAGGAAAAGCTGAGGGATCTGAGTTTGCTGAAGCTTAAGCTGAGAGGGAACATAGCTAAAGTCTATTGCTCTGTAAAGGCAATCTACAGAGCAATGCACAAGGAAAGGGTGAGAAGCAATGGCCACAAGTCGAATTAAGATATATTTAAGGGGAGTAAAAGAAAAAAATATTTTCAAAATAACAATGGAACACATTGACCAAACTGCAGCATCTCCGTCTTTGGAGATTTTCAATACTTTTCATGTTTCAGTTTTGAAGTTTTTTCCACTTTGAGCTGAGGCTGGAATCACATGATCTCCCAGGGCCTCTTCAAACCTAAATTATATTGTGATTCTATGATTCATGATGCTTCTCCACAGAGAAAAAATAAATATTATTCCAATTCTGCTTGCAAATAATAATATTTTTTTAATACCTGGAGACCGATTAGTTTATATGAAAATTACTTTTTCCTCAAGATCAGTTGCCAATATTTGTAAGGCACTTGTGTAACAGTGTATCACACAATACATGGCAGCACAAGGTGAACATAACACTCCTACATGGTGAGACAAAGAACACTGATATGACTATGGTATTCATTTAAATAGAACATTCAACTTTTAAAAATGTTTAAAACCCTTGGCTTTGCTAATTCCTGGAAGACTGTTTAGAATCTCTTGCTTTTAACAAATTTCAGATGTATTTTGTTTCCCCTAAAGCACATAACTTGTTTGGTGTGAACAAGAACCAAAATACCAAGAGTGAAAACCAACAGAAAGACATTTCTTTGGGGAAAATTTTTTTGTGGTATCACTTGCTAGTTTTACATGTGAACTTTTTACTTGGACCTTTGATGGACTACTATCAACCAACCCTGTTAAAAAAAAAAACAACTCAGACATCAGAACGAGAAAACAGCATTATATCATTCCTTCTGTTAAAAACAGTGCAGATAAGCAAAGCATCAAAAAAAATTTTATCATTCACTTCTATGACGGATAGTAACTGAAGCTCATATTTCTTGCTTTGTGCTTTGAAGTAATATGTGATTGACTAAACTTAGTGGTACAGTTAAATATTTTCTAAATAACCTTCGTTTATCAATTACTATGTAACTGATTTAAAGAAATCAAATTTTCACAGTACACTGGGTTTTTCTACAAGAAAAAATGGTTGGATTCAGTTTTTGCTGTATGACACCACTTGAAAATATTTATGATATTTTAAAAAAATTTTATGACTGTTTTAATGAAAAATACAGCCAAAGTTTATTAAAATAAAGTAATTTTTACAAATAGGCTAGCTTCAGGATCCCCTTATTCCAGAAAAAAACTGGATGCACCTATAACAAGAACTTGCACCTTCCAGTTCTTTAACATCGTATTTCTTTATGCCAATACATGCAAAGTCAGGACACAAAAGATTAAATTAATGCTTGTAAATGCAGGTTTTGTTCATAGCTTAAAACAGAGCTCTTAGAAGTATTAAAAAATGTTTTCAGTAGCATTTAAGACTTCATTATACGTTTATCCAAGAGTCAAATCCTGATGATGACTTACATTAATTTCCAGCGTGTGAAATTGCTTTATTATGAAACTCCATCTGCAGAAATTATATGATTTTAGCAAGTAAAACTCTCTAGTTCGATTTTGCTTTTACCTCACAGCACCATCCCAGTAAAGGAGTATATTGATCCATTATGTCTCGTGTATCTGAAATTTCTTATTTGATAAAGAGAATTACATTGCTGAAATTCAGGTTAATTTACCATGCCAGTTGGATTTCTCTTACCCATGGTGGATTAGACTCTATGGTTTCAGGATCCCCAGGCCCATTCAAAACACTTCTTTTGCACACTGAGTCTAATTTTTCACTTTCTATGAAATTTTTCACTTTCAGTCTTTCAGTGAGCAGGTTATAAGACAGCAGAATATAACTGGTGTCTGAGGAAAAAATGTACTGGCAAAGCACAGTTCATCCATTCAGAAGTGCACATGTTGGTCTATGCCTCACAACCATAAGCCTGTGCTAGGTGCAGTGCCTATACATACAGTACCTGACATGGTTTGCCTCAGGAATAAAATAATTTATTATAAATGGAGATCAAAACCAATACACTTCAGTCCCTAGACTTCTGTGCTTCCAAAGCTCAATGTTCAAACGTAATTTTCTTCTCACATTGAGGAAGGCTGCCTTTATATTGGTGAAAGCTGGGTTTGTGTATCTCACCTTACAACATGAACCAATTACCTGTATTTCAGCAAAGCATCCCATAATACTCAGCTTGCAAACAATTGCTAGCCCTAAGCTCTGAGTACCTGATTTACATGCAGCCTTCTCCAAAAGCTTTGAATATCCATTTTTGACCACACATGCAGTCAGCTGTTTAAGAATGCTGGGGGCACACGGAGCTTGTGCAGCAGCGGGCCCGGCGAGGCAGCAGGGGCAGCGTAGGATCTTGGCATCTTGGGCAGGTGGCTGCAGGAGCAGCAGGATGCCAGGCAGGGCTCACAGTGCTAAGCAGAGCTCCTGTGCAGGTGTGAATGGGGAGAAAGGCTTTGCCAACTGGGGAGTCACTAGAGCAAAGTGTATAAATTGAGATGACTACACACCAGTATCTCACACCTTAAGGGTGTTAAGGGAGAGAAACAACAGGTATGGGTTGTCTGACATGCCAAGTCTGTGTTATTTTTCCATACAAAATATCCATCAAGGGTGACCTTTGGATGCTGCAGCAGCTGCACAGTGCATGAGGGAAGAGCTGTATCTTCTGATATCCTAAACAAACCCCATTTGCTATCCTTTAAAAATTGCCCTCTAGTCACCAGGAATCCAGGAGGCTTATCTCTGCAGTCCTCTAATTACAATATTAAAAAATGGATCGAATTTGAACATGAAATCCTGTACTGATTGATCTTATGCTTGAATTCTGCTCTACAGTCTGTGTAAGTGGGAGTTTTCATTATAAATCTCATTTTGAAGGGTTTATGACTAGCCTGTTTCAATTCTCTCTAGGCTTAAAACTTGTTAGATATGTTTTACAATAGAAGATAAAAACTGTCTTGAAAATGAGAAAGAGAGTGAGAGAAATAAAAAGAATGGTGTAATTTTCCTTAACTACAGGAACACATTTTGAATCAAATTTATGAAAGATTGAAATTTGACGGTCCTTATTTTTCATCGTTAGATATTTTTTAAACAGTAACTTAAGTAATTTAAAATGTAAGAGCTGACACCGCTTCCAATATGTTGGGCAAAAGACATCTAGGACAGAATTACCTTTTCCATATGCCTGAAAGCACTTGACTTATACACAAACACATAAGAGGTTAATTTGTGAATTTTCCATTGTTCTTCTTTAATGAGGCAATGGTCATGAAGAATTTCAGGGTACATCTTTCTTACTCATGCAAATGAGAGAAACAAAGTGACTGAGTTTATAGGAGAGTCAGGGTGAGACTTGGAAAGGATGTTCAAGTGCTCACAAGCACAGAGTAGAAATTCATATGCAGAATATGGAGAGGTTCTTTCTCACATAACATGCCGTGCCTTGTTTCAGCCTTTTTGACTGCTTTTCAGATTTGCTAGAACACTAATGTTGAGTTGATTAACAAGCACCTAACAATTTACTGGCCCAGCCTTCATCAAATAAGTCAGGTCTCAGGTTGAGGTTTAAGGATGAGGACTCTCTTTCCAAAAGTAATAGATGTAATCTATTACTAAGTAGATTAAAATACTAATCTAATTAGATGAAAATACTCTCCTATTGTAAAGTTCCTGTATTTTTCAGAGTCCATTTCCTACACTTAAGAAATTGTTTAGGCATGTGTTAAGTAGTATACAGACGTGAGGCTTTTAAAATTGTAACAATGAACATGAAAATATCAAAGTGAAACAAGTTGTTCAATAGACAATTTTGCTTACCTGTGTATGACCAATCAATCTCTTCAATCAATTTCCTCTGTTGCCTATAGTATCCGTATACCAAATCTGCAAAATAGCAATTATTTACAATATTAAAACCAGAAGCCTAACAGGACCTTGAAGTGTTGATGACACACCCCCCTCCAACAAGATAATCACTATTTTAATTAATGATGAATAATTTGTCCTTATCTTGGACTTCAATTGATTAGTACTGGTAAAAGAGAATCTAAATAGAATTAACATTGTAGCATATTAAGGACACAAGCAGAACAGATTTCCTTCCTTCCTGCCTTCCTGCCCTCCTCCCTCCCTTCCCTCTTGCCTGCCTTCCAACAACCATTCCTCCTCTATTAAAATTAATACAACTCTCCCACAAAGAAATCCTGTTCTGCAATGTCCTTTGAAAGAACCATTCTAGATAACCAGGATGTCAATGACAGTTAAACTTTTGCTTCACTCTGGTCCTGACTTTACATGTTTTCTGTTAATTTGCACTGCTGATATAAATAATAAAAATAATAAATAAAAAATTCTAAAATATAATTTCATTGTATTCTGTCATTGGCATAATTATAGATAAAGTATTACTTGTACGTCCATTAATTTGATGGAGAGAGAAGGTTAGATACTAGTTAATTTTAAATTATGTTATATTTTTCTAGAGAGAAATACCTAGCTGTATAAATGCTCATTGACTTACTCTGACTACTGAATAACCTTCACTTATTCTTTTCATGCCAGTCCTAGGGCAGTTCTAGCAACACAGTGATATGAGCAAATAGATGACTATGCCCCCTAATAATTACTAAAGCATGTGATTTGCAGATACATGTTTTTTGAGATCATCATTCCAAGAGCCATAATGTAAGTAAGGGAAGTGGAAAAGGATTTACATGCACCAAAGTTGTCTTTGGACCACACTTCCAAGTCAATGTGCATTGTGCCTGCTCCTTCAATTAATTATGGAAAAGAAAGCTGTGTAAATTGTGATTCACAGCTGCTAGCTGATATCTTCAATTTCCTCCTTTATCTATTGTCCTCCTAATTGTTACTTCCCAAAATCACTTGAGCAGTCACTTGCAAACTATGCAGGGCCAGGGTATGAGAGCTTCCCACTACTTTTTAAATTCCACAGGGAGTTCTGATGATCAAAAAGTGATAGTTTCAATGAGTAAGAAAAAAAAAAAAAAAAAAAAAGGGCAAGGTTTACTTTGTTTGGTGCATCACACACTTAAACCCAGTAAATCTTACAGAAAGTCTTAAAAGATTCCAGGAGGTGTCAGGAGTATATACACCTTCTTTCCTCTGTTATTTGCCAGCTGTATGTCCACAGCCCCTCCACAGCACACTCACAGCCATGAACCTTCTTGCATCTGCAGGGACTCTCAGTGGTTTTGTTTTTGTCTCTTTATACTTTAAATATGTGGTAAAACTGGGGAAGAAAAGCAAATTTCATAGGGGAAATGACTGAAGATTCATAGGTAGCATGAATGGTGGAGGCAAGTGCTGTGTGAATGTGAAGTCGACCCATGCAGCAATTGTTCCTTTGAGCTGCTGGTGCAAATTGCCCTGGGAAACACAACCATGCATTCTACTGCTGTGTAAACTGTCAGTGTCAAACAGCTAACAGTATAGAGACCAGCTGAAAGGGAATTATTTTATTTTTTATTTTATTTAAAGCTAACAAATCAACATCCCTTTTGCTGATGATGTATGACAGCAGGCACTTCTGTTTAAATACTGTACTTAAATTCCTTGCATTTAATTTAAATGAAGATGAGAAGAAAATCTTCACTAAAAAAAGAAGGCAAAACTGACGTCAAGTTTGTGGTTTTATATGTACATCTATGATACTGATTGAGCTTGATCAGCTTGACAGTCTGCATGATTCCTGTGACACTGACTGACGTCTCCAGCCAGTGCCTGAAATAGTTTGAATTTTATTGGATGAAGTGCTGCTTTATGAAGCAAAAAATCCTAAATATTCTATTTTGTTTCCAGGAAGTGATTGAACATGTTTCCATAAATTGTTGGTTTATTCACAGAACAGAGGAGCTTGCTTTTGGGATCATGTTTTAAAAAGTTTTATGGTTATCTTTCTAAGCCTATTAAGGAGACATGCAAGATACCATTAAACATTTTTCTCCCCCCTTTAACTACCCTCCTTCAAAGTTGAATGTTTCTGTCTGAGGCTATTAAGACTTGTTTCCTTTTATATTTTGTCAAAACAGTATGTGCCCTAGTGCCCAAGGCCCAAGAAATCAGAAGTAAGGTGGCAAATTCCCCCTGCTAGTCATAGGTAGCAGGACTGATGGATTTGTGACTGACCCTGTCTCATGTTCAGTCACAAGAGCAAATCAAGAACATGATCTCTGGTTAAAACACAGTGCTAGGAGTAATAAGATATTGTAGATATATTTTCCTCTTTAAAAAATATAAATAACCAGATTTTCTCTTCTTTCTGACATGAGTCTGACATTCCTTTTGTATTTACTGGCCTCAGTTGAATTTCTTTTGATTTAGTGCTGTGAATGAAACATTCTAATCCTCAATAAGTTTATGCATATCTAAAGGTGAAAAATTATTATCTTTAAGGATTAACAAAAAGAATTGTTTGTGAGGGAGATCTTGGTGATTTGACACACTGTGCCAGAAGAAAAGAGCCAGAGAAGAGGAAATGGGACCTTAAACCTCTGAATTCTGATGGGGAAATTCCCCTCAGAGATGCTGAGGCAACAAGCTCCAAGTATCCACTAGAAATCCCCCTCCTAAGCCTTGGTATAAAAGGGCTTTCTAAGGAAAGTGCTCAAGAGTTTGGGGATGCTACACTCAACTTGCTGCTTTGCTACAAAGGGTACAAGCTCAGGCATAATCTGGGACTGACATTTATAGCAGGATGTTGTAACTCTACCTTTTATGTCCTTTGTGCCACAGCAGTGTCAAGACATACCAGCTGCCAGACTCAAGAGGAAAAAGGGAAAACCTCCTTGTGGTTTTACCTCCAATCAGCCTGAACTTGAGAGTGGCACCTGCAGTGGAGCTGGCATTTATGAGATTCTGACACCAGAATTACTTATTTATGGGAACTGGGACACATTAAGTTATGTCAGCATTAGTGAGATCTACAAATAGGACATTGGTGTTCTGCAGGTAGAGTATGGGTAGATATTACAAACTATGTATTCAGATTACAAACATGATTTGATCCTGGAATACATGGCCCATTCAATATTTTCCTCCTGAAGTCTAATTTGAGAATGAAGAGGATAGATTCTAGAGTCATAAGCATTCATCTGGTGTAAGTGGATCATGGCAATGTAATATAGTCATGGAGATAAAGGCTTTGTTGATATTAAAATTCCAATTTGCATGGGGAAGATTCAGTGCATGGTCCTTAGGCCAAGGAAGTGCATAGGAACTCTTGTAATACCAGCAAGGATGAGCAACCACTGAAAACCGTGATAATCTCTTTGAGAAACACAGAAGCTTTTTTTTGCAAACTGTGTCTCATGAGAGCTCAGCTATGTACACTGGTAATACTGTCTGCAGAAGCAGGAAGCTATGAATATCAGATTACACAGGTTTGGAAATTATTTAAAAATCTGTGAAGGACAGTTCCACAAACACTTCTTAAACATAGTGTTCAAAAAAGTTAAACACTTTTGGCTAAGTCTATTGATGAAATTAATAGGATTATACTGGGAAATTCTCATTGCATATTTGCCCTCTTTTAATCCACTTGCCTTGTCAGTTGCTGCTGGTTATTATCAGAGACAGGTTATCAGGGAAGTGGCTTATTTGTAGATTAAGATGCACATATCTTCAGTAGAGAAGAATTAGGAATTGTAGAACAAACTGAAATGGTATGGTAATAGAAATGCTTATACAGGGTAGCTAAAAGAGAATCTGTACATGGCTAGTGGCTAAGAGGAGGGACACCAGACAAAATTGCTGCAAAGTCAAAGATAGGAAGACAAACTGCAAAAATGACATCATAATAATTTTTTAAAAAGAAGCTACATGTAATTAACAAAAGAGATGTTTGGTGCTTGTCAAATACAAAAAGAATACAATTAAATAGATTGTATACAGATTCTGCTTCTGAGAACACTAAAAAGAGGTAAAACTATGCAAAATAACATCTGATGATAAATGGATTGCTTCTTCCATATTTTTAATTTACTTATTTTAGCCTCTTTCATTGACAGGAAAGTCACAGAATCCAGTTCTATATCTTTCATCAATCTTATGATGGTGTAGCTTCATTGCCTCAACTGAAAAAACTCTAATTTATATTGATAAAGGAAATGAAACATTCAGAGCACAACCTGGTGACAGTCTTGAAGTTTTAAAAGACAGTAGCTAAATATAAATCCCTTTAAGAGAATGATTTACATTTGCCAGAGTAAGGTCTCCCTCTTCTTATGAATGTATTTCATTCTGTAATGCCATCTGTAAAATTCTTAACATCACAAAAATACTTTAATAACCCACTTCTACAATTTTTTTTTTCTGAATATCAAAGTGTCTAAGTAGTCTGTCAAGACCTGTCTGAGAACTCTCATACCCTTACAGAAATTTAGAAATCTTTTTATACCCATAGTTTCTTCTGTGTAGGCTTATTTCAGGCTTTGGTACATGATCTGGTAAAGACAGTCAGCCCCCTCAATCACATTTGAGTGTAGGCTGTTCATTCCAATACACATTGACAAGTGAGAATTTTCCTGCACTTAATATAAAGCAAAAATAAAACTCTTCTTACAATTCGGCCATTTTTGTGTTTATTTACTAACACGAATTGTGTTTAAGTTAAAAAAATAAAAAAAAAAAAAAAAAAAGTAGAACAAAAAGTTTGACTGTTTTAATTTAAAAGTAGCTATTATTAAGCACCAGAGTATTAATAGGCATGCTGCTTACTTCACCAACATGATTTACTGTCACAACTTTACAGTGATGAATTTACATGAATTAAAAATATAATACCTATGGCATCAGCTAAGGTTTATAAATCACATTTAATCACAATTTTCCAGTGCATTTGTACATGCAAAAGTAACATGACTTCAGTTTAACCAATTTAGGTTCTACTCTGGAATTTTACATGCTGAGGTTTAGAGTGGCCCTGAAATTCCTAAGCAGCCAATGGAAATTGGGAGGGATATGATCCAACATGGTTAAATTACAGGCTGCCACCTTCACTCTGACTACAAGCCAGGTAGTAGGAAATGTTAGATGTTAGATGTCTCCTTCCACTTGGGATCTTGTACATCCAAATGGGCTGACAGAGTGCAGCCTCCCACACAGCCATTTCCCAACAGCTGAAGCATCATCCATAGAAAACTTTAAGGCTTCTCTGGTCACTGACATAGCATTTAACTGTCTGCTCACTGGAACTAAGGTAACAGGACAGCTTTTAGATGGGAGAGTGGTGCTTACCAGTGTTTATCTTTGAACAGGCACAGGTGAGTGAAATTAAGCGCCTGTGAAGCACTTAGGCTAAACACAAAGATTTATTGATAATTTAAGGACCTGCAGAATGAGATAGCCTTGCAAAACTACAGGACTAGATTGCTGCTGAAGCACCTAAGAACGTGCCCAAATCCAAAACCAGGAGGGACTTGGGAAAACTGCAATTCCCCAAAAATGTTACACCATTGTCCCATGTATGCACTGAGGCTAGGTGGTGTTTATGACAGAAACTGGAACTGATACTGAAGAAAAACGGTACCAAGGAGTGATTCTTAACACATACTCTTTTAAAACTCTGTTGCTACCCAGATTCTTTCCCACATACCCAGAGAGTCTTTTAATGCAACACATGTAAATTCATGGAATCATACAAATAAAAATTAAATCCAGACCAGACATGAACAAACAAGAAATGAATCAAGTCAGGGAAGTTACAGACATTTGATTTCAGGATTAATTTATTTCTCTTATAGCAGTACCAGAGAAATAAGAAAGAGATAAAAACCCTGAACTTTGTTTAAACATAGATAGTAAAGGTAAAATAATTTTATTTCCATAATCCTTTTCAACTGTCTAGGTATTCCAATAACTTAAGTGATCTCAATTTCTGCAAAATCATGTGTCAAATACTGTAACAAGTATTATAAGCAATGAAGAATATGTGCTTTGCTTCTTATATTTCACATCTAAGTGCAAAAACATTCACAATTCCCTTTCCAGCAAGCAAAAAATATTGCGATAAAAGTGCAATGAGAAATACAACAAATTAAACTCCTATATCCAAAATCCTAGGGTTCACATTTAACTGGCTTTTGGAAAGTTATGGGTTTTTTAAATTACTATATTTCTTCAACACCTCTCTGTCTATTAATATTAGCAGCTACCAATCGCTAAAGCTCTAAATCTTTGGCAATATTTATCTAAAACTCTTGAGAGTAAACCTTATACAAGCTACCTCAAAGGAGCATTTACTGAAATAAATGCTTTTTTAGCACAGTAGGGATTGTGAAATCAAGCTGTTAGAAACTTTGTCTTTTGCAAAATATTTCAACGGCTAAAATTATCTTGGGGATCTGAATGAACAGCCTTAGAGACTGAATCTTTTGAAGATGGTGGTTGAGTGGGCATTGAGAGAAAGATTCCTTACAGGATGTAGCCTTTAATTATTATATATTTTCCTTTCCCATTTATTTGATGCTGGAATTGCAAATTCTACTCAACCATTATCCCTCCAGTCATATTACAGTCTCAATGAAATTATTTTTCAATAACCATGGGGAAGAGAGTGGTTGCTCTGGATGATTTTTTTATAAGTATTCAAATAAGTCTAGGGATTATGCCACATATTTTTATAAAACAATACCAACAACATTCTAATTCTTTGAGGAAACTACACACCACAACATCAAGACTGAAAAATTCCAAAGTTCATAATGAAAACCCAATAGTAGCTCTGTATCTCTAAAAACACCTGTCTCTATTTCATAACAAATATACAAATATAATGTAAACAGAACAAATAAAAACATGTAAACCAATATACAGCCTATTTTTTGACAAATCCTAACAATTAGATTATATATGTGCATCAGTATGTCCACAGAAATGTTCATCTATAAGGATTTGTCAAAAAGGAGTATATAAATACATACACACATATTGTTCTTCCTTATGATAACATCATGTTTTAAATATCATGTTTACTCTTTTCCTTTAGCCATTTCCTTATTGTAACTCATCACAGAAACACATAATTTGTAAAAGAAAACAGTGTCTCATGATTGACAGAGACAACAGAGAAAAATGTGACAAACACTGGCACACTAGAAACACAAATCAAAGTCAAAACAAAGACACATAATTATGGGTTTGTGTTACAATTTTTTAATAATTTTCTTTTTATTACTAGAATTCAGCAGAACTATTAATATAGTGGCATAAGGGAGATCACAGAGAAAATAAAAAGAATAATGCAATTACTTTAAAATTCATTAATTATACTGAAAAAACCCCAAATCAAACATGTATTTAACAATACACTGAGTTGATACAAAATCTATTCTGCCTTTTACCCTACAGGTCCTCAGTTCCCCTCACCACGAGCACAGGGCAGCACCTTCCCTCTGCCCCTGCAGATGCCCTGCACTTGCCTTTTGGGTAGTCTTAAGGAGCAATTGCTCCACAGATTCACCTTTCCCCAGTCAGAAGAAGAACCTGTCTCCTGATACTCATTGAGTTTTCAAGCCAGTAGGATGCAGTGAAAAGGAGAATTATTGTCAGCAATAGTTTACATGGAGCTTAACACTACAAATGTACCTTTTAACCTGTTCTGATAATGATTAATTTTTAAAGGGTGTCTGAAAGATCGTTAATTTTTTAAATTAGAAATATGTGTTAGATATGAAAAAGACTCCAAGCTGCTCTCTGCTATCCAGACTAAGAAATTCTCAGCAAACTCTAAAGCAGAATTTTAAGCCCTCGGGAGACTTTCAGAGAAAAAAGTGAAGTATCTGTAAATTCAGGCATTTATTTCTCATCATTTTCAGGACTTGGGGAACTTTGCACTTGGGTGTCTGTCTTTTGTCTAAGTGTCACTTTTCAGTCTGACTCCTGCTGTATAAAATTACAAAAGCTTTTGGAAACTCATTGTTGAATAAGCCAAACCATACCTGTTGCCTCCAAGTACTATGTCTAAGTGAGGCTTCACCACAATATTTGAAATGTATATGGAATTGAACCTCTATGACACAACCTAAACCAGGACATTACTGGAAAAAAGGAGTACATGTCACATAGATCAGCAAAAAAATTTAGTGTACTCAGACAGAATTTTTCCCAGATCTTTGAGCTTTGCTCAGAGATGGTGGCAGTTGGAAGGGGCTGACTGCTTGATGAGGGTCTGGTGTTGTTGAGTTTTCCATAATCCTCATCCAGATTTTACAGCTACCGAGGATACACAGTCCCAAGTTTAATTCGTCTGGCTTCTGCTTTTGGTGGGATATAATTCTACTATTTCACTTCAGCTATTTAGAAGTTAATTTCAAAAATTTAAAAGTCAATATAGACAGATTAAATGACATTGTTTTAGCTTCTTATTATTACTTCGGGAAGTCACATAAAAATAAAAGAGTACCAAAAAAAGGGGGATGGCTTGAAGTTCCAGAGGATGGTCTGGGCTTTCCTCTGTGTTTTGCCAACTCCTGTACCATGCAGGTAGAGTGCTGCACCACTGTTGTATTTTCATACAGTTCAGGTACTGAGAGCGCACAACAGATTTTTGCTGACCAGCATGTTTTACTCATGTTTTAAAAAGCAAATGTTCAGTATCTGGTCTCCTACTTCATGAAACACACACAAATGTGGTGTATTGTTGTACAGAACAATATTTTTACTTTCACAGATTGCAGAAAACATCATGGTTGCTCCTGGATGTGCAATTTAATTAAAAAAGTTGGGGATATAAAATAAAATAAGGTCAGGCAGGCCAATTTTATTTTCTTCACACTTGCTTCCTTGGCTCCATTTTTTATTCTCTTCAGTTATTTGTTATCTACTCTGTAGTGACCATTTGATATGGTTTTAGGGTCAAAGTCTGCATCATGCTTTATGTATGCCCAGGACAGTACCATGAAGGAAACAGGAATCTTATCCTAGTCCTGTACCAATTACCTACAAAACTGGAACTTCAAAGACAATTTTGCAATTCAGATACTAATAGTATTTGAAAGTAGAGAGTGAGACATTTTGATCAGATATTTTGCACAATCTACATAGTTATATATCTTGATCATTTGTATTTAATCAATATGCTCTTCGTCATGGAGGGGGATGGGAAGCAATATAAGGCCCACATGAATGCAGACAGAGAACAAAACCACTAAACAGTGGCATACAACCATCACCTACACATCCTCCTAAGGTCTATTTTATGCACATTTTACATAACAGCAATAGCAGATAATGCAGATTTGTGATTTCAGGAAAACAAACCCACAACATTATTTTGTTAGTCCATATTCTTTCAGTTCTAACAACAATTGAATTCTGCCAGGAGACATAAACTGAGTTAAGCAAGATTTGACCCCAAATGTAGAAATAATATCCACATAAGATGATAGAAACATGGTTTGAAAAATCACTGTAAACACAAAATTTCACCTTCCTGCAGTAACCATTTCCCCATATAATCCAATCTTTCGCTAAGGCAGTAAAAAGCATTTTCACAGGTCTCAGGTGGTGGTAGCACTCCATGAAAAGCATTAATTTGTCCACTGAACCACAAAATGGAGGTTCTGACCTCTTGTTACTTGCAATCCTACACTGAGTGTGTAACACAGTTCGAACTGAGAATCCTATTGCAAAACTCCTAGGCTCCCATTAGTTCAATACAACTGAAAGTTCATACTTGTGGCGGTCAGCTGTCAACACTCAATAACCAACTGTAAATTGACTGTGACTTTCTAATAGTGAGAAATTAAATCTTTGAAATGAAAATCTGGAAGCCTGGGAATGTCTCTGTGATTTACAGGCAAATTTGTATTACAAACTAAACACTGAAATGTGAAGAAGTTAAATAGAATGTACCTAACCAGAAAAACATGCAATTAGTCATATACCAGGATCGAATTATTTTTATAGCCACGTAACAAATTAATAATTGCTCCATTAATTAACAGCAACCAGAATCAGGAAAACATTATCTAAAAATGCATGGTAAGTTAGTAGCATGAACATGCTTGAATGTTGTACTTAGGTTTCAATGCACTAAAGAGGCTTGTGAATTTATACCAGGACTGATAAAGTCATTCCCTCACTGGGAATTCACCTGCCTAAACTCTTTGCTGGTTCAGATCTCAACTTCCAACAGAACTGAGAGGTTTTGGCTCTCCAGTGATGAAGAATTAGTACCAGAAGAGGATTTTAACACTGAACTCTCACTGAAGGCTCCTCAAATCCTCAAAGCCCTTGAGAAACACAGCCTGTCCTTGGTTTAGGTGTAGAGCAATAAAACCATGGGTAAAGGCATTAATTAGCAGCTTGTGAAGCACGTCTGCCTGTCCCCCTCTCTTATGAATATTTATATAAAGGTTTTATGGTACAGGGAAAACTTCAATAGGCTGGATTCAGAGTGTCTGCTGTGAGTACTCACTGGGCACATAATTAGGGCGCTTTGTCCTAGGGCCATTTAGACACTTCTGCCATTGTGCTAGGGAGGAAGCCTGACTTACATATCACGCCTAGTAATGCAGAGTTATGAATAGGGAACGGCCTGGAAGTTTATGTATAGCCTTAGAAGAAGCTCCCTCTCTGCCTGTTTTCTTATAAATGCTTCAATTTAAGGGTGCAGACTCCAACAGGCAAAATGAACAGAGTGCTAAAATTCACTTCTTTGCGTGAGTAAGGAAGGTTTACACTTCTAGGCACTGGAGACTGCCTTGAGGAAAATAAAACTGCCGAGAGGAGAGGAAGATGCAGCTAACTGCATTGCTGCAAAGGAAAAGTCTGAGCCCTAATAACAGATATACTATATACATATATATAATATATAAAAATATAAATATATATTTGAGATATGTATATATATATATATATATATATATATATATATAGCTATGTCACAAAGGCTAGCAGAGAAAAGCAAATTGAATTCTTAAGGAGGAGCAGGATGAAATAATCAGCACAATGTAACGAACCAGTATGACATCAATGGTCACTTGTAAAATGGATAAATGGCCCAGCAGGACAAAGCTTAGAGAAACACTGCTGGTGCAAATCTGAAAAGTACCTCTTGAATGCAAACAAGACAATGTCTTTCTTCTAATATGCACAGCAGACAGGTTACCCAGTGAACAGCAAATGAGTCATTAAAGGGTGATGATGGCACCATAATTCAAATTGACATTCAAGGGACAGCATGGATGGCAAAATACTACTCTCACATCTATCTTTAGTAATTAAATACACATGCTTTTTAAAGAGTTCCCCAAAATAAATATATTTTCAATATTTATATAGTTTAAATATCAATGCAACATTTCTTCAAAATGTCTACTAATTTTCCAGAAAGGGAAACAGTTATAAGATCCAAGAAGATATAGCAAAATGTTGTGATGCACTCAGGTTTCATTTAATCAGATAGGGTAAGACTATGGTTTCAAGAAATTCAAAGAGCTGTAATAGCCAAGGAAAATGTGTAACAATGCCAAATGATGATTAGCTTTGACAGAAGTAGCAGCAAGAAGCAATTGGAAAAAACCAATAAATCCCCCCTCCCCCCTCCCCCCGGTTTTACTTTGGCAGGTTTCTAATTAACTTTATCAGCTGATAGCATAAACCAGAGTATACCCAGACAGCTAGATCAAGTTCTTCATTCAATGTATAGCTGGAGTCCAAGCATAAATTTGGAAATATTTGAGAAATGGTGAAGAAAAAAATATTATTGCCCCTTAAAACAGATCATCATTGTGGCTTCATCTGGAAAACTGCATTCTGTACTAAACTTGCCTTCTTGAAAACAATTAAGCACAATAACATGGGTGAGAGGGAACATTGATGAATGTGACCATGGAAAAGTTCTAGATAAGGAGATGGAAAAAGTTAATAATGCTTATTTTGGAAAGAAAATGAAAATAAACAAGAATGAATGTTGCTAAGATGAAGACTGGGAACTTTTGTTCCCATCTATTTGGAAGAACAAGAACACCCGGGGGCATTAATGAAGAGGCTGAAAGTATGAAAAGCAGTGAAAGGATTCACTTTATTCACATCTGTCTAGGCAATTATCACTGCAAGAAACTTCTCAGGATAACAGCTAAATGAAGACTGAAATAACTACAAGGATATCAGGAATACTTGGTCTTATCACAGTACATTTCAAAATGTACCTAGAATAGATGAGAAATATGAGAAAAGATTGGAGAGGATTTAACTTCTACCTACTGTATGATTTCATGCCCATTCTTCTGAAACAACTGCACTAGCCTCTATCACACAATACTGAATTCAGGGATGACCCAACTGGCAATTCCTCCTATTTGTATATGACACATGAATGATCCATGGTGTTTGAAACAGTGGCAGCATTCTGCCTAGATGAAATACAACTGCTATTTGAACTGAAAATAAACATCACTTACAGCACTGTGATAGACAATTTACTTTTATTTCCAGGTAAACAACGAAATTAACTTTGAGAAGATGGCTAGAAAAACTATATGACTGACTCTTCTCTTGCTTCAATTCACAGGAGTGTCCCTAGATGCTCTTTAGCAATGCGTCCCTTAGGTCTCTGAAATTCCATCAGGGAAGCAAAACATGACTGTGAAGTGATACACCTAATAAAAGGAAAAATCTCAGATTCATCATTTGCAGCTACCTTATAGAACTGGGATCACATGATGCTTACTTTTGTGTTGCAATCTTTGTTCAAAGAGCAAATGCTGATTTTAGACAATACTGTCTTTCACGACCCTTGTAAGAGAATAGGGTAGAGCAGATTTTGGATTAACCAACACTGCAGTGCAGTGCAACATGGCAGTGTTGTGGGCAATAACACTTTCAAATGCTCCTATTCTGTGATTCCTCACTGTACAGTTCAATCCAATTACTCTACAAAGTTTTAAGTGACTGTAATTGTTAATATTGCATTTTTCCCTGAATAGTTTCTAGAAATTCTGCTTTATCTAGTTATGTTTGACATGGAGAACCAAGAGAATAGCCTGATCTGTCCATTGATCCCTATTTCCTCTGTAAAAACATATGAGATATTCCCTAACATTTTACCTCTGCCTATGCTCTTATCTTCTGTTGCAACTTTTAGGGAAATCCTTGCTGCTGTTGTCTGCTCCCATGAAGAAAGAAAACTTATCTTTCCTATAAAAATGACAGCAATTACAGTACTTAAGTGTTTTGCCTCTGCCTAGATGAGATTATGTTATTGTTTAGACTGTGACTGTCCATCAATGGTCTTCTCTCTTACACCTTGAGCAGGTCCCATGATTCCCATTTCAATTTTGATGTCCAAGCATCTCCACAGGTGGACACGTATAGGGCACAGTAGTTCTTTGGGTAATGCCTTTTTCAAGGAAGGCCAAGAAATGTAGATACAATACTCTCTAAATGCAGCTTTATGCAACACTAAGGCAAATTTATTTAGCTAACATGGGTAATGTGGAAAATGTTCAAGTAGCACTCGATAGATACTGCAAAAAAAGCCTGCATTAATAATAGACACAGAACTGTTTATTTTCTTACGATATTGTATTTTACTATTTTTAGCCTTGTCATCCTTCTCATTATCAAAAGCAAGCCATACCTAATACAAATCTACCATTAATCTCTGGAAATATTCTGCAGCACATTAATTAAGATATGAAGCAGAAGGATCTTTTACATTTACTGGCTGAAACAGATGAAGCTGAGACAAGTATTATTCAATGTTTCAAATTTCTTCTGACTAGTCAAATAAACAAAGGTTACCTAATGATACTTCTTCTAATATTTGTAGTGTAATTTCATTTAAACACAGGGGGGAAAAAACGCAAATGTTACATGATTTCTTTTAGTAAAGATAAAAGAGAAATATAGTTTCAATCACTTTATTCTTACCAGGGATGTGAGCTGTACCGTGCAAAACCATTTTGTCTGAGGTGGAGGGCTAGGCTTGAATTCTTGTTATGTTCTCTGATGGCTGATATATGACTCTGAATTCCCACATTTGTTCAAAGCTCTCTGTCTTGCCTATCAGTGTGCTGGCTGCCCAGGCAGGACTCCCCCCACAGCCAGGAAGCCAACAAGGACTTCTGAACTCAGCACTGCTGAATTCCCATTCCTGAAGAAGCACAGTACGAATTCACTCAGCTGCCCATGGCTGAAGGCAGGTAATGAGCCAGGAGAGCTTGGCATTTTCGTGCTTCTACATGCCCGAGTAGAGATTCTAAATTATTGCAGGACTTTTTTCCTTTGTTTCAGGGATGTATCCATTCTTCACCTAACTGTTAAATTTTTATGCTCCTTTACAGATGAATGATGTATTTTGATTGTAGCAGGTGACCAGCATTCAGCTCTTTCAAAGAGAAACCCTTACAAAACAAAGTCCAGCTCTGATTAAGTTGACTATCTGAATTCAAAGCATGTCTTAACTGCTTTCTATGAAAACAACTGATCCTTTTCATGGGCTAAGGCCATTGTAACTTCCTCTACACATTGAACAGATTACCATGGACACAAATTCAGACTCCTTCCATTCACACAAGGTCCCTGAAAATTTACATAAGTCTGCAGAGAAAACAGGCAGCCAAGCTTTCAGTGACGTGAATATTGTGATGAGAGTTTCAAACAATACATACCTTTTTCTCCTAAAATTCAGTTTACAGTAAAAAGCCTGAAAATTAGTTAAACAGCAAGGAAAAAAAAAATTTTGGGTGATTTAAAATGATCTTTTAAACAAACAATCACTATCCAACTACCTTAAACCAAGTGGCCACAAAATTTAAACAGTTTGGAAATATCCTATGTACAATAAAAATGCTACTGTTATACCATAATATTGAACCTTTTATGTCAAAAAAATTACTCTGCAAAATTACTCAGTACATCTGTCAAACATAAGCAAAATGAAAGTGTAATACTTTCATTCGACCAATGTGGTATCCTCAATGCAGCCTGGCTTGGCTGACCTTGCCATAACTAGACTTACAAACATTCTGTTCTCCTCAGACCTTTGCCATGAAAAGGTCTCCCAGATATTGGATTTACTGTAACTATGTCATTATTAGGAATTAATTTTTCAAAAAAGACATTGGAGATTCAAGACTTCCAAATTAAAATATTCCTACTGTAGAATATTGTGCAATTAAATGACATGAATCCTTTTCAAAATGTTTTCGTGAAAAGCAGCAATACACCTGCTGGTTCCACATACGTCTTGAGAAGAAAATCAGATCTTTATGAGGAATCTGGATTAGTCCTGTCAGATTCACCTTATGGGCAAGGGTATATTATCGCATGAAGGTCAGTGTATTACCTGAACAAACTCTTACTCTGAAGGCATTAAGGAATGCACAGTGTGTCCAAAATGCTTCAGTTCATATTTCTGAGTTTATCAATCTTCAGTCTCTTACCTCTCTGAGTCCACTTAGGGTTAACTAACATCATGTCTTCCCTCCAAAAAACTCTCTCTGCTGGTTTCCAAACCTTCTTTGTCAGCTTCTGCTCATAAAAAACCTTGCCTATGACTCTGCTATGCATAAGAGGAGGAATTTTCAATACTGAAATACATATTCTGAGGTTTTTCCTAACAGAATCACACTGAGGTTTTAAGCTGAACAATATTTTCATAGTAAATACCTTTCCATCTACCTGTACTCATGGGGTTTAATGAAAGGATATGCTTTTCTTTATCTGGAGCCTATCTTTTTAGAGCCCATAAAGACAATTACAGGCTGAAGAGATCTCTCTTTTACATTTAAGAATAGAAATTTTACAGAGTCCTCTGTTAATCACTAGTTTCTTTGTACTAAGTACTTTTAAGTCAGACTACCCTATAACAGTTTTAATTGTAAACCTCCTTCTTGTCTCCCTTACATATCCAAGCCTCTCCACAAGAAACTAGCTCCATTAAAGAAACAGGAAGTGTTGCCACTGATTTTGATAGTATCAAGTTCAGGTATGATCTGACACTACAAAAAATTCATTATCTAAAATGTCTTCAATTCAAATACCTTGAGCACAATTTCCCCAAATGAACTGAAAGAATTTTTTCTCTTACTCTATTCTCCTTTAAAGCAAAGCACCTCTTCTGCTCTTATTTCGATACAGGGTATAAGAATGATTTCTAAACAATAAAATACATTTCTTAGTAAAGGAAAATAGGGAATTTAGTAAGAAGCATTGGTTATTCTGAGTAAATTGTTCAACCATGTATTCTGTGTGTGAGGGAATTCTAGAATTCTTAAACTGACATCAATAATCATATTGATGATGTATGCATATATATTGTAGTAACATCTGTCTGGGGTTTCAATGGTAATCTTGAAGTTGTACCTTAAGTTTTACTCTGAAAGTAAATCTGGAAAGAAACTGAGTATCTTGACAGTCATCTGAAAAAGATGATCTTTCTTCGGTCCATAAATACCATATCATTAATAACAAATACATTTCATATATCCACACAGCTTTCTGCAATTCAGTATTTAATACTTCACACAATATTCTTTGGTACTACTTATCACTAACTTGTACCTTCAGCTTTACCATCAGCTTCAAGGGACTTACATGAAAGTCTTTCCATAAAAAAAGAAAATAGCTTTTCTGCAAAAAAGCTTTTTTTAAATTATATATGGTTTCATTTATAGAAATGTAAATTTTCCAAGCTCCAACTGTTGATTATTTGAAGTTATACATAATTTGTGATGAAGAGACCTGTCTATTTCCAAAGCACAGGTTCCCGCATAAGTACACCAAAGCAAAATTAGAAAAGAAAATGAGAAATTAAACTTCCCCACCCACTCTGAGAGACTGCCATATGAAAGAAGCAGGAAGTAAATGCTCTGTTTTGAAAAGTAAGGCACACCTCTTGGGGTGTGTTGGCTACATACAACTTGTGCAAGCAGTGCCTTTTTAAAGTTTTCAGGAGGCATGCATTATAGATAAGAATATATAGATAAGAAATAGATAACTGTATCAAAGTCTCCATTAGAAAAGAAGTTCTAATCTTTGTCCCAAAGGAGCATCTTTGGTCCTTGAATGGTTATTATATATGAATCAGAATTAACTCTCCTTTTTCTTGTACTCTGAGGCACAGCAGGGAAAAGGGCCTGTCACATCATCAATCAAATACATCTTACAGCTGAAATTAGAAAGAAAAAATCTAACCTTCTACTGTAAATTCCAATTTTTGTGTAAATGTATCTTGACTTTCATAGGCTATTGTAGCATTATGAAAGGATCGTGGCTTTTCATAAATAGCTGAACCAATTCACTTTTGAGGCCAACATGCAGAAGACCAGAGAGCGTGTATCTGCCCATTTTCAGTTCTTCCTTTGTAAAACTTACTTCTGGGCTGAAGATCAAAACAAAATCATCATACCTTTCCCAAACAGGATACAAGTGTTTCATCCTTCTTTCCAGAAAAAATTGAATCAAAACTATAGCATGTATGTGAAGCTTAAAGTACAAAAAAGCCTCAGAGCTTTTGGAAAAGAACCCCAGAAGTCTTCTAAAAGAAGTTCTTTGTTAATTCAGAATAGGACCCAAAGTTCACTCTACTGTCTTCTAGGTTTATTTTCTTCCTTTCCTTCCTTTCATTCCTAATTTTTCCTGTTAATTTTGCTTCATTTCGCAGCTTGAAAGTTTAAGTTGTCCATTTAAGCTTCCTGCCAACTTTTACTTCTTATGCGCCTATTTCCAGATTTCTAATGTTTTAATTGCTCTTTATAAGCTGTTCCCATACACTTAGCACACAAAGGACAGCCTGCTGCGGGGGTCATACCTTCCTGTGCTGCCAGGGCAGGCTTCTGTGCCACTGAATGCTGGCAGTGGCTGAGGGATGGCTCAGCTGTCAAAGCTTTCCGATCCCCTTCCTGGAGCCATCTCAGGAGTTGACCAAGCACTTCCTAAAAGGCCATATTGATTTCTCTGGTCCACTCTTGGTGGCTCTCTCTGTCCCAGAGTGGCAGACACCTATTTGTGTGCATGCTGGGTGTCAGGTGAATGCAAAAAGCCTGATTGTGGGAGGAATAAGCTTCTCAGCTCCTATAAAAATGACAGCTAAGGGCAGGTGGTTGCCATCAAATTAACTCCCCAGGGAAAACAAGCTGTCAGCAGTTAACTGAATGATGGATGAATTGTTCTCCAAGGCCACATATAGCTTACAGATCATTTCTCAAACATTTCCTTTTTCTTGTATCAAATCGAAGCTTCATTTTTCACCTACATATTTGCGCCTCAGCCCACATCTCAGATTTGATTTACATCATTATCTTCCTAGTCCCCAGGGTCTCATTTAGATTTACCTTTATCTTTATGGTTGTCTTTTCTCAGCATACTCCTCTTATACTAGTGATTTATAGGCTAAGCCCTGTCATCATCAACAAAGCAAACTCCCTGCTATCCAACCCACTTTTTTATTAGTTGTCACACACTTATTTTCTCAAGGCTTATCATTATTAATTTTGTCATAATTAGACTAAGGGTGAGGGAATATCTTATCTATGCTGAATTCAACAGTAAAATAACACTTTAACATGACTAGGGATATCTGTTTTTAGTAAACAGAGGAAATTCTATCAATATTAATTGTCCCTACTATATAGATATGCAATAAAAGAGTTTAGAATATTAATATGGAGAAACCACTTTCTGTGATTTCATACTCTGCCTGGTGCACATTTCCTAGTTTGATGTCAACTAATTGCTAAATCAAGCAGTGATGAAAGGGTTGCATTTTAATTTATCCAGCAGTGCCTGGCTTATTGCCAAAAAAATGGGCTCACTGCTCTTATCCAGGCAATATATTAGTACATTTATATTAGGATCAAATTTTATTAGTTCACTAAAACGTGTACAGTTTCTTATAAACTCCATATTTGCACTCAAAGGAAGAGCAATGACAGAATACAATGGTAGGAAAATTTTTTTGTTTTATTGGTATCTTACTTTTATGTTTATGGTTCTTTAGAGGCTACACTGGTGTCTGCTGAATAGATCATTCTCATGCAAACGGACTAATCCACGTTTTTGGCTGTGTTTTGGCAATTTTTCTACATCAAAGAAAGCAGATGATCATCTGTAATTGGAGTCAATCCTCTTCTTGAAATTTAGCTTGCTATATGGTCATTTGAAGCAGTTAATTTTTTTCCTAATTTCCTTCTGAGCAGCATGCAAGTCATTTAAATGAAGGAGTAGCTCTTGGATACTACTTCTTGCCCTATGATTTTGGCTGGGGTAGAGTTAGTTTTCTTCACAGTGGCTGGTATAGGGCTGTGTTTTGGATTTGTGTTGAACACAGGGTTGATAATACAGAGGTGTATCTGTTGTTGCTTCACTGGGCTTACACAGAGCCAAGGCCTCTTCTCCTATTTCTACTGCCAGGCTTGTGAGGAATTTGGGGGTGCATGGGAGGCTGGGAGTAGACAAAGTCAGAGCAGGTGATCCCCACTGACCAAAGGGATGTTCCAGACACTGTGCCATCATACTCAGTGGGGGGAAGAAGAAAGAAGGGAGGAATGTTTGGAGTGATGGCATTTGTTTTCCAAAGTTACCATTATGTGTAATGGAGCCCTACTCTCCTGGGAATGGCTGAATATTTGCCTACACATAGAAAAGGTGGAAAAAATTCCTTGTTTAGCCTTGCTTGTGAGTGGGGCTTTTCCTTTCCTTATTAATTTGTCTTTATCTCAACCCATGAGTTTTCTCACTTTTATCCTTCTGAATCTCTCCATGATCCTGCTGATGGGAAAGTGAGCAAGTGGCTGCACGGGGCTTAGTGCTGCCTGGGGTTAAACCACAACACCCCAATATTTCTCTGATCTTAGCAACTTATTTGTTGTACAATGTACTTCAGAAAATAGTAATGCCTTGCCTATACAGATGTATATAAAAAATGTCATAGACACACTTTAGAAGTGAGCAGAAGAATTACTTTTATCAAGATTTGCACTAGTATGCCTTTTCTCCTGCCAATTTCTTTCTTTACTTAATTTTGTTTTTCCATAGGTAATTACAGCTTGTTTCTCTTTTGATTTTTTCCATGGAAAACTAGGATAAGTATCACAGCCATCACAGAATTCTGGCATGGAGGAAAAAGAATAGATATTTTCTCTTTAGAGCTGCAAGTAGAACATCAGTTTTATTTTATAGCGGGAATGCAACCCAGTCAAGCACATGTTCTTTCCTGACTAGAGCCTTGGGTGGAATCTTAAAATAGTACTCATTATAGTTATTGCATCAAAAAGAATATAAAGCTGTTTTCTCCAATTAAAATAATTGTGAAATTTAGCTGAAACTTATTTCTAAATATTGTTTCCCTGAAAAAAACTTACAGAACTTACTGCCATGCTAGCTTGTCTGTTCCCTGCATGCTAAAACTCTTCTCAACATAGTCCTCACAAGTCCAAGCCTTTTAACTCCCCTTCAAATTTTCTTCGCAAAGAGTTACTACCAAAGGTCTGTACATTTTGGTGAAAAGCAGCAGACCCTGTTTAATCTCTAACACACACTTCTGTCCATAGAGGCAGCAGTCTGCCATGCTTAGGAGCAGTTTTACCCTCAAATCCTGAATTTGCATAATGTTCAAGGAGGCATCATTAGTTTGGGAGGTATTCATTATAAATGAAATGCATTATTGCAACCAAATTGCCTTCCAGCCTAAGAACACACATTTCTCTTTTGAAAACAATACAGCTCCTTGGAGGTTCTTAGGTTACAGTGGTCATTACAGGCTGAATAGCACTGTCAACACTCACTTTTTAACAACTATTATAATAATTTACTTGTAATGTTGCCAACAAATCCATAGAACTTGAGCTGTACTGAGACTGTACATTGTGCAAATAGAATTTATATTATAATCTCAGATATGGATGGTTCCCACAGGCAGTGAGTGACAATTACCCAGAATCTGCTTTGCAGTACTCCTTCCTACCCTCAAACAAGAACTGTTCATGCCTCCAGAAGAGTAGGATTTTCTGAAGGGAATCTGGTTCACATCCAGATGTGGGGCTGAGAAAGAGGAGGGGAAGGGGAGTGCAAATGGTACCCTATGAGGAGAGACAAGAGAGGAGGAGACGAAGGCCACCCTCAAAGGCCAAGGCAGTGTGAAAGTGAGTGGAAGGGTGCAGGGAGTGGTGACTCTTCCTTCCCCAAACCCATCACTTATCCTCTAAAGACTCTGAAAACTACCATGAAGTCTCTTCCTCTTGTTACTAGGACCCACCGCTTTTCTTACTGTTTTTCCCTGCATAAGTTATCATTTTCCAGAAGACATCAGAAATCTGGAATGGTTCTTCAATTTACTTTTTAACATATGCTATTTTTTAAAGAGAGAATACAAAGAAATGTAGGTTTTTTATCCACTGCACCTGTGCAATTTAAAACTTTTTTCCATGCCAGTACATGGCCTTATGGTCACAACTTGCAAGTTAACATTTATTTCTGAAGTACAAGTAACAAATGGATACAGAGCATCCCCTCCCTGAAGTCAGAACTGCAGACAGGAATGTGTCAGGACACTGCAGCATGGTAACTGGCAGCAATACAGAAGTATGCAGGCTGACCCATGAAGAGGCAGTATGGAGGGCTTAAGACTGAAAAGCTGTGCCCATTCATTCAGCACCAGGGACCACCTAGAAAATGTGTGTTGCAAGACCTTGTGGAACTGAAATGGCAGCTAATGGAAAATAGCTGCCAACAGCCATCACCTCTATTCCTGTGCTTGTAGCATGAAGAATGATACATGATGAAAAATGACACAGGATAAATAATATAATTATTTTTATTATCATCAAACACGGCATATGGACCCAACCTTTACTGACTGCTACACATGAGGAAAACTCAGCTTTTCAGTATGTTATGACTGTACTACCACACTTCATATGAACACTAAATTACAGCAATTAGATAAAATAACATCAGTGGTATCCCAAATCACTATAATTGTTCCTTTTGTGAGATGTTAGAGCTTTGTTTTAACACAGCAAATGCCTACCTGATATTTCTCCATGCTGACATTCAGGGACCATGAGGTATGAGATCTTGTTGCATCCCATAGTTTCTATATCAGTGGGTATCAGTGGGTCACACAGGGTGAGAGCCCCTATTCAGGATTATGATCAGAGATGATCCACCACAAGATAAATGTTCAGATCAGCTGTTTTGACTCATGTTTTCAGGTGCAAACGTGCATGAAGTCTTCCATAAGTGAAGCCATACACCATTAGGAAGGCTGTGCACAGGCTGAAAGGGCTCCCTTTTTCACCCAAAGCAGAACACCTCAGCTGCTCACATGTGTGCACACTGTACTATGTCTGCACCTCATACTTTTGCTCCTGAACCAATGTCAGAAATTGTGGGTATATCATCTCCACTTTGCAAAATGCAAACAAGCAAAGGTAAAATGACGTGCTCGAGTTGATACTGCCAGGTTCAGTTACAAGGTCTCATGATTTTCAGCTTCCTATTAAACCATCAGGATACAGTAGGTCTCCAGGTGAATGGTTCTCCTCACTTCAAAGTGTTGCCTGGGGCTGACACAGCACGCAAGGGAGTGCACCAGGGACTCCAGGGAACTGCAAACGGAGCTGCCTTCACACATTCCTTGGGTCCTCAGAGGCTGCAAAAGCTCCCTGCACAACCTCCTCACACTGGGACACTGCCCTATAACCTATGACTTTTGAGCCAACCTTTTTACTCTTGAAAGACCTTCAGAAATGTGAACATACTCCTGTTCACACAAAATACCTTTAAGTACTACTACCTCTACCTCATATATGTAGAACTGAGACAGAGCCCTTCAACACCTCTTTGACAACTGGCACTATAGCAACACTACGGAAGATGACAAATTGCTGCTTCACCAACTCAACTGCTTTTTATACTAATATATTACTTTTTCTTAGCAGTAACACACATTTTCTCTGTCCTCTCAGCTTCTCTTTCTGTATGTTATTTTATTTCTAAATTCCTTAGAGCAGGTGTCATATTCCTGCTCTCTCTTCCTATGGTACGTTATGCAATGAAACACTGGTCACTGACAATGCACATAAATGTTGTCAATATATAAATAATAAATGGTAACAATTCCCTGATTATACAGCATCTCCACATATCAGTTTAACCTGAGATCTCATTTGTGTATAAATATCCAACACATGTAAAAGCCCAGTAAAACTGATTCATCTGTGCATGCAATGAAATAAATATATTGCGTGTAATGAAATAAATACATTGTGTATTTTAAATGGCTGTATTTCCAATAACTAGTTATAAATTTCCAAAATGTTTGTAAAATCTCTGAAGTGTACTAGTACTGCATCAGTAGGCACATTTAATCCCTCAGTGGAAAGCTTATGGACAATTAGAGAGATCTTTTCCCCCTCATTTTACTTCAATGTGATTATTTTATTATGATATAAAACCATTACAATAATATTTGCTCCTTTAAGAAGCAACTTGTAGTATTTTTCACTATTATCAAACAGCCACTAGGGAGAATTTATTATGCAATTAATCAAAGTAAGTAAAATGTTTCTGAAGATGCACCAACAGGTGCATATTATATGCAGGTGACAGCACTACGGTAACTTAAAAAGACCCCATACATTCTTAAAAGCAAAGTCTTTTTAGAATGCATTTTTATTTTCTTAAAATGTTCTTATTTTCTCTCTTCTACACATTAATAACTGAAAGTTATTTGAGGAAGAATAAAAAGTTTACAAGCAAATACCAGACTGCTTTATACCAAAGAATCTTCTTAATTTTAATGATATCATTAAAATTGAATAAGTTAGGGAAACAGTTTGGTGGATGGCACTGCTAAACAAACAACAAACATTACTCAAGCACAGAATATAGCTTCACAGGTTTTTCTCTCAGAAAACAACACAGCAAAAATGAAGTTTCTAAACTGGAGCTAGTTAGTTTCTCTGCAAAGCATTCCTACTGTTGAACAGAAAACAATAGGCTTTCAGAAATACTTAACACTTTTTTTTTTTTTTTTTTTTAAATCACATTTAAGTTCCTGTGACAGAACAAGCAAGATTTTCATTAGGTTCACTTTTAGAGCTGTGTCAGAATGTAGCCTTGTAATTGCATAGGAATTAAAAAAATGAACAAGAAAGCAAAAATTCTTCAATTAAGTCTTATCTTCAGACTGTAAGCACATGCAACTGCAGACCTCCTAGGACTTTCACAGTCATTTATGCAACACAGAAACACTGAAATGACTTCAAATTGAGTTTTGGAAGGAGCAATAGTAAATCTTCCTCTGGCTCTCTTCCACACCACTGTATTTCACAGTTTGCTGTTCTGTCACTGTATCTCTCTAGTTTAAGTCATGCATTTATTTCCTGCTCTGGATTGATCAAAGCTTTCCCATGTAAGACAGAAGATTATAATTGCCAATTTCAAAGGGTTTTAGGAACTTGCTTTGTAGTTTTAAAATCATTAGCAACAGACTTAGCACTCATCTAGTGAGATATCTTCTAAGTCTAACACAAGCAATAATTAATTATGTTTGACTTAGCCTTTAAGGTTTTGACTGTACTGGGAGCAGCGTAATATGCTTCTGCTCAGCTGAAAGCCTTGGAGATGCAGGGCTTTAGGGAAGCTCAATGACTCATGGGGGAAATGCATCTGTTGTCTCTATGCCATCTAAAGCATCTGATTTGTGACAAAAAGGAGCACATGCTGTATTTTCTTCCAGGGCACTGCAGCAGTTGCTCATTCAGTTGCCATACCTGCCTGTGGTAGAAAACCTCCTGTTATTCCAACAGGGGTGGTGCAAAGCGTATGTTTCTTACACAGACTAATGATACAGCTACACACTTTTCTGGGAGACTTAACAATGCACTTTTGTATCTAACTGGTTCATCTTATGCAACACAACAAAACCAGCAACTGATCCAAGACTGAAAGATGCAAAGACTTCATGGGTGCAGGGTAACCAGGTGACTATTCAGAGATGTCCAGAAGACCTAGATAAGCACCACACTGAACACCTGACCAGGAGATACAGCATTCTTCATCAGGTTTCAAAACTACAGGAGACAATAGAAATCCTCCTGATTTTTACATTGGATAGCAGCTAGATAAAAGACAGAAATATGACAGGGACTGGAATCCCATGTATCACTCTTTTTGTGACAGTCATAACCCAGCATGAGCCAACTGCTGACCCAAGGCTTTAAACCAACCTACAGAATGCATTTTCTTGCCCATTACAGACAGAGCTCATTACAGACAGAGCAGCTCTTCCAGCAGTACAGGCTTCTAAATGCCCATTTGTGTCCATTCCAGTAGAGAGATCCCTACTGCAGCCACCGAGTGACAGTGGTGTGGGGGTGTAGTGGGGAGAGACGGTAGGGAGCCACAGAAGAAGGAAGAGACCAGGGATTTGCTGCTTGGGATTCGTTGCTCACACACAGTGGCAGCTGCTGCTCTGGAGTAGGGTAGCAGGGGTGCAGTAAATAAAAGGGGGCAAAAATCTAGTCTAGCATCTGGAAATGGAACACTGAACCACCTTATCCCACCCATTGGACTGGATAGTTAGGTTTTCTCTTTCAAACTTTTCTACAATTCCCATCTTCAGCCTGGTGAAGATCAGCAGTGTTGCCCATCCACAACTGCTGAGCTCTATCATACTGTGGATCGTATTGCCCTCCACAGCTGTGGCTCAAATCCCAGTACTTGGGAAATGTTTAGGATTGCCATCTCCTGTTTCTTTGGCAAATGTTGTGTTATTAGAGGATGATGGAAAGCATCCAGTATCGCCACCATATAGCTAGTTTAGGGGTAGTAAAGTCAACAACTGTGAATTCCACAGGTCTAACCATCTAAACAAGGTATGTCAGCACAGTTATTTCCAATATGTGGCCCTGACAGGGATGTCACAGTTAACTATTTTTTCACATTTTATTATCTACACTGATCTTTATTTTAGCAGCCAAGCTTGCACGTCCCAGTATAGGGCATGCTGGCTGCTGTGAGTCCCACTCTGTCCACACCCAGCATTTTGAGTTCTACTGCAAGATGACAAGACATCTTTGATTTAATCATACTCAGAGTAGGTTGAATTTCCTGTTTTCAAGTGAACAGCAGATTTCAGGGTTACATGTGTTTCAAAAAGAAAAGGTCTAGCACATCCAAGGAATTATTTAACTAATGAAGTAAATAATGAAAACCTGTACTACAGTTTTGTTCAAATACATTCTTTACAATTGCAATAGAATATATAGAACATATTAGAAAAAGCTGATTAACTCATATTACCTTATTCACCAAAAACAGGACTTGATTTTCTGGCTGCTCCATATACATTTTCTATATTTCACTTGATTGCATGTAACCTGAAACTATTTGTTTTGCATTACTGCCTTATTAGCTTCACCAGATTTAGCTGAACCTTCTTCCATTCAGCAGGGCAATAAAGATATTTTTAATCTGCTCTAAATTGCACTTGCAATATGTTTTACTATGACGAATCTCTTCTACAGTAAACACATATATTTGCAAAAGCTAATTAGATTATACAAGATCCACACACATTCCTAACAATAGGGCATATCTCTTCCTATTGTCATTTTTCACAGAATCAGTATCTTTATGGTTGGAAAAGACCTCTAAACTGATCAAGTCCAATCACGAAGTCCACCACTTTATCATATCCCCTAGTGGCACCTCCACATGTTTGTTTTTTTTCAAAACTTCCAGAAACAGTGACTCCACCACTACCCCAGGGAGCCTGTTTCAATGCCTGACCACTCTTTGAGTGAGGACAATTTTTCTAATATCTATTCTGAACCCCTGTTTTCATGAGTACAGCCACCACTCAGACAAATAATTAGAAAATTTTGTGTCACAGTCTTATTGCTCACACAAAAATTTGGATCTTCCCATACAGACAGAGATGACTACTGCCACATGGAAACGTACTTTGTCTGCTGATTCATGCACTGCAAATCTCCCACTGGACAGCAAAAACCAGAAAATACTGAAAAATACTCAGATTAAAGGATATCTGCATAATTCTCAGGAATTTTTCATGGATGTCTTTTTCACAAATGGATTAAAATAATAATTTCTAGACTAAGTATTCTTTAATGAATTCTGTTGAATTTAATACTGTCTTGACCCCTGGTCAAATACATATATAACTTCTAAAAACAGAAATCTTCTCTGTCTTTCATTAAGACATATCAAAAAATAAACCTTTGAAGCTGATTAGGCAACAGTGAAGAAAATAAAACCCACAGAGAAACAAAATAAGAATTCACATTTTTTAGCCAGTGTTTTGTTTGTTCTAATACATGTTGATTTATGTTTGTTTGATTTTTTACCATACAGAGAAAGCAGTAAGCAAAATACAAATCCTTTTTGCTTCATCCCAAATAAAGGAGAAAGAACAAATAGGGAAAAAGAATTGCATAAGGTATGTAAGAACTACACTTTAAAAGGGGTGCAGAAATCAGTCAAGGAGAACCCTTACAAAGTTGCTGGAGTAATTTTACATGAGTAAACTACCCCATAAATGCCTTTGTCTTTGGAGAAACGTTTACATAGTGAGAAATGGGGCTGACAGAGAGGCCCAACCATTTATATGAGAATATGAGAGGTGGACATAAAGAGGATTAATGAGGAATGGGCAGATAAGTCTGAGAACACTCTCAGAATTCAGCCAGTGCAAAGTTTGACACTGAAATAAAATGAAGTGAAATCTCCTATGGTTGTATCAGGTGTGAGAGTGAGAACACTGCCAGTTCTCTAAGATTTGTAATTGGCTAGTATTGTAACTCCACTGCTAGCCCCCAAAGTCAACCAACCACATGAGCAATTTCAAACACTTTCCTTTAAAGGAGGTTTCTCACCTTAAACTTCTACAAGTAATCTTATTTAAAACAGCAAATGGTCAACAGCCTCAAAACACAATAATCAAAATCAAAATGTAAACTTTTAAGTCTCGTGACTTTATATTATATTTATGATATACAGTCTCCTACCCATAGTTTTTCTTTCTTTTACTGCATGCATGTTGAAATTCTGAGAGGTACTTGAGATGCTAAGTGAGCACTCAGTCCTTAGTACCTCAGCTCACAAATGTACCAGTCCATCATGAGGAATGGCTGGTTTATGTTGTTTTGGTGGGCAGCTGGCTGGCACAGCCAGATGCACACTGCTCAGTTTTCTTATTTAGCAGTTTAAAACTGTGCCATGCTACTCACTGACAGGAACTCCTAGATCATTGACAGGGTTCTCTCCTGCTTCAGGTGCCACAGGCTCTTATAGAAGACTTAGTACTTTACAATAAAAAAACAAAACCAAAAAAACAACAAACCAAAACACACCAGAAAAACAGGTTGACTTTTTGCTACCACATTGGAAACAATTTTCAGAATTCCACTGTCGTAATCACAGAATCAATGAATAGCAGAATGACTTGGCTGGAAGAGCCCTTCAATATCACCGAGAAGAGCCCATGCTCTAACACCTCAACTAAACCATGGCACCAAGTGCCACATCCAGTCTTTTTTTAAACACATCCAGGGATGATGACTCCACCACCTCCCCAGGCAGACCATTCTAGTACTTGATCACTCTTTCCATAAAAAACTTTTTCCTAATATCCAACCTGTATTTCCCTTGGTGCAGCTTAAGACGGTGACCTCTTGTTCTGTCAGTTGCTGCCTGGAGAAAGAGACCAATTCCACCAAACTACAGTCACCTTTCAGGAAGTTGTAGAGAGTCATAAGGGTACCTCTGAGTCTCCTTTGCTCCAGGCTAAATAACCCCAGCTTCCTCAGTCGTAAGCTCATCTGCCAGCTCCCTTATCACCCTGGGATGGATCCCATCTGGTCCCATGATTTATGAACATCCAAGCAACTCAACAGTTCTCTGACTGCCTCCTCCTGGATAACAGAGGGACCATTCTGCTTCCTGACACCATATACCAACACAGGAGGACAGTTGTCCTGAGGACAAGCTGTCTTCTCACTAAAGACTGAGGCAAAGAAGGCGTTAAGTACTTCCACCTTCTCCTCATCTGCAGTTACTAAGTTCCCTTCAGCATCCAATAGAGAACAAAGGTTGGTCATACCCTTCCTTTTGCCATTAATATATTTTTAAAAACTTTTTTTATTATCCTTTACAAAAGTTGCCAAATTAAGTTTGAACTGAGCTTTGGCCTCCCTAATTTCTTTCCTACATGCCCTGGCAACCCCCTTAAACACTTCCTCTGAGACCTAAACCTCCTTCCAAAGATGCTACATCCCTGTTTTACTTCTAAATTCCTTCGAAATCTCGTTGCTCATCCAGGCTGGGTGTTTGCTTCATTGACTTGTCTTTCAGCACACGTCTGTTCCTGCGCTCTCGAGATCTCTGCTTTGAAGCATGCCCACCTTTCCTGGATTCCTTTGTTTTCAAGGGCTGCTTCCCAAGGAACTCTTTGAATAAGTCTCCTAAATAGGCCAAATGCTGCCCTCTGGAAGTCCAATGTAAAAGTCTTATTGATATTCCTTCTAATTTCACCAAATATTGAGAACTCTAGAATTTCAGGATTACTATGCCCCAAGCAGCCTCCAACCACCACATCTCCACCAGCCCATCTCTATTTGCAAACAACAGGTCTAACATAACACCACCTCCCCTGGTGGGCTCACTCTCCAGCTGTGACAAAAAGTTGTCCTCTGCACACTCCAGGAACTTCCTGGACTGCCTCTTTTTTGCTGTATTGAGTTCCCAGCAGATGTCTGGTAGGTTAAAGTCACCTACAAGAACAAGGGCTGGTGATCCTGAAACATTTTCCAACTGCTTGTAGAATAACTTGTCCACCTCTTCTTCCTGGTTGGGTGGACAATAGCAGACTCCCAGTGGGATATCAGCCTTCTTGGCCTTCCCCTTAATTCTTACCCATAGGCACTCAGCTTTATCATCATTTGTTTCATTACCTATGGCATCAAAAGTCTCCCTAATATAAAGGGCCACCTCTTCTCCCTTTCCCATCTCTTCTGAAGAGCTTGTAGACATCCAGGGCAGTGCTCCAGCTATGTCAGTCATCCCACCATGTTTCTGTGACAGTGACTGCATCACAGCTCTGCTGCTGTACCATGGCCTCCAGCTCTTCCTGTTTGTTACCCATCCTGTGTGCATCAGTGTACATGCCCCTCAGCTGGGCTGCAGATTTCACCCCTAACTCAGGCTTACCACCCTTGGGCCTGCTTCCAGACAGCCCAGCTGCAATCCCATCCCCCTTCAAACCTAGTTTAAAGCCCTCTCAATGTGTTCTGCCAGTTCATGAGCTAAACTCCTGCCCTTGAAAGAGATGGAGCCCATCCAGTTCCAGCAGGCCATGTGCCATAAAAGTTTCCCTGTGATCAAAGAACCCAAAATTCTGCTGATGACACCAACCCTTAAGCCGCTTGTTAACAATGTGGACTCTCCTACTCCTTTCATCATTCTTTTCTGCCACCAAAGGAACTGAGCAGAACACTACCTATGCTCCCATCCTATCAACCACTTGACTCAGTGCCCTTAAAGCCCCTTTCAATTGCCTTGTTGCTCCTCTTTTCAATCTCATCACTGCCAGCCTGGAGTATAACCAATAGGTAGTAATCAGAGGGCTGAATCAGCCCAGGGAGTCTCTTGGTAATATCCCATACCTGGGCCCCAGGGAGTCAGATGGCCTCCCTGTGGGATGGGTCCCGATGGCCCCTATTGGGGCCATCTGTTCCACTCAGAAGGGAGTAAACCACCATGACTACCCTTTTTTCCTTTTTAATGTCAGAGGTGGTGATCTGTTTGACAGGTGAAGCATAACTGGGAGGTTCACTGGGCAGATAATTTTCTTCTACACCATCTAGGTCCAGGGCCTCATACCTATGCTGAAGTGGCACTTGGGTAGGTGATGGGGGTCAGGAGAAATTTTTATTACTGCCCCAAGCAGGGACCCATTTCCACTCCCCTTCATCCACCAGGTGTCCTCCTATTGCCTGATGGCAAGCAATTCCCTTAAGGATGGAAGGGCAGAACTCCACCAATCTATTTCCCTTTCACTTTCCTTAATACTTCTTAGTTGGTCAACTTACTCCCTAAGCTCGGCCACGGGTGAAAGGAGATCATTCACAGCACAGGCAGGCTTCTTCTGCAACACCCCCAGGCACCACTGATAAACTGCAACATTCCGCACAGGAACAGGTCTGGACAGACGCGTCCTTTTTGGAGGGCTCTGTTCGGCTACATGCACTTTTACTAACTGCAGTTTTTCATCGTGTAAATGCCATTACTAACAAAAAAAAAAAACAAAACAAAACAAAACAACAAAACCAACCAACAAGAATACAACAAACAACAAAACAGAAACCTCACTAGCAGGAATAAACCTGCAACCCTGCCTGCTTGCCCTGTCTGTGGAAACTGCCACACAAACACAATCTCAGAGATGTGCCACACCCACATTTGCCTACTCCCATGACTAGGAACCTTTGAATTCTCAGTATAAATATGCACATTGCCAGTTTATAGACATTTAGGTTTGTTTTAGTGCTATCCTAAAACTTGTATAGAACTGCTAGAACTTTTTCTCCTTGTTTTTTGTTTGTTTTTTAAACACAAACCTAAATTGTGTTAGAAAAAACCCAAAAACCAACACAAAGTCAGTTTTTCTGCAACATTGCAAGATACATGAAATGCAAAGGTAGTGACCAAAACTCAAAAATATAAAGAAAGAGGTAGGCACAGAAGACTCTCCCCAAACTCTGTGCAAATGATGGGTGGATGGGTTGTGTGGTGAGTGCACCATTTGGCATGACATATCACAGACACCTAAATGGAGCGCTCCAAAAAGCTGGAAGAAGGCTCCTGGGCATCCCAGGAAGACCAGCCTGACAAATTTGTTAGTTATCATACTTAAACATGCCTGTGACAATAAGACTTACAAAAGGTACTGGCAGAAATAACTGGCATACACTTGAATCCAAATAACTTTTCTAAATGGCTAGAAATAGATCAAACACAGTTGGTCAGTTTGGGGAGGGAGCCAGAAGAAAAATTGCCTGGAGTAATATTAGGTCCCCTTTATAAAGCCAGCTGTTACTCTGATTATTAGCTATTTAGTCTCAGCAAGCAGATGTTTTTCTTTTTGGGAACTTATGCTGAAATAATAGAGTTCAGCATATAAAGCAACTGAAGAATCAAGTCTTTTTTTAAATTCTGATTTTAAAGGCTTAATTTTTTCCTCAAAATATTTGCTTTAGCTTTCAAAAAGCTTTCAGCTTCTTCAGTATATGCTGCCCCTGCAGAACATTACAAATTTATCTTTTTGAAGGATTTGACAGCTTTGAAAAACAGCATTACTGTTGGAAAAATGTATTCTGAAGAATTATGATATAAACCAGTCTAAATCTGAATGAATTCAATAAATCCTTCAATTTTCTTTAGTAAAATACTTCATTTGGTCTGGATAGCTTATTTTAAAAAATAAATTCTAATTAAAGGACTTACCATGACTTCCAAGAAAATTTTAAATGAGTCAGGAATTCTTTGTCACATTCTGATACAGAATTTACAAAACCAAGTCTTTCACTAAGATACATTTGATGTGATTTATTTTTATGCAACATCATTAATTTATAGGATCTTGAAGACAAATTTTTGTAACACGATTTTAACACAGTAAAAGTACTCCAGACATCTCTTATTTTGATGTCACTGTTTAACCACCTCTTCCCTGCTTTGCTCTTACCCTACCTCAGCAAAAATGAGGCAGTGAAGATTGATAACTTTTCAAATGTTACCTACTTTATATTTCAGCCTTCAGGTAATTCAATATTTAGCAGAAGTTTGTTAGCAATGAGGATGACAATTTCCAGCCAAATTACTAATGGATATTGTGCTCCCAAAAACTCCTAATGAAAATCTCTCAGGTCAAGTGAGAAGTCCTAGGAGGTTCATATAGAATATAAGCTGCTGGATACTACCTGCTCATTAAGATCTTTAATATTTAATTATCACAGAGAAAATTTCAAAGTAACTACATTATTTACATTTAGTGAAACATAAAGGATAGTTAAAAAAAAAAAAAAAATCAAACATCACCTCGTATGTCATACGATGCTGTACAAATCTAGACAAGGAAAGTCAGTAGCCAAACCACACCTAGCCTATTTTTTAGCTGCTGAATCTGAAACTGTGGTGCAAAAGATGTATTCAATAGCCTTAACTTAGAAAAAAATTCAAGTGCAAGATGGCTTTAGGGGAATTACCCACCTGCCAGGCAATAGCAATAGGCTCCAGGGCCTTGAAGTTCAGGCTGCTCCACTGTCTTTTGGTGATCTAAGCAGCTGAGCGCAGTAACGAGCAACGGGCTCGCCCAAATGGTACTCAGCTGACCAGGACAGATGATGTAAAATGCTGAGTTAGCGGAAAAGCATTTGAGCTTTGCCCACCTTTGAGAGGTTAGTCTTTCAGAAGTGCAGCCTAGAGTTCCCTTCTTTAAAAATGTATCCAGACTATTAAAGAAATAAGCAAAATATGATCTTTTTTAGAGCACAACCAGAGAAAAGGCAGGGGCAGTTATTTATGCATTATATCCAGCAAATAGATAATGAAATACTGAGTAGGAGCAGGCATAAAATTCATATTTCCTATCTTGCTTGTAGCATCGTACTAATTCAGAATCCTTGCTTCAGGAGCCTGAAGTGGATGTTTAAGGAACAGTGAGAAAACGGCAAACTTATATGCTGAAAAATTTTCTTGCAAACTCTCCCAGGTTCCATTTCCAGCTCTAAAAATTCCTGAAATAGATGTAGTTTCTAACTGCTTTGCAACCCATTTCAAGATTTTGTCCAGAATCCTCTCAATTTTTTTTTTTTTTAATTTAAAAAAATAAGCTAAACTGCTTCATATTACACAAGAAGTATGAAAAGTCTTCTCATTTGACAAAACCTAATGTTTGGAGACAGAACATGTAGGTTCAAATACCTTTATTTGACATCAGGCCTTCTCTGTAGACTGTCTGGGCTTCAACATGAAAAGGTGGCACAGCCATCACCTTGTCCTTCATCCTGAAGAGAAGTAGCAGCAGCCAGATCAAGATACCTGATTTTGTAAGCATATATTTAGGGAAGCCTTACTGACTTAAGGCTCAGGAAAGTCATCTGAAAGGACATTTGCATTTGCATCCAATGAAACTGGAATTAAAGAGGCACTGAGATGCACACAATGAGGTCAGGTAAGGTGCATGCAGGAGAGGAACTATAGCTACCTGAAAACTTCTCTGGAAGCCATCAAGGTATGAGCTGAGTCAGGAAACCTTTTGATTAATATTTTGGGTTCAGACACCTAAGTTCCACAGGCATCCTACTTCCATTGCCGAGAGTTCCTCATCAGATGTAGGACAGTACTTTTCATCATCCTTGCAACTTTCACCACAATAATGATTTCTGAAATTAACTCAAACAATAGCTCCTGGGGTCTTCAAACAGTAATGAAAAATACTGATTTGTTGGGTGAAATACATCTACTTCCAGCGGATGAAAGAAAACCAAAGACAAGTTTGGACAAAATGTAGAAGGCATTAGGAGCCTTTGAGAGGCATGCCTCATCTAGAATAATCTGACACTTTTACACAGTGTCTGCTTTACTTAAAATGTCTATTATTTCACCTCTATCAGATAACGCCATAATTACCAGCCAGTGATGCAAATAAATTCTCACCTTGTTTCTTAAATCTGTAAAATTTACAGTTATTTCAAGTTTAGTCGCAGGACTGAATGAACCAATATCAGTAATTTGTATTCAACAAGTAACCTGCACCATACCTTCCTACAAAACTCTTCTGCCGCCAACAGTTCCTCAACAACCTGAAGGAGCCAAGTTGCATTTATAGTCCCAGCCTCTTTGAAATATTTGCTATCTTTCATTTAGTGGATCTTGTTTATTTAATACTGTAAGTCCTTTTCTTCCTGTAGATTCATCTTTCTAATACAGAAGGCTTGACATGTATTCAAAAAGGTAACTTTTGTCTTTATGGGAAAAAAAGCTTATTGAATAGCCAAAGGATGTCTTGTACAGGAAAGCCACATAAATGGTACAAGAAGCTGTGAGAACTGAGCTGTTAAATGGGAGCTGGGGGCTCCGGAACTGCCACAGACTTCCAGGCCCTACGGGGAATACTGAGAAGCACAGCACATTTGAAGAGGAATTGAAATTGTCAGGGAAAGAACAGAATCCGTTCACCCTTAAATTCCTAATTAGAGATCTCATAGTGGGAAGTGGCCACATAAATGATGAGCACTGAAAATCTAGGAAATAGCCTTCCTTAAGGAATAGACAAGTGCCTATTTTCATAAATTAACATCCTAATTTACAATACAGAATATAATGGTAGTATTTTCAAATTATCATTTTATTTTTACATGTATTATTTAGTTTCTCTCCAGGAATCCAGAAGGAAGGGTAAATTCAGAGATGAAAAAAGGCCTAATGCAATTGAGAAAACTCTTCTTATAAATTGTATTGATTCAATGTTGAAAACTACATAACTATTTTAGATATGTCCTACAGATGACTAGGGTACTGAGTAAATATCTGGCTCCACTGACATTAATTTCAAAATGCCATTCATTTCATCGCTTTTCATACTTGCCAGTATTTGAACCTTAAATAAATCCATACTATATATTTAGATTTTGATATCTATAAATCTCTATGTTACAAAAATGCATAACATATATATAACCATAATATAGATGGTTAAATTAGAAAATAAATCAGTTCTAAAATTCTTACTTTTTGTTTTAACTCTTATGTTTTAGATACAGCAGGATTAAATTTCTCCATAGGAGTTATGTGTCATCATCCATAGGAACATATAATCTTAAGCAAAAAATGTACTAAAGCATTAGAAATAGTATGCATTAATATTACTGTGATGTAATTCAGTTTGAAGTGTACCAAATAACTGGCCTAAAAAAATATTGTCAAAATCAGAGGTCAGTGCAAAAGAAAGATCTGATCCCACCGTCCTTTACAAGTCTAAGGGCTTACTGAGTCTAAACATGTGGACATGAGAATGAACACAAAGTGTGATTGGATTTAGGAAGCCAAAGGGTTGCTCTGCTTTAGATTCTCATAATTTTTAGTTGTGATTATCCAGTAAAGAGAACAGAGAAGTTGCTTTCATGTTGATAGTGAGGTGCAGGCTGCCTGACAGCTTGGAAATACTGTCCTGATGTAAGTTGGATAAGAAAAATAAGAATATTTAGGGAACTATTACCACCTTTGTGCAAATAAAGCCATGGCACAGGATGCCAGAAACAAACTAAAAACAAGAGATCTTTTCTGGATAGTGAAAAATTCAATTGAGACACAACTAATTAAGCAATTTATAGATTAATGAGTTGCATTTTGAAAGCCAAAACCCTGGTTGAAGCCAGACAGTGACAGAACTAGGGTACAGATTAGCTAATTATAGAGACACTTTTTAACTTTATTTGGGGAAACTACCCATACATTTTGCTAGTGAGAGCATGGAATATTTTTAACTCTTGCCTATATATTTACACTTCTTTGACTCAAATTTAACCACAATTACAGTGTAATTTGTAAAAATATGTTCCTTTTCCTATGAATATTTTCTTGTCTACACAGATTCATAAATAGTCTACTTATTGAAAATGGTCCAGATATTATTTCCATAGGAACAGGGAGACAAAAAGCGCAAAAAGGGCACACCTCACTGAGTTTCAGGTTATATGGAACGCACCAGTAAGTCAGAGAAGATTTTCAAAGAGTATCTTCAGCCCTAGATACATGTGGGCTGAAGATTACAGAGTCATAAATTTCTCATTTAAAATAAAAATGTGAAAACACAAGTGAATTGTCTATGTAGGGTTGTGAGTTTTTTCCCTTTAATTTCAGAAGAAAGAACTTAATAGGAAATCTCTAACCACAGAGTAGCGTTCACAAACAATTGCATAGGATTTCTTATGAGCTCTTACTTGTGACTGAATAGCATCTCACTCCACAGATTTCATTGGACTTCACTGAATGGCACTCACTGAGAGTACTTAGATAATACCCTGCTCCATAAATAATTACATCAGTACTTGATGTAATCAAGTTCCTTGGCTTCAGTAACACTGTGAAGGAGGGTGCTGATCATAACTCAGCAGGGATATTAGAATTAAGCTTCTAAGCATTTCTTCAGTAAGGCTAAGAATGAACTGCCACTGTCTTGTCATTCCCAGAACTTTTGCCTCCATCTGCTCTAACAGTTTATTACTCAGTGAGGAATAAACTTGGCTGCCTTGTCTTTTTCAGACACATATGAGACATATTTCCCTGATGAATTGCCCAAAGTCAACAGCAAATCTCCCAATCAGATTCCCTGGGAAGGACCACTTATAAAGCTCTGCACCAGACCAGCTGAGGACTCAAAAACATTTTTTGAAACTACAAGCAAACGAGGCTGGGATCTACACATTGCCTAACCTCATACTAATAAGCATAGCTCCACAATTCAAAGGCAGATTGCATGCTCTCCAGCAACAATCTATTCACAGACCCCTGGTTCTGGTTTCTTCTGCTCAAGAAATATTTAATAGTAAGAGCCAGACAGTCCCATCCAGTTCTCACTCACCAAACCCTTGGAACCATACATTGGCGGTATGCAATAATTTATTTTATATTTTATGAAAAAAAGGCCAAGCAAACAAACAAAAAACACAGAAGAAAATGGTATCAGGATTCTAAGTATTTGTTTCTATGAGCTAATACTATCACATTACAGCAAATTTGTTATGGAGAGGTAATCAAACAGGAACATATTCAAATGAAATCTGATTAAATCAATCTAATAACCTGAATAGGGTATTAATTCTTGGAAACAATCATAATGTTGAATGCATTGAGGAATCTAGTTCATGAGTCTTCAGAATGATATACCACTGAGACCAAATCAATCCATCACATCCAGAAGGGGAGTCCTCTCCAGGTCAGGTTTGAAAAGAATAGTGTATCAGTCTAAAGAAACAAAAAGTAGCTGCACTTACATCTTATGTATGAGTAGAAAAGCTTTTTGCCATCCTGTCGGATCTTGTAAATTCATGAATATAACATACATATGTACAACAAGTACCTAAACATTACATTACATAAAACCAGCTTATTTCTAATAAGATGCAAGATGAAATTATTTAAAACAAACAAACAAACAAAAGGTTACAAAAGTCATGTTTATGTCTTTGTTGCTTCCGGTGTGAATGGACCACCTGAATAGGGAAGTTCTTTCAAAATTTAATTGAGTTGTACTACATTATGATCATATAATCATACACTTGATCTGATCTCAAACATTTTCATATACCTCTGACACATGTAAAAGCACCTGCTAATTTTTTTTTTCTTTAAACAGACTCGGGAGTACATCTGATTTTAGGAAAGAGGCTGACAATGTAAGGAAGACATTATTAAAACTTATCAAAAGTTTTATAACAGGCAATTCTTTGCCATAGTATAAGAGAATTATTGGAAGTAAGAGAATTGGAGTAAGCACTCTATTTTTAGGAATAGGTTAGTTTAAAAGTGACATTAAAATGTTATTAATGCCCTTATGAAGATGATACATTTTAACTGAAGATCAGTTACATTCATCACGTTTATCGTTCAATCATCTCACAGTATTTTCTGAAAAAAGGCAAAAATATTTTTCCCATAAAATAAAAAAGTATTTTTCTCCAACTAGCAGAACTTGGTACAAAATTGCTTTCACTGAGAGTGAAACCTAACCCCGATCTTTGTTTATAGAGCTGCATGGTTTCAGAAGCAGCACCACCTATTGGGTGACAAATGTAGGTTAGTGACTACTTTGTCACCGCAGACCTATTGTAAGACTGGTTTTGTACGTAAGAAGGTGAAGCTCCCAAGTTCCTCATACTGAAATATAAGCAGCCAACCAGTATTTTCTAGTTATCTATTTGATAAGAGCTTGTAAATTCAAAACGATCATCCAACAGGATACAAACCCTACCTATAAGCTGCTAGTGTTTATTTGATGAAGTACTGAAGAGAGCACTTCTAACAGCATTGTCTCACACTGGTTATAATAACCATCTTATCATGTAACAGGGAGCTGCATGATTTTTAGGATGCACTCCAGTTGCACAGGTCTGCATGAGCTGAAAATGAATTTGGTTATGTAAGCAGTCCTACTAACATCTATATATGAATCCATATTCAGTATGCGGGGCCCCACGTGAATGAACGACTCGTATTTTGCATGGTTTAGGCAACCACTGACGTTACCCGTTCAGGAGAACGAGTTCATTTTTGAAGTGAAATTTTGCACAGTCCTCTTCGGAACAGTTCATGCGAGACCTTAAAGTGACATCTCACATCCCACGTCCCCCGAGAAGCTCGATATCAGCGTTGCTGTGCATGGATTTTCTCTCTCCCCCTGTCACCGGCACACACAGCCGGGCGCAGGCAGCCCAGCGGGGCCGGACCCATGGAGGGCTCGGCGGAGCCCGCTGGGGAAGCAGAGGCAAGGTGGAATGGCGAGGCGCGCTCGGAGCAGCCTGCCTGAGCCGGCGGTGGCACGGGGTACCGCGCACCCCCGGAGCCCGGCGGCTGAGCTAAAAGGGGTAGGAGAAACGCTCCCACCCGTGGTGTTGACAGCGTGTTTTCGCGGTGTGGAACAGGCATAAGCTGCGCCTGCACATCTAAGTAAAAGGAATCATAGAGACCAAAACCCACCGGAGCCCGGGGAGAAAAGTTGTTCCGAAGCCCGAAGATGAATTCATGCAGAGATCACTCACCCACTCTGAGGATACAGATGAACTGGATGCAGGCAACCAAGCGCCCGAAAATGAGCATGTCCAAATCGTCCCTCGTCTCCTTCCGACTGCCTGCCTGCCTGCCTGTCCGGCTGTCTCAGCCCCCTGCCTGCCCGCCGGCCTCCGCGGGCTGCTGCACCTCTCCCCCGCGGGGATCCGGCTCCGCGCCGCGACCGCGCTCGGCGGCCGCCCCCACGCCGCGGGCGGGCGGGATCAGCGGCGCTGTGACTGGCGGGGCCGCGGCTCCGCTCAGCGCATGGCGGGGGCCGCGAGTGTCTGCGGGGAACGCGGGTGTGCGGTGTGCCCGGGCGGGTGCGTGTGCGCGGGTGTCCGCTTGATGTGTCTGTCGCGAGTGTCTGTGTGCCGTGTATGTGTGTGTGCGTGCCGTGTGTGTGTGTGAGCCCTGTATGTGTGTGCGTGAGGGGAGGCGGAGACCGCGCTCCACTGGGCGGGCGCGCACGTGTGCGCGCGTGTGAGAGCGTGTGTGTGCGTGTCTGTGTGTGCGTGTGTCTGTGTGTGCGTGTACGTGTGCGTGTTAGTGTGTATATGTGTGTGCGTGTGGATGGGGGTGCGGGGCGCGTGTGCGGGGTGTCGTGCGCGGCGAGTGCGGTGGCGCGCATCTGCGGGCGGGAGGAACAGAACCCCCCGCCCCTCCGAAAAAGCAGGAGGGAGGGAACGGCGGCCTGGGGACCCGAGAGGGATTCACGTCGCCGTGGGCACAGCGTGGCCCCGGGGTCGAAGACTGGGACGCAGCTCCGTCGTTGGCGGGGGGAGAGCGGCCCCGCGCGGGAGCAGCCCCCCAGACACCGCCAGCCTCCCCTTGCCGTGGGAAGAGAAGTTTATTTCGGGGCGGAGACGGGGAGGTGGCTCTGGGGTTCTTGTGGTCTCCGAGGTCAGCGAGGTGCGCGGCCGGTCAGTGCTAGCCCCAGCACACGGAGCCCGGCGGCCGGGGGAGGGACTGTGTTGGGAAGCGATGTCCCCGGGCCCGCCGTGGGTCGGGGCCCGGCTGCGGGTGCGCACCGCTACGGGCAACCGTGGGAACGGGCGCGGGGCACCGGCGGCGCTGGGAACGCAGCCGCCCCTAAGGAGGTGCCGTTTGCCGGCTGATCCCTGCCTCGGGAACCGGAGGGGTTGCATGTTCCCTGGGAACTGGAGTGGCAGCGGGGGAAGGGGCTGGAGCCGCGGAATATCATTATCCAACGGAGAAGTGGGTCAGGGCTCAGGCACTGGCACCGTTTTTGCGGTAGTCAAAACAAGACGAGAAAAAAAGAAAGCAAAACCCTCCCAAACCAGAAGTGAAAAATAAAGGCAAACAAACACCAGGTACTGGAAAGTACTGGGAAGTGCGGGCCGGCGGACGGGACACCGGGCTGGGGAGATGCAGAGCAGCACGTGTGGGCCCGGCGCGGCGCGGGGCCCCGGCTGAGCCCCCCTTGCCCTGCACGAACCCCGACCAGGCAGGGGCGGGCACCCTGCCCTCTGCGTTGCGCCTGCCTTCCCTCGGCCTTCCCGCGCCGAGATGAGACCTCATGGGAAAAGATAAGTGGGGGCTGGAAACACCTCTGACAAACACAAGATTTTGAAGCGTTCGATGATACACACGGTCCTCCGCTTCATCCCAGGCTCACCGAGGTGCAGCCCGGGAGCCGTGTGAATGGTCACTGTGTTTGTGACACTGTTTGCATCCGAGTGAAACGGTCTGTTCTGCACGGATGTGATGTGACTTTTAATGGTGGGCAACTTAAGTGTAAAAACACTTGGTACTTTATAGGTATGCTACTCTTCTGAGCCTCGCAGTCCTCAGGCACAGGAGCTGCGTCTGCCAGCTTGTCCTACGAAGAAAACAAAGAAAAAATCCTCTGTGTTTCTCATTTCAATTTCCTCCCGCTCTACCTGTTTTGGTGTTTGGTTTTTTTTTTGTTTTTTTTTTTTTTTTTTTTTTTTTTTTAATGTTATGAGCTATGTTGACATTAAGCAAAGTAGACATTTCAGAGTGAATAAAAGTTAGAGGAAAAAGTGCCAAGATGCTCAAACAGTCAATTGTATTTGGAAAGCAGACTGCAGATGTGTCTTCTCATGCAAGGTCAGTGTCTTTCAGGGTACTACAGTGTAAATACAGAGGTTGGTTCATCAGGAAGAAAACTTGAGTGACAGTTCTTGTTAAATGGATTTTGGTATCATGGGAAGAAACAAACCTCATGTGCTGAGCTCCACAAATAAAAAACTATTTTAGGATTGCCCTAGGGGAAAATGTAAAAGATTTTAATCAGATGATTTTCATGTTATTGAATGAACCTAAATGCCAGGAAAAAGCTAGATTTCCAAATCACTAGATTTCCAAACCCCTACACAGACAAGCATGTGCAAACACACTGATACACTTACGGAAGACAAGATAGTAATACAAATAGTTAATATATTTGTGATAAACTCCAGCTCCAACACCATTTTTCAATTGGCTTAGTTTCTTAGTAGGAGTAAGAATAATACAGTACTGCATAGCAGTATGTATGGGTATTATTGTAATGTACAGAGGTATCACTGTAATGTACAGTAAAAGACAGAGCCTGCAGTAATGCCTGACTCTCAGGCTGTACCTCTGCTTGGCTTTTCTCTTGAGGCGATAGGTAGATGTAACTCAGTTGTGTTGTTTCTAAGTATGTATGAACTTGCGGCAACTTCAAGGTTCCTCCTCTATCCATGTCAGAACCAACTTTTGAGCACTTTTTAATCTCCATGTGCTCAGCTGTGGTCAGCTGATCTTTGGTTTGTGACTGTCTGACAAGACTAAAGGCCCTCCTCTTAACAGCTGCTATCATGTTTAGCTGCCCAGGTACGTGCTGGAGAAGCTTTAGATAAGATAGGTCAGTGTATTCCTTTCTTACAACGTTTCTTTAAGAATTCTCTTTTATTTTTGCCATGAAAAAGTTACCCATCATGAACACACCCACAATGAAGGGTAAGTACAGCATTCATAGAGGGCGTTACTATTTCCTAGTTTTCCACCTTAAATTGCTACACAGGGAGAATCTAACTAACATGGTCATTATGCTGATAGTTAACTTTCAGTAGGTAATACACTGTAATATTTTACAAAGTGAATGATAAACATTTAAGAGAGATCACCAATGAATGTGTTAGTCTCTCCATAATTTCAAACCTTTATGTCAAAATATAGTTTTAAAACATGACCATAGATGCCTACACTAAGCAACTCATCTGCAGTTTTATAGCCTATAATACAGAGATAATTAAGATGGATTAGAAGGTTCATCTCAGGCCTTTCAGTGTGTGTGCATAACTTGTCAGAATAAGAATTAAATTATAGTAAATGAAATTGCAATATCTTGTTATAATACTTTACAGCTGCTTTGAATAAGTGTCAATGGTTTAGAAAATACACAGGAGAGAGGCCAAGTACTACAATTCCCTTCTGATCCTTGAACTGAGGAATGGCTAGGGAGAAAGTTCTCTGTGGTATAGGAAGCTCTTGGATGTGATAGGGTGACACTTCATCTTTGCCTTCAGCTGTCAGTTCATGGTGTTTTAGCTTGTACTGTGATAAGCCAAATTCACAGAAATTAATTTGGAAATAAAAAAATGTGTAAAGAAAATAATTAATTAGCTCAAGACATGATTTGTATTACTGCTTCCTCTCTCTCCTGTATGAAGTACAAATAACCCAGAACAAGTCACAGGAGCAAGCAGATATGAAATGGACTTGTAGCTAACATTACAGATTTCTGTTTCTTTAAAGCTTACTATTCTTATTGAATATCCCCTCTCCTCCCCTCCCCTCTTTCATATTTCAAATGAATTCCATTTTTTGACTCTATCTAGTGTTGTTTCATTTTTTAAAATTGGTTTCAGGCATTGCTTTCCCAATTCAGCTGCCTCCAAGAACACAAAAAGACAAGAAAAATGATGACTTTGAAGCACTTTTTGTCACTTTCCTAAAAGAGAAGATCTAATCCAATTGGTTTTCAAAGCTAAAAAAAAATTGGTAGTACATGGATATTTTGTCCTCTCAGAAAAAGGTCAAAACTTGACAGTTTGATAGCAGCCAGGTGACATAAGACTCTTGGAATGGTTCTGTGAGAGACAAAGTCTATTCACATAATCTGGTTTTATTATTTTACTTCCCTGTAAGAACCACTTGAAAAAAGCTGAACTGTTAGATGCACTGAATACAGCAGGGTTTTTTTTAGGCAGGTATCTTTCTGGCCTAGCTATGGAAAAGCCTTCAACAGCACATCTTCTGGCAAAGCAAGAAATTTAATGAAAAGTTTGTGGCAGGAAATTTTATATATCGATTTCTCTCAACTTTACCAGGTGATTGTGAAATGAACTTCACATCCCCCTACCAACTCTGCCTTTCTTGGCAAAACCAGTGACTGCCTAGTAAGTGCCAAAACAGCTGCCCCTTGTTAAGTCTGCTGAAGAATGACCTTCTAACTAACCCCACTGTGTGTCAGAGCAGAGTGATTATAGAGTGCGAGAAGTAAGCAATGATGGACTGAAAGGCAAACATTTTATATATGTATACGTGCACACACATACATATGTGCATGAGCACTGAATCAAATATGTCTGCATTTCCTTCATACTTGTTTTCAGCTGTTTGATCACAATTTACCTCTCTGCTATGTAGCACTCAACACTCGACACCCACTGCTACCATTCAACACCTGTTATCAACAAGGGTTTCCAACATATTTATTGAAGGTTGAGTCTATCTTTTCTACATGAAACCTCTGCGAAGAAATATGCACCACTGGCTGAGTTTCTGTCTATATTTTTATCTCTGTGAGAGCCATGGCCATGTTGTAAAAATGTTCTTACTCCAATTGCAAATCCTTTCCTATATTCTAGACAAATGGATATGCCTCTAGGGGAATTTGGTCATCTTCCATCCTGCAATGGAGCAAAGAAATGTAAGGAGGAAATTAAAATAATACTTCATACTACTGTTTAACATTCCTATTAATTTCTTCTTGGATTATTAAATGTAAAACTGGAAACAGAAAGCACAGCTTTGACCACACTATCATATCATCCTGCTGCTGGTTACCTGTTAGCAACACAGTAGTTTCCCGCAGAGACGGATAAGGCTATCTCCTGAAATGATAAATGAAGGGTGGGCAGGAGTGAATTATTTAACATCCAATTCCTTCCCAGTCTCCAAACACAAGGTAATGTGACCTCCTGGCAGGTTTAACTTTTGCTCAACTTTCTATGGAAGGCCAGGTAGAAGCAGGTCTGCCTTACTGCTGGGGACAGTGGTGGTGTGCAGAGCCTCTTCCAGCTCCTCTGCAGTCTACACAGGTGCTGAATTTGACCCTTCACTTTGAGACACATAAGGCAACCACTGTCTTTCATGTCACCCACGCAGTGAGCTGTGCCTACAATTTCATGTGTCCCCTTCCCCTCCTGCTCTTACTGCTAGTAAAGCTCTTATTACAGAGTGTAAAGAGGCATTTTCTGTTCCAGTGAAGAAAATTCTTTCAGTCAGTAACTGCAGAATAAGGCACTGTTTTCAGTGGTGTCGATGATTAAAAGGCTCTTTTTCTGCTGCCTTCTTTTAAAGATAGTGTACATCCCGACAAGAAATTTGGACAAATAAAACCAAAATATATACTTTCAAAGCATCAATCCAAAGTGGAAAACTCTAGTGCTTGTTTAAGCTATGTATTAAAGGCATGCATTGACTCAAACAGTTGGTCAAGCAGAGTAAACCCCATTCCTACATATGCAGCAGGGTTTAACAATAGCCCATTTAACAGCAAATAAATAAATATATAAATAGATAGATAGACTCTCCCTGGAACAAACCATTAAGCTGAGATCTACTAGGTCAATTCCTAAAAAGCAAGTTGGCACATTCACAGATCTTATCAAACAGTTTTTCCAATGTTGACGTCACATTTATATTATTTTTCTCTTTGCTTTTGAGGCATTTTATTCATGAGGCATTCTTTTTACGGAAAGTACTGACCTACAAGCACAAGAGATGTGAACTCCCTAGAACAATTTATCATAATCATCATGCTTCAGTAAACATTGTTGATGATGCTGCACAGAGGAGTTTTCAAATAATGCATATTGGATGGTAGGAATAGTTCACTGCTGGAAAATGAAGCATGGGAGGTTTTTTTCTTAAATATATATAAAAATATAATTTTATTCCTTATTTGTTTGCTTGTTTTTTTTTTTTTTTTTCCTTATATCAAATTATAGCACATTTACAATATATGTTTCAATTTTAACTGGAGTAAGAAACTAGTTAGATTATGGAAATTAATTTGCATATTATGACTCCTATTATTCTCATAGTTTTAAAATATAAGTATGTTTGAAATTTATTCTTCAACTGGGGATAAAAGTACACAGTAAAAAAAGAACAACAAAAGTAAGCTGATATGCCATAGCCCATATAAAAAATAGCAACTATTTGTCAGTATTCAAGATATCCACAAAATAAATTAACAACTCCTCCTTCTTTTGGCAGTACCACATGTTGCTGATTCATTGATAGGAAAAATGGAGGCAGACATATTGGATTCTAGTACATAAAAACAAAATACCCAAATTTCCCAAGTAGGGAAAGGAATAATTAAAAAATGCTCCTTCTTAATTCTAGAAGCATTTCTAGCAGTCATTCCATTGTAAAGGCTTTTAAGATCTCAGAACCTCCTGTTGTTAGAAACTTCTGAAATTTGAACAACATATTACCAGAAAACATAGACTTACCTTAGTTTGCTACTAAAACTTCAGAGCTGCCTATCAACTGTGGTAACTGAAATATATGCAATTTAATATATAAAAAGAAACATGTCACACATGTATAGAAAATAATTTTATTTCTGAAAGGAAAATGATGAGATCTGAGATTACTCTTGCCACTCACTATTTGGTATTCAGGGATATGACAGACAGTTATATGATAAGTCTTACTCAATACATGGTAGATGTCAAAAAAAAATGGCAAAAACATTCTTAATAGAGAGGAAAACAGAGAACATCATTACTTATGCCACTCTATAAATCCTCTCCTTGTTTGATGCTTCAAATTATGACTGAAAGAAAATTAGTCCTTAGGTTCTTCCCATACACCTTCAAATACCAATTTTTTCAAATACCAAAATTTTCTTCTCTAAAGAACAGCAGCCTTCATCAAAGAACACCTCAGAGATGAGGTGAGATGGCTTCTATGTTTAGGGAACAAGAAGGAATACATTTGAGGAAAAAAAATAAAAGAGTTTGAGATTCCTCAGTCTGGAAGAGAGACGTCCCACGGCCAAGGTCTGTAGAACAAGATCAGACCATAGAGAGCATAGACAGAGACTCCTCACTTGGCCAACAGGAAGAGCTGCTGGCAGAAAATGAATCCAGCATGAGTCAAGTTTGAAAAGACTCCAACCTCAAAGTTCCTTCAGTCATTGGATTCAGGCCTGTGAAAATCCTAGGCAATGGTGTTCTGGATTCAGTGTATTTATGAGAGTTCAATGAGTGGCCAACAAGAGTTTAGAAGGTTACCAAATGCACCTGTACCATCAGTCTTAGTAAATCTGAACTCAGGATTAGTCAGTGGTTGCAGGTTACCTGGGGGAAGTATTGTGTACCAGTCCTCTTTTTCTCTTTTGTGGGGACCTACTAACCACTGGAGAAAGAAGGGCTGCTTTCCCTGAGCCAAATGACACTTGGGACTACACTGTTATAAGTTCATTCTTCACAGACAGCTGAGACCTTTAGAGGTCTTAATGACAGGTATGGTCCTGTTTGATGACAGAAACCATGGTGTATTTAAATATTCCAGGATAAAAAGGTAACAATAGTGTTTACTATCAGACCATCAAAATACTCTGGCTGCAATAAAAAGGCATGCCATTAGGTTATGCTTTGATCAAAGGTAATTTGCTTATTTTAAAATGCATCTGGAAAAAATGTAAACATGTCCATGAAGCTAAGTTGCAGGAGAAAGCTAAATCCTTAAGTAAGTTTTATCATTAAGGTAAGGGTTAGGGACCATTGAAGTGAAAGCTAAGCAGCCAGGTATAAGGTATGCAGGGAGATGACAGAGCCCTGGCTTGAGGTTCAGCTAATTGAACATGGCACAAGAAATTTTCTTGTGGGACATAATGAAAAGCAGAGTGAGAAGCTGTCAAAAGTTAGAAATAGCACTGTGAAGGTTGGTGGTGTTTCACAGTAGGTTAAGGGTAAGTTACATGAGTCGAGGGCTGACCAAAATTCACAATAACTGGAGGGCAATAGTGGCATCTTTGAGGGAGAGGAAAGCTTAATATCAGCAGTGCCTAGGTAACAGTATCAATAAACTTTTTTAAGGTCAAGGCTACCTAGGTAACTATCAAAAATACCAAATTTTAATACATATTTAGTAAAACTGGGACAAATAGGGAAAAATAACTGAGGGTCATTTGATTTCCTAGAGGAAGACCAGAGAAGAAAAGGAAGGATCAAAGAAGATGGGAAACATGCTTGGGAAGGTATTGATGAGGAGCATAAACGTGCTTGCATATGTAGAGCAGGTAGTTGGTCAATAAGTATTTTTTCTTTGATTGAACTGACTGAAACATTCCCACCTGGCAGTATGAGTGAGCAAGAGTCTGTGAAGACCCTTGTGATTTTCTGGATTATCACTTCTATTGTGTTCTTTCACTGTTTTGAAATATCAAATAACATAATTTGAGCAAATAATTGGAGTCAATATTTAGTGCCAGATTACATTATTTCATCCTACCAGAATCAGTAAGCTTCTTTGTTTTGTGGTTATCCTTGTAAAGCCCATGGTGAATTCCTGGTTCTGTTCTATTTACACTGTCTTGATGGAGGTTTGCAAGTAAAGACACGTAAATGTAAGGGCCTTCAATATGGCTGTGCTCCCATTATAGGACAAGGAGAACTGGCCAGTGTGTTCTGACCAAATATCAGTGTCAGCTTTGCATAACATGTTGAATATCTGTCTGAATGCCACTGCATGGCTCAACTGGGATTTGACTGTGAGAACTTTGAAAACTCACATACATGGAGACCTCTGAGGGATCAATTCAAGTTCCTAAATGTAGGCATTTAGTGCTATTTGAGAATCTGAGTACTGTACTGTTAGATTGGCCTCAGGACTTGGAGGAGACACAGCTGTAAGCATGAAACTCATTCATAAAGCATCTTGAGTATCATCAGATCCTGTACATGGGTACGTGTGCTCAGTTATCTTCAAGCTGAATCTTCTCCCTGGTTTGTCATTTTCCAGGAACTACTGGGAGCTAAATCCCCAAGGGAGTGTTAGTGCATGGGTGTTTGAGTTTCATTCCACATTGCCTTCATATGTCTGGCTGTTGGAGAAAGATTCATGGGTAAGTTCTACATCTCTCAGGGGTTAGGGATGGGCAGATATTTCCTCTTTCTCCAGATAAATACCTATCCTCCCTGCAGGACTGATTGTTGTCTGTGCACAGTCAAGGATGCAATCCTTCCATGTGCTTAGGAACATGTGTGCTTCTATTTGGCCTCATCCATCCTCCTCAGTGGAGATGAGGAGATGTCTTTCATCCTGTTGTGGTGCTTGGCAGAACAGTATTTGAGCACTTGTAAAACAGCTGGGAGAGAAAGCAGATAGTCTGACTTAGCCAGAAATAGGAGGATGGAGAGAAAGGCAGGCTTTCTGCATTGTGCGGTTTGGGGACTGACTGTAAATGCTATGTGTGGAAAACGGGTGCTACCCTGTATGAGAGTGGAAACTGAGATGTCATCAATGAGATGACAAAAATGTGTTGGGGAAAAAGGAAAGATGTGATAGTTTAATGGAAAAGGAGGGAGAAATGGGCTGTTCTTAGACTTGGAGCAGAGAGGCATTGAGTTGTCTGCTTATGTGAAGAAAGAAATTGAATATTTAAAGCAGAGGTGAACAAAGCTGTAGCAGGTCTTACAAACAGATCTGGCAGCCATGGCTTCCAAGGCTTAACTGTCTTGTCTAAATCATCTTTTGAAGTACAGACTATCAGCTCACTTCTAGAAACAGCTAAAGAAAGAAATGGCCTTTTTTTGTATACTTTTTGTGTACTAGCTGAAGCTCCCACATAGGCAATAATAGGAGACTCAGGTCCTATCTATTGCTTTTGCAACATTTGCAGCTTCTTTTCATTGCCAGTTTGCCTGAAGGTCCTGAGATCCATTAAGTTGCATGTGTGATTTTGTAGATTCTACTCCAGTGTTTTTCTGCTGTACAGGTTTCTGTCTGCTCAGGAAAGATACTAATGCTAATCTGCTCGCATGGGGATTTTTGGAGATGAGCACTGTACAGACAGCTCAGTAACAGTATTTCAGACAAACGTAGCCTGTGCAGCACTTTGAGTCATTTGTGGCAACCCCAAGCTCTATTTAGATTAAAGGTTTTGTGAAGAGGGAGATTATTATCAAGATACTATACCCATATCTGGTATAATTATGTATGAAAGTAGGAATATTCTTGTAGAAACATCTCCCACTTAGCTAAATTATTATTAATAGGAGACAGGGAAGCTTAATAAGTGGGATTAGCACACATGAGTGGCTACACTAATGAACTGTTAGCACAAATGAAACACTTCAAACTTTCATAATTCAGAACAAATAAGCTTGTTCATCTCCTGAGTGATTTTTGAATATATCAAAAATACCCTTCACCCTTTGATGTGCAAGATAGCTACTTTAACAGGGAGGGGTGGAGAGAAGGGTAGACGTTTGTATGCGTAAATGTGTGTTTATCTGTGTGAAGTACAGCAAGCTCCCACACTATTTATTTGTTTTTGAATTTTGTAATCTCAAACTAGATTTCAGACTCCAGGAACAATCAAAAATGTGTAAAGAAATTAAAATATTTTGATTAAATTGCACATTTCTTCCCCTGTGACCAATGTCACCAGAGTGGTGTGAGCTGCCTTTGCACTCCAGTTCACCCTGAGGGATGATGAGATGGGCAGTCAGTCTTGAAAAGGCCTCCCCTACCTTCTAAATGTATTGAGGTTGGAAGTAGCCTTAAGGGACTTGCTCTGTGTAACATTTGAAAAATTCCATAAGTAGACTAGGTGTGACTGTGAAAAACAAGTCCCTTTTCTCATACTTCCAGAGTACGTGCTGAAAGCTTCCAATTAAACCAAAGACTGGAATAACTCTGCCAACTGCTCAAATAAACTGAAAAGGCACAATTTACATTGTGCAATTATCAGAACTCACAATATCAGAAGAGTCACACCACCAATACTTTTTATTAAGATGTAGGTAAGTCTCACCACCAATTTATGATACCAGTGAACACATTTGTCATAAAATTAATGATTTTTTGTAACTCAGATGTCGAGGGGCTGGATTAAGTCCAATTGACACAGGCAACAAATGTGCAGTAGCTTGGCTGAAACATCTTGGCTTTTTTCTGAAACAACGGTTTTGCATTTTCTTGGTATACACTGTAAGTACATGACTGAATTTGGAATATTGTTGTATTCAGTTTCTTTGTACTCAGAGCTTTAAATAACTGCGGGTTTTCATCTCATAACAGTTTTGTCCTCCCTATTTTTCTAGGGCATACATGACTACTGTACTAGTCAGCTGTCTGTGAATCACTACAGTAACATAAACTGTGATGCCTTAAAATTCAACACTACTACACCTTTGTAATATCAGTGAGTTCAAATTTGAAACGTAATTTTCTTCATACTTGTAGTATTGGACTGTGCATGTCCTCCCTTAGGATCTGATATAAATTATTCTGTGAGGCACAAAAATTACTCAGTACAAAGGATTTTTCTGTACTGTACTGTGCGAAATTTAAAAGCCTGGGCTCAAAAACCATTGCCCCAGCACATCTCTTCACAGATGCTAGATGACTTTTGTAAAACCTGTCAATCTTTCTGGCATGGACTTTGTAATGCTTCCTCTAGGTCAAGCCTGAAAAAAGAAGGCCTCTGAAAATACAGGTGACCTTTCTCTTCCTAATGTTTCCTACATTATCTACATAACCCCATAGAGACTCGTCCCTGTAAAGAATCTCCTCACAAGGTTCAGGTAGGACAATGATTAGGGTGGGAGCTATGTGGATAAGACAGTCCTTGTCCCAGGGTATATCTGTAAAAATGCACCACATGTTTTAATTATGGGATTGACAGTGCTGTTGTGCTACATCTCCCCACTCCAAAACTGTCTTCATTTCCATCCAAATAAGTATTTTGAGTCTTTATAGATGGAAAATTCAGGCTCAGGTTGTATTCATAGATCTTTTATGGGATGCAATGAGGATGAAAGCCTGGCCTCTAGTAGAGTCAGTGGTACAATTTCCTTTGTATGGAGAGTTCATGGTTTAATCATGGTTTAATCCCTGTACTTTGTAAAGTATATTTGTGTGCAACAGGTTAAATTTATTTAGTACTTGGGGACTCCTGCTGAGCTTTGAAATTCTTAGTAGAATAGGTGCTGCCCTTATGCTTTTAAATGCTGTCACTTCCTTCTGCCTTTGGAGATCAAGTGACAAATAGTAGATGCTGAGAAACAATACATAGTGAGGTATGTTGTTCTTTTTTGACAAGACTAGTGACAAGTAAGAAAGATTAGAAAAAACACTGGTGGAATGATTAAAATATATATCATCAAACATAACGTAACCCATGGTCCCCCTGAAATGTGCCTGTTTTTTCTTCCACTATCTCTTAAATACCATAGACAAACAATTCTATCAAGCTTGTTTTGCTTTTTGTTTGTGTTTGTTTTTTTGTGGTTTTTTATGGTGGGGTTTTTATTTTGGTTTTTTGTTTTGTTGTTGGGTGGTGGGTTTTTTTGGTTTTTATTATTTAATTTTTTTTTTGGTTGGTTTTGTTTTGTTTTAATCTAGAGCCATGCTTCTATTATTGTGTCTTTAGCTATGATTGGATTCTATCTACAAATGGCTGGAACTGTACTTCTACCTTCCAAAATATTTCTGGAAATCCTCAGAGGAAAAAATACTCTTAAATTGGGTTCATGTATGGGATTACTGAAAGAGATGAGGTCCCTGAAAGTTTACCCTGAAATGTTTGACTACCCCAGTACACATTCTGTGGGTAGTTTGTCTGACATACATAATAGCTTCAAGAATATTAAGAAGGAGAAGGAGAAGGAGAAGGAGAAGGAGAAGGAGAAGGAGAAGGAGAAGGAGAAGGAGAAGGAGAAGGAGAAGGAGAAGGAGAAGGAGAAGATTCTCCCAAAAAAGAAACTCTTGAATCAGGATGTTTCCTCTACTGCCTGAGTAGCTTTAAAAAACATATCTGCATCATGTAATTCTAAAATCCTCAGAAGTTTAGGAAAGAACTAATTCTTAGTGAGTAAAGGAAAGCCCTCTTTAATTTAATTTTATGTCAAGGAACAGATTTTTCTCCTAGTGCAAACTTATTAAAGGCAGTTTTCATCCAAGAATATTTAGTTGTTGGTATTATTTGTGCTGTTTCTCTATACATGAAAGAAATATTTCAGGATGCCTGTGAAATCTGTGCACATTTCAGAAACTGATTCCAAATTGTAATGACTTTTAGAAAGATTGGCTCAGCTTTTGAGGAATAAAATACAGCAGACAGTGATCTTTTTTTGAAAGTCTTAGAGTAGAATTTGTATTCCATAAGTTGAACAGAATTTCACTCCTGTGTGCACAAATGCACAGAAAAAAACTTTCCCATGCAGGTACTTTATTTGATTTTATTTTAGCTGGGTAGTCTGAATAGAATTAATGAGTGAGATGCTTCAGCTGAAAGTTGACAAATGTGTATTTTTTAAGCCTACTGTTTCACTAAAGGCCAAACTATGCAACTTTTTCTCATGCTAATGAGGAGTTGAAGTCAATGAGATTTGACGTGTAAATGGTCAACAACTTCATAATCTTGCCCTAAATGCTTTTTCTTTGATAGCTGTTTCTCTCATCTTGCTGTCCCTCTGTCTTTTGAAAACAGGTTATCTATAAAACTTTTTATGGTGGTATATTGTGAGAAGAAAGCTCAGTAGGCTTCCTGCCACTTTTTGAAAGCCTGCTAGCAGTACATAGTAATCGCCTTTTGCTCCCAACTTCATTATAAATATTATTTTATGCTGATATTTCAGCTCCATCTGACAATACTAACCACCATAATATCAAGATAACTACAGCGTCCATCAGTACGACTGACACAGATTAGACAATTATGCTTTTATCAATGAGTTTTCTGTCTCTGAAGACACACTCAGTGCAGTGTAAAACCAAATCAAAAGGAAACAACACAGTGTAGTCTACTAAAACCCTGAAAAAAATAGTACTTCAACATCCCTTTTGTGTGTTTTTTTTCAAAAAAGAGACTAGCTCTTGGATCTCCTTAAGGAGAATAAAGGTTTTAGTGGCCAAGGAGAGTCCATAAATAAGACAGGATCATTCTGTCCCTGGACCTAAGGTTTCTCCTTCTGTGATATCTTATCTATGGGTACCCGAGATAATAACAACTTAAAAAATTAAACTGAGTAATATTCACAAAGGTAGATAGCATGACACTTATTTACTAGATGAGACTATTTCCTCTGGGCATAGGGAACCAAGCCTGACTCTAGCACACAGGACTGCGACCGTGGAAAATGCAAGTAATTTCACAGATACAGCTTGGTGCTAATACATATGCATTCCTCCTTACCATGAGGCTCATGAGCTCATGTTCATTTAGAAGTGCTGCACCTGTGCACCAGGAGCCTACAATGGATGTGTTTTATGAACCAAATTATCAGTGAAAAGGCAATGTTTAATTTTACAGGCTACAAATGAAATGTGTCCGTATTGAATGCTCTGCACAGAATATTTAATGCAGAGTCTGAATAGTATTTGTGATATCAGGAAAAGGTTTTTCACCTCGATGAGATTCAATCTAACCTGCAAATGAACTCTGGTTTCTTGGCCTCTCTGTTTCTCCCCTTCCTTTGTGCACATAAGAACCAGAAAACCAGCCATGGCTGACCTTGGACCATGGTCATTGTAGTGCTGTCACTACAATGTGGAGTGCTACAACTCTCCTCATAGCATGGAGCAGCAGAAGGGACTCCCACAGCAGAACATCTCCAGACACGGTAATTTGTATTTGCTTCAAGGGTGGTCTGTTCTTCACGGAAAAAACAGGGGTTAACACCCCTATCTCCAGCTATGGTCTCCCTCTGTCCTGCTGAAGGATGTATGGTCAAGCCCTGGGGACACAGAGCCCATACAGGAAATATTTGAGCATATTGCATGTGCCAGAGGATGAAGTGAGAGGTGAGCAAGGCTGCAGCTGGTGTTCAGCAGTTTCCAGGCTTATATCATCCCCAAGTTACACGTCTGCTGCAGGCTGTAGCTGCTGGGAATGGAGGCATCACAGAAACCAGATTTAAGTACTGGTACAGTAACTGTCTGGGCTCTGTCTCACCAGTGGCTAAGTTGTCCTTCTTCCAAACCAATTTACTGTCCAGTCCTCTTCCAATCATTCACGTGTTGTGCTGTATTTGTACAGGCATTGATACATTAGCTACAAAAGAAACATGCATTCAATAGACTGAGATGAAGATAGAGGTGAAAAGCCTTCACAGAAAGGAGAAAAAGTACGGTGAGCCATGATGATTTTTTTCTTTTAAAACAGACCCATCTTTCTGACAGTTCACACACAAAAGACTAAATCATACTAATTTTTTTCTCAAAATAAACAAGAAATTACCTCTATTAACTTTGCAGCAGGTGCTTTTTTTGTGCATTTGTTGCTGCAGTTTTAAAGCTCCCTCGCTTCACAAAATTTATTGAAGTTTTGTCTTACTGGTTTACCAATGAAGGCAAGACAGCCACAGGTGAAACCCCCTGCACAGTAGAACATACTTTCATTCTGTGTTCCATCCTGTATTCCAAGAAATCCAGTGGTCCTTATCCTTTTCCCTTGGCAAATATCAGAAGACTTCTGTTGGTCTCCAAGGCAATGGATCTGTATTCTCTATTTGTATTTCAAATAAGAAGCTGATTAATTAATTTAATAATATATTAATTTGCACTGAAGTGGTTTTAGGATGCTACTACTGAAATAAGTGGATTTATTCTACATAAACACTACCTGAGATGGCTGCATGGTTTTATTTAAAGAGGGTTGCATGTGGAAAAGCCAGGGTAATTTCCAAACACTTGTAAGAGTCCAATGCCTTTCTCAGATGATACCATATAGTCTGAGCAAACAGTTGATTGAAAATAATGAATTTAAAGAAAAAAGCACTATTTTTGTTTAGAAATAGCATAAATCTAAGGGGCTGCAAATCAGTAATATTTCAGCAGTTAGGGAAGAAAATACATATCAAGTTCCTATTTGTCCTTTCAGGATGCAGAGAGTGCAAGATAGCTCTCTCTAAAACATGTTGTTGAAGCTGTGGAGTACAGTCAGAAGCAAGGCACTGGCCTTAGTTGTGGGATACCAAACCCACACAGTCTGCTCTTCATCCTAGACTTATATCTTCTTTTAGAAAGAGCCAGCCGCCAGGCTACACTCCTGGACAGAGTTGAGATAGGACCTCTCAGCTGCAGAGGCAAAACTGAATGCTTCTTTTCCAAGGATGAAGTGCTGGACTGCTCCTCCTCAGGAAGCAGCACAGTAAATAGGCTTGCTGCTCCTGCAGGGAAGGACCAGTGAGGACAGGAGATGCCAGCTGCTTCCTCTTCTTCCTCCAGCCACTGCCCTGGCCCTGTATAACCTGTCTGCTTCCTGAGAAGCAGAAGCAAACTCGGTTTCTTAGAGACAGAAAAGGAAGCAGCAGAGTTCTGTTCATGTCCTACCCTTTGTAATTACCTGTTGCAGAAATCTGTTTGCATGCCCTTTTCCTGAGTTTATGCCAAGGTGAAATATTCTCTGTTTCAATCAGAAACTTTGTTTTAAACTTGGAAATCTTTTCAAAGTGTATCCATAACAAGACAAGGTATTAGACAGACAACCTGTAGTTTTTCTTTGGAAAAGAAATGTCAGAAGAAACTCCTATACAGCACTGAGACCTATCTTTATAAGAAAACAAAAACAAACAAAAATTATGCTCTTCTACTCTATGGGCTTTTCTGAAATTTTGATTGATATTTCAAGAGATTTGAAGATCTGAAATAGGACAACCTGAATGTCCTGAGCATTGAATAACATCTCTAATTGTTGAATATTTGACCCTCTTGATGTTAGGATCAATGGTAAATTTCTTGATAGCTCAATAGAAAATATCAGAGTCAAAAGCAGAGCTAAATCATGAATATTTTTATTAGATTACAAAAAACCCACTTGCCTCATCAGTTCACCAGCTACAGATCATCAGTTATATTTCATTGGCCTTTTTATTTTTGAACTGCCTCTAAGAAAATGCTTCAGACTTTTGACTTGCATTTGTAGAACTGAGAATAATTGGAAAAAAAAAAAATATGTGAGTCATTGCAGAAATAGTACCAGACAAGGGATTGCCCCCAGAAAGTGAACTTTGGTGGAATACCATATTTATTAATTTATTTAGCAACTAAACATTTTTGTAAAGCTCAGTTAGAGCTATTCCAATAAATTACGTTGCACAGTAACTTCAGACATCTCTACTAATCCTACAGAACATCAAAAGCAATGCTGGCTGCTATTCAACACTGGATTCAGTGCCATGACAACAGATGGAATTCATGGCTGAGGAGTAAAAAACAGATTTCCATCCCCCTGTCACTTTTTGTAAGAATCCCTAAAGAGAAAATTATGCAAACTAGTCTAAACTGAATGTAGAACAGTAATGCCTGTGACTGTGTGCTATCTGCATTTATACAAAACCACTTATTTTTGAAACAGAATGTAAGTGGTAAAAGTAGATATGGAAGTCTTATTTAAATTCTTGCAAAGGGCAAAGAGGAGGAGGAGGGAGAATGGGCTGGATTTCTCTTCCTCTGAGTTTGTGGAGAGCAGACTGAAATTCATAATATTATGGCCACAGGCAGATGACATGAGAATGATTTTTTTATGTTGTTAAATGAATGTTCCTATGTTTTGTGAAGAGATAATTCTGATGCATTTTATCTAAATCTGTGTGTTTTGCACTAGAATTTAATTTGGCAATATTATGATATCTGTAGATTGAACATTTTTGGGCATTATTGCTGTGTAGTTAAGAAAACTATAAATGAAAATCTTAAAAATACTTGTCGGTTTACATTATCCATTAACAGGAAAACTCTTGAGATGTACGGGAATTGTAAATGTAAAGGAAAAGAGTTATTTTTGTTGCTGATTGGTTTTTTCTTTAATCTAGTCAACATCCCACAGATACGGTGATGAGTCAGCTGTGTCTACTATGCAACTACTAAAGTCCACTATTGCTTCAAAAGACCAGGCAGTCAAGCTTACTAAGTTTAGAAGAAAAAATAACCATACCAATGCTCGAAAAGGTCAAGTAACAATAGGCTCAGTGTTGCAGGTAGAAATGACAATTCTAGGAAATGAGATGAAAGTAATAGAAGAAAGTGTAGTCTTAAGACTGCATGAGCAATGCATTGTTCAAAGATTTGCTAAGGTGTTTGCATGATCAGATAATACAAGTGCAGCAGAGTATAAGATAGAAATGGCAACTCTTTAAAGGTACCCTCTGGCTACCTATCCCTGTGTCTAATAGATGGACAGTGCTCCATAGATTTTCAGAATCGCCTTCACATTTTTCTAGGAAGCAAAAATGTGCTGTCCATCAAAACCATCTGTAGTACAGAGCAGAAGCATGAGCGATTTTTTTCCTGCAAAACTCACCATATGGTTCTGAATTCATTATATTTTGGAATGCTTGTTCAGTACCCTTTTGATTGGGTGCTGCAGGAAAAAAAGGAATGTGTTAACATTTCCTCACCTAGCTAAAAGGTCTGTAGCAAACTTGCAGTGGTTTGCCATTGAGAGAATACATCAGGAGCAAAAAGGTTGACTAAATATATTATGCCTATATGGTTAGAGAAGTTTGACTCAGGGTCTTGTTTTGTGGCTTTTGCTGTCACTGAGGATTTTCTTTCATTTCTTTTTTTTTTTTACATATGCTGAAAGAGAAAGGCTGCAACTTTTGATAATAGCTGCAAAATGGTTTATTTTATTTTTTGTCTTGTTCTTCAATTTATTGCAGTAGTTATGACTCTGAAGAACCACAGTAACTTTTTTTCCTGTAATACCTGATGGTCCTTTGGTCTGACCTATGACAAAGAAAGACAAAGACTGACGGTTATGAAAGACTTCTCTGCTTGAGCAGTGTGATTAGATGCTCAGCTGTGCATAGTTACATTCAAGGGCATCCAGTTGCATATTTTAGATTTGAGGGGCATTTTAGACATATAGTCAAGAGTATAAACTATGTGTCGGCCTTGTTTTGGATTCCCACTTCCTATACTATGAAAGCTTTTATTTGGCCTTTAGTAAGACTGGTCCTTGATCTGATGTTTTACACAAAATTTAATGTATGACTAAATCAGCCTTGTTAAACCTCACCCTCAGCTGACTGGAGACAGAAATTAATAATGATAGACAAGTAGACAAGAGTTATGTCTTTATAAGGCTAAGGAGGATGTTAATGTGCTCATTAAAAAAGAAATTCACTAACAAAGTTAACATTGTCATACAATATAAAAATTCCTAATTTTGTGTTACACAATGGGGCATCCAATTTAGGAAGGGTCAGTGAGTTTCAGAGGTCTCCTTCCTCCTTTCTGGAGTGAATAATTTCTTTGGAAACCTACCTTTTCAGGAGAGGGTGGAAGGCAGCAAGACCTTTTGAGATGACAATGAGATCAAAAAAGAAGGAGTGATTATTCAAATCCCTCAGAGAAATAAAAGCCTGAAGTAAGAAGAACTGAACCCAAAAAGGACCAGGCAGGGCGGGTAGCGGGCAAAGGGGAATGAGAAGCAGAAACTGAATGCAGAGGGCAAGGCCTGAATGGGAAGCAGTGAAAGAATTAGGAGTTGAAAAGGGAGGAGGAGGGGAAATTAGGGTTGAAGAGGAGAAGAAAGCAGTGAGAGGCACATCATGGTGAATGAAGCAGAGATGGAAAGTTTATTCTTCTCAGCCTGTAGCAGTTCTTCTGAATACTTTATATGATGGGTCTATTTTGTTAAAGCACAGCTTAATTGTGTTGCTTGTCCTGAAGTGAGATTTATTAAATTTTCTATTTTTGCATCTGTTGTCAGAGTGGGCCACACTTGTGAGTGGCAGGTACTGTAAAGTTTCAGAAGGCCATGAGACAGCACATCCAGTCCTCCACTTGGTTGCTTAGATACACCAATGAATTGTATTAGGAATTTTTCACCTCACATTTGCACTCCCCTATGCTTCTACTATTACATTTCAGATAATAACATGAGCAGACTCCAGGCATGCAAAAATAATATTTTTCTTTTTATGAAGAAATCTGCTTACAGCACAGCTGCAATAGCAGCAAGCATTAGATCAAATAGTTTTTATCATAATTTTTCTAGAATTATTCTTTCGCAACCTCTGTATTTAATTTACCTTTAAATGAACTTCCAACTCTTAAAAAAATTGCATTTATTAGCCAAAGAAATACCCAGATTTATCCTATAGTAACTTTCTTCAGGTTTTGAGAATAATAGTACATCTGTAAGTGCAGGTTCCCTTTCAGTACTGGCATGTAATAAGATGGAAATCAGTGTTGTCTTCGGGCATGGCCTGTAGCTTTGAAAGATTAGGCACACAGAAGCTTTGTGGAGCGTTCTGCTCTTTTGTGTCATTTAACCTGTTCTATAATTTGGCTCACGTTGAGTCTCTTTTTGGTTGTTTAAAGGTCTGGGAGAACTTCATGGGTCCTAGACATAATTTATGTCTAACCTGATTTGAGAAAGAAAATAAGGCAAAGCAGATGTCAAGAGAGGGAGAAGGGGATGACGAGGACAAGAACAAGGAAGATGATGAGGATAATGAGAAAAAGGAAGAGGAAAATAGAGAGAGAAAGAGGGAAAGAGCAAGAGAGGAAGAGAGAGGGAGTTGGTTATTAAACAATGAACAGGAAAGATGATGCTTTGCAGTGAAAAACCTGTTTTACAAATACTTAAATGTATTTTAAAGGTTTAAATGTTTTATTTCATCCCATGAATTTAAGAAAATTATTTTCAGAAATAAAGAAAATGCACAAATCTGCCTGTGTTCTTATTTATTTTTGAAGAACTGCCTACGCATGATGCTACACTTTAACAAATTAGATATAGATGCTGAAAAAATAGAGTAATATAACTGTGGAAATAATGAGATATAGTGAAGTGTCTGATTAAGTGCAGTCTCTGGAAGAATAAAATAATTTGTGCATCCTGTTACAATGTCTGGTAGGAAAGAACTTAACAAATAATGATTATTGAAAAAGAAAAAGTGATTTACTGTAGGATGAGCTAGAGAAATAAAATATCCCACTAGGAAAGTAAGAAACAAACTTTTATTTTAAATCAGAATAAAATATATATTTTCCTTAGGCAAGAATACATTCTCATGTGTCCTTTAATTTTTTTTTTTGTTTGTTTTGTTTTGTTTTTCTCTCCAAATTTACTTTAATTTTTAGAAGTTCTGTAGTGCATTCAAATTCTAAAAAGAAATATTGGGAGGCTTGTGCAAGGTCTCTGCCTGTCTCTTAGAGTCCTGAAAAGAACAGAAGATGGCTATATCTGCAATTCTCCTGATTTCAGGTACAGCAAAGTGCAGCTATCTGTGTTTCACAAGGGAAAGTGTGATTCAAAACACACCAAAGATTAGCATCTGCAGACTTTCTGCTCTGTTTTAAAGGAGGTGACCTATTTATTAATAGCATTCCAAAGAAATTAATGAGTTTCTATTCATTCTCTTTTTCCCCATATGAATGCTGTGCTCTGTGTTCCCATGTTTCTGTGTGTTCATGAACCCTGAAATGGAGAAATCCGACAGGGAGTCTAAACTAAGTGTTAACCACTTTTTCTTAACAGCTTATTTTGACATATGCTTAGATGAAGCCATTGCTCTCAATAGAAAGAAAAAGGAACATTGTCCAGACATTTCAATAAGTCTTTCCCCCCCCTTTTTTTTTTCCAGCAGGGTGTCTTTATTGTTTGTTTCCAATTGGTAGTAGACATTAATAAATGAGTAACTAATACTCATTTACTACCAAAGAAAAATTTTCTTAAGTAGAATTCCTCATGACAAAATCATTGCATTCCAAAGAATTCTGCATGTGCAGAATAAGACTGCTGAGCAGTCACTCTGTGGTGGCATCAACCACCCTTGAGATGTATTAATTGGATCTCATCAATCCCTGAAAGTTTAATAGGTCCCACAAAATGAGGTCTCTTCTGTTTCTTCTGGCTAAAAGTTGTATGCAAAACACTTTGCTACTCTACTCGGTTGACTTAACATTTGGGGTCTTTCCTGAGCTAGGGAACAGTTCAAATTGTCCAGCTTAGAGACCCTCAGTAAAGGTATTATGACTCAGAGATTCCACTCCCCATCATGTTATTATATTTAACATTTAACCAAACACTGGCTGAGAGTCAGTAGTTGCCTATATACACATCCTGAAATAACAGGGAAAAGAAATTCGAGTTTGATTAGGCTGCAAAGAAAAAGATGCACTCTAAGTTGAAATGCCTGATGTTTACCCCAGGATCAGAGCACACATCCTCACTAATACAACTGTTTGACTGACAAGTGAAGACCTAGCAGCTGACACACCTTATGTAAATCCAAATTCTCAGAGAGATTCTTGTCTGATTATTGTCCTTTCTAGGTTCTTGGAAGGAGTCCTCTGTAACTTCAAAGGCTCCAAGGCTGATATCCTACTCTTGCCACTGACAGGTAAGTGAAAGACATTAAAGATATGTCCCTGTTCAGTCTGCTTTTCCATCATGCTCCCATAACAAAGAAGAAAATCATGGTCTACAGCAGACCTGGACTTAAAGCAACATACTCTAAACAGGATTCTGACTCTTCAGTTGAGCTAGAAGTTGCATTTAACTGCAGAAACTTTCTAATATTGTGCAACAATTTCTATCATTTGATTGCATAAACTTGCTTACTGAAACTTGATTATAAAGTCTTTGGTAAATCCAGTTTTACTACTTGAGAGGGCACATATAAGTGTCAGTATTTGGAAAGAAGTTCTTAGCTCTGTGTGGAGTTGTTAAAGAGACTTGACTCAAAACACATGGTTAAATATGGAAAAGTAGGAAAATATTTATCTAGGCAGTAGAAATTTGCGAACTCAAAGGAACACATATGAAGACAATCAAGATTTGGGAGATAAAAAATTGAAGCAAAATTTAGACAGTCATTCAGACAGAAAGGGTGTATGAGAAAAGAAAAGCTCCACAAGAATGAAGAGCTATTTTCATGCCCATTATATAAGGTAGACAACTACATGTGACAAAATATGGTTTTTTTATAAATAAAGTACTCCTGGTCAGGTTACCATGTGAATAAGGTATGCAGCAAATAATACAGTCTGTCTTTCCTGAGTGACTTTCATAAAATCCATATTCAGCAACTCTTGCTTTCTAGCAAACAATGGGACATTCAGCTTATATGTGAGGGGAAAGGGCATTCCAGGAAAAAGAGGGGACAGATTGGGAAAGACAAGCAACATTGGCACAAAAGAGTCAAAGAACGCCAATTCAGAAGGCGAGTGTGAAAGTAAAATCTGCTTCCATGCCTGCTACAGCATATATTACACAACTGGCACTTACTTGGCAAATCATCTACTCAGACACTGAACTTGGCTGCACCACAGGGATAACCTCTATGTGAGGAAGGACTGTTCCTCAACAATATCTCTAGAATGTTTGGCACCAAAGTACTTTTTTTTTTTTTTTTTTTTTTTTTTTTTTTTTTTTAAGAAAGTAAGTATTTCTTTCACTCCATATTTCACTTTAAAACAAGCATTTTCTTTTGGCTGCAAAGGAGACATCCTGTCAGTGACTTTTGATATATTCTTCATATGGTGTTTCAGATTACTTTATATTGTGGACAAATGCCATTGCACAACCATCCCATTTTGTATATGTTCCCATGTTAGAGAGCAATGGGTGTATTCAGAGACTTGCTCAGTTTAAATGATCTCCTTGTTAATTATTTGAGGAATTATGACAGAGTGCCTTGGGCTGCAATGCCTGATAGAAAGTCTACAGATGAAAAAATGAAAAGCGCTCAGAATAGTGTTGAAACTGAAACGTGCTTTTTTCCACTGACATACAATCCTCTGCACATTAGTGAAATAAAGATTTGGGGCATTAATAAGAGGAATAGTCTTTTTTATTTTTAGCAAAGTAAATCTATTCACTTTAATGGTTTGCTGCAGGTTATGTACTTAAATTACATAGTTATGTAGAAAATCAGTGCCCAATTATACAAATATGGAATGAATGCTATCAATTTGTGCCAGAAAAGTTAGGAACATGTTCAAAACATCACAGATTATAGCTTTTGGATAGTTGCTTTAAAGAGGGATGGGATCATATGACTCCTAGAATTAGATAGTGTATTTCTAGGCATACTCCAAATGTGAAAAATCAGTCTTCTGGATAAGAACCTAAGACTTTCAAAGAAAGCAGGGGTTAATCTTTAATGTGGCTGGAATTATGATTGCTAGAAAGAAACAAATATGTTAGTCTTCCAATTTGCAAAGAAAAATGAAAGTGAACAGAGGTGAAGATGTTTATTACAATGCAGATGAAATTAATTCCTACAGGCCTGATTTTGATTTACATTTAGTCTCTAAGGAATAACTGAAACCTTTCAGTGAAGTTAAAAAATAGGATGTCTTCTTGCTGTGCAAACAAATTCAGTCTTTGAATCAGGAGAATGAAAGTCATGTAGAAATACGTAGACATTGTAAGCGTTTTACACTCTATTCAGTACCTCCCACAGAAAGCCTGCTCAGGTGGAACATGAACATTACTTTTAAATAATGTAGGTGTAAATGCTATAGTGAGCTTTGGAGGATATAATCATTCTGATAATTATTCTTGCTAGGAAATATTGCAGCAGTGAACTCGTAGATCTTTATAGGTAAACATTTTAAGAAGATTTCTAAATAGTGTTTTCCCATATGCATCCCCATACTTAGCAGTAGATGGTATAAAATGGCACCACATGTTGATCTCTCTCTTTTTCTCTTTCAATTCCACTGTCACTCATTTTGATGAACAGAGGGTCACAGCCAAAATGACACACACATGATTGATGCCTGAGGCCCAGATGAGGAAACAATACTCATTTGAGGTCTGAACTTGACCATTTTAATGATGGTGGAAAGAGATAGGAACTATGCCTGATCAGATGAGATAAGCAGCTGGATTTCACTCCCTTCCTTACCTGTAATGGACAGACATTTGGTCTTGACAGGACCTTTGCCTTGTCTCTTCCTGTGTCTGAGGCTACAATATGTTCTGTGTTGGATGCTGGCACTCCCAGAGTGCTTATGCTAACCCTGAATGTTCATCACAACTATACTGGGTACAGATATCCTGGAGGATTTCACACAATTTGATTCCATTATCTTCAAAAAGAACATCTCACCTCAGAAGACCATAAATCATTTAGGTGAAAGTATCTTTTAGAAGATGAGCAATGCCTTAGAGAAAATGGGCCAAAAGACCAAAATGAAGGAAATCTTAAGCTCCTGAGATTGCTAGGTGATGATTTTCTTTGTAGTTGTTGGCGAAGTTTTTAGCACCTCCTCAATTTGTCTGCCTTGGAACTGAGATCCCAGGGAGATACAAGATCTCATTTAAATGATCTGTTCTTCCACTGCCATATAATGCCATGGATCAATAGCAGAGAATTGCAAATTCTCCTTTCCTGTCCAGCATATAGTAATATACAAGCACATATACATATATACATATATACATACATACATACATATATATATATATATATATATATATACATACACACACACACACATATACATATACATATATATCATATCATATACATCATATACAAGCATATACAAGCCCTGCTTGTATCGCCCATCTAGGGGTGTCTGCTCCTGTGTGCTGCACAAACACTACTTGCTGGTTAAATCAAAGAGCTTTCTCTCTCATACCTATATTGCTGTGGCTTATATCTTGCACAAAGGTCTTAAAGTAGAAGATTTCTCTCCTTTACTCAAAAAAAAAAAAATCACACTGAACTTTTAGGTTATAACTGAATGGCAGCTTCACAGTCTAACAGTCACAGCAAACAAAACACTATCACATGAAATTCAGCGAAGATTTTTATTAAGAGACATCAGCAAACAACTGTAGATCTGTGAATACCAGGGTTATTTAAAGTTCTTGGACTCCTTCACTTGTAGTCATTTCTGTGTCTTACCACTGTGCTATCTGAGTGGCTCAGAAAACTCCCATGAACAAAGCAATGAGTGATCCCAGTTGTGGGGGAAAGAATAAGAGAAGGCTGAGAGAAGTGGCAGTCATGCAGAGCATTTGCAGAACAGCCAAGATCACAATCCATGCTTCCTCCCCTTTATGAGTTTCCCATCCTTCCTTCCTTTTACTAGACTGTTGGCCAAATAAATATGTGCCTTCTATGCAAAGGTCTTTCTCCTGGTTTTATCATCATGATCAAGCTAATTGGGAGCAGGAGGGTAAATGAGGCATAGCTGATGTACATGGCATGATGCCCAGCTGACGCTACTATTAAGCTGATGCCGGAAAAGTTAGGAAACCATAGCCTGGCATTGAATAATAGGCCTATTGCAACTCAAGTGTGGGGCAGAGAGATTTTCCTGCAGCTGGCACCATGTCTGCAAGTGGTGTACAAGAGAAAGAAATGAATGACTTGGGTCTTTATCTTTTCTAAGTTCAAATCATCACAGTTCATCAGGCAGCCATGAGTCTGACTGATGACTCCATGTAGAAAGAAACAATCATTTCCCTTAAGAATGACAGATGAAGAATGAATTGCAATTATAATCTCCCATTTCATAGGTTATGTTGGCAATTTAATGGACTGTACTTATTAACTGATTTAAGATCTAGTTCTCTGTTTTTATATCTGATGTGAATACCTATAAATTAAATACTGCTTGTGATGAAGGGTAACAGTTACCAGCTGACATCGTAAGCAAAGTACACTGGAGGCAAACTAAACTTTCATTTCAGAATGATTTTGTTCCATCAAAACAAGGTACTGGCATCTTGCTCAGCACTTTTTCCATTAAAAGCCCATTTGCCCTAAGGGGAGCATCTGTTAAGACTGCTGCTGCCACATGGAAGCCTTTTCCCATATGTACTACATACAAAATGAAAAGGGGACATAAATTTTTTCAACACAAATGAAATGTGTTTTTTAAGCAAAAGAGAAAACAGCTATGTAAAAGTCGAACTCTGCTGGTAAATTTGGGTGAAACCTGCCTTTATGCCCATCTCTAGAGTGGTTTTCCAAATATGCTGATCTGCTTTGAGTACCTGACTTAGGAAGGTTAAGGTTGAGTTTCTTGGATTAGATACTCAAATCACCAAAGATTTTTATGAAGTTTTAGAGCTATTACTGCGTATGTTACTGCTTGGTTGGAGATGATGACTTACATGAAGGTTGTGGGTAATTAGAGGCTTTATAGAGTGGTAACCATTAAAAAACAATTATTTACTATTGAGTAGCATATTATGATGCGACTAATTAAGCAGAGGAACAACTTATTCCATGTTTCAATGGATTTGCCTTTGATGGGAATTTTCTTGAAGATAAGATGCTTTTTTAAAAGGTTTGGGAATATTCAGTTAGAAAATCATACCAAAAATTCTCCTTTTGTAAGGAGTTGTGTTTTAATTACCATAATGTTTCCTTTTGTTTTCCTTCTATGGTGCTAGAAATGTTTTTTTTTTTTTTTTTTTTTTTTTGCACTTATTAAAGAAGCTATTGCAATGTTTATTTGGGTCAAGCAACTATATGGCAAAATGCTGTTCATTAATATTTGATCTGCATGTATCTCCCTTTCCTCCTCACCACAAGTAGGTACAGCCAGGAGGGACTGAAGAGTGGTGGTTGAGAACTGACTCAAGGCTCATTTGCTCCTCTGCTGGTTGTGGGACACACCTAAACCACCTCCTAATTGCAGATCTGTATACAGGAAACTTTCAGACTAAGTACAGAAATGGTTTCACAAGGTTGTTTTTCTGTCATAAGAACACAGTAGACATCTTAAGAAGGATGGAAGGGCAGAGTACAGAAACATGGCCAAGAGAGATGAGAAGTTCTTGTGGAAACTACTCCTATGACCCTGCAGCACTCCACTGCAGGGTCTAGCAGGAATGATTAACCCATGTTCAGAACTCCAGGAAGAATTATAGCTGCATGGGCCCTCCCAACATCATAATAATTTTCTATTCCAGGGCTTTTATAAGGGTTTGCTATTCCTCAGTCCCTTCCAGCAGCTGCTGCTGCTGTTGTGAATTTGCAGCTGCTGTTTCTGTGTGGGCTTTTTTGCCATATGGCACCATAATTTTCACTTACTTACCACAGCTCTGCTCAATCTTCTAATAACCACAGTGTTATTGAATAGTACATCACTTTGTTTTTTGAAGAGGATGTTATGTGTTTTGGCTGTTAATGATGAATGCAATGGTTTTATTCTACAGACCTGAAGGCTTAATTAAACCGATGCAAGATTTTTTTTTAATCAGTCATCACTCATTTTCTGCAGTAGGTGGGAAATATTCCTCTTTACACCTATCCTTACCTGGACTGCAAAGCTCTTATCAGCGGGCAAAAAGATGTCACCAAACATGCAATCTTTGAAAAGTGCAGTTTTCAATAAAGCATATGCTAGAGAAATATCAGAGATGGTTTGATTAACTGGGCTGGGAATGTTCATCCAATATGAAGTGCTATGAAATCAAACAGTCTGGAGATCAGCCAGGTTCATCTTTCAGTCTCTCTGTTTTTCTGTTTAAAACCTGCGATGTTAGGGTGTTGTGGGCAGGTGGATGTGTTGGTCTGTCTCTGGGCTTTCAAGCTTTTCTCTAGTACCACAGCACCTGGAGTAGAAGTCACCCAGAGACGAGAATGAAAAAAAGAGGAATTTGATGTTTTTTTCCTCTCATTATTCTACCTTTTTTGCTATTGTTCCTTACTCTTTGCTGCATGTACAAAAATAGCAATGAGCTTTGACAATCTCTTATTTCTCCTGCCAGTACCCTCCATTAGCAACACAACTGGATCAGACACATGGGTGCAGGCTTTTGGATATCAATGGAAAGTAATATTTTTCTCAACCTCTTGTAGTTGTGTTCTTTTCTAGAACAAGAGAGAATTTACGATGTAGATATGATGATATTAATTGGAAAAATATAGCCTGTTATTAGACTAGAGAATTTCTTGTGGTCATTTAATCCTGTACTGTAAACTATTCACCAGGCAGTAAAAACACTGCTAAGCAGAGTGCAACCTGTCTGAAGGGCATGTGATTGAACGGTTAAACTTTTATTTCCAGCGCTGCAAGTTGTCAGCTGATAGCATCTTTGCTTTCTGCTTTGTTGCAATGTGAAGTGCCCCATACAGAAAATGAGGATGGCATATGAATAATAAATATTGCAGAGTAACAGCTGGAGTTTCTCAGGGTGCCAGTATTCCTCTCTGTAAAATGTTTCCCTGTATAATTTACTAGGTGTCTCTGATTAAAGTGGGGACAGTATATACAATTACACCTAACAAAGCAATACCTTTGAACAAAAAGAGTCACTGTGTTGCTTGGAAACTGGTAGTCTGTCTAAATGTATGCACCTGCAATTGCAGGCCCGTGTTAATTTGTCCTGCTTTTGGGCAGGAGCAGACATTGAATTCAATCCAAGAGCAAGACACTTGTTTGTCATCAGGAGGAACCCTGCAGTGGCAGGGAGGGTGTCCTTACTCCACAGAGAACATGGACAGAGTTCCATGTTCTGTCAGTACTGGACAGAGTAAATGGCATTTTACTGCACTCCATGAGGCTGCAGTGTGGGGATAAATTCCAAAATCTCTATATATACGAGCCAAGGATAGCCATACATGCTCCCAGTCCATTCTGGATTAAATATGGCTGTTGTGGTGCGACTCTGGATTCTGTTCCTTTCAACGTGAACCTAGTGGCAAATTCAGCTACTGAGCATGAGGCAAGGTTTCAGCTTGAGGATAAATTCTGTGTATATATTCATATGTTTGTTTCTTTGATTCACTGCTGGAGGAGAATTATGGACTTTTTCCTACTATATAATATCACAATTAGTTGTGAGAGCCATCGAGCCTGTTATAAAGGATATTTCCTGCCATTGTATTTGCTGAAAAATTTTCATGTTTCCAAGAATAAGAATGTACATCCAATTATTCTTAAAGTGGCAATTATCTCCATGTGGATTTAATTAGAAAATTACTAAGGAGAAGGTAGGGTACTTTCTTTTTATAAACACAAGTTACAAACATAAATCTTGCTGTCTTGGTGGCCTTTAAAATGATAATAATAATAACAACAATAAAAACTTGTTCTCAAAAGGCCAGGAAAGCATTTGATGTAAATAGATTCAGCTCCATGGAAGCACATGGATTTTTGCCAATTGATACCAATTTAGAATCTGTCCTGACCTTTCATGCGGGGATATAAAGTAGCCTTATGGCAACTGCAAATTTTGAAAATGACAGAGCTCTTTTAAGACACATTTTATAGAATAATTGACCCTTAAAAAGAAGAAGATTTGATAAAAGAAAGTCTACAATAAGTGTGTGGTTTGTTTTTGTTTTTGTTGTTGTTTTTTTTTTTTATTTGGGATGGGGGGGTAACACAGTGAATCATATTTTCTTGAAGAACATGACTATTACTCCAGGTTCTATTGAATTCAACCTCAGTATGTGAGAAAATTCAATTGATTTTGATGGACTTGTTCACAATTCAAGGGGATTATTTAATGACACTTAAGTTGTTAGAATTGGATGTTGTCATAAATAGAAATAAAATTTTATTTGTGAAAGACAGATGAAATGGTAACATGTTTACAGCTTAGTTAGCTACCTAGCCCCTTAAACACAAATCTTCCTAGACATGTCATTGAAGGAAAGCTTGTAAAAACCTTCTTGACACTCACCTACCCTCATGCTGAGGTGACAGGTAACCGTTTCCCACCACGAAACTCAACCAGCAGTCATGTCCTCTGCATCATACACTGCCATTTATTCTTGGAAACAGAAAATCCTGAATCCAAGTCTTCTTTATCTGAGGAAGATTTGATTTTATTCAGACCCTACTGCAGGGTGACCAGCCCTCCAGGGCTATGGTGTCCTGAATACCAGTGTACTTTGCTCCCTTGAAGCTGCATGATGCAAAAGGCTGTGCAGTGTGCAGAAGGCAGGCAGAAATTATGTTCTCTGGGTAGAAGGACAGAACCCTCCTCCTTTCAGGTGTTCCTCTTCTGCTCCCTTCTACTGTGGGCAGATGCCCAAAGTGAAAATGCATCTATGTCTGAATTGCAAGCCTCAATTGGATTCACTGTCCATTAAAAAGGGCAATGGGATACACTCAGTATCCAAATAATATATTAGCCCTCCTATGGAAGTATTTGAGAGGAGCTGTGCATGGCAAAGAGCTTCACATTGTTCCTCTGTGTCTTGTCATCACATAGCAATACAAGTGGATTTCAGATCTCCTCCCACCTACTTTGTTTTTCTTTCTTGTGGTGAAAATACCTTCACTCTCTCACTTACTACTTCTGCCTCAGCCTTTACCAGGGAATTTCTGCCCACACCTTCTCTCCTTCTTGACAGCACATTTCTTGTTTGACCCACTCTACCTAAGCAACTGAGGACAGCAGCCTTCAAGAGCTGCTTTTGTAGCCCTGCCTCTGATACCTCACTGTTACTGGGGTAGCCTTTTAATGTGCTTTACAAAACGATTTGAAAGTCATAGCCAGAGCCACTGGGAAGGTTTTTCCATGGATGTACATGTCCTTGTCTGTTTGTCATCTCTTCCCTTACCAGTGGTCATGCTGAGGCTATGCAGCTGGAGAGGGGTAGTCTTAGTTCGCTGATCATTCTCATGTCACACAGAGTAAGGAGGCAAGAACACCTCTGGTGCAGGTCTAACGGTCCTGGCAAGGACCTGATTCCTGGCAAGACACACAAATTATTAAGGATAGTGTCTGAATCAAATAATGCAATACACAGATTACCTACCTCTTAGTTCGCAGGCTATAAACACAAAACCTGCAAAATTGTTGTTTGATGGGAGGAGCAAAAGAAAAACAATGGGATATATTACAGAAAAAGTCTATTTTAGCAGCAGCTGTGACATGAATTGCAGAATGAGTAATTTCAGAATCAATTAGAATATTCTGTCTTTTAAAGAAATGATGAAACAATAACTGTATGGGGTTTGGATTTAAGAGTCAATTGAAATCTCTGGAATTTTTTCATAGAGATATGCTGGCAATAATACTGGGATCAGGCTAAATATAAAGAAACCAAATAAGGCAAGTTTTTGAGGGGTGTTTAAAGAGGGAGAAATCTTGTTTAGTACTAAGACTACAAGTGATCAACATTATTTGGAGAAACACACATGGGAAATGCACATAAAAGGGCTGCATTACTTTATCACTAGATATGTGTGAACTTATCAGTAGAAAGATAATTCACTACCTTACCTTTTGTAAGTATAACAAGCAATGCTGTACATTAAAAAAAAAATCATGATAGCAAAGCTAAGGTATTGGAGTAGAGCAGTGGGTTTATTACAAACCAAGGAAGATATCATTAAAAAAGTAAAAAGTACAAGGAACAAAGAATTAGTATAGTGCTTCATAGATAAATCAAAGCATTAATTTAACTGGCTCCATCTTAACTCTGCTCCAGAATTAAAAAGTAAAAAAGGAAAAGAATCAGATCTTTGAATTTGTAGACATGAATTTAATTTAATAAAACAGGCTGAATCATGAATTTAATTACACAGCAAGTGCAAGTAAAGTGTTTGTAATGCCATTATAGAAACATGACTGTGATAAACTCATTCACGCTACATTCTGTTTCTAATTCAATTTCCATGCACAAGCCCAAATTGCTGGGTTTTGCTCTGTCACTACAGATATGACAAAACCAGTGTAAAGCAGGACATGTTTTGTTGGTATTTCAATAGTTGGATATTGTAAAGCTATGTCTTCCTTCTAATAAATGCTATATTTACAGTTGAACAAACAAACCCACAATTTTATAGCCAATCTTTCTTTATGTGCATGAATAATATATATTGCACTAAAATAAAATTTGGATCACCATAAAATTGTACATGAAAATTCATACTGAAAATGAAAGATGAATAAACTAGAACAGAATCTTTGACATATAGTAAATTCTATGGAAAAAGAAAATTCAGTCCCTGCCTGAATTGTTTGCTTCTCATCATTATCACAGTTTTAGTACACCATCACTTCACAGACATAATTTTGTTACTAAATATGTTATTAACATCTTAAAATGAGTCAACGTCTTTGTTTTTTGCCTCTGTGCACTATATGAACTGCAATCCCTGTCTCTGCCTATCTTGGATTTTTGTTACAGAGTGGTGAAATATCTATGCTGTAATGAGCTGATTAGTTTTAAAATGACAGTTTAGGGATAAGTTGTCCAAACGACATAAAATTTTCATAGAATATCCTTTTTTTCTTTTTGCCAAAAAGTAACACTTTCAAGCCCCTCCCTTTTTTTTTTTTTTTTTTTTTTTTTCTTTTTTTTTCTTTTTTCTTTCCCCTTCATATCAAACCTGGATGTAGGGGTCAACAGTTGAATCTACAACCATGCAACTTCCTGCTGGGAGGGGAAAAGCTGTGCATACCATGAGCTTATTTTTATCCGCTGTTTTTATGTAAAATAAGTGTGGAGAAAAAGGACAGTAGATTACCTAGGCACACATGGAAAACAGCTGATATTGGTGAGCCCTTTCCTTGAGATGAGCTGTCTGATGGTATGTTGGTCATACCATCACAGGATCCCATCCAGAGTCTTGATGTTGGAGAGTTTGGTAAAAGAACTTAATGGCTTTGTTTTGATTTGTGTTCTACAAGATTTACAGTTGACTAAATAGAAGTCCTGATTCTTTGGCAAGGATGTGTGCACTGTTGAGGTATAAGTCTCTGGTGCTGTACATCCTTTTGATGCCAATATAAAGCTCTGACACAACAGTAGCAGCAGGAGTGTTACGCCAAGTAATCTATACTGTGATTTGCAAGAAGAAAAAACACATTTAAAATGTTTCCTTAGGACTTGAACTTGTCAGGATCGTAGCCCAAACAATGTAGTAACTTACCCAGTGGGAGAGCAATGCATGGCCAAGTTCTGCACCAGAAGCAGCCTTTTTTAACAAAAGGAAACATTTGGGCTTTGATTTTTGTTTGACATTTGGCAGTAGAAACTGTTCTGGGCAAGTAAACATGATGGAAATGGTGTATCGAAAGTAATTTTTATCACTTACCCAAGCAGTAAGTAACAAGATCATGACTTGGGACGAATCCTCACCAAAGCTTTCATCAAGGTTAGCCTTTCACTAAGGCAAGAGTAGATGTAGGCCAGAGTTACTATCCCTGGGAAAGGAAGGAAAATGTAAACTGAAGCCCTCTGTGTCTGTTCCATTCCAGAAGAGATCCAAAAAGACAAGAAATATATGAAAAAAATTAAGCATTTATTTTGATTCCTGCAGCCATTTAGTTTCTTCTTGGATAAATTAGGCTTCTGTACATTCACCACCTTAGCATGTCCACTGCTGAGCCATTTATGTATTTTTCAATGCAATCTGTTTGGATTTTTTTGCTTTTTCTCAATACAGAAGAAATTAAAAATGGACAAGAAAGCACTAGATAAAAAGAATTCTTAATATACACCTTATCTCACAGCTCGTACAAAGGAAGTTAAATAAATAGAAGTGAAGTGAATATCTGTTTTTTCTTCAAACGAGAGTTTTAAAAACACCATTTAAGATATTTAAAAAATCAAATACCTAAGGAATTTTTAATAAAACCAAATTTTTGTGTATAATGTGTTGCATTTGCACTTCTTGATTCCATCTTGCTCAAAGTTGAACTTTAGCCAAAGATCTCAGAAATAAATGAATTGATAGACTTTTAATATAAATTTTTAAAAAATCAAAATTCTTTCTTTCAGTTACTTCAGCCTTTTAAAAAGGATGAATGTTCATCATGACCGCTTCAGAATTCACTTTAATACATATTTGATGAGCTTTGAAAGAACTCAGTCTTAGAAATTCTCTTTTATTTAGGCTTTTCTAAATACTGAAGTGGAATCAACCTTGGATTTAAAGGAATATTAGCTCTCTCCTCACATATTCTGTCTAGTCTTGTGAGAGCTGCCCATTGTACCCAAATACAACAGTTTCTTTAGTAGTGCTGAATTTTAGACACTAAAGACAGCCTCTCCTCAATGGGGGTTACTACAAGAGGAAAAAGAAATTTTCAGTGTGTCAGGGAAGGGACAATCTAATCCTCTTTGCTGGTACATCTGCTCTGGCAGTTTTTCTCTACAAATCAAAAAACATCCCATTAATTAAAGTTCCTTTTGCTTTCATTTTATTCAGCTCAAGAAATGTGACCACTATTCAAAAAAAAAAAAAAAAAAAAAAAAAAAAAGGTTTCATCCCACTTTACTCACAAATATTCACCACCACAGAATTGCACACACTCTTCTTTCTTTCTTTCTTTCTTTCTTTCTTTCTTTCTTTCTTTCTTTCTTTTCTTTCTTTCTTTCTTTTTCTTCTTCTTTCTTTCTTTCTTTCTTTCTTTCTTTCTTTCTTTCTTTCTTTCTTTCTTTCTTTCTTTCTTTCTTTCTTTCTTTCTTTCTTTCTTTCTCTTCTTTCTTTCTTTCTTTTCTTTCTTTCTTTCTTCTTTCTTTCTTTCTTTCTTTCTTTCTTCTTTTTCTTTCTTTTTCTTTCTTTCTTTCTTTCTTTCTTTCTTCTTCTTTCTTTTCTTTCTTTCTTTCTTTCTTTCTTTCTTTCTTTCTTTTCTTTCTTTCTTCTTTCTTTTTCTTTCTTCTTCTTTCTTTCTTTCTTTCTTTCTTTCTTTCTTTTTTCTTTCTTTCTTTTTCTTTCTTTCTTTCTTTCTTTCTTTCTTTCTTTCTTTCTTTCTTTCTTCTTTCTTTCTTTCTTTCTTTCTTTCTTTTCTTTCTTTCTTTCTTTCTTTCTTTCTTTCTTCTTTCTTTCTTTTTCTTCCTTTTTCCCTTCCTTTTTTCCTTTCTTCCTTTCCTTCTCCTTTCTCACTTTCTTTCTTTCTCTCTCTATTTCTGTCTTTCATTCTCTCTCTCTCTCTCTCTCTCTCTCTCTTTCATTCTCTCTCCCCCTTTTTCCTTCTTCTTTTTGAGAACCTTTTCATTTGGCAAGGTGCAATACATTCAAAAAGTCTTATAAAACAAAGCTTTCAGTTATTGGTGAGCAACAAACTCATCTTTGTTCGTGCAGCTCTATTAAGGAAAGAAGGCCAATTTTATGCAGGTTTCTATGGTCTGCAGCACAAAGGCTATCTGGCAGCCACACAGCAGACTATGAGATCATCTATTTTAGCAATCGCCAGCTGCAATGAGGAACTGTAAAAATTATAAACTGGCTTATATAGTGCTTTTTTTTTTTTTTTTTTTTTTTTTTTAAATTTATTTATTTTATTTTTTTTATTTTTATTTTTATTTTTTTTTCCCCAAACAGGCAGCACTACAGATTTATGCATTGTTTTGTGGACAGATAACAAGTGCAGCTCAGGGGGTGCCTTCACATCTAGATCTCAGAATCTGGTCTGCATTTTCCCTGTGTGTCTAGGTCTGTTTTCATTGGACACTAATGTCATCTATCTTAAGCAGGAAGTGATGCTCGACTGCTTTATCCCTGGGGTTTTAACTGTTGTCTAAGGAATTCTGGCCCTTTATTTGATGGACTTTTACTGTGCTTTTGCTACCATCCACTATTATTCCGCAGTGGGTGGCCAGCTATTTAACACTTGCCAGTTGCATCATACAGTGCCCATAAAGACCACATACAGTAATTTCACAGCATGAATAAAATGAGAATATTTCAGAATATCTTCTCATAGAAGAGAAAGATGTTTTTAGAAGGAAACTTGAAAGGAATTGGAAGGGCTTTTATACAGAAAGATGAGCTGTCCAAGGCAGGATGCATACCCTGATCTAAAACACAGTGGAAAGACTCTCTTTCAATCCAGCTGGATTTGAAAGGATCTGTGCTGTAGATGGACTTATAAAAATGAAGGGTCTGGGCTGCATTTAGATATGCAGTTTAGTGTGTTTCCTTGTTTATTAGCATAGGTAATAAATACTCAGATACCCAGGAGAACTGAGTGTCTGAGTAAAGAAAGAGACAACCAGAAAATTATTTAATGACAGTTTTGCTGTTGTGCACAGTGCCCACCTTATGAACAGTTGAGCAAGGTACCATAATAAGGTAGACTGGGGAATTGTATTATGTCAGCCCTTGTCCAAGAAAACACTTTGAGCTTGTTTTTATCATACAGTTTCTGCCAGGAGGAGAGTGTTTTGTTGAAGAACGCCTCAGGGTTTCTTCTCCATGTAGTTAAATTAGCACTTCCTTAAATTTGAAGGCTAAGCATACTGTGTTGGAAGTTTTCTCCTGAATTTATCAATGCAATTCTAAACTGACAAAGCCATGAGGTTTAGAAATTGTTTCCCCATATTTTCTGAATGCCACAGCTTTTATTTTTTAAACTAAAAAAACCCTAAAAACCATAAAAGAGGGTGGAAAAAACAGGATGAACATGCTTCCTATTATATGTGGTATATATTAACTTGAAAAGCAAAACCAGTATAAGATGCTCCCTTTCAAGCATGTTTGAGTGAGAACTCTATTACACAAAGAAAAGATTTACAAGTTTTTGTTATCTAGCAGTGGCATTTTAGAAACAATAATATTCTGTAAATAGAGAATAGTGTGTACTTTTCATTAAGGCAGGATATCCAGTTGCAGCCAGTTTGACAGGAAAGCTTGCCATGTTAATGAAAACAAAGTCCAGCACATTCTGAATTAAATAGTGTGGTTCTGCCATCAGTCCAGTCATTCCTCATACATGTCTTTTGGATTACAGCATCCATTCTGAGGTACAGAGCAATAGATACAGAACGAATGAATGCATCATACTTACAGAATCACATTGCAGCAGAGAAATTCTACAAAGCAAAAATGTTACTGCTCTAAAAAGGAGACTGCCTTCTTTCTCTCTATCCAGATGAAAAGCAGGCTTTGCCTTAGGTTATATGCTTGTGATGCCCTAAGCAGTAGAAACACGTTAATTACTTTGTATTATTAGCAGTAGTATATCGTTAGTTTGTATTGAAATTACTGTTTACTAGCCTCAGCCCACAGCAGCAGATGTTGCATAAATGCTTGTGGGAACTCTGTGTGTATTAAGATGGGTTCTCACATTGATTTTAGCATTTCTTCTAAAAGCCAAAAAATAAGCCTTGTTTTGTTCCCAAATATGAAAGAGAATTCATGCCCTCAGCAACACCTTTGAGAGTGGGTGAGAAGTGAGCTATATTTCAAATGAATTATTTAGCCACCCACACGCAGATTTAGATGGATGATTAACCCGTTAGTGTGCCTTTTCTCAGTGCATTCTTCACTATTTGTAGTGGTGAAACACACACATACATGTGCGTGCACACCAAAAAGAGTCACAACTACCTGAAAACTTGGGTAACCTGACATAGGTAGAAGAAATGAAGGAACACAAAGAATCACAGGCTCTCAGTAAACATTCTCTTTGGAACTATATTAAAATACACTCATGTGTAAGAACATTTGGAATAATATTTCAGCTAATTGAAAAATTATAGCTATTTCTTAGGTTAAAGTAAGTTTTCAAGAAAATGCATTCACATGTCTATTCAGTGAGCTACTCTGGGATTGTTTGAAGGAACTTCTGGGTGCATTTCTGTTTAGGCTATGAGTCAAAAACCTCTCATGAGCTGAATTTGTATACTCATAAGCTCTGAGGTCCCATTATTTCATTTGATAATCGTGAATTACTATAACTTAATCTTCTGCCACATATTGATTAGGCCTTCATAACAGACTGCCTGCTACATGGGAAGAAAGAAAATTTTGGCTGTACTTAACCTGCAAAGGAAGAGCCACCTAAGCCTCATATGCAGAGCTTAGCAGGTTAAGTATGGCAGTTATTGCTGCTCACCTGCAATGAAGTAACTATTAGGCTACAATAATCATAAGGCTTCTATTGGATTTATGTTTCTAAGTGCATATGTCATTTTTTGAAAATGGGACTTCAACAGCCTAAGTAATTTAGCACGTCTGAAGATTTTACCTTAAGCAATGATAATTCCTTCCAGCTTTACAGGAATCAATTTATTCTGGGCTTTTACACTGTGCTGAAAGATGCATTTTGCTATTGGATCTATACACTGTGAAGGCCTTATGATAATAATCCCTAATTCTTCTTTGCAGTGTAGTATCTGAGAAAGGAGAAAAAATTCTTCAGATAGAAGGAAGATTTCATTTTCTTAGGAGTTTTTAGGTGGTAAGTTAAATTCCATGGGAAAAGCTAGTTAGGAAAACAGATACATAAATCAGGATGTTGGATGTGTCTAATCCAGTGTCTGGAGCCCAGAGGTCAGTTGAGTTTGCCCTTTTTTCCTGATCTCAGATTCTTTTCAATTTGCAATGAAAAGGTTATATACTCTGTAGCCAGTGGTTCTCTTAATTCTGTTAGAGAGAAAGATACTATTTGAATATTTAGATATTGGTAAATATCATAAATTATGTTCAAATAAATGCAAACTTTGGTTAAGACCAGTAGTTTTAAAGTTCTATACAGCTGCTCTAAGAATGCAGAAATCCATGCCATGAATTTACCCATAAAGGAAAAGGCATCTCCAGGCTGATTTTGTAATTAAGCTTCTGCTGAGGTCTGAAGCAATGTTATGTTAGTATTTAACAATCTATTTTCCCTTAAGTGATAGGAATTATTATATCGTGGTGATGCTTGGAAAGAAAAGGGAATGCAGGTAATGCGTCCAAATTTAAATCTTAATTTATACAAGCAATTAGTTGTCCTTTGTTTTAATAGATGAAACAATCTGTTCATATCTCTGTGTAGCGTAGTACAGCATAATTTGCCATTGCTTATTTAACACCAGATATTCTGTGCTATTTGGAAAAAGTATGTCAAACACAGATGCACAGGAAGTTCAAGCTGCCTGACCAGTGTACTGCAATGCATACTCTTATTTGGTGTTCTTTTAGGGAATAATAGCATCTATCTTTTACCTCACTCAAGTTTTGCATAAATCTTATGGATTTCAGGAAGTCAGTATGTCTCAAATCCTGAAGAGATCACATCTGAAGATCAAACAGAATGGAATTAATATTTCTGTTTGAGTAGAAGAACAGCAAAAATTCTTCCTCTCAGATCTGAGCTTCATTGTAAGTCCAGCCTTTCAGGGGATGCAGGTAGGTTCAATAAAAAGCCCTCACAGGACCTCCATAGATTAAAAGAGCAGGATATTCTCTGTTTCTTGACAGGTATGGCTGTTTCCAACAGTTAAGGGCACAAATATAATCTAATTCTGCTTTTAGGTGACACTGTGAGAGGCTTTTTTAGGCTGTAGGATATGTTTTCATGCTCATACTCCATGAGTCAAAAGTCGTGTTTGGACACCTGGCTTCTTAAAACCAGGATGGTGATTCTTCAGCTGATTTGCCTTAGCTGAGTTTCATGATGCCTTCACAGTAAAACTTCCCCCAACCCACAGTACTGTGTTTTGCAATGGTCACGTTGCAGCTCAATTATTATTTGGCCAAAAATTCCTTGTTCCTTACTGTCAGAAGACAGAGCACATATTCATGGAGCAGCTTAACAGCACTATAAGGGAGTTGGAGGCTTTGATGTGCACTTGAAGAAATAAAATGAAAAAGACCTTTTTAATCCTATTAAGGTCTGTTTTATAGAGTTTTAATCGCTACCTGTTGAGCTAGATGTAAACATTAAAACTTTCATTGCAACGAATACAGTATGGTACTTCTATTTTTATTTTCTCACAGTGAAGACATTACATTAAAGCAGATTACACTTGCCACCTCTCATCTAAAAAAGTAAGTTTATGAAGTGTTCATATGTTACAGTAAGTTAATTGTTCATAATTTATTTCCAAGATCAAAAGAAAATCAAGATACAACTTAGATATTTATAAAAATATAAACATACATATGTATGTTAAAAAAAGGAGAGATCAGTAGATAAAATCAGTCTTTAATCTAGCAGACAAAGGCAATATCTAGAAGTTAAATCAGATAATTAGGTAGAGGGTATATATTTTTTGCTTTTTTAAGTGCTAGCTGAAACAAAACTTCTAGGAAAACAATTCCTGACTCAAACTTCGAGCCCTGTTGGTATGCTTGAGACAGATTTCTTCATTATAGTGATATTAGTGATCTGTTGTCTCTCTTGGTTCTAGAGCAAGCGATTCTATATTATCCATGATACTCTATATTACTTTGCCTATCCCTAACTTTCTCACTTCAATCAACAGGTGGAATATCAGCTATCTATTAGTTCTCTTTCTATTAGGAGAAAGGATCACTGGATAAAGTTCTGTAGTCTGTGCAGGACAATGGGTTATATGCCTTATATATTTCAGGTTTCATGACATCTGAATGATAAAAGTTACAGTTCATCCTGTGTGACTTCAGACATCTGTGCTGTTGTGCCTATGTTGAAACTAACTGTCCATGGCTCCCCTTACGCCAAGTAGCAATTTTCAGGATGCAAGTCATCATTCCATAATGAGAATGTAAGCAAAAATGAATTAAAAAAACCATAAATGCGAAACACAATGAGGTGAATTTCAGAGAAGTAAATGCGGTCACTGGGAAATTCTGACATTTGATGATTTTCAATTGCAATTTGTGGCAAAATTACTAACGAAATGTCAGAATTTCTTTGATCCTGAGGAATTTGGCATTCAGAAATATACAATTTTAAAATTCATTGTCATAGGACCTGGCAGCTGTTCCACTGAAGAGAGGGGCCTCTCATTGTCTTCTGTGGACTTAGGAATGCATCTTAGCATCTGATTTTTGAAACACTTTGCACACACAGCTGCCATCAACTTAAGTCAGATCTAACATGCACCTCTGAAATACAGTTTGTATATTGGGATGCAGTTATCTCACTGACAGAGGGTCTGATAAATGAATGAATAGGGTGTATTGGTCCTTCACCTACACCTCACACCACTAAATAAGAAATACCTGCTACACATCTGGATCATCACTAAAACAGCAGTTTCTGATTCAATCTTCCTACCCTGATGAGACTTCAAAAATTAGTTGTGGTCAGTATTATTCACCATTTATGATAGAAAATCCTTCTGTGTTTTATATCAAATAACATGTAAACTAGATTTGAAAAGGTGAAGAAATGAAAATGTTTTGATATTTTTGTGTATGTGTGCATACTGACTTTAAATGGAGATGAGTCATAAACTCAACATGCTGTAACATCCATAGAAACACAGTCACATGGAGACATCAGTATGATTGCTGCAGTAGGGTAAGACTCAAGGCAGTCTTGAATAAAATACTGAAGTGTTAGTTTACTTAATTCGTAAAATTCATTACCCAGCTGGTTGCAAATATTGTGGAAATAAAATTTCTGAATTTGATTAGAGAATATGTAGTTCCTTAAGCTGAAGAACTATTAGATCTTTTAGAACAGAGTACTTGCCATTCCAGTGTAAAGGTGAAAATCCAGACAGGAAGCGGAGCACCTGGATATCTTGTGAAATTTTAATGGGAATACTGGGAGCCTTGAAGGAAGCCAGCTGTATCCTGGGCTGCTACAAAAGCAGCACGGTCAGCAGGTCAAGGGGGGGCATTCTGCCCCTCTGAAAAGAGAGGGCTTAGGGGTGACCTAATTGTGATCTTCCAGTAGGAAAGATCTTCACCCTACAAGAGAGATGCAAAGGCTTCTTACAAGAGCATATAGAGACAGGACTATATGTCAGGGGGAGCATGTCTTCAAATTGAAAGAGGGTAGGTTTAGATTATACATTAGGGAAAAAAAAAGCCTTTATTGTGAAAATGCTGAGACACTAAAACAGGTTACCTAGTGAAGTTATAGATGCCATATTCCTGGAAGTGCTCAAGGCCAGGGTGGATGGAGCTCTTGTTGCCACATGAATTGTTTGCATCTGGTGAATTAATATAACACTTACACTTCATAAATCACTAACCTATGGATCTGCACAATGCTTATTCTGTAGGATGATAAGCAAGAAGAAGAACTGGAGAGTATCCAGCCCAGTTATGCCTGCTTTTTACCAGTTGACCAGACAGTCAAATATGACTTCAGGGTACTGACCACCAACCCAACTGCCAACCCAAGATCTCTGGGACAGAAGAATGCATAAGCATAGGGAGGGGAACATATATTAATGATCTTTGAGAAAATTATTATCATATTGATGTTTATTCCAGGAAAATTAATTAATATGTATGTAAAATAGAGTATATAAACACAAGCTCTTTCTGTACTCAGGATGAATGATATTTCAGAGGAGATATCCCCTTGGGAACCTGGTAGAATAAAGAATGCCTACTTCTTAATGCTGCATTGGTGTTAAGGAATTTTATTTTTGCCCATTTTTGATAACGCTCTGGGTGACTTGATCTACTGAAACATGTCCTTGTACAAGGCAAGGGAGTTGGAAGAAGAAAATCTTTGAGGTCCCTTCCAACCATTCTATGATGCTACGATTCCAAGATGCAGGAGGGGAGTGCAGGGAGGAAGAAATATTTTCTGAAGATCATGCTGAGTACTGGTGATCATGAAGCTATGTCTCATTTCATTCACTGTTTGTGTAGCCTGAAATCCAAATTTACTTGGATATTTGCTCTGAAAAGGAAGTGAGAATTATTTGTTCCAGGGAACTGAAATAGGAAAACTGACCAAGCCATGTATGCTGAGAGCAAGGTTAGCAAGGCCTGTCAGAAGAACAAAGGGAAGCTAGTGAAAGCTGGATGGTTGAGAGCCATGCTGCTGATTGGAAAAGAGGGAGGTTTATTTCAATGTCTTATAGTGACTCTTAGAGCATGCCCTTATTATGAGCTCTGTAAACCTTAACCAAATGACTTTCAGCTTCTGTTTGCTGTAACTGGAAATTATTGTCCAGGACATGAATCCACCTACCTTGCATGCTTCCTTCAAAGGCTGAAAAAATACAGTCATCTGAACAGACTGCCCAAAACCCAAAAATGTCAGGTCTGGTGCTAAGCAGTATCAACAAATCCACAATTGACTTGAATTGAAGGACATTTAAGATGTCATGCTTCATCTTGCAAATTACTACTACTCTCTATTGTGTTGTCATAAACATGATATTTCTTTTCTCCCATCCTAAGTGGTTAGAAGTTCCTGAGAAGAAACCATCTGGTAGTCCATCTACAGCTGGCAAAGGGATAGAAGTACAGCTCAGTAAAGAGGTGCACTCACATGCATTCATGCAGTTGCAATTTGGAATTTTAAGATCTTAGAAACAAAGAACAAAAGTACTCTTAAAAGTTTTAAATAAACTATCTAGTTTTTAAATAAACTCCTAAATACAGAAGAGCATGAAATGTTATTTAGTCCAGTCTTGAAATTAAAACAGTGTTGAGGTCAATTTTCCATCCAGCAGTTTGGGGTAAATGTCTCTCCTGACTTTCTTCCAAACTTGTAAGGTACCATGTATTTAGTAAGGTAACCATCCTTATTTTGCTACTTTTGGGCAGAAAACATGTTCCTAAATTTTCAAACTGCACAGACAAATTTTGATTTTCAGGTCAAGTAAGACAAGGTTTTGTAACTTTTTGATGAAGAGTAATAGATTAGCAAACATAAGTTGAATTGCAATTCAAGAAGTAACAAAGGGATAAGGTGATTTCACTCCATATTCCAGTTATGGATTGCTCAGCAGTGTCAATGGTAAACTTATCTTTGCTTTTCTATACTTTTCCTTGGAAAGATTTTTGTACATTATTCTGTAGTTTATCTTTTCCTGTCTTTTCCTTAATTCTTAAATACTGTTAAGACTTTTGAACACATTTTATAGTCTGTTCCAAGAATGGTCTGGTTTTTTCCACTTTATTTCTTTCTCTTTTGCTGGTTCACAGCTAGAGAACTCTCTTTTCCTCTGCACTCCCTAGGCACCACAGGTTGAATTGTCTAAGAGGAGAGTGACTATGCAATTGCTTATATAAAAACAATTAAAGGCAATTAAATAAGGCTGCTGAATACAAATGAAATATTTGAGAGCCCACAGTATCAGTATGTCTTTAAGTGAAGGGAGACAACTGCAGGTTCTAAGTCTTGAACCTCAGGTGTTCCCAAAAATTATATCTGTGAGACATGAGTTTCTGCACCCTAAGTCAGGTAAAGGTCTCACCTTGTCTCAGTATCTGGACCCAAGTAGGAGAAATCAAACATGTATGGCTGTGACTATTTGTTAATACAGCTGTGAAAATGTTTTTTCAGTAAAATCCTGTTGACTCACCTATTTTCATTAGCTGCAACTTGTATTTGAGACAGCTGTAGAGATCATATTGACCAAGCTGTTTCAGCAGCAACAGAGATGTTCAAATTTAAAAAGTTAGAGCTATAAAGATCTTTTAAAGTCAATATCGATCAATTCTGGGTTCCTTGCATATAGCTTGCTTTTTAGAAAGGTGGAAACTCAGGTAATCCCTTGAGGACTAAAGCCATTATATTTTCAAATAAATAAAACCATTCTTTTGGGCATATAAAGCTATTTTTCCTCAGGAAGCCGTTTCTTCTACAAAATTCCTTAACTCTGTAAGCTGCGTGGAATTACTTAAATTTTAAAAGCAATTATTTATTTTGTTACTCTCAGTGAAAAAAAGGAAAAGTCCTAAATTGTCATTGGAAAGAATTAAATAAATATTTTTATTCCCCCAGTAAAAGTGAGTTTTGCTTATTTAAATATATCAGACTTTCATGAGAACTATGTGGCTTCACTGTAGTTTATAATCTTGGTAATTCTTTTTCTCCATAGTGAGTACTTTACCTTCTATGTCTTTCCTATGGCTGTGGGAATGCAAGAGGGAAAACAAAATGCATAACAAGTTCTGGCTTGATTTAGAAGAGACTCTGTATCTGTCTGCCCTTCTTCTCCCTGAGAACAGATGTGTTAACTCTGCAGGGAGAGATCGTGACTGATTTGGATACTAGAAAAAGACTGAAAATCCATTGGGAAAATCATATGAGACTCTGAGGAGTTTCAGAATAGTAATAAGAGTAGTTATGAAGGAAATAAATTCTTTAAATTTCTTTTAATCTTCTTTTTAATTGCTCCATTTGCACACCAGTGCCTCAACATTTATACTTCAGGGAAATTTTTGGACAGAAAAAGATATTTTTCATGAGAAGGGATTTAGGTGCATATCTATGTTTCAAATGAGCTTAGTAAAAAGATCTCCTGTGGTGCTAATGATATCTGGAAGGGTTTGCTCTTTGGTCTTCATAATTGGAGTCTGAGATAACATCTAAGTACTTTGTTCTGAGTGCTTCCATTTAACTGATTTTCCAATCCCATTTTCTAAAATTACTGAGAATACAGGAATGGGTTGATCTTTCTGAGATTAAATTTATTTTCTTTTCAAGTCATATTGAGACACTCAGAGAAAAGACCTGAAGGAAGCATCATCTCTTCCATTATTTCTGTCCAAATAACACAGGACTTTTATGCCTTCTTAGTAAAACTAATTATTCAAGGAGTTTGTTTATTTTGTATCATATGGATTTTTTAGTGGAAAGCCACAGTCGCACAACTTTAAAAATCCATCCAGTTTTAGAAAGAATAATTCTTCATGATTCATCTAAATGATTGTAGCTGAATTTCAGTAGACTTCAGAGAACCTTAATATTACTTTCCCTCATAAAACTTCACCATGCTTGATCTGAATTTCCACTTTTTAAGTCGTTCTGAGAAATAAAATGGGATAAAGAGCCAAACATTTCAGATTTCTTTAAAAATTAAAAACTTGAATCAATCTCCTTGTGATGTTTCATATTCACGCAGGGAAAATAATCTGTGTGGATAAGATTAAGCTGCTAATTCCTATGCCATGTCTACTAATAAAACCAAATAATTTTTTTTTAACTTTATGATAGAATACATATTAATATTTAGTATAGAATAAAATTGAAATGATGACATGAAAATGCATTTTTTGCCTTTGATCAAAAAGAAATATATTTCAGATCTATTGAAGTCAGCATTAGATAATTTTGGAGTTGCATTGAAAGTAGAGGAAAAAAATTAAACATTTCTACTACACTGCGATTAGCTTTGATCAGAACTACGTTGTTGTTCTTATTGAGGTTGATTGGTTGTATCTTTTACTTGCAAGAGGAGAAGAGAGTGATTATGCCAGAAAGACATGTGCCAAGAACATATGTGAAGCATTTTACGTAAGCTGAAATCAGCAGTTTTTGGAAAGAATATTGTTTGCTGTATACTCAACTTTGAGCCCTCAGAAGCCACAACAAAACCATTTCTAACTGAGGTGGGGTGATAATTATGACCATTATGTCAATTAAGAAAAGCATGAGGCAAAATTTTAAAACTGCCCTGAACAGGTGTGCTTCAAGTGAACCAAACAGATCTCCAAACTTTAAAACAGCAAAGTTAAACCTAATTAATTGCAACCACAAATAGCTATTAAAATTACGCATAGCTTGCATCTGAGTCAGGCTGATCCCTGGATATGGCATTGGAAAGATGTCTTACCTACAGGTAGAATTACCTGGGGATGGTTACCTCAAACATAGGCATTTACATTACAGACATCTGAAGTGAGGTGCAGAGGATCCCATCTGTGGGAGATTTTGTATTTATTGCTCTTCTTCCTGTCTCTTGCAGAGGAGCTGGGAAAGCCTTGGTGCCATTCCCAGTCAGTAAGGTGTTTGTCCAGAAACCAGCTGGTTGTCATTGCCATTATTTTACTGCCTCTGGAAGTTTTTTTATACCTTTCCTTAGGTGACTTTAGTAAACATGAAGACAAAACCTTTGAATGTATTATACCTTTATATCATGAGTCAATTTCTCACAAAATTTCTAACACATTTTCAGTTGCTGTTATAGCAACTAATTTCTTCGCAGATTTTCATCATCAACTAAGCTATTTATTCATTTGAAAGATTGAACAGAACCACATTTCTCAGGTTCCAAATGCTTACAAACTCATTTCCACAATGTTGCGAGAATTGAATGTAACAAATAGGAGGGAGAATGCTGGGTAAGGAAGAATAAATCGTACAGCAGAAAGATCTGTTAATTTTTGCTTTTCTCATGTGTCTTATCCAAAAGTAAGTAGCTGTATAAATGCAAACGTGTGTATGCATGGCATATGTTATTTGTACACACACACACACATTTACATATATACTTACATATAAAAATTGTGTCCCACTTCTTGTAGAAGAAAGAGATCTGAAGAACTATACTGGGTTCAGCACAGAAAGGACATAGACCTGATAGAGCAAGTCCAGAGGAAGCCATGAAGATGATTAGAGTGATGGAGCACCTCTCCTATGAGAAAAAGCTGAGAGAGCTGGGATTGTTCAGCCAGGAGAAGAGAAGGTTTTGGAATGAATCTATTGCAGCCTTCCTCTGGGTGAAGTGAGCCTGCAAGAAAGATATGTTGTGATAGGACAAGGGGGAATGTTTTCAAACTTTCAAATGGGTTCCAAATGGGTTCCAAATGGGTTCCAACCCAAACCATTCTATGGTTCTATGAACCATGGTGAAGAAGAAATCTAAATTCAGGGGAAAAAATGGTTACAGTAAAAAACCTGACATTGGAAGGAAACTGATAGCCAAGGCAATATTTAGAGGGGATGAAAAAGATAGTATTGTGTACCTGCTCTTACACAAATACTCAGTCTGTCATACTGTGCTTTTACTCTTCTATGATATGCCTACAAGAAGGATCTGAACTTGTTCTGTCTGATCTGCTCTTTTTATTTGGAGAAACATTTTAACACTCTTCATCTCTGTGTTAATCTTCCCATGGGTCAGTCAGCCAGAGAACAACACAGTGTTCCCCTTGTTTATGGGCTGTACTTTCAGAATAGAATACCAGTAGAAATCCTCAAGTATTCCTTGAGGAGATTTCTTAAGTTCAAACCAGCCAACCAACAGCTGACTCAAACTCAATTACAACAGAAACAAGAAGGTGAATCAGTCCTAGATTGGGCAAGGGGGAAAAGACTGCATCCCCAAGAAAGCCAAACCCAACAGAAAATCATCCCTGACTGGGTTTGAGATGAGGGAGGCCATAGCCCACAGAAGCCAGGTTTGCACAGTCTTCTTCCCCCTCCCCCTCCAAAGAAGGGGGGACGAGGAGAGTTTTGTGTGTGTGGTGTAATCTCTGGTCAGAAGCACTGAACACCCATCCTCCTTTACACAACCCTGCCCAGCTTTGGAACCCCCAACCTCAGGAAATACCCATCCATGGAACATTCACATGAGAGGAAGCTGAAGAGGCATCATAATGCATCAAAGACCTCCTGAAATGCTCCCCATACTCATTCCTGAGGCCTTGCACCAGATGACTGCACAAGATGCAAAGTGATGCAATAGATCCAGAATCTGTTGCAAGAACCAGTGTCAAACCCTCCCCACCCCCTTGGGGTGGTACCTGGATGTTCCCACCTGGCCTGAATGTATATTAATCCGTTGGATTTTATGTTTTCCAGGGGACCCTCACCACCAACAAGACTGGCTGGAGAGGATCATTGGGATACCAGTGGAATCCATGGAATGGTGATATTTTCTTTAATTGGTCTCTGTCATCATCTTTCTGTCCCCCCTCCTCTTTTCAAATTCTTTCTCTTCCTTTCTTTCTCTCTCACTCTCATGTTTACTATTCAATAAAATCCATACTATTGACTTTTACATATAATCTTGTTGTCACCTTAATTTGGTCAGAGATATTTCTAATAATTTTAGAACTGTCTCAATAACACCTATATACCAGGATTACAGTGTGGGAGTGAATGTTCTGTAAAGCCTTCCTGGTGCTGAAAGATTAGTGTGTGGTGTCCCACGACTGTTGTAATGGGATCAGATCATGCAGCAATCCCTTCAGGTGCTGCATTTGCATGTTTCACTCATGCTCCACCACTCCTAATTCATGAGAAGGGAAAACTCTAGAACTGCTGCAAAAAATGAATCAACAGGCATAAACTGGCAATGGCTGATACCAAATTATATAATCACTTAGACTAGGAAAAGATCATGAAGATCACTGGGTCCAAAAGTAGCATCGAGAAAGCAGCTAAAGTCTGATGTTGCTTTAGCTTTGTGTGACCTCTGCTTTGACATTGAAGGTGCTGGGCAGAGAGTGCACACTCCCACCTCCATGCTCCACCTTCAGCAAGACACTCATGTGAATTTAAACTGAGTTACAAGCTTCTTTCCTACTAATATGAACAGAATTTTGTCACACAATTGAATTCAGGTATATGTTTAAGCAGTCTGTTGCTTAGCAATGAACCTGGGCTTCTGCTTATATATTTTGGTCATCAAAGGATACTGTGAGACAGCAGAGAGCACAGCAGCAGCTGTTTTGTACATTTAACAACTTTTTCCCTACTGTTATGCCATGAAAAGGATTTAGGGGCAAGAACAAGGTCTCAAAACAAGAATGATTCTTCTTTCCTATTACATGCAACACTGACCCATGACTTGCAGGAATGTTCCTGTCCTCAATACATCTTTTTCCTCTGAAGCTGATGCTTGTCTTTTAGTATTGTGCAGTTGTCTCTTCTTTATAAGTCATTATCCAGGTCTTCTCCCAGCTCCTTTCTCCTTTACAATTTGCCTGGATCATAGATGTCTTTTTCACTAAAATTTTTTAATTCTTTTATCACCCCTATCTTGTTTTTCCTGGAGCTCATAACTTCTGACTTCTTCAGTGCAGAGGATCTCTGCTGGACCAGAGGAATCCTTACTCAAGATGATGGTTTACATGGTTTCATTTACCCTTGTAATCTTGCCAGCCTTTTCCCTACCACAGTCTATGTGAGTTGGTTTCAGCCCTACATTTTTCAGATTTAAACTCTTTGAGGGAGTAGTGCAGAGGAATTTACTGATAGATGAATTTAAAGGTAACATGAAGAACCACTTGGTTTATGTAAATTTCACTTATAGAATAAGGTCTTTCTGTTTTGGAAAAGGATCTTGCAACTTAATTATACTTTTCTCCTACAAAAATGCCAGTCTGCAACAAGCCACAGATTTTTTATGCTAAAGGTCTTTGCCTTTCTATCTTGCATCTTTGCCTGCAAAAGATGCTTGACATCATATTTAAAGAATTCAAGGTGAATCTCATTAGCTATGTAGAGCTGATTTTTTTGCTAAGATTATTATGTATTAGGGAAAATTTTTGCACTAGAGTTGTAGTCAGAACAGATTAAAAAGACCTCATTTTCCCTGCCCCTCTGATGTCTTTTCAAATGTCACTTCAGAACTCAGAGATATTTTTGTCAGATATAATCTACTATTTCTTTCAAAGTCTTTTCATTCTGCTTCTTCTAATGCTGCTGCCATTTGTGTATGTATTCATTTTATGTGCATTGATTTTCCAGTGAAGACTATCAGACTGATAATCTAGAAGTTGGAGAAATGTATTAAACACTTTGGGAAGATACAATTTTTTGTCCTCATACAATCTCTAGTGAATGTGACTCAGACCTTACTTGCAAGTGTGAGTAAAAGCATCAGTGACAGGTGCCTCTTGGATCTCCTTTCAAAAACTATGAGAGAAAGCTGAATGGATCCTTTGCCTTTGATAGAGCCTCCTTGTGCAGCATCTAGACTGGGACCATTATACATGGACACTACAGAAATTAAAGTGTGGGATAGTTTTGAATGAGTGACTTTGATATAAATTCATGTTTTTATCTCTGTATGAAACTTCAGTTGAATGTTGGTACCCAGGCTTTTGCTCAGTCAGAAGTCTTACAGACAGCTCTTTCTGTTTGCTCTAAACTCATCTGATCCTACTTATTACAACCCTAATGCACAATTTTAGGTTTTGTAGCATTCAGAAATAATGGCTAGATTCTGTCAGCCCAGTTTACTGAAACTAGCAAGTCTTCAGATCTGAGCCTATATGGCTCTAAATTCAAGGTTCAAAGTATTTTCAGTCACAGGGTCTAAATGCTTGGGTTGCCTTACCTGTCAGAGTAAAGCTGTTGTGAAATAATAGGCCATAGATTCATAAGGTCAAGCTAAAACTTTCTGATTGACACTCTAACCTATGTGTTCACAGACAAAACATTGCTAGTTTTTGAATCTTCCAAAAGAGTAATTCAGTGTAGTTTCAACAGCTTTAGAGGCTAGAGTGGTTTTAAACTAACCTATACTTAGGCAGGGACCATTTCTGCTTAGGAAAAGGGTCTTCTATACCTGAACTTAAATAGACAGAAGAGGAATAGGAGCTATCCACAAAGCTGACAAAGCAGATTGCAAGTACTGCCTCATCCCTTTCACAGGAACAGGGATTTCCCAGACTGAATATGATGAGCATCCCTCTGAAGGGGAGAGGAGGCCCAGTTTGCCAAGAGCAACAGCACAGAAAAGAGTCAGCAGCAGGGGACAGGATTTTCCAACAACAGGTTTTAACAAAGGACCCTGGATCTGGCTGTGATTTCAATGTCCTGAAGTGAGGTTCCTCCAGCACACCCTAAAAAACGGGAAATGTTTTCACTCTTGTCTTTAGCTACAATTCATGAGTAACTGGAATAAGGAAAAGTGTAAAGAAACTGAAAGAATATAAAGTCATTTGGACAACTTGTTGAAGCAGTATCCAGTCAAGATCCTTCTTAAAAAGTCCTGGGAACTCTTGATACGAGAGGCAGCCAAGATTGCTAAAGAATTATTCATTTTATATATTGTTTTGCTTCCTGTTTTTTCAGTTTATTCATTTTACCCAAGTGACACCATCAATTTTCCTTAATTGCTGGTACAAACAATTACTGTCTTATTATGTATCTCTTGTTATTTCTTTTTGGTAAAGAGTTAACTACTGGGTGATGGTGGGATGTGAATGGTCCACAAATCCTCAAACTGCAGTTTTGTACTGTGGGAATGCTCAGCAATCTTGGTTCTCCCAGCTACAGGAGCTGCAAGCTTCACCTGGGTCTCCTCTAGCTACATGGCTGGATCTCATCCACGCGATAATTAGTGTGGGGAGAGCTCTAGACAGGCAGGAATAAGCCTCGGATAAAAACAGCTTGTGGCAAAAACATTGATCTAGATTTTGGAGATCAGAAGCACCCTGAGGACTTCTCAGTTTAGGAGTCAGCCATGCTGATTGGAGCTTACAGACTGCCCTCAATCAGTTCTCCTTCAGAGTGTGGTAATGAGAACCTCAACAGGACAGAGAGGATTTTGGAAAAATAGGGAAGTTACTGCACAGTTATAAGAAGGAGAGGAATGCAGGAATAAGCTGCTGAAATTATGTTTAGCTAATCTATTTTTTTTTTTAGTTAACCTAGTTTTCAAGCAGAAATACAAATGTCTTCTCAGGTTCCTTATCATTAAGGACATACACAACTTCTTTGCTGATTCAGGACCCTGTGGCTATAAGAGCTACATTGCTCCACTTATATGAGGGCAGAATTAATTCTAGTAATGTAAAATTCAGGGGAAAAAAAAGTAAAGGCTTTCAAGAATGGAGATTGAGCCTGCATTCAAATTTGAATTTCATATCAGAGGAACTGCTTTAGGTCTACCAAAGTAATGTGTGAACTTTGAGATCAAGTTTCAATTTTTTTAAGTAAAAAATTATTGATCATTCCTTGCAGAAGTCAAATTCTCCTTAATTTATTAAGAGAAAAAACAACCAAACTAAATATTAACAAAAAGGTAGCTACAAAATAATTTTTGGAAATGTAGAAGTTCTTGAACACCAAATATTGTTAATGTTGCTTTTTATGTTAGCAAAAGTTAGCAAAAGAAATGAGCTCAGGTTGATCTTTAATACATTAGGAAGTATTTTTTAGATTCAGTCACCAAACGGAAAAAATCAATTTGCTCATGTCTAATTAGGATTGTCAGAAAAAGCCTTAAAGAAGAGGAGTATGAACTATTTTCCAGAGCTCAGTGTTGTCTTTTTTTTTCTGCTGTATTCCTCACAGGCATTGCTATAGCTCTTTCTGTTACAGTTATTTATGCAGGCTCCAGTGCACCTTTTCCAGTTATTAGCAATACACAGTGTCCAGGCTGTCTCTCCTTGAAGCCCCATTATTAGACACAGAAGGGATCTAGGTAGCTCCTCTGCACTCACAGGCAGGAGGTAATTTTACATGCACGGCTACCTGCTTTCAGTAGGTGTGTGCCTGCTCTGTGGATGATATCCTCTCTGTGAGTGTATATTTCATGAGTAAAACTTAGCTTCTGATGTTTCACTAGCACATTCTTAGCTCACAAGTTCATGACTTAACCTGATGCTGCTGGATTAAAAATATCAGTTTAATATTTTATCAATTACATTGCCAGGGTACTCGAGTTACTGGAGCTGTTTCCTGATGCTAATATTCTTGGACTTTTGCTTAATTAGGACCTTTTTGAAGACCTGTACCTGGAGCACTATTATTTTCAGCTGGCCCTTTTCACTTGTGATGCTTACCATTTCAGGATGGAATTACCATCACTTTGGCCCTGTGTTCTGCACTCGAATCTCTTCTATGTAGCATGGGTTTTCTTTCCACACAGTTGCTTTCTGTTTCTTCTCAATGAAGTTGGGTTGCTTATTTTGGCAGTTCTTAGAATCTCTCAAAGGCTTTACTTAAAAGTACTTTCAATACACTCTGCAGTTTTCTGCAGCCTGGTTTCCACCTTTGTCCCCATCATTTAGAATGGCAATGGTATTTGTTTTACTGCACAGTGTGCACTTTTTCATAGTACCACACAAAATATCAGATAAGCTCTTAAAGAGAATCTCTTTTGATAGTATTGGTGATACCTGGTTAGTGACAATCCCAAAACATTTCACATCATTGCATTTAGAAAATAGAGTTCATGTTTCTATTTTAACACAGACTTAACATGGGACTGAATACAGTGCCTTTGAGTAACCTGCAATGAAATGCACTTCCCTCCTTTACATCTAGTTTCACATTAGAGTGGAATACAAACATTTTTAAGAACATGGGAACAAGAGGAGATATGCACTCCTGTATAAGTCTCTTCCCATATATTCTTATATTTTTCACCTGTTATTTTATTTTCAACCTAAAAAAATAATCCAACAATAGCTATAAAATAACATCAGTGCAATTGTCACCCATTTGGTAGGATAAAATAGAAACTCTCCCCACATTCTGTTTAGCTTTTAACTCTGACAAAATATAGGGTTTTAGACCACAGTCTCCATGAAATCTCCATGAAAATATTTTATCCTGGTTACCAGCTTCTAGGCATTAATGAGCTCCTCCAAAGCCTAGGTCTGGGCTATAAGCAGAGTTTAAAGTAGTTTTTGCCAGTGACTTTCCTGAGGCATGAGCCTGACAGCACAGAGGAAAGCATTATGGACTGAAGTGATAAAAACAACAGCATAGTTGCAATGTCTACTGGAGTGAGCAAACTACTAGATAACTTCCAATACCTTTCAAAATAGGTAGGATAAACCAGTGTTTTACAGCATCTCAGGTCAGAGGATTGAATAAAGAAATGATTTCCTGGAATTTATTAGATTAAAAGAACTGCCTCTCTTCTCAATTCTCATGAAAACACTGTCTATTGCATATTTTACAGCAGTAGCAAGTTTACAGAAAGTGTTTGTAAATATTTTTTTTCAAACACAGTCTCACAAATCAGTACTGTCCAACAGTTTCTCCTGGTTAATGTCGTTTCAGTCCTCTCTCCTGTGCTGGAAGCTGGTACATTTCCCCTTGAAGCCATGGACTGATTTGAAAGGTTCCCCAGGAGTCTGCTGTGAGGGGTCTTTCTTTGTTACCTGATTCTGGAAGAAGGGGTGTTCTCTGTGTCTGCCAGGAACAACTTTTTCAATAGAGTGCTTGGCACTCCCAGGCCCTGGCTGACCCTTCCAGCCTGGCTGAGAGCATTCAGCACCATGTTGGAGTGCACCTCATGGGGGGAGTATTAGACTGATGCTTGCATACTTTACCTCCAGAGACAGAATGTGAGCCAAATTTGTCAGCTTCCCTTGGCCTCAACTGTAGCACTTGAGAAAGATGATGGGGAAAATTAATGAAAGTTTATTTAAGCAAAAGAAAATCTTAAGTTCTTAATAACAGGGTTGGAAACAAAATGTCAAAGGTAAAAACTGGAAAAGTAAAATGTGATTCTAACTCACCTCCAACCAAGTTTTCATGTCTCACATCTCTCCCCACTGACTTCTGGAGAAGAATTTCAAGGTTTGAAAGTCATGCATTGCTGCAGGGTTTTCCTCTCTCCTTACCTCCATCCCTTTATATGCAAACAAGGAATTCATTGCTTCCTTGAGGACATTCTTCAGATTTTTCCATGTGGCTACAACATGTCAGGCCTACAATATACTATATCATTGCAAGAATTAAATGCATTTACATTCTTATACACCAAGCTCATCCTTATCTTTCAATGCCACATTTATATTGGAGCTCTGTCATAAGTACTTTACATTCACTGTTAGTTTGGATTTGGAGCACCCTTTTTCACAAGCTACAAGTAAGTGAGGTTCTTAAGTATGTACTAAATTTTAAGCCCAAGAAGAGTAGTGCTCTCCTGAAGTATTTTATTTTCATAGTGTTAATGTCAAGGTTTCAAGCAAGTCTCTCACACTTATGTACTTGAAACACAGAAGTAGATGTCCTAGCTTGAAAAATCTTACATAAAGTGTCACAGATCATGCTGAGACACAGGGCAGAAGACAGGGAAGTGCACTTGGAGCTCATGTATCGAAAGTCAGTATCTTCACAATCTCTGGTACCTGTCTGCACCTTGTCACCTACAACTTTATGAACCATGAAACAATATCATTATAAAAATATCTGTAAATGCTTTAAAATAGAATTGTTGTCATGGGATCAGTTATTAAGAGTAATTGTACTGCAGTCAGAATAATATTTAAATATAAATACTCCTGTATTACATAGCATTAGGCCAAATCAATAATAAAAGATAAGTGGAATAATGCTCAACATGGATGGATGCCAGAGTACAAAAATTCCCAGTCTTAAAAGAGGCAGCCTCTGTTCTCCTGGGGACAGTATGCCATGAGGGTGACAGCTTTCTGGGGTTGCCATTTCTTTCACTACACAAACTACACTGTGGGAATATTGAAGAAAGTTGGTGACCCCACAGGATATTCAGTGTTATTTAATGTAACCTAGACACATGGGCTTAGCAGGTTATTTAGCATAAATAAGCCTGAAATTCTTAGTGTCTCTAGAGAGCACAATATCTCGTAAAGAAAAACTTTTATTCCCCTTTTATTTACCTCCTATATAAGCAGTCTCACAATTTTGTCAAAATACATACATTTAAAATTTTGAATCTTTAAAATTACAAAATAAAGTCAAGGCTCTGTTTTACAGTCAGTCATATCCCAGAGTGCTGGCTGGACATCTGCTGCCGTGTACTGCAGAGAGCACAAGTCTGGAAAATGGCATTTCCAGCAGTTCTTGGGGGAGGCTTTGCTATATTGGGGTCAAACAGTTTTTTTCTGATTTCATGCAGATTATGTGTACTGGGGCACACCATGGTTCTAGTAATTACCAATTAGTTTTTGTTTAAATGACAAACATCTATGTGTATGCATATATTGTATTGTCAAAGTGAGAATCCAGAAGCAGATGACTTCTACCTGAATTTCTACCTTTAGGGAGTCACATTCCTCCACCTATGTGTAAGGAAGGTGTTTTTTTCAAGTACTCTTCACTCCAAGGCCTTGTGCTGGTATTGCACTGCTAAAATACACCACACATTTCCATAATGCCATCTCCTGGAAAGTACTCAGTGTCTTCTCTTAGCTGGAGAAATATCAGTAACATACTGGTTTTGGTAGCAAAGTCTCCTCATATTTTATCATGGCTCCTCATCTGCCAGGATTTTTGTTTTCTCTCCTTTACAAAGCTTGAGATAGACCTCTTCTTCTATTGATTTGGAGTGGCTTCCTCCTGAAAGGAAGAGGGGGTACTGGATTACCCCAGACATCTATACAATCCTTCTCCTGAAAGATCTCAGTGTAATCAGTGAACAAAAACACAAAACCAAAGCAGAATGCTTGATTTTTCTTTCTCTCCACACATTTGTATTCCACAGAACTTAATGAAAACACCTCCTAAATCCCTTCTGAATAATTTAGCTTGAAATGTTTACCCTTTGACAAAAAGGCACAAAATAACTAGGAAATACAAAGTCCTGAAACCATTCCCAGAGGCCACCATTGCATACACTGTCTCCTTATTTTGGTTCCTTTATGCCAGGCAAGACCTTTTGCTTTCTGTTCAAGGCACAGGAGAATACAAAAGACACTCAGCTTTCCTTCCTCATGGGAATGGGAATCTCAACAGAAGAAAAAGAGGACCAGTTCACTGTGCAGGAAGTTCCTTTAGCTTACAATGAAAGTAATTCTCCAGCATTTGCCAATAAAAGCTCAACATAGCTTCTCTTTTTATATAAGGAGAAAGTTACAAAGCAGTTTTGATTTTAATTTTTAGTACGTTTATGATTTTTATGATGATTAATCACCATAATCTGTGACACCACCTTCTTATGACTCAAGAATCTCCTGTTCTCCTGAACTCCTTCATTTACGTGTCTGAGCAACAGGCTAAATAAGAAAGTCAGAAAACACATAGTATATAACAAGGTGATAGATCAAAAATGAATAGGCTTCTAAGAAACCAAAGGCCAATTTGCTGAACATCCCTGGGGATGGATAAAAGTAGAAGTAGTCTGTAATGATGCAATTGAGCCAGGAGGTTGAGTTAGTTGAGACAGATTATTACTGTTAAAAATTGTTATTAAAGAACCAAGTGGTTCAATGCATACAATGGAATGCTAAAGTTTAGATGACAAACAAGATAAAAAAGACAAGAAGAAAATCTTCTAATTATATCTTAGAAGTAAATGAAAGGGAAATGAAAGAATAAACATAATACTTAATAGGAAATGGAAGGAAGTAATGAGCAGAGAAATTCAGTCTTTTTAATTACAAGTACAGCAAAAAATAGTTCTTCTATATGGTTAAAATAATTAAAATGAAAAACAGATGTAAAAACCTAGGCTAAAAAACATTTGAAAGTATTTTAGTTATTCACAAATTTGGGAGCTCCTGAGGAAGTGTATTTTAGTAACTCCCAAACCTGCAGTGATTTTCTTCGAGAAATCACAGCATTCAAGGAAACCTGATGGCAAAGATATTTCCAATTTTGGAAAGGGTAGAATCAAATTATAAAAATGTGCCATTTTGATAACTTGGGAGAATCAGAATCAAATGATTAAAAGCAATTTGTAAGTGTTTAAAGGATAACAGTGAAATGAGAAAAAAAGACAACTGATTTTTCAATAATTAAACATTAATCCACTGCAATTTCTTTCTTCTCCAGGGAAAATCATGTCACATACAGAAAAAGGGGCAACAGAAGGATATGTCTTGACTTTTGGCTTTTGAGCTCTTTCAATATGGCATTTTCTCTCAAGGAAGTCAATTATACATGATGGTTTTGGCAGGTTCACAGCTAAAAGCACACATCTTCTTTAGAGTTATTTGTCAAACATTTCTTATTATGTCACACTCCCTGGGGCTCTCTCCCATGCTCAGTATTCTTCAATATTTTTTAATAGCTTGAATGAATAGTATTTAGATATGTTTGGATAGTTTGGAAAGAATTTTAATAAAAAACTGGATGAGTGAAGTTGGTAGGCAAGGTTCACTGAATAAGATCTTGAGCAGCTGAAGAATCATTTGATATAAAAAAGAGATTTTCAATAAAGGTGAAATTCAATATATTACTTGTGGTGTTTTCATGAAGAAAAGAGCATTAACTGATTGGCAGCAATAATAGAAAGGACCTAGAAGTTAGAAAGCTTCTGATTCTGAATCAACTATGCCATGCTGTCGTAAGAAAACATGTCATTGTGTGTTGTCCAGAAGGTCACTGTATCTGCCACTGCTGAGGACTTACCTGAAGTATTATATTTAGGTGGGCCATCATATTTTAAGAAAGATGGAGTTGAAGAAAATCTAGACAAAGCCAGGGGAAAAAAAGTTCTATAAACATGACCCATAAAAAGTTTGGAAAGATATGGTCATGTTTAACATACATATGAACAAACTAAACAAGGAAGGAAGGACATAAAAAGCCTTCCAATCCCTTAACAGTTCTTTGTGTTGACTCAGTTTTTTAGCAGAATAATTCTGTTTTGCACTCCAAGTCCACAGAGGATAGGGCAAAAATAAATAGATTACCTTACACCTTTTTTTTTTTTTTTTCTTAATACTTTGGAATTTTAAGGTGAATAAAGAATTAGAAAAGATAGCATATGGTCATTGTGCATTAATACCTAGAGGATTACAGGTGTGTTTAAATAAACACTTCTGAAGAATTCTCCATGTTCACTTGATCATGTTGTAATGAAAGTACCCTTTCCCAACCTTTCTGAGGAAAATTCTTTTCATGTTCTGTGTATACAAATAGTTAGCAACCAATGTAAGATGATCATGCTTCATTCAGCCCTAAAGACATCCCAATCCCTGCTGGGTATAGATGTGGAGTTTGTCCAGACAACTCCCTGTAGGTCATTGCCTTGCTACAAGCATACACAGGCTGGCAAATTTAACAGCCAGGAACTGTCTTCTGCCAGCCTCCTTCAGACCCAGCTGTAACCCCCCTTTTTAGTGGGCCACCCACAAGGCTCTTTCATGGCTGTTATAGACCCCTTTGCCAGAAACATATAGCTTCTCGTGCCAGCTCTGAGCCTTTCATCCCAATATCCAAGAACCAATCTTTCTCTCTCTACCCAGCTCCCAGTCTATTTAACTCCTCCCTGCTATTCCAAAAGCCACATAGACCCTGGCTTTCTGCAAATGTTGGTGGTATTTCCTTTCTGTGCTGGAAAAGCTATTAAACTGTCTCATGGATATGTACCAAAACTGAATTAAGTGGGCTTGGTGGCTCACTGGTCATTTTGGTGAGTGATTTCAGGGAAAACTGCTACCTCCCACCTCAGATTAGAATTTGGCTGGGTTGAGAAACTGTCTTGGTGGGCTAAAACTCTCCTTTGCCACATTTGGCACCCTAAATCTGTTTATAGATAACAAATCTGATTTCTTAAAGAGGCTGGGACTTCAGCATTGTAGCGATTAACTTTAATGTTAAAAATAGATGTTTTTTAAGGTACTGGTACAAAAGATTCTTTGGACATAGACCTTTAGAAAAGAATTCAGATGTCCTATTTCAGATGCTCTAGTTATTTCAGGTGCAAGAGAGTTAAAACCCTCTTGCAGGCACTACAGTTTTCCAAAGCATGTTTCACGGTTTAAAGGTAAACGGAGGCTTCAGGTAAGAGGTCAGTAAGCAGAAGTGTTAAGCAATGACATGGAAATTTGGTTTTTGCTTAAAAAATGAGGTCCTTACCACTCTAAAAAGCTTTGAGTATAAAGATGCTGATAAGATGAATGTTTGCATTAAGTTTAATGAATTTTAGTGCTGGTAAAGAAATGCACCTATAAAAAAGACAACTGACATGCATCCTAGAGGTGCCCTTTTACAAAAGCAGTATTTTGCTGTTATTTTATATTAAAATAAACAACAGAGCAGGAGACTGAGGGGAAGAAAAAGGATTGTTAGTTAGAAGAATTCCTGGGAATCAGGAAAATTCTTTCTCAATATGGATAAGAAAATTATGTTGATGTGTCATTCTAAACCATGTTAAATATGATAAAGCACCAAAATAAAATCATTTTGGTTTTAATCTCTATGATGAGGACTGTAATTTAAGTTCATAGCTGGGCCAGGTTTTATATCAGAGCTCCATTTCTGCTCACCCCAGAGCTTTCCAGCCTTGCAACCAATGTACCTGAACAAGATGTTTATCAGCTTTACTGTCAGTGCAACTAATGGGAAGACAAAACATGATATTGTAAAGTGTGGAATATCTCTTTGGCCGTTTCAGGTCAGCTGTCCTGGCCATGCTCCCTCACATCGTCTTGTGCAGTTCCTCACTGGCAGAGCACAAGAAACTGTACTTAGGGTAAACACTTAACAGCAACCAAAACATCAGTGTGTTATTAACTTAATTCTCACACTAAATCCAAAACACAACACTGCAGGAGCTACTAAGAAGAAAGTGATTTCTATCCCAGGTAAAAGTGGCACAGTTTTCAAAGAAATATATTTTCTTTCATAGTGGCTAGAAAATGTGACAAATAGTTCAAAAAAATACCACAGCTGTAATGTCATGCTATGCAAGTTGTGACACGGAACACTAATCTTGATCAGCTGGTTTATTGTGTGGTATTGGAAGATTTGCATGTTGGAGAAAAAGAATCAATCGAGCATGTTTTGTAAGACTTATACAAGACACGCTGAAACACAACCAGCCCAACCCAGGAAAACCTGTTGAACATCCCATAGAAGCAAAATAAGAGAATTGCTTGGGCAAGTTATGGGTGTGCTGTTTATCAGTACGGTCTGCCTGGGCTTATCGAAGCAAAACAATGGTCTTGTAGGAAAAGGATCTTGTGTGAATCAACACATACAGGTAACAGAGGGCAACCTTCAAACCACAGCCAAAATAGTAGATTTATTTCATTACCTTGCTAAAAAAGAAGGTATTTCATTACTTCCTTCAGGTGGCTAAACCACACGGGCGGGTCACAGGCTCCATTCCCCTCAGTTCCTCCTACCAGGCAGCGTGGGGGGCTCGCTGCTGCCTCATCATAGCAAAGGGCTTCACACGTGTTCTGTGAAAACGTGTTGTCTCTCCACAGGAATTCTTCTTCTCCAAACAGGAGGCATAAGAAATGCAGTTTTCCCACACCAACACTTTTAGGATTCTCAGCTGCAGTGTCACTTTGAGCAAAACTACTCCTTCCTCCTCACCAACAGACCTGTACTCCCAACAGATCTTATAAGTAGTTATTCACCTTTTAATACAAGCATTGTCTGTTTAAGAAATGATCATCCTCATAACAAAGTCATAAGTAACTAAAACAGCAAGACATTAGTTTTATCTACACACTTGTACTTCATTAGGAAACCAATCAATGCCATCATTTGACTATCAGAAACTACTGACTTTTTCTGGTGACTGTGATATCTACAAAAAGTGAACTGCATTCCTATTAAGAATTACATATAAAAATATTTCAGATAAATCTAAGTAGGTGCTCCTCAGTTAATAATTTGGTTATTTTAGTTCTTCCTCATAATCAAATCACCCACAAATTATTTATGAGGCTTTTTTCTATTTTAAATTTTAAAATGAAAGCTTTTTGAAATTCAAATTTATGCATCAGATACTTTTTGTAAATATTTTTTTATATGTAGGCTGCTGGCAGGAATATGCTAAATCTGAACAGCTCTAGAACATGCTTATCACATGATGTTCCTTTCTTGCCAAGCTGAATGAGTAAAACATACAGCATTCTTCACAAGGAGAAAAACATACATGGATTTTCTAATACTTCATTAGAAATCCATAGTTTAACTGATCATTCTTGTTTGAAACTGTATCCAATGGGAAATAAATAAAAGAAAAATTAGGCAAAGCATCTTCAATTTGATATTTTTAATGAATATGCATAATAGTGCATGTGCATCTTTGTTCAGTTCTTGGACCTGGATTCAGGCAAAACCAGTGAAAGACAACAGTGGAAGAAATTATGCCATTGTGTTACATTCATGTAGACTTTAGACACTAAGAATTATTGCTGCTGGTTTTGGGGTATGTTTACTATAAAACATTGAATTGAGAAAATCTGTGTATCCAGTTTAGCTCATAAAATCACTCTCATTCTACCTTCTAAGACCCATAAAGACTGACATTTGCAAAACCCCTCTCCACAGCATCACAGTAATCCACCACTGACCTATTTTTGTATTGTGTTTCTAATTGCTGGACTGCCTTTCATCATACAGAATAAGCATGTTTACTAAAAAATAGATGTTAAATTACAGTTTTCAACCTGTATCTAATTAGCTTTTAGCATAAAACTACCACATATGATGCTGTAAGTCCTTCCTGACAATGAAATTCTATTTCCTTAGTATAGGCATATCTTCTGTTCTTGAGCAGTTTTAAAGTAGAATATAACAATGTGGAAGATTAAGTAAGAATATAAAAAAAAACCCTAAAAATCTGCCACTACTTCTTTTTCAGCAACATCAATAGAGGCCAGTAAGAAGTCAACATATATTTTCTGAAAGGGAAGCTGTTGATTTTTGATGTATAAACGAAAATACATGAAACCCTGTTATATTTATGATTTTTTCCCATTCCTCATGGATGATTCACTGAGCAATTCATCTATAATGCTATAATACCTGTGAAGAATTTGCTGTCTAATATGTGAAATAATTATAATTCAGCAAAAATGTTTGATGCAAAATGGTGGCAAAATTGCAGTTCTTATTTTCTGATAGCAGAAAATTTTTAAACCAGTAAACTGAAATGAAGAAATAGAAAAAGATTTCCATACTGGGAAAATGGATCTATAATGGGTTAGAAACACACAGCCATGTCTATGTATCTGCCTGTGACCTAATCTAGACACATGGGCTGTGGAGCCTCTGTTCCCTCAGGATAAACTCAGCCACCAGCACAGGCTGGAGGCCCTGGCTAGAAAGCAAATTTGCAAAAAAGAACCTGGGCAGCCAGTGCTCCGTGAGTGAGCACTGGGCACAGGTTGCCCAGAGTGGTTGTAGAATCTCTCTCCTTTGAGATATTCAGAAATCATCTGGACAAAATGCTGGGCAACCTGCTCTAGGTGACCCTGCTTGATCAGGGAGGTTGGACTAAATGACCTTCAGACACTCTTTCCAGCCTTAAATGATCTCTTACTATGTGAAAATATAAAAGAAAAAGGCAAAAAATATTTAGCCCATTGGATTAAATAGGAAAAAGTGTACCCATTTTGGGAATGTGAAATATATTTAAGTATTCATCACTCCCAGGTGAAAGAACACAATGACTATCATCTGCAAAAGTAAATTATTTTTTAATAGATATTCTAAAACCAGTGCAGAATTTCACATTAATAATTTCTTAAAAGAAAGGGCTGTCTATCACAGAAACAGACAGAAAAAAATTATATATATGAAAAAGCATATAGAGGTGGTTGATAGCAAAGGTATCAGTATGAAATTTGGTGTATTGTGAAAACTTCTGGAAAAACATGTAACAGGGCTACACTTCCTTTCTGTTTCTAAAAGCAGAATTTTCAGAATATTTAAACAGTTAGGAACATAGAAATCACTTTCGAAACTTAGGTATAGTTAAAGGAATAGTGTGAGTAATTTTAAAGAATGTTTATAAGTGGAATATTCACTGTAAAATCTCCTTATGTTTTCTTTGCAGACCTTTTTCAATGATAAAGACAGTTGGGTTTTATTTTATTCCATGTTGCCTCATAGAATGTGATTCAATATATAGTTAAAATGTCTATTTAAACATGCATGCCAAACAAGGCTCTTAAGGCAGCCACATGATTCTAATAGTATCTTAAATGGAATCGGATAAGCATTTTCCTTTATATAAACTAAAGAATGTAAATGTCCTTCTTAAATACATTTATTGTAATTAACGTTTAAGTGTTTTGCCATTTTATCACTAATATTCTCAATGTGAGGTAGGATTGTTCCTCATTGTGTTCCACATAAGCACAAAGCAGTGCTGTACTTTAAAATTTTGGTGCTTGGGTTAAAGGTGACTGGATATAAGAAAATGTATGTGTTTTATAGATATAGAATGAAAATTACAGGGGCACAATGACCTTTTCCACTGAAGAAAGAAGAGTTAATTTTTAAACCACAGGCAAAACCAAAAATATCCAAAAAACAAAGAAGAGAAGGAGAATGTTTTTTTTATGTATTAGCTGACCCACAACATTAAATTTCTCTCTCCCTCTTAGGAATATCTATACTGACCATAACTCCAATTAGTTTTCATGTTAAAGCTATAGGAAAAAATCCCTCAAAAGAAATAAACACAAAGGAAAACAAAGCTAAAAATCAGTTCAAGTTACATAACACAGGAATGTGTTGTGCTTATGTCAGAGAAAATGTTTGTCATTAGTTTGTGGATCTGATTCTTCAATACTGTTATTTACAATGGTATAAATGAGAATGGAATTATATTTAACAATTTTCAAAAACTGAATATTGACTCCTGGTCACTATTTAGGAAGAGATATGCTAAACCTGCATGATTTATCTGAGGATGTATAAAGCTATGTGGCCATCTCTGTTCCTGGTCAGTGAGTTTCACAGTAGCTCTGCTCAGTAGGAAAAATATATCTTTACTACAACAGCTTTTTGGTTACCTGGGTAAAATTAATTTGTGGTCTCTGTCTCTGGAAAAACACATACAGAGAGTCGTTTGACTCTGACTTTGCAATTGTACCCTATTAAAGCTGGCATAGACTACTCCCAGCTCATGAGTGCAGCACAGAGTGCAACGCTTTTTGCTATAGAGACGGTGTGTCTGTACAAATGTGCCGAGAGAAGAGATGTAGCCACGTAGTCTTCCATCCCTTTGTGTGTGTAGTTACACATTGTAAGTGCAGAGGATTTTTGAGGTTCAGCTGACTGTGAGTTCCCACACCAGAAATCAGCTGGTTCAGTGCTTTGTAATGGGTTTCACCTGTCAGCCTAGTCCAGGCATGCTTTATTTTATCCTCCTGGAACTATCTTTTGAGAGACATGGGAATCTCCTCTGTGCATCTGCAGCCACAACGAGACCTGCATCAACATTCAACATACATCCATGGCTTACGGAAACCTCAGGGTCAATTTAAATGGCCCTTTATGGGTTTAGTTCCTGTGTGACTTCTCCAATTATTTAAAAACTTCTGGTAAAGCAGAAACTTAAGTGACATGCTGAATCTGCATTTGGAGTTTATAATCCTGCTCCATTTCATGAGGATCATATTTCATTTTAAAAACCCCATATTATCAAAAACCTTTTATTTTTTAAAACTTTGGTGACTCAGTACTTATTACATGCAGTTTGTAAGTATCTCTGTTCATCTTCATGTTAATTTCATAGCAAATTACCATTTCAGAGGGCATTAAAACAGAGAGTATTTTTTTCCCCACACCTTTAAGTTTTTCTGCACTTATTGTGAAATATGTTCAAGCTGAGAGAAGAGACAGGTTCTGCTGCTTAAATATGCTTAAATCAAACATACTTTACTTCTTGGGCATTGTTATGTTCTTTGTGCCTATTCAGTGATACCCCAGGGTTCTCTCAGTGACAACAAAGTCTGTGGTCTGGCAGGCTTCTGTTTGAAAAGGATTAGGTTACTTCAAGTAAGAAAAGGTTGGGAAAGAAAAGAATTTGACAAGAAAAAGCTTGTTTCATATAACTAAATGAAAATTGCTAAGGCCTTGTGTTTGTCTTAAATTTACCCTGGTTTGAGATAGGATGCATGTCTCTATATCTTTTTATACAAAAAAATACAATTAAAAATATTTCCTTTTCAGGACAACTGAATTCTGTTGAAGTCTAAGCACAGGTCTTATTCTGAATGAGAGCACATTTTCTTGGCATTATCTACTTCCAAAAAATTTTCCTTTTGGAATGAGTGTGCTATTTGGGATTTTTTTTTTTTTTTTTTTTTTAATGTAAGCAGTGACAAAAGAAGTCTACAAATACAGATATTAGAGATAGCTCTTGTGAAAATAATGTTTTCTTGATTAGAAACAATGGAATATTATGCACTACAGCTACAAGAAACACCAGAGTGAACAGTAAATTTAAAAGCTGGAGCAAATGTGTTTTAAGAAAGATGTTATGGGACAAGCTCAAGGGTGAAAACCCACAAAAGTTTATATTTATCTTTAATTGCAAGAGAAGTCTAAAGATATTAATCCTGATGCTGAGATGTATCCAGGGATTAAACCCACTTATTGACAATCACTGGTCATTTAGTCACCTAAATGCAAGCAACTGATGAATATATTTGTAACTATATCTATCTGCCTATGTAATATTAATTGCACACAAAACGACAGGAGTCCTATCTGGAGCAGCAGCTGGTAGCCAGTGCATCTCAAATGACAACAGCTACCTCTGTTTAAGAGACGGAATCTCTTGCTACGTAAAGGAAGTTATGTTGCCATGTTCTGATTAAGAAATTAAAATATGTAATCAATGTAGTCTAGTTTCTTTGGAAATAAAATATAAGTGACACTGATCCAGTTTGGCATGGTCTTAGATTTCAGCAGAATGTCTGATTCTATCAGTCTCTGGGTGCCCTTTGACTGCTAGCTAAAAGCTCCGCTTTTCAGGTCCTGGTCTCTTACAGCTTCTCACACCACTCGTCTGTTTTCATTGACCCTAGTATAAAGTTACAGTTGATATACTCTGGGAAGCACAGTCTGGGCAAGTATCCACAAATTACTTTGTGTATCTACTTTTAAAGCCAGTCTTTATTAGCCTTATAAATTCGAAGGTCAAAGCTGATTTATATTCAGATTTTAGTTATTTCTTATGCACAGCTACTTTTATTGATATTTTGATAAATTATTAATATATATATTTTAAAAAATCTAGATGTTCAAGACGTATAATGAAAATTAGTTATGTTGCAGTATTTTAATATCTTGAAGATACATTGCTGTCAGTGTACTAAAAATTTTGATATTTTGTTGTAAATGATAATTACAAAATAGACTAAAACTCATCCAGTTGTGACAGCTGCTGTCCTGACCAGAATGGATAGGATTATTCTCGATAACTGTCATTTTCATTGCTGGTAAATTAGCCTCAAGAAGGAGGCACAAATCTAAGCAGGTCAGAACATTCAGTGGAAGCTGTGCTGGACATGAAAAAAATGATAAGGATGTGGTGAGGGCTGAGTGGGAAAGGTCAGCACCAGTCCCACACTACAGACAACACAGTGTGGACAGAGAGAAGGAGGAACAAGCAAAGATAATACATGCAGACACAAAGAAATGACAGGGCCTTAACACATTATCAGACCACAGAACCCAGCAACTGGGAAGAAAACATGGAAATGGAAGAGCCATAATGAGGCTGTGATGACTGCTTGTTTACTCAACTACAGCACAAAACTCATTAGTATCAGCTGGCTGCCCCTGTGGCGTACTGTGACGGACCTCACCTAATTGCCTGAGCTCCTGGAGATGAAAGATCTCTTCTCTTGAATAAGCAATGATCTAATTAGTGCATCTATGTGCAGTATTTCTGGTTCTATATCTTTCTCATATTATGTGGTATCCAAAGGCTACAGCATTGAACTCTTTGGACACTTAATATTAAGTAATATTGTATTAGTTTTTTAAAAAATGTTTTTGTCAGAGCTGGACTACCATGGGAAATTTTAATGAATCAAGGTTAATGATTTTGTATTTTGCTTAGCCACAAAGGTGTTCAGGAAGCTGAAAATGAAATATATTCTTAAAACAGCTTTTCTTTGAAAACAGTTGGACAGGTAGAACGTTTAGGGAGAATCCCACACAGAATATGAAAGAACCAGAAACCTAAACAAAAATGGTTTACTCAGTGTACTAGACTTCGTTGCAATAGAAGAGGAGAAGAATTTAGGAGATGCCCTCTGTAAGAGTGTCTACTGTGAGATTCAGCTATGAATTCATCTAGGATTCCTCACGTGCAAAATATTATGTGTGACAAAACTGGCAAATATCTGGATTTAACAATTAAAATAGAGAAAGTACAAGATTAATGACAATAATAAAAAAGGCAAAATGAGAAATGTTCTTTTAGGTGGAAGTGAGTGGCAGGATATACCTTATATGTATATATGAAGCTCTTTTTTGGGCTTGCTTTGCAATTCTCACTTACTTTAGTGATGTTTTATGCACCTAGGTACACTGGTGAGTCATTGGGCCAGTCTGAGCTTCAGTTTCTTCTGTCAAAGTAAAGAATAATTATTCCCAGTCTTCCTGGAATGCTACAACTCAGAATTCCAAAAACAATGTGAACTCCAAGGTGGTATAAAGTACATGGGAATGCAGAGGATGGTCATTACTTTGATTCTCTGTGCTGTGGGTGTTTTGCCCAGAGACCTATCTACCACAGGAATTTCTTTGATAAGCTTGTTTGAAGTGGTATGTCAGAACGCTTTCCCGTTTATATGCATTTTGGAGCATGCCAGAACATATCTGAAAAGCAAAATGCGTTTTCCAGATCATTTCAGATCACAGAGCATCTATACAACACATAGCTGCATTACACATATTACTTTTGTTCTTTCAGTCCCAAAGAACCCTTTATTATCCATTAGCAGGGGACACAATGAGTCCTGTCCAGTTTCCGTGGAGCAACAGACACATTGACTGGTGAGGTCCAATGGATAGAATGTGTGGCTGGCTGCAGCTGAAGCGTTTCTACAGCCGCTTTGCCATCTGCCCATCAGCTGGTAATTCTCCACAGCTAAGGAGAGGGAAAGGCCCTGAAGGAGCTGAAGGTACTTGACACCTGTTTCAAATTTGTGTATTCTCTCCAAGCGGTCTACTCCTACCCATAGAATTGCTGTAGGCAGATGTAAAACATTAAATCCCTCCCACATCTGGATCAGAAAATCCCTTATCTTACCTCAAATCTCTTTACTTCCCAATTGATTCTCACCTTACCAAGTCCTGCTCTTGCTGAATTTGTCACAGGAATATGTTTACCGACCACATCATCTATAACAGATCTTTACACCTACACGAGACTGAGAAGAAGCTCCCAGGTCCTGATTAAACAATGGACTTCACATATTTTTCAGAACCTTCTCTTGTCCCTGATTTAGGTATTTAGGAGATGGTTTACACTTGTGAATGTGGTCTGTTCCAACCTTTATCATTCTGTGAATCTGTGTGACAGTTATCCTCAGTCACACATAAAAAATCATCTTCAAAACAGAGTAAGTAGCACAGTGACAATCTTTCAGACAAGTTGTAGGCTTGAGCAGAAGTGCTTGGACAGCTTTTGTGCGCTAAAAAGCACTAAGCACCCTCCCAGTAAAAAGAAAAAAATTCTGCTGATTCATTAGGGAGTGCAACCCCATTTGTCCCCATTCTTGACTTACTTACATACTATTTCTTCATGTTTAGGTGGAGCTTGAGTGACTCTAGTCATTCATACTTTTTTTACTGATCGGAGTAAAATTCTCTCCCTTTACTTTTAAAGATATGACCAAAAAGAATACAGAGCACATGCCCAGTGAGGGGTGGCTGTGCCTTGGAGTTGGGTAATGTTGGGATGGAGGTGTATGTTAATATTACCATTAGGCTTTAATGAAACAAGTTCATGTGAGGAGAGTGATTCCACTGCAGCTGTTGGGTCAGCAGCAGGACTTCTTCCCCTCTCTCCCCTGGCTGATGGGTGCTGTGTGGTTTATCAGACGCAAAGAACCATAAAGTTCCCCTCCGTGCAAGGATTTCAGCAGTGCCTGGCCATGGTGTCTCAACTCCATTCCATCTCCCTTAGCAGGTGCTTATGGTTGTGTGGAAAATCATTGTGGTGCATGTAACCACTTTCCATTAAGGGAGCAGCAACTGTATTTTCCCCTATAATTTCCATTCTGTTTGAATATGATTATAACAACTCATTTTCCACTACTTTTACTCTCAGCCATCTTTCCATGAGGTCCCTAGCCATCTTTTCACACCTTAGTTTTTCCTACTCTTCATGTATTAAATCCAAGTCGTTGGTTCCAGTCTCCATTCAGAGGAGAACTGAATCCTTCTAACCTTGTTGCACGTGCTTCTTTCTTTTGAGATATAAACTAATAGTGGCTGATTTGTAGTGACTTGAGTTCATATCTCTGTTGATCATAGGTGTAACAGCTAAGAGGGACCCTCAAACACAGGCTGCTCTTTCTTTTTTGGCATGTTTGTCCAATCACACTACACAGTTTTATCCCTCCATCTAGCACTTGTGATAAAAGGCATATGTGATGATGCCGCCAAATGCTACTGTTTCTTTGTCAGACAGGTATTTGTAGAAAATTATTTGCAGCATAATTTATCAAGCATTGGAAAAGACTGAAAAATCATTAGTTCTCCTAAATTAGAAGTAGCCATTTAAACCAGTATCTTTCAGCCATAGGAATTCTTGGATCCAAATGGATCATTCATGGAGAATTCTCGAAGCACAAAGCTGTGCCAGGATGAGCAATTGGCTAGAGCACTATGTTTTTCCACAATGAATGGTGGATGTTGGTAAACCACACAGGACTGTGAACAGCAACTGGAAAACCCTGGCTGAGTAATGAGAATTAAAGAACAAGCAGAACTTTAGTCACTGTGGTATTAATTTCAGCAAACTACTTTAAAATTCTTGTTATCTTGGGAATGTCTGTGGATTAGTCAGGATGGCAGTTTTATTAAGGTAGAGACACTGAATTCATGCTTGTTTTCAGTGATGTGAGAAAAATAGAAGGCAGTCATCAGAAGTGTCTCCAAAAGGAAATGAGCTGGTTATCACATTGAAAATGGCTGTTTGTCTTTCTGAATTCTGGTCTGAGAAGCAAACTTTCATACTGATTTCAGGTTTAAATTCACAGATGATTTATGACTGTCAAGATTAGCCTAATTGTCTGATGTGCTCATATGTCTCAGTGAACAGACTGCCACTTTACAGCAATTGAAAACTATGTCTTTGAATCTTTACAATAAAACAGATGCAATGAAAATGCAAATATGACTTACAGAAGGAGAAATTACTGCTCACCCCCAACTCTGAAAATTTCCTTTGTGAAAATTAACTTTAAAAGTATTTTGACCACACCAGTGACATTGAAGAACAATTGCCCACATTTGGTTGGAAGTTTAATGAATTTCATTTTGACAATATAACTAATGGGGTTTTGATTGTGTAGCATTTAGCAGAGATGACATCCTCTAAAATGACTTTTCAGGAAAGGAAAAAGAATTGTTTAAATTATGATGTGACAGTACTTTCAGTGTCCCCAGAGTTTTTTGGCTGAGAAAAAGAAGAAAGTTACCAAGCTTGATACTAGATTTCTATCATCTTGATACCTTGCAGTATTATAGAAATGTGGTAGGTTTTTTTCTCTCTCAAGGGATGCTTACCTGGAATCATTGCTGACTTGAATTTGGTGACAGCAAGTTTTATCCTTTACCATAAAGTCTACCTTCTTGTGTGCTTGCCTGAGATGGAAGAAATCTTACTCTGACTTTGGAGCTGAAAAATAATTTGAACTCATACATCCATGTTTCAGGAGGCTGAGAATGTGCACCTGGAGGCCAGAAAATGTAGACCCAAAAGAAGATGGGGCATGAAGAAATGCAATGATAACCTAATGCTCGGAGTACTCCTATGGGACCAGAGCCCTTACATGCTTGTCCCTCAAGAGCAGTCCTTATCCTTAAACCAGACTCTGTTTAGGTCTCTTAGGTGTCTTGATAGCTGGAATGACAATGTATCTACCTTCCCCTCCTTGTAAAATTGCAATCTATTTCTGATGGGTCCCTTGTTCTGTGCTTATCACTGATAGACAAAACAGGTTACAGTGTTTGTTCTGGCTTTGGTTTTTTCTCTTATAATGCACCATCACCCGGTGTCACATCTGCCAAACTTCCGTGCCAAAGTCCAGTTCTTGTGCCTGGTTTTTGTTTGGCTGGGTGTTTTTATTTTATTTGCCAGCACGAGAAGGCTTCTTTGTCTCTATGTAAGAGAGCCAAAGCAGTGAAGAGTGCAAAAATACAGCTTGAAGTCTAGTTATCTATCTATCTATCTATCTATCTATCTATATATATATATAGATATATATCCACCACACACACACACACACACACACAGACACACACACACACATATATATATATATATATATATACACACAGATATATATACAGATATATATATATATATATCCACCACAATATCTGTGGTGGAGCTTGAAGCTAAAGTGAGTTTTCAATTTAGCATCAACTAGGAATTGTTCATGACTAAAGAGGAAATACCAAAGGAAAGTAGGTACAGAACCCTCACTTCATCACACAACTAGCTATTTAGCTTCATTGAAGCAGAATGCTCCTGGTCTGCCACTGCTCAACTCTGCAAGGGGCAACAAATCACAGTCACCTCATCCAGCTCTGAAATGCCACTTCTGACAAGTGATGCCCTCAGCTAGGCTTACCTCCCCAGGAGGCCATAAGTTCAGATCTGTTGCATTCTCAGGACATGGCTCTTATTTTTAACAGTCTTCAGACAGGCATAACAGCGATACATTTGCACAAAGGACAGTTCCACTCTGTGCTTTTCACCTTTGTAGATGAGAAAACACTATTTTGGGTTTCATAATATTTGGCCTTTATGTGTATTCTTAAAAGCTGCCTATTTCACTGCTTAAGCATTCTCAGCACCTTGCAAAGGAAAATGGAATAAATTGAAACACAAGAAAAAGCTTTCTATCTAATAACTTAATGGAAAACAAAAAAAGTCTGATGTAACTCTATGAATGGGATCCAGAATTAACTAACCAGAGGGTCAGGTGGTGTTGTAATGATGTTATAATGTGAATATTCTCTAAGCTTTCTACCTAATTATTTATAAAAAGAAATTTGGAGATATATAAAAAAAAAAAAAAAAAAAAAAAAAAAAAAAAAAAAAAAAAGTTATATTTTTCTACCAAACATAAGCAGTACAAATGGCAATGTTTGAGTGAATGGCACATTTCAGCCTGGACCCAATTATAATCTTCAAAGACCCTTCAAAGATCCTGAAATCTGTGTTAAAACAAAACTCCTATTTGAAGTTGCTACCTATAGGGAATTGGAGGATATTTATATTCCAAAACCCACACTTAAATTTTAAAAGGAATGGCCTATTTTATGCTTGAACACAGCTCATTAGAGAAATCTCTTAATGAATATTTTTCAATCATCTAACAGAGAAAAATCAAAGCACACAGGGCATACTACAAGATCTGCATGGATTGCTAAATACTCCAGTGGACATGTACACTGCAAATTATGTGCCATTAATAGTTTTGTGCTCATTCATTAGCATATGATTTAATAGTAATTTCCGTAGTGAATTTCTCTAGTATATACAATATGAAAGAAAAAATGCATGAAAGTAATCAGCATCTCTGCTGCTCTAAAACAGCATCTAAGACAGTTATATAATTAATGGTGGTATGATTTTTACATATACTAATGAATTTTCAACATCAAAATTCTTTAAATAGTCTTGTTTGTTTCTCTGATTTATTTGATTTCATTATATGAAGGAAAATCCAGTATCTCTGAGACAATTACATAATTAATGGTAGTATGATTTTTACATATATTGATGAATTTTTAACATCAAAATTCTTTAAATAATCTTCTTCTCTGATTTATTGAATTTTTTTATATGAAGCAAAGTGTACAGAATTTTACTCCCTATCTTCTTACATTCTGAAATTTACATATTTTTCCTATAATACTCTAGCTTCAAATGAAAAAGGATGAAAACTGATAGTATTCTCATGGCCCTTTTCTTGGAACTGGGCTCTCTAGGTTTGAAAGTTCTCAAGGCAAGGGAAATATAAAACATCTATGGAGAAGTCCCTGATGAATGAGATGTATCTGCACAGGGCAGCCCAAGGCATAATAAAGGATACTAATTATGCATTTGTTTGAATAGTATCTACTTTAGGTGTGGTCATTGTGGAGAGGATCCTGAAGGACACCTATATGAGAGGACATTCATCAAAGCATTCAGAAATCAGAGAAAATAAAGATCAAGAACATTTTGAAAACTCCTGAGAGATTTAGGCTATATGAGTTTTAGGTTGAATGTCAACTTTCAAAAAAGCTGAGCTCGAGGTTCCAGCTTAGATATTCTGAGTCATTGGAGAATCTAGGAACTGAGACAGAACTTTTCTTTGTCACAGTACCTTGTCATGTGCAAAAATTGACATGGGACTTCACAGGGACTGTAACATGGCACTTTTTATTAGTATTGACTATGACTTCCTATAAAAAAAACTAAAATTTCCTATAAATAAACTAAAAATGTATCAGCACATATACATATGTACAGCGTGAACCATGGTCTGTTGATCTAGTTTCCCCTTACACAGCTCCTGAAAGAACAGTGGGGGTTTTGATTTTTAAAAACTTCTGTATAAAACAAGAGCTAGATAGCTGCTGAACAACTTTTTCTGTGCAATATGTAACACAGGATGTATAGCTGTGTGTGTGGGACTAGGTCAATATGACAAAAGTACATATCTTACCATGCACTCTGTTATTGTAGGGACGAATCCACCTGTTTCCCATGCAGTAAATACACAGTACCTAAAACACTAGCAAGAGTGTGACTTCAAATATTCCTTCAAATCGATTAACTGATGGCTTCTCCTTCTTGGCAGGGAGAAGAGGCTGATGGCTTGCTCCATAAAGTTGAGAAGAGGTAGTGAGGACACAGATGCTCCTGCTGCAGTTCCCCACTGCATGGCTGGAAATTTGACCTGTACCAGCAAGGATGGGATGAGTGTGGAAGAATCTTGTTTTCCCTCTTTAGTCCTCTATTTCTCCAATTGGAAAATTGGAAATGAACATAGTAAATATTCAGAATAAGACTATTTCTTCTTTCTCCTTTAATTTTTTTTTTGCTAAAAAACCCCCCATGATTAAAAAATACTATTTTATTTTTTAGGGAAAATTAATATACACAAAATTATTTTTACTTCTTTTCTGCTGTCTACTTTCCCAGCAAACAAGTCCAAATGATCTCTGATAGAGTGGACAAGTCATAGTAGCATTCTCATCAGGGGCATATCTCCTCGCTCCCTCTTTGAAAGATCTGAATTCCTCACACCAACTAATTTGAGCCTTTCTGCTTACATTCAAACCTGTTCTGAATACTTAGCAGACTCCTCATTCAGTGCGCAAATCCCTTATCACTGCCTACTCTTCCACTGTTTGATGCCAGTTCTTAGTGATATATGATCTCCCAGACTGTCTTCCCATACTCTCCAAGGGTACCTATAGCCTAATGACCACCCACATTACATCTTTCCCTTACATTCAGTTTTGTAAATGCCTATTTGGAGTAGGCATTCTTGCCTGTTGCAAGAAATATGCTCACTACACAGTTTTAAATCATAAAATGTCATCTAAACCATTCTGAGTTGGGTGCACCCTCTGCTTACTCAGTATATTCGTTGTCTGGACTGCTCTAGCAAAATTAGAACCTGCCTGGGGTGGGTCATTACTCAGGTACCGAGGCTGTGAGGGCAGGGAGATCACAAAGGATAATTCCACACCAGGCAGCGCAGCATATCCAAACTACCTGCAAATGAACTGACTCCAAAACCGCCAGGGTTATGGCCATGTCAGAATGATGCATCATCACAACTTTCCCCAGTGGAAAACTATTAATTTGTGCTTCTGGGAGCCAAGCTAATATCTCTGCAGGACAGTGCATGGTACTATTTAAATACATTTATCTAGCCCTGGTGTGGAGCTGTCCACACAGCAGTGCATAAATTGTACAGATATATAGAGTACTCTCCATTTCTGGGCCATCTTAGGAAAATGTAGATTTTATTGTTCAGATGGTGGGAGGCCAGAGACAGGCCACCACTGCTGCTGGAATGAATGATTTGGAAAAAGGTGTTGCACTAGACTTGTTTCACTTTGCAGCAACTATTACTTTACTATTAAACTTATTATTTAACTATTACTTGACACAGTTCTGAGCAATAGTACCAGCAGTACAAAATCTAGACTGCCCTGCACACATTAGACAAAATCTTTACTATTTTGCAAGATTAGCAGTCTGCTGCTCTTGACAACTGGCCACAAAACTGGTACCTCAGGTGCTTTTACTTTTCATTCAAAGATCTGCTGCATCCCATATTTTCACATCTTCCCTGTGGATGGTACTGCATCAAGGGAAACAGCAAAGCTGGCTTAGCATACCAGATGTGCAAACTTTTTTCAAGAAGAGTAGTAGCTGGCACGCTCCCACTCCAGGACACGGTGCAGTTCTTCACTGCTCTAGATTCAGGCTGGTCTTAAATTGCACAGCATAACCCACATGTTGTAGACTCCATAGGAAAGAAGTTTCTGGATTTTTCTGTTTTGTACAATGCCAAGAATACCAAAGGATTCCATAAATAAAAATGATAAATAAAAATCTCCCAGAGTTCTGCTGTGGCTGCCAGGTTCTGCACTTGAATGTGATTTTACAGGATAACTAGTTGTGAATGGCCTTATTTTCTTGTGGGATGAAACAGATCTTACAATAAAATAGAAGATAGTATATGTCTTTTGCTGCTTCCACTCTGTCTGAAAGAAGAAAATTAAATTTGTCATTAAAAAGTCATCTTGAAAGGAACTATCAAGATGTGCACAATTTCAAATAACCATACGATTTTATTCACTTTGTTTCCTCTCCTCACACTATTTACTAGTTCCATTTCTTGTGACACATATGAAAAAATCAGTTGCAATAGGGTCAACAGAAATTTTTCATTCTTTTGCATAGTCATCAACATTTTAATCTCAGTAAACTAAAATCATAACTTTCAGTCTGGCAGGACCTTGCCACTTGTGCTTTTGCCCAGTAATAAGAGTTTTTCACTTGGTAACCCACAGGCAGACTTAGTGGGAAGAAATGAAACCTCCATGTCCTCCCTACCTCTCCTTTGTCTGTTTCTTGTGGTTATGGGTAGGAGTTTGAATATCATGGCTCCAAAAGGAACCAGCAGAGTGACTTCTATTTGTGAGGGAAAAGAGGGGAATGTCGGATTTCTTTTCAATTCCACCTTATATGTAGAAAAGGAAACATAGTTTTGCGTAGCATGCTGTGTGGTGGGGTTTTTTTTGGAAATCATGAAAAATATTGGGGAGGGAGAATTTGCATTCTCTACAAACTGGATTTAAAGAAAAATTATTTTTTAAAAAAAAATTAATCTCTGTGCAAATCAGGATTGGATTTGCATTTTCCTGTTAAATATAACAGGCTCTGCTCTGCAAAGAAGAGATCTTATCTTTTTCTGTCTATATTACAGACAATAAACATACTATATATGTATATTTAACTTTTATATATTATTTTTCTTTATTATGTTGGTGTACTTGGTCATCTAAATTAATTGTTTGTAGTGATAGACAAGTCTGTCCAGCTTGTATGCCTAAAATCAGGTAACCTGAAAACCCCATCTTCTTTCCATTTAAATTTATCACATTTTCTTCTGTATTTTCAAGTGCAGCTGAAACACCAAAGTTTGGGGTCGTGATTAGCTTTGAAATCTCACTTCATCTCACTTTCGAGTTAAACCCAGGAATTGGTTAAACAGGTGATCTTCCCCTTACACCTTCTATATTTTTTAAAGTTTCTTTTCAGGAAAAAGACCACAAGAATTCTTTAAGTTAAGCTTTAATTTCCGATCATATTGCTTCAAGTTTATATTTGTGTTATTCCTACATTAATCCACTGCACTATCAGGAATGCAAAATCGATGGTAGATGAAATTGTGCATCCCACCATATCATGCCATGGTAGCATTTTCATTAACAACATTTCAATGTTATGTACTATGAAGGACATTAACAGTAGTTCCTAATTATGGCAGATCAATGACTTGCAGTGTCTCCTGGTTTCTAAAGAATTTAATGGTTTCAGCACTTCAGGTTTTTTTCTGTTGAATGCATCATTTCATCAGAGCATAAATGGAGGACACTCATGTGGAAAATAATATGAGCTGTGATTCACAGTCTCTGATGGATTTAACTACAATGGCAAAAGAGGTTACTGCCTCCAGCTGTCCACCCTTTTCCTGCAGGAAAGATTAACAAGAGTGCAGAGTGGGTAGAGCATGCAGCATATCTGCTTCTGGCAGAGCTGTACCCATGTAAATCATCATCAGCTGGGGTTAACCCTCATTGCTGAAGAGGTGTTGAATTTGAGAAGGATTGTGAACCACAGCTCTCAGACAGGATTTCTGAATAGTGCAAACTGAGAGCTGCCCTTAATGTTTACTAATATTTTCTGGACATCAGTACTAAATGTAATTCAGCCTCTTGATTCACCCAAGACCATGAGAAGTGTGTCCATGTAAACCCCATGAGGTTTAACATGGCCAAGTTCAAGGTCCTGAATCTTGGTTGGGGCAACCCAGGAGACAGAGGCTGGGGGATGAAATGGTTGAGAGCAACCCTGTGGAGAAGGATCAGGGGATACTGGTGAATAAAGGCCTGGATATATGACAGCAGTGTACACCCTCAGCCTGGGCTGCATCAAAAGCAATGTGACCAGCAGGTTGAGGGAGGTGATTTTGCCCTTCTCCTCTGCTTTTGCAAGACCCCACTTCCAGTACTGCTTCAGCTCTGGGGTCTGCAACATAAGAAAGATGTGGACCTGTTAGAGTGAGTCCAGAGAAGGCCACAAAGGTGATCAGAGGGATGGAGCACCTCTCCTACGATGGCAGGGTGAAAGAACTGGTGTTGTTCAGCCTGAAGAAGAGAGGGCTCCAGGAAGACTTTTCAGAAGTTGTACCAGTACTTAATGAGAGCCTATAAAAAAGGTAGGGACACCAGGGTGAATTTTGCTGTTACCTGGATGGTTCCTAGAGGGCTTTTTTATTTTAGATAGTGTTTCCTGTGGTCTTATACTTCTGCCAGCAGCTGGATAATGGAGAACTGAGAAAGAGGAGTTGTAGTCAAGAATTTTACTGTTTAAAAGACCAAACAGCTAAAACATTTGAGGTTTGTTGGTTCGTTTTTCTTCCAATAAGGGAATAGGCTTCAATACTAGGCCCAGCGCTGGAAAGGCTGAGCTTTTTGTGTGTCCAAAAAGAACACAATCAAGGCCATGCAGAGTCTGCTATGGTTTTTCCCTTCTGTTCAATTAAAGGTCAGGCACAGTACAGGCTTGTTACATAAAATGAGCTGTTGACAAAGCCTGTTAAGCCCAAATGTCGACATTAAATGTCTTAACTTGAATGCTTAAATCTGTTAGAAGGGTGCAGTAACATTTGCCTGTTGATGGTGATAGCAAATTTTTTCTCATCTTCAGAGTAAATAGAAGAGGGCTGTCTCTATCTGACAAAAAAACCCATCTGGTTGATTTCAAAAGACATACGTGTTAGCTGTTGCCCTGATTCTCCCTCAGCACTGTTCTAAACCATTTTGGTTGCAGAGTTTTGCCAGTACTTAGTGTGTGTGGCAGAACATCCCAAGGCAACAGCATGTTGGGAAACCTGAAATTCTCACTTGACCTCCCTACTATGGTTTCAAGAGGATTTGTTGGGGCATTTCAGTTATGCAGAAACCACATCAAAAGGAAGTGTACAGTGAGACATCTCTTAGACCGCATGCCAATTTATACCATCCAAAGGCAGTCTATGAATAAATCACATAAAGCTGCAGTCCTATATTTTGACTGTTACTAAGCCAAGCAAATAGATTGTCCCCTTCCTTTTCACTCAGCTGTTAGAACCGCACATATAATCACTCCCTGACCCAGTTCAGTCAGAATGATCCAGGTTAGCTCACACACTTTAAATAGTAGTTTTTTTCCCTAACCTGTTTCATTTTGATTGAATTGGGTTAGAGAACAATTATGTACACACATCAGAGGGGGAACACAGGAAAGAGGGGGGTTTAACCTTTAGAGAATACAGTGAGAAGCAGCTGGGACTAGGAACCTTTTTGATCCAGATCAGCTGAACCCAGACAAGCAACAGCAACCAAACTCTGGCACAGCAGGAAATTCCGATGGGATTGTGTTTTCATCTGGTGCAAAACATCTTAGTTCCTTTGAAGTTGAGATTGATACATTCATTTACAATACTAGAGATACTGTCTCCTGTATATTTCAGAATGGTTGAAACGTGTTTTTCAGCCATTTAGACTGGTTCTCAGTACTGAATTCCTTTAACTGTTGCAAATATCTGCAAACAAAAAAGACTAATCTCAGAAAAGAATCCCACCAGTTGGTCTCTGTGGGCTCACTTCTTTCAGTCATCAAGAAATTCTACTGACAAGGTTTCTTCATTGAAAGTAAAGATAAGCTCAGCTTTCCAGTCTGCACTATTCTTCATTAACTAAAATGTTATACAGTAAAGGAAGAGCAAACAAAACCAGAGTGATTCTGATGACTAGAGAATTCAACCCTTTAAACTTGCTTCTTCCTGGTAATTTCTTTCCACAAACTCCCCAGTATAAATTAATTTAAATTAAGGGAAGCACTCCACTCTATAGCATCAACAGCCCAGCTTGTATTGTTTGATATATGTGAAAACCAAGAATCTAAATCATCTAGATCGTATGTAGGTGGAGGAGGATAAGCTGAGGATCAGGCAACACAGAATAGGGTGAAGTTTTTTCAAAACCCAAGTCTTCACCTGGTTTCAGTCATCTGAGCTGCACTATTATGCTAATATGTTTGGAGTGTATTTAGCTTTCAGTGAGTAGGGAAATAGTACTGAGATGGAAGTTTTGTTGGAATGCAGAGGGTTTGGGTGTAACAAATGAGACTGAAAGGAAAAATTAAGCCTTTTTTAAACTGCTCTGTAGAAAAGCGAGTGTAGAAAAGAAAGGGGTAATGTGAACACACAGATGTGATTGGAGATAGAAGGCACAGAATAAGTTAAAAGAATTGGTTAGTGACGTTTTAAAGAGATAAGGTAGAACTGTGCTGCTGTACAGAAGGGCTGTGAAGAATGTACCACTCCTAGAAAAATTTTGTGTGATAGAGCGAATAGGGTCTAGAGATAAGAGATGAGAACAGTGTTAAGAGAGTAAGATGAATCCCCTCATCATGATGAACAGTCAATAAGCAACAGTTAAAACCACATTTCATAAGGTCACGAGCAAAGGATTTTTTTTCTGTGGGGCAGACAGGGAAGAGTGAGCTTTCGGGAAAGTGAAGACTGCACTTTCAAGAGGGATTCCACATGATGAAAATGGCAACACAAATGGAGCAGGGATAGGAAAATGGAGTCTTATAGTCAAATTATGAGCACTAGAGGTGGCATCCACACCCACATTATCCTTTCATTATAGGAAATTAGTAGGTAGACCCCAGCATGCTCTGCATTATTAACTGATCCAATCAATCCATACTGCTGACAGTGTAAGTTTTTATTTTGTCAACAAATCCCACTCACTGATAGGTCAAAGTTGCTGAGATATCAGAATAATTCTGTGCATGTTCTTTATACTGCGAGGAGTGGTAGAAACATTTCTGAAATTATTTATAGAGGTGTTTGGATCAGGCATGCTGCAGAAGTTCTTTCTCTGGCTTTTTCCAAAGGTCACCACAACCTCGTGTTTGAAATGCTGACAAAAGCATGTCAACTCTCATGGCCTCAGGCTCCTCCTCTAAATGTATTCTAGATATAATTAGGTGTGCTTGGCCTATAATTATGTCTCTGATACTGACTTTCTGTTATTGATTGCCTTTGGGTGAGTCACTTAGCTTCCCTACCCTTTCTGTCTTTTGGTCTTTCATGTTTAGAAATAGATATGGTAATATTTACCTGCTTTGCTTGAGGCATCTTTAGGAGATGAATGGATGGCTGCTCATGAAACTCTTTGAGGATGAATATATATGTACATGCTAAATAATAGCTCTCTGAGTGTGATGTAACAGCCTGGCCTCGCTGTTGATTATTCATATGCATTTGCAAAGCATTACAATTTGGACTACCAACACACTATAGAAAAGGTTCTATACAAAATGAATGTAGTAGTTTTAGTTGTAAATGTTCGTGTTACTGTACATGTAACTGCCTAATTGTTTCACATGGTAAGTACATAACTGAGCTTCTGAAATCTCTGTGATGAAAACAAAAGGAATACATGAAACTTCTAGGGGAAAATGTTTTAGGAGGGATCGCACTTACAGACATGTAGGCATATATTACAACGGTAAAGTCAGATATGAGGAAGACTTCCTTAGCAAGATTTTTAGCGTTAAAATTTGTTTAACTGACATTTCTATGTAGATGAATTTCAAATATTTTTTTAGAAATACCCACATCTTTTTTTAATCTTCTGCCTAAATATGAGGCAGAAATATTTTTTCTTTAAAATCACGATCCACTAAGAAAAGCCCTGTTCTTGTTCTCAGCTAGTATCCTGTACCCAGTGGTGGTTGTGAGCAGCTAGTGGACAATCATTTGCTGTACCCTTTTCCTGACATCCTTGGCCTCTGACCATCTTCAATCCAGGAGGCTCCCTGAGTATATTTTGTAGTCTGTAACAGACCTCTCAAGTGCTTGTCTCTCCCCTAGAGCACAAGTAAACCATTTGCATCTGTAAAGAATGTGTTTCCTTTTCACTGAATTAACATTGTCCCAGGAGCAGTCCAGCCACAGCTGCACCAATTTTCCCCATTACCTCTGCGTGAGCAAAGAGTATTAAAAAGAGGAAAAAAAAAAACCGGAAAAAAAAACTAAACTAAAAAAAAAAACAAAAACCTAAAAAACAAACATGAGAAGGCTCCACCAGTAAGTAAATTTCATTTGCATTTTTCCATAATTTTTTGTTAAAGGGGCCATTCAGAGTAAGAGCATGCAACAGTAAGCTCTGTGGCTGTTTGAAATGTTCTTCTTGTCAAATAATTTCTTTCCTTTCTTTTCTGCTAGCTACCTTTTAAGAAAAAAGGATATTATTTTATTTGTCATGACAATCACCACTAATCACACATTTATGGCATTCTAGCTTCTATGTAAAAATGTAATTTTGCAAATAACATGAATCATGTTCCGTTTTTTTCACTGATTCTACAGTGAGTGAGGGGAAGATGCATAGATTTGCAGAATTCAAAACCAGATTAATATACTTTCATAATGAATTAGAAAAAAGAAAGTTTTGAGTTTATTTGGTTTTACTCTTGCACATAAGCTTCAGGAATTGAGGCATCAACTCTTGTGCTGCATCACACCAGAGTGAAAACATACAAGAACCCTGATGGCAACTTCCATCCCGTTTCCTATACAATTTTTTTTCTATTAATGCAATGAGTTATTAGTGCAGTACTAATGAAATCCAGTTATAGGCTGTACTGTCCAAATAGTAGCCTGAGCTTCTCACATTCTATTCAGCTCCATTTCTATGAGATTAGTGGCATGCTAATCAGAGTGATACACATGATTTGCTGGGCAAACAGCAGAGAAACACTGAATTGCAACTAGCCATGGAGTTAAGCCAAAACACAACACTTGTGATGCTTTCTTCTCTGTCTCAATTGAAAGGACGGGAAAAGGATGTAGAAAATCAAGATAAAATGATGCCCAAAGACCATTAGGTGTTCAAAAAGGATTCTTCACTGTGTCTTTTTTTTTTTTTTTTTTTTTTTTTTTTTTTTTTTTTTTTTTAAGGTGCATCTTACACATAATATAATGTAAAAAACTATCACCTCAGCAAAAATGTGACTATCTTTTGATTTGGATCAGTCACTTCTCAAAATCCCAGAAGAGTTTGAACATGATCTGTATTGCAAAATAGACATATTGGTTCTTTCTTAGTCAGTTCTGTTATTCCATGGCCAAATGGGAACTTGTGTCCTCCAGGTTCCCAAACCATGCCATTTAAAAATTACATGAATCCCATGCTGGTTGAATGTTCTATGCTTAACTAGAGTGATCACCTCTGAATCTGTAGGCAACTTTAAGGGATGATTCAGATTGCTGATATTATCTGTCACTCATATTGCAGTCCATGCCTGCTCTTTTGAGACTGGTAACTTTAATAGCACTTTGTGATAGCACTGGTAGTTGTCTTTAGTGTAATAGCCTAGTGATTACAAAACTGCTCAGATAACAGGATGAGTTAGGTGATGGGTCTGTGCTCCCCCAGTCTTAAAAGTATGGATCCTCTGAGAATACCTGAAGTCCCATCATTCCATGATCTGAAAATTAGGGTATCCAGCCTCCCTTGGTCAAAGCTGAGCACTATGTTTCTGGGAGCAAAAGAAAAGGATATTCTGGATCTGACCTCATGATTATGGCATGTGCCTACAGGAACATGCCTAGCCTTATTTTCAGCCTTGGTTTTGTATCCGCCCATCAACAAAATGGTCTTGAATTGGACTAGGGGAGTTTTGGATTAGTTATTAGAAAATAACTTCTCAATGAAAGAGTAGTTAGGCATTGGAATAAATTTCCCAGAGACGTGGTGGACTCACCATCTTGGTAAGTGTTCAAGAGGTGTCTGGATGTGGCACTTGGGGGTATGATTTAGGGGTGATTATGGTAGTGCCAGGTTGATGGTTAGACTAGATGATATCAAAAGTCTCTTCCAACCTTACCGATTCTGTGATCTTGATAAAGATAGGTGGTGAAAGGAAAAAGAGTGGCAGCAGGTCAGGAGAAGACAGCTCTTTTCTTTGAGCACAACTAAATTTCCAGGCTGCTGTCAGGATTTAAATGCTGCCCATTTGAATGAACAAACTACCAGGCAGTAAAGCCTCAGGTAGGAAATAAAGATTCCCCTTCCAGGCATAGGTAGTAGAGTGTCTAAGAGATTCCATGCTAAATAGTGAGGCATACAAAGAAGTTAAGCTCCTCCAAATGTAGGTAAGTGATAGTGTAAACTAGCTGGATATAGTCAGGTGGAACCCTTTCTCTCAGGAATTCTGTTAGATTCCCTAACACATATTTCTTTTGTTTGTCTGTGAATAGAAACAGTTTATCACAGTGTTTTTGCAAACTACTGAATTTTTAATAGCTAGAAATCTAGAATATTTTGATTCATTTTCCTCTTTCTGATACTTCAATGTACTGGTTTTCAGAAAGTGCCTCTAGAGGAAGACATGAAACTTCTGCAGGTATTAATAAATTACAGAATTAAAATAATACAATAAAAGAAATAATATAGATTTGATTGCGGTCAGATACATTTTCTTGCAAAAATCCATAGCCTTACTATCAAATCAGATATTCATGGAGATTCATCAAAAATATTTTAATGGATTGCTATTGCAGAACTTTCTAAAGAAGCTAGAAATCCACTGCAAATTACAAAGCAGATACTGCAAGAGGAAATACTGTACATCAGATAATCATGGGAAATACATTTTAAAAGCTGCAGATTAAGGAAAATTGCTTTTTTCCATTTGGCAGAGACAACAAACCAAAGCAATTGAATTTGCAGACAGCTGAGCCACCTGAAAAGAGAAAAAAATTTGAAGATTCAAGGATTCAAAGAAGAATTTGAGATTTTCTGCCTATTTAAGTAAGAATAGATATATGGTAGCTCCTGCCAATTTAATAGTATGTCTTTCAGACACTAAGGCACACAAATGGTCCTGTTACTTTCAACATGATTAATCAAACTAAATAAAGAAAATATCTGAAAATAAGGGCCTTTTAAGAGTTTCTGACTGATTGCAGCATTCAGTTGTTCATTATGATTTCCTTAAATCCTATTCTGTCTTCACATAAGCACAAAGTGTTTGATTTACTTTAAAAGTGGTCCTTTTAATGTCAAGTTTAACATAATCACTGGGTGCTGTCAAACTCACATTAGAAATCATGAACTAAGTCCACTTCTTGACACAAAAATAAAAGGCTCCAAGGAAATAAATTGAGCATTGACTTAAAAACATGTTTTAATTCTTTAATCTTTTTGGATTGTTAATGCTTAGGCTTGCAACCTCTTTCATAGCATTAAGGCTCATCCTTTCAAGTTTTGTTTTTCAGTTTTAAAATAAACCTAGAGCTTCTCCTTCATGTAAGACTTTCCAGGTTCAACAAAGTTCTGTAGATACTGAAAATTACAGGTGAAAACTTGACTTGAACTTTTCCAAAGAAGACCAAAGGGACTTTCAAATATAAAAGGCAGTATTTATTATACAAGTAAATCTAATTTTCTACACAGAGAAAATACAAAATGAATGGGTCGAGAATAGAATTTTAAAAAAGGCTGTTAGATCCAATTTTTGTTCTACCCTGGAGGTGTCCCTGCAGGTAAGTCTTCGCTTCCAGTTTTAATTTTAGCTGATTCATAGACTTTCTGAGCTGGAACAACTTTTCCCAGGAAATTCTTGCCATGCCAGCTGAAATGGGCTGGCTGTTCCCAACTCCTGAATCAATCTCTCCCAGTAATGATAATCTCTCTATACAATGTTTCTCTTCTGTCACATGCTGCTCTATGTATGTGTTCATATACATAAAAATTGAGCAATGAGTTTTACTCGTAAATTTTATATTGAAGGAGGAGTTTGTGTCCCCTGAATATCCTTTGGTTCCTTTTTTTTTTTTCAGTTTGCCTTTTTTAATGTCTATTCAGAGGAATGATATGAGGGAGAGGCAGTAACCTCTAAGAAAGAAAGGCCCAGATGGGAATAGAGAATGAATAGGTTTTCTTCACTTCTCCCACAGAAAAGGAATACTCACAGAAATCCTACCTAAGCAGGAAGATGCATGAACACTTGTTTTCATTTGAAGTGAAATATTCTTATCAAAGATATTGTCCACATGTTTTACAGAAGAGTAGGCGAGGACATCAGATGAAATCAGCAGAAAAACGCATTGAGGTTAAACTTACGAATTTCAGGGGAATTAGACTTCTCATTCTTTCTCAGTTTCTGTTATCCTCTTATTTGGTTGCAGCAAGTGTTTTTATTCTTGAAATACAGTTTTCTCCTTTTTGATCACACGTATTTGAACTTAGTAAGCTATTTTAATACTTCAAATTGGAGGGGACTTCACCTCAACTTTCTTACTGTCGTGTTCATCATAGGTGACTCTACTACCAAACAGCAGGATCCTAGTGGATCCTAAGCCTTCAGGGCTCTCCTCACCCCAGGCTGAGTCCAGAAGCACTTTGAGACAAACTCTCTAACTTGTGGACAAAGGAATGCAAATTAATTATAGAAAATATTCCAGGATAATTTAATATGCTTTCAGGTAGAGACTACAGGTTAAGAGAAGTTGCATCTTGAGCTGGACCTTTTTCCTGAGAGATCTTTGTAGGACTAAAGGGGAATTAATGGCCTTTTATGTTCCAAAAGTAAAAGAATATTGCTTTTGCTTTTACTAATAACATGGTAATTATAAAAAAAAAAACAAAAAAAAACAAAAACATGTTCTAGTACATAAAGACATTTCCATTTAAAAAAAAGTATTTTTGTTGTTAAAAAAAGGTTTTCACACCCGTTGTGTTTGAGCAATACCTACATTCTGCACTGCTCTTTTCCTTGGTGTTTCTTGGCATGTTTGTGAGTGGTTTTCTGCTTTAGGTTAAGTGAGCTTAGGGTCAGGATTCAGCTTGAGAGTAATACAGCTCAGTGGAAGTACCTTTGATAACCTAGGGCATCTGGGATATTAGCTAACACCCCCTGGATTCTTGCCTACATCTCTCTTAATTGTAATGGAGGGTCAGACACTCAGTGAAGGGTTCACCTTTAAGTTTCAACACTGGAGAAAAGTGCATTTAGAAGCCTAAATTGAAACCTATGTTGCTATGTGATCAGGGGGCTGAACTGGATTAAAACTAACCATGATTTTGTGTACACTGTTTACTTGGGGTGGGAGGGGTTATATGGTAGGGTTTGTGGTGTGTGTGTGCAGGGAGGGTGACATAACATAGAAAGATGGGGTTTTGTATGATTATTTGGATTGTTGTTTTACACTTTGGTTCTAATCAGGGTGGATTCCCTGACCCTGTGTACTCAGTCCACTGCAACACAGTGAGAGAGGTGCTCTAAGACAGGTATTTAAAGTTATTATGACTGACCGGTGCTGTCCTGAAGTGCTCTTGGAGCATCAACCTAATTGAAGAGTTTCGTGACTTAACCTAAAGCCCTCAAATCTGAGGAGGGGATGATTTTTTTGCCTAGCTGTGCTGTGTTGTCTAGCACCAGAAAAAAATGACTGAACTGTAAGTTCATTCACATGTTTCTATTGTACTAAATGAACAGTAAACAGGAGTTTGACCACATTCCCTTCAGTGCTTGCTAAAACTTGATCCTGTCTGCAATGTGAAATGTAAGACTAGAGTGAAACAAAATGATAACCTGAAGGTCTATACTCATCATAACATATGAATAAAATGCAAAACCATTGCCAGGAGCAAGAGTGCAATACTAGGGTTTTTTTCCAACTTTTAATAAAGTAGCATTATTCAAAATGCTGTAAAGGTTATGTATTAAAGCTGATTTTGCACTGAGCATTCTTAAAATGTGCACATTAAAAATATGAAACAAAATAAAATGACTGAGCTTGTTTATTCCAACACCTCAATGGTTTTAATTAAAAAATAATTTAAATAAGTCATGAGTAGCTGACAACTAATCAAAGATATCCCTCCACATTTTCTAATGCACTGTCTAATTGTTCCAGTTACAAAGTTGTAGGTCTGCTTCAACGATTCTGGTTTTGCCACTTAGGTACATGGTTCTTTTGGCACTGTTTAGTCCTGACTGAATTTTATGTGCAATGAATGGAGGGCTAGTGGTATAGAAATCAAGATTTAGCTGGTGTAAAGTAGGTGGATAACATATGAAAAGCCAGAGGGAAATTTATGTTTTAAAATTTGCCTCTCTTTTGTATATACTAGAAACTGCAGGTTTAGGAGCTCTGTTTATCCTCTCAGCACAATTCAGTGACTCCTTCATGCCTCTGTAACACTGTTCATGCCTTGAAAATACTCTAGTGGTCACAACACCCTTGCAAGAATTGCAAAGAACTTGTCATTCAGCTCAAACCCACATAACAAACATCATGGACAAGTTTGCTAACCACTGAGTTGTGGACAATGCTGCTGTCTCCTATGCTGAGCATGTGATATGGTAAAAGGGAGAAGAAGCCCTGTGGATATAAGGGGATTGTCCAGGAAGGGATGTGGTGACTGAGACACTGCTGGAACTTATCACTGAGCATGCATAGCAGCAAAATCTTATCTTAAAACAGAAAAATTCAAGGCAATGAACCATGTTATAGAATGTAATTTGAGCAGTGATTTTACCTTACAATACTTTGTTCTTCTTCCTCTCTAAATTAAATGTATAACCTTGAGTGTAGGAGTGTTGTTTTCCTGGACAGAAGTTGTAGTCACAATAAAGAGGCCTTGATTATTTTTCCAAGTAAACAAGATATAAATGGACCAAGTGCAGTCCCTTGACTGATGCAAGGTGAATAATTCCTTATGTTGCTATTGCTGTTCTTGTTTCAGGGCCAATTGCCTAATGAAAAAAAGATAATCGTCTGAATGCTAAATACCTATATCACTGAGTTCTTAAGGCAAATATTTTAACCACATATTGCAGCTTTTATATAGCACCCAGAAGTGTGTTAGGTACTGATAAAAAATATAGCTCCTACTACAAAGTATTTATATAGCATGATTATTCATGAGAGATAAGCCAAAAATCAAAAGAATGGGAAGAACAAAAGGAAGCAAGACCAAAACATGTCAATGTTTCTTTTTCTTTTGCTTTAGAAGCCTTACTTGTTTGAGCATTGTTCATACCTGTGTGTGTGTTCTGGTAAAAAGAAAAAAATTGAGACAAAAATAGAAAAAAACCCGATGTGGGATGGAAGGGTATGTACCTGCACAGAGTACATACAATAGGGAAAAGGGATGGCAAAGCAAAATCATAATAAAGTGAGACCAATGAAGAAAACAAGGAAAGGTTAAGGAACCACTGCCAGGATATGTCAGACTGTAAAACAGATGAGGCCAAAAGGAGGGTGATGGGGAAAGGTCAGTTGCAAGACAGTCTCACATGCAAGTGGTTCCAATACCAGAGCCCAGAGAGACTCCAAAGGTGATGGTTCATTGCTTAGCTCCAAATAATCTGTATTTTAATGATGTGAACTAAATAATATATGTGGAAGGTCAGAGTTATACCACAGAAAATGATGTACAGTTACAGCCCAGAAGGGTCCAAGTTAACAAATCACAGACTCAATTAGATAGTAAAAGATTTCTGAGATCATCAAGTCTAACCTATAACCCAACACCACCATGTCAACTAGACCACAGCACTGAGTGTCCCATCCAGTCTTTACTCAAACACCTTCAGGGACAGTGACTCCACAACCTCCCTGGGTAGATCATTCCAGTGTTTAATCATTCTTTCTGTGAAGAAATTCTTCCAAAACCTCCCCTGGCACAACTTGAGACTATGTTCTGTTTTCCTGGTTGTCTGCCTGAGAGATGAAGCAAATGTCTACTGGCTAAAAACACCTTCCAGGCAGTTGTAGAGAGTGATAAGGTCACCCCTGAGCCTTCTCTATTCCAGGCTAAACACCCCTAACACCTTTAGCCAAAGTTCTGAAATCTCTTCTCTTGCTGAAAGTGTTTTGTTCCCAAATTAGAAAATTAAGCAGAAGTTTAGAGTTTGCATTGTTAGACTGATTGGAACCTGTAGGGTATGAAGTTTCTTTTCAACACTGGCTAATCAGAGAAGAAATTTTAGAAGGTTTTCCTAACCCTGTCGTTCCCATGAAGAATTGGAGGCAACAGGTATCTGTGCTATGGCATGGATTCTCAGTGATGGACCCTGCATTTTCTCCTAGTCATTGCTGTGCTGCTGTGCTGGCTCAGTGCATGTTACTTTTTTAAGCCTTCACTACAATACAGAAGAATTTATGTTTTCTGAGAGTTACTTCTAAATTACTGATGTCAGTTTATTTCATCTAAATATTTATTACTTGTCATATTGTTAACATCACCACATTTTTAGCAATTATTCAGTGTATCTTATACTTAGAAATATGCTCTTAGCATATTAGCATACTAATTATTACATATGCACAACTTCCTTAGACTTATTTTGATGATACAGTCCCCATGTGCACATTAAATGATTATCTCTTCGATGTGGCACTTCTCTTACACAAACAGCTTTTGCAATCAAGTCAGACAGCATGAAAATACCTGTCCTGTCAGAACAGTTCATCACAAGAAGTTGAAATAACCAATTAATCACTGCATCTGCTTCAAACTCCCTTTAGAGGCTTGCATTGACTGAGCCAATTGCCCTTTAAGAATTTTTCTTTATCCCCAGGCACTTATGACTTCATTTGATCTGAATCTAATTAGGTGCAGAAAAATGTGAAAAGCAAGTCATTAAGACAATGAAACACAATCAGCAACAGTGAATTTTATGGCAACACCCATAGCAGAATTATCCTAAGAATTTCAGAGACCAGGCAAATCCCCACATGATAGTATTTTCAAAGCAAAGGACATTGCTATAGTGAATCTGGTTGTAAGAAAGTTGTTTCGAATTCAATATACTGAAAGAATGGACTTCAGATTGCACTTTGAAGCAAAAAGGGAATAGTTATATATTGTGCTTTTGGGACAACTGTAGCAATTTCTGCCTAGTACTTCAAGGAAAGAAATAAGGGGCAGGTAAGGCACAGTTTGGTGTTTTACACAGGCATCCTTGTAGCAGCAAGGAGCTTCCCTTTGAGTCAGCATTGGTTCTGCCCCTGGATACAGAGAATGCTTACTCAGAAGAGAGTGTAGTGCGCTTAACTAACATGGACACTGACATTTCTTCTTTCTTCTGCTTCTCTCTTTTATTTTTAAAATAATATATATGGATATTATATGGACACCAAGATAGGGTTTACTCGATACCATATATTCCCATTACACCAGAGGTAACCCATAACCTAGACTGATACACCTTGGCTAGACTTACTCCTAGCTGCAAATGAGCTGAAATGATGCCTTCCAAGTGAAAAATACTTCATAGTTACAGTCTGACTATTAATTTTAATACATTCTAGGTTTTCTAAAAAATCTTTATACACTACCTTTCCAAACTCATATGTGGTCTTTTTATTCTACTCCTATCAGTTGCCGAGAGGGGAGAGGTAAGGTGTCTGATTTGACAGGACTGTAGCAGAATGGATATGATGAAAATCCCATGCAACCTTTAAAAATGTCACAGACTCAAGAATGACTAAGTGCTCCAATCTCTAAATAGTCACAATGAAAATCAAGTATTTTATTTTCCAGTTCATTAAATTATATCTCTTAGCATTTGAGACAAAACACCCATATTAAAAGTCAATTGAACCCATAATGACACAACAGAAATTCAAAAAGCCAAACATCAGACTTTAACTTGTCCAAAATGCTATTCTTCATCAGAAGCCAAATGAACTGGAAGGTGTTTCAACATAGTCTGGAAATTAAGAACTGCAGGCCACTTGCCAGGGGTTACCAAGGGTTAACACGTGCTAGTCAAATGCTCTTCCTTGAGACCACTATTCCACCAATATTAAGGCATTTCAGCTGAGGTAGGGTCCAATTAGGGATCTCAGCTGAGCTCAGTAGTTGTGGAGGAGTCCAAAATGCCATATGCAAGTGGGAAGGGGGAGGGAAGCAGGGGTGCAGTTTAAAGTAGTTCTGAACTTTTGATCCAATTTTATGTGAGAATTTTGTACCACTATTTGAATTCAAGTAACTGTTCTTCTTTCAGAACTAACATTTTACCATGCCAAAATGAACTTCATCACTATCCTCAGAGCAAGCAGCAAAATATTCTAAACCCACAGAAGACAAAAGCATGAGCTACAGCTGGCCTCCGGTTACAGATGACCAGGGTGGACCTGGTTACAGGCCAGGGTGCTCTGCATAGTGCAGTACACTGCACATCTTTGGAGGTGTGCTGAGGAGGCAGCTGGCAGCTGCCTTCTGCATTTAGAACCAGCTATTTTGTGGTTCTGTCTTCAAATTCAGATCAGAGAACAATACTGTCATTGCACCAGGACAACACAGTCTGAAACATACACAGCTTTGTTCCTCTCTGTACTTAAACCATAAGAGACATTTGGTGGTTACTTTCATTCTGACTCTGTCTGCTGGGCTAGGGTTCAAAATGGATGTACCCATTCTGCCTACCAAGGCAAAACCAGTGTGTGAGGCAGATCTAGCCTGGGCATGAGTTTTCTTGCCTGGAAAGTCAGCTGTCTCATTACAGATGTGAGTCAGGGTGTGAGCAGGTGTGTGGGTTCTGGGCTCACATGACAGCTCAGGCTATGAACTAAGATGACTGTAGTTAACTCAAACAGGGTTGAGCCATTTACATTCGTTATTGCTTCTGATCTTTGTAGGGATGTCACAGTTTTCTTCACCTGAGTGATGTCTGTGAGATTTAAATAAAATTCTGGAGGTCTCAAATTCATAAGACACATTGGAAAAAGGTAATATTAGGCTTACAGTTATTTTGATATTAAGTTTACAGTTACTTCAGGCTGCTGAAGCTGCTGAAAGCTCAGACTGCAGAGTATAGCAATATTTCATACATATACAAAAATAGGAAAAAAACACACGTAGTCAGCCTTAGACACTCAAAACCTCTGTAATTATTAGAGAGAAAAGTAGGAATTAGTTATATATTTAGAAAACTAGTAATATTCTACAACTTTTCAATCTATAAAGCCAAGACCTTGCTATGATGAAACATACAATATACTTCTATATAAGAGAGTGACCTAGTTCTGCTTTCCTGATGCACATTAGAGTGGAATTCTGTTTCAGAAATCTCATCATTCAGTGCAGAAAGAAGTTATGCTGAGTACACTGATGAAAGCCCTTGCCCATCTTCTTTCACCTACACTCAGTTACACAGACTGAACTTTTCACTTATGAGGGACTATGAAGCCAGTAGGACAGGGGCAAGCAAGACACAAAGTGATGTGGTGTTTAGCTCCTCCTATGAACAGAGCAAACACCACATCACCCAGAGGAGACAGATGGGCATTGTTCACCTGGGTTTACACTGTTGCAGATAACAAGCAGCCATGGAGTGGAGATCAACCCTAGCAATGCTCTCAAGCATATGAGGAAACAGTCTTTGGAGAATAAAGTAGTTTGTGACATATTGTTTGGGGTTTTTCTTGTGATTTTTGTTTGTTTGTTTGTTTGTTTTGGTTTTTGTTTGTTTGTTGGTTTTTGTTTTTGTTTTTGTTTTTTCTGCTATGGCAGGGTTCAACTTCTCACTGCAAACTTTGGCCCTTATTTTGTAAAGAGTCCCCATGGCACTCTCCCTTATTGGGTCAAGACCAATATTTTTAGCTGAAAAAATGATGGACATTTGATTTTGCCTCTTTCTTTTTCTTTCTTTTTCTTTCTTTCTTTCTTTCTTGCTTGCTTGCTTTCTTGCTTCCTTGCTTTCTTCCTTGCTTTCTTCCTTGCTTTCTTCCTTGCTTTCTTGCGTTTTCTCTTGCTTTTGTTTTTCCTTCTTTTCTTTTCCTCTCCTTTTCCTTCTTTTTCTTTTTCTTTTTTTTCTTTTTTCCTTTTCTTTTTCTTTTTCTTTTTCTCTTTTTCTTTTTCTTTTTCTTTTTCTTTTTCTTTTTTTTTCTTTTTCTTTTTCTTTTTCTTTTTCTTTTTCTTTTTCTTTTTCTTCTTTTCTTTTTCCTGTTTCATATTCCTTCTCCTTATTCCTACTATTCCTATTATTCCTGTTCCTCTTTTCCCTTCCCGGAGCTGAGAGCGGTGCTCCGTTCCTTCCGGGGGCTGTCCCGGGGAGCCGCCGCGCCGGGCGCTCGGGGGAGCCGCGGGCGGTGCCCCGTGCCGCGGCGCCGAGCCCTGTAGGCATGCCGGCAGAGCCCTCTCGTGGAGACGCCACGAGGAGCAGCAGCACTTGGGCTTTTTCCTGACCATGCAGCTCACGCAGTTCCCCTAAAAGAGCTATAAAAAATTCAGAAAATGCCCACTCTTCATTTGACAGGTCTGCGAGTGGCACTTGGTGGTGTAACCAAATTGCCTAGGGGGGATGCTGGCTTAGCCAACACTCGCTATCCTGGCCAGAACTTGTATGCTTTTGGCCTAAGGTCCTCACTTTAAGCTGGGATGTAAGTAGTGCTAAATACTCCTATCATAGGCATGTGAACAAAGCCTGTCCCCCGTTTCCCATCCTTGTGCCAGCAAAATTGCTTATGTAGGTGGAAAAAGGCTGATGGAGGAGTGTGTTCATTGGCAAAGATAACTAAGCTACGGTGGTGTGATGCTGTATTGGGCTCAACAAAGGAAAACATCTTGAGGGAACGCCTGTGCTTCCCTCAGGGGTATCAACTAGAAAGAACTCAGATGTATGGATACAGACTCTAAACAACAAGGAAGTAAAAAACTAAGGTACTCAATTACTCAATTACTAAGGTAATTGCTCAGATTGTGTCTGTGAAGTCTTAGGGTAAATCTGTAACATCAGCATTAAGTCATGAAGGTCTTTGTCAGTGCCTTTGTCCAGCAGCCTCAGTACTTTGTAAGTTCTGGATTGGTAGAGTAAAACTATGTCTCACATGAAGAAATATCCACGGTGATGGAAGGACAGGTATGAACGTATGACTGGTTTTGCAATAGAGTCTCTGCTATACAGCAGGAAATCCTGAAGTGTAGTCTTAGTATTAGACTGTAAACCTCTGTGGTTTTATTATCTATTGCCTCTCAAGGAAGAATGGCACTAATTAGATTATTGACATTTACAGTTATCACTGATTACATTTTAATATCACTTACTTTGTTCTTCATCTCACTTGGTTTAATTATCAGTTCAAGGATTTGATGAAAAGTCAATAGCTACTTTCATCAGGACACCCCTGGTCCTTGATATGATTATTTTCCCCAGTATTCCTGTGGAAGTTGCCAAAGCTTGCTCTCTGAAAACTGCTGGATCATTTCTGTTACATTAAAGGTTTGGTTCTTAGGAGTTTTGTAAACGCTGAAGGAATGGAGGTAAATAACCTTCCACATTACAAGGGAAATGTGCTAAAAGACAATGAACTTCATGTTTTCTGTCCCTTTATTTGCTGCCATTCTTTCAGTAGGACTTAGTCTCCATGATAAATTACTCCTATGCTAACCTATAAAACTGCCTGACACCCTGTATTCATATTTTCTCTCTTAATATTACTTCTTGATCTCCCCTTTTACAGCTTGTGGAAGGGCAATTCACTTTTGTGGCACTACTGGAAAAGCAGCCCAAAGAGGCCATATGGCAGTTAAGCCTTCTCAGTCGCCAGGGAATGAGATCCCATTAAAACTATATTTAGCTGGCATTAGTCCAGCCTGTGAGCCATGACAGCAATTTTTCTGTGACTGTCAAGGCAGCAGAATCAGGTGTGGAGCTTACAGAGGGTCCCTAGCCTGTGTTGCACAGCATGTTGGTTTCTGAGACCAGAAATCCATGGGAAAAAAGAAAGCGGCAGAAATTGAGGCAGAAATCTATTAACTGGTTATATAACCCCAAGAGGCTGTAACAGGAACAGGTTACTTAGGAACAAGGTACCATCATATCATGTCAATCTAATTTTATTTTTTCCTAAAGGCCAATTAACCTTTTAAAGCCCAAAGTGTATCTCTTGCCTTAAGCATTACATTAAGCTTAGGTGTAATCATAGATGACTCATTTAATTATCATGGTAATTGCTATAATTTTTATAATACACCATGTTTAAAGGTCTAACTAGCTAAGAACTATAGTTTAATGAACAGTCCAATTTCACTATGGGCAACACTCTTAATGATGCCTGTAATTCACACTACTGCTTTTGGTTTCTTCAATTGCCAAATCTGAAGTGTTTAAGCATATGTCCAGTCCTGATGGTAGCTTAAAGCAATTTATTGTAACTTCATGTTCAGTGGTCCAGTCATTTCCAAAAAGAAAATAAAATTATAATGTGTCCTGAATTATGATTTTTTTTTTACCTGAAAATCTCCTGCATCCAATTCTTTGGGACAAGTAATTAAAATTGGTGGTTCACTTATTCTTGTGGATATACCCATGAAGTTCTAGTGAAAATCTTCCTAGAGGTACACATAACTTTGAGAACTGGCAAGCAGTGTTGACTTTCCCAATATATTCATAATTACCAGGGGCTGATTTTTCATGTTGGCAGCCAGGTGAATAGCCTATGCAATGACTTGTACCCCTATGTACATGTAGGGGTATAGTTAAAGTGTTAAGTGAGGAGACAATTAAGCAATATCAAAAAGCCATCTCCTCATCCTCTAACACTGAGCTGTGCTGAGGCACTGTAACACTCTTTCTTTCTTTCTCAGTTATATCTACTCTTGCCCGGAATACCTGAGGGAGTAAGGGTCTCTGCTAACAGAAGCAGGTACACAGCCTATCTGTAAGTGATTAAGGGGGTCCTTCAGCAGAGGGACAAACTCTGTTTCTCTCCAATCTGATGAGCCAGATGACATGATTTATTTGTATTAATCTGGATTTTTAATGGTAAGAATGCTGTGACCCTTAATATGTAGAACAATAATATAATTATGTACCTTTTAATTTCTATGAAGCACCAACTACTCTTCATTATTTAGCACATTACTAACAAAACGGTTAATTAAGTTATTACTTAACCTAATTATAAGATGGATATTTTATGTTTGGGTGCACTTCTACTGTAAGATAATGTAGGTGGGAGCACAGTGGAGTCAAAGCTAAACAGTGTGTTCAAGACTCCCAGACACCAGAAGCGTACAAATGAGCCAGAGGTTTCACGGTCACCGCCAAAATAATCCCTTCTGCACACTGGTAATGCGCTCTTCAAAAAAATCTTTGTTTTATCCCAAACCTCATTTTCTTTGTTTGCAGTGCTGGAAGAAGATAAGTATAGAAGGTCCCTTATAAGATTATAAAAGTTAGGAGCATACTAATGCAACCTCTTAATTAGTTCCATTTCCCCAGTGTGCACTCAATAATCTATTTAACCTGGATGCTATTAGAGGCTTTTTCTACCCATTTTGCTTCTGCTGCAGCCTTTTTCAGACAAGTGACTTCACTATCATAGGTAGAACACCTGGTGCCCATCAGAGCTGCTCTATCATTCCCCTCTTCAGCTGGACAGGGGAGAAAAAAAAAAATGAAATTCTTGTAGTTTGGGATAATGACAGAGAAGACCACTCACCAGTTACTATCACAAACAAAGCAGACTCAACTTGGGAACGATATTTGAATTTATTGTAAGTCAAATCAAAACAAAACCCCCAAATTTCAGAACACCTTTCCCTTCTTCCTGGGCTCAACCCAACTCCCAAATTCTCTACCTCCTCCCCACAGTGGTGCAGAGGGATAAGGGGGTGGGGGTTATGGATTGTGGCCTGTTCATCATGCATTGTCTCTGCTGCTCCTTCTCCCTCACACACTTCCTCTGCTCCAGTGTAGGAACTTTCACATGGGAGGCAGTCCTCTATGAACATGAGTCCTTCCCTCGGGCTGCAGTTCTTCACCTGCTCCAGTTTGGCCTTCCCACAGGACACAGACTCCTTTGGGCATCTGCTCTGGCATTGTGTTCCCCATGGGCTGCAGGTGGATCTCTGCTCCCCCGTGGTCCTCCAGGGGCTGCAGGGGAACAGCTGCCTCGGCATGGGCTGCACCACGGGCTGCAGGGGAATATCAGCTCCAGTGCCTGAAGTAGAACTTCCTTTCTCTTCTTCATGGATCTTGGTATCTGCAGAGCTGTTTTTCTACATAGTTTCACTCCTCTCTCCACTGCTGATATCACACACAGCAGATTTTCCATTTCTTATATCTCTTATCCCAGCATCACTGCTGGGCTTGGCCTTGGCCAGAGCCAGTCTGTCCTGGCTGACATTGGCTTCTCTGGACATGGGGGAAGCTTCAGGCAATGTTTCACAGAAGCCACCCATGTACCCTCCCCACTACCTAAATCTTCTCACACAAACCAAATGCAACAGCACTTCATATTAAGAACAGATTGTGAGAGAGGCTCTAACCTTTGTGTCTCTGAATGCTAAGCCCAAAATCTAGCACACGACCTAGTCTTGGTCTGAATCTTGTTCCTAAACAAGTATAAATGACCTAGACACTATTTTGATCACCATGGTTTGCCAACTTTCTAAAATTTTTCTCTCTCCCAGCCCTAACCAAGAGATCAGGCTGAGCTTTAGCCCAAGACCCACAGATATGTTAAAATGTTTAAACTTGGGAGAGGCGTATATATGAGCTTTATTTATATGCTTCTTATATTATTAAATCTGATGTGTTTATGGTTTTGTTCAGTTTAAGGTTATCTATTTATGTGTCTACACAGTTCTAATGTTTCTCTATACTGTTCTTATCTTCCAAATTTATACTGTCATCAAATTGCATTAACAGTGTTATTTTGCTGCTCAGATTAATAAAAATATTAAGAACTCACTGCCAATGACTATCTTTAGAAGCCTTTGTTACTGATCTCTCTGAAACTCAACAACTCCTTCTTCAGCATGACTCAGAGTGTTCCAAACAATTAGATCAATCTCTACTCACCTAAATTAAATAACAATCTTGAGATCATAAACCTCTTTGTTTCCTTCCTAGTTATGATTCTTTCCATATTCATATCCTCATCTTAAATGACTAGATTATCTTTGTCCCTAGAAAGAGAGGAAAACAAGTTGGACCATGGTAAACTGTGATTCATTATAACATAGCAATACAATGTTATTACTTTTTAAACATAAAGTTGGTCCAAAACAGGTTGGCTGAGTTGCTGTGGGTTCTTCATCCTTGGAGATGCTCAAGAATCAACAAAACATGGCCCTGAGCAATTTGTTCCGGTTAGAGTTACTTTGAGTTGATGGAGCAGAGTGTGAATAGTGGAGGATGACCTCTGGAAGTGCATTTCAAATGCAAATATTTAATGATTCTGTTTTTAACATCATGATCCTTACTGAAATCAGTTGCTAATGAATTTTAATGTTTTTTGAATTTCTATTCTGTTCTCCTATCACGGTTGTACTTCTTTCCTTCTTCTCCTTCATGTATAAGATTCAAGTGCTTGTACCTTTGCACTTTTGCTTTCTTATTTTTAAATAGTGTGGAAATGAAAGTAGAGTTACGTGGGCAACGTGTGTTCGCAAAACAGTACTGTCTTACTAAGTAAGTAACAGCAAAATACTGATTCATGATGTCAGAACTGGAACCATCAAACTGAGAAAGACAGTAGTTGTTGAAATAATTCACAAAAAGGTAAGGTTTAAAATAAAAGACTGTAGAAATTAATAGTCCTTCCATGTCATAGAAATTAAGTTTAATTGGCAAATCAGATTTATATCCATACGTGAGTCTCACTTTTTGCACAAAGACATGCAGAAATTCTTAAAAGATAATAAAATATTTCTGTGAAAGAAAAGGTCAAGGGACACTACAGAAAACAGTCTTACAAGATATTGCACTTATTAAATCCTGGAGCTTTTTCCCAGAAGCTTTGACTGTCAGTGATTTTGCAGACTGCAGGTGGAGTAGAAATTAAGTTAGTGAAAATATGACTAAGTAAATATCCTTGTAATTTTTCTTGTTATCAGAAGTACAGAAGCAATTTAGGAGTTTTGGAGGTAGTCTGATAACAAAAAATGGCAATTATTTCTCTTATCATCCTAGTAAAAATTTCCAGCAGGCCGTTGGGCTCTCATAATTGGTGCTGAATACCTGAACTTGGCCCTGTCTTGTCAATCACTTACTTTAATTTGTTATTCATCAAAGTCTTCCTCTGACTGTTCCCCTTTGTAGCAAAATTATGCCTTGGGAAACTCACTGAATCTCACTGTGCCAAATAGACCTGCTTACACTGAGAACCCTACTCTGCTGCTATTTAGAAAATTGACAGTTCAACATCATTACAACCAGCATGACTCGTCCAAGACAATGACTGAATACTGAGGATAAAACACAGACATTCAGCTAATTTCAAATTACCTGCAAGCATTTAAAGAATTGGGCTAAAACATTTTTCTTGCACAAAATATCCTTCCAACTAATGCTAACTTAAAACATGGACATATGTTTTAAATATATGTAATATATGTATTTATATGACATATATGTTTATATATATAACATATATGTAAATATATGTTTGCAGAGAAATCAAATTTTTCTTGTCACATCTTAGTCTGAACTTTAACTATGAACATTTTCACAGCTCCAGGGAGAATTCTCTTCAAGCTCCATGACAAATTGCAAATACTTACTAGCAGTTTCATCCTGCTATAGCCTCCTAGTCATAGAAATTCTCTTTTAACTTTATTCTTCAGTTTGACATATGTCCCAAAAAGTTCTTTCACAACTATCTCACAGTCAAAATCTCACCATCCTTTCAAATTCTAAAAAATCTGTGACGTCACAGAAATACATTAGGTGACCTCAGAAGGGACCTCAAATTATCGTGGTCAGATACAGACATATTTGAGGCCCTTATGGAACTATAAAAATGCCATCTTTCTTATCATCTAAGTCTTTTGCTTCTGAATATATTTTGTCCCATTAATGAAAGCTTTTAGTTCATGATCAGGTACTTGCAAGATTAATTCTAATAGAAGGACAAATGTCAGGAGCTGGATTTCTTTTGCTGAAGTTCTGCTTGTTTACAAGGAATGTACATGAAGGTGTTTTCTTGCCTATATTAAACAGGAAATTTCTCTGCTTTCAAATGTCACATCTGAACATTTTGTCAGTCTGGGACAGAGAAGCTCTAATTTTTGTTGCTTCTTGAAATCTTTTTATTTTATGTAGGATTGTACCATTGCCTTCAGCCTCAAATGCATATAGATATCAAGCAGTGTAGTGTCCTAGCTCCTGTTCTTTAACTCATTGCTTTGAGTGGTGTTTTGAGTAACTCTCTGGTCTGACTTGATTACTAGTTTCATTGACCTGACACATCCACCATCTGTGAATAAGCCTGTTATTCTGTATTTAGCCAATGACCCACTGCATGGAAGCTGTTATTACCTTTCAACCCTATTTTAGACAACGCATTACTCAAACACAGCTTTTACAATTAACTCATTCAAAACATCTCTTCACCTGACCTGAGGCCTGAGTCTCATGGTAAATTTTTCCATTCTCACTAGGTTACTGAAACCTCTTTAAACAGCAGGATAGATTGAATGAGTCACTCCAGTTTAATCCTTCCTGTGAAATTCTACACAATTTCACACAATTCCATTGTTATGAATAATTTATTTAATCTTTCTTTTGTGCCAACATCCAATCACTGATAATTTAACAGATACTAAATTTCACTGCAAACTAAAATGGAACAGCATCTTTTAAAATATTTCTATATCTCTGTCAAATTATTCTAGATTCTGGTTCAGAAAAAAATGAAAAAGTTAAAAATTATTCCCCATAACATTCAAACATTTTATGCTTGTAGATGGACTCAAATTCAGCAGTTAACCCAAGCAGGTTTTGCCAGCTACTACCTTCCTTCACTTGCACTAGGGTATGTTTTTTTAGATGTTCTAGACAGTGCAATACTGTCAATTTGCTAGTGTTTATTTAAACAATGCATTGACACATGTTCATGTAGCTTGACATCACTATGGAAGGCTTTATCCTGCCCAAAACCTGATGTGTGATGGTCAGCTATTACTCATTTCCTCCCTAATTTATTATCAACCTCATATATATACTGCAAATGTGTCTTTCAGAGCAAAGGATAATTTTCTCATGTTTTATCTAATTTATCCTGCAAAAACCATGACATGTCTTCATTTGTTTTGTATAGATTAGAGAAATTTTCTTTCCCCTCATTCAGCGATCTTTTAAAATTCTAGTATAGAAGTTCTAGGGTCCATGAGGATACTTAGGATAGCTATGTGTAAACAGTAGCAGTCCTACATTCAATGGATCAGAAAAGTTTCTTGTTCCATTATATAGTTTAATAGAGGTTAGAAATTTTTGTCTCCCTCTTTCCATCATCTGCTAATAATTAAAAAAAATATGGAAATAGCATATTTTTCCTCTCAAAACAAAATGCATTTTTTTCTCATAATGTCCTCAGTATCATAAATCAGAGAATGTTTCAATGGCACAGAGAGATTGTGACGGGCACTGAGCTGCAGTGCTCAGTACCAACCCTGAAGTGCAACAGCACAGTAAAGTAACGAGGTGTAGAAGCTGCAGCAAGTCAGCAGTGGTGGCAATGCTGGAAATGTTTCACCAGGGTACAAGCACAAGCTCCTAGGGGATAGGCTGAGGGCACATGTCCTGGAATACAGCACGGATGTGTCTAATTCTACCCCACATTTCTTGTCTATGACAATTTGTGAGATCCTGGGGTGTGCTAGATCATTTCTCTTGTGATTACGATAAAAGCATTGCTCTGAGGAGCACTGGATGGCAATGTACATTCTGACCATTTAGAGGCACAGAAATGCCCCTAGTTACCATGGCAATCAGCATGCTATCAGCATGGACTTGCTTCTCCCCACTTTTCACAACTTTGTTCTTGCTAGACACCCAGCACAAGTGGTCATATAGACCCCCAAAAGTGACAGGCAGCAGTACAGCACCATTTTGAGAGGCCACTGGCTTCTTTGGGACTTCTTTAAATTTTTCTCTAAGAAAAAAATTACTTAAAAATCTCTGCAACACCACCTGTGTGAGAACAGGAAAATGCCACTGTGGATTACACCTTGGATTGCTCCTTGAAATTCTCATAAATGTTGCACCATTGGTAGACAAAGCAAATGTATGAGAGATTTGGTGTTGTGTGAAAAGGGAAATTATTAATCTCTGAACTGCTTTAACACAATATTCTTGCTGGTATTCAAATACTGGCAGAAACTGAGGCATATTTGCTGTATTTAAATTATGCAGCAGAGAACTGGTAACCATTATCATCAGTTAATATAACACTCTGGTCAGTCGTAATTTCTTGAGATGTAAGATTCTGCTGCTACTTCTACTCAAAAATGGCAATTTTATTTTTTTTTTAGTGGTACAAAATTATAACTCTGGAGCCTTAAAATCTCACCAAGTTCCTAGGTACTCTTCTGTTTGAATGCTGAGTAAACTCTGAAATTCTTCAATAAAGAGATATATAATCATTTTCAGACTAAAAAAATTTAAGAATTCTGTGGAGAGCTTTTGTGCAGCTGGTATGAATGAAAAACTTTCTGCTGATGATGGTATGATCCATGCAGGATGCCAACCTTAACTTTGTCCCAGTGACAGCTTTACCAACTTGCTATCAAAACTGCTCTCTACATAAGCCAAAGCTTTAGAGCAACAATTCCATCTGTGATTTGAAACCTTGAATATTCATTTTGCCCACAGAGCTCAGCTGCAAAGTGACATGGAATAAAAAGATTAAAACCCTCTTTTTCCTATTACCCCCTCAACAGAGATTTAAAAGCAGCCAGTTGATATGAAATTCATTTATTTTGGAGACCCGAGAGTCACTGGTTGGATTTCCCTGCCCTTGTTCTGCACTGCCTTCCAGAAATCTGTACCCTCTCAGCTTTCTGAATCAAATGGCCCTGCTTTAGCTGATGGACAGGAACAAGATGCAGAGGGAAAAAGAGAATGAAAACCACTTTAAATAGAAGTAAAAAAGCTTTATTGTGTATCACCATAATAACATTGATCAAAAACTAGGTAGCACTTAACAGTCCTAAGAAAGATATAAATAATTAGAAGTGAAAAAGAGAAAAAATATATTATTTGATGTCTTTCTGAATTAAGGAGATATTTGCCCCCAGTATTAAATATTAGCAGTTATTTTTAATATTTATATTAAATCAAATCATAGTAATATTTCAATTAAAGATAAAGATCATCATTAGAAAAAAAGCAGATCCTATTCTGGTACTGCATGCTTCGAATTCACTAACATTCAAGTGATGAAAAAAGTAAGACTATCACTGAATTTGTTAGTATATTTGAAACCGAACTTATTTGCATCGCAGTGTATTCTTCATTGACATTTGATATGAGACCTATACAATCAAAATAAATATTGAAGAAAAATGAAGGGCTGTAAAAGGGTCTTTAACGCAGTTATTTTATGTGTCTAAACTGGTTTTGCCAACCCAGATTTCAACCTATCCAATAATTTGGTTTTCAATTGCATTTAACCGCAGTTTGGTTTGTTTTTGTGGGGTTTTTTTTTGTTTTTGTTTGTTTGTTTGTTTGTTTGTTTGTTTGGGTTTTTTTTTTTTTGGGGGGGGGGGGTGGGCGGGTGCAAGGAGGGGTGGAGGAGGAGAGGAGGATTTTGGTTTTAAATTACTGATCTAGAAATAAGTGTGTCACACTGTGTCCTGGGAAGGTTTTTGTGATGGCCATCTTTCACCCAGCAGTAAGCAAGCACTTACACTGCTCACATGCAGTAAAAACCTTGTATTTTGTCTCTGCAAGGGAGCTAAATGAGGGCTTTAATCCTCTTCTGCTTTAGTGCAACAGTGAAAATTATTTATAGAACTGCTCTGGGGATGGGTGGGCATTACAGATGGCTCTGTCTCACCACAGAACTAAATTAAATAATTTGTTTCTGAAAGGAGGTTTATTTATTGACCTCAATAAAGCTTTTTTGCCTAGAGCTCAACACACAAGTGTAATCCAATGGGTTCATTTCACTTTCTCTATGATTTTTCTATCTTTAAATCCCTAGGTTTGTTTCTCTTTACATCCTTTATGCTTGAATGTACCTCTAGTTTTAGACCCCACTGCTTTAGGCATATTTTCCAGTGTCTTTTTCTGTGAGCATTTTGATTTAGCTGCCTTCTAGGGAGCTCTATAACCAGTCAGAAACTCTTAAATGTCACGGTAATGGCCTCGTGGATGAACTCCTCTCACCAGAGAGCCTGTTGCATTGAAGTGGAGGATGGAAGCCCTCCCTGGAAACCTCCAGCAATGTTTTCTCCTACCAACTGCTTTGGTGGTGTGCATTCAGGTGCTGCTGCTGAATGGTTTCATGGTCACTCCTGTGACCAAATGATGCTGAAGCTGCTATTGCAAAGTGACATTGCGGCATCCAGGTCTTCTCCTGCCCTGCTGAGGCAGGCAAATCTGATCTTTCCCACATCTTCATAATTCTGACTGACATCATGGCATCCATAGTTGTGCTCTGCATACTCTGCAAACTTCCTTTTTAACTTCAGTAACAGAAAAAATAGACATTATTCCTGAGTCCCTATCCAGAACAGCATGTTATCATACAACATCATGACCCAAAACCCATACACAAAGGTAACTAAGGAAGGGAAAAACCACCACACTCTACTGAAATTCCTCACACTATGTATCTTTTAATACCATGCTACAAGTAAATCACACACTGACTAACTAAATATTTTTGTACCAAATTTCAGAAATTGGTCCCTACAATAGAAATTCAAGTGAAGATGTCTTGAGGAAACAGTAGAGCTTCATTGTTGCAGGTGTTGGAACAGGTCTTGATGTGACCATGCCAAGTTCATAAACAGGACAACGCGGTTTGTAATCAGTTGCTCCTAGCACAAATATAAAATTGTATTTCATAGCTCACCACTATCAGAAGTGCTGCCTTCTTGCAGAAAACAAATTTCACTAAAAACTTTATTGCAGACTAATCTGAAGTATTTATGCCATGCAGATACTTTAGTACCTTATTTTGTCTGGTAACCAAATACTGCACTTCTTGAGTGTCTGGAGATATTAATTTCTATAGGCAATCTTCCAGTCCATGTCTAGATACATGTATTCAAAATATTTATGCTTTTTTGCCTCTTTTTCCTTTTGGGGAAATACTTGTAAATGTTAAATTTATTTAGTATTTTATTATTTAGTGTTTCAAATGCTAAATTTGGCAATCTTGCCTTACATATTGATCTCTTTCTTTTACTTCCACAATAATTTTTCAGGTCTTCTGTTCGCTGTAAGAACTAATTCAAGGATCTATTGAATGTTTAAAGGTACAGCAGGGAAAGTAGACATTTGCTTTTAGTAATATTATGATTCCTGAATCTAGGTTTTCTGTGGAAAATTGAGCTAGTCCTCATAGCACACAGAAGCATTTACAGGAAATTGCATTTTTATTATTTTTAATATTTAGTTCATAAAATAGTACCACATTTTCTTTTTAATTTGGTGGTAATTTTTTAACACTCTGGGAAAAAAAACAGGATTTCTTGGTAATTTTTAGTAAGACCCTGATGTCTACCCAGAACAAATATGATCCACAGTCTATTATATTTTTCCAGAACCCAGGAAGTTTATAGCACATAGAATGAGATTCTCCTGCTCATTGTATGAAGAGTAGTTCACAAAGGCGCCTGTTTTTCTCCAGCAGCTGTGCACCTTGCTCAGCCTTAACACCTAAATTCTAGATGGCTAAACCAGAACAGAAAGATCTGTTCCTAAGAGTAGGAAGTTTTTCCAAGATCCAAGAGGAATTTCATGCATATGCTTACAAAAAAACATATCTTCTGTATTTTTCTACATTCTAGTTTTGTGTTTTACGTGTCATCTCCTGCACTTCACGACACAAAATGAAAAATATTTTTTAGTTGTTGGAAATAAGTATTCTTGGTCTTTGGGCTGTATATAATAAATATAGTTTTTTGCTTTTTTTTTTTTAAATTCTAAGTGATCACTGTGTTGCTATGGAAAATGCCTTTTGTGATTGAATGTGTTTGGGTGACACATCGCAAGCAATTTCTGTCACATCTGTTGTTAATCACTCATATTTGAATTATTCCAGATAGCCTTCATACCTACATTTAGTTTCTAAAGAAAGGATGATATACATGATTCAGTTATAAAATCTTTAGATGTTTACATATCTAAAGATGCTACAATGTTTGAATGTTTTGCTGTATTGGTGGCTTGTTACTGCTATACTAGAATGAGGAACTACTAGAATTCTATTCTAGCAGTTCTTCATTACTACCGTATTAAATTTATATTTGAGGTGAGTTTCTACTTAAAAATTGGTTCTATAACAGAACCCACTTTTTTTCCAGGTATACAGGAACTGTAAATTTCTATGGAGTATTCAGGAGGGTCTTTATGTGCCAGAAAATCAAGGTGGTCAATGGAAACAAGTAGTTTCAGTCAGCATTCTTTTATTGTATTAAATAGGAGATTTTTTTGGTTATGGAGATCATATCTGCTCAAGATGCAAAGTACCATGACCTCTTATGCAATAGCATAGTCATTTCTTGCCAGAGGAAAAATGAATCAATGTTGTGTTTTACATATTAATTTTAGTCATACTTGTTCTGCCATATAAAACACTGTGACAATCATTATGTTCTGACTGCTTAAGTGGAATCCACTTAACCCTGCCAGTGAATTTTAGTCATGGTCTAGCTATTGCAGTAAAATTTCCCTGAATATCAAAATGTTGCCTTGATCACATATAACAAGCATAATTTCTTTCTTATAAATGTTCTTATAAATCCATAGAAGAATATTTGAGAGCAATATTTATACACTTAAAATTTTTTTAGGTTTTTTATATTAATGAAGTGCAGAAATTTGTTGTGAGATGAAAAGTAAAAAAGTTCAGGTGAAAACTGAAATTTTTGCAGTAATTATTTCAGCTGTTTTTCCTAGTGATGTTCACAACTCAAAACTAACATTAAATACACCTGTAATCTGCAAAACAAGGTAATCCTAACCCCTTTCTTTTAAAAGTCAGCAAGAGGTTTGCTCTTGGTTTCAGTAGCAGTAAGCAAGAGCCTGAGTAGAGCAGTTTTGCTTAGAAGTGAGGTTTGATTCTTGAAGACTTGACCTCACCTTCTGTCGGTATATGAGGTCCCTAGATGGGCTATGATGAAAAAGTGCATCTGTCATGCAGGAATTACCCAAACCTACTTCCAATCTGTTCTCTATGGGTTTTGATGGTCCTGCCCAATTCCACAAAGGCCATTTTTCTGCTGACCATAAAATCGTGCTTGAACAATTCTTGCAGCTTAGATGGGATCTTGCACAGGTCATCGTGACTCTCTGTCACTATCTGCTTAGTATTATTTGTTCCCATCCCTATGAGAAGGATTGTTCGGCTGTAAAAGAAAAGAATGCAGCCAGGCTATATGGCAATGTAATTTCCATGTTTTCTGAGTATCAAAATATAGATAAGTGGATTGTGCCTGGAAGGCATTAATTAGATTCCTGTGATAGGTGCCATGGATTTATTGAGTTCTTTGTTCTCTATTTATTTATTTATTTGTTCTGAAGTTCCTAGTTAAGCCTCCAACACTTCTCCTACAATCCTCTTGTGCATAATTACATAGTAACAGATAATTCCAGATTCCATGGATGTCACTCACAAAAATTAGGTCAATTGCCTCTGTTGTCAGAAAGCCAAGCTAAAACTGCCTGAGCCCTGAGCTTTTGACCTGGCCCTAGATATGCTTTTAACATCTCAATATGTATATTACTTTCTGTCTCCATCAGCTTCAAGTAATAACCAAAGGTGGGACAAGTCTTGTTGTTCAGGTGTGAGATCCAAGGGACACCCAGCAATCTGGTAGGTGCTCAGACTGCACATCAGGGCTGCCAGAGCTCCTCTTGAGCAGGTGCTCACAGAAGAAAACTTGAGGAAGTGGAGGCAAGAGTTAAATTGCAAGATTTTCAATGGGATTTGACCCTTCTTTTCCTGGGTTTGATATCTAATACTTTGTATCGCCATAATAAAGACTTATTCATACAAGCTTCAGAGGATAAATGAGTTTTCAGAAGTGAAGGAGAGTAACAATACTGGTTATTTAAATATACTTCTGCTAAATTTTCCTTTAAAGACTAGAGAATATGAAACACCACCAGATTATTCACATATTAATCAAGTATTTTGCTTATCTGATGTTTGCAAGGCTTAAATCTAAAAACAAGGGAAAAAAACCCCAGAATTACCTTTTTTCCTCCTGAAGGACATTACAGAATGACTTCAAAATATGTTCTGGTAGGAAGTCTACATCAATAATGAATTAGCTAAAGAGTAAAGCATTTATTGTTTCCATGTCTAATATTTACAGCTGTGACATTTAGACATGTACCACGCCCTATATACAGCATTGTGAAATGGAACCTCCTTCTCAATAATCAGCAAATTAAAATAATATTAAGTCATTATAGAAACTTACATACACAATCTCACTCTCCCTAAAGACTGGTATGCTTTTACTCTATCTTTCCTCCAAAATCAACATTTACTGGGGACATTAAAAGATTATGTTCCCATAATCCATGGCAAACAATTTTCCTTCAAGCCCCCTCTACTGTCAGATGCACTGTAATCCTTTTTCACTTTATCAAATATAATCCTACTTCTACATTAGATACCAAAATGCAGCTGTACTGCTGCTGCTGCTGCTGCTAGGACACAACTTCCTTCCCCCACCAGCTTCATCTTAACACAAACGAGCCTCCTGGCAGCTGTAGCACAGGTTAACTCTGCAGCCACAACTCCTTTTTATCTGCTGGAACAGCTCCAAGCAAAACAGATCAAGGTGGAAACATGCTTATTTTCATTTTAATGAACCAGAGCTAGGTTTCTCTGTTATTAACATTCCAAACTACCTGTTTTGACCTAATGCAGAGGAATGTGTACCTTCTGTAGTATTTGTGTTCTGGATTTTTGTTTCTTGCTATAAATTGCAGTAAAGAATGAAAAATTGAAAACATATGCTCTGTTGCAATTTAATATGAGGAGTTTGTTGTCATTCACAAACCATTAACGTTAAATTCACTGTGTTAGGTCATCAAAACTCCCTACATTGTATTACCATCCAATATTCAATTTTCTATCTCAAGTTATTCTTTATAAAAATATGAAGTGAATCACTGTACAGCAGGCAGTTTGCCAGACAAGAAGTTATTAACTCAAATGCAGGAGGCATAGATTTAACTGTACTAGCCTCTTTTGTGCTCTAATTAGTGGCAAGATTTGTCAGAACACCTGCTTTAGCTTTTCATGTGACTTACAGCCCAAAATGCTCTCAGCCCCTCAGCAAGGTTTCATCAAGATAGCTGCTTTTCAAATATATCTGACTTTTGTCTGTTTTCTTGAGACCTGCAAAACTCCTGTGCTGCATTAATTTTTATGTACAGAAATGGCAGCCACCTTCAGTGCTGTCAAAAAGATATATTCCCTGTCTGACTCAGAGCATGGCTATAGTAATGGAATTTCTTATTATTTAACTACTAGGATTTTTAGGTGAGGATCCCATTATGTGCTCTGCCTGCTAGATTTCCTGCTGCAAAAAAAAAAAAAAAAAAAAAAATGGCATGGAGTGTTCTTCCTTCTCAGACATTTGATTACATTATCTGGAACTTGACATCATCGAAACAATTTGCCCTAATCAGAACAACTATTTTTGTCCTTATGTTTTATCTGTTCCCCTTGACTTTAGACACTGCAAGCTGAAAAGAGTCTCACACTTTACTAGAGGGCCCAGGGAATACTGGAAACAGCCATTCATTATTGCTGTCACGTATCCTGTGAAACAGATGCTAACTGTCGAGAGGGGGAAGATGATGTGGGCAACAGTACACTGACAGATAAATGTGACAGTAGCAGGAGGACATCCTTCTGTTCCTTGAAGTCAAAGGAGATCCATCAGTGAGAAACCCATAAGTAGCAGAAAACCACCAATGGGGTCTCTGAGGCAGAGACACAACCAGGCTATGAAAGCACCCACATTAAGGAGACAAAGACTGATGGGAAGAGCATGCAGAGAATGTGGATTTACTTGGAAGTCAATGAAATATAGAAAATGCAAATTTTGATCATTGTTGGCCATGGTCTGTTCAGTGATGAATGGCATGAAAAGAGGACTCTCTCTTCCAGTATAGCAGCTAGATAGTAACAAGGAAACAAGATAGATTTATTTTCTCACATAGGGTATTTAAGCTGTAAACCTCCATGCTTGAGGATGTGATTGTTAAAAGTTTGTATTGATTCAAGGGAGAGATTGATGGGTTTCTGAAGAAAAATCATCTGTGTTAAAAAGAATATAGAGAATGTAGTATAGACAGTATCTGAATGTGGTTAGAGCTTAGAGGGTCCTCGAGAAACACATTGCATTGCTCCTCCCACTCTACTCTTTCATGAGCATCAACTTTTCACCAGTGTCAGTGGTCAAAATGGGATACTGGATTTATAGGAAACTTTAATCTGGTCCAAGAGAGCAACTTCACCTTCTGAGTATGAACATTATCGATGTTTACCATGGATTTCAGACAATATGGAGAACTAATGAAATTTAATTAATTTCAAACAACAGACTCACAAAAGGTGTGCTTAGCTGAGATGCTGGCCATTTCAGAAAGAAATCAAATTCAATGGGCAAACTTTAACTATTTTCCTTCTGAATTTACTTCTGAAATGTTGACTTTTTCATGTACTTTTAAAAAAAATCTACATCATGCAAGTGATCCAAAGCTTATCTTGGTGGCTGTGATTAGCTCTGTCAGGTTGAAAGTTAATTAGAAAGCTTAACTGTATTTGATAAATATCTGCATTTCACCAGTTGTTAATCCTGATGAAACACTGATGTGTAAACCAAGTCTACTACCAAGTTATGCAGGTGACAGCACACTACTGTCACTGCCACTTACATGCATTCTCAGAACCACCCATATTTAACAAACTCATTTCAGACACTTGTCTCAGGTGCTCACAAGTGTTCAGGAGCACTGCACATCAAACAGGGTTGCCCTCAGTGCTTGTTCCCCTTCTTCTTGCAAACCATCACCTGTGTGTGACAAGAGAAAGAGCTGCACCTGCATTCCTGACTCGTGTGACATACTTACACAAAATTGATACCCATGTCACACCACCCAAGGCACACCCAGAAGTCATGGAAAGGCAACACAGAGGTGCTGCTGTGCTGCCACATTGCTAAACCACTACCAGACAAGACCAGGGAACATGGAAACAGAAGGCATATGATATCATGGTCCCCATAACCAGTCCTACACCATGTTTTGCACAGTCCATTCTGCTCTTTTCATCAGGTTTCTTTGTGCAGAAAAGAAGTGCAGAGTGGTCATAAATGAGAGCAGAGCACCTTGGGTGTAAATGAGGTGAGTAGGAAGGAGAACCTCCCTTACCACAGGAGGTCTCAGCATCAGGAGGTGAAGCTCCCCACAAGGAGCATGCATAATCAGGGAGGTTAGCAGAGCTCCCCACCCTCAGCCCTCAGTGGGACTTCTCTCCACAAATGTTAACACTTCTGTTAGGCTTGGTGCATAGCCTGATTCTCTTTGGTATTGTGTGCTGTGACAGAGCCTGCTGATTCTGCCTTTCACAGCTGCACAAACATTTTGTCACTGATCATGTTTAGGGAAGAAGCTGAAATGGCCACCTCCCCCGCTACCATCTCTCTCCTCTTGAATCAGAGATATTGAACTTGCTTCAGAGGCCAAAAAAAAAGAGTCAATATATCTGAAAGTCTGACCTAAATTTTTGCCTGTTTTAAAGGTCAAGAGAGACCGTTTTTAACACTGATACAGAACTGGATTCATCAGATGTCAATACTGTTGCTGGCCTGCACTGCCTCAAGGCTGTGCAATTCAGGCACTAAATTTCATTTCCATTTGGTCTTAAAGATCGGCAGGGAATTGCAATAATTTAGCACATGTTGGAATGCAAAGGAACACATCCAAGAGGGAGGAATAAAATCCCTTCACATCAGAGATAAAAGAACCTCTTTTCAGCTGCGGTTGTTGTCTTGGAAGCCAGAAATAGAAAGTCATCAGTGTGTTTTTTGTCCTGTTGTCATAAGGCAGATTTTCTAAATGATGTGAAATTCTTTTTTTATATACTTTGGGACTCAGAGCCCAATTTATCTAATACTCAGCTTGTCTCAGTGTGTGATGTTGTAGATGAAATATAGATCTTCAACATGAATTTTTCTAAATCATTAAACACAATTCCTGTCAAAGGCAGTCTCCAAAGGCAAAATGAGAATGATGATGATGTGCAATTTTTACAAAAACCTCCATCAATACAACTTGCTTTGTTGAACATTGACTCAGGCAGTGGTTCTGCTTCTCTTGTCAGTTTATCTAGCAGATATGAAAACAGCTGGCAAATTCTTTCTGTTTTCACTTTGCCTTAGTGCTGTACACTGGTCCGCCAGTGAGATTTAGATGTCCAGGGGGAAAGTGATAACTTTTCTAGCAAGTTTTCTCTATTAAGCAGTCTCCTCTCCTGCCCAGTATTTATGAAATGGGTTCCTTTTCATTGTCACATTTAAGTCAATTGGGCTGAAATATGGTTTAAATATAATAGTGAAAGTGAGCCCTTGCTAATATGTTTATTTTTTTATTTATCAAGACCCAAAACTGTAGAATTTGCACAGATTTTACAGAGGGTTTGTCTTCACAAAGGTGTTCAGACACCGCCAGGCACCTCTCCTGCTCTGCAGAGGTCAAATATTCCAGTGGCTAGAGGATGGTGCTGAAGCAGGCTAGCCCAGCTCAACCACCAGGCATTCAGGCAAGAGCTTCACCAGTTCCAATCAGGGACAGAGGATATCGGCTCTCACCATCCAGACAGATCCACTTTGAGAATTTTTTATCAGACTGCCAAAACCTGGTTTTAAAATTTATTTAGTCACACTCGGGATTTGGATTGTGTGCACTGTTGAGAGAGGAATTCACATTTCACATAATCTTTATTGTCAGTTAACAAAGAATTATTTACATCTAACTAGGGTTTGAAGATAAGACTGGAATACTATTAGTGTTTTTAAAAAACCCTGGTTTATATTCAGACACTATAACGTTACAGACTGAACTGACCAATAAAAGGCCTTCAAATTCTAAGAAAATAATTATTTTTCAAACTCTAAAATTGAGGATTTTCAGCACTTCACAACAAAATCCAGAGAAAGATATATGAATATAAAGCAAAACCAGCTATCATATATTTTAAAGACAGGCCTTGAACACATCATGTTAATGTCAGCAATAAAGACCTTAGGGTGATTTTCAGGTTCTGTATGGAAGGTAAATTCTTTATCTATGTTTGGATCTGAAAAGTGTCTCTAACATTTTTTTTTAGCAAACTAACATTTTTGAGGTGTCTGTGAAGTCAAAGCAATGCATAGGAGTTACAGGGTAGAAAAGGAGGTGGGAGAAAAATCAGGAATCCAGGAAAGATTCAGGAACAGAACTGCAGGAGACAAAATTAGGAGGTGGCTGCTGTTTCCCGCATTACCATCTATGTGTGAGTTCTGCTGTTACACAGGGTTAACAGAATTTAAAGAGTTATTTATATTTTAAGTGGTATTGCTAATCTAAAAAAGGTCTTTATTATTGAATATAGTCATACATGTATGTAATACTGTGAAAATATATTTCAATTCTGTCCAAACATCACTAGATGGCACTGAGAGCCCCAAAATTCGTGGTTGCAAGATGTGATGTCATTAAAACAAATGGTTTAGGTGTCTTTGTATTAATGCTTCCCTATGATTTATAAGATTTTTTAACGGAAAAACAACCACTTTTGAACACACATTTACATAACATGTTCTGACATATACTGGTTTCTAATTTTCTCAAATATCACTGTAGTAAATAAATGATTTATTTGTTGAAAGGATATGTATCATCCTTGCATTCACTGAAAGTGGGCTGTAGCTTTTAAGTGCATCCTTAGGGTTCTTGGATTATAAACGTATTTAATAATTATGGTATGTAGTAACATGGTAGTTTGAGCAATGGAATAGTTTAACATTGATGGGATCATTCTTAAATAGAAATAAAGTAAATGCTGAGGATAGAACTAAATGGCATCTTTCAAATCCGTTCCAGTACTGAATGTGCCAGCTGCCAAAGGCCTAGTGAGGAAAGTCTGATCAAAATCCAGGTCCGGTGTCACAAAAGGAAGTGATGTGACCTTGGGCACTTTCATCTGAATTTCTCCATAGTTGCAGAGTTCACACAAGCCAAAACTAAGATACAGGTTTCTTTCTTATCATCGCTCAATTTTCCCAAGCCAGTTCACATATTTTTGGCTCATTTCTATCAAATTACTCTCCAGAATTTTGTTGAGGTATACAATTCATGTTGACTTCTGTCTTTTAAACAGTAATAAATATGGACTATTTGGGAAAGATTTCACAAAACAGCTGGGGAGCAGTATAAATAAAGGGTTATGGTAGACATTTGTCAATAGCCAGTTTTAAATTTTTTTTAAAAGATCAACTAGTGTGCAGAGAAACTTATGAAAAACTAAGAGGCGTGTCTGAGGAATATTCTTGAATTTAAACAGTCATAAGACTTCAGGAAGGAAAGAAAAAATTTTTCTTAAACCACACCATCAGGAAAACATGAAGCTTGTAGTAAGATACTAGCAAATGTTCTGATGTTGTCATAATTTTCTCTCACCTCCTCTCTCCCTGCATATTTTTTATGCTTCTGGCTTATTAGATACAATATTTGAAATTTGTTTGTTACAGGAAGTGTTGAGCAGTTTCTGATACAGCACAGGTGTGGTGACCAGGTTTCCTGACCTTTCTGAATCTACTGTGACTGTTTGGGAACCTTTATGATTGCTGTCATTGAATGATTACCTGCAATTTTAAGGTACAAGCTTTGAAGACACCTTTTAATTCTGCTCCTACTTTCACTCACTCTAAAATTATTATACTGCAACACTAGGAGCCGCTTTTGGTAATAATAATTTTTCGCTCACAGTGAGGGAGAAAATGAAAACAAAGAAAATGGAGCAAGATCCCCTTTTGTTAAAAACTTACTATCCCCGCATCCTCCAAACTGGGATGACCAAAATCTGGCTCAAAGATCACCAGAACATCTCAACAGTGAGGATTTAAAATAGATAATATAGAATTTCTTACTTTCAAAAGCAAGTGACTTTATTTAAAATGCTCTATCTTTATAGTTTATAAATGTTTTCTTTATTCCCCACGGGTGTAAATGTGAAAGAGCACATCAGGCTGATGCTCCACTGTCACAGAGCACAGAATTCCCTTCACCATGGCCACAACCAGACCCATTAGGTCACAGCTGCCAAAAAGCCTCAAAAATCTCAGTGGTAGAGTTCTGAGGGGATAGGGAGGGTTGGGAACAGAAGAGGGAGGGTGATAAATGTTTATAAGGATTTAAACACAGCTCCTTCAGGAAACTATTATCTATGGAAATTAGCCCCGTTCCAAAGTAGAATTTTGATGGAAAACTTAATTTATTTCAAAACTCTTACCAGGTATCCAGTAGAAATGACATCAAATTTTTTATGTTCATTGCATGAAAATAATTAGCATTCTAAAGTGAGTAAATGGCTTTGCGCTGGAAGGTGCTGCTGGATAGTACGGAGCCACTACAGATTCTCTCTGAGCTGTGAATCTGACAGGGACTATGAAGCTCTTAGTCTCTCTGAATAATGAAGGGTATGTTTTGGAGTGTGGAGTACAAGGAGATAATTCTCAGCCCTTTGGATAAATGACATTTACTTCCCCAAAGCGTATAAATTGGTTCTTTTTCTGTTATATTTCTTCTGTAGAGGGAATTACAGAGAAGCCCTTTAAGTTTAAATTAATTTCAAGTAGAGCTACAATACCTACTACTTTCACAACCATGTACGTAACTGTCAGTATCACAATATTGGTGATTATTTGCCACAGGTGTAGCATTCATAAAATGGGAACGGCCTGTTTACACTCAGCCCTCACCTGGCTGTGACTTCTGCAAAAGGAAAAAGAAAATTCGGAATTCCTGTGAGGCAGAGTAATTATGAGGAAAAGCCCTAAAATGTAATTTCCCTACTTGTCCTGTAACATGCCGAACACCTGTCAGCTCCACAATGCTGGCTCCTGCAAGAGTTGAGTCAATTTGGCATCCTGAAGTGTTCAGCATGTTTCAGGACAGCACCTGGCAGAGCCTGATACTCCATATGAATAGACAGAATCACCAGTGATTGCAATCTTTAAAGTGAAATACTGCCTTTCATTGTACATAGATCTTATCACCTAAAGTGGGTGTAATTAGAAAAAATGCAAGTGGATGTAATCAGTTTGGAATGTGCAATGGGCAGTTCTTGAACCAGACTTGCAGCACTGACCCTAAGTTAAAGTGCGTTATGGAAGTAATTTAAACTGTCTGAATTAAAGGAAAATTGTATGTGCAATCATATGAAAATCTTGAATCTTTAGGTTTGCTTTGGGAAAGGTTTTTCCTGTCAGACTTTCTCTCCCATAATTACATTTTTGTGTAAACATTCAAAGCAACATCTATTAGTGAATATATATTAATAACCAAAAACCACCACAGACACAAACCAGACATGAAAAAACCCATGTTCCCAGATGCTATGAGCTACTGTTTCTGCTTGTTCTGTCTTTCCCTTGTATAATTCTTAAATTCTTCTCTTTGCTAGAAAGAGAAGAAGCCTTTGCTAGAAAGATTCCACTTGTGCCCCCACAGATAGAGTCTTCTTTTTTCAGGAAAAGATTAACAAATGAGTATTCAAATCTTAAAATTTTTACAAGCCACGAATATTGCACACACAGGCAAAGTCTGCCCACTGTATTTTGGAGGACTGTAACAGTACAATCAACAATCAGCTAATGAAATGTACAGAAATTTCTCCTTCTCCATGGATTCCTACTCCCAATTTCCATATATAATTCAGTTAATCTCTAGCACTCATGTTATTTAGAACTGTACTTCATTTGGTATGAGAACATTTCATTAACCTTACCATTAATGGCATGCTAAGGACTAGCAGCAACTCCCAATAGTGTTTTATTTGTACTTTTTGATAACTAAGGCTTCTTATGTTCATTAAGAATTTTTTCTTTGGTACAATTTGGTGGAAGTTATCCCACTACCTTCAAGACCAAATTAGTACAGAGTATATTTTATTTTCTTGCATATTTAACAAAATTTCTGGTGAATTCATGATTTCAGTAAAGTAATAAAATTCCATGTGACTTGTTTGAGGCACTAGCATATGTGTGTTTATTTTATATATAGTAATCTTTTTCCCTGGGACCAGAATTTCATAGATGGCAGCAGCCACTAAGCACAGGCATTTGTTTCTTTTCTTTTTTGATGCTGCGTTTTCTTCATATATTTCAATCTGATCACATATTTGTATTTGTACATTTGTATAGTTGGAATGCTCTTTTGCAGTCCTGAGAAATAGCTACTTATACTTTTATACATATAAAATATTTTATATATTTTATATATAAAACATAAATTATATATTTATGCTTTTAGATATATTTATACTTATGAATACTTTCACTCAAAAAATGAGCAGCATATGTGTTCCTCTCTTCCTCTCCTGTTTTTAAATGACTAAATAAGTCTGATTTCTTTATAATTGAGGCATTTAGAAAGACTATCTTCACATTGCCTATTGCTATGTGAGCCAAGCAGTAAGAGCTTCCTTCAGTTGAAACAATTGCCTCAAAGCAAAGGAGTAGTTTACAATCCAGGGAAATGAGCTCAGTTAATGGGTACCCATCTAGACCAATTCTTATAGGAAAAAAAAATCACATCCCCAAACATTCCTTCTGAATTTTAGATGCTTTAGACAGGGCACCACTGAAGAGCTTTAACCTGTCCTAGCTTCGCAGACTTCTAGAGTCGTGACTGGAAAGATGATGCTGGTGTCTTCTTCAGCATTCTCTGTGAGGTGATTTATATTTCCTCACATTCAGAGGCCATGGTTTGAATTATTGTTCTCAGAAGCTGCCAGATCCAGTGGCCCATTCAAAGTGAGGCCACAATTTCCTAGTCCCAGGTCCAGCAAGTAGTGAGGCGGAGCATGTACCATAGGTGCACACACATGCACACAATACATATGGATGTATCTGCATATAGAGAACAGATGTATCTACACATGGCTGGCCATGCATAGAGAAAACCCAGCAATTAAGCAAGAAGAGCACAGAAGGCCTGATCCTGTTCCACTCTCTCTCTGATTAATAAAACCCATAACTGGAAAACATGCAAAAATATACACACATGACCAGCAGTTGCCTGTGGATCCCAGTCTCCCTTGCTGCTGTCACTGGGACAAAGACAACCCCAGGATGCCACCACGGTCTGGTTGCTGGAGCTCTGACCTGCCACACACATCTCTCCATAGCCCCTTCCCAAAACACCCCCCTGTTTTGGGGATCAGGCACAGGGAACTACCAGACACAACAACCTGTTTACATGTTTTGTCCCTTTTCTCATCTATTTTTCCACACTTGTTTCTTCTCAAATGACCTTGAGTCTTCCTTTGCTCCATTTTTGGATCCTCTCCTAAACATTCCACAATAAGCATCTTGTATGTCAAAATTGCTTTTGCTGGCATTCCATAATGGATTCTACACCCTTGGAGGCAGAAATCCCCCTAGACTTCCAGTCTGTAAGGTGGACCAGGGAGAGCCTCCTAGGCAATGGGAATGGTAGCTCAGAGAGTAGATGTGCTTGGCTGGCACTAATTAGTTATGGGGTTCCTCAGCCTTGCATTGCTCCCCTACCCCGTCACGTTTATGAAAATTAGCTTTAAACCAGATAACACAGAAGTCCCACTTCACACAGAAATCATTAGTCACTAGGCTAAACCTTAGTCAATGAGCCTCAGTCAATGGCCTTGCTCTTAGATGAACCTTACTGTCACCCAAGAGCAACTTCTGGCAGCACAGTGATGCCAGATAAAACATCCACCTAACAGCAGAGATCCTGGGTTTAAATTCCATGATTTCATCAGATTTTTACAGATAAGTGGAATGGTCTGTGCTCTTTTCAATGCTTTAGGCGCAGGTTAGAGCACAAACTGGAGGCCAGGTCATCTTCCAGGAGCCTGAATAATCTAATCACTGACTCATCCTCACAATCCTCATCTGTTGCCTCACTGCTTTGAAGAACCCACAATCCCCAACATATAACCAGAGTCTGGGTAGTTTCCCAAGAGTTTAGACTTGCAGCTTTAAACCCACTCCAGCAGAAGAAAATGCATCACCTTCTTTCCTCTTGTATTGTTCATCCTTGAACTTCTGCACTCAAAGAAGAAAAATTTCACTGGCAGCACATGCTCCAGACCTGTATTTGGAAGAGATCTGTGTAGCCATTACAACATATTTGCCTACTTGTCTGAGTCCCCATCTGAGAAACAGTCCTGTACAAATCATTATGTGGCTTAATGTTAAACAGTTCTTGAACTTTTGTAGATGCCTAAACTTATGAGGAAAAAGCTTCAGATACCTGGGGAATACTATACGCGGGAAACATGAATACCCATGGACTTAAAGCATCTTGAAGATTAGATGGCAAGATGTTAAGAACTAGATTTTGGATGTCTACCTATTGTGGAAATTTGAAACTAAGTGATTGAGACAGCTTATCCTTCTGTATTCATAAAGCCTATCTGTCATCTACATTTGTGTGTCTACCTTGCAACCCTGGTAGGTTCTCTCTATCTTGACTTTGCAGTCTAAATAAAGGCTTTTAAGCACATGCAGAAAATGCCTTGGTCTGAGCTGCAGTCCAACACATTTGCAGACACGTCTCCAAAGTGAACAGAACAAACATGTGCACCCGGCACCTGTTCCAAGAGACAACCACACCTTCAGACAATGAGTCATGCAGTGAGTCAACACCTGAGCTGGATGTCGTCTGTGTTTCTAGAATTCAAGAATAAGTAACTTGAGTGTAAGTTTGGTTTTACTGCAAGATAAATACACTCAATACTTACAGCTATATTGCTGGGTGTCTCCTTGGAAAGATTAAATTATCTCAGAAGTTCTGCTCCAGTAGATTGACATTAAAAAAGTAAACCCCCAATTAGCGCAAACCCAATATAAGTTTATGTTATTTCTCCTAGCCAAAGTTCCCAGGACTTTTTGCATCCAACCTTCCTCACAGCCTTGTGAGAAAAACAAGCATTATTTTCCACACTTTCTGTATAAATGAACAAGCTCAACCAAGTTTAAATAACAAACACCGGATAGCACAGGAAAACTTTAATCCCAAATTACTGCAGTATCTGCATTACTGGAAGAAAGGGTCAAAATTATAATGCTTTTTTACAGTCAAAATGTATGAAATTACTTGTCTGTGGATTCATTATTAATATACAGAACTATCCTTCCTCCTACAGCAAACCAGCAGACATGCAAACCTATGTAATTAACCTGGGGTTCATGCATTTTTAAGAAATAGAAGACAGGTAAGATGGACTTTGCTCTTTCCCATTAACCAAGTTCTCGTAAGGAAGATGAGATGGGCCGTATCACAGGTGTGCCTAAGCACTCTTGACTGAGAGATAAGATTATTTCATCTGCAGTTTAACAAGATACTGGTAATTGATTGGAGGTTCTCACTGCAAATGTGGTGTAAAACACGTCAGATCAGACTTTAGTCTAAGTTAATAGAAGAAAAACTGTTTGCCTTGAAAAGTACCAGGGAAGGAGCAAGCACACTGGCAGTCACCTGCTTTGGCTGACATGCAGTAACTTAATAAGGTTCAGCAACCCACTAGTCTACCTGAACCATTAAACAACCTAGCACCCTAATTAAAATGCAGGTCTGGAAGCTGCCCTTCAGGAGTAATGGAATGTGCAATGCTGGCTTGATTCTGTCTCATACAGGAGGGAGAATGATTATGCAAAGACATGAGTTCACTTTATAGATGAGGGAATAATATTAATGAAGGAACTCTTGAAAGCAGAGAAGCATGTGCAAAGCTTCCCTTGCAGAATAAAAGATTGTACTGTCAGTGTTGAATAAAAGCTTGCTATGTACTAAATGGGTTTATTCTTAATGTACATTTTCAATGTCTTTTTTTTTTTTTTTTTTTTTTTTTTTTTTTTTTTTTTTTTTTTCCTGCATTCAGCTGTACCTACTAGAAAGTATTGTAACGGGTAACAACACTTTTATTCTGTAATTGTGCTTTTCTACAGGAAATAAGCCCTGGCATTGGGTTGGCATAGGGTCACCTGTGCTCCACCAATTTTTAGGATGGTTTGAGACAGAGGTGAACAGGCAGCTGGATAGAGTGCAGGACTGCAGGGAAGGAAGGGGAGAAAGAAGGAGTGTCACAGCCTGGAAGCCACCTTTCCCAGACAAGAACTGTGGGAAGACAGGCCACCTACTGCTCTTGCTGCTGTCAGGGGGAGGGCTCAGTGTTCTGAGCTGGTGGTTATTGCAGGACAAGTGGTTCTGAACAAGTACCTAAAAAACTAGAGAGCCAAGGCACTAAACACAACAATAAATGATTAATAATGGCTTCATCTTTCTCCTATATAAATCTACAGAAATTTTCCTATGTATGCAAGAGGGTATTGGGAAGCTTTGGGAAGAACTTGTTGAGTAATTGTAGTCTGTCAACTGAAAGCCAATTTTGAAGTGAACTCATGTTGCTTGGCAAAATCCTTTTGCTTTCTGTGCTTGAAAGATGGGTGCTGCAGAGGGAAGTGTAAGTGGGCTGCATCCTTGTGTGATCCTCAGGGCATTGCACAGCAAACAGGAAGCAGAGGCCCAGGAAATCTGCCAGAAGCACTTTGCAAAAGCTTTTCATTGAACTTATGTTTTTTCTCCATTTGAGGGATTTTCTACCAATGGAGGTGATGTTTTTATCTGTAATAGGGATTTTTTTTTTTAAGTAGACTGTTACTAAGAAGTTCATTAATTACTCATCCCAAGATTTCTAACAGCAATCTGCTTCATTCCATTCTTGGATTTAATTGAAAAACAATGTAATTTAAAATTCCAGAACCAGATTAAAATCAACAATTGTCAGAACTTCATTCTCTTCAGGAAAAAATGCAAATGGTTGCTAGCCACTACCATGTTCCAGTAATTTTTTCCCTCTTTCTTATTGAATAATATGGTAGTGAGAACATATATTAGCACTCATAAGCAAAATGAAAACAGATTTCAGAACTATCCTTGAACTAGAAGCATGAAGAAGCAGATGAGACACTGAAATGCACTCTGAATTTAAATGTACACTTTTAAAATAACCTCTATTCAGGGATAATATTGTGTGGAAAATTCACTAACAGCAAAATAGCTCAAAGAAGGGTCTCATATGTAAAAATAAGTGGAAAAGCATCCATGGAGACAAGGAAATAAACAGTCCTGTAAAGATATTCTTCTTCCATTTCAAAATCTATGCTTCTCCCAGCGTTCCTATATTGCCACTGAATATATGGCAGAATAGTTGCACCTGCATTTCCTCACATAAAGAGCAGTTTTTAATTTACACTGGGAACAGCAAAAACAGTGGCAGCCTAAGAATATTTCCTAAGGAAAGGGGAAGACATGACATCAAGTACTGCAAGATTTGACTTACACAAATACAGAGAATTACCTCTTTTGACAACAGTCAAAAGTCTTCTATAAGATTGCACTGCCTAAAATGACAGAATGTCAGGGTAATCTTTACAAATAAAAGATCCAAGTATTTTTTGGGGCTTTCTTCTCTGTGGATGATCTGTGAAATGAATTTCACCCTGATAACTGCAGTGGTGCCAATCACAATTTTTCCTGGTTTGTATTTTCGGCTAGTTCTTTTGTCCAGCACCCACTTGCACACTATGAACTTCAGCAAAGGATACTTTGTGTATGTAGATCTGTGTGCAGGCCAGGCTCTGCTGGATGGTGTGTCGGTCTTGTCAACTGCTTTCAAAAGGATATACGGTTAGAGCAAGAAAGTGCCAAGACTAGGGCATAATTAGCACATCAGCGAGACCACTCTGGAAAAGCAGGTTTCCAAAACAAATCTGACTTGATTTCCATCATCAGGGCATGACTTTACCCTAACCAATATTTGAAGCAGCCAGTCTGTTCTATCTGGAATAGCCATGAGCCACTGCTCTTCCCGGGGAAGACAAGAAAGGTGAGGCAACATTCTGCTGTTCCTTCCTGCAAGACACCCAGCTCTCTATATACAAGACACAGAGATGCTTTGTCTGGGAATGGTCACCATAAAAAGCCAGATAGGTGAGCTCACAATTTTGCCACCACCAGTCTCATGGCAGCTGGCAGAGATTACTGCTCATTTCCATCTTAGGAAAAATGTATTTAGAATTATGTCTCCTTGCCTTCACACAGCCAGTCATGAAAATTCATGGAGAAGGCAATTGTTCAGACCTTTGAAAGGTGTTTCCAGGTGGATACTCCACACAGCTGTCTTCATTCTCTGCCCTGTATGAGGCATCCAGTCTGTATTAGCTGGTTAAATGAGATTGCAACACATTACAATGGCAGATTCATTTTTGCTCTTTTTGCAACAACCCTGCCTCCATCAAGTAGATAACCAAGCCTGTCAATCTGTCCTGGAGTTGGTTTCACCTGGATACAGCCCCATGTTTCCCCCGACTCATTCCCTTTTACAAAATGCAGAGATTTATTTTTGTGACAACATCTTTTTCTGAAATTGAATCTCTTTGAGTAATGAGGGCTAAATTTTACAAAGGGAAGGCAAATGAGAACATTTAACAGGTAATGAAGGGATGATCAAGCTCATGAGTTTTCTCATCAGGGATCCTTGTCTTGTGGTCAAATGATTTTGGATACTAATCATCCAAAATAGTGTGGTGTCTTGCATCCCAATGACAGAATGGTTATTATACAGATAATACTTCAGGCTTCATGAAAGAATGTGGTTTAGTAGGTCATGCCCTTGAAGGATTTTTTTTAACGGGAAATAACTTTTATAGAACTGAGAATGAGTTAGTAAGATATCAATTCCTCACATGCTTCTGCAGTGAGAACACCCAAAGGCACACTAACATTGCTAGGTAATTTTTGATTCTGTGAGCATAATTTTACATCATGCTTAAGACTAAATTAGTTCATAGCATCTTATTTTTGCAGGCATTACCTGTATGATTAGCCCTGGTAATTCATGGGAGATAACATGCCTCATGCCACAGGTCTACATTGCAAAATCTTGACTGCAGGAACATCCCAATGCCCAGTGACATTCTCTGTTTATTGCTGTGTGAATCAGCTAGTTCCACTTCAGCAAAGAGCAGGTTTGTGTTAATTGTAAAAGTCACACACTTGAGAATTACCCAAAACTGAAAGAGACAAAAGCATCATTAGCCCTGAAGGCTTCAGCTCACAGATGGAGAGAGCTCTGATGCCATCTACAGAGGACACGCAGAAGGGAACGAAACAGGCAGGCAGCTTCTGCATGATTTCAGGCCAAGCAACATGAGGTTTGGCCAGAAATATTTTGGATTTCTGGTATAAAGTAATGAGCCCTGATGTCTGACCCAGTGTGGTCCTGTTGGCAATCTGTAGTCAAATCTGGCATTCAGAACTTCCCTGTGTCTTCCCTGGAGGAGATGCAATAATCATTCAAGTATGAATGACACTTGAAGAGACAGATGCCTCTTCCAGAGGCAATGAATGAGCTGCCACGGCACTGCTGCTGCTGTCTCTGGCAGATGAGGACAGGACCTAGAGACACACCATCCAGCCATAACTACCTTCTCCCAGTTTCCCCTCACTGCCTACAGCAATGATCTCCCTGAGACAGTCATGGGGTGCAGCTGTTACTGCTCTTGATGGTAAGAAATTGAGGTGGCCACAGTTTCCAGGAGCTGGGTGTGGCCAGTGAACAAAAAGAAAAGAAGGATGCCAAAAAACTGTTCACTCAGGTGAACAAGTTGCCTTATTCCTGTTCAGATACAAGGGCCAGGGCAAGATTTGAGACACATTTTTAAACAGAAGGATATATCCCTGACACTCCGACATTTCTGAAGTGCCCTCACAGAGCTGAAACTCAGGCTTTGGACTGAGGACATGCTCTTCCCTTTGTCTGGACTCGGCTGCCCAGAGACCATCTTGACTGTGGAGCCAACATACCTCAGCCAGGTGTTGCCTGGAGAAAATGGAGAACAGAAACAGGCATAGCTCTGCCCAGAGCTGTGGGGATAGATAAAGAGAGTCTTGATACTGAACAGGCTGAGCACAGAGGCAGTATGGCACAGACAAGTAAATGATAGGGCAGAAACATTGTGAAGCAGCTGGCAATGCTGGAGCTACAGGGTACAGTACCAGGAGATGCCAGAAGAATCACCAAGGCTCTTTTCCAGATAGCAGGCATCTGGAAAAAAGCCCTGAGCCCAAAATCTTTACTGTTGACAGCCACCTGTGGGTAGAAGGAAGAAAAACTCGAGGGTGTCAGGAACTCTCACTGGCGGGACTGTGTAATTTACTATTTACATATGATAATTAGTCAAGCCTTCCTGAACTTTCCTCAGGTAATGAAGGTTTTCCTGGCCCCTTGGCAAATCATTCAGCACTTGCCAGTGTAATGTGTTTTCCATTAAATTTGGCTGGGGAGTAATTTGGCTTTATAGTGTTTCAGAGTGACACTTAACTCAGTTTTTGTTTATATGTTTACAGAGGTTTTCAATCCTTCTTTCAGGTTTGGTTCCAAAGTTTAAGATTGCTGATAATAATTGCATTGCTCATACCCTTATGCCCTTGTGTTCTTCATACTCCTGGGTATAATTAACAAATTAATAAGTGAGTTGAAAAGTGAGGGACAGAATGGCCCTTTCATACACTCCCTGATGATAAGCAAACCATTCCCTCTCTAGGTATGAAAGGACATTTCATTTGTCTTATGGACACCAGAGAGACATGGGAAACAAGAACAGCTCACTTTCTGTGTTTCTCAGTGACGTCCCTCAGTGGCTGAATTGCAGTTATGGCTGGAGATTTTTCTTTTCTAGCCTAGTGTGGTCAATACATCTGAATGCTTCATAAATACTTTCAGGGAACATTCCAACATTTGTGGAAGAAAAAAAATAATAAAAATTAAAAAAATAGGAGAAATCAGCATCAAGTGTTTATTTTCTAAAGAGACCACATATTGAAGTTTTTTGATAATGACTATTTCTATTGTACCAGATGACTGATGGAGTATTAATCAGCTAATCTGCTGGTTGCTGTGTGCTATAGTGGCATTTTCTCATGCTATTACTACTGATCCATTACCATCCTAATAGCTTACAGAATTGACTTACAGAGCACTTTAAACACAGGAAAAATAGTCATTACAAAAAAGTACCCTCTCTTTCTATTAATACACTAGGGCTAATTCCTCTAGGATTGACATTACTGATGTACAGGAAACTAGCTTGTTTGCTACTTAGGTTTGTAGGTCTGCAATGCACCTTATGTGCCCATGGAGATAGTGCTAATCTGAGATGGGATGTCCATTGCTTGCAGCAGGATCTCGGTTTAATATTAACAGATAAATTAACTGTAGGATTACAGAACAGGTGGAGTCTAAGCACACTATATTCGAGCTTGAACAATATTTGCAGTTCTCAGCAAACCCTTTTCCCTGTCAGTTCCCGCTCCAGCAATCACAATGATAAAAACTGTCTAGTGAAGAATTTTTTACACAGCCTACTTTGAACAAATAATTTTGGAAGGAAAAAGGTTTTTGAACCACAGAAATTTTCCAAATGTTACTTCTCATTACTACTACTGTCATCAGTAGACACACAACACAAGTTTTCACATCTGGACTGTTAACATACTCTCACTAAAACCGGGCTAAAAAAATTCCACTGATGTCCCAGGAAGATGATCAATCCCCATAGTTCACATTTTGATAACAAGAATCTAAATAAACCCCAGGTCTTTCGTAAGTAGGACTGGCTTTGAAAAGAGGTGAAGAAGATGATTTATAGAAAAATCCACACTGTCTCAGTACCAGTGACAAAGCAGCTTTTCCATGGTCCCATTTGCGCTGACAGGTTTAGAGTGTAGAGAACAAGTCAGCACCACAGCCCCCGTGCTTCACATCCTGCACCTCGGCCCGCTCCCATCTCCCTCTGCACCTCCTGAGGAGAAACTGCACTAGTAGGAGGCTTCCTAAGCTTGGAGAGCAAGAAGAAACCCAGGGGTGGACAACACCATCTTATCTCACCTTTCCCTGTTTAGTCACACAGTGGTCCCTTGGTAGGGCTTGGCACAGGAGACGTGAGGGAAAAGAGGGACGGGTACTTTCTGAGTCCAGGCCTGGAGGCAGCAGATACATGAGACACCCCTGCAGAAAGGGGGGTTTGCTCAGTCTCAGGGCTCCCAGCTGGCTGGAAGACAACACTTCAGTGAGCAGCTTTGCAGCTAACACAAATTTGATTTTTTTATGACCCGGTAGGAGGACAAAATAATACATTAAAGTTTCAGCTTTGGGGAAAATTTCAGCTTTTTGCCTGCTTTACTGAGGTCACTGAATCTACCTTGCTCATTGAGGCTGTGAAAGATTAAAACAGCTTTGTGCAGTGCAATGTGACAGAGTGCCAAAGAGATCCCTCTGACAAGAGCAACAAGGAGGCAGCTCCATCATGTCTGCCCCAGACACACGCATCACATTTGAGTCACCCTTTTTCTACAGCTTAGGCAGCCACTGACACCAGTGAGCTTAACTGCTAGCAAGTCAATTTGCATTCATTTCAGACCTGAGAAAAATAACGGGGGTATAGAGCACAGTGAATGCAGCCCAAAAAGATGGGTGACTGACACAGATGTTAATGAGTTAAGTGAAATTTACTCTACTTAAACTCCACATTTTCTCAGCCAAATGTGCATATCACAGTGTCTTAAGAAGAGGAATAGCTTGCCTCTTAATTTGGAAACAAGATGCCAACATAAAATCTAACAGAACCTTAGTGAGTGTGAGCAGGAGTCACAGGTGCTTTACGAGCTTCCAAGATAAGACTTAGTCTGTCTTAAAATGAATAGTGCAAACAAACAGGCTTTATTCTTGACTGTCTTCCTGCATCACTTACCAGCAATTCTGAATACAACCATTTATTACTGTAAAAATGACTACAGATGGTTCCCAGAAATGGATTCTCAAAGGCATGAGGAATGTATCTCCTCCTTTTTTAACTGTGTAAGGATCTTCAAAATTTGTAAACTGCTCAAAAAAAAAAAAAATAGTTTGTGAAAGTAAGCCTGAGACAAATTTGAATGAAAGTTGATATTAACACTGTGGCTACAGGGAACAGGTAAATAAAAATAGAATGAATTTTTTAAACTCATTATTCTTTGTCCTTATCTTTGACAGTGTCTGTTTAATTCCTTGTGCACCTGATGAGACGCCTTTTCCTCTATGGAGATGGTTCATATTAAATGAATAATTAGTTTGTTCTGTTGCTTCAATTTTTACTTAAAATATAATTAGTTGGCAAATTCCATATTCCCTCTAGATTTTATGAATTATAAACCATACACTAAATCCATTTTACTTAAACCAACAAATTTTCTCTTTTAAAAGATAGGAGTTGTTCCACACTGTAAGAATATCTTTAGCAATATCTAAGTAGGCAGATGATAATTACTCTGGGGTTTATTTTATCAGGCGTGTGTATCTGATGCACACTGATTGGAATTTTACGTGTAAATAAGTAAAACTTCATTCTTCAAAATTCTGTACAGCTTGCCTAACATCTGGAGGTGATAAGCACCACTTCAAGGTGCCAAGCTCCTCTAAGAACACTTACATTAATGGGGCCTCTGTTATAACCCAAGGCTTCTCCAGTTGCCTAACAGCATTTGATGTATTCATTATAAATTCTGTCCCAGAGTGAGAAATCCCTTTATATTCATCTGTCTAATCTTTGTATTTCACTCTTGGCTAAACAGACTTAGCAGAGAACTGTGAGTGTTGTCAGACTTCTAGGAATATCAGCTGCGTTTGTAATCATCTTTCCAATTCTTATTTTAAAAATAATAAGTGTATTAATGCAATGTAATAATAAACATGTGTGTAGTAATTGCATGCCATGCAGAAAAGTACTAGACCAAAATCTCATACTCTGAATTCTTTATCTAATTCAACTGTCCTATGATGCAGCTGAAAATGGAAGGAGGGTTTATTTTTCTACTGAAGAGTAGTTCTCTGTAATCCTGTATTTGCAGGCATTGTTCCACACCCTGATGCTGATTCTGGATAACAGAAACCAGGCAAAAATCACCCTGAGAATTTATTATGTTACTGTAATTATAACACCGAGAATTCAGTTTTTTGTTTTTTAAATTGTTATTGACCTATTTTGCGTCCTTTCTTGTCTTTCTGACAAATTTATAGAAAACATTTTTTGTTCAATGTACCTGATAAATGCTTGTCAAAAGCTTGTATGTACAGACAGTCAAAATTTCATCTATGTTTTTAGCTCTGAAGGCATTACTGTAAGTCTCTGTCTTTAAAATACTATCAGTTCAATCCATTGGACAGTCTCCCTGACCAAGAACCTTCTGTTGAAATGTTTCTATTTCCTTAGAATGCCACTATACATCATCCACATTTCTGTTCCCACAGGAGTCCAATTTCTTTATATGCATATATAAACCATTGTATGTTAGGTGTGCACTGCATAATTACAAAAGAAGCTCTAAATTTCACAGGTATTTTAATGGTGCAGTTTTTGAAGTAGCATTCCATTTTTTTTTTATAGTACTTAAACTAGAAGAAACTGAAAAATAGTATTTTCAATTAAAAAAAAGAAGTTAAGTTTTGGAAACTTCTCTCAAAAATTAGGAACTGGAGAATGAAATCTATTAATTAATTCTATCACGATTTTCTGCTCACATCAGTGTTGTGCATCACAATATATTACTAGAAACTAGCTGAAATTTGCTGTAACCATTTGGCTAGCTGCAATGAGGATTTTGTTCACAGACAAAAAGTAGTTGCTTTTCTGGGTTCTACTGGGCAAGATCTGCCCACTGTTTGAATTGTGTTGAGTATCATACAGATGTGTTACAGAGTGACTTCACATTTGCCAGCTTTATCTCTGATGTGTTGGAAGTTGTTCAGACTTTTGCGTCTGTCATGATATGACTGCTGTTGGAAAAGGTTCTATGTAATTGTTCTGCTATGGGAATTTTTACTGAGGCAAATACATGGGACAGAGTGGAGGTATGGAATGAAAGGTGGAACAAAACACACAGGAATGTCTGAAGGTGTCTGTACTGAAATAATGAAAATTCATGTAGAATTTTTGATTCTGGAAAGTTTTGCCATTTATTTCTCTCTCAGAGACATGTTCTCAGAGTCTTCATGAAAAAATAAAAGATAATAATGAATGCCTTACACTGCCTTCTTAAAATAAAGACGTTTTTCCTTACATCACCTTCTAAGCTTACTTACCTGAAGGTTTGGAATGTTCGACAGTCTTTAAAATGTAAATGTTACATCTGCTCATGTACCACATATCCATTTTAACTTTTTAATAAAAGTAAAAAATAATAAATCATAAGGAATAGGAACGAAAATCTCTAATTGTTATAAAAAGCTGAGTATAACACCAAATTACAAAAATATTACACAGTTATGCTCCTTTTCTAAAACAATGGGGTCCCTCCAGATAAGACATATTTTGCCATGACTCTCTTACCTAAGTAATCTTCTGTGTGAAATCTCTATGACTAACTGCTCATTCCATTCAGTGGCAGAAAATAAACTCTTCAATAGAGTGCAGTTCAGCTCACCTAGAACACTGGGGTGGGTTTTTGCTTTCATTGATGTACGACTAGTTTTAGAGTAAATGGAATGCCTGATATGAGAAGCTGCATTCTATGAGACCAAGGAAACCAAGAACCAAGGATGGGTGTAGCTGAACGTCCTCTTGACAGATATCTTCAGTTGGGGCACCCCCCAGGATTGGGCACTGTTTGAACTCAAAGAGCCAATCTGCTCCAGGACAACTGAACCAGCATCACCCAGCGGAGTGAGCTAAAGCTCCTGAGCACAGCAATGGTGGGACTTTGCTTTTCCAGTCACTTGCCCTTAGTTCAGCTCAACAAGAATAGCACTGAATATTCCTGGGGAGAAAGGGTCTCGTGTCTCCCTCGCACTGTGTCTGTGTGAGGGGCAGGGGCAGGGCACTCCTGGCCTGGGCTTGTGGAATCTGTTGTTGCATGGCCACCCTGCATTCTTGATGGGTGATAGGCAACACTGGGCAGAATCAGCTTTGAGTGCAATCCAGTGTGAGCAGAATGACCAGGTGCAGGTGGGGGGTACACGTGAAAGGCCATAACCAACCATTCAACTAAGGTAAGAGGATGAATGAGCCCTGAATAGATGAGGATTACAGTAGGACAGAAATAATGAAACTACTAAAGGTACCTGTGCTATTGGGGTTAATAGGAGGACAGCAAGTAAGCCAGTATAGGAGAGAGGAGACTGTGAGAAGCTTTGACTTCCTTTGTTTTACAGGTACCACCAGGAAATAATGCAGTATTCCTTTCTTTTCTCTGTGGTCATGAATAGGAGAGAAAAGTGAGACATTTCAGACCTGCACAGCAGCAAAATTAGAAGTTAGGAAAGCAACTCTATCTTTGTCCTTTATCAGTTCTGGTGGGGGAAGGGAGCTGGTGAGGGAGCAGAGCAAATTTTATTTGCATATCTGTTGGAGGAATGGTGGGCAGAGTGGGAAGACAGTGAAATTTTTGTATGTTTCTGAGATGAAAAGAGCTGTGAGAACTTGAAACCCAGTTTCACTTAATTTGGACATTATTGTGTGGGGCATAGAATAAATCTAAAATATTTTATTTTATTTTATTGGACATGGGCCTTTAAGAGACCAATGCAGTACTTAATTAATGCTGTCTTGTTCTTGTGTTTATTTGTACTTCCTGGTTTTTTGACTTAGTATTCAATATGAATGTATTGCACAACTTGCATTGTGGTTAATGCTTAATAAAATTCTAAGGAAAGGACCATAAACAGCATATTTTTATGATGAGGAACACGAAATTAGTGACAGGAAATTCTTTTTTGTTTCCTTTTATTTTTTCTTTTTCTTTTTTGGTTTTTTTTTTTTTTTTTTTTTTTTTTTTTTTTTTTTTTCTTTTTTTAGATTTTAAGGGATTTGAAGAAATTAAAGCAGTGGCTTTTGCATGTGTTTTCTATGACAAGTTTCTCCTTATGCCTCATTTAGTCCAGCCCATTTAGACTGGGGGTAATAATACATGAAACATCACACTTCAGGATCAGTGAGACAAACCATCAGTGCCTATACTGTCTTTCACAGTGGCAGTAGAAAATGCCACTAGGAGAAAGCAGAAGAGGCCAGTTCCCTACTGTCTGCAAGATTTGGTTAAAAGATGTTAGAAGGTAAAATACATCACTGTCTGTTCCTTTTAAGGAATTTATCTACTCCTTTTTAAGGCTGTGATAGGTTCTCCCTTTTGCCTGTTTTAAATTATCTCCACCAAATGCTTTCTAGTCCTAGCACTGCAAGATGTAGTAAATTTTACTCCTGCATTGACCTTTACACCATCCTCATAATTTTGTAAATTGTAGTAATTTTTCCTTTCAAACTTCTCATTTGCCTTTTAAACAGCTTCAACCTTTTGAATCTTTCCTTATAAGACTGCTGTGACGTCTCCACAATTATTTTAGTTGCCTTTTTCTGTACCTTGTCTTGCTCCACTATGTTTTTCTTGAGGACCCAGAATTTTTAAGCTCACAAGATGAGGGCCTTAAATAGTGGCAAAATTATGCTCCTTGTGTTATTTGCAACACCTTTCCTGTCGATGATCTGCATTTTGCTGGCTTTATGGGGGGCTGATACTGAACACTATGACAATGATTTTTATAAATTGACTGCAATGTTTCCAGAATCACTCCTGATCCTGAATCCTGAGAATACTGAATTCTGTAGATGCACTTCATATTCTTTTTCTCTAGATGCACTGCTTTTCTTTTAGATATAATGAAATAAATTAGATACCTTTTTTTTACATTCAGTTTTGAACTCTTCTGGAGTTCCTCACTGCCTATTGTAAGAGTTTGGTATCATTTTCAAATGTGAGGAGTTTGCTGCATTTTCCTTTCCAGATCACTGGTATGGAATACAAATAAGTTTGGACCTCATACCAGCCCCTACTGAAGTCCACTGCCAATGTTTTTCCACTCTGTACAGGGTGGAAAAATATTGGCAGTGGATTTCTGTAAGGACTACTATGAGGACTAAGATATTAGCCTTTATTATTCATCTTCCAGTAGATAAAATGTCATTTTCTGTAGTCTTATGGCTACACAAGGTTGGGTTTTTTGTATACCTTTGGTGTGTAATCTACGCAAAAGGGTTTTGGAAATTCAAGTGTACTATTCCCTTTGCCCATGTTATAATTCCAGCAGGCCAGGAAGATAGGACACCCTTTCACTCCAGCCATGCTGACACTTTTTCAATAGACACTGTTTATTCATGTATTCAACAATCCTTTTCTTCTTTATGGACCTGTTCTACTATTTTCTCATGAGTCAGACTCTCTGCTGAGTAGCTCCCAGAATCCCCCTCCAGCACGTGCAGTGGATAGTCAACAGTTCTGCAACACTATGTCTCATTTCCTTCTGAACACTTGGGTAAATGTCATCTGGTATGGGTGGCTTATTAACATTTAATTCTTCTGATTAGTCTAAATACTTTAGGTATGCCTACTCCAACTTAAACCATCTCATCTGAGCTCTCTGCTATAAAAGTTATAGGTTATGAGAGCGTTACCAATACCAAAGTGAAGAATCTACTGAGTTTCTTTGTTGTGGCTCTTTTGCTCCCAGTTACTCCTTATTTTCAGTCCTCAGACCGTCCCCATTTTCCACCCAGGTTTCCTGCTTGTTTGGATAGGGCTGATTGACATCCAGCAGTAAGATATACATCATCTGCTGGGATGCTCTCTTCTTCCTTGTAAATGTTTGAGTTTTGGAACACAGTGGTACTATCACCTTGGCTGGGGTCCAAGATAATATTCATTTCATACTCTATTCATCTTCACTGTGATGTTCATGATTTTATAGGCATCTCTCATATTGTAACTTGGGGAGCGCTCCTGATTCAACAGCCTTGTCTGGAGAGTAAATCCTTTCCTTTCATACACTTGAGCACCCTCATTCTTCTCTAGGCCTTCAGCTGGAGATCTTTGGTTTCTTTGCCTATTATCCTTTGCCTGGCTTGAATTGTTTTGTGCAATTTGGAATAATTATTGTCTGCAATATAATGTGCAAAGTCAGGCATCCTCAATACTTGGTTAATTTCTTTCCCAGAGCTCTAAGTTTGTAACAGACTCTGGCATGTGCTTTTGCAACTCTTTTAAATCATATATACCTGTCCTCACTCCACATTCAAAAAGCATTCCATATTTTCATTTGGGTTTTCAGGAATAAAAAACATGCATGCACACTAGGAACAGTGCCCATCATGGTTATTCATATACAGTTAAACTTATAGCTGAACTAAGTTAGATGTTCACCATCTGCCAAGAAAAAACACTTGTCAGAAAGCTAATTCTGCAAATGAAAAGGGTGCAGTTATTCATTGGATTAAGAAACTTAATCATAATCAAAGCATATCGTGCATGCTAGAGCAAGAGTTATGCAGCTGCAAGCACGGGAAGAAAGGGTAGGAACAGCCTCTGGGAGGCAATGAGCCGTGGCCAGGTTACATCTGACTGCACACTGACTCACTACAGGCAGGACAGATGCAGCCACGGATTGATTGCAGAGTTGAGCTGAATGAATGCTGAAACCTGGTGCACTTTGGACAAGCTGGGTTTACTGCACACTTGCACAGCAACCCTATTGGGTGTTCATGCCCTGGTGATGGTAGCATGGGGTTTGTGAGAGTGGCCTTTGTGAGAAGAAACCAGGACCTCTCCTTGCATTGGGCAGAGAAGTTCCAAATTGTTCCAAAACTGAGGCATGACATGACACACGGCTGAGCCTGTTAACCAAGCTGGTGCATCTCTACAAAAACATATTTAAAAAGGGGTTAGAAATCTGCAGAGCAGCAGAGAGAGAAAGAATTGAGAAAATGTGAGATAAACAGCCCTGGAGGCACCTAGATCAGAAAATGAGAGGAAGGAGGTGCAGCTATTCCCCTGTAGCCCATAGAATACAATGGAGTAGATATTCACTGTGCAGCCTGTGGAGTTCCTTATGCCACAGCTCGTGGATTTACCTTTGAAGAAACATGCAGCTCATGGAGAGCCCACATAGGAGCAGATTTCCTGGAAGGAGCTGCAGCACCCACGGTGAAGCAGTCTGTTTTTGAAGGACCATACCCCAGGGGAAGGACTCTTGCTGGAGCAGCAGGAAAGTGTCAGGAGGAAGAAGCGGCAGAGAGAAGCTGTCGTGCACAGACTGCAATCCCTCATTCTCCATCCACCTGTCCCGCTTGGGGTAGGAGGAAGCAGAAGAGTTAGAAGATTGGGGAAAAAAAGCATAGAAGTTGAACCTGAGAAGATCTGCAGGGGAGGTGTTTTAGCTGTGTCTTTCTTGTCTTTCTTTCTAATTACCTTACTTTTCTTTTTTCTTTTTTTTTTTTTTTTTTTTTTTTTTTTTTTTTTTTTTAAATGGGTAGTAAATGAAATCAATCGTTTCCAAGTCAAGACTATTTCACCAGTGAGAGTGACTGCAAGGTATCTCCCTGTCTTTATCCATGAGCTTTCTCCTTCTGTCATGTTGTGGAGGGAGAGTAAGCAAGCAGCTGGGTAGGTGTCTGGCAGCCAGCCAAGGTCAACAATTCAGTTGCAGTTATGCTATTCCGTGAATTACAGAAGTAATATTCATCCAGTAACTCATTGCACATGCAAAACAGAAGTACAGACTACTATTTAGTTGATGAAAAGTTCAAAATAAGCTGGCAATGCATGGTCACAGCCCAGAAGGGCCTTTGTACCCTGGGCTGCATCAAAGGAAGCATGGCCAGCAGGTTGGCAGAGGCGATTGTCCCACTCCAGGAACCTGATTTAGTGGAAGGTGTGCCTTCCCAGTGCAAAGGGGTTGAAACTAGATGCTCTTTAATGATCACTTCTCACCGAAACCGTTCTATGACTGTGATTTCTCAGTGCCTCTCAGTGTCTGGGAAACAATCAGAGCAATAGGATCTAGTCAGATTTTTAGAAATTGGATAATCAGCAAAAATGTGGTGTAAAAAGCATAGAAAAATGCAGCAAGAAATGACAAGAAACGTAGAGTTAGTCCATTTGTACCAGATAATAAACAAGACATAAGATTTGATTTAGAAAAAAAGATGATGTAAAGTATCATGCCCAGTCATGGACATGGGAATGGCCAGCACCAGCACTGGGCATTTCCTCTGTCTTTCCTCTCCTTACATTCACAGCTGCAGTCAAATTCATCTGCTGGGTCACCCACCCTGCAGCAGTGATGGAGAGGTTTCCCTGGGGAGAGCCAAGAATGGGCTGGTAAGTTTATAGGGGTCTGCATCTAGTGGCTGGACATGGTAGTCCTGGGATGTAGTATATCCTTGTTCCTGCACATTGATTCCAGGGTCCCTCCACGAGAGTTCAGAGAGAGTGTATCAGAAATAGTCCACGTGGCCCTGATAACACAGAGTTGGAATGTTTGAGAAAGAGGTGGGGGTTTCTTGACCTTACAGGGTTCATTATTTAAGTGATAACTTTATTATTACCTAGTTTGCAGAAACTTTGGACTCAATCCTAGCCACATTTGTCATTTTTCCAGCAGGGGTTTGTTGTAGTTGTACTTTCCTTGTAGTTGTGGGTATGGTAGAAGCTTGTTAGTTATAAGTCTCTGCTGTTTCTTTCTCTTTCTAATTTTCTGTGTGCGCAAGAACAATAACAAACTCCTTGAAAAGCTGCAGTTACGTAGGGACATCGTTCTCACAATTCTGCAGTCTGTTCTTTAGTTCAGCTACTACAGGACATAGGATTAAAAATATATCACAATACAATGACTGCAAACCATCCCTTCAAACAGACGAATGAAAGAATGATTTAGCTCTGTGGAACACCCGGGTATATAATAGATAATTTTGGTTTTCATTTCTCTGCCTATAGAATGAGAATAATGATACTACATAATGTAATATTCACATTATGGAGGTAACTATAATAATACTTTTGAATTACTTTGCTTATTTTGCTAACTGCAATCGTGAAAACTGTAAAGAAAATGCAACTTCTTTTAATTCAAACCATGGTCTGAGGTAAAGTACTGAAAAATGTAAGTACAGTTTCATATTATTAAAGACAATCATAATATCTGTACATTGAAAGAGCAAATTAAAATTGCACAGAGATCCTCAATTCTGTCATCTTATAGGTTCCAAATGTGATTTTTTTTTTTTTTTTTTTTTAAATTCTCCAATTCTAGACCTAATATTTAGCTTTCATTCCTAATGCTCATTTAATCACTTGAAGCTCTGGAACTTCAGATCCTAATAATAAGATGCTATGCTAGAAAGAAACACAAGTTTGGAAGGTATTTTTAATGCCAAGATATATATGTTAATTGTTACAGTGTCTTTCCTTCTAATTATTTTCACCCTCATTATGTTTTTCTGCCATTCAAATTACTAATCTTCTATTTCCTAATTCCTTTCTAGCTTCCAGAGACTCATTGAACTTACACATAGCAGTACTTTGTTTTGCTGCATTACAGAAAAAAGTGCTTTTCTTGCAGAGTAAAGAATATTTTAAGAGAGGTTTAAAATGCAGTCAATCTTTGTCAAACACAGCAAATGGTATTTTTCCAACTCTAATTAACTTTTATGTCAGATTCTTCCCTCAGTTAGCCATGTTTGTTAACAAATTCAACCACTATGGGCCATGAGCATATAAAATTTATAAAGTAAAATACTGAAAAAAACAGTAAAAATGCTGTATAACCTACATAGCTAACACCAGCAGCTGTGCCTGAAGTCACGTGGGATGGCACAAGAAGCTGAAGGAGCTCTGCCTGTTAGGATCCACAGCTGGAGAGGAGGTAGAGTCCTGCTAAGCTCCTGAACCAACAATTTGCTGCAAGGAAGGATCCCTCCCTGCACCTGCACAATTCCTGATCTGCTGATGTGCTTGCACCTTTGTTCCCCATGTCACGCTGCACTGCAGGCATCTGAAAGGTTTCAGTCTGCAAGAGGAGAGGCAGGTAGTGAAATTTTACAAAGGTTTAAGGAAACCTTTGCTTTGGGCTTCCTTTGGGACTGGTAGCTCATGAAATCATAATGTTATTCTAAGGTAATAAGACTCAAAATATTCTTGAAAAAGAAGCATTCTCATGTAACACTGCTAGTCCCCTCATCCTGAGCAGATAGCCAAAATTGGTGGTTACAAGCTACTCTTTGAAGAAGCAAAAGTGGTTGTCAATGTGTTTCTTTGTTATTGTTCTCGTTATTTTTAAACAGGCATCAAGTCCATATCTTTGTATTGAGAAAAACAAAAAAATTAAAATGGGTTATTCATTAATTTTGACTTTTCTTTTGGTCTGCACGCCCTGCTAAACCACCTTCATTTGTTGCTAGCTGAAGTCATGTCCTAGAGCTTTGGCCTCTGACAACTTCACTGTTCCATCATATTCCTCCTTCTCTTGAAAAACCACAGCTCCACCAATCTGTCTTCTCTTGATAGCACCCACATGAAGTCCTTCTGCTTTCTGCAGTCAGATTTTTGCATTCAAATAAATAAAAGTGATGACAGACAGCCTGGTTTTGACTGAGAGTTGACAGAGATAAATCTCCACATCACATAAATTAGCATAAGCTATGTAAAAAGTTTCAAAATGTGACATGACAAGCTTGCATTTATCTTACAGTAAATGTAGAAATCATAGCACCAAAAATAAACTTTACTAGCATGGAGGTTTCACTTTTATCATAGTCATTAGATCATAAAGACACCTCAGTTCCCAAATTATATAACTTTTAAGTTGCAGTAACACAGAAGTAATCATTTATAAAATCCAGTTAAGCAAAAAAAAAATAAAATAAAATTCCAGAGTAATTAGCCAAGCAGCTATGTCTGAGATGAGAGATTCAATTAGAAATTGAATTATGCAGAGCTTGTTTATACTGGTATGGAAAAAAAAGGATTCAGTCCATCCTTGGAAGCCTGTGGCTTTTGTAAACATTCCAATCAAGACAACTGCTGGAATAAAGGCTTTCTCTCAAGCAAACAAACAAACAAACAAACAAAAAAACAACAAAAAAACCCCCAAAAAAGTCTTTTTCCAAGTAATTATTATCGCTCTTCAGGTAGTGGAGCTTGAAAGCCACAATTCTGCATGCCAAGTGATTTACTGCTAGAGACATAGAATCAGCCTTCAGAAATACTCTGCCGGGAGTGCTGCTTACTTTTGAAATCAATTAAGGAGCAGTAATTAAGAGCAAGATCAGGAGTTTGGGGGTTTTTTAGGTATCTGAGAAGGTGAAATGGATCAGAAGACATCCCTTTTTACTCTGCCTGGGAAATTATTACAGTCCCAGTATTTGTTATCTCTTGAGAAAGTGATCAGCTCTGTTTTAGCAAGGTAGAATTGGGCACTCCTGCTAGTACACCTTCTGCAACCACAGAGGGATACAGAACAAAAATTAAAAAATGCCCTTTTCAAGTATAACAGTGCAAGTGTTTTCTTGGATGTTACAAAATTTGGATGCCCACTTGCACATTTCATCTCAGTCATTTTAGTCTCCTAACTGAAGTGACTGTTGTTTAGGGCCTTATTTTACAGCAAGAGGGAGAAATGTCTTTAAAGAGTGATTCAGTCAAGGCAACTGCAAGTGCCTATTTATTGATTTGAGAATGTTCATTGGACAATTAGGTTTAGGGTCCAAAGCTTTTTTTTCAAACACATTTATTATTTCCAGAAGTGTCACAGGGCTGATGGAACTTCATATTATTCACAGAGATAGATGAGTGCTTTGTAAGCACATTGAGGCCTCAAATATTCAGATCACACCTCTTATTATTTCACATAGTAGCACTTTTCCAGGGATACAGGATACTATTCTTAGAAATTACAGATGCCTGTAGAATACTGTCATTTTGCTTTAAACTAAAGACAGAAACTGCTTTGTAAGATTAGTTATCTAAATTATACTCCAGTGTCATGCATTGTACTGAACATTTAGAAAGTGGCTTGATATTTTCTGGCCATCTGTACAGGATCAAATGCACCACTGGTACAAGAAGGTTCAAGTCTGATTGCATCATAAGCATTCCATTCATTTGCTTGCAGAATAGTAAATGCAGTCAAGGAATTTCAAAGGGTTAAGAGCCCATCAGTAAAGCAGGACATGAACACATATTATCTCATAGCCCTATTATATATGAAATATTGACTATTTTCCATAATACAGTTATGACAATCCATGATATGTTTAAAACTTACTGTGCATAAAAATTGCCACTAAGAATTCTTTCTACATTTGTAGTTGCTATACAATATAATCTCAGATACCATAATATCTACCTCTATTTAAGGAACAAATTCAAGGGTGGAGGCACTTACTGTGGAAATCTGGAAAGGTCTTCTTTATCCTGAACTTTTTGTTATTTTCCTCTTACATACTGTGTGACACAGAAACCTTTTGCACACCTGGAGATTTGCTTGTTGTTCACCATGGTTCTCTTGGTGAACAGGCTAACAGTCTTAACCACTCTAGTAACTAAGATATAAGAAATATAAGATATAAGAAATAGAAGGCAACACTGTAGTTACAGTAAATCGGTGCATCTACACAGAACTTCACATCAACTTTGGTATGAAACAAGAAGGGCAGGCTGTAATCTAAAACTTTCTGTGGTGTCTGCATATGAAGGAACACAAAGAGAACACACTCATCCAAAAACAATCCAAACTCATCCAAAGAGCAATGGGGAGATGAACAAATTAAGTATTGACTCATATAGGCCACTTTGTGACTGTGGCAATCAGTGACATGATGGAAGGTCAAGGGCAAGGCAGGATTGATTACTTGGTCCTTCCCAGCACATTGATGGATGTAGGTCTAATAAAAATGTCCTATAAAAGCATCTCATATACCATAAAATTTTGGGTCTCTTCTTGGGGAATTAGGCAACTAGCTGTTAAAAATCACTATGGCTCAGAAACAGTGCTAATAAAATATAGAAATATATCTGTAGAAACAGGAATAGTTATGACAATGCAACTTCAAGAGTGCAGATAACTTCTTTGTTATCTGAATTTCTTGCTCATCTGAGACAAATAAGGCTCATAGTGACTGAAAGAGGTTGTAACACAGTCTGCTGAAATTAGTTCTGCAAAATAAGTTCAGTGGATTTCATCCAGCTTCCAAGAGAGACATGTCTTTATCCCAAAATAAATCATCACTGCTTCTGCCACTAACGGGCATATGTGCTGGTATTTTCAACAGAAGAGCTGAAAGCACTGCCAGCAGATATGGATGGAATTTTTGCTGCTCCTTAGGCTGTCATTTGGGACAGGCACGAGACGTGCAGTAGTAGGGAGCAGAGTGCCAGCATGTGCTGCCTGAGAGCCTGCAGCTCCCCTAACTCCACCCTATGGCCTCTTGGCCATCATCTGTCCTTCAAGAGCTTTCGTCTCTCTATTATTTTGAGCAATGTGTGTGTGTGTTTGCCTCACATTTTTTGAAGTACCAAAGCATTCCTTCCCTTCCTCATTCAAATGGATTAAAAAATGAGGTGAACCTGCTAAATGACTTGCCAACACATATAAATACAATGTGAAAAAAAGGAAAAAAAAAAAAAAACTAAACCAGTTTGTGAATTAAATGTACTTATTTTAGTGAGTCTACAAACTTTTGTCCCCACACAAAAAATATGCATTCAAATAAATATAAAAAAAAAATCAAATTCTTGTCTCAGAGATAAAAAACTTTGTGACAACTTTATAATATTTCTTTTATCCATATCCTCATCTTTATTTTTACAGTATTGACCGTGTGTTCACAAAAACAGGTTTCATTTTCACAGATGCTTGTTAAGTATACCATTTCCAGCAGTTAAATATTTAATAAGAACTGTCAAGGCTACAATGTTAAATGCTGTAACCTGCTACTACCATATTAATATTCATTTTGTCAAATAACAGTTGCAAAAATTTATTAGATATCTTTTTTCCAAGGCTTAGATTGAAAATGTAAAAGGCACAGTATGATTGTAACTAATTTATTTTTTAATCTGTAGTTTAAGTAAAGACTGAGACAGTTATCGCACACAGGCCTATGTTTATATCACAATAATCATCAGGGTGGACAGTTTCAATTTGGCCCATGCTGGGGATCAGAACAGCTTACAAGCTCTGTATCCTGACTGGAGTACTTTTGCAAAACAGAGTGGGAAAACCTGTATCTGTATAGACTTTCATGCTCAAGACACTGCAGTTCAGGTTGAATTGATACTGCTTCACAGTTTTCTTTACCAGTCTAGTCGGAAAAATCTTACGGTATTTCCTGATATTGCAACATCCATGTCCTGAAACAGAAGCTATCTTCAAGTGCAAATGTGTGTCAGTAAAAAGGAAGAAGTAAGAAGCAGTAATTATATTAGTTTCTCATAAGACCCTTTGATAGACTTTTTACAAGGGCTAGTATTGATAGGACTAGAGAGAGTGGTTTATCCCAGAAAGAGAGTAGGTTTAGATTAGATATTAGGAATTCCTTTACTCTGAGGTTGGTAAGATACAAGTCTTGGATGTCCAATCCCTGTAAGTGGTCAAGGCCAGGTTGAACAGGTTTTTGAGCCATGTGGTCTAGTGGAGGGTGTCCCTCCCAGTGACAGGGGAGTTAAATGAATTTTAACCTTTATGAAGTTAAAAGTAAAAGATTACTTTTAAGTTTAAAATTTAAACCCTTATGGATTTTAAAGGTCCCTTTCAATCCAAACCATTCCATGATTCTACTATTGCTCAGCTAACTCAAAACTAGCCCTTCAACACAATAGAAATTATTGCAGTAGAAATGTACTGTACCATATGTGCGCAGCCTGTTCAAACTCAGGAAAGGCAGCAAGTTTGGTGGTTTGCTTGCATATGAAGAAAACAAAATTACTTTTTAGCAGCTAGCATCACTAGCTGTTTCTTAATTTCTTTCAGCATTGAAGCCTAATGTTTTGGTTTTGTCTGATATAGAGGTTTACATTTTGTTCCTTGCTTTGGGCGGTGTGAGAGAGATCTCAAACTATTGGGATAAAAAGACAGCATCATGTCCTTATAGGAAGTTGGGAAAGTTTCCCACACATTGGCTATCAAGCATATAAGGCAGATAGCCACAGTGATGTCACCTTATATTCTGATCATGAGGCAAATGCCCAACTTGGTCACACAGGTTTGAGGGGGAGATCATGCTGTACTACCTCAGGTCTTAAAGAAGGAACAATTCATGCACAGCCTTTTATTCTGAATTGTGATTGTAAAGTTTTACATAGATTTTACCAGGGTATGAAACTGAGATGAGAATGCTTGTTTTCTTCCTTAGTGATAAGCACCCTGGCCCTCTGATTTTTAACTGTCTTGCAGCCTTTGGGAAAGGACCTACATTGCATGAAAACAGTGATATTGCAGGCATATGTTGAGCAGCATGTCATTCTGCTGGTGAACTCTATAAAGTCAAAGGAAGACTGTCATCTTTTCCACCCTGCCTACTACCCCTGCAATCTTCTTTCAGACTGACATGGGTCATATGTGTTTGCATATGTACAGAGCCTGGTGAACCCCCAGACACAACGGAGCTTGTGCATGTGCAGACTGAACTTCAACGTGTGTGCTGCAAAACCAGTGTTCAAAACGAGTCTTACTTCCAGTGTATGCACGAATCAGTTGCACAATGCCACATGCCATAAACCTCTCAGGTTGTGCCTACACACTATAGCACAAGTAAGCGCTAGACGAGGGGCTGCATATCCTGGATTTGTGGACATGCGGACACTGCGATACTTAGAAATCCTTGACAAATGGCAAAACCCCCAGTAGTTCAGAAGGTGATTCATGAAAACAGTTACCAACTGCTAAACTTGGTAAAGCAGGAGTGCGCCATGCCGCAGAGATGTGCTGCAGCCTAGTTTTCAATTATGGTCCCAATGCAAGCTCAGCAATAATGCCAGACTGCAGTGTAATTGGGGAATGATGACCATTTACATTACAATGAAACCAGTTAAGAGTCTAAGATATTTTAAAGAGCTTGGAAACTGTTTAAACGCTGTACACACTACACTGAGAATGAGGAGATACATTGGACTGGAAACCTATAAGAAATTATGAGGATGTGTGACTAAACTTCCACTGATATCTCTGCCTCATCTGAATGGGGTTCTCCACTCTGCGCCAAATTGATCTGAACTTAACTTTATACCTATTAAATTACTTTTCAGCTGTTTTTCTGACTGACCAGGTAGTCAATTGAGTGAAACACTTGACTCAGGAAAAATAACTTCCTGTCTTGCTCTTGAACCCAATATTTCCTTTTTCTATCTTGGAGAAGTTTAAGTTCTAAGACTGAAAAATCCTATCCAAGAGCAAGAAAAGTCACCAGTGGAGTTCCCAAGCACTGCAACATACAGAGAAGTGAGACCTGTCAGAGTAAGCCAAGAAAAATAGCAGGAACCTAGAGATACATAGATTTCAGATTGAGTCAAAACCACACAGAGGTTTTCTTTAAACAAACCCCCAGAGTTTTATTTAAAAGCAGACTGTTAAATACAAAATTTTGCAAAAGAGTACATGAAACAGTATCCACAGAGGGACTGATTCAGCTTAGTTTGAAGTCAAAGAGAGGAAAATTGGAGACCCAGTATTTTGGAAAGGAAATTATGAAATAAGATCACCCTTGAGGTAAGAAACTCGAGTGTAGGTTAACCTAAGAATTCTGTAACACAGAGAAAAGCCTCAGTTTTGAGGTAGGCTCAGACACCAGCCTTTCATCTGCTTCCCAGTCACTCTATGTTTTCCATCTGTGGCATAGTAGTTGTTATCCCATAACATGACTGGACATTGGATTAAGCAAGAAATAAAGTTTAATCACCACATAACAGATAATTTGATATTAGATACAGCCCTGCCAGCAGGTCTTGCTCACATTTTTCAAAATTTTGCCTCATGTGATTCATAGAGTTGTGTCTGTACAAGGTGTTGGTCAATAAAGGGCAACAGGAAGTTTGCCATGATTTCAAAGGAGTCAGGATCTCCCCTATATTCATCACGTGGCACTGTATTCAGTATGACAGCAAAAGTGAGGATACTTTAAAACTCATTTAATATGTTCAAGGAGTATTAGGTAACTAGTCTATGGTTAATCCACTCAATGCCTCATTTTTGCCAACATATCTATCCTTCAAAAAGCACATCTTTTGCATAGTTTGGTTTCTAAAATGCTCATACTTCTCTATTTTAGTCAAGTGAGTGGTAAATTAGCAGTTTTACAGTCTCTTAAATGGGCAGATTAAAGCTATATGCTTGAATGCTCTTCTGCTGAACTTGATATAAAGACTCTCCTAGATGTTGTGTAATACCAGGATTTCATGTTACCTCAGAGGCATTAGCTGAACATACTGTGTCTGTCGCTTGCGACTGTTGACTGGAAGACAGTCAGACTTTTTATTACTTTCAGCAAATATTTACATTCTACAAATGCGTAAAAGCCATTATTTTTGCCCTTAGGAATCTAGAACCAGTGTTTTCCAAAATAGATAGGTCAATGGTCCCTTTAGCTCTGTATTTCACAATGGCTAATATTATACATATGCAGAAAAAAGGTCAGGAAAAAACGCAAATAGTACATATTTTTTCATAGTATATCCTACCATAACATCCTGGTTATTTGCAATAAAGGAACTTCCAGGTTCTTGGTTTCAGTTAGACAATAGTGTTGAATGTTAATCAAATAAAATTTTAGAAAACACAATGTGAATGGAATCATAGATATGTGGAGGTTGACTGGCCCATTCTCACTCTAAGCAGGACTATATCTTGTCTTACCTTTACACCCTTCCTCATTATACAGGTTAAAACAACAATTGTATTATTCTCTTGACTTTTTCTTCAGGCTGGTCAAGCTCCCTGACATGCTCCTACCCCATCACCATGATAGTGGCTCATACTCAGTTTCACATCCACTGTGACCTCCACCATGAGCTCTTCTCATCAGTGCTGCTACTCAGACAGTTAATTCTCCGTCTGTGGGGTAATCCTGCTCCAGGTGTAGAACTTTGCACCTCTGTTCTTACAATAGTATGAAGCTTCTGTTAGCCCAATCATCAAGTTTCCAAAAGTCATCCAGGACTGAAGCTCTACTCTTTGGCAGGCCACCCATAACCCTGATTCAGTGCATTGTTAGTAGTTTTTAACACATTTAGTAATTCTAATTGTATATTTGACATTGTGCATCACAAAAGGAATATTGGAACTCTTCCCAAAACATTTTACTGTGAGAATACCAAACAACCATGAAACACATAAGGAGCAAACAGCCTTCTTTTTTAAAAATCTGGTGTGGCTTTGAAGTCACTGCCACCTCTATAGCTGTTTTCTACTCTCCTGTTTGTATAGATCACCAAGTCAAAGTAACATCAGTACAAAGGTTCATGTTACCATATCAGGCTAAGTTTGAGACAGCAGCAACTGCATCACATAGGATTGGAAAAGAAGCAGAAGAAGCAGACACATACTCTCTCTGTGAGCTGAGCTGTAAGGTCTGTAAGTCCCTTGACTGCATGTGGGAAGTGAAAAGTGAAAGGAACAGGCAAGGAACTTATTTTCTTTGGCTGAAGACAGAATTGGATGATCATCTAAGGAACAAAAAAAGGCATTTAATTTTAACTAAGACTCTTGATAAAATATGCTGGACTTTGAAATGGTAAACCAGATTATATTAGTATGTTTTATGGTTCTAAAAAACCTGTAACTTTTCCATATCCATTTTTTTTTGCTCCTAAAAGGGAATATCATGTATTAGTACTTCAAAGATTACAGAATTAGGCTCTGATCTGGAACAAAGACTCATTAAAGCATCAGAAAGAAATGTAATTTTTTTTATACAATAGACAATTTTAATATTTCAAAATTTGGAATGAAACGAAGGAGCGTTGAGTTTTTTCATGGCATGATGCCTCAGTTCTGGGGAAGCCTGTTAGCCTTGCCCCCACATGTCTGGGGAATCAGGATTGCCAAGAAGTCATGCAGTGGTGGGTCCTTCCTTCCCAGCTCTCAGTACTCTGTCAAATCCAAGGCAAAGCAGTCTGTAAGCTCAAGGTCTCCTAGAACCAGCCAAATGGCTGTTAAGAAGAGAACTGGCAGTCTCATCTGTCTTGGAAACCTGCCTAGATTCCATTGGAAATTGGTCAAAAAATGGAAATTCTTTTGTGGAATATTTTTATTTCAATGAATAACGTACCCTGATGAAGAAATGTTTCATCAGAAGTTTTCTAGCTAGGTTGTTCTCTGTTGGACATAGATAAAACTATTTTTATGGTGTTTTGGTTTGGGTTTTTTTAATTTGTTGGGGGTTTTTTTCCACTCCCACATGGTTTGGTAGGATCAGGCTAATGAGCAAAGCATTCTGAATATTCAGTGGCATTTTATTCTGAGGTTTTGCTCCAGGAATCCCTCCCTCTTGCTGAAATCTAAGTTCCAGCTGCATTATTCGTGCTTCATTTAGGGAAATTGTTATCAAGTGAAGCTGATACCAGAAGATAATTAATTGCTCTCTACTTTCACATTTCTTAAATGTACATAAATGCTCTTAAGTTCAGAACAATTAATTGAACTAGAAGCCTGACTCTGATTAAATACAGGCATTAATACCAGATTAGTCCTAAATACAGGAAAGGGATATTTCCTATGGAAATCCTGGTGTATCTTTCTGTAAGCAGTTTTTACTAACTTAGACAGCTTCTAATAGTGCTACAAGAAATAAAATCTTGTAGCCCCAAAATCAGGCTCAAAAAGAGTAGGATTTTCTGGTTATTTCAATTCTAAAATGTTAATAAGTAAAAAAACACCCTGTGACTGTATATATATTTTATCGGGAGGTGAGTAAATGCCAGATTAATGTCATTTGTTGCTGTGAAATCAAATAGAATTCTGTTAATGAATAAGAAATGTTTCTTCAAACACCACAAAGACTAAATATCTTTCTTCAGTTAAACATCAGAGGCCTTATCATGCTAAAGAAAAATAAAATTTAGGTAAGTGATCTAACCAAGTAACTGGCCATGCAGACAGGAGAAATGTGGTGGCTTTAATGTGGTAGGAGAGTGGTGGACTCTGTCTTTTTTGAGACTTTCAGGTGCGATCCTGACACATAAGACCTGAAGACATAACACAGGTGCAATACTGCTGGAAGAAAAACGCACTCATCTGTGTAATGCCAAAATCCCTGTGCTACTCCTAGAAATCTATCCTGTCCTGGTTCTAGTATAGAACACTGCTCTCACTGGAACTCCAGATGATAGAGTATTGCATTGCTAAATAAGGAGCTACAACCAATCTGTAAGAACCTGTGAGGGTTTTAGAGAACAGGAATATTTTCAAAAAGATCTTGACAGAGAGCAGAAATGATATTAAAAAGGCTACAACTTAGAGTTCAAAAAAATCAGCTGCATAAATATAGGACTGGAAACTCTCAGCAGGGTGCCAGATCCACAGATGAGGATGTAGGGGTTAGACACAGCCACAGCCAAGCACCAGTAAATGAAGTTGCTGTGGCAAAAAATGGAAGAAAACATCAAGTAAGAGCACTCTGTGCCATAGATAATTTTATGTTGGTGATGCCTAAATAGGAAAGGTGTATTGAGGTTTGGTAGTCATATTTCAAAGAAATTGTAGTCCAGAGAAGGAGACTGAAAGTCTGTAAAACATAATCTGTGAGCAAAGATTAGAGGGAGTGTGGCTGTTTTGTTTAGGGAAGGCTGAGAGAAAATAGAATAAAAAGTATTCAAACAAGAACAGCACAAATAAGAATAGCACAGGCAAAGCAAATATGTGGTTCTCTATACGTCACCACTGTAGATAAGAGGAAGAAATGAGCGTGCACTACAACCAGGAAGGTTTAGGTTAGACATTAGGATCATAAATATAGATAGGTAAGGGCATGGAAGATTCAGAGAGACCAGACTCTGCCTCACCAGATGGAGTGTGAAGGAAAGTTTCATGATTCTGATGGGAAGTAGAAAGATGAATTTGGTGATCACCAGAGGTCCCTTTCAGCTTCTTCCTGACATCTAGGAAAATTATGTGTATCTTTATCTGATCAGCCAATCAGTCCTACCAAATTCTAAATGGAACAGATTTAGGGATAATTTAAACTGTTTTACCCAGAGAAATAACTTCAGTGAATTTGTAACAGAAATACAGCACTTCAAGCAGGAAAGTACACAAAAAGGATGCTTTGTAATGCAAATCTGTTGCAGTAACAATTCTGTCTAGTCTCACTGGAGTGCCTTTAATTTCAGTATGTCCTACCTAGAAACTAACTGCAACAGCAGAACAGACTTTCACTCCTCCAGTATTTTCCTTTCCTCTTCTATGCTCTGTTTGCAAGATAAAGGACTGACTGTAAGAAAGAAAAGCTTAGAATTCAAGTCTTGCCTAGATTATTTTTAAGTAGTTATTAGATTTTCCTTTTCACAAGATTTATGGCTGAAAATTAAAAAAAATAAAAAATAAGAAAACCGAAACAGAACCTCCTCCCCCCCAAAAGAAAAAACAGAACAAAAACCCCCAAACCAAACAAAAAGCAATCCCACAAACCAATGAACAAGAAGAAAAATAAAGACCACATTCAGGCAAATTCAAATACCAAAACCCAAAATTGCTATCTATTTTGATTTAGGAGTGTTGCTAGAAGGGACTGTTAGCACTTTATTTCAGAAGTGCAAGACAATTTTGTGTACATACACTGCAAGACACATGTGCCATGTCACATTCTGTAGAACTAGTGGGATTTTCTTTCAAAAGACAGGACTTGGCCTGCTGTGCAGCACTGATGGAAGAAGTTCATGCTTTGGAGAAGTTTGCCTTCCTCTGGATGCTGTGCGCCTCTGCAATTTTTGGGTTTTTTTTGTGGGGAAGGGGAATCTAGGAGATTTTTCTGTCTGGACAATCTACAAACTAGTACTCAGGTTGAAATTTGAATACGAGTTTAACAAATCGGCTGAGTAGACACAGCAAAAGCAGAGCACAAAACACCATAGCACCAAAGGGTGCCTGCCTCAGAATAACTTACAAGATGCATCTTCTAGTACCTCATGAGCTCTGTCTTCCCTTTGATGTTTCTACAGCACACTGCTGCAAAACAGCGTAAATGTTCTTTCAGTGTCATTATTTGAACTAAAATGTAAGTTATCTGTAGTTGTATCATGTGGAACATATATTTTTAAAGTTCAATAATTTTTTTTGTCAGAAAATCTGTGGTAGCGGAATTGTACAGTATCAAAGCCAGCAGCATGAGAAACAATTAAAAGTGCTGATGTAAAGGGAGGGGCTGTCCTGCTGCAAAAAGGAGGTGTCAGTTCTGACAGGGTACTTAGTGAGACTATTAATAAAATTGGCTGGTTCTCATACTGTACCACTTTGGCTATTGAGATAAGCATCCTTCAAAGACATCTGAGTTTAAGTGACCATATCAACACTGTAGTAGAAGGAAGTAACCATTGAGAAATATTTTTTCTTCCTAAATTGCTGAGCTCAGAAAAACACCATGCCTGTGGTGAATAAAGTCTCCACTGCATTCGTTTTATTGCTCAGAAAGGCTGAGACCATGTCCCAGCCAGAAGAGCTTTTGAGACAGGGTGTTGGTTAGCTGCAGAAGCCAGAGTCTGCTTGCATTTCCCTATGAATGTTATTGCGTTACTTTCAGGTGCTCAGCAATACCATTGCTACACAGATACATAGAGGCATAGCACCAGTGTGAAGATAGCAAGTGAACAGTATCAGAGGGCATGTGGGTTAAATGGGGAGCCTGCAACTTCCAAGTCATCCCAGAAGTTCTTGAGTTCTTTTGCCCACAACTGCAAAGCAATGGTTTCTAACCTCAGCATCCAAACTGCCATAGTTTCAGTATTTTAGTCTCAGAGTAATGTATCTTCTGGCCCTTGAGGAGATCATTTTTGCTGTGTGATCTTATGGCTGGTGAGCATAAGCTCTGCTGCATCACCATGTATCTGTTCCTGGAGTTTCCAGTTACCTGGGATACTTTCATTAGATTTGAACTGACCTAGTCTGGTCTCTAGATAAATCCCTTTGACCTGAAATCTTCTGCATTTTGGTCTGCTGCACCCAAAGTGTGTTTGCTGTCCAAGTGGGTTTTTTCACTTTCAAGGACATTCAGATACCTCCAGTAGCAGTTCTGTAACTCTGTGGTTGGAGCTCAAATCCCCTTTTCAGGGCTGTGTCTATCAATCTAGCTAAGGACCCAATTTCTTTTCTGTGGTCTAGCCAAGCATGACAGTAAGGATGGAATGATCACCACTGCCTCTGCACTTTTTATCTTACTCATCACTTGAAGCTTAGATGGATGGGGTTCAGTCATTCCATCCCGGTGAAATATGTGTGAGCTGGCACAATCCTTAATTACACAGGCTGCTTTCTATTTCTGGATACACAGGATTCAATTTTTTTTTTTTAATTATAGTAGCACCTAAGGGCCTAACTGAGTACAGTTTCTGTCCTGCAGATATTTGCTGTGCTGCCCTGTCTTTCTGCCCCATCACCCTGAGAGTTTTCTCAGAAGATGAAGTTCTTTCCTTCTCACAAGAAAAACACAGACATGATAACTACTGACAATGGTTTATATGTTGGTAAGACAGGGGGACTGGTGTGTGGGTGTACATGGGGAGACTGTCCATCAATTCCTCTCATCATTTGTGATGTGTTATAAAAAACAGAGCACATTCTTCATACATTCACACAGGTGGGGGGAAAGAAGGCTGGAAACACGTGGATTCTAGCAACAAGAGGAAGGCTCCCACTCCTATCTGCAGATAGCACCTGCAAAACACTGAGTGCCCTGGCAGTAGGATCCAGGAGCTTGGTCCAGGAAAACCAGCGCCAGTTGCACCAGCTAAGCCTGAACCTGCAACAATATCAGGTGGAATCTGCAAGTGAGAGCAGGGGCAGACTCCCTGCTGTAGGAAGAAGCTCCCCATAGGCTGACCTCACCTGCTGGCAAAGGGCATTTTATTCTTGTTGGGGCTTGTATCTCAGGTACTGAAGATTTGTGGGGCCTTAGACTATTATTCTTTGCTACTCTTCCACATGGGCAGCAATGATATTGGCCATGAGAAGCCATGAACATATTAGGCATAACTCTGTGGCTCTGATAGTGAGGGTCAAGGACATGGTGGGCCAGATGTTTTTCTGGTTGATCCTGCTAGAGAAAGGAAAGACACATTTGAGGAGGAGAGGACAGACTCTGCAGATCATCAACTGGCATCATGCAGCTGGAATCAATAACAGGGATCTGGTTTTTATGGTCATAAGGTCCTATCTGAGTATCAACAACTGCTAGGAACAACCTGGGTATTTCTGACAAAGGGAAGCTAAAGCAGCTCTGCCATATGATTGGCAAGCATGGTAAGGAGAGCTGTAAATCAGAAATGACAAAAAAACAGGGATGGAGATGGTGGCCTACTGTCAAGCAAGGAAGTGGTGTGGGATGAGGTGTAATAAACAGAAGAGGGTGAAAGAGGTCAACTTATGTGAATACACGGCAATAAGAGAGTGCCAACAGCATGACATCGTGGAAGAAGCTCTCATATCTTTTTCTGGGACCTCAGCTCAACCTGGTGCCTTTATCTGGTGTGCTTTTACATGAATGGATACAGCATGGAGAATCTATAGGGGGGATTAGAGGTCTGAACGCGGTTGCAGAGCTACAATATCTCACTGGGACCACCATGATGTCATGGCATAGTTCACACATGGGGGTGGTGCAACCGATGGATACAGGGTACAGGCAGTTTAGTGAGGACTGGGAGGGAGGGGAGGAGCTGACCTTTTTCGACAGAGCAGCAGCTGTGCATGGAGCTCTGCCTTGGGAAAGGTAGGATCTGGTTGAGAGCCTGTGGATCAGGAAAAATATCCTGTTGAAATAAAACATTAATATACTTGGAAACAAACCCCATACGTTTTTATGATGAAGAGTTACATTTGGAGGAAGTTTATTGTGTGGAAGGATTCTCATGCTGTCACAAGATGTTCAGAATGGTGCTTGTGACCTTTTACAATGCAGCTCATGAACAATACAATCTGTAGTCTGTTTCTCAGGACATCTACAATTTCCAGCTGGTGATGCATGTTCTTGATCTCCATGAGTACAGACTCATTTGGAAAAGTTCCTCAGATGCTTCTCATCTAAAACTGGAGCACTGATTTTAGTTCCATACCCACTACTGTTACCCAGACATCTCATATCAGACCTGTTTTTTTTGGCTGCTCGAAAATTGACTTTTGATAACAACAGAGTGAAGTCACAAAAATATATACTAAAAGTATATATTTTAAATTCTACCACATAATTGGAAAAACACTAAATAATATATTCTCTTTCAGACACACACCCATACTGTTTATATAAAACTTGATAACACCAGTCAGAAAGCCAACAGGATATCATTTTAAGGAAGATTGTTTCATACATGTTCACACATGTTTGAAAGTGGCAAGAGAGAAGAGAGGAGTGAGCTTCATGTTGTACGTATATTTTAGTTTCTAAGACTCACAACTTGGTGAAAATCACATTTTCCAATTTCTTCAAGGCAAACTGCCTGTAGCATTCTCTAAGGAACTTTCTTCTCTTTTATTTCTTTTTTTTTCTTTCCTTTCTATAATATTTAAAAGAGGGTTTAAGGTTGCATCTTATTTATCACAACACTGCAACACTGGTGCTATCAAATGCAATGTGACTGTGCTGCTGGTTGAGAAAAGTAACTTCTATGCCACAGATATTCCAAACTTTTGAGAGCTGGGTCTCTGCCAGTAATCTGAGTTTGGCTCATTCTAAGTGTCATGGAAAGATTTGTTAGGACAGAAGTATTAGTTTATAGCATATGAACATGAAGTTTAGGCTTACAGCGATATAGTATTTTTAAAAGTCACCAGAAATTGTTTTGATACCAGAACTGAGAATCAAGACTGATGACTAATTAGCAGAACATCTCTTGCCAGAGGCAATAATCAACAGAATAAAGGTAAAACACCTGAAAAGGTTTCCTTCTGTATTTTACTTTATTTTCATTTATCCCTGTTACTGCTAGCATGCTAAATGAGACTTGCAGTACATCTAGTTTTCCTGTAACTACATGAAGAAAATGTTTTCATTCTCCATAAAACCCAAAAGCATAGTACAATCCTATGATTTCACTTAGTAAAAAGATGTAGTTATGAGAGAAACAAGAAAGTTCAGGCCAAATGCTAGAGACACTAGCAAAGAAATTTGGCAAAGATGTAAATAAGGCCAACAAGGTCATCTCTGTTCAGGCCCAATGCGCCCACATTCTTATGATACTTTGGTTTCTGATGTTTGCAAAATAAATAGGTATAGTACATGTTTTTCCTAGACAGTGTAATGATAAAAGCAAGTTATTTTGTTGATTTATCTTTAAATAAATATATAAACATTTTGGAATTAAAAATTGTAAATTTAGAACATATTAGGTCAAGATGAAACATTTAGAATATATGTGGCTATGAAACACATTCTGTTTCATGACAAACTTAACCTACAGAAGAAAAAATTGTCAGTTCATCACAGACAATAATCAAAAGCAAACTCCTGTAGGTATAGATATTTATACTTCTTATGGAAGATCTCTACTTAACGGGCATAGCAATTTTAATATATGAAGAAAGGGACAAATACAAGACAAATTAGAAATAAAAAAGGAAAAGAGGAACCGTGAGCCTTCTTGAGACCCTGGGAGGGCTGGCATACCCCTTCTTTGATTCTGCCATGTTTCCAGGGAAGTGTGACTCTGCAGCCTCTGTGTGTTGTGGCACCTTTTCAGCCAAGTAAATAATCAACGGGATTCAATTGCAGCCGTTCTCAAGTCTAACTTATTTCTTTGACTTTGATACAGATGTATTCTGAGGTATTGGTTATTGTGCAGATAATATTATTTCTTCTTTAAATAATTTGATAGTGCTACTTATGTAATCTTTTTTAAATGTTTGTTTCAATTGCAAACATTTGCTTATCAAAGGATTTAGCCTCTGTTAGCACAATGACCTTAGTAATCTGTAGACCATGCCACTTTATTAATAATCAGGGGAACACGGTTAAATTTAATATATTAAGCATTAACTGTCAAACTATTATATATTTATATAATCTTTTATAACTAAAAGCTATAAATACCTTCTTTTTTGTGTGTAATGCACCCACTGGGTACTCCTTTGCTTATTTTAGGATTACAGTATGCCTGAAACTTCACTGTGTTGTGAAAATTTATTAAAGAAATGGCCTGAATGATGTTCAAATAACCATCTCATACCAAGGACCAGTCAGTCTCAAAGGATATTATTTAAAACCAATAAAAGAACAATCTATCGTCCAGAAGTAGTTAAAATAAGGCACAGAAACTTCCTTTTGTCTGCCTTACACTGATGATGTGTGATATGCCCTACATTTTGGCTGTGGCTTTGTTCTCTGCTAAGAGAAGTGCCACACTGATTTTGTAAAAATGCTTTCTTTCTGGTTTGACCATAGTGGAATTTACAGAGTCTGAAGCTCTGTTTCCCCAGCACTTTCCATACCTGCCCCAGCAACAGTCCCGCTGAGAGAGTCAGGCCAGTGGAAATCTCCCACAAAATAAAATGTTGTTCTTCTTGTTTGCATCCCCACCCACCCCAACTAACCCTAACTCCCTACCTACCCTAACTCATGGCCGGGTTAGAGGAAAATCAGTGCCCAAAAAAAAGGATAAAGAGGAGATAGGGATTATCTTTTTTTCTTATGAAATAATACAGATTGCCTCAGTCCTGCTGATCATGTTTTTGAAAGAAAAAGGTTGCAGAGAAAGGTTTTAAAACAGAATGCCATTTCTCTTCGGTAACAAGATAACTTCTGGTGTGTTTGGGTAAAAAAAAAAAAAAAAAAAAAAAAAAGATGTGTAAAATGTGAGACAAAAAAAGCAGAAACATCTCGGTGTCCAAGTCCCTCCCGGGCCCGGCACCAGGCTGACCGTGGGGCACGCGTGGCACGCTCCGTGCGGAGGCGCTCCCGAGGCTCCCCCGCCCAGGCAGCGCGCAGGCCCCGCCGGTCCCGGGCTGGCCCGGGCTGCCCGGGCTGGCCCGGCGGCTCGTGTTGGCCCGGGCTAGCCCGGCTGCTCGCGCTGTCCCGGCGGCTCGTGCTGGCCCGGCGGCTCGTGCTGGCCCGGGCTGTCCCGGGCTGCCCCGGGCTGTCCCGGCGACTCGTGTTGGCCCGGGCTAGCCCGGCTGCTCGCGCTGTCCCGGCTGCTCGCGCTGTCCCGGCGGCTCGTGCTGGCCCGGGCTGTCCCGGGCTCTCCTGGCCGGGCGGGGCGCGGGGCGGGGCGGAGCGGCCCCGGTCCGCCACCGGCAGGGGGCGGGTGCGCCCTCCGCGCCTTCCTCCGGCTGCGCAGCGGCGGTGGCGGCTCTGCTCGGTTCCTGCTCGGGCCGGGGCAGCCTTCGCGGCGCGGCCGCCGAGGGGACGCTGCGCGACGTGTCCGCGCCCTACAGCCCCGGTAGGTGCTCGCGATCTCCGCGGGGCTGCGCGGGGGGCGGCCCCTGCCCGTCTCCCGCCGGGCATCCCGCTGCTGGCTCGGCCGCCCGGCGCGCACCGCTCTCCGGTGGCTGCCTGTCCCTGCCTCCGCTGCTGGCTTTCCCCGGTGGTGCCCCTTCCCCGGGCCGCCTGGCCCTTCCCCCACCGCCTCCCGCCCCGGGAAGGGTGAGGTGGGCCGGGGCTGCGGGTCAGAGCCTGGCGGGGCGCTGGGCGGGGGTCTCCGTCCCGCCCTCCGCCGTCCCAGCCCGGCGAGGGCGTCAGGGCCGGGGGCTGGAGGCGGCGCTGGGGCAGGGAGCGAGCGCCCGGAGCTGCCGCCCGTGGCCGCGCCGGAGGAGGAAGAGGAGGCGGCACCGGGTGCTGGCGGCTGGGCCGGCAGGACGCCCCGGTCCAGGGAAATGAGTGAAACGCTGGCAGCGTGACAGCCCTTCCTGCTGACGGTCAGCTCGGTGAACAGGGGGCTGCTGCTGCTCGGCGGGGGTGTTGCCTTGGCTTGCGCTGTGCAGTACGGGGTCGCGGGCTCTGTTGGCACATGGGTTTAGCTCAGCTCCTGTTTAACTAAAAGGCTAAATGCATCGTTATAGAGAGCAGCCGTGAGCTCCTAAGGAAGTTAGATGTGCTGTTTGCAGGGAGATACTTGTCGAAGCAGCCTGTGTGCCTTTGCTTACTGGCCTCTGAGTTGCTGAAGTAGGAGAACATAGAGAATTTTTTTTTTCTCATAAGTAATGCTGCTTGCTATATGTTACGTCGCATGTTTGGCTGAGTCACCAAGGGGCTATGTAACTCACCTGATTTATCTTCCCGTTTTCTCACATTTAAAAGAGGTTTAATGACAGCGATAGGATAACTTGGGTGAGGATCTTTGCACATACCAGGTATTTGAATTACTCTGCGTGGCCTGTTATGCCGCACAGACTGGGAGCCCGTGGTGGCTCTTTGCTGGTGAAGGTAGCTGACTGCTCCTCTCTTTTAACGAAGTACTAAATAGGAAGTTATTTAGAAGAAAGTATCAAAGCCACAAACCCACACCAGAAATGGCTACTTAATGATTGGCACGTTGTTTTATTTTTTTAAAACTTTCGAAACTTCTCAAGGTACGAGTTTCTTCATTAGCACATATTTTCCCTCAGGGTTTCTTTTAAGTATGAAGAAATCTTATTTAACCGTTGATTTGTTAGTTGTTTGTGTGGCAAAACAAGTTTTGTGACTTGCTTTAAGCCTGCAGGTAGGCTCTTCACTAGCTAATAGCTTGCTATTGTCACGTAATAGCATCTAATCACTTCAGGATGGAGGAAGCACCTGTTTGTTGCCGGCCAGTTGCATCCATCTCTTTGCAGAAGTCCTGACCACTTCACCCAGTGACTGCAGGATAAATAGATAAGACTAGTTGCTTCATGGAACCACGACTTCCTGCCCAGCGTCTCTTAAGTGCAGCCCGAGTATTTCAGAGCATATGTGCTCTACATAAAATGGTTTGGGTTAGAAGGGTCCTTAGAGACAATCTATTTCCAGCCCCCCTGCCATGACCTGGGCACCTTCCACTGAACGAGGTCGCTCAAAGCACCAACCAAACCTGGCCTTGAGTGCTTTCAGGGATGATTACCTGCCACCACTGGCAAACCTGTCAGTGTCTAATCGCCACCCCAATACTCTGAGGCACACTGCTCTAGTCTCTTGGACGCTGGGCCACTGACTACAACTCTTTGAGTGCAACCATCCAGTGGCCACCCACATTTAATGGGAACTGTTAGTGCTTGTAGAAGGGAGGGTTGAGGTACACAGAGTTTAAAATTTTAGTGGAACTTTGGAAAATTAATATTTAAAAACTAAATTCCTGAATGTTTAGTTTTCAGGTTTTTGGGGAAAATACTAACATGCAGGAAACAGATTTTTAATTTTTTTAATAGAGTCATAAGATAGATTGATAACTCTGCAAAAATACCTGTCTACTTACAGATTATGTTGCAGCCTGAAGATTAGGTGTCCATGAAATGAATCCACAGCAGACACAGAGAACTTGTTCTTAAAGATTTAAATTGATCAGAGAGCATTTGTTATTCAAATAGAACTTAGGTTCTTGTTTTTAAACTTGTACTTCCAGTGAAGTCAGGATTGATGTGAGTGTAATGGCTAGTTATATTGGTAATCACTATGTCCATGAATCATTATTTAAGTATGTTCAGTTCTGAGTTTTTCCCTAAAATTTGCTGAGACTGTTTAAGGCATCATTATTGTAAACCTCCATGTTTTACCTGCCAGTGGCCAGCTGCATTAGCCCTGTGACAATTGTTTTGCTGTCAGAGGTACTGGAATGACTGTAATTGTTTTCCAGTTTAGAAGGATCTGTCTGAGAAGTCTCATATTGGTCTGAAACCAAGATTGTACATAAATTCTCAGAAAAACTGTAATTTGCAGCAGTGGCAGAAATCTGATAGTCTTGCAGTGAGATCATTGTATTGGTGAGCAAAACTAGCAGCCCGATGCTGCTGCACTTTGTCTCTCAACACTCTTGAAAGTTGTCCTCTAATCTGTTATGTTATATTCTCTTTTACTGCATTAAGCTTCGTAGTGAGAAAAATCATGTGAGCTGGAGCATCCTGACAGGTGAGCTCTCCTATCTTATCAATTTTCATGCTTCCTAATACTATATATGCCTGAGGTCTTGTGGCATGAGGATATGATAGAAGGGTGATGAGGAGGTAACTTTAAACTAATATTGCTGCTTGAAATCTCATTTCCTAGTATTTCTTAGATTAAGCATCTGTAACTTATAAACAGGTGTTCCTGGTTTCATGCTTCATCATCTAAAATTCTGTTTCTAACCATGAATTCAAGCATAGCGTCCTCATACTTTTGTTAGGGGTATGTACATCCTGAGAGGACTTTAGGAATTTTTTTAGTTAAGATAAATAAACAAATATTTTTTCTGGGTAATTTGTAACTCTAATTCCACCGTGTAATTTGTTTCCATCTGCTTGTGTCTCAGTGTTAGACACAAATTTAAAAATCTTATCCTTCAGTAGTTGATGTTTATAATAAGTGGTGGATTACTACATTAAAAGGTATTTCACCCAAGCTTCCTGAAATTCCGTCACACTAGAGTTTTTTTGACAGGGCATTAACAATAGTTACTCTTTTGGAATTTTTCGGCTATTTTTGCTCTCCATACACAGTACTGTATTTTTATAATACAAAAATTGTTTGTATCTTAATTTGCAGACTGAGCTGCACCATAGCATTTTCCAGCTTTGGCCTCACATATCCTCAGTGCCAAGAGAATGTGGAACAGACTTAGTGGAAGAGAGGAGAAACTGTAAGATGATCAGGACAGAGGGAGCTGCTTTGCCCTGCATTTGATGTGACTGTTGAGTCAGTATTAGTGGCAGAAAGTTGCCCAATATGTTTATATGTACAAACACATGCTAGTTCTCATGACAGTCCAGTTAAAATCTTAACATTGAAATACATGACAGTCTCCCCTCTATTCATGAGACTTGCTTTCTTGTGGCTGGTTGGTTTCCTTCCTTTCTCCTGCCGTCTCTCCTGTTGTCTTTTGTCTGAGGAGAAATAACCATCTCCTAGTAGCAAAGGTTTTTAATTTTCTTTTTTATTTTTATATGTTTTGGTATCACCAGTTAGTTGAGACATCATTTCACAAAAGTTTAAGCTGGTGCTTACTAGTATTTTTGCTGGTAGAAAACCACTGACCTGTTCCCAGACACTTAATTCTGCTTTTGGATCAGCCTTGATACTCTTGCACTTTCTAGTGGAGGTGGTTGATGGAACTGCCATGGCTGCTTGTGTGTTTGTTGGTCAGCTGAATATTAGTGACACATGAATGGTTTTGAATCTGCATTTGAGTTGATTCAGACAGAGGTTTATTAAAGGAGTTCCCATAACAGTTAGATGATTTCTCTTAAAACAGCATGATCCAGAAGGGATTGCATCGGGAGTTGATAGAGTATACGGTGGCTGTGTCAGCTGTGCATACAGTCTCAGTGGTAAGGTCACTGTTATAAGCACCTTTCTGTCACTGAGGGATGCTGATCCTCAGAGGAGTTTCTATATTCCTAATGTGGTAAATTTCTACATAGGTAACATACAGTGAATTGCTATGCAGCATAATTTTAATTTCCCCACTCATGACGATGCTTAGATTATAACATCTCAAAGGATAGAAAATGTCTGTGTTGCATTTTCTTAGCCGATGTATACCAGTTGTTAACTAAACATTAAAGTGTACAAATTTTATAAATATATAATATATATAAAAGAACACATTGTCCCTTGATTTTTTTTTTCCAGTGAAATTATTCCTCACAGATATGGCTTATGGTTTTGGTAGGAGTTGCTGTAAGATCGCACTTAGCCAAGATGTAGGGTGTGTGTCTTTGTTCTGATATCTTCAAGCTCAGAAACCTAGAAACTACAGGTTTTGGGGCTGTTTTGTGTGCCTTCAGTAGGAAGAATTGAGTCACTCTAAAGCTGTTAGGAATCATGTCACTGACTGACTTCCTCTCCATTTTCGAGCGTCTTTCACCTCATCACTCACAAATGATGGCCTGTCCAGTGCAAATGTGGACCAGTAGCAATGACTTGCTTGCACCACAGAAGCACTTTGGTTGTGGGTGCCTCATGCACGTGGAGGTTATCAGGCACCAGCAGCAGTCTCATATATGCAGTGTGATCCCATTAGCAGTATCCTGTAGGTGGAGCATGGTCTTTCTGTGTGTTGAGCCTGCTGCTGCCTTTCTTCCCAGAGCTGATGTGCAGTGCTTTCTCTGCTGGATGCTCTGCTCAGCCAGTGACGTGCTCTTTTAATCCTGCAAAGGGCCAAAACCTATCCAAATGCTACCTCACAAGGGAGATGAGTAGATGAAAAGGGGCTCTGCAGTGGAGCATGGATTTCAGTGTCTTTTAGAACAAGAGGAACTAGAGATACCAAAAATGCTGTGAGCAGTGACACTCAGTCAGTACTGGGGAGTACTTTCTTCCAGATTCCTGGTGAGATCAGCATGCTGCTGAGGAAAGGTTAAAATTCCTCTCCAACATGCAGCCTCAGATCATGCTGAGATTTTGTTAAAGAAGCTTAAATGCTTGGTAGATACTACAGATTGGGTTTTATTTCCAACAGTGTATGGAGATGTTCCTTATTAATCTTAGTAATCTAATTACTCTTAATCCTCTCTGCCTTGCTAAGTATATACAAACTCCATTGCTTGCCATGTTTGTAGTCCTGGTAAGCATATCTGCAATGAGTTGGTGTGGTGGTCTGTGCAGTAAATGAAATCATTCAAAGGATGATCATCTCATTCTGACACCTTAAAGCTACCGTCTAGAGTCTTACTGTGGTTGAAGAGAAGAGTAGTGCAGACGAGCCGATTGGTTTTCCTGCAATAAACCTGGAACTGTAGAGGAAGTATTTGTAATGCTCCTTTTCTCTTCTTGCTTACTTGATAAATTTATTTTAAATGGACCTCTGTGTAAAATAGTGTTCCATAACCATACCCATCAAGTGAATTTATGTGGTGATTGTATGTGGTTTTATCAAGTCCTCAGTACATGAGAGACATGAAACAGGTCCAGCAGTGACATTTAAGGCATGGAGTATCTTTCTTTCAAGGAAAGGCTGAGGAGGATTTAAGAGCCTGTTCAGCCTTAATAAGACATGACTGAGAGGGGACCTCATCCCTGCCTGTCAGTACCTGAAGGAAGGGTGTCAAGGGGATGGAGCCAGGCTCTACTTGGTGAGGCTGAGCAACAGGGCAAGAGGAGAAGGGCAGAAACTGATGCACAGGAAGTTCCACCTTAATAGAATTCTTCTGAGGAAGAACTTCTTTACTGTGAGGTGACCATGCACTGGAAAGGGTTGCACAGAGCAGTTATGAAGTCTCCCTTCCTGGAGATATTCAAGAATGATCTGGATACAATCCTGTGCCCCATGGTCTGGCATGATCCTGCTTGAGCAGGGAGGGCGGTTCTGATGACCCACTGGGGTCCCTTCCCACCTGAGCCATTCTGTGAAGTCACAGTAATTATGTGTACTTAATTATTTATTATTACTTATTATTTATTGTTCTTCAGGCACATATCCTTTGATATGGTAGTTCTGTTGAGAATTGTTCTATAGCAGGGCAGCGTGATAGTGATGCAATATTCTAATAAGAGGCTTGGTATTTTTTATTGATGTGAATGCTCTTGTATATTTGAAACATCTACTAGATTCTGGCAACACCTTCAAGCGGGACCTGGTGGTCCCCCAGGTTAATGTGTTGCAAAGCTTTGTTTACTTCCTGTTGTGGAGAAACTGAACAGACTGCTGTCTTATGAAATCTAGGTCCTAATTTGTTTCTTACAAGTATGACAGAAAGCAAATAATTAGTTTAAAACTTTTGAACAGGTGGTATTACAGCAGTGTTTCAGTTACAAAATAGTTTGAGGTACCTCATTCTCTTAAATCTTTATCGTGAGATTTTATGTAGTTTGCTGTGAAGAAGTGAGGAAGTAAGTTGGTGAATGAAGTTAAGCAATTTGTCCTTGATGATTTTATCTGTCTGAACTTCAATGTGTGATATTATCCAACCCCATGAAACATAGAGCTAAGATTCTTTTCAATAGGTATATCAGCAGCAGTAGTATGATTTACTTTATCACATATAAATAGTGTGGGTTTTAGGGACCATAAATCACATTCTTAACTATACGGACCAGTAAAATTTTTTAATAATTGAGGAGAGTCTTCATAGTGTGGATTGAGTGCTTATAAGTCTAACATTTGTTGTTATTGTTGTTGATTGGTTGTGTTGCGCTTTTTTTTTTTTTCTTGGATTGGTTTGGTTTTGTTGTTTTAATTGCAGGAGGAATGTGGGTTGAGTTTCATTCTCTGTGGGAAGAGTGAATGCCTTAGTACTTTTATCTCAGCTTCTTGGGATTCAGAATTTTTCAGTGTTTGAGACTGGCTAGTTTGTGTGTTGCCTAAGGTGAAAGTACTGGCTTGATGGCACTAGCAAAAGCTTGCATGGTCAGTGATTTGACATGCCATTTGGGAAAGGTTTGTTTTGCACATCAAGTTTCAAAACGCTCCAGCACAATGCTGCTTCTAGTGTATTTCCTTTCCTAAAAGTGAAACCACATAGTGGTAGTCACAGCATAGGGCATGCAAGAGTAGTGGGATTATCTGTTTCTAATTTTGGAATAAGCTTGAATTTAATTTCCTACATTTAACTACATTCATTTGTTGGAGATATAATTTGATAGAAGTAAAATATAATCTTGTATTTACAAGCAAACACTTTGGGTCTGATTCAGTTGTTCAGAATACCAAGATGACTCTTGATGTGTATATGGAAGAACACAATCCTTATAAGAATTCTCATTTTTATAAGAAATTAATAATTTTACTTCATGATACCATTTATCACAGAGGAGAAAAGAAAATACGTATTCCTGAGTCTTTAAATTTTGCTGTGTCAACAGACCTTTTCCCTATGTGGAGTTCTGCCAGAACCTCAAAGAATTTTTAAGGATGTGGGAGTGCTGCCTGTAGGGAGCAACTACTGGGGTCATAGCCTGTATTTCCAGAAGACACAAATGATGCATGATTATACAATAAAATTCAGTTATACTATTTACTTTATTCAAGATATAATTCTTTTCCATGTGTGTCCTTTGCTAACTTCAAGTTAAATTCATTTTGTAAAAATGTTGGAAAAACTATTCATAGTCTAGCAGAAAAGAAAGCAATCAGCTGGATAAGAAAATGCATCCTGTGTTTAAATAAAATGATCTTGAATGATTTTGAATGTCTCATCTCTTTTGTCCATGGCATATAATTCAGGTTGGCACAACCACTGGTTTAAAACCAGAAATCACATGAGAATAGCTAATGCTGTCCTTGACGTATCTAATTAACCGTGTAATATTGAGTAAAAGAACACCACTGCTCTGAACTGCTTGAACACAACACACTGAAATTCTTATCAACAGAGGCTGGATTAAATACAATGTCATTCCATTGATTGATTATATTTTACCAGGTATGAAAAGATAATTTTTTTGTTTGTTTGAAGGATTTTTACCTGTTCTTTGACCGGAATAAAATGCATCTGCTAATCATTGAGAAATCAGTTTGTGCTTTAAAAAAAAAAAAAAAACCCAACAAAAGACAATGTCCTAAACTACTAAAGTCTTGGTGTTGCAGTTTTAATAATAACAACCAGAAAATGAAGTGCTTTCCCATTGGTCCAGTAAAATGCCAATCTCAACACCAGCCAGCTCACTTCTGTGGGCTGGGCAAGCTAACATACTTGGAAATAAAAATAAAAGCTCAAGTGGGATTTTTTTGGTGCTAAGTAATTTTGAATACTTGTTTAACTGAGTATAGTGTATGCTATTCATATTAACAAGTAGCAGATATATACAAAACATTATTTTATAATGTTTTAGGTATAACCTAATTTGACCTTGCTAGAAAGTATACAAACACTTTAGTCCTGGTCTGGAGGAAAAATTTCCCCCTGAATTGAATGCAAAGCATCTCAGGCTGCCACACATTTAATATTACATTACTGGAATACAGATTTGCATGTAATAATATAGAAATGTGGGCTTAATATTGAAGGGGACATTAGCTCACACCTTGTAGGCTGTATTACGAAAAATTGTCTCTGTCTGTGCTTTTATGATGATTTACAGCCTCCTTTTAAATTTTTTGTTTATCCTTGTAACTATAAGGTTGTTTTTCTTCAATATTATAACTGCAAATATGTAAATCGAAGAATACCAAGAATGGTTCTTCTCAGCATTTTTTTTTTAATTTTAAAAACATATCTATAAAGTAATAATGTCTTGATTATACATTACATTTGCTATAAATAATAGTAATTTTAAAAATATCTTTATTTCTAAAACATTTTAGAATTACACCTTGAAGACAAGAAATAAAATTCTCTGATCTTGTCTTCTCTCTTTCACAGTTCCTTGCAAAGCAGACTTGATTCTTTTATCCCTTAGTTGGTTTATTTAGGTCATGTAATTCTTATCTAGATTCTTCCATTTGGGGATTATGCATTGAGATAGACTTAGAAAAGAACTGCACATGGGTCTCAGTTAAAAGTCAAGATAGCACATAGAGCAGGGTATTTTTTGTTTATTTAGGCAGAGCAGAGTAATTGCTTTTTTTTCCATACACAGCAGTCCTATCAGTGCAGTTCACAGCAAACAGCTGCACTTTTGTGGCAGTAGGACATTGTTGACCCCAATATTAGGGAGCTGCTGCTATAATCTCTTTTTCCATTTCTGCTGCTTGTTTTGCTGTACTTTATGTCAATTTTGGAGTGTATTACTTTCTGTTTTATTAAGTATCATTGTTGATTTTGGGACCTCTTCCTAATCAGCTATGGTCAGAATTCAAAATTATCTTGACCTTCAAAATTCTTGCATCTCATCTTCGCTTGTTTTTCTGTGTCCATTTTTTAAGCGTAATGCACTCGTGTTGTCCAGTTGCTAATGGAAATACTATTATTATTACTATGGGAATGAAGTAGACCAATCTACATGTTTCATTATCGTCCCTCAAAACATTAATTACAATCGTATTTGAAACCCCTTTTAAACCCAAGTTTGTGGCAAGTGACCACAGCTTTGTGCATGGTAAGTAGGGCAGAGGCTGTGCTCCTGCCCTAGTGACGTGTGTCCCATGGCACCATCTCTGCACAGGTGTTGAGCCTGGTAAAGACTTAACCAAATTGAGTTGCATTCAGCTTGGGACTGAAATCTGCACTTAGTAGGAACTGTTAATTTGTCAATGATCTCAATGCAGTTTCCCCTTGCACAATGATTCTAGGAGGAAAACTTGCATGATGATCACTCTGTCTAACACGTGAATGTAGAAAGAACTCAGTCTTAGCATGTTAGAAACTTTATATCATCTAACAAAATATGATGATTTGCTTGGAAGGATTAGAGGCTTGTAATTTTCCTAAATGAAGTCATATTATAAGCTTTCTCCAGGAAGGACCTAGCGGGGTTCCCTCGAGAGATGCAGGTTACTTTTAAAAGCGAGCATCTACTGGTCTACTTACTGAAACTAGTTTAGGTATGAACAAAAATATGTGCCGTAGCTTTGTGGAGTTATGTATTAAATTTTTTTGTATATGTGTTGAGTATGTCATAGCACATAAGTTAATCAACAAGTGGAGTAGAGAGGGCAAAAGCCTTTTATATATATTTTTTTTTATTTTTTATTGCAAGCTTCTGTTTTCTATGCTCTATGGAGAGCATTATAGACTGTCTTGGGGGTTGTTTAGGATGCAGAAAAAAAGCAACCAGTAACCTCTGCTTCCAGCTGTCTTTCCATATACCCTCTCCCTAGTAGTTTTTATCCAGAAGAAATAATTTTTTTCTGCGTGGATGAATGTGCAACTCCATGCAGGGAACTGGACAGTGACATGCCAGCATTCAAGAAGGATTTATAGCATCTAATTTCTTGTCTTCTCCTGTTCAGGTTCTTTTGTGGATAACTTTTCATTTCGAGGCAGTGCTGCATGAGAGAATTTTTGATTTCTTTCTGCTGTCCAAGTTGTAGACGTTAACTGAAGTACTTCCTCAGTTTTGTGCAAAGAAAACAGTCTGAAGGAAAAGAAAATCTGTATTGGAGCCACATAATGCTTCCCAAACCCAGCCATTTTACTTTTCAACAGGAAGATGTTGATCACTTCTGTTGCCTGTGTTGTGGTGTTTTCCTTGGACTTTGCATCTCTGTAGGGTTCTGCTGTGCTCACGGGGATGCTGCCTGTCAGTCCTGCTGCCTCAGTCTCTAATAAGTGGTACAGGGGAGCCTTTTTGTACTGCCTGACAGAGAATGATGCAGTAATAAATTACTATCTCTATTGCTTGACACTCATAAGTTGGGAGGATACTAAAGTTCTAATTCTCCTGTCTGCTTATGGAATGATACATCAAAGAAGAGAAAAATAGTGTTTGGGTTATTTTGGCCCATTTCTAAAGCAATCAAAGGAATGCTGTTAGTACTGGTTTTGTGCATCTGAGTTTGAGTAAGCTCAGTTGTGATCCTGTGTTCTTTTGTTAGTTTTTAAATGATCCTAAAATGTGCACTATTAAAAATCTCAAACAAATTTTCTAATTATTTCACTAATTTCGGTTGTGAGGTCTAATACCAAAGACTTGAAGTAGTGGTCCATAAGCATTTATAAGGGTTCAACAGCTTATCCTGTTTTATTCCTATTCTGTCTTTAAATACTTCAAAAAAACTATCTGAGATAATAAGTGTAGGAAAAGGGCTTTATTTCCATAAAGTATATTCCTGCAGCTGGAAAGTGCTCTGCAACTGTGTCTGTACTGTAACACTACTGTATTATGTGGTAAATCAAACCTCATGATTTTTCAGAATACTTTAATTTAGAAAAACAATCATTTTTCCTTTTTCTAAATCAAAACATTCTGCACTTAAAAAAGAATGCATATTCTTATTTGTCGATGGCAACAAGTGATCTCTGAGACAGGTGAAAGAGGATATTGGGGTAAAAACAGTCGAGGTTGATCATGCAATTGTTTCACTTAGATTCTTCCTTCTGATGTTGTTCATATTCTTGTTTTCATGCTTTGAATTCGTGAGGTGTTTTTGTTCAGAGTAAAACAAAAAAGGAAACTTCTTTGCAGTGCAGAGTTAAAACAAGCTTGTAGGCATTCAAAGTACAGCCAGTGTTTATTGTAACATTGATATACTTCTGGGTGTCTGGAATAAGAAGCCTAGAAAAATTCTGTTTATAGACGTTAAAATAAAATGAGTTTATCTGCCCCAACAGATTATTTATTGCCGTTTTACAAGACAGATAAATACTAGCCTTTCACTGAAAGAAGTTATTATATGAGGCTATAATATGTGTGGCCACAGCTAAATGGATATATTATGGTCTATAATATGTTATGAGATTTTCTTTTCAGTACATTAGCACTCAAAACATTTGTCTGCTTTTAAACTTTGGTGATAAGGTTTTTCAAATTCTAATACAATAGAGATAAATATTTCTGTATTTGCAATTTTTTTCCCTGTTTATTTCTCTGCTGACCATTTTCTTGTAAACTTGAAGGGATAGAGTACAATGACTGAGTCTTTGGCAAAGAGGATCTGGACACAAATCACTGAACTTGAAGATCCTGAACTAAGGGAAAGCAAAAGGTTTTCTTCATAGTGCCAATTTTTTCTCCCTAGTATAGACCATGAGAACAATGTGGGTGTTTTGGTGCTTGTCTCCAAATAATTTGTATTTCTAATAACAGCAGTTTTTCTAATAATTTCTAAAGATAATGTTTTTGATGTTTTTCAAAATCATGGCATAGGACTGCAGAGGGTTAGGGATGCTATAGCTTTTGTGATGGGACAGCTGCTTGGATTAGAGTGATAGCTGATTACATCTTCGAATATCACCGTAGAGTGGATGATTCAACAAGATCCCTATCAGGAGAGTCAGGGGAAAGTCGAGCCAGATGTCCAGGCTCAGTGCAGCGTGGGCCCCCCAGGACTGAGCATGAGCATGGTAGAGCCCCCCTGGAGCAGCTGGCTCTGCAGGCAGAGGGCAGATTTGGTGTGCCCCCAGGACCCTGTGTTGCTTGGGGAGAAGGAGGTGGGAGCTTTTGTTCTGAGCCTGTGGAGTTCATAGCCCACTTTGACTCTGTGTGGTGACATGCTCTTCTCAAGAAGCTTGTGGATGCTTAGGCACTGTTTACCTAGCGTGGTTTTCAGTTTACTCTGAAATAATTGGAGTACTAGGGTTGGTACTTCTGTCATTGACCATCATGTTATTCCTCTGGCTGTACCTATGACAAATGTAGTTACGTTTCTGTAATGCATAGATTAAAGTGTTGACCTTCTTTCAGTTACACTGAATGCAGTTTATGTAGTATCCTAGAGACCAAAATGCTTATATCTTTTCTCTCCAAAGCATAGTTTATGTTATGTTGCCAGATAGCAACTTGCACCCAGAAGCAGGTAGGGTTTTGAAGTAGTGCAGGTGGAGTTACTGACTTTTACCACATAGCTTTAGGAAACTAAAGGCTGCTTTTAGGAAACTAAAGTGTTTAGATAGAGCACCTGTAAGTACTTAAATCACAAATTGAAGGACCGAAAGTTAAACTGAGTTTGCAAAGGATTAGATGAAGTTAATGTTTTTTCAGAACACTTGTTTTGTGGAGAAACAAATGAAAGACATCAGAAATCCATCTTAAATCTTCCCTTAACTGTGAGTGTTAAGAAATAGGTATTCAGAACAATCATCATTAATTTTATTCACTAGAAAATCTATGGGGTTTTTTATACATCACAAAAGTGCTTATATGGCTGTAATTATGTTGAAGTGTTTTTTAGTTTTTGGGTTTTTTCTGTTTCCCATAGGTGGCTGTTTTAATACAATAGTGTCATTAGCTGGCTGAAGACTAAACATGAGAATAGCTGGTAAGTACTCTCAGTAAAATCAGACTTTGGTCATTTATGAAACAACTGCTCCTATGACATTAACTGCTAATGACATTAAGAAGTTGTGACAGTACAGTTTTAAAGTCATAGAATTAAAATCATAGAATACCAGGTTAAAAGGGATCTCAAGAATCATCTGGTCCAACATTTCTTGACAGAAGCATGATCTAGACAAGATAGTTGTCATGTGAAAAGTGGAGATTTCCTCAAACCTTTAGTGTTTGATTAGCCTGTCAGCACACTAGGAAAGCCGAGACGCCTGTGCCTGACTAATCTCTGTCCTGTTATGGGACCCTTCAATGAACTTCCTTTTCATTTGGGTGGACCTTGAGTGACTCTACTAGTATGTACTTTTGTTACTCATTGGTATAAAATTCTCTAGCTTCACTGTTACAGATCTAGTCAATAAAATATAGAGTACATGCTCAGAGAGGTGTGGTCATATATTGGAGGTAGGTAACTTTGGGATGATGGTGTAAGTTAATATTACAATTAAGTTACAAAGAACCAAGTTCATCTCAGGAGAGTGATTTCACCACAGTTGCTGGCTCATCAGCAAGATACCTGCTCTTATCTCCCTTGGTTCACAGGTGCTGTGCAGGTTTATCAGCTACAAAGTGCCATCTGATTTCAAGAGAGCCTGGCCAAGGTGTTTACGCTCTGCTTCACCCTCTGTTGCCTGTTAGCATGTGCTTGATGTTGCAGATTGTGTATGGAATCATTGTGGATTTCAGTTTTGAGCATGCTCACAGCATTCCATCCAGGAAGTAGCAGCTGTATTTTATCCTATAATTTTCATACTGCTTTAACTTCCTCTAATATGAACCCAAGCCCAGCACTCTGTCCTGCCAGATTTTAAAACCGCCAGTGCTGGGGAGTCCACCACTTCCTGGGAGACTGTTCCAGTGTATGATTATTCTCACTGTGACAAATTTTCCGTGTCTAACTGGCATCTTCCCCAGAATAACTTGTACCCACTACCCCACTTGTTTTCCATGTGACTCCTTGCAAAAACAGAGTCTTCATCTTCCTTGTAGCCACCCTTGAAATACTGGAACATGGTACTAAGTTTTCCTATAAGTCTTTTCTCAAGGCTGTACAAACCCAGCAGTCTCAGCCTTTCCTCATCTGGCAGACTTCCCAGTCCTTTGATTATCTCTGTGTTGGACTGTCTCTAGATTGTCCATGTCTTTGTCTTTTTTCTTTCTTTTAATAGCAGGGTCCAACACTGAAGGGAGTGTGACAAATGTGGCCTGCAGAGAGGAATAATGACTTTATCTCTGTCTGCTGGTGATGCCCTTGTAGATGCAGTCCAGCATCCTGTTGGCTTCTTTGCCAGTACTCTCCATTTGTATTGAGCTTGTTGTCCACCAGAATCCCCTAGTCCTTTTCCACAGAACAGCTCCCCAGCTGGGTAGATTTCAGCCTGGTCTTTACTCCTGGGTTATGATTTCTGTGGTGGAAGGCTTTACACTTTTCCTTGTTGAACTTCACTGCTAATGTTAGCCCATTCTTCCAGCCTATCCAGGTGTTCCTGCAGGTTGGCTCACCCTTTAGATGTGCCCACTTCTACTCAGTTTGGCATCCTCATCAAACTTTGTCGGGAACACTTCACTTAACTGGCATGACAGGCATTGCTATTCTACTTTATTGGTGTTTAGTGAAAAGCATTTTGGGATGGTAGAAGAGCAATCACCTTGTTAAAATGCTGTTGCTGATCTGCAGTGACTGTTTAAGGTGCCATGGCTTGACATATTTTGGCTGCTATTTCTCTAAGATGATGAAGGAATAAGGAAATAGCAAATGGTTGTATTAAGCCATTTCTTCTCATCCTCACTAAAATTGCTATGTGCTGGTTTAAGTGTCTGAAACTTTCTGAATGGTTGCTGGGAGTTTGAAAACTATAAAAGCATTTTCATAGAGCTAAGTTACTGTAGTACAGCCTTTAAGAAACTAATTCTACTTGACAGAAGGTGTACTGGTTGTAAAAATAAGATCTTTGCTAATATAACATTAAAAGAAAATGTAATTTTAAACATTTTGTCACAGTAGGAAGGCCTGTGTATCAGTGAAACAGTTTTGAGTTTCTGGTGCATTGCACTTTTATCAATAGTTGCAGTGTTGTTTTGCAGACAGAGAAACTGTTGCAGCTTCTAGAAGAAAATGGCACCTTTTCCAGGAGCTTGTTAATGCATGCAATTTTTATCACTACTCCTAATTTTGCTTAATTAACCACAATATGTATAACTGGGAGCAATTTGCTAAAGTGAATCTGATAAAGAACTGGAAAATGTTCCCAATTTTTAGGTGCCTCATTCACCTGGAAAATTATTTTTCAAACATATTTAGGTTTTTTTTTTTCCCTTTCCATCCAACTATTTTTTTTTTGCTAAAACCCACAAAGTAGATATGGCAGTTCCTATAAATTGTTTAACCCATAGCAAACATGCCAGTTTTGGTTCAAATGCTTAAAGAGCCTTCTAGGAGATTTCTTTCTGTTCCTTTGAAGGGAGCACTTGCAGTTCAGTTGAAAAGTTCAGAATACAGAGTAGAGGGGATGGTTAGTCCTCAGACTGAGTTCTTGTTCATCCTTGAAATGTGACTTGCTGGATGACACATTTTAAAATCTTGTGGTTTTAAACAGTGTTGCTTGGAAAGCCTTTACCCTTTTTCTTAACATATGTTCAGATAATCCGTTTCTCCAGTGCTTATATATGGTTCCCTTCCTTTCAAGTGCAGTGATCTTTGGAGTTCCAGCATAATATTTTTAAGCTAGGTTTGCACCTGTGTTTTCTTCCCTCATAATATGTATGTACTCACACACAAAAAAGACCAAACTACAAGCAAAAAACCCTTGTATCTTCATCTTTCTTTTTCTATCCCCTTATCTTTTTTTAGCCTTTTGGGAGGATTGATTAGCATCTCTCATCCTTCTGAAGGCTGAGTAATCTGTCTATTTTAAGTTTTTCTGAGCAGTCCATCACCGTAGCAGTCTGAGATCTGCAGGAGTACATAAGTTTGGCTTTTTCTAAGGGATTTGTCTGGCAATCTGAGAAAAAGAAGCATGCTTTGAGGTTGATTCTTCCAACCAGTTTGACATACTGCAGAGAGATAGGAAGGCAGGATGTTGATCAGATGCCTCCTCACCTGACTTGTACTATGTCAGTATTTTATAGTCAGTATTTTACAGTCAGTTAAGAGTGGAGTATTCTGTAAATATGTATTGCATATTATGCTAAAAAATGGTCAGGTTTGTGGTGAGGAGATGTTACATACATTTCCATGTCAGATGTAAGCTGCTGGTTGTGTGCTTACAGCTCTTCTCCCAGGAAGTAGATTGGCCACTCGGCACTGCTGGAACTCAGCCTTGTAAGACTTAAAGCTGCCTACTTCACTATATTAAAAGGGGGATGGGAGAGGTACTGCGTTTTCTTATTTATTTTAAAATAGCCTTTGAGTCATCAAACTTGCTTTTTGAAGGCCATTAATATAAATTTCTTGAAAAGTAAGTGAGAAAAGCTTGTTTCTGTTGTTTTTTGTTTGTTTGGGTTTTTTTAATGTCATACTCAGAACTGACTGACCATAGTAGCCAAGCTGCAGTATATAAACAGATCCCTAATCATTCAGTCTGGGACATATATTAAAACAGAGGTAGCTCAGTTTGAGGGCAGGGGGAAACACAGTATTTGTGAACAGTGAGGAACCAGGTACTCATGGCTAAGAACATGGAATTTGAATGAGGAAGGTGGGAATTTTGCCTTTGGACAACAGCCAGGTAGATCCTCTTAGTTCATTTGGTTAAGCTGGATTTTCATGGAAGTCTGATTTCTCCTGGCTGCCGAGCTGAGTTCATGTACTATAGTGTCAGACAAGCATGAAGGTAGAGAAAGTTAAGACCAGGGTGCATTTGGTATGATAACCTGATGAATGGATGCAGTTACATCCTACATTATAATATCCATCCTACATTATAATATTTCTCCATAATAGCCATCCTTTTTTTCAGATTTATTCTGTTTACTAGGCCCACAGATGATCATCCTGAGTTCCCCAGAATGTAATCTGATATACATTTCTTGTATTGCTAATTTTGGTAAACTAATGTTGCCATTTGCAGATAATTTTTTGAAACTTTTTTTCCGTTTCTTACAGGTGCTGCAAAGTTGGTAGTAGTCATAGCAATATTCTTATTGACGTTTTATGTCATATCTCAAGTGTTTGAAATAAAAATGGATGCAAACTTAGGACACATATTTGGTAAGTAATGACTTTGTTTTCTCTGGACATTTATTAAAATTTACTTGAGCCTTTATCAAGAATATTGTATTCGTTTTGCCTTAGACTCTTCTACTTAAGAATTCTGTGTTTGTCTTTAATATGTGTGTTTGTTATTTTTTTATCTATGTATTAAATTATTTTCTGTATGAAATATTTAACCTACTCTCTTAATCAGTTTGATTCTTTTGTCTTCCAAGGATAGGTAATTTTACCTGCTTTTTTTTTTTTTTTTTCGTTTACTGGAAATACATTCTTAGTGTAGAGTAATAAATTAGGCAACTTGAAACATGTTTCTGTGCTCTTCCTTACTACTGCTGAAGAGTTAGAATTTGTTAAGGGGGTCCTTTTTCTCTTGTGCAGGTATGCTACTGTGTTAAGTTGAATGTGCAGTAGTCAATAAGTAATCAGTAACCAGGTGTTCTATGCAGATAAAGATTAGCAGTTGAGGTGTCTCAAATTTCAGTCTGTTTCGAACCAGAATTTTCTTTTAAGGTGCTTTTTATTACCAAAAAACCCAGACAATGTTTGATACATGGGTAGAGTTTGTATTCTTTAACTGTGAGTTGCTGCAGTATGAGCTGCCATCCAAACCAGTCAGCAGAGACACCTTCAGTAATCATTGAAGAGGCAGAGGTGTCCTTCAGAAGTGTGTGTGGTGGGGGCACTTATGTCTCTTCATATCTTAGGAAAGGGAGTCATGAATGGTTGGGTTGAAACACACCTGAGCTGCAGGCTTCAGTTTAGGTGAAAGAAACCCCATCACAGTGAAGCCATAAGGGGGAGTTAATTTCACTTCAATGCCCTGAACTCCGTAAATTCTCAGAGGTTTTGGATCTCTGTGGGTTTTTTACTCCATGACTCTCAAAAGCCATAAATTAAAGCAGTGCTTCTGAATGTGATTCCTAATCACTTTCATTCTGCAAATGCATAGAAGTTAGTTTATATTGGAGCATAATATTCAGGTGTGTTCAATACTTCATTTCAACCAGTCTGTTTTTATAGGGGTACAGAAAGATTTTACATTTATAGGCTATGATATAGCAGATGACACTTTAATAGAAACATCTTGTATAACTTTCTTTTTTCATTTTAGCTAGATCAGCATTGGATGCAGCTGCACGCTGTGAGTATTCATAGGCATGTATTACTGCTGTGACTTGCTTTTACTAATAACAGAAAGACTGATGAATTTTCATAGTTAAGAAAGTCTTAATTACACTTCAAATGCAATCAGAAACTAATTTTCCTCTTCTCCTGATTTTCCTAAATTTCTTATAAAGTCTGTTTTGTAGTTTTGGCTTGTGGCTTTCGATGACAGTGCCAGAGCAAGCAGCAGGGTGACAACAAGAAATTGGAATAATGAGGTGCTTCAGGAAGTTAGATTATTTTAAACTGCTATGTAACTACAGATGCGATAGTGTTTGCTCTCTTCCTTGAATTCCTTCAGAATATATTTGTCTGTTAGCCTGCCTGTGGTGTTCTCTAAAATCTTGGTTATTTCTGTTTAAAAGCTACAAAACCTCCAAGATACAAATGTGGGATCTCTAAAGCTTGTCCTGAAAAGCATTTTGCATTCAAAATGTCAAGTGGAGCAGCAAATGTAGTTGGACCTAAAATTTGTGTAGAGGATAATGTGTAAGTATTTTTGTCTGTTGTTTCTAAGTGTCTCTTTCAAATACTTAGATCACTTTGCACACAAAATCAGCAGTTTAAATTAGCGTTTTTTTGCAAACAGTTCAACTCCTTGAAAAGGTCACATTGCATTATAACCTTATCTCTGATGAAGCACACTTAATGCACTATAGTAAATGCAGAAATGTATTTTAATACATGCAAGAGAGCTTGCATTTTGTTTCAGGTTTACAGACTTAAAGGTTAGTTAGACTTTGTCAAGTCAGATGTGCACTTGTCTCTAAGTAACTTGTCCTTGTGCCTCTAATAGTAATACAGTGAATAATAGTATTGTCTTTTGCAAGTAATCTTTTAAATTATATTTCCTCAGTATCAGTGTCAGAACATATTTTCTACTTCTCTTCTAAGGTTGCCTTCAAAAGGGAAAACCAGTATTTTAATGATCGGTAGTTATTTAACTTTGGTGATGGTAACTAAAGTTAATAAACTTTAATTGTGAAATGAGAAAAACAACTGCTTGAGACAGTTTGGTTTTGAGTCCTCTTTTTAATAATGTTTTTGACACTGTATTAGCAATAATGTTGTGCATAAAGTATTTAACTGAGTATTTTTCAATGACTCCTATAATGGGAATATTAATATTTATTTTTAGACTCTGTGTTTTTCCTCTTAGGTTGTTCCTGCTCATTGTCACCCAGTGTGTAGCTCCCTGTAACATAATCTATCCACTTGATTTTGCAGGTGACATATCAGAAAAGACATAACATTAGTGTTGTTGGAAGGAGATTTTTTTTTTTTTTAATATCAGTCCCATTTAACACTTTTGCCTTCCACTTGCATTTAAGCTACTCCAGCATAGCTGTTTCTCAGCTCACACTGTTTTAGTACAGATAGCACATACAGCAGCTGGTCTAGAGCCAATGGCAACTTCCCTGTGAACAGCAGAACCCCACATAAAAAATAGCATAATTCATGTATAAGAGAAAAAAAATATATTGGTAGCATTTTCCATCACTTCACTCTCTAAAGTAACTGTAAGACTTACAGTTGTCAAGTGATCTTAAAGAGAAGACTGTTTTTAGCACTAAGTAGCATTCCTGTGTAAGGCTGGCTTAGCTCAAGCTTGTGTGGGAGTCAGTTTGCAGCAGAGCATCTGGTGTAGTTGGGGAGCACATGCTCAGCAGGGGCTCACCTTGGCCCCTGGGGACTACAGGCTGCTCCTTCTGCTTTCTGCTCTTACTGGTGGCTTGCTTGGTGACCTTGGGCTGGTTTATCTAATCTCAGCATGGTATTTCTGCTGGTGTTAAAAAACGTGCTACTGTCTCATTCTGGTTGCTTAATATAGGAAGCTTAATATCTGTGAAGATTTCAGCTGATTCAATGATTAAAAGTTGTGGGAAAGCAAGTAATACTTTAATTTCAGGATTGTAGGGTTGTTTTATTTGGGATTTTTTACCTTTTTTTGTTTGTTTGTTTTATTGTCTTGCTGACTGACTAAGAGGAGTTTTTTTATTTCTGTTCAAAAAAAAAAGGAAAATCCTCTACTAGATAGTTTGCTGAAGAAGTGATGAAAAGGAAGTAGTTGCTGGAAAAAGTCCTCTAAGCGGGCACTTTAGTGCACAGCTATTGCATTCTAAAGTCTGGCTTTCCTTGGCAAACGTCTTTCTGAATTCCTTCAGAGGGGAACTGCTCGTGTCTGGGTGTCACCAGAAAATTTGATTGATTTTATATGATCTCCTGCTTTGCTCATAAGAGGTTTTATGTCTCTTTCAAAAGCTCTCAGCTTGTCAACTGTAAATTCTTGGAATAATTCTAAAACTGAGGAAGGACTGCCCTCCTGTGAAAAGCTGTTGCATTGCAGCCTGTTGTGTTTGTGATGATGCACATGCTGTCTCAAGTGCTCCCTTTGCCCCTCTTGACTTTGGTCAATACATCACTGTCATGGATTGTGACATTTTTTTGGGGATGTGTGATTTTAGTCCAAGATTGTATGCAACATTTGCTTAAAGTCCCATTAGTGTGCTAACTTTTTCTTGCAGTTTGGTTTCCTGTTATGTGTATGAGGAGCTAAGTGCTTTGCCTTTCCTGTTTCTTGATGTGAATTTTAAATGCTTCTGTTTGGTTAGCTTTTAAACTCATTAACACATTTTTCTTCATTGTGTGCTTACAAAAGAAAGCTTAAAATGTTGGTTATGTGACTCTGCTGAGCTCCAGAAATTAATATTTGCTTATTTTTTAATACATTAATAATATAACTACGTAAATAACACTATTTTTTGTGATGCTTAATATATAGACATACTTTGAAACCATGATTAAGCAAATTAAATCAGTACAACTGGGGATACTTGATGTATTCTTAATTCTGTGATGCTTCAAGAACACAGATTAGTTCAAGGAGATTTTGCTTCATTTAAGTACTCATGAACATGCAGTGTTTTAACTATGTCTCTCTTAGAACTTGATCCTATTTAAAACAGAAATACTTCGTATCAGAAGATTGTCCCATTAAAAATAAAAATATATATTTTATTTCAGTTTAATGAGTGGAGTTAAAAATAATGTTGGCAGAGGAATAAATATGGCCTTGGTGAATGGTAAGTGACATTTTTAAGTGTGCAGATTGTCTTCATTTTAAATTTTTTTCTGAAATTTAAGGTGAAATACTATGGGGTGGTGAAAGGCAAGCGCCAAGGAGAAAAGGAAGTATTCTCCTTATTTATACTGAGGTAATGTCAGATATTGGCACTGACACCTTGTTACAAAGCAGAAAAACTCAGTGTATTTTTGCTTTTAAAAATGGGTTGTAGAAATATTAATGTGGAGCGCTGTGGTGACTGCCTTGTTGATACATCACGTAAATTCCTAATGCACAGAAAAATGGAAAAAGACATGAAATGTATGCTACTTCTTTTGACCTTTTGTGTTGCCACCACTAACTAAACTGTAGACTGTATTCTGTTGCTGTTTTCAGTGAAACTTCTTTAGCATCTTTAACAGTTTTCTTACTACAGAGAAAGGCCAGTTCATTATTTCCTCACTTGAATCAGGTTAATTGGTCTATACATCTTGTCCTTAAACACATCATGTTAGGTAATTGTGTTTAGAGTTCGTAATTTTCATTAAAACCAAACAAGTTTAGTTGTGTGTTCCCTTGAAAGCTGAACTGAATGTCAGCACTGGCACATTTGTCTTTAATGTGTAGGAAGTGATTCGTTGTAGCACTGATAGCAGTCATTTCACTGCAACATAAATTCTTATTATTTGCGGACTGTACCCAGATGAACATCATCTAAAGCATAACTTGAACAATACTTCCTAATCCTACATTGCTTTCCTAAATTATCTCAGTCTGTTCAGAACCAAAATACCTATCTTTGTTTTTTATAGCTCCAGTCTTTTTCTCTGTCTTCCAAACTTTAAATGAATGTATATATTAAAAAAACCCTCCACATTCCATCAATTAGTCCTTTATAGACAGCATAATAAAAAAAGGTAATGAGATATATTGTCCACTTTTTTCTATTTATTCTGGATGTTTAAATGTACTTACTATTCCTGGTCTATAGCAAAACATGCAGTTTAATTTTAATCTTTCTGATTTTCCATATGGCACAAAAGGCAGTCTAAAGCCGTACTGTCTATTTTTGCAAAATCATCTTTAAAAAAAGGCAGATGTATGAACTAAATATTCTTTGTTGGTTTTAGAGCCTGTGGGTGTTATCATTTATTTTAGATTCCACTTGAAGCAAAATCAGAATTTTACCTAGAATCATAGAATGATCTGTGCTTGAAGGCACCTTTAAGATCACCCAGTTCCAGCCCCCTTTGCCATGGGCAGGACACTTTGCACTAGATCAGGTTGCTTAAAGCCACATCCAGCCTGGCCTCCAACACTTTTGTGGATCTCACTTTTTTCCTCTTACCTTTTCCTGCACTTTTTCACAAACCACTACACTGTTTCCATACAAGAAAAGTTACCATAATTCATCTATCTAGTGTCTTCTGCATCACTTTGTCTGAAAGAGTGGAACAGGAGTTGAGCATGTGATCTATAAATTTGGCTATATTCGATGGCACCAAATGCTTCTTTTTCTCTTTCCCTTCAGGTAAAACAGGAGAATTATTAGATACTAAGTTCTTTGACATGTGGGGAGGAGGTAGGTATAATTACACTGGTCAGAGAGAAACAACAAATGTGCCTTTTTTCTTCCTTCTTGTCCAGACTGTTTGCTCTGTGATTTAAGGTTGTGGTTAAGGGAGTGCTTCTCCTCTACCTTTGTGATTGTGAGGAGAATGCAACTTTAAAGAAACACAAGTAGTCGAGGTGGGGGGGGAATGGTGTGGTTAATCAAAAGACTTGTTCTCCAGAGTAGTTCTCAGTAGTGGTTATGTCTTTACACAACATGGATTAAAAAATAAGTTCTCTGATGCATTTTATCTTTCTCTCACTCCGCATCTTTTTATAAAGATACATTTACAAATATTATATATATTTTATATATATAAATATTATCTTTACAAATATTCTTAAAAGTTATGTCTTTGCAGAAAGACATTGCAGGTTTGCAGATAAATACAGAATTGTTGCTTACTATTAAACAGTTTAATGTCCTCTTTCTTATCAGATGTGGCACCACTTATTGAATTTCTGAAGACCATCCAGGATGGAACGATTGTGTTAATGGCGACGTATGATGATGGTGCAACCAAGTATGTAATTGATTTTAAACAGCAAATGTTGCTTAAACTTTAACTTGCTGTTTTATACTGAAAAAAAGTATGTTATCACACAACTACTTTTAGTAAGATTTTTGTTCTTCCAAGGTGACAGATTTGAAACTATACTTTCAGTTTCTTAGTTTTATAATGCAGATGTGATTTGGGCACAACAAAAATAAAACTAAGCAGTAGAGGTGTGCTGATTTTTCTATTGCTGATAGCTCATTCTGTCTTAGGCTAGCAAATTCAGATAGATCCAGACATAAGAACATGATTATGAGAACGTATTCTGGTGGAAAGTGTCTCTTCCATCCAGCACTTTCTACAGATTAACTCCAAGGCAGAGTTTGGTGGTTACAGGATGGCAGAGACCATTCCCAGCAAGCCTTGCATGTATCCTTACATTTCAAGTCACAGAGGTTACTATGTGAGCCTTGTAGTTTTTGGCCTCAGTGTTTTACTGTTCTACCCTAAAGCTATTCAGTTTATTAAGATAGATGTAGCCTAAGAGAGTTTAGGTCTCTTGAAGCATTGTATTCCAACTGTCACAGCTTGAGTCAGTTTTAATAGATACTAAAATTACTGTACAGTTAAATTGTTTCAACAGATACCAAAATTACAAGAATATATATTATAATCTACTCCTCACTTAAGTCATCGTATCCAAAGGATTGCCTTTCACAGTGGAAATTTTTTTTCCTCTGTTATTTTACTAATAAATCACCTTTTTGTTCATGTGGTCTGTACCTTTTTTTTCCCTCTTTTGGTTCAATTTGTTATCTACAACTTGTCTGTATTTTTGATAGAGAAGCAGCTTTCCTATGATTAAGTCCTGACTTTGCAGTGTGGGGAGTCTTTGCAGTAAATAGTCAAGTGTGTTTACATTCTCTGCTTTTAGGAAAGAAGAAAGTAATTTACTGGAATTTTAGCCAAGGTTGGATCTTCTCTCTGTTGTTCTGTTCACTTGTTTTGTTACTTTACATTTTAAGCTCTTCCCTTTCTTCTTTGATGTTTTAGATGATAAGTAGGGTTAGTTTTGCTTCAGTAATCATGTTACAGCTGATATTTTTGAAAGTTTATATATATATATAGAATACAGCTAAAGAAGAAGTTGTGTTTGGTCTTGTCATGCTGAGAGACAGGAACTACTGCTTACTGACTACTACAACTACCACTGATAGTTCATAGTAAATATAAATGCCAGTTCTTGGAAACAATACTCTGAAGAATTAAGCTGTCCTGATGCTTGAGAAAGTTGGGGTATGGGTTGGCAGATAAGCTCCACAGTATTTAATAATTTCATAATTTTGGCTAAAGTGAGTCATACTGCTGTATCTCAGTAGGTGGTAGTAATCATGTTTTGTGTCTTGTTTCATAATCAGGCACATTTAGTAACATAAAGAAAGAAATTAAGAGCTGCTATTTGGAGATTTTTGGAATGGTATCTTATTCTACAAAACTGTTTTCCTTTCAATACTAAAATTATCCTTCTTGGGTTTACAGGCACTGAACCATGCTATGAGGCAGCTTTCTGAATTTTGAATTAATTGCCCCAAGCAGATGAGAACTTCTTTTAGATATTCATCAGCTATCTAAAATAGCTTTTACTTTATCTAGACTTCAGCTTGAGTCTGCAAACAATGTTTACTTTAAAGGCTGACTTTTTTATTCAGGCTGACTTTTTTAGTCAGGCTTGGAGAACTGCTAATAGAACTTTAGATGTATAAATTTGCACAGGAGAGGGTTCTTGGCTTTTGTTGGTGTAGTGATAGGTTTATACCCTGGTTCCTTGAGATTACAGTATGAAAGAGCAGCACTTGTTGCATTAGGTGATTTCAGAACTAGCCTTATCTGATTCTGAAAGATAGATCTCACCCAATATTAAACTTATAATAACTTATAAAACTTAATAAACCCAATATAAACAAACTATATTAAATAAGACCAAAGCAGACTGGTTCACTGAGCAAAGAAAGCTCTAAGGGCATGTACTTTATTCACATACTGAACTTCTCTTGTTTTCTCAAGGCTTAATGAGGAGGCGCGGAAACTGATCGCTGAATTAGGAAGCACATCCATTACCAACCTTGGCTTCAGAGACAACTGGGTCTTCTGTGGTGGAAAAGGAATTAAGACTAAAAGTCCATTTGAACAGGTTTGTGATTCTATAACTTCCTGGAATTTAACAGCTTGCATTAACAGAGGCATAGCTTGTTTTATAAATGCCATGCATTTGTTCAAGATAGGTATCTATTGCAGTACTGGCACAGAGCGTTATTTTCAGGTTTTTTCCTTAAGTATCATCCTTCTTTTAAACATACAAAAAAGAAGTTTCTCATAAATAAGAAAAAAATATTTTATGGTGTGTACATCTTACTATGCCAGTAACTAGATTATTCATCTTTTTAATGAATCAAATTTAACTGAAGAATTCAAAGCTTTCTGCCTGACTTGTATTTTAAATGCACTAAGAGCAGTGAACTTCCAAGAGATAAGGGGGTACTTAAGGTTTTGGTGTTCCCAGCTCTTAGCTTTGCTCTTCTCTCAAATTGCTGCCATCACAAAAATTGTGAAATAGAATATATTCCCATATTTTAGCTGTTACAATTCAGCACATGTCAATGTTGCCTTTAATTACAGGTAAAAGTAGCTCTGTACTAGCAGAGTAAGGAAGACGTGTTTTCTTCTGCCAGCTTTGTAAGGGAGGGGAAACTAAGTGCAGAAACAACAGCAGACTCTTGGAGGCGATAATGTCTTACCTGACTGTAGATGGTTGCTTGGTGGCCAAATGAAACGTTCCTTCAAATCTCACTATTTGTTTTCATTGCCTTGTAAATTTAGTATCCTTATTTATTTTTACCTAGTGGTTCATGCTTTAATGCAGTTGGTCATTTCCTTGCTTCTCTCTTCCTAAGTAAATAGCTATAATAAAATTTTTAAATGTTTTCCCCATATGGCTTAACTTTTTACCGTACACTTGTCTGAGTAAGTTACTTTAAATGGTGAATACTTACAGACTGTTATATTTGATTCAAAGCACAAAAAGTTAATAATGATATTTTTTCTTTGTCCATGGCCTGAAAATAAGTACATGTCTTAATGTTATTAACTAAAGCAAAAGGATAAAAGACTTCATGTTAACAGCAGATTGACATTTTCCATTTATAGCATATAAAGAATAACAAGGACACAAACAAGTATGAAGGCTGGCCAGAAGTTGTTGAGATGGAAGGCTGTATCCCTCAGAAGCAAGACTAAATGAAAACAGAAGAAAAGGAGAAAGAACATGGAAGAAAAATGCACTTTCTGCTATTACTAGAGAGAGGGCTATGAAGGAGACTGTACTGTAAAAATTATTTTTAAAGCATGCAACCATCTTGTCAGTGTGTGCATGAGCACTGACATTTTGAATATTGGGATTATTTATTGCTAACACACATAGAAATTCTTTTTGTAAATATGTCCAAAATAAGAGAAACATCCAATCATTTCTATGCAGGTTTCTTAAAAGCACAGTATTTAGTTTGCCTGTGGTAAATAATACTTGTAGATAGCTGGCTAATAAATTATGTATGTGGACAATAAACAGATCGTGACAAATGTACTGTCCTCTTAACAGTGCAATGTTGCTGTGACTATGTAAACATGGTGGAATATTGTCGATTTTAGTAATACTTTAATAAGGAGATTTAATTTTTTTTTATCCTCTGCCTTTTTAATGGCAACATCAATTTTTATTAAAACTATTTGGTTATTCTAATACCAAGTGCTCCAAAAATTTATTTTTTAGTCCCCAATCAAAACTGAATAATCAGCAGAGGAAGACTACACATAGTATAACACAGATATGCCATGAAAAGCACAATAGAATTTTTTTTCTATCTTTAGGGGATGAACTAAGGTAAATATATAATAGTATGCGTGATATTTAAAAGCAGCTTGGAAGAATTTGTACTTAACTTGAAAGTCTTTACTTTATAGAAGGGACTGGCATGTTAAGCAGCAGTACTGTGGCTAATATTTTCATTTTTTTATATTGCAGCTTTTGTACTGCTGCTTAACCGTTGATTCTCCTTGTGTCTATTCAGCTGCAGTGGCTGGTCACACAGTGAATGCGTGCAATGGAAGAGCTTTTAGTTCTAACATCAGGAATAAATTTCCCATCACAAAGAGCCTGTTGGAAAGCAGTCTGCCTTCTAGTGAGAGATGTTTCAGGGTACACAATTGTGCACCTTCACCACCTACAGTACTTCTCGTGAGCCAAGGCAATCTCTTCTTCAGTGGAATGTCAAGAGAGAGCATTGTGTCTTGGGTTATGCAAAGTGTGGCTTGTAAACTTAACTGACTATGTTTCCTTCATCCTTTTTTTTAATGGAAAAAAAAAAGAACCAAGTTTAAGTGGCCTTATTCTTTAACTTGTATCAGAGCTGTAGGAAGACCTTGCTTTCTTTCTAAGCTTGTATTTTAGTAAGGCCAGCTTGAACTCTTCCCGAAACTAAGTTACAGCATGCTAACTGACTGTGTCCATATTCACAAAACTAGGGCTGACACGGAACTGGCTGTAATCTCTTGGAGGTTTGTGTCATGAATATTCCTCAAAAACCTCAAGCTAATACTATGGGGCAAAAGCCACAAAGGATTTTTCAGGAACCCACGGTGAGTTTAACACAGAGGCATTAGAAATGAAGAGTATTATTCTTGATGTTTTCTGAGTCAAATTCTGTGCACTACAATTTTCAAGCAATATTGAGAATTACCTTGTAAAAAAAATAAATCATCTCTGATACCAGAGAAAGGCAGGATTCTGAGTTGTTCTGTGTTTAGCTTTTTAAATAATGTGGGTTTCCCTCAAGATTAATGTAAAATAGCTATAAATGCACCTGACACAGTGAAACTGCTTTTGTTAAATCTTCCATATTTTCCTGTGTAGGAGGATGTGTTAAAATCATATTTTTTCACTGAAGTAATATCCCCTTTTTTAATCAGTTTGAAATTCTATTTCATTACTTAAGGCTGTAGTGAAAAACTAATTGTGTCATTCCTGGAATTTTTTCAGAAATACATGTCTGTTAGTGTATGTGCCAGTATTGGCTATGTGGCTCTCCAGAACAGTACCGAAATAATTTTGAAGTTACTCAGCAGGGTTTTAAGAGGAAGAAACCCTATTTGGCTGTATTAGTAGTTCCCCTGGACTACACTTACCTTCATTCTTTTGTCAATGAACACCAATGAATGTTTCATCTTTCTTCAAATTAAAAAGATCAAATTTCCTCTACAAAATCAAATGGAGAATGTGTGCCTTTATTAGAAATCCAAGTTGAATAAATATATCATGATTTTCTTAACCCTGTAAAGTTGTACCTCCAACAAAGCTTTTAAACAATGAATTTTAAAACAATAAAATGGTAGAATTATTTTTTATATATCTTAAATAATTTGATTCCTAAAATTTTGATGGAGATCTTACTCTCTAAGCTATGTCCTTACAGCTGTATTAATAAGACTCTTTTCAAATATTTAGAAGTCATACTGGAGTGGCCACAAAACTGGCGTCTCCTTGCTTTTCTCCATTATCATGCTCTACTGATTTGCTGCAGGATCTGGTCCTGCCCTCTCTGCCTTGAGTGGGCAAGTTACAGTATCCTGCTACTTAGATGAACTCTCTGAAATCAGCAAGACTTTCTGATAAACTATCTGCATTTCATTTGAGTTACCAAGCACAAAGATGGCTATTCCGGCCTCTCTCCAGCTGGGGATAGGAAATCAGTTGCGCAGAGGAAGGTACAGGTGCACAAATACCTGTGTGTGACAAAGCTCCAGGATCCATATTTTCCTACACACGGTGATGGGAACATTTGTAGAATCTTGCAGACTTGTTGAGAACAGAACAGCAAGGGAAGGGAAGAGGTGGTGAGGTATGTTTACTTCAAAAAGTAGAGCTGTGAGAAGAGAGGGGGAAGGACAAAAGACTTCAACTTAATTTTCACCAAGGAATACCCAGCTGGGATTCAAGGTATCTGAAGTTGCCTTCAATGTAAACCACAGCTCTCAACTGCTTTACTGGTGCTGCTTTATATGGATTAATAGGAGTCCTAAGAAAGAAACTGAAGGAGTCTCTGCCTTGATGTACCCTCTGGGCCTTTCCTAGTGTCTTTTGTGATCCAACTATTTTTATTTTTTTTTTAATTTCTTTTCTCTTCTCTTTCACAGCCTTAGTTTCCCAACTACCAGTTTGGAAAAAGCTTTACTTTGCTCAGCATATGTTGCTTTCCAGATGTCTTACTGTGGTACTTAGTTTCTTCAAACACTGAATTGACTGCTAAATATTTGATGTGTATTTAGTGTCTTATGAACTGTTTGGGTTTTCTGCAGTCTGAATGTTTTTCAAGAATAAGTGTATTAATAAAAATCCAGGCCAGGTGAGTAATTTCAGGAGGGGAAATAATACTGCCACCAGAAGGGCTGACTTTCCTGTGTAAAGATGGGAAGGGCTGCAGTGCCTATCTCACTGATTTGGGTCATGGCTAAGGTGAATAGTAAGCAAAGGACTTTTTATTGATGAAATCCTTTTCAGTTTTAAGGCTGTAAGGCCATAGCCTAGCCTTAATACAAGGGGCCTGTTAAAGAAACTTGAAGAAATCTGTATGGCTAGATGGGAACTTCGAGGCTGAAGCAGGAAAGTGTGAGAACAGCTCTTGACCTGTTCAGTGATCTCATGGGGTGTCTGTGGCTCCTGATGCTGTACAAGGGATACAAGGGACTGCCCTGCTTCTCACCCTCTGAGCACCAAGCCAACAGGGCACAAACACCTGAGCCTCAGCCACATCCTGCTCTTGCCTCCCTGGGGGGTGAAAAAGTGAAGAACGGCAAGAGAGCACATGCTCTACTTGAGATGTTTCTTTGCATTTCTGATAACATTAAAGCCACTTCTGTTTTCTCCTTGCTGCCTCTCTAGTTAACCCTTTCAATGTTACAAAGATCTAAGGTGTCCTTCATAGACTCAGGTTAAAATAGCTTCCTCAGATATCACTGCCTGTGCTTAACTGTCCATCTAAGTGCGTTGGCTCATGTGCTGTCCAAATTTTCTTAGCTGAAAATCAGCAATTACTTTTTAGCAAGTTAAAAATTGATGACTCTCCACTTAGGTATCTTTTTACATTCTTCCTTGCCCTGTGCTGTCCTCTCCAAAACATGCAAACCTGTTCCTTTAATCTTGTATTTCAATTGCTATAATCTCTAAATCTGTAATCACCTGTTGCCTCAGAAAGGTCTGTTCCTTTCTTAGGGTGTTGTCCATAGCATGATAATAGCTACAGGCTCATGGAAAAACATGAAAAAGGCACTCCAAACTGAGAAGGAATCACGACTCCTCTTTGAGCTTGATGGATGGCAGTGGAAAAGTGCTATCTTCTGTGGAACATAGTTTGCAAATGTTTTTTCCTACCAAACAATCTTCTCTAATTATCCTTTTCAGCCTTGAATGTTTCAGCATTGTTTTTATCAGTAGAGCCTCGAGTTCCCAGGTCTTGGCAGCTGAGTCATCCCATTGAAAAACTTGGTGGATGTCTTGATTTCTGACTTTCATATCTTAGTTCTCATAGATGCCTCAAAAGGACCTAACCCACCACATAACTATACCTTGTGTTAAGTTTTGTAGTATATTAGTTAATAAAATGAACATCATCTGTTTATTATCATTTGAAATGATTATGCAGATATGACTTTGTTTCAGGGCATTAGAATATATATGGAGAGAGGTGGGGATCAGCACAGAGCACCATAAAATCCAACTGCATTGTCTACTGTGTAAAATGCATTGAAATCACTCCATCCTTTGGGAAGTTTCTGATCCCCAGAGGCATCCAGAGCAGCTACTTAATTCTCTTTCTTTTGCTGATCTTGCAATCAGTGAACAGGAAAAAAAAAAACAAACCCACAAAACAACAAACTACTGAGCTCAAATAATATTTCAAGGTTATTTAAGTGGTCAAAATTGTATTATCCCAAGTATGGTCCCAGCAGAGAATATGATACTGTTTTGTCTGGTCTTAGTGCTGTTTAGTCATCTCCCATCCATGCTGCCAATCAGTCCTGCCTGAGGAACCCGTAGATTTATTTTCACTACTGAAACAACCTGGGGTCACAACCCTCTTCAGGGTCTCCCACCGTGATATGTCCTCCCTATCCAAGCTTTCACAGGGAAGGTATTGAAAACTCCTGTGACAGTGCCTTACTGGTATGCTGAGTACCCTTCCCACAGACAGCAGATTTTGTGGTCCCAAGATAAAAATTTGGTCAGGCCAATGCAGATGGACTGGCCAAATGTGGAGTAAAGGTCCAAATAGCAGATAATGGACTTCATTGTTGCTGATGTTCTTAAGATAATCCACATAAGGCAGTGAAATACCACAGCATAGATTTTGTTTCCTTCCTGACCTACACACCCAATAAAGAGTGACAGTTCAGAATCTGGTCACCATCTTCCCTGGGAAAATAACTGATATTAGGAAATGAATTCTTCAAAGTAACTTTAAAAGCCTCAGCCAAGCTGTCCCAAGTTCCTAAAAACTGGCTGTTAATATGGAAGAAGTTAAGGGATTGCAAACCCTTCCAAGTTCCCTTGATTTCAGCTGGAGTACTTACTGCTGGAACTGGGATTTCAGTGTTGGCAAAATGAATTTAAGAGAATAATAAAAAAGAAAGTGTGGAGAATGCTAATTAACTGACCATTTATAAAATCATAGTGTTTCTCATCAGTGTGTATGAACTGCAATAATTATAACCACCCTGATGATAAAAAATCCTAACATTTATGCAGTTCTCTTATTTCCCCAGCATATGGAAATAAAAATCAATTAAAGGCAACTACAATATTAACAAATATCTAACCAGCAAATCTCAAGGGCTGTAGTCTTATCACATTAGTTTTGGAAACCTTTTACATAACTTGCATAATTTAAATACTTACAAAATATAAACTTTCTTGTCTTATCAAAAATAGTTCTTTGCACAATTAAACAACAGTAATCCTTTCACATGATGCTTTTTTTTTAAGCCAGGCATTAAATCACTGCATAAAAATAAACAAAGATGTAAAATAAAATTAAGCCAACATATGGAGATGAAAATGTTATCATTAACATTTTGAATATTTTAGTGGCGTGAGCCAATCCATAAATTGCATTGTGCAGTGAACTTACTGAGGATGCAACCTAATGAAAAATTCTAACTGCTGATTCTATAAAGAAAATATGTTCTAAGAAGTATGGCAAATTCCTTTGGGCTAAACCTCATGTGGTTAATTTTGATAATGATGGTGAACCACCAGTGAGATGGTTGAATGTGGCAGGTTATTGCATAGAATTCAAGAGTGGGGTGACAACCAGCTGACTCGCAGAATGTCAGATATGTGCTCAGATACTCAGGAAATGCCTGCAGAGGATTTTATTTTCTTCAAATATCAAACTATTTCTGTCCCTTCTCAGACCTCTCCCTTGTGTATTTGAAGGACAGCCTGTTAAAAGTCCTGAGGTTGCTATTTGGTACCTCATTCACTGAGCTGTGCTCCTGGTTCTCCCCTGGGCACAGCTTGACCTCCCTTTCCAGGCAGACACTGCTGAGTTCGCTGCAGTCACACACATTCCTCACTTCCCGACGCTTTTCTGCACATTATGCAGAAGGCAGTTTTCTGAACGGCTGCAAAGCAAATGCTTCGTGGTCAAGAGATGAACTCTTTCCCTATCTTTGTACGTTTTTCTGAAGTCTGCACAAATGAACTATCTAGTGGATCCAGTTTTAAAAGCACAGACATAAGGACAATACCCAATATGTTTTTAAAACACTCAACTCTTCAGTCTCTGGCTAATGAGATCTTGAGATTTCTCCACTGTATCTACTCACCATGTGAATCTTCAGGACATTATGTCTATGAAATACTTGAAAAGATTAGCATCTGTCCCTGCTCATGGAGTAAGACGTTCAAATGTGTCATCAGGAGTCCTTTTTGTTTTTGTAAGCTGTCCCTGCATGCAGCCTGATGTTTACTCAGCTGTCGTTTCAGTTTCGGCATGCTTAGGCTGCCCCTTGTGTGGCAGTACCTGTTCTCCGAGGCCGATCCTCTGAAATCCCACATGGTACAGTGTCTGCTGGCCCTGTAGCAGCTGTGTGCACCACACAGGGAGCATGGTTTGGCCACGTTTCCTGTACTCCACCTTACTTGCAGGTGTGTACGTCGGTCATGCTCTCGCACCTCCTGCAGCGCACGTAGCAGCACCAGACAAACTTGCACTCGCACCTTTCCACGTGCCTGACCACGTGCGTGTTGTACCCGCGCCCACAGCACAGCAGGTTACAGCCCTCGGGGCCCTGCGACGTGCGGTTACATTCTCTCCCCTGAGTTCCAGGGATCCCCAGTTTTTGGTCTTCGACACAATAATTGGGCGATTTGTTCACATACAGCAGGTCCTCTTTCCCAATTGGTATTTTTCTCTGGCTTTTCTCTTTCCTGCGTAGCTTTTTTTTCAGTCTGTCTGATATTTGTATGCTGTTTTCATACTTATCCTTTAAAAACCGGCCAATCTTTTCAAAGGATGACATGGTTTTCCAACAAGTTTTCACAGCACAGGACCCAGAAACACCATGACAACGGCAATCCACAGACATCAGCTTTGCTACAGCCTGAAAGCAAAAGGAAAACAACATTTGGATGTGGTCTTTCATTCATCAGGAATGCTGCCTGATGTCAGTAACACAGAGATCTCAAAGTATTTAATATTACAGCTGCCACTGCCATTTCCATAACAGGGAAGTCAGAGCACATGTTGGGAACCATGTTTCCAGTCCTGGACCCCTGCTATGAGAGGCACGATCTTCAGACCTGCTCTTCATTTGCAGTTTGCAGTGGCCATAATGAAGCAATGTTGATCACAACAGTGAACGCTGTGATTTCTGGATGGCTTTGCATTCCGGAGAATCCTAAATACCTGAATAACATGTCCTGTGTCGCTCCTCCCACTGATGGAATGCAAAAGGCTCTCATGGGTGAAAAGGTGTGGTGGAGAGTAGCAGAAGGAGAAAGCAAGGATATGGCAGGTTATGGCACCTTCCTCAGCTGGAAGACACTTACTGGGCAAGTAAGTGCCCAGTTATGCTGGCTTTTAAGGGTACTTCACAGCTACTATGAAGATCACTAAACATTCACAACCCTGTTTGTAACTAAGGCCAAAGGAATGGCTGAAGTCACACAAAGTGCCTGGGCAGCCAGTGTGGCTCGAACCCAAAGCAGCATAGGAGGAGGCAGTTGGAAGTGCAGGAGGATGACCACATTTCTGAGCTTCACAGGCAGTCTGTCAAAAGACCCACCATGGCTTAGCAGAGGTGTCTTCTCAGATATTCTGTAGTAAATCTCAGGTGTTTCTCACCTGAGAAAGTAGTTCTGTAAAAGCCCTGTTCTTTTAATTTAGACGTAACTAGTTCTACTATGGGTTTCCAGTGTTTTCAGTTTCATAATGGCTCTATTTAACACAATTAGATGCATTCATGTTACTTTTATAACTGTCATTGTTTTAGCAATGTTTCCACAGTTATTGCCAACACTTAAATACCCTTAGATGAATTACTTTTCCATGCCCATGCAGAAGCAAGGGCTGGGCTGAACAGTAACTGTCTGACCAACAATGGGAATCTGAAGCCTGTATTAAGCTTTTTGTAATACACAACAATTTTGGGTCAGTTTATAAGATATGAAGCCTCAAATAACTGGAATCTGTGAACAAGCAGTAACTTCCTTTATCATATCTTTTTCTTGAGACTAACTCAAACACTCAGGAGACAATCAATACAATACTTCCTTTTCTAACATCTAATAGTCATAACATAAAATCATGCAATTAGACCTGTGACAACCCTCACATTAGAGTTTGGAAAAGGCACTGAAAAATCACACATGTACAGATGTAGCACAAGATATCATAATTTTTGGTTTGTTTTACATTTGTATTAAAGTGCCTTCTGGAGCCATGCTGTAGACTCATATGGGCCATTGGTTAGTAGTGTGGAAAGACCATGTTGCTATCTTCCATTTTACTAACCTTTGCCCCATTATTTAATTTCCACAATCAAAGCAATTTGGATATGTAACAGTAAGTGTAGATTTTAAATTAACTCACAACAAGTTTGTCTTGAAACTTCTCTTGCATCTAGGCTAATGCATATTCAAATTAATCCTCTTTGGAGGAACTGCTTTTACCAAAACATGGGAAAAACAAAAAAAAACCCCAACATCCCAACTAAGTGATGTTTATTGAATTTTATACTAAGCCTTTGCTTATCCCTCAGCCTCCGAAGATATTAACTGCTGTTAGTCAATGTCTTTCTGAAACTGAATTAAAAAAACAGGAGACCAATCTAACCTCCTCCTCTGGTTGCCCCCGAGAAAGTAGTTTCATTTGTGCCAGTTCCTAAGCCTTGATTGTGCAGTGAGATATGAGACCTGAAATCCTACTGAGCCCCTCTGACACTCTGCAGGACTGAAAAAAACCTCAAGTCCCAAACTCTGTATTAGTAGCTCAGGCTGCACAAATGCTGTCCTCAAAATTCCAAAACCAGTCACAGCATCGGGCAAATCAAATGAGCTGTCTCTAATCCACATGCTAAACTGGGATTTTTCATCATGGTGACTGTGGTCACTGAAGTTTGGGATGAGTCCAGCATGGTTACTTCATTGGTGTCAGCAGGCATTGAGGCCTCCTGGTACTTTCTGCCCCAAAGGTATCGACACAATCTTGAGCTGGCATTTGCATTAAACTCTACAAACATTTAAAAAAACACATGACCAAAATTATTGCTTGGAGTCACATCTTTGGTGAAAAAACAGGAACGATTTATTAGTGGAGGTTACTATGGAAGCCAAATATGCAAGACATTCACAAAAAGCATTAGCAAGAGCGAGCAGGCATATGCTCTGACCTAGAACAGCCATTAGCCTGGTAAAGAGATGCACCTGTACAGGAGATACTTCCACATGATGAGGACTGCTTTTGCAATGGAGATTTTTCTTCACTACTGGAAGAAATAAGAATATTCCAACAAGCAAACTCTCACCCATGAGCACACACAGACTCATCTAGTGGTAAATAATCTGCTAGTTAATACTGGTAGATACTTAACATCTCTTCTATACAGACTAGTTTCTCTTTAATATACAGACTTAACTGCTCATATCTCAAGAATCTATCAATAACAAAATCACTGGGTAGTCAGAATATTAATTGTTAAGATGTAAGAGTGATTGAGGCAGATGAGAATTTAAAATCCAAGGACAAGAAGTCTGTCAGAAGACAGATGACCTAATAAAAATGTGAAGGAAAAGAGAAACACAATATCAAAAGATAAATTTTACACACAACTTAAAAATAGAGAGGATTCAGTAGTATTTTTTCAATTTTGAATGATAAGTTATTTTTGTCAAGTAAGTAGAATTTCAAAGTATTTTAAATCATATTGTGTTACTAGATTTATGAGGTTAGAGATGTAATCCTTCCTTGTTTTCACTGCAGTATGATAAGGTACTTACTAAATGCAGAAGGATCCAGAAATTGTCAGAGGAAGCTCTGGACATGCCTGCTAGGTGCTAAGGGTGAGTTACTTCCATGTGGGCAAGTAGCCCAGCAGATGACACTCAGAGTCTTTCTCTGAGGATGAATTAAACAAAAGCAGAGGGAAACAGAGTTTTAAAACAGGAGCAGAAACTGAGATTGAAGTCTTAGGCTGATATCAAAATATAAAAATGCAGCATTCATTAGCAGAGTAGGTATGAGCAGATGAATGCAAGAACTACAAATGTGATTCAGGGTCTTGCTTCCAGCTGCTAGGATGGGAAAATTTTCAGCCTCAACTCCAATGTACTTTGTCATCAGCACAGGGAGGTGACATTTTGCTTTACCTGATCACAGAACATGCTAATGCATCTCAATCTGCCATGTGAACTTTAATGAAAAAGCTCCCACAATTGAACATTTGGCAAAATTTAGGGATTAGCCATCTTCTTCTGATGTTGCAAGCAAACCTAAGATCATGCCTATAAAGCCAACACACACCTGTGTCTCAGCAGTGCACAGTGCACAGTGACTGCACGACTTCCAGACTGACTCCACAACCAGTGTTCTATTTCACATTTTAGGTTCATATAGTGAATCTGTTCTGTTATTCATGAAATAGTGAGAGGATTCTCCCTGTAAAACAAAATTCCATGGAGAGCTTCAGAGGAGCACTGTTACAGAAACCTAGCTTGGTCATTCTGAGCAAGCTGGGACAGGATTTCTTAGGTGGGTTATGGAACTGACTGATATCTTGAGAGAAATTATCAGTGTGGAACTGAGCTGGGTCCACAAGAGTTGTGTTCAGCCACAAGCCCATCTGAGCAGCTCCTCCTGCCCCTGTTGTGACTCAACCTTGGTGGTACAACAAGAGTGTAGGGTAAAGTGATGAGCGGGAATGAACACTGCTCTGTTTTAAAATTAAACCTGAGAGAAAGACCATTTTTACACTGTCTTCCTTTCACTGATCCAATGCAATTAACAGGGAGCAGCACAGGGTGGGAATCTGTGGCTAGAACAGGTAGATGTTCTTTTCTTTACAGCAAAGAAGAGTGTCAATGGAATCACAGTTTGCATACCCTCTAATGCTAGTTAATGCTTAACACCTCCAAGTTAAGCTTTCTGTTTGCAGGCACTGTTGTCAGCTGTGAGACAAGGACTGCCAGTACTTGCTTGTCACAGGAATTGATGCCTGTAATCAAATGTCCCAATTTCACTACTAATAGAACTAGAATGAATTCATGAAGACAAGCACATATCCTACCAGAGGTGCATCACTTAAGAACAATTCCAAACTGTTGGTGAGCCTCTTACCAATCCACAAGTATGAGCAAAAGCAAACTCTCCGATAAGCCAAGTTTTTCAATGAGAAAACACAAGTCCCACAACAAATAAATTTCCACAAGTGGAAAAGCAAACAGAATTTTTCCAGCAGTAAAATAATACTAATACAATGATAGTCCAACCCATAGTGCCTGACTCCCCACATCCTTTTGTATAAGGAGCAGAAGAGCCCAACTCACATATGCACACCTAAGTACACTGAAAATTGCCATGCTGAAAGACGATGAATGTTTATCTTGTAGCAGAATAAGGATGCAATCTGAATCTTATGAGAGTCAGATGAGTGGACAACTCAAAAGACACACGCAGTTTTAAAATTTTTATATGTTGATTTGATAACTGAGATATGAAAGTGTAACATAACATTTTGTACTGGGGAGAAAAATAGGAGAGAAACGAGACAATTTTGCACATACCAGTTCTGTTACTAACTCCAAACAAACACAGAAGTATTGTCCCTGGAAGACTGCTCTTGTAAGACACCAAATCATGAACATGAGAGTATTTATTACAAAGGATCATAAGATATCAAAACATCTTTCTTGTAAGCCCCAAAACATGAAGGCCAACATTTTCCAGTATCTCCTAGTTAAGGTTTGAAAATACAAAAAGGAAGAGTTATGCTAAACTTTACTTCAGATAATATTCCTCCTAGAAATTCCAAGTACCAACAATAAACATTCTTTTTTACTCTGGACAGTGATCAGAATATTTGCATTATCCTACATTTTGCAATTAAATTACAAAATATTTAGGCATGGAAGCCGACTGTGTATTTCTTCCTTAACTATCTTGCTCTACAAACATGATAAACAATGCTTTGCTCTTTCCTTAAGGAAATAATCATTTAGTCTTCTGTTCCTCTTATTAACATCTCCTACTACAAGATACCAATCACCTTTCCCTGGAGATGATTTAGCTGACTGGTATTTAATTAAACTCACAGTAACTGTTCTCAGCTTTTCCTTAGGTTTAAAGTTTGCTTCATTTACTCCAGTTATGAAAAGGGTCTATGTCACAATGCTACAGATTCATGGAACAGTTTGGGTTGGAAGGAACCTGAAAGATTTTCTGCTTTTCCAACTACATGCTTAAATGAAATAACTCATATTACCTGTAAAAATTGCTTCAAATTAAAGGAATTTTCAATTATATCACCATGGCTCTTATGATGGCTTACTATGGCTATTCCTTGTCTATGGCAGATAGGAAAGTTGATTACGGTAAGACCCATTGATGCTGTTTCCAGCTACAGGAAATTTTGGAATCACAATGGAGTCCATCAATATGTGTAACCAAAATCAGAGGTCTTCCCTTTCTTTTTTATCCTTTAGTTAGAGCTAAAGTTAAAGCATTAGTTTTTAGTTTAGTTTAGAGGTTTTTTTTTCCTTTAGTAGACTTTCCTTTAGCTAAAGCAGAACAGATTTAAAGTATTATGGACCCAGAGAGAGCCATTAAAGATAAAATCTCCACGGTAAATCAGAGAAAGCAATTTTAAAGGAAAAATAAGAATACAAATCTCTGCCATTCCAGATGTAAGCTCCAAGCACTTGATTACAGGCTACATCTCCCTGTAAAGGCTGTTTCTGCCTCCATTTTTCATCCTCTGCAGGACAAGAAGGAGAATCCAATTTCACACACTCAAACACACAGTTTTACTCTAACCCTGAGTCGGAAGTTCTTTGGGCTGAAAAAAAGCCTTCCAAAATCAGTGTCCTTTCACTTCTTTGATGCATGTCCTAACCAATAAGCTACTTTGAAGGTGTCATTTCTGTAAAGAATAAGATCCCAAAGACACAAGCTCTTAATTAAAATGTTAGGTTATTGTTAAATGTTGAATGTTAAAGTTCTAGATTTGCCTTTTGTTGTTGAATGATAAGATCCCTTGTGAGCATCCAATCCTGTATCTGTTACCCTGTATCCATGTCCCTTGTCACTCTGTATCCATGTCTCTTTTCATTGGGAAACCACCCCTGCTGCTCCCAGAAGAACTTGGATGTGAATTATATGCAAATGAAGAGCCTCTGGTGCAATCAGGACCCTCAAAACAACAAACCAGCATACAACTAGAGAATAAAAACTGTAACTCCAGCCCAGCAGGGTCACAGAATATCATATACCAGCAACTGGAGGTTCTGTCCTGTCACCATGACTTTGACAGCACTCAGTGCAAAGGACAGCCCTAGACCACGAGCCAACAGTGGCTTCCTGAGGATTCTCAGAGGGACGGGAGCCCCAGCTCTGCCGCGACACAAAGCTGTGCATCTCCTGCTCAGCCCCCACTTTGCTGAGACACAAAGCTGTGCACCTCCTGCTCAGCATCACCCAGCGGGAGCAGCAGCGGGGTGCGCAACCCCTCGAGCTCCTCACCTAAGAGCTGACCTAAATAAAGGTGTCAAAAAGGACCAGGTCTCCTTGCCCATTTTTCTCAATTTCTATCCCATGTTTTTAAAGAAAATATTAAGGAGAATATTGATTTCCCTCCTGAACAGTGTTAAATTTGTACTCAGGTGTGGACTGAAGACTGTGGATGAGTAATGAGGCCTTGTGTCCAGCTGGCCTTCCCATTCAGTATTAGTGAGAATTAAAAATGCGCGTCATGATAGTAACAGAATAATCAGTGACAAAAATCATATTGCATTATGCTGATAACAGGACTATTTCAAGTTTGCAACAGAATATCAGATAGCTAATTAAGATAAATTTACTATTTAAGCACTGCAGGTCTATTACTTATTTCGTAGATTTTTTTTTTTAACATACAGAGATTAGTTGCTTAAAACCAGCTCTGATTCTAAGTCTGTACGTGTTTCTGTGGTGATGCTACTGCTGTTCTTGCCACTGGCCCCATGAATACCTGCAGCCAAGGCGCCGCCTCCTTTGGCCGATGTCATTTTGCCAATGAAGGCGATCGAGCAGTTTTTGCCACAAATGAATGACACCTACCTGCCTCCCAGCCTCGTTGTTGTGCAGGTTCATCGCCACCAGTCCGCTCCCGCTCTTGCCCGTCATGTTCTTGAAGGGCACGTCCAGGAACTCTCTGCTGAAGGACATTCCGTAGTGGATGTCGTCGGAGCAGCCGCCCCAGTGCCACCCGTCTCCGGCCGTGCCGCCGTGCCGCAGGGAGCCATCGCAGGAGCACTCGGTCACGTTCCCCGCGCTGCACGACCGCGTCACGGCGTGCACGAGCCCGGCCGCCGCCACGGCCGAGAGGAACGCGGCCTCCTTCGTGCCTGCACAGCAAGGCGTGGAAACGTCACCTGGCAGCTCCCCCGATCGCGGCCCTGCTGTGCTGCGCACAGCGCCTTTACAAGCCAGATGATTATCAAAAGTTTAAAGTCATCACAGCTTGGTCTGTAGCATTAACTTGTTCAAAGCAGTGGATGTTCATACCCCAAAACGAGACTTCAGGGCCTCTCCATATGACCATGCTATTAATGGTGCCATTTCTTGCTACCTGTACCACGCAATTTTTGGTAACTTCTTTTTAAATCTGAACAAGAATTTTATTTGCCACAGAAATTTTCAAGCGAAAAAATAAATAAAAAACCAAACTCAAAACTAACCACATTCCAAACCCCTTACTCTCCACACTGCTTTTTGCTATTCATATTGATTTGAAGAAGAAAAGGTCAGTTTAAATCTCAGAGAAGCTGTCATGATCCCAGGTTACTTTGGTACAGGGCCAAAACTTACCTCATGCTAAATTTAGCAAACATTGTTCTTCTAATTCACAAAGGTTGCAAAGAGCTCCAAAAATCTTAAACCAAGCAGAAATCTGGATGACACAAAGATTTCTAGGCCATGTGTTTTTCCTAGAATAAGCTGGCCATGGGAAAGTCAGCAGTATGAAAGGCCTTTATTGTTAGACTATATCTCAGAAGAATCATGGAGGGACCTGCCTGGGCTTCTTATGCCTGTCCCATTCTCTCAAACTTCTGGCATAATGTGGCACACAGCTTTATAATGTCTTAAGCAAGGCATACTCTAAGCAAGTTGAATATCAATTTGAGTGGTCAATAAATGTAATTTTACTGAAATTTTAATGAAATGGACCGATTTTCACTGTTGTGAAAATTATTTATTTCCAATCTCCAAAGTTCCTGCTCATGGGCAGGAAAATTCCTGTTTGTTTCTCCTGTTTGTATTAGTCTGTGGTGCTGGTACCATCATAAAAGACTTCCACAGTACACACTAGTGAAGCTTTGTGGTGAACAATGGCACTCATTTATGGGTCATCAGGAACAGTCCTTCCTGCTGAGCAGGACTAACACATATATGGCTCCATACAGTGGGGAAAACTCTCATTTTCTTTTTTTCCCTTTTCTTTTTGGAATATCATTTTTTATTCCTCACTTTATGTTTTCATGATTAAAGCTTGGAGTTTTTTTCACTGTTTTAGTACAAAGCAAAGATTGCATGAACAGAAAGAAAAAAAGTAGCACAATACTTAAAATCACATCCGTCACACAATCAGTGACCAGGCAACTAAAACCAGAAAGTTCCAGGGTCCTTGCAACTTGCAGGAAAGCTTTGGTGCGACTTTTAATACAAAAAACTCATCCAGGGTTCAGTGGAAATTTCAGCAATTTCATAATTATTTTATGAAAAAAAAAAAAAAAAAAGCAGCTTTGGTTTCACTGTGCTGATCAATACCACATAACTGAGCACATGTGATATACTTTCAAGCATTTCACATTGTATTTAGTGCCCTGAACAGACTTTTTTACCTGCAAGTGACCTGCATATTTTCGAAATAATATATCATAAGCCCACTTATTTAGTAACTATGACACAAGGGGATAAACTCAACATAAGTCTAAATCCAACAGTATTTCAACATAGTTAAGTGGATCTACCGATGGGCAGTGTCATCCACGAAAGTACTACGAGAAAATCTCAGGAAGTAACAACAACGTTGCAAAGACAAGGGCAGGTTCCATCTGCTCGGTGCATTTGGTGCGCCGGCGGTACCCCGGGGTCTGCGGCGGTGCCGGCCCGCCCGGCTCTGCCCGGCTCTGCCGCCGGGGCTCCCGGCCGGGCGAACCCAGAGTCGCGGGGCAGCCCCGGCGCGGTCACTCACCGCTGCTGAGCTGCGGCCCGAGGCGCGGGGGCGGCGGTCCCGCGGCGGGCGGCGGGCGGCGAGCGGCAGTCCCAGCGCTCGTGTCGGAACTGGCTGCGGCACTCCTGGAGGCCCAGGCGCGCTCCCTCCCGGATCGCGGCCCTCAGCTCCGGCTTCTGCTCGCACAGGTCCTGCTGCCGGCGGCTCAGCGGAGGGCTGGCGCAGCCGGGCTTCTCGGGCCCGCCGGCGGCGGCGATGCCCAGCCACCTGCGGAGGCAGCCCCCCGTCAGCGCCGGGCCCCGACGGACGCGAGGGGACGGGCCCCGCGCAGCCCTCCCACCCTGACCCCGCGCCCGGCTACTCACATCCAGGTGCTGCCGGCGGCGGGGCAGAGGGCGAGCAGCAGCGCTGCCCGCAGCAGGAGCGGTCCGAGGGGAGCCCCGCGCCCCATGGCAGCCGCATCAAGCCCCGCCGCGCAGCCGGCCCTGCCCGGCCCTGGGCAGCAGGGACTGAGGGGGGCTTTACCCAGGGCACGCCCTACTCGGGATTCTCCCTTTCTAGGCACAGGGGCAGCTGGCGCGGCGAGCCCGGGCCGTCGGACGACCCTCCTGGCGCGGCTGGGCTGGCAGGGAGGGCGGCAGGACGGGACACATCAGGAACGCTCAGTTCCCGTCAAGGTGGGAAAGTTGGGATTGATGTTTTCTCCGGCTCCTTCCCCGGCTATGCCTCCTCGTCCGTGCATTGGCCGCCCGGGGGCCGGGGCGGGCCGGGGCGGGCCGGGCGGGGGCGCGGCGGGGGCTCCGCTCCCCAAAGCATGGCTCCACTCCCCAAAGCATGGCTCCGCTCCCCAAAGCACGGCTCCACTCCCCAAAGCACGGCTCCGCTCCCCAAAGCACGGCCCCGCACGGCTCCGCTCCCCAAAGCACGGCCCCGCTCTACAAAGCACGGCCCCGCACGGCTCCGCTCCCCAAAGCACGGCCCCGCACGGCTCCGCTCCCCAAAGCACGGCCCCGCTCCCCAAAGCACGGCCCCGCACGGCTCCGCTCCCCAAAGCACGGCCCCGCTCTACAAAGCACGGCCCCGCACGGCTCCGCTCCCCAAAGCACGGCTCCGCACGGCTCCGCTCCCCAAAGCACGGCTCCGCTCCCCAAAGCACGGCCCCGCACGGCTCCGCTCCCCAAAGCACGGCTCCGCTCCCCAAAGCACGGCCCCGCACGGCTCCGCTCCCCAAAGCACGGCCCCGCACGGCTCCGCTCCCCAAAGCACGGCCCCGCTCTACAAAGCACGGCCCCGCACGGCTCCGCTCCCCAAAGCACGGCTCCGCTCCCCAAAGCACGGCCCCGCTCTACAAAGCACGGCCCCGCACGGCCGCTGCTGCCGCTTGGGCTGTGAGGCGCCGAGATCGGCTGCGAGGGATGTAGCGGGATCCGAGCACAGCGGAGCGGAACTGAGGGCAAAGGAACCCGTAGGTCTGCAGTGATTTAATCCACAGAAATGATAGAGATGTTAATACATCGTAACATTCCCCACGCAATTTTTAAAATTTTTTTTCTAATGCTTTAGCAGTATTAACTGAGTCAGCATCAGGACAGCTTTTGTTCATTCCTGTCAACTTCAGCGAGATAGTCTTATCAGCTGCTACCTCGATTGCTAGTCCTTCGTTACACATTAAAAGCCAATGAGCCAGCTAGGACCTGATGGAGAGCTGGTGCTGGCACTCTGGACTTTCAAGTCCTCTTTGATCACAATATATTGCTGCTTCCTTCTGTGTAAGCAAAACACCTGCACTAAAAATAATCTGTATGAAATGACAGATCTGTAAAACTTTGATTTGACACAGTTGTAAATTAGTGAAATAGCTCTTGTGGACTGACAGTAGCTACAAGTGAAGAACTTAATAAATCATCTCAATGGCAAATGAATATTTTTACAACAACATGTTGGGAAATAATCACATAGATGTGCTGTTTTCCCTGCCTTTTTCCCCCATGAATGTGCAGAGACATTTTAAGAGTACAGTCTGTGGCCTATTTAGATCTATAAAATTATGCCTTCTTTCTACTTCATGCTTTTGTATCTTCTCTCAAAGCATCTCCAAAGCACCATCAACTCTGGGCAGATTGCTAATGACCCCACTAGTTATTTAAACCTTTCAATATAACTTGTTTTCTCTGTTCCGAATTTTAGTCTAGAGAACACCTGCTTGTGGTTGCAGAGGAACTCGGACCAGAGTGAGGGACATTGGAACACAGGAAACCAGCCATGAAACAGGCCTGAGCCAGCCAAAATGTGTGGGCTGTGTCAGAGAATTATCTAATTATTCCAGGACACATGGTTCATTTTATCCTCTTTGCTGCTTCCTGGCTCCACCTTCTAAAGTTAATTCAAAGCCTTGGTCTAGCAGATGTGGATTCTTTATGTGCTGCTTTATCTGCTCCATGAATTTATCATCCACTCTGAAATTATTTTTTCCTGCAGGTTCTTTAAGCAAGTTTCTTCTCTGTGGTTGTTTGTTTTGATTTTCTTGTTGCTGGGTTACTTTAATTTCTAATTTATTATTATTAATAAGGGTCTTTTGGTTCTAAATTCTTATATGTGATTTTTTCTATAGTAGCAACACAATCTTATATGCAAATAGCAATGTAAGATGTAAATTTTAAAAATACTGATTTTTTTAAAAAGTCCAGTGCTACTATAGCATTTCATATATGGCCCCTTAAATAAATAAATCACCTTTCTGTTGGGTTTTCATGGGCATCTGATTTTATGTACGTTTTTTGCTACAATCATCATTATCTAGTTACAGAAACCCTTTGATTGTATACACTGTAAAGTGAAACACTTGCAATTTGGAGGGCTGATGCTAAACAAAAAATAATATTTATTGTAAAGGACTTCTTGACATCATCCAGTTCAATCTCTAGCAGTGAGTGGAAGCAAACTACATTTTTTCATGACCATCTAATTTAAAACCTTTTGGGTTACTATGTGTTTGAATCCTGATCTTCCATCTGCCTTTATTCCCATCTGTTTCCCTTACAACCACTCCCCTGTTGCTGTCACAGCTGGATTCCCCACCAGATCCCCATGGTCTGCCCTTCTCCTGCATTTTAGCTTCCTGCCTGCTATTTACACCATCTCTCTGCTTTATTCCCTCCAGCAATACTCTCTTCCCCAGGCAAGGGCAGCACAAACAGTAGTGTTCCTATTAGTCTAGAGCTCTGTGTCTGCATGCAGGTCAGTTGGCTACCGAGTGTGGAAAGGCAAACACTTTACTAGGCACGTTATGTGCTTTGTAAACCTGCAAAGGGAAACAACTTCGAAATGCCTTGCTGATCTACCAAAATTTATTGTAATTTGCTAAATGTTTCTGAAGGCTGTAATTCTAATATCCTGATGCTTCAGAGCCCTCTGTGCTGGAAGATCATTCACTCCATCACATACAGCAACATGAGTGTGATGCAGAGAAGGTGAAGCAGAATCCAAGCCAAGATCAAGTGCCAAGCTTCAGTGAACAAAATTTACAATAAATCAGGGAAGATAAATTTGACTTTCTGCTTATCTTGCTTTCTCTGGCCATGTGGGGCTCTCTGTGGCCATTCATACTAAAAAGTCCACATTTTTTTTATTTTAAAAAGAAGAAAATCAAATGTCGATAAAAGAAAAAAAATAAAAATAAAAAGGACATGTGTCTCAGCAGGTTTTATTTCCTGATGGGAAATTTATTAGTTTAATATTTAATGAGCATTAATGTGATCCTGACAGGGCCAATTACATCCATATGTATATATACACATATACGTAGATTAGTACATACATATATATGCATTTACATATACACACATATATATATGATTCACTAATATATAAAGAAATACTCTGTTGTGCAGAATTTGTGTGAATAAGCTTCACAGATAAGGTGCTTCAGAGAAAGACCAATTATCTCTTTAAAAAGATAGCGGCTAGTGCTTTCTCTATAATCAAGGTTTATTGTCTTATTAGATGTAAGTACATACAAAGTTAACGTCTCCTAAAAGAGTCACCCCTTTTGAAAGCTTTGTTCAAACTATTTTCCTTCTCTTGAGCTTCTGATAGCCATCAGAGACATGAATATGACAGAACCAACTGCATTATCCTACCTGTACATACAATGAGGTTATTATCCCCTTATCTTATAAAAATGTACAGAAGAAAACCTGTATCAGGTTATCCCTTCAGCAATGACATTTATCATGTGTAGTGACCAAGCTCAAAATCTCTACTTCTAACACAAAAAGCATGTTTTCAATCCCCCTATGTTCTTGGCTGCATGATGTGCCATCCCTCTGGGAACTGCAGATGTGCCAAGTCTTTGTATTGAATGAACCTTGCTGGCAAAATAGTGGTACCCAAGCAGAGCCATAGCACCACGGGGATGGTGAGGGTGAGAAGGGACATGAGGAGGGATGAGCAGAGTCCCTGGACTGTGGGGCAGGAGTCCTCATGATCTTGGTGCAGTGCTTCCTCACAGTGCAGCAGCTCTCTGTCAGAGGATTGTCTGTAGAGAAGGCTCAGGACTTCAATAATGTCAGACTGGCTGTTGAAGGGAAGTTAGGAGAGGAAAACAGAGATGCCCCTTCTGCCCTACATGGCCTTCCAGGATCCCTCTGCCCCTTGTCCAGACATTTACTATTGTTGCTGTTATTGATTCATTCATACATGATAATGTAGCGATTCCTATAGGATGTATGTAAATGTAGAAAATTTGTATTTGTTACTAGATTGGTTAATGAGAAAGTAGAATATTCAACATAGAAAGAGATATAAATCATTGTAAAAGGAGAGTTCACTCTCTGTCTCTCTTGCCTCTTCTCTCTTGCCTCTCTCTTGCATCTTCTCTCTTGCCTCTCTCGTCTTTTCTCTTGCCTCTCTTGCACTCTTCTCCTCTTCCCTCTTCTCTTCTTCTTTTGTTCCCCCTTTTGCTCTCTTACTTCTCTTCTCCTCTCTTTTCTCTCTCTTGCTCTCTTTGTTCTCTAGCCTGCTCTGAGCTAACTCTGAGCTGGGCTCTTTTGCCCACACCCTATGTAATAAACTCCAAAACTTAACCTCAGAGGTCTCACCTGAGTACCGTCCCAACCGTTCTGGCACATAACTGCTCCCAAAGTGGTCTATGGCCAGTTCAACTTCTCTACCTGTGGGAGATCCATGAACGGTAACTAAAAAACTAACTTGTATCTGCCTAACCTGTACGCTCCCACAGTGATGTGTGTCAGAAAACTGGGGTTTAGGAGGAGAGGACTCAGTCTGGCTTTAGAGTCTGATGTTTCCTGTGGCCACACATCTGAAGGCAGTGTCCTGGGCTTGCCAATGTTTACATGAGTGCTTGAGAATTGCTCATTTTTGGGGACTCCTGGAAGTAAGTATGAGTTTCTTCTGAAGTGCTGCTAGCAAATTCTATTCTCTGACATGGACCATCTAAATGTAGCTATTTTCTATTTCCAGGGAGATATTTTCAACATACTATTATTAAGTAAAATTCATCAAGGGAATGCTTTAAAGGCTCCAAAGCATAGTGCGAAAGATGGGGGAATCAAATCCACTTATTAATTCTGACTTCATACAGACTTTACTTACTATTAAAAGCTAAAATTAGTAGTAAAATTTTATTTGATAACAGTGCACATTTATGACACTGATGAATTTCCCTGGTTGTTTTGAGGATGATGAGAAATGCTCCTGGAGACAGGACATAATGAAAAAAGGAATTTTTCACTGACTTAAAGTTTGTTTAATGTTTTCTTTGTACTTAAAACAATTTAATTTTTTTATTTTTTGGTTTTTACATCAAGTGTATGACATTAGAGTAGGTTCTGCTGGCTGGTGTGGCAGAACTTCTAGACGGTAATTGTGTAGTTTGGTGAAAAGTGTAGCTCAAATGCACAGAGGAATCCAAATTCTGAATTCAGTGCAGAGAGGACATCTGGAGATATTCATGATTTAGTTTTAAATCAGACTCCCCTGAGGATGTAACATCACTTCTTTGTTGATGTATGTGTAAGCTTTATACAGAACTTCCTGTGATAAGCTGTGTTTGTATCCATGTATATTCCTGATGTGTGCAGAAGCAGCAGGCTTGCTCCCAAAGAGGTAACTGAATTTTAGGTATAATGCAGGTAGAGGAAGGAAGAAGAACTGCTCCCCTAGGAGCATTCTGTCTACAACTCAATTAATATTCCCCCCACAACTGATAATTTGCATTAACCCTTTCCACAGGACCCTTTCATAGATGGTTTTGTTACATCTCCTAATAGAGACACAATTCACTTGCACAGAACTGTTGCCATCCTGTGATGAGAGAACTGATGTTCAGAGAGCTATTTAATTTTCTAGTGTCAGATCATAATCAAATCCATGGTCCTTGATTTCTCATTGCTAATTCAATTTCTAATGAGCTTCTTATCATTTGAGTGAGGATAATGATAGAAACAAGAATCTACTGTGTAACTGTCATAATACAAAGCTCTATTTGTTATCTTCTCATTCATTAAGGTATAGATACGTGTCTAATTTGCAAAGCATTTGGTCCCGTGGTCAGACTACTTGCACCACACATGTGAATTTGTCTACAAGGCCAGTTTAAACAGAGGAAGCTTAGGAGAAATGTGAAAGAATGGTATTGTGTCAACAACTGTTGTCCCTGAAATTAAGCCTTCTGATTTGTTTTAGTATAGTGGAGTCAGTTCTCGTGAATTGTAAGATAAACAAGGATCATGTTTACATTCCTTTGTAAAAAATATCACCTGATGGACTTCTCAAGTGACCAGTGAAGATGGAGAGGTGGGAACTTCTCTGTCCAATCTCCGATCACTGTCCAGAAACTTTATATATACAAAGTCAACAGTGAACTGGAGACTTCCTTTCTTCTTCTCTGCCTGAACACCTGTTTTTCTATCTATGTCACAGTAACAAACAATCACAGATGTAGTCCCTTTCTACCCTTGGTGTGGTGGTAATGGGAAGAAATTAATGGCCTACCTTTTCAAGTGAAGAGCCATTCAAGTTATAAGACAGCACTTAAAACATTCCAAATTCAAATAATTAATTACACACTTTCCCTGTCCCCGATTTCAAAGATCTCTCCCATTTTAGTGCATACATTTAATCTTTTGTGTCTCAGCATTTTTTTTTATGTCTCCAATAATCCTTGTAGCACATCTTGCCCCATTCTCACTTAGCACTTTTTGATTGATAAAAATGAAAAAATATTAAAAAATTGAAACCTTATACAGTTACATTGTAGATAATCCAAACCCATATAAAATTTTATCTCTTCACTAGTAATGAGCCCTGCAGATCTTAAAAATCAACGTGCAAGAAACTCCCTAGTAAGAAAGCACTCTGTCCCTTCATAAATGTTCATTTTAATGTTAAATGCTTACAGTATGCCTTGCACCAACAGGTTTTATAAGACTGTAAAAATTTTTGATTGGATTAGATGGCAAACATCAAATCCTTCTTTGAATCTTACTAAATCATTTTACCTGTTTCCTGATCCACTTCCTAATTTCCTTTTCTCAGTGATCGCTGCCTTCTCTCTTTCTAACAATTTTTTCTTTTGATTGGGCCTGGCACTGGAGTATGTGAACCCACTTAAACTTTTTAACACTGTTGTCAAAGAAAGTCTTTCAGCTTTGGAAACCGTACCCTTCTTATATTCCTGCAGCTGTGATATTTCTCCACTGTTGCATATGACAGGGTAGTTGTGGTTTATAAATGTGTGCAGCCATGGGGAGGATGCCAAAGTCTACAGGCTGTCCCCAACTAACTGAACTCTGTTAAACTGGCAAGTTATCAGAATAACTGGGCTTTAACATCTCAGCAGCCTTGTAATAGCATTGAATTAAATCATGTCAAAGTTAAAGCCATAGAAGTTTGAGTTGGTTTAAGATTTTTTTTTATATTTTTATGTTCTCCCACTGGTAGTTTTCTATTGTGCTTATAATAATTTATTTGAAAACTTCCCTTTAATCCTGTGTTCTGAGATGTTTGAGCATCTCAACAACTGCAAAAACTTCCAGTGACCACCCGTGAAAATGGGAGCTTGAGCATCTACAATTTCCCCTACTCCTGTGGGGAGAGATCAGCATTCCTTAGCATGGCATGGGCAGTAGCAATCATGCCTCAGGATTCATCCTACAGAGTAGGGCAAGGCACCCTCCACCCCAATCCCTCTTAGGAGATACTACAGCCAGGCACTCTGTGCTGGAAGAGACAAGTGGGAGGTACATGGCCCAGTATTGCCCTGGAACATCCAGGTGATGCCAGGACTCTGTAAACACCTCTGAAGGAAGCATCTCCATGCCTTAAAAATGCACTGGTTAATCCTGACTCCCAGAGGGGAGCTGGGCAGTTTGTCTCTGCCTTTCCACACCATCCTGCAGAGACAGGATGCTGCCCAGATGCCTGGAATCTCTTGCTTGGTCCTAGGGTATGTGAAAGTTTCCCCAGACAAGGTGTAAAGGAGCTCACAAACACAGCTGTAAAATTAAGTGCCACAGTGCCATAAATATCTCTTTTTAATAGTGCACAGAGTATTAAGTTTTTCTCCTAAATGAACAAATTATTTACAGCCTCATATCCAAGTTAATGACATCTCCTGTCTAGAAATAAGCATATTTCCATAGTTTCAATACACTCACAGTAAATGCTTTCAACCTCTGTTATTGCTCAGAAAATTCAACAATATTGTGATTCAAAATTTTCCTGCCTTTTAGGTAGAGAAGGACAACAGGCAGGACCATTATGTCCTTTAATTTCTTATTTCTGTAACTATAATCTATTTTATTTTCTAATTATCCTCATCAACTGCATTAGAAATTGCTTGGGCTCACTACTGCCCCAGATGTGCTTGGTACTTTTGCATGTGAGAGTCTGACAGGTGCTTCATTGCTGTTGCTGATTTTTTTGTTTTTTATATCTATGGCTATTTCTGCAGCAGTGAGGAGGATACATTATTGGATAATTAACTTGGAGTGTAGCTATATGCTATTCCTCAAAATTGCTTTCCAGTGCCAGACATCCCGTTATCTTTGTTTTAGTGGAACATACATCCTCTTCAGCTGCACTCTGTGAGGTGTTATCTGCACTGATCCAAGAGAGTCTGTTTGGTCATGGACAAACTTCATGATGATGTACAACAGGCCTGATCCACACCAAAAAAGGGATACTAAGCCTGTTTTCCAGAAATTACTATCTTTAGATCTTTACATCATCTTGTGTTTTCCAAGGCTTGTAACACTTCCATATCTGTTGGAACAAAGGGAAAGAAAGTCCTAGGGGTTTTCTATTTATATTATCACACATCTGACTTGGTTACCATGCAAACGTAGTATCTCTGTGCACTTCCTGGTTATCTCATCCTCAGGCTATACAGGATATCATAGCATGCTGACCAATAATATAGGGGATTCAACAGGAAAGATTTTTAGACTGACTTGGTGATACTTGCGCTTTGAAGTACAACTTAATGGGCACATGTGATTAAAAGCTTTCATGATCATAGAGGGAGATTGAGTGCATGATTCAGCTGCAAAAATACATGAAAGGGAAGTCAATGTATTTTGTTTTATTGCAGCTGTCACAAATTTTATTGTGGTTATGAAGAACTGATGTATTATTTTCATTTTTACATTTGAGATTGAAGATGATATTGTTAGCAATGGTCAGCAATGCCAACACAGATGTCTCCTTCTGGTAAATGTAGATATTGAGAATTAAGAGTATACTGACAAAGACCAAACAAAAATATAAGCTAAATGGGAGGACAGAGAGTAAATACTGATCATGTATTTTTACCAATTAAAAATACTTGTACTCTTATAGAAACTGGTGAAGGCAAAAACTAATGCAGCATTTCTCAAAGGGAAGCCTAAATACAAAATGTTAAGTGACTCATGTGTATTCAAAATGGAAAGAAACATATTCTCGGATCTGATGTTAAAATCTTCAGAGCTTGCAAACATTCCATATGGTCTCTATTTTATATCTGTTGCTACTTTCAAGGAATAAATGTCACTATCTGCACAGTTTAAATAAAACAGAAAAATAAATGTCTGGTGAATCAAGCTATATCAGACTTATTTAAATCATACAAACTTAACAGTAAGTGTCTACTGGATCAAATCCCTGCTCCAATATTGGAGTACAAAGATTCATTGTATTATTTGTATCTATAGAAAGGCTGTAATTTAAATTTACCTAACTTACAAAAATAAGCAAATGGGCTTAAAAAAAAAAATATATATATAATCAGATGTTAAACTACTCCCTAGCTGCAGAATCTGTCACTTTCAGAAAGTGGCCAGGAACTATGGAAACAACTTTTTTTATAGAAGCTTTAAGACCCTTAAAGCTGTATGCTGAGGTGATGTGTTACAAGGGGGCTGCTTTACAACATGACTCCTGAGACCACTTATGCATGTGTGAGTGTGAGAGTTGGTGCAATTTACTCACCAAATCCCAAACCTGCCATATTACAGGAATACAGCTTCACCTATTTGAATCAGGGTTCTCCACCTCAACAAAACAAAACTTTTCTTCCTTTAGTACACGGTCCCTGTATTAGAATCAGATAAAAAGGACATGGCTGTGTAATAAAAAATCAAATACACCATTTGATTTTGCCTATACAGGCACAGAGGGTGGAAGATAAATGGACAGGTAGGATACATTTCTGTGAAAATAGAAATTTGATGAAATTAACTATCTGGAGAATAAAATGAAGGAGATGAAGAAAGAGATGGATCTTGTAAGAGAAAATGAAAAACTTAAATGCATTCCCACCTTATTTTAATTTTTGAATTTTTGCAATTTTTGCTTCTAAGAGGGTTCAGTAATGCAGTGGTCCTGTGTAAACACGGGCACAATGTCTTGCTCACAAAGCCTTCACCACTTGTCCAAAATAAAGCTGATGGAGACCACAGTTTTACCAGCTGGGAACTGGACGCTAATCAGCAGGCTAGGGTGATGTGTGGAGATTGGAAAATGAAGTTGGTCACTTGTTCATAGGCAGGGGAAGTGGAAGGGACATGAAGAAGTAAGGAAAAATTATGGAAGTGGAAGAAAGTCCAAAAGTTTTTAGTAAAGAAAAAAAAGGCAGGAAAAAGGAAAAGATTGTGAATACTCTTTTTAAGAGGATAGAAATCACTTGTTTGCAGGCTTCATCAAGATGTGCCAGGAGAATCCATGAATTCCTTGCATGCATTCATGTTCATAAAGTGTGTGAGCCTAAGTAAAACATGAGCAAATCTGAAGAACTTTGGGCTTCAGAGGCTTGTAATTTTCTGGCCATCTGGAGGACCTTGTTGGGAATCTTCTTAAACAAAAATGTAATCAGCTGGGAAAAGGATTCTAGAAATGAACCGGTCCACACATTGTACCTATGTGCAAGGTACATTATTATCTGCATTCTTGGCTAGGTGGCCATAAAATATTTATGGATCCAGGCAGCAGATGCATTGATTGCAGCTGAATATGTGACCATAACAGGATATTTTCTTAGGTGCTTTCTTAACAGTGTGTCTAAATCTGTCACAAATAACCTGGAAAGATATGGAGAATTTCTGCTGGATATCTATATTTTCTTCAAAAGTAATAAGATCACCTGTGTGAACAAGCCAGGACTGGACCTCAGATTCATATTACAGCTTGTACTGCCATCAATATTGTTGTGTGATGAGAAAACTCTTGCAAACATTACATCTGAAACAAAACAAAACAAAACAAAATCCAGATCCTTCAATATTAATTGGTGAAAGATTTGAAGACTCAACTCCCTATTTAAAATCTACCAGTGTTTTGTCATAGCATTTTTACCAGAGCCCTTGTAAATCAAGCCTTGATTTTTCTTTCATTTTATATTGCAGTGTGCTGCCATTTGGACATTAGCCATACTTTTCACTTCAGCAACTTATCTGTGGCTGAATTACTGCCAAACCCTTAAATGTTCTATAGGACTTTTCTCCTCAGATCTTCCATACTCTGTGTAAAAAGTCTTTGCTCAGCAGAGGCAACAATAGCCTTGAACCAGGCAACAAATAGTGTGGTGTTTTCACTTACAAACATCCCAGAAAATGTGTGGTCAGGATGATGGAAAGGGAAAGGACCTACTCATATTCCCCAAGACCCAAAAAGAGGCAGATTTCATTATGGTGGACAGAGCAAGGCTAGATCTTAAATTCCCAAGTGGAATAAACTGAAGCAAATCCACGTAAGGTAGCATCTCTTCTGAACAAAAGAAGTCTAGCTAGATCTACAAGTGCTGTCCTTGTCTCGCAGTGGCATGTCACTTTGCTTGTCAAAGATTGGGCTGTGCTACTGCACTGACTCTTTTCCAGTAGTTTCAGGACCATATTCTGTAGTCTTGAGATGGTGGTGCTGCTATTTGGGGGTTGAGCGCTTATAGGCAGCTCCGCACCTGTATTGACCTCCCCACTATCAAAACAGATTGTCTGGAGTTTGTCTAGTCAAAGCTAGAAATGACTGTGAACTTGAGAGCTGATATTCTGTCCTTCATGCCTTAGGAAATTCCCAGGCTGGAGGAGCATGGAAGATGGCATACCAGATACAAAATGTGGTAATTGCAGTGTTGTCTAGACAGACGCTCTGCTCCAGACTGGCTCCTGTAGAGTGACAGATCAGTCATTTCAATTACTTGCATCTCTACTGGATTTTAATTAACAGAAGTGTGAGGAGCAGGTGGTAACTTGTTTTATAGATTCATTATAGTCCCTTGGGCTCCCTAGACACAGTTAGATATAGTTACCAAACATTTAGAAGTTCCTGCTTCTGACACTTTTCATCTCATTACAAACACGTATTAGTAGAAGATATTTATTCACATTAAGAATATTACTTTGAAGCCAGGCATTCAAACCCCAGGAAGTGAGGACAAGTCCACCAACAGCAGTTCAAGTGGGGATCGATGTGGTTTCACTGCATCTAACTTGTGGGGAGATTGTCAGCTCCCTCCTGGCTCCAGCTCTCCGTTTGCCTTTCCCCTCTATGGCTTCAGGGATACTACCATTCACCCCATCATAACTGCTCTCTCACAGCTGCCCCACTCAAACCATCTGAAATTACAGAAGTTAGTTTACACACTACAATTCATAGAGATCTCTTCTATACTGTATTGTTTTGAACTGAGTGAGGTAGAGAGCAATTACACAAACAGCTACAAGCCAGACGCAGAATGATAACATTGGGGGTGTATTTGTGTGTGAGGTGTGGAGAGATGCTAGGAGCACTAAATTCTTCATAGAGCAAAAATGGGGACCGTGGCCAAGGATAGGCTCATTTTTAGTGCCTATTAGACATTTTTCCTGCATCGTGGTCAGCAGTCCTAAGTCACTAGGGCTCACAATGCACTTCTGGTACAGAAAAAAGTGCTAGAAGCTGGGGCCCTCAGATACTAACCAGGACCTCTATCTCTGATATGACCTCTAAACTCAAAAAAGAATCTCTATTGTTCCCTGGAGTTAGGTGCCTGTCAGCTTGGCTTTTCTCACAGAAGCATTCACCTAGCCCTCTTGTGAGACATTAGGTGGAGATCTGTTTTTCATTTATTCAAATGAAGGTCTTAAACATATATATCCTATTCTACCATGAAATATTCTGTTCTCCTGCAGGACTGGCTTTCCTCTGATCCAGTGCAGTTAAATATACAAGCAGCTCCAGGAGCAGATGTTGAGAATGGTCCATGTTATCCATGCTGGAAAACATTTTCTGGTGATGGTGGTGGTGGGCTCGTGATCAAGTTCCTGCAGTAAAGGAGCAGAATGGGGATGTAAAAACATCTCTTACCTGCAAAATGAATCCCACAGATGCATCTCTGTTGAACTGACATTCTTCTCTCAAAACTTTAGGCACCAATCAGAAAAATCTGATTTTCTTTCCCCTTACAGTAAGCAATATTGTAGAAATAATAGACACCTCTAGAGAATAATTCAGATTTTGGTCTTTCTGTGATGATTACAAAGAAGCCTAGTGTGACCACAATCGTAATTACAATGGCTCTGTTAAATACATAGAGTTAAACAGGCAGCCAGGTTTTGGTGGCTGAGAACAGTCTCTAGAAGATGTTGTCCTTGACTTCCAGGCTGGCCTTGATCCAACAGGCAAGTTTTGAGTACAACTGCAGGCTCTGCTGTACGCATTTCACAGCTGAAGGTGTGTTATTTTGATAACTCCATCAGGGCTGCAATGCTGGACTGTTCTAGAAATTGAGGAGCCCTGCATTCAGAGGTTACTAGACCCTGACTCCTTGTTATTGAACAGCTATGATGCAATATAGAATTTAGGGAACAGTAATGGGTGGAGCAGTAAGACTCTCATGTTTCTGTTGTGGTGATGACCCTGAGGTATTAGAAAGTCTGTTGTCTCCCAGCCGAGACAGAAGAAGAAGTCGAGATTCGTCTGTTCTGCTTTTCAAGGTTGTTTATTTTTTCTTATCTCTTACATGCTTTCTCTGAGCTGCTGAGATCTGTTCTGCAGGTCAGGTTGTGGCAGACTGCCTGTCCTCGGGGCAGTGTTATCTTTTATATTAAAAACTACATGTACTTAATTTATAATAATTTTCCAATACCTAGCACTTATGTTGGACAGTGTGTCTCTTCTCTAAACCAATCAAGAAGTGTCACCATCACAGCAGAAGATGGAGGGCAAGAAGACAAAGAAGAAGGACTGGACACGCCCAAATTCCTCCATCTTTGCCTCTTGAACCCCCATTCTAAAACTCCAAAATTCTACTTTTTTACCCTGTGACAAATTAACTATTACTCTACTTAAACTCTCATGACTTGCAAATTTTCCAGGGCAGTCAGAGGAACATCTTGGGTCCCAACATAAGACCTGTTATGATTTAACCTTTTACCATCAGCAGTAAATCCCCTTGTATGTATGTGTTTTATAAGAACTGGGCAGGACACAGTGTCAAAGGATGTTGAAACAGGATTTTACAGTAGCTAATAGATACTATTTGGTGTAAAGAGAGCTCAACAAAGGCTTTGAGCTGAAAAAAAACACATTTATCAATCCACACGAATCATGTTTAAATTGCAATCACCCCAGTGAAAATTTTAGTAGAACACAACTGTGATTTTCTATTTCAAAGGAAGCCATTTGTGGGCTAGATCATGCTGGGTCCTGCATTATCTCATGGCTTTCAAGGTCAGGTTTTCAAGGCTTAAAGTGTTTTCCATCCTGTTAGAATAAATAGGGATTGGCAGGTTTCTTTGAATACATTTGAGGCATTAGAGGTATCATAACTAAAGCTTTCTGTAAATATAAAGAAACTTTGGAGCTGGCATATGGAAGTGAAGGAAAAATACTGCTCAGAAGTAATAAAACTTCTCTCATCTGTTAGATGATTCGACTGCCATCTGGGGAGGCTGCACAATCATTATCAGGCAGAGTAGAAATATTACTTCAAACTATTACTTCAAACTTCTTAGTCCCACAGAATCATAACAGATATAAGGAAGATGATAAGAACAAGAACAGAAGAAAATATAAAAGATGTTTTTGGATCATGGCGAGTGAGAAACTCTGCCAAACACAGATCTGGTCTTCCAACCCTCACAATAATACATTTAATTTACTAACATTATAGGGCTCCTGACAACATTAATTTCACATGCTTTATTTGCAGTGAGCTCTCCCTAACTGCCCTGACTTTGTCAAGAAATGGTTTTATTATTAAAATTATTAATTTGAATAAATTATTAAAAACTCAATGTTTTTATTTCTGCAGTCTTGTCTTCACCCGGAGTCTACTCAGCATCCTTAGAGCAGCACTGGGTCAGGCAGTGCTGGAAGACACTGAGCTGTCTGTTTTAACAACACAGATTGTCACTACTCAAAACAGATAAAAAAATCACAATATTGAAAACACTATCTGCTGTGGAAATGTTGTCCTCACACTGAGGTATGGGAGGGAAATGCCCGCTCTGGTGACTCTGTGAACACACTTCACTTTGTTAGGCAGCAGCATGCAGAGTGGTCCCCTCCCTTCATTTCAGGCAAGCAGTCATTGAGAAAAAGAAGTTTACCAAAAGCTGGGAAGGCACCTTGGTATTTAAGTTTCAGCTGAAAGGGAGTGAATCCTGCTCTTCATTTGGGAAGTTCACTACTAGAGGAAATGAAGGTGATGCTTAATAGATGCTGTGTTTCATAAAGACTTCATAAAGACTTCTTGTCCCTTGCCAAGGCTGTTGAACATGCTTGAGGGATTGCAGGAAGGGCTGTCCAGCGGTGCTGAGCGTGGGCCAAAGAGTCAGATGAAAAAACATAGAAATGGGACAGGCCCATCACAACAGAAACTTGTTCTGCAGAAGACCCTGTTGTGACCCTGCAGCCTCATCTTGACCATTGTAGTTGATGACTTGAATAGTTTTCCAGGACACTTAGCTCCAGGTATTGGCCTAGACTGACATGTAGCACTATTTTTAATGCAATCTAATTACAGGGAAGTAAGCCTAAAATCCACAGTGTCTTTTTACTCTGTAGTCAGAGCTTTTCTGTTCAATGGATATTGTGAAGGTATCAGCAAATACTTCAGGATATGTACCAGCACCAATAAATAGCTATGCCTGTATTTTACACAGACTGTGCTTGTGATTGGAAGATTTACACAGGTAAAGATAGCAGTGGAGTTTGAAAGATGGAATATTGCTTGGTAAAGGCAAGCTCCATGAAGAGCAAAATGCTAGTACAAACTAACTACTAACTACTAATACAACATAGCTGTTTTAAATTCATCAGAGAAAATCACTACCCTAGATAAGAGGCTTGCTTTACAACCGCTGAATTCTAGTTCTTCTGGCCTTGACAAAAATGTATTTTGAATATTCAGACTGAATTTGCAACAGTTATATCTGATTTCCAGAAGCTTCAAGTCTGACAAAACACAAATTTCTAAGGTCATCTGAAAGAAAGGCTGATGTGGCATAGAACAGGTGCAAATACCCAGTGAGGTAAAACAAGCCAGATGCAAAGCTAGCAGGCAAACAAGAAGGTAAGACCATATTTTTCGTGTGACCCTACAGAGACTTGTTTAGCAGTTTGGGTCTATGCCAAATAGTTCACGGCACCTCTAAAAATTACTTTACTCTAAAAGAGTAATCTGAAAGATCCCTGGACTGCAGTCAACTTAATATCACACATATCTGCATCTTCAAAGCATTCTCTTTGGCTCAACATAGCAACAGAATCATAACTATTAATGGTTATTTCAACCTTGAGGTAATTTGATGCCTCACTACCCCACCCACTAAGCAAATAAACTTACTTTGATGTCCCTTTAATGTGTCACAGAAGAGGAAAATAAAGGCCTTGTATTGAACAGTGTGAAAGAGATTATTCTAAAGATTATAATTTTCAAACGAATACCAAGACTAAATGTTGTATTCATAGTCCATTATTTCAGCTCCCTGAAATCTAGCAACTCTGATGACAGAGATGACTTGTCAAAGTCATAATTTTTTATTCCAAAGTCAGTTAGTTATTCCAAAGATATTTGTTAAGATGGACGTGGTCATGGTGGCCAGGTACCCTGCAAGGCTCTAACCCAATTCACTGTTCAACATCTCTGGAGTTATAGGAGAGGTGAGGAGTTGCAACTCACTGGACACTGGTAAATCATTCCCCAGCTTCAGCTAAAGGCATGCAATAATAACTGAGACTAATGTCTGTATATAAGAGTATATATTCTGTATATAAGAGTATTTATTTTGCAACACAATTCCATTCCTTCTCTACCTGTAGCTTAAAGGATGCTCTAGTTCTGTTCTCAGCTCCACGTGCTGCAGGGCAGACATTGAGCAGAAAACCCTACTTCTCAGAGTATTTGTTCCCCAGCCTAAATGTTTCAATCCTACCACTAATTCCAGGGCCACTCATGTCTGTATTAGGAGGTGGAACTCAACCTAAAAACGAAGTCCTTCGTTGTTTAAATGGAAAGTCATGGGACTGAGGTAGACATATGGATTACATGAACACTTTAATGTTTATTCAGATAAAATGTCACAGCAGATATGATAATTCCAGAGTAAACTGTAGATAGCAGCATGTGCTCTCACTGGAATTCAAACACAGTAATCCTTTTATTGTCTTAATCCATATATTTTAATGCATATGAGCAAGCAATCCTTGCATGTCAATCTCAACTCTCATCTTTCACATATATAGAGATACTAGATGTATTTTAAAGTTAAATAACAAAAATGTAGCTTAGTATCCTTTGTTTATTCCTAAGACTATGTGGATCATACATAGTGTTGGAAAAAGCTTATTCAAAGAACTTGTTTAAATAAAGATCAATTTGCAAATTTTACCAATGACTTTGTACAGACATATTAATGTACATAGACATGTAAGAAATAAAAAACTCACAGGAAAATATACACTTAATAAATTTGAAAAATATTAAGATTTGGAAAACATTAAGACATCTGGGTGTACAGCATATGTAAACCATTTTGTGTGAAACCAGAACTGATGAATTGCACATTTACTGATATCCACTACAATATAACAAAGTCAGCCCTTTCGTTTTCATCACTAAGCTGATGCCTTAATAATATGTTTTGGCTAAAAAACCCAAAACATAAAAACCCAGTTAATGTCTTAAAAACATTCGTGTACAGAACAATAACAGTAACAGCATGTAAATTTAAATGAGCTACAAAAAATCTTATCAGAAGCAGAACTGTAACATACCTATCATTGATCATCTTAATACCAAAGACGTCTGGTTGTATTTTGCATCTACTAATATTATTCTATCTAGGATATTCTATCCTTCAGCTTTAAAGTTGTGCAGCCCTGGATTTCCAGACCCAAGAGAATATATTACATCATTGGCATACAATAAGATTCTTTAGATAATCATATTGCTCAAACCCAAATGCTAATATTTTCAGTATTTACTCACAGCTCCTGACCCATCTTTCATGTAGATCTCCATGCCAGGGAAAACCTTACATTGAAATTTGGGGGTGTTTGCTGTAAGCAATCAGCAGCATATTATACAGAAACAGATATAATCATAACATCTCACTAATTTTGTCATTATCTAAATTAGGAGCTTTTTTAATATAGTGAAAGGTATCTTAAATTAGGTATGCCAGATCCTATTTTGAGAATACTCTCTATCATTTAGGATGCCAAACTCCATATTGCATGACAATTTCCTATTATAACTTTACATATCTTACCCGGAGAAGCATAAATTCACAAAACTATAGCTGGGCATACAGATAGATAGAGGATCTTAAACAAATACTAAATGTTGTGCCATGAATTTCTCTACTACTTTATGGAGCAGCCCCTCTGTATGCTACTAAGGCAAATAAGATGAGGATTAGTTCCTTGCTATAATTTGTTTATTTCCTGAAATTAATTGTGGCTTCCTTTCCCAAAGCAGAAATTGTAGAGGATTATATGTAAAATTGCGACAGGGAAGCATGACACAGAATGCAGCTGATCCTTTGTTAGACTTGCACCTGCCTGGTTAAAACACCCTTCTCTAATGTGTGCTGGTAGAGTGGTGCCTTGATAGCCCACTGTGAGACTGGTTGAATAAAAATCCACAACTGGATAATTTTTAGGGACAGCAGTCCTGTGGGTTGCCACTAACCTGTCACCCAGCTGCAAATTCTGGATCATGCATGGTTTACCATCAGCTGTGAATGAGTGGGCTGCCAGACCTGTGAAAGGGGACGAACACACAGCTTCTCCCTAGGGTGTCATCCACAGAAGGACTGCAAACACTGGGGATGTAGCTGGGCTACAGCATGAAACTGCAGCTCAGAGAAGGTCTGAACTGAAACTGGCATTCAGAGAAGGTCTCATCGGCACCAAGCAAGAGATGCTGGCAGTATATTCTGCTGCCATCACATCACACACTTCTTATGATAGATAAATTACCATATCCTGAAATTCTTCTGTGTGCTTGCAAGGGGGATTTTTGCTATGTTTGTGGTACTGGCATCACGCATATCTTATAAAAAATCATTAAAGGTGTGGTTCTTCCATGCAGGAAGAATACTTGATTGGCTTACAGGCCAAGGTAGACACTGAAGCACTTATGTAAGCTTTCTTCCTGCTATGGACACTCTCCTAAACTGGGACCATAAATAAGTTTATGTTAACAAATTCACTATATTTACATGCTACATTGAGACAGTTACAATCAGTCTCAAGTATAGGTAATCTATCTCTCTATTAGCTTCAGAACATGCAATAAAAATAGAATAGATATCAAAGAAGAGATGTGTTTTCACTAAAAACACTAGAGTTCAAAAGCCAGCATCACCAGTAAAATACTAATAGACATTTTCTGATTCTATAAACCAAGTGTCTAAACAGAGAAAAGGTTTGATATGGATGGGAAACCTGTCCACATAAAATAAAACTCTTTCAAACGGAATGTAGCCAGTTTCTAAATACATTCAAATATTACAGTGTCTCTATAAATAGAAAACTAGATAGTGCTAGAGACCTAAAACAGCCCTTTCCAAATGTTCAAGTGAATATATAGGTCTCTTTTTACTACCAATAATACACACTTGCTTGAACTACAGCTGTTCTAGTCTTTGGCAACAGTTCAAGTAACTTCCCCTCTTCTCTCCATTGCAAACTTCCATCTTCCATTTTCACACGACGGAGTCAACAGGGCATATCTTAATTTCATAAGGTTTTAGGGAAAATACCACATGTCCCAAACTCTCTTTGTGTGCATGAAGTCAATCAAGGAAGCATATTACAAATGCACCATGGTCCTTCAATTGGCACTCAGGCAGTGGCACTTCTCTAGTCTTGGTGTTATATCCAAGATGGGCTATGTGCTGACAAACTCCCTCTTACTTGCACAGAGCCTGCTGAGAAGGATTTCAGAATAAACTTGATTTATTTGACCTCGGACATGATATGGGGACTGAGAATTTGTTGCATAGTCCTGCAGTTGTGATGGTTTGCTTTGACTGCCGAAATATTTCCCCAGCGTATAGTGCCTTGATAATGTCATTGTTATGTGTGGCCTTTCTTCAGAGGGATTAGATTTCACCACCTGCAAAAGAAATGACATATGTGAGTGCTTTCTGCCTGCACCTAGAAAGACAGACACACAGCTGTGTGTGCAGAAATGCTGAGGCAGTTGTCCATGAAGCAGGCCCTGATTCTCTTACCTTGAGGTGCAAGTTTCTCATAAACATTATTTCAATGGGCAACTTGTTATGTTGCAAACTAACTAAAGAGCAAGATCTTAATTTTTGAAATTTACATGCATAGGCCCATTATACTCAGTCATTTGACTTTGTAATGCCTTTGTGTATTAGACTCTGTTCTCTTCATTAGAGGCAATTTACCTAAAACAGTAAAATTCACACTCAACAGCTTGTCTGTATATTTTTAGCATGTGAAAAAACAAACTCCTGACTGCTCCAAATTGCAGAAAAGTTTAAATCTTGCTCTGATACCAAGCACTTGAGGCACATATGATGGGTCTCAGCCATGAGCCCTGTGAGAATGCCTAATTCTGAGGTCTTGTTGCAAACCTGGTCCAGCCCCAGTTGAGATGAAAACTCTCACTGGTTGTGTTTCTTCAAGAAGAGAGTTACGGTGCAATTTAACATCCCTCTCCCCAGGACACCACACAGACAGAATCATAACATGATTCAGTAACTTAGTGTTGAAGAATGCCTCTCCAGCCCCTGAAATACTTATAAAGCTCTGGGATTATCATGTTCAACTTGTATGGAATAAAACCGTGCTTATGGGACTAACAAGTGAGGAAGTTTAAGGATGGTTGTCAGGAGCTTAGTGACTGGTAGGGTGATCTCCTGTGAAATGCTGAAGGTCTTGTCTCATAAATACTCAGTCACTGATGAATAATGAAGCAGCTTTGAGAGAGACAAAACTTTAGAACTTTTTGTATATGCAGGACAGAGGACCTCAGCCCAGGCAGTGGCAAACCCAGAGAAAGCAGAAAAGGTGGTTAACTTATTTTTTAAATAATTTATATATATGCTGACTTGATAGCTCTGATGCCCATTAGTTTTCCTGCTATAACAATCACAGCAGACTGTTGTTCCTGAAAATAAGCCTTCTAATTTGTATTGGCATAATAGAGTCAGTTCTCATGAATTGTAAGATAAACGAAGATCATGTTTACATTCCTTTGTGAAGAGACATCACCTGATAAACTTCTCAAGTGACCAGTGAAGATGGAGAGGTGGTAACTTCTCTGTCGAATCTCTGATCACTGTCCAGAAACTTATATATACAAGGTCAACAATAAACTAGAGACTTCTTTCCTTCTTCTCTGCCTGAACACCTGTTATGTGTGTTACTGCGTTCCCTCTGTGCATCACAGTAACAGCAGACACTTGAAAATGTAGAATTCATTTATCAATGCACATATTTATGCATTTTAGCTTTTACAAATATAATGTATATTTACTGTCACTGGACAATCAGAATCAACATTCATATGCAGTGAAACTCCTAATAAATTAATTAAATCATACAAAATTAGGTGTGAGTAAAGAAATAACGTGCAAATGCTTGAAAGATTGAGCTGAGAGGCTATGAGGGAGCTGGCAGAACTGAAAACAGACCAGGAATTATCCATGTAGAAAATTAATATATCCTCTGATCAATTTCATACAGCTAAGCCAAGGGCTATTATTTGTTTTGATGCGTTTACTGTAGGTTCATTTTTCTAAATTAGTGCCTTAGATCTTACAATTATTTCAAAATGATGCCACCTTGAACCAATCACCCAAACTGCATTCCTGCTAGGCATAATCTCCCAGGAATGCAATCTAATGCTCACCCAGCCACCAGCCACTGATTAAGATACAAAAATCCCAAGGTTGCTAATTTCTGTGTAGCGATTATGATTTCACTGCCATTAAAATAGGAAATAAATCTGAATTTAAAAATAGCTTTTGTAATAATTGTATAGTGCTGACCAATGTCCATAAGCATTTTCAAAGAATGAGGTAGATAAAAAAATCGAGTCTTCATTTGTGCATAAACTAGAATTATGTTGGGCAGTAAGTGCCTGGCAATAAAAGTGCCAGGGTTATGCAAGATATTTTGTCCCAGCTCAGTATAATCCCTTTGAAAGTCCAGATCACTTAGAAATCTGAGCAAAGATTGTAGAATCTACAGAGATGGAGATTTCTATGCTATCAGGGTCATCTGAGACCCTCTGAAATGTGTTGATAGGGACTCAAATAATTCTTCAGGCATTCAGATGGAATAGCTTTCTCTTCAGCCAGTTAGTGGGAACTAAAGGCATTTCAGTTCTTTTTTTTTTCTGACTGCACAGAATGGCCAGTCCTCCATTCCTGCACAGCCATGCTTTAGCTTGGATGGCATTTACAGAGGGGTGCCATCTTCTGAGACTTTAGGAATATCAGTTTTTAAGAGAAATAAAGTGAAAGTACAAAGCACAAGATTTAATCTGTCTCATCTGGTTTCAGAAAACATGGAAACTACTGGGGTTTTACTCAGTATTCTTGGCTCCACCCTTGGGGGCAAAATGCCGTTTTCTTGGTGCAAACTGCTTCAACACCAAATGAAATTCTACTTGTCAGAATGCTGAAATAAGCTGATGACAAAACTATTGAAACTAATGAAGTATCCAAAAGAACTCAAGGACTTTCTTTTTGCTTTCCTCTGTGGGAAGCCAGGACATCCCTCTGACTGTCCTGGAAAATTTGTAAGTTACAAGAATTTAGGTAGAATGATAACTAACATATCACAGAGTGAAAAAGTAGAATTCTGGGATTTTAGAATGTGAGTTTAAGGGACAAAGATGGAGAATTTAGGGCCTGTCCTACTTTTTCTTTTGTCCTCCATCTTCTGCTGTGATGGTGGCACATTTTAATTGGTCTAGAGTAAAGGTACACTGTTTAATATAGTTGATAGTTATTGGAGAGTTATTGTAAATAAAGCATACGTAATTTTTAGTATAAAAGATAACACCGTCCCAAGGGCAGGGGGAGTTCTGTCACAACTTGGCCTGCAGGGAAGGCCTCAGCAGGACAGAACCATGAATGTGAGATAAAAAGAATAAACAATCTTTGAAAACAAGAGAACAGACAATCTCGATTCTTTCTTTAGATGCTGGGCTGGGGGAAACATAAACTTTCACAGAGACAGAGACAAACACAAAGTCAGGTTCAGGAACAGCAAAAACATTTTTAAAACCCAGAAAATTGGCATTCCCTGGGTGGGCTTCTGAAGACAAAAACCTGACATTCCTCAAGGATCAATCTGGTTTTTGGTGCATGATGGATTCTACTGGACCTATCTATGGCTCTTTCAGGCACAATGACCTCTCGAGCCTCATTAATAACAGCTCTGTGAGCCAAATTCTCCCCTGATCCTCCCCAGAAAGACATTGTTGAGATTTCTTCGGCAGAGAAGCAAGACCAAATCTGCCCATGAGCTCATACAAAATTATGGAGGAGTACATGAAAAATGCTGATGAGTGATCACACCCTGGTGTTTTTCCACCCAGTTCCATACAAAGCATTTCAAATATTTAATTTTGAAGCTCTCCGTTTCACTCACAAGATCTGTGGAAATGGCAAACATTAGCAATGACCCACAAAAACACCATCATCTGGGTTCTTGATAAAAAAGGGTCAATACAGCTGTCTGGGTAAAATGGAGAGAAGCATTTGCTCCATGGGACTATTTATCATTCACATAAATACTCTGTGACTTACTCCCTCTTTTCCAGCTTCATTTGGACTGAGCTATGTTTGTGCTTCTCAAGTATTAATCAGAGTAGATTAGAGGACTTGTTAACTAACCACTCCTGCTTATGTTGGTCCCAAAGTAGGATACAGGCCATGGCACTGGCCTGAAAACATGGGAGCTGCTGTGGAGCCTGAGGTGGAAACCAGCTGCGAGGTTGATGCATGACACATGAGCTCATGTGAGTCTGATAATGCTCCCAAAAAAATTTTGTAGATTTTAGTCAAGAAAACAGGGCTACTGGTACAAGTGAGAACAAGCAATCTACACTTCTGTTTGTACAGTGGATCACTGTAACTATTCCAGGTAATTTTTTCTCAGACATAGGAAAACAGATATATAGCAGTAAGGTTGGTTCTTCAATTTTAAGCTCCATTTTAATTGTACTTATGGTTTGATGTGAGTGTGCTGAGCTGTTCAGTTAGGAATGCATCAGTCAAAACCCCATGAAACTCAGTAAAAAAAAAGAAAGTGAGTCCATGTGGAAGCAGCAGAGATATATAACACAACAAATAATACAAGAACCTGGAAACTGTGCAACATTCTTTTATATGAGTTACTGTTACAGAAAGGCACATTTATTTTTATTTCACCACACCAGCAATTCAGCATGTCCTTGGGTGGCCTTGGACTGTGAACAATGACAGACAAGTGTCACCATACATCTGCTTTCACCATGATTTGTATTCAGGCCTAACTTTGAGTGACAGATGCTGACCTCGCCATATACCTTCTTGTTTCTAAGATCTGACAGTTAAAATATCTTAACTACATGGGAATGATATAAGTGTAAACTATTACCTCATGGAAATGACAGCCGCACTTCCCTTGCAGGAATTCTTTGTAACGTCCCATGGTGATGACAAAGGTGTCAACCACTTCATAGCCCAAATTTTTTGCTGTATCCAGAATAACCAAGTTTTCATTCCACAAGTTTTGCACTTCTGCCTGCATTCCAGATAAAATGTTGCAATGTCTTGTCAGAAGGAATGTTCAAAAGTTATTGTGTCATGGAAAAAAATAGCAAAACTGCATTTGAGTAAGAAATTATGTTATACTACAGACAGGAATTACTATATATTCACTCTTGAAAAAAAGCTACTGCTCCAAGACTGATGTAGGGTTTTTTTTCAGAAATTATAATTACTTTTCAGTAGATCTGCAGATTTCTTTATAGCAAGATTTAATGATTTTTTAAAATATAATTCTTGGGTAATGGTTTTTAACATGTACTTCACTAATATGAGGTGTCATTCAGAAAAAAATTCCAGTTATAAAGTTTATCTGTAACAAACAGTGAAAATATGCTCCTTTAAAGAAAAATTCAGCTTCATATCAAAATCATTGAGGCAGTTGCTTAAAAGGGACTTTGGGCCATAGGTATCTTATATATACTGAAGAACAGATTATTATTTCTGAATATGCTTCAGGAAGACCAAGAATAGAAAAAAAGGTTAGACATAAAGTTGGCAAGGCACTGGATTTGACATGGCAGACAAAAGGCCTTTGAGAGTAGCTGGGGTAATCCTGAAGCCTAGAGCATACAAACCACATGGGTAATTTGGCATATGATTCCAATATTGAAAGGGAGAAGAATGTTGGTTATGCACTGTAGCTGATTTCTGGAGTTTTGTAAATTTAATGAATAAGAAAAAGTCTTAGGAAGCTGTTAATATTCTATCCTTGCCTCACATACCCTGGATTGAAGTTCTTCATCCTAGGATTGAACTTTCATGAAAACTATGACAGGAGCTATGAACATGTTTCTTCATGTTGAAGACAATTTCCTTACTTTATTCTATTTAGGTCCTCCAGATAAATTAAGAAAATGGTTTGAATCAATAAGAAGACATTCACTAGAGACAAGGCAGATAGGCAGTACTAACTTAGACAGAAAGAATGGGTAAAATGAGACAGGGCAGTCTCTGAAGCAAAGAGAAGGATGAGAGTAGCAGGAAGTCACACGCTGCATACAGCAGTGTGTTATGGTTGCAAAAAGACGTGGCCACTAGTCCCCAGTGCACAAGGAGTGCTGTACACAATCTGTGAAAGGTAATAATTTTCTATTTTCAACACCTGGGAATAGCTGGAGCATGACACACAGCACTGGTAGGCATCATTTCTGCCTTCCAGTGCTTCTCATCCATGCATTTTATGTGTGTTCAATAGAAAATCACTGTATAAACTGCAAATAAAAATAGTGAATTGAGTGAGTTACACAGTGCATTGAAATGAGCACATCTGTTACTCTGAGAGTGGCTCTGATTTAAACTGACTGTAACATCCGATTAACATGCAAATAACAGGCTGGATTGACTGGTACATTCCAGCTGCTCTGTAATGTTCTGGCTTCACAGGTGGGTTAAGATAGATTTATTGAGTTATGCAAGCCAGACAAGTGAATTGGATCCAGAAGTAACCATGGAGGAAGCCTGGGGAGGTCCTGTGTGCAATGTAGTATGAGGAACAATCTGCTCTCTCAGTTTTGGCAGCAGGATTAATATTGGAGATTCTTCTGGTTCTTGGGATAGCTGACCAAGCATGGCATCTCAAATGGCTCTCTGATTGCAGCAGAATCCATGAAATAATGAAACTGGTTTGAATCCCTATGAGTAAGCAGTATTAGCAAATAAAAACATTAATCTTCCTTTGATCCACTTAAAATGTGCCCAGCAGACCTTGTAACATGTTTTGACCAGACAGCAAAATTAATGATGAAATGACAAGTCTTCCATGAAAATTCATTCAAAATATACTGTAGCTTACCTGTGATAGAGAATGGATTCCATCTACTGGAAGGTGAAAGCCCATCCCTATGGATTTGACAATTACCAGGATATTTGATAGATTTTCCCTGTTTTGCAAATTAAAAAAAAAAAAAAAAAAAAAAAAAAGAAGATAATTTTTACTTAACAGTCGCAGTTTTTACTTTACAGATATGTCAAAAGACAATGCTTGCTTTATTTTTATCAAAGTCACTTAAGTACATGACTATTAAAAAAAAAAAAGAAAAGTTTGTATTTTTTGTAGTCTCTCATAATTTATCATCTTAAATATTGGAATAACACCAAGTACATAACATTACCTGTTCAACACCTTTTGGATAATTTGCAGGTGATTGGAATTAAGCCACTGAACACCACCTACAATTAATACAGTCTGGTCTGTGTTCTCCAGGGGACGTGATCTGAAACCCAAGAAAGAAAAACAACACATGTTGCTTTAAACAGACGGCAAACATTTTAACTACATTGCTTTGCATTTCACTGAACTGTATCTGGCACCCTGATCAGAGGCCTGATGTAATTTTCAGCTATTTTTTAACTGCACAATATGGTCTGCACACATTATGTTTTATTGTTTACTGACTTTAAATATAAAATGTGTTAAACACATTTGTGAATAAAATGATAATACAGACAAGGGAGATACAGAATTTGTGCAATACCTCTGCAGCAGCTGTTCTAGTGCCTTTTCAAAAGTTGGTCTCTGGTTTGCATTCATCCAGAACTGGGGATAGTAGGAGTAACTGATAAATGTTTTCCCCTCATTTATATTGTGATAACATTTTACATCATGAGTCTTCTGCCATTCCTGAAGAGTCTCATTCACTCTTTCAATTAGATAATACATCATCCCTCTGTTAGTTGAGTCACCTATAAAAAGAATCTTTAGATGGAAAAGATATGACTTAGAAGTTGTACAATCTAGTAACCAAAAGCTAAGAAAAGAATACAGTTAGTTAGGAGGTTAGTAAATGCTTCTTATAATGTTCTAGTAATATCTTTGTGAAATGCCAATACCCTGGCATCTTAATACTAAATTTGTCCTTTAGCAAAATTTGTGTGATTTGGTTAATGAAAAATTGTATTATGTATTTTAAAGACAAAAAAGTACAGATGTCTGTAGCTGCAAAATTAGCCCTGCATCTTTCATCCTTGGTGATAATTTCTTTTGCTTAAGTTTATATTTACTTCTAATTGCTAGTACACAATTGCTCTCACGATCACTTGCAGCTTCCTGCTTTTTTTTTTTCTTACAGTTTTTCATGTGGTTTGCTCCTACACAGTGTGTATTGGTCTTCTACAAATGGGATTCATTAGAATTTACACCAGAGTAACACACACACACACACACAAACACACACACACACACACACACACATCCCACAAAGGATGCAGATGCTGCCTTATTTCTAGAGAGATGGTCTTTCTGCAGCTTCAAAGGAGAAAGAAAAGGGGGTTGTTTGGGTGGAGGATAACCTGAGTAGAGTCCTGTCATGGGTGAAGTTACCACCAGAAAGCATCATGACCTGAAGGGAGTTAGACATCCTGCCAAGATGACAGAAATACTTTAAGTATAGCAGTCTCTGCTGGGTAACCTGAACTTGCAAATGAATAAAGAAGTTCAATTTGCGTTTGCTCCTGTAGATCTCATCCTGTAGATTTCTCTGAAAAAGCAAACATCTCTGTATGGGGAGACCACAGAACCTAAAGTGTTGTGGGAATTTTTTTTTAATGCTATTGCCCTATTTTGAAAGGATAGGACTAGCATTACCTTCTGATGAAGCAGGTTAGTAGAAGACAAAGAGTATGAGTAACACTCCAAAGAGTAGGAGAACACAGGTTCACTGTGGTTTGCCAACGAAATTGTGCAGAATCAATTACCCAAATCAGCTCAGCCAGAAATCCACAATGAGAAGCAACCATGTAAAACTGGGATTAAGAGACCCCACAGAACCATCACACAGTAACAGCCCTGTTCTCTTCACAGAGGTACTCAGATTCTCCTACCTCCTCTGGCACTCAGGGTAGTTGGCATCCTGTAAGTTGGGATTTTGTTGTTTCATTTCTTAATTTGATCTGGAGTTTGATGTTTTATGTCTTCCATCTTGAATGTTTGGATATGCAAATAAAATTCAGACTGCACAAGATGACATGTCTAAGGATATATTTCTAAAGTTGTTTTAAAGATTTTATGTGGTAGAGGCATTTTGGACTATACTCATCTAATACATTTATCTATTTATCTATTCCCTTCAGGAATGTCACAGTTTTGAAAACTGATTCCACTTCCCACTATTAATCTATTGTGATTAAAAGTAAGCCACAACACTGTACCAATGATACTTCCCACAGAAGAGATTTCAGAAGAGCCAACCCATCTGATGTTAGGGCAAGGAATGGGTATGATGATGCCTTCAACCTCCCATGCCTTGCCCATTGTGGGCTGCAGAGAAGCCCTTGATAAATTATGTATGGTAGCAAACAAATTAAAACTAGCACTGAAATCATAGAGGCTCTTCTAACTCCTGTCCTGAACCTCTTAAAGCTGCTTAATGGAGGAAATTCTTAAACAGCTGCTGTTCATGCTTGTATTACACAAGCATTTCTCTCACACACAAAGGGATTTCCAGCTTTTCACATCATTTCAGAAGAAACCTCTTTAAATCAAGCATAACATGGCTCACAGAAGCCAAGGATCCTTGGATCCATTGAAGGACTGGTTTCCTGCTCTAACAGACACACACATGCATAAAATTATTTACAATTAGGAAAACAGTTCATGTTTAGAACATGTCCTGATTCTAAAGTAGGTTAACTTGAGGTTTTAAGCAACAATTCTTTTAGGTTGCAAAATATCTTGATTCTCCAGCCTGTCTATTTCTATGTCTCTTTAATCTCCATTTCATAATCCCATCACTGTAGTATCTTGATGCATATCTATTTAAAAAGTAGTTCTCAGATATTTGCAGGCAAGGACATCATGAGCTTGTGATGTGGGTGAGAACATTTCTTAAAAAACCCATCATTAGAAGAATAACAAATGGGCCATACCAAGTTACACACATACAGCGATGTGTAGAACATATAAGACTGCTTCTCTTCTAGTATCCTACGATACCATTTTGTTACCACAGCACATGGGAATTGCAAAAAAGCATATTCAACTATTAATTACAGGAAATTGGCAGATGGGAAATTTTTACCTCATTTAGTGTGACTAGAATTCTCATCACTGTTTTCTCCTAACTATATTTGATCTAATCTCATCTATTATTGATTTCAAATAGTAGGACAACAACTTCCATGGAAAAAAAAGAAGAAAAGAACCATGGCCAATGTCAAAGAGTCATGCCAAACCTTTCCTAAGTCTCAAACACTGCAGAGCATCAAAGATTAAAATCCCTTTCCCATTTTTTTGTTACCTCAAAATTAGAGCAAAACACATACACACATCCCAATCTACATTATTATATGATTTAGCATTTTAAGGCTTTGCAATTTTTCTATACCTACATAGGTACATACACATAAATAGTGGACCCCTGAATGAATTTTCAAGTCTGCCCAGGAGAACCTTTCTGGCCAGGTCTGGAGATGGAAGAGCACTATGTGCAGTCATTTAGTAAACCCCTACCAGAAGACACAAGTTAGTTACGACCATGTCTTAAAGTGGCAGCTCTAGTATGGAAATGCCATGATGCTAGGCACCACATGAAAACATCAGATGGGGCTTAGCATATTACTATTGTTGTTGCCCTGATGTTCTGAGAATGTGAAAGAGGTGTCAGGATTCAGAGCAGATTCCTTTAGAGCAATTAGCATAACTGGTTGAAATGGACAACTGTTAAGGCCCTGACATACTTCTTTAAATACCATCACAGGACTGATGAGACTGCACTCAGCCTATTTCCAAATCAGGAATGAGAAAGACAGAAACTCACACTGGGTAAGAACACAGGTTGTACCACTAAGGAAATTTACCTGGACTTTTAGAAATAGATCTTCTAAGAGAATAGTCAAGGCTTGCAGGAAGTGGGAAAGAAAGAAGTGAGTCAAAGTGGACTTGTGATTGTACAGAAAGACAGATCAAAAGGGGAGGTCATCCTTAAAGATGTCAGTCAATTATAGTAACCAGATTAGCTTACAGTCATGAAGTCTTTGGTTGTTCAAACAGGTATGAGCCACATCATGACTGTACCACTGGCAACAGGCAAATTTGTTTAACTCTGTCTTCTATGGTGAAATCACAGTTTTTTTGAAAGGTATGAAAACTTGGACTGCAGTATGTGAAACTTATTGTCCCTGCCCTCTAGGTCTGAGAGAGAGCTCCAAAGTCTGCATCATCCTGGGACAATATCAGCAGTCATCCTCTGGTATGTGTGCTGGGATTTTGAAGGGAATTCTCTCTCGTAAGTCTAAAGAAGATCTCAGATAGAAAGGTAGGTGTTCATTTCTTGTAATTTGGTGCACCCCAGACTAGTGGATGGTTAGCACATCATCATCAGCACATCTGCACACACACTGCATCTATTCATTAAGATTTTGTCCACATCCAACAATCTGCTTCTAACCATTGGTTCAATCACAATGTGAGATATGTAAATCCTAGGAAAAAAAAAACCCAAATTCTTCTTTTTCTTCTCCTCAAAAGAAAAAAAATTGAAGTGGACGAAGAGGAATTCTGTAGGTAATCCTACCCTCTTTTCAAACCATCCTTGTGCAGAGCTGGCCAAATACATTTTGTTATGGTATGAAGATCATCAGAAAGCATCTTTCAAAGTCCACCTTTTGCAAGTCAGCTTTAGTTTTTGGAAATGCTTGGTGGACTCAAAGGCTAAAATAAGTGGTGTTCAGCCTGAGGAAGAAAGTCTATGTCTTTCAACTAACTCAAGAGTTCTGATGAATTAAAATAATCTCTCAATGTAATTGAGTGTATGGTAACTAAAGACACATTTATTTCTATACAGTTAGATGAACTCATTGTAGTTGCATGTGTATGTAGTATTTAATATGTTTTGAACAATATGCTCCAGGGATGATTCTGTTTTTATCTCTATGATAACAATGAGGAACATGATGACTTAGGTGTGTAGAGTAAGCCATATTTCATTTTTTTTTTACAGGTCTGACACAAGACTTAGTCATGTACTGTTCAAGTTGATGGGGCTTTTCTGCAGGATAACTAAATGATCAGACAAACATAAGGTTATAATTTTACCAAACAAAGAATGACACGTCCACAGAGACAGATGTTTGCACTGTCTTCTGTTGCAAATATTTTGTGTGAAAAATTCCATTACAGCTTAAAGGCTTTAAAAGATTGTGTAAGCATAGTGGAATTCACTTCTTAACCAGACCTATCATTAAAAATTAACCACACTTGGGAAATTTAAACACCTGTAAGTTCAAAACACTACTTAACTTTAAAATATTATTAAGAAATCATAAGTTAAAATTTGTGTTTTAACAGCTGAATTTTAAGTACTTCAACAAATATTGCCTTTTCATATTTCCTGTTCTTAATTACACATGACTCAATGGTATTTTATTATAAGACTAAACTCTGGCTAGTATTTCTCAATGATAAGCAAAATATATATCCCTCCTATTATTGAGGCCAAGTTTCTATATACTGGTAATTGGATAAATAATAACCTATTAGAATCCATTTTCCTTTGTCCATTTTTAAAAGTACAAATTAAATCTTGCACAAAAATCAAAGCATTCTGTTAACACATTTCTGTATGTCTTACAGTAAAAAGTCATTTAATGCACTACAGAGAATTTTGCTGAGCCAACATAATACATTATACATAATAATTTTATCATTATGCATAATATTTTATTATTATGAACAATTTATTTGATTCAATTAGGAAATATATACAGAGTTCCCTAAGAATGAGACAGTCAGCATCTCATTACCCTTAAAGTGGAAGAGAAAAAAGACTGCTGATATTAAAAGTGGACTGAAAAAAAAAATCTGATCAGCCAGAACAACCGTAACCTCAGCATTTCAAAATTTTCCTGTTTACCATGTATGTAACACAAACATAAGACTGACTATTCTTGCTAACACATCATAAAGCAAAATAAGGCCTCATAAAAATGTTTCTGGGCATGTACATATTTTCTCATGTCTCCATCTGCTTGACCGTTTCACGGCAGGTGATCTTATGTTTTTATGAAACCAAGTGTCCTGGTTTTGGGTGGGATAGATTTATTTTTCTTCCTAGAAGCTGGTACAGTGTTGTGGTTTGCCTTTAGGATAAGAATAATCTTGGTAACACACTGATGGTTTCATTGTTGCTGAGTAGCACTTGCACTAAGTCAGGGACTTTTCAGCTTCTCATTTTTCCCTGTCAAAGAGGATGATGGCACAGAAAGCTGTGAGGGGACAGAGCCAGGACAGGACGACTGACCCCAACTGGCCAGGGGGATATTCCAAACCATATGGCATCATGCTGAACAATAAAACTGGGAGTAATTATTATTATTTTTATTATTTTCCCCTCCTCTTCCATTCTACTAAACTGTCTTTTTCTGAACCCACGAGTTTTACCTATTTTCTGATTGTCTCCCTCATCCCTGTGGGCAAGTGAGCGAATGGCTGTGTGGTGTTCGGCTGCCTGCCAGGTTAAACCAAAACACACAGAAACATCTTAGTTCAAACAGTTTTATATGCACACAAAGTAAAATAGCAATTAATGATGATGTGAAATCAATTGGAACTCATATCCAAGGAAGTTTATTTATTTGGTAAAAGAAGCAAAAATGCTATTGCAAAATTTCAGACAAAACTAAAATCACTACAAAGTTATGACAAAAATAACATCTGAAAGAAAGAGATAGGAGAAATATACCAAAAGGGGAACATGCTTTAAGAGTGATGGCTTTAAAAGAATAAACTAATTCAATACACATCTGTGCAAAGGTAACAGAGGTAGTTCAGCAGATTTCTATAGAGCAGCAAAGGTTATCAGACCATGTCAGGAGACTTCTGTAAAAGATGCAGAATGGGAAACAAGTGCTATTAGTTAGAGATTTTTCTCAAGGTGTTAATGTAGCTCGCTTAGGATCTGGCTGTCATCTGACACTAGAATAGATCAGTTACCTCAGAGAGTTAGAACATCATGGAATTTGAAATAAGAAATTAAGCTTCGCAGACACTCATTTAATTTCCTTGATTTTAATAGACCCTTTATAAATGCCATTCTGTTTTTGACACTCATGAATATGAATAGTCAGATTTGGGATGTGGAAATGCCAGCAAATCCTCTCACCAATACCCTGGCTATCCACTTCCATAGTGGCATATTATTCCTCTGTTGTCCTTCAATTGCCTGACCAAAGGGTGGTTGCTTGTAATAGCAGCCCGAGGTCCATGGAAATTAAAGACCAAAGAAAAGCGATAAAATTCTTGATTATTTTCTTCTGCAGTCAATCCAGAAGAGTTTGTTTTGTACGTGAGAAGCAAATCAAGCTTCTCCTCTGTCATAAAAAGCAATATTTTTTTAGAAAAGTATTCTAGGAGTAACCCACATCTCTATAGTAACAGAGAAAACCATAGGCAGAAATAAAGCAAAATGGCAATGAAGTACTTTATGCAGGGCAAGAAATTTATCAGAAATTAAGGAGAAAATGTTAATTGAAAGACTGTTATTTTTGTATTTGTCTATATGGAAATGCCCCTGGTTTTTATCAAAATGCAACTTTTAGTAACTATTTTCTTACCTAGACAATACACTTTAATGAGCTTTATAACAATTAATTACTTACTTTCTTGATACTTGTATCCTCAGTAAGGTACCTGAGCCTCAGATCAGAGCTCTCTCTCAACAATACAACAGTCATAGCATGCTTATTAAGGAGACCTTGTATTTCCAAGCAATCACTTTAGAAGCTTCACTAGAAGAAAAGAACGTGCAAGAGACTTGGTAAGATTAGTGTGCACAAGCAATGCCATGCATTAGGTATGCAGCAGGAGAAAACCAACTTGCATGTGAGACCAAACTGTGACAACAATGCAAATATGTCCTCCATTTGCTGTCCTTGTGTACTCACGGCTGGTCTGACTGGTAATCACATACACCATAGGTCTTGAAACTCCAGTGGTGTGACCTAAGATCCTCTGTGAAACAGCAGCAGACAACTGTGTCTGCATATGAGGCTAAATTAGGGACAAACGTTGGGTTTTATCCCTGTGAACTTTTCAGTGAAATATTTCTCTAGTTAAAAAGGGATTTTTGTCACATATCAATCTTAAAGACATTTTGAAAGCTTCAGGACAGTAAATACCCAGGTAAAAAGGAATGAATTTAAATGTAAAGCCTGGTACATACCCTTCTGCCCTCCACACAGCGCTGCAGCTCAGGCTTGGCCAGCACAGAGTATCGGCAGCCGTGGGGCTGCCATGTTATTTCTCTCCAGTCGCAGGTCCTGTTGTCAGAGCAGCTGAGGCAAGGGACAATCCATTGCCCTGAAAACAGCAATGAATGTCAGCACCTCCTCTGTATTCTTCTGAGTAGTTTTATTACACAGGAAGCAAGATGTATTTGAATATTTTACTCATGTATGAGTAAAAAACCTCGTAAGGGAGCTTCCCCTAAATTAAACGCCCTCCAAACCTTTGAAGAGACTATTTCCTTTCACTGTGTTATGCCCTTTTCATTTAGCTAGGGTGGGAGTTTTTTCCTTTCCCTGAAAGACCTGCAAATGCTCAAATTTGACAGCCATGTGTAGGTTCATTTCTCAGACCATGTTGCCTTTCTTGTAGCAACTTGTATTTTCCCAACAGAAAGGATATAAGAAAGAGAAAATGGGTGGGGAGGTTGAATGTAAAAAGAAAATATTTACATTCAGACATATCTGAAGGTTAATTCTCATCAACAATGAAACATCTAAAAGCTTGGGCGTATGGTTGAGAGCAATTGATATAAAAATGAAGCAAGATTAAGACTTTTCTTCAAAACACTAATTTTCTTTTAATTTGTGAGAATTCAGAGGACTGTTCCAGACTAAAAAAATACATTTCCGAAGATGACAGTAAGGTGAAATTAATAACATGATTTATTAGAGCCTTATCTTATCTACTAAAATTATCTTGAAGATTAGGAGCATAAAGAGGCATTACTAAAAATCAGTGGGTTTTAGTAATCCTTTATCTAAGGTTAAATGTTTTTGTTATTTTGGTTTTCTAAAACTATTCCTTTCCAAAATCCTACTGAAAGTTTGAGGGTTTTAATTTCTGAAGGAAGACAGAAAACTTTTGAGTTGCCTTTGTATTCTAATGAACAAAAGAAACACTTTTTCTAGTTCTTACACAGTGCTGACAGTATCTCCCAGTGCCTATGTAACTGCCAGCAAAATCTAGTTTTGTTCTTATTAAAGCCATTACACAAAGAGTGCAGAGGCCTAAGGTCCTTGTGTCAATGCTATTGGGCTGTTCTACCAGGGATGGTTTTCTCAACACAACCCAGAAAACAGCCCCAAAGTCAAATGTTTGGGGATCAGACCTGGCCTTTGAGTCTGTCTCCCCCACCACTATGAGGCAGATGCTCAGCAGCCCGCTGTGTCAGATGGATTGCTGCTGCACAAGAAGCCACAACAGAAACACCCAAGGCTGCCTATTGACATTTCACCTGGCCAGGGACTGAGGGGGAGGCTGAGCGAAGAAACCCTGAAGGATGCCAGCAGCCTTGGGAGAGTCAGCTGCTACCTCAGGAGCAAGGGAATTTCCAGGGAGGCAGCCTGTGCTTGCACTCAGGCAAAAGTCCAAGTGACTGTGTTTTGGTAAGCAGCAGGGTGGGTCATCTCAGCAGATAAAGAAGTCCTTCTAAATAAAATGATAAAGATTTTTTTTTTTTTTTATCAGAGCTCACACTGATACATCTAAGGGATGAATACACACCACGGTGCCACAACCATGCAATACCAGTTTCTGTGTACCCTGCACAGCTGCCCCTATTCCTGCCCTGTGCAGAAAAACGCACACCACTCTCAGATGCACTTACAGATGATTTGGAGAAAATTATAGCAGACTGAACCTAAACAAAACCCTGGACACTGGGTTTGAGTACACTGTGGATCAGTGAGCATAACCCAGCTTCCCCTGTTCCTATGGGTGTGGGTGCCTTGTGGAGGCTGTGCTGAGCAAGCAGCCCAGTCCACAGCATGGGCAGAGGAAGCAGGGACACTTAGGACTGTAGTGGGAGGGTACAAGGAGGAAAATAGAGAAGATACCCCATGTTCTTGTTCAGAGGAGTGTCAAACTTGCATTTTCTACATCCTAATCACACAGCTGTTAGGGGAAATACTCCCCACTCAGTTAAGGACTTTTTAAAGTTCAAAATACATTAGGACAGGCAAATAGCATGCTTGTAACGTGGTAATTTTTGTGTGAAAAGAGATATCTGAACTTTGGTCCCTCAGAAAGATTCTATGTAGAGTTTTAATCAAAGTATTAAATTGAATCTTTATCTGAAGTTACAAAGTGGATAATCTGGCTCCGGAACAGTGAGTTCTCTTCCAAATGAATACTCTCCTCAGCTGGGACACCAGAGGCTGAATTTAGACAATTTCTCTTACTGTAGCCTCCCAGTGACGGCTGTTGTGAGTCCCTTACTCATGCTGACCCTTCCTTGGCTTTGAGGTCCCTTGTTCCAGGCTATGGTCTCCAGGCCAGGAATACTGTGACCCTCCAAGATTTCTCTTGCCGCTTGTGGATCTTACTGTTGGCTCCCACTGTGCAGTCTATGACTACATGGTCATTCCGAGCTTCACAGCAGCATCATGAGGAGATTGAAAAGTGCTAGGTCTCTGATAACCCAGCAATAGGTGTCATGCAAACACCTTTTACTGCTTTGTACCTTTTGAGTAATAAAGAGGGACAGAAGGGTTGGATGGTTTGAAGTCTGGACTCAGACCCTGCCACTACTGTAGAGGTCTTAATAAATATCTGAGAGATGTTTTAGGCGGACCTATATTTTAAAATTTTATGAAAACTCAGTATTTTTTTTCCCTGATGTAATTTTTCTTTCAACCCAAATATATAAAATTCTGGCAATGTCTAAAACATATGAGATCCCTCATTTTATGGAATTTTCCTTTAAACATCCCATACTTTTATGAGCTGATTTGGTTTAAGGTAATAAACTAGAAAAGTATAGCTATATAAAATGAATATTGAAGAGCCAAAATATTTGAACAATAAAAGTTTAAACTTTGGCAACTCAAAGTGATAAGTAACTTTTGAAAAGCTTATTTTAAATAGTTTGGTTTAGGTTCAATAGCTCCCTAGGTATATTAATGAAAAAACATCGATTAATTTTTGGTATATGCTAAAGGTTAGTGGAAACTGTAAAAAGGTTTGAGAACACAGATATATGGAGATAAATTCATTTTAGGAGGCGTCAGCATTAAATGCTAACAAAATAATTCCTGGGTTTATGTTTACATAGAATTTTTAAATGATGTGTGTAAATTTATGCATTTTAAATCCAACTATTAGGAACTTTTCCTGCTGCAATTTCCCAACAGTTAGCCAATGTGTTCTTAACCTTCAAAAATAGGATTGTGTTAAAAGATAAAATGAACCTCTTATAAAAGAAGACAACAGTGAAAAATTGCAAATATTAGTTTGGAAATTAGGATTATATTCTATAGAAATTTTAAGTTGCTCTTCCCTCCCTTTTATACATTAGTGGAACATATTGCAGCTTTCAGCACCATTTCAATCAGACAGCATTTTGTGGTGCTTCAGGCAAAAGCATCAACATTAGCTCTACCAGCCAAGGGCAAATTTACCAAAAATTCACTTATAATTTAAAGAGAGCAAGAGAGACTCACTGTTAGTTTCTTCACAAATTAAAAATTGGCATAATCCAAATTTTATAAAAACCTCTAAGTAGGAGGTTTCCACAGGAAGAGTGAAACTGGATTTTTGGCTCATGAGAGTAATTATCAGTTTGTACATAAATCTTCTGCTTAAGATACGAGATTAAACAATGCCGGTACTCCCTAAAACTGTTCTCATAAAATGGCATGAAAAGAAATATATTTTCAAAATAACTAGTTATTTCCATTAAAAAAAACCCCAAACAAACCAATAATGGCTGTACACTTAATTTGAGTTTTGCTTTTTCTTTCAGTCTCTTTTTATTTATACTTTAACATTGTCATAGCCCAAATTAAACATATTTTGCTTTCAATTTAAAATCGATTTTTTTTCTATAGTGCCAAACAATCATCCATATAAAGAGAAAATAGTATTCTAGGTTGATGATTCAAAATCTAAATATTTAACCTATACCAATACTAATTTGTTGATTTATGACTAGTTTACTTTTGTGTTTGGTGTTTATTTGGTACCCTAAGATCTTTAAAAATATTTTTTCTCTGCGAATAGGCTATGGAAGTATTTTACTTTTTGTTCTAGCTGTATTTATGAAAAAACAAAAGTAAAAACTATTTTTAAAAGGATATGGTTTGCTACAGAATAAATAGCCTTAGACTTATGGACCTATGTCCAAACTGATATTTATTCCTTGTAACCAAAGGACACATTCATTTTTTTGGACCTCAATTTATGTCTCTGCTGGACCCTAATCCAGACAGCTGTTGAATGCAGAGAAAGATCACATAGAATTATTTTAAACTGGATACAGTTATAGAGAGAATGGAAAGTGGGATATAATTATAACATATGTGTCACAACAACAGAAAATTAGAAGTGAATCTGTGATATCTTACACACCAGATTTTGTTATTGCTACAAACCACATTTCTACAGACTGTAGTAACCTGACCTGCAGGAATTTAGCACAAGTTGGGTTCTCATGGTCTATTTCAGTTCTCATTCCTTCCCTCTGAGAAGCCAAACACATGGTTAATGCTTGCTGACTTCTGTATTACTGGTAATGCAACAATACTGAATAAAGAGCTAATATGATAGCCTGGTTCAAACCGGATGTGAATCAAAGGAGAACTTCCGAACAAAACCAGATTTTTTTGGTAGAAAAACCATAATTTCATTTCATGATGTAAACACAAAAGGAAGAAACTTCCTCTGTTGTATATTCCAATTTGCATTTATTGATTATAAGAGGGACAGAGAGAGAAAGTGTGTAAATTAAATTTTTATTTGGTAAGGTGTTGAGCTTCCTCTAAAGAATAGTGCCATGGTAACTAGGAGAGGAGGAAGTCACTTCTGTCTTCGGTTGGACCCTGAATTACTGTCTGATCTACATCAAAGGATTAGAAATGAGTCATGAAATCCTGGTTGTGCTGAACTAAAAAGCAACCTTATAAATTTTACCATTAATGTCAGAAGAAGTAAGGTTAAATCTTTATCTCTGCTGCTCCACCTCAGCCTTTGCATATAGCACAATGACACCTACTTAGTTCTGCAGAATTTTTGAGTTGTCTTATGAGGGGAAATAACATTGCGTGGCTTCTCTGAAAATTTAACTTATTTAAGAAATATTACTGCTTTATTGGGGAATTTTCCATTTACCATTTTTCACTGCCAGGATTGGTACATCATTTGCCTCCTACAAATTTGGAATGATTTTTTCATACAAAGCTATGATTTTTAGTTCCAGTTGGAAGCTGACACACATTTAAACTATACAGCCACTTGTTGCCAGATACTGCACACCCCTGCTCTAGGCTCATTAGACACACGTTGGTAATTTTAGCTTTATAAGCACAAATTATTTTTCCCTGTTTAATATACTTGTCCTTTGAGTATATATCTCCTGTAGTTTGTTTGAACTTTAATTGTGTATATTGTTCACAATAAGGCTGCAAAAGATACTACATTCCACCTTACTTAGCTAGATTCAGTATTCAAAAGGAGTATTTTGTATATCAGGAGGAGACAATCTGCCAGGGAAAGGAATCAGTGGATTTGGTTTGGGCTTTCTAGTTTTGAACTTTATGTTCTGATATTGTTGCATAGGATGATATGCAACCAGTGTGGTTAAAATACACTGCTATGAACAGCAGTATCTCTTTTGTGCATTCCTTCCATATGAGATAAATGTATTGTTTGCCTCTGTTTCACATGAAGTGTTACATTCCTGTTACTTTTTATTAATTATTCAATGAGTTTGTGCAAATTTACTGCTGCGAGGGGATGCTCCTGTTTAAGGCAAGATAAAGAAAACAATTGTGTCTGTAGACCATAGAGGACTGTTGGTTTATTTTTCATTTCTCTAAGAATGGAACAAAATTACTTACTGTCTAACACAACAACTAAAACAGGAACAGCAACTTAAATATGAACAAGACCCCATATGTGAATAGTTAAAATATACTTGAATAAATCTTCATGCATCTGTGACTTTCACGAGTACCTGCTTGACAAAATCTGTTGTAATCTGTATGCTCACTAAACCAAAGGCATGTCTTGATTGTATTGGTTATTGGATAATGTTTGATTTATCCATCTTGTGTTTTAAGGTATAAATATATGTAAAATAAAAATCTAGTTTTGTGTTTCTAATATAGCAGTGGAAATATAAAATTCAAATGGATTGAAGTGTTGTGTTCTTTTTCTAAAGTTAATTTTTATTTTGAGTAGAAAATCCCTTCTATTTAGGATAAAGCATTTTTATTTTAAGGAGTTTGATGGAATATTTCAATGCCTTTTAAAGACTACATGACAATAACACATGCAGTCATGGATTACTGATTAGAAAATTAATAAACAAAAATTATCATATAAACAAATTAACCTGCTTTTAAAAATCAGTAACTGTTACAAGGGATTAGTTCAATTTATTTTGCAAAGCTCAGTGCATGTAGCAAAGAGTTAATATTGTTTTCAGCTTTTCTTCTACGAGGTGCATAATTTAATTTTCAGGAAAAAAAGGGGAAGATAAAGTACGAACCTTTTGTGTCTCCAGCTTCACAAGCCTTAAACACTGTCTGTGAAATTGCTGAGAGGTATTCATGGGAGAGAGGTTGCAAGCCACAGGACTCCTCTGGGAGAATTTTGGAACCACAGTCCTGAATGAAAATAGAATCTGTGAAAATGACAGCACTATGCCCATCCACATCACCTTGAAATCCTCTTCAAGAGTAAAAAAAAGTTATTTGGGGTGGTTCTGCAATTCATCCTTAGCTCTTCAATATATAGTTTAATATGAAATTTAGCATACTTTTTCCATTCAGACAAAGGTTTTGCAACAAATTATCCCAATCCACAATAAACATACAAGATAGTACATTTGCTAAAGATATTAGAAAATTTATTAAGGCAAACATACACATCTTTCATGTAACATCATGTAGTGTTCTCTTCATATTGTATAATCTCTACTTATTTGCCCTTAGGAATTTTGTATGACTATTTGTAGTCATATGGGATCCATTTCTATAATGAAATGCCCCAAATTAGCTTCACGAGGTACAGGTACTTAAAGGAAAAAAAATCTATTTTCTAAAATAGTACTAAAATTAATTTCACGACTGTTACATAATATTCACTATTGCCATGAAATTATGCTACATCTAGGATGCTGTGTCTGAATTGCACCAATGAGCAAAAGAAAAGTCCTAATAGAGACAAGGTGCTGACAGTTAGTAGAATATGTGCCACTGATATGGATGGCAATATGAACACACCTTGGAATTTTGTAAATACTGTTGGGCCTTGATTATGCAATCAAAAGGTAAAGTAAAATAGTTGTCTCACAATTATTCTGATCTCATTAAACTCCATGGTGGTGAAAAAAAAATTTATAAACCCCATCCTTCCAGTGACTTCAAAGGTTTACAGTAATATCTGTGTATAAATAAACAACAAAATAGTGGTTACGTGTGGGTTGTCCTGCTCTCTGCTTAATCTCTCTAATTAGGGAAAGCTGTTATGACAAAATGAATCGCACAGTATCTTCTAGTATTAAACTGTATTTTGGAGTCTCTGGGTCTGGACACACTTTACAGCTATTTGACAGTATAACTTCAACTAATGTTAACATCAGAGAGTTCCTACCTTGCAGTAAAACTATTTCACAGGACTTCACAAGAGAGTCCTAAATTCCTGAATGTGCTGCCATCACCCCCAACACAGTGCCATAAAATAATTTAACAGGAATTTTCTTGTTCATTCTGCCCAGGGTATGTGTTTAAGCAAACAAAATTTTATTTTGATCACATTTCTTGGGCAATACCCTTAACAACAATTTTGTGGTTGTACTTTGCTAATTACAACCAACATGCAGGGAACCATGTAATTGATTTCCTTTGATTTTGTTGTGTTTTCAAAGTAAAGGACCCTGCTTGCATGAAGTTTATAATTCACATCTAAACTGTCATGTCATGAGAGATTGGGAATCCCTGAACAAGAACTATTTTTTTAATCCTTACCTTTGTAGGAGACCAATCCTTTACCATCACTGACACATTTATATAATATGCAAAATGAATCTGTGACACCTACAGATTTACTGCTGCTCCATAAATGTATGGCACACTGAGAGTTTTTCTAAATGCACGTAGATTTTTTATTGTTTTTTTCAGGTGCTGTGGTGACATGATATCCCTCTTGCCTTGCCCAAAGATGAAACATCTTGTGATCTTAAGCATGCTTACAAGAGATCACTCATAGCAAAGATGAGAGCCAGACACGTAACTTAAATGACAGTTGTTGCTCTGTGCCTGTTCTTCCTGCAAACCTTCATTTTTTAGAAGGGAGGCATAAAAAGGCCCCTGTAATCTCTGGATTAGAATCAAAAGAAAGATTCCCTTGCCTTATGTACTTTCGTGCACATTTAGGATTGACTATAAGATCGGTGTGGCTTTTCACTAGTATAATTTCTTTTATCTTTATGGAAGATTTTCTGGAAACTAGCAAATAAAAGAGGAATAAAGCTTTCTTCTGTACATCTATATAGCTTTTAATCAACATCAGTTGATACTTAGAGAGTGAACACTTCTGGAGTCCATCTACTATGTGAAATGACAATTTCCTTGTCTCTTTCAGATCACACTATAGTGAACCTGATTTTTCATAATGTTTTAGTCTTTAAGAGATGTTACAGATTTTCAAGACTGTTACTTTACTGAGTTTGTCAATTATCACCTTCAAAATATTTGGGGCTATTAGTTCATGGTATTTCATTTATTTATAGTCTGGGTGTCTAATTGAACAAGAATTTTGTTTGTTTAGTTCACCTCTCAATAACCAGACTATATTTCTTCTCATAAGGATATGCATATCCTTATGCATATACATATACCTACATAGTTTTACTCAGGCATATATAAATCATAAAAAAAAAAAAATAATCATAACCAGTTTTAAAATTTCACAGGTGGAGACAGAGAGAGGCATGAGCAAAGCATTATAAAGCTGACCTGCACTCATGCAGCTGATGTCATGGGATGAATGTCATACAGCAAAGACCACTGTAGATGCAGTGATGTTTCAGATTAAGGAATCTAATGTAACTATTAATGGATTTTTAATTGCTGTTGTGCCTTTTTCACCATATCCACCATAATGAAAAATGATTACTCTGAAACTGCAGCAAAAGGAAACATGGTAAGAAGCCTTTGACTTTCCTGGGAGAAGTCATACCTATAGGTAAAAATGTCCGTCTGTGTTCATTTTAACAGTTGGTGCTCCAGCAGTCACAGACCACCACAACAAAAATAAAGCTACTTTTAACATCTACACCTGCTGCTACCTATCAGCTCAAGAAGGCATTTTTAAATAGGAAGGAAGGATTTTCAGTATTTTTATGGAATAATCCAATCGTTCATTCACAGTTGTGGCTAAAACCATAATTTTTGGTGGAAGTAGATTTATGTTAATGAATTGTATGCTTTGGAAACTTCCACCCAGGATGCCTGTATACAGGGTCTACAGTCAGCTACTCAAAGTCCTTCTTGCATTTATACAAAATTGATCCCTAATGATCAATGGGAGTGGTGGGCTCACTGCTAAAAGCAGGCAATTTCTGTTTCAGTACTCATTTCTGAAATTGTACTAAGCCCAAATCACTGAAGAGTACCACTGCCAGTCTAATAAAGGATCAGCGTATCAGAATGTTTTAAACTAAATAATCAGAGAGATATAACTAAGATCACATTAATTCGTTTTAGTGTTTTATACAAGCAATATGTAGCCAAAACCTTGCATCTTTTTAACATCCAGAACCCATGCATGGCTGAGAACTAGTGGATGAGATAAACCCCACTGAGTGTTCTTGGCAGAGAAGGTGTGAGACCCCTCCACCTGTCAGCTCTGACCCTGCAGTCTCTCGGCCAGCATTGCCCATCAGCCTGGCAGGGCACCCAGACATCTCGACCAGGCACAGCAGCCTTGCCTCTTCCCATGGTGCTGCCAGGGCTACCATACTCCTCTTGACTGCACTTAGACATGACAGAATAAAGCTTCATGTGGAAGAGATAATTTAGAACACTTTTCTGTTGGTCTTTCTAGGCTCACTGACTAAACTTTATTTGATCTGGTTCTATTTAAGCTGACCTGAGTTTCTCATGAAATCCCTTCATGTCTCATTAGTCCATCTTTTTCTACTATTTTACACATAACTAAAACTTCATGAAAAGTGATTAAAAACGATGCTATGGAAGAACTTCTAATAAAATTAGTCAACAAGTGAGCTCATGAAATAGTGAAACTGTATCTTACTGCTAGGGAATAAATTGTGAGCAGATGGATTAGCTCCACTCTACCAACTTTCTTAATATGACAGGAATAGGTGAAGGAAAAGTTGGCATATTGACCTCTATTCAACTGTCTGCCTCTGTCCAGCTGCATTACTTAGTGATAAATGAACCTCTAAAGATTCAGAGGTTCATGCCAGTTCAGTTCACCCAAACTGACTAGATTGAACTGAAACTTGTGTGTGTGCAAAAATAGTCTAGAGACCCGTCAAAATGAGAAGCATTCTCCCAAGTAATTTCAGTTCTCTACTGCTGTCGGATGGGAAACAATGACTATTATTAACCATCAAGCACAGTCTAAGACATAAAGACATTGTCGACATCAAAAGACACACAAAGCCATTAAACAGAGATCATAGGATTAATGGGATGAATTAATGGAGGAACGTTTCCTTATGCTGCAGCTATGTTTTAAAGCAAAGAAACTGTATTTTATATCATCACAGTATTTTTTAAGGAACCTAATAAGTTCCATATGAAAATATAGGTTAATAGTTCCCTAGTGACTCCAAAGACTGTCACAAATAACACATTAAAAGACTATGAGATGTTCAGTTCCACACAGGTCTAGTAGGGACCATAAAAACAATTTACAAAAGGAGTCTGGGTATTCCTGGGTGGAAAAATGCAGCTCACGGACATCCATAGCATGGGAACGATACAAAAAGCTGAGGTACTGGTCATGTTGTCAGGGCATCAGAGAACAGTTTGATTTGCGAATAAAGTAAAGCCACCAGTCTAAATTGCTTTTAAGTTTGTAATTTTGCTATTCATGTTGCTACTATAATTAATATTACTATTTCTTAAGAATAGAAGCATATCGTAAATTGCATGATTTTTCTCAGTCACAAATTTCTGCATATAAAATTTCTTTGAGAATAATGTCACATGCATTAACCAGTGGCTGAAGATTGTCATAACTACAGAGTACCTTTACTAACTGCTAAAGAAATTTTGAAAATCCCAGTAGATGCCTCTCCACAAAGATTTAAAGCACTTACTGTTTATATAGACAAATAAATTTCATCCTGATACTACAGCAGATAGCACTCAGAATGCTAACCTCATGAAAAACTATGCAACTGCTTCGAGAAAATATTACAAGTTACATAGCAGTAGTTTAGTATCTTTTATGTGCATGGGGAATATAAAAGAATCCTTTTAATCTACAAAGGATTTTGACTCAATTCCATTTTATATGTATGACATCAGTTAGACCCTACTACCTTCCTGCTCCTAAACAATTCAAAGTGCTGCATTTGTGAGCCATAGAACAAAAATATTCATGAGACCCAAAAAGCATGACTCTTATCTAGCAAAATCTTGTGAATTATCATTCTGAACAGTGCAGAGATCCAGCAGAATTAGTTGAACTAAGACAACTGAATGTGAAATCCAACTCCATTAAGAACAATATATTCTAAAATTAAATTTTGGAAAAATGCTTCAAAATGTACCTAATATTAATTACAGCAGGGTGTTTTATTTTTCAGTATTTGTAGTTAACATCTGCATAGATTTTTCAAGTGCTTTCTTAGCGAACATGTTTTCCTCATGAAGCTAATGATATTTTTCCCAAGCAAGAACAGTGATGATTTCCAGCTTGTATGCTTGATAAACAAAGTACACAAAGCAAGAAAGAAGAGGAATTAAAAGAATTTAGTATTTCCTCCTCCCTAAAAAGGAAGATAAAACAGGAACAAGGAATAGCAGATAGAGACTGGCATTTTGCTGTTTACATTCTGGTATTTTTTTAGTTTAAAAAGTGATACAATAATGTTGACCTGGAGACTTTAATAGCTGCATCAGTTTTCAATTCCTATTTTGTATTCTTCTCAACATTTATCTTTTTAAGTGCAAGCTCTGAATGTGATCTGCATTGAATTTTGCGAAGTCCACTATTTGAAAATGCGAACGGCTTGAGAAAATCATGTGCTTTGACAGTGCAAAATAAATGTTTTAAGTGATAACCAAAGGAATTATTATGTATTTATGGTTCTCTCTATAAAATGCTGATGTGACCCTGATGTTTTCCCTGGTAATTAAGTAAAAAATGTTCTATACTAGCTAGGAAATCCCACAGACTTGTGGCTTTTTATAAGGAGCATTCATTTCTACCCTCCCATGCTCAGAGTACATGGCAATCATGGATCACACTGCAGAGAGATCTATACTCTAAGCCTCCTATGTGCAAGAGGTTTACTGGATATTCTGGTCAGTTCTGTCTCAGGCTCTCCCAAGGAGGCTGTTTGCATTTGCTTTGTACACACAACTAAATGCTGGCTTGTAAAGAGCCTTGAACCCACTCGGTCCATGGACTCGGTGTGTATAAAGAACATAAGCTGAAACTGGATGGAGGGAGCACCACTAGGTCCCTGATAACTGCTGTGTGAGAAAGAACTGATTGAAGTATGTACTTAGATCCCTGAGAGATCATGTGGCAATTCAAAGTGGAGGACAGGTTCTCTTGTAACCTGACTAGATGTATAAATCCCATAGAAAGGTAAATCTAAGACACTTTACTTTCCATATCACTATCTGTGAAGGAATACATCTGAATCCTTAATCACTGTGCTGGCATGTAGAGAAACTTCTCAAGATTTGCAAACTGAACTCTTCTATTTCAGGTTTAATAAAGGATTGTAGCCAAACGCTTGTGTGTGTGTGTGTTTCCCCCAGTTATATCTGATGTTCTACTAGAAAAAATATTAAACATTTCTCTGAAAGCTTTACCTCACTAACACTCCCTCCACAGTATACGATAAAGCCTAGTTATGCTGCTTGGATGTGTTCTGTTTCCCTAGCTCTCAGGACCCCTAAATCTCTCTCTGTCCCTGGCTGATTGCCCTGGATTCTCTTTGACGTTACCTGACCATCATAACAGGAATGTAACATTTATATTTTTTCAGCAAAAAATTTCAGCGATGGTCTGGGGAACATGGAGAAAGCCATTAATAGAGGCTCAGAAACACCAGGTAGAGGACTTCTGACACTGCTTTTCCAGATAATGCCAAAAAGCCTGTGAGTTCCTGCCTGACATGTAAAGAGAGTTTACATATGCATGGAAGCTCCACTCTGAAGGAAACTACACTTCTATGTGTGGGCAACAGGAGTAATTTCCCTTTACACATTTACAGTCTGCACTGACACATGTTTGCAGAGCAGCCATGGCTTTGATGCTGTCTTAATGGTGTCCCAAGAAACACACATGGTCAGATCCTCAGAACAGTCATGTTGAACACTTGAGTCATTTGAGTCAATGCTCAAAAGCCAAACACCCTCCACTTCAGACAATAATATCGCTGCTGAAAGGACCTACTCTTGCTCACCAGTGAGAGTGTTCCAAATAGTTTTTCTGCTCAAGCATGAACTGAAAAATATCACCCAACGACATAGACAGTCAGGGACTGACAGGCAGTGCCACTGGGTCACGCTTGAGCCTGGGACGTTTTTTCTGTGGAAGGCCATCTTATCCACTACTGCTTCTCATCTGAATGGTGCCACAAAGAAAAGAGGCACCTGAAATGTGCTCATTGTAGTGCCCCCACTCTGGGCAGGGCTGATCCCTACACCTTGAGTTTTCCAGCAGCTCAATGGGAGGTGGATCATAATGCCTGGCAGTCTTGCAAGCAGCTGCCTTACCCTTCTGTATTTGGCTCCGTTTTTAAAGTAATCTTCAATAAAGGACCCATCTCTGTTAAAGAATCAATCTCTTGATGAGGTTTCTGGCCAAAGATCAGACCCTTCTCTTATTAAGACATTAGGGTGTTTGCTTAAGTCAGTCAAGAGACTTTGAGAAAGTATATTTTTAGACAGAGAGCATTTACAGAAATCTTCCTAACTGCAACCAGCAAATACATTATGAAGAATCTATTACTGATGTAAATTTAGAGCATTTTTGTCCATACAAAAAAATGTGATGGCTAAAGCTAAGAATGTGTAAACAGCACTGGATAAATTATCTGTGCAAATGTCTGAGACATATGGGCAGTATACGGATAGGTCTCCATCCAACATTATCCATAACTCCAGCTGCAGCTACTTATATTCAGAATGTGCTGTATAAGCCCATAGAAGTGCAGAAAGGATGACTCTGACTCTATGTTTGCAAGAGAGTCAGACAATGGGAAGATTTAAGAAATGATGGGGTTTTTTCTTCCTTTCTTCCACTTCAGTTAAAAGCTTTGGTAAAAATAAAATTACTTAAAAGGAATTAAGTCGACATCATTTGAAACTAAAGTTTCTTTGAACATATTCATAACAGAGATGGTATCAAAACAGAAAATATAAATATATTTACAGACAGAATCTGGTCATTATTAATAATAAGCACTGTGGCTTACCATAAAAAAATAACAGAATTAAGGGCTTATTTGACTTTGAAAATAATTATGTATTTCATTCAAAAGAATCTTTGAGTTAGAATATTTTCATTAATGTTTAATAACTGTGATGAGCACTAAATTTCACATATTCCCAGATACTCATTTAATATAAACAGCTGGGACACAGGAATAAGGATGAACAAGGTTTTTTTTCCTAGAACACCCAAATATCTAAGCATGTAGTGGTTTATTTTCTAAACTATAATGGGTTTGAAATTGGCTCTAGTGAATTTGCAGCACACTGGCTGTTATAATCACAGAAGTGAGTATAATGGAGTTTTACTAACCATGATCTCTTTTAAAAGATACTGATTAAAGGTCTGCTTTCTGGTGCACAGCAGACTGAAAATGCAGGCTTACAGCTTGGTGGCTCACTGAACAGCAGACTGCATGCAGGTAGCTCTCACACATGGACAGCAAGAGATCTCATGCAGTTAGCGCCAAAGAAACAGGCTGAAGTTAGAATAGCAGCCTTCTTGCAGTAATTTACTACATATACATTTAATTCAGCTAAAGTAATCAAGCAGCCACTAGTTGAACAAGGCCTCCCTCAAAAAAACCAAATACTTCTGAAAACCAAATAACGTGGTTAATGACTATTTATTCTATTGCACAAGGCATGGTAAGTGATGCTGATCTGAAGTCTTGCTTTGATAAATACTGAGATCACATTAGCACAGAGATGGGACCTATTGGAAATAGAAATTAAAAAAAAAAAAAAAACAACTTAAAAATCAAAATTTAGGCTCCCTCAACAAGGTGTTAAGGCAGTTAATTATATCTTACTGGACACTGAATTTCCCCTGACCCACACAAACACTTTCATACAGAAATTCACTCTCCCTTAGAGAAAGACATCTGGAAGGTTTCTGCTATTTACTTCAAGTCTGGGGAGCTTGGAGGAGGCAGATAAGGCAGTCAGCAAGCAGAGCACAACAAATATAATTGAACCAAAGTGACTCAGGTTGTTTCCACTGAGATGTTAGAAACATGTTAACTACTGTTTTTCTTGTAAGGACAGAGACTACACTAGAATCTGGGCAATGTTCCCAGCCCAGGTGAAACTCATTCTCCAAGATTCAGCACTCAAAAAAACCCAAAAAACTTTCTGTAGAGCTAGGGACTCCTCCACCTTTTTTAAGTATTTTGGGCCGGGCTGTGAGGTGTTTAGTGTTTAACTTTTTTGTGTCCACTAATAAAATTAGGTACTGAAAATTCAGGTTTCTGGAGAGGTGGAACAATTTTTTCCTTCAGAAGAGTTGGCAAGGATACATTCACATCCTGCTGCAAACCCTCACACGTTATGACTCACATTGTTTTTCCTGATTGAAAGGACTATTTGATTACAAGCAATGCTCCCTGAGCATTGCTTGTGATCAAATATTTTTGTAATCAAATATTTTTGCTTTAGACAAACAGACTAGTTGATGCATTGCCCGGGACTTGCCCATGCTCTTAGTTTTTAACCATCTATTTTTCATCTTCCTGCTCTTCCTCAATAAGATAATGGCTATCTTGAACAAGAATTTTATGCAGTGTCTTCCCGGTAAAAAGGTTCTGCATGAAGTCCTACAAATCTTGAACCAGTCACACAGACCAGATTCTCTCCCATGCCAGCTCTCTTCCATGTGGCAAGGAGTTGCAAGAACTTACTGTGAACATTGAGACTCTGGCCCTGCAGCAGACTAGGCTGTTGTAAAAAACTAAAATATTTCCAGTTTGAATCAGACTTAGAGGATTTACTACCAGAAAAAGGACTGAGATAATGGAAAATATCTATTCCAACAAATATTAATTATAGTGTATTATAATAAAGCATACATTAGGTTCCATTATATACTGTATACTGTAATCTAGATTAGATACATGATATTAATTTAAGAAAAGTTAAATTAAGTACTAGTGCAAAGATGTTGTTATCTTCCTTTTACTTCATTTTAATTCCTTCCTTCCACATCCCTTTTACAGCCTTTTTATCATCTGACAACAGCAGATATTGTATAAACTTTACCATCTTTTTTTTATAGGATTACATAGATGTGGAGTAATTTTGCTTTGCTGATCCTCCCACTAATCTGTTAATAATCCTTTCTCTCATAAAAATGGCAGTTCTGTATGATTGAATCAGAGGAGGATAGTTATAGAAAAGTACTGATGTTTGAGAACTTCTTGTCTTTTCCCAAGTATTTTTTCACATTACCAACATGAGAAAGACAATAAATTTTGAGGGAAGGTCAGAAAAGGGAAAGGTAAAAGAGAAGGATATGGGTTAAATGAACAATAAATTATTTTCTTAGCATACACAGCTGTCTAAATGTGCCGTGTCATGGCAATTGAATAGAATTGCTTAAATGTTTTCAACCACTAAAAAATACCGTGTAACACCGTGTTATAAGAGGAAAAAAGACAGCTTAATGATATGTATGCAATTACAGTTCAAATTTTATTTTTAGAAAACACCTGAATAAATCCTGACGCTAATTAATCATACTTTTTGATAAGATATCAAAAAGTTCAGTTCTTTTGGTATGTATGTTTAGCATCATTAATCTTTTTTTAAAAATCATTACTTCAGTATTTACATGTGAGCACAAGTCTCTTCACAGCTTTTTTTTTTTTTCTTCACTGTTTCATTTCTTTCTGCTCTTTCAAAAGAACAGGGTTTTAGATACTCTGGCTTTGCTCGGAATACTAGAACTTTGTATAAGTTTTACAAATGTAACACAGCTGATGCTAATAGGCACATATGTCTCCTAAAGTCGTTTCCCATATTTATGTTGGAACAGATGTTTTACTTCTTTTTGTGTCCTTGGACACTGGCCATTCCACAGGACAGGAGATAGATTAGGAACTGTGCGGCTAAAACATATTTCACCACATTTGTTTAGCAAATGCCTCTTCCTTTCAGTTGGCATTATCACCAATATCAGGAGGAAAAACCAGGAAAAATATTAATAATCTTTCTTCTTTGTGCACAGTTGACCTGAAATGAAGATAAAACACTAAAATTTTCCTATGAATATGCTGTAAAAATGAAATTCTATTAGAACTTTACCTCTTGTGATCATATATTGCTTCTCATAACTGTGCCAAGCAGATTTCCTCAGATAAAAAATACGCATTAAAAAAATCCCAGTCTACCTTTTCAATTTGGTTTTACAAACCCAATATTTAGAAGAAGTTTCCTGGGAAATTCAATTTTTAGTGATTAGGCTGAATTTCTGAAAAATGGAAAAGCATTAGAGCAGCAATATATAGTTGGAAATTACTTTGCTAGCAGGTAAAACATGTCCAAAAATGTCTTTGTTTCCTACTACATCTGCTTATTAATTTTAAACTAGATATACATAATAGCTTGCTTGAAACAATAGATTAAAGTAATCACTTTGCTTTTATACTTTTATGTAACTCATAACACCACAGTTCTGTTGACCTCCAACAACCTCAGAAGTCTTCAGGAACCATAAATTAAGTCTTTATTCTCAATCCCAGCTTCAATTTGAGTTGAAATCTGTATCATGAGTTTGCCATCATTTCAGAGATTTCCTTTCTCAAACTCTTCCTTCATTTTCCTAATGTCCATATGTATGGTTACATAGCTTCATAACAGAAGGCTTACTGGGTGAAAAACAAGGGAAAAGTCTCATTATTCTAATGATGGCATCTGTCCCAAACCATATTAGCTGCAAATAATTGTTTCCTAAATTGCAATTGTTGGCAAGGAAAATCCTGGTTTAAAACACTCTTGACCTTTAATTTACAGAGTAAAGCATTTGTGAGCAAGATTTCTGTCAATAAAAAGTCCCTAAATTATATTTCTCTCTTGCTTCTCTTCTTTAAAACTCAAGGGAAAGAGAAGTTCTTAAGCTCAGATAGGAGAATAATAAATGGATAAAATCATTAGCAGCCCCACTTTATTTCCAGTTTAGACTAAGTAAATGTAGCATAGCACAGCTTGCCAAAAAAAAAAAAAAAAAAAAAAAAAAAAAATATCTGTGTTGTGAGAATCCTGGACACAACAAAGCAGGATACAAATCCATCAGCAAAGAAATCCACAATGTCATCTAGTTTGTCTTCCCATACAAAGGCAAGATCAAGTGTACTACCAGTTTCAATAATCTCACATCAAGTCTTCCAGTAAAGAGCATTCCACAACTTAGCTAAAAGTTCTGTGAGAAGCCACATAATCCACCTATGAAATTCTAAGAAAAAGCAGTTGGAAAAAGGAATGAGCACTAATGTTCTTCACCAATATATGTTTCACATCTATTATTTCTTCTTTATAGGACCTTCCCTTGTTTAATAGATTAATCTTTAACTAACCACTAGTAGAAAGGAATTAATTCACAGGGGAAATAGAGTTCTAGAGATAGATTACTATAAAGGTAATATAAAACAGCACAATACAGAAGAGACTGTAGCATGAGTGAGTCTTCCTTAAAGCACGAGAAGGATTCAGAAAAAAGTGAATCCAGAATTCTAAACCAAAAGACCTGCTAAAGAAATCTCCAGGTTTATGCTCATTTCAATTAAAACTATTAAAACTATTAATTCATCTAAGATACTTATAACTAACCCAGTTACTTTAACATGAATATGATCAAGAGACAAATTCTTCTGAGTGGAATTTTTAATTAAATATTATATGAATGAGTGCATTGCATCCTTTGGACCTTAATCAACTCTTCTCTTCAAAATGTCAGAGTAATACCAGAGAAACAAGATTATAGGGTTTTTTTAATTTAAATGTGATGAAAATAAACAGTTGTTTTTAAAACTGTAAATACAACCATGTAGAAAAACAATATTAGTGAATGTGTTCCCCTTTCTCAGGTAGACTAATCTGTATGAGTTGGAGGACATAACTTGTATCATACTTAGCTTCAGAGTAAGGCAATTTTGGCACAGCTTCTAACTTGCTGAGTGGGGAGTTAGAGTCTGACTTGGCACCCAATGCTCCTGCCTTACATTGCCAAAGGTCCAGAGGCTGGAATCTAGCTGCAGCTATGTGTGGGATATGTACACGGCAAGTCCAATCTCCAAATACAACCAGCCCCTGTTAATGAGTTCCATTCACTTTTATGTCTGATTGCCAGCTGGCAGGCACACAGTCTTATTTGTGAGATTCAGCAAATGGGAAGGGCTACAGTCAAACTCAGACTTTCAAAGATGGGTGAAATTTTGCCAGATGCAGCAGAAATACTCCCTGTTTTCCTTCTTGGGACACTATGCAAAGGGATAAGAAAACTCACCAGTGAATCCTGTGTACAGGAAATACAGAAAAGATACTATGGGATGGAGTTACTATTACTGTGAATTAATCCATGGAGCTGAGGCATCCTCAACAGTGACACTCAGCTAATTTTCACAGACTACATACTCTCAGACTCAGAGTCCGAGAATAATTTAGGTTGAAACAGACTTTTGGAGGCTCAAATCAGACAGAAATATAAGAAGTTATTTATTGAGGTCACCAAAGTACTTCAACTTCCACATATTACAGTCTAGCAAACCTGGTTAACTTTATTTGAAACTGAGTAGGAGAATTTCTACAAGAGATGACTGCATGTGTGCTGAGAAAGTAGTACAAAACAGCTGACTGGCAGCAACTCAAAGCAATAGACCAGAGTATTACCTGGTGCACCTTACCAGTTGGTTAACACATCTCTAGCCAAAGATGTCCCAGTCAAAGGTTTTAAACTATTCTGGAATGTACTTTCTCAATCCAGATTTGTCTGATGGCCCTTCCTGGAATCTCAGTCTGAATTGCCATAGAAACATAAAAACATAGAATATCAGGTTGGAAAGGACCTCAAGATTCACCTGGTCCAACTTTGTCAAATGCAGTCTAGACAAAATGACCCAGCACCCTGTCCACTGAATCTTAGGTGTCCAACACTGGGAAATCCACCACTTCTCATTTTAGTTTGTTTCAATGGCTGACATCATTGTGAAAAATATTCCTTCTGTGTCCTAAGGGAATCTCCACCAGAGTAATTTATACCATTACCCTCAGCTTTTCCATGTAACTCCTTGTAAAAAGGAAGTCTCCATTTTCTTTGTAGCCACCCTTTAAATACAGGAACATGGTGCTAAAATCTCCCTTAAGTCTTCTCAAGACTGAAGAAAGCTAGCAGTCTCAGCCTTTCCATATCTGGCATGTTTCCCAGTCCTTTGATCATCTTTGCGCTGGACCTTCTCCAGCCTGTCCATGTCTTTTTTGTATAGTGGTGACCAAATCACAACCTTCCAGGTGCAAATATTTTGTCTTTTTCCCAAATGAGGGGATTTTTTTTTTTCATGACTGGAAAATTAAGTCTGCACAGTATTTAAGGTGACAGAGAACCATCTTTTTGTATATCAATTCAAACTATATAAGAGATCAAATTGCAGACACAGTTGCCTTAGGACAAATATATTGATTTAGAACTGTGGAGAACTCCACAAACCAGTAACAGAAAGCTTCTCTGCAAACTGACTAGTCAGATACTTTGATCCAGGATTATCATTGGAATATGATTCAGAAAAAGCCGTTAAGACCATCAGAAGGACAATTATTAAGGACAATGTCGCACTTCTTATGAAGGACAAAGACAGTCAGGAGGAGGACACAGCAATACTCATCTTGCGTCTGAATCTCACCTCGCTAATGACATATCAACAATGAAACTTTTGGCCAGGAAGCAAATTATTCTCTCCCATCAGAGAAAAGATCTTTCTGAGGAATAAGTTAGCTATTTTGTTATGTAGGTAGAAGAACCTGGAGCAGACTGAGAACAGGAGGAGGTCATTAAGAATGAGGAAGATAGGCTTCTGAGTTGAAGGCAGAGGAAAAAGAAACAAGGAGCTACATTTTTTTTTTATTTTGGGGTAAGACTGGAGGAAGCAGAAGGACATTCTGGGTTGAAAGGTCATTTTAGAAAAAACTCACCAAATTGCCTCAATTCCAGTGTGTTGAACCAACCTTCAAAAGAAGCAACTTTGGACATCTGTTAAGTAGCAAATATCCGTTAAGTTTCTTTATACTCCTAAAGACAGCCAGAGGTATAAAAAAAGTAATTCAACTTGTTTCATTCCATTTTTCTGATGTACTCATTTCAAATGGGAACTCTGATGTTCCCAGGAAAATGATATTATTAAGGAGACTACATTAGTCTCCTTTCAGACAGTGAATGAATGGTTCAGTCCTTCTTGTTATTTTCTGATTTAAGATCAGATGCATTATGATGCCCTCAGTCATGTCTTGGAAACTGACTCAGATGCCTAAATTGTTTAGGTAAGGTACTGAAAATTTGTCATAATCAAGCATTAGCTTCAAACAAATACATCTTACCCAGTTCTCCAACAAAACACCCTTACCCAAGCTAGCAATGAACAAAGGTTAGGGACAAATGCATCAGTTTCCAGACATTTGCATTTAAGAGAGTGCTGCTAAGAAAATGGAATATTTTATTTCATAAAATCATCACATAATTAAAGCAATAACAATGAGTTATAGTTTGGCACTGATCCACCAAAGTTTCCAGATGCTTTGCAAAATGCACAAACCTACGGTCTGTACTCAGTAACAAAGCTTCTGTTACTTTGGTGGGGTTACGCAAGGTTGGCAAAGCAACAGCTGAATGCAGGCTCAGTCCTTATTTGCAACAATAAAATGCAAAACAGTATAAAACAGCTTAAGAAAACAAGTCTAAGTTCATTATGTATTACAGTAAACTGCTTCAAAATGTCAATGTAAAGTATGCAATATATCTAAAAAAAATTGCATGAATATAAGTAAAATAAAGAAAATAATATTTCCCTTCTTTTACACAGAAGAATTTAAAGCAGTTAATGTTGAATTCTCTGCTGAATATTTCAAGACCCTGTGTCTCACAGTCTGAAATTGTTTTCAGGTCATTTTGAATGTGTCTTAGTCATTACACATTTGTTAAAAAACTTCGGAAAATTTATTATTAATTTTGAAAATGCATCCCAGTCATGTGTACAAATCTTGAAATGTGTGGCTAAAGTTGTGTGCACAATTGAAGTCAGTACATGCAAAAGTGTGTTTTTCAAAGCAGAACTAAAGATGGTTGGGGTTCTGTGAGGCAGGCACCTTCTCATCCCTTGGCAAAAATTCCTTAAAAAAAACCCCCAAACAATAAGTGCCACTTTATCCTTACTACTGCAAGTTAAGAACTGCAAAGAGTAAGACATAATGCAAGTTTCTCACACTGTGATCAACAATTTTTTTATTTTTTTTTTTTTTGCTCTTTATATTATGCCTTTAATAGGCATAATGTCTTTTTTCCTGGAAGGATTTTTTTGTCAGGTAGCATTGCCTATTACACTAGCTGTCTTGATCTGTATATAAGTGTTAGCAATACTGGGAACTGCCAGCATATAAAAGCTTACTTTATCAGGAGATAGTGGGCCTGAGTTTTAGTACCCTGACAAAAAATCTCTGAAGAAGCCTTCCATGGGCTCAGGTAAAAGGAAAAAGAGCAGCTGCCTCTGGGTATTTTCTAGACCATTCAGAAAACTGGACAGCTAATGTACCTGCTTAGCAAAGGATTCACAGACCATGTCCTTACATCTTGGACCTCAAAGTCCTGTTCACCAACAGCCTCTAAGGTACTCAGTGATTTGGTGAAATATTTAAGAGGGCTTTACCCTATTTGCTACAAGAGGAAGAGGTTATCATTGCAGGGAGTCACTGTATTCTGGGTTTCACCATCTGCCCTAAGTCACCTCACAATCTTTTGTACTCATCTTCCAATTCTTCCTGGACTGCATTCCAATCTGCTTGGATTATTGCAAACAAACATCCAATTTACTTTCAGGCTTAAAATTTTTCCTTATATCTACTTTCCTCTTGCAGATGAGCAACTGGAAGGTTTGTGAGAGTGGAACTTACATGTGAACTTTTATGGTGACTGAGCTAACAAATGCTGTACCTCATCCCTAAGGGCAGGTGGGTGACTGGGAACATCGGCTCACGAAGAGCAAATTTTAACCTTGCTCTCCTCAGTCTACATACATGTTCAGCAGAATTCTCAAATGAAAGAAGGAAAGTGAGAAAGTTGGAAGGAAAAGGGGAGGGAGAAAGAGGAAAATTTAAGACATAAAATTTCATATAGGAGAAACAAAGTACCATATACTGTACACCATATACAAAACCTTATACTTGTATTAGTGTGTATATATATATATATATATACACCATATACAGTACCTTTTACTGGCATTAGTTTTATTTTGCCACTCTTGCTCTAAATACCAGCCTTAATTTCTCCAACCCTCTATAGCAGTCAAAATTTTACAGTAGAAGACTGAATACAACTGAATAGGGAGCAGCAGTGGTAGAGGTTTTCACAGACAAGAAGCTTCACATACCAGAATTGAAATACCAGTGTAAATGTGCATGCCAAGGACTCAGAGCTGCTGCTATAGTTGCTGTTCTTACATGGCTGCTCTGTTCAGTGGAGTTAGTTTGTAGAGATTACTGTATCACTTTCCTTTGGTCACCGTAACCCATCTACATTATTTTGATCTCAGGGTTACTAAAACTCAAATAAATTCTTTAGTCATGTGCTCCTGCCATTTGCTCATAAAATGCTTTTATGGAGAAATTTTAAAGGTACATGCAAAGAACATAAAGCCAATTCAGTACTTTGTTACTCTGTTCATAAATGAGTGGAAAATATGACAACTTGAGGCCTGAAGAGTTACGCGAGAAAGATACCACAAGATAAAAGATCAGTTGCTCCAACACAAAACATACAATAAAATTTTCTCCCTCTCCTTTGATTACTTCTCCTACTAGCCAAGGCTCTGGCCCAATGGGAATTGAGACACAAATCCTAAATCCACTTGAGGATTTCCAAAATTGCATGTCTTCGACCTGTTTTCTCAAAAAAATTTGATCAAATTCCATTACATTACCAGATGAGGAAGATTAGCATTTTTCATTTTCATAGTGGTTCATTTTGAAAGGGACATTGATGGTAGACTTCATGTATTTTTCCACAAACACGCCCAAACAAAACAATCAGATGTTACTGATGGAAACATAAACAGGAAGAAAGACAGAAAAAAAAAAAAAAAAGGAATAAGAGGCTATATTCTTTATTTGCTATTTCTGATTGTTCTAGCAGATTAAGTTCCACCAATTTGTAAAGACTTCAGGAAATCCCACTGCAAAACTAGTCCTGAAGACAGTATCCAGGCCCCCTATGTATATGAAAATCCTTGATACTTATTGACTCTGTGTAATCAATGAATATGCTTCTCTGAATTAATAATGTGATAATTCACATAAAAAAAATTAAACAGATCATTTATTTTTTCATATCTAACAAACAGGGTCATTTTTCAAAGATATCAAAGCATATCATACAAAAGAGCAAAAAGAAGACAAAAGTCAGAAGCAATGATAGATACTACAAATATGTTTCTGTTTTAGGAATAAATAAATAATTACTGTCCTGGACAAATGTGAACATGGGTATATTGTACACATCCCAGAACTTATAAATTTAGCTTAAGACTTTGGGCCTGAAAAGACGGAGACATATCGTATTATTCAGAAAAAGTTATCCCAATGACTTCAGTGGAAATGCCCAGTGTAGGAAGTTAAGTGTGCACACCACTTTGCAGAAAAATGCACTAGATTTTCCTGTTTTCTCCTGAAAGCTCATCAAGCTGTGGGGATTAGAGGTCCCTGAAGTATTTACTCTCTTTTTGCTTGTTACCATATTGTTGTTTAGTTCCTGTGTTCTATTAGTGTTCCCCTTTGCCTAGAATTTACTTGGCAGCTCTTAGAGATTTGTCTTGCTATCATAACCAATTTCCAGCATATCCACACTCTCTCACAAAAAAAATTCTGAAGTTCTGAAGTAATCTGCTTTTAAAAAGCCCCCCAAAAGTACCACTAAATTAAAATTGTGCAACTTTTCAGTCAAGCATTTAATTTCTTGAAAAAAAAATATTATAGTATATTGCACAATAAATTTGCTTAGGAGTGCTTTAGTTTTGATTAAAAGAAGACAATCCCTCAAGCTTTTTGCCAATATATATTTTTTTTATATTATTTATATCTGTTGCTCAGTTGTATGAAAAACACTAGGCTGCTGGATCAGGAAATGTATAGCCCAATGGGGACAGTTATCAGGAGTATCAGTAGGGTTTTTGAGTTGTGACAACGTACTTCATAGAAAAAAATTCATATAGCAACAAGACATCATGGAAATTACCTTGCCCTATCAGGTGACCAGCCAGTAACATTCAGGGTACTCCAGGTTTGGTACAGGTACCAAAACACAGGTATCTAGGGTCACTTGGATGCATTAAGGTATAAAATATTATTTTGAACATAATGAGCACTTACACAGAACTGGCAGGTATGCATAGTTCTAGTTTCTTTGGGATCAGCAGCTTGAAGGAGGATGTGATACCAAGCTTCTGATGTGATAAGAAGTGAATATTGTGGCAATTGATACCTGCTCCCTTTCTCTTTGTATCCTTCTCACATGATGGTTCGTAGTAGGTTCCTTGATTCTTTTCCAAAGTGATTTCATTGCTAAAGATGCAATAGTTGGGAACTTCCCTGATGAAGCTTTTCCTCCCCTTGGAGGAACTCAAATTAAGAGATGAGAGTGACTGGAAACATTCTTCAGCCCTCCTTCCCAGCAAGGAAAAGGCTTGTGCCTTTGTACTCCACTGAGGTCAATAAAGAGAAAGCTGACTTTCCCTAAGGTGTAGGGACCATCTTGAGATATCAGGACAGCCATTTATTTAAATTTTTAAGCCCTTTTAGGTTCTTCTAAGGTTTGGGGCTTTTTGGGGTTGTTTCATTGTTATTTGTGCCATCCATGAAGAAAACATAGCCACAGCCATAGGGAATGTCTGAAGGAAAAAGAAAATGTGAAATCCCTAAAACACAGGAACAATGATTCCATAGGAAAGCACAGGCACTATTTTTATTACAATCTGTTAGTGGTATGAACTGAAGATGTTGCAGCTGTCCCAAGGTATTTTATAAATCAAGGCATCCTACAGGACTGTAGTGGGTTTGCATGGCAAGCTTTTAGTACTGCGGGGAGCTACAGGGTGGTTTCCATGAGAAGCTGCCAGAAGGTTTCTCCATGTTCAAAACAGCCAATGCCAGCCAGATCCAAGATGGACCAGGCACTGGTCAAGACTGGACCAATTAGAGATGGTGGTAGTACCTCTGGGATAACAGAGTAAGGAAGAATATAAAATATTTATTGTGCAGAAGTAATTGTGACCAAAGAAGAGAGGAGTGAGAATATGTGAGATGAACAACCATGCAGACATCAAAACCAGTGGAGAAGGAGGGAGAGGAGGTGCTCCAGGTGCTAGAACAGAGACTCCCATGCAAAACATGGTGCAGGCCATGGTGTGACAGGCTGTGCCCCTGCAGATTATAGAGATCCATGGTGGAGCAGAGATCCATCCACAGCCCAGGGAGGAACCCCACGCCGGAGCAGGTGGATGCCTGACAGGAGACTGTGACTCCATGGGAAGTCTGTGATGGAGCAGGCTCCTGGCAGGGACCTGAGAACCTGTGGAGAGGAGTCCATGCTGGAGTAGATTTGTTGGCAAGACTTGTGATTCTGTAGGGCACCCACACTGGAGCAGTCTCTTCTGGAAGGACTGCACCCTGTTGAAAGGCACATGAAACTGCCAGAGCAGTTCATGAAAAACTGCAGTCTGGGGAAGGACTCACACTGGAGAATTTTGAAGAGGACTGTCTCCTGTGAGAGAGATGTCATGCTGGAGTAACACTGAGGACTGCTCTCCCTGAAGAGGAAGTAGCAGCAGAAACAACACGTGATGAACTGGCCATAACCCCCATTCACTATTTTCCTGCACCACTGGTGGAGAGGAGGTAGAGAATCAAGACCAAAGATAAGCTCAGGGAAGGACGGAAGGGTGGGAAGAAATGTGTTTTAAAGGTTTGTTTTACTTTTCATTATTCTACTCTGGTTTTAATTGGCAATAAATTCAACTAATTTCCCTAAGTCAAGTTTGTTTTGCCAATGACAGTTATCAGTGAGTGACCTCTCCCTGACCTTATGTCAACCCACAAACCTTTCATTATATTTTTTTCTCCCTTGCCAAATTGAGGAGGAGAGTGATAGAGTGGCTTTAGTGGGCCTGGGTCAAGCCTGGATCAACCCACCACAAAGATATATGAGGAGCAAACAACTTAAATAAACAATTCTAATGGAACATAGACAGTTTCTCACACCTGAAACAGAGATATAGGTTTCATTCAGAAACTCTCAAATCATAGATTCACAGAACATCCAGAGCTGGAAGAGACACATAAGGATCATGATGTCTGGCTACTGGCCCTGCACAGGACAGCCCCTGTGCCTGAGAGCATTGTCCAAACACTCATTGAGTTCTCTCAGGCTGGTCTTGTGACCACTTCCCTGGAGAGCCTGTTTCAGTGTCCAAATGCCCTCTGGATGAAAATCCTTTTCTGGATGAAAAATCCAGCCCAAATCTTGTCTGACACAGCTTCATGACATTAAAGTAAAAATGCTTTCCAGGACACTGGCCACATATTAAGTGAATTACACATAATCACAGACCTTTATACCAAATGCCCTAGAGAAGACAGCATCTCTTTGGCAGTGACAACAGTGTGTAAGTAAAGGTGGCTTTATTCTGCAATGACTTTCAGAAGGAATTTTCCCCTTTTTCATGGGGTTAGACAGAGGAGACAATGCCTTCCTTAGAGACAAAGGAATAACAGAATGACAGGCTGAGACAACAGTCCACCTGTACCACATATTACTTGAATTCTTTACTGAAGTCCAGAGGACTTCTGCATATGGTGGCTCATTGTCATGGCTGTTTCACTTTTCATGCCATGCTCAGACATTAAGCCACTCACAACTGCTCCTTCTTAAATAAACTTCAGAAACCTTTGATCTGTTTTCTACAAGGCTTCCCAGTGGATATTGGCATCTACTTTATTTTTCAAACACCAATGGAATGAGATTTATGAATAACTTCTGTCCTCTGAAGCAGCCTGGTTGCAAACAGCTGAGTACATGCCACTCAGTGGAAGACTTATGATGATCAGCAACAGAAGTTTGTTTCCCCCCTAAAACTTTTATATTTTTCAAGGTGAGAACCACTGCCAGTGTGGCCAACACATGAAGACTGATAGTTTTACACTGAAGATACGACCATGGTTGACACTAATTTGGGATATTTGTAAGCAGATTAATGTGTGAGGCATCTTCAGGAGATGCTTGAAGTGGAGTTTTAAAATTTATGCATTTTATTACAAAATACAGGCACTAGCTTCATAGCATCAGGTATCTGAGTTTACACTATCAGTCACAAAAATACTAAAAACACTGGGGGAAAAGTCTCAAGTTCTAAAACAAATTGCTACAGCACTGAATATTGCCAGTAGCATATTACTCTGTTTCATACAGAGCTGTACATGTAAATGAGCAGTCTGAGAGAACTGGAAAATATGCTTGATTCAACACAATTAAATGAAAAACAGAACTATATGTTTAATCATAACTATATGAACAAAAATCTAAATAAATAAGTGTACCAAAAGTGTTGCAAAACAGACCACAATAATTCTTTATAAAGAGATCTAATATTGCAAAACCTGGGAATCCAAATATAGCATGAGAGGAATGTTTTTTTCTTCTTTGAAATACAGTGAAATATGCTCCCAACCAATGTTTCTCAGCAAAGAGGTTGACTGTCTTTAGCAAAAGGGCAAGGACTCGTTTCAAGAGTGGCAGTATATGTAAAAGTAGGTAAATGACCTTCAGGACTCCATTTAAAGTTCAAGCCCATTTTCTTCCAGTAACTAGTCAGACCCTAGGTCACCCTTACTGAGGAACTCATGTATTCCATTCTGTTTTCTGTAATGCATCCCATCTTTTATTTATGAATTTAGATTTAACTTCTCACCATTTTCATTGCAACATTCTGCAAATAATTTAGGCATATTATTATAAATGTTTATTTCAATTTGATCAAATAAAAATAGATCACTGGGTACGATTTTCATTCATAATCCTTAAATTAACAAGCAACTGTAGTGGCTGGAGCTTCTTATCCTAAAGAGCACAAGACTGGACTTGATGCTGACCTGACTGCAGCTACTCTGATGTGATTGATTTAAATTTTACCCTTGTTTATATCTACACACTCTAGCCCGGAACAAAATTAGAAACATTTACTGTCCACCAGCATATCACACTCTTTTATGTTGCATTATGTTTAGTGAATGCCTAAATTGACAAAATTAATCACACAGATAGTTAATTTTATTTGTGCAGCTAAACCAAACAGATTGAAAGCACACACACACAAGGATTAAATGGCTTGAATTCCAGATGGCTTGCTTGCTCCATAAAGTAACAGTATCTTCTGAGATGATCATGGTACTGTAGTTCTTTCTCTTACCAAATATATGCAGTAGGAAGTTTTCCTCTGCTCCTTTGTCATCTTTGCTGCTCTCTTATTTCATGACCTCTAAGTTAATCCTTCTATTCTTCCTATTAACGAGTTTAAGCAGGCAAACTTCAAACAGACTAGTGATGGGTCACAAGGTTTAATGGGCATGTAGATAATCATCTAAATTACATTTCTGCAGCTGATGGACCAGACAGGCTTAGAGAGTAACTTTACCAGCTTTCACTGTTAATCAGCAAGGATTGTGTGTCTCAGTACGTATCTGCCTTTGCCTGCCTCCCCGAGGGCCTGGGTCTTACTGACTGATTAACAAAGGCAGCTGCATTAGCTTTCCTCTCCTGAAAAGTGTGGCATGGAGGCCCAAATGACTTGAAAGGCAAATGTGACCACAGCTCAAACACCAAGCACTCTCTTCTCATTACTGCAGAATTGCTGGCCCTCCTCTTGCAGGTTATGATACTCCGTACAACAGTTGTTGAATTTTCATGATCTGTTAACACTTAGGAAGCCTTATGCTGAAGGCTCTTCTTTCACATCTATTGTGGTATCATCAAGGGGAAAATTCAACAGGCTATTTCACATTTTCAAATAAATTTGAGAGCAGTGTATGAGGTGAACTGAAAAGAATACACCAATTGAACTGTCAATAATGAATGCCCTGGATTCCAGCTTTGAAACACAAACTTTAGAGGGCCAGGTAAAGAGAATAACAGTTCTTTGTAGGATACAGAGATTTTACAGCTACAGAAATAGCAAGGGGTCTATGCTGTGAAACTGATTTTCTCAGCAAAGAAAAGTGTATCAAATCTGACTCTCTTCTTTGTCATATATGGGTGATTGTGTTTATATAGCTGATTGTGTTTTGTATAAGTGATTGTGTTTCATACCTACCCTGATTCCAAAAGGAACAAGAGCAGTGGTGGGTTGGCTTCCCGACTTTGGCAGAAGTTTGTCCTTCAGGTGTTGGACTCATTTTGCATAGTAAATTCTTTTCAATGACTCATTTTACTGCTCTTTATCAAGTTGTTAAACAAACACAAAATCAGACCAACTAAACTATGATTATCCGTGCAAGAAGCTCTTACCATCTTACTCAGGAGCAACATAGGCCAAAAGGAGCAGTTTCTAGAACAGTGAAACCTTTTTCATATATTTATAGCTCTGTACAGAAAAGAATCTGAAAAGCCAGCTAAGATTCTATTTTTTACCTCAATTAAGAACATTCAACAAGAAGAAGCTACTGAGGAACAAAGTAAAATAATCTAGAACAATGACTTCTTCATTTGTTCCTTGAACTTTGAGAAAAGAAACTGAATTCTTAGTTTCCTGTTTTTCTAAATGAAACCAGAAATCATCTAGGTTTCTGTGACCTAGGTACAACTACTTCTGACTGATATTAGAGACATACATGAATTAAGCTTCTATAATTCTCCAGTCCATGAAGTATGCAATTTCTCAAGCTTCTTAACAAGGGTGAACAAATTCCCACTTTTATCACAGCCCAGAACTCAAGGACTGACCCAATTTTGTGATAAAATCTTCAGGTCTCAGTTTTGTTTGAGGTATTTACTGAGATGTGGAATTATCCCAGTTCCCATTTTTTGTGTGGTGGTGGCCTGAGTAATTTACTGACACCTGGAGCCATAGCATCCACAGCTCTTTCAAGGAGAACAAAACCAGTTAAACCTCTATACCAGATCATGAGACCCACAGCAGGATTTTGGTCATGTCCCGTCTTCTTTACCAAAATAACACAGGGGAAAAGAATCTATATTTCAAATATGCATCGTGACCGTATAGCTGGAAGAGGTGACAGTCTTTATGCAGTGCAGCAATAAATCACTCTTCATTGTTCTATTGTACCATTTGGCTGAATTGCAGAATTATCCTTTTTGCTTTTATTTTACCAAATCAGAATTTTATGACTGTCATTAAAAGTCCAGACAAATTGCTAAAGACTTATGATGTAATTACTCTTACTGAATAGAATTCTCTTTATATCTTCATAACATCCTATACCCTCTAATGCATTTAATAGCTTTTCAATGCCAAAACGCCACCAAACATTTTCAGTAGCATCAAAAGCTGAGATGATCAAAGACCAGTAATTATTTCTGGAGATGCAACAGGAGTTGTACTCTTTTCTACAGACTCATTTTTTGATCCCACATGTTAAGAAATAAGTCTAGCTAGGTTAGATACGAATTACATGGAAGTCAAAGGGAGTCTTTTCCCTATTCAAAGGGCTTGAATTAAGGATATTTTTGTTTTCTTTTACCATTATACACAAAACAAAATTGGACACGGAAGCTGTTACTAAATCCAAATGTCAGTCTACTTGGAGAGTCCCAGAACTGGAAGAGATGCCCTATACTCTGTTGCATAACTGTATAACTGTGGTGTATAACTGTGTATCTAAGGAACATGCAAGTTTCGTATCTCTCAAATGTGGTTATAGACAGTTTTACCATCCATCACTCATGATATGTCTAGGACCATATCAGAAATTCTTGCAGAGTAACAAGCTCATGTACCAGAAACAGTGATATTCCATTAACATGTAGCGGGAATGTCCTGTGTGCCATGTAGCACAGGCAACTTGTTTGTTTTTTTGTACTTAGACCAGCGTGTGCACAGTCAGCACAAACAGCCCCCTCACTCTATTACCATGTCAGCCTTTTAATGAGCGCCACCATTCACCAAAAAATGTAACCAAGGCACCAGAGTGCCCAGTGTATCACACAAAGATATTGAAGTTTAACCTTAATAATAACTTTTGTTTCAGTATGAAATGCACTGACCATTTATAAAAATCACACAGATTTACACCCAATATATGCTTTGCAAATACTTTGCCTATATGCCTTTACTGATTTGTCTGTGATTTATAAAATGTCAGTCTGATCATGCTTATAATACTTTTTGGGATGTCATACAGTGCAAGTTATTTCTAACTAATGAACTTTCTCTTCATGAATCAGACAGAATTCAATACACTGACAGACTGCAAACACTGCCACAGCTATTTAACCAAAACATAAGCAAAATATTTCAGTTCAGAAACTTTGGATGACCCCTTCTTCTTCCCTACCACCTTTAACTACTGTATTTTTAAATGTCATTGGATTTTCTGGAACTGGTAAAGGAGAACTGCTTAACTCAAACTTTCAAGTTCTCATACATAAGTGGTTCATTCAAAGATCTGTAAGGCTTTATGTTTTACTGAGCAGTTAATTTTTAAGTCCTGATATTGTATAGTTGGAAATGGAAACATTAAAAGATGATGGGCTTCAATCTACCTTCCTAATTTGGCCTAGTTAATGTAGGCAATGCAAATCCTGACCCAGCATGATGATTGAGACAGCTTATCTAAGATCCCTGTGGAAAAATGGAACTGCACTTGGTAGTGGGAGACAGAGTCCTCAGGTACATCATCTGTTCTTCTTCAGACATTTCAGGAGCCTTCACAAGGTAGCATCATCAGTACAACACAGGGAATGACTCAAGAGAACCTGTCTCTACCTGCCCAGTGTCTGGCTCCAGCAGGGCCTTTCTGCAGGTAGGAGCAGCCAGAAGGAAGCAACCCAACTAGTCAGGCTGGGCCAGGACCCCCCAAACACTTTGTCTCTTGGCTAGCCTCAGGTTGAGGTGATTCAAGGGTGTAACACCCTCTTTTCCCTAGCGGGCCATCAGTCCATCAAGCTATATAGCTCTGCTTCAACTGCATCACAATGTAGCAACGCATGGAGAAATTACTGTGTAGGGCAGAGAGAGGAAGAAAGAGCATGCACAAAAAAAGTCTGTGGTACAAGGAACCTTTTCCAAAAGTTACTGATACTAGTTCTCTAGCAAAATGTAATTGATTCCAGTAGTGTTACTGGACCTGTATTATATTAAAAACTTCAAAAATAAGAGCAAAGAAGGACCATAACTGAAAATCTAAATATGTGGGAAGATTGCCTGATATCTTAGCACAAACAAAAAACCACCTAGCTGACAAAAATTATATAAAAATAGGTTTTCTGATAAACTCTTCCAGAGAACAGTGTTCTCCCAGGAGCAGAATTGCCTACCCAGCATTAACCGTCATCTGCCTCCTTTCACAGCCACCCACAATGATTTGCTGTTATTATTTAAAAAGACATTTTAATCTTTTGGTTAAAGGCAAGGAATCAGAAAAACCTGGATCTCTTCCAGTCTGTACTAGCAGTCTGTCATGGGCTCAGAGATTGCATGTATCTACAGAATCTGCACCCACAGCACTGTGTCTGCCTCAGCACCTCCCCATCCTGTAGCACCATAGGGAGCAGCTATTGTAAGGCCAAAATGTCCAATCTAACACCAGTGGGATTTTGTTCACCAGTTGCAATCATACAGGTCACAATTTAATTCCCTTACAATTTTAGTCATGTAATAATCAGTTTCTCCTTGGCTAGTTTATGGGCAGAACTTCATCCTCTCTATCTTTAATCTGTCATGCACACTCATGGGATGACATCAGTAATTGCAGGAAAGGGAAAAATTGTCTGAACATGCTAAAGAATTGAATTGCTCTCTCAGGTCATTGAGGTTTATCTTTCATCACATAATTTTCTACTAATGACATTTTCCTGTGGTAGCATAACAGCAAAATAACAATTCAAGTCAGGAGTCACCTAACTGAGGATCTAGGAGAGTGAGATGTTCCTAGTAAGACTGTGCTAAATTGCAAAAACATAAAAGAAGAAAAGAATGGTAGGAGGCACTAAATTTTCCACTGATGAGGTAGGAGGTGCTACAAATAACTCTAGTTGTGTCAATAAATTCAGTGGTGCTAAAGAGTGATATCTCCTGACTTAAGAAGTTCTTATCCACAAGAGTGACAACCAAGTAAAAGGAACATTGGAAAAACTAAGGCTGAAAGCTGCCTATAAAATTCTCAGTCTTTAAGGCCTAATTATTATAGCAACTTAAAACTTCTTCCGGCTAATGATTACAAACCAAATTAGTTCATTGGTGTCATCCCAGTCACTATTGGCTTGTAATTGTTCAGTCATTAAGTTAGTATTCATACAGATTGTCTCAAAGCACAGGTGGCAATTTATCCATCAGTGATCCATGTAACACACCATTTCCCAAGTCAGTGCATTGTAATAATGACAAGTGTAGCTCCTGCTACATGGAAACATCCACTCTCTTCAGTCTCTGCCTGAAACTTCTGGAAACATTTCCTGGAGGGTATCTGGTATTAATCTTGAATCACATGTTAAACAGGAAACTTAGCTACACAAAGAAGACTAAGCACAACAAATATAAAATCAGGAGTGTAAGCAAAATACTGTAAACTTTTCTCTGGGCAGCCGGAGCCAACATGAACTTGAACCTTAAATTTTGGCTCTGTGATGTGGCATCCCCAAAGTATTAGGGGGATGACATCCTCAAAGTATTTTGAATCTCCAAAGTATTAATAAGAAGATATCCTAGTCAGGCACAGCCTACTGGAGATATGGGATAAAACTATAAATTTTTATTCCATGCTCAGAGCAAGAGATGTCTAAATAGAAGTACATACGAAGTAATTCTTTTGCTATTTCTTTCCATTTTATGCCCAAGTTGTGCCTATTTACTCCATGTGGCCTCTTCAGAGTGCAACAGATGTCTCACAGAGAGCACTGATCATGTGAACTTGTGACTACCAGATGATGTGCAGACTGTCTCTGCAGCTAACTTTGTAGGTGAAAGATGGGCTTGATTTCTAGAGCGTTATATTAATTCCTTCAGATGAGGGATCTTTGCTCTGCTGGTTTTGGGACATTTCTTTAAAGCAGCAGATGCTGGCTGCTGATTAAGGTGTCAGCCTAACAACAACATCCTAATTCTGAGATCCAAAAAGGAGTTTAGCACAGAACTGCACAAATATAAAGAGTATCCATCACAGTGGTTAATTGTTCCTCTGACTCAACTACAAAGCAATGTTTTAAATCATCACAAAAGTCTTTGGTATAATTAGGAAAATGTGGAAAGCCTTCTCTCCCAGTGGTATAGATGTTGACAAAGAGAACATGCTGACTCTACAAAGTTAGCTCTGAGATACATACACATATTAACACTCTACATGAAAATTAGCTAAGTGTATTTACTATTTACATCTCTCCCTTCTACATACTTAATATGTCTTAAATACACTTTTTTAGAAGCACCAAGTTTTGTTATTAAGTTTAGATCTTCAGTTTATACTTACAGTGAATGATAATTAAACATCTTTTGGTCTTTAAATACTTCAAAACACCTTCAAGTAGCTTTTTAGATTATACTAAGATGTTTTTTGACATAAATATTTAGGAAAATTACTAATAAATTCAGCAGATTTATGCAAGTGAATTCACTCATAAGCATTGCGTAGCGTATATAATGGAAAAGAACTCAGCTGTATGTTTCTGCCAGGACAGGTATTCAATCAGTATAATTTGGAATTGCTCCCCTGAAATTAATTGAACCATGCTGATGTACAGCAGTTGAAGATATAAGACCTCAGCCTTCTTTTTATGGCAGTCTCTCTCTATTAGCTATTTTGTGGCTTTCACCTGAACTGCTGACAATTTAACACATGTTCAGTTTGCTATGTATTTGCTCCTCAAGGCTATGTGAACCTTCACTTTGTTTATCCTGGGAAGTGAGTTCCAGTCACACAGAAACAAAATAATTTATAGGTTAATAGCAATGCAAAAGTACTTATAGTGTTTTGTGTGTTTCCACCCATAAATCACTTCTACAATTTTGAACATGAAGCTCCTGCTCATTTAAAACCAGCAAGAGCATTAAACCAAATTTCAATGTGAATTTCTTTCATGAACAAAAAAAAAGTTGCCTTAAACAGCACCCACTAACCCTCCTTCTGTGCTCAGCAGCTGGTTTCTGCCCCTGCACTTACCTCCTCCCTTGTGTTCACATAAAGAGAATGAGAACCTTATCCTAGAAACTAGTTCATTTTATAGTTTTCCCATATTATTCATGAGTAGCAGCAGGCAAGGAAAGGGATGCTTAAAATGGCATAGCTCCTGGAAAACATGATTGTCATACTGTGCTCTCACCAGTGTTTCTGAGAAAAATTTAGACTTGGCTATTTCAGATCAAATGAATTAAATTTTTGGTTGTCCCAGCCACTCCATGCTTGAAAAGAGTTAGCATTCTGGACTGCAAAATGGCTAAAATATCTAAAAGTCACATCAATACAAATTTTGAATGCTAAAAAATTGAAGTCAAATAGTCCTCACTGAATCAAAGCATCCTCTTTTGAATAACAACAACAACAACAACAAATGAACTCAAACCAGTTTTTTGACACCTGGGGCATTTTTATGTAGTTTTCTGAAAAATTCAAAACCACTGAAAAGAATTTTCACCAGCTCTATACCTGAGAAGGCAGAAGAATGCAATGCATGATTGCTCCTATAATGGATATTCTTTTTTCTCTCCAGAAGGGAAGTAAGCTAACTTTGCAAATAAGATACAGTCTGGTTGATGATATAATTAGATTGTAGTTTCAGAGTTGTACTTTCCATGCCCTTTCAAGCAAGACACTCAAACTCAGAACTGCCAAGAGGGTCAGTGAGCTGCTGCAATAATAACCACTGAAAAACCTAAGAGTCTGTTCACAGAATTCACAATGTCCTTAGGACAGAAGAGATGGGTCATTTATAATTGTAGTCACACTGACTCTAATGACGCTAATGGGAAATTCAGATGAGTCTAGTGTGCATTTAGATGGTCCTACTACCTGGACAGTTCTTCATTTCTCTCCTAAGCTGTTTGGTTGTTTTGATGGGTTGGTGTGGGTTTTTTGGACATTATTTAATATTTGCAAGGTTCTTTGAAATCATTGCATGAAAATATTAGGCAAAGATTTAATACCGGTTTCTATAACTAACCGTTTTTACTTCTATTATCTGGTATGAAAAGCTTTGTAACGGCAACAGAACACAGTTTAAAAAGAAGCAAACACATTTTATTTTCCTTTGGAAATGTTTCACTTGGGCAGAGGAAAATTTAATTACTCTCATGTCTTCCTGAACATAAAAATGAAATGAAAAAATGAAATGATCTTTATTTTTTTTAAAGGCCTCTTCCTTTCTAAAGAGTTTTTTCATCCCTATTCCAAAAACTCTATACTACTTTTTATAGTTAATTACAGTTAATATGCTAGTCTTAGGTCTCAATTGCTTTTAGATCAATGGAAGTTTTGTAGACAGACAGAGAAATAAACATGTTCTTGCTAGCATATTGTTTCCAGCTGCATTGCAGCCGTTTAGTGTCACACAGTCAGCAATGATATGCCAGTATCTCATCCTAAGCTCTGCTGGACTTCTTAAGCTATCAGGAAAAGAATGTGATAAAAGGTTTTACAAAAATACAAGAGATAATAATACATAAGAATAACATATTCTATAAAAATCAGAAAAGTTTTTGAAGCTGTTCCAAAAGTTCATTCTTTCAGACCTGTGAAAGCTGCCAGGACAGCCAGAACATCAGCCCACTGCACTGTGCTGAGTTTGGAATCAAATGTACAAATGAAGAAAAGAAAATGACAGAGAATGAAACACATTATGCTGTAAAATATAACATTAGCTATCCATTGCTTTCAATATAAATGCAAACCCAAATAAATAACTGTATTATCAAAATATAACAGCAAACCAAACCCAAACTCACCCACAACCAACCAACCGACCAAACAAACAGGCAGAACAAACCATGTGGCAATAGGACACTGCATGTACAAATAGATACAGAAGTTCACAGGGTCAAAAAAGGTTCCCTAAGCACATCTGCTGTTACTCTCCATGATTGCAACTAGGCAAATATTAACAATCAAAGAAGCAGCATCCACGCATTTCAAGTGAGGCACAGATAGATCTATTTGCATTTTAAGGATAATGGGCAGCGCAACAATGAAAAAAATATTTTGTCCTTTATGACAATATGTACATAGTCTGGGATCTTTCAGTTGAGAGTGATGCTGATAACTCTGCCTTAAGAGCTCACTGATTTTCCTGCTGACTGCCTTGGATTCTGACTGTCTTCCATATCACAGCTTCAGAGATGATAATGAAATGGCATCACTTCTTTCAAGGATACTTAACTTGAATATTGTCAGCAATTTCACAAAATTAAGTTCAAGCACAAATCAATAACCTCTCAATTTGCAGTTTAAACAACTGTCAAAATGCAGAACACAGAATGGAAGGCAACCAAATCTGCTGAAGGTGCTATTGTGAGATGAATTTATCCTCCTTGTGAGGAGTTTATCCTCCACTAATTTGGTTTTAATGGGGATATTACAGCTGCCATCAAAAAGTACAGGAGACAATATTTTTTCCCTTTTTAGACACATTTCTCAACTCAATAGCTCAAAATTAATCCAGGATTATTCAACTGAATGAGGATTTTTAGACTGTTGGAAATCACATCTTACATTCTTTTTATTGTAAGCTTCCTTATTGTATCATTTTGCAGTGAAACCTGAATATCCTAATGAGATTAAACATAAAAGAAATTGAGGAAAAAGCTGCTGGATTAGAATTTTAACTGATGCCTTCTATGAGAAAGACCATGCCACCATCAGTGGCCTTTCTCTCCTCATGTGTGATCCAATTTGTGCCTAGTCAAGTGTCCAAAGGAGACTTCATCAGTTCATGCGGTATTTATCCTTTTTCCCCTAAAACAGGGTCTCATTACTAAGAGAGCAAGTATTCATGCCACTAATGGGGGTGTATCAACTGGTTCTTCAAAACTGCATAATTTCCTTTTGTATGAAGAGCAAAATGTAATGATGCTGTTTAAGACCTGAGTTTTGTATTGATAAAAAAATCACTCTAAGCAAAAGGCAATACATTCCATTCTAGAAAATAGGAAAAAAAAAATGCAGACTTTTAAGTGTTTAAGAATGCCATTTCTATCTCCAGCTTCAGCCTTTTGTTTGTTTTTTAAAGGCACTCTCTGATAAGTTTGCCTCTAACATACCAAAAAGTTGTTTTAGAATCTCATACAGTATCTTCACAGTGTTTATTAGATACCACAAGAATGCTTTTCATCTCGTTTTTACTCTAAACTCCTGAAGTCATCCCTAGCTCTGAACAATTGCGTTAGAGGGTAGCTCAGAGGAGTAGAAAACCAAGCTCAATCAAAAGAAATTTCTAAAGCACTTTTCATTTTTATCAGCCTAGATCTCTTTGCCTTCACAGTGCTTCAAAGATTCATACTCAGTCTCATAAATGGTATCATAAAACATTAACAACAGTGTAGGTCCTGGTGTGGGAAGATATTTTTGAGGTTGAATTCCTTTTCCTACACTCAGATACGTGTCCCAAATAAGGAAAAAAAAAGAGCTTTCCTCACATCTTTTCAGCCAGGGTGTTCTCCTAGTAATATAACTCTAGTTCAACTTACTGCTGTTCTCCTTTTCATATTAAGGCATAGTTAAGATGTCAAGCAGGTTGCTGTACAACTGAACTGAAATTTCAGGTATTATATGTGTTTATTCTTATTTTACTGTAGCAACTACTAGATGTAGTGTTGAGTCACTCCAAATAGAGAAGAGACAGAGGGCCAGACAACACCATAATCAGGTATTCAGGTCAGCAGTCAGTACACTATGACTACTACCTACATTTTCTCTGGCAGTCTTGATTTGCAGATTGAGATAATTATTGTCAACATAGAATTTGCTATCAACATTTAAAACCTCTTTGACTCTTGTTTTAAGCCCTAGTGCTTATTTCTCCATGGGAAAAACAAAATCCCTCTTGATCTGACCCATCATATTATGCTCTGCCTTCTACCACCCTGATTTCCCAATCTCTTCTGCAGTATATGGAAAGAAACCAGGGAAGAGAAGCAAGTTTTTCTAAAGGCTATACTAAGATCTTCATACAGAAAATAAATAAAGATAGGATTAGATATTTGATATTACCAAGCATGACAGTTTCAACACAATAGTTTTGAAAATCCTGCTTCTGGTTGCAGAATTAATTGTGACAAAATATATTACTCCTGGATGCTCTGGAATGAACTCACCAATCCTTTTAATCTGCCTAAAATTCCACAGAAAAATTCACTGCCCGTGATTACCATTTACAATGTAACTTCCTTCTTTGAGCTGGATGGTTTATCTTCACCCATCAAATCAAGCAGCAACCAATACTTAGTCCTCAAACCTTGGAATACACACAGCTCTGATCCAACAGGTGTCCCAGGTTTTCTCTCTTCTGCATAATATTTTTATCACTATAGTTTCACTAGCTGAAATCTTCACTGTTGCTTTTGTTATCTTCCATTTTTGTGTCTAATTTAGTCTGAGCTCCCCCTTCCCAGCCCTTATTAAGCCATATTTGACAAGACACTGGCCCTTTTTTCATTCCCATTCCTTCCTAAGGACAGCTGTTTGTTGGGAGTAAATTATGTGCGTTCCCAAATTTGTATTTGGATAAATGTGATGTAAGCAACAATCATCCCTTCCTTTGGAATTATGAGTGAGGGTATTTTTATTGTGTTTATTGATCTAGAATAAACAGTTTACATTCATAAATTATGTAGCAGCATTTGTCTTTAACATTGATAAATAGACTCATCATAAATACGTTTCCTGGTAAAAGGATTTCCATGGCTCCAATGTCAGAGAGAGGCAGTTATGAAAAGTTATAAGAAAGTTTTGGCTGACCAGGGTAAGGATTAATTAATCTGGAGCTCTCAATTACATGTTTACAGGTATTTACACAGGGCTTGTCTTTTATATCCAAAATGTTGTATAAATGCTGAATTTCATACAATCTCAACAAAAACTGGCTCTACATGAGCATTGGCTCATGTACCTCAATTTATACCATGGAATGAACAGAAAGCAGCCATTCCTATTAACGTGTATAGTAAAATACAGAGACAATACCTGCACAAATCCACACATCATATAGTCATCAAACAAAGGGAGGCTAGGGCGGTCTTCTCGATAAATTGTGATTTTGTAGCTGCTCACAACCTCAGGGCTGGGCTGTAAATCATCCGTTAAGAGAATGATGACTTTGTTCAATCCAAGGCCAAGGGGGTAGTTAGCAATGCTGGATGACAAAATAGAAAAGAAGTGCAATAAACACTAAAGAAACAAGGATTTACACTCTTTCATCTATGGCTGCTAAACCACTTGCTCCTAGAGGCTGCTATTTCTAACATTTTCTTTCTCTTACAAAATACATGAGCTTTTAAATAAAAATAGTGCAAAATAGGATTTGTAAGTATTTGAAGTTCTTTCAAAAAAAGAAATATCGAGAGTGAAATGTAGTGAAAACAGTGGCAGTGGCAAATATTCTGACATGAAATCTGTGAATAAAATCATTAGGGACAATAATTCCTGGCAGGCCCAAATTTGTGATGAAGTCAGCAGGAGACAAATACAATCAGAAATGTAGCTAGTTGCTGAAATTGTCCACTAGCCAAATGTGATGGATTCCCAGACAAACTGCTCAGAGTGACAAACCAGAGCAAATCTGAGCTGTGCTCTTCTTCCTTTAGCAGGGAAGTAAATGCTGAAAGGCACAGAACTTGCACATGCAGGGCTCTTACTTTTCAATGTAAAGAACATCTTGGTATTCTTTTTCATTATACAAGGAATACATTTTTTAGGTTTTCACATATATTCATGTTGACTGCAAAGGCAGAAAAACAGCAAAATATTGGGAAGAAGAATTTAATGACAGTTTCTTTTGAAATTATAAATCAACACTGATTTTTCTTATTGAAAATACAGGAAATATGTCGGGCATCAGTAACAACTTCACAGACTTTCTGGTTAGTAGCAGACATTCTGGGTCAAAGCATCTTCTTCACAGTCAGTCAAATGGTGGTGTGTTGGATAAGTACTTCATCTTATGAAGCAAAGTTAGCTCTGAAATGGTTAAGAATTTTTTTTCCCAAGTCACTGTCCCTGTTCTCCTGTTTATCCACTAATGGCTAGTATGTAAATAAGCCAATTCCCTGGTTCTAAGGTACTTGACCCAGATAAATAAACACTATTTGTTCCTCCCAGTCTTATAAACCAGGTCATATGCAAGATACCTATTGGCATTGTCCCTGGTACATGCTGTTGTCTCTGACAGAGCTGGCTGGGAAAGCCAAAACTGTGCCAGGGTTCATAGTAGCAATTCAATATCATGATTTACTGATCAGTGCTCAAACATGATGTTTAGTGATGACTCTGCTCTCTCCTTTATTGTCCAGCTTTATAGTTCTCTAAAAGATCACATAAGCTGGGACTCTTGTGGATGACAAGAAGACCCACTTAGAGGATGTGAAAAAAAAGGGCTGTGATTGTTGCCTACCTAGACATTAGTGAAGCCCTTGGCACTGTCTTTTGGAGCATTCTTCTGCAGAAAACTGGCTGCTCACACCTTACATTTTGCTGGGTAAAAAACGGGCTGGATGATCAAACCAATCATATGGACATGGAGATTGAGGGCAACCTCAGTCATTTCGCAAATAATACTGAGTTGGGAGTGTTGATCCCATGGAGGGGAGGAAGATTCTGCAGAGGGATCTAGATAGGCTGGATGGAAGGGCTGAGGGCAAGTGGATAGGTTCAACAAGGACAAGTGCCAGGTCCTACACCTGGGTGACAATAACCCCAGGCAGAGCTACAGGCTGCGGGCAAAGTGGCTGCAAAGATGCCTGGTAGAAAAGGACCCGAGGGTGCTGGTCAAGAGCTGCTGAACATGACCCAGCATGTGCCCAGGTGGCCAAGAAGGCAAACGGAATTCTGTCATGTATTAAGAATAATGTGACCAGCAGGACCAGGGCAATGATTGCCTCCATGCACTTGGCACTGGTGACGTCACACCTCAATCCTGTGTTCAGTTTTGGGCCCCTCACTCTGACATTGAGTGGCTGGAGCACATCCAGAGATGGAAGGAAGCAAGGTGAAGGTACTGGAGCACAAGTCTGATGATGAGTGGCTGAGGGAGCTGGGGGTATTTATTCCAGAGAAAAGGAGGCTGAGGGGAGACCATATCACTCTTGACAACTGCTGGACAGGAGGTTGTAGAAGGTGCGGTTCAGTCTCTTCTCCCAAGTGACAGGACAAAAGGAAATGGCTTTAAGTTGCACCAGGGGAAGTTTAAATTCAATATTAGGAATAATTTCTTCACTGAAAGGGTTGTCAAGCATTGGAACAGGCTGCCCAGGGAAGCGGCTGTGTCAGCACCCTGGGAGCAATTTAAATGCCCTGTAGATGTGTCACTTAGGGATGTGGTTTAGTGGTGGACTTGGCAATGCTGGGTTAACAGTTGTACATGATATCTTAAGGGTCTTTTTCAATATAACTTCTGTGATACTATGACAATCCCTTATAATACAACTATGACAAAAATTGATCACTCTGAGTTAGTAAACTTGAACTTATTTCTTCTTTTGAAGCCAGCTTCCCTATATTGACCCACATAAACAGACCAAGCCCAGCAGGGCAGTGGATTAGGTCACTGCACAAAATAAACACCTGGATACAAAGCTCAAATTCTCTCTCATCTACTGTGTGTAGTACAGTGATAGTCTGTTCCCACCCAGCTTTGATGCTGTCAGTGACTGCAGAAGCTGGGTGAGATATTGGAGCTGTACACCCCATAAAGCTAGAGTTAAATATGGCTTGAGAATAACATATGACAATTGCCTTCAGAATGCTGGAAATAAATACAATTTTCTCAGTGTTGAACTTCCACTGACTTTCCTGTGACTAATCTATTTGTGTTCTGGGATTTTGGAAACAAAAAGAAATTTTGGAACATTATGACATATTTCCAAAATTAAGTTTTTACTCTCATATTTTTTTGCTCATACCTTGGCCCTTTCTTGTCATCGAGGTGTACTTGGCATTGACAGTTAGAGGGTTCTGCTCCTATCTTCACTGTCACCATGTCGAATGGCACTTCTGCATAGTATTCTCTGATCTTTGGGTTAAACTGAGGATTCAAGTCCAGCTGTGGACTGGTGAAGATCTGTCTGATATGAGATAGGGTATTTTTATCTGTTCCAAGAAGGAATCAAAGAAAAAAAACTGTGAACCATATAAACATTTTGGAACAACATGCAATTTCTGGCAAATTGATACCATGTACAGTGGCAAGATATTTAATGCCTAGTGACTTTGAGACTCATAATCCTGCTGCAAAGTTTTAGTTGAGTTGGTAATGGCACTTGAGAGAAATCTGTAGGCCTTGGAATGATTTTAAACATTCAGTGTCCAATCACTTTAGTCCTAGTCACAAAACTCAAAGCCTGGGTAAGCCTTTGAAAATGGAAGGATTAAATCTGGGAGATTTGTCTCTATTTAGTTAACTGAAACTTAAAGAAGAGGTAGGCCAAAATTCATAACCTGCTTAGGTACCAGGCTGTGTACAGGCTTATGTACAAGTGTAATTTCCAATAAAAATCAAAATAAGTTAGATTAGACATACTCTTACTTTCCATAAGAACAAGTCACATGGAGATATCTAGACCCATGGGGTCATTTGCAGTACAGCTGGAAGAATGTTTTATTAAAATTCCTATATCAACAAATTCCAGCTCTTTTTCTGTGTATGAAATCTCTGCAATCAAATCCTATTTGCTTAAATGTATCCTTTAATTCATAGTGTTTGCCAAATTACTCATGAGAATAATTATTTGTTGGCAACCTACTTATGAAAAATATTTTAATCCAGCCTATTGGATTCAGATTTACAGTATAACACATTCAAAACTGCTTTATACATATATTCATTAGTACATGTTTTAAACTGGGTAATTCAGAAAATACAGATAGGAAACTCCTTTACTATTCCTTTTAATATCTGAAAAATCTTGTGGCTTAAAAGGGTAAATAATGATGCAAATATTTTTATTTTTACCTTGAGAAATAAAACAGGGCAATTTGAGAACTCTCTTGCATGGATTAAAATTTAAGGGAATCTATTCCAAAGGAAGAACAGAATTTGGGCTAGATTTGTAGGGGAAAAGAGTCTTACACATTGACACACAGAAGATATTTAAAAAAACCTCTACAGATTATAAACATATCTCCATATTCTGTATGCCTTACTTAGAAATGTTGTCTCACTACTAGCTTAATAATGAGGAAGAATTTCAAAGTAAAATTAATTGAGGAATTTTTAAAATAAAGGATCATGCAATTAGAATAATGATGCTAGTCAGCCAGCCCAGGAGTATTTCTGGCCTCTGTTTGGCACAATAGATCCTGGAGGCAGCATGAGATCAGCAGCAGAGGGGACATGAAACTCAAAGTGTAGCAAAACCTTTCCACCACAGAGCAATGGCTTCACATTTAGAAACATGCCCCTCAGATAATTTGGGAATGGGGAAGGCAGCAGAAAACATTGTTACCACCAAAGAAAAACATATTTTACACCTTTACAGATCCTGAAAAATACTTTAAATATTCCGACAAGCAGATATTTCAGAAAAACTCATCTCTTAAGCAGCTCATTAATACGCCATTATTGAATTGAAGACAAAGCTTTAAACAGAGCTGATTAAAGTCCAGACAATTTTAAATGTTTTTCTACAAGAACAAATGTATGCGAGTTTACTGGAAAGAGGGGTGTAAAAGTCTATTCAAGTGTGACAAGGGATCAATGAGCGCTGGAATACCCACATTAATATGCACATACACCAATGTTTAATTTTGGGTTTGAGGCTTATTTAAGATAGTAGCCCATTTATTGAGTGTTTTATGAACATTCTTGCTACTTAAAATCCTTTTTTTCTCAGTAAAAGCCTACAGATACTCTATTTGCTTAGAGATTATGTACAGAAACCCAAGAAAATTTTTTAAGAAATTTTTTCCCCTCTGTGGTCTAGAAAGACCTTTACTTACCATAACTGCATTGTCTTTCTCCAGTCTTACTGGAATAATGCAATGCTGAAAGATAAACAGAAACAGCTAATAATTTAATTTCTCATCCTGATTACAGTCCTATTGGAGAAGCAACCATCTTTTAGAGACATATTGTACTTTTATTCTTTACAGTGGAAGATCTTTGCTTTAGGCTTGTAAATGCTGCTCATGGGCAGCTTACCTAAGATAAGGAAGAAATTCATCTTTTATATGAAGCTAAGACTTTCCAGCTGAAATGCAAGGCGATGTGATCTAAATCCACATTTCAGAAATAACACAAATAGGAAAAACATATGTATAAATGATCTTACTCTGAACCCTTACCTTCATGATTCTTCCTGAAGTCAGAAGGAACATTCTGCTTAGGACTCATATTTTCTTGAGAAAGTTGCCTGTCAATTCAATAGTAGACATATTTCTACATGAATGGAAGGAACAGAAACAATGAAATATTTTCAAAAATTTCTATATGGTATCCCAGGACACACAGTATTTTAGTATTCTCCACTGAAAAATTAACCTTCTAGATTCATATTCCCAGCATTAGAGATATTACCTAAGTGTAACAGAATGTAACAGAAAAAATACATTCCATAATACATGGCAGCACATCACATCAATAAAAAAACCAAAATAAATTCCAAAACGTAGCTGCATTGCTGGGAAAAGGAAGAGTGGATATAGCCAAGAAGAAAATAAACCAACCATATCTCTTAGCTGCTTCTTTGATAGTTTGGGTTTTTTTAAATAGTCTTGAGATTAAAGTTAGACTTTGTTCCAAAAGAGTTAAATAAAAATGAAGGCATGTCTCCAGGGGATCATCTGTATTGACATTAGCATGCATTCCAAAAACAGAACCTCTTTGTGTTTTGCTTTGTTTGCAAATTCAAAACAAATCCTGTGTGCATGTGTGTGTGTGTGTGTGTGTGTGTGTGTGTGTGTGAGTGTGTGTATGCAAAAGCTCTGTGAAAAAAAGACAAGTCAATTGCAACAAATAACCAACATGTCAGTGGTGCCCATATTGTGAACTCTGCAGATTTTTTCTTTCAAGCAGAATTTTGGTAGCATGGTAGCAAAATGGGAATAGGCTTCTCTTCAATCCAAAAACTCTGGCTGATAAGACCTTTTTGGATGCCCATTAGTGTTCCTTGAAACTTTCACTGGTTTTACTCCCAGAATTTCCCTTAGAAGTTCTCATAATGCAGCTTCTTCCTGGATACTACAGTTAGGATTTTGAAGGACACAGAGCCACTGTCTGTTCCAACGAAGGGAGAAGGAAAAATTGTTCTGTGTAATCATCCATCACTGATGTTTCAACAGGAGCTTCTGAAAGCAGTATTGAGGTCAATAATGAAAAAAGGTAAACTGTACAGTGATAAAACACTGTCCAGTGATAAAACGGATTTCTGCATTAACTCAATGAGATAAGGAAAGAAGCAGCTGGCAGATCTATGTGTCTTTGTGTGTGCAGGAAAATGTAGTTCTGAGCTTGCAGTGTCTAGACACCATCTTAATTTCATGCAAATTCATTACCTACTTCAAAGAAGGCACTTAACAAACTCTTGGAGGGCTTGTTTTCCAAGTTACATGCCATTTTGCACCCATTTTTCTTCTTGTTAAGGAAGTAACAGTGAACATCTGTCAAATACTGCTGCATACAGGTAAAGCCTTATTAAAAAAAGGCCTTGTTGCCCTTGTAAAATCATGGCTCAGGCCTGCTACTTTGGCCTAGTAGAAGAGGACTATGGGAAAGTTATTCAGCTGAATTAGAGGTAGAAAAACAAGTTATATAATCATTATGTGTTCACATCATGGTGTATGTTGGTAGGTTTGAGTATGTTTTTTTACGATTTAAATCCATGGAACTGATAAAGGCCTGGGTGCTTAAAAAGGCCTGGTTCTTGCAATAAAGCAGCTCTCCTTTGCAACTGCCTGGGGATTCTGCATCACTTTGCTACATACATCTGGCACCCAAACAAAATACTTTTTTCTCTCTGCTGTTCCTTTTTGCTTGTCTGGTCCCAAACCCTGCTTTATGGTGAAAGCAACATGTCTTAACTCTATAAAATGACAGACTTTTGTTTAGTCAGAAAACACCTCAGGAGTGCAGGAGCCACCACAACTGCAAGGTCCATGCTCACAAAGGAACAGCATGACCTGTATGAAAATCTGTAGAGATTAACATCAGGTAGCATTAAGAGACATATAATAACTATATCTGATTACAGCAGGGTATCAAAATGTAATATTTAAAAATAATATTAGAGAAAGATACTCAGATTTCAACATGTCCAGACCGGGACAGAAATTGTCTGCCTGCACTCAGCACAGGTGAGGCCACACCTTGAATCGTATGTTCAGTTTTGTCTTCCCGCTACATTAAAGACATTGAGGTGCTGGAGCATGTCCAGAGAAGGGTAATGAAGCTGGGGAAGGGGCTGGAGCACAAGTCTTATGAGCAGTGGCTCAGTGAGATGACAGTGTTTACTCTGGAGAAAAAGAGGCTCAGGGGAGAGCCTTATCACTCTCTACCACTCCCTGAAACAAGGCTGTAACCAGGTGCAGTCATTCTCCCATGTAATAAGTGATAGGATGAGAGAAACCTTTCCAATATAAATGACTCTATGGTTCAGTGATTTTTCCCTGCTGCAGCCTAAGCTTTTTAATCATCAGCACCATGAAGCTTTCCTTTGTCCAAGTTCCTTGCAATCAGCAGACTGAGATATGATGCAGTTATGAAGCCCCTAATACAGAGGACTTTGCAGACTCCTTTCCTTCACATGTTGTTACTCCTTCACCTGTTTGAGTGGCCTCCTATTTGCTTAAGTATCTTGGAGGTGTCAAGTACAGATGTGCTCTTTGCCTACACACTTTGCAGTTAGCTCTAATGAAACTAATACCTATATGCCAGTATCCTTGGTGAGTGCATACTTGTGAATGTACCTTTCAAAAGATTCCCAATGTGTACATCACAAACTATTGACTGAGAACCTGTTCTTTAGGAATCTCTCTGATTCAGCAAAGAAGAAAGGCAAAGGACTGACAGAAGCAATAGTAATATAGTTCTGATGGTCTATGCAATCAGACATTAGCAATGAAGGACACAGAAGAAATAGAATATTTCACAAGATTAAAATATAAAAAGAAAAAACCTAGTCACTTTTGGTGTCTCTGATGGATATGTTACTTGTGAATGGTGCAAATTTTAATGGGTCAAAAACTCAATATTGAGACCATATTTCAATATTCAGTACAGTTATGAATTTTCTTTCTTTAGATGATGTTATGTAGTTCTCTCTTCAAAATAAGCTCTCTGTTTTGTAGGGTGCTTGTTTGGCTTCAGTCACAGAGTTTCCATGAGGGCATTTGAGTCCTAAAGTGAAATACCTTGTGCTGATCTTCAGAAGTGAAATAAAAAAAATTCACAGGCAAGAGTGGGATTAATTTCGTGGAACTTAATCCCAACTGTCTCTCTCGTTTCCTCCTTCCTTCTGTCTCTCACTCCTCCCATTCTAGGTCAGTGATCTTAGCCTTGCCTTCCTTTGTCATTGCCTTTTTCTGTCCCATAGTGCAAAACATGTTAATTTCTCAGACATCCCAGGTAATTGACATGACCAAGTTAAATTCCAAAAAAGTATTTCCAGCCCAAATTAAGTCTGAGAGCTGATGCTTCCAGTTCGAACTAAAAAATGGCTTACTAGAAACTAGAACCACTTTTCCAAATACATCAGTTGATTTCAAAAAACATTTGCCGCTCTTTGACCTGATTAGGCTTTTTTCATTTGCAGATATAGAATGTCCATGTACATATTTGGCTATGTGCATGCAATCTGACATAGTCAAAATATACTTTCCATGACACCTCATTACCCCTATTCCAAAAGACAGCAGTTATGTCTGTCCTAGTCATATCATGACTATAAACTGCATAGAGTTGAAAAAAGTCCATAAAAAATGCTGACTTTTTTTTTCAGAGTATATTTTAGGTGTAATATCTTATACCAATAAGTCTGAGGTGGCCATTTTCACCTAGGCTGTAATTACTTCATTATAGTTTGAGATGAGTTTCTAGAGTTTTTCTTACTTCTCCTGTGGAAGGAATTCAGAGAGTTCACTAATATCATTTAATTTTTCTACACTCGTCATATAGATGAAATGAGTTAAAATATGTAGACTAGGAAACATCTTTATATCCTGCCTTCATCCTATGGAGTCATGATCAGTGAACAAAGTAATTGTACAAGACTTCAGTCAGAAGTCACTATTTTTCCCACATATTTCTTGTCTGCTAGGACAATCAGGTATGCAATCACTAGATTTGATAAACAGAAATGTCAGCTTTCCACAGTCAGAGAAATAAGAACTATTAAATAAATTGACTGAACAACCTGGCCTTAACTGAAGAAATTCAGGAAAAGTGGAAAAGTGTTCTGATAAACAAACTCATCAAAGCTGGGAACAAAAAAAAAAAAAGATTAATCGAAGCTCAAAGAGAGAATGCATACCTGAGTTATTTGGGGAGTAAGTACAACTAAGCTCTTTCTTCCTTGCAATTAAATATAATCACATGCATATTTGACGCATGCATCACCCTCACATGCATGCAGCTAGTGGATGTAGCATGAGTGGAAGATTCTGATTTAGCAATGTCAAAGAACATGGCTTTTTATACACTGAATTAAGAGAATGGTGTTAATAGCTTAGCCACTGCAAAAAAACAGAGAGCAAAGAAGATTAGCCTATGCCCTGGAGAAAGGTCATGGTACTTCTACAAATTTATACACATACAATAATGTTGATCTTGAAGGAAAAAAAGAGGCCAAGGGGCTTGCTCAAAGTGAGTGAGTGGCACAGCTTAGCTTAGAACATAAGGCTGCTAAAGGCTGGTATGCTTTGATATGCAAACCTAAATATTTCTGCAAAAGGGCAAGGGCTTACATATGAATGCAAGCAGCTGCCTCTTTGAATTACTTCTCATGGAGTGATCTGATTGAGTAACAACAGCAGTAACAACAACAATTTAGCACTTTCGTGAAACTGTGTATATTTAAAACACTAATTAACAGTTACCCGGTACAGTGATAAAGTATAAGCTCCCCTTTACAGTAAAGCAAACATAGAGAAAATTATTGATTTGCTGAAAGCCATGCCCAATTAAATAAGGAACAAAATTTAAACTTAAGAAATTTTACAGATGCCTTATATTCTCACTATAGCATTCTCCCATCAAAATATATGAACTAATATCATTCACACATTTATCTTCAGACTGAGTGGAATGGAACATACTCATTGTTCCATGTGTCTGTTCCCAAGTCCTTGTTTGTAAATCATAAATATAAGTAGTCAGTATACATGGCATACATGTATACAAAACATCATTAGCTAAGAGATAATGAAAACAGAAAACACACCTTGAAAAAATTTATATTAAACATACAGTATTACTATATGCTTGCTTGCTTGCTTCCTTCCTTCCTTCCTGCCTTCCTGTCTCCCTCCCTCCCCGACTGCCTTCTTTTCCATCCTCTCTTCTTCCCTTGTTCTATTCTTCCTGTCCTCTTCCTCTCCCCATGAAAGTTAAAACTTCTTGCCAAAAGTTCAGGATCTAGCCATGCCATTACATCATTTTTTCCATCTTTTCACAAGGAGTTAAAATGGGGTTCTCAGAGTATTATGCTTTCTGACCTATCTTTTGTTGGACAGAAAATTTGGAGCCAATCAAAATTATTAATTCTTTTGGAAAAATCTTCTCTTGAAATTTTATATTTTCTTTACAGTTTTGCTTTTCATTGGTGCATAAATTAAGCCGGTCTTAACCCTGTGAAATGTTCCTAATTTAGAGTTGACTTTATTTAGAAAAAAATGTACCTAATTAATCTTTCTTTTAAAAATTTACAATTGTTCCAATGAATTTTCAATCCAGAGTCCTTCATATTAGACAGAGAAGCAAAATCTGTCCTATTTAGAAACCTGTCTACAGTTCTAATGGCAGAATGGCTGACAGGGCTCCATATGGGATGATCAACCTTCATCTCAAGGGTTGCAAGTACACCTACATCTACTGAAGGATTAAGTTTTATGATGCTCACTGGAGATATTGCAATTATATAACTTGAGAAACTACCCTCAACATACATAATAGTTATCTTACCACTCTGAAAGATTTGTATGTGCCTCTTTATTCATGAACTGGAACTGTTGAAGGACACTGGAAAGCAACCAATGCACAGTCAGGATGGAACTAAGCCGCCTCATTGGGTCTACCATTCGATAAAGGTCGTGCAGCAACACTTGGATCTTGGGTGCAGAAGAAGGGAAAAGCTGAGAAGAGAGACACTGATTTGAGACAACACAGTATAATGTTTTCAGAGTGCAAAGATGTGAAAAATTATCAGAGGACAGTATATACAGCCTAGGGCTGGTTACATATTACTGTTCTTTCCCACATGCTTAGAAAAGGACAGTCATGCCCAGCCTTGCAAATCAGGATTACCAGTACTGATGTGGAGGTCGATCTTCTCCAAATTGGCCCTAAGGTTAGCTCAGCTGATCAGAGCCTGAAGTTAATAATGCCAAGGTAATAAGTTCAACCCCTGTATTGGCCATTCACTTAGGAGTTGGACTTGATGATCCTTCTGGGCCCCTTCCAACACAGATGATTCAATGAATTCCAGATATATTAGACTCAATGCTTCTTCAGAAAGTGTCACCAGTCTCCAGCCCTAATACTTATCCAGGAGGTCTCATAGAAATCCTGATACGATGCACAATTTCTGAACAACAGATTCAGTTGCAGATCCTTTATTTTCTGAATACTTGCCTTTTCCCTCATTAACTATGTCTATTCACAGACACTGATTGTTATTCCTCCATCCGTGTTCTCCAAAAATGGACTCAAAGCGTGAAGAAGAAATCATAACATATATCTACTCTCTGGTCATAATAACAGTATTGTACTTTCTCTAGTCCCTCCATTCACTCCTGCTTTGCTTTGTTATCAGTCTATTTTCTTACCACCTCATTAGTCATTTACACAGTTTTATTTCTTTTCCTTTCCTTCTGTTTCTTGGTCTCTGATTCTGCTTTAGCTGTCCTTTTCAGTGGAAGATCAGCTCAAATACTCTGTTGTATTTCTTTATCTGTTTTAAATTAAATTCAAATGATCCACCAAAGTAAAATCAGTGTTACCTCTATCTCCTTGCTTCCCTGCCCATCCAGCCTAATTACATATGTCAGAGACAGCAGAGAATGGTAATGAAAAGGAAATGTTAAGACATTTACATAAAACATATACCAAATAAAACCCCCCCGTTTTACCAGCTCAAATTGTCCAAGACTCTTCAGTTCCTTTATGAAAGTAATCATTGAATTTATCTCTTCCAAAGAGAAACATTTTTCATCTTTGTTGTATGTTCCATCCTGTGAAAGAAAGAGCAGCATGTTCTGGTGAAATTGCATGGAAAGCAGTGTGCTTTCATTAGACCCCAATCTCTTCACTGATCACAGGAGCAGGTAACAGCAGCTCTCCACTAGCTCTAACCTCAGTCAGCCAGCTCCTTGATAGTACATTCCATTTTTCAGTCTAGAGTAATGCAGACTGTGTCCTAGCTTTGTGTAGAAACGAACCCATAGAAACTACTGGTCTCTGGAACATGGGCTGGGTAATTATATCAGCATATGTCTGGATGTCTGCAGCTTTCTTCTTTATCCTGACATAAATTTAGAATGCATGATCCGTTTTAGCCACATCTGTCCAAGAGGTGGAAGTCGTCTCAATAATTTAGTCCCCGTGAGTCTTTCAAGCAGGGGACTCCTCAGAATTGCCTCCTTAAAAGTTACCAGATGGAGAGAAATACTGCTAAAAGAGATCTCAGCTTGTCAGGTATGGTTTTCACTAGTGAAGCAAAATTTATGCAGATTCTATAAATGCAGAAAAAATACTGAAACTGGATCTTGCATTGAGAATAAGACACAAAGTTGTAAGAAACAAAATTTAATTCTGATGCTCATGGATCTCGGATCTCCATGCATGAATGGATCTCCATGCATGAATTAGCCAGTTCTGGATGAAATTGTGATAACACAGAAATCTGTATATTAAAAAAGACCATTTTAAAAAATAGTGGGAAAATTACTTGTTAAAGCTTTAAATATATCTTTCAAGCACAGTATTTTGGAAAATTATATAATTTGAGAGTAGAATTTAAAAAAAAAAATCAATTGTTCAGTATAATTACAGTTTTACAATAAAATACAATACAATACAATAAAAGATGGTTTTGATTAAATAAATCCTCCACTCTATAAACTGGCGCCAACAATTTCAGAAGAATACAATTTAAAAATTAAATATTTTCATATAACAATAAAAAGTTGGAATTAACTACCTTGCTCACAGAAGACACATATATTTTTTGCAAAGCTTCTATGAAACTGGGTGTTGAGGATTCATTAGAAAAGAGAAATTTAAATGTATCTTCAAAAAGAAGTTCTTTGGACATTTGGTCCTGAATAGTCGATTCATCCTCAACTTGAAAGTCAAAGTGTTCATGCACCTGTTGGAAAAAATGATAAAAAATTATAGTTGTAATAACAATTCCAGTCTTCTCATATCAATAAATACTAAACTGTAACTTTAAAAAAGGTAATAACAACACAAACTGACAGGATTATAAAAGAACAAAAGCTCTGCCACATAAATGTCACAATTCCATACCACAGTGTTTGCTGCTCTCCAGTGGACAGAATGCAGTATTGCAGACGCATATGAAACGGTTTTTTCCATATTCGATTTGAAATTTGATTAAAGATATAAAATGTCAGATTATTTGTTACCATAACTCTTGAAAAACTCATGTGCTAAGTGTTACTACAGAACATCTGTTATCATGGATGAAAGTATAAATTTTACAATATATAAATACAATGAACAAATTCATAGTTATGAAATCTGACAAAATAATTTTTTTACATAAGCACAAGTAGCATCAATATGAATAGGTTGTGTGCATACTACAATTTCCAAGTTATAATAGTCGAAGTCAATATTGTATTAATCATCAACAACTATTTTCTACAGTCATTTGTTTTTTCAGAAGAAGCCACTAAACACTACTGATTTACTATAAATTTATGGATAACAGTTGAAACTTCTATACAGGCAGGAAAATGTTATACATTAATTCTTTTAAGCTCTTCTGGGATTTTTTTTTTACAGCCTGGTATACAATTATTGAATTGTTATGACATACCACATTTCTTATACTAGCTAAATAAGTCTTCTCAGACTAATTAAGGATATTGTCTTCATGGACTTTTTAAATTCTGCAAACTTCCTTTCATGTGTGCATTTTTTCTACGTGTTTAAAGAATGATTTTTTCTCTGAAGAATGCAGAGATTGACTGCACTGTTACTAGTAGACAATTGAACAGATATTAAGTGGGGATATATTAACTAATTTTTGTTATTATTTGTATATCACAAATTTAAAGAAACATTTTACATACCTAGGCATATGCATATTCATGTGTATACATGAGGTAATGAGAACAGCTGGAAAGCAGTACAATAATTGTTTCAGGACAGGTTGTTCTGAGGCAGGAGTGGTACAAAAACTGGCATAGGTCTCATTTCCCTGGTTTTAAGGGCTTTGTGGCTCATCCAGGAAGAAATCGGCACAGTTCAGGTCAAATCAGGTAATGAAATGAAGAAGTGCAATCCAATTTATGGAGAACTTTAATTTGTATTAAAAGTCAATTGTGTTTTTTTAACTTCCTCCATTCATCTTTGTTCTGCCACATTTAAAACCTAACTCCATTTTCATGCAGTCTTCCTCTGGATTTTGTTTCAAAACTGATATTCATTTGGGGTAATAGTTAATCTTTTAATGTAAACTGAAAAGCTTGCACATTTTGATGGTCTGGTGAATTTAATCACAGGAACTCTGACTATTAAGAACTGGTTTCTTCTAAATAAACTCTCCACAATTAGCCAAAATGAATATTAAAATATTGGTACATTTCTTAGATATTTGAGGGTACCTGTCAAAGACGGTTTTCTGATATGTTCTTCTTGGTGTAATTTTTTGGAGTCAAGTAATAATTTGTGCAATTTTCTCACCTTAAGAACTACTGGGTGTATGGACCTGCCGAATCCAATGTCAAAGGTTAGCATTTGAAAACATTGACTGCATCTGAAATACAATATGAAAGGAACCAGTTTCAGTGAGGTTAGGTAAGTACTGTTGTGAAATACAGAACCATAGAATAATTTAGCTTGGAAAAGACCTTTACGATCATTGTTTTTAATCATAAACCTAGTACTGCCAAGTCCACCATTGAACCATGTCCCTATACACAGTAAAATTCAATACACACACAGGTCCAGAGAACACATGCTGGAAAACATAAACACATAGGTGAAGAAACAACATGTGATACAGAGTAAATAAACTTCTAAGAGCCAGCAGCATTAAACATGGAAGAAGTCAGATTGTGAGATGATGAAAATAGTGCTATATAAAAGTGTTTTTAATGATTGACAGAAAGAGAGGGGAATTATGCTGAAGGAAAAATGCCTTTTGAAGGTAGTGAATGAGGCCCTGCAAAAGCTTTGAAGACATTTGGAGGGAGGGGAAGAGGTGGTGAAACACTCCAGGCTCACTGAAGCCAGAGCTCTACTGCAGCTATGGGGATGTTTGGAAGCATGGGCCAGGAATTAAAAGCAAATCTTGTGTTAAGCAAACAAGAGAGTCCATTTCATTGGTAAAAAAGAGATTTTTGGACCACTGTCAAAATAGCTTCATCCCCATTACACTCCTTCCCTCCTTGCTATCCTCTCCACTCACAATATAAGCTTTATTCCTAACTTGTGCAAATCAAATAATGAGCTTTACATTAGTGCTACTAAAACACCTGGATCTCAAAACAGCTTAAACACATAAATTTACTAAATAGTAACTTATTTAGTACTTATCATAAAAATGTCAGAGATGGGACATAACATACATAGAAGAAATATTAATTTTATTTAGTAAAAATATTACATAGTAGAGGTTGATTTATATGTAAGAATTGTAACACTAATAGTAGTGATTAGTCACAGAAAGGTGACTGTTGGTGCCTAGGTATATTTCATAACATGCACTTTATAAAAGTGTTTTACAGTGTCTCTTGTTCAGATTGCCTGCCAGAGCCAGCTCTGAACAATCTGGGCTACTCTAGCATTAAATATTTGACATATGGCAGAATGCTCACTGAAAGGAAATACAGCTATATATAGAATATATGTTAGGACTAGCCCAAATGTGAGTGATTTCTGTTCATTTGTGCTGCCTGAAACACTTCATTAGGATAGCATCTAGTCCTAAGTATTCATCATAACCTTTTCACAAACTAGAAACGCTGTGGATATTGAAGAGTTGTACTCTTTTAATGCAGCATGTCCTTACTTTATAAATTAGTACGAAATAGATGGGAATTTTTAAAGAACTTTGTATCCTGTACAATTTTTATTCTGTTTTAAGGAGCTATCTTGACACTAGCATTACAATGACTACTGCAAGTCACTTACTGACTGAAAGAATTTGGTCCTGAGGTAGATGATTTGCTGAAGACCTCAGTTATAAGTAGAAGTTTGTTTATAGCCTCCTTCATGTTGTTGAAGGCTTGTTGGGGAGAACTGTTTCTGAAGAATATCTCAAAAAACCTTTGCAGCTGTGAAAGAGAATACATATATTTTTGAGCATTTACAGTAAATCAATGCTTAAAATTATAAATTAAACAGCTGATAGAAATAAAAATTGCCTTGGAATATCATCATCAATTCTTATTCATTTGCACAATAAAGGGGAATGAAAAGCTCCACACAGCATACTAATAGAGAATGACTTTTTATCTACAGATAAGTATATCGGAAACAGAATTTGTATTAATGGTTTTTAAAAATATTGCTCAGAATATAAGCTTACTTTGATAAAACCTTTTGTTGTCACTGGTTCTAGGCAAACAAACTCAGAAATGCTTGTATCTCCATCAGTGGGTAATAGCACACTCAAAGTAAAAGCCTTCTCTTTTCTTAACATAATGTACCAAGGTCTATCCCACTTGACCTTGACTACAAATCCTTACCCCTGGTCAACAAGCTTTAAACAATATAGAAGAATGATGTCGGAAAAATGATCAGCCACTGCAACCTGTGTTTTGACCAAACTCTGCATATTCTGTGGTTTTCAGATTCATGAATCCTCCCAATGGCATATTTACTGGCCTGCACAGCACTGTCCTCAGGTGCTTTCATCACTCCTGCAAATTCACCCTTATCATCACTTCAGATAGAGATTCAGGGAAACAACTGGAGCAGCACAGAGACCCAGTGAAGAGTGAGACACAGACAGGTTTTGTAGTAACTGAGTCCTCAAGGCTGCCTTTGAACCATATTTCCACTAGAGTTATTACATAGCACAGAACCCAATTAAGGTCTGAACTATGTAAAACTTTTAGATAAAAAAGTAGTACTATATTACCAGAGAGACACTTTCACATAGCAAAAATTACTATCTTCAGAAATAAAGCATGTAAAATATATGCAGAACACATTTTATATTAACATTAAGAAAGGAAAATTTTCTGATTATTTCTGGGAACTTCTCTACTAAATTTATTTAGAAATGCCAGTATATATTTTCTACTATCACCCACTTATACAGGCCCCAGTGGGGTAACATGATGGAAGCATGTAGGCTTCTGTAGAGAACCTTCTTGAGGACTGATATGCTTGACGCCTCTCTCTGCCTTGGACTGCTACAGTCTGAACAAGTATCCACAGCAAATGGGTTACCCAAGCCTGGGCCTTGGTAAAAGTCCGCAACAAAGTTCAATGTGATCTTTTGGCTCCAAAGCATGACCGCAGAACCACAGGGAGCTCTGGAGATCATCTGGTCCAACTCCCCTGCTTAAGCAGGGTCATCTACAGTCAGTTGCCCAGAATAGCATCCAGAAAGTTTTTGAATACCTCCAAGGATAAAGACTTCCACAACTTCTCTGGGCAACCTGTGCCAGCGCTTGGTCACCCTCAGAGTAAAAGTGTTTCATGATGCTCAGAAGGAATGTGCCATGTTTCAATTTGTGCCCATGGCCTCCTGTTCTGTCACAAGGCACTACTGAAAAGGGACTTAGTCTTCTTTACAGCTTCCCTTCAACTAATCATACACTTTGATGACATCCCTCTGGCCCCTGAGATGCTTCTCCAGACTAAACAGCCCCAGCTCTTCCAGCATTTCTTCATATAAGGAATGCTGCAGACTCTTAATCACCTTATTGCCCACACACCCCCAAACACCCCCTCCCCCAGACTTTCTCCACATCCCTCTTGTACTGGAGAGTGTACAACTGGACAGAGTGCTCCAGGTGTGCTACAAGGGCAAACTGCTGGCTGATGGTCAACTGGGTGTCCAAGACCCTTTTCTGCAAAACTGTTTTCCAGCCACTGGCCTCCAGCATGTCCTGGTGCCTGCTGTTTCTTCCCAAGTGCAGGACTTTGCACTTCCCCATGTTGAATTGCATGAGGTCTTTGTCAGCCCTTATCTCCAGTCTGCTGAGGTCCTTCCAGGCGGCAGGATGATCCTCTGCTCTATCAGCCACTCCTCCCAGTTTTCTGTCATCAGCAAACCTGATGAGTATACACTCTGCCCAATCATCCAGACATTTAACAAAGATGGTGAACAGGAATAGATACAGTAAGGATCTCTGCATACAATACTAGCTCCTGGGAATGTGCCATGATGCACTCACTGTGCTGACACCAGAAATTATAGCATACTTCACTCCACCCTAGTCCACAGAATTTTTGAGACAGTTCTGGAGTCTCCCCTTGTGAGCATGAATACTTTCGAGCACACTGGTCTGCACTGGCACAGATGAATGGCTTTCAGTTTCTTCAGGTACCATATTGCAGTTAAGTGTAATAAGCATTTTTCAATTTCCTTTTTTAAAAATACTGCAACATTGCTAACAGCCAGCCATGGGAGATGAATATGCATGTAACATTGATAAATCTAACATCTAACTTGAATATGCAGCTAACATTGATCCTCCTTTGCTTTACGCTCTCTTCAGTTTTGCTAACTCCATACAGTTGTACTGGTAAATAACTGAAGAGTAAGAATTTGGTCTGCTGGCCTTCCTGTTCTTATCACCTCTGTTTTTATTTCTACAAGTGTTTGCCTTTCCAAGTTTTACTGACTAAAAGAATTGTGACCCAGGCACAGATCTGTGCCAAAGGTTTATAGTGCCTGGGACTTTTTTTCATTTTTTACTTTTTAGTAAAACTATTTTAAATGCAAGTAGGGAAAAAATTACAACAATATATATGGCTAAAGTTATAAAATTAAACTTCTGACTGCAGGAAATGGTGAAGCAAAGGTTACACATATAGCCTCAACTCTGTTCTTTGGATATTTGCAGGATGTTGAAATCTTGAATTAAATCACACTGTATTTCTCTAACGAACGTTTTCCATGTCTACTGCAGTTCCATGAGCATATGTGGCAAAGGAGCTCCGGATCGATTATCTAGAGCTTATGCAGCTCCTCACATCACACTCTATTTCATCTCCAAAACAGGCTGAGTGTGGTGTGTAAGAAGGGATTGTGAGCGACCTGATCCCTGGTAAGTCACAATTGTGTTAATTACCAAAAGAGAGGAAAAGCCTTGCTCTTAATGGGTCATAGCTGTGACTAATAAAGATAGGTGTAATAAAAGGGGTGGGTTGGCTAATCAGAGGGACTCTGAGGAAGAGAACCTGGAGGAAGGGATTCTTGCAGAGGTAAAGGAGCCCTGCAGGAGAAAGAAAGATCCACAGAGCTACAAAGAAGAACGAAATGAGGAAGAGAGTTGTTGCTGTAAAAGACCAGCTATGAGTCAGTCAGGGTCTGGGTCTGATGAGTTAGAGCCTGCAGTTGTAATCAAGGTAGGTAAAAGCCTGTGTTCAGAGTCTGAAAACTAATATTTTTGGTCATAGTCCAGCAGGAGATAACCAGCAGTCAGAGTCTGCAATGCAACCCTACAGTAGGAGCTTTCTGTAGTCAGAGTCAGGATGGCTGAGCTGTAAAGAAGAAGAAACTGGGGCCCTTTTCAAGTTGTTAAATGTCTGTGTCTTGGCTCATTTCTACCCCTAATGAGAAGTCTACTGCAACAGCTGAGGAGTCATGGTTTGCCAAAGCTGTGTTTCTCCCACAGAGAGGTACAAAAATTAAGAAGAAGAAGCTCCACATTTTTCATATCAGTTCTGATTCAGATTTGACTCCAAGTGAAACTGTTCCACTTCAGTTCCTTGTTCAGGACAAAACCAGTTAAATAAACTGTTCATGTGAATAAAGAAAGAAGTTAAAATGAAGGCTTATCTCAACAAGGTGGTTAGTTCCTTGTTCAGGATGAACAGAGTAAAACTGTTCATGTGAAATAAAGAAAAAAATTAAAATGAGGGCCCATCTCACCAAAGTGATTCTTCGAGTGAATTTTGCAATTATTTCCAGCATCTCTGCCAGATTCTGCACACAACTTACACTACCACTGCTCTGGCTTTCATCTTTGCTCTAACTTCCTAAATCTCCAGTGGGTATTGAAGGCTAAGTGAGAAGATGTGTTATGGTGCTGCACAGGGAATATAAGGAGCTTTATAAGGAGAGATGGGGATTAGTGAAAGGAAGAGCAAGAGCACCATTAGTTCATTTCTTCCTTCACCATCAATCAATTCCCAAGCACTTGAACACAAAGGATACATAATGCACGCATTTCTAGTAACAATTGGTGAAGACAGGCTGGCTTGCCCTACTGATGCTCACAGCATGCTTTTGGCTATAATAGTCAACTGTTGCCATCAGCCCAGGCGTTAAAATAGAACTGGCATCTCCAAGAAACTGCGTTTTAGTTACAGCTCTCCTCAGCTGGCCTAGAAAAGAGACATTGCTCAACAGGCCCTCATTAGGGGATATCGGGTTTTAGAGCAATGTTTATTCTAAGCCAATGGCTCAAAATAAATATTTACTCAGGCTGGTTCAGGACCAATAGAGATGAGACGAATACTTCAGGTTAAATTCCAGTTCATAAAAAAATTTCTATTTAAACAAGTTCAGGTTAGGTTTGACTCTGACAGATTCCACAGGATTTATAGAGACAGATAGGAAAAATTTAAAGTGTATGGATTAAGGGTAATAACACGTGAAAATCTGCAGCAACCTCAGTTCTTCTGAGTGAATAAAAGTATATAAATATCTGTGTTCAACTGTAAAGTACTAAAGAGCTGAAGGTTTCTTCAAGTGATTACCACTGATGATGATCCTCTCACTTTCTGAGGAAACAGACTGCCTATCCAGCAAAATGCATCCTCACCATTGATAGGGTGTGATTAACAGAAGCAGCAAACAATTTAAAGAGGACAAAATAGGAAATACTTCCAGAAATTACAGGAACCTGTTCTTGGAGAAAGCTGATCTCTGGCTGGCTAATTTTTAAGCAGACGAATAGGGTTTAAATTTTAGTAGGTTGTTGGACTAAATGCAGACATTCACATTTATTTTATACAATGACACCATTATATACAGAACTGCAAGACTTCTCAGAAGCTTGAATGTGTTCATCCAAATGCTGGACTCGTACAATTGGAGGCATGTGCCAAATATTTAAGCAATGCCTTACAGAAGTGTGCAAATGCAATCAAGTTACATGGATCAAGCACATGTTTTCTGTAAAGGCAGAATGAACTAGAAGTACTCTTTAGATTAATTTAAACTCATTGACCTTTCACTGCCCAATAACTTCTTGCTTTAGGAAAAGACACTGGGAATAAAAAAAAGGCCAACTCAATACTAATTTTATGATGCTATTTTTTACTCATTTTGACATCCGTTTTTTAAAATCCACAGTCATTAGAATTAGCCTTATAATCTCAATGACATAGATCCCTCTGGCTCCTCAAAAACACACTGAATCATCAGGTAAAGGTCTGACACATTGAAAAAATGCAATTTAACTATCAAAGGAATTCTGATTTGCAGAATTCATGCACAGAGTCCTGGAGCCTGAAGAAGAGTGGAAGAGTGAGCCATTCACTGAGCTGAATGTTGTGATGACTGTCGTAATTCCCTCAAGATTTTCCTCCAGCAATTTTTATGCAAATTTCTCAGGAGAGCTGCTGGAACATCCTGGGTCAATTACCTAAATGGTCATCTGATGATTGCCCTGAGAAAGAGTATAAAACCAAACTGTAGTCATCTTTCTAAGATTGCATTCTAGCTCAATCCTAAACAGTCTTGCCTACTGATGAAACAAGATTTTCCTTTATAACCTTGGGAATGGCCATAAATGCAAACTTAGAACACCTTTCTTTAATGACTGCACTGTTTAGCACTTTGTTAATTGTAACAGGTGTTCAGAGACACAGCTCACATGAAAACAATTCACTCAGGTGCCAATATGGTAAAGGAATCCCACACTACAAGACTACATGGTTTATGTCTATGTACAAGCTAAACATCTAGGTTCCCTTTACACCTCACTGCAGAACCCAGATGCTGGAAAAGCATAATTTATGCCATCATAAAGTATATGTCTCAAAACAATGACATCAATTGCAATCTAAAATTGCTTGGTTCCCCTGGGGAATCTAAGACAGAGAGGAGATATATCACTGCAGTGCTCATACAGCCTGCCCATGGACAACATCGCCTGTGTGCCTGGAAAAAGCAGAACTGTCTGGGATGATGTTTGACCAAACTTACTATTATAAAGAGGAATGTGACCATCAGCAAGGTTAAACAGTAACCAGGAAGTTACAAAGTGACTTTTGAAACATAGAAGTAGTCGGCTTGGGAAATAATATAAAAGGAACGTGAAAATTTGCAGCAGGGGAGAGACTTAGGTGGAGAAAGCAGCAGCCAAAACTGGTCAGGCACTGCCTCAAATCGGCCTGCTGGCACCACAGCTTCTGCCTAGACTTCAGGGAATACTGGAATGCAAGGACAGGCACAGGTCCTGCATGGGTACGTGTGAAATGGATACCCACAGTGCAGGGACCCCCACTTCCCCAAGCAGAAGTGCACAAAAGAAGGGAAGTGGCATCCCAGGAGAGTGGGACTGCGTCTGTAACCTGTGTGGCCTGTGAGACAGAGGCTGGATAAACATGGGTGAATGAGCAGATGTCATTAGAGTTTCAGAGAGTATTTACAGAGGATGTTTAGAAATGTGCAATGTTCAACGAAGTTTTTTAAGTGTCTGGTATCATGATTTGTCTCTTCTGTTACACTGAAATTGTACTCTGAAATACTCTGTTTCTCTTCTAAAATTGATAGAAGGTATATTATAATTACTCGCTGCCAGTTGATTGTATATTATCAGTTAGACACTTCTGGATTTGCTTAAACAGTATGAACTCCTATGTTTTTTCCTGTAACAGTAGTTCCCCTTTGGAGGCAGAGATGAGCTCTGAGCCTACCTCAGAGGCAAGGAGATAGAAGAAAAGAGACCACTACCAAGTAATTAAATGTAACTTTGAGGTTTACATTTTGGGATTTAGAATATCCTATTTTACAGTATTTGTATGAATTTATTTTGAAAGACTTTGCTGGTTCCTAGTTGTAACCTTCAAAATGACATGGCAGATAAAGTTATCAGGATAAGAGCTAAAAGTAAGGTTTATGTCTGAGGGGTGAAAACATGACCTTTGGTTTCAAGAAATTACCCTTTTTCAAGTAGCAAAGGGCATCCTCTCCAGATTGTTGCTGGAGCTGTTGCACTCTTTCTATCAGCTGGATCTTCAGGCTATCAAGGTCTTACAATAATTACCTCTTCTTGAAAATAGCTTGAATAAATTCAATAAATCTCTAAAAACTTTCAACATTGGCTCTATTCTCTCAGTTCACTTTTGTACATTCATTCTTCTTACTGGATCTATCTTTGGTGAAATTCTTCACCAGGTCCAAATACTTTTGGGCATAAGTAGCTGTTCATAGGTATAAAAATACTAGTTTACACACAAACAAGTATCTCCTTGATTTATATATATGGAAGTACCTAAATATCTAACATGTCTGCAAGAATAAAAACTAATTCCACTCATAAGGCCAGGAAGAAGCATACCTGGCAATGAAGCTATTTCCTTTATTTTCTGCTAGCACAGACCAGAGCACATAGAAAGAGACAAAGGCCATGTAATAGAAGAAAAATGTACCCATGAACTATGTATCAATGGTTCCAGAATAAAACACAGAGAAAACAGTTCAGTAATTTATCATAAGTTTAATGCATTAGCTTCAGGTAGATCTGTTTATTCCACTCCTGATTTATTGTTACAATGTGCCTTTTCTCTCCAACTCTAACATGGCACTTGATGAAAGGGGAAATTACACTAGTGTTCAACTATTTTTTACAGTAGATTTCCCACTTCTGTATATATTTTCATTACATAAGATTTTTTGAAAGATATTAAATTGCCCAGAAAAAAAGTTCACAAAAAAATCCAACATCTAGCCCCTTAATGCTTTCACAACTTAATTACATGGTGAAGAAAAGGCAATCTGAGGAAGGTTTCTTTTCTCAAAAGCTTCTTGCTCTTAAGACTAAGTCCAAAAGCAAAAAGCCACTTACCAGCTTCAGCAGCCATAAAATTAGGCTTTTTGACTGAGACTGAACTAAGAATGGTTTCCCAACTCAACCCTGATTTCTTAGTGGGAAAGTAAAGGTGATATACTAACAGTATTTCCACGTTGCTGTGAGAACCCAAAGTGTATCTGCTTGACCAAGGGAAGCTGGAATTCAAAAAAAGGAAAGATGAGAAGAATCAGGATAATAGGAGGCAGGCAGAAAAACTGGAAAGCCACAGAAGGGCATGCTTACAGAGCTGACTGAACAGCCAAAGCAAGAGGATATGTGAACTAGAATAACACCAGAGACTTAAGGGCCACGATAACAGTTCAAAAATTTATATCATATCCACATGTTGTAGAGGACAATCAGTCTCAAGCTCTTACTTAATAAGGATGTTCAGAATAAGAAAAGCAGAAAAGAACTCCAGAATTTTATTTGTGCACTCCATGACAGGTTGACACAGATGAAGAAGACAAAGCAGGAAGGATTTCTTCTTCTTTTAAGACAAGAATCAAGGATATGAAATCGAGTCATATGTGACTTTGCTGAAGTTTTAAAGCAAATCAAGCAACATGTAAATAATCTGTACAGAATCATTGCTGGAAGATATTGCTAAGACCAAAAGCATTCATGAATTTAAAAATCTAGCAGAGAATTGCATTCATAAAAGGCCATTGGAGCTTATTAAACATCAAGACATATAGTCCACTTCCAGTTTTGTGTTTCTAACCCCATAGGTTACAAGAAATAGATATAGTCTGCCTAGGGACCACTACTACTCTATGTTTGTCCTGTTACACAGGTTCATGATGCTCTCTTGACTGCCACAAATGGAGTGTCAGACTAAGCATGTCTTTGATCTCCCCCAGTCCAGATAGACTTCTGTTCTTGTATCAGTGAAAAGAGAAATTACAGATACTGTGAGGAAAAAAAACAGAGATGGCATTTATATTATGCTCAGTCTCCCAGTAAGGAGAGAATTACAGCATTCAAACAGAACCTAATGAACAAATTTAATTTTAGTCCCAAATAACCCTGGAATCTAATTGATTAAGAATTGTTGGTATTTTTTCTTGTGTGTTTGCTCCTATAAGTGACAGGGCGATGATATTAAATTTTAAAAAACCCAAAACAAAACAAAACTCCAAAACCAAAAAACCCAACCAAAAAAATGCAAAGCAAAGAAAAAAAAGCCAAACCTTTCAGCTGTTTGCAAGCATTTTGCTCTTTATCTGTATGCATGTTTGCGTTCTATCTCACTTTAAATACGTGTGGCTAATACTTCCAGTAGTGCCAAAACCGGCCACTTGAGGGCAATACTGCAACTTAATTTCCACCATGCTCGGCTCTAAGCCAGACCGCCACGTCATATTAAAACATGGATTTCCTGTCAAGGTGAGGGACCAGTTTCATTTGCAAGTACAGTAGAAAAAAAATATACATGTTAAGTAGAAAAAGAAACATTCTTTACTCAAGTTTCCAAATGCTTAATACACAAAGAGAGTTTCAGTGAGTTATAGCGACTCACACCACAGCAAACTCAACACCAAACTGCTTTAATAAATTAAACTTATTGCACTTCACAACTGGAAAGTTACTTAAGAACAGAGTTTCATCTGGGCGCATCAAGAAATATGCAAAAACACCAGTCAAGGAATTCAAGTCCAGGAGTCACCTGTCTGTTTTGGATGAGCAAAAGGATGATGAGCCGTAGCAGAGCCACAGGAAGCTGCTGACAGCACAGAAGAGCCTTCCCTGATGATGCAGGATGTGGTGCTTCTGTCTACAAAAGTGCATCCCTTCATAAAGCACTGGGATCAGGTTGGGAAAGGTTAATGCCAGGCCAAAGGAAGCAGTTTGCAGTGTGTTAAGCCTTGAAATAATTAATCATAAATTACTGGTTTGCACACTGGCTTTTATAAAAGAGATAATTATTCAGGGATCAGCATTCTTCTCAATACACATACATAATGTCGATTAACACAAAAAGAATTGCATACATTGACAGAGACCCTTGCCTTAATTGGTACAATATGCAAAATACAAAGCTTCTATTTTATTAATAATTTTTCAACATACAGATGTTCTAAATAAGCAGTTTCCAACTCTTCTCAAAGAAATAGGGCTATTACACAAGCCGCATATCTAAACATCTGCTTGGCAGAAAGCCATTCTCTCCCCTGCCTCTCTTCTCATGCTGGGTGCAACTCTGGAGTTGCACTTTTGTTACTGTGCACAAAATCCTTATGCCAGGTCAGGATTTACCTTCTTTTGCTTTCTGAAATTAAGTACTAAAATATGTATAATCCAGAGAAAACTTGGCAGCTCCTAAATAAAACACACATTAACTCTTCTTGAACTGCCATCTGACCAACGCTTATTCAAGGAATCATTCTGAAGCCATGCCACTATGACTATAAAAAGCAAATATGCATTGCAAAAATAATTTACAATAGTTTACTAACAAAAAGGCCATGGGGAATGCAGTATTATTGAATGAAACTCCTGTTTTTCTTTACACAGTTTCTCTCAATTGTTGATATTATATAGCTATCCCATCTCCTTTTTTTAAAAAGAAAATCTCTTTCTTATATCCCACATTCTAGTAACTCCTACCAAATAAAGTATTGTTGTACATGGGAGATCAAATTTTAAACATACTTATATATGGAGTTTGTGATAGCAAAACTAAGTTAACCACAAATGTGGATGAATTTCTCACTAAAAATGTTGTCATTATAATGGTATGAGAAAAAAAATCCTGACCAGAGGTCTATACACACTAAGAAGATCTCTCAATTATGGTACAACATTACTGAAAGCAGATAATCAAAATTATTCTTATCTCTGTATTAACAAAATAAAAAACAAAACTCAGTCAATTGCAGAAAAACAACAGCAATTTTTTCCAGACCAAAGTCTCCCCTCTGGGCATGTTGAGTCCCCACTCAAGGGAGTATTCTGCTAATCAGTGGAAAAATAGGTCTTGGAGTTTCTGTCGGTATAGACTGTTGATGGGTTGAAGCTTCAAAACGTGGCAATTTCCATCCTACACAGTAGAGCTGGCAGAAACTTGAAGCTTAGGAGCTCTCTGGACCAGGCTCCTTGGCTGGTACAAGCATGCCACTGGCTACTTTGGGAGAGATGACTCTCCTGGCAAAGTATGTCACACTGGCAAGTGATGGAGGGCTTCATGAAGTTTTTGAGAAACTTTACAAATTCTCTTAACAACGGATATCAGTGGCTGAATTCATACCTTCTCCCAAGTATTTTATGATGGTGACCTGCCTGTTCTCTCTGCATCAAGCACAGACCCTCTATATGATTTTCTCAGTAGTGCTTTCTAGCCACTCTATGAATTCCCAGCATCTTCCTTCTGGAAGCTCCCTGCCTCCTCACATATTCTTTACAGGGCACACTCTGCTGAGAGGCAGCCTCACTCACCCCATTTTCCATCATTTTGTTAATTTGCATTTCAATACCTACCTCACTACAAATGTGCTTTCTTCTGCAAATGTTGCCTATCTTTTGTCTATTTTTCACAATTTTGATAAGTTTGTCTGAAGCTATGGAAGACAAAATGCCACAACAGCAGTAAACAGATTAGAACAACTACAGATGTACTGCTACTTCCATCTATCATTTTTATTGCTTCTTCAGTTGCCAAAGCACTCTGTAAATGGTGGCTGGCACCCTATTCAGCAGACTTCCCTCGGTGGGAATTGTTTTTCAGAGCCATATCACAATTACTAAGGACTACTAGCCTTTACAGTAGTGCCTACTTCAGCTGCAACAGTGATGTTGCTGGATATTGTGCTATTTTAATAAACATCAACCAAAACTGAATCCCAGAGTTTGAAAGCAAGTGACCATTATTCTTCATAAATGTAAATGGAGGAATATATTACATGACAAAATAATATATCTCCATGGGCTTAAATAACTTAAGTGGAGGGGGGGGGGAAGAGAGAAGTAGATTTAGCTCACCTGATTTTGGCAGTCCAGAATTTGGCATGTTCTCTAAGGATGTCATAACCCATAGAAGAAAGCAAACATTTTCACCAGGACACTCATTCCAAAACTGGTATCTAAATTAAGTGGGATGATTTGTTCTCTAGAGGTGTCTGTTTCTTCAGTGACTAGAATTAGATAATGAGCCTAAACTAGGCACTCCACTTGTTGAGAGCTAAAATTGTAGAACGTACCAAATGGCTGATATCATCAACAGTCCTGACAGTGATACCACAATACTCAGACTGATCCAAAGCCGTCACCTGCACCTACCCCAAGAAGGCTACATGGGCAAAGCACACCCATCCTTTAAAAGCTGCTGCAGGAGCTGATCTATGTGACCTCAAGAAATCACTGTCGCATTGTGACCTTAATTCTTTAAAAGGGAAGGAGCAGTAACACAACTGTAGCTTCCTCACAAAAAGCTGATGTGTTACAAGCACAGTCCCCTGCTAGAAGAAAGGAATAAGAAGGCATATTTGCAAATCCATGGGACTACTGAGCAAGCAAGGTCTGGAGAGAGAGGGCTATCTCCATGCCCTTGGAGATGTCCAGAATTCATCTAAGGCACATATGAAACATCCTTCATAAAATCGAGAGCATGGGAGAACCACCATATCCATTACATACTTACTTCCCCTTATTTAGAAGTGCCCTTACCCTCCTCTAGTCTGTTTTACTGCACATAAAAAAGAAATCTAAACAAAGTGTTTTAAATATTTACTTTCCCTTTTCACAACACTGTCAATATCCCAACAAAAGTTGCTACTGCATGTCAGCACCCACACTGCTGTGCTTTAGAGAAAACTCTGAACTTGCAACTGCAGTCAAATGTTACCAATAAAAATGGGCTTGAAGACATGGAAATCCAAGGCCCCCAGTGCACAGGTCAATGCTTTCCTGCTTCATGAAGCAAACCTCACTTGTTCTGAGAAATGAAAACTGTACATTAGAAGAATGTACTGTAGGCTGTGAGCTGCTAATAAAGAAGGGTTAGAAGAGAAGAAATATATTCTCTAGTTTTCTGTCTATGTACTTTGCTTGAAAGATGGAAAACTGAGGAAATTTAATGTTTTACCTTTATGGTAAAATGCTTCTTCTTGGGTGGATGCCAGACAGTGGTGGTTGAATGAATGAATGCCCGCAGAGGTGTTAAGGATGTCACGAGCACATATGCTTTGATGATTACAGAAAGGTCGTCAGCTTTAAGGATGTCCTTGTGGTCTGATGTAGCTGATATTTGATTCCTGGAAAGTAATAAAAATATGGAACATTAATACAGTTCTTTTGCAAATGAGCTATAAGAAAATAGTGAAATAGTGAAATTAGCAGAATAGGAAATTAGCCCTTTTTCCCCCAAGTTAAGCAACACAGTAGATTAAATCAAGTAGACTGGAACAAAGCTTTACATCAAGTAATTTTACTGATTACAGCATTTTAAACTCTTAGTTTCCAAACACAGGAAGCAACTATATTTGGAGAGACTGATGTTTGAGAGTATATATGGGTAACTGTATTGTGGGAATAGTTAAGTGTTACAAATCCAGGATATTTGGAGTGAAAGATTAAATCAAGATTAAATTAAACATTAAAGAAAACTAAGCATCTTCAATAATAGAAATGCACAGTCAAGGTACCCTATTTAATACTGATTTGTAGTGAATTCAGAAGAACACCCCCATTCTACCCTATGCAAAGATTGCACTATTGTTAGCACTTTCTTCTGTAATAAAGGGACAGAAATATGTGGTGCTGCATAATTTCCCTAATGAAAGCTATATACAATCATTCTAAATATTATGAAAGACTTGGATACCTAGAAGTACCATAAAAATCAGTTAAACCTGAGAATTCTGCAAGAAACTTTCTTCAAGAAGTGACATGGCTCTCTAAAAACAGGCCTACAGCTCCCATAGATCACACAAAGAGAAGCCATAGAAACAGAACAGAAAAAGCAAATGCAAGAAAAAACCTGTTATTTAAAAGCTTGGGGAAATATGAGCCACACTTGTGCATATTCACAATGGTGTCATTAATCTGTCTGTTAAAATCTCTGAGTATCAATTTACATCATAGAAAATTCAGTGGGAAGATGGCTATAGAAATTATGGGTCTCTAAGAGTGATTACTGGTAAAAGCAAGGGGCTCTTCTTCCATTTCTGTGTAATTTTTGGCAATATGTAGCCTTTCCAGACCTCAATTTTTCTATCTGTTAAGAATATAATAATAACATCCATCTATCTTAGAAAGAACTTTTTCTCCTCTCTGCAGAATAGCAGGTCCTCAGAACACAAAACTTGTGAAATAGTGTAGGATGTAGGAAACATCCCCTGCTAACAGCCAAATTATCCAGAACTTCTTGGTTCTTCCCCTTAAGGGAGGATCTCTGTGCAAAGGACTACATATGTGTGTCTGTTGTAGGAGCAAAGCAGGGATAAGAGCAGGAAACAGCTCTGCCACTATGACACCTAAAACTTCAGGGTGTATTTATCTGTTGAGGTGCTTCAATGCCTCAGCATATAGACTTTGACCTTATAGTCAAAACATGTGCAAACTTGGCTAATACAGAAACAAACATTCTGCAAGTATGAGATGCAATACATCCAAGTGCTCCATCTGCTGCCGTCTCCTCTTTTGCTGCATTCTGTATCCTTGACTCCCAAATAAGCGCGTGCCGAAGCGGTGGCAGTTTCTGAGGGTGGGTTATCATCGACTTACAGCTTTGTGCTCATGCTCTGCTTCCACCAGTGCTGCCGATGGGAGGCGCGTGCCTGCTCAGAGACTGCGCTGCCCTGGGACACATTTCCTATGGCGCTGGCCCTTGACAGTCCAGGCTGGCCAGAACAGTCTGGGGTGACAAGTGGGAGCTGCAGGTCTGAAAAAGTACCAAGGGGATGAGGAAGGAAGTCAGAAGAACATTGAAAACAAGGGTAGATTCCTGCTGCTAAAGATTAAACGCATAAAACACAATAGACAGAGAGGAGCTACCAACATCAGCTAAAAATGTAAAATAACAAATGCTGAGACAAAAAACCTTTTTGGATCTACTAGCAGAAAGTTTCACCCCCACCAAGCACCCCCTTCCAGCTTCAAGCTGCAAGCTGAAAGGCTTAGCTACAACTCCCACTTTAGAGGTGAGTGCAAGTAATACTGCATACAAAAAGCATCCCCTTTTTCCTTCCTTCAAAAAAATTTGAAATCCTTAATTTCCAAATATAGAATACCAAAACTTAGTTTCTCATGGGGCACCAATTACAATTAATGGGGATAAGAAATTTCTTTGGCTAAGGACCAAGGGACTTTGTTACTGTAATAATATAGCTCAATAAATAAGCACATATCCTTGTTTCTATGTTCACCATTAAGGCTACAATTTGCAGGTACTGAAACCTATGGGAGTCTTAGTTCTGCCACCAAATACAGTGGGAGCAGGACTGATGTACCACAATGCTCAAGCTTATTGAGGCATGTGACTATTAATAGTAATCAAAGTATTGTGATGTGAGATCAGTCAAGAAGAGGTGGCATGTGTTTTCTGCTTTTACTGTGCTTGATAAAAAAGGCACAAAGCCCTTATGTTGTGTCATTATTTCATGTAGGGTAGTTTTCATTAACTCTAACACACCTCACATTTCAAGTTCTTAAGTAATGGTCAGGAAATTCAAGCTGTTCAAATTATTCCCAAGCCTTATTACTTTTCTTTTTAACAACATACTGCATTGTGCTATGTTATGAATTTATTTGTAGAGCTTCTTTTCTAGAACATGGACTCTCAACTTTGGTCCATGAAATGAAAAATAAAACTGAAGTTGTGTACCTGGTGATGAGCTGTAAACAGACATTTAAAGAAAAAAAACTATTTATTTTCACAGAAAGCCTATTAAAATGACATTGTAATTATTTGCCATTCATCAGATCAGCTTGGTTCAACCTTCCAGTCTCAACTGGGTTCTAGAATTAATCTGGTCCTCTGCCTTACATGCAGCATTTAGCAGGATTAAAGGCTCTAATAATCAAAACCAGGCAGTTATTTAATAGAGCACATCATACTCAGATTATATTCATACTGACATCTTTCTGTTTTGTTATGCATTATAACCTACTTGAACTTTGCAAGTGACTACCTGGTTTTTGATGGTAAAAGCAACAAAAGCAGAGTGCTCTGCCTACTTGACTATGTATTGACAACAGGAGGAAGACAGTAAACTCCCATTAAGTAAATTATTTAGCAGACTTGCTTCTGAATATGCATAGGAACCAGATCTGCAAAATAAAGTTGTTTTTTTTTCCATATCTGACTTGATGTAAAGACACAAGGGCATTTTACTACACAATTTCTACCCTGTAGATAGACAACTGCATTTCACCATGGCAATTAGCAAAGGTCCCATGTAACTATTCCTATGCATCACTTTAGCGATTTAAAAGAAAGTAAACGTTTTACTGAAAATAAGAACATGACAGAGAAGGGCTGTACTCAAGAGAAAGCAAAGTGTCTTTTCCTTTTAAAAACATGTTCCTAATTGTGTTCCAAAAGCAACAAGTAGCAACTCACAAGACAGAGTTTGAAAATTATGACATGAGGTTTGTGTACCTGTATTAATCCCTCTTAAATGAGAGTTTTAGCTCTCATTTAGCTCTCATCAGTTTCAGGGAAAGAAAAAAGACTACTTTGACATTGATTCATAGGTTACTACCCAGTGGACAACTTCCTGGAGCTGCATATAACTAAGTAGAACAAATGGGTAGGGACAGATGAAAAACACAACTGTTCTGGAATTCTCAAACTACTGGGTAGAAGATCCTTAGTATTGCCTTAAGTCATTGCAAAATGCCTCAACTTAAAAAAAAAAAAAAAAAAAAAAAAAAAAAAAATTAAAAAAATCCCCCACCCTCCCCCCCAAAAAAACCCCAGACCAAACCAACCCAACCCAAACAATCAAAAACAAAACAAAACAAAAAAACAAACAAAAAAACCCCCCAAAACAAATAAAAAAAAAAAAAAACCAAAAAAAACCTCGCAAACCCTATACAAAACAAAACAAAAACAATAAAAAACAAACAAAAACACAAAAAAGCACCTGCCATGTCTTAAGGAAGAGAAGGTTAAGCAAACTCCAGGGTGCTGATGATTAGCATTGAAAACTAAAAAAGGTCAATGCTCATAAATTATCCCTCTTCTATAGAGCATCCTGTTTGTATGGTGCCTTATACCCTTTTATTGGTTTTGTGTTGGCATTCCCCTGGGAGACAGCCCATCACAAGTGGTCTCTAAGAAGAAGTGAGACTGTCAGTAGGTGCTTACTCCTTTGAGATGACACAGAGCATGTACACCATCAGGCAGAATTAAGCAGGAGTGACAGTCTCTCACTTTGGTAAATCTACTCCTAGTAATCAATGAACACAATTATTATATTAATAAAGAGACATCAGTAGTGTTGAACTAAACACACTCAGCTGCATCAGTTCTCATGGCAACTGTTCACCTGCTCCTGCACTCAAAAGCAGTAGCAGTGTTTATTAGAGCTGTGTATTTGTTAATCAACTTTATCATCAATGAAAATTAGCCTGCAGTGCCTTTACTGTTTGCAGTAATTGCCATGTTTTTCCATCTTGAAATCACTCTACCTCTACAAGCTGTTGTTAATTAAGCAGTCCTCTTGAAGTATGTAAACAACATCAACATTTTATAGTAGAAGAGGTGAAGCAGGCTCAGCTGTTGATGTGTCAGGCAGCTTGGGAAACCAAGTTAGAAAGAGTCACAGCATGCTAATACCATGTCCAGACTACACCCCCACTTTCAAAAATCCAAATCTTATTTGTAATTTGTAAGTCACAATTTTTGTAGCAGACTCTAAAGATCAAAGGAAAAAGAATAAACAAAAGAAAGATTATTTTTCTTTTTACAGTGGTTATGGAGTAACAGAAATGTAACACAAAGTGCTGTTTTACCTGAGGAGGAGCTGAAGGCTTTGCTACAAGTACTTTTTGCTGCTGCCATTTTTGATGCTCCAATGTAAAGCAAAGGACCTATGGCTGGATACCTGCTTTCACTTTGAAAAAAACACAAAGCCTCATTCCTTGAAATTCTGGCTTGAAGAAGGTTTCTGATGCTGACATCTCTGGAATGGTACCATTGAAAACACCGTCAACAACACCACTTTACCTCTTCCTAGGGTGTTCACTGTGAGGCCATGCTTATGAGTAGGGAAGCCACTACATGTTCTCACCTGAATTTACACATTAACCACATCAGCAGGTAAAACACAGATTTGGGACATAAGAACAGCTGCATGGCATATGTAAAAAGGAGGTATAAAATCCACCAAAGCAAGTCAACACTTCTAGATCAAAAAAAATTAAGCACCTCTTTTTCACATGAACTGATGGCAGATACTGTTCTGTTGACTGCAATCTCTCCAAGTAAAACAGTCAAACAGATTAGTTGAGAGGGACAACTGATACCTAATGCAGCAGCCTCACTGACATCTACTGAGGCCTTTCAAGTGTTTTACACAGCTATAATTTCTTGCTCCTTCTCCCCCCATCTCCAGCTCACAAGTTATTGTGAGTTTACTTGTCTTTGGCTCAGAGTTCCGAAGTGTTACATGAGATTCAACACATACACAATAAAGAATAGCTGACTTAAGACTTACAACGTGTGGCTGAGCAAAAGGTTTACCAATAGCTAGAAGTACATTTGGACAAATTAAGATTTCCTGGAGCAAAGCCAGGCTGCAGCCACCTAGACTGGTGGTAAACAGAACACTTAGGTTAATGCAAACATCTGGTGATCTAAAAAGGCAAAGAATTCAGCCGGAGAATACCCTACTGGATGAACCAAGTAGCGTTTGGTTGAAAGAAAAGGAAATAGAAGATGAATGTGTCCTCTTTTTTATCTTTACTTCTATAATATCCTTTGATGTTACAAGGAAGGTTATGATTTATGGGGTTTTTAGTTAATTTCTTACTTTGGACAAGATCAAATAGACTATGTTTTACACACTTCAAACATGGATCAAGGAACAATTAAGACTATTGTCTGTGAGAAAAAGGTAATTTTGTTTCTCAAGTGCACATCAACTGTCAGATCTGTTACAAACATTTCAAGAGCGATTGAGTCACCTTGGGAACTTCTAGTTGTTTAATGAAGCACAAAGCGAAGATGGAATGAAATGTAACTGAAGTGTTGTGCTTTGTTCTGAGCCCAGCACATTGTTGATTTCTTTCATAAAATGAAATTGTAAACTCAGCACATTTCTACTTGCAAGGTATTCATGTGAATGCTTTCCTTTTCAGCAGGAAAAACATTGCTTTAAAACCTTAAAGCAAAGGTTAAACCTTAAACATTGATGCTGAAACTGTACATCAGCATTTCCATCTGCAGAGAAGCCTTATGAATGTCTTCCTAGATTTTCATAGAGGTCTGTTTCTCTGACATGAAAAAAAAAACAAAAAAAAAGAGAATGGCACTTCATGTCACTTGTGAGCAGTTTCTACAGTACGATGTTCAGGAACTACTGATAACAGGTCCTCTCTGTTAGCCTTGCAGCTTTGCATTCTGACAGAATACCTCAGTGAGTTAGAAGAACTCCATATTGCATTCTGTTCTGGGATCATCCATTTTCCTTACTGGTGTGGGCCGCTGGAACACAAAGAGCTTATCTGTGATACAAACCAGGCAAGCTGTATTGCTACAACATGGTCCTTTTTTAGAATTTACAGCTGGGCAATTTTCTAGCCTCTGTAGGTTGGAAAGGTGTATTCAACAGTTGCAAAGATTACTCCACATCAGGAGATGCCTAAAAAGTTTTCACAGATTCTTGGGCAGACTTCTGAGTCCTCCAGGATAAGGAATTTTGATCAAAATAAAGCCTAGCAACATTTGGCTTAAACAGCTACAGCAACCCACTCTAAGCTGCATAACTGTGAAAGCGATTAGCATTGAAAACACAATTTCTTTCCATTTTTCAGTGTTGATTTGGAGGATGGATGATTTCACTTGAACTACTGCCACTAAATGCCTTAAGACTTGTCACAGAAAGCAAATCTATCCCATTAAATTGCCTCCTGTTACCCATTTGATTTTTGGATTAAAAGACTGAAACAGAGACTAGTAACATACTATGGCTTGCACATTATGCCCTAAGCTTGCTAAAGAAACAGAGAGAACCTTTAGCACTCATTTTTATGACCTACGCATTTAGAAAAGTGTGGCTGTGAAACTCAAAGTAGATGATGAATATTTGAAGGAAACTAGAAACACTAGGGGCAATCCTGGCCCCCAGTGAAGTTCTGGAAACATTTGCATTGAGTTCACTGGAATATGGTTTTTTGCTTGAAACTTAATATGTGATGGTCTTGATATGCATTATGAGCTTTATTTGCGATGTCAACATTGATGCAAGCCCAATATTCAGCCCACTGCTGACTACTGATTCAGCTGCCCTTAAAAGCTTTTCACATTAAAAAAAATGTAGTGATCCCACCATTTGTAATGCACTTAATCTCAAAGCAACATACTCTTGATATTTAGAATGGAGAACTATCAAACTACTTGTCATTCCGGGAAGTTTAAACTATGCTAAATAGGTTTAGTATTAAAAACCAAACAATTTTATAGTAAAACAGTTCCAGAGATAAATTAATTTAAATTGTCGGTTGAAATGCACTGAAATTCATTGTGAAGTTTCAAAGTTATAAAGATACAATTATGACAGTGCTACATTTCTATGATGCTGTTTATTTTTCTCTTTGGAAACATCAGCAAATACAGTTTCAGTTTAGATTAACTGCTTACCATGTTTTTGCCTCTGTGTTTGCGCAATTACATGAAAAACAGTATTTAGACTATTAAGTATAGTGTTTGTGTCTTCATTCATAAAGCATCCTAAGAGTTAAAGTTAAAAGTGTTTTTTTCCAATATTTTTCAGAAGGGCTGCTTCTTCTGTGTGCACCCTTCATATTAGAGCTTAATTACACAGCTAAGCTATAAAACTTTGGAAAAAGCAACTCAGTGAAAATGCTGGCTGATTGTTGCATGATTAGAGCCACAATTCTGTACTAGTGATGGGGTAGAAAATAGAAGAGTATAGGCCACATAATTAATTTAGCTGCTTTACTTTTCAAACTACTAATATTTGCTGTTACATTGCTGTTCTTATCTAGCTGAGATTTGACACTACTGTAAAACCAATGGAATTCCTGCCCCACATAGTTTATAATCAAATTAACTGGAAAAATCAGATGCTGGTTTTATTGGCCACTCTTGAGGCTCTTATTAACTACAGTAGCAGAAAGGTAAAGGCACAAACCTGATCAAAACTGGTGTGCAAATATTTATAAGGTGTAGTTGCCAAAGAAATGCATCCCCCTAGAAAAAATCAAGTTCCTGTCTCAGAGATATTGAATTGTTACAACATAAAATAAATTTGATCTACAATTTCTCTCTTCCACAGGTGGCTTTACTGAGTCTTGCTTCCTACCCTCAGGTGGGAACCTTTCATGTTGACCCCTGAATAACCCAAGGACACAGGGATAGGCAGCAGGAGAATAAAACTAGCACTGGACCATAAACATATCACAGAGTGGGAGCACAGTCACACAGCTGGACTATCTTGGTTCTTCCTCCTGTGCAATTTCATTAGGCTCATGCCCATCCCAAGACCTTCTGTGTGATTAATGCTGCTGGCCAGCTGAACAGGAGATCATGGGAGCACACAAGGGGAGGCACTCATAAAGTCCATGCACTAGTGACACTAAGAAACACAGAAGGAATGCATATGGCAAAAGTATTACTTTAAAAAAGGATCAATGATTTGCACGGGTAGAGAAAACAGCTATGCATGGCATGGGCTGGGCACTGGAAGTGATGAAATGAGACAAATGCTTACATGGAAAGACAGACTAGTTTGGACTCCTTAGGGAACAGGAAAATTAGGGAGGCAATGCTATAAACAGTTCTACTACTCTCCCAGGCAAAACCTGTCAAATATACTATTTGTTGTGCATACATCAGGATGCCTTTCCCGTGCCTTATACTGAATCTGGCCAATTCTGCTCACATTGTAGACTTTAGTCCTCTCCATCTTCTGGCTGAGAGTAGTTCCAGGAGGCAGGCAAGCCCAGTTCTAAACCCACATAAGGTGGGTTACCAGGTATGAACACCTGAAATCTCTTTGACCGTCATTCTCCAACCTCAGAGAGCTTCTTGGTCTGGGTCATTTGCAGGAAGATTCAATTTCCAGATCACTACAACTACTGCAGCTTTTGCTGACCTGAGCAATAAATGCCAGGAGCCTTCCTTGATTATCCATTAGCTATATCAGAACCTTCTCAAGGCCCAAGTCCCATACAGTGAGCAGACATCAGGCACTTGAGTAAAAACTGGACCAATTGCTCTGCAAAATCAGAAGTTCACACAATCCTCTCAGACTGTGCAGCAAGTAGTCTTCCATATTGAATTCTAAGATGTGCTACTATTCTTATGCCTCATCACAAATCCATTGCCACAAGTCCACACGCCCATCTTCCAGCAACCCTGTCTTCAATGGTGATCCAATTTATCCACACACAGCATGAATTTTTCACATTTTTGCTCCTCTAGTCTTCTTCCAGACTGATTTTCCTAACTTTTTTCTCTTCCCAGCTTTCCTAAAAAGCAGTCATCACTGGCATGTGCATTATTGCACATAGAGATAGAAACAATATGAAATGTCAGACTGACAAAAACATTTTTGATTAAAGAGAAAGAGCAAAGAAACAAGCACTGGCCTAATATTTTGTATAAAACATTTTCTTTTCTATACAACAGGGCTATGAGAATGGGCATGCTGTCTTAAATACAAAGCCTGGCAGTTTAAGAGTTTCACAACGACAAATAAAATAACTTTAAAAAAACCCAAACCAGTTTACCACTGATTATAAGCATCATCACTATTTTAGCCACAGTAAATCCGGTAATCCCATTTTCTCAGCCTTGCTGCCTGGTGTTTCTTTCTACAACTTACTATGTCTTTAATTAGAGAACATAATTCTTTGTGTTTTCACTTTTAGAGGAAATTGCTTGGCTCCTTGAAGGCTGACTAAATGACAGTGATAACAAACCAACCGATCCTCTTTAACAGGAATTGCAGAGACATCCTGTTGACTCAAACACACAAGAGTGAAAGTACATAACTGATTTGAAAGGAAACAAACTGTTCTGTGAAGAAAATCCTGATGAGAACTGTGAAATTATCCTGTGAATAATCTTAAAATTGAGGATCAAACAAATCCTGCTAATTGGCAACTCTGCCGTTGTTGGAAAGGAAGATCTCTTGGAGAATGCAAGCAAAAGTGGTAAGAGCTGGTTTTATCAGATGAATGGAAGGGGGAGTATCTGAAGTTTCACCTCTAGACTAGTTTGCTCTAATTCATGTCTTTTTGTTCACTGAACCTGAAATTAAATTATTTACCCTTCTGATTCTAATTTCACATTTTAATGGATGAGTTCCACTCATTGTAAATTACATGTCACATATCCAGTGATACTGAATGAGATTAATTCATGGGTTGAAACCAAGGTCTTGTCTATAAAGAGATGACCCCACTGTGTACCACAGCCTAAGTTCCCATTCCTGTCAGTGTACATCAGTGTATCTATACAGTCAGTGTGGAGATATTCATCTAACCCTGAATTATGATGAAAATAAATGGTCTTTTGGGTTTGCTTACTCTAAATACCAAGTGTTGAATTCAATATCCACAAATAGACATTTATTGCCATCTAGGATACCACAGGATATCCTTCAGAACGTCTGGCTGCTGGACCAAATGGAAATGGGTCCTGTCCCAAATCTTACCATTCTACTGGTCATGCTGGACTCTCCATGGAATCTTGTCATGAGAACCTTGTGTTGAAAAAACTATCTCAGCCCTAGGCCACATGCTGATGTGGAGATACCTAGATTTGAGAGATAGAATTTTTTATTTTTACTTCAAAATACTTCAGCTAATTTAGGTTCAAATCCTTTCTTGTTTGTAACAGAAAAGTGAGGGCCTTTTTCTGTATTATAGTTCTTCAGCAGAGTGCTAGAGTAATCCTCCTTTGCAGTGTGGGTAAGATTCAGAGCCCTTCTGCAAAAGCACATTTATTACCTTGATTTCAATGGGATTTCAACATCAGTCACAAGGCCCTTTCTCTTTGCCAAGAAAGCACTAAAAATATAAGTAAGGAATAAGATGCTTACAAATGGCCCTTCCCTGAAGACAAGATGTGGTAGGTTGACCCTGGTTATATGCCAGGTGCCCACCAAAGCTTCTCTATCATTCAGCTGGACAGGCAAGAGAAACTGTTATGAAATGCATGTGAGTCAGGACAGGGAGAGATCATTCATTAATTACCGTCATAGGCAAAAAAATGTGTGGCTATTATTTGAATTTATTACCAAGCAAATCAGAGTAGGATAATAAAAAACAAAACTAAATCTTAAACATTTTCCTCCATCCTTCCCTTCTTCCCAGGCTCAATTTTACTCCTGAGTCATGACCTCCACCCTGCAGTGATGCAGGGAGAGGGTAATGGAAGCTGTGGTCAGTCCATCACACATTGCCTCTGCTGCTCCTTTCTCCTCAGTGGGAGGACTCCTCACACTCCACCATGGGGTCCCTTCCTCCAAGGAGAGTCCTTCCCACAGGCTGCAGTTCTTCATGAACTGCTCCAGCATGGGTCCCTCCCATGGGGTGCAGTCCTTGAGGAGCAGACTGCTCCAGCATGGACTCCTCTCTCCACAGGTTCTGCCAGGAGCCTTCCCACAAGGTCACAGACCTCTCCTGGCACTGGGTGCTCCCTGGGCTGCAGGTGGATCTCTGCTCCCCCATGTACCTCCATGGGCTACAGGGGCACAGCTGTCACACCATGGGCTGCACCACAGGCTGCAGGCAAATCTGCTCTGGCACCTGGAGCCCCTCCTGCCCCTCTTTCTTCACTAATCTCTCCAGGTGCTGTTCTGCAATTGTTTTATTTCCCTTCTTAAATATGTTATCCCAGAGATGCTACCACCACAGTTAATGGCCTTGGCCAGTAGCAAATCCATCTTGGAGCTGGCTGGCATTGGCTCTGCCAGACTTAAGGGAAGCTTCTGGCACCTTCTCACAAAAGCCACTCCCATGGCCCCCCACTACCAAAAGTTTGCCATGTAAACCCAGTGCAGGAGAAAACATTGAACAGCTCACTAGAAGGGTCATATACAAAGTGGTTTGAACCATCTTTATGGACAGCAGTGAAAATGTGTGTATTTTAAAGATCTGTGTGTTGTAAGTGCCTCTTATGTTTGTGGTTTTGTGCTAGTAAAATAATAAAACCACTGCAGCTGGCATTTCTTCAAGTAGCAGGGTGAACAAATATTTTTTGAAGGCAATCACTTACAACATGAGCAGGGCCCACCAATTTCTCTGGGCAGTGGTGAGACACAATTGGGTAGTGAGTGCTTGCAGAGACTAATTCAACACATCTCTTTTAAATACATATTTTAAGACAAAAAGAAGTAGCGTTTGTAGGTATGTCTCTCTCTCCACTGACTTAAATGGAAGACGAGAATACTGCCTTCAGAAGATACCTAACTCCTAAATGGTTAAATGAGATGTAAGTAATCCTTTCCTTCTGTGTTAAATTTAGCATATATATAAAAAAGGGGAAAAGAGAGGGAACAATATTACAGTGCACAACAGCTTCTTTTGAGTTTCTATTCAAAGATGAATTTTACCCATGGTAAATTAGAATTCTTTGGAAATTCACCCATAACCTTTAAACTTTTCTGGTTGATGATCTTAATACACAATAAGACTTTTTATCAGTAAATTACATTTGGATGAGAACCAAACTCTGACTTCTACTCCTTCTCCATGCCACAACATTTTTCTAAAGCTGAACAAACATATTACGCCAAACCCAGGGCATAGAAGTGTAAATACCAATACACTATACTAATGTAAAAACAATCAAAAAATAAGACACTTATAACCAAATTATTTCTGCAATATGCAACAGCCGGATGATTTCATATCTTTACCTGGAAAAGTACTGTATAATTGTAATCTATATTTAAGTGTGTTTAGAATAGATTATCAATCTTTAATTTTTTCCCTCTATGCATCATGACTCAAAATAAAATGGAATTGTAAGCTTGACAGTCTCATTTCAGAAACTTCCTGTGTCATCTATTAAAATACCATCATCACATACACAGATTAAAAGAAAACAGATTACCTGAAAAGGCTTTTGTTATCTGGCACAATCCCTCTTTTCTGCAAAGAAAATGCTGGATTTCTGGAAGTAGGTTTACCTGTACATAAAAAGAGAAGCTTTAATGATTTAATTTTAAAAAATGTTCTTTTTCCTTCAATGGAAAATGCCTTCAATATGTTTGTGTTTAATTTATCAGAATCACCTCATGTGTAAAACTCCCATCAGTGTCAACAGGAAATGATAACTTTGCCCTCCCTGCAAAGTTGCAATAATGAAGTTAAGGTGTGGACTCTTCCTCCGTGTCCATAATGACCCCAAATTTTAGGCCTATATTTCTCCCTCTGGCTGCTGAGTGTTAACCCATTCCCTGTCCCCTTTTCAGTCTTTGCAGCTTCTCTGATCTGTCCAGTGACCACCCACTGTCTCTCCCTGCATGGAAATACCTTATGCATCTTGAATTGCTGTGCTTGGGATTAGTATAAGCTAATGTAATTGAATCATAGGCAGGCTTTGCAGCAAAACACTGCATTGCACTTTGGTATGGACATGTGGGCAGCAAGTAACGTTAGTTCAATATTTAAAGTTTTCCTGAGAATGGGCCATCTGGTTTAAGTCCCTGCTCTGCTGCAGACTTCCTGAGAGAACTTGGACAATTCCTTTGATCACCTTGTGTCTCAGTTATTCATGTGTGACACATCTGGACATTGCAGCATGCTGTCAGGATTATTATATTGCACAGCATTAGTGGCTCAGATATGGTAATATAGGCAGAATGAGAAAAAAGCAGTTTGCAGAAGCCTGGGGTGCTTTATTATCTGACATATTCAAAGCATGTATATTTCTAGCAAACTATAACTGCCATAAAAGTTTCACTTTGCATACACTTCAATATAGCATACTGTCCCAGGGAACCCCAGTGTACATGCTTGAAGCTCTGACTTCTGTGGATATCAGTGGCTTTCTGTATCACCAGAGGCACCTTTTAAAAGCAGCTCCATTTCTCTCAGACCCTCAAGCTGGAGTCAATAATTTAGAGTTTTGCCATTATTATCTGTGCTATTTTACTTAAAAGTCAAAATGTACCTGTAACTTGGTCACATTTTATCAAAGACTTCCGTTTATATCACTCATGTATTTTTATCAAAGGTCAGGTGTTTACATAGAAATTATATATCTAAGTAACCTAAACTGTGCCTACAACATGCTCAAGTGAGAAAAAAAAAAAAACAAAAAGGCATTTTGAAAATACCAAGATTATTGGTACTACTGATGTTTTGGACCATGAGGAAGCAGGTTGCAGTGCCAGAGCAAGGAACTCCTCTGAAGGCCCTGGTCCAGATTACACATTATCAACTGTAGGAACACTGTCACTGTTTGGAGAAGTGACTAAATTATATTTACAAAGGAGGAATTACATTAGGTGAAACTCAGTAGTGATATAAGATATGAAGCCTAGATTCATCCATCTCTATCTTCTGCCTATACTATAATTCTGAAATATTGCATGCATTTCCAAATTGTTTCTTGCTGTTTCTAAATTCTCTTTTCCAATAGGGAAAATTGCTTAAATAATCTCTCTTGTAGACACTTTTTGCAGCCTGACATGCTGGCTGAAGGTGGCCAAGAATGCAAAATTTCAAGCTAAAGAAAAGGGAAACTTGACACTGAATTATATATGAATTATAATTATAACATTGAATTATTATACACTGAAATACTTACAACCAAACTAACATACTATGTTCAAATAAGAGATTGCTTTTGATAACTGGGTGTGATATAAAGAAGAAGAAAATGTTGGTACCTGACAAGTATTTCTCAGTAAATAGAAAACATGAAAAAACTTTATTTCTGCTAAATCATGCTGCTGCAGTATAAAACAAACATTTGATACTTCTCCTTTTATGAGTGAGGCTGAAAATTTGGGCTTCCCACAAAGGATAACACAATATTTTCATACCTTCTGGAAAAGCTCTAGATTTTGCAAGTCTTCTGTTTGAAAGCAGCCAGTACCACTATTTTTTCTGGAAGATAAGCAGATGAAAAGATCCCAAGGGTTCATACCACCTATCCGGAAAGAAAAGAAGCATTTTGAGAAAGATAATAGCATGCAATTCTTATTAGCATAAAAAGTACTTACAGCGAAATCCCGAAGAACAGCAAACTGTTAGATAGTTAATTACATGAGCTATCTGCAGGTACAGGCGGCAGAAGGATAAAAGACATATTTGCTACCACACTTCAAGCTTTGGAACTATATTTAGGTGTTTCACAGTGGGCATTCCCTGTTATACTGGCCTACTGATGTCCAAACCCTGCTATTTGACCTGTTTAACATTCAGAAATTAATCAGTTTGGTAACATGACGTTGTTTTTTTTTTTTTTTGACTCCTCAACATGCATGCTCGTAACACATATCCAGTACATGCAGTGTGATCTTCTGAGGTGTTTCTTTAAAAGGAAGTAAATTTTATGGAAGTATTACTGGTCATGCTATTGCAAATAGCAGGAATTTTGATGTAGTGGATTCCTAAATATTAGACAGCAGACTGCCAGATCTAGAACTGGTGTACAAGTGGGAATAGACAGCTATCTTCTGAGCTAATGTGATGCTTCCTTCCTGGGGCAAAGCTGACCTGAGGATACAAATAGGTCTTGAACTTGCTCATATCTCAGCATGTGATGCAGTGTAGAAAGGCCACTGTTGCTTCAAATAACCTTGGTCAGCTTCCTCACATGGTCATTTGTTTGCTTCTGTGTGGTTTCACACGCATCACCTCTGTATACAGCCTTTGTTATCTGGACCAGTTAGAGATGGTGGCAGCTCACAACAGAATTATTACATCTGTTGAGGATACCATGAATATGTTCAGTAAAGGGTAAATTATTTCACTGGCAGAAAGACAGTAAGTAATAATGAACTTACAAACAGAAAGGGCACTCAGAGAAGCAGTACAGCATCCAAGGGTATAGAATCAGATCTCAAAGTTCCCTGCAGAACAGCTATTTTAGGAACTGGTTAGTTCTTTTTCCCAAGGTTGGGAAGATTACATGTATTTTATTCCATTTTGTGTTATCCATCTGTGATACCTTCTTAATTTTATTAGATTACCCCCTTAATTTGGTCCCACTGATGGCCCACAGAGGTATTTATTTTATTTATTTCCTTTTTTTCCTTGTCCAGAATGCATTTTTTTTTATATCCTAATCATGATTACAAATGTCAAGCAGGGTAAAGATTCCACTTAAGGAGATTTAACACTCAATTTATGTTAAGTACAGTAATGAACTGATTGTGTAGAATGGATGCAGGACTATGAAAGTAACTATCACTTTTTAATGTTTATAAGCAGCATGACAAAGCTGAAGAGATCAATTTTCACTTACACTGCATTTATTACTGTAACAAGTTCTTCAATTTCACATTATGGGAACCAGTATTATGGTAAAAAATAATTAGGGTATATGAAATTTAGTCCAGACAGATTCACTACATGCTTCTTTGTGAAAGAAGCAACAAAAAAACCTCCTGCAAGTAGATAAAAATGTCACAGATAGCAAACAAACAAAACATTACAGAAATGTACAAGCAAACACCTCACTTTAGTGCAAAAGTTTGGCATTGCTAACAACCTACTCAATGAACTCACCAGCTATGTAATTATCAGATAAGCAAGATGTTATGCCTCTGACTAGTAAACACCTTTGAATAAATCATTATAATTACATATAAATCACAATGCCTAGTTGTGTGCAAATTGAAAGGGAGTTGGAGGGAACTCCATTTCTCAGAAGCAGTTAATTTCCTTCCCTTGTTTATTGTGACACATCCTGCCCTGGGAAGAATTTGATCCCTGACTCCAGAGGATATGCTGCACTGTGTATTTGCCTTTAGGATACATCAGAGTGATCAATATGAATGTACCTAAGAGAAGAAAAAGAAAACGTACCCTCAGATCCAGGGTGCTTCTGTGCTTCTGAGCCAGTGCCCAGGAAGTAGAATAGCACAGGAGAGCTTGAATGCCTGCCATAACTTGTGTTTTCTATTCAGAGTAATTAAATCTCTAGCCAGTTATTTCAGTACAGAACAATCAGAACTGAAACATGTCTATTTATAGAAGTCAGACTTCCTATTAGAAAAACAGCATACACCTAGTGCTGTCTCTCAGATTCAAGCCGACAGAGCAGTATGACTTCTATTTAAATATATCAATATATTCCTCATAAACTGTACCTGAAAAAATGTTATTGGAAAAAAACCTATAAGAGTCATGGGTTACAACAGCTATTTAGTTCTAGAACAGGCTCCTCTAGGAATCCATTTTGACTCAAATTTGCTCATGTCACTCCTTCCAGAGCTTAACTTTTTGTGGAAAATGAACATTTATGATCAGGAAATCAATAGTCTGTCTTCCTTCTGCATATTTAATAATAGCAGAACTAGATCTCGGGAAAAAAAGTGCTACTGTTATTAGTATTCCAACAACATCACATGGGCCATGCAAACGACTGAAGATCCCTTTCATAGAACTTATTTTTAAAGTAAAGCAAGATACATGTGAGCTAAAACATTCTACAATAAAAGAGAAAGAACAAAAGTGACAGAAATAAATAAATACCATCTGCATGGGAGGACTCATGTTTCAAAATGTTTCTAGAGACACTAATTAAGAAGCTTTAATAGCGTCCATAATATTCCATTTTCAATGTACACACTGTTCTGCTGGTTTCCCACAGACTTCAAACCAGAAGCTGGCTTTTACAGGACATTTGAGGGGGAAGGTTAAAAAGAATGCTTCATATCTGAACAATTTAATTGCTAGCAGTTTGAATGAAGCTTTTCCCTCAGAATGAACTTTGTCTCTAGTTATGGAAATCCTGTTTGCTTTATTCAGCAAACCAGTGAAGCTCAGCACACAGGAGCCATAGATCAGTTAGACAGTATGAAATCACACCTCTTGGAGATACTCTCTGCTTTTATATTATTTTGCACTTGGACAAGTAAAAGAGTAGTAACCAGATGAGAATATGCAATTGCATGTTCATCTGCTCTCTGAATATCTTTTCAAATCCAGATAGTTTAGGTTGGCCTGTAAATTAAGACCTTGCATACACAAGGAATGCTCATCTGCAGAATTCTATTTAACTATCCAGGCAAAGCGACCTTCAAGTGGTTACATGCTTGGCAGCACGATGCTTTTATTCACCTGTCTTTTGCCAGCTCTTAGCCTCTCTTCTCCTGCAGTCTTTGTAGCCATCACCCAGTCCCATCTCAAAAATATTTGTACCTGCAATGTGTATCTCATGTTTACCTAAGAATATCAACCCAAGTTTCTACTTCAATTAAAAGCAGTACAGCATAATTTGATTGAAATCTGATGCGATCACTTTTATTCTGAATGAGTCAAAGAACATGCTATTCAATTCAGAGAGCAATAACTTTCAACTGAAATTTGATGTAATGTACAAATTCTAATTTTCAATGAGCTAGCACTGCTTTCATTGGCTTTGACACTGATTTCTCATTTGAAATAATTAAAATAGATAATGTGGAAAAATAATTTAAGATATAGTCTAGGGAGAAAAGCAAAAGTTTTTTTAGCAGCAGAGTAAATAGCAATGCAGACACCGAAAAAAAACATTTAACTTCTTCTGTAATAATATTCTGCAGAGAGTTTTTGTATTCTGATATAATAGATCAAAATTAACAGAAACCAAATGAGAACTGCATGATCCAATGGGGTTTCAAGTTTATAGATAAACTTCTAGAATTTCTGAAGTTGATTTCTAAATAAAGTACTTTTATTCCAGTCACTGAAATGATCATATTCTCTCCATGAGCTATGGCACTGGAGGCTAAATTTTGCAAGAAAATTGTTAATGCATGCACCTCTGGAATTTTTAATCTCTTAGTTATATATTATTTGATTTAATCAAATTACTAAGTTTCATTTCATTACCATAGGCTGAATTTTCATTTTGCAGTATAAAGATTTCCATCCTAAATTTTGAAATGAAAGAACTTTAAAAATCAAATAAAATTTTCATCATTCATGTTTATCTTCCTGTATTTCATTCATTCTGTGAAATTAAAAAAAAAAAAAAAAAGCCATTTGGATATTTTTTATTTTAACCTCAAGTCAATTTGCAAGTTTGCTTTTTCTCACACCATTGCCTTGAAATTAATCAGTTTATGAGCACTAGATGAAAAGTTTATGAGCACTAGACGAAAAGAAGACAAGAAACAGCCAGCATTTGTTTGTCAAGAACATATTACGTGAAAGTAGTCTCCTTTCTTCTGACAGAGTAACTGATCTAGTAAACAGAAATCGGAGCAACCAATTTAGTGAGCAAAGCAAAATTAGCAATGAAATGATTTGACTTTAGTAAGTCTTTAGACATTTTTTCCACATAACGTACCTATGAGGCAATTACACAGCTATCCGAAAAAATGAAGTGGACCAAAGTGGATTTTTTTTGGAACAGATCTTCTAAAGATACTCCACTGTACATTCAGTTCTGATCAAATATTTAGGTAACATTGAATGATAGAATAAGTACCTTTATAAATAGCCAGTAGCACCAAGTTGAAAAGAAGTATAAGGACTTTACGAAGTATGGTGAGAATTCAAAATAATTCTGATAACTGGTCCAAATTGAACCCAAGGAAATTCAAAACAAGTTAAAAGTGCCATAGTTCATAAGAAGTAATAAAATGGAAAAGTAGGATTATCCATAGAGCACTACTGCAGAGAAGGATCAAATTTATAAACTGTATATGAACTAACACTACAATATTGTTGCAAAAAAAAAAAAAAAAAAAAAAGAAACCAATAAAAACCAAACCAACCAACAAAGCAAATATAAATAACTTTTCAGCTGTTGGCAAGTATTCATTGATGCTGAAAGAGTTGAATCCACTCCTTTAAAATTTCAGTTTAAATCTATTCCATGCCAGTTCCCACAGAATTCTAAATAATAGCCCTGCAGATATCAAGAACTGTAACCAAACCTGTTTATGAGGGTTGCAGTGGCAACAATGGTCAGACGTTAATCTTTCTGCTTCATTTTGTGTTGGCCATACCATTCCAGTAACACTGTCCCCCAGTTTTGGAAAACATGGTTTCAGTAGAGGGTTAGAAAAAGGAGATAGATTTTTGGAAGACCTCCTACAGGGGCTGACTTGGATGGAATGAATCCTTTGTCTAACAACTCACACAGTGATGTCTTTTTATTTGGTACCAAAGCAGTTCACAACACACCACTGTCTTAACTATTTCTGAGTGTCAGCTGCCTTCTTGGTGTCCCTTTCTGACCTGCAGCAAGGAGCGGGGATGGGCATGAGGCTGGAAGGGGACACAACCAGGACAGCTGACCACAACTGGCCAAAAGGATATTCCATATCATATGACACTGTGCTCAACATCAAAAACTGGGGGAAGAAGGAAGAAGGGAGAGCAAGGAAGATACACACATTCAGAGTGATGGCATTTTTCTGCCTGACTAATGGTTTTGTTCCATCCATCACAAAGCTCCTGTCCTGGGGATGGCTGAACATCTGTCTGCTCACAGGAACTGGTGAATTAATTCCTTGTTTTGCTTTTCTTGCAGACACAGCTTTTGTATTCCCTATTAAACTGTCTTTATCTCAATTCATGAGTTTTCTCTTTTACCCTCCTGATTTTCTCCCTCATCCCACCAGGGGAGGATGAGCAAGCAGCTGGGTGGTGCTTTGCTGATGGCTGGGGTTAAACCACAACACCACAGAATAAATTTTTACTCATCCAAAATCAGTTGTCTCTTTAATCACTGGAGACAGGATAAAAAGTAAGCATTTCAATTTTCAGCAAAGGGTACATAAAGAACAGTTTCTAAACACATGTATCAAGGACTGAAATACCTTACTATAAGGAGGCTATGGAACCCCTGCTAGGGGAGATCCTGAGATTTATACAGGATCCATTTTTAAGAGAAATTTGTATCATCTCTACTTGAAATATATTTTCAGGCACCCCTAAGCTGCATGTATGTAAAGAGAAGATTTTCAGGAAAAGTTATTGTTTGCATATTGATGCATTCAACTGTATTTAGTTATAGTATGTTGTAATTATGATGTGTAAAAAAAAAATATATAAGTTTTAGATGAATGTAAGTTTTAGCTTTGTGACATAGTATACAAAGTAAAAAAAAGTCAACCTCCTCTGCTCCCGCAGGGAGGGTGCACAGTTTGTACTGAGTTGGGTGAGGAAGCAAGTATTTATGAAAGTAGCTGTTTGTGCACAAATCCTACTTTAAACCGGACAGAGGAACATATTGGGCTTCATCCCTGCCATGCAGTCAGTTTATAAGAGCCAACAGTTTGCTAGCCAGGAGTTTAAGTGGAAGCAGTAACAGATGTCTGAAAGACAGAATGACAGAACTTCTGCCTCACTGACTGCCTCTGGATTCTAAGCTGAATTTTATGCTCTTCAGCATTTGAGAGGGCAGCAGCATCAGGCAGGCTGTGTGACACGGTCTGTCGATGTGGGAATTCTACACCTCTGAAGATCTGAGCTTCATGGATAACACTCCAGGGGAAAATATCCTTTGAAGCCTATTTCAGGTTACAGCAGTTTGCCTGTCATGCAAATATCAGAATGCCACTTGTTGAACTGAATAGTTTTTCTTTGTTAATTACATGTCCTCTTGCAAGTTTTTGATATCACTATTTCATTTGTAAGACTTTCCCTGAAGGAAATTATTCAGGAATTTTCTCCTTAAAACAGTAGTTACAGAAACATTTTCATTTCTCTTTTGGTGTGGCCCTTGAAGGTCATGAGCTATTACCAGTATGGACTCACTACAACAACAATGAAGAAATGATCACTCCACATGAGTGATAGCACAGGACAAGATGGTGAGGTTTCTGATATTTTCTGAACTATTCTGGAAAGCAGTTATTCACCTGCCCATATGCAAACCTTTCACTGTTTCAGAGTGTGTTCAGACTGACTGTACTCTGCCATAACACAAAGCCCAACAACCACTAGCTTAGCTGGACAAATTAGGCTAAAATCTATTGTCACTTTAATCACAGTGGAGTATTTTAAGTGTAAAAAAATACCCTACCCTATGTATGAGGCTGATATGGTTTGACACAGTCAATTCATTTACAAAATACTTTGTGCATTTGCTGCGTGGCTGCCAGGGAAAGGCTGAAGGGATCCTGAGGACAGTCACTATTTGCTCCCCTTGAGGATGATAAGGATTTCTTTTTTGCTCAATTACTCCCTAACTAAGAGGATATGGAGTGCTAAGGGAAGCATTCTTTGTAGAGTAGAGGCTGTTGTGAACCAAATGAAACCACTTTAATTCCAAGCACAGTTCTTCTGTCCCTGAAGAACCTAGCACAAAAAAAATTGCCCTATGCTCAAGAATCAAGCACAGTTACATCTGAGTTCTGAATTCCACCAGTGAAATAGGCATTTGAATTTGTTTGCAGTGCCTCTCATAAAAACAGATTAATGCTTGACTATACAGTATACCTTCTGCAAGTGCTGTGGAGGGATATTGGGTCTAACTAGAAATGTAAAGACATAATGCTTTCACAAAGGAAAGAATTCTTTTATTACTGTTTATTTATATCAGGGACAGGTTTCAAGCCTGCTTTCCTTCTCAATCCAAAGACAAAATTCAAAAGTAAAAAAATGAGCATAACAAGCCAAGGGATACCTGTTTCTATCAGAAATATTCTCAATTGTGTAAAGATATTTTAATTTTTACACCTGGTCTCTAAATCTAAAACTGCTTTAGACCTAGCTACCAAGTCAAAGAGTTACCATCTTCCTTACTGGAGCAATTGATAATGCAAGGTAGGTGACTTTCTCCAAAAGAAGCAAAAGAAGTCTATTGCCGGCATAAGTACAAGAATGGAGAACATACAGGACAATCCTTTCTCCATTTACATCACATTCTGTCATACAATAGATTAACAATCCTTTCTTTAATCAATAAATTACCATACTATAACAGACAACCAAAAAAAGAATTTTCAGACCTGCAGCAAATGTTTTAAAGTTGGGTTTTCAGTTTGCAGATAACTGTTGGTAACACAACAAAATGTAGCAAATAAAAATTAAATTGCAGAATTATTAAACTATATCTATATATTTTTCTGTGCAACCAAAGAATGGGAAGAATACTGGAAATACAATTCTATTCAAAAATTGCATTAGTCTGACATGGGGGGAAGAATACTGCAGTATTGCAAGGCAGGTGCATTAGATGGTTCTCAGTCTATCCAAGAAAGACTCTCAGGATAATAAGAATAATTCTCCACTGAGTTGTATTACGGATTGCAACTCTAACAACCTATAGGTTTTATCATGGCATAACCTGTTAAGTCAAGGTATGAAAATATGCTGTCAAAATACTTTCTGAGCTGTAGTAGAGTTGAATAGCAAATAAAAGGAAAATATGCAGTTCTGATCCAATGACACACACATTGGAGCAATTCAAACACTCAAGCCTGTTATTCTACTTCTCTGCTTACACACCATGCTTTGGATGAATATCCAGATTACTCTGGTATGTTCTCCACACATTGGTATTTTCTGTACAGCAAGCCTCAGTGAAACTAAAAGCTCCTAAAATTCCATTATGGTTTGCTCTTCTTGTATGCAAGCTAAAATAACTTTCAAACCCAACTGCTCCCAAATGCTGGAATTCTTACTTTATATGTATTTAATACAAAACAGAAGCCACAAGAGTCAAAGCTCCTATATGTGTTTCTCACCCACACATTGTGGGACTTAGACCTAACTTTCAGTGGGATGGAAGTATTTGGTATCTAGTTAAAGCACAGATGTCACAGATCCACCGTAACTCATCTAAATCCATCTGTGTAGGTGTTTTCTTACCTTCTGTAAAGGTAGAGAAGGAAACTGCCTGACAAAAAAGACAGACTGAGAAATATTAGAGGCAGGCTACTGAGAGTAGTATTGACGTGAAGAACCAGGCGAAAACTGGAAGGAGAGAATGTGCATGTGGGAAGAAGAGTCATGCAGCTGAGACACACAGGGACCAGGCTGTGCAATGGAGCCCAGATGAACAGCAGAAGGTGGGAGAATTCAAATAGCACCCTGCTCCAGCTGCTCTGCAGGGACATTGCAGGAAGGGGATCTGCCCACAAAATACTCTTCTCTCTTATGCACATGCAGACATAAAGGAGCACAGAGGCATACTGCTGGGCAGGGGAACCCCAGTAACCCTGTCAGAGAGACACAAGCCCCTGCCCTGGTACCCCCAAGATGTCACTGGGGAATCACCACCGAATAACAATGAGTGAACAGGAGCCTCAAAGCACCTTGTGGACCTTGAGGAAGCACATCCTAACTTGGATGAGTGTGTACCTTAACAATAAGAACAAGTGGTAGTGAGGGCACCTTTCCCACTAGACTGCTGCAAAACCTGCAGATCCTGCTACTTTTATAAGGAATATTCTGGGCTTTTAGAAAGGCACATGCAACAAACAGAAAGAGCTGGTGGCTGGAAAGAAGACTCAATCCCAAGTAGTTCCTAGAGAGGAGGAGTTCTGCCCAAGGAGACCAAATTGCCAGCTTGTGATTGCTTTCCATCCTGTTTTTCACCCCAACATTTCTAACACTCTTTGCAACAGAACATGAGGCACCTGAGCTGAGAAGCCCCCTGAATTTTGGCACTAATGAGAATTCATCATTGACTTTAAAAGGTAGAAACTGAGCTAGAGCTGACAAAACAACCTCTTCCCTTCTATGGATATACAGCAGCCTCAGGATAAGTAGCTAAGGAGTAAATTGGTTTATTTGTCTTATTGTCCTGTCTCATTCTAATTACAACAAATGAGGATACCAATTAAAATGTTAAAATAATGATGTTTGATCACATATGCAAGAAACAAACCCCCACATTTTAAGATCCAAATCACAGACCTTGATTACTGCAATTACAGCACTCAGGCACCTATACCAATCCTTATTAACGTGCCAGATCCTGTAGTACCCAGGAGATATGAAACAATACTAAAAAAAAAAAAAAAAAAAAAAAAAAAAAAAAAAAAAACCAACCAAAAAAACCACTTGGGAATAAAGGCAATGGCTAAACTAAACAGTGTCAGGACACTGTCTCAACCACTGGCCTGCAATCATCTGCTGTGTTTGTTTTCTTCTCCCTGGGTGGCCATGAAATGCCCCAGGAGACAACCTAAGCCAGTAACAGGTCCTAAAACCCAGCAAAAAGCAGGCCACCCTCAGTCAGGGGGAAAGAGTTTGGATACATGGATATGAGCTATACTGCATCACTTGTCCTTAGCACTAGGGAATTGACCCATTTTATTTACAAGTTAGACAAAACTGCAAAAGACAGTGATGCAATAATTAAGTGATGCCTAATGTAAGGGTTTCCAGCTGTATTTCACAGATACTCTTTTCTATGCATCACTTTATTCTGCCTTTCACTTCTACCCACCTGTCATGACATGGGGTAGTGGAAGTCCATGATAGATATCTGGACTGCCATGTAGAGCAACCATAAACCATGGATTCTAAAGTAGACCTTAAAATTAACTCTGCAAACATTTTAAAAAATGTAGGGTCAAACCTCACTTTTGAAGATCAACAGATATCCCCACATTGTTAGATTTGCAAAAAAATGTGTACCATAACATCTGGGGTGCAAATCATATGTTCCATGGAGCTGGGTACAGGAAGAAGAAAACCTGATGCTTTCTTCTACTTCACATACCATCCTGCCACAAAAAAGGCAACCTAACTAGTCTACAGTTACCTTCTGAGCTAATACTTTCCTGAATTCCTTTTTTTCTACCCTCAGAGCTTTTTTTAAAGCCATAACACTACATTCCTAGGGGAAACAGGGCTAACATATCAAACTCTATGTATTTAAAGTCATTGACTGCAGCCTCATCTTTATAGAAAATTACCTCAACTACTTTTTGTCGAAGAATGACTCCTAGACAGGCTCCACTGATACTTGGCCTCACTGTGGCTGTGAAACATGAAGTGAGAGATACTTTGGTTTACACTTGCTGGAGCCAAATGGGAAAAAATATTTAAATGCTTAATTCCCATTTAGACAGAAAAATGCTTCTTGATTTGCTCCAAAATAGCTAGATCTTGTTCTTATTTTGTCTATGAGCCTGTTGAACAGTACTTTGGCATCTTGATATGTTTTCTGTTTTACCTATTGCAAAAAAAAAAAAAACCAAAAAACCCCCCAAAAAACCCCAAACCATCGTAGTCAACTTGTTTTCTTTCAAATAAACAAAAAACGATCTTGTCTTACTTCTCCATTTTACACCAAGTCCTTCTTCAATAAACAGATCAGCTGAGCTGTATTCTATCAGATCTAAAATAACTGTGGTTCTGCCAGATTAATTTGCATTTACAAAACACAGAACTCTCTGTAAACTCTCTCTATATATACATTTTTAGTAGTTGTTATAAATTAAAACTGAAAATCCTTTTTATAGCTAAATATTTATTTTTTAAAACATTACCACAAATGTCAGAAACAAAGCCATTACAGCAATAATCTTGTTATGGCAACACTTTATGACTTGAACTATTTGGTTCAAACTTTCCAAAATGCATACCACTCAGCTTGTCTGTGCTTCCCTCTATCAGAGTAGGACTGTATTTTATTTATATGAGGCACCATTGAGATAATATGCTAAGACTATATTTTTTCAATCCTGCTACCAGTTAAAGTTGCTCAAATCCTATTCCATTGTTTCTTTTTAATCCAAATCCGGTCAATATTTTGTCTTTCTGTTGTGAAAAATAGACATTGTTTTGTAAGGAAACATGCCTGCCAAAAATTATAGAAAATCATGATAAGCGGAGTTTTTCCTTTTTAAGGGAGGGTGTCACTTTTAGTCATAATTTTCTGTATGAAATAATTTTTTCCAGAAATCTGAAGGTTCTCATGACTAACTTGAAACTGAGAAATAGTTTCAATTTATGAGTATGTCAGAGGAGCCTCTATTCTCTTTGACATCTGTACAAACTAGGATTACCTCCAAATGGACAACCTCAGGGACTGAGTAAAAAAATATTCAATACTACATAGAAAATCAACTCTTAGGGAGTACAATGAACATCAGAAGAGTAAAATAATCATTCCCCTCATGAAGAAAAGGTTCTCTTTTGATGTAAGATAAGCCAGTGTAACAACAATACGTTGTGTGAAATTTTCAGAAACATTCTAAACCGTGGGTGGCTACTGCACTTTTGATGTCTGGGGTGGCTTTGGGATGCAGCATTCAAAAGAGCTGTCAGCTGAAAGTGGATGCAGCTGGAGAAAGTTGGAATCTGAACCTAGGAATGGAATGGGCTGGCTGCAAATTACAATGGAGGCCTACACAGTGTATAAGCTTTTTACTGCTAAACCAATAAAAGTCATGGTAGCCAAAGTAAATAAAAAACCAAACAAAAAAAAAACAAAAAACAAAAAAAAAAAAACAAAAAACAGGTTTTATTTTGTTTCAGTGGTATATAATGCCAATACCTAAAATGGGAGCACAGTGATGAAAGGCAGCAGCACACTTCTCACAGCTGACCAGGGCTCAGAGCCAGGAACTGTATCAAAAAGGGTCCACAGCTTTCAGCAGCCAAATCACTGAGCAGTTCTAACCAACAGTTCCTTAGAGAGTGCTCTGGCAGGACAGTGACAGGCTTCTGGCTAGACTGACTGACATTCTCCCAGCACCTATACTAGCAGACAATTATCTGACATTTAGGAACACACATATATATTTATGAACCAGAGTCTTTGCTTAAACACTATCAGAGCCAAGATTAATTTCTTAAAGGGAAGCATTCTACACTTAAAAAAGGAATTGTATGCTGTTACCTTCTTATCTAACATGCTACAGTTATAAAAAATTGCCTCAAACTCTTTTACAGGTTTTCATGTTACTAGCATATTACAAAGCTGGTATATTAATGCCTAAATCCCTTGTATTTATTTAATTTCAGTAGCTGTACACATTGCTGCTTTCTGTTGGCGGATGTATGAATCTTCCTGGACATTGGTGTTTTTCAGATTCTGTTAACATGACATAATTTATTCCAGTAAAGTTTTAATTTTAGCTCACTGTGTAATCAGTGTGTATCATTTTAATTATTATAATCTCTAAGTCAGCCCCTTAAATACCACTCTCCACTGGACTGTATTTGCTGTTTTAAAAACTAAATAGAACATTCAGAGAAAGATATGTTTGGTACATATGCATATAGGACGAAATGCTATATTTTGGTTTTACCTGGCAGAGCTCAATGTCCTTATACTTTTGTTATAAACAAATAAAGAATTTCACTTTCTAAATGAAAAGAGTGCATTTGAAACAGTACAATCTTACAGAGGGTTTATTTTAGTAATACAAAGAAATCATTTGTATGCTCTTCACAAAGCATGAACGTGTTCTGCTAGTAATTAGGAAGAATACATATTGTTCAGAAAAATATACAATGCACTTAGATTTTCTAACATGAAACCACAGAATCACATTAGAGAGCAAAATTCATTTGTGTATCTCAGAACCTTATGTCTTGTACTGAAATCAATGATGTGTGTGGCATGAGATTAATTGCTAAAAGCAAAACTAAAAAGTGATCAAGATAATGTATGCTTCTGGTATGCATTTCCTTCCCAAAACTAAATGAACTTCCATGTTATGGAAGCAGATTGAATCTGTTACATGCTTGTAACTCAAGTTGCTCTAAGGATCATATTTCTACCTATTCAGCTTGTTTAGATAGCTCCTTGTTTAACAACGTACAAAGAAGTGTTTCTAAAATGTGTGTTTTATTTGTCACAACTTAGCTCAGGACTCACATGATATATGTTTTGCACTAGGAAACCAACCAGTTTTGTATACTGTTGGTTATATATTTGTATCCACAGTTAGTCAAAAGGATTTTGGGAAGAGAAGTTACATCTGCTAGATTTGAATATACGTATGTATTTGTATGGTAACCCACAAAATATTTCTGTGGCTAGCTTCACCATTATTATTTTGCACAGTATTTTAAATTACTTACTTATGATAGAATGATCTTGTGCTTTTACTGGCATGCTAGGATCTCCAGTCCTGCTTATTTAACCTTACCTCCACAGGGTTGTTTACACTTTCAGAACCTGATTTCAATTTACTTTAATTTTCTCAGAGACTTTTGTATTTATAAAAGCTGAGCATCTAGTGACCTCTCTATTTTTGACATTTCCTTTACTCTCCACTATGAAAAAGAACAAAAACCCCAGTGTCCCATTTCTGTTCCAAAAAAACTAAGCTGCTTCCTTCAGTGGGTTGGTCCTTGTAATTGAAAATGGCAACCAGATGTTTACAGAACACACAAGAAATTTTCCTTGGGGCCTTTAGTCTTTATAATTGTTTGCTAAAGTTAGTTGGATTTCATGGAAACTTGTCTGAGGCTGAAACAAACAGTAAGCAAGGCTCCTCCTAACTGTATTCTGAAAAATTAAAAAAAAAAAAAAAGAAAAAAAGGAAGAAAGTTAAAACTAATGTTTCTTACTCTTGTTGATGTATTTCTAACTCCACAGAAAGCCATTCACTAAGGGAGAAAATTTGGTTTTCTTAGTACTTATTTTCATGTCATCCCATGAAAAATTTCCCAATTTCACAATATGCTATTTGCTTTCTATTTTCTCAAAGTTCAGCTGGCTACTATCAAAGCAGGACTGATTTTTGCTCCCTCCCTCTTCCCACTCCCATAAGAATAAATTCTCATAAATTTTGGGGATTTTGAGAATATTTTGCATTTTAAAAAGATGCTGTAAACTACATATTTTTTGTTTCTCCCAGCCCTGAGTCACCACAGCTATTTCATACCTGAAATCTCTCCACCTTCTTTAGAAATCACCATTTTCCCTCTTCAGTTTTTTGTCTGCCTGATTTTCTCAAAGCTAGTAATGTGCTCCAAGAAGTCTGTGAGACCATCTTGTTCCCCACCAGGGGACTCAGTACACCCAAAAAAATCTCTTTACCTAATATTTCAAGACATCTAAGATTGAATGCTCCACAGCTCCAGGGAATCCATTTGATTACTTCACTAGCTTTACTCCCAAAGCAGATTTCCTAATAACAACTTTGTTGAAGTACATCATGCCCTGATTACTACAGGCATGATGAACAGATTGTTCTTTTATTCTTGGCAGCAGAATTTGTTAACACTTTGTGTTAACAAGTACCTCTGTTCACCTAAACATACCAGTCTTCACACTCTTTCTTCTTGAAGAAAGAGCATGACTGTGTCCTCTCGTCTCTATCACCTTCTCTCATTTTCACTAATTTTACTGATATGGTATGTCTTGGAAAATGAGAAACGGATGTCTGACAGTCACGAGCCGTGGTCCTGGGGGCCATGAAAACCTACGGCTGTAGTTTATTCTCTAGACTAATTAGCAGCTCTGAGGAAACTGTTACTGGCTGCACTTACAAAGGAGCACTTCCGCAAGTTCCTACCTTGCTGCTAGCCAGATGTGTCAGCAATTAAGCTGATGCTTTTCCTATTTAGCTTCTGGTCAAAAGTATGAACAGTGAGAAGAATAGTGAGAGGCAATACAATATGCTAAAGGAATAACATAAAGTTATACAGCAAAGAGCATGCATTTCATCATACTTCTGACAGTGACTCATACAGTTTCTATGCTAGTTTTCTCCATCTCTAACTGATGTGGCAACATTCCCTGGCCTTATAACGCCAACTGTGAAGTAAAGTGAACTGAGTAATTTTCTTCCACAAAAAATGTAAATTTACTTTAAAAAGTAATTTTTCCAAAGAATACCCAACAAAGCAAAATGAACTGACAAAGACTGACTTGGAAAATTGCTTTTGGGGAAAATCAAATGAAAATTTTCTTTCATTTGACCCCAGCTGATTCTTCAGTCATGCAATATATAGAGAGACAGAAAACTTTGCAGCTAACATCACTCCACATCTGTGAACACCTGCGCTTGCTCCTGCAGCCTCACGTTCCTTGACATTCCCAAAGCACCAGCTTTTACAGGGAATGACCACCTCTTGGTGAAAAGAAGCAACAGAATTCTTTACAGAGAGCCAAGAGGGAAGCAGCAGAGGCCTCATCTTCCATAGTAATACAATTCTCAAACCATTTCACAGCCAAAGGAGTTGTGCCTGAATATATTCAGGTGGCTTTATCAGTGAGAGGGTATTTACTCCTTGCTGTAATACATAAGTAGTGCCACTTTAAATACTGGACAGACCTCTTGACCCGAGCACAAAAAGAGAAAGGCCAAGATTTGCTCAGATTTGTTCCCATGGGTCTGTTGTCTCAATCTTCCCTTCCATTCCTGGTGCAGTCCACCCAAACACCACTCCCACATCTGCAAAAAGCCAGATCATCCTCATAGTTGCTGGAACCAGAGCTTTGTTTACACAGCCAAGTATTTGAACACAGCATGCTCTTAAAATGGCAGAAAACAGAACAGAATTCAGTGTATATTGATAATGTCAGAAAAGAGGAAAAAACTTCAGATCTAATATTAAAATTTAAGTATATATGTAGTATATAATCCCTACTTAACCATGTCAAGAAAATGAATAGGACTTGAAAATGGTACTGATTTCCCTGGAAATTGAAAGAAAAGCTAAATATTGAACAAAGCTAAGATGGGTTCAATACTTATCTTATGGAACGATAAATCACACCAAAAAATCCCAACCCAAATCAATATTTGTACTGTAGTCTTTCTAATGGCATGGCTAAAATTTAATCTTCAATGGATGTCACTCAAACTGCAAAAAGAGGCAATAGTAAAGTTTAAATACTTAACTGCAATATTGTAAAAATAGGAAATGATCATGTGAAAGGAATACTATGAAAATGGTTTATGATTCTTTCTTTAAAGTCCCTCATTGCAATTGCAAAAGCTTCCACCAAATTACTGACACTAAGACAGAAGGGAGCATACAATGTTACGATGCACTCAGTTCCCCAGGAGCCTGAATGCATGTGCTTTTTTCTATGGCCAAACTTATAGGCTACCACTGAGCTTATGCACAATCTTTTCCATTCCAAGAGCTAGTAGTAATGACAGAATTTTTCATGTTATTGTGGAATGAATTAAAACTGGCCAGTCAGATTTGTAACATACAACTGCGCACATTTCTTGGAGCTTAAAGTTTGCTGAGATTTACTTAACTATTAGTAAAGGTGAAGAATTGAGAAATGAAGGGAGGGTCTATTAAGGGAGGGTCGCCAAAAGACTAATGAGGCAAGTACATTCAGCAAAGGACAGAAAAACTGATGGCTCTGTAAGGAAAGATATAAGTAGTTTATTTATCTTTGAAGATGTCATCTGGGCAAAGTATGGAATTCAGAAAAGATTCAGGCAGCAGGCAGTAACTAGGGAACATTATTTTTGAAGGGCAGAAATGCCTATTAGTGAAACAAATTTCTGAGATAAAATCTTCCTTTTAAAAAATGTGAAAATGTTGGCAGGGTGGCACAGAGACATAGGAACACACGCATCCTGTTAATCTTTACAGCGGTAACAGAGATGAGAGCTTCTCAGACTGGGAGAACAACAAAGAAGGCAGAAGACACTGGAAAATATTTGACAAGTTCTTCTCTGGTATTGGACACTGGGGGATCTAAGGGGGCTCTGAAGCCAGGTGGCTCATCCCTCTCACATCTGATAGAAAAACACAGCTCTGTCCTGGGATGAGGCAAGGAAGCTCAGAGGCTTGTACAGCTCAGCATGGCAAATCTCCCCTGAGAAAGCCTGGAAGTGTAGGGCTTTCTTAATCCTCCTTCTGATCCTTTTATTATTTTCCATGACACTGTGACACCAACCCCCTCCAAGGCTGTGGCAGAGGCATATATTGTTCCACAGGAGAGAGAGATTTTCACATTTTATAAATGAAGGGGAAGGCAGGCAGGCAGGCAGGCAGGCAGGCAGGCAGGCAGGCAGGAAGGAAGGAAGGAAGGAAGGAAGGAAGGAAGGAAGGAAGGAAGGAAGGAAGGAAGGAAGGAAGGAAGGAAGGAAGGAAGAACCAATCAATACAACCTGATGCTTTTCTTATCAGCTGTTATGATGGTTTGTTTGCTCATCAGCAACTTCTTTTGAACTGCTTACTTCAAAATGGATTTACCACAGATATTTACTGGAGATACTGACCATGTTAAAACAGATTTCCCAAGGTGGTAATCCCATCTCTCTGCAAAATCTGACTATTCCAGCATCTGCTACTAACACAGTTCTAATACAGTTCCACCTCTCTGTCTCCATCCCAGCAGCAGACTGAGACATGTTGAACTTAGAACAAAATGGCTCATTTAGGGCTGCCGCAAAAGGAAGTCTCAAAGAGTTCAGAGCAGGCACAGGTATCATCAGTCCATGGAATTTTCCCTTCATGTGGGTTCAATTGCTAAAGAACGGTGAAAGCAAAACTACTTTTTGTTCAAGCAAAGTTGCTTGAGAATTTACTGACAAAGCTATTTTTCAGTGAAAAATTACAGGTTTGAATAATTCATGTTTTACTGCAGAACACATCTGTATGGATTTTTCATAGTAAACCCATAAACCACAGTCTCTTTGCCATGATTTTTTAAAAAAGCTATGTTTTTCCTTTTAAGCCAACTGTTTTCCAGTTACCAAAACTCAAAATGGTTTTGTTTGGTTTGTAAGAACTGAAAAATTTCCACTGAAGAAAACTATTCCCACAATGTTTCTCTCTGACAGCAATGAACTCAACACAGTGCTACAGCCCAGGTGTTGAGGATCTTTCTGAAAGATCAGTATGCAGAGCTGTCACATTTGGGTTTCAAACAGCAGCAGAACTGGTCCCAAAATTCTTAGCAGGCCAGCACACAAGAAAGTTAGGAATGTTTTGTGGTGAATTTTTTTCCATATATGACTTCAGCTAGAGTCTTGGCTCTCAGCCATTCAAAACAAAACAAAAAAATCCTTTCAAATTTAGAGTAAACTTTGAAAGATAGACGAGTAAGAAAGACTGCACACAAATAAAAGCACCCGATAGAGCTGCTAAAAAATACCATGTAATAAGAAATTACTCTTTTTATAGATTTTTGACAGCACTCATACTCTGTGTTTCTCAGTTCATTATCTATATATTTTTAATTGAGGCATAAAGGAGCATATTTTTAATAACTTATAACAGTCCTATTAGAAAAATATTATGCCAAAGCATAGCTCAAAATATTCTTCTCCAAAATAAGGAGTACTATCCCATCCAGAAGAGTAAACCCCATCATCTACCGGGGAATAAAATTAACTTTGAATGTAACTTGCTTAGCTGTAAGAAAAGATCATTGGGTTGGTATGTAGACATGCTCTATTACTTACTTCTTGTTTTTAAAACATAACCTTAAAGCTAGACACTTACATAACAGAGAATAGTTAAAGGCAGATTTATGCTGCCACGAAATGGAATTAGTAGTCTTATGCTTTGCCTTAAGTTGGCAAGCATTTGGCTTTTTTAACATAATCCAACATCTGCTGGAAGCTGTGGGATGTTCCTGGAAAATACCTGACCCTTTTTATGAATTTTTTTTATTATTACTGGAAAAATACTACAGGAAGCACTGATTCTAGCCTGTAAATTATAAATAGCCACAGGTTAGCTCATTTCTGCAGAGGCAATATTTGCATGTAAAAACTGTACAGAACTTCAGTCTGAACTCAGAATTGTAGGAAAATCTAGTACAGGCATTTTTTTTATAAGTTGCAACTGAATTTGGGATACCCACTTCCTTGGCCATTTGAAACAAAAGCATTTCACAGACATGGTGCACATGATCCCCAGAGATACCAGCTTTTCTCTGCAGCCAATCTAACATTAGCAAAGCCTGCAGACATGGTGTGTCTTTTCACTCTGAGATGGAAAGTATTCAAGGCAAGGAGTAGCTAAAAGGTGACTATAAAACTAAAGTAAGAACGAGATGAAGACAATTTACTACTTCTTGTTACAGCCTGCCAAAAAAAAGCACATGTACCTAATTTTCAATAAAGTTTCTTAAAGAAACTTGAATTAGTGATGGAATTTCGAGCAATTTCAAGCATGCTAAGTAATTGTAGTTTTCATTTATGAAATTACCTGGTTTGATAAAAAGCAAACCTGAGCTTCTCTGGTAACTCCAGAAGTGAATTGCAAGCCCGAATGATGCAAACAGTATTCCAAATAGTTAGAACAGCAAACAGTTAGTAGAGCAAACAGAAATATCTAACTACATCATTTTTCTTCTGACAGAATAGTAGCCTGTGTATTTTTTTCTTTCTTCCATTTCCTGAATTGACTTCCAAGACCAAATGGGCATCACACTTTCAGTTCATACCTTTGAGGAGTCCAAGAACACTCAGACATGATCATCACAAGCTTCTCCATCAAGCATAGTGTATACACAATAAAGCTACAGTCCTTTGTGCAAAGATCAGGATTCTTCAGTAGTCTTCTTGAAGTGTGGATAAAATTTCAAGAGGAACTGAGAACCAACAGTAATCTATCCCAGATTCAGCATCAAGTGCAAAATACTTATATTGTGTTCTTTAACAAGTTTACAGAACAATCAAAACATTACAGAGGAAAAAATAACCTTCACACATACAAGTTTTCTTTAGAAAAGAAAATAAATGTTAAGGAAACAAATGTAGCAGGTATGTGTTTTGTTATGAAACATGCTATTGAAAATCCCTCATTCAATTGGTATGAGAAGTCATCAGGAACCAAACTGATCTGATTTAGTTGTCAAGACTATGATGAACTACTCTGCTGAATTTTTTTTCACAGAAGGATATAGCTAATGGAAGAATCACCTAACTGTGGAAAACTATCCACAAAGCTGAGAAGGGCTAGAATTTGGCTTCTATCCTTACTTTTATCAGAGTTTATATGCTTTATGTTTGTGGAAGAACACTGGATCAATTCTACATTTAGTGCTCACACTTAGTAATTAACAAATTAACTAAGTCCCATTATTCTTACTGTGATAAGGACCCTCATGCCTCAGATCTTCCACCAGTCTCCTGTTTTCAAGGACTGTGACTGTATATCCATGTTTTGCCAGGATGCGCTGACAGAGCTGACGGTCAGTTTCACGGTGAGAAGGAGGTGCATAGAGAACTGCTCTTCTCGTGTGGCTTCCAAAGTACTGCAGAATGGAGGCATCGAGCTACAGCAAACACAGTGCAAAGACAATGGTGGTAAGATAGGACATTCCTCAGCAGTATAAAATACAGCTGTTGCTCATCACAAAAATAAGCTAGTAACTTACTGTGACAACAGTGAAAATAGTTCTAGTATAATTAAGAATTCTCTTTATGTCAGGGACTTTGGACCACAAATTATGTTTTGTCTGCCCCCCCACCCCAAACCTTGTTGTTAAAACCCCCAATAAAATAAAGCATAAAAATAGGATGCTCCATGCGGGAATTGGAACTCTAATATCTGCAACCGCCTAGCTGTTCTTTTACAATAAAAACACCACTAAAAAACAAGACTTTATTTTGGTGAACTATATTTGTCTTTAGGATTGAAACATACCAGCAGGGATTAAATTCAGGACATGAAATTAGTTCTTTGCAAGTTTGTGAACTGCAACAGTTGTCAGCAGTTTAAAAACTAAGCTATTCCATAACTTCCAATTTTAGTAAGCTTATCACTGGAGATAGGAAGCAGTACACAAACAAGTCACCATCATTTTTTGTACAGTAGACTAGACTGAAAACAGACAGATGCTTTGATACAAATAAATGTCATTCAAGATGTGTCCAGTTGTTTATAGGCCTGGGATCTAGTGCTAAAGTCACTCAGCAGTGTATTCCCTGAGTGTGGGATGGTTTTACATTGTGCTTAGCTGAAGTGTAAGCTTTTCTGCAGCAGTAAAGAGTACAAACTTAGCTTCTAACACCAAATGTTCTTTTGCTCCAGGGCAGTCACTGCCCATGGAAAGTGTTAGCATTATTGATGAAGGGACCCTGAAAAAAACTCAATACAACACTATCAGAGTCTTCCACATATATTTGCTAAATGTGCAACCCAAAACTAATTTAGAAAATGAGATATTCAAGTAAAGGTTGATCACTTGCTGGCCAAAGTAAGCACACATAGCACAGGGTGAAGTCATCGGAACTGTGTTAGGTCACCTGTTTGACAGCGTTCCTGACATCCCAAAATTTTTAACACACATTAATCAGGTGGCAAGCACAGTGTCAGAGTCTCAGATGGCCCTTGCCCACCACAGAAACGTCACTCTTGTCCCCCTCTGCCTTTGCCCCTCCTTGCTCTCCTCTTCTCGTCTCTATTTCCTGTTCTCTTGCAGCTGCTGGCAGCCCTTCCCCTTCATTTCCCTCCCTCCCTCTCTGTTCCTAAATCCAGCCCTTGTCCCAGCACCCCCTACCTCCCCCTTGTGCTCTCTTTCCCTTCTCTTCCAGGCATTCCACCCAAACATTTCCTACTTTCCATTTCACTTGCATCGTGGGAGAAACCCAGAAGATAGAGACACCTCTTGATTTTGCAAGAAAATTCTATTTTCCATCCCCCGTGTGCTGCAGGGGCCAGCGCTGCAGGGTGAACTGAGGACACGTGAGGCGTACGGAGGGGCTGCAGACCAGGACACGTCCCTGTGCCTGTTCCAGGTTTGCTGGCTCCCGTCGCGCCGAGCGCGGCCTGCGGCGAGGGTCCTGCCTTGGAATGTGGCGGCACTTTGCGTGCCCCCTCCTCACTAACAATTGCCACACTTCTGTCATGCCACGCAAACACACACCTTTCTTCGTGCAAGCAAAGCCTCCCGCAGTGTCATCTCTGAAGTATTTTGCTTCAAACATTAAACGGTCCTGCCTCAAGCACTGACCCCGTTCCCCTGCGGCCAATACCCCGGGCCAGCGTCCCAGGGCTCCCCACTGGCACATCTGCGGCATCAGGCCTGGGCGGGACGAGGCTCGGGACGGGAACCAGCCAGCCCCGAGGCGTCCCCAGGGCTCAGCCCGCCTGCCGGCAGCGCCATGGGCCAGGGAAGACCCCGCCTCGGCGTCAGCCTTGGTGCGGAAGGCATCTTCCTCAGGTCTCTGGGGAAGGGCTGCAATGTTTACGACGCTCTGGTTTGGCAGCGACGAATATTCAACAGAATACTGAGAGCAGCATAGGGGAAAGAAAAAAAAAATACAAAAAAAAAACCCCAAAACAAACGAGGAAGTTCAGGCAGTGGCAGTGATACGGGTCATTTCCACAAAACACAAAGGACATGTTCCCGCACGGGAACCCGCGGGGCCGCGTCCCCGGGATGGGTGACCAGAGGGCTTGGGCCTGCCCTCACAGACCCACAGACCGAGCACAGCACCAGCTTCTGCGGGGCCTTTGCGGGGGACACTCGCTCCGGAGACACGCGAGCCGCCGAGGCTGCTGCGGGCCCCGGCGGCACACACCGGCCTGCGCCCCAGCCCCTGCCCGGCACCGCACGCACCGCGCCCGCCAGACCCAGCGAGCCGCAACGGCCGCTCTGGGACGCAGGAGCAATCCAGGAGCCTGAATTTAACAGCTCGACCTGATGTCTAATCTGGTACTATTAAATAATATAAAGCATCTCCACACCTTTTAGGGTACTTCTTGAGATCCATGCTCAGTGTTGCCAGTTTTCTCTGCCCTATCCTTTCATAGCTATTTTCAGTGCAGGTTGTAAGATGCAACGTGTCCTTTCCGTTTGTTTGCCAAGCCAGTGCGGTGTAGGGTGAGTTGTCAGCTACACAGAATTTTTTTTTTTTTTTTTTTTTTTTTTTTTTTTTTTTTTTTTTTTTTTTTTTAAATCTGGCAAACTGCACGCTTGTAGCAAGTGAATCCATACTTTTTCCCAGTGCTTTACACAAAATGCCTTGCATCACTGGACATGCTGATCTAGTTACTACTAGATGTTTTTCAGAATTTCCAATATTATAGCAATAACAGTCATGTTTATATATTTAAAGAGTCTGATGGTTTTCATAAAATGTTTTTCAATCATAAAAATGAGGTCTGGGCAGAGAGTTAGTACAAGAGAAGCAGCATACAATAGATGAAAATAAGCTGTTCACATATTTCCACATTTTATGGTTCTGATTTTTTTGACATTCCTATGGTTTTAATGTACAACAGACTCAGATACAAAAAAGAAGGATCCATAACATTTTTTAAAAACATTTAAAAATTTGAGAATAATTGGTCAAATATTTGAGAATAACGGTCAAATGTTCCCACGTCCCAGCCATTTTTTCAGCTCTTCCTAAATCTGAAGACTCTTTATTTGTTATCAGGTCAATTTATTACAGATTCAATGTATCTTACATGAAAGGGATTGGTAAGAATATCTGCCACCCATATCACACCTAGATGGTGTGTTTGTCTCCACAGAAATTGATGAGGCATTACAGCAAGGCTGAGATTTCCCATATGATTTTGGATGAGACCTATGTCAGCTTTGACATGATGTACCTGCTCTTACAGATTACAAGACACTGCACTTAGCTGAGTCAGTGACCTCATTTTAGTGCAATTGGCACTAAACATTAATACAGATGATCCACAGCCTTGACAACTCATCCAAACAAACCAGAACGGGCTATAAAGTAAATAAAAATGCATAAAAATTAATTTTGTGATTTTGCTTTCCGTCTACAGAATAACATGTAAAACACAAAAGAAAACAAATTGAGCTCCATTCAAATTTATTAAATATCATTTTTTAAAATTGTATCAAATGTATACTCCTTTGATATCTTAACAAACAAGATAAAAGGCTCAGTTTATATAATATGAAAACTAAAGAATTATGTAACCATCTGAAAATAAAAATAGACATCCATTTTCAGAGTTGCAATTCTCCCTGTCTGCAACTTCACAGACCTGTGAAGTTCTCTATTAAATAGAAAATGTTTTGACATTTCCTGTGAAACTGGTATATCCAGTTCTGAATGCATAAGGATATAATTGATTCTACTAGTGTCTGAAGCTTTCCTGTATTGTACAGAATTTCTGTGTTGTTCCAAAAATCTAGAATTTGGTCAGTAATTGAATCTTATGATGTAAAATTACCATTTTTATTTTGGCCAAGAAGAAAATAGTGAAGATATTTCAAGTTGAAGAGAGCAAAACAGTTCCTTGGCAGTTCTTTCAGATTCCAAGAATATTACATAATTCCATAAATATTGATGCATTGTTTATACCTGGAAAAGAAGCAAATATACAGTTTGAACTGTTGCCATAGAATTTCACTGACCATCACAACAACTGCAGAAACAAAATTCTCCATCCTAACATAATGGCCCAATGCATGTCAGCCTAAAATTCTCTCAGAAAAGAACTCAAAAACTCTGAATCATCTTTTCAGCTACCCAGTTCTGGTGTCATTAGTCCCCGTGTTAAATTACAGCCACTTTTCACACTGAGCTAGCCAAGACTGTCAGAGACTTGGTCCAGTAGTTTCAAATAACTTGGCTGCAGCTTATTTTAACCCCACTGCTTCCTGCAGGTACTGAGCAGCTGCAAAAGAGATGTATGAGCCACTGTGCAAACCAAAAGGTGGTTGCATGAAAGCAGAGTGCAACAAAAATCCAAAAAGGAAAAAGCGGCCTTATAAAAACAAGGCTAGCACTATTGGCAATATTCACAGGCAGTGAACAGCCTAAATTCCCATTTAGCTAGCAAAGGAATTCAGCATCTACATTTGCTACTATATACCACCTAACAGAAAAAACATTACAAAAAATACATGAATGGGACTCCCAGAAAATACTGCACTATTATTAAAGAGCATCAGTAAGAAGACTGATAATAAAAACTTAGCATGTGGTTCTAATGCCCCAAGCCACTCATTTATGGCACTAGGCAGATGTTTATTGCCTCCAAATGTGACTTCTAAATTCCTTTTTGTGTTTGCATAAAAGTTCATAGAAATAATAAGTTGTTCATACTACCATTATATTTAAAAGTGTGCATAGCTGCTGTATCAAGAAGTAAGAGAATTTAATTTCCTGTTTCGCTTTCTGGAGGATATTTGAAGGTGTTTGCTTTATGCTGTTTAATTTCCTAATCAGAAAGGACTGGATTGTAGAATTAAATGGCTGGAATGCAATTCTGCTTTGCATTGTTTGTTGGATTAATACAAAACAAGCAATTAGATTATTGGCATTACTTTGATGGCGGTCTTCTGACAACTTCATAAATCCAAGAGTAAAACTGGAGTTATTTGTACAGTCATCGCCTATATTCTGAGCAGGGAGTACAGAGCTATTTTATCAAAATGCTTTTTGCTTTATGCATGCATGTAGTACATGGTACCAACGGCCCTGTCTTCAGAACAAGCCAATATTACACTTATCAAAACACCTCGTTTTGGAGGAAGTTGCAGTGAAGTATATGAATGAGATTCTGCCTCCATTTGCTCCTCACGTGTCCTTCTCAAAGTTCTCTTCCTGCAAAGTCTCCACCCTGCTCCTCTTTCCTGACTGCTGCCACAATAGCCTTGCCCTTTATCACCAGAATATCTCTAGCTATCTGCTCAGTAAAAATAGTTGCTTCCTTAGTGCCGCTTTACTTTACATTACAAAAGGGGAAAACAAATGTCCTGCTCACATAGGGCACACTGTGAATGCAGTATCATTCCAAGGAAATCGGTTGCTGATACCTACGTTGATTGCTTTCTAGTTGCAGCAGGTTTCATACTAGCAAACTTCTTTGTTCTTTTGTGAGAAGTTCTCATCCCCCTACTTATTCTGTAAAATAGCTTTTAAGTTAAATTTACTTAAAAATGCATCAAACCTCAAAAATGTATCAGACCTTATTATGTATAATGTAATCTTTTCTATCTAGAGATCTCACCATGCTCCATTCTGCATAATAGCCAAAATCATCTCATTCTATCATCCAGCTTCAATTCTCCTTTTTCAGATATTTACATTTCAAGAGTTCTCATTAGCTTTGTCTTCTTTTCTTTTCATTTCCATTTTCTTCCCTTTCTCTTCCTTTGCACAAATTCAACACTCTCTGTACACAATCTTTTCTGTACTTTCTGAGGATACTATTACTTTGCATTTGTAGCTCTCTACTCTTGTATGTCAGCTTTCTTTCCCCATGCCTTCTCCCATAATAGACTCTGCTCCTCTCTCTTTTGTTGCCTCCTTATTCTGTCTGAAGTGGACATATTCCATTAAAAAAAAAAAAAAAAATCAATTATAAAGGAGACATATCTTTAGAGGACGAAATTCACTAGATTTGTTTTTAATGTCTGCATTAAATCATGATGAATTTTGCATTAGATGCAGTCATTTCCATTGATTGTGAAATCCAGCTTTCTGCCTCTGATAGAGTGGAACACTCAAGTAAAGAGGATAATTCCATTCTGGGTGTCCAGTGTTCTAGTAACATTTTTTCAACTTGAAGTAATTTCACTCACGATTTTCAAATATAGATGCCTGGGCCAGTAACCTATGCAAGACATTCAACTGGATCTTCCTCTAGACATGGGTTAAGACTAAACCATGCTGTTTGTCTTTTATTTTTCTTTTTTTTTTCTTTCTTTTTCTACATAGCATCTTTCAGATATGGCCGCATGAGGCTGTCATTATTTTGGATCTTACATACTGTCCACTCCTAGGAAATTATATCCCATCCTATTTGTTCAGAATGAAGCCATTAAAAGCCTTTTCTTATTCCTCCTGTTTGGTCACTTCAATATAGCTCCTCTTTGAGATACATTTTTTACACAGAACATGAGTGGCAAGCTCAGGACCTTGAAAGGAAGACAGCTTTTATTCACCACACCTGTGTTAGTTCATTTATTTGGATGCCAGCCTAACCCACTCATCAAGCTCTCATATGATCAGCTGTGTATCTTTCTTTTCTTGTTCTCAGCTGGCCTAACTGGCCAGGAGATGTGAAGCAAAAGTCTTTTGAGTATCCATGAAGTAATCTCCTTCAGAAACTACTTTAAAATCTGATTGTTTGTTTGTTTGTTTTTAGTTTAAATATATTCACAATGGCTGGAAAGATAGTATGCCAAAAAAGTGCCTATCACAGGAATAATAACTATAAAAGGTGATTAATAATTTCCTCCTCCTTTTTCTCCAGATGTGGAAGAAATACTGAAAGGAGAGAAATTTGCTTTCCAGGACCAAACAGAAAATCCCATTGCCAATATGGTGAACTATGCTCACAATTTCAACCTGGATATAAAGCTTAATGGCTTGGGAACTGGGCCTTTTAAGAAAAAAAGGAAAAGTGGGTTTGGGTCTTCTCTGACTGGGAAAGAAACTGAACACCAAGTATCAGCTCTCCTAAAAGCAATACAGTCTATATTCCTTCTACCCAGCAGAGGTACACCATCTACCTGGGCAAAATTACTTGTGTGCAGAGACCTTTAAATTGCCTCTGGCTGAGTAAATTCTGCAACTGGAAGCACAGCTTAACCAGATAATTAGCTCTTCCCAAAACTGGTGGAGAAGCAGAGCCAAATTACTTAAGATAAGCGTAACAGTATTACAGCTTGCTGGTACCGAAAGTATTTCTGGCACAATACCATGCCAGAAAAACTACACAGAGGGCTTTTATGGACTTCTTTGGTTTTGTTTTTCTTGATACCTATTCCAGTTTCAATGCTACAGCACTAGCTCCTCTACCTACTATATATATTCACAAGTATTTCATCATTCAGAAGGTAAGAGTGCCCTGCTAAACCTGCAGACAGCTTGCTGCTAGATGTGATGGCACTCTCTACTGCCTTTAAGCTGGAGAATCAGAAATAAGCCTTCATGCTTCAAATACTACCTTTAATTTTGTTCTAGCAAATGTTGACCTCTGTTCCTGTGAATTTAAAGCTTCAAGACAAGATCTCCAGCAGCTTTTAAAATCACACAGCAGTGTGATACCAGAGAGGTGTATTATGAGCTCTGTCTGGTTTTCCAAAGACACAGGCTATGAATGAAATCTGTATTTCTGTAATTTAAAAAAGTCAGCTTGCACTGTGCACACAACAGGAAGGGCTCCATCCCAGAGCATACTGGATGTAGTTAAAGACACATTTACAGATGTAATTGACAATGTCCATCCCCATGCTTCTTCCACACTTGTATATAACTCTCCAAAATGAGGTGAATGTTGATATCAGAAATACATTTGCAAAGCTGGACTTTTCCTAAGATCTCTTTCTTTGCTTACAACAAATGGCTCATAAAAGATGCCAGGGTTGGTTTTTTTGTTTGTTTTTTTTTTTTTTTTTGTTTGTTTGGTTTGTTTTTGTGGGTGTTTTTTGAGGCACTTACTGCTATGCATACACTGAATGAAGAAATTACTAGATTTTGGAAGGGGATTTTGCCCCTGTAATAACAATCAGAACCAAATTCTCACAACCAGCTCAACTTAGTACTCATTGTTTTTCTGAAGGAAGCAAGAACAAAACCTGCCACTACCCAGAAGACACTCTGCAGTGTGATAAGCTATCGCTCAAAACCCATGCACATTATGTGCTCCCTTAAAAATATTATGTCCAGCAAGGTCTTATTTTCCTTAAAATTTATTCATGAACTTTGATTTCATAAGACATGATGCAGTGTTTGCTTTAAGTCACTGTTTATAATAGATTCTTTTTAATGCATTTAAATTTTCTTGCTGGACTATTTATTGAGTAACGATACATGTATGACTAATTAATTAAAAATGTGAATAACTATATTTTAAATTATTTTTTCCAGGTTCATACATGAAGATTTTAACCAGAGCTTTAATGAAAAGTTGTTTCCAAACTAGCTCACATCAGTGGGCATGTGACTGTAAAATAAAACAGTGTAAAGTTTCAACCATGACATCTGTCTTAGACGTTACTGAGTGCCCAATAAAATCAAGACAGATAACAGTTCAGCTATTTGAATAAACATAGATGAAAACACAGTTCAAGAACACACTTCCAAAGCAAAGTGGTAGAGATTTTTGGTGATGTTTGTCTTTTCTGTTCTCTGAGATTGTTATTCAGCCCACACAACCAGTAGAGAAAGTTGGGAAACAGAGAGCAACTTAGGGTAACATCCCAACATGTGCAAGACATTTTGTTCATCATGCTCTAGAGGGAAAATTCAAGACAAATAGGGAGAGAGCTACGGGTGGTCTTAAGAACTTGAAAAGGAATGTGTTCATGTAGCACAGCCCTGGAAAACATACCTATAAGTGTTAATATACACACATGTACTACAGGTCCATCATGTGCATGTGATAGTCACACCCAACCACATATGCTGAAGAGAAGTAAGTACAGCATGTTGTAAAAACAAAAGCTTTCTTCTTGTTTCAATTGGCCAGCACACCAAGTTTGATGTCAATATGCATTTTTCTTCTCAGGCAATTTGCAAAAGAAGATACTACAGATATTTTCAGCCAAACAGCATACTAGCAAAACTTTGTCATTATTTCACCAGTTCTTACAGACATTAAGTAGCTCACGGTATGAGATGTTCTTTGCCATTACAATAGCAATGAGTAAAAAGGAATGGACAGTTTTTACAGATGTAACACAATGCAACCTGCGTATGTCAGCTGTGCTTATTTCCCTTTAAGCTGTAATTATTTATGTCATATTGCAGATTAGAACTGAATCTGGGTACTAAAATGCCATTAAAATATGAAATTATGGCAAATGCAACATGTACTATAAGAAAAAAAACCAGTATTTTGAGTTAAGGTTAAAGAGTTCATGCCACAGTTATTCCCCATAGCTGTTTTTGATTGTTGCAGAAGGTGCACTTTACAGCTGCTCTCCTAAAATCAATATTGCTGAACTTTTAGACTATGAACTCTGTCTCATCAAAGAAGCAGCCTAGTACTTTTTTTAATTTTTTTATATATATATTTGAACTGCCTTACGTGGTTGCTGTACATAATTTGTGAGGTCAAAATTTTTTTACAATTCTGTTACAGTTGTATATAAAATGTTAGCATAATGATAATTTCACAGTGTGGTATCTGTTGCACTGTTAGCAGCTCCTCTGTAGGACTGAAGGAAATCCGAAACATTTGTGCTAGCGCTGATCACAGATTCCAGAGTAAAAATAACTACCTCAGTCTGGAGACCATTTAACAAACTACATTTTCCAACAAAAATAACAGTGTTTCCATTTGTTAGGTTTTTAACACCCATCCTATACAAAATAAGCATGAAGTCAGGTAACCTAAGGATAAAGTAAAATTTGTGAGACAGAGATTCCATATAGTGTGATTTGAAAATCTTTTATTTCTCAAATGCAGTTAAATTCAACTTCTCAGCAGAATCCCAGTAAAGTTCAGAGCTGACAATCAGATAACTTTAATACAGGGCAGCTGCAGTCCCTGTGCCAATTAACAGCCTCAGTCACTTCCATGAAACTCCACTGGCTCCTGATTTACGTGCCTGTACTGTAAAGCCTCTAAACCAATTCCCAAAGCCAAAATAAAACATGGTCTGTGCAGCAAACTGAAATCTTGCTGCAATCACAGAGCAACACCATATTTCAGTTGAAGACTTCAGAATTCCTGTGTTAATAACAGCACGATGTGGAGCTGGTAATGGGAATGTGCTTGTGCATATGCCACTGTCATTAGATCACCCATTTGTTTGTATACAGATCCCAGACTTCCAAGCTTAGGCTAATTTTAGCTGGACTCAGATGATCCTGCCAGACTTGCTATCCCTTGCTTTGCTAATTATTGCTCAGCACTCTGCTCCAGCTGACTTACCTTTTTCACTGTCTCTGAATTGCTGCCAGGGAGGAAGCAGTGAATGGTGCTTGGGGAGATCTCCTTGTATCTTCCTTGCTGTGTTTTAGTCAGTTTGTTGGGTGCAATCCCATTAACAACTGCTGAAAGGATGCTGCTGGTCATGAGAGGAGTCAGGGTCTGGCAGAACAGACAAAGGGCCACCACCAAGGCCAGAAGGAAGGGGCGAGGGCGACAAAGCCTGCGGCATCTGGGGACTTGCCCACAAACCATGGCCTCTCTGCCGACCTCACTCTGCCCTTTGAAACATTGCAGATGCAGTCCAAGTAGCCACGTCGTGCTGGGGTAAAAAAGTCAGAGGCACACTTTATCCAAAACTAGCATGAATTTTCCCATTTCTGCTGCTGTGTGTTTTTCTGGTGCCAGGCAGAAGTCACGAGTTCCAGAGGCACAGAGGTCTGGGGAACATCTTCCCATGGAGGTACTGGAACAACCTGTGAAAAAACAACAAGTGAGCAGCAGCAAACAGCAGCATGCCATGGGGCATCCTGTGAGGAGCTGTGGAGAGCTCTTCCATTCCGTGCTCACAGGAAAACAAACCTGCCAGCAGACAGGTGAGGAGTAGAAATCTTCATCCCCTTTGCAAAAGGAACTACTTACTCAGCCAGACAATAGCATTGAAGAAAGCAAGAGGTTAAAGCTTAACTTGTCCTGTCCCCAGCTGAAAAAAGTAAGAGAGTGTACCAACTTTGTGAACAATCGTTTGCTGTTTTTTCTCTCTTGCATTCTCAATTCCCACTTTGTTTTTACAGTTTCCTCCATTCCAGTCCTTTTAAATTTCCTCCTTCCTGTTAGAAGGCACAGCTTTCTCTCTAAAAGTGATAATATATCTGAAAACTGACAGACTATGAAGATTTTTATTTGCATTTGTTTTGTCCAGATTGTAAGTTCAAAGTTAGTTTTACTTACTTGGTTCTTACCCTGCTTGAAGTTTTCCGTTCTCCTCTAATGGACTGCTGATTAAAACCACTTGGAACAACCCTGGCTCATGATCCCAGCTCGTCTCACACACTCAGGAGGCAGGCACACGTACATAACACACGCCATCTGAAGCCAGTTGGCCCACAGACTTCATATAAATAAGGGCTGGACTGCTCAGAGGGTGGAGCTAAACTGGCTCTGCTCGGAGCAGGCACAGGGTTTGGAGACACAGCCTGAGGTCTGGATGGGGAACGAGCTGTCCTTGCTCACTCTGCATGCCTCAAAGCCACCATCACTGCGATTTTTAGAAAACTGCTGTTACAGTGATTAGCCTAATTGAAACAATATTAATATCTTTCAGGGAGAAGCACCTGCAGTGTTTTAATCCAGATTAACAAAATATGTTGTAAACTAAGCAGATTTACTTGGATATAAGCATCCCTGACAAAGCAGTTGTCAGTAATTTTCCATAGTAGATATAATATCTCACAGCACAATATAAATAAAACTTCTTGCTGATGTCAAAGAGGGAGAGAAAGGAGGGTGGACAAAAATACTCTGATGAAAGCACTTAGTATCTAAGCCACAGAAGGTCTTAGTTACTACTTCCCCTACTGACACAGGACAGGGACAAGACAGATGGGAACAATTCACAAACTCTGTTATATTTATAGACCAGAACTTCTAATATAATAAAGTTCTTTTAGCTAAAAATATCTGTTTATATGTAATCTATTTTATCTTCCATCCTTAGTTAATGATTTTTGAAATGACAGTTCTTCCTACACTGCCTCATATATACGAAATGAATGTTGTTACAACAGCTTTGAGCCAATCTACACAGTTTGGCAGCTGCAACAGCACTACCAAATTAGAAGCCTATAAACAGCAAGGAAGGGTAGACTATATATTTTTCGAAGTGCTGATTTTTATTCAGTTTTAAAATTCCATTTTTTTCACCCCAAACTAAACCTATCAGTTTGCAGACAAATAAAAATGCCATCAAAGTGATTAAATACCTCATGCAGGACCTCTGTGGCCACATGCACTGTATTTTAGCTTTATGACTGGGATTGTAGTTGCTTAAATTAGACTCCTGGGTTATCCTGAGCAAGAAGAGACTACTCTAACTGCCTGTACCCTGCTTATAAGCCTCAGAGGAACTCCCATCTTTGTTCTCTGGAGACATGCTGCTTGTGCTTCCTCCTTTCCAGCACACCAGTTCACATCCTCAGGCCCTGCTTCAGCCAACAAAACCTCTAGCTAGTCAACAAATCTGGCTAGAGGGCATCAGAAAACCATGGGTACTCCCTGCAGCTGTCTGAGGGGTAGGTCTCTGCCATCCAATGGAGAGGAATACTCAGGGAGCTGGTACACTCAAAGGAGGATTGCAGAGACACTACTGCCAGCCTACCTGGAAGCCATTAACAGAAGGATACTTGCTGTATTGTCCTGTAGATTTTGGCATGATTTCTGGGCCCACAGCCATCAGCTGTGTAGGTGGCATTTACATGGTTGTCAACTTCCCTCAGATTCCTAGCGAGAGCATTTTAGTCAGAGCTTTATGGGCTATTCCTAGAAGACTTAATCAAAAACATTTTATAAATATTTGGTTTAATGTTTGTTTTATAATGTGGAGTTCATGCCTCCTTGGAGAACCCCATGCTAGAACAAAGTAATCTCTGTCCCTATCCCTTGCTCCTGCAGTTACCTTCAGCACAGCAAGTAATCATGCTCTCCCATCAGCCCAACATCACGTTCCCCTTTCAGGCATTTAAGCAGAGTCTTTATCCTCACATTTTCCCCAATGTCTCAGAGTCAATTCATCCTTTCCACAACTCCAAAACCATTCATGGGTCCCAAGACTTCAGGACAAGCAGACAACAGATGAGAGGTATCAGCAGAGGGCAAGCTACTCTGCCACCTGTAAATTCCTGGGATTCAGCCTTCTATCCATCTGCTTTCCCCAGATGTTCTGAGGAGTGAGCTGGATTTTTCTCTATAATTTGTAGTTTATTTTCATGACAGCCATTTCTCAGGATGTAAATCCTTTCCTCAGTCACAGCTAGAGTGCAATAAACATGTTATCTTTTGAATCAGGATCCTACTACATCTCTGGGCTTACATGTCTACTGACATACCTGGCCCTATTCTTACACTTTGGAAATTAAGTCAGGACTATTGCATATGGGGACTGATTCCCCTGACATTAACTAGTCATTTAGTGGAATGGAAAGGATATAAGTCGGTAAAGTGTCAGTCCTCCTGGGTCTCAAATTCACTGGAAAGATTCTTCAGTATAAAATATTCAAATATATATTCCATATAAAATATTCAAATAACTGTTGGTAAGATCAGAACTATCCAGCTAAGTATTTATATTCATAGGTATATGTGCGTATTTCAGAATTCCTAGCAGAAAGGTATAAATCTCCTCTTTCTGAAATACAAAACGAGCTTAGTATTGATTTCCTGTTTGAGATTGTCTGACCTGCTTCTTCCAATGCTCCCATTGCATGGATTAAGGACTCTCTAGTCTGTTTACCTCTTCCTATTTCTCCCTCTCATTCAGGACTTCTTGACTGGCTGCTCCCTAGAGCAGCCAACTACTATCCTGCTCAGCATGCTACGAGGTCGTGCAGGGATCGCCTCTGCCAAAAGCAGCAAGCCTTGACTGCTAAAAGTGATCTCCAGTGCTTGCACACAGAATCCCAGTTCCATCTGCATCATCTGGAATAGACTAAAAGGGTTTCAAACTACCCTGACATAGAAAAAGTGAAAGTCACAAGACTTGCTAAAAATTACCAGGGACTGGGATTTGAGAGGACTTAGCCAAGCTGCTATGCAGGCATGTAAGGTTCACTATTCATCATCTCACTGAGGTTTTAACCAACTCGGCTCACACACACAACTTGCATTTTACATGAGTCTCCATGTTTGTTCAGTGGTGAAAGCTAGTGACCACTGAAAAATAATTTCCATGATCTAAACAGTAACCTGGAAACATAATTACCAGAAGCAAGAAGAAAATATTAGGCAGGGAAAGTTAACAGGAGTTTAAGGTCAGCTGAATACATACATCTTATGCATGCTTAACTTCACTCAGAGATCTAACATAAACCATAAATTAAGTCTAGGTATAAGTGCTTGTAAGATGAAGTCTTGATATGAGAAAACTATTTAGCATCAATAATTTCTCTATAGAGACGCTGCCAAAAAGAAACTATGTTTAAAAAAACCTTTTCACAATTGCTCTTTTTCTGGAGGAAGTTTCAAATTTCAAAGCATAGCATCCTAGGAATGATTTCTGTGATGAGATCACATAATAAATAAGTGCAACTGATAATTTCTAAATTAACTGATAGTCAAGTGCTTGTAATCATCTGTCATCTTCACAGAGCAAACCTACATGCAATTTTCATTGTTTATGCTCAACTCTAATTTCTTTTCTATTTTCTAGTATGCTAGAAATGTGCCAAGGGCCATAAATTCTCACTAACTTCAAAAATTAGTTAAAAGCCTCAGAAAGAATAGGCTTCAATAGAACTGTAAATCTTCAAGCAAAGCATCTTGGTAAGCTGTGTTGGAAAAAAACAGCTCAGCTCCACCCCCCACCCCCGGTTTTTCACTTCTCCTTAAATTCAATCCAGACTGCAATTAGATTTGTAGTGTCTTTAATCCTGTGTGTGGTCCCCCTATAAGCAGTGAACAGAGAAGAACAGAACAAAATGAAGAAAATAGGAAAAATACATTACTGTCCAGCAGATTAGAAGATTTGATACCACTGAAGTTAAAATCAATCCCAGCACAGTAAAAGCCCATATTCTCTCTCCTTGTCCCATTGACAGAACCCTGTAAGCATTGTGATATTGTGATTTTGCTCTGCTCCAGAGAATAAAGATTCATGTCTTAATCCCATTTAAACTCAGCTCTCTGATTTTACTCACAGTGAAAGCAGACAAGCAGAGAATCACAGAATTACAGGATATGCTATGTTGGAAGGGACTCATAAGGATCATTGAATCCAACTCCTGGCCCTGCACAGCCACATACCCAGGAGTCACACCCTGTGCCTGAGAACATTGTGCAAACACTTCTTGAGTTCTGTCCAGCTGGTGCTGTGACCACTGCCTTGCAGAGCCTGTTCAGTGCCCAAACACCCTCTGGGGGAAGAACCTTTTTCTAGTATTCAACCTAAACCTCCTCTGACACAACTTCAGGGCATTCCTCCAAGTCCTGTCACTGAGCACTACAGAGAAGAGATCAGTGTCTGCCACTTCTCTTCCCCTCACGAGGAAGTTGTAGCTGCAATGAGGTCTCCCCTCAGTCTCCTCTTCTCCAGGCCAAACAGACCAAATGACCTCAGCTGCTCCTCTCATATGGCTTCCCCTCAAGGCCCTTCACCATCTTTGTTGCCCTCCTTTGGACACTCTCTTAACAGCTTCATATCCTTCTTACATTGTGGCACCCAGAACTGCCCCCAGTACTTGAGGTGAGGTTCTCCCAGAGCAGAGCAGAGCAGGACAATCCCCTCCCTTGCCCAGCTGGCCATGCTGTGCCTGATGCACCCCAGGACAGGGCTGGCCCTCCTGGCTGCCAGGGCACTGCTGGCTCAAATTCAACATGTCAGTAACCAGGATCCCCAGGTCCCTTTCTGCAGGGCTGCTTTCCGGCATCTCATTCCCCAGTCCATTGGTCCATCCCAGAATGGGATGCAGAATGCAGCACTTTCCTTATGTCTACTCCTGCTCTTTCCCTTCCTCTCTTCCTACCTGGTGGTGCTGCTCATCAGATCTTTCACAAGAAGGTACACAGCTGGGCTGTTTTTTGCCATGTGAGGGCAACAATTGACAGTTGGAAAGGTCCAGTGGGCCCTCGTGCTGGTACATTTTAAGCAGCAGGAGAACATTATTGAAAGAAGATGCAAACAGAAGAAAGGAACAGGACCTTTTATGTGGTGGCAAAGCTCGATACTCAGTTCATCAGATTACAAAATCTACCAGCTTCCCTAAAGTTTAGGTAGAATCTGGGCCAATTGGGTTATTTGTTCAGAGGCATCTCTGTTTCTCAGCCATGTTCTTCACTACTGTGTTTTGGCAGAAGGGTTACAGTGAAACATAGGTATCTATTTATTTATATATGTTAATAATACAGCAAGTTGCTTGACCTGAGGATACAGGAAAGCATTTGAAGACCAAAGTCTTATTAATATACTGGTTCCTGCTTAAAAGGCAAATTTGAATGTCATGAGGAAGAAATCAATTAGCAAATTCTCTGCTTCTCCCTGCCTACAGTTATTTGCTGACATAATCCCCTTGAAGCAGTTATTCAGAGATAACAGATTTATGGATTTTGTAGCCAGTTTGATTGCTCAGACTCACTGGTTACTGCTGAGGAACGGACAAGAATCAGTGGTAATCAAAAAGTTCCAGATAGGCTGCAAGAACATGGAACAAAATGAAATACCTCATGACTTCTAACAGCACCTGTGCTCCTTTTGACTTTAAGTAATTATTTTATTTTGTGATGCGCCACATCATTCCTCTGGCATCTTGTTTTTCCCCCTCTTCTTCACATTTCAGGTCAAAGTATTTGAACTTTCATTTTCAGGTCTTCCTCTTTCTACAGACTTTTTCTAATTGTATCTCTGTTGTCTCTCAAGATCATTCTCTTATTTTAACACAGTGAAAAATCTCTGCTTACATGATCTCAATTCTTCTTATTGTCTTTCAGTTACATTTTCTGGGGTTATTATATGAAAGGCATTTACACAAGTACTCCTCTACTTTCTCATGCACATCTTTGCAAGCAGAGTTCTTCACTGCTTTGTACCTGCAAAAGGCCTCTAAAGTGCAAAGTAGTGTTTTAATTTCTTTAAATGCACAAGAGTAGTTTCCTTGTAGTTTTTCCTAGCTGTATATATTCAGATGAAAATATTATTAAAATGACCAGTGGGAGTGGAAAGAACAGGAGAATACCAGTGTCATTGACACTGTCCTAGCCACTCCATGCCTGCTCAAATGATGTCTGCAATGAAGGTATCCCTGTTCCTTACCAATTGTTGCATGTATGGGAACATCTGCCACACACCAGGCCTGTGCCCTCTTCCCTTAGCACCAGGCCAGAAAAGCTCCCATGAGAAGGACATGGGGAGAGGGAGAGCAAGAGGTAGGTATATCAGATTGGAGACTACTGCCGAGGGGAAAGATCAATTCCTCAGTCAGACCCCCAGACTGAGAGGTAGGATGTATCCTAAATAGTGGCCTATGCAATGGGAATGTATGATGCTTATGATTCTTGCAAGCCAGCCATGGAGCTGTTTGAACAAGAGCAATAAATATGAAGAAAAGGATCATTCAGTAATGGCATTTTGCACAGGGAAGAGAAGCATGTACGAATGTTTTTAATTATAATGTTTAACATTCTGCATTTGTTTATTTGTTTTTAAAGTTAATTGTTCTAGTTTCTGTTTCAATAAACTCCAAATGTAGAATTGAAATGTCATAGTCCTCCAGGTCCTGTCACAAGATCTTTTCTTCTTAGTGTAAACTAAGTAATTTCATTGCCATGTTCCCTTTTTTCTTTAGCGTGGCCTTATGTAGGTAGCCAAAACTAGTGGTGTACTTATTTTTTTCCCTGTTCTGCACCATTAGTGGACCAAATTCAGTCCAAATATGAAGAAAGCCAGGGTCACTCAAGAATTCATCACACTCACTGCCAAGCACTAGTTTTTTATACAGCTGCCTCTCAGATGCAGTGTTGGTTTCAAATAAACTCAGTTTCAGAAGATGCAATAAAAAATACAATTGGACTCCTCATTCTATAAACACATTCCATAAACACATAATCTTCCAATTCACTCCCTAAACTGTGTTTGATTCTGTCTCCTTACCTTTGACTTCCTTTCTTCCTTTTCACTGCTTATATGATAAGGAACATCCTCTTTTTCTTTAGTAAAGTGGTTGCTTTGCTGAGACAACTCAGACTTTTGCATGACTATCCCAGTATCTTCTAGGTTCAGCAGTCCTCTGATGCTCCTTTGCAGCAAGGAAACAAATGAAAGTCTCCTACAAACAAATTTTGTCACCTCTATTGTGTCCATTACACAAGGGTGTTATGCTCTCAGGTACCTACATCTGTTTGTGCTGTCCTGTAGATGATTTAGTTTGTGCTGATGCAGGTGAGATGCCTGACACCAGCAGGCTGGACAAACAAGCTCTGTAGTTTTGGAACAATCTTTCCAGGTACCAATCATTTCAGACATTTTGGTCATTGCATTTTTGTTCATCCTGATACAGTAAATATCTGTACAAACATAAAAGTTAAACCACATCATGGCCTCCGCTGAGTTCAGGGGATGTGTGGATGTAAAATTTTAGGCACAAGGGAACAAAAACTTGATTTTTTTCCAATCAGAAGGCTTTGTACTGATGGATATTTTTTTAACAGAGCTCTTCTGTTAGCAAGGAGTGTTGTAAGACAACCACATTACACAGAAATGTTAACTAAATGCTCAACTGTGCCTCTCAAGGCACCCATAGATTTAACTAACCCCATCAAGGGCAGACATTATTATATATGCCAGAGTGTATAACAGTTTATAACAGTTTGTTGCATTCTCATGGTGCTGCCAGAATATACAATAAAGCAGTACGGAAATTTCTTGCCTGGGGCACTCCACATATTGTGAACTTACATGAGAAATTATTGTACAAGTGAATATGTAAAGATGCAAGACATGCTAATTTGTTGTTCTTATGGCTAGGCAGGAAAAGATAACAGTATATTTCTTAACTTCTCAATCTGATTATAACAGTGCAGCTTCTCTCACAAGTCCAGCTGGCACAGCATGATTGATGCAGAACAAGATAACAGCAACCAGTGTGGCACAGAAGTTACTTTAGAAATACCTTTAAGTACATTACATCTTTTAAGCACTGACTTTTGACAACATACTCAACATGATATTTCTGAAAGTAAAGCTGAGAATTAGATTTAACCATTTTTACATCTTACAAAGCCAGGTGGCCTGAAGAAATGGAGTGAAGGAGGCCACACAGAACATCTGCATTGCAGCTGGCACGAGGTCTGCTGAGTTCTTTGTGTCCTGCCCCATGCAGAGTCACTACACTGCCTCTCAGTTCTGGTCTCGTGGGCTGCACAGCTTGCTCAAAACATGCCTGATGGCTTGAAAGCTGAAACTGGGGAGGGACGTCATGCAGAACTGCTTTGGTACAGGCTGAACATCACACTGACAGTGGGTGATCTTGACCACTTTGATTAAACAGGTCATGTATAAATCTAGCATTCCAGGCAAAAGTCTGTTGAAAAAAACAAGGTTTAAGAAAGATATTTCTCAGGTCTGAGAGATCTAAATTGCTTTGCTGTCATTTTTCAATATTTCATGCATAATTTGAATTGTCTAGAGAGGCTGAAAAGTGTATCAAAGCACTTTTGTTCTTTGTTTCATTACTGTTTTGTTGGAGCCTGTTTCTTTTGTGGGTTGTTTTATTTTTAAATTATGGAGTTATGTTCTATGACAAGAGGTAGATGTACCTAGGATTTAACTTCGAAAAAAATTAAAATACAACAAAAATATAACCGAATCAGAATTGCTCTGAAATACAGCATGAAGTAGCTGAATAACCTCCTAATAATTATTTTTTTTTTATTTAATCACTATTTCTGTATAACTATGTTTTGATGAACTTTTAAAACTAAAGCATATTAAAGAGACTCTGCTTTGGAAAATAATATAAAACCAGGTAGTGCCAACATGGAAAATTAATGAAATGTATATAAGGCTGATAACTAATTCACTTGTTTTATAAAAGTCTTTTGATAGAGTATTACAGACAATTTTTGGGATTGATTTAAAATCACACTATGATTTACTAAATAGGAAATCAGGTTACAATTTTAAAATGTGATGATGTAATTAGGAACAATATGTTTTGGTGTCTCTTTCCTTCATGAGTTTAAATATGACTGCTTAAGATTCAAACAATAGGGAAGAGGAAAACTTACAATCTTTTATGTTATAAGGCTTGTCACCCTCCAGAGAGAGACATTTTCAGTACATTCCTTTCACCCTCTTAACAGAAGTCTTTAAGTAAACAGCTGTGGGTGAATGTTTGGAAAGCACTTTCGGAGTGAAAAGTACTTCAGCATTGGAAAATCTTGAACATTAATGCAGATACTAACCAAAACACCTTACAGTTGGATTTTCATCTCTTTTCTGTTTTAGAGAATCATCTTTCATTCTCATGTCCTGGGCTAAAACTTCACTGAGATATTTTCCCAGTGTGTATTTTAAATTGTATTTATGTCTTACAAGAGCAACCAACAATGTTATAGTAGAGACAGGCAGAACTATTCTGATGTGACACTCTCAAAGTAATCATTACTTCTGAAATCATCACTTCTGTGTGCAAAATGTAAGTTTTTAAGAAAATTTCTGCTCTGGATTAAAATGATTAATACATAATTTTAATTTTTTTTAGGGTAATGTTAAAGTAACTCCTACCTTAACTTCTGCTTATTCCTCAGTTCCTTAGCCATTCCAGTAGTATTGGGCTACCAGAAAGATCTCTGAAAAATGCATGGGATACCTTCCTAAATTTAAATAAGGGACTGGTCAATTCTACTGAAATGTTTAGCTTTCCAGACCTGACTAAGGAACATGTTTTTATGGCCAGTTCATTCAACTACTGGCTAATCCTTCAATCTATAGAATGTGCTTTCTTTAAAAGCCTGAGATAAATCTAGCCCCAAATAACATGACACAGAGATTAAACACACTTTTAAATAATTTAAATCAAGAAGAGCATGTCCAACTGAATTCATCACAGCAGAAAGCCTCCAGCTTGTCATCTTTTCAAACAAGTTACATAATTGAACATTAGAACAGCTTTTAAATATGATGAGCACTTATCTATACACACCAACCCCTAATAACAATGTAATTTTAATCTCACCAAAATAAAAGATAACAGAGCTGTAAACAAAACTTCTTTTATTAAAACAGGGAAAACTATTCCTGTCTATCCAACAAAAAAGGATTCCCTAATTCTGTAGCACTTCCCTGACTGACCCCTTCCAGCACTTAGCTACTCTCATGCTTGGAAAGTTTATCTAAACATCTATCCCACATGTCCTTTTCTGAAAACAAATCATAAAACTTGCTTTGAAATTATAAAGCTAAAACTTTTCAGGCAGAAGAAATATAAAATTAGCTTCACATTGTTCCCTATTTCTGTTTCACTAATCCTCATGTGTGCAAATACAGTATAACTATTATTTATTCTTCTAGAAAAAAAGGCTTAATACCACCTTAAATAGGAAAACTAAGTTAACTGTCAACTAACTAACTAAATCCGTTCAGCAACAAAGTTTCCTCAAAAATTTGATATTTAAAGAAATATATAAAATTTGTAGCTGAACAACTGCAACTAATCCCCTCATTGTTCTCTTTATTCTCTCTTGAATAAAACTTTTTCTAATTGGCAGTAGCCAGTTTCATAGATGTAGGCAGACACTTTTGATTCAATGACTATAACATTGCTGAATAAGTATTCAGAAAGGAATAGAGCTGCCACAATACACAGGAATCTTCATAATGTAAGGTACCAGGCACAAATAGGTATTAGGTCTTCAAAATATTTACACAGTTGTGGATCCTAGCATTGTTCATCATTTTCTATTGCTTTAGGTAGATTTCTCATACAGCCATGAGACAAGTATTTCTTTACTCTAGCTGTAATATGCTAGGATTTTTTTTTTTCAATATCTCTGGGATGTTTTTTCAGGACTGAATAAAGGAATTATTTCTATCCCTATAAAAAGAGAACACAGTTAGCATGCACTTAAAGTCATGTTTACAATCAAGACTATAATGAACTAATTTAGGAAATTACCAGAGGTTTTAAAATATAAGACCTATGGAAGGACAAGCCTGAAAGTAGTAGTCATGCAACTTGTTGACAACTTTTGCATGCTCAAATAGCTCTGAAATACAAGATTTATCGAGAGAAAAGAACTGCTTTTTTCTTTACTGAATATTTGAGTATAAAAGCAAGACATGGATTTGAAAGTGCTAAGAGGAATATTACTGTAAATTAGTATAGATACACTGAGGTAACATTTTTCTCCTTTTAGTTACATTATTCTCAGAGCATTTTAGACAAACCAGGGAGAAGTAACAAAACTGAAGGGAATATGTTCATACACTGTGGTCTAATTTTATTCATGTATACCCTGAAGAGTGTAAAAACTCAGAACCTTATTCTTCTTACAATTTTGCTTCTCAGAGGTTTTAGTCTAAAAAAATTGAACTCTCTGCTGTCAAGGTAAAGGCCACCTCTGTTGGAAGAAGAAAAATGTATGGTCCAGACATTTCAGCAGAATGAGGAGGGAGATGAAAAAAACTAGCCAAGAAAAGCCAGCTCACAGTGGAAAGTACCTCCCTGGTGAGGCAGAACAGAAAAGTGAAATAAACCTCAGAATTTCTGATCTTTACTGCACGTGAATAACGTTTTGAAAAGTTTGGTAAAGAATGCAAATTATCCCATGCTATTCAGAGACAACCTAGTGGGATTTTCAGATTAGTATTTATTAATGTATTTCCTCTCCCTTTTTCATTTCAGATCTAGAATAAACAGTTACAGTTCCTCCGTGCACACAGACAATTCTCTTTATGAGGAATAGAGAATGTTTTGTTCCTTTACAGTGCTTAGCACATTGGTTCTTAGTTTGTGGTACTACAAATACCCCTCATCCTAAACGTTCACCCAAATGCTGGAACATTGATATGAAACTAAAAGAAACTTCACTGCCAGATGCTGAAGATCACCCAATGTAGTGTCTGGTATCAAATAGCATTCAGTGAGTGCTAGAGGATTTTAGAACTGCCAGAGGCAACCTGGAACACTTCCCTCATTATAAACTCCTTTGACTTCTACTGATCAATCTTCAGTGAGTTTCTGATCCAAGTATCTTAGCTTTATGTCCCATTTTGTAAAGTAAGCATGCCACATGTGAAAAATGTTGCTCATTTTTTCTTTTTGGACTGGCTACCTCCATACCTCTACTTCTATCAAGACGCACACCTTTTCCACAACACTTCTGAATTTGCAGATCCCTGTTATATCCTTATGGAGCTGCCTTTCCCATCCAGAAGAGTCCCAGACAATTCATCAGCTTCTCAGCTGTGTTGTCATTATACAGCTTTGACCATCCAATTTGAGTCTCTTCCTAGCTTTGCTGTGTTTTTGTAACAGAGCAGACCAGAATTTACATTGACCTACCCACACCATCAATTTACACAATGTAAAACTGTTTTCTAGGGGTTTTTTTTATCTCCTACTGAGTCATTCTCAACACTTATTGACCTGCTGCTGAACAGTGAGCTGAGGTTTCCCATAAAATTACTAGATAACTTCAAAATCACTTTCCTACATAGTAATAGCTACTTCAGAGTTCTCAGCTGCAGGTAAAGTATTATTTTATATACTGTTTTATATTTACATTATTTTAGGAAATTGTTGAAATGCATTTTCTAGTTTATCAGACAGTCTGTCATGAGATTGGTCTGATGCTTTTAGCACTTTCCATTTTTGGGGTTTTTTTGAGAAAACATACACACAAACACTAAGTTACTATTTAGGCCTCCTTTACCTGATCTCCTACGTAACTCTTGAGCAGCAGAGTCCTGCTTCTGTAGCAGTGGGTGTTGGGGATATTGCCGATTTATTCCTTTACTCTTTATTATTCTATTTTGAAAATAGCAGTGTAGATGTCCCAATCAAGGGATGCCCACTCTTCAACCAGTGCATCAGTGTTTTTAGAGAAGCTTTAATGAGAAACCTGTACTTGTCTACACAGGGAAGGGTCCAGCAACTCTACTGACCATGAGGCACGAACTCTCTCAATATGTAACTGCTCAGTCTTTTAGTCTAATCACCTCCTGACCTGTAAGCTTCTCTTGCAGGCTTCTTATTTAGAGAACAAAAGTATGTACAGGTTTTTTTGTTCTACAACTTTGACTTAGGTATCACATTTTTTCCTCACATTTTCTCATTTGTCCATTTCTGTTTTCTGAATACAAAATATTAATTTACTAATAAGGACGTGCTTTTACCTCTTGTGAGTTCTCTAATTTCTCAATGAAAAAATAATTTATATTCCCCAATGAAACAGTGATCTAATATTCACACTAAAAATTGAAATTTTATTTTGGATTTGTAGTTTTGGTACTATCTTAGGCATGGTTACCAAGAGAGTGAGAGACTTTGCTGTTTACCGTCTTAATTCTCAAAGGACGTGGTTTGCAGCATTTAGGACAGACATTCAGTGTAAGGAGAGTCTAGATTACTGGTTGCTTATTTAATTTCAATTTATAGCATGGCACCAGTTTCCCACAGAACAAACACTTTGTTATCTCCACTGTCTCAACAGCCTCACTTAAAATCAGATATTCTAGTCTTCAAGTGGTTTTTTTAGACTGAGATTTCCACAGAAATACATACACAGTGGGATGTTTCATTTCAAGGGAACCTTGGTTAACTGTTCCTTGCTGTTTGTTTTCACCAACTTCCATCCTGTTCTTTCACCAATGTCTATTTATCATCCATAATCACATTTCCCTTCTTACACATCTACTTTTCCTGAGTTCATGGACTTTAAATGTCTACTTTTTTCATTTTGAAAAAACATGCTGTGACAGAAGCTGGGTTTCATTCTCTGCACATACTCTTATTAGTAATGGATCTATCTGTTTTCAGTCCCTTGACACTATTGGCACAGTCATGCAATGGAACACCGCTTCTCTCGCTCTCTTCATGGGTCTGGGAAGCTACCACCTGACAGCCACAGTCTTTCAGCCTAACACAGGGCTGAAGTAAAATCTTTATTCCAAAGGGGAAGTATATTTTTTTAATAGTAGAAAGGAGGAAGATAAAAATAGGCACAAAGCCCATCTTTCTGTTGAGTGCTGCTGCATTAAAGATCCACAGGAAAAAAAAGGAAATTTGTTTGTAAAACCATTTCAACAACAGACCTTTTTTTTTGACAAATGTACAGAAAACATTAATCTGAAGAGCTGAGATTCTTTTATTTTACACCTAATACAATTCAAATGTAAAGGATTACTTGCACAAAAAAATAAACACATTTGGTATAAAAATTTATCATCACTTTAACACCTTTTTTTCTTCTTATGGCCCCCGCCTTCTTGGAGCAGAAACATATAAAGACTAATGGCACAAGTTTTTTTATTCTACAGCTTTCTTTTTTTTTTTGTTGTTTTTACATACTCAAGTACCCTAAAGGACAACAGCCCGCTGTATATAAGAACCATTTTCTTCAGCCTGCTGAATTAAGTTTCATAAAGAACCAAAGCTATAAAGGCATTTTAAAAACCACTGTCTCCTTTCAGAAGCACTGACTTTTTGCACTATTAATATACATAGTGTTACGTAACAGCTCTTGAGTACAGTACATGCAGCAGAATATATCTGTTGTATATAAAACATACATTTAAAATCTTGACTTATCAGAATTTTTGGAAGATTGAATAATTGTAGAATGCCCACTGCTTAAGAGAAAATGGTTTCATAGTACAAATGTCTGCATATGTTGGCCACTGGAACAATCCAAGGCTCACTGGAATAGTATTTGTAGCGCATCAAAGTGCGTAAATAATTTTCCTCCAATATTAAAAACCAACTTAGCAAAACCAGTAGTTCAAGATCTTATGACTGGGGGCTGGAACTAGAAGATCTTTATGGTCCTTTCCAACCATACCATTCTATGATTGCTATGTTACTCTTCAGTGGTTGCAAGGAAATGTGGTGAGAGTTGCCCCTCTCCTCCCAAGTCCTTTATAAAACCTTCAGTATGCAATTTTTTTTCCAGAAGAAGAAACTTATTTATGTCTACTCCCTCTTCTCTTCATTGCAGCTGTACACTGTGGACAGTACCATTTCCCTTTCGGTGCTTCTGTCAGTCCAACACATCCATAGTGGAACCATTCAATAGGGCACTATAAAAAGAGTTAGAAGAGAGGGTTTGGGACTTGGGTTTTTTTTTTCCAAATGTGTGTTGCAAATACAATTCTATGAAAATAAAACATGAGTGGAAAGCATAGGTTCTGTATTTCCCACAAGTCCCAGGACAAAACAAGGAGAGGGGAGGGAGGATCGGGAACAAACACTCAGTACTCTAAGAAAAATGATAAAAATTCTTGGAGTCGTATATGGACTCACATTACAGAGCAAAATAAGTATGTTGTGCTTCAAAATATTTTTTTTTGCAAAGTAACCTTATCACTCACTTCTGTTTAAATGTAGTTATCTCAGTAAATACATGATTATATTCAACTGTTCTATGAAAACTTTTTTATTTGAAAAGGGCAACTCTTACTTGTAGTGAAATAGCTGAAAATTCACAGAAATTAAGGATATTTTGAAGCAGGGCATTTTTGAACCTAGCAAAGGCTGAAGGTTTCTAAAAGAACCTGAGCTGTGTGGAGAGATGAGAATTTTCCTGAAGGATACAGTTTATCACATGCACTTTATCATATGCACTTTACTCTAAAAAAGTCTACTCAAAAACAAACTCTAAAAAAACCCCAACTCCTACAAGCAATAGTTATGTCCACAAGCCTCTCATGAACGTTTTGAACTTTGTTACTTACATCTTGGTTATCACAGCCTACCATTTCACCATAGGACACCTAGTAAAATAAGAAAAAAAAGCCTTAGCAATTAACATTTTGAAAGGGCCAAGAATTCAAATTTCTTCCTCTGAGGAGTTTTTTCACTAACAGCAATAACAACATTTTCATTTTACTTTGTTCCACAACCCAAACACCATCATGTTCATAGTGAATTGATTTTCAAAAATTGTCTATGCAAAAGAATACATATTTTCTTTTTATATTTTCTGAAATATACATCTGCATATTTCAATTTGGATAAAAATCTGAATTCACAGTGAACCCCCCTCAATTTTTAATTTATTTATTCCTGAAGTCTCCATTACCAGATTTAAAACCAGATGGATATCACATCATTTAAAAAATTGGCTATTTTTTGCTTCAACAGTTCATTATTCACATCGCCAGTAGGTAAATAAAAATACATTAGAAATTCAAGAGTAAAAATACCTATTTTTCAAAATTAGCATTCAGAGAAGGAACTTCAGCTACATCAAAACAGCAGCAGTAGTTGTATTTCAGTTTGGAGGCCATCCTTACCTGATTACAAATACAGTAACGGGGCTCATTTGGATCATAGGTCCAATCAACCTGGCTATTAGAATCAGACTCTGGTATTACTGCTGTTTGCTGAGAAAGTTCTTGTGCCAGTGCAGATGAAGAAGAACATGATGATAGAGAGGAAGAAGAAGATGATGATGAGGACTGCTGACTTGAGGATTTGTTGTTGTTTCTGAGGAAGAGGAAAAAAAAATGTAAAAAATAGTTACATGATTTATTTTCTGCCAAATGAAAGAATCACTAAACAAGTATTTTGTTGACTCTGAAATACTGCAGTATGTAAATCCCAAAGCTATCATTCACTATCACATCTCATTCAATCACTGCAAGCACCGGAATGCACCCACTGAATGCTCTTGGAAAAGGAAACAAGTCATACCATCTTACAAGTGCAAGACACGCTGTTCTAATCAATGGAATTTAACAGCTCTAAACTGTCAAGTGGCTTTAACAAATGCTTTTCTTCACTAAGTTTTCCATCAACAGCCTTGGTGTCAAGACCTTACAAAAATTATGTTACCAATAAAACATGAATTTACATATAAATAATGTCATATGTCATGTACAATAGATAACTGTTTTGAAGATGACCAATTCTCTGTTAATCTCCACTCAAGCATCAGCAATCACTCCATAGGAATGGTGCCAGAATAAAATTTCTCTGCTTTTGCCTATAGGTCAGACCTGACACCCAGGATATTCATAAATGAAAAATGCTTCTAAAACAGCATTATTAACTGAGTCGTGAACACACACAAATTTAAATGAAGAAAAAAGCTCAAGTCAATTTAAAAGGATGGGCATTTTGAGACAAGATCCTTCAAGTACAAGCATTGTGACATTGTACTGTTAAAAATGTTTTAAAACTTCATTTCAATCAGAAATAAAATTCATTCCCTGTTCTAGATGGTCTGTCATTAGAAAGTGTCATGTTTACTTGAAACAGGCATCATATAGATCTCCCGATTATTTCAAAATCATCTACAAACCAATGCACAGTAATTCCCAACATTTGCTGTTAGATCAAGTCTCTCCAAAACACAGAAAAATGAGGGAAGAAACTTGATTGTATGTCAGATAAAAAGCAAATCAATGGAGTGAGTTTGCTTAAAGGAAAAGAAGTGGGAGGACTAAAGTACATATCCCTGAAAAAAAACGGCCAAGTGGCAGTAACTACGTTCTGCTGATTCCACCCCCAACAAATAGTAAATACAATGTATTCCTAATATGGCCCACAACCTCTTAAAAGAAAGCTCAGCTCTCTTAAAAGATATAATTGCAGTCAACAAGTAAGAAAACCTACTTGCTTTTTCTGCCACTTCGTGAATCTGTGGT